>OZ007554.1:258139899-260819945 GCA_963931855.1 Philhelius festivus | reverse complement strand
CTGTTCATTACCTATCTTTTGACATATCGACCGTATTTTTAGGACGCCGCGTTCAGCCGCTAGACGCAGAACCCCGATTATAGGCACAAAAAAAAATTTAAAAATATTTAAAAAAAACAAGTTGGCAACCTTCACCTTCGTCAAAAAAATACTTCCCGACATCTGGCAACCATGAAAGTTATACCAAAATGTAGGCCTGTTCATTACCTATCTTTTGACATATCGACCGTATTTTTAGGACGCCGCGTTCAGCCGCTAGACGCAGAACCCCGATTATAGGCACAAAAAAAAATTTAAAAATATTTAAAAAAAAACAAGTTGGCAACCTTCACCTTCGTCAAAAAAATACTTCCCGACATCTGGCAACCATGAAAGTTATACCAAAATGTAGGCCTGTTCATTACCTATCTTTTGACATATCGACCGTATTTTTAGGACGCCGCGTTCAGCCGCTAGACGCAGAACGCCGATTATAGGCACAAAAAAAAATTTAAAAATATTTAAAAAAAACAAGTTGGCAACCTTCACCTTCGTCAAAAAAATACTTCCCGACATCTGGCAACCATGAAAGTTATACCAAAATGTAGGCCTGTTCATTACCTATCTTTTGACATATCGACCGTATTTTTAGGACGCCGCGTTCAGCCGCTAGACGCAGAACGCCGATTATAGGCACAAAAAAAATTTAAAAATATTTAAAAAAAACAAGTTGGCAACCTTCACCTTCGTCAAAAAAATACTTCCCGACATCTGGCAACCATGAAAGTTATACCAAAATGTAGGCCTGTTCATTACCTATCTTTTGACATATCGACCGTATTTTTAGGACGCCGCGTTCAGCCGCTAGACGCAGAACCCCGATTATAGGCACAAAAAAAAATTTAAAAATATTTAAAAAAAACAAGTTGGCAACCTTCACCTTCGTCAAAAAAATACTTCCCGACATCTGGCAACCATGAAAGTTATACCAAAATGTAGGCCTGTTCATTACCTATCTTTTGACATATCGACCGTATTTTTAGGACGCCGCGTTCAGCCGCTAGACGCAGAACCCCGATTATAGGCACAAAAAAAAATTTAAAAATATTTAAAAAAAACAAGTTGGCAACCTTCACCTTCGTCAAAAAAATACTTCCCGATATCTGGCAACCATGAAAGTTATACCAAAATGTAGGCCTGTTCATTACCTATCTTTTGACATATCGACCGTATTTTTAGGACGCCGCGTTCAGCCGCTAGACGCAGAACCCCGATTATAGGCACAAAAAAAAATTTAAAAATATTTAAAAAAAACAAGTTGGCAACCTTCACCTTCGTCAAAAAAATACTTCCCGACATCTGGCAACCATGAAAGTTATACCAAAATGTAGGCCTGTTCATTACCTATCTTTTGACATATCGACCGTATTTTTAGGACGCCGCGTTCAGCCGCTAGACGCAGAACGCCGATTATAGGCACAAAAAAAAATTTAAAAATATTTAAAAAAAACAAGTTGGCAACCTTCACCTTCGTCAAAAAAATACTTCCCGATATCTGGCAACCATGAAAGTTATACCAAAATGTAGGCCTCTTCATTACCTATCTTTTGACATATCGACCGTATTTTTAGGACGCCGCGTTCAGCCGCTAGACGCAGAACGCCGATTATAGGCACAAAAAAAATTTAAAAATATTTAAAAAAAACAAGTTGGCAACCTTCACCTTCGTCAAAAAAATACTTCCCGACATCTGGCAACCATGAAAGTTATACCAAAATGTAGGCCTGTTCATTACCTATCTTTTGACATATCGACCGTATTTTTAGGACGCCGCGTTCAGCCGCTAGACGCAGAACCCCGATTATAGGCACAAAAAAAAATTTAAAAATATTTAAAAAAAACAAGTTGGCAACCTTCACCTTCGTCAAAAAAATACTTCCCGACATCTGGCAACCATGAAAGTTATACCAAAATGTAGGCCTGTTCATTACCTATCTTTTGACATATCGACCGTATTTTTAGGACGCCGCGTTCAGCCGCTAGACGCAGAACCCCGATTATAGGCACAAAAAAAAATTTAAAAATATTTAAAAAAAACAAGTTGGCAACCTTCACCTTCGTCAAAAAAATACTTCCCGACATCTGGCAACCATGAAAGTTATACCAAAATGTAGGCCTGTTCATTACCTATCTTTTGACATATCGACCGTATTTTTAGGACGCCGCGTTCAGCCGCTAGACGCAGAACCCCGATTATAGGCACAAAAAAAAATTTAAAAATATTTAAAAAAAACAAGTTGGCAACCTTCACCTTCGTCAAAAAAATACTTCCCGACATCTGGCAACCATGAAAGTTATACCAAAATGTAGGCCTGTTCATTACCTATCTTTTGACATATCGACCGTATTTTTAGGACGCCGCGTTCAGCCGCTAGACGCAGAACCCCGATTATAGGCACAAAAAAAAATTTAAAAATATTTAAAAAAAACAAGTTGGCAACCTTCACCTTCGTCAAAAAAATACTTCCCGACATCTGGCAACCATGAAAGTTATACCAAAATGTAGGCCTGTTCATTACCTATCTTTTGACATATCGACCGTATTTTTAGGACGCCGCGTTCAGCCGCTAGACGCAGAACGCCGATTATAGGCACAAAAAAAAATTTAAAAATATTTAAAAAAAACAAGTTGGCAACCTTCACCTTCGTCAAAAAAATACTTCCCGACATCTGGCAACCATGAAAGTTATACCAAAATGTAGGCCTGTTCATTACCTATCTTTTGACATATCGACCGTATTTTTAGGACGCCGCGTTCAGCCGCTAGACGCAGAACGCCGATTATAGGCACAAAAAAAATTTAAAAATATTTAAAAAAAACAAGTTGGCAACCTTCACCTTCGTCAAAAAAATACTTCCCGACATCTGGCAACCATGAAAGTTATACCAAAATGTAGGCCTGTTCATTACCTATCTTTTGACATATCGACCGTATTTTTAGGACGCCGCGTTCAGCCGCTAGACGCAGAACCCCGATTATAGGCACAAAAAAAAATTTAAAAATATTTAAAAAAAACAAGTTGGCAACCTTCACCTTCGTCAAAAAAATACTTCCCGACATCTGGCAACCATGAAAGTTATACCAAAATGTAGGCCTGTTCATTACCTATCTTTTGACATATCGACCGTATTTTTAGGACGCCGCGTTCAGCCGCTAGACGCAGAACCCCGATTATAGGCACAAAAAAAAATTTAAAAATATTTAAAAAAAACAAGTTGGCAACCTTCACCTTCGTCAAAAAAATACTTCCCGACATCTGGCAACCATGAAAGTTATACCAAAATGTAGGCCTGTTCATTACCTATCTTTTGACATATCGACCGTATTTTTAGGACGCCGCGTTCAGCCGCTAGACGCAGAACCCCGATTATAGGCACAAAAAAAAATTTAAAAATATTTAAAAAAAACAAGTTGGCAACCTTCACCTTCGTCAAAAAAATACTTCCCGACATCTGGCAACCATGAAAGTTATACCAAAATGTAGGCCTGTTCATTACCTATCTTTTGACATATCGACCGTATTTTTAGGACGCCGCGTTCAGCCGCTAGACGCAGAACCCCGATTATAGGCACAAAAAAAAATTTAAAAATATTTAAAAAAAACAAGTTGGCAACCTTCACCTTCGTCAAAAAAATACTTCCCGATATCTGGCAACCATGAAAGTTATACCAAAATGTAGGCCTCTTCATTACCTATCTTTTGACATATCGACCGTATTTTTAGGACGCCGCGTTCAGCCGCTAGACGCAGAACGCCGATTATAGGCACAAAAAAAATTTAAAAATATTTAAAAAAAACAAGTTGGCAACCTTCACCTTCGTCAAAAAAATACTTCCCGACATCTGGCAACCATGAAAGTTATACCAAAATGTAGGCCTGTTCATTACCTATCTTTTGACATATCGACCGTATTTTTAGGACGCCGCGTTCAGCCGCTAGACGCAGAACCCCGATTATAGGCACAAAAAAAAATTTAAAAATATTTAAAAAAAACAAGTTGGCAACCTTCACCTTCGTCAAAAAAATACTTCCCGACATCTGGCAACCATGAAAGTTATACCAAAATGTAGGCCTGTTCATTACCTATCTTTTGACATATCGACCGTATTTTTAGGACGCCGCGTTCAGCCGCTAGACGCAGAACCCCGATTATAGGCACAAAAAAAAATTTAAAAATATTTAAAAAAAACAAGTTGGCAACCTTCACCTTCGTCAAAAAAATACTTCCCGACATCTGGCAACCATGAAAGTTATACCAAAATGTAGGCCTGTTCATTACCTATCTTTTGACATATCGACCGTATTTTTAGGACGCCGCGTTCAGCCGCTAGACGCAGAACCCCGATTATAGGCACAAAAAAAAATTTAAAAATATTTAAAAAAAACAAGTTGGCAACCTTCACCTTCGTCAAAAAAATACTTCCCGACATCTGGCAACCATGAAAGTTATACCAAAATGTAGGCCTGTTCATTACCTATCTTTTGACATATCGACCGTATTTTTAGGACGCCGCGTTCAGCCGCTAGACGCAGAACCCCGATTATAGGCACAAAAAAAAATTTAAAAATATTTAAAAAAAAACAAGTTGGCAACCTTCACCTTCGTCAAAAAAATACTTCCCGACATCTGGCAACCATGAAAGTTATACCAAAATGTAGGCCTGTTCATTACCTATCTTTTGACATATCGACCGTATTTTTAGGACGCCGCGTTCAGCCGCTAGACGCAGAACGCCGATTATAGGCACAAAAAAAAATTTAAAAATATTTAAAAAAAAACAAGTTGGCAACCTTCACCTTCGTCAAAAAAATACTTCCCGACATCTGGCAACCATGAAAGTTATACCAAAATGTAGGCCTGTTCATTACCTATCTTTTGACATATCGACCGTATTTTTAGGACGCCGCGTTCAGCCGCTAGACGCAGAACGCCGATTATAGGCACAAAAAAAATTTAAAAATATTTAAAAAAAACAAGTTGGCAACCTTCACCTTCGTCAAAAAAATACTTCCCGACATCTGGCAACCATGAAAGTTATACCAAAATGTAGGCCTGTTCATTACCTATCTTTTGACATATCGACCGTATTTTTAGGACGCCGCGTTCAGCCGCTAGACGCAGAACCCCGATTATAGGCACAAAAAAAAATTTAAAAATATTTAAAAAAAACAAGTTGGCAACCTTCACCTTCGTCAAAAAAATACTTCCCGACATCTGGCAACCATGAAAGTTATACCAAAATGTAGGCCTGTTCATTACCTATCTTTTGACATATCGACCGTATTTTTAGGACGCCGCGTTCAGCCGCTAGACGCAGAACCCCGATTATAGGCACAAAAAAAAATTTAAAAATATTTAAAAAAAACAAGTTGGCAACCTTCACCTTCGTCAAAAAAATACTTCCCGACATCTGGCAACCATGAAAGTTATACCAAAATGTAGGCCTGTTCATTACCTATCTTTTGACATATCGACCGTATTTTTAGGACGCCGCGTTCAGCCGCTAGACGCAGAACCCCGATTATAGGCACAAAAAAAAATTTAAAAATATTTAAAAAAAACAAGTTGGCAACCTTCACCTTCGTCAAAAAAATACTTCCCGACATCTGGCAACCATGAAAGTTATACCAAAATGTAGGCCTGTTCATTACCTATCTTTTGACATATCGACCGTATTTTTAGGACGCCGCGTTCAGCCGCTAGACGCAGAACGCCGATTATAGGCACAAAAAAAAATTTAAAAATATTTAAAAAAAACAAGTTGGCAACCTTCACCTTCGTCAAAAAAATACTTCCCGATATCTGGCAACCATGAAAGTTATACCAAAATGTAGGCCTCTTCATTACCTATCTTTTGACATATCGACCGTATTTTTAGGACGCCGCGTTCAGCCGCTAGACGCAGAACGCCGATTATAGGCACAAAAAAAATTTAAAAATATTTAAAAAAAACAAGTTGGCAACCTTCACCTTCGTCAAAAAAATACTTCCCGACATCTGGCAACCATGAAAGTTATACCAAAATGTAGGCCTGTTCATTACCTATCTTTTGACATATCGACCGTATTTTTAGGACGCCGCGTTCAGCCGCTAGACGCAGAACCCCGATTATAGGCACAAAAAAAAATTTAAAAATATTTAAAAAAAACAAGTTGGCAACCTTCACCTTCGTCAAAAAAATACTTCCCGACATCTGGCAACCATGAAAGTTATACCAAAATGTAGGCCTGTTCATTACCTATCTTTTGACATATCGACCGTATTTTTAGGACGCCGCGTTCAGCCGCTAGACGCAGAACCCCGATTATAGGCACAAAAAAAAATTTAAAAATATTTAAAAAAAACAAGTTGGCAACCTTCACCTTCGTCAAAAAAATACTTCCCGACATCTGGCAACCATGAAAGTTATACCAAAATGTAGGCCTGTTCATTACCTATCTTTTGACATATCGACCGTATTTTTAGGACGCCGCGTTCAGCCGCTAGACGCAGAACCCCGATTATAGGCACAAAAAAAAATTTAAAAATATTTAAAAAAAACAAGTTGGCAACCTTCACCTTCGTCAAAAAAATACTTCCCGACATCTGGCAACCATGAAAGTTATACCAAAATGTAGGCCTGTTCATTACCTATCTTTTGACATATCGACCGTATTTTTAGGACGCCGCGTTCAGCCGCTAGACGCAGAACCCCGATTATAGGCACAAAAAAAAATTTAAAAATATTTAAAAAAAACAAGTTGGCAACCTTCACCTTCGTCAAAAAAATACTTCCCGACATCTGGCAACCATGAAAGTTATACCAAAATGTAGGCCTGTTCATTACCTATCTTTTGACATATCGACCGTATTTTTAGGACGCCGCGTTCAGCCGCTAGACGCAGAACCCCGATTATAGGCACAAAAAAAAATTTAAAAATATTTAAAAAAAACAAGTTGGCAACCTTCACCTTCGTCAAAAAAATACTTCCCGACATCTGGCAACCATGAAAGTTATACCAAAATGTAGGCCTGTTCATTACCTATCTTTTGACATATCGACCGTATTTTTAGGACGCCGCGTTCAGCCGCTAGACGCAGAACCCCGATTATAGGCACAAAAAAAAATTTAAAAATATTTAAAAAAAACAAGTTGGCAACCTTCACCTTCGTCAAAAAAATACTTCCCGACATCTGGCAACCATGAAAGTTATACCAAAATGTAGGCCTGTTCATTACCTATCTTTTGACATATCGACCGTATTTTTAGGACGCCGCGTTCAGCCGCTAGACGCAGAACCCCGATTATAGGCACAAAAAAAAATTTAAAAATATTTAAAAAAAACAAGTTGGCAACCTTCACCTTCGTCAAAAAAATACTTCCCGACATCTGGCAACCATGAAAGTTATACCAAAATGTAGGCCTGTTCATTACCTATCTTTTGACATATCGACCGTATTTTTAGGACGCCGCGTTCAGCCGCTAGACGCAGAACCCCGATTATAGGCACAAAAAAAAATTTAAAAATATTTAAAAAAAACAAGTTGGCAACCTTCACCTTCGTCAAAAAAATACTTCCCGACATCTGGCAACCATGAAAGTTATACCAAAATGTAGGCCTGTTCATTACCTATCTTTTGACATATCGACCGTATTTTTAGGACGCCGCGTTCAGCCGCTAGACGCAGAACCCCGATTATAGGCACAAAAAAAAATTTAAAAATATTTAAAAAAAACAAGTTGGCAACCTTCACCTTCGTCAAAAAAATACTTCCCGACATCTGGCAACCATGAAAGTTATACCAAAATGTAGGCCTGTTCATTACCTATCTTTTGACATATCGACCGTATTTTTAGGACGCCGCGTTCAGCCGCTAGACGCAGAACGCCGATTATAGGCACAAAAAAAAATTTAAAAATATTTAAAAAAAACAAGTTGGCAACCTTCACCTTCGTCAAAAAAATACTTCCCGACATCTGGCAACCATGAAAGTTATACCAAAATGTAGGCCTGTTCATTACCTATCTTTTGACATATCGACCGTATTTTTAGGACGCCGCGTTCAGCCGCTAGACGCAGAACGCCGATTATAGGCACAAAAAAAATTTAAAAATATTTAAAAAAAACAAGTTGGCAACCTTCACCTTCGTCAAAAAAATACTTCCCGACATCTGGCAACCATGAAAGTTATACCAAAATGTAGGCCTGTTCATTACCTATCTTTTGACATATCGACCGTATTTTTAGGACGCCGCGTTCAGCCGCTAGACGCAGAACCCCGATTATAGGCACAAAAAAAAATTTAAAAATATTTAAAAAAAACAAGTTGGCAACCTTCACCTTCGTCAAAAAAATACTTCCCGACATCTGGCAACCATGAAAGTTATACCAAAATGTAGGCCTGTTCATTACCTATCTTTTGACATATCGACCGTATTTTTAGGACGCCGCGTTCAGCCGCTAGACGCAGAACCCCGATTATAGGCACAAAAAAAAATTTAAAAATATTTAAAAAAAACAAGTTGGCAAACTTCACCTTCGTCAAAAAAATACTTCCCGACATCTGGCAACCATGAAAGTTATACCAAAATGTAGGCCTGTTCATTACCTATCTTTTGACATATCGACCGTATTTTTAGGACGCCGCGTTCAGCCGCTAGACGCAGAACCCCGATTATAGGCACAAAAAAAAATTTAAAAATATTTAAAAAAAACAAGTTGGCAACCTTCACCTTCGTCAAAAAAATACTTCCCGACATCTGGCAACCATGAAAGTTATACCAAAATGTAGGCCTGTTCATTACCTATCTTTTGACATATCGACCGTATTTTTAGGACGCCGCGTTCAGCCGCTAGACGCAGAACCCCGATTATAGGCACAAAAAAAAATTTAAAAATATTTAAAAAAAACAAGTTGGCAACCTTCACCTTCGTCAAAAAAATACTTCCCGATATCTGGCAACCATGAAAGTTATACCAAAATGTAGGCCTCTTCATTACCTATCTTTTGACATATCGACCGTATTTTTAGGACGCCGCGTTCAGCCGCTAGACGCAGAACGCCGATTATAGGCACAAAAAAAATTTAAAAATATTTAAAAAAAACAAGTTGGCAACCTTCACCTTCGTCAAAAAAATACTTCCCGACATCTGGCAACCATGAAAGTTATACCAAAATGTAGGCCTGTTCATTACCTATCTTTTGACATATCGACCGTATTTTTAGGACGCCGCGTTCAGCCGCTAGACGCAGAACCCCGATTATAGGCACAAAAAAAAATTTAAAAATATTTAAAAAAAACAAGTTGGCAACCTTCACCTTCGTCAAAAAAATACTTCCCGACATCTGGCAACCATGAAAGTTATACCAAAATGTAGGCCTGTTCATTACCTATCTTTTGACATATCGACCGTATTTTTAGGACGCCGCGTTCAGCCGCTAGACGCAGAACCCCGATTATAGGCACAAAAAAAAATTTAAAAATATTTAAAAAAAACAAGTTGGCAACCTTCACCTTCGTCAAAAAAATACTTCCCGACATCTGGCAACCATGAAAGTTATACCAAAATGTAGGCCTGTTCATTACCTATCTTTTGACATATCGACCGTATTTTTAGGACGCCGCGTTCAGCCGCTAGACGCAGAACCCCGATTATAGGCACAAAAAAAAATTTAAAAATATTTAAAAAAAACAAGTTGGCAACCTTCACCTTCGTCAAAAAAATACTTCCCGACATCTGGCAACCATGAAAGTTATACCAAAATGTAGGCCTGTTCATTACCTATCTTTTGACATATCGACCGTATTTTTAGGACGCCGCGTTCAGCCGCTAGACGCAGAACCCCGATTATAGGCACAAAAAAAAATTTAAAAATATTTAAAAAAAAACAAGTTGGCAACCTTCACCTTCGTCAAAAAAATACTTCCCGACATCTGGCAACCATGAAAGTTATACCAAAATGTAGGCCTGTTCATTACCTATCTTTTGACATATCGACCGTATTTTTAGGACGCCGCGTTCAGCCGCTAGACGCAGAACGCCGATTATAGGCACAAAAAAAAATTTAAAAATATTTAAAAAAAAACAAGTTGGCAACCTTCACCTTCGTCAAAAAAATACTTCCCGACATCTGGCAACCATGAAAGTTATACCAAAATGTAGGCCTGTTCATTACCTATCTTTTGACATATCGACCGTATTTTTAGGACGCCGCGTTCAGCCGCTAGACGCAGAACGCCGATTATAGGCACAAAAAAAATTTAAAAATATTTAAAAAAAACAAGTTGGCAACCTTCACCTTCGTCAAAAAAATACTTCCCGACATCTGGCAACCATGAAAGTTATACCAAAATGTAGGCCTGTTCATTACCTATCTTTTGACATATCGACCGTATTTTTAGGACGCCGCGTTCAGCCGCTAGACGCAGAACCCCGATTATAGGCACAAAAAAAAATTTAAAAATATTTAAAAAAAACAAGTTGGCAACCTTCACCTTCGTCAAAAAAATACTTCCCGACATCTGGCAACCATGAAAGTTATACCAAAATGTAGGCCTGTTCATTACCTATCTTTTGACATATCGACCGTATTTTTAGGACGCCGCGTTCAGCCGCTAGACGCAGAACCCCGATTATAGGCACAAAAAAAAATTTAAAAATATTTAAAAAAAACAAGTTGGCAACCTTCACCTTCGTCAAAAAAATACTTCCCGACATCTGGCAACCATGAAAGTTATACCAAAATGTAGGCCTGTTCATTACCTATCTTTTGACATATCGACCGTATTTTTAGGACGCCGCGTTCAGCCGCTAGACGCAGAACCCCGATTATAGGCACAAAAAAAAATTTAAAAATATTTAAAAAAAACAAGTTGGCAACCTTCACCTTCGTCAAAAAAATACTTCCCGACATCTGGCAACCATGAAAGTTATACCAAAATGTAGGCCTGTTCATTACCTATCTTTTGACATATCGACCGTATTTTTAGGACGCCGCGTTCAGCCGCTAGACGCAGAACGCCGATTATAGGCACAAAAAAAAATTTAAAAATATTTAAAAAAAACAAGTTGGCAACCTTCACCTTCGTCAAAAAAATACTTCCCGATATCTGGCAACCATGAAAGTTATACCAAAATGTAGGCCTCTTCATTACCTATCTTTTGACATATCGACCGTATTTTTAGGACGCCGCGTTCAGCCGCTAGACGCAGAACGCCGATTATAGGCACAAAAAAAATTTAAAAATATTTAAAAAAAACAAGTTGGCAACCTTCACCTTCGTCAAAAAAATACTTCCCGACATCTGGCAACCATGAAAGTTATACCAAAATGTAGGCCTGTTCATTACCTATCTTTTGACATATCGACCGTATTTTTAGGACGCCGCGTTCAGCCGCTAGACGCAGAACCCCGATTATAGGCACAAAAAAAAATTTAAAAATATTTAAAAAAAACAAGTTGGCAACCTTCACCTTCGTCAAAAAAATACTTCCCGACATCTGGCAACCATGAAAGTTATACCAAAATGTAGGCCTGTTCATTACCTATCTTTTGACATATCGACCGTATTTTTAGGACGCCGCGTTCAGCCGCTAGACGCAGAACCCCGATTATAGGCACAAAAAAAAATTTAAAAATATTTAAAAAAAACAAGTTGGCAACCTTCACCTTCGTCAAAAAAATACTTCCCGACATCTGGCAACCATGAAAGTTATACCAAAATGTAGGCCTGTTCATTACCTATCTTTTGACATATCGACCGTATTTTTAGGACGCCGCGTTCAGCCGCTAGACGCAGAACCCCGATTATAGGCACAAAAAAAAATTTAAAAATATTTAAAAAAAACAAGTTGGCAACCTTCACCTTCGTCAAAAAAATACTTCCCGACATCTGGCAACCATGAAAGTTATACCAAAATGTAGGCCTGTTCATTACCTATCTTTTGACATATCGACCGTATTTTTAGGACGCCGCGTTCAGCCGCTAGACGCAGAACCCCGATTATAGGCACAAAAAAAAATTTAAAAATATTTAAAAAAAACAAGTTGGCAACCTTCACCTTCGTCAAAAAAATACTTCCCGACATCTGGCAACCATGAAAGTTATACCAAAATGTAGGCCTGTTCATTACCTATCTTTTGACATATCGACCGTATTTTTAGGACGCCGCGTTCAGCCGCTAGACGCAGAACCCCGATTATAGGCACAAAAAAAAATTTAAAAATATTTAAAAAAAACAAGTTGGCAACCTTCACCTTCGTCAAAAAAATACTTCCCGACATCTGGCAACCATGAAAGTTATACCAAAATGTAGGCCTGTTCATTACCTATCTTTTGACATATCGACCGTATTTTTAGGACGCCGCGTTCAGCCGCTAGACGCAGAACCCCGATTATAGGCACAAAAAAAAATTTAAAAATATTTAAAAAAAACAAGTTGGCAACCTTCACCTTCGTCAAAAAAATACTTCCCGACATCTGGCAACCATGAAAGTTATACCAAAATGTAGGCCTGTTCATTACCTATCTTTTGACATATCGACCGTATTTTTAGGACGCCGCGTTCAGCCGCTAGACGCAGAACCCCGATTATAGGCACAAAAAAAAATTTAAAAATATTTAAAAAAAACAAGTTGGCAACCTTCACCTTCGTCAAAAAAATACTTCCCGACATCTGGCAACCATGAAAGTTATACCAAAATGTAGGCCTGTTCATTACCTATCTTTTGACATATCGACCGTATTTTTAGGACGCCGCGTTCAGCCGCTAGACGCAGAACCCCGATTATAGGCACAAAAAAAAATTTAAAAATATTTAAAAAAAACAAGTTGGCAACCTTCACCTTCGTCAAAAAAATACTTCCCGACATCTGGCAACCATGAAAGTTATACCAAAATGTAGGCCTGTTCATTACCTATCTTTTGACATATCGACCGTATTTTTAGGACGCCGCGTTCAGCCGCTAGACGCAGAACCCCGATTATAGGCACAAAAAAAAATTTAAAAATATTTAAAAAAAAACAAGTTGGCAACCTTCACCTTCGTCAAAAAAATACTTCCCGACATCTGGCAACCATGAAAGTTATACCAAAATGTAGGCCTGTTCATTACCTATCTTTTGACATATCGACCGTATTTTTAGGACGCCGCGTTCAGCCGCTAGACGCAGAACGCCGATTATAGGCACAAAAAAAAATTTAAAAATATTTAAAAAAAACAAGTTGGCAACCTTCACCTTCGTCAAAAAAATACTTCCCGACATCTGGCAACCATGAAAGTTATACCAAAATGTAGGCCTGTTCATTACCTATCTTTTGACATATCGACCGTATTTTTAGGACGCCGCGTTCAGCCGCTAGACGCAGAACGCCGATTATAGGCACAAAAAAAATTTAAAAATATTTAAAAAAAACAAGTTGGCAACCTTCACCTTCGTCAAAAAAATACTTCCCGACATCTGGCAACCATGAAAGTTATACCAAAATGTAGGCCTGTTCATTACCTATCTTTTGACATATCGACCGTATTTTTAGGACGCCGCGTTCAGCCGCTAGACGCAGAACCCCGATTATAGGCACAAAAAAAAATTTAAAAATATTTAAAAAAAACAAGTTGGCAACCTTCACCTTCGTCAAAAAAATACTTCCCGACATCTGGCAACCA
The DNA here is from genome assembly GCA_963931855.1 of Philhelius festivus. Taxonomy (NCBI): domain Eukaryota; kingdom Metazoa; phylum Arthropoda; class Insecta; order Diptera; family Syrphidae; genus Philhelius; species Philhelius festivus. The sequence continues at coordinate 260,806,254 of OZ007554.1, read as the reverse complement.
TGAAAGTTATACCAAAATGTAGGCCTGTTCATTACCTATCTTTTGACATATCGACCGTATTTTTAGGACGCCGCGTTCAGCCGCTAGACGCAGAACCCCGATTATAGGCACAAAAAAAAATTTAAAAATATTTAAAAAAAACAAGTTGGCAACCTTCACCTTCGTCAAAAAAATACTTCCCGATATCTGGCAACCATGAAAGTTATACCAAAATGTAGGCCTGTTCATTACCTATCTTTTGACATATCGACCGTATTTTTAGGACGCCGCGTTCAGCCGCTAGACGCAGAACCCCGATTATAGGCACAAAAAAAAATTTAAAAATATTTAAAAAAAACAAGTTGGCAACCTTCACCTTCGTCAAAAAAATACTTCCCGACATCTGGCAACCATGAAAGTTATACCAAAATGTAGGCCTGTTCATTACCTATCTTTTGACATATCGACCGTATTTTTAGGACGCCGCGTTCAGCCGCTAGACGCAGAACGCCGATTATAGGCACAAAAAAAAATTTAAAAATATTTAAAAAAAACAAGTTGGCAACCTTCACCTTCGTCAAAAAAATACTTCCCGATATCTGGCAACCATGAAAGTTATACCAAAATGTAGGCCTCTTCATTACCTATCTTTTGACATATCGACCGTATTTTTAGGACGCCGCGTTCAGCCGCTAGACGCAGAACGCCGATTATAGGCACAAAAAAAATTTAAAAATATTTAAAAAAAACAAGTTGGCAACCTTCACCTTCGTCAAAAAAATACTTCCCGACATCTGGCAACCATGAAAGTTATACCAAAATGTAGGCCTGTTCATTACCTATCTTTTGACATATCGACCGTATTTTTAGGACGCCGCGTTCAGCCGCTAGACGCAGAACCCCGATTATAGGCACAAAAAAAAATTTAAAAATATTTAAAAAAAACAAGTTGGCAACCTTCACCTTCGTCAAAAAAATACTTCCCGACATCTGGCAACCATGAAAGTTATACCAAAATGTAGGCCTGTTCATTACCTATCTTTTGACATATCGACCGTATTTTTAGGACGCCGCGTTCAGCCGCTAGACGCAGAACCCCGATTATAGGCACAAAAAAAAATTTAAAAATATTTAAAAAAAACAAGTTGGCAACCTTCACCTTCGTCAAAAAAATACTTCCCGACATCTGGCAACCATGAAAGTTATACCAAAATGTAGGCCTGTTCATTACCTATCTTTTGACATATCGACCGTATTTTTAGGACGCCGCGTTCAGCCGCTAGACGCAGAACCCCGATTATAGGCACAAAAAAAAATTTAAAAATATTTAAAAAAAACAAGTTGGCAACCTTCACCTTCGTCAAAAAAATACTTCCCGACATCTGGCAACCATGAAAGTTATACCAAAATGTAGGCCTGTTCATTACCTATCTTTTGACATATCGACCGTATTTTTAGGACGCCGCGTTCAGCCGCTAGACGCAGAACCCCGATTATAGGCACAAAAAAAAATTTAAAAATATTTAAAAAAAACAAGTTGGCAACCTTCACCTTCGTCAAAAAAATACTTCCCGACATCTGGCAACCATGAAAGTTATACCAAAATGTAGGCCTGTTCATTACCTATCTTTTGACATATCGACCGTATTTTTAGGACGCCGCGTTCAGCCGCTAGACGCAGAACGCCGATTATAGGCACAAAAAAAAATTTAAAAATATTTAAAAAAAACAAGTTGGCAACCTTCACCTTCGTCAAAAAAATACTTCCCGACATCTGGCAACCATGAAAGTTATACCAAAATGTAGGCCTGTTCATTACCTATCTTTTGACATATCGACCGTATTTTTAGGACGCCGCGTTCAGCCGCTAGACGCAGAACGCCGATTATAGGCACAAAAAAAATTTAAAAATATTTAAAAAAAACAAGTTGGCAACCTTCACCTTCGTCAAAAAAATACTTCCCGACATCTGGCAACCATGAAAGTTATACCAAAATGTAGGCCTGTTCATTACCTATCTTTTGACATATCGACCGTATTTTTAGGACGCCGCGTTCAGCCGCTAGACGCAGAACCCCGATTATAGGCACAAAAAAAAATTTAAAAATATTTAAAAAAAACAAGTTGGCAACCTTCACCTTCGTCAAAAAAATACTTCCCGACATCTGGCAACCATGAAAGTTATACCAAAATGTAGGCCTGTTCATTACCTATCTTTTGACATATCGACCGTATTTTTAGGACGCCGCGTTCAGCCGCTAGACGCAGAACCCCGATTATAGGCACAAAAAAAAATTTAAAAATATTTAAAAAAAACAAGTTGGCAACCTTCACCTTCGTCAAAAAAATACTTCCCGACATCTGGCAACCATGAAAGTTATACCAAAATGTAGGCCTGTTCATTACCTATCTTTTGACATATCGACCGTATTTTTAGGACGCCGCGTTCAGCCGCTAGACGCAGAACCCCGATTATAGGCACAAAAAAAAATTTAAAAATATTTAAAAAAAACAAGTTGGCAACCTTCACCTTCGTCAAAAAAATACTTCCCGACATCTGGCAACCATGAAAGTTATACCAAAATGTAGGCCTGTTCATTACCTATCTTTTGACATATCGACCGTATTTTTAGGACGCCGCGTTCAGCCGCTAGACGCAGAACCCCGATTATAGGCACAAAAAAAAATTTAAAAATATTTAAAAAAAACAAGTTGGCAACCTTCACCTTCGTCAAAAAAATACTTCCCGATATCTGGCAACCATGAAAGTTATACCAAAATGTAGGCCTCTTCATTACCTATCTTTTGACATATCGACCGTATTTTTAGGACGCCGCGTTCAGCCGCTAGACGCAGAACGCCGATTATAGGCACAAAAAAAATTTAAAAATATTTAAAAAAAACAAGTTGGCAACCTTCACCTTCGTCAAAAAAATACTTCCCGACATCTGGCAACCATGAAAGTTATACCAAAATGTAGGCCTGTTCATTACCTATCTTTTGACATATCGACCGTATTTTTAGGACGCCGCGTTCAGCCGCTAGACGCAGAACCCCGATTATAGGCACAAAAAAAAATTTAAAAATATTTAAAAAAAACAAGTTGGCAACCTTCACCTTCGTCAAAAAAATACTTCCCGACATCTGGCAACCATGAAAGTTATACCAAAATGTAGGCCTGTTCATTACCTATCTTTTGACATATCGACCGTATTTTTAGGACGCCGCGTTCAGCCGCTAGACGCAGAACCCCGATTATAGGCACAAAAAAAAATTTAAAAATATTTAAAAAAAACAAGTTGGCAACCTTCACCTTCGTCAAAAAAATACTTCCCGACATCTGGCAACCATGAAAGTTATACCAAAATGTAGGCCTGTTCATTACCTATCTTTTGACATATCGACCGTATTTTTAGGACGCCGCGTTCAGCCGCTAGACGCAGAACCCCGATTATAGGCACAAAAAAAAATTTAAAAATATTTAAAAAAAACAAGTTGGCAACCTTCACCTTCGTCAAAAAAATACTTCCCGACATCTGGCAACCATGAAAGTTATACCAAAATGTAGGCCTGTTCATTACCTATCTTTTGACATATCGACCGTATTTTTAGGACGCCGCGTTCAGCCGCTAGACGCAGAACCCCGATTATAGGCACAAAAAAAAATTTAAAAATATTTAAAAAAAAACAAGTTGGCAACCTTCACCTTCGTCAAAAAAATACTTCCCGACATCTGGCAACCATGAAAGTTATACCAAAATGTAGGCCTGTTCATTACCTATCTTTTGACATATCGACCGTATTTTTAGGACGCCGCGTTCAGCCGCTAGACGCAGAACGCCGATTATAGGCACAAAAAAAAATTTAAAAATATTTAAAAAAAAACAAGTTGGCAACCTTCACCTTCGTCAAAAAAATACTTCCCGACATCTGGCAACCATGAAAGTTATACCAAAATGTAGGCCTGTTCATTACCTATCTTTTGACATATCGACCGTATTTTTAGGACGCCGCGTTCAGCCGCTAGACGCAGAACGCCGATTATAGGCACAAAAAAAATTTAAAAATATTTAAAAAAAACAAGTTGGCAACCTTCACCTTCGTCAAAAAAATACTTCCCGACATCTGGCAACCATGAAAGTTATACCAAAATGTAGGCCTGTTCATTACCTATCTTTTGACATATCGACCGTATTTTTAGGACGCCGCGTTCAGCCGCTAGACGCAGAACCCCGATTATAGGCACAAAAAAAAATTTAAAAATATTTAAAAAAAACAAGTTGGCAACCTTCACCTTCGTCAAAAAAATACTTCCCGACATCTGGCAACCATGAAAGTTATACCAAAATGTAGGCCTGTTCATTACCTATCTTTTGACATATCGACCGTATTTTTAGGACGCCGCGTTCAGCCGCTAGACGCAGAACCCCGATTATAGGCACAAAAAAAAATTTAAAAATATTTAAAAAAAACAAGTTGGCAACCTTCACCTTCGTCAAAAAAATACTTCCCGACATCTGGCAACCATGAAAGTTATACCAAAATGTAGGCCTGTTCATTACCTATCTTTTGACATATCGACCGTATTTTTAGGACGCCGCGTTCAGCCGCTAGACGCAGAACCCCGATTATAGGCACAAAAAAAAATTTAAAAATATTTAAAAAAAACAAGTTGGCAACCTTCACCTTCGTCAAAAAAATACTTCCCGACATCTGGCAACCATGAAAGTTATACCAAAATGTAGGCCTGTTCATTACCTATCTTTTGACATATCGACCGTATTTTTAGGACGCCGCGTTCAGCCGCTAGACGCAGAACGCCGATTATAGGCACAAAAAAAAATTTAAAAATATTTAAAAAAAACAAGTTGGCAACCTTCACCTTCGTCAAAAAAATACTTCCCGATATCTGGCAACCATGAAAGTTATACCAAAATGTAGGCCTCTTCATTACCTATCTTTTGACATATCGACCGTATTTTTAGGACGCCGCGTTCAGCCGCTAGACGCAGAACGCCGATTATAGGCACAAAAAAAATTTAAAAATATTTAAAAAAAACAAGTTGGCAACCTTCACCTTCGTCAAAAAAATACTTCCCGACATCTGGCAACCATGAAAGTTATACCAAAATGTAGGCCTGTTCATTACCTATCTTTTGACATATCGACCGTATTTTTAGGACGCCGCGTTCAGCCGCTAGACGCAGAACCCCGATTATAGGCACAAAAAAAAATTTAAAAATATTTAAAAAAAACAAGTTGGCAACCTTCACCTTCGTCAAAAAAATACTTCCCGACATCTGGCAACCATGAAAGTTATACCAAAATGTAGGCCTGTTCATTACCTATCTTTTGACATATCGACCGTATTTTTAGGACGCCGCGTTCAGCCGCTAGACGCAGAACCCCGATTATAGGCACAAAAAAAAATTTAAAAATATTTAAAAAAAACAAGTTGGCAACCTTCACCTTCGTCAAAAAAATACTTCCCGACATCTGGCAACCATGAAAGTTATACCAAAATGTAGGCCTGTTCATTACCTATCTTTTGACATATCGACCGTATTTTTAGGACGCCGCGTTCAGCCGCTAGACGCAGAACCCCGATTATAGGCACAAAAAAAAATTTAAAAATATTTAAAAAAAACAAGTTGGCAACCTTCACCTTCGTCAAAAAAATACTTCCCGACATCTGGCAACCATGAAAGTTATACCAAAATGTAGGCCTGTTCATTACCTATCTTTTGACATATCGACCGTATTTTTAGGACGCCGCGTTCAGCCGCTAGACGCAGAACCCCGATTATAGGCACAAAAAAAAATTTAAAAATATTTAAAAAAAACAAGTTGGCAACCTTCACCTTCGTCAAAAAAATACTTCCCGACATCTGGCAACCATGAAAGTTATACCAAAATGTAGGCCTGTTCATTACCTATCTTTTGACATATCGACCGTATTTTTAGGACGCCGCGTTCAGCCGCTAGACGCAGAACCCCGATTATAGGCACAAAAAAAAATTTAAAAATATTTAAAAAAAACAAGTTGGCAACCTTCACCTTCGTCAAAAAAATACTTCCCGACATCTGGCAACCATGAAAGTTATACCAAAATGTAGGCCTGTTCATTACCTATCTTTTGACATATCGACCGTATTTTTAGGACGCCGCGTTCAGCCGCTAGACGCAGAACCCCGATTATAGGCACAAAAAAAAATTTAAAAATATTTAAAAAAAACAAGTTGGCAACCTTCACCTTCGTCAAAAAAATACTTCCCGACATCTGGCAACCATGAAAGTTATACCAAAATGTAGGCCTGTTCATTACCTATCTTTTGACATATCGACCGTATTTTTAGGACGCCGCGTTCAGCCGCTAGACGCAGAACCCCGATTATAGGCACAAAAAAAAATTTAAAAATATTTAAAAAAAACAAGTTGGCAACCTTCACCTTCGTCAAAAAAATACTTCCCGACATCTAATTATAGACACACAAAAATGATGCAAAAAAATGAGTTAGCAATCTTGCACTTGATCCAATTAGGCTCCTAGAATTAGAGATGTGGAAGAGAAATAAAAATGGTTTTTTGGCGGCATTGACGGCCGCCGGGCGGCCGTCAATGCCGCCAAAAAACCATTTTTATTTCTCTTCCACATCTCCTCTCACCCACCCACCGCCACCCCTCCTCACATTCAACCCTTTTCCACCTCTTTGCCTCCCACCACCCCACTTGTAGCTTCTTCGTCCTCCATTTCCACCATCATTTATTTTAATTTTATGAACTTTGAGGGGTTTGAACTGGTATCCATAATTATACAAACATCACCTATTAGCTACCTGCTCCATACCTTCATATGATAATGTTAATTCAAATCTTAATCAGTTTCTAAGTTCAGGTGTCATATTTTAAGTTAGATATATACATCTTTTAATTTCTCGATTTTTTCGTTCTCAATGGTGGAGCAGGTTAAGGCGCAGTCTTTTCTCTTTTGGTATTGGGGTAGGTTAATGGTTCGGTCCCTGGTAGGAGAAATTTTTTTTTTTTTTAATTTTAGAGCTGAAGAGAAAATTTGATAGTGACTAAATAAAACATAGATTAAACACGTTTTTGTAATGCTACGTCATTCAAAGCTGCACAAAATTTGTAGCTATATAGTCACATGCTATTTTATGGTTTTCAATGACATCGCGTCTATCTTCTATGCCTCATTTGGCAAAACTCCATTATACTAATTATCGCAGGCTTACAATATAATAAAGATTTGCTTTAGTTATTGGATGAAAAGATATTAAAATGATTAGGATATACATTCATTTCATTAATAAAAGTGCTTTTAATAGTTGTTTTACATTGAAAAAAAATACCCATTTCAATGGCAATATCTTAAGACTTTTAAATTATAACTGTTAGTGCATAGAAACCGTATTGCCTTCTTTTTTAATTAACTTTAGTTATTGAAACAATAAAATTAATTCTACTGTTGCATTTACAGATGTACATAGCCACTTATGGTTCAGATTGTATGCATTCGTTTTACAATTCTGAAAAAAATGTTCATCAAATTTTTAACTTAAAATACAGATCTACGAGTATATGCTATGCATTTACTCGTTATAAAATTATTTTTGTTTACGAACTGAAAGACCTCATATACGTAAATATGTTTTTTTTTTCATTTTCTCTTTGTATATCCTTATATCTTCCAATGAAATTGTGTATATAAGGCTTTGCCTGAATTTTTAGGCTCGTCCCGTATATAAATATATCTCGTTAACGGCTTAAAACGTTTTAAATTAGAATAATCACCCCTATTACAGAATTCGCCGAATGAGCTAAAGTGACAGTTTCAATTAATTTTCAAACTTTTGATATTACTGAATCCGTCGGAAGATAGTTGAACGAATTCTGTTCAACTTACATATATTGTATTACTAAGGCCCATTTGCTGATACGGAACATAAGTACTTATGTTCCACATAAACTCTTATGTGACAGTTTACGTAGAGGAAAAAGTAGAACATAAGCGCTTAAGTTGAACATAAATATTTAAGTTTCGTATCAGCAAATGGCCCTAAATCGGCAATCCATTCGCATTCCATACAATTTCTATCATTTTACATTCGTGCCGGTTTCGGTACGAATCTGAAATGAATTTTTAATTAAACGAAAAAAAAAAAAACAAAAATAAACAATGAAAACCACAAAACTGTAAGTCTAAAGCTTATCATAATGAATGTTTAAGTGTTTGTTTAACAAATTCTACAACCAACCGGAAACAAAAAAAAAAAAAGAATGCACACCGGTTGGTATTGAACGGTCCTCCATCCAAGTAGTAACCACGCACTACGAGGCTTGATTGGTTTTTGTCAAAAACTTCGGATAATTCATAAAATCGTCTTTTTGTTATTCTTGTATGGTTAATAACTTAAAACAAAAACAAATAGCTCATCTCGAATAGGTAGTAGTTGCCACAAAATGTTTGTTTTTATTTTTCTCATAAACGTTTTTGATCAAACTTCGTAGTTATGTATGTATATTGTACTTAAGACAGTTTCAATAAATTTGCATTAATGTAACGGGTGATTTTTTAAGAGCTTGAGAACTTTTTTTAAAAAAAAACGCATAAAATTTGCAAAATCTCATCGATTCTTTATTTGAAACGTTAGATTGGTCCATGACATTTACTTTTTGAAGATAATTTCATTTAAATGTTGACCGCGGCTGCGTCTTAGGTGGTCCATTCGGAAAGTCCAATTTTGGGTAACTTTTTCGAGCATTTCGGCCGGAATAGCCCGAATTTCTTCGGAAATGTTGTCTTCCAAAGCTGGAATAGTTGCTGGCTTATTTGTGTAGACTTTAGACTTGACGTAGCCCCACAAAAAATAGTCTAAAGGCGTCAAATCGCATGATCTTGGTGGCCAACTTACCGGTCCATTCCTTGAGATGAATTGTTCTCCGAAGTTTTCCCTCAAAATGGCCATAGAATCGCGAGCTGTGTGGCATGTAGCGCCATCTTGTTGAAACCACATGTCAACCAAGTTCAGTTCTTCCATTTTTGGCAACAAAAAGTTTGTTAGCATTGAACGATAGCGATCGCCATTCACCGTAACGTTGCGTCCAACAGCATCTTTGAAAAAATACGGTCCAATGATTCCACCAGCGTACAAACCACACCAAACAGTGCATTTTTCGGGATGCATGGGCAGTTCTTGAACGGCTTCTGGTTGCTCTTCACTCCAAATGCGGCAATTTTGCTTATTTACGTAGCCATTCAACCAGAAATGAGCCTCATCGCTGAACAAAATTTGTCGATAAAAAAGCGGATTTTCTGCCAACTTTTCTAGGGCCCATTCACTGAAAATTCGACGTTGTGGCAGATCGTTCGGCTTCAGTTCTTGCACGAGCTGTATTTTATACGGTTTTACACCAAGATCTTTGCGTAAAATCTTCCATGTGGTCGAATAACACAAACCCAATTGCTGCGAACGGCGACGAATCGACATTTCACGGTCTTCAGCAACACTCTCAGAAACAGACGCAATATTCTCTTCTGTACGCACTGTACGCATTCGTGTGGTTGGTTTAATGTCCAATAAAGTAAACTGAGTGCGAAACTTGGTCACAATCGCATTAATTGTTTGCTCACTTGGTCGATTATGTAGACCATAAATCGGACGTAAAGCGCGAAACACATTTCGAACCGAACACTGATTTTGGTAATAAAATTCAATGATTTGCAAGCGTTGCTTGTTAGTAAGTCTATTCATGATGAAATGTCAAAGCATACTGAGCATCTTTCTCTTTGACACCATGTCTGAAATCCCGCGTGATCTGTCAAATACTAATGCATGAAAATCCTAACCTCAAAAAAATCACCCGTTACAAACATTCTTTTGAAGATTTTCTTTATGTAAATTTGCAATTCTTAAGCTTATTCCTGTAATAATCGCTTTTGGCTTGATCGATTTTCATAAAATTTTTTATGTAGGTTATTCTTTGTTGATTGTTTTGTAAAAATTTTATATAAAAACTCTAAAAACAAAAGAAAACATAAGGAACGGACTAGCGCTACATAACGATTTTGGTTTCCTTTCAGATATTCATGCTAATATACTATAATTCTTAATAAGTTTCGAGAAATTAATGAAAAGACAGAATAGATAGGTACACGAGTTTGGGGAAAAAATTTGATGTTCTTTTTCATACGGGATTTTCGTATAACCCGAAATCCCTTACTGTATAGTTCTATGGATATCTGTAATTGTTTTTTTAATTTGATATTTTTTGTTTGAACACGAAACAAATCGGAAGAATTGGAAATATAGGCGGTGACACTCCACCATAACGTAAACAAAATAATATTATCGCTATACATTTTGATATTCATTCCGACAAATTGATCATTTATTCACGTAGCAGTTGAATATGCAAATTAGTGGTAGGAAGATTTTATTGGTTGTTGATTCTTTTTAAATATTTGCAGTGATTCTATGATCAACCCCGAACAATTTAATTAATTTAATTTAATTTAATTTAATTTTTGATGGCATCCGTTTTGTGGAAATACAAGACACTTAATTTAAGCGTAGACGTGGGTGTAGAAGTATGTACTCGTATTATATTCAAAATAATTACCTACTCTACATCAGAAATGGCATAATGACATTTGGTATTTCGACTGGATGTACTACATTCTACATACCTACATTTCAGAGATTTTTTTCCGTTTATCGAATCAAAGATCAAACTTTTTAGACAATTATAAATGGATTTTACCTATAATACCAGAGATAAGGTTTATAGAAAGCACGACTGATTCTTTTGGTGGTATGAAAGAGAGAAAAAATATTTATTATGTAATGTCAAGTTTACAAATTTCATTGAGTTAATTAGGCATGTTCAATTGCCTGTCCAATACTCTATCTTAATTGAAATGTTTTGTTTTTTTTTTTTTGTTAATAAAAAGAAATGGAAATTTTATAATCAATATTAAACTTTAAAAAATTAATTCATATTGACTTCATTTTAAAGAATTCATTTTATTGGTTGAAGGCCGTAAGGATATAATTTTCAATTAGAAACAAAAATATGTGAAAACACCTCTAATTTGCGACCAGAATAGTTGGCACCTTAATAGTTGGTATATGATAGAGTTCAATCAAACCTTTTTTGACGTTTTGATGCACGAATTTCTCTTTGACATCAACGTGCTTAGTTCGTGCAGAGTATGCACTGTTGATCGCCAAATTTAACTGTCCGTAGGTTGTCGCGAAGCAATTCTATTGATTCAGGTGAATTTATGAAGAGTTCCCTTTACAGCATTTTTGTCTGAATGCCCACTTGTATTGCTGCTGTCATAAATTTAGCTTCTGTCGTTGAGATTGCGATCGTTTTCTGCTGTTTGGTGCACCACGAAATTACGCCGCCTTGCATGGTGAACACATACCCAGTAGTAGATCTTCACTCGTCCTCATCGCTGGTCCAATCAGCATCGCAATAAACTTTGAGTTGTGTTTGAGAATTGTCGTATGTTATCTTCTTATATCAAGTATCCCTTTGAGGTAACGTAAGACACGCTTCGCAGCACTCCAGTGTACTCTTCTAGGATTATTATTATTGTAGCGACTTAAGATATTTACTGGAAAACAGATGTCCGGTCTTAAAAACTGCACGCAAAATTGCAGAGCGCGAACCAGTTGTCGATGCGGTACATCCTTGGTTTTGTTTTTCTCATCATCGTTGATCGAACGCATTTTGGCAGATATTTTTTTTATTGATATCCACTTGTGAAACCGTTGGATTACAGTCGCTATTGTTTAAACAAGATAAATATCTTTTATATATTTAGTTTGATCAAGAGAAATGATACTTATTTTCCTGTTTCTTGGTAATCGAACTGCCAAAACGGATGATATCTCTCCCATATCCTTCATCCTAAACTGCTTGAAGAGAACATCAGTGAGCTTCCGTTCCAGGTTTACATCATTGATGAATATTAAGATGTCATCTACGTAAATGGCGACGATTAACAAACAAGAACCCTCGATTAGAAAATAAACACATTGATCTGTCGATGAAAGCTTTAGCCCATAATCTAAAAGAACTTGGTTCAGAGTACAGTTCCAAAAACGACTCGATTGTTTGAGCCCGTAAATTGATTTGATCAGCTTGCAACAGTGACCCGTTCCATCAAAAAAATCCCCCAGGATGTCACATAAAAATCTCTTCTTCGAGCTTGCCATAGAGAAACGCTGTCACAACATCCAATTGGCGAATGTTCAAGTCTGTAATCACTATTAACTGCTACGGCTACTTCATTGTCAATAATAAAGCTTGCCGTTTTCATTTTAGACAGTCAACTCATTTTATTAACATAATCCTTCATTCTGCTGATATCAATTGCTGCAACAATGCCATTTTGCGACCGATGATGCCGGTGTCATCAAAAGCCAGCACTGTAATATCCTACGCTTCTTTACATTAGCTTGTTCCTTCTACTCGTATATAGTTATAGTTACACGGCTCGAGCAATAACCTTAACTCATCTATTACTCTAAGGTCAGTTTTCTTCTGGTTTTCATTGACTGTGGCGGGTAATGCATTTTGGCAACAGTCTCATAAGCCCTTAATTACCATGTGAGCTATTGTACCGACCTTCCATTCAGAGCAAGGCTGCGCGTACAGTAGTGCGACAAAGCGATGCGATACGAGAAGCGATTGTGACAAGCGATTCTAGATGCGATAACACTGTTCAACACTGGTTTTGCCACACGAACTTTGATAGCTAATTTTGTTTTGTCAATCTAGTCTCATTATTAAATCACAATTTTCACGTGTCAATTAGCCTCAGTTTTGTTGTGATACGGTATAACTCAAAACTTGTACTACGCAGCAAATTAACAGAAGCGCTCCCAAGTAAACCGTTTTAAAAATATTTGTGGTTGCATTTTAACACTTTTTTTTTTAGCATTTTTTTGTTATTAACCCTGTGAACATATCGAGGAAATGTAACAATGATCCTAACTGTTTTTGTTATGTTTGCGGAGAACTGACATTCAAAAAACAAAGACGAAACTTCACGAATCTTGTGTTGGAGTGTTATCACCAATGTTTTGGTTTTTCTGTCGTCCATCAAGACAAATCCTGGGCTCCTCATGTCTGTTGCATAACGTGTGTGAAAAATTTAAGCGATTGGAAGAAAGGCGCACGACCTATGCCGTTTGCAGTACCCATGATATGGACTGAACAGCGAGATCACGTTTCGGATTGCTATTTTTGTCTCACTGACATAAACGGTATAAATTACAAGAAAAATAATACAGTTATTTACCCTAACTTATCTTCGGCTATAAGACCAGTCTCTGATTGTAAAAACTTGCCAGAACTATTACCAGTTGCAACTACGTCTGTTGAGAATGACCATTCACAACCGTCCACTTCAGGTAAATGTGTTGACGAGGACGATGACTTTCAGTTTGAAGGAATTGAAAACGAGCCACATTTCATAACTCAAGGAGACTTAAATGATTTAGTTCGGGATCTAAATTTGTCCAAAAAACAATCAGAACTATTAGGATCTCGTCTAAAAGAATGGAATTTGCTACACAATAACACAAAAGTTAGCTACTTCAGAACATATTTTTCTCAGGATGGAGATTTGGTATTTTGCAATAACATAAATGAGATTATGAAAATGTTAGACATCGATTTTGATCGCTCTCAGTGGCGTTTAATGACATATAAAGCTTTGGGTTGCAACATGTCAATTAAGATCCACTTTTTAGACTCGCACCTGGATTTTTTTCCTGACAATTTAGGGGCTGTCAGCGACGAGCACGGTGAGAGGTTCCATCAGGACATTTTGAATATGGAAAAGCGGTACCAGGGCAAATGGAACCCAAATATGTAAGAGGATTACTGCTGGACAATTAAAAGGGACCAACCAGAAGCGAAACATGCAAGAAAATCTTAGATTTATTAAGTCATTTATAAAAAAAATTCAGTTTTGATTAACGAGATCTCTGTTATTCCGCAATATTTTAAATTACTCAATAAAATAAAATCTTTGGCCAAAAAATTTTTTTTAACTATTTATTTTTTCTTATGATCACCAACTAAAGCAAAAAATATCAAAAAAGTCCGTGTGGCACAAAAAAGTTAAAATTTTGTTGACCAGTGTAATTAGATGCGACATAGTACGCACTGTAAAAGCGATTTTTTGTTGTTATCTTTTATATTATAAATTTATAAAAGAAGTGCACCACACAACACAAGCACTGAAATAAGAAAATTTTACTCGTTTGATTTTTTTCTTAAAACCTCAAAACAAACAATATGAGCCAAACTCGCACAAACTCGTTTGAGAAAGTGGACAGAAGAGTTTGTGAGCGAGATGCTTCCGATAGGTATGCGAGAAACTCGCAGCATTCGTATCAAATATCAGGTGTGTTTTATTCACTGCTGCTAGCGCAGCAAAATTTCCCTCGACAAACAAGAACAATTTTATTGCTGGCAAAAAAGAAGCCAGTAAAAAAAATGACAGTTGTGCTGGTGATAGAACTTTAAATTATTGAAATGAAAATGGCGCTATACATTAAATTTTAGAATTAAACATAATATTATGTATGTACATACATGTTTTGACATCAGATTTTGATATTTTCTATAACAATGGCCAACATTGAAATATAACTTGAAATTGACATAAATCTATGGAGTGAGTTTGATCGTTTTATTCGCACTTGAATGCTGGGCTGGCTATGCATCAATGAATAAAACACACCTATCGCTTCACTGTGCGCACGTATACAGGGTGATTTGCATAAGGTGTGACAAAAAGCGGGAGGGGCAATTTAAGTAAAAAAATCACTTAAAACAGAAAAAAAAATATTAAAAAATAACGGTGATACCTACAGAGTAATGCTATAGCATTTTGAAAAGCTAGAAATACATTCTTTAATTCTGTTTCTAAATAAAGTTGTTCGACTGAATAGTTTTTGAAAAATTAATTTTCAAAATCAAAATTTTGAAAAAAAAAATGAATCTTGAAATTAATCAATTAAAATAAGAAATACATGGATATTTTTTACTATTTTTTAACTAAAGCTTATTACAAAAAAATTTCGATATGATCCCCATTTTGTAGAAGGCAAAGATTATAGCGCCTTCTTATTGCTGCACATAAATTTATACTTTATAAATTTTCCTGTAATTTGACTCCAGCCACTTCAATCCGTTGTTTCAGTTGTTCCAAAGATTCTATTTCCACTTCGTACACATAGTTCTTCACGAATGCCCAAGCATAAAAATCTAACGGAGTTGTACAAATTATTTCTAATTTGAATGTCAAGTCGTCAACATATCACGATGTCAAATTACTCTTGTGCCGAATTAACGGATATGCATTACTGCTACGGTATGGCTCATGGTCGAAGTCGTGAAGCGCAAAGACTCTACGCTGAAATGTATCCCAATAGGAGGTGTCCCAGTCATACGATATTTTCAAGAATCCATCAACGTCTTCGAGAACATGGAGCACTGGTTAATTTTAAACCAATGCTCTCACGCAGGTGTTCTCAATGAAAAAATGTGTGAAATATGGTTAATCCAGTACTTGCCACATTATTGTATGCTTATAAGACGATAATTATTAAAAAAATAGTAAAAAGAAAGTTAATCCTTTCAATCGTAAATTCACCTAAGAATCCAAAAACGTAAAAACTAAAATAAAAGGCTTTTCTTAGAACAAAATTAGTTTTTGTTATTTTTGATTTTCTCAAAAACTAAAAAACATTTTGACATCCGGTTTTTTGTGTTTGATCAAAAACTAATAACAGCATTGAATATTGAATAAAAAAATAATACTTAATAACGTAAAATTTTCAAAAAAAATTGTTTAAAAAAAAAATTTTCATTTTTTTTTTTTCAAAATTTCGATTTTGAAAATTAATTTTTCAAAAACTATTCACTCGAACAATTTTATTTAAAACCGTTATTTTTTAATAATTTTTTTTCTGTTTTAAGTGATTTTTTTCTTAAATTGCCCCTCCCGCCTAAACGGGGGGAAATAGACCCCCCCCCCCTCCCATACGATTTTTTTCTTGTCTAAGTCCAACCTACACATTTTATAACGTACAAATCAGTGGATTATTTTAATGGCCGAGATAATGTCGTCAACTATCCAATTACATTTCTAAATTCGTTGAAATTGTCGCATCATAATCTTCAATTTAAAATCAGATCGATAATCACTACCTAATAAAAAAGAAATCAGCCCACCACGTGTTTGTAATGGTATACAGCTTGTCCGGAAGAAAGTTATGAACAACTTCATCGAAACAGCAATTCTTAAGGGAAGGTATAATACTACGAATGCCAATGATTCCGATCAAGATGTCTTTTGACATTAAACGCGTGCAGTTTCTCGTGCAAGTAGCATTCGCAATGACAATGACGTATCGCAAGGGACAAGGGCAGTCATTAAATTTTAATGGAACTAAGCTTTAAAATGGTCTATTGTATGTCACATGTTCCCTTGTCAAAAAACCATCAGTTAAGTTGGTTAACGTACAACACATCAAAACAAACATTTCGTGTATTATTTAACATTTTAACCCATTAGCTGCCACTGTACTCAATTGAGTACAGTATTTTGTTAAATTTCGACTGGATTTTTTTTTTAAAGTGGGCATTGATTTTCATTTCTTTCGATTGGAAAGCAATTATTGACATGTGCTTTGATACTGGCAGTGAATTTGTCGAGATTGAAAAGCATTTTCAAGGTTTTTCATGAACTTTTGTTTCGAGCATTTTTTGTTTGAAGCAATTTGGTGACTTTGCGAGAGTAAAATGTTAGTAAAAATTTAATTTTTTTAATAACATTTGAATAATGGATTCTATTCTTAAGATTTTGTATCTAGAAAAACATTGCGTATAAATTACAAACAAACATATTTTTCTTCTGCATGGTAGGTCGTGAATAAAAGTGGTGTACTCAATTGAGTACACTGGCCAAAACCATGTTAAATTTTTTTCTTACTGGATTTGCAGAGAAATGTCTTTTTCAACTATAAACTGAAGTAGCTTTTATGGCAGGCGTTTTCCCAGCCTCTACATGGCTCTTGAAGATATTCCAGATGATGGAAATGAAATAGATATAGTGGTTATTCTACCAGTTGTTGATATCCAATGACCAGCCATGACATTATGGCTACTTTACGCATAAAAGGATTTAGTGCAACAGGTACGATTCGGAACAATAGAACGAAAAAATGTCCACTAAAATCCATAAAAACAGTAATGAAAGCAAATTTTGGTTACTTTCATCACAAATTTGGCACAAATAATAATAAAAAAAAAAAAAAACCCACCATAGATTTTAAGTTTAGATTTAAGTTTAGATTTTAGTGCACGCTTGTATTAAGCTAAATAAATAAATAAATATCTTGTTAGCTCGTTTGAAAGATAATGCTGTTGTAACCGTTGCAACAAACTACGACAACTTGAAACCACTAGGAAAAGTCAAGAGATGTTCATCAACAAAAAAAGAAATAGTTGTCATTCCTCAGCCAAAGCCTCTAGTTGCATATAACAAAGGCATGGGTGGTGTCGACCTTCATGACCAATTTGTGAACAACTACCTCATAAAAATAAAGGGTAAAAAATTGGCAATTATTCATGTTAAACTCAATGGTGGTGAATGCTTGGGAACTCCATTGTCTGAAAAACAAAGAAAACCGGATTCTCCTTTCATTTCTTAGGACCATAGGAAGAACTTATTTACGCTCAGAGTCGTCAAAAAAAGCTCCAAATAAGCCAAATGTACTAGAAAGTGTTGTTCGCAGCAACGGAGAACATTTCCTCTAAAAAATGAAAAATCAACTACGGTGCCACATTTGTCACAGCAGGGTTCGATAGATTTGTGAACGGTGTCAAACCACTCTTTGCATCGAAAAAGAATGCTTTAAAATTTTTCATAATTATTAAGAGAATGTACCCATATCTGGCCAGTGTACTCAATTGAGTACACCCCTCTAATTACCAAACTTGAAAATTTTTTTTTAAAAAAATTGTATTTTTGTTCAAATATAAACCTCAATAAACAGCATTTCAAAGATTTTTTATTTATCTATATTTTTAAGGTCCTTGGCCTTTAATGGGTTAATGGAGGAATTAGTGTTATCGCAGGAACACAGGCGAATAAAAATATATCTTTATTTTGATTGCTTACTTTATACCTATTCTGAATTTATTCAATTTTAACATACTTTTTTGAACAAAACCGCGTGGGTAAAAGACGATCATATTCCTGGAAAACCACATATTTTGAGCCTTAAAACGGGGTAATGTCGATAGGATTCATCTGCGATGTAAAATTTTACATTAGCGCTCTTCTGAACGTATACCTGCCAAATTTAATATCCATGATCCTTATCGTCAAAAGATACAATGATCACTCAGAAATACGTGTTTTTCCATTATCCAACGGCTTTTCACAAATTCGCGAAACGATCCAAAACAAAGCTTTAGGAATTTTGACATCATTAAGACAACGGTCTGTATAGTCAGCAAGTTCCATATTAAAACCTGGATGTTATGAGAGAAAAATATTCAAAAGGATATACAAATATTTATAAGTCATTGGTTGAGGTTGATAATAAATTCGACGAAAAAACTAGCTTACCTTTGCGTGCATTCTTATCAATTAAGTAAAAAAACGTCTGCACTTTATTTATTTGAATAAAATTAATTTGTAAAGCATTTAAAATAAACTAATTAGGTAACAATTAAACCTTTTATTTAACAATAATATGGAAACGCAGTCTTCTTACACAATAAAGAAACAA
Source organism: Philhelius festivus (assembly GCA_963931855.1). Lineage (NCBI taxonomy): Eukaryota > Metazoa > Arthropoda > Insecta > Diptera > Syrphidae > Philhelius > Philhelius festivus. Next base: position 260,787,430 of record OZ007554.1, on the reverse strand, counting down.
CATTTCTGCAAAATATCCTATGTTTGTTGTCTTAAAATAGATAGGTACATTATTATAAATCTAAAGATATGCCTAATGGTATTTTATTCTATTCATATTTATTGCTATGTCAAAACACTATCATTCCAACGAGCACAAAAATGTACACGGGGCTCATATATGTAGGTAGGTACAATAAACATATATAAACTAAACTAAAGGGTTATACATATGTATATGTTTTTGTGTGATCGGTGGAGCGAGTGTTTTAAACCAAAATATGGTTCTTAGAAAATGTCTTAGGATAGTAAACCGGAAGTTTTCTAATAGATAATGTGTAATAAATTATTAAAAATATTTGGTTCTTATAAAGACATGGATCTGATTCAGTGGTCTTGTCTTAAAAAAAAACTCATCTTATTTAAACATTAAATATTTTCTTAATACTATACTGAGACTTCTTTTGTGTATTTGGAACGATCATTTAAATCTAAAAGTAACTTATCAGGTCGGCGTGGAACTCGAGGGTCATTACTTTGTTTCGCATCATTGGAACCATTTGATAGGTTGCTTTGGCTTCCATTAGTATCGGAAAAGACTACGGGCAAAATACTTGCCGATGAGGTTGTTGATCTTGATGTTTTACTTTTTGATAATGTCTCTTTATTAGGATCACCATTTGCACTTCCTCCAGTCTCTTCATCGGTTGTATAAAATGTTATATCTTCAGTTGAATGAATTCTTTTGGGAACTTGGTTTATATTGTTAAAACTATGTGATGGCGATGTAGCACATATTCCTATTGAACTGGAAGTACTACTTAAACTACCACTTATTGCAGATGTTCCTTCACATACCGTTTTATCTAGTATTTCGTTGCTTAGATGTTTCACTGATCTCATTCCGGTGGGACCAGATGATGAAGAAATTTTTTTCAAACTTCTACTTAATTTATTTCTACATTTATCACAAATTAAAAAGTGTTCACTTCTTTTATAACTATCACAATTGATATTGTTTGAAGCATTACTGCCTATCAATTTATTTTTTTTCGTAATTTTTACAGATGAACTAGATTTTGCAACTCCAAGAGTGGAGGAACTGAATACATTAGATTTTTTTATTCTAATTTTTGATCCCTGCTTTGTTGAGCAAGAAGTTGAAGGCGGCCTCGCCTTTGATAAACACTGCTCAAACGCCTTGCGCTCAGCATTTTCACGTATATTATCTAAGTTGCTTGGTTGTGAACACATGCAATCTAATTTAATATTAGAGAAACTAATACTGCCCTCCTGTTGAGGAGACCCTAGTTGTTGGCAAGATAGCGTTATTGCACCCTTTTTTTCTAATTGCTTGCAACTATAACATTTTATACTTGTATTGAGCTGTAGTAAGCTTTGCAAATAATCTTCACCGGTCATAGAAGTATTAACTGACTTTGCGGCAACCTGTACAGTTGGAAGATCTTGCGAGTCTTGAATTATAGTTGTAGCGGGTACAATTGATGCAATAATATTAGTTTGTTGATATTTTTCGACTTCTTTGTTTAATGAAAGTACAGATACATTGGAAGTTTGTTGTTGTAATTTCGTTGTTGATGATTGAGATTGGCTACTCGAATATGATTTCAAACTTTCAAGAAGATGAGAAATTGTTGTAACAGCAACACCTTTTGGCGGTGCCATGTCCTGTATACGTTGTAGTTGCAAGCTCAGAAGCCGAATTTCTTCTAATGCTTCTTGATCCGATAGTTTTGTTTCTGAAAATAATAAATAAAGTCTTAAGTTAAAAGAATTAAACAAAATTTACATCGCTATTACTTATGCTTTTATATTTATTTATTTGTAATCAGTTGAACAGTTAGCCCGAGATTGAAACGCAATGTACATACAAGTATATTTCCAAAGACGGCCAATAAGGTTTGGCCCGTCTTTTACTTGCTATTATAGGGCCAATTTTGCATATGGGAAAAATCTTACTCGAGAATTTTAATCAATGATGACATTCCGTGATAGAGAACACGAACAAAATGGGACCCGCAATTCCGCATGTCTCTATGTATGTATGTCTATACCTTGACCTACAGACTAAACTGCTGAAGCGATTTTCTTCAAACTTGTAATGTAATGTTCTTGAGTAATCCCTTAGAGGAGAAATTTAATTTTTATCTAAAACTAACCGTACCTATCCCATATAGCCGTTATGCAAAATCTTATTTATTTGGAAAACGACTCTAACGATTTTCATAAGAAAATAAGTGAACAAAACTTCTTATGTAGGGTGTATAAAAATTCAAAGTTTGAACTGATTGAACGTTATTCAGCCAGTAAGAATTGAGTAGCTATAGATGTCAAGGATTCGTAAAAAAAAAACAAATAAGACACGCCAAGAAACTCTACCAATATTCTATGGAATAATTTAAAGAATCTAGGTGCGATTTTGAGACCTAATCTTGAATATTGTGAAGATCTTAATGTTGATGTTAACAACTTACAACTTACTTAACACTAACCCTGAACTAAATCTGGCTTCTCCTTTGAATATTTTTCGTGGATCATTTTAATTTAATTGTCAGAAGAATACCTTATTAATTCAATTTAGTCAAATGCGATTGGCCTGGATGAAGATTCTCTCAAATTCATTCGTGTGAGCTCCCTTCAATCATTCTATGAGTTGCCAATGTTTGAAATGACTGTTTGACAAAGTCAATTTTCCCAAGCTTTTTGAAAAAAAAATCATTGTAGTACCCCTTGGTATAATCGTTAGTTCGTTAGACTGTCATGCGGAAGGTCTCGAGTTCGATTCTCAGCCACTGCAAGAAAGTTTTTTTCAGGGGTGTACTACCTCTTGCGAGGAATTGACAAATTCTCCAAGAGTATCTCTTGTCATGGAAAGTGCTGTTCATTAGCCGTTCGGAATCGGCAGAAAATTGTAGGTCCCTTTCGTTCCTGGTAACAAGCACACAGGAATGGTTGAGAGTTGTAAGTCACTAGGTCCTGGTTCACTCCGAGCTATTGCACCACCAAATTTAAAAAAGACGGGATATCATGACATGTCAAAGGACCTAGAAAAATTGATGTTCATTCAACTTTCAGAATTCATTGAGTATCACCTTTTACCTCTCGGTTTTTCGGAAGAGACACAGTTGCGTTTCTGCTGTTTTAAAAGTGGAGGATGATATTCGAGATGCATTGAATGCTGGAAAAGTATCGATTTTAAGCTTACTTGGTTTTTCTAATTCGTTGGGTTCAGATAACCACTCTATTTTACTTTATTATAAACTAAAACGTCAATTCTATTTTTCTTCTTGTACACATAAATTATTTACATTGGAGGATTGGCTTATGATTGTTGATCTAAAAGTGGGTGTTTCTCAGGAATCTTTGTTGGGACCTCTACGTTTTAGCATATTTACTAATGATGTTGTTAATCTATCAAATACAGAAGGGAACTTAAGGCTTGTTTTAATCAATATCTTGAAAACAGGTGAACGATTAGTTTTGAATTTATTTCCTTAAATGTATATTATTAATACTTGGAGTGGACATCCCAAATCATCTTAGAAAAAATAAAAAATATTTCAATATAAAATTAAATTAATAATAAAACGATTTTTAAACTTTGTTTGCATTGGTTCATATACTTTTCTCGAATCAGACGGCAATTTTACTTTTCGCATAATTCCTTTCGAAAATACCTTCTTAGTGTAAATTATTTAAAATTTCCGAGTTCACTGTGTTAAATAATTTTAATCCTTTTTCATGTACATCAGGGTCTTTACCCAGTAGAAAATTTCCAAAAATTCACTAATGAAGAAGTAGGTGTTTCATCATGGAAAAGGAGCTGCACCCATGAATTTCCTACGGAATCCTATGAGGAATTTAACACAGGCTTGTCATTGGAAGGAGGTACACACTTTTTCTATGCATATTTTGTTGTGAAATCACTATACTCACGGCATCTTCGATTTCATGGGTAATTTTTGTGTCTGAAAAAACTGGTGCTATTGATGTGATGCTTTCCTCAATGGAAATAAATTAATGAAAAGTGAGTCAACATTTAATCAATTGCCTCAGGGAAAGAATCATTGAAAATACTAATTATTCACTACAGAATTGTGTACATATTTGAAGCTAGTTTTTTTAAATTTTGAAAAAAGGAATGCATTTAGGCGATGTTTTATTGAGAGAAGGAATGTGAATGAAATTATTATCCATTTCTTTTCTTATTTCATCAATAGAAGAAGCGCCTAAATGTATAGGCAAATTTATCGCTTGAATGAAAAAAAAAACGAATTAAATTTGTGTTATGTATGTACGTATTTATTTTATTAACTATTATAGTACATTTTAAAGAAGTAGAAGTAGATATATATGTCTTACATTGTCTTGTCTTGTTGTAAGACGTAACACAAACAGTTGGTCGAAAAACTCTCCTTTGACACTTGGTAGAATTTGGGGAGCAGCTTAGGGATTAATCATCTTCATTCTCCTGTTCACTTGAGATCTAAGAAAAAGAGGAATATATACTTTTTGCAAATCATTCAAAAGAATATAGGGAATTTACCGTTGATGAATTATTTTCCTTCTCAATGGTTGTTATTTAATCTTTAGTAAATTGATTGAAAACACAGAAAACCCCGCACAACCGTTTTCTTTGATCACAAAATTGACACTAAATCATTCTAAAACAAAAGAAATAACTCATGACAAAAAAAGACAGGGGAGAGTACGATAACTTGGCCGCCAAGATTTGATAACGGGTTTTTGTAGGGGGGTCAAAAACAAGCACTTTTTACTATGGGAGGGGGGGGTCTATCTCCCCCCGTTTAGGAGGTAGGGGCACTTTTAGAAAAAATGGTTTAAATTGAAAAAAAAAATATTAAAAAACAACGGCAACACCTACAATGAAGTGCTATACTGCGTTTGAAAGCCAGAAGATTGTTCTATAATCCTGCATTTAAATTAAATTACTCATGTCAATGGTTTTTGAGAAATTCGCATTTAAAGTCAAAATTTTGATAAAATAACGTGAAAAAAAAAGTTTAGACCGATTGTTTTCAAAATTTTGAAATGAAATTGTAAATTAACTTATGTGTGATCTATGTATCTATCAGTTCTTAATCGAACACAAAAAACCGCATGGTTCTATGTGTTCTAGTTTTTGAGAAAATCGAAAATTACCAAAACTACTTTTTTTGATTTTTGGTGGTGACTGTGATTCCATTTTAAGGATTAATGTTAATAAACATAATGAATCTTTGTTAGTTCAGTACCGCAATTCATTTAGCGTTACCCAGAATGCACCATGAGGAGGTAGAATTGCATCTGGGTCAGTTATTTTGTCAGTTAGTCAGGAGTTAGTCAGTCATAGTTAGTTAAAAATGGTCAAAATGTATTAAGAAGGTGTGTAAGTCTCGTCAATAAAGCCATCGTCCGTACTACGAGTATAACTGTCGAGTTCGTTGAGTTACTCTTTTATGCTGGGAAGCCGAGGATGTTTTGGCGGTAAAACACTTTCTAAATTTTCGCTCTGAAGGGTGGGAGGATCGATGTCTTTTAACTGTAAACCCTCGCATATATCACCATCGGTATAACAAGGGTAAACTTTTTTTACATCTGATAAAAACTCTATTATTTGCGAACATGGTGAACATGGTCGGAAGTTTGTTTTGGTTTTCAAGATCGTTTATTGTATTTTATATGTATTTAGTGGACATTGGATAAATAGAATAAATTTGAATTTTTTTTAAATACAGATTCTGTGAATGCAAAAGAAACTTTGCATGCACCAAACCTCGCACCTACCCCAAATCCTATAGTGTGCCCAAGCAGGGGGGTTGCAGGGGGGCAGCATGCCCCCCCATACATACTTTACTGTTTATATATTGTAATGTTGGAAGCTAGCACTGATTTATTTATGTAAGGAAGCAAACATTTTGTAGAAAAGTAGTTTTAGTTATTTTCGATTTTCTCAAAAACCAGAAGACATAGAACCATGCGGTTTTTTGTGTTCGATTAAGAACTGATAGATACATGAAACACATGTAAGCTAATTTACAATTTCATTTCACAATTTTGAAAACAATTGGTCTAAACTTTTTTTTTCACGTTATTTTATCAAAATTTGGACTTTAAATGCGAATTTCTCAAAAACCATTGACATGAGTAATTTAACTTAAATGCAGGATTATAGAACTATCTTCTGGCTTTCAAACTCAGTATAGCACTTTATTGTAAGTGTTGCCGTTGTTTTTTAATATTTTTTTTTTTTAATTTAAACCATTTTTTTTTAAAAGTGTCAATACCTCTTAACCGGAGGTTTTCTCAAAAACCAGAAAACACAGAACCATGCGGTTTTTTGTGTTCGATTAAGAACTGATAGATACATGAAACACATATAAGCTAATTTACAATTTCATTTCACAATTTTGAAAACAACCGGTCTAAACTTTTTTTTTTCACGTTATTTTATCAAAATTTTGACTTTAAATGCGAATATCTCAAAAACCATTGACATGAGTAATTTAATTTAAATGCAGGATTATAGAACAATCTTCTGGCTTTCAAACGCAGTATAGCACTTTATTGTAGGTGTTGCCGTTGTTTTTTAATATTTTTTTTTTTCAATTTAAACCATTTTTTCTAAAAGTGCCCCTACCTCCTAAACGGGGGGAGATAGACCCCCCCCTCCCATAGTAAAAAGTGCTTGTTTTTGACCCCCCTACAAAAACCCGTTATCAAATCTTGGCGGCCAAGTTATCGTACTCGTGCCAAAAGACATACTGAGCGTCGCCGACCCATCGCGGGAAAAACCCAAAAAAAAAGGATTGTTTTTTGCAAGTCAAAATCTCTCTCTCTCTTTTTCCTCTCAGCTCGCAGACTATTTTGCCCAGTAAACGAAGTTCATGAAAAAATATATTCCTTTTCCCTAGCGATATCATCTGATCACCATAGTTTTGCTCTATTGAAAGGTTGTTTACTGATTTTCAATTCAAAAGAAAAGAAAGTGTTGTTTTCTCTTTCACATCGCAGGCAAAAACACTGAATTGTAGATTACAATAACCACTGAAAAGATGCAGGAATAATTAGAACGTGTTCAGCATTGTATTCATTAACATTAAGGATGTGTAAGAAGGATATTGCTTTGTTTCATGTTTTCTTTACCTTCTTTCGAGAACAAAGCACAAGATGCAACTGGGATTGCAAACTACTGACTCATTGCATGACTTTCGATGAATGAAACCAATGCAGGCCTTCTACTCAATGAAAGTGCCACGTGATTTCTAGGAGGAATTCAACTTTATTTTTCCTTGAGGAGCAAATACAACATACACATGTAAAGGGTGGCCAAATACACGTTTCTTTTTGAAAATGCCCAGTAGGAAATTCTAAAAAAAATAAAGTTGAATTGCTGTTGGAAATCATGTGGCACTTTCCTTGAGTAGAAGGCCTGCATTGATTTCATTCATCGAAAGTCATGCAATCAGTTAGTAGTTTGCAATTCAAGTTGCATCTTCTGCTTTGTTCTCGAAAAATGGTGAAGAAGACATGAAACATAGCAATATCCTTTTTTGACATCATTATCTATAATGAATATGAATGCTGAACACGTTATAATTATTCCTGCATCTTTTCAGTGGTTTTGGTAATCCACATTGCATTCAGTGTTTAATTAATGCCTGCGATGTGAAAGAGAAAACACCCCTTTCTTTTCTTTAGCACTGAAAATCGGTAAACAACCTTTCAATGGTGATATCGCTAGGAAAATGGAATGAATCTTTTCATGAACTTCGTTATATTCTACATGAGCTGAGAGGAAAAAGAGAGAGAGATTTTGACCTGTAATAAAAAATCCCTTTTTTTAGGTTTTCCCGCGATGGGTCGGCGACGCTCAATAGGTTCTTTTTTGTCATGAGTAATTTCTTTTTTTCTGGATTTATTTGGTTTCGATTTTGTGATCAAAGAACAGTTGTGCGGAGTTTGACGTGTTTTCATGTTTTTTTTAATCAATTGCTTAAGTATGTTTATTTATTAAAGATAAAATAACAACTATGGAGAAGGAAAACAACAAAAAACACCAGCGGTAAATTTCTTATATTCGTTTTAATGATTTGAAAAAAACTTAATAATCCTCTTTTTCTTAGATCTCAAATGAAGATAATTGATTCCTAAGCTGCTCTCCAAATTCTACCAAGAGTCAAAGAAGAGTTTTTTGACCAACTGATGCAAATTGATGTATTTTAATAGTTATTGAAATAGATACGTACAAAACATAAATTTAATTTGTTTTTACATGCAAGCGATAAATTTGCCTACATTTCAGACGCTTCTATTCTTTTCCTATGGAAGAAATCAATTCATACTCCTTCTCCTAATAAAATGTCCACTTAATGCATTCCTTTTTCCAACACTGAAAAATCAGACTTCAGAAATGCACACATTTCAGTAATGCCTTTCCATGAGGACATTAATTAAATGTTGACTCATTTTTCATGTACTCATTTCTATTGAAGAAAGCATCATATCACTAGATTCGCAGTTTTTTCAGACTCAGAAAAAGAAATGAATTCGAAGATGCCATCAGCATAGTGATTTCACTACAAAATATTCTTTGAGAGAGTGTGTAGGTGCTTCTTTCCAATGAGAAGCCTGAGTTAAATTCATGATAGGATTCTATAAGAAATTCATAGGTGCAGCTCCTTTTCCATGAGGAAAAACCTACTTCTTCATTAGTGAATTCTTAGAAATTTCCTACTGGGTGCAATAAAATAAACAAAATTAATTTTGTTCCATGTATTACGGCTATATTAGCCAATTGACATCGCCAAGACGGCTAATAACACGATTTGGGAATTTGGTGCGCAAAAGATCGATTGTGAGAAAGGCTGTGTGGCATTGCGCGCCATCCTGCATGAACCAGAGGTCGTCCAAATCCAGGTCTTCAATTTCATTGGTGGGTGCTTCATTTCGGCCAAAACTTATTTTCAAAAATCGCACTATTTGAGCTATACAGCACTCAATTTGGAAATAAGTTTTCAATATTTCCAAACCTTAGATAGATAGATGAATCAGACTAAAAACATAATTGTTAAAAAAAGAGCCAAGTTCTTCTATACAAAAACGTTTGTGTAACAAGTCAGCCGTGAAAAGTACTGAGATCTAAAAGTACGCCAAGTTCTTACTTCATGAAGGTTTAATATCGAATATTTAAAGTAGAATAATATTGAAACAGCTACAATGTAATAGAGAAATTTGATTATTTCATGATTACTGACTAAAGTTTGATGGGTTCACTTACCAAGTTTTTAAAACCTTTCAAATTAGGCATAAATTCTACTGAGTCGGTAAGTGCTCCCTAATTTTGATGATTGATCTGTCAGTGGGTCAGTCTGTCAGTGAGTCAGTAAGTTACGGTTTTTGGTGATTTTTGAGGCCTTATATCTCAGGAACTGCTTATGCTAGAAAATTGAAATTTGGTGAGGCGCCTGTGGCTGACTAGCTTAGCAAATATTTTAAATTTTAAGTTTCTGACTTCATTGGTACTGAAGATAGGGAGGGGTCAAAATTCGCCTGAGTTTGTTTCTGTAAAAAGGGTGTAGTCCCAGAACTTGGCTGGGCACTGCCGTGCCCTTTGATAGATAGATATATTTATTTGTTTATAAGCTTTGCTTTAACAAATTGATTGGCAATATATATAAGGTACAATTTTACAGTGTTTTTTTTTTCTTAATAAAATGAGTCATTCAGCAAGCAAATACTCTTTTAATATTTCAAAGTTAAAATTAGATTTTAATTGATTTAAAATTAAATAAAAGGAAAACATGCGTATTTTGAGCACTTAATATGAATTCATATGGTTATTCATTTAATATGAAGGCTCTTAGTTTGAGCGTGTTAACTACATATTTATAAATATTAATTGTAATGTTTTCATTTTTATAAGTCACTATGCTTCTTAAGTCGAACAATCTGATAGTAATCAGATAGTGGTTTCTCAATATATTTAAGATTGAACATCTTAAGAGGAAGTGATCAATTGTGCCATCTTCATGCATGTTACAAATCGTACAAATGTTCATTGGGTCACAACTGTGTCTAAATGATCCTATAGGCATACCGGTTTTCACATATTTCCCAAAGTTGTTCAAGCGTAAAGTGACTCATTTCGTTCCGCGGAGGTATGATACTGACTTTCTGTCAAGATTGCGAGCGGTAAGCTGCCAGTGTAAAAATAACCTATGATTTAAAGAGAAAGCACTAGATGGCTAAACCTGTATATATAAATATTAACAAAAAATCGAACTCGTATTTTACATTTTTGATTATTCTGCCGCAAGTTTTTTTCTTTTTATTTTTAAAACCAAAATAACGGATTTATTTCTCAAAATCAGTTCCACGAATAATTATGTTTTTTATTTAAAAATTTTAGGAGATACCTACCAGGAAAATGTTACGGAAAATCGTAGATATATATTTGTAAATCGGTTTCAAGAGTTTTGGTAACATTTTTCTGTATAGCTTGATTTATGCACTGTATCATTCAATAAGAATTCTAAATATAAAAATTACTAAAAGTGCTTCTTTTATATCTAAACGGTAGGCGTCACTGAGCCATACTAACCGAATTTTTTTTTACTGAAATTGAAGACTTGGATTTAGACGACGACTGGGTTATGTAGGACGTGCCATAAATTAATGAGAACATTTGCTCTTATCTACTAATAAAGCAATAATACATCTAAAAAATAGTTTTTGAGAAAGAAAACCGCTTGAAGCTAGTTGAAACAAGTGTTGTATAAGTTTTTTTTTTTTTTTTTTTTTTTTATAATCTACCCGCGCTCAAGGGATTATGATTACCCTTTAAATGTTTCAACACAGCGCGGACGTGAAGATAATGAAGAGAAAGAAGGATAGGAAAGATGTGTGGCACGATGTTCTGAGACTGTTGGTGGTTGTCTCAGATATTTTTATCTCCAGGGATGGTGGCTGAGCTAAAGCGGAGAAATGCCGTGTCTTATTTCTATGTCGCTTATAATTCACATTATTTTATTCGTGTTCATCCTTGTTGGGCATACTAGTTCAACTCAATTACATGTTGTTAGTGTTATGCCTGAACAACATGTAATAAGTAAACCAGCAAACCCATTGATGACAATTTTTAGAATAAGGTTTTTTTTTTTTAATGGAATTAAAGCGACATAGACGACGGCAGGGATCGAACCTGTCATCATGAGGTTGACAGGCTAGCAGACATCCATCGCGCCACGGCCACCCCCTAAGTCATTAGAAAGCGGGATTTCATCCTTTTGAACTCTAAATTTGAATCAGGACTCTTTAGTGATCTTTCGAGTCGGTTTTTTGAGATACATTAAAATAAAATGTATATTTAATTTAACTCTTGAAGCTAAAGTAAGGTGCCTCAAGACCTTCCTTATGCGTACGTTTGTACATACACAGACAAAATGCACGACTGCATCGCATGAACTTTTTCTTGGAGGACAATTACTTAGTAATTTATTTATTTCATCTACGATACGTTATCTACAGATGTTATCTTACAAACTGTACCAGAAAAAAAAATCTTAATTGCTAGGGTTTTCAAAATTTTTAAGTTAAAATTACTATTAACAGTTTTTTTTAAATTTATCTATTTCAAAACTTATATCTAAATAATAGCAGACCTTATCAAAGAAGGAACAATAATGACTTAAAGGTTCTCGAAAACCAAAGTTAGTTCGATGTGAAGCTTCAAATAATAATAATATGATCCTGAGTGTTCTCGATGGAGCTTATAAATTTAATAGAATAAGTAAATTTTAAAAATTAACAAAATAACATAAAACGTCTTTGACAAATATTATACCATACATTTTATACGCAATTCAAGAGATTGCATTCCTAACAAAAGACACTTTGATGGGAAGAATAAGCCCTTACATTTTCAATATTGCCGAGCATTTTTTCTTAGGCCAAAACGCAAAACATTTTTTTGGACTCTTTCAATTTTATGAATATCTTTCCAAATTCGTACAAAAATTTGTAAATTCGCTCTACTAAAAGCTTAAGTAAAGTCAGTGTAAATTAATATGAAGTCGCTTATTGTTTTTCAAAGCATTTACAGAAAAGTTAGTAAAATAAATAAGATACCTTCCTAAAAACATGTTGCAAATCACTTATGTGGCCTTTTAACAGATTGACAACAATATCTTTAAAAGACTATGGCTGAGTTCGTAACTGCAATGTTTGTTGCCCCTGCCCTGCCTAAAACATGCGTCGAATACATTTATGAACACAATTACAACAGCATGTGTGCAGTCATCATACTTTGTTAAAAATGAGTTCATAATTGCCAAAATAGTTCGATATCAGCATCGGACCAGACTTTGGCCTCGTATTCAATCCAAAGATGTACAATTCAATATTTGTACGATTATAAATTAATTTAAAAACAAATTACTCACATTAGATCCTCGGCCATTTTCCTGCAAATTCAGCAACATAAAAAAAAAACATATGCCAAATTGACCGCATGTTGACTGTAAGTTTACTTTTATGAACACAAACGTTGCCATGCTCATGCAGAGATGATGCTGTTTGTTTACAATTATGAACGCAATTTTTGCAGGACTGCGGCAGTTTTGCAATTACTCAGCCTATCTTAAATCTTTAGAATAATTGAAGATTTTGTCAGCGGTCTATAATTCATAATTTCATCTTTTTTCCAGATTTACAAATAGGGGCAATCACTGAAAGCTTTTATTGATCAAGAAAAGTACCCGTTGATATTGGTTGATTAAATATTTTCGTTAAAGGAAAAGCGATAATGTCGACACAATGCTTGAGTTACAATGAAAAAGAAAACCCTAAACTATCAGGCTTTAGATTTTTATAATAATTTATATCAGTTCTATTATATTAGAACTTATAGAACTATAAATCCTTTGGAAATATTCGCCAAAAAAAAATGATATTTCGTTGGGGTCAAAAGATGTTCTCTGGGCAAAACTTAGATAAGATACTATAGGACAAGTTCTGCATTTGGAAAAAAAAGCCGAACTCGAGATTTTGATCAAAGTTGACATTACGATGATAGCGAAGACGAATAAAGTGGGTCCGACAATTCCGTCTATCTATCTGTATGTCTGTATGTCTTTACCTCAATGTACAGCCTGAACCACTGGAGCTATTTTCTTACAACTCGATTGAAATTTGTTTTTAGCTCCAAAACTAACGATACCCCCCATACACCCGTAATGCAAAATATTATTTATATCGAAAACGGCTCCAACGATTTTGATAAAAAAAAAATAAGTGTGCTATAATAAATTATAGGCATTGACTACATTTTCGTCAAAACAAATTTAATGAAAAAATGTTATTAAGCGTACCTGTCATGGAACCGATTTTCTTATTTTCGACTCCTAATTAACGACTCTAACGGTTTTAACCAAATTGCATACAAAAATATTCGAAAAAATATTTTTTGAGTTTTTTGAACAAAAAAAATCCAAATTTTAATTTTAATATTTTTTGAAATTATTTCCTAAAATCTATGCTACTAAGTACTTAAAATTGGCATCCCAAATTTTTTTCTTGAAAAATTTTACAGAAATTTCTTATAAAAAATTACTTTAATAATAAAACGAATTTTGAACTTTGTTTGCATAAATTCATACTTTTCCAAAAATCAGACGGCAATTTCATGCATTTGAAAATTTTTATCTCATTAAATCCATATTTTACATTTATAAAATGTATTTTTACATAAGACCAAGTTCGTGCGATCAAGTCGTGCATTTTATATTCTATGTTCTTAAAGTTCTTAAGTTCATAATAACGTTTAAACGAAACTTTAAGTTAATAGAACCCTTATTTTGTTTTGAGTAAACTAAAAGTCCATAAATTTCAAATTTTGTGTTAACTAAATTATAAGTTAAAAAAAAAAGGAATTTTAAAAATTCAAAGATCTGTATTAACTCTAAATGTCTAATATCTTATAAAATGTTCACCTAGTCCTTTAATCTAATCTAAAATGTAGACCTTTTCTATAAGGAAAAAAAATATTGTATCCTTACTTGGAAAGTAGGAACTTAAATTGCCAATCAGTAGACGACACTGATATGACATGCCAAAGTTTATTAATTAATAAGTGAAGTGCTTATTTCAATAATGGTATAAGCCGTACTTTTTCAAAAACACCGGTTTCTAGCAAGATCTATTGTATATAATCGTGAGCTTTTGGCTATTTCCCGAGAGATGTTGCTAGTATTCACTAGATTGGTTTATTGCATTGAGAGATGTCATCAAGTTTTTCAATTATAAAACAAAAGGGCATCTAGATACTAGTTTTAAGAGTCATTAAGAAAACTAACGAGTTTTACTGAAGAAAGTATCGGTAGTGATGAATTTTTGGAAGAGAGTGATGACAAGATCCTTGATAAGGATTTAAGACCACTAGTTAAACATACATCAATAATTGCTGAGGCATGTTCGATGTTTTTATTTGTGTGACTCATCATATTGTCGTAAGGAAATTAATTAAAATATTTTCTGTTGCTTATCAGTTTGCCCCTTCACTTCTCAATCAATTTTTTGAACAATTTTTCATAAAATAATTAAAACACACTCACCTAATTGTGCTGTTGAGGTTGTTGCTGAGCTGGGGTTACCAAAAGTTCGTAATTGAGGTCGAAAATTAAATTTTGCTCCAGATGACTTAGCTCCCATTCCAATTGCTTCTAGATGCGATTTCCCGCTTCGCAAAACAATGTAAACCTAAAAATGTTCCTTATTTTAGTTGTAAAATCAACAAAAAAATATAAACTTGTGTACATTTTACAGAAATTTCGATTTTATGTTTCAATTAAAAATTCAAAATAAAAACAAGATAATGCCAAATCCAGAACAAAAGGAAACGACTTGAGTTAAGCAAGAATAATAGCACTGGAATCAGTGACTTGTTTATATCTTACAAAAAAAAGTAAAAATCTGTCCTTAAAAGTAGATAATAATTGATTAAACTGAAAAGAATGCCCAATCAACAACTTTCTTAAATTATCTATAGATTTCAAATATTGGAAATTTCAATCGGTACAAAAATTTATTTTTTGAAGCTAAAGAAGGAATATCTGAACTTAACAATACATCCAAAGTTGGGGTCAAGGATAAACTGATTCACAAACTGATATAGAATAAGTACTGCTTTTTAAAAAGGTAGGTAAATGATATTGAAATTCATGAAACTGCGGCGATGCACAAAGTGATGCACATAACGAGAGTTAAAAACCGTTTGTTTTTTTTCAATCGAAGAACAGCCCATGGACAGCAGCATAAGGGTGGGTTCTACTTCAATAACAGAAAAAAGCGATGATTTTTTGAAACATTAAAATCTACTTGGCTTTTAATTCCCCATTGGACAATGCTGTCGAGATCAGAACTTTATGAGATTCGGTGCAATGCCTCATCAAATGCTTTGAATTATCAAGCGAAATTATAAAACGAAAAGAGGCTGGGTGCGACCCACACTGATAATTTCCCATTGTGGTAAGAAAACCTTGAGTAGAATTTTACATCTTTTTCATGGACAAAAAGATAAAAACATATTGTGACGTTTTCTTCAATTTTGAATGGAATTTGAATATGTGAGACTTGGGTACAACTGAACAACCTTTTTCATATACGTATGTACAGTACATACATTCTTCTAAAAACTAAGTTGATAATAAAATTATAAAATTATGTATTATATTATAGAAATTACTTTATTATTTCGGTTCCAAACATTTTAATTGAAAAAAATTTAAAAACGAAATATTTAAATATAAAAGATATGGTTTGGTTATTAATGGAAGGGTACTTACAAAATATATCCGCTCTAAAACTAGATATATGTCAAATATAAACCATTTGTTAGAAATTGTATTATGTATAAAATTAAATAATGGCAAAGTCAATATCATTGCTCGTTCTCAAGATATTCTAGTCGAAAAACAAATATTACCACTTTTTAGTAGATTTTTTTTATATTTTTGTTAAAACTGTCAATTCGATACTTGTCAAAATTTAACCATATGTTAATAATTGTATTATGTCGATACCTTCCCGTAAGAATGTACTAAGCGACACTTTTTTCGAAAATGACTATATGTTAAGGGCCACGTTTTGGCCTGGGTTTCTCAACTGCCATGTTTTCTCATTAAAGTAATGTTGCCCCCTGAAATTTGTATTATCCGCCAAAAAAATTATACTAAGCGACATTAATAAAGATCTCATTGTCGTGAGCAACAAAAAATTTTGTTAGATGTCACTTAGTTTAACCAAAATTGTCTCTTAGCACACTATGATTCAACTAGAACTTTCTTCGTTTTTTTCGTTTCCTGAACAATATTAGAAATGTCGCTTAGTATACATTCTTACGGGAAGGTATCGATGTATAAGACAACATACTTTAGAAGGCACTATCCGTGTTCATTCCCAAGAAATTCGACTTGAAATACAATTTTAACTAGTTTTCACTAGAATTTTTAATAGTTTTTTTATTTAAAAAAAATTATTAATTCAATATTTGTCAACATTTTACCAATTGTACAAAATTATACTATGTATAAAATAAACTAAAGTAGAAGTCAATATCACTACTAGTTCTCGAGAAATTTGAGTCGAAAAACAATTTTTACCAATTTTCAATAGAATTTTATATAGTTTTTTATTTTTTGTAACAAAACTGTAAACTGATTTTTTTTGAAATTTTCACCAATTGTCAAACACATTATTTTTCGTAAAATAAAATTATTCTGAGTTTCAAATTGCTTTCCGTTCTTAGAATATCTGGGTTATGAAATTATTTTTTTCAGTTTTTTTTATTTAAAAAAATAACGGTATGTTCATTTTTTTCCAAATTCATACCAAATCTGTATGACCTTATAATAAGTACATTAAATTTTATTTGAAATCAATAGCATTCTTTTTTCGTGAGATATTTGAAACTAACCAAAATTTTTACTTTTTTCTTAAACCGTTATAGTGAAAAAACTACTCACTGAATTTTAATAAACGCCCTTTCAGCCTCTTTCGAAGTTATTATCTATTAAAAAAAATTTATTTGAAGTCGATATATTTACTCGTTCTTGAGATATCGATGTCGAAAAATGGTACGAGAACGTACGTTCGTACGAACGTACGAACGTACGTACACACACACACACAGACATCTCTCTAAAAATGATTGATATAGCCTCTAGGGACCTTGAAACGTCGAGAAATGTCAAAAATTCCAATTTGACAAATCGGACCGATTACAATAACTCCCTATGGGAAGTTAAATATAATTCGAAAACGATAGTTGGTGAGATCACCAGTGGACCTTCTGCTATAAAAGCAATACTGCCGATCACTAAAGATATTTTTTAAGCTGATAATTTATCAGCTTTTACATAAAGAAGAAGATTCGTGTTTTTTGGCCATAGACAAGTAGAGCAGGGCAGATGAAAAAGGTCACGCACTATTTTGCCAGCCTTGGAGAACTCCTCTTCAGAACAATGTGAGGGATTTTATACGTATTTGTGTACATCGATAACTTTCAGTACTCTTGGAACTACGACTGTGAAAGAAGATCCGTCCTATGAAATCGTTTACGTTTTGAAGTACAGAAGGGGTCAAGCAAATTGGCTTCCAACTAACAAAATGAGTGCTATCAAAGACAAGCACAGGAACTGAAGACGAAGTAGTATTTCGTAAATTTTTACAAATATCAAAATTTTGTACTGCCTTTGGGACAATGTAGTATTTCTTACCACAATTTTTGGTAATGCAGAAACTTGATCATTCGAATATGATTATTACAGATTTTTCGAGCCTGTTTTATATTATTTTGGTTTTCCTCAGCAGTGTTGACTTTATTGTATCACAAACTTACATGTGATTCTAAAAACCTCTTTACAGCTCGAATCAAATCTCATTCCGAAAAGAATTAAATTTGTAATTATATTTGAGCTAAAGGCAACGTCACTATCGAGGAAACATAGTAACCAGTTAAAGTTCCTGAAAAAAAAAAGTTGGGTCTGTCCCAGTTGACTTTTGGAATTTTTTGTGACTATAAAATTGCAGATTTGATACAATGATCTCATGTGTTTAAACTCACTATTAGTTTATATTAGGATCAGATCTAAGAAACAAGTAGAGAGTGCTAGCTGATTGATTGAGCACAAAATCTGGAAACCGAGTAGGCTCGTCAAGGAACTGAATCAGGTGTTTTTAACTTAACAAAAATTTCGGCATACCTTCCTTCGGGAGTTGTTTGACCCGAATAACTGAGCCACGAACATTACATTAATTCACATAAGTATCGCCATAACTACGATTTCATTGTGCGGATAGTGCGAGTACTATCCAAACCTTCACTAATAACAATAAATAAAACATCAATTAAGAACGTAAAGCTGTTTATACATATTATTGAGCATATACGAGTAAGTATACTTAAACAAAAATACAGACCAACATTTTTTTCTTTTGATGTTTTTACGGTACTTACTTTGCTTCCAAATATTAGTCCCAAAAGAAGTGTTACTGTTAACTGAGTGTGACTAAAGAATATAATGTACAAAAGATCGGGATTCGCTGGTGACTGTAAAAATAACCTGAATTCGTAAAAAGATTTAAATTTTAAATTAACTGACATCGATAAGAAATTTACTGAATGATACCCAAAGAGTAAAATTAGTAAAAATAAAACGTTTTATTTAATAACATATGTATGTACATACATACGTAGGTTTATTAGTCAAATTCGTAATTGTCAGTTGGCATAACTGCATCAAAGTACTGGCGCAAGTAGCTTGTTCTTTCGAAAAATATCGTCCATCTAACATAGGAGTATTTGATTAAAAATGCTGATCAATATTATTCTTTGCTGATAACGTTAAAGCAAGAGATCCTTTAAATCTTATATTCTATAAATACAAACACAGGGTCAATTTTTGGTCTGGATTTGACAACCCGTTTGCCAAACCTACTTATCGTTTACGACTGATAATTTTTAATTTGAATTTTTCCATGTAACAATCTTTAATTTGTTAAAATTATGAAAACTTTTAACAAAAAAAATGATTCTGTATTACACAATACACAACTGTTTAAGAAAGTCCAGATCTATCGGCTTAACGGCCAGATCAAAGCTTTAAGGCTTGTCTTACAACATCTGACTTTGCATTTACACTTATAATCTTATACTTTTGCAATCTAGTACATTAATAATTTTAAACACTTTTAACCCTACAAACCCACATTAATAAGGGCGGTTTTTTTGGTGGATCATTCGAGTTTTATCTCTAGTTCGATTAAGTTCCAAATTTCTTGAATAAAACAAAATTTCTGCCAGTGACGTTTACTAACTACAATTAAGATTAACCAGCAAATAAGATGGAATTAAAAATATAATCGTCAAACTTGTTTATGTATTTTCTTTTTAAAAATAAACATGCATTGTAATTTAAGTTCCAGTTTTCACTTGCATGTGTTTTTGTGATATTGTTCATTATTTCTATCATTTAACAACAACACAAACTACATGTTAGAAACATACACAAACTGTTGGCAATTAATTTAGACAAAGGATATGTAGAAGAGAATTTATACTTTCTTTAGTATGTAGATTTTCGATAAACGTGACTTTACTATTCCAAGAATCATAGAACAGAGGTGGAATAAGTGTTTTTAATTTATATGACATTCAACTGACCACGGAAATCATAAAACACACTCCGATCGGGTGTTTGAAAATCAGCGTTCGAATGACCAATTTTCAATTCTTGGATTTCGGTTTTGAGCCTGAAATGAGAATATCAATTTTGAAGAAATGTTGTTAAAATTAGACGGTATGGCATATTACACAACACCAACTTCTTTAGCTTTATTGCCATTTATTATAGCGCTGGTTGCTTTATTTTCCGTTTTGGTGATAGAAACTGCTCTGAAAGCAGATATTTGCGAAGTTATGACCGAGGTATTGCCAATATGTGTAAAAAAGTCATCGAAAATTATATTTTCAAAATCGATGCATGAGAGAACTCGCGCGGAGGACACTTCCATGATTTTATTTTCCAATATTATGGAAGAATTCAAACAATGTATTGAAATAAAAGTTTTATTGAAACGTAAAGCATTAAGGAGCTTTATTTAAATTACCGCTCTAGGCCCCAGAATGGATCAAATTCGTTAAACTTGTTTTATTTATAACTAGGTACTCCTTCAATATCGTATTGTCATGTCATGTTATCAGATAAATGATAGCATAAAATAGATGGCCGATCATGGGCACTTGAAAAAATTTATAAAGAAAAAGTATTCGATGGATCGATGAAAACAAAGTCGAGTGTGTTTTGTCAATGCATTAGGTTATGGGAGCGTCTTAATTACTATTTTTTTTATTAATATGTTTATTAAAATGTCATTGAAAGAATCTTTTACGTTCGTTTGTATATAATTCAAAAATGTTTATTTTTCTTTTTATAGTTTTATGTCGAATCTCAGATACGCATAACCTACCAAAACGTATAAAGCAGGACCATCCCTAAGAAAGTGGATATATACATATGCTAGTAAAAGCATTGCATTGCATTGGAAACGCCAATAAAATTCTTAACTTCTTGAAAAAAACCGAATCAAAAGAGTTAGTCTGGGATTTTAGAGTTTGTATGTTTGTAGTTTTTTTATCGATTTATTTCACCAAAGTTATCAAATTAGTTATGAAAATAAGAGGCGCTTGTATAGATATTAATAAATCGATTCTGTGAATTTCTAATATTCAGTCAAATAAGTGTGGAACGAAAAAAATTGAAATGAACTGCGAACGAACTTAATGAATTTCATTTGATATTTACAACTACAAAATAAGTTTAACAATGCGGTTTTTTTTTCCTCAATTTGAAAAGCAACAGTTATATCGAAATTTTGTAGTAACAATTTAAGTGGTATAACGGAACTTTTGGACCATTACTTATTTTTTATTTATTATATATTGAAAAAAAAATATTCTAACATTAACTTTCAAATACAACCTCAAATTTAATCTCAAATGAATACGTCGACTAAGTTAATTGCAAAACAGTTTTGTTTGTTCCAAATAATTTGAGACTTTAAAGCAAATTAGTAAGAATGACAATCTGGGATAACCTATGATCAGCTTTTAACTTCGAATACCCTTATTTGCATCGTGTGTAAGCTTCTTCTTGCATTAAAAATAATTGTACAAGTACTTTCGCCAGTAAATGCATGCATATGTAATTTAACCTTTTTTAAAACTTTTGTAATTAAATTAAATAAAACATGATTTTCCCGAATTAAATGTCAATACTTTGGGATATAATACCTTAGCAAGTTAAAAAAAAAACGCTTGAGAGTTGGGAGTACTTCCTCTCCGCTTCCTTCCGCTCTACAAAATGCTTACCTCTATTTCAACCCTTTTTTTTATACATACGTGTAGGATGTGTCACTCTCTACCCCTAATCCGTACGCCACTAATCTAACATATCACCCCATAATCTTCTGTTAATCCTTGGTACTGTTAAAACATTCGATAACCAAATAGCGATCAGCAAGGAAAAACTTATCGGCAGAGTGCAGAACAGAACGATTACGACCACGCAACGGCTACGACATCGCGACGCATCGACCCATCTAATAATCTTTTGTTCTTTTTTGAATTATTTAACTTTTATTTTTACTTTCACTTTATATTAATATAAAATAAAGCTTTTAAATCAGTTTTTATTGAATAAACCAGTGTTTTGTCGGCGCACCCCTCCCACATACATACATACATTAACTAGGTTTATTACTATGGCTTTTTTTATTTTTATTGAATGAACAATTTTCAGAAGCCTAGGGTCCAGAGGGATATGCTTCCTAAATTCCTAAATCAAGGAAGGTTAGAACTTGAACATAAGTGTATATTATGTCTGTAGGATAAAGGCCTTTGTATCACAGGTATGTATATTCATTGATTTGATCAATTTTTGAGATAAAAACACGAAGACACTCACTATGGAAACTTTCCTACAATCAAATATTTGGGCACTAAAAAGTGAGAATATAAAATGACATAATCTATAGACCCAATATCCCGAATGACAACAAATTGAGAATCTGAAATATGTAGCATAATACATACTATACATATTTCCAAAGTCTCCAATGCAAAAATCTGTTTGAAAGTATTACAAAAATTTTTCAAAAGTTCAGAATATATGACGCAAGTTTGAATAGACCTCATAGTTTACTTGTCAAAAATAGGAATTGAAAAAAAAAATAAACATAATTTATCTCAATTTCATAAGGCAACTGTGATTTTATATTTGAAGTATGTATTCTGCTCTTGAAATTCAAATGTTTTTCATAAAACATAACTTTTGTTAGCTAACGTCTACCTTTGAAATGAAACCGTGAAATTGCAAAATTCTGGTTTTTAAAATCCTTTATGGTCCATTTAACAACACATCATGTACCTAAGCTTCAAATTTTAAATACAAAAAGGGTTTTTCAGGAGGCGCGAATAGATTTTGGTGGCTTGTATTGGCCATGTTGTTTGGGTGACAGCTGTCAAATTTGTCTTTATTATTTGGATACTGATGCTGTCACGGTAAAATTTACCGCGACAAAAATCATTCTTTCTATTCTCCAAATTACTTTTCCTTCCATACCAATTTTTTTTCCTTCCTACAGGTGTTTCATTCACTTTACTGAGAGAGCAGCCATGGTCTATCAGCCATCGGTGCGATCTCTAAGTATCTCGGAGAAACAAAATCGACGAGATTATGGTCTCAAAGGTGGATGAACGTGCCACTATTCAAATATGAACAGACGGATTACATGGAAGAGTTGATTCAAAAAAGCCCGGGTGACAGCTAGAAGTTACTCATTTTGCGAATGGCAATATTATTGTATTGTAAAAGATGAAACGATTTAGAGTAATTTCGCGACAATGGTATTCCTGTCAATATCTTTCTTTTGATGCATTAATTGAAGCCTCCTAGCAGATTTCCATAATTATGGGTTGGTTTTGTTTTATGCGGAGCAAAATTGATCGCGAAATTGATTTTTTTCTTTTTATTTCTGAAAACTTTTTTTAATAACTTTAATAACTTTCATCGTATTGGCCGATGTCCTGGAAGGGACACCATCGATCGGCGGATTTATGATGATCATGCATATTTCAAGGAGAAAGTGCGAGTAAGCAAGACCGCTGGTTTTCAATTACATTTGCCCTCTCTCCAGCAGAGACGGTGGAGATTAGCTGAATGATAACGTGACCGAAAACCGCGACCGCTGATTGGCCGAAAGCAATGGATGAGTTCTCAAGAGAAGTGAGAAGAGTTCGCCCATGATATGGAATTTGGCTCTGGTTAAAAATAGAAGTTTGAAAAATAAAAAGCAAGAAAATTAAGAAAATTTTAAGAAATAAATTGCATTGTCTTATTTGAAAATTTTCGGTTTTCATCCTATAAATATAAAAGTTTCCCAATAAAAAATAAATAATTTTAACTTCCCATTCGGAATAAATATTCTTTCTTTTGCTCAAAAAATGCTTTCATTGGCGCCTTCCACTTCAAAAGGTTTGTAATTTGCTTTCATCTTCCAATTGATCGATAAATCGTTAATCGAATCAATAACATTAATTGGTGGAATCCACCCGTTTAGCTGAGCTAGTCATTTTAGAAGCATCGAAAGTACTATCTACCTGTTGCGTTTCAACTTTGAACTCGCATTCGTTTTCCATTTTGACAACTTAACTCTTGTTTACAAAATTGTTCATAGTCTATTAATACATAAGTCGTGCCGGTAGACCTCGCGTTCGTCATCTTTTTAAGTTGTATAGTTTAATTACTTATTAATTAAGTAATTACTTATTTTGCGTCGGGAGTTGGACCTACACCCGTATAAGATACAACTGACCCAGGAGCTCAAAGTGCATGACCATAGATAACGTCGTTTCTCTGATGACAAAGACTTCAGAGCGTTTCGAAAAGGACCCAAATTTTGGCTGAAAAATCATCTACCCGCCCTTATTGAAAAATCAATTATACAATACTGAAGGTATTGTTTGAGTCAAAAAATATTCACCGTGAACTGTTGATGCACTGAAAATTGGTTTCTGACCCTAAAGCGGTTAAATACTACCTCGACGATGCATCAGCAACATAGTTCTCCATTTCTGGCTTGTAATGGAATAATTTTTTAATTTTTGCAAAGACCACACAACAGCCAACAGTTCTCGCTCATTCGTAGCAAAGCGTTTTTCCGTGGAGGATAAGGCTCTAGAAATCATAGTTGTTATCCTGCGAGAGAGCGGCTCCAAGAGCATGTGAATAGTCGTCAAATCGAAGGGTGTCATAAGATCAGGATATAAAAGTAAAACGTCTTCTGAAGCCATAATTTGCTTAACACTTTGAAAAGCGTCAAGCGCTTCCACGTCTAATTCCACCTTAATATTTTTCGATAGATTTTTGCCTACATTTTCATTCTTACCTCGCTAGTGAGGGCTTTTCTTAATTGAGCGTATTAAACGGATGTAATACCTACCAAGACAGTCCAAGGAAAGATCGCAAGCTATGAAGAGTATTTCGAATTTGGTAGCTTACAATGTCTTATAGGTTTTCAGGGCATGTTTTAATTCCTTTACAGGAAACTACAAAACCTAAAAACTCTCATTTTGGCTTCAAAAAACAGCTTTAAAATTTTGTCCATGTTCCGAACATGTTCGCCTCCGTTTTTTTTTTAAATATCGTAATAATATGCATGACAAGATTTACCGATCGTTTTCCATAACACATGCTTCGTCTATCGCCCTCTGAAAGATGCTGGGTGCATTTTTTAGCCCAAAAGGAAGCCAACGAAATTCATACTTTTCATTAGGTATTAATTGAGAAAGACATCTTTTCCATATCACGATCAGACAATATTATTTTATGAAACCCTTATTTAAGGTCAAGGAATGTTGAAAAAGAGAACTTTCCTAAATTAGATAGGATCACTGTAGTGTTAGGAATAGGGTATTTATCACTCACGAAAATGGATCACTAAGCGCATTTTTCGTTTTCCTGTTTCATCATTTCCTTTTTTGTCAACAATCCATACAGGATTGTTATATAAAGATTGCGAAGTTCTTATGATTCCATTTTGTAATAAATTCACAATTTCATTGTTAAGAAACTCAGACGCTGACATGGACTTTCGAATAATAAGGTTCGTTACCGATTGTTCTTATGGTGGCAATAATGTTCGTTTTAAAATGCAATAATCCGTTGGGATCGGCAAAAATTTTAGAATTTTAAGACAGTAACATAAGGGAAGCTGTTCACTTGTATTAAATGAAGTACATATTTATATTTGTAAAAAAAATTTTCACATCTCTACAATAAAAGTAAAGCAACTTTTCCTGTCCTCTACTGTATATCAAAATTCCTTTGCCTAAGTTTAAATTTACTTTGATTTCATTGAGAAAATCAAGCCCAAGAATGGGAAGCATATAAAATATAGCATTTCCACTGGAAATATGTATATATAACACACTTAGATTTGACATGGGTTAAGCCATGTATGGACTTAACAAAAACGGTTCATTAACAGGTTTGGTAGCTTTAAGTGTGTTAAAAATGTTTATATTATTTTAGACGCACCAGTATCTACTAAAAGCTTTATTTCTCTACCTGCCAGGATGCAATCAACATATGGCATGAGAGACTTAATGTCATGATTTTCAGTGCGACCTGGATTGATTTGTTGATTTGTTCATCATAAGACAATTCGCTATCACAATGGTAACCAAATAGATTGTCATGGCTTGAATCATAATATTGGCAGTCACTGTCTTCATCGTAGGTTAGTTGATTGAGACGATTAACTCTCTGAAGCTTCGCGTTTCTCTATCAGAATCACGATGTCTCTTAACCCATTTCCGGCGGCTACCAGTTTCAGGTGTGGTAGGAACTTGAAATTTCACACACTGTCTATTTTTGGTCTAATTAGAGAAAATCTGAAAAAAAATGTTGGAAAAGCTTTTAGTTTCCCGGAAAATTCACGTTGCGTTTACGCAACATCCGCCAAATGTAGTACCAAAATCTTTGGAAATTTTTTTTTTGATATGGAGTTTAAATCAACTTTATTCAAATATTTGTTTGAAAAAGCGTATTAAAACAGAATATAAAAAATAATGAATAATAATTAAAAAAAAAAATAACATTATAGGGATGTACTCGTATATAGCTATGTATGTACATATATGCTCATAACATATAAGTTTTTGTATGGTATCCATCAAAGCATTTTGGATGGAGCGCTACGTTACACTTTTTACAGAAAAAAAAGTTTCACTTGTTGAGGCGATATTTTGGGATGTTGATGCACTGTTAGAATCATCGTTTTGTCCTGTGGCTTTTTAGCACTTACATCGTCAAAGGTGTATTCTAACTCAATTTCACCTGATGCTAATTCATTTGGAAACGTATCGATACCTTCCCGCAAGAATGTATTAAGCGACATTTTTAAAATTGTTCAGGAAACGAATAAAACGTCTCATTTAGTTATTTTTTTGTGTATTTTCTTGGCGGATGTTGCGAAAACGCAACGTAGGACTTTTACCTCAACTACCAAGCAGGCAACTGGTATCTCGTATGAATTGCATCAAATATATATTGATATATAATTTGAACCTTTCCTTAGCAGTTTAAAAAAAAAATGAAAAAAATATAACGTTGGGAAATTTTTTGTAATCCCTCAAAAAAGCTACCTCAAAATTTCCATAATTTCGCGTTTTGAAGGTGCTCAAAAAACTAGAAAATTAAATTTTCGTAAAAAATCCAAAAACAAGTCGATTAGATAATTCAATTAACTTTCAAAATCATTTGTTAGTTCATTAAAATAAATTATCATTTAAGCTAGAGACGCTCAAAAACATGACGTTGTGTTTTCGCAACGTTAGCCGGAAATGGGTTAAGCTGGTCTAAAGATCTTTGCGGATTTCTTAAGAAAAACATTTTTATTTAACATTTTTATATGAGAATTGAACACGCCAACTTTTAAGGTAACTTGGCAAAATTTCGTAGTAAATTTTTTTTTTACACTACGGTCAATTGAATTAGTGTCATGTGAAAATTTTGAGCACTTAGTTGGGCAAAAAAGTGATATTTTCTTTAAAACTGATGCAGGTGTGTTTAAATTTTTGAATGCAATTATTAGCAGGGTTATTTAAAGAAAAATAAATATTTGTTATCACGGTACTTGAAAGACCGTCACAGGGTGAATTTTATCGATTTTTTCGAATGCTTATAACTCACAAGACACATGGCTACGATTTTTTTATTATTTTTCTCATCACTTACCCTATCAACCGTTTTCGTTTTGACGTTGACTTTTGGGACACCCTGTATATTAAAAAAAAATCAATTATAAGCTTTTTGGAACGCATAGTCGTCAAAAAATCCTTAAATTTTCGGCTTCATTTCTTGGGGAAGTCCATGCAATATTTAAAATGTTTCAAGTCACCAGAAGAAGTTATAGGGAATTTCAAAAACTTGAACGGCCATTGTTAGTTTCCAAACAAAGATTACTCGTATGTATCTATGTTACTTTTCATTTGGGAGCGTAGAAAAACAAAATTTCTAACCACAAAAATGTTCGAGAAGTTTTCAAAAGCTTAGATAATAAGAATATTAAAATAACGTTTTTTAATTTTAAAATCAAAAATTACTAGTCAATTTACGTTCTGTATTAACTATAGATATTAATATTTAGATATTCGAGATCTTGGCTTTGGAATTTTTCATTTCAAATTACGATGTTCAATATTCGTCCACCCTAATAGGAAAGGAAATATTCAAAACTAGAAGCTGAGGATTCGTTATCTGCATACTGCTTTTTTAACTTCTGCTAGTAGGAATGAAAATAATTAAAAGGGGCGAAATCGAGGTAAGTGTTGGAGAAACAGGATTGTGTCAATTTTGTCTAGAAGCAATAAATTTGATCTGTTTTTAAATATAAAATGTAAAATGGTGTTTTAAATTAAAGAAACTTTCAAAAAAAAAAATATAACCACCTTTTCAAGCATTTATTTAAAAGGAGCCTCCCAAAGATTATTTATTTAAGGTATTGAAATTTAAGTCGTTTAAATCGTCTTATGCTTTCAGTATTTGTTTTTCATTTTTTTTAAATATTGTTCACTTACATAGAAACATTCAAGAAGCATGTGAGAAGAAATTCATTATAAATAGCCATCGATATAAAACGACTCTCGTTGAATTCTGATGGTGCTTTCCTAACCATAATACATAATCGCACTCCCCAGGCCAGAAACAAGACTTCCACTAAAGTCAAATAAAAAAAGTTTAAATTTAAGTATTCATAACAAAATTCAATATTCAAAACAAAAAAGAGTTCATAAAAATAGATTCCAACTTTTCTCACGCCTATTCCCACAAACTGTACAATAAGCCAATACCATATTTTGGACATATTGTATATTGTATATACTTTTTTTAAGAACAACCAAATTTTGTAAAATTATAAGATGGGCACATTTCAGCAAACCTTACATAAATTGAGGTGCCAGCTTAATATTTTAGAAAATACATAAGTACATCCGACTATGTATTGTTTTATAAAACGTCGAAATTGGTAGTTCGCGCCAAAAAATGGGCATATTCTAAGGCAAATTGGTTCTTTCTTAAATAAAACTACGACCGGTTCGCATTTCCTTGCTCTTGAGTAATAGACTAAGAATTTTAAGAACAAATGTTATTAGAGTAATCTGTTCATAAGAAAAAAATTAATTTTTTAGACTCTATTAGTAGTGAGAAAAAAAATAAGAATGCCATGTGATTTAATAGGCAAATATGAACTTATGCAAGAACAAAAATTATAAGTCATTGTGGCGGTTTCTTAAAAAAATAAGCTTTGATACCTATACAAAATTTTTAAAACATTTTTGAGAAAAAATGTTGATACGCCAACTCAAAGTTTGTATCACTGTATGAATAAAAATTAAATTAAAAAAATATTGACCAGTTTTTGGGATATCGTATCTTCGACAAAAAAATTGACTTTTTTTTTAATTCAAAAACTATTTTTTATAGTTTTGAAATGCAATGTATTTTCAAAATTTTTGGAAGCTTTTCTATACAAAATTTCATTAAAATCCGTTTTGCCAGATGATGAGATGAGAACTTGAAAATTCAAAAAAATTGTTCTATTGTAGGTACCGTCAGTAATATCTTAATTTTAATTTTTTTTATTTAATTATAGATCGTAAAAATTAATCGAAAGAAATAAAGTTTTTTTCAAAATTCTAGGCGCCCTTTTCAGGAAAAATACGATTTTCGAAAACCATTTTTTAACATTTGTATAGTGGTTACCGTTAGTTTAAAATAAAATACATTTCATTCTGAAATCGTGTAGACTGTTAAAAAACTTTCAAATGTCAAGTTTTAAGATAATCGAGCAAGAAGTTTTGAAATGTTGAGTTTAAACAAAAAAAAACGGAATACACAATTAAATTATTAAATAATCAAAATCGGGTGTACCGTTTTTGAGAAAATCAAAAACAAAAGAGACCTACATAACCCTAAACTGTATGTGACCCCCTCGAAGCTTCGGTTGACTCCTCTGTAGCTGGTCAGCTAGCTCACATGAGAAAAGATTTTAAAACAAAAACTTAGTCTCATTTTTGAGGAATTTTTTTTTATATAGTTTAGCAAATATTAAAAAAAGAAATAACGTACTTGATGTAAATGTGTAATCCCACCAGTCCGTTTTACATAAAAATGCTTTCAAATCATCAGCCGTTCTTTTGACAACAACAATTGGTGGCGACACTAACGTTCTGACTAGTAAGCAAATTCCAATAACTCCACAGATGACTCCTAGACGCCTCAAAAGAGCTGCATCAGTTATTTTGACTGCTTTCGCTGATCGAACGCGAAATATCACAGAAATTCTATAAAGATAAAAAGATTATTATAGAAAACTTAAAGAAGTATGAGTGAATGACCTTATTTAACATAATTTCTTATTTCTATATATTAAAAAATCTTAAATAAGCATGGTCTACGCCAGAGCCGTCTGCTAGAAGTTTCTACAGGCAAAGCAGGAGATAGCCAACATAAGATAAATAGCTTTCCAGTCGTCCAAGTTTAATTTACAATAATCAAATGGAAAATCTTTGTTTTAAAACTGAAATACGACACATGGTATAATCGTATTTTTTAGTTATGCCTCTAATAAAAGTAAAACCAGACGATACCTGTAATTAACGAATATTTCAAATTAACGTGCCATACAAAATATCTAACGTGAAAACTGTTGAAGGGAAAAATGAGAAGAAATTGTCAAAATTTTTCAATTTGTCCTCTTAAAAAAAAGGTAATTGCTTTGCCTTGCTACAAAAAAATTTATTAATTTTTTTTTCATTAGAAAACGACTTGGAATAAATAGCATTATAGTTGGTTGAGAAAAGAATAACGCTCAGAAAATACTTTTATTACACATATGTATGTATGTATATAGTAGTTTAACTTGAATTTCTTGAAGTTTTGACATAAATCATAGTAAAAACCATAAAATTTTAAAAGATGCTATATTTTTTATTTAAATAGTATCTATAGATACAAACATTTAAACTAATTGTTCAATCGAACAGACCTAAATAATGCAGTAACCTTTTGGTAAGAGTGCGTTCATGCGGCATAAATGAATGTACCGGCAAGGCAAGCAGATCAACAATATTTTTAACCAGAACTATTATCAATATTGATTTATAGGAGCTGTTGTGCTTCAGAGACAGAAAACAATTTGCGTTCAAATATGTCCCAATGTATAATAAAATTAAATTTTTGATATCAATTAAGACAGTGTGTATGTGCGTTACCATATATTTCCATGATAATCAAACAAATCTGTATTAAGAAAAGTAAGTCTTTGAAAACTGTAAGGTTACAATAAAACTATTACTACAGTGGTACTCCTTATATTGCACTTCATATTAATGGAACCATTTTTGAAAATAGACAGCTAACTGAACTTAAATTAGCTCGAAAAATATTTTCACTTCAAGTTTTTAACTTATCTAGAACTAGTAGAACTAGAACCTATACCAAAAATTCGGAAATATTGTTTCGATGTTTTTGGGATATTCGCCTTATTCTAGTGTTATTCCAGTGTATAATGGCTCCACTGAATTTGTGCATAGAACTAAGAACAAAGCGATGAAATCAACCAAATTTAGTTATATAGTAAAAAACACAACTTTAACAAGCAAAAAAATATTTCTTATTTGTTTATTTTTTGGCATCCATGTTTTTTTAACGACTCTTTAAGAAACCTTCTTAACTAAATAAAATAAAAAAACAACTGAAGAATTTTAAGCGCTTGAAACAAATTTGAATTGATTTGGAGTTTGGAAACTTCTACCAAAGTTTTTTGTTTTCTTTGTAATAAATCCTGGACACGAACCTATAACCATTTTCATTTATTATAAATGAAGTATTTAAAGTTGTTTTTATAAAACGTACAACATAATTCTCTTACTTAGTTTTTAATTCAAAAAGAAAATATCTTTCTTTTTTGTTGCTCTCGTATTTTTGTGAAGTGAAGTTTTCGTATTTGAATATTTAAATTCGAAAAAAGGAAATAATAACAACACGACAGACTATGAAAACCTTAAATTAAATGATAATTAACAAATTAAATATTTAGGTAGACCAAAGTAAAAAAAACTTATTCCATGGTTGAATATTGACGTAAACGCATGTACATATTTTTAATAAACAAAAGTACTTTTTTTTGGACACTTACCGCCATGTTTTGAGCATTAAAGCTCCATACGTTAGAGAAAATCCAATTTCTCTAAGCCATATTCTTGCTGTGCAAGTATACAAAGATGGATTCGGATACATAACGATTGTCTGGAAGAGAATGAATTATTCAATTACATATATAGATCTATTTAATTTGTATTAATCAATAAGAAAACTCTAAAAGATAGCTCTCACTCAGTGATGGAATAATTGCGGCAAAATCTGTGGACTATAGCTCAAAGGACTACAAAAGGTCTACAAAAGGTTTACTATCATACTGGCGGCATAAGCCATTTCCTTCTTTCTGACTCTCTAGCAAATACATGGCAGCGATAAAATGCGAAAAAAGGGGTAGTTCCCATCGGAATTTTTACTTCGTCTACATGCCATGTAGAGCCCTTCACTCTCAGTAATACTTGATGAACTTGTAAAAGCAGCAAGCTAGAAGAGGTCAAACCTGGGATATTACGGTGCAAATTCCCTATACATACATACATACATTGAGTTAGTTCCATGCCGACTCCAAATTGAGCAGCAGATATAAATCAAAATATCTATTTAAACACAGGAAAACTTATAAACCAAATCAACTTTAAAATCAGCTATCCATAATGATAAATTAGCAACCAAACACCGATTTTGCCCCATAAAAAAAGAAAAATGTCCAATGATAATCTAAATGGGAGTTTATCCTAAGGAAATTCTTAATATCAGTTAAAAACAGTTTTAAATATTGATAACTTGAGTGCAGGCAGATAGTTAGTAAAATCATAACCTTCTTCTCAGGCCTGATGAAATAATTCCAATTATTCTTCAAAATGCTAAAAAAATTGGATCTAGTGGACATAGGTATTGAATATCTGAACATCACAAATAATCTCTGTGCTTGCAGAAAAGCAATGTTATTTTTATTCCGAAAGGCGGCAAGCCCACCCACACTGCCAACCAACATTGAACCCACTACACTGTGGCACACTGTGCAAATTTTTGTAAACAGGCTAAGCATTCAAGACAATAGTACAACCATTAATGAATTACTACTATTGGTTCCTCGTACGGACAAATATTTTGGGATGTTACCGTAAGCTAGATTAGAGAGAATATATTAAGGGCACAAATCCCAAAAAGAATTCTGCAGTTTCATTAGAATTGTTGGTATATCAATCTATGAGGCAAAAAGATCAAAAATCTGAAAAGAACTCCTCAAGCTAAGACAGACAAAACTTCTACTCGGGGACTAAAACCGAGAGCGTTTTCTAACCTGCATCAGCTTAAGTAGGAACAACTTCAGGAAAATCACAGGGCTTCTCACAGGCCATTGAAAGTTGGGAAGACACCTTTAACATCCTTGGCCTAGTGAACAACGCGTCTTGCAGATTCTGCAACATTCACGAAGAGACACCTGACCATATACTGGGGAAATATGATGCACTCGTGAATCAAAGGCATACGTATCTGGGCAAGCACCACATAAAAGAGAGTGAATTATCCTCCCTTAAAATACTCCAAATACTGTAATAATGAGCTAACCTCATCTAGTTCTAGATGGGGGGCACAATAGATCTTTCGCTCGCAGTGCTTTTACACCCCAATTTATTCATTCATTCATCTATGACTAACTTCTCGGATATGTATAGACATTTAAACACACATAAAGATTTTTAACTAGTAAAGCAAGCCCGGGTCATAAACATAAATCATGCTTACATCTTTAGGGATGGATTTAAGGTGAACGATGGGGTATGGTCACGCATATTTTTAGATAATCCACACATATAAATAATGCTCAAATATTTTCGGAGTTTATTTAAATAGGTAGTTTTGCAGTTTTGTAATTTATGAGACCCCTACAGATATTGTCAACAGAAGCATTGATACGAGTATAATGCATAATAATAAAGAGTTAAATTTTAACAGTTCCAAGCCCTCAGGTTGTTTTACACTAAAGACAAGGATCATGGACAACGCGGCAGTCTGTTCGCTGAAAAATAATCTTCAGCGACATGCAAAATCATAACATAATATTTTCTGCTCATCTTTTTATTTAGAAAGATGCTACAAAAATAAGAAAATTACTGAAAAAAAGAAAAAAATGTACTAGCTGTCGTTGTTTCCATTAACATTGCTACGATGCGGCTGAGGGGGCTATGTTTTTGTCTCCGTCACAGTAAAATAGAGATCACGATCCAGCGATAGACTTTCCTTACTTGGGGTATGATCATGGCTTTTTATCCAGTTTTATAAAAAAGTATTTCATCTCTGTTGGATAAAAAGATAAAATTCAGACTCAGAAAAAAAAAACAATTGGAAGCCAGGTGTGTAAGATCGTTGTTAAGACGTATAATCAATAATTGGAAAAACCAAAAGTTTTTGTTTTGATAATTCTGTAAGTTACGCAAGCTCACAAACCGTGGAACTAACTTACGTTTACCATCCTATCATTTGGGCAAATGTCAAGGCAAGAGTAGGCAATCGAAACACAACATTCAAATTACATATTAGATTTTCAAAAATTTACAGAAAAAGAATTTTCAAAAATAATCGTTGAAGATTGGCGAACAGTTTGTGCAAAAGCCCTAAGAACTGAGCAGGAATACTTTTCTCACGAGTTGATATGGGCACAATATTGGATTCAATTATATTTAATCCAGGTGATAATTCTTGAGCCGACTATGAAACAGCCATTAGTTCCTAAAATTCTTTACAATATATGAAAAAGAACAGTTATTATTTAAATTATATTATTAGGGGTGGCCGTGGCACGATGGTTGTGTGCTCGCCTGTCAACCTAATGATCACAGGTTCGATCCCTGCCGTCGTGTATGTCGTTTTAATTCCATTAAAACCTTCTAAAAAAATTGTCATCAATGGGTTGCTGGTTTACTCATTACATGTTGATCAGGCATAACACTAACAACATGTAATTGAGTTAAACTAGTATGTCCAACAAGGATGAATACGATAAGACACGGTAAAATAAATGTATGTATGTGGGCCGAAAATTGTCAACTCTATAATAAATTTATAAATTTCAATTTAAGAAATAACCTTCACTCATTAAATCTCTTGAGCACCATTTTTGTTCTTGAATCCTCTCTCTGCGAAACCGACCGTTGGCAAAGTGATTTGGTTCCAGCTATCATTATCTTATTAAACACATTGGTAGGCCCTTAATGGGCAATGGGTTGGAACTCCTT
The DNA here is from genome assembly GCA_963931855.1 of Philhelius festivus. Taxonomy (NCBI): domain Eukaryota; kingdom Metazoa; phylum Arthropoda; class Insecta; order Diptera; family Syrphidae; genus Philhelius; species Philhelius festivus. Next base: position 260,752,411 of record OZ007554.1, on the reverse strand, counting down.
TGGGCAACAAAGGCAGCTACTCTTCGATAGGTCTGATATGCATAAGAAAGAAATTATAGGTGAACTGATCTTTGTGAATAACCTAACCCAGCACAGACCAAGAAACCAGTCAGAGGAGAATACTGATGAACATCCTAAAATCCAATCGGAACCCAGGGCCAGAGAGGCTTCTAGTTTTACTTTCTCAAGTTTCCTCTATACTCGTATATATAAATATCACTTATGTATGTTGTACAGTACACCCCTTTTAACCAAACCTATTGATTTTTCCTCTTTTTTTGTAAATTATAGTATTATAACTTATTTTGGGTTGAAAGCAAAGTAAGCAAAAATGTAAAATACCGAAAATATAAAATGGGAGATGATGATTGCTAATTTCTAAAATATAAAAAAAAGTTCAAACATAATAAAGGCATGCATAGATATAAATATTGTTGATTTGATTGCAGAGAAAGATGTATGATGCTTGTGACCATGAGAGGTAACTTTGTTTCCGATTCATTGAGAAAGAATCGATTGGTTCTTTAATGCCCAAACTGATGGTGTTACTGCCTATAAGCTTTATTATATTCCGTGTTTGCATTTTGAAGCAATGTGTTTTGAACTTTTGCTTATAGGATTTGGTGTGATTTATTCACCCCTATTACAGAGTTCGGTGAATGAGCTAAAGTGACAGTTTCAAATAATTTCCAAAATTTTGCTATTACTGAATCCGTCGAAAAAATTGAACGAATGTCGGTAACAATCCCTGCACCACCCACATTCTGTTCAACTTATCTGGTTTTACTAAATTCGCAATCCATTCGCATTCCATATACAATTTCTATCATTTTACATTCGTGCCAATTTCGGTACCAATCTGAAGTGAATTAATTAAACGAAAAAAAAAACAATGGAAAGCACAAAAATGTAAGTCAAAAGCTTATCATAATGAATGTTTAAGTGTTTGTTTAACAAATTTTACAACCAACTGGAAAAAAAAAAAGAATGCACACCGGTTGGTATTGAACGGTCCTCCATCCAAGTAGTAACCACGCACTACCATGCTTGGTTTCACTGATCGATAGCGATGCTATTATCAAAGCCTAGACTGTTGACTAATGTCGATTTCCTTTACACACTAGGGATTTTAGGGATTTCGATCCCTTGTAAAATTTTGTCTTTTTAGTGTGCGTATTTCGTATGCATGTAAATCCCTCTCCAAATAAGGATTCGAAAGATTTGATCTCTGTCAAAAAAAAATCGATTTTTTTGGTGTGAAGGAACGTAAAATCTGTCGTAAAAGTCAAAATTTGACAAGGGATTGCAATCCCTAAAATCCCTAGTGTGTAAAGGAAATCGACATAAATGTTTGTAATACAGCTTCGATTGGAAAGTTCGTAAATGATAAGGTAATTTTAGGAATCGAGAATGTAGTTCTTCCGGCAAATTTCATAATTTAGTTTTACAGCGGATGCGAAAGGTCAACGGATCGAGTTTACTCACCGGGAGTGCGAATTCTGTAATCGACATGATTATTATCAGCGTTTAATTGCTGTGCGTGCCAATGTAAAATTTTAATATTAAAACTCTGTGTTTTTTTTTTTTTTTTTGTTGCACGGCCGGCAGCTCGTGGAGAACCAGGGCCTAGTGACTTGAAACTCCCATCCCTATGTTTTTGTACTTGAATAGTGCCGGCCTGTGTTGAAGAACTCTTGAAGAATTTGTCACTTCCTCGCAAGAGACCGTATCCCTGAAAATTAAAATTTCTGTTTTCAAGTGGCAACGGCTGTGAATCAATCACCAGAGCTTTGGCGTGACAGTTCAAGCAACAAACAATTGCACCACGGAGTGTTTTTATATAAAAATTATTGTACCTATATTAGATTTTCGTACATATTTCAGTTACTTTCATTTTTCGTTTTTCAGTTCATTCCAATATCAATGTTTTAAATATATTATACATTTAGTGTTCTTTTACTTTTGTTAAATATTGTGAAGCATTGTTTCGTTTATTCTCATTATTTATGTTCTTTTATACACTTATAACGCTTTTACTTTTATGGTTTATGTGATTGATTTTTGGAAAACTCGATATTTGCATCTTCATATGATTGTACGAGTATAATAGTTTATTTTATACAATTTCAATTTATAGATTTAGAAAATTTTATATTTTGACTAATAAAAACGTTTGGCTAAATTAAATTCAATACAAATGTACACTTACCGTACAGTAAATACAAAATGCACCCATTGCTATCACTCTTAATAGAGCAGGACTTGCAGCTCGGACAACCTAAAATGAAAAATGTATGGTTTGTAATGGAGAGTTTAAATTTTGTAGTTGTAACTATTATATATGTATATATTTTGTATACATAAATGTATGTGTAATACGTATGGGAGATAAGTCAACATTACCCAAACTCTAATTATTTTATACATAAGAATGAATAAGCCTGAAAGTTGAAACACCTTAAATTAGGCTTTTGTGGCCATTATACAGGGTGATTTGCATAAGGTGTGACAAAAAGCTAGGGTGTGTAGGTTGGACTTAGACAAGAAAATAATCGTATGGGTCTATTTCCCACCGTTTAGGCGGGAGGGGCAATTTAAGAAAAAAATCACTTAAAACAGAAAACAAATTATTAAAAAATAACGGTGATACCTAATGCTATAGTATTTTAAAAAGCTAGAAATACATTCTTTAATTTTGTTTTTAAATAAAGTTGTTCGAGTGAATAGTTTTTGAAAAATTAATTTTCAAAATCAAAATTTTGAAAAAAAAAATGAAAATTTTTTTTAAACAATTTTTTTTTTCAAAATTTTACGTAATTAAGTATTATTTTTTTATTCAATATTCAATGCTCTTATTAATTTTTGATCAAACACAAAAAACCGGATGTCAAAATGTTTTGTAGTTTTTGAGAAAATCAAAAATAACAAAAACTACTTTTGTTCTAAGAAAAGCCTTTTATTTTAGTTTTTAGGTTTTTGGATTCTTAGGTGAATTTACGATTGAAAGGATTAACTTTCTTTTTACTATTTGTTTAATTATCAGTCTTATAAGCATACAATAAAGTGACAAAGTACTGGATTAACACATTTTTTCATTGAGAACACCTGCGTGAGAGCATTGGATTAATATTGAACTGCGAATGTTTTTTAAATAATGCAACGTTACACGCCCTAACTAGTGACAGAAAAATGCAATTGCGAAATAAGAACAAAAATGTTCCTGAATCTTGAAATCAATTAAAATAAGAAATACATGCATATTAAGATAAAATACATAATTACTGTTTATTTAAATTTTTAACTATTTTTTAACTAAAGCTTATTACAAAAAATTTTCGATATGATCCCCATTTTGTAGAAGGCAGAGATTATAGCGGCTTCTTATTGCTGCACATAAATTTATACTTGATAAATTTTCCTGTTAGATTTTTAGGCTTGGGGATTCATGAAGAACTATGTGTACGAAGTGGAAATAGAATCTTTGGAACAACTGAAACAACGGATTGAAGTGGCTGGAGTCAAATTACAGGAAAATTTATCAAGTATAAATTTCTAAAATGTGTTATTCATAACATTAATTTTATCACTAAATATCGTACTAAAGTTAAGTTTTTATAAAAATTGTTGTTAATATTAGCCGCGGGATAGGTCAATCGATATAAAAGTCAATTCATGTATGTATTTTAAAATTATTTTATTTTTTAACCTAATCATGAGCTTATTATTTGGCAATATATTCTCCGATCAACTCACTTCCTCTGAAGCCTTGAACACCACCTTGGACGATCCAATTTCACAGACTTTCATCCTCAAAGAACACTTTAGCCGTTCCAAATTGATGAACCTTTTAAGAAAATATTTAAGACCTAAAAATAAAGCTCTGTCCCAAAATTCAGTTTTGTGTGAAGATTTTTTGGAGTTTGGTCAATTTTTCCCTAGTTTTCCTATTGTCTATTAATCTAAAATATTATAAAAATATAAAATATAAGAATTTTTCATTCGTAGTCGTTGTGTTCAGGTATTTAACAAAATTCATACTTAAAACCCAAAATAAAACCAAAATGTCGTAACATAGAGACCAAATGAGACATATTCGTATATATATTTTCTAAAAGCTCTTAAGAACCGTTATATAACCGTTTTCAGCACTATCCATCATTATGGATATGTGACCCGGCCTATGAAAAGGTGGCTTATGACTCAAAAAATTATTTTTCACTTTTTTTTGGTTAGGATAGTTTTTGAGACGCTCTTTCACATGGTGAAAACCAGACTTGCTTGGAAGTGTACTTAAAATGTAGAGAAAGAAGAGCAAAAATGAAAGAAAAACAGAATTTTATTGAAAATCCAGAATCAAGATAATACATGGAATTGAAAATAAAAAAAAAGTATTGAACGCTACAAAAATGATTTTACCAAAAAAAGCTATTTTGCACAAAAAATATTTATTTAGTAATATTAAGTAGTTTTCTGTTGAAACCTTTGCATTGTTTATCTTTAACAGCTGATTTATCGAAATATTGTTTTTGAGTCATAAGCCACCTTTTCATAGACCGGGTCACATATAGTAAATTATGTACAAAATAAATTATGTAGTTGGTAATTAAACATACCTTAACCTGTTGATATCGAAATGTAAACCACGCAGCTGGTGGTAATAATCCAATAATAGCACACGCTAAAACCAGGATGCTAGTCCTCATTGGCCAGTTGAGAGCTGCTATGCATGGAGAGTTGTCTTCGCATGAATCACAGCCTTCCGCACAGGGTAAACATTCGTATTCCTGTACATTGTTATAGGTTGAATTTTTTCCCTAAAATATTTGACCAAGGTTGATTTTTTATTTCACATTAAGTTCGTGTTTTGTTTTACATAGTATAAAGAAATTCTTGCTTTGAAGTTTTTACTCTTTAATTTTTATTTATTTTTCTAAATATACCAGTATATATGTAGGTATAGATTTTTATTATTTAAAATATAAAAAATAAAAATATAAAAGTCTTAAATTTTGTTTTAAATGTTCAAAATTATTTTATGATATTAATATATTTTTTAAGATTTTTTTTTTAATTTTCAAACTTATTTAATTTTGAGCAAGGAAAAGCGAAAGCAGTAGTAGATATGGATAGATGAATAATCCTATTAATTGGATATTTTGAATTTTGCTCAAATTTTTATTTCGGTCGTACAGAAATGATATTTAACAGCCTACATGTGTGAAAGCAGGTGTTTAGTATTTAGATATACAATGCATAGAAATTGTGAACATTCAGTAACGAAATGGTGAGATTTTTATGCAATGTCTACATACTTTATTGAAATAAAAACGTCAGAACTTTTTAAATATATAAGCGTCTTAATTTACAAACAACAAAAACAGTTAAATTTCTTAAATTTTTAAGAACAATGTTCTACGAAAATAGATTTTTGCCAAAAAATCGATCCAAATCGAATTGAACTTAACAAAAATGTAATACTGAAAAGAACTTCATTAGTAAATCGGAGCCTAAATGAGAGGACTAGACGAAATACCAACTTTTGCGGAGCAAATATCATTGAAAGCTATTTTGAATCAATATTGTACAAAGTTATTGCCTAAACCCTTTTCAATATCATTTTTTAATAAATTGCCGATATGTGTCCCTGATAATCCAAACATTAGTCTGTACTTCTAGATTTCGGTACATTTAAATCAGAAACAGGGCTCATGAGCCCGAAATAATTTTCAGATGCTGATAGCAGACAATAAGGCAAACTTTTCAAATAATTTTGTGTGTTTTATTTATTTAAGTATGATGTTTCTTCATATAACCATAACAAAAACACATTTCTACGTCCTCTTCCAACTTTTTAATTCTTATTTTATTCTTAATTCGCAGTAAGTATCGAGCACTAGTAAAGTTATGAGGTTCATTACCCTGTTCACCAAGTTATATTAATTATAATCTATAAGTGTTCATAAGACTCAGGCATTGTCAAGGCTGCTGTAAAGATATGTTAGCAGTTAGCACTCTCCCGAAAATTTGTTCAAAAACTTTTGAATTATACTGCGTATGACACACGAAATAATTGATTTATGTACCTCATAAAGTTAACCGTACTCGATAACTGCCACCCTTAGAAAAGTATATTATGTATGTATACTTGTAAAAGTAGGAACCTTAGAATAGTGTGTATGTTAATAAATATAAAAGTAGGAACATAATATGTAAAAACGTTCCTAGGACTTAAAATATAATACTTACCAGCATAAGCTTTTCATATTCTTCTTCTAAAATGCTTCCGTTAAAGAACTTGTGCATTGAAATTGTATCTGGAAAATAGAATCCTTTTCGGCATACACACTTGTACGAGCCACGCCTGAATCCTAGACCTTTTAATGGTTCACACTTCAATGATGATTTAAAAGTACAGAAGAAAAAAAAATCACCACTTATTAAACATTATAACGAATTAAATAGTTGTTTTATTCAAATTGTTGTTAAAGTATTCAGAATGTTTTTCATAATTGTTCTAGAGTTTAAGTTTTCAAAAATAAAAACAAAATTAAATAATTGACATAAGCATTTTTGTAACTTTTTTTTCAAGATTTTTAAACAATAATAAACAAAAATATGTATGAAAAAACGATACACCTATATAGACCGAGAGCCCACAGCAATTTTTGGGTGTGATTGATAACAAAAAATAATTAGCATAATTAGATAGGCCTTTAGTAGTTATTTACAAATGTGAACGTCTTGCATACTCTAGTGGGCGCAATAGTGCATTATAGTGCATCAAGTATGCAGTTCTTTCCAAATTCTAAAAAAATGAGATACAAAATTTGCCATAACTTCAAAATGAACAGCTAAGTGCCCTGATTGCAAATATCGAGGTCCATGACGTTTTGAAGGTGGCGTTCTTAGTGCAAGAAGTTGCATATTCTTATCGCGTCTGGCAGACAGAAGGCTGTCTGTAAAACGTCTTGGACCTCGATATTTTCAATCAGGGGGCTTAACTCTACATTTTGGCAAAGTTGTTATCACAATTATTTGGACTTGGAAAGAACTGCATACTTGATGCACTATAATGCACTATTGCGCCCACTAGAGTATGCAAGGCTTTCACATTTGTAAATAACTATAAAAGGCCTATCTAATTATGTTAATTATTTTTTGTTATCAATCACACCCAAAAATTGCTGTGGGCTCTTAGTCTAATATTTCTGAGCCTTAACTCAAAGCATTCAACTAGTTTAGTATTCCTAGATATTGAAAAAACTTTCGATACGGTATGGCATGAAGGACTCATCTACAAACTAATTTTATTTAATTTTCCTAGCTACGAGTATCTTATAAAAATTATTTGGAAAATAATTTTAAATTTTTTGTGCCCACTTCCATGCAAGAAATTTGTTACGGAGTTCCACAAGGCTCCTTACTTGGGCAGATTCTTTTCAATATTTTTATGTCTGACCTACCTCATTTTGAAAACAATACTGAAGTTGCCATGTTTGCAGATGACACTGCCCTTTTTGCCTCAAGTATTCTCCCTCAAGAAGCAATAAACAGCAATTTATCAAAGATATTAAAGATGTAAAGAATAAAATTGTAAAACTCTTAAATTATGTAAATAATGTAAGCTTTAAACTGCAAATAAAGTTAAACTTGTTAAAAATTCTTGTTTAAGATTTGTATACAAAATAAAAAAGGAGGCCAAGAAAAAGATTTTTATATTTCAAAATTTCAAGTCGGTTGCCTGAAGGGTGTAAACACACCCAAAACGTTGCAGGTCTATTGATTATTAAAAATCAAAATTGAATAAAACTGACCAAAAGCCTACTTAAGGACATTGTTTTTGAAGCCAGAAATGTTTCGTTCTTAATTTCTTATTCAAATATTTTCTTACCTAGTCTAACTTTTAAACTAAGAGCAATATCGAACCTTTAAATAAATATATACAAAGCTTTAGATATTTCTTTAGAAGAAAACTTCCTTATCTAATGCAGGCTCTCCCGGAGATAAAACTGAGAATTTCTTTCATTTTCAGGTCTAATGGCTTTATGTTAACTTTATTTCATGTATACTCTTTCCAAACAGATAAAAAAACCTCACCATTGAAGTCCGCTGCTTGCATTTATCCGTCCCGGCGAATATGTTTAAAGGCTGCGCTACACCTTGGGTGCTACGTTGAGGGCATTGGTCAATGTCTACACGCCTTAAATCGATATCAATTCCAGATGTTCCTCTGTTGGTAAAAAGATGATGGCTTATTTCAGATTAGAGGGAATCCATATATAAACAAATAGAAACATTCTTCTTGAATTAAGAAATATGTGTTATATTTTTGTATGTTGTATACTCTCCAAAAAACAAACATTAGATACAATGAAAGCTGATTTCTCAAGAAGACAAAGAAATTAAACAGATTTGAAATAAAAATGCATAAAACAAAGTCGAATTTGTTCGAACACTTATAACTCGAGAACGGACGGACCGATTTTCATGGTTTTTGATTTTTTGAATTTGTCGTCGTCCTGAATACCAGAATAACTATTAAAAACATTGGAAATTTGACGAAAAAATAAAATAAGTGAAAAAACATTTTCTCATACAAAATATTCATGTAATTTATTGAATTAATGTTGTCTGTGATTTATTTTGATGTGTCAATGTGAATATTATTATTGATAATTCCGCGACCAAGAAGATCTAATTTTTACCAGCAAAGCCGTTATGCAATTATGCTACTGAATATTTTGAACCAATTAACTGATGAAGAACAACAAATTGCACGAGAAGAGCCCCGCGTTGGTGTGCCAAGAAGAAGGGCCCTAATTCGGCCAGCAAGTGAAACGGCTAGATTAGAAAGGAGAAATCGTAGAGCTAATCGCACAGATCAACAACGAGATAGTCTTCTAAGTTCAAGAAGAAATACTTCAAGTGTTGATTTGAATCGTGCAGCGTTTCTATACGATTGCACAATTAACTACAGCTCGCATCCTTTCGTTTGCATTAGTCTAATGGACGTATGTACATATGTAGTTTGCGAGCATTTTGCGGCATTGAAGTTTGCTGGGGAAAATATATCACATATCAAAATATGTTCATATGTTATTTACAATAATTAATTTCTTAAGTATAATGCTTATTAATCTGCGAGCACAAAAGGGGCTCTGCTTCGTTAGGTTGGTTATGTTTTCTTTTTACATTTGAATAACATATGTGCCTTAAGTCTAACAATTTTTTTTTATTATTTATGATTTTTGCGTCAGCTTGAGGAGTGCTAACGGTCGTTGGCTCGGTTGGTGATGAAGGGGTGGATATAGGTCATTGTTGATTGCTATCTGGTCTTTTGGTGGCTTCAACCTCTGTTGTGCTGCGTCCGTGCAACATCATAGAAGTTTTCGAAGCTGTCATTGCTGGAGAAAAGCCTGGATTGAGCTGCCTTAAAGGCAAAATATGAAATTGTCATTATTAGTTCTGCCACCAGAGCCATTGCACGACATTTTCTAGCGAACACTCAAAAATACAATGGCTGTTTTCAAATGAGACTTTCGGAGGAAATTCCACAAGAACATGGATTTAATTCAACATTCAAGGTAATTTTGTGTTAAAGAGTAAATGTTCATTTTCTACAAAAACTCAAATTTAAAATGTCCTATTAATTAAAATGTGTAGTACCCCTTGACATAATGGTTAGTGCGTTGGACTGTCATGCGGAAGGTCTCGAGTTCGATTCTCAGCCGCTGCAAGAAAGTTTTTTTCAGGGGTGTACTGCCTCTTGCGAGGAATTGACAAATTCTCCAAGAGTATCTCTTGTCATGGAAAGTGCTGCTCATTAGCCGTTCGGAATCGGCAGAAAATTGTAGGTCCCCTCCGTTCCTGGTAACACGCACCAGGAATGGTTGAGAGTTGTAAGTCACTAGGTCCTGGTTCACTCCGAGCTGTTGCACCTGTTGTGTGGTCTCAACTTAGAAAATCCATGCTTTTCTCATGGTCAGTTATACGTGGCATTTTCATGTGTAAGCTTTATCCGCTTTATTTGAGCCTCTTGTTCAGCCTCTTCAGCCTGATAAAAAAAATAAAAATGTCGTATATCACAAGGTGCTTCAATGAAGAGATTCAAACCGAGTGCATCCCATGCTGCACAATATTTAGATAGTTTAAGTCAATCATGTCTTGCTGAGTCGGGATTGATATACTTAATACTTGTACTTTTTATTTCTTTTTGTGTTATATTAGTAGTAGTGAACTTAATATTTATTTTGTATTCATTGTATTACTTCCATAAAACCATAAATTAAGTTCACTAATCTGTAAATCGACATTCATTGACTGTTAGGCGTTACGAAGTTCGTCGGGTCAGCTGGTATTAAATAAAAATTTAAATAGAGCACTCAAAAACCAAGGTTGCGAATTTTTTAATTAAAAAAACCATAAGTCATAAGTCTGTAGATGATTTGTGATTTAAAATAAATCTAATTCATAAGATAGTTAGTAACTTATGATTTAAAAAAATTTAATTCATAAGCTACTAGGTGACTTTTTTTTTTTTTATATAATCTACACGCGCTCAAGGGACTATGACTACCCTTTAAATGTTTCAACACAGCGCGGGCGTGAAGTTAAGGAAGAGAAAGAAGGATAGGAAAGATGAATTAAAAAGAAATTAATTCAAAAGCTACTTAGTAACTTATGAATTAAAACAAAATTAATTCACTACCTATAAGTGACTTATGAATTAAAAAACAATGTATTCACTACCTATAAGTGACTTATGAATTAAAAAAAAATTAAGTCATTAGCAAGTTAGTGACTTATGAATTAAAAAAAAAATAATTCACAAGCTACTAAGTGACTTATGAATTAAAAAAAAATTAATTCATAAGCTAGTTGGTAAATTGGATTGTTTAAGCTTGTTTTGACTACATAATTATTTAATTATTAACGAAAGTAGATTTCAAGCATTTGTGTGTCATAAAATTATCATGCTATAGCTTATAAATTTTCCAATTAATAATTTTTTAATCAGAATTTATCCATTAGCTTATGAATTAAATTGTTTTTTAATTCATAAGTCACTAGGTAACTTTTGAATTAATTTTTTTTTAATTCTTAAGTCACTTACTTGCTCATGACTTAAATTTTTTTAATTCATAAGTTACTTGGTAGGTTGTGAATTATTTTTTTTGTAATTCATAAGTCACTTACTTTCTCATGACCTAAATTTTTTTAATTCATAAGTCACTTAGTAGGTTCTGAATGAATTTTTTTTAATTCATAAGTCACTAAGAAGCTTATGATTTAATTTTTTTTTAATTCACAAGTCACCAATTGACTTATGAATTAAATTTTTTTAAAAATAAAAAAAACTTCTTGCAACCACCGACGCACGTGCGAGACTGTGCACACTTTTCATCTATTTTAAGATATCGGGTCAGGCCAATACCCGAGAGTAACGGTATAATGAATCCTTTCGTGTACTGTGAGATTCTTCAAAAGATCATGCTTCCTCATGCTTTTTTTTATATAATTAGCACACACTCAAAGGTTTTTTGTATACCCTTAATATGTCAGAGACACAGCCTGAGCATTAGGAAAAAAGGGAGGGGTTAGAAAGGAGGTGTCGGTGTACATTGGTTTTGAATTCTTGAACATTGCAATGACTGGGAAAGACAGAGCGTGGTAAGGAAATCCACATTCGCGTAGTACGGCTAAAAAACGAATCTCTGTACTTCACAGTACGACCGAAGTTGGGCTCGAGGGTAAATTGATGGGCATTCCTAGAAGTGCGAGTATTACGGTTGAATTGTTTAAGGGGAGGAATGCAACTGTCCGTTAAAATAACGGTAAAAAAGGGTGAGGCAAGAAACATTACGACGATGTTGGAGTGACGTAAATGAGCCAATGATGTTATTGTCACCAATCATTTTAAAAGCTCTTCTTTGAATACTATCCAAGAGACTTAAGTAAGTTACTGGAGCACCAGCCCATAGATGGGAGTTATACTCAAGTTTTGGACGTATATAGGTTTTATAGATGGTAGCCAGATCAGAAGGAGAGAAGAATTTCTTGCACCGTCTCAGAAAACCCAAACATCTTGCGGCATTTTTGGCAACATCGCGTATGTGATCGTTCCACAAGAGGTGGTTCGTGATGCACATACCAATAATATCGAGATGTTCAGTTTCGTTGATGCAAGTTCCACTCATAGATAGTGGCCCTGGGGCACACCAGCATTTATATTGTGGGTTTCAGACTTGAATCCATCTAGTACAACTTGTATTGAACTGTTCGAAAGAAAATTTCTAATCCAAAGAAGTAGGGATTCGTCGATGCCGAAAGCACGCATTTTCGATAAAAGAGCAAGATGCCAGACTTTATCAAATGCCTTTGAAATATCAAGTGCAATAATCTTACTTTCTCCGAAACAATGTAAAGATTTGTTCCACTTTTCGGTTAGATAAACCATCAAATCACCAGTGGACCTATTGCTACGAAAGCCATACTGCCGGTCATTAAGAAGCTTTCGTTCTTCAAGATATTTCTTGAGCTGATAATTAATCAGCGTTTCCATGACCTTGGAAAGAAGGGACGTTAGTGCGCTCGGTCGATAATTTGAGGGAGAAGAAGAGTCGCCTTTTTTTGGAATCGGATGAACAAATGCTGTTTTCCATCTACTCGGAACGAGCCCAGAAGAATAGGATAGATGGAAAAGCTTACGCAGTGATTTTGCTAGCGTGGAAGAACACCTCTTCAGAATAATAGCGGGGATACCATCCGGACCAGCGGACTTATGTATGTTGAGATCCTTCAAGATTCTTGCCACGGTACGAGTACGAAAAAAGATTTGTCCCATAGAATCACTAACGCGCTCAAGAATTGGGGGAGTCATGACACTATCCGGCAAGGTGGAATTTGCGGCGAACTGCCTTACAAACAAGTTAGCTTTATTAATAGAGCTAACGAAAGGAGTGTCATTGACAACAAGCGTAGGAACCGAAGAAGAGGAAGAATTCCTCATGTTTTTTACAAATGACCAAAAATTCTTACTGCCTTTGGGACATTGCAGTATTTTTTGCCTTGATTTTTGATCATGTAAAAATTTGGTCCGTCAAATATGGACGTTGCAGGCCTTCCTGGCTTGTTTGAACTTTTTCCGGTTTTCCTCAGTTGAGTTGGCTCTAAAACACCGGAACCTTATCTCTTTTTCCTTGATAATCTCTTTACAGCTTAAATCAAACCATGATTTATCCTTGGGTCTGATACTTTTAACCCTATTCGGGATAAAATTTCTCATTCCCAAAAGAAGAGGAAAATATGAAATTGCGATGTATCTTTCAACATTACAACGATCCTTAACATAACGCTAATGTTGTGAAGGACTGGTAAAACGAAATCCGTGTTGCTGTTATGAAGTGGCTCGTAAATTGTGAAACTAATATATTTTATGAAATTATTGTTTGTTTTCTTAATTTCTGTTACTTTTTTCTAAGGTGAACATATCAAAAGCTAAATGGAGTAAATGGTGCACCGGAGTTGCATTGAGTTTATTGGGACTGTTGCGGCAGATCTGATAATGTCTTTGCCGAACTTCCAAACGCACACCAATCCTAGTGTCAATTAATATTTGACAACCAATGCCACCCACGAGGCTGATTTATCATAAATTCAATTTTGGCGCCAGCGCAGCGGCAAAACCCACACCAAGAATTACGAAAGTAATAATTATTAAAATAGTTTGATATTGTTTTGAATTATAATTATTTCATTTAGAATTTTCTTAATTAATAAATATTAAATTAAATCGATCATTTTCCTTGAAACACCAGGGAATGACTATTGAGAGGGAAAAACCTGATTCCGTTCTAAATGCATATACCTGATGAATTAAGAAATAAGCTTAAACAAATATTCATCAGCATGATCAAACTTCGATTTTATTTTCAAATTATTCTTGGCACCCTTTCGGTTACCACAGAGAAATAAAGCCAATTTGGCATTATTTTGTTAAAAAAAAAAAAAACAAATAAAAGAAATTTTCGAATTTCGTAAGATAATGCCAAATGAAATGAAGTCTTTCACTCTCTTGCCCCGAGAGATAATTTTTCAAAACTTTATGATAAAAGTATTGTATGTCAATATCAGCCCCGGACTTACGATTTTTTCGAACTGGGGCAAAACCTTGATATGGGCGCCCCCTCCTTTCAGTGTTTGAGAAAAACTGTTTAAACTGCCAATGAGTAGCATTTTTGTAATCATTTATAAAAATAATAATCCTTTTATAAATTTAAATTTTAAAAGAATCTATTAGCTCCTCAGAGTCCTTCGTATAGGCAGTTTTGTTTTCAATGGCTAGGATCGCGAGGCCAGATAGACGATCCTGACTCATTGTAAGACGTAGATAAATTTTAATTATTTTAAGTTTGCTGAAGCTTCGCTCACAGCTTGCAGATGTTGTTGTGCAATAAATTCTTAAAGCTATACTAACATTGGGAAACGCGTTTGCAGATGTTGTTGGTAATATGCAATAAATTCTTAAAGCTATACTTACATTGGGAAACGCTTCTTGCAAGTCATGCTTGTAGAGATGTTGTAACAGGTCGAAGGCACTTAATTTTTCATTAATTTCATGTACTAGCTCTTTAAATACGGCAAGTTCCTGGCAAAGCATTCAAGTCTTTTGAATATTTTAAAGCTAGATCAGCTCCATTTTTTGCAGATCTTCTGTCGACATATTTAAAAAGGCGTGGCCACTGAGAAAGGTGAATTTTTCATGTAGACTCTTTGCACTCTCTACTCTTATCTCAATTTCTGTTAAAATTTTGTCAAACAGAACTTTTATATCTTTGGAAAATAGCCTATTCGGATCTAGTATTCTTGTTTCGTCTTCACAGATTTCGTCGTGTTGCTTTTTCTTTTTGGAAATTTGTTTGTTTTTAAGAACCGGCTCAATTTCCAACTTTTCTGATACAGGTGTAGCTTCTTTGATCCAATATTCTTCCGGTTTTTCTCTCATTTCTTGCAAGATCTTACCAAGGCCTTGCATTAGCGCCACAGAACGCGAAAAGATAATATCTTTTTTTTGTATTTCAACGTTCATTCTATTAATCTCTCGAAGAATATTATTCCAAATTGTCAAGTTGAGGATAAATTTAAAATCCATTACAGCATGTAGCAAATGACCAGCTTCTTACTTAGATTCTGCGGCTAGAGAGGATTCTTCAAATTATTCCAGAGCTTTGACAACTTCCGGTTTTTCTGTGCGGAACCTTTGCCTAGTACGGACGTGTTTTGAATTCTCTATCCAATCGCATAAAAATGAATGAAATAAAAATAATTCCATATCTGCAATTTTTCTAATCGTGAACCCTAACCTAATAATTATTTTCTTTATCGTACTCGTTCCGACGCCGCAACTAGTCCAATAGTCGAAATTGTGCCCATCCGCACAAAAAAAAAAAAAAAAAAAAACAACAATATAACAATTCAAAAAAAATTGTTTACGCTCGCATTTTGTAACAATGAGTAAGTGCCATGCTGATTGCAACAACGACCTACAAAGTGCATTGCTTGTGCAATGCAAGGGACTGTGTGGTAAATTTTATCACCCCCAATGCATTGGCTTAACTAAAAGAGCTAGTGTCTATGTTAAAGACTACTTGGAGCATTTCTCCTTTAACTATGATGAGTGCAAAGAAATCTCGCTTTCACATGTTTTACGAGCCATAAAGTGCCTCGGTGAATCAATTAACGCTATAATCGCTGATAATAAACTATTCCATAAATATATATCAAGTCAGATTCAAATAATTAATGACTTTGATATGTGTTTTGAGGAGATAAATAGCGCCTTCGAAAGTGCAAGTAATCGTTGTGCTTCCAAATACTCTTCAGTCGAAAAGCAACTGACAGCATTAACGGAGTCGGTTACATGCAACACCATGGAAATAATCATTAATGATCGCTTAAATGCATTTAAAAACGACATTAAAATAATGTTAGACAACAATAGCAAATCTAATTCTTTCGAGTCGATAAACAACAATCTTAACTCTCTACGTTCTGACCTTGACTGTCATTTTCAAGGCACTTTGGAAATGGTCGTATACTTTGTTCCCGTCAACCTCCGGCTTTGCTTGAAGAGTACATGGATGTAATGCACGTTATTTTTGGTGAATTAACGGAAACTCGTCCGAGCATTTCCCAACTTGCAGAGGACATGAAGGCAGCATCATGCAAAATAGATGGGATAGGAAATTACCAGCCTAGCCCAATTCACATTCACAATAACTCGATATTGAGTGAAATGATGAACATCGCACCGGTCGATTTGCGACCTGCTCATCTGTCACCTGATTTACGAGCTATTAATGCTACAACACAAAATACACAACCTACTGCTGCTCTTCCATCTTTACCAAGAAGCCAACAACCTCCTCTGCCGTCTTCACCTGCTTGTCAACCTCCTTTTGAACTTGCTTCACCTACCATTAATCGTTTTGGGACTACTTGGACCAAATCTGAATGGAACGCCAGACTTCAGAGGCTTAGCAACAATGCCGATTACGAGACATTTTTCATCAAAGGAGCTCCCCAGCTTGCTGATGCTAGTGGATAGGAGGATAGTGGATTTATTTTATAAAAAGTTCTCCATTTCTTTAAAAGAATGTCAGAGGATTTTATCACCTCGCTCCAAGCAGCAAAGCCTTAAAATAAGCATACCAACCAAGTACCAATGGCTCTTTTGCTCAATCACTGGGGATGCTCTCCGAATGGGAAAGATGAGTGTGGCCAAATGGAAAGACAAGCGACAGAATGAGTTTTTCCTCAAAGATGTTCCAAGCAAATCAAACAACAAGCCAAGCCCTCTAGCTTTAAATAATTTAAAACCTTTAAAAAATAGTAAACCATTCCCAAAATCTACTCCTAAACCAAAAAACAAATATAATAATAAAAATAAACCCAATGCCCCCCCCCCCCCCCTACTGTGAAACTCACTTCAAGATTAACTGACCCCGCACCAACAAACAGTGAACTCGAGGGGCATTATGTCATGGCTAGAACCCGTGATCAAAAACTCTTCCAAAATGTTCGTTTGTATCTAGCCTACCTACATGATAAATCTGACTCTGTGACCAAGAAGAAGGACTTCCTACTGACCCTGTAGCCTTGAAAAAAATCTACAACCCGATTTAATGAAAACTTT
Source organism: Philhelius festivus (assembly GCA_963931855.1). Taxonomy (NCBI): domain Eukaryota; kingdom Metazoa; phylum Arthropoda; class Insecta; order Diptera; family Syrphidae; genus Philhelius; species Philhelius festivus. The sequence goes on along the minus strand of OZ007554.1, from coordinate 260,735,217 downwards.
AACATTTCTGTCACTACAGTCAATAAAGACCTTACTACGTATGCCTCTCACATCAGCTCCAAACGTACGTCGTACCTTCAAAGCACGCGTAAAAACTTCAATAACTATTTTCGATCCTAATCCAATTTCTCTAAATGCCTTACCTAAATCAAACCTGCGTCCCATCCTAGACCGTCAAATCCTCCCTCTTACTTTCTACTACCAAAACGTACGAGGCCTACGTTCTTAAACTCATGCTGTTTTGCAACAAACCTATGCTTTACAAACCTACGCCCTGACCGAAACAAATCTGGTCCCTAGTATTAACAACCAAGAATTGTTTCCTTCCTCTTTCAACGTTTATCGCGATGATGTACTTAACCGACCTACCGGCGAATGCCCTTGTCGAGGTGTCCTCATAGCTATTCAAAATACACTAGACTCATCCCTCATTGCAATCTCTTCTTCCTCGAATCTCGACTATGTTTCCGTTAAGATACTCGTAACACTACCTCGCAACTCACTTTATGTTAATGTTGCTATATTCTGCCGTCACAACCCATCGAATCTTATAAACTCGCCATTGATACGGTTGACCATATAATAGATGTGGGTGACCCCAACGATGATATCCTTCTTTTCGGTGACTTTAACCTTCCTCATCTAAAATGGACTCCATACAAAGATCAGTCTTATTACATAGCTTCCAATCCCACCCAAGGAATGTCTATTTATAGATCACCTAGCAGATTCAAGTCTATGCCAAGTTAGTGGTATCCCAAACTATATGGACAGGCAACTAGATCTTATTTTCACAACCGATCCCATTAACTCTGCAGTCTCACTCTCTCCCCTTTCCCTATCTACAATTATCATCCTCCCCTCTTTCTCTCACTCTATCAGGATTCTCCATTATCAACTCAACTGCCAGCAAATAAGTACTCTTATGATTTTCACAAAGCAAACTTCCCTCATATTAATGAATATCTGAACAGAGTTTCCTTCAATTTTGATAACCTTATTGTGAAAGATGCCGCAGAAATATTTTAGACAGAAATATTCAATTTTATTTCACTCTATGTACCCTTTTGTCGCCATAAATCATTGGTATCACCGCAAGCTTCGCTCTTTGCGTAATAAGAAAAACAAGTTGTGGGCAATTTTCCTTCGCACTAACTCTCCCATCACCGACTATTCTAACTACCTTGGTTCCTATCTTCACTTTACCGAGCTATACAACTCCCTTTACCGGCGCTACTTAATAGAAACACAAACCAACCTTATAAATAATCCTAAGTCGTTCTTTCAGTTCGTCAATTTCAAAAGAAAATCCAATGGTTACCCTACCTCTCTATCCTTCAATACCGAAACTTCAAATAATTCGCACGGTATTGCCAACTTTTTTGCCATCTTTTTCAAGCAATCTTTCACTGACGACTCCTTTGTACTCGTACCTGATTCTGGTTATTTCGATTCTTTGCCAAATTTCTCCCTAGGCACATATCTTCCACTTACTATTGACCCATGTCTAATCGAAAATAAGCTAAATCAACTTAATGACGAATTTCTTCCTGGTCCTGATGGCCTCCCTGCAATATTCCTAAAAAAATGCTCTTCAGCCCTCTCTAAAATTTTCAGCTTATCGCTATCTCAAGGAGATTTTCCTCAGGTATGGAAAACCTCTTTCATAACCCCAATACACAAAAATGGTCCTAAGAGTGATGTTAAAAACTATCGTCCCATTGCCAAACTTTCACATATCCCTAAAATATTTGAAAGTATTTTGTACGAAATTTTAAGTTTCCGCTGTAAGTCTCTGATCTCTCCAAGACAACACGGCTTTCTTAAATGTAGGTCTACAACCACTAACCTTGTCGAATTTGTATCGTATTCCCTATCTGCCTTAGAGAACGGAAAGAAAGTTGACGCTATAATTACTGACTTTAGCAAAGCTTTTGACAAAATTTCGCATAAACTAATATTTTTCAAATTATCCGCCTTTGGCTTTGAACCTAATTTCTTGAAATGGATTTCTTCTTATCTAGAAAACCGTTATTACTGTGTTCGTTTCAGATTTGCCCTCTCTAGTCCTTTCTTAGCTACCTCCGGAGTCCCACAAGGCAGCCACTTAGGTCCTCTCCTTTTCATTCTTACCATTAACGATATTGAAAACGTCATCAAACATTCCCATATCTCACTCTACGCTGACGATACTAAGATCTTCAAAACAATTTCTTGAAAACATGACTCTTCCCTTATAGATCTCGACAGTTTCTCAGTCTGGTGCCTTAAAAATTGCTTAGAGCTAAATATTGCTAAATGCCAATAAATCACTTTTTCACGTAAACACATAAAATCCCCTCCACGTCTCTACCTTCTACATAACCAACCCATTTCAACTGTTGAATCGATCCGCGACCTAGGAATATTATGCGACCGAGAGCTCAACTTCTTGGCACACATCGGTAATATAATTTTAAAAGCCAACTCATCACTTGGTTTTGTTAAACGGTGGTCCGAAGAATTCTCCGACCCCTACGTCACCCGATCCCTTTACATAACGTTTGTTCGTCCTCTACTTGAGTACGCCAGTCAAGTTTGGTCCCCATATCAACAAATCCACATCTCTAGAATCGAGAGCATTCAACGTCGCTCTAAGATTTGCCCTTCGCGGTCTGTCTTGGAATAATCCCTTGATCCTGCCCCCCTACCAAAACCGCCTTCAACTAATTAACCTAAATACACTGCAAGAACGGAGAGATATAGCAGACATTCTCTTCATTCATCGGCTTCTCTCAGGCTCTGTTGACTGTCAAACTCTATCTTTTTCAGCACAAACCCTCGTAACCTTCAAAATCCTCGCCTCTTCTATCTCCCTACCCAACGTACCTCCTATGGCTCCAACGAACCTATTACGCGTATGCTGCGGAGGGTTAATTCGAATGAAAACGATTTCGACTTTAACCTCAGCACTCCCTGCCTAAAACACCTCCTCCGAAACACAATCCAATCATAGTTTTAAGTTAGCCCAACCCCAGCTGTAAGTTTCATAGTTTTAAGTTAAATTAAGTTATGAAGCTTGTATTAAGCTAAATAAATGGGGGTATTGCCCCCACCAAAATTAAATTAAATCACTTAATATATGTTCAAAAACTAACTGGGCGTATGGAAATATAAAAGTTTGTTTTCCAAACATATTAGGTATATTAAGATTCGATTACTTGAACCTAAAAAAAAAAACCTATGAGATTGTAGGAAAAGAGTCTTCATTTGTTCGATATTCTAATTCTTGTCTCAAGGATTTGGCGTTCCCATGAAACTGCCGCCCGGGGCAAGTGCCCCGGTTTGCCCCCCGCCCCCCCCCCCCTTTAGATCCGGAGCTGGTCAATATGAACAAAAATTCAAGGAATAATCCAAGAAATTTTTACTTTAAAGCATTGCAAACTAAATTGCAATAATTAGATTTGTTTTGTTCGAAAAGAAAGTTGTTGCTTGTAAATTTGGCATATAAGAGAACTGCACATTTGTTGAAATGTATGTCCCCTTTTTATAATGCTTCGATTGTTAAATTGCAGAACACTGGCACTACTTTTCACAATGTTTATCCAAGAGAACGCAGAAAGTGATTAAAGAAACTTAAGGCCGAAAAAAATTAGAAAAAAATATGAGCATTAAAGTTGTTTATGATGAGAAACTCTTCGAATAAATGAAAAAGTTTTATTCTGATAAAAGGGGTAAAATGACTTCCTTTGATGGAGAGAGTTTAATATTGCTTCAATGAAAACTGTTTTCATGGGGGAACCTCGAGTAAAATAAGCAAAATAAATTCTTAAACTGGCGAAGTCGTTTTTAATTGTGAAGTCGTCTGCCATAAAATAATGTAAGGGTTTATCGAAAATAAAAAATCAAAATAAAAACCTTTCTTAAACTGTGCAGGACAAAGTAACAACCAGAGTGTGCTTATAAATTTCTTTACATTAATTTGAATTTGTTTTTCTTTGTGAAACTTTTTTAATAAAAAAATATCTATTTTTAACAATGATTTATTATTTTTGAATTTATTCATTTGAATGAAATAAATTAATGCCACTTATCACTATAGGTAGTACATTAACTTTGAGTATTGAAATGATTTACAAATACATACTCGTAAATCTCAATTTTAAAAATACGATTTATTGTTGTCTTATTTTAACTGTTAGTATTAGGATAGTCATTTTGTAAGATAAGAAGGATTAATATTACAATAAAGCCCTCTTATAAGCAATGTATCGGATTTACAAAGCCGTTCTCACAATTTATCACAGAAATAAGATATTTGTATCATTATCCCCTAATTCGGCAAGTATATTTTAGGATATGATTTTTGGGTATATTTTAACAAAAAATTAATATACAGTAAGATTCTACCTGTCTCTATGTTGATATCATCAAGTCGAGCATACTTTGGTGTACCTTCATTCATAGATCTAATGAAACTTGCTAAAAAAAAAAGGAATTTAGAATTTATTTTGTACTAACGTTTCTAGCAACATTTCAAAATGAGAGCGGTTTTCCAAGTATTAATAATTTTGCAATATTATTTAATCTTTCATACAAAAAAGGTATACTTATTTAAGCCTTTTCTCAAATCCCATCCAGAAATATCCTTGACGAATTGGAGTACAATAAAGTAAGCCTTTTCTCAAATCCCCGATATATGATGTCAATATTGGAGATATCCCTTTCCATTACCTTAAAAAAAAGTCGTGGAAATGAAGAAATAATATTGAAAAATATTCACCCATATTCTGAAACTCGTATTTATGACTCGTATTCGACTGTAGTCGTATTTTGGTATTCCAGGAGTCGTACATTCGACTTCACTTGTACATACGACTATTCATATTTTATCGTTATTCCGAATCTCGTATTCGATTTACTTGAAGTCGTATTTGTGTACATTATTACTCGTGTTCAATTTTCTAAACGAGACTTGTTTTTTTTTTTTTATAAAAATGGGACAAAAAGTTAATGTAAGTACATTGGTACCTCTTGGCACAATGGTTAGTGCGTTAAACTGTCATGCGGAAGGTCTGGAGTTCGATTCTCAGCAGCAGCAAAAAGTTTTTCAGCAAGGAATTGACAAATCCTCTAAGAGTATATCTCTTATCTTGGAAATTGCTGCACATTAGCCGGTCGGAATCGGCAGAAAATTGTAGGACCCCTCCGTTCCTAATAACACGCACACAGGAACGGTTGAGAATTGTAAGTCACTATAGGTCCTGGTTCACTTCGAGCTGTTGCACCACCAAATTTTTTAAAGTACATTTTTTATTGGTTTATTTAACGTTATTAACGCGTTCATATTTAGTAATATAATAAATCGTTCTCAATTTGAGGCATTGGTTTGTGCATTGGAAGAAAATTTGGAGGTAGCAAGGGGCCATAGGAAGAGTGGAAAACTCAAAGCAAATATTTAACAGTTTTGGGCGGATCTTTCGATAAAAATAAATAGCCTTGGGCCACCCATCCGAAATGGTCCAGCTTGTCTTAAAGTAAGAAATATTTAACAAATTGTAATACATGCCTCTTTAGGTCTGCAATGATCAAAAGTATTTAGTTAAAGCAGAAACTGCATCACAATAAGCAGCAATTTAAAGGCACAGGGGTGGTGAAATTACAACCATATGCTAGAGCAAATTTGAGGAGTGCATTGCTAACATTTTAAATTTAAATTGTTAATCCCCAAGGATCGAACATTGGAGTTTTTCAGCCTCCTCCTGTAGTGGACACGATAAATGCTGAATATGAAACTGATATAGTCCAAGAATATAACGAGGATTCAGAAGCCAGTAACACCACTCGTACAAACAAAAAACGAAAAGAAAAAACAAATAAAATAGAAGAAGAGCTCCTTCAAATCAATGGAGCTCATCAGAATTTTATTATAAATAAAATAATTTAATTGAAAAAACAACAAATGACTTTTTCAATTCAAATTTATTGATTTTGACAATTACCTACGGGCGACAATATACGTTGTTTTTTTAAGCTTCTCGTACGCAACGTATACGACTTGAAGAATAACGATTTTGATACGAAACGAGTTCGAGTTCGACTACGAGTACGAGACAAAATACGACTTTTAGAATATGGGTGATTACTTCAAATTGGATTGCTCATAAGTCATAACATTACTGAACTACCTACTTGCGTTAAGTGAAGCTTTACTAATTTTTGAAATATTATGTATGTATTAACATTTTTATTTTACTTAAAAGACATATAATCAAAACTTTTGTGAACTTAGTTGTGAATGAACCTTAAATTAAAGATTTTTTGTTGGTATATCAACAAACTTACTGCCTCTTATGTATAGGCACCTCGAAATTTAAAATGTTATCACATAGATTTAATTTAAGAAAAAAGGCTAAAATTTATGAAATCATTCTTTGAATCGTTAAAGCAACTCTTTAAATATTTTTAAATCGAAAATCTACTTAATTTTGTAAAAAATTAAACAGTCTATTGTTAATGTATTATTATGATACTACTTAACGATTTGCTTACTTTAAAGTAGTTTACTAACTCATTCTTCATTTTCTAACTAGTTAGTATCGTACTAAGGCAATTTTCTTAATAAATTGCTCCTGAACACACCTAAGACAATGAAAGTTCGTCCAGTAAACTAAGTAAACAGACCTTTTGTCGCGTTTGTAAATAGCACGATACTAAATAAATAAAATAGTAATTCGATGATTTTAACTTTAATACAAGGGTAGAGAAAGTATGATGCAATATTCGATTACAAATTTGCAAGATCGTTGTTTAAACCTTGTTACATACTAAAACAGCTTTAACATCGTACTTATTCAACTAAAATTTTGCGCCAGTGTGGAAAAATACAATAACGAATATTTACGTATTTGAGCAAAGTGAATTTAAAAACTTTAGTACTTAAATCTGAAAAATAGTCCTATCTTGAAACGCCGCCGTCGTAAAAAAATAATTTATCGGTACTACTAAACAGTTCTTAATAGAAGAAATTTTTTTCTTCAAGGTAATCCAGTTTCAAACTGGAGTCATTTTTCATAATGAAAAATTGCCTCATTTTTGAGATTATTTTTCATTTGTGCCAAGAAATTAGCGTGGGGTTTCAAAGGAGAGTATTTTCACGTCAGTAGTATACTGACAAATCGTTTCTCCGATTTAGGGAGGTAAGGAGATTAATTACAATATAGAAAGAGTTTGTGAGGGAGTTGACGTTTTATCAATATGAAAAAACATCTCTTTTCTTGTAGTCTTATTCCAAAACAAAGTTCTTCGTGGAATACTAAATGCCCTGAGAAATAGCGATCTACATCGCAAATTTAAAACAAAAGTATCTAGTCTCAAAAGTCGTTAAAAAACACGCTGAATCACACAACTACTAGCGACGGCAAAGTCATACCAACTCTGAAAAGGGAACGGTCTTAAATGTAAGAGACATTGTTTGGAGAACCAAGCATCATGTGCTGATGGTCTAAAGCTATGGGGAAGTATTAAAAGCTTAAACCTCCCCCAATGTAATTTTAAGTTAAGAAAGAAAAATCCTTGTCGATCTTTCATAGATTGGTTCTGATCCCGGTGGTTTTTCAGTAAAAAGTATTGAGAAATTCCTGTGAAAATTATTATGTTAGTTGATGATTTGTACTTCGCTTAAATATTTCTTATCTCATGAGAACAAAGAATAAAGAGAATATTCAAAATATTTTTGGTAGGGAGGTGTTTTTGGAAAAAATCTTTAGGAGGTTAGGGCTTTGTAATAAGAGGATGTTTTCCACAACTGGAAAAGAGTGTTAATCAGTCTATAGTAATAGATACAACTTCATGCATGTTTTTTTTGAAAATATATTTGTAGTTATGTTATGTGTATATATGCCTTTTGTTCATATAGCACAGTGATATTTATTAAATTTTTTTATTCTATCAATGAAAAATAAATTACAATTTCACGGTGCCTATTTATAAAAAAAATAATTAACGTGGTTCGTTCTACTCAAGGCCGATATCTTTAAGGATGCTTAATCCAATTTTACATCATGAATAGTAACATTCCTAAGCCGATACTTCAGAACTTAAACTTGAGTGCTTAGTTGAATTATAACGTGTGACCCAGTCTCGATTTTAAGATTTATACATGATATGTATAGAAACATATAGCTTTCCAAAATAACTTTTAATTGAGGGATCAAATCGCGGCACATATTTGATTTGTTTTTTTTTTTTTTTTTTTTTTGTCACTTGGCATGTATGACAATTCAAAGGAGAAATCCTTACGTAAACATAAGCCAACCAAAAACCGCTGCTACTTCAGAGAAAAGTACAAAGCTTTTATATTTGTATTTTATACCGTGAACAAAAAAGTTTCAGAGTGATTTTTCCTCTTATCTTTGCCATTGTACGTAATACATATAAGACCAGACATCCTGCTCTAGGGCATGATTCTATCCTCTTTGAAAAGAAAATCTACTTTCTGCTATAATTTGCAGAAATCAGTGTTTGCAAATTCCTACAGTGTGGCCATTCACAACAAAGAAACGAGTGATAACTATGCGAATCAATTTTACTATCTACATATAAAGTATGCTAATAAATGTACATATGTAGATATGCAGCTGGCATTAATGTAGTCACTTTCGAATAATGTTTATTTGCAAGATTGTATGTCAAACAAATTTGTTCGTTTAGTACTTAATACGGAATCTGGGAAAATTGAAAATTGTTTAACAAACGAAACTAAATACACGACTAAGGCAGAGTTGTTTCTTTAAATATGTTTTGACTAATTGGTATCATGTTGGGCATTGCTCGATTAACGATATATAAAAAATTATTTTTTCGAAAATTTCTATGAAAAAAAAGTATCGATCTGAAACTTTTTAACAAATATATTTATTTCTGATACAAGCTTTCAACATGAATAATATTTAATAAAAAAGGAACTGTATCTGATGGTGGTTGCTAGATAAAAGGGAAAGATGTCAATTTTTCATTTCATAGCACCAAAGAAAATATTTTGAAAATTATTACTCTGATTAATGCTTAACAATACAACATGGGAATAAGAGAGACTAACAAACCGCAAGCAGTAAACAATATTATAGGCTACGTTTTATATGACTTGTTTGACAATATTGTTAATAAATGTTAATTCATAAAACAATTTAATGTGAAAACAAAATCATTGAGAACATATTTGTTAATTTGGGGATAGTTATTCATAAATTAATAGCGGATTGTTTAAGGATATAAAACAAGTATTTTTCAATGTGGATATAGAGAACCTATCTCCCCCGGTATACACTTTCAATAAAAAGCTTTACCTGTCTATAACCAAAAGCCTATTTTATTATCTTATTTTAAAATCAAGTTTTTCCATCACTAGTTTTCGAAGATATTTACTTCAAACATCTCAAAATTACTTAATTAAAAAAAAAAAACAATAAAATTATTTCAGGACGCTAATTTTAAGTTTTACTATTATACCCAAAGGCAAAAAATTAGAATGGGCAGAAAAAATAGAACATGCTAGAAACTGTTGAAACTGTAGAAACTAGATATCTCAAGACCGATATAAGATATCAAATTTGTTTTAATGCAAAAGGCTTTTATTTCTTCTAAAAATAAAGGCGTAAATAAAGTTTCTATCATTATTAATAACAGCGCAATTACCGTTAACAAGGTTTAGGGTACACCAAAGTAAGTCTTTCTTAAATACCCGATACATGATTTAGATAGATAGATAAGATCTTTATTTACTAATATAATTACAATACAATTACTATAATGACAATAATCTACATATATAGCATGGCATAGCCGTCTGCCATATATTATAAATTTGCCAACTTCATGAATAATCTTATCTAGAATAGCCATACTTACCGAACGTATTCATGGAAATCTTGCAGAGATACCAACTTGACATATTAAGAAAAGAAATTCATTAGAAAGTAAATGTATACATTAAAATTACTGAAGAGCGAATGTGCTGTTAACTTGTTGTTATTGTGTTTGTATGTGCAAAATAAGCTTAATGTGTAATATTTCCTAACTCAACAAAACACGCCTATTGTATTTCAAAACTTAAAATAAATATATTTTTGAAGTTCTGAAAAAAATAAAATCATTTTTTTTCTGGAAAATTTGATATCTCAAAAAAACGGGTTAATATTTTTATTGGAAATTTAATAATGGCGTACCAAATTTTTTTCTTAAAAATATTTGAAATTTTAGTTGTATAAAAGCTTATTTTTTTAGCAAACAACTACTAAGTATAAGTCTTAGTTGTTCTTGCATAAACTAATATGTTCTTTTAATACATGGCATCCTGTTTTTAGCTCCAACTACTTAAGGAGTTGTCTTAGGCCCATTTGCTGATACAGAACATAAATACTTATGTTCCACATAAACTCTTATGTGACAGTTTACGTAGAGGAAAAAGTAGAACATAAGCGGTTAGGTTGAAAATAAATACTGTCGTTGGCAAAATTATTTGCACAACGTTAAATTTACACAAGATCTCTTCATTGAAGCTTTATAACTCTTAAAATAAAAAAGATATTGTTAATATTTATTTTTATTAATAATGAATACATATTCTCAAAACGGTACATAAAATATCAAAACCGCACTTCTTACGGTTCATTTTAAAAACATAAAAACAAAAGTGGCAAAATTATTTGCACATGTTTGAATTACTGCATTTAACACCACTAGAGGCCAAAAAGTATTTTTTTTATAAATAAAACGAAACGTTGTTATGAAAATAGCATTACCAAGTAAGTTGTGCTTCTTCCTTTTTCCGCAATAACAGCAGCGAGGCGCCTTGGCATTGAGTCTATCAAATATTGAATTTGTTCTGATGGAGCTGAACTCCAAGCTGTTATAAATTCTTCCCATGTTTCATTTGAAGATCTTCCAATGTCTTGAGGAATTTTTGATTTAACAAGATGTCAAATATTCTCAATGACATTTAGGTCAGGGTTCTGCGGGGTCCATTTTAAAACTTCTTGGTCTACCCCAGATAAAGAAGGTTTTATTGTCCGGGCTGTATGTATCGGATCATTATCTTGTTGAAGGATAAAATTATTCCCGATGAATATTGACCATGCCACTAGTGCAACATCATTGAGTATTACCAAATAATGCGACTTTGTCATAAGATTGGAGCATCTAACAATTGGTCCCACGCCACAATATTACATGTATCCCCATATCATTATTTTACTTCCTTTGGAATGTCTTGTGGGTTGTGTAACGGGTCTTTTGTTTTTTGATTTGCGATCGGAGTAATCAAATTTTCGGCCATAGTTACCATCCAACGAAAAAGTGGTCTAATCAGTCCAAAGACACTTCTCCAAAAAGCCGGCGGCGGTTTATTGATATGCTCCCTAGCGAATTCTAGTCCGAGGATTTTATTTTTTCATGATAGGTACGAGTATATGGGGCTTTTTTTGAATGGCGTAGGCGTTTATTATATTTTCTTTTTACCTCCGTCGTATCGTCCTTTCACTAACAACATTTTCACGATTTTTGTTCGAATTATTTAGGACATTTTGAACTTGTGCACAGCGGTTACTTTTAAAGGAAGGGATAATTTTTGTGTCTTTCCTTTTGGTTGTGGCCCTTTTTCTTTCTCTACCAGCAATATTTTTTACGCTTCCATGAGTTATTTTGTTTTTCTATAAGGTAATAAAATATGCTCCGGGCAAAGCGATATTTAGCTGAAATGATTGCTGCCGAAACACCAGATTGGAACTCAGAAGCAATAGCCGCGCGCTTTTCTGTTGAAAGTTCATTCGTTTTAGCCATTTGAACAACTTGCCCAATGACAACATCACAAACTTAAAAAAATATCTAATTGCACCTTTTACTATTGATTAGTCGGGTAAGTAAACTAAAGTTAGACAGTCTAAGCAGTTCATTGCACTTGTGCAAATAATTTTGCCGATTTAATATTATGTGCAAATAATTTTGCCACTTTTGTTTTTATGTTTTTAAGATGAACCGTTAGAAGTTAGATTTTGTTATTTAATGTTCCATTTTAAAAAAATGTATTCATTATAAATAAAAATAAATATTAACAATTTATTTTTTATTTTAAGAGTTATAAAGCTTCAGTGAAGAGATGTTGTGTAAATTTAACGTTGTGCAAATAATTTTGCCAACGACTGTATTTAAGTTTCGTTTCAGCAAATGGCCCTTAGTCATTTAAAAAATGTATTCTTTGGTTATCCTTATGAACATTTTTCTCTTGTAAGGTAACATTCATTTTTGAAATTTGTAGTCTTTTACATAAGAGCAAGTTCGTGCAACCCAGTCGTGTATTTATTGCTCCCGTCGTATATATATATAAGTATGTATAAATAGCCGTGTTTTTTTGGAAGAGTTATCCGTAGTACAGTAGGATTTTATATGAATAACAAATACAACATCCGCAGTAGGATCACTGCCGATACTCGAATAAACGTCAAATCTCTATCCGCAGCAGGATTTCACTTCTCCTTTTATCGGCAGTGATCCTACTGCGGATGTTGTATATGTTATTCATATAAAATTCTACTGTACTACGGATAACTTTTCCAAAAAAACACGGCTAACGTGTATATGTCGCAATAGTAGAAAAACCTCTTTTTAATAAAATTTGTTCAATTTCCTAATTTATGTTTTGCATAATGCAGAAAATGATAAGTTAATGTGTTACGGAACCCACTGCAGATGCAGAACCATTGTGTGTATTCTTGTTGCTAGTCAGGTGGAATAAAGGGAATCACATTTTTTGATCAAATTAAACGCTTAATATGAGAAATACTGAATCATGTTAAAAGATACTCTTGGAGGATTTGTCACTTCCTCCCAAGAGACAGCACCCCTGATTAGAAAATATGTATGTGAAACAGGATGGATAAGAATAAGAACCTAGATCGCTGGCCAGACACACACAATAGCCATCACGCTAAAGGGTACTATACTGTCAGTGGGTTCACGCAGGATCTGTAGGATAGGATGTGATTCTTGGTCATATTCTAAGAAAAAAATTGTTTTACAGTATGTAATCCGATTTTCAACTTTGACATCACTTTTTGACGATTTAAAAAAAGGCTAACTTTGGTGTACCCTAACCCATATTAAGGTCAATTTCTCTGTCAGTACTAATAGTATGGACCTCATTTTGGACTTTTTTTAGTAGAAATACTATCCTTTAAAAATACGTTTAAATTGAGCTGATATGTTTTTAGGATTGCCAGATATTCAATTTTAAATGGTGTTTATTTTTTCTTGCCCGAGCAAAAAAAATGCGTAATAAATATAAAGTTTTCTTATTTTTACCTGATGAACAAAATAATAATAAAAAAAAACTCATTATTAAATTCACCCAAAAACCCATCAATTTTATGATACTTGGGAAAATCTAAAACAGGTACAAAATCGAATTTTGGGATTTTTACTTACTTTTTTTGTAGCACTTGGCAATTGGAGTGGTTTTCCAAGAATTGATAGTTTTTAGGTAATTTTTAAGACTGTGCAATCATGAAAAGGGTTAAAAATATACTTATGCCTACTTGACTTGCTATCAGAACCCTAATTACCTTACCTCTTCTCAGGGGGAGTTAAATTTGGGGTATAATGTTTAATGGGTAAATTAATTAAATAAGTGGTATAAAAGAATTGAAAAAGAAATTCATTCATCAAATTAACAAGTTAAGTCACGATAAAAGTTGAATAAGAGCGCTTTTTGAAATGCCTTGATTTACGAGAGAAGAATACGGAGACATTTTATTCGTTTATGGGTTGTGCAATGGGGATTCAAGAAGAGCTCAACGAAGATACCAGGAACTTTATCCTAACAGACGACTTTCTTCTCGAAATGTTTTTGGAAATACCTTTCAAAGGCTTCGAGAAACTGTATCTGTTTCAACTACAAGACCTAACGCGGGAGCTGCAAGCACAAGAAGAGTTTTGGTCGATGAAAGAATTCTGGCAGCTGTTGAAATCGATCCTTCCATCAGCACAAGACGCTTGGCTCTACAGTTTATAATTTCTAAACACAGAATTTCCAGTATACTGCACGGAGAAAATATGTATCCATATCACCATACACCTGTGCAAGAACTGCTTCCCGGTGATTTTGAAAAGAGACATGAATTTTGTTACTGGTTGCTAGAGAGAAGCTTGGATGACAACCAGTTTATAAACAGAATTCTTTGGACAGACGAATCTGAATTCATAAGAGATGGTATTACGAATTTCCATAGTCTCCATACATGGGCTTCGAGTAATCCACATTCAAGATGACAAAGATCATTTCAGCACAGATTCAGTGTCAATATGTGGGCAGGTGTAATTGGAAATAAATTAATCGGGCCTTTCGGATTCCCACCCCGACTTAATTTTACTAACTATCTGTAGGTTTTACAAAATAATCTACTAGATCTTTTGGAGGAAGTTCCACTGCTTCAACTAGCTTCATCATATTACCAACAATATGGTGCTCCGGCCCACTATGGTCGTGAAGTTAAGGATTGGCTGCATGAAGAATACGGTGATCGATGGATAGTCATCCCAAAGTATGGCACACGAATTACCAGACAAAACCATCATATTTTTTTTAGCTTTGCACCAAAGCGAATCAAAGTACTTCAAGATTCAAATAATAGATTAAACCAGCACGGACATAGTTTTAACATGAATTTTCTCTTTTGTGAATATTTCATGCTTTGTTCAATTCAGTTTCTAAATCTAATTTGTAATAAATTTTCATCAGAAGAAATAAGATAATTTGGTTAAACAATTTCCCATAAGTATTCACATTTTAAAATAATATAGTAAAATTTCCATGAAAGAATCGTGGAAACTAGATGAAACTATTAAATGCGCCCAATTATAGATCATTTAAGCAATTTTGAAGAAATCTGCAGAAATTTTAATACTTCATGTATAAAAAACAAGAGAGAATATAACCAACGTTATTCATTTATTGCAAATGCAAAACGTTATTAATTGATATTTAAAAGTAGGAATTTTAAATAAAATAGTTTGGGAAATCAACCCCTTCTGCCTCTAATGAAAATGTTGTACGTACATACGAATAAGAAATTATTTTTCTGATTCAATTTATATGAAACTATCATAATATTTTAGTCGTGTGTAAATTTGAGCCGCTGGAACTAAGAGAGCATTACATCCGACCCAGTCGTGAAACTAACTTTTATTTTATAAAATAATTTATGACAATACTCGAACAAAAGTTTATTCTACAAACTTTGCAAAACAAATTAGCTTCTAATAAAAAATTCAAAAGGAGAATTTAAAATTTTAAAATTCATGAACTCATTAAGTATACAAACTTGAAAAAGTAAGTTCCATTCTCAAATCCAAAAAAAGGAACGGTGTATGTCAACATCCAAATATTTCCACCGCCACAGTCATAATATGGTTTGGACCATCTTCCATCTTCATAATGCACGGATAATGTGTCTTCTTCAACTCGCTCCTCAGTTTTATTGGAATACAAATGAAAAGCTGAAACAATACAATGCGTTTTTGGATTTAAAATACATTTTATTTTCTGTTGTATAGTTTTATATTTTTTAAGGAACTTTTATTTTTTAAGGAACTTTGCATCGGCATGATTGAAATTGATTTTGTAGAGTTTTATTTTATCTTGAAAAACAATAGAAGTTTGCAAAGTTTACGAAATTTATCAGGGATACCAACCCCTATTTGTATATCAGTAATACAAGACGGATTTTGAATTCGAAAGAGGAATGAACTTTCTTCAATTTGAACGAGTTTTAAAAGTTTTGGTTAAAAAAAAGTCGAACTCGAACTTAATCAAACTAGACTTCACGATAATAGGAGAAAAAAGTGGATCCCGTAGTTTTATGTATATGTCTGTTCAACTGTATGTCTGTATTACTGTATGCCTGCATGTCTGCTTGTACCTACATATATATATATATATATATAGGTATTTTTGTAAGACTGTATGTTTTTTTCATCATGGAACAAATAATAAATTTCAAATTGTTTAAGTGGTTCCGCTAGAAGTCAAGATAAATGCGAACATTAAAAAATAAGAAATCAGTTGAATTGAGTATTATTATGTAAGCTTAAGAAATCTCTTATTTTATTCGTATATGCGTGTTATACTTTACACTTTCTTACCTTTTACATACTGATCATTTCTAGCAATAACTTTTTTCGCATTTTTTCTTGCTAAAAAAAACCACTCTGAAGTATTCCCAAGGTAGTGATATTCTGTTGCCAAGTCCTTTGCAAATAATGCTCCTTGATTTGGTGACGGTAGTCTATATGCAAATGGACAGAATAATCCATGTTGGGATGGATGCTGATTCCAGTCAAAACAATTTCCAGCTGCAAATATATCATCGTCGAATTCTACCATCGACAAAACTGAGGCATGTAAAAGATTAACCGATGCCTGTACTGATGGAGATGTCATTTTGAAGATTCTGAAAACAAATATGAAAACAATGACCATTAAGTTTTTGTTTATTTCATTGCATATATTTATATTGTTATCCTATTTAATTCGTAAAAACACAAAATGGCTCAAGAAATTACATGTAAGGCCATCCTAATCACTTTTTAATAAAAAGTAAAAAAAAAAACAAATGTGCTTGTGACAAATTCTTGCATTGTTGGCACAAAATCGTGGATTTCGTAAAGAATATGAAAATTTCATTTCACTTGCACGCTTATAAGGTCTTGAAACAATGTATTTCGTTTTAAACTTCAACCCATTTTTTTAATTTTCCAACGTTGAACTGTTATTGGGATCATCTTTAATTAGTGAAAACTATGCGGTTATTAATTATGGATCGATATACATATTGACTTACACTAGAACAACGTTTTGAAAAATTAAAAGTCAATATTCAATTCATGCATGACATCAATGAACAAGATCATGAGTTTTTACCAAAAATTATCCTGAGTGACGAGACTCATTTCATTTCTGTGGGTAAACTAACAAATAAAACCATATTATCATGGGCTTCGCAAATCCAAGTTTTTTTTTTGATTTTCTTAGACCATATTTCTTAGAAAGTGGGGTAGGGCGAGCCTTTTAACAACAGACTTAAACTTATCGATATGTCTTTGTCTAGTCTTGAGAGCAAACTTTCTAATTTATGTTTTGTCTTCATTGTTAAATTAATAACATGAAAAGTAGACTCCTTGCACCTTTTCTCTGGTATTAACTTTAATATTCCCCAAAGAAACATGAAGAATTTGCTAGAATGTATAAATATTCTTACTATTATACTAATTATAAACGAATTTCTTCTTTAAGTAAAATGTATAAATTATATATATATTTTTTTCAATAAGAAATACCATAATAAATATAATAAATATAATAATAAATGGAAACTTTTATGGATTTCATTGTCAAGAGTCATATTTTTGCAAGAAAAGATAAAAACAGCGGTAGCATGTATTCTATTGATTGGCAAAAAAAGGATTACCACATTCACATATTTTGATGTGGTTGGCCAAAAAATCGCAACAGATATAATTGATCAAGCCATTTTAGCAGAAATACCAGATGTCAACATTAAATTAGACCAGCTATTTGAAGCTAGTCACAAAAAGCATGATTCCATGATCTGCATATGTGGCATGCTCAACAACAATTCCCAATGCATTTCCGGTGGGAACCACACGAAACGATACCCGATACATGGTCCCTGGAAAAAAAGTTTTCCGGTGCCCACGCTCAATGCAATTTGATGCGAAACGTTCTTGAAATTCAAATATCGCGCTTAATCCGAAAATATTTATTTATTATGTGCAACAATCGCGAAAACCTTAAAAGTTATAAGATGCATTTTGTTTTTTTTTTATATAGATTGTATTAAAAAACTTTAAATTGTCAATTTTTAAAAAAATCGAGCATAGGGTTTTCGAAATATTGAGTTTTAAGACAAAACATAAATAAATGCTATCTACAAGTTTAAAGAAATCGGCCGAGGTGCTAAGGATTAGTCGAAAAGACAGACAAAATTGCGAAACACACTTTTTTCGTCTTATACATCATCGTTATATTTTTTTCTTCTTATGCATAACTTGCCATTAGTACATGTATGTCAAAATAAAATAAAATGCACGACTGGGTCGCACGAACTTGCTCCTATGTAATAGACTAGGAATTTTAAAAACGAATTTTATTAGAGAAAACTGTTCATAAGGATAAAATTAATTTTTTAAATTCTTCTAGTACATAGTAAGAGACAAAAACAGAATGCTATGCAAATATGAATTTATGCAAGAACAAAAATTATAAGTCGTTTCAGTGGTTTCTTAAAAAAAGGTTTTATATAGATACTAAATTTTTAAAAGATTTTTAAGAAAAAATTTTGGTATGCCAATTTAAAGTTTTTATTATTGTTCGAATAAAAATTAAATTTACAACCAAAAATATTGAGCCGTTTCTGAGATATCGAATTTTCAAAAAAAAAAGAAAAAATAGATGTTTTTTTTTTAAATTCAAAAAATATTTATTTTAAAGTTTTGAAATGCAATGTGCTTAAGACCTTTTAAAATCTTCTCTATAAAAACATTCATTAAGATCCGTTATGTGGATAATGAGAAATACAAAATTCGGAAAATGGTTCTATGGTAGGTACAAGCTGTAATATCTTATTTTCAAATTTTATTTATTAAATTAAAGAATATACAAATTAAATAAAAAAAAAATTTTGTAAAAATTCTAGGCGCCGTTTTCGAGAAAAATACGATTTTTGAAAACCATTTTTTTTTTTTTTTTAACATTTGTATGGTGGGTACCTTTATTTTTAGGTAAAATAAAATTTCTTTTCTCACATCTTGTAGATTATATGAAGAAACTTTTATTAATCAAGTTTAAAAAAAATTTAGCATGGGTTTTATTGAGTTTTGAAAAAAAAAATTTGATTTTTTTTTTAAATCTTAAAAAACAAAAGAAAATAACGTGTGGGGGAAAAAATAAAAACCCATATCTACCAAGTTTGAACAAAATCGGCTGAGCCGTTTAGGCTGTAGTTGAACCGACAGACAGACAGACAGAATTGCGAGACCTACTTTTTTAGTCTTCGCTATCATCGTAATGTCAACTTTGATCAAAATCTCGAGTTCGATTTTTTTTACGAATGCATTAGTTGCCTTATAGTACCTATAAGTCGCAAGTAAAAATGGCAACCGTGTTAGTGAAACTAGGTTGGTTTATGATTTTACCTTTAAACATGTATTTGTTTTAGTTTGTTAAATAAAAAAACGTGGATGGAATGATTGGTCATCAAAAGGCAATACATATGAAAATAACTGTACGCTTATTTGAACGCAACGGCTCTAATTAAATCTTCATCTTCTTTAAAACATTATTCATATTAATTCACCTTTCATGTCTCGGAAAAAGTCAGTATACCTCAATTAGATCAAGCAAAGAAAGTATACAGACACGACTATCTCTATTTTTGTCTTTACATCTTTTTTTAATATATGCCAGAGAAGGTTTTTTAGAAGTGTAAAATAAGAAAATTTCATGAAAATATAATTTGTAATTAAACACAAGGACAATGAAAACGAAAAGAATTAGCTGGGGTTGAGAATAAGGAAAACATGTTGATGAAGGAACGACGACGAGTAACATGAAAGCCTACTCATATACATACGTGAAACATCTTTTGTTGTTTCAAAAACAAAATCCACTTGCCATTGTGTGTGGTGTGCTGAAGATTTTATGATCTTCAAAATGTAAACTAGAACAATAACTTAATGTGTGAGAAGTTAAGTGAAAGGAATGGAGTGTTTCTTATATAATTCAAAACAAGAAATTAGAACTCTTTAAGGACAAATTAAGTATTATTGGTTATATTTATGACTGGAAAACAATGACATGACTCACTTTGGTAAACAAAAAAACTCAAAAGGGTCAATATTAAAATTAAATAAACAGTGATACAGTCTTAAAGATGAAGCTGAATTCACTTCGACTTTACTATCGGTACTTAGACAGGCTAATGAGGGCCTTACCAAAACACAAATTTTGTTAAATTCTTCTCATCTTGCGTTTTAGTCCAGTTCCAGGAATTGTTAATATATGAAGGATATTTTATAATATATTCTAGAAAAATATAGCAGCCAAGCACAAGACTTAGCAGTATTTATCTGGAATTAATTTGACTACCCTAAGCCCACAAAAATTGTCCTTTTATGCTAATTTTTATAAAATAAAATGTACGAATTGGTCTCATAAATTCACTTACTTGTTTAGTATTATAACGATATTGTTTATTAGAAAGTGTCAAAAAATAATAACAAGATAAGAATTTAATGAGAAAAAGTACAACAAGAATACATACGGTAGAACCGATTTTGATAATTTTTTTATACTAAAGCTCCCTAAAAGTTTAAATATTATTGTATAACCATTTTTTGGAAAATTTTTCTCAATAATTACTTAGCTTTAACTAAATTAAATTTTTTTACAAAATCTGTGGAACAGTTTCTGAGAAAAAAATAATTAAAAGATTTCGAAAGATCTCCGTATTGCAGGTACCGTTATTTTTGGTTTAAAAAAAAAAAGAAAAAAAAATTGAGGGCAGGCGAAAATTTAAAAATACTATTAAACAAGCTAAAAGAAAATCGGCCGAGCCATTTAAGCTTCAGTCAAACAGACAGACAGAATTGGAAGAACCACTTTTTTCGTCTTATCGCTATAATCTTGCATTATAGTATACGTATACGTATACTTATAAGTTGCAAGTGAGAAACTTAATTTACCTTTAATTACTTTTACATATTTAAACTACAATGCCATTTTTCTTTTAAACATAACTTGTTTCAAAAGGAGATCCTTATTCGTCAAGTTAAACTTTAATTTTTTTTCTGCATGCTTACTTCGGAAGAAACGTTCTGGTATTTATAAAAAAGAACTGAAAACTTTAATCTCAAATATCTGGATAATATTTTAATGACATGGCGGCCTGATCTTCATATTCATTTCAATTTATTTGTTAACCCCCTCGACTAGAAAATGGGTCATACTCCTTTCATAATAATAATCTAACGTTTACCTACATATATACCTCAAACTTGAAAAATTAGAAATACATACCTTGTCAACATATTTGCTCTATTTACTGCTACCTCCGCTTCAATTCTAAATCTGTCTTGTGCATATCTGTCTACAACTCCTTCACCTAAATTCAGTGAAGTTCCAGCTTCACAATTCGACCCCAGTGAGTGTTGGGTTTCTACAATTTGCAAGAACTTCGTAACAACATCTCTTCCACGCATCAAATTTCTTCTGTTATTTCGACTTATCTCATCCCAGTCGTACAATTCATCTTCGTTAGCACCGCCATCTCCTACTTCTTCCAAGTATTTATTTGTGTTCATATCTTTATTAGAATCGTCTAGGTTGAAACTGTTTCCATTTTCGTCTAAATTTAATGCATCAATTTCACTGCCCAAATTATCATCATCAACTCCCACTGCACCTCCGTCTATATTGATTTCTCCAAAATTAACGTCGTGTGGATTTACTTCCTGTAAATCTATGGGCCTGAAGTCCTTTTCATCACTGCTAATGCTTGCTGAACGATTGAGTTCTTTTTCACCTGTTTGAGGGTGTATCTGACTGTTATCTCTGCTATCATCGTTCAACTCATAATCGGCTTCATTACTTTTACCGGCACGAAATTCTGCTACCCTAAATGAAGTGCCTGGCGACGATTCTCTGTCTTCATGACTATTACCATTGTCATTGTCCTTGCCATCTGGAATGAAGGAAGTCACATGATGTTTCTCTGTCGTTATATATGATGTTTCCCCTTGGGCGACAATGGCTGACTGTTGTTGATTGTACCGTGTTGGCACTGAATATGACAAAAATATATTGTTAGCAGGTTTTAAAACCGCAACGGAACTTGCGGTTATTGTTGTCGTGCCGCTATTGCTTTCTTTAAGTGCCTCCTGCACCACTTGCTGCAGTTTTTCATTATTTTGAAGTATTAATTCTGGACTGCCTATGTTATTATCAGAAGACTGAGCTAAGTG
Organism: Philhelius festivus; assembly: GCA_963931855.1. Classification (NCBI taxonomy): domain Eukaryota; kingdom Metazoa; phylum Arthropoda; class Insecta; order Diptera; family Syrphidae; genus Philhelius; species Philhelius festivus. The sequence goes on along the minus strand of OZ007554.1, from coordinate 260,713,146 downwards.
CTTGTGTGTTTTGAGGTATTCCAACCCTTTATCAACGTTTTTGCGTATGTTTTCCATAATTTTTTTTTTGTGAATTTTTTTTCTTTTCGAAACTATCGGTTCAGATGGTGTCATTACAGTGGAAGATAATTGCATATTTATAATATCAGCATCATCTGCTATAATTGCATCCTGTTTTGATTGATTGAAAATGCCTGTTGAGGCATTATTTTCTGAGTTATACCAAAAATCACTGCCAAAAAGTTGTCCCACATTGCTTCCACTCCCACTGCCAAAAGATACGGTATCATTGTCGTAGACATCGTAATCAAATGTGAGATTGTCAAAAGCCTGCAATCCCCATCGGATGTGGTCTTTTTCATTGGAATGGCGAACACGAGACCTTCCATGTCGAATGAAAAGCATCTCATTGGACGTTCTGGATTCTTGAAAAACTGACGTCATTATAAGCATAAATAAAGCAGCCATAAAAACTGCAAAAGTGTTATCGAAATTGTTCAACATGTTGGGAATGAGACTTTGTCCATATTAATTGCTCAACAAACTATGTACTTAAAAACAAGAGTAAAAAAGAGCAAGTCAGTTCAGTTGAAATATCACATCCTAAAATTGAAACTTAACTAGAATAAAGATCAGAGTGATATGGATTTTCGGAAAATGTTTCACTCACTATTTTGAAGAGACGTTGATAACATACAGATTTGTATTCCAATTACTGCTTCTTTAGCTAGTAGGGACCGTGTCGGATTACCTTCGTTATGTGAATTTCACACTCGCATCAGAAAAAATGGTTTTGCTAACTATTTCATATTCAGATGTTGACAATTCCAGATATACCTGCAATGAAATGTACAGTATTTATTTTTTTATTTTAAAGTTAAAAAGTTAAAGAAATATAATACCAATGGTATTATAGATTAAGTAATGAGTACAAGTAAGTGGTAACCTATAGAAAAATGAGCATAATTTCAAAATACGAAAACAGTTGTTTTAAATTATTTTGATCTCAAAACCACAAATGCCAGAAGAGTCGGCTCTTTGAAAATTTTAAACGACAGAAAATATACATTTGGGATGAAACCCTCTAACAACAGCTTTTTCTTATAAATTTATTTTTTTACCCGTTTGGCAATTATAATCATTTAATACCAAAAATAATTGATTTTCGGTGATTTTTTAAACATCTTGAAGTATGTAAAAATGTTAACAATTGATCGGGATCGCAAGGGTAGTTTAATGTTGATAGCTAAAAATGGAAATTTATGTTTGTCCTTAAGTGGGCTTAAGGTCAAGTTTTGGTTGTTATTTTTTATTTTGTATGTTGTGACGTTTCTGACCTATTCATAAGTAAATTTTAATTAAAAATATTAAACATTATATGCACCAAATTGATTATACTTACAACTTTAATAAATTTAAACAATTTTTTATTTGTTTGTTTGTTATTTGTATCCGTAATTTTCAAAAAAAAAATTAAAAAGACGTTTCAAATTTTTTTTTGTATTTATTTTTTAATCTTTTGGTTTTTAAAGAATTGTTTGAATTTAAAAAAGTGTCGGAGTGTCGATCTACAACCGATAACGAACAGCCGTCTGTCGAGTTCCCTGTTTCGGTCACCTATTTCTTCACATAGTCAATGGGTTCGACGAAAAGACGCAACTAATTTAATGTTTGGTGCATATCTTAGTGATTGTTGCTGACTGAGTGGATTTAATTATGAATTTATCGTCAAAATTGTGTTTTAAAAGTTTGTGTACTTTTGTGATGGCCCACTGTTCTACTACGAACTTTAATTTTATATGACTTAAGATTACTGTCAGTAAGCATAGGGTCCACAGCAATTTGTCTTATAACGAATTTGATTCGCTCCAAATTAAGAATTGTTACTCACTTTCCTCGCACTGAAAACGTCATTACGGGCGATTTCAATGTCTATGTCTTGTCTTCAATACTCTGGAAAGACAACACCCAAAATAAGCTTTTAGAAATCTTTGCTGACTTTTCATCCACTTTAACTCTGCTTGTGAACGAGCCAACTTTAATACCTGACATTGAATGTCATTTCCCCAAAACGCTTGATTTGTTCCTCACATCTGATCCTGTTAAATACCTTATTAGTGTATTAGCACCATTGCGCCGGTCTGCCCACTGTTTCATATCGGTAAGTTTCTTATGATAAAGTAAAAATTTCTTATGCCAACACAGCTTAACAAAAAATTTCAAAGTGAACCGCTTTGGCAACATGAGAAAGCCAATTGGGACGGTCTTAATACATATATATTTTTTTCTAAATTTTAACTGGTCTCTATGCTTCTTCGATGGTGACGTAGATTTCATCCCTGCTATGGTAGACATAATTATCAATGGAATATATGTTACAAAAGAAGTAAGTACCAAAGAAGTTCTTGGTACGACTACGCCTGTAAAGGGGTTATTAGGTTGAGAGAATTAAGCTTCCGATTCTTCAAGACAAATTCCACTGGGGAAAACCAGAAAAAGTACAGGCAAGCCAGAAATACCTCTAATGTACTATTCGAAGAAACAAGTTGTTACATGACCAACATCTATGGCAAAAATTACTACAATGACCCAAGGGTAGTAAAAACCTTTAGTATTTTGTAAACTTCTAATTATTCTAAATTATCGGTTCCAAAACTCGTTCATAATAATATTCCTTTTGTTAGCTCACAAGGAAATGCAGATCTGCTTGCAGCGCAGTTTGCTCCAAATTCAACTTTTGCCACATAGTGTTGTAACTCCTCCGGTACATATACGATTGGGAATTAAAAACCGTGTGGCATTTAATGCGAACACAAAGCTTAATAACCCCTTTAGTGTGTGCAAATTATTTAAAAAAGTGTTTATCCTGTATTCATTTATTTATTTTTACTTGCGACTTATATGTAGGTACTATAAGGCAAGTTATGCATTCGTAAAAAAAAATCGAAAGATCGCCAAAAACTTAAATAGAATTGTGTATTCAAATTTTCAAAACTATTTTTTTTTATTTTTGGATTTATAAAAAAAAAATCAATTTTTTCTTCAAAACTCAATATTTCAAAAACTGTGGTAGATTTTTTTTAAATTTGATAAATAAAAGTTTCTTAACCCATTTCCGGCTAACGTTGCGAAAACGCAACGTCATGTTTGTGAGCGTCTCTAGCTTAACTGATCATTTATTTTAATGAACTAACAAATGATTTTGAAAGTTAATTGAATTATCTAATCGACCTATTTTTGGATTTTGAACGAAAATTAAATTTTCTAGTTTTTTAAGGACCTTCAAAAACCGAAATTTTGGAAATTTTGAGGTAGCTTTTTTGAGGGTTAAAAAAATTTCCCAACGTCATATTTTTTTCAATTTTTTTTCAAAAACTTTTTAGGAAAAGTTCAAATTATATTCCAATATACATTTAAAGCAATTCATACGAGTTGCTTGCTTGGTATGTGAGGTAAAAGTCCTACGTTGCGTTTTCGCAACACCCGCCAAAAGTAGTAGCATTTTTCCCTAAAACAAAAAAACAATTGTTTGTTGAGTTTTCACTGCACATAAAATGTGGTTTCTTCGAAATAGTGTGTGCTTGATAAAAAAAAATTCTTAGAAAAAAAAGAACCGAAAATTCATTCAACAGCTATATTGGAAAAACCCTTTACCGAACACGCGACCACATTCTTAGAAATAATTAGACAGTACACACTGGTTATAAGAAATGTCAAAGCGCAGGTCATTTTTCTTATGAGCGTGGTCGTTATAAGAGAACTCAGAGATGCATTTTTTTCCTAAAAAACTAAACCAATAAATCATAAATGCGTGGTGTATTGGAAAAACCACAAACGAATATAAGTTTTTTGAATTTGATTTCTCTTTTACTCATAAGCCACGATTTGTAAGTGAAAGTTATCTTTTAAAAATTTATCCGTGTTTGAAGTTTGAAAAACAAAAATTATGTATCGCAAAAGATTTTTAAATGCCAAAGAACTTGAAGAGTTGTTGATGAATCCAAGCTCAGACGAAGAAGACGAAATCAAGTTAAATTTAGATCATGCAGTTGAAACAGAAGTTATAATTTTGCCACCTAAAAATGATGCTGTGAGTGATAACAAGGAAATCGATGATAATGTGCAACTTTTGGAAGATAGAAATATGTTTCAAATTGAGTTAGAATACACCTTTGATGATGTAAGTGCTAAAAAGCCACAGATGATTCTAACAGTGCATCAACATCCCAAAATATCGCCTCAACATCAAAAATAGCATAACCATGTTTCTAGTACGACATCTCAAAGTGGTCTAAAAGCCACGGCGCGGCGCTTTGAATTTTCGAATTTTCGAAAATTCCAACAGACGTATCAAATGGCAAGATACGATAATTCCAACAGACATATCAAATGACAAGATACGATAATTTTTTGACAAAATCGGTAAGCTTACAATATTTATCATATTCATAATATATGCTGTTCTTCCAATATTATAAAATAATCCAACTTTCAAAACAAATTTCAATGAAATTCGCAAATTCATTGGAATTTTTTTTTGTTTGGAATCCATACAGTTCCCCAGTTGGATCTTTATTAGTCAAATCAACCGACTTCCGACCTAAAAAACTTGCTAAATGCAAAATGTATGCAATTTGGGATATTCGCCCATCATCTTTCAATAGATGAGCAGATGATTCCAAATAGCATACATTTTGCATTTAGCAAGTTTTTCAGGTCGGAAGTCTTCTGAGTCTTCTGAGCTTGGATTCATCAACAACTCTTCAAGTTCTTTGGCATTTAAAAATCTTTTGCGATACATAATTTTTGTTTTTCAAACTTCAAACACGGATAAATTTTTAAAAGATAACTTTCACTTACAAATCGTGGCTTATGAGTAAAAGAGAAATCAAATTCAAAAAACTTATATTCGTTTGTGGTTTTTCCAATACACCACGCATTTATGATTTATTGGTTTAGTTTTTTAGGAAAAAAATGCATCTCTGAGTTCTCTTATAACGACCACGCTCATAAGAAAAATGACCTGCGCTTTGACATTTCTTATAACCAGTGTGTACTGTCTAATTATTCCTAAGAATGTGGTCGCGTGTTCGGTAAAGGGTTTTTCCAATATAGCTGTTGAATGAATTTTCGGTTCTTTTTTTTCTAAGAATTTTTTTTTTATCAAGCACACACTATTTCGAAGAAACCACATTTTATGTGCAGTGGAAACTCAACAAACAATTGTTTTTTTGTTTTAGGTAAAAATGCTACTACTTTTGGCGGATGTTGCGAAAACGCAACGTAGGACTTTTACCTCACATACCAAGCAAGCAACTCGTATGAATTGCTTTAAATGTATATTGGAATATAATTTGAACTTTTTCTAAAAAGTTTTTGAAAAAAAATTGAAAAAAAATATGACGTTGGGAAATTTTTTTAATCCCTCAAAATAGCTACCTCAAAATTTCCAAAATTTCGATTTTTGAAGGTCCTCAAAAAACTAGAAAATTTAATTTTCGTTCAAAATCCAAAAATAGATTAGATAATTCAATTAACTTTCAAAATCATTTGTTAGTTCATTAAAATAAATGATCAGTTAAGCTAGAGACGCTCACAAACATGATGTTGCGTTTTCGCAACGTTAGCCGGAAATGGGTTAAGAAACTTTTATTTATCAAATTTAAAAGAAATCTACCACTGTTTTTGAAATATTGAGTTTTGAAAAAAAAAAATTGAATTTTTTTTTATAAATCCAAAAAAAAAAATAGTTTTGAAAATTTGAATACACAATTCTATTTAAGTTTTTGGGGATCTTTAGTCTTCGCTATCATCGTAATGTCAACTTTGATCAAAATCTCGAGTTCGATTTTTTTTTTACGAATGCATAACATGCCTTATAGTATGGACGACATTCGGCCAAAATGTTCATAAAAAGGAAAACCCATACGCTTTGGGTATAAATATTGGAACTTGTGCTCACATGAAAAATACCTGTTCCAATTTATATCGTATGGTGGTACATCAACCGTAATTTCCTCAGATTTTGTACCGAGGTTACTTTGAATAGTCGATAAACCAGGTCAGCATAAGGTAACTTTCGACAATTTCTTTACTTCACATAAACTTATGTGTCTTCTCTCTACACTAGGCTATTTCGCAACAAGTAATTTATATTACTTATTTTTTATACAGGAACCCTAATGAAGTTGTTCGTTTCGATGACATAAAACACACTGTCATCAAAACAGAAAAAAGTTTTCGCTGTCGGAAGTGTTCAAGTCAAACTTTTTTTTCTGTAAAAAGTGTAACGTAGCGCTTCATCCAAAATGCTTTGATGGATACCATACAAAAACTAATATTTTATGAGCATAAATAACTATGAATATAAATCCCTATAATGTTACATTTTTTTAATTATAATTTATTATTAATTTATTTTCTGTTTTAATACACTTTATCAAGCAAATATTTGAATACAGTTGATTTAAACTCCATATACAAAATAAATTCTTTCCAAAGATTTTGCTACTGCATTCGGCGGTATGCGAAAACGCAACGTGAATTTTCCGAAAACTAAAAGCTTTTCAGATTTTCTCTAATTAGACCAAAAATAGACAGTGTTTGAAATTTCAAGTTCCTACCACACCTGTAACTTTTTTCAAATTTTGTATTATTCATTATCGATATAACGCATTTTAATGAAATTTCTTATAGAGATGCTTCTAAAAAGTTTAAAAACATTGCATTAAAAAACTTAAAAAACAAATATTTTTTGAATTTTTGAAAAAAAAATAATTTTGTTTTTGGAAAATTCAATAATTCAAAAACGACTAAATATTTTTTTTGGAAATTAATTTTTCATTCGTACAGTAATAAAGACTTAAAGTTGGCGTACCAAATTTTTTTCTTAAAAATCTTTTAAAAATTTTGCTTATACATAAAAGCTTTTTTTAAGAAACCACTATAACGACTTATAATTTTTGTTCTTGCATAATTCATATTTGCATAGCATTCTGTTTTTTTCTCTTACTACTAAGAGAATTTCAGAAAATAATTGTATCCTTATGAACAGTTTTCTCTAATAACATTCGTTTTTAAAATTCGTAGTCTATTACATAGGAGCAAGTTTATGCGACCCAGTCGTGCATTTTATTTTATTATTAATTTGTTTCTCTTTTTTGTAATTATTTATTAAACTTAATTAATATATTTTACTGTTTATTTTTTTGCTATTGAAATGTTTATTAAACCTTTTTGTTATCATATACTTTCTTTTGTTATTTATGCACTTAGATTTGTTATATATGTATTCAACACTTTTTGTCTATATTAATTTATTTATTAGCTTGCTTATTACATTACATGTATATATATTATATTAATATAATTATACATACGAATATCCGTTTCATTAATACATTTATTTATTTCGATTTCAATATTTTTTGATAAATTATAAAATACTAACATTTATAGTTTTCATTACTAGAGTCTCCTAAATAATTATTTTAAGTAATTCAAAATAAATATAGTATTCTCAGAAGTAAGATAATAGCTATTATAAATCATTAAATCTCTGTACTGTGCAGTAACTTAAATGTGTAAAAAATATCAATTTTAAAATGAAAACAAATCTATCTGAATTGTTTTTATGTACATATGTACATAGGTCAGAGTCTTGCCAGTAGATAAATCATACTTTGAAGTTCAAAATTATGGTTTATGTGAAATATTCTGTAATGTGAATCGGATGGAATATAAATAAACACGGTGTGCTCGATTGTCTTCTGTAATGATGGAACTCAATGGTGCTGTTATTTTTTCGCATCAAACCTATGTTCAGAATCGTCGATGTGATTTGTTCCATTTCTAATGTGAAATTAATTGTTGGATTTTGTGTTTAAATGAGAAATTTGACCTTTTTTCTATTTCAATTATTGATTCAAGGTCGACTTCGCATCCTCACAAAGTTGCCGGTCATGTTCCTGCATCTTAATTCTTCTCAAAATTTTGCATAAACAAGTTAGCAATGAAAGGCGAAAGATAAATTCATTATGAATGTGTCTTTTGAAATTCTCTGGAGCTTCCCATTAAATTGGCATTTTTATTATTTTGTCAAATTAATCATTTCTTTTTGCATTTTTCTAGTTTTTTTTGCCAATTTTTAAAGACGAGTGGTTCCTGAATGCTGGGAAATAGAAACTGAACATAAAAATAAACAACATTATACATTAGACTGGGCCAAAAAAATTGACTATTTTTTTTTTGAAAGATATATCGAGAATATCATTCAGAATGACAAAAAAAAATTTTCGTAAAAGTTTGAGCCCTTAATATCAATTTTAAGAGGGCTATCATCGCTAATTTTGATTTTTAGTCATAATTTCATGTTTTGCGTCAGAACTGACAAAACATTGAAGTAACAAAAATTCATTTTGACTTACTTTTATATAAAATTAAATTCCCTACAAAAAAGGTCTAATTGAAAATTTTCGTCAGACAAGCCGTTTTTGAGTAATTAAGCTTAATAAATTGTTATTTTTCTTCGATTTTACTTTTTTTAATTTGGAATTTTGTAACTAACGAAAAATAACAATTTATTAAGCTTAATTACTCAAAAACGGCTTGTCTGACGAAAATTTTCAATTAGACCTTTTATGTAGGGAATTTAATTTTATATAAAAGTAAGTCAAAATGAATTTTTTTTACTTCAATGTTTTGTCAGTTCTGACGATTTTACTTTTTTAATTTGAATTTTACTTTTTTAATTTGGAATTTTGTAACTAACGAAAAATAACAATTTATTAAGCTTAATTACTCAAAAACGGCTTGTCTGACGAAAATTTTCAATTAGACCTTTTTTGTAGGGAATTTAATTTTATATAAAAGTAAGTCAAAATGAATTTTTTTTACTTCAATGTTTTGTCAGTTCTGACGCAAAACATGAAATTATGACTAAAAATCAAAATTAGCGATGATAGCCCTCTTAAAATTGATATTAAGGTCTCAAACTTTTACGAATATTTTTTTTTGTCATTCTGAATGATATTCTCGATATATCTTTCAAAAAAAAAATAGTCAATTTTTTTGGCCCAGTCTATTATACATACTATGTAATTTTTCTATTCTTTCGTATCCAGAGGCGTATTTGAGGATTAGGCGCCCCGGGCTGATAAATTTTGCCGCCCTTTAGAACAATGAAAATAAAATAATAAAAAATAATAATAAAAGAAAAACACAAAATGCATAATATTTGATGTTTTCAAATTTTTTGTGTGTGTATATTGATTCCAAAATTCATTAACAATAGATTCGTTATCTAAATTTTTTGTCAGTTCAGCTTCTATATTTAATAAAGCTAAACTATTAAGACGTTCTTCGTTTCATTTTATTATTTTCGTTTTTATTCGTTTCAATACGGAAAACGATCTTTCTGCACTACAATTTGTCACTGCAGTGCACAAGTATATTCTTCAAATGCTTTCTTCAATTCTTTTTCTCTTATATTTTTTTTTATAATCAACGCGCACTCAAGGGATTATGACTAACCTTTAAATGTTGGTTTAACACAGTGCGAGCATTTAGTAAACAGTGGGAGGATTGAGTAGGAGAAACCGATGTATATTCGTCTTAAATGTCTGGACATTGAAATGGGGAGGAGAAACAGAGTCGGTTAAGGAATTGCACATTCGAGTCGTACGGCAAAAGAAAGAATCTGTGTACTTAACTGTACGTCCAAAGTTTGGTTCAAGGGTATATTAATGAGCATTTCCAGCGGCACGGGTATTACGGTGAAATTTTTTCAGGAGGGGATACAACTCGCTATTTCAATAAAACATCGTTTAAAGAAATAACGATAAAACAGTGACAGACAAGAGACATTTCGACGATGTTCTACCGAAATAATTGTTTCGGAAATTGCTCTGTCACCTATCAGCCTTAAAGCTCTATTCTGGATTGTGTCTAGTAAGTGCAAAGATGTTTTTGATGCACCGGACCAGATATGAGAATTGTATTCTAGTTTAGGACGAATTTAGCCTTATAAATTGTAGCCAGATCAGAGGGGGAGAAAGAGTTTTTATATCGTCTTAGAAAACGTAAGCATTTGGCCGCATTTTTATCAATATCCAATATGTGGTCATTCCACAAAAGGTGGTCAGTAATACACATACAAAGAATTGATAGCTTTTCATTTTCTACGACCATTAAAAACTGAATTAAGAAGCTTTGCTCGCTCTGTTGATGCCGTAAAAAAAACATATATGTTTTGTAATAAGCCGAAAAATTTTGGAGATTCTGGGCAAGAATCAGCTGCCGATGATACGATCAAATTTAAAGAATGTGCAGCTCATGGTACGTATGTTGCATACTTACATTTTTCTTTAATTTTTGCTTGTAAGCCGTTATATTGCCCTGACCTGTTACTTGCATTATCATAATATTGACCTATGCTATTTTCTATGTCAATGTTTAGTGACTTAAAAGTATCTTTAATTGGTGGTAACAAGTCTTCTGCTTTTTGGCCTGAAAGCAGAGAAATCGTTCAACGGGTTCTGCGTTCTCTTGAATATACCTTAAAATTAATGAAAGCTGGTCTACGTTGCTTATGTAAGGAGTAGAATCAACGCTCAACGGGAAATTTAAACATCTGGAAGTATGCAAGACGTATATGAAGTTAGCACGATACTAAAAAGATAAAATAGGTTTTCGACGGGTATTTAACTTTAGTAATGTTAGAGATAGCATGATGCTAAATTTGATTGAAATTAGCAAAATCATCTTTTTAACCTAGTATTATACTAAAATAGTTTTAACATCGTACTTATTCGACTAAAATTTTGCGCCAATAGTTTTTAAAATAATACCTATCCTTTTATTTATCCATCATTATAAACTATTGTACAAAAAACAATCAATATTGTTTCTTAAGTCGTTCAAAACTATTGACGAAGGGAAGGGTATTTGTATATAGGGATACGAGTCAGCCAAAACTGAAAAAAAAAATTGAGGCATGATTTGCTAGGTATATAAAAAGAATAAAATTTTGTGTGTAACCTTATATCTAGAATCCGGCTTGATATATTTTTTTTAATAAAAAAGGGACTCTTTGTAGATGGTTTGGAAACAAAAAATTAACATTCGTCCAGCCAATGTTTTTCTAGCCCATTTTTTTAGAGCTACATAGCAACAAGTGTTTTTTTTTATAATGTTTTCGTTTCATTGGAACTTGTCCCAAATAATAGATACATATCTGTAAATATTTTTACTATGAATTTTCATTATAAAAAATCGTTTATAAAAAATAAGAATAAATAGTAAGTGGTGGAAAAAGTGAGTGACAGTGTTACAGTGAACTCTCTCACAGCACAGCCTAATACTCACTCTCACGGCATTGAAAAAATGTTCATACTTGAAAAACTAAAAAAATCGCATTTTTTTAAATCTTTGTATTTTTTGTTTATCCTTCAAAAATATTGTAAATTAGACAATTGTTAGGGGCCTCTTTTGCTTGTATGTTTTGAAAGTTCAATCGCTTCAAAAAAGTTTCTTTTTTGACACAAACTAAACGATTGCCTAAAATGAGTTCGCTATTTTGTGTAATACTCGTATATAATTATATGCACCTGCGCGGACATTCAACCAAATATTTCATCTGTTTTCTATAAGCAACCAAATAGCTGTGCAACTAAAAATTGAATGTGCGCGCCTAGCCTTAATTACTACATATACAGTCGTTAGCAAAATTATTTGCACAACGCCAACGTAAGATCTACACAACATCTCTTCATTGAAGATTTATAACTTTTAAAATAAAAGAGATATTATTAATATATATATTTTTGTTAATAATGAATACACATTCTCAAAAAGGTACATAAAATAACAAAACCGATATTCTTACGGTTCATTTTAAAAACAAAAGAGGCAAAATTATTTGCACATCATATTAAACCTGAAAAATTATTATTTGCACATGTTTGAATTACTGCGTTTAACACCACTAGAAGCTAAATAAAACCAAACGTTTTTCGGCGTTATTTAGAGGTTAGAGCTTATTTAAAACATTTTAAGAACACCTTTTATCACCGAAAAAGAATGTTAATAAATGAAGTAGGGACAGTCGCGCACATTCAATTTTTAGTTTCACATCTGTTTGGTTGCTAAACTGAAACGAATATTATACTATATATTTACCACATGTTTCATATTACCAACCAAACAGTTGCGAAATTAAATATTGAATTAACGCTCAGAACTAAGGAATTGCGGAACGAATTTATAACAACAAAAAGGAGACAGTAGTGAATCGTGAATCATGTCACGCTCTCGTCTCGTGTTCTCATCGTATTATGAATAAAACAGCATTATAAAAACTTTTGTCTGTCGTTTTCATTTGGATTTTTATGTCACCATCTAACACATTTAAGCGGAAATAAAAATGCACTAAAAACGGCTAGAATTGAAATTTTGATATCTTACACGTCAGTGTCCTTTCACGATTTATGATGTGCACCCAGCTTAGTAATCATGTGCATAAAAAAGCGCCATCTATGCTTCATAAAGAGCGCCATCTGTGCGTCAAAAAGAGCGGTATCCATTTTATTTAACCTTGGTAACAAACAAGTTATACGTGACTTCTTGATTTTCTCAATAAAATCAAAGCCAGATAGACCAAGCTATCATCCCAAAGTATTTGCATCATACATATACAAATACTGAAACGTTTTGAGTTCAAATTAAAGCTTCCTATAACTTATTTTGCAAACCATTTTCAATTCGAACAAATATTAAAAAAAAATATTTGAGAGTTTTTTTTTACCTTAAGGGAAATCGAGAAGAAATGCTTGATGTATCGTAAGGATGTCTTGGCGTTGACCCGTTGACCATCCCCGTGTGTCGGACTCGTTACATACCGACTAAAACTCCTCTAAAACGCTTATTAGCGTCTGACCTACCCTCCCCCCCCCCCCAACTAACGGCCACAACTGTTTCCCGATCATTTTCTTCTTCCCTTTTTTTCTTCTGAGAATATACTCTGTGAAGCTACAGATGTTTTTCCAGTTTTCATAGCTTTGTAGCATCTTCTGGACTATGTTATCTTGGCTGATGGCGCCAGTACTTCTTTCCATGTCTTGACGGAGGGACTCCCATCTTTTGCACGCGAAGAAGGTATGGTTTGCATCGTCTTCTTGCGAATCCCCGTACTGGTAGGCTGGACTGTTAGCTTTTCCGATCTTGTGGAGGAAAGCGTTGAAATTACCGTGTCCGGTGAGTAACTGGGTGACGTAGTAGTTAACCTCACCGTGTTTCCGGTCAGCCACTTTCCTGATCAGCCTCGCTGTCCATCTTCCTCTGCTTTCTGAGCTCCACCGCTCTTGCCACTTCTGAATTGTAAATTGCTTGGCCCTTTCGGATGCCGCTTCCAATCCAATTTCTGCCTTTTTTTCGTAGACGTACTTCCTTTCTGCCGCTAAGAGATCGATGGGTGTCACTCCTCCGACTACAAGGACGGCTGGTTCTGACACCATTCGGTAGGAGCTGGCTAAGCGTAGAGCTCCTCGTCTTTGTACTGCCGCCATAAGTTTACGGTACTTCTGTTGTTTAAGAGCGTCCGCCCAGATTTCGCTTCCATATAAAAGGATAGCGTGCACCGTCGACATTAGTAGTCTGCGCTTACTGGCCGTTGGTTGGTCCCCCTACATTTGCCATTAATCTGCTCAGTGATGCTGTTGTTTTTGAAGCTCTTTCTGCTGCTGCCCGTATTTGTGTTCAAAAGGTTAGCTTCGTGTCCAGCCTCAGTCCCAAATACTTCACAGCGGCGCTGCTTGTTATCACTTCGGTCCCGATTTGGAAATCGATTTGAGTGGGAATTCTCTTTTTTGTCAGAAGAACTATCTCGGTTTTCTCTGTTGCCAGGCTGAGGCCATGCTCATCCATCCATGAGTTTGCTCGTCGCATGACCTGGTTCAGTTTTCTTTGCGCGTTTTCGGTGTCTCTTGCCGTGATCACCGCGGCGATATCGTCTGCGTACCCTACCAGGGAGGTGTCTTTAGGCATCTCTATGCGGAGAATGTCATCATAGGAGATTTTCCAGAGGTCTGTTCCTAAGATCGATCCCTGCGCTGCTCCTGATGTTATTTTCTTTCTTCGTGGGCCTTCTGAGGTTTCGTAAATCAACTCTAGATCCTTGAGATAGTCCTTCACCATCCGCAGGACATATACTGGAATGTGGAATCTCCTTTCGAGTGCGTCTAGTATGTCGGTCCACTTAGCCGAGTTGAAAGCATTCCGTACGTCCAAGGTTGCCAGCAGAACGATTTTCTTAGAGTAGTGGCTTCCCTGTTGGGCGATTTGAACGGCATTCACTACTTCTTTAATGGCTTCGATCGTAGAGCGGCCTCTCCTTTGTACCGCCGCTATCAGACGTGGTTTAAGCAGCTTTTCCAAAAGCTTACCCGCGGTGTCTAGCATGCACAGAGGCCTGTATGCCGATGGGGAATCCGGGCCTCCTTTGCCTTTGCTGATCAGCACCAAGCGTTGTTTCTTCCAGCTCTTGGGAAAGATGCCTTCCTCGAGGCAGCTGTTGAACATGTTGAGTAGTAAGTGGGGACATGTTCGGGCTGTCACCTTTAGTACTTCTGTAGGGATTTAGAAGTGATTTTGACATATTTCAATTTGCAAGACTATACTAAACATATTTTAAATTGAATTGTTTTATGTTTAAGAAAAGCACTGAAATGTATTGTCAGAAACCAACGAAAAGTAGATTTCCGTATCGTACTTTACCTCTACGTCACAAAACTCATTTTTACTTGCGATATTTATGTAGGTAGCTACTATAGGGCAAGTTCTGCATTTGGAAACAAATCGAACTTGAGATTTTGATCGAAGTTGACACTACGATGATAGCGGAGACGAATAAAGTGGGTCCGACAATTCCGTCTGTCTGTCTATATGTCTGTACCTCGATCTACAGCCTAAGCCACTGAAGCTATTTCCTTCAAACTCGGTACTTAAATCTTCGGTGATTCCCTAGAGGGGAAATTGAAATTTTTGTTAGCTCTAAAATTAAAGGTTCCTCCCATACATTCGTAATGAATACTCTTATTTATTCCAAAAACGACTTTAACGATTTCGATAAAAAAAAATTAGGAATAATATTATGGATATGCACTAAAAAAATGTTGGGGCAAAATGTTATTGACGGTACCTCCTTTGCATCTGAAAAAATATAGTTCAAATTTTTTTTCGAAAAAATAGTTTTTGGATTTTTAAAAAAATAATACAAATTTTTTTTTGAAAATTCAATATCTTGAAAACGGATACACGACTAAATGTTTAAATTACATTTAAAAATGCATTTTATTAAATACTAACAATTTGCATAGCAATTTTTTTTATAAGAATTTTAATTAAAATTTAGTACACGAAAAACATGTTTCAGTGTGTCATACGGTACCTGTTATAGAACCTTTTTTTTTATTTTCGAATTTCTCATCAACGGCTCTAGCGATTTTATGTAGGAATTATTAGTGACCTCTCAAATTTGATATAGAGAATAATTTTTGCGGGCTCTAGGTCAATAAAACAAGATGTTACTGGTTAAGCGACGTTTCGAGCATGAATACGCTCTTCTTCAGGCAATGAAAATTAAAAAACTCGTTTTAACAACATTACGACATTTATAAAATATTATTCACACTTGGAACAAATTTTTGAAAATTTTTATATAAGCAAAACATTCCAAAAAACAAAACTGCTTAATTTCACACAAAAGAACAATTTAAAATCAAAAATTTGTTCCAAGTGTGAATAATATTTTATAAATGTCTTAATGTTGTTAAAATGAGTTTTTTAATTTTCATTGCCAGAAGAAGAGCGTATTCATGCTCGAAACGTCGCTTAACCAGTAACATCTTATTTTATTGACCTAGAGCCCGCAAAAATTAGTCTCTATATCTAGCGATTTTAACCAAAAATTTTCAGTAGGAGCCCCCTTAAGTTTAAAACAATATTGTTTATAAAAATATTCGAAAAAATATTTTTTTGGATTAAAAAAAAATTTTTTAAAGACATTTGTTTTATAAAAAATTACTTTAATAATAAAACGATTTTTAAACTTTGTTTGTATAAATCCATACTTTTCCGGAAATCAGACGGCAATTCCATGCATGTGAAGTATTACAGAACATGTATTGACGAACATGTAATTACAATTCTAGTGGCTAAGCGAAGATCGTTAACTATATTTTGATTATAGCCATGTTTTATTGGTAATCTATAGCTAGCGCAGTACAAGTATCAACAAAACGCTTTATTCACTCTATAACTTACTTTTAATAAACGCCCAAAGTTGGTATCAGTTTAATATGTGTCAAAACCCCACTACCTGTTGAATTAACTAACACGGATGTGTTCGAAAGATTTATATCTCGTTGTTAAGCTAGAGTTAAAATGCTCATGAAAATGCAGATCGAGTTGAAATAATCATGAAAATGCATATCGAGTTGATTTAGAGTTTTTCTCACTATTAAATTTACATTAACACTTTCGAATTTTACACACTTGACTACATTATGCTTCCAAAAGTACGAAAAATGTAAGTAAGAAAAATATATCTTTTTCTTACAATGTACTCAATATGTTCTCTTACTCGTATTCCTAAATTTACTAAATCTTACTACTGTATTTCTTGAACTTTTACATTTGTACAAAACACATTTTTATTTGCTTTATACTGAATTCTTTTAAGTGTTGGAGAAAGAAAAAACAGAATATTCAATATAAAGACATTTTGTCAGTTGTCATATAAATTCAGAATAAAGTGGAATTTATACAACATTTCTGAACCAATGCCACTGTACTGATAAAACATACTAATCGAAACTATTCGCCCTCGTGTAAATTGATTCAATATTTTGTGACAATATTAATGTTAGTAGTGTAAAAATTATGGTATGGATATGGATTACAATTTTGTATTTGAAAAAATATTTGCGATCACAATAAATACCAACGTACACACCCTCAAGCATGCTAACATATATTTTTTCGGACACCATCTAAGCACCATCTACGTTTCAATTTCAATTTCAATTTCAATTTATTAAAAGTGGTGTACAAATAAGACATTGTCTTTTATAGTACCTGAGTTAATACAAAAATAGTGCGGATAAAGGAAAATTATAAAAATATAAACAAATTAAAAATAATTTCAAGTAATTAATTTAAGAAAAATTAGAGTAAGATTTTTTTTTTTTTTTTTTTTTTTTTTGTGTCAGATAATGATTAATTTCAAATTGCTGTTTGAGTATTCGGTTTGAGATTCTTATCGAAAATTCAAAAATAATGCGTTTTTAAACTTTATAGTTCCTATAATTTGCCTTACCATATAGGGAGTTCCATAGTCTGATGGCATAAACAAAGAAAAGTCTAGACGAATTCAAATAATTAGAGGAGTGAGTTATGAGGTTCAAGGTTCGAGCAGAACGCGCAAAGCGGAGTTTATCAAACAGATAAGATCATTCAACATTTTGCAGCATATTCACTTACCAATAAAACACGGCTTTAAATAACCAATTTGTTAATCCATTATAATCTTAATCAAAAATTATTTGTTATGTTGGTTTGTACAAAATGTTTGTACGTTTATAGGTTAGAACCTTACAGATGCTTTGCTTGAGGGAATGGAAGTTTTACTTCTAGCGCGCGTACGTAAGTATACACACCTAGTAAGTTGTGCTTCCTTCTTTTGTCGCAATAAAACCGATGAGGCGCCTTGGCATTGAAACTATCAAATTTAGAATTTGTTCTGACGGAATTGAACTCCAAGCTTTTATAAACTCTTCCCAGGTTTCATTTGAAGATCTTCCAATGTCTTGTATGCATGGATAAAATTACTCCCGATGAATATTGACCCTGCCACTAGTGAAACATTATTTAGTATTTCCAAATAATGCGACTTTGTCATAGGATTGGAGCATCTAACTATTGGTCCCACGCCACAATATGAGGCGTATTTTATTGGTAATGTATACATAGTGCAGCAATGGAAGTCCAAATAAAATACTTTTTTGACTGCATATACACTTTTACTTTAAATTTTAAAGTTGGTGTGCTTTGCATTTATACCCGGGTCAAAATCAGCTGATTTGAAAAAGAAGTAAAATAAATATGTAATTTCTAACAAAAATAATACAAATTGAAATGAATACAGATCCAAAACAGAAAAGGGCTATACGTAAATTTTACCTTATCAGATCAAAGGGCACGGTAGTGCCCAGCCAAGTTCTGGCACTACACCCTTTTTACAGGAACAAACTCAGGCGACTATTGACCCCTCTCTATTTTCAGTACCAATGAAGTCAGAAACTTGAAATTCCGAATATATGCTAAGCTAGTCAAGCATAGGCGCCTCACCAAATTTCAGTTTTCTATTATAAGCGGTTCCTGAGATATAAGGCCTCAAAAATCACAAAAACCGTAAATGACTGACTCACTGACCAAAATTATGGAGCACTTCCCGACATCGTAGAATCTAGTAATTTTGCACAACGGTAGGTCTTGTCATGCAAGTACAGGAAAAAATCGAAAATTTGAAGTTTTCCATTCAGGGGGCGTGGTATCCGCCCACTTTCTTCGAATTGGTGTTGGTTGAATGGAGCACTTCCGACTGCTGTAAAACGATGAAATTTGGTAAAGTGGTAGGACTTAAATTGCATACAAAGAAAAAAATATAAAATTCTTCCGATTGCAGTAGAACAATTAAATTTGGTAGAACGGTAGGGCTCAAATTGTATATAAAGGACCAAAAAAAAAATTGGGGTTTTCCATTCGGGGGGCGTGGTATCCACCCACTTTATGAGAAAATGTTTAATTTATATGGAGCACTTCTGATTGCCGTAATTAAGGTAGGTATGTTAGTGTTAGGTATCTTGCCAGGACAAGAAGAAATAATTGAAGCGCAAATCAAAACAACCAATAACAAAAAGAAAATATACCAAAAGAAATAGGAAGCTTTAAACTAAGTTGAGTACACCCTTCTATCTTTCCGTATCTTTCGAGATTTTGACATGGCAAAATATTAAAATCTTTGCAAAAAGGAGTGAGATCAGACCAAAAACATAAATGTTAAAAAAAGAGCCAAGTTCTTCTATACAAAAACGTTTGTGTAACAAGTCAGCCGTGAAAAGTACTGAGATCTAAAAGTACGCCAAGTTCTTACTTCATGAAGGTTTAATACCGAATATTTAAAGTAGAATAATATTGAAACAGCTACAATGTAATAGAGAAATTTTATTATTTAATGATTACTGACTAAAATTTGATGGGCTTACTTGGCAAGTTTTTTTTGTATGCCCAAATTCGAAAGGTTTTAAAAACTTGACAAGTGAACCCATCAAATTTTAGTCAGTAATCATTAAATAATAAAATTTCTCTATTACATTGTAGCTGTTTCAATATTATTCTACTTTAAATATTCGGTATTGGCGTACTTTTAGATCTCAGTACTTTTCACGGCTGACTTGTTACACAAACGTTTTTGTATAGAAGAACTTGGCTCTTTTTTTAACATTTATGTTTTTGGTCTGATTTTAGTATATACCAGAAATCTTTCATTAGATTCATATAGACCTTATTAGGGAAAATTGTTTATTTTGACCATAATATCTGTATATGTACATAGATCAAAAATCTACAATTTCTTCGGTAATAATCGCTGGAGATTTGTTTTTTATACATATTATTTTATTTCAAAAAAGGGTATCTTAAAATATGCTGGTGTAAGATTAATTGAGAATTATGTTGCCTGCCAGGCTTAAAAATAAATGTTAAGGAAAATTCATTGATTAAGTTAATAATGAAAATTCATTAAGAATGAGATAACGATATTTAAGTGCAGCTTTCAGTGACAGTTGCCATTTTATTTGTATTTCGTTATGATTTCATTGCTTAAAAAAGTATAAGGCTTTTATTGGTCAAGCAAAAAATATAGTTCATAAATTCACCGAGCCTTAAAATATTCAATTTCTAGATATGTATACATACATATATGTATATCATTTTGGTTGCCTGTACTATTTCCAAATTTATACTCGATCAATGCCCAATTGCCCACCAGCTTATACATATGTATATGTATACGAGTCTTCATAATAATATCACACAATATACCGCTCATTTTATAGATATGTATATAAATAATTAGTTGCGGAATCATTTCATCCGAATTGAATTTTCAGAATCATTTACTTAGTCATTTGTCATAATATGTAGTTTAAATCATTTTTAGTTCAAATTAAAGAAAAATACCTCTAGGGTTGCTCTTTGATATTTACAAATGATGAACAACTTACGATATACTCACTCATACATACATAGTACGTATTACATCGTTTTCGTTTTCGAATTGAAGTTTCATTATGACAATATAAATAAAGGTTTTCAGTAATATTTCTTTGAAATGAAGTTTTTTTTTCCTGACTTTAAAACTTAATAGATTTAAGTTTTTCTCAATAGAAAACTTAATTGCGCATTAGTAAGTTACTTAGTTGAATCGTCATTAAAATTTCATAATCATTTTCTATTTGATTTTAAGAAAACTTTCATCTTATTATGGCCTTTATGAACAAAAAGTAGCGTTACATTCGCTGAAATATGCCGTACATTCAGCGATAATTTTTGATTTCAATATTTATCTGTACATTATGTAGTTGTAGTTCGTGATGTCACATTATTTCGTTTTTTATTTCATATTGACTCTTAATAGTTAGCTTGTATTCAAATTTTCGTTATCTGTAAGAGTTCTTGATTTTGAAAAAGCGAATCAAATAGTAATTTAACATAATCACATTTTATAGCAAAAGCAGGATAAGACAAACTTTTTTACAAGACCAATAACTATAAGAAATATACATATATGTACCTCATAGGAGAGCTACCTTTATCAATAATAAATATTTAAGTGCACAAAAATACCTTTCCGGCGGCATTAATATAGGTATGTCATAATAATAGGTTCCTTGACCACCTTCCATAAATGTTTGCTAATTGTTCATTGGAATTTAATATATGTATGTACCTAAAAATACATTAACCATTCGTGGAAAAATAAAGCTTTTAATTAAATAATTGAAACTCAATACAACATTGCTTTTGAGATCAGGTTATTCTATGTCTATAATAAGGCTCTGCTCTGGGTGCGACAAAGTGTTAATTTGTGAAATAATTCACAACATAATCAAAGGGCATGCCTTTATTGTTAGAGGGCTATTGCCTCGAGCGAGCGCAAATGAATTCATTATCAAATAAATACGGACGTTGAGCTCGCTATGTGAGTGAAATATTTCAAAAGAAATTTGAGGTGAATTTGAGATATTTGAGCTTGAAGTTGGAAATTAAGAAAAAAAGCATTTTTATCTGTTTTCGAAATGAATATTTATATCGTGGGAAATAAAATATTAAGGAAAATGATTTTGGGATAAAAAATATACATATATTTCGCACTACCTTCTGCCTGCACACAGATGTCTTAAAAATTCAGTGATGACATTTGATTTTTTAGCACGACCTAAGAGCTTAATTTGACTACGTGTCCGTTCTCAAATCAATGCTTACTTCAAAACAAAATGTATCGACCTCAAAAGCCAAATTAAAATAACTGTAATATTTGCAACTTTTTAGCTTACAATTATTTTCAAAAATTCAAATAACTGAATAAATTAATGAAGATACGAAAATTATTTCGGTTTAAGTGGAGTGATTGAATTTAATTCAATTGAAAGCTCAAGTTGGAGTTGACGTCACTTGAGCTTTCAATTGAAATAAATAAATTTGATTTAATTTTAATTTTAATTTGTGTAAATCAATATTGCTGATAAATATAGTTGAGGAAGTGCAGACGTGCTTATCAGTAGCGCCAAACTACTTTTTTTAACACGAACCCAACCCGATTATCCATGGATGGCACTTGTATCGAGGAAACCGAAAAGCTTTCCGTTCTCTGTATGTCTATTACAGACCATCTTTTGTGGCATGATCACATATTTGATGTTGCGAAAAATGCGGCGAAATGCTTAGATTTACTCATAAGATGTAAGCAGTTTTTTTCCCTTCTGGGGCCTGTTTCAGAGCTATTACATCAACTACATCTTACAACTACTTCCTACAACTACATCAGTTACATTTTTCTGTTTCACACAAATGCAACTGAAAGTATTGTATGATGTAGCTAGAAAATGTAGTATATTTGACATTTCTTCTACATATTTTATTTGCGCTTAGTTTTCATATTTTAGTATTTAAGTCAAATCTCATGAAAAAAAACTTAATTTAACAAAAATAATGGATTTTGATATAAATATTTTTGATGATAACTTTGAATTCGATATATTCGTATAAAGAATAAATAGTATATATTTTTACAAAGAATCAATTTTAATTTGGAACATCCATATTTTTCGAATGCCAAGAAATTGTGTTGAGTTGTTGGTTAAACCCTTGGGAGCATTAATTGCTCACCCAATTAATTGTAACCAATATACGATTTCACCGCTGCTACAAATTCTTTTAACTCTTCATTAGCTTGGAAATAGAAGCCAATATCATTGACATTGTTTTAAAATATTCGGTTTTCTAATAATGTAATATTCTTTGTCATCAGTTTACTAAACCTCTTTTCAATAGCTTCTACATCCAAAATTTATATTCTATCAATGTAGCAAGAATTTACTGTAAGTTGTATTACAACAATGTAGCTCGAAAAGCTGTGAAACAGAATCATACATTTTTCCAATAATTCCAGTAAATTGTCCAAAGTCCATATCTACACTGATGTACTACAATTGAAAATCGAAAGTATCTTTAAAACAGAATTGATGTAATACAACAGTCAAAATGATACATTGTACTTGATGTAGTAGCGCTGAAACAGGCCCCTGATCTGGCAACAATTTATAAGGCATACATTCGGCCTAAGCTTGAGTATAACTTCCATATCTGGGCAAGTGCTCCTAAAACTCAATTGCACCTCTTAGATAGAATCCAAAACAGAGCCCTTAGACTAATAGGAGACAGGTCTATTACGAAATCTTTTGTTTTTCTCGAACACCGTCGTATTGTCTCATGTTTTACTTTGTTTTATCGCTTCTTCTTATAGGCAGTGCTCTAATGAAATAGCCAGTTGCATTCCTCCCTTAAAACAATTTCGCCGTAACACTAGTCTTGCTAAGAATGCCCATCAGTTTAGCCTTGAGCCTAATTTCGGGCGTATTGTAAAATACAGAGATTCATTCTTTAGCCGTACTACTAGAATGTGGAACACTATACTCCACACGATTTTCTCCCCTCATTGTGATGTAAAAGCATCCTTATTTCCTAACTGCTCACGCTGTGTTATTTATAACCCCTTGAGTGTGTGCTAATTATAAAAAAAAATATAGCTACTAATCATCAAAGTTGTGTCGACTGAACAATAGTCTGAACGTGTTCATCAACACAATGGTCAGTTTCCAGATTTTTTAGTTTTATGTAAGTTGAATTCCTCTGATGAGAAGAATCTTCCTCACTCCTCATGAAAAAAGTGCACAAATTGTTCTGAATTAATTTTCAATTTAAAGTGTCAATTTAAGTGTCAACATTGACACACACACTAACTAAGATTATGTAGACATCTTAAAATTCTGACCATGCCAATCGACAAAGTAAATAATTATTTTGATCGGCGTAGTGTGGACACACTCAACATCTTATGCCAAAAAATAATGTTTCATGAAGAGACGATTCAAATGCGCGTTTAATAGTGTGGCTCGTTACATTTATGGTCTAAGTCACTTTGACCAATCTCTTAAAGCTTAAAACTCTAGTACTACTATATAATTTAGTAAAATCGCACCAACCTTTATGATAGAATCCAGTTCACGTTGTCTAAAAGATCTTATCAAATTATAATCCCCCGTTTTACATGTCTTACATACTTCGGGGAGAGTACGATAACTTAGGCGCCAAAAATTTATAACGGATTTTTAGCTTTTAATTCAAAATTCCATATTGTATTTATATAGGTATTGTAGTTCATTTAATTCTAAGAATGTAATGTAAAATTAGTTTTAAGCTTTAACGTTAGTTGTTTAACGGATTATAATAAATATAGAAGGGTCAAATACAAGCGTTTTTTACTATGGGAGGGGGGGGGGTCTATCTCGCCCCATTTAGGAGGTAGGGGCGATTTAAAAAAAATGACTTAAATTGAAAAAAAAAATATGTAAAAACAACGGCAACACTTACAATAAAGTACTATACCGATTTTGAAAGCCAGAAGTCTGTTCTATAATCCTAAATTTAAATTGAATTATTTGTCAATAGTTTTTGAAAAATTTGCATGCAAACTCAAAATTTTGTTAAAAAAAATGAAAAAAAAAAAGTTTAGACCAATTTTTTTCAAAATTGTGAAATGAAGTGCTTTATTGGCTTTTAGTGATCAATGCTACTAATAATTCTGAATCGAACACAAAAAACCGAATGGTTTTATGCCTTCTAGTTTTTGAGAAAATTGAACATTACTAAAACTACTTTTTATGAAATTTTTGATTTTTGGTATTTACCTACGGTGATTTCATTTTGAGGATTAATGTTAATGTGGTTCATTTGTAATTAAAGTACAGCAAATCATTTAGCGTTACGAAGAATGCACCACAAGGAGGTAGAATTGCATGGAATTCCGCGTCTCAGTCAGTCAGTTTGTGAGTAAGTCAGGTGTTAATTAAAAATACTCAAGTCAATTTTTCAATGTTCAATGTATCACAAAAGAGATAATTATAGCAAGCACCTCCCGAATCTCTAGCCAATATTGAGGCCCATGGAAAAATGTGCCGATAGATGGGTTTATTGTATTCTTACAATTGTTGTCACCTTTTTTTAGAGCTTTTTACGGAGCACCGCCACATCCAACCGAACTTGAAATTTTTATATTTTTCTACCTTTATCGGTAACTTGCAACACATTGGGGCAGTTGACGTTTTAATTGGAATTAGACCAATTTCTTCTAAGAACGCGATGCTTTTGAAATATTTTTTTTGAAATATTGAAAAGTTATTTGATTTAGGATGAAATAGTGGATGCTTAGTCGCCATTCTTTATTCAAAGAAAAAAAAATACTTCGCTCTTACAAAGGTTGAATAACGAATGACCTTGGTAAACAATAACCTGTACCACATTAGCATTAAATGTTAGACACAAACAATACACATATTATACATATTAATTAAGGAATTATATAAATTTGCTGCATTCGTACAGTAGTACCTAGGTAATGTGAATTTTTCATAATGTATTAAATTTTCATGTCTGAACATTTTAAATGTGCAACTTTGGGCTACGTACATACATATATTTAGTAGACATTGGATATAGGCCATAGGGTAAATTCAAAGTTTCTTTAAATCCAGATTCTGTAAATACAAAAGAAACCTCGCACCTACCCCAAATCCTATAGTGTGCCCAAGCAGGGGGGTTGCAGGGGGGAAGCATGCCCCCCCATACACATCTCACTGTTTATGCGCCGTAATGCGTAAGCAAGCAAAAAAAGCAAATATCTCATAAAAAAGTAGTTTTAGTTATTTTCAATTTTCCCAAAAACTAGACAACATGAAATCATCTAGTTTTAAGTTTTTGAATAAGAATAAATTAGAGCAACGAATTTTAGGAAAAATAATAATATATAACCTTGCAGTTTTGAAAAATTAAGCTTTAAACTCTTTTTTTTTTATGTTTTTTTCCCAAAATTTGAGTTTCAAACTCGTTTTTTTTCAAAAACTGTCCATAGATTTCACTTGATTTAAGAACTATCTGATAGAACAGAGCATTGGCTTTAAAAAAAGTTAAAATACTTAATTGTAAGTATTACCGTTATTTTTTAATATTTTTGTCTCCATTTTAGTGCCTTTTTTATAAAATTGCCCCTTCCGCCCAAACGGAATGAGATAGACCTCCTCCACCCATAGTAAAAAATGCTTGTATTGAACTGTTCTACAAAAAACCGTTATAATTTCTTGGCGCCTAAGTTATCGTACTCTTGCCCATACTTCGCAGCGATGCCAAAGAACGGCAACGCATCTCGGTTATGGAATTCTTTACCGCGCCATGTTCGTGATACGGATAACAGATATTTTCAAGAAAAAGGTCTTCGTTCATTATTCGACGAATTAGTCTCGTTTAACTGTTTTCTGTTCGGTTTGTTACATTTATCTTTCTTCTCTTTTTTTTCTCTTTCTATTTCTTTTACTTTAACTTGTAAATACATTTTATTTTATTTTTATGTTTTAATTTATTCTATTTTTAACCTAAAGTTAATTATATTACAGTAATTGTTAATTGTTTTTAGTCGTAAGTAAGTAATCATAAAATCCAGCAATACAAAATAAATAAAAAGATACAAAAATACGAAAATACGAAAATAAATACAAATACATTTAAGTCAAATTTTCAGTCAAATAATTTCCTACATAATTTATATCCCAAGATATAAACAGCTGTTTCGGAAATAAAATAAAATACAATTTTAGTAATTGGCAACTTTAAGCCCATCTCAAATCTCACATTAACGATTTTTTAAATATCAAAGGTAGTGTCCAGCAGCGTTGCCACAAAGTGCCCGATCGGGCCATTTGGCCCTCTGTTTTACATTTTGGCCCTTTGCCCGGGCCAATTAGAAATGGCCCCCAAATCTAAATTTTAGAAGATTTAACATCACATCATATCGTGCTTAATAATATTTAAAAAGCTTTACAAAATTAAATATGAACCATCGCAATGCATCGCCACTACAATGTGTTTCCACTATATACAAATAACCATACTTAAAATGGAACTGAATTCATTAATTTATCTCATTTAATGAATTGACTTTTTTCACGTCAGTTTCGTGCAGCGTGTTGACTTCTCTCATGTCATTTACTTTCGCCATCTACCAAAGCGTTTATGTAACTGAAATATCAAAAACTTAATCTTACGAATTATATCGTAAATTTCCCAATAATGAAGATCTTCTGATAAAATATTTGCGTTTTCAAAAAGAATTTGATTTTTTAAATAATTTTTAATACAAGGACTACTTAATTCGACCTGAATCGAGTCTAAAACTTAATAGTAAATTTTTTTTGTCATTTATCAATGATTAAAAATGTTCAAATGTTATCCCCAATTGCATGCAATATTCTGGAAAGACATCTACATATACATTTTAACAATTTGCAGACTTTTTTTCACTCCGTTTATAACCCCCAAAGTATTCCCTCTAACCTTTCTGCAATTTCATGTTTAAATTCAAACAATATTGGTCACTTAAACTTAAGTAACAAAGATGTTGAAATAGTCTTAATTGGACTAAATGATGATAAACAACCAGGACCCGATGGTATTCCTTCCAGTTTTTCAAACTGGGCAGCTGCTCTATCGGGGCCATTAACTTTATTTTTTAATAAATAGTTATTTTTTTGATGATTGGAAAATTCCTATTCGATACCAAAAATTTTGGAACAAATTGTCTCTGATAGCTTGTACTTAAAGAAATAATTTTCCCACTTCAACATGGATTTTTTGCTGGAAGGTCAACAACGACCTCGCAATATTTAGTAACCAGATTATTAGTAATTTTGAAAATGGTTTCCAAACAGATGTCATGTATACCGCCTTTGCTAAGGCGTTCGATAGAATAAATCACCATATATTAATACAAAAATTGGATTCTATCCACTCAAATATTTTAAAGTGGTTTGAATCCTACCTAAACGGAAAAAAATTAATTTGTGGGTATTAATAACGTACTATCAGATCTAATTGAGGTCACATCAGGAGTAGCACAAGGAAGTCACTTGGGCCCTCTTCTATTCTGGCTGCTGATTAATGATATCACTGATTTCTTAAAAAATATTTCCTGTTTGATATTTGCGGATTACATTAAAATATTCCATCGTGTTACGTCAATTAATGATTGTCATTTACTCCAATTTGATCTTCATCGCTTGTCTGAATGGTTTTTAGCTAATCAGCTTTTTTTGAACGTATTAAAGCGACAATCTTTATCATTTTTTAGGAGCCTATCATCTATTCCTTTTCAGTATTCTATAGATTTAGAAGATACGGAACTCTCAATACTTAACGAAAAGAAAGATATCGAAACTCTATGTTAGGATTCATTAATCAGAACTCTAAAGAGTTCACTGATCCTTTTACTCTTTGATCTCATTTCTTTGCGTATGTAAGGTCATCGTTAGAGTATTGCTGTCTTATTTTGGATCCATTTTTTCAAGTTCATTCTAATAAGATTGAAAACATACAAACATACAATATTCATACCCCAACTTATAAAACTCAGTGTCAACTTCTTGGCTTACAATCTTTTGTCGTTCGTCCTAAAAATTTTGCAATAATATTTTTGCGCGATATTATTATCTACATCCCATATAAATTGCCCTTTTCTTTTGTCTCTTGTAATTATGTATGCTTCGTCAAGGCATCTGCGATCCCTTTTCCTTTTTAATGAACCTCATCATCGGGTAAACTATAATCTAAATGAACTTTTAAGTCGATGCATTAGAGAAGCCAACAGTATTATTTGTAATTATGTTGATTTTTTTCTCAACAAAGTCGAGAATTTTTTAAGAAGCACATATTGCTTATGTCTAATTCGTAATCTGGTGGTATTAAGTTATTATTTTAGATTAAGCTTATAATTTTATTTTGTTTGCTCCACTAATTAATTATTTTGTTTTTCTATTTTTCCATATAGAAATTTTATTCGGTAGTCTGTAAGATTATATATTATTTGAATAAAACTGTTTGATGAAATAAAAATAAATAAATAAATCGTATAGACATTTGTTTTTTTTTTCGCCGCTTGTTGTTTGTTCGTTGGCTGTCCATTCATATATTGAATTAAAATATGAAAAAAGTAATATAAATAATTAAATACATAATATTACTGGTGTGATTTCAATTTTTTTAAGATATTTTAAGGTAATTCCCAAGAAATCAAATCAGACGACAGAGTCAAGATCTGTTTCTGCCTATGCCTACTACAAAGATTTAAGAAATGCGTTGAATAAATAAATAAGAATAAATATAATTTTAATATATGTATTGTAGTTTAATGTTTTAAGGATGGATTTGTAAGTAAAATATTTGGCCCCAAGTTTTGTCAAATGGCCCTCAAAAAATTTCGAAATGGCCCTCCATGTTTTTTCCTTCGCGGCAACGATGGTGCCCAGCCAAGTTCTGGCACTACACCCTTTTTACAGGAACAAACTCAGGCGATTTTTGACCTCCCCCTATCTTCAGTACCAATGAAGTCAGAAACTTAAAATTCAGAATATTTGCTAAGCTGGGCAAAGCGAATTGGGCATAAAAAAAATCAGATTTTAGTCGGTAATCATTAAATAATAAAATTTCTCTATTACATTGTAGCTGTTTCAATATTATTCTACTTTAAATATTCGGTATTAAACCTTCATAAAGTAAGAACTTGGCGTACTTTTAGATCTCAGTACTTTTCACGGCTGCACAGTGAATCGAATAGTACATGCTAGGTGGACAAAATTCATTCTCGAGTGAAGCTTTGGAAACAGGATAATTTTGTTAACAAATGGACACACATTAATATTTTTATCAGCTTTTAGCCGTCATTATTTTCATTTATCAGTTATTCGTAGCCAAAGTTAAATAATTAGAAAAAAATTCATTGATTTTTGCTCAGTTGTGTTTTATCTCTTTCAGTGATGGTTTGTATATTTTTTTGTAAATCTTGTCATTTTTTGGTTTATAATGGAAAGCGCCGCCCAAGGTATGTTTAGTATGTTTAATAGGTTTAAAAACTTAATTTATCAACATTTGTTCTGGTTTGATATTTAAATTTTGCTAGAATTTAACGTAATTTTTAGGTTTCCCATTGTAAAACTATTAGCTCCACGCCTCTCCACGCGATGATTCTTATATTTTTGAAAAGATTGAAAGTCAAGCTTTTTTTTAATACCAAATTCCATTTGCGAAAATTTGCAAAAGTAATTTTAATAAATTTATAAAGGTATTCGAATTAAAATCACTTGGATGGAATTTTTCATTATTTGTCAGTTTAACCAACTATTCCAATAAGTTTTACCTGAAACTGGTTTTACTGATGCCTTTGGAATTACCTTACCCATAATTCAATCCAACATTTCAAGAATAATAAGTCATAAGTCTCGTTCTGAAAAAATGGCCGTCAGGCAGAAATATTTTTGAAGAGCTTTGAAGGCTGGCTTAATAGTGACGATTTCATATTATTCGAAGATAACCAGGATGAATACTTTATTGAAAAAACTCATACATCTGTCGATGTTGGTAGCCCTTTGAAAACTTGTGAATCTTATTACAAACTTTTTCTTGTGGCCTATCAACTTAGAAAAATTTCAACAACTTTGATTTTCTACACAAAGTCAGATAAATTCTTAGTCTGTATTCTTGGTTTATTATGCCAGTGACCCTACATACATTCTTTTATCAAGCTAGTAGTGTTATAAAATACTTCATAGTTCCAAAAGTTCAGCTCTCAATAAGGCCCAAGAAGCACGAAACAAAGATTTTCGAAGATATCGAGAAAACCATACTTGAAAAATCTCAAGAAAGTCAAGCAATTCTGATTTATTATCAATGTTGCTCATTACTGTCCCCTTACCAATTTGCGCGAACTCCCGAAAAAATAAACAATTTGCCTCATTATCTTCTA
The DNA here is from genome assembly GCA_963931855.1 of Philhelius festivus. NCBI lineage: Eukaryota > Metazoa > Arthropoda > Insecta > Diptera > Syrphidae > Philhelius > Philhelius festivus. The sequence continues at coordinate 260,682,407 of OZ007554.1, read as the reverse complement.
AAGTTGTAAACTTGCTGCCTGAAAACTCTAATGCGATCGTTCAACGTGGAGAAATAACGAGGACCAATTCTAATGATTCTGAATTTCCTTAGTGGTTATGTTCTACTTTTTCTTCTATGTAAACTGCCACATAAGAGCTTATGTTGAACTGAAGCTAGTTAAGTTTCTTTTCAGCAAATGGCCCTAAGATACTGAAGACTCTGGCAGAGAATAATACATAGTAAAGTATTATATTAGTTAGCAATTCAAAATTTATAAAATTTAAAATATATTCATTTTGATAAATTTTAGTAAATATAATACCTAATAATAATAAATAATAATAAAAGTTATAAAATTAACCTCCATCTTATATTTATGAGCTTTTTTAAAAAAGAATGTACTTAATACAAAAATAAACATGTATTCCTACAAAACATCTTTATTTTAATCATTTAAAAGACAAAAATAATTTTGTCCACCTAGTATGTTCTATTCGATTCACTGTGGGCTGACTTGTTAGACAAAGGTTTTTGTATAGAAGAACTTGGGCCTTTTTTTACCTTTATGTTTTTGGTCTGATCTCACTCCTTTTTACTTGCGATATAGGTACTATAGGGCAAGTTCTGCATTTGGAAAAAAAATCGAACTCGAGATTTTGATCAAAGTTGACATTACGATGATAGCGAAGACGAAAAAAGTGGGTCCGACAATTCCGTCTGTCTGTCTGTATGTCTGTATGTCTGTACCTCGAACTACAGCCTAAACTACCGGAGGTATTTTATTCAAACTCGGTAGTTAAGGGTCTTCGGTGATTCCCTAGAGGAGAAATTGAAATTTTTTTTTTAGCTCCAAAACTAAGGGTACCCCCCGTACACCCGTAATACAAAATATTATTTATCTCGAAAACGGCTCTAACGATTTTGATAAAAAAAAATTAAGTGTGATATTATGCACATGGACTATATTTTGGTGAAAAAAAAATTTGGGGGGAAATGTTATTAGGGGTACCTGTCATAGAACGGTTTTTTTTATTTTCGAATTTCTCACCAACGGCTCTAACGATTTTAACCAAAATTTGTATGCAGGAGCTGCTTTGCATTTGAAAAAATATAAACTAAAAATTTTTTCGAAAAAATAGTTTTTGGATTTTTAAAAAAATAATACAATTTTTTTTTTGAAAATTCAATATCTTGAAAACCGATACACGATTAAATTTTTAAATTACTTAAAACGTAAATGTATTTTATTAAATACTAACAATTTGCATATTATTTTTTTTATAAAAATTTTAAGGAAAATTTAGTACACAAAAAACATGTTTCAGTGTGCCTGTATGTCTGTACCTCTCACTACAGCCTAAACCACTGGACATATTTCTTTCAATCTCGGTAGTTAAGAGTCTTCGGTGATTCCCTAGAGGAAAAATTGAAAATTTTTTTTTAGCTCCAAAACAAAGGGTACCCCCTATACACCTGTAATGCAAAATCTTATTTATCTCGAAAAAGGCTCTAACGATTTTGATAAAAAAAAAATTAAATGTGATATTATGGACATGGACTATATTTTGGTAAAAAAAAAATTTGGGGGGAAATGTTATTAGGGGTACCTGTCATAGAACGGTTTTTTTGATTTTCGAATTTCTCACCAACGGCTCTAACGATTTTAACCAACATTTTTATGCAGGAGCTGCTTTGCATTTGAAAAAATATAAACTAAAAATTTTTTTCGAAAAAATAGTTTTTGGATTTTTAAAAAAATAATACAATTTTTTTTTTTGAAAATTCAAAATCTTGAAAACCGATACACGATTAAATTTTTAAATTACGTTTTAAAATGTATTTTATTAAATACTAACAATTTGCATATCAATTTTTTTATTAAAATTTTAAGGAAAATTTAGTACACAAAAAACATGTTTCAGTGTGTCTGTATGTCTGTACCTCTCACTACAGCCTAAACCCCTGGACCTATTTCTTTCAATCTCGGTAGTTAAGGGTCTTCGGTGATTCCCTAGAGGAGAAATTGAAATTTTTTTTTAGCTCCAAAACTAAGGGTACCCCCCATACACCCGTAATGCAAAATCTTATTTATCTCGAAAACGGCTCTAACGATTTTGATAAAAAAAATTAGGTGTGATATTATGGACATGGACTACATTTTGGTCAACAAAAATTTTGAGGCAAAATGTTATTAGGGGTACCTGCCATAGGCCCGTTTTTTTTGATTTTCGAGTTTCTCATTAACTGCTCTAAGGATTTTAACCCAAAATTTTTAGCAGGAGTCCCCTTAAGTTTAAAATAATATTGTATATAAAAATATTCGAAAAAATATTTATTGGGTTTTAAAAAAAAAAAAAAATTTAAATCAATATCTTCAAAACCTATGAACGATTATTTTTTGAAATTATTTCCTAAAACCAATATTAGTAAATACTTTAAATTCGCATCCCACATTTTTTTCTTGAAAAATTTTAGAGAAATTTCTTATATAAAAAATGTATTTAATAATAAAACGGTTTTTTAAAGTTTGTTTGCATAAATTCATACTTTTCTAGAAATCAGATGGCAATTATATGCATTTGAACATTATTATCTCATTAAATCCATGTTTTATATTTATAAAATGTATCTTAAATTCCAAAGTACTTTTTCATAGAACCAAGTTCGTGCGATCCAGTCGTGCATTTTATTTAATACTATTTTGCATGTCAAAATCTCGAAAGATACGGAAAGATACTACCTACAACCTACTAAAATCAACTTAGTTTATAGCTTCCGATTTCTTTTGGTATATTTTCTTTTTGTTATTGGTTGTTTTGATTTGCGCTTCAATTGTTTTTTTTTTTTGTCCTGGCAAGATACCTAACACTAACATACCTACCTTAATTATAAATACTAGTACCTACATCCGCTCAAAAATATAAAAAAGCAATAATTGCTCAAAATGTTTTCAGGTATGCAAATGTTTTCTTTTTTCATTCATGTTAAAACAACATACAGTACCAAATCGAGCACTCTAGTTCTAAGAAAAGTCATGAATTTTGAAAATGCATGTATAGTTTCAAAATGACAATAAAAAGACACTTCGAATGTAAAATCTTAGATTTTCTATTTTTCGCTTTGAATGTACATTAAGCTTTACCACTCTACCAAATTTCATCATTTTACGGCAATCGGAAGTGCTCCATATAAATTAAACATTTTCTCAGAAAGTGGGCGGGTACCACGCCCCCTGAATAGAAAACCTCAATTTTTATTTTGGTCCTTTGTATGCAATTTGAGCCCTACCGTTTTACCAAATTTTATTGTTCTACTGCATTCCATTAAAAACCTGCTAAAAATTGTCATCAATGGGTTGCTGGTTTACTCATTACATGTTGTTCAGGCATAACACTAACAACGTGTAATTGAGTTAGACTAGTATACCCAACAAGGATGAATACGAATAAAAAAATAATGTGAATTATAAGTGACATAGACGGCATTTCTCCCCTTTAGTTCAGCCGCCATCCCTGGAGATAAAAAATCTGAGACAACAACCTTCAGTCTCAGAACATCGTGCCACACATCTTTCCTATCCTTCTTTCTCTGCATTAACTTCACGCCCGCGCTGAAACATTTAAAGGCTATAATCCTAATCCCTGGAGCACGGGTAGATTATAAAAAAAAAAAAAAAAATCGGAAGTGTGCCATATAATTTACATCAGTTCTTAGGAAGTGGGCGGATACCAAGCCCCTGAATGGAAAATCTCAAATTTTATATTTTTGGTCCTTTGTATGCAATTTGAGCCTTACCGTTCTACTAAATTTCATTGTTATTCTGCAATCGGAAGTGTGCCATATAATTTACATCAGTTCTTAGGAAGTGGGCGGATACCAAGCCCCTGAATGGAAAATCTCAAATTTTATATTTTTGGTCCTTTGTATGCAATTTGAGCCTTACCGTTCTACTAAATTTCATTGTTATTCTGCAATCGGAAGTGTGCCATATAATTTACAACAGTTCTAAGGAAGTGGGCGGATACCACGCCCATGAATGGAAAACCTCAAATTTTATGTTTTTTTTCTTTGTATGCAATTTAAGTCCTGCCACTTTATCAAATTTCATTGTTTTATAGCAGTCGAAAGTGTTCCGTTCAACCAACACCAATTCGGATAAATCGGGCAGATAACACGCCCCCTGAAAGGAAAACCTCAATTTTTATTTTTGTTCCTTTATATGCAATTTGAGCCCTACCGTTCTACCAAATTTCATTGTTCTACTGCAATCGGAAGTGTACCATATATAATTTACATCAGTTCTGAGGAAGTAGGCGGATACCACGCCCCTGAGTGGAAAACCTCAAATTTTATATATTTTTCTTAGTATGCAATTTAAGCCCTGCCACTTTACCAAATTTCATGGTTTCACAGCAGTCGGAAGTGCTCCATTCAACCAACACCAATTCGGAGAAAGTGGGAGGATACCACGCCCCCTGAATGGAAAACTTCAAATTTTTGCATGACAAGACCTACCGTTGTGCAAAACTACAAGATTCTACGATGTCGGGAAGTGCTCCATAATTTTGATGATCGGTCAGTCAGTCAGTTACGGTTTTTATGATTTTTTAGGCCTTATATCTCACGAACCGCTTATGCTAGAAAATTGAAATTTGGTGAGGCGCCTGTGTCTGACTAGCTTAGAAAATATTCGAAATTTTAAATTTCTGACTTCATTGGTACTGAAGATAGGGAGGGGTCAAAAATCGCCTGAGTTTGTTCCTGTAAAAAGGGTGTAGTGCCAGAACTTGGCTGGGCACTACCGTGCCCTTTGATTATGAAATTTAAGTTCATAGAAAAAACAATAATTATTATTGGTGTTCATTAATTTTCAAGCTAATCAAAAAAATGTTTAAGCGATGTCCAGTGCACTCCAACACGCAATTAAATGCGGGGCAGAAAGGTGTTTGTGAAAGATATAGTAAATTTCGAACTTGTGTTAGCAACGCCATGTTTGTGAATTAGTATATTGAAGCCAAATGATTTTTTTTGTGTTTGTTGAAATTTTTTAAATTAATTCAGTTTTAAATTTTGCAAACAAAAATTAAATTTCAAAAAACAAAAATCATTCATGTTTTTTTTTTTTTTTAATACATATGTATGTATGTATATACGTATACATTGAGTTTTCAAAATTAAAAATACAAATCAACAATTTTTAAATTTCACATTTAATAACATCAGCGATTTCAGAGTCCAACAAAAAAAACAATTATACAAATTTTTCGTAACATGAAATAATAACCGTTTTCTTGATGAGACAAATACAAATATACAAACATTATAATATAAAATATAATATATAAACATTATATAAATATATAAACATTATTTTAAACTCTGTAGTAATTTCTTAAATATTTTTATCATACAAACTAGAAATAATTAAATTTGTGAGGGTACAGTTTGTGAAGAATCAAGGTTTGTCGCCTACAAATGTTAAATTTTTAAATTGCTTTGTATGTTTTTAGAAGAAAGGGATGGAAAGTCCCTTGGCAGTGCGTTGGACTGTCATGCTTATTAAGCATGATAATAGAATAATATTAGAAGTCACGTTTAATTTGATTTCTGAATAATATACTATTTTTGCTGAAATCCTATCCAAATTCAATTAGAACATCAAAGCTTAACCGATTTTGATCCAATTTTTAGTTAGATCTGGTAAATCAAAGAGGTATAGTAAATAGATGCTTTTTTGATTCCAGGAAAAAATATTTCTAGGAACTTCCTTACAAAAAGATCAAAGCAATTAGGTATTGTTTTGTTTTACCCTTACGTATAAGTTAATTTTATTTCTACTTCAATTTTTAATATATTATAATAATTAAGAATGATCTTGAAAGATATTTTTTTCCTAATTTTTTCTTGCGATATATGTAGGTACTATATAGGGCAAGTTCTTCATTTCGAAAAAAAATAGAACTCGAGATTTTGATCAACGTTGACATTACGATGATAGAGAATACGAAAAACGTTGGTCGGACATTCTGTCTGTCTACCTGTCTGTCTGTATACCTCGACCTATTGGAGGCATTTTCTTCAAACTTGATGCTTGATCCCTAGAGAAGAAATTGATTTTTTTTAACTCTAAAACTAACGGTACCTGCCATAGACTGCTACGTTAAATCTTATTTATCTCAAAAATGGCTATTAGACAAAAAATAAGCGTGCTATTATAGGCATGGACTTCATTTCGGTAAAAAAAAAAATTGGGAAAAAATGTTACTAACGGTACCTATCATAGAACAGAAAACATTTTTTTTTTTCAATTAATTTCATTCAAAACGTGCAAGCGATTCTTTTTTAAAATTATTTCCTAAAATCTTGAAATAAATCTAAATACTTAAAATTTGCATCCAATTTTTTTTTCTTCTAAAAATTCTAAAGAATTTTTTTATATTTTTTAACTTTGTTTGCATAAATTCATAGTTTTCTAGAAATCAGAATCCATGTTCAATATTTATTTATAAACAATTTTTAAATTCGAAAGTACTTTTACATAAAAGCAAGTACGTGCGATCCAGTCGTGCATTTTATTTAATTTGTACAAAAATCGCTTAGGAGATTGCATTCAGATTTTCTTATTAATTTTCTTTTAATTCTTAAAATAACTGTGATATTAACAGCAAATATGTGCAACCTAACGCTGGCAATTACTTTTTTTCCATAAAAAGTTAATATATTATAAGAACGAATGGTATGTTTTTTTAACCCCATCAGTTGCATCACTGTGGCCTTGGATGTTTGGATACTATTAAAAAAAAAAGACTACGAGTATATGCAAAGGATTGCGTGAAGCACGATAGTATTTTCAAATGTTAGGAAGTACGAGTATGTTCATTAGCTATAATATACCTAGTGATTTTGTAAATAAGGAATAGGCTGTATATTTTCAACAAATCATTGCATTTATTTCTTTATTAAACATTAACCTTTTTATTAATAACACTATGCTACAGTTACTTTGAACTTTTCACGGAATGTAGTAGAGGTTCTTGGTCTAGACAAGAACCTATAATTAAAAATGTTTTTATATGCTAAGATTTCTAATTTATTGTTGAAAAACCACCTTTCAGTGATGCACTCAACTCAGTCACCCTTTCTAAAAATGTATTTGCAGATTTCTTAAAAATAATACTAAATGTACAGCTTCTTCTTTACTTTTTTTTATTTTGAATACACTTCTCGACAACAATCTTAATACAGTAATTTTGCTTGGTATTTAGCCTTAAAGTGCTATAAAAAATGAGCTAAAGCGTAAAATACTCCTAAAATTGAATCAAACAAAAAAAAGTTGTTAATTAAAAATAAGATAATATGTAAATCGGATTTAATTTGTTTCTACTCAAATAAACTCCTAAAATATTTGGGAGCTTCTGAACAAGAATGCCGTCTGATAACTTTAATAAATATAAATAAATTACAATAAAAGAATGTTACTAGAAATGTTACATATTAGAAACACCGAAAATATTATTAATAGACGTGCAGATTGTGATAGACTAAGTAATATTTACGGTCATTTTATTAATTATCAAACCATATCTACGTAAACAAAACTCAACGATTAAATATATTATACATATATACATAAAAATATTTGAATTTATATTCAAAATAAATTATTTGAATTTTAAAAATTCAGATAATTAAACATCATTTTGTTTAAAATAAATTTTCAAACAAATTAAAAAATAAAAAACAAAAGAGATACCTACTCGTAAGATATATAAAACAAAAAAGAAAAAGATTTAAAACGTCTTTTAAACATTTTTGAAAAAACACGGAAACCAAAAAAGAACAAACAAATAAAAGAATATTTGTATTTTTAAAGTTGTAAGTATACTCTTTTAGAATTTTGATGTATTTAATATATATATATGTATATATGTTTTAAATTATTTTTCAATTAATAAATAGGTCTGAAGAAGGGTGTAACCACATCCGAAACGTCACAACATATAAAAAAAACAAAACAAAATATTAACAAAAATTGACCTAAAGCCCACTTTAGGATAAACATTATTTATAAATAAATTATGCAAACAAAAGTATTAAAATGCACGACTGGATCGCACATACTTGCTCTCATGTAAAAATACTTTGGAATTTAGAAATAAATAAATAAATAAGCTACTAGGTCTTCAAACTTTAAAAACTCGTAGGAAATTCTTTGAAATTACTTTTATTCGGGATATACTTAAAAACCAGATTGATTGTTCTTTTCTCCTGTCATTAATTAAACTGTATGCTCCTGGGAGGGCTCTGCGAGTGCATAGTTTATTCTTTGTTCCTTACCATAGAGTAAACTATGGACTCAATGAACCGATTACTCGTTGTATTAAACAAGCTAATTTAATTTGTAATTATATTGATTTTACCGACAATCTAAGTCGAGATACATTCAAAAAACATGTTATCTTTATATTAACGTTCATTAATCCTGGTGGTTAGTCATTAAGTCTCAACTTATTTGAAAAGTACCGCATGCTACTTATAAATATTTCAGTAGTCTATAAGATTGTATATTATTATTAATTTATTTTATATGATCTGCTTGATGAGAAATAAATAAATAATATTCTAAGAACGGAAAACAATTTGAAACTCAAAATAATTTTATTTTACAAAAAATAATGTGTTTGACAACTGGTGAAAATTAAAAAAAAAATCAGTTTACAGTTTTTTTTACAAAAAATAAAAAACTATATAAAATTCTATTGAAAATTGGTAAAAATTGTTTTTCGACTCAAATTTCTCGAGAACTAGTAGTGATATTGACTTCTAATTTAGTTTATTTTATACATAGTATAATTTTGTACAATTGGTAAAATGTTGACAAATATTGAATTAATAGTTTTCTTAAATAAAAAACTATTAAAAATTCAAGTGAAAACTAGTTAAAATTGTATTTCAAGACGAATTTCTTGGGAATGAACACCGATAGTGCCTTCTAAAGTATGTTGCTTTATACATCGATACCTTCCCGTAAGAATGTATGTGCTAAGAGACATTTTTGGTTAAACTAAGTGACATCTAACAAAATTTTGTGTTGCTCACGACAATGAGATCTTTATTAATGTCGCTTAGCATAATTTTTTTGGCGGATAATACAAATTTCAGGGGCAACATTATTTTTATGAGAAAACATGGCAGTTGAGAAATTTTTTTATTTGTGCTCTAGTTTGCTTTTCATGCATAATAGGTTGGCGAAACCCAGGCCAAAACGTGGCCCTTAACATATAGTATATTTCCTCATCAAAAAGTCATTTTCGAAAAAAGTGTCGCTTAGTACATTCTTACGGGAAGTTATCGACATAATACAATTATTAACATATGGTTAAATTTTGACAAGTATCGAATTGACAGTTTTAACAAAAATATTTCGTTTTTAAATTTTTTCAATTAAAATATTTGGAACCGAAATAATAAAGTAATTTCTATAATATAATACATAATTTTATAATTTTGTTATAAACTTAGTTTTTAGAAGAATGTATGTACTGTACATACGTATATGAATAAGGTTGTTCAGTTGTACCCAAGTCCCACATATTCAAATTCCATTAATAGCTATGGTAAAATTGAAGAAAACGTCACAATATGTTTTTATCTTTTTGTCCATGAAAAAGATGTAAAATTCTACTCAAGGTTTTCTTAGGTGTGAAACACAGATATATTAAAAAACACGGAAATCTATAATTCAGTATATAATATGTACCTACCAACCTTCGTAATTATTACAAGAAATTTAACATTTTAAATAGAAAAGTTTAAAATTAGTTAAACACATTTTCTTTAAAAAAACATAAAATGAGCGACTAAGTATCCTCATCATCAACAAAACAAAGCAAATTTCCTAATATCATAGTATGCCACAAGCATCATCGATTTTTAAAACAGGAGTCATTGTATATCCAATGCAGATCACAGCCTTTCAATCCGGAAAAACCGCAACAACAATTACACTATGAAACCATCTACTTCGATCTTCCATCTACTGCTCTATGATCGAAGTATGTATACAAAATATCATACCAATTACCACAACAGATACAGTACAGATACAGCTAAAGTTTGTTTCGCTGAAAATTTGGTTATTTGAAAAAAAAAAAACTAAATATAAAGTTTTCAAGGCCACAAATGGGAAGTTATCAGTGTGGGTCGCACCCACCCTCTTTTTTTAATTATTTTTGTTGGAATACCATGAGTACTTCAACATTTCTTTAAAAATTAAATACGTAATATTATTCAAATTTCGAAAGACCTGCACATTAATTTTGATAAAATTCGCCGAAGCTGGTAGTTAGACGAAAGAAAACAAATGGCTATATGGTTGGTATAATTAATATTTTTTTTTAACAAATGATTTTTGCAGACCACACCCCTGAGATAATTCAGATTTTTTAACGGTTTTATGGCAAGCACCATTAACATTGGAGCAACAAAACTTTCCGTTTATCCTCCTTTAAGTACCAAGTTTGAATAAAATCGCTTTTGCGGCTTAAGCCCCAGGTCGAGATAACATACAGAGAGACATACATTTTCTATAGGTATCATCGCTTATTTAAAAAAAATGATTGCAATTTAAAAAAAAAAAAACCGAATTCAAAATTACTAAACACATTTTGTGTGAGCAAAATTGCAAATTTTGAAAATGCAATTTGAAGCTTAAAATTAAAAACTTAATCTCAAAAAAATGATTTTACTTAAAAAAAAATAAAACTTGTATTAAATAAAATACAAATAAATTAAGTTGGCTAGGAAATAAGGAGTTATTTTCAGGAAACAACAAATATTTTAAACAACCCTTTTAAAATAAACAAAATGAGAAAACACCCTTATTGTTTTCTTCTTTATTTCCAGGTTAGAACCCTCTTATTCAATTATTTGCAAAATAAAATAGGTACTACATATTACAAGAAAGTGGAAAGTATGCACCCTCGGAAAACCAAGAATCGCTTAAGCCTAAGTTCTGAGATTTTCAACTTTTAAGTTCAAAATGAATGAGCTCCTTTAATAAAGTTGATTGAATGATAATGAACTTTCAAATTAAATCATTAATTTCTTACAAAATAAACCTAAGAATTCAGTAAAAATTTCACATAAGAAAAAATGTATTCTCCAATCGGGAAAATCTGAATTACGAGTATTATTCTTTAATTCTTAAAGTTTTGCACCATCAAGTAGTACGGTTGTTTACTTGGCATACGTACATACGTTTTTTATGTATTACAATAAGTAAAGATGAAAATTTCATAATATACATATTTAGAGACTCTTTGAATGAAAGATTCAATTTAAAATAACTTTCACAAAAGTATATTAAGGTGTGAAACTCTCATTAAGTAAATAAAATTTTGATAAGTTTTATAAAAAGGACTAGTAAATCAAGTCTTCACTGGGCCAAACTCAATAACAAAACAAAAGACAGGAAGAAGATATAATCAAATTTCCGTATCTGTAATCTGTAGGTAGATATAATAATTTGCATTCATTTATGCGCTTGAAACACTTAGCCTTTACTTTTTTGTAAGTTCCTTTGTAGAAATAATCCTTTGAATTTTAATCCAACACGGTATGAAGCGTAGCACAAAAATTTCCTCTCCTGGGATTTGCACATCATTAAGGAAAATAAATTTATCTTAAGAGAACACCCTTTTGCATGTAGATAAGCCTTTTTAACTATGCCATGACATGATGGCGCATTTATCCCAAATGGCATTAAATTCACTGGATAATTAAATTGCACAATTATTCACTTTTTCAAACTCATAAAGCATCACATCATATTGAAATTATTTTCTCTTTTAATATTTGTATTAAATAAGACACTGCCATAGACCCGTTTAACACCAATGCAAAAACTATATATACATTATACACACAATTGTTTTTAAGAAGAAAAAATAATGAAATAGTGGAAAAAGCTTTATTTAAACTATCCGCTTTTGGTTTCCGTTGGACCGAACTTGAGCTCTGATTTTTAAAGACTGGAGACTGGACGGCTATTGCTCTCAGTCGGCAGCACTATATTTCGAATTATTTAATATTCAACACAAATATTTTTATATGTATGAACATGAAAAGTTGAACTTTAGAAAAGCTAAACTCTACAAAACTTATTGTGAGACAGACACGACCGAATTCCAGCTCCTTTTTAAATAGACTGGATCCGAGTTCTGCCAGTTCCTTGGATATATACAAAATCTATGGCGAGACACATTGTAGAATCTTCTCTTCCAGAGAAACATAGAAAATGGGGGTTGATGTTGATAATTATGAACAGCATTTCTGATTCTTGTTCATTGGTGAAGCTTAGTTTAAGAACTACTCTTAAGGTACGACGAGTTAGGTTATCCAATTTAATAAATTATTGACTGCTTTTTTCTAATCGCTCAGTTATTTGATTCGTTGATGTCCCTATTGCTTGGTTTCCGAGTTCGATGGTCGCATTCTTAAACAATTCTGTTCTAAATGTTACACCAATTTCAATCTTTAACCAAATTATAGATTCGAAATTTCGTCACGTTTTTTGTTCGTTATTATTATTATTATCATCTACTTATCAAATAAATTGTATTTTACACATAAATTATAGCAACATAATGTACATTTTGTAAGTTTTTATATACAAATCCAGATCAGGAGTATTTTTCATTTCTTAGACCGGAAACTATAATTCTAAACAAAGTATTTTTATTTTGTTTGTTCCTTTTATATTGTGGAACCGTTTTATTGTTAAGAACTTAATAGTAGATACATATGTACGTATAAAAGCTTCGAAAACATCGAAAAAATGTTTCTTTCCAACGCATGTGCTGTTTTAAGTCCTGATTGTTGTTGATTTTAATGGAAAAAGAGAATGCTGTGATAAGAAATTACCACGTGCTTGTCAAAGAACGTCACAAAAATGAGAAAACTCGTGTGAATGAGGTTAAACAAACAATTTGCCGCAGTTAATGCATTCCAATTACATACAACCCCATTGCAAAGATTAAGCATAAATCCCTGTGCTTGTTTATTTTTTAATAATTTTTCCTCTGTTTTGTTATTTACTCTCTAATGACCTAATTAACCTAATGACTTGAATTGTCACATTGTCTGCCGGTTTTGTTTTCACCCTTTTTTGCGGATTCGTTTTAAGGAAAACAAACAAAAGCCATTTTAAAAATAGGGGCTCTTGTTCTCTCGCATCCCCATCGCTCGTTAAGCTTATGTAAGTACAATAGTTTGTGCCGTTTTTCTCACTAATAGCAAATAATGCGACCCAACTACATTAAGCATTAGATTATTGTGGTAGCAGATGGTGCGTTGTTTAGTTTCTTGCCTCCTACTTCGTCAACTTATTTTAATTATGGCTCTAAAATGTTCCTCTCCTTATACTTCTGTAGAGCAATAACAGGAAATATACTACCAACGAAAGGAAAAGCAGTCTTGAACGGAAGTCCTAAATTGACTTGGAAGTTGGAAGTTTGAGAGGAAAATTAAGAAACGCTACTTCTCAATAAAAAGGAAAAAATATACCAACCTACGAGTACAAAGTTATTCGTTTATATAAAAGTTTGTTTAACTTTTTCTCAAATATGAAATTGGTTTCAGTTTCAACAAAAAAAGAGCAAGTTTTATAAAAAACAAGCATAGGGAGCGTTACTGCAAGTTGTACAATTCAAAATAATACCATAGTGTTTTACAAAATCTATAGTAGAAAAGGGGTTATGACTTGTGAGATGTGTGGCATGCAAAACAAGTTTGTGGATGCAAAAAAATAAACTCTTTAGTTTAATATTTTAATAAAATGATACGAGCACCTCAAAAAATGTAGCTAGCTCAATAAATCGATTTCCCATTTTATTAAGACATTTCCTATGTACATGTTGAACAACGAAAAATCCAGGAACATCTCATTTGACGCCAATAAAAAATCAAATGCACGACTGGGTCGCACGAATTTGCTCCTATGTAATAGACTAGGAATTTTAAAAACGGATGTTATTAAAGAAAACTGTTCATAAGGATAAAATGATTTTTTTTTAATTCTTTTAGTAGTAAGAGATAAAAACAGAATGCTATGCAAATATAAATTTATGCAAGAACAAAAATTATAAGTCGTTGTAGTGGTTCCTTAAAAAAAATAAGCTTTTATGTACAAAATTTTTAAAACATTTTTAAGAAAAAATGTTGGTACGCCAATATTAAGTTTTTATTATTGTACGAATAAGAGTCTAATTTTCAAAAAAAAATATTAAGCCGTTCTTGAGATATCGAATTTTCCAAAAATAAATGACTTTTTGTCTAAAAAGTGAAAAAAATATTTTCTTTTTTAAAGTTTTGAAATGCAATGTTTTTTAAACTTTTTAAGAGCTTCTTTATAAAAAATTTCATTAAAATCCGGTGTGCCGATAATGAGAAATTCAAAATTCGAAAAAAGCGTTATATGGTAGGTACAGTCAGTAATATCTAGATTTCAATTTTTTTTATTAAATTATAGATCGTTAACATTAACTAAAAGAAAAAAATTTTAGCAAAATTCTCGGAACCGTTTTCGAGAAAAATACGATTTTCGAAAACCATTTTTTAAAATTTGTATGGAAGGTACCGTTAGTTTTAGATAAAACAATTTTTTTTTCTCAAATCTTGTAGATTATATTACAAAACTTGTATTTATCAAGTTTGAAAAAAATCGATCTTGGGGTTTTCAAAATATTGGGTTTCCATAAAAAAATTTTGAATTTTTTTTTTTAAATCCAAAAAATAAAAAAATGAAAATTTGAATATGTAATAATATTCAAACTCTGGAGAAGCTTTACCATAAAAAAAATGATCAAAATCGGCTGTACCGTTTTCGAGAAAATCAAAAACAAAAAAATGGACCCAGGGGGCTACCAAAAATAAAAATTTTTTTGGAAAATTTTTTTCAACCATTACCTAGTTTTAACCAAATGAAATTTTTTGAATTTTCTTTAAAAAATTCTGTGGGACAGTTTTTGAGAAAAAAAAATATTTATACAATTTCGAAAAAAAATCGTATGGCAGGTACCGTTATTTTTAGTCTTAAAAATAAAAGAAAAAAACGTGTGGGGGGAAAAAATTAAAACCCATATCTACCAAGTTTGAACAAAATCGGCCGAGCCGTTTAGGCTGTAGTCGAACCGTCAGACAGACAGAATTGCGAGAAACACTTTTTTGGTCTTCGCTATCATCGTAATGTCAACTTTGATCAAAATCTCGAGTTCGATTTTTTTTACGAATGCATAACTTGTCTTATAGTACCTATAAGTCGCAAGTAAAAATGATTTCATCATAAATTACATATGTGTATAAAATGTATTAGGTTTGCTTAATTTATCAGAAATCAAACGGGATCGAAATTCGATTTATGACGATAGGTACGCGTATCTGTGACGATAGGTACGCATACTGTATGCCATTTTACCCTTGCAAGTAAACCAACTAGGCAAGTAAACTGAAAACCATTTTCAATTTAATTTAAACTTTATTTTAAACAAATCATAGTTCAAAGTAAAATAAACATAAACAATACTCAACAAAAAAAAAAATAAAAACAACAATTCACTTAAAACAACTCCACTTAAAACTAAATAAGGAAAAGTAGAAATTATAATAATACTCAATTATTGCCAGTACTTTTTTTGGACGGCAGTTAGGGCTTTTGTTAATGCATTATTATCAGTCCAGGATTACCTCTCTGTACATCGTGTATATTTTTCAACCATTTTCACTATAAAGAAAATGAAAATGTAAGGGTAAGTATAAAATGGTACACTATGCCATTTTAGGCGAGTGCTTAGTAGGCCATTTTGCCCATTTAGGGTTATTTAAGTTTTAATTCCGAACACACTGAAATAGTTAAAGGCTAATTAATTTTAGTAAATTAATAAGAAATACTTAATACTTACATGCATTTACTGTTTTATCCAAAATTTAATGTTATTTATATTTTTTTTGTCATCAAACTTTTTAAAACATTTTATTGGTTCTACTTTTGTAAATGGCTAGAGACAGTTTGACCCTGCTAATATTTCGTTTATGTCAGTGATGCCAGATAAACTAAAGAATAAATTGTGTTACCAAAACCTTCTAATTCTGTTCGATTCTACAATTTATAACAAGGGGGCCATTTTACCTTGGTGGGCCATTTTAGGCATCCTCCCCTACATAGTTGAAGCGATCAATGTGTTCTTACGAAACTTTAAGATTGATCGCAGAGCCAATGTTTTGGGCTTTAGGATTTTAAAAGGAGTCGGAGGTATGGAAATTATGAAAATGGCATTTGATTGGTTTATAACACGGATGTAATAGTGGTTAACGGGCACTAGAAATAATTGTTTGGTTTGTGGAAACCAAAACGCAAAGATTTTAGGATAATATCTATGGTAAGGATTTTATAATTGGTTGGTTTTTGGAAACCAAAATGGATGGAGATTAAGATAAACACGTTAGTTAGGGGTTTAGGAACGCACTTATTTGAATATGTTCTTGATGCTTCAATACTATTAAAGAAACCAATAACAATTCATAAATTGTAAATAAAAATAAATATAAAGTCAAATACCTTTGAAATATATGCAATAATCTTACTTTCTTCAAAACGATGTTAAAAGCCATACTGCCGGTCTTTAAGGAACTTTAGTTCCTCAAGATATTTCTTAAGCTTGTAATTAATCAGCGTTTCCATGACACTGGAAAGAAGGGACGTTAGTGCAATAGGTCGATAGTTTGAGGGAGAAGAAGATTTGCTTCTTTTGGGAATTGACTGAAAAATGCTGTTTTCCAACTACGCAGAACGAGCCAAGAAAAATAGGATAGATGGAAAAGCCTATGCGGGGGTTTCGCTACCATGGAAGAACACCTCTTCAGAATAAGAGCGGGGATACCATCCGGACCAGTGGATTTATGTCCCATAGAAGCATAGATTTGTCTCAGAGAGTCATTGATGCGCTCAAGAACTGGGCGAGCCATGACGTTATCCGGCAAGGTGGAATTTTCGGTGAACTACCTAACAAACAAGTTAGCTTTCTCTAACAGGAGGAGTGTCATTGACAACTAGATTAGGAACCGAGGAAGAGGAAGAATTCCTAATATTTTTTATAAATTACCAAAAATTCTTACTGCCTTTGGGACATTGCATAATTTTTTTGTCTTGATTCTTGGTCATGTAAAAATTTGGTCCGTCGAATATGGGCGTTGCAGGTTTTCTTGGCTTGTTTGAACTTTTTCCGGTTTTCCTCATTTGCATTGGCTCTAAGGCACCGAAAGTTTACGTCTTTTTCCTTGACTCTACTACTACAACTATTTTTTTTAATAAATACGTCTTTTATAATTGCATTTTAAATGATCTAAATATACAAAATCATAAATTGAAATAATAACAACTACTATTCATTTAAGTAATTATTTATTAAATTTTACATGTGTACATGAAACGTAACCTAAAGAAAACTGCCTTTCGACACTTTTTACTTGCTCCTTAAGTGAGTATTTTTTTCGAGGTTTTAAGGAAACACACAGTTACTAATATAACAATTACAATATAATCTAATATATAATAATAATCCATAATCTACAACCTTACAGGATTTTTTAAAATTTCATCTATGGCTTTTTAATTTGCATTGAAATTGATTTATTGTGTTAAATATTAAGATCAAATGTTCAATGCGTTGCTGATATATTGAACAAAGAAATGGATTTTCTATGGCATTTGAGCCATAGAGGTATAATGATTCGCATACAAATATATATATACAACATACAAGAAAGCGTTTGTCATTGAATCAATAGAAAAGATATTTATCTAGTTTAAAATGTTTTCTTATGTACCCAATCAAGTGTATACGATTATGCCTTAGCTTCCTAAAACTCTTCTCAAAAACAACAGCAATTTCGTTTTTATCGCACAACACACACAAGTTAATAAAGGAACAGCTATCGAATTTCTGACATACCATTAGATATTGATTACGACAAATGTTCAAAGATACCTACATTAATTTCATCTATAAATTGAGTAGGAACATTCACTTAAATATTTTAAGCAATTCCGATTTCGATAGAATTACATTCCAATTGAAATGTATGGGTACCATTCTGGAATCTTTGCAGCCGAAGATATAATTCGTTTAAAATTAATGAAAAAGCTATCTTTTGATCATCATTTAGGACTTTGTACTTTCGTTAGTGTTCGACATACTGGTAGATTAAAGGAATAATTATATTTTCAATTAATTCTCTTCCTTTGAGTGCCTGTTCCAAATCCACACTGAATAAAGCAAAAGAAAACTTGTTTTTGATTTCTCTATTCGGCGTGTGATATAAAAACATAGTTATGCTTTGGTTGCTCCAACTGGATTGCAAAGGATATCAGTTGCGCTTGCTTTTAAGATAATTTGAGACTCGGGCGAAGATATGGCTGTTGTGAAAAAATCATAGAATTTCGGGTGCATCTATTTAGGCATAGAAGTACAAGAGACAAATCTAAAAACCTCAGCAGGATGGGTCTTACTGAATTTGATTATTTGTTTTATTTGCACAGGCACCCTCATTTAATTGCATGTGTTTTGCTCTTTAATGTGCCTAAAATAGTATTGTTCGTTTGATCTTTATGTATGTGAATTTTTCCTACAGAAATTTATTTCCTTATTTAGTCTGGTCCTTTCCATTAACTCGTGTGCAATATTAGACATTATACAAAAAAGATTTTTTTACCGGCTTTAATTATTTAATTCAATGGGGGGGAGTAGATATGTATATAAAAAACAAGTTGTTTGCTTCAGTCAATATTGTTCTATCCATTGGGGATCCTCACCTGGTTGATGAATATCTTTTATAGAGTATAAAAAAAACATATTTCATATTTTGCACTGAGTATGGACGGTTCGAGGAATAAAAAAACAGATAAAATAAACTTTAAGTTTTAAACTTTCCCTTTGCTGTTTTAATTTAAATAGGATTTTTTCTGATTAGTTTCATTTGTTTATAACACGAATGCTATGTATCTCAAAAACGTGCTCAACGATTTCAATAAAAATAAATGACTTGAAAAATTCTCAAAAACTTTTTTTTCGCGTTATCTGTCATAAGACTGTTTTCTGAATTTTTGGTTTACTGAACCGATTTTGTTCAACAATTTTTCGAAGACCCACCTCCTTGAAGTTTAAAAATGAAAAAAGAAAAGAATATATATTTTGAATTAAAAAAAATCAATTTTTTTCTAGACTAAGCTCTTAATTTTGATTGTAGGTAGGTTGCCTAGATTCCTGCTGCCAATAATACACACACAGGAATGGTTGATAGTTTTAGGTCGGTAGGTTGGATATGAACCGTTGTGTTTCCAATTTATTTTTATTAATCTTTTTTTTTAAATGGTAAAGAAATTTTATACTAAAAATTTTTTGAGAAAACTGCTAATAAGATTCTTAAAATTTGTTTCCATAAATTCGTAATTTAATTTAGTTCAAATCGAAAAATTATAATTTCTTAATAGGTAATTAAATGAATAGAAAAGTAATAAATAGCCAAATGACAAGTTACGAGTATTCACAAATGTACAATGACATATTTTCATTAACAAGTAATGTTGGACCTGCGATAAAAAATTAGAGCAGTGATGAATAAGCGACAAGTCTTCGAAAGTATCCCTTATCATTAAAAGTTCACAAAGAATCGTCAGAGTAGGTCTCCTCCATTCCTGCTGACAACACTTACACTAGAATAGTTGGGAATTATTTATCATTAGGCTCTGGTTCTCCACCAGTTGTTTTGCAACCAAGTTGATATATAAATTAAGCAATGAAATATACAAGCAAATAACTATTTATTGACAAAATAAAAATTAATTGTTTAATAAAGTTCTTGTTTGTCTGACACCATCTCTCAAGATTAAAAACCCATTTTCATTTTTTTTTTTTCATCAACTTTTGTAGTTAATCATTTACAAATTTTATGCCATAAATATATAAACTGATATTAGAAAATTCCAATAGATTTTCTTTTACATTCTTGTTATTTATGATATGAGCGATCGATAATCCTCCAGAAGAACTTTGATTGCATGACTAAAATATTGGTGCTATTGTTGCTGATTTCAAACGTTTTATTTTTAAGACAAATTGGCAGTCTGGATGCTAACTCATGAAATTTATCACTAATTGGCGTCTGCCATAATTTTTTTCTGTTATAATACTTAATAAGAAAGTTTTTTGAGTTTGTGCGAAACATTATAATGAATATTATTTTTTAATAATATTATTTTTGATTTTCCAATCTTTTCTTTATTATCAATTTGGATATTATTAAATTGTCTGCTTTCTATCTCAACAACCTTACATAGATACTCGTACATACTTTAAAATAGTCTTTCCTTGAGTGTTTTTTTTTTTTTGTAGGTAATAATACAAGGTGGCGCAAAATTAACCACTCTATAGGAAGATGTTATAATTTTTGCAAATGGCGTCGTACGGCAATCATATTTGAACAAGACAGATGCAGTATACAAACAGACAAGCAATGGAACTGCTCAATGGATAGCCACCAAGTCCTTTAAGTGAACAATTCTTACTTTCTTTCAGATTTCTTGCTCGTGGTCTACAGAATTAATAAAATTTAAATTTAATACATCATCGTAAATCAAAAACTGTAAACTTTTGATATGCAATATCATTTAAATAATACAAAATAAAAGTTTAATCTAAAATAATTTCAAACCGGTTGTTAGATCATACTAATTGAAGCATACATGGACATTTTTATCAAAATTCTTGGATTGGATATCGAGAAAATAAGATTTTCCTTGTTTATATTGTTATTTATGTGTAATTTTTTTAAGTAACTGACACGAGTCAAAAAAACTAGTTTACCCTACAAATAACCATGCTATAAATAAGTAATTTAAAATGATAACAAAGAAGGACATTTTATTTAAACTCATACCATCCAAACAGTTGTCTAAGAGAAAAATTATTTTACTCATAATAATACAATGTATACGTATCTGAAATAAAATCTATTCTAAATTCAGTTCCTTTTTTGGTAACGTCCATATATGTATGTTTTTATTCGTATGATTCACGGAACATATGTACGTACGAGTAGGTATATGCAAAATCTTATAATTCAGTATTCACTGGCTGGGGAACCAACTTATAAATACAAATCATTTGAATAGGTTTACCATTCTTTTCATGTACTATTTTTGAATACGGTATATTTTGCTTCTTTAATTTCTTCACTTTATATGCCTTCAAAATTTAATATATAGTAAATAAAATAAGCTTAAATGAGATAAGAACAAATGGGCTCAGCAAAGTAAGCCTATTCAAATCAACGCTCTTTATTTTGCAACGTTCAAACGATTTTTTGGCGGTATAAATTTGCATACATGCTCTTTTCCATAATGTAGGCATTTGAAATTTGTATGCTTTCGATGAAATTCAGTCCAACAGTCAATGACTAGATTGAAGATTCAATTTAATTTGATAATAAATATTTAAAAAACATAACACATTTCTGTATTTTGCATATATCTATCAGATCCAAGTAAATACGAGGAAATACTCGATACTTTTATTTCCATACCAAGTACTTTTGGAATCGATACTTTTAATTGCGATACCAAGTAGGTATCTATATTTACTTGCAAAACCGGAATTGAGTAAAGTTACCCGATACCTTGAAGGTATTCTTTCAACCCTACATTTATGTTCCTTTTAATTATGATTGGATTTAGATAATTCATTTTATTTGAAATGTAAGAAGGGTGAGAACATAAGGCTGAGGCCTTAGAGGTTATATGCTTTTATAAATAAACCCAATGACAAAGAAATACATAATGTAGATATACATATTTCCTAATTTGTCCGCCTTTCATGAATGTGGAATATCTTGCCTAGCTTTATATTTTAATTTTCAGAAATTCAAAACCATCTGACCCGTCAGGAGAATTCCTGACCTTCTAATTTCTCAGAACGTGGGGTATTGTTGTGGATCTGAATTTGGTGAAAACGGTATTTAATACAGTTCCAGACCCTCCAAGCCCCACTATAATAACTTACTTCTTCTGTTTAAATATTATACACATCATACACATGTACATATACATAAAAATATTATTTAAATCGACAAAAATAGGAGGTACATCATTATTAATTTGTACATAACTGGCTGAAATTCGGATTTTATTGTTCCTAGAAATCTGAAGTATTCAAACATAATTTAGGGTATTCTCCCTTCTAGCACTTCCCTTTATTTTACACATTTATTTAAATTCCTATTGGTCGAAGTTTTTAAGGAAAAAATATTTAGCTTGTTCCACAGGTCTGTGTCTGTTAAGTGAGTGCTTAAAAAAAAAAAAAAAAAACTTAAAATTGGGTCAATTGTGAATATTAGCGCCTCGGGCCAACATAATTAAAGCTAATTTAAAGTAAATATCTTACATATTACATCGATCAGAATGAAATATAGCCCATACTATTATGCACTAACTTTGGTTCCAAACCAACACATATGCTTGGAACTCCATCACGTCCTTAAAGTATGGTTTGTTGTAAGCCTTAATTAAAACCTTAAGTTCACGAGTTTTCAAATCCATATTGTGTTATAGCAATCTGGTTACACTTTTATATTCATTCTGGTTTAGAGAAAGCTTAAAAAATAAATACTTGGAAACTTGAAACAAACCACATAGAATGAATAGTATCTCTCAAGAGCCTATTCTCAAAAATTATAATTTTCTTTAAAGGAACAACTCACAATGAATAAATAAAATCATAAGGTATTTAAATAAACGGGACCAAATATGATTTTTTATTATTATTGTGGAATAGCAAAGCCTTATAATATTGTCAGATACATTTATTTTCATATTATGTTCTTATTGCGTAATGGAAACGTATTACATATACTTATACTTACAAACATAACGGAAATCGTAGGTACATTGCTAAAACCATTTCAGGTGTGGACCACCACAGCATTTTGAAATCCATCCTTTTTCATTTGAAAGCTACTAATGCAAAGCAAGATATATTGCAGGAGATGTCTTTGGAGTAAAAGCAACGTTTTGTTAAATTGGAACACATTATGCCAATGTGAAAGTGTTTCGTGCGTGAGTGTAATAAATAAATCATTTGAATAAGGGTTGATTTTCTAAAGAACAAAAATTGATCGGCACTGTCTTCCGATAGATTTGAGTTGAAGTGATTGTGTCCTCAACTCATATATAAATTTAAAAATAAAACATATTTCGAATTGATTACAAGAAGTTTTGGGGAAATTTTATCGTAAATACCCTTCCGACTCTACCAATTGAAGGTAAACAATTTGGATTTGGAGTTCCATTCCAATTTATTGCTTACTTTAACCACCGATTATCGTTTCAGATTGTCGCAATTCGTAAAATGGATTCAGACAAGCCCTCTTGAGTTTCTTTTATTTGGTTGTTTCAAAGTTCTTACGATTGTGCACATGTTATCTTTTTATAAATAATTTGATATCTTCTTGAACTTTATTTTAGGTCTAAAACTGTGGAAAAACCGACCATAAAATAGGAGTGTTTATTACATAGGATAGTTTTGCTTTTACTATTACATTATATTTAATATTAAATTAATCTACGAGCTTCAGACTCAAAGGATGCAGTGCAATAAATATACTATAAATTAAGAAAGATTAAGAAATGTTGACTTAAAGTCTAAGAAAGAAATAATTAACATCATTATTTTAATTTATCTCTAGAGAATACAAGCTATATCAATATGAGCATTAATTTGATTGAACTCCCTAATTGGTTCATACATGGGTGATTCTACAAACAATGGAATAAAATGTTACAAATTTCGAAACGACATTATTGGAAGCCAAAAGACGAAAAAGTTGTTCTAGTTGATCATTAGAACGTCTCTTTACTTTGTTGAAAGCGACCAGTCAAAAAAATAAAAAATGACGATTTTAAGGACATTTTTTGAAAAAGGATGTTCAGGGGACTGAGTTTTTTTTTAAGGGGACTGCATAAATCTTTATTTTTTTTTTGTATTTTTTCTTGGGTACACATTGAAATATAGAAATTAAATTTTAATACATATAACTTAGCATTTTATTAAAAGAATATAATAAATATTATAATTAATTTTTTTTTCTGCTTAGAATCAATTTAAAATAAATTATATTCTTTTTAAAAATTTAAAAAATATTTCGCAATGAGTTTCGAAGTTCAACATAACTAAAAATTTCTCAGGTTTCTGAATAAATATCATTTGTTCATTTATTAGCCAGGGGACTAAGGTTTTTAATGGTTTTTGCGCAAAAAAGATATTAAGGTTTTACTTAAAAAAAAAAAAACAAAAAAATATTATAATACTACAGTTTTATTAAACCTATACTATGCTGCTAACAAAGGTGCCTACTTACATACAAATTTGTTTCGTAAAAACTCACCAGAATACTGATAAACTAAAAGGACAATCCACGACTTCATGCACAAATGTCTTTTTCACAATACTAACATAAGAAACAGGATCAAGTTGCACCACGATTTTATTGCAAGGAGACTTGGTACTTCAAATTGCCAGTGCTGGAAATTCCATCGATATCCTAGTTATTGATATATTCGACTGTTTCAATATTCCAGGGGACTGATATAAAATACGGGGGACAAAGTTTAATTAAGTTTTTTTGTAATAAAATCAATTACTAAAAAATATTTATCTAATTCGTAGCAAAGATGTTTTATTTGGCGTAACTTCGATGGAATTCATCTTAGTATGAGACCTGGAATAAGAGAACGGTAATAATTTTTCTTTGCGAAAACGCACTAGGGACTGAGAATCAGACACTTTGAAGAATTTTTTGAGCAAAATAAAATAAGGTCACCGTAATAATATTGTTAGGCCAGGTAGATAGCAATCAGATTTAATTTTATAAAAAAAAAATCAGATTAAATAATTGAACGGATTTTAAAATATTTCTTGGGCCACCGAAAATTCCATCGTTTGTAGAATCACCCACATACTTTTGTTTGTCCCATGTTTAAGCTGAAAAAGAGAGTGCCTTTCTCTCAATGGTCTCATTGGCGTATAAATACAAATTAAAGATAGAAAGTTGGGCCACTTTATATGGTAACACAAATACATCTCAAAAGTACTATATCGTGAATAGTTTTGTCGCGATTTGGAAGATTTCAGACCCAGAAGATTATCTCGTTAGTGATGATCTAACTAATGTGATATATAGAGAGACAAGTATCTCTCTCCGATAAGTTGAGTTTCGTTTAATGAAAACAATCATTTTTTTTGGCTTTTGAAACAATTGCATTAATATGCCGAGCAAATGGAAACTTGAAGCCAAATTCTTTACTTTAGAAGTTCTCTGTAAAGTCTACTATCAAATGCGTAAGTAAACTCATAAATTGACAGTTTCCTTGAGACAGAGATAGTATTTTAAGTATATAGTTTATAATATACTAGTAAGATAAATTAACAAGGTCGAATTAAAGTTTAAGGCAGTCATAAATGGAAGTCACTTTTAAACAAAGATCATCAGCGTTTATGAGACATTTACGTAATTTGATGACTACCCTAATAAGGTCCTGAGGTACATCTAATAGATCTCAAGGTTTGATTGTGAATATTGACATTTTGAACCCTATTAGTTAAAAAGAATGATATCCACTGAAGGAGATTTGAGAGAATCCCAAAACTTTCAAGATTGTCAAGTAGTATGTAATGACATACTGAGTCAGATGCCTTACTTAAATCCTTGTAGAAAATTTGACAGAACAGTTTAGGATTTGTGGATTTTTCAAGATTGTTTGTCGAACCAGATCTATAAATTGCAAAAAGCAGTATTTAAGATATACCCGTGAAATCGTTAAACATATTCTTTAAATTAGATTTAAAAAATCTGTTCAAAAAAAATATCTTTAAAAAAAAATGAAAACAAAATTAAACTCATTTTGTTAAAAATTACCAAATAAGGTACTGATTTTTAATAGAACACTGAAAACCAGATGGTTATATTTTCTTGTTTATGAGAAAATTAAGCAAAATCAAATGTTTGTTTCTAATAGAACAGCACTTATCGTTATTTTATATTAAGCGCACGAAATAAGTTCGGCGCATTTATTATCGATCTAATTTTGACAGATTCTGTTTTTTAACTTTATTTAAAATGTAATTTGTGAAAATGAAAATTGAAATATTGTATATCGAGTTAACACTACAAATTTCAACTTTGAGCAGGAAAACACGAGACCGAGACAAAACTTAGTCTCACGAGACTTAAACCGATACATAAACGATGATAATTTTTTCAATTTCAGCTGTACCGTTTTATCAATTCAATTTTATCATTTACTACAAAACCAACTAACTAATTTTCAATTTTAAGTACTTCAATACATAGGCGCAAAATTTTAAACAGTTCTCGTTTAAGGAATTAAACAGGTTCTACTTAACGCAGTCGTTTAGCTTGGAGACTTGGTCTAACTTTTGCATAATTTTAAACACGTTAGACAACTCTTCTAACTAATGTGGGTTTTACAACAGAACCTAAGCGAATTTGCGTTGAACAACCCTTAATTTGACCGATACATAACTCACACAACTACAAAAACACAAAAAAAAGTAAAAAGAACAGACAACTTCAAACCAAATAATTTTTCGCCGAAAAAAGTACATTTTATATAATACCTCGGTACAGATTTTAATTGTTTATAAGTTACTAGCGTACCCGTGCGGGAACTCCCGCAAGAAAATTTTTTTTTTTCAACTGAAGTTTTTCGAAATAAATCATGTATCTAAAAGTTTCTGTAGATTCGCTCAGTTTTTCATGCATTGGAAATCTTGTGTGAAGTACGGATTGTTGTTTTTGGGTGTTTATTTTACTTCTGTGTGTCATCGTTGAACAGCTCTATTTGAAAAAGACGACTTACCACTGAAATAATAAACACGTTTAGCTTAGCCAAGAACTGTCACAACTGATCTCCTGTTCAACATGAGAAGTTGAAAGCGTACGAATTATTTTTATTTAACGTATGCATGTACCTGGATTAAAACAAAACAGCAAGCCAATAAATCCAATCAAGTCCTTTTCTTAAAGGTAATTGAGCCAAGCGAAGGATATTTTGAAAAAACTAACAAACAATGAGCAAATCACATACGTATGTAACTATCCTATAACAATGTATGTAGTTAAACCTGTTACATAAAGTTTAACTTACCTTAAAATAGTTTAAATTCAAAGACACACAAATATTTGTCAATTTTTTTTTGTTTTTAATTCGAAGAATTTTATTTTTGTTTTATTTTTTTTTAAAAACTTTTTTGAGTGTTTTTATCGTTACTGCTTAGGTAAATTAATCAAACAATGCCCCTCCTCTGGGCCTGCACCACCAAAGTATGGCATTTCAATGCAGCTGCTTATGTATATGTACTACATTTCAGTGCAATACGAAGATAGAAGTAGAGATAAATAATTTTGGGGTGTTTCGACCACCCAATACCCCTCTCCTGATAATAAAAAAAAAAGTAGCCTATACGGTAATCCAGACCATAACTTTTTTGTGTGTTAAATTTTATCAAGATCCATTCAGTTGTTCAAGCGTTATTGAGTAACAAACATCCATACATCGTAACATTCACATTTATAATATTAGTAGGATTTACATTATTTTAGATGGAAATAAAGTATAAATCGCAAATTCACCTCATAAAAACTCAATTTGTTGTTGCAAGGTGCAGATTCATTTAGCTATACTCGTCTCGGCCGGCGGCGGCGGCGGCGCGCGTGCATACATAAGATATGCATATGTATGTACCTACATACATTTGTATTTACAGATTTGTTCATCGTAGAGCACTTTCGTACAATTGTTTCGAATTTATAATAATCAGTTATTCAGTCTATTTACAAAAAAACATCTTTAAAAAATCGAATAAAACATCAGTAAACATTTTTTCTTCGATTTGCTTTTGTATGAAATGATCACTGTCAATATGGATAAAGTATACTTTTAAAAGATAAACTAGCTATTTGCTGCTGTTAAAGTAAGACGAGCTCTTTAACGTTAAAGTATAGTTTATGTCCTTTAAAATTAACAAGAAGTCGGTTCTCGTTTTATACTCAATATTTAGAGTCGACCCCCATTCTAAAATTGATTAAGACTAGGTTTTAAATGTTTAAAATTTTGCGCCATAAGCTTTAAGTATGTGCTTGTGGAAATTAAGTCTATCGTGAAACTTTAACAGGCGAATCTATAAACAAATCTTAAAGGTTACTTAACTTTAAAATACCTCTAAGCAGCTCTTAAGTATGAAATCGGTATCTATAATCAATTTTCACATTTAAGTAACGTTACTTAAAGGCCTCTTAACTTAAACGCTATCAACCGCGTTTAAGGGTCACTTAAAGGCATTTTAAAATGTATTTTGACATATCGATTGTCATCTTTGAAATTTTGAAGTTTCAAATTATTAGTTTGTAGGTATTGTTTGTTGTGATATTATATTAGAACTATAAAGTGCAACGATTTAAGAAACATAAAATTTGTATTCATTAAAGTATTTGTACGCGCAAAGAAATTTCTTCCGCGCTTCCCTCTTAGCCGTTGAAGTGTTTGTATCGACACTTTCTTCCTCGTTGTTGGAAGAGAATTGGCGTTTTCCTAAATGCAGTGTTGCAGCGCATCGTGGATTTTGATGCCCTTGCAACGTTTTTCTTCACTCTGAAATTTACTTTTACAATTCATTAAAAAAAACTCTAAAATTTAGAATTCGTATTTAATAACGTTATTTTATTGAAGCAAGTTAATAAAAAAAAGCATCAAAATTCATGATGCGCTGCAACACTGCATTTAGGAAAACGCCCAATCTGTGCATAAAATAATTCTGTTTTGTAGTGTATTATTGCAAATTCTAAAATAAAAAAGTTTCCTTGTAGGAGGCATCCCAATTTTCAGATCTTTTTCTTTTATTTGTGGCGGCGGGTGTGGGTGTGTGTTAGATAGCCATTTTTTTTTGATTTCACTGATGAAAAAATGTGTCTTCCAATTATTTACTGAAAGAAGGTGTCACAAAACAGCTGTGTTGTATAAAATGAACCAGCATTTGTTTTTTTT
Source organism: Philhelius festivus (assembly GCA_963931855.1). Taxonomy (NCBI): domain Eukaryota; kingdom Metazoa; phylum Arthropoda; class Insecta; order Diptera; family Syrphidae; genus Philhelius; species Philhelius festivus. The sequence continues at coordinate 260,653,256 of OZ007554.1, read as the reverse complement.
TTTCTGTACTAGATTTTCACATTCTTTTACGTTACGTGACACAACCATTGTTTAGTTAAGTACCAATGAAAAATCGATTATAGATACGAATTGAAGTTTCGTCATTTAAAGCCAAATTAAATATTTAAGTATGCTTAACTAAATAACCTCTAAGATGCAGTTTAAGAAAATCTTATAGATACGGCTGTAAATGAATACGAATTGTGGACTGCGAAAAATAATAATGGAAGAAGGTTCTTCCAAGCAGCGTTTTAGAAGATACCGATATTTTTCCTAAAATGTATGGTATTTTAATTATTTTAGTTACATGTCCGGTAAGTGTTGCCACTGCTGAGATGATTCGATGGATAGTTTTGATTAGCATTTTTCAGTCTTGAAATATTCCATTTTTTCTGCCATGCTAATTTGTTAACGATTTTCTACAGAAAATGCGAAATAAACATATTTTTTTTTTTAATGAACGTAACAATAATGTTTAATGACAAGTTTGCGGAAAAACCCATAGATTTTATGATATGTACTTGAGAAAACCTGGAACAAGAAAATTTAGAAAAATGCTTTTTTGCTTTAAGCTTCAAAGGTTATGAATAAAAAATAATTTCTTGTGTGGGTTTAGATATTTTTTATTTTATGTGTGTATAGCATGTGTTCAACGTGTCCTCCTTGGTTTTGTATGCATGATGCATGATGATAGCAGCTGCTTCACTATTCTTCATTGCTATTTCGGTTGAGTAAACAAGTTTCTTCCTTCTTCCCCTTACAAAAAAGTCCAATACTGTAAGTTCAGGAGATCTTGCATGCTAGTCAACCGGTTCATTTCTTCCCCTCCAACGATTACCGTACTCTTTATCTAACCAATTCTTAACCTCTCGACCATAGTGGGCTGGAGCGAAATTCTGTTGGGAATATGATGAAGCTAGTTGTATAAGTGGAATGTCTTCCAATAGTTCTGGTAAATCACTGATTTTCTGATTACGCCCACATATTGACGCTGAATCTGTGTTAAAATGGTTTGTGTTTCCTTGTGCGCGGATTGCCGCCTCCCATGTGTGAAGATAGTGAAAATTTATGATCCCATCTCTTGTAAATTGCGATTCATTCGTCCAAAGAATTCTGCTAGTTAACTGGTTGTCATCCAACTTTAGTCTCTTTTTCAAATCATCAGTGTGTGATAATATTGATAATGATTTTCTCCATGCAGTACAACAGAAATTTTATGTCTGGAAACATTGAATTCCACAGCTAAGCGTCTAATACTTGTTAACTAGGAAGTCGCCGGTTGGGTAAAGTTTGTGGTATGTTTGTCGCACTCTAGTTGAAGTTTTAAAACAGCGTTTCTAATCAACACTTACCTTGGCGTTAAAAATTAAACTTATGTATTAATTTCATTTTCTAATCTTTATATCCCAAACTTGACCGTTTTTGAGAAATTTCAAAGAAACGGGAAGGAAATGAGGGGTTTGATAGGTACTCAAATAAACGAGTGCGTTTTAAAACCGCTATGCTATTTAAAAAAAAAATTAAAAATTCTTGGAAAACCAATCTTATTGTCAATTGTTGTTAGAAACGTATCCAAAATCAGAAAACCTTTTTTTACCTGCTGCAGGTTTTCCCAAAAAAAAAGTAAAAACCCTCCTTTTTATTTATTATGTTTTATATATCCCAAGTTAGTATCATAAAATCTATGGGTTTTTCCGCAAACTTATCATTGAGTTTTATTTTTATTATTGTTGCGTTCATTCAAAAAAAAAAAAAAAAATGTTATGTTTATTACGCTTTCCTGCAAAAAATTGAGCCCAAAGTCAAAAAATTACCATGGACAAAAAAATGGAACATGCTAGAAACTGGATATCTCGAGACCAAGATCAGATATCAAGTTTGCTTGGACGCAATTACAAAGAATGGTATCTCTTCTAAAAATAAAAGGCTAAATAATGTTTATATCGTAAGTACTAACACTACTAGCACAATTACCATTAACATGGGTCAGAGTACACCAAAGTTAACCTTTTCTTAATTGTCCGATATATGGTATACAAATCGGAGATAGGCGCTTACTATAGCACGATTTTCTTTTAGAATATACCCAAAAATCACGCCCTAAAATATTATGCACGAATTAAGGGAAACACTGTATAACCTATTGTTATGTATTAGTTATATTATTGTTTTTTTTTTTAATTTTCGCTAAATTAAAATCTCGGAATGAAACACCTGTTGAATGATTCTATTAAATTTGTTCCAAATACTTATGTAAATAAAACTTTTGTGTTTCAAGAAAATGGTATGTAATATAATGGACATAATATGAATGTATTTTTATACACTTATGTATGTAAGCTTACATAAATTATAATATTTTTCTTATGTTTACTACTTTGACTATTATTTTCCAATCAATTTTTACTTGCGACTTATAGGTACTATAAGGCAAGTTATGCACTCGTAAAAAAAATTAAAATTGAGATTTTGATCAAAGTTGACATTACGATGATAGCGAAGACTAAAAAAGTGGGTCTCGCAATTCTGTCTGTCTGTCTGTCGGTCTGTCTGTCTGTCGCTTCGACTACAGATCCAAAAAAATTTCATTTAGATAGAGCTATAGGTACTAGTTGAAATTTTTTTTTCCAAAAATGGTTACTTAGGGTACCCCCAAAGAACCATTTTTTGGTTTTTGATTTTCTCAAAAACGGTAACACCGATTTTGAACATTTTTTTTTTGCTAAAGCTCCCCTAAAACATAAATAGAATTGTGTATTCAAATTTTCAAAAAATTTTTTTTGGATTTCAAAATTTTTTTTCAAAACTCAATATTTCAAAACATTTTTTTAAATCTCAAAAACTAAAAGTTTCTCAATACTAGGTACGAGTATCTACAAGATGTATGAAAAAAAGTTTTATTTTACCTAAAAATAAAGGTACCCACCATACAAATGTTAAAAAATGGTTTCCAAAAAATCTTATTTTTCTCGAAAAGGGCGCCTAGAATTTTGATAAAAATTTGTTTGCTTCAATTAATTTTAACGATCTTTAATATTATAAAAAAAAATTTCATAGAACCATTTTTTAAATTTTGAATTACTCATTATCGACATAACGGATTTTAATGAAATTTTTTTGTAGAGATGCTTCTAAAAAGTGAATCTTTGGAAAAAAACTTTTTTTTTTGTAAAATTCGATATTTCAAAAACGGCTCAATATTTTTTTTGGAAATTTAATTTTCATTCGTACAGTAATAAAAACTTAAAGTTGGCATACCAAATTTTGTTCTTAAAAATCTTTTTAAAATTTTGTATATGAAAGCATTTTTTTAAGAAACCACTACAACGAATTATAATTTTTGTTCTTGTCTAAATTCATATTTGCATAGCATTCTGTTTTTGTCTTTTACTAATAAAAGAATTTAAAAAATTAATTTTATCCTTATGAACAATTTTCTCTAATAACATTCGTTTTTAAAATTCCTAGTCTATTAATAGGAGCAAGTTCGTGCGACCCAGTCGTGCATTTTATTTTTTTAATATTCACCCTTATTTCGATAGTCGTTTAATATTTAGACACGCGAAAATTCAATTTTTTATGACTTCAAAGCTAGCTATGTACCAGGGACGAAGCGTCCATATATTGAGTGGAATGAGTGCTTCCGTTGAACCATTTGGAAAAATCGTAGACCTAGCAAGGAATTAAATTCAAAATTCCAAATTGTATTATTATTTTTATTATATTATTTGTATCTATTAATGAATCTTCATTTACTCTGTAAATTACATTCCAACATCATTATGACATCATTATCATCTTTTACTAAAATTACTAAAGGAAATCAAGATCTCTCTGGTTGGTTATTACAACTTAAAATGCCACTCTGCAAACCAACTGAGAATGCTCAACATCACTCCATTATTTATAATGCTCAATCTCATGAAAGTTCTTGCTAAAATGCTTACCAGCTATGCATTCCTTATTATCGCCTCCTTAACTCAATTTCAGAATACCCTTCCACTCCAAGTCAACTGAAAATTATACCTACAACATCACTCACCAATATTCACGAAATGCTCAAACAACAATGATTCTCAAACAATATAGAATGCACAACAGCTGGGCATTCCATTATTTCGCATACATAACTTAGATCTCAACCCAAAGTCAAAATAATTTTGTCTCGTTTCTTGCCTTTTGCACAATGTGTGAAGAATGAGTTGAGTGAATGCATTACGAGAATTTCCTATAAGAGATAGATAGAAAAACAAAGATGTATTTATTGAGTTGCTTATTGTCTCAAACTGATAATGAGTTTAATTTCATGGACAAAAAGGGTAGAAAAGTTTTATTTTAATGTAATGTGTGTGCAAATTTAGGTGCAGAAAACAAACAAATATGAATTTAAAAGGTTGTAGTTTTTTAATTATTTTCGTGGCGATAAATACAATCCACCTGTTTTCTTTTTATTTTTTGTTATTTAAAAAAAAAGTGGTAGTATTTCTAATATTCATATCTGAGGTTTCTTGACATTCCAGTAGAAATATAACTAAAGGTTATTTTAATATCCCGTAATAATGGCATCTGTAGAGAGATCATATTCATGTTTTAAGAGAATTAAATATTTTTTTAGAAATAAATGTGGACAAGAAAGGTTATCTACTCGTAGCTTAGTTCTCATCAAATCGTATACTTAGATAATTTTGCCTTAAAAGAAAAAGGATAAATCCTTGCGCAAGGCATCAAGCTCTTTTTTTTAATTAGACTTTACTGGAATATATTATTTATGTATATTATTTTATGTGTATTATCATTAAGTGGGATTTAAAAGGTTGGATCTCAAAGGTCTTTCAGTTTTGGTTTAATGTTCAGTGCTTCCGCTATCGAAAAAGTCACGCCTCGTGCCTGCTATGTACATACATACATATATTATATAATATTATAATTGCATACGAGATACTTAACATGATACTTCCAAGAAATTATGACTGTTTCCTCTTTCTTTATGTATGTTGTTCCGGAACTTCGTCTTCTTTGCTAAGGAATATGTATGTTCGTTTCATTGATACACACTTGAAATAATGAATTCCCCTACCAAAGATAAAAAAAAAGCAAAAAATGTGTGGATGATAAGACAGTGGGCGAAATATGACACCATATTTCTTGTTCTTGCATATCTTATTTCTCTCTTATCTCTTTTATCTTCAGTTTCCTTACATAGCAACAACCTCTTATTTGATGGTTGACCACCATTCACTTTATTTAAACTGTGATATACAAAACACCAAAGCTTCCTTTTTGATTGAAATCAATGTCATGATTGATGATGATTGTCATGATCAAAATTTAAGACAAATTTTAGAGTTTAATTCTCTAAACATGTCTAAATACATGTACATAACGACGTGGCTCAAAGGTAAAACTCAATAACTATAGCAAAATGAACTCTTTTTGAGAGATCGCGTTCTATACTATTGTTAAATGCTCATTTTCATCAACGTTATCACTTAAGCTAAACTTAACTACATTTTGACAAGTTTGGCATTCGCAAAATTATTGCGCTTATAATATAGTACAATATGGTAGGCCATTTGATAGGGTTTAGTATAAAGCATTGCTAAATGGGAAATACAAAATAGTCTGGATTTTACCGCTTCGAAAACTCAACGGTGTTTAATGTCATTGAAGCAAAAATCTGTCAATACTCCATGTAAGAAATTGTTCACCCCTTCTGAGCTGGATACAATTAATAAGGCAGGTGCTGCCCAAAATTCTCTCATTTACTAGATTTCAGTACAGAGCTATTACACTAACAAGAAACAGAATAATCATGGGATCATTCCCATCTCTTGACATTCGTTTTCAGTCGCGCAACACGATTCTGGAATAATAACCATCCGCTTTTTTCCCCTGCTTTTTCAATTTGCATTAAAGAGGCTTTGGGCGGAGGAGATTTTCTTCAGACTTAGTACCTAAGTTCCCTATAGCGAACATTTCTAACTCCAAAAATAATGCCCAGGAAGAAAAGCATGTTTATCTTGAAAACTGCTCAAACGAATTTATTAAAAATATCTACTTTTTGGTTAAATACAATTCTAACAAAAAAAATATTGTAGGTTTTTGTCATTGAACAGTTTTATTTTTTTTTTTTTCGATTTTTTAATTAAGGCTTTTATCGATATTGATCAGAAATATTTTACAGGAGCTTGTTCTTAATTTGAAATAATATTGCGTTTAAGAATTTACGATTTTGAAAATAAAACGCGTAGAAGAATGTTCTTAAGATGTAAATTATTTAATCCTCAAAATTGGCATAACAAACTTAAAAAAAAATTATAGAAATTTTGAATATTGACAAAACTTCTTTAACTATTTTTTAAGTTTTGTATTCATTTATATATTTTTTTCAAAAAATCAGTTTTTTGACTCTATTTATTTAGAATTTTTTTAGAAATTTAAACAATGAAAGAAAGATAAAGTCACTTCAGTGAATACGGAATACGCGTGACAAAAGTGCAGTGGATGTAAAGTTTGACTGCAAACTATGTGTTGTGTGTTCGAGCTCTATTCTAGCCAGCATTGTTTTATGTACACAACCGAATGCGCGGGATTAAATGCTATTGTGCACACCTTCTTAATCCACGTATCCACAAATATTCATTCCCCTGCTTCTACTTCTTCTATCTATTTTCGGGCTCGGACCATCCAGGAACATTCAGGAATACCAATATCATATATGTATATTATTATGGTGTTTAACTTTGTGTGAGATCCGTAGCGTGAGATCCAAAATTTTATTTTATCTAACGTTACCCACACACACAACAAATGTTGAAAAATGGTTTTTGAAAGTCGTATTTTTCTCAAAAACGGCTCCTACAATTTTGAAATTTTTTTTTCTTGCGATTAATTGTTACGATCTATAATTCAGTCAAACAAATTCTGAAATTAAGATATTACTGAATGTACCTACCATGAAACCATTTTTTTTTCGAATTTTAATTTTTTTCACACTTTACATAACAGATTTCAATGAAATTCCTTATAGAGAATCTTCTAAAATGATTTTTGAAAAATTTAATTTTTTTTTTGAAAATTAGATATGTGTGAAAAACGTGTCAATATTTTTTTCGGAAATTTAATTTTGATTTTAAATTTAACAAAAAATAAATTAAATATTTACTGTGAATTATTATTGAGTAAGCTCCTTAAATGATATTTTCATAAGTTTTTTAAGTACAAATTAAAAGTTTATCCATTAACTTAACAATTATGCTATAAAATAATATTTAAAAATATAACAATTTTTTGCTCCTACTAAGATCGAGTGTTCCAACAAGAGGTTTTATTTTTAATTTAGTGCAATTTTCTTACCATCAATATTAAACTGTTCTGTCGATGCGATCCCTTTTGATTAGGTAAAACTTGGCCGTTATTAACTATGGACCGATATTATCTCACATAACGTGTGGAAATATTTAAAGTTCACGACTTTTATTACAAATTTATTCTGAGGTTAACAAAAAAAAATGGCGCATCGCCCCGAGCGGTATGAAGTCAATGACAAAGTCTACTCCAATGCTACCTGTTGGTGCCCTTGAGGAAAACATAAAAGTTGCTATCCGCGAAATATAGGCTGAAAGATATGAAAAAGTTATGAAAAATTCCCTTAAAAGAATCACCTTTTAGAGACAAAGGCGAGCAGTTCATTCGGTAGAGTTTGTACTTAAGATATAAATGAAATGATTTATTTTGATATATCATCATTATCATTACTATGGACTGATGATATATCAAAATAAAAGTTACCGCACTTTCCTTCTTTATATTTTCAAATCTTATATCAAGTTATTTGTAAACATACATAGTTTTCAAAGCAATGCGGTTGTGTTCGTGGTGCTTCATAGGCCCGATGGATCTTAACTCGATCTGAGAAGTCAGTTCCGCTCAAGTAACTTCATTGCACAGTCTATGGTATGTCCAGTTACTTAGCAGGCATTTAAGTTCCATATCAAAATAAAACAAAAAAAGTGTCCATTATTAAAATAATAATACAATTCACGCGATTTTTAATTTTCTCAGTAAAATAAAAACAGGAAGAAAAAATCATTTAATTGTTTGTTAAATTGATATTCAAAAGCTTATAGTTTAGTTCACACAACAATTATTTGCAAACCAATTTTTACTTGCGACTTATAGGTACTCGTACTATAGGTACGGTGACCATTTTTTCAGAAGCAAAAAAAAGGACAGTCTTTCATTAACGTAAAAAAGTTTAACAAATAATTAGTTTTATTAAAAAAGTTTTGTACTTCATATTATAGCTCAGTTCAGTTTTTAAAACAAATAAATTAACAAAAAACGAAATAATATATATTTAAATATGTATACAATAAGAGTCATTTAAAGGAATGTTTAATGTTGGTATTTTTTTTCGCAATGTATTTTTTTTAAGATATCGTCCCGATTTTATAAAAACGTATTAAATTCTGGGCAATTGAAGTCATAATTGCACTTTATTATTAGGCATTGCCTCTAGCGTATCAACTTTTAATTGGGATTTCTCAGGTGTCTAAATGTTATTGGAAATTGAAAATACACCTTTAGTCGGGGCAATTTGAAGCCGGAAGAGAAAACTCTACGAGCTTTAATATATTGTATATTTTACATATTCTTCATCGAAATGTTTGAAAACTTCAACCCATTTTTTTCCGGAGGCAATTTGTCAATTTTCCATATTTTAATTTGTTCTTCCGTTTGGCACAAGTAACCTCGTCAAATAATTCCTCATCTTTGATTTGTGATCTTTTCTAAATTCCATTACATTAGAAAAGCTATTTTTCAGATTTCCAACACGGATCATCAATTCAAAAAAACCCATTCAAAATGTTCCATATCCTTGAACGCTACATCCCACTAACTTAAGCAGTCAGTGCAAGATTGTTAAATAGCATTTATTTGGGATTTAAAATTGAGGGAATCAACTTTACTTTCTATTGAATTTTGTTATTGTTCAAGATTTATTTGAGAATCATAATAATATTTTATTTATTTGACATTTTGAATAGGTTAACTAGTTGTATATAAATTATAATAGTTTAAGCTAAGTAGAAGGTGCTGCCAATGCAACATCTCCCTTTAGATATTAAAGTTTATATAAAATTAAAGTTTAATATTTCATTAATTAATTATAATTTAAGATAAATAAATTTTAGAATTCAATTCAAGTTAAACATGAAAACAAAAGTTGATCAAAAGATCTTTTTTCTGCCGATTTAGTTCTTCTAACTGCCTACATGATGTGACAGCCTTCTCCAGAGTGAGACTGGAATCTAATTGTAACCTATCACTCAAGGCTTCATCTTTCATACCTACTACAAGAGTCAATAAAAGCATATCCTCATGCAATGGTCCCCATTCACAATGTTTAGAGAGAGCATGCAGTGCAGTAATGAATTCTTCGGCTGTCTCATCGCCTTGTTTTCTTTTAAGAAATCTTGCACGTTCATATATCACATTTCTTTTTGGTATAAAATATTCCTCAAATTTTTTCTTTGTATCTCCATAAGTTATTGGAGATGGCATGAATGAAGCAAAAATCTCTTCGGCTTTTTCACCCATGCAATATATTAGAATATTTACCTGAGATTGATCATTTGTCTCGTGTAACCCATTTCCCATGCGGTACCTTTCAAAACGCTTTATCCATCTCTCCCAGTCCGAAGGTACAAATGAAAATTCTTCTGGTGGGCTAAGTGTCATCTGTCTACTGGAACTAGCCATCAAACCTGGTCTCGAATTGCCTTGCTGTTTCTTATCGTCTTCTTTCGGCGGCATGACACGTGCTTTGCGACGGCGATGTGGGTTTAATATGCGATAGGGATTTTTACGAGTTTTGTTAGAGCTTTTCTTTTTTATTTTTTATTTTGTACTAGCGTACCCGTGCGGGAACTCCCGCAAGCAAATTTTTTTTTCAACTGAAGTTTTTCAAAATAAATTATGTGTCTAAAAGTTTCTGTAGATTCGCTCAGTTTTTCTTGCATTGATAATCTTGTGTAAATGGAAATCGTGTCTGAAGTACGGAATGTTGTTTTTGGGTGTTTATTTTACTTCTGTGTGTCATCGTTGAACAGCTCTATTTGAAAAAGCCGACTTACCACTGAAATAATAAACACGTTTAGCTTATCCAAGAACTGTCACAACTGATCTTCTGTTCAACATGAGAAGTTGAAAGCCTACGAATTATTTTTATTTAACGTATGCATGTACCTGGATTAAAACAAAACAGCAAACCAATAAATCCAATCAAGTCCTTTTCTTAAAGGTAATGGAGCCAAGCGAAGGATATTTTGAAAAAACTAACAAACAATGAGCAAATCACATACGTATGTAACTATCCTATAACAATGTATGAAGTTAAACCTGTAGGTACATAAAGTTTAACTTACCTTAAAATAGTTTAAATTCAAAGACACACAAATATTTGTCAAATTTTTTTTTGTTTTTAATTCGGAGAATTTTATTTTTGTTTTATTTTTTTAAAACACTTTTTTGAATGTTCTTATCGTTACTGCTTAGGTAAATTAATCAAACAATGCCCCTCCTCTGGGCCCGCACCACAAAAAGTATGGCATTTCAATGCAACTACTTATGTATATGTACTACATTTCAGTGCAATACGAAGATAGAAGTAGAGATAAATAATTTTGGGGTGTTTCGACCACCCAATGCCCCTCCCCTGATAATAAAAAAAAGTAGCCTATACGGTAATCCAGACTATAACTTTTTTGTGTGTTAAATTTTAGCAAGACCCATTCAGTTGTTCAAGCGTTATTGAGTAACAAACATCCATACATCGTAACATTCACATTTATAATATTAGTAGGATTTAAAGAATTTTACCTTTTATTTTTGATCGTAATAATTTTATTATTTTATATTCGTTTTCGTTTTTATTTTAATTTCTTATTGAGGATATTTAAATTTCCGCTGCCACCATGTTCAAGATTTATTTGAGAATCATAATAATATTTTATTTATTTGACATTTTGAATAGGTTAACTAGTTGTATATAAATTATAATAGTTTAAGCTAAGTAGAAGGTGCTGCCAATGCAACAGTTATTTGTTTATTGGTGCAACTATAACGAAGAGCCTTCTTATGTTTCTTACTTTCAAGGTGATGCTTCATGCTCGCCCTTCCGCTGTTTGATGTTGAAAAATTTGGTTAGCGTTTTCAACACCTTACATCACTTTCACTTAGATTTTTTACAATGAACGGACACTGGCTATTAAAAATGCATTTCCTTTAAGGTGCCATTTGAAAGTATAAAAAACAATAAATTAATCTTTCATTACCAATAACTAATCCAAATAAATCCCTACCGTTTTATATAAATTACAACTAAAAGATACCCTTAATTTTCCATAAATAAACAAAAAGCCGAAAGGATGCCAACGAGAACGACACTAACTTGCAGATGGAGATGAAAATTTGAAAATCATTCACAATAGCAAAAAATATATGACAGAATTCAATGACATAAAGCAGTGCTGCTAATCGTAGAATCGTGGCTTGAAAGAGGAAAACAGGACCTTGAAAGGACAATTTAGAAAAGGGAGGACAAATTTCTGTCCTCTCTAAGAAAAGCAAACAGAAAGGACACGATACAAAAAGAAAGGACTGTCCTCTCAAAAAGAGGACGGATGGTCACCGTAACTATAGGGCAAGTTTTGCATTCGTAAAAAAATCGAACTCTAGATTTTGATCAAAGTTGAAATTACGATGATAGCGAAGACGAAAAAAAGTGGGTCTCACAATTCTGTCTGTCTGTTCGACTACAGTCTAAATGGCTCGCCCGATTTTCGTCAAACTTGGTTGATACCGTTATTAATTTTTCCCCCTACACGTTTTTTTCTTTCTTTTCTTTTAAGACCAAAAGTAACGCTACCTGCCATTAGAATTTTTTCGAAATTTTATAAATATTTTTTTCTCAAAAACTGTCCCACAGATTTAAAAAAAAAATCAAAAAATTTTATTTAGTTAAAAGTAATGGTCGAAAAAAAATTTCCAAAAACTGTTTATTTTTGGTACCTCCATTGGAACCATTTTTTTCTTGTTTATGATTTTCTCAAAAACGGTACGAACGATGTTGATCATTTTTTTTGTTAAAGCCCCAGCATTTTCAATATTATTGCGTATTCAAATTTTCAAAACTATTTTTTTTTTTTTTATTTTTAAAAAAAATTCAAGTTTTTTTTTTGAAAACTCAATACATCGAAAACCCCATGCTCGATTTTTTTAAAACTTCAGAAATAAAAGTGTCTTAATATAATCTACAAGACATGAGAAAAACAAATTATTTTACCTAAAAATAACGGTATACCCTCCATACAAATGTTAAAAAATGATTTTCGAAAAAAGTATTTTTCTCAAAAACGGTTCCGAGAATTTTGCTAAAATTTTTTTTCTTTCGATTAGTTCTTAAAATCTATAATTTAATAAAAAAAAATCTATTTTTTTTTTGGAAAATTCAATATCTCAAAAACGGTTCAATATTTTTTTTGTAAATTTAATTTTTATTCAAACAATAATAAAAACTTTAAATTGGCTGACCAAAATTTTTTCTTAAAAATGTTTTAAAAATTTTGTATACTTATAAAAGCTTATTTTTTTAAGAAACCGCTACAACGAATTATATTTTTTTTCTTGCATTTACTAATATTTGCTTAAAACACATGGCATCCAGAACTCCAATGACTAAAGGAGTTATATGTTAGTCTCATTCAAAAATTAATTTTATGCTTATGAACAGTTTTTCTCTAATAACATTAATTTTTGAAATTCTTAGTCTTTTACATAGGAGAAAGTTCGTGCGACCCAATCGTGCAGTTTATTTAAATCTACGAGTACCTACAAGCATAATATAGATGTATTTATATTATAATAACTCAAGAAGCTATTTTAGTTAAATATAAAGATTATACTATAATCTGTGTTCTATAAATCAAATTTAATACAAAAGTAAACAACAAACAACGCACAGCAATTTTCCGAACAGAACCAAAACAGAAAAAAAATCGAAGAAAGTTATTAAGTTGAGCAGATGTAGGTTGTATTCCCACGACAGTTTTGTATCGGTCTTATCATTTTGTTGGCAATGTCCTTTGCCTGTGCGATTAAATAAATTCTTTGGGCTTGGTCTCAGGCCTCAGGCAAGGAAAATTTAATTCCATTTTAATTGCATCTCAATCTCAACTGAAAGTTGATATTTTCTTAATGATGTACAATGAAGCTTTGCAGCAGATACCAAATAAATATAGAAACGAGGATGTCATCCGTCAGATTTTTTTTTAATTCTATTATCTTTCGGTTGATATTTTATCTTGAATTGCATTACATATTTATCGACTTTATTTGACTATTCAAATATAAATACAGTTAAATAAAAAGCAGAAGTGAAAAAAGTTGGATGTAGATCGATATTTTAAAATCGACTAAATTGCCCCTCTAAATTCATAACGAACATCAAGGAAATTATTTTGTATTAGAAACTTACTTATTACAGTATTGATGACCTATACAAATATTTCTCTAAAACATTTTAATCTATTCAAAAATAAAAAAAAATTAAAATTTGTAAAATTGGTTGCAGTTAGAAACAAAATTCATCTTGCATGAACATAACTGTATAAATGACATACAAAATTGAAAAGAAAACACATGTCTCATTAAGTACCAAGGATTGGTACTATATGTAAGTTAGTACCTGGCTCGAAATATTTTTTGGATCAAAATTAAAGAAACATGTGTTTTTTACATACATACGTACGTTAGTAGATTAGATACCACTTATCAAACGCAGAGGCGACATCAACTGAATGCCGAGATCATGTGATTTCACCCGTTAGAATTTTGCTCCTGAGGTTTCCATAAGTCGCAAGGTATGATTGTCAATAAGCCGCAAACGGCTGGTGACCTCAAAGTGAAACAAGTGGGGGAGGATATTATGTACATAACGTTAAATGAAATTAATAAACGAATTAAGGACAATCGCGCACATTGAATGTTCAGTTTCATATCTGTTTAGTTGCTGAAATGAAACATATGGGCTTATGTTTTATTATACTATACATATATATTTATCATAATATGTTTCATTTTATCAACCATACAGTTGCGAAAATAAAAATTCAATTTACGCTCCAGGCCTAAGGAATTGCGGAACGGTTTTATAACAAGAAAAAGGTGACAGTGAATTATGTCTCGCTATCGTCTCGTGTTCTCATCGCATTATGAATCGGGCATAATTATAAAAACTTTTCTGACAACATCGCTTTAAATTGAGTTTTATTTTATATTGCCAAAAAGCACTGAAATGTGGTAATGTCAAAAACCAACGAAAAATAGATTTCCGTATCGTCAAAAGGGGGACACATCCAAACAGTATTATACATCTTTGTCACAAAACTCATTTTTTTCTAGAGACGCTAAGCGAAGAATGAATTGTTTCATTTTTTAACGATTCGAAAAGTAATCAGCTGGCTGAATTGCAGAACATGCCACTACACAATTCTAGTGGCTAAGCGAATTCGACAACTTTATTTTATTTTATCTTATCTTATTTTATCTTATTTAACAAATAGTTCTTATGTTGGTTTGTACAAAATGTTTGTACGTTTATAGGTTAGAATCTTACAGAGGCTTTGCTTGATTGAAAAGAAGTTTTACTTCTAGCGCGCGTTCGTCAGTATACACACTCTTTTTTCCAATCTTTCACCAATTAATTTACATAGGCACCTTTTATCAAACTTTTAATAAAAATAAAACTGTAATTGTTATTGAATAACTATTTAGGTTCTGCCACAATAACGATTTAAAATGTGCTTTTGGTATATTTAAACGCAATATTAAAATCAAATAATTGTGCATTGTGCAACGTTGAGCCTCCTATTGTTTATTTCTTACCGCGCGATTAAGCTTTCTTAAGTGTTATTTAACTTGATTAAAAATCAATGCTTGTATGAATCAGAATTATTAATATTCCTATGCAGGATATAATATGGAAGCTTAACTACAAAAACAGGCAGCAAAAATTCAGTTTACATAAGAGATTCACAACAATAACAAAATATCTTAAAAACTTCCATTTGAGGACCTCACTGGCACATACATACATCAACTTTACGACTTCTTCGTGCTTAATATTTGTTTGGGTGGATTATCTAATGGATGCCTCGCTTTATATGATGTAGTATTTTATGGGTTAGTCTAAGAGCTAAAATACTATGTATCAACCCGTTTTTCTTCAATGCATGTACATACATATGTACATACACATATCCGAATAAAAAGCTGTCTTATTCTTTATATTATATAATTTTATATATTATTATTTAAAGGTCCAAGGATGAATGTTACCTAAGATAAATAAAGAAATGTTAAGTTGAACTTAATTGTGCAGCTCCAAAGGAAATGTATTTTATAAATGAATCGGTCATTTCAAAAACCTCTTAAGTCACATTTTTTTCCAAAATGCTTTTTTGCTGAAAATGGTTCCTTAAAGGGAGATGCGTATTCTGGGTAAGAACCACGTAAGTCTGTACATTCCTTCCTCTTCAAATAATACCGTAGGAAAGACGTTCATTGCATAAGCAACATAAGTCAGTGACTTAAGAGGTTTTTGCATGCACTACCAAAATGGCGGGAGTAGTTTGATATTTTAAATTTGCTTTGCTCTGATTGGTTCAACAATATTCAAATCTTTAATTTGATAACAACAGTCATCAATGTCAAATTTGCGTTTTTCATACAACTATTTTCTGCGAAAAGTAATTTTAGCTTTAAAAATGTCTTCAAGTGAAACAGAGAGTGATGGTGCGCCGAAAAAGAAGAGAACGTGTAATACCTTAATGAAATGTTATAACAAATTATAAAATTGAAAGACAAGACATACACTAATTTATCTAAGAGATTTGAAAAACCGAGGAACTGTTGATATCAAGTTGCAGAAGAGTAGAATCATATGTCGAAGTAAGATTATTGAGCTTCATATTTCTAAGGCATTTGATGGATTTTGGCATCAAGCTATTATATCGAAAATTTTGAGTTTGGTATCAATGAAGCCCTTATTCGTTGGATTAGAAATTTTCTACTGGATTGTTGAATACTCGTACTTTTTTTTTTTGGAAGGTTTCAAATCGGATCTTCACAAAATAAATGCTGGGGACTCCAAGGTCTCCGTTTAGTCTCAGACTCTCTTTCTCATTTTTATTTATGATCTCTCTTTTTTTTTATGATCTCTGAAACTGAATGATCTGATGATTTGCACTTCATTGTCTATCTTAGCTTTTCATATTCATCCGTCGCGTCTGTCAAATTCACGTCCATCTCATTCAAAATTTAGAAAATATAGTCATAGAGCTAAAAATTGAAGATGTTTTGGAATTCATAAAATTGTGGCCAAATTTGTACAAAAAAACATATTTGTCAACACTGAATCTTATAGAAAAAAATCCCACAAAAACAGAAAAAAGCACCTT
Source organism: Philhelius festivus (assembly GCA_963931855.1). NCBI lineage: Eukaryota > Metazoa > Arthropoda > Insecta > Diptera > Syrphidae > Philhelius > Philhelius festivus. The sequence continues at coordinate 260,636,733 of OZ007554.1, read as the reverse complement.
CGAAATACATGAGCTTTAAGTATGCTTCAGATAGAAAAGGTAATATCATAGGAATATATTGATGGATTGATTAAACATTAATTATTAGTAATAAATAAAGTTGCAACTTCGGTTTCACTTCTATCAGCAAAGGCTTATGTTTTAAAAGTGTTGAAGATAATCAATCTATGTACCTTAAAGATATTAAAACATGATAAAAAGTTATTCTTAAGTGTGATTTTCAATAATAAGCAATACAAAATATAATTACTACCATTTTTTTGGTTAAATTATATACCACTTACCCCAGTCCTTGCTAAAACAACTTAAGTCAAGAACAGTTTTTTTAGGTTTTTTTCATTATTTTTATTAATAAACTGTGAATTTTTTTCGCTTTTTAATTTTCTTACAACTAAAATACTTAGTTAAGCATAAAAAAGTAGTTTAAAACTCATTTGTTTGAGCATGAAACAGTTTTTATTGATTCCTGAAAAATTCTAATTGAATGACTTATGAGGTTTTTGAAGTGACCGATTCAAATGAGTAATAATAGAAAAATCAACAGTAACCTAAGAACTTTTTGTCGAAAAGTTTTAGTCAAAATTATTAGGATATTTAGATTGTTTCACTGTGTTACTAAGAAAACGATTTTCCTAATTTAAATCGAATTATGCATCTTCATCATAAAATTGAAATCATAGAGTATCAATTTAATATTTTATGTATCGTTCTAACTTACATAATATGAACATGTATGACACTTTCTATCACTGTATTACTTGTTTCCAGAACGTATATAGTTTTTGCGCCAACATTTTGAAACATTCGTTGTTTTGTTTGCTATGCGTAATCAATCAAAATATAATTTCGTGTAATGAAAATTTTCGTCAAATTATGTTTTTTTTTTCGAAACAAGGTAGAAGGAGCACTTTACCTTTCTTCTGTTTCCCATCATATCATTTGCCTCCTTTAATCTGAAACACGTCATTCGACTACACTTTTAAAGAAGAACCTTTCAAATCGATAAATTCTTGCAATCTCTTAATTATTATAATGTACATAACTTCCAAAAATTTATTCAACACAACTTAGAATACATAACAGAAGGTAATAATCTTGGATGTTCAGATGGAAAATAAGTATAAACAAAAACTTCCCTCTTGTCCGCTAAATTACACACAGAAATAATAGGAATAAGCCAGGGGTAATAATAAAAATCACGAAATCTTAAATGTAACCGAGGCAATTTGCTGAGATATGGAAGGACTTGATAATAGTATTCTGCTCAGTTAATTATAAATTCTGTTATGCTTAAAGGCATTGAAGTAAAGTAGGCGTTTTCACGAATATTAAAAGGTATGGTAATCGGGAGTAGCAGAGATGACTGCTGTTCATATTCCTCGCTAATCAGCATCCCTTGTGTATCAAGGAGCTAGCCGATCAACCCTAACAATCAAAATTTTGTCTTCCATTCTCCCTTTGTTCCGTCATTCGTCAGCCGTTTGTGCGCAAATTGGAAGTGGCCTTTCAGGAAAAATAATAAAAATAAAGTTTTGATTTGACTGTTTTTTTATCCAGATAATAAAGGTAAGAAAATAAAATACACCACTCCGTCGTATGAACTTCCTCTTGTGGAATAGACTTAGAATCTTAAAATTAATGACGCAAAATTTAAATTAAATTAGTACGATGCTAAAGCTGTTTTAGTATGATACTAGGTTAAAACAACGGATTTGCAAATTTTAATCGAATATAGCATCATACGTTCTCTACCCTTTTATTAAAGTTAAAATCATCGAATACCTACTTTATTTTTACTTGCGACTTATAGGTACTATAAGGCAAGTTATGCATTCGTAAAAAAAATCGAACTCGAGATTTTGATCAAAGTTGACATTACGATGATAGCGAAGACCAAAAAAGTGGGTCTTTCTGTCTGTCTGTCGGTTCGACGTTTGTTGGTAGATATGGGTTTTAATTTTTTCCCCCGGACGTTTTTTTCTGTTTTTCTTTAAGACCAAAAATAACGGTACCTGCCATACGATTTTTTTTTCGAAATTTTATAAATATTTTTTTTCTCAAAAACTGTCCCACAGAATTTTTTAAAAAAAAAAATTGAAAAATTTCATTTGGTTAAAACTAGCTGATGGTTGAAAAAAATAAAAAAAAATTGTTATTTTTGGTAGCCCCCGTTGGTCCATTTTTTTTTTTTTTTTGTTTTTGATTTTCCCGAAAACGGTACAGCCGATTTAAATAATTTTTTTTATGCCAAAGCTCCTCCAAAGTTTGAATATTATTACATATTCAAATTTTCAATTTTTAATTTTTTGGATATTTTTTTGGAAACTCAATATTTCGAAAACCCCATGCTCGATTTTTTTCAAACTTGACAAATACAAGTTTCTTAACATAATCTACAAGATTTGAGAAAAAAAAATTTGTTTTATCTAAAACTAACGGTACCTTCCATACAAATTTTAAAAAATGGTTTTCGAAAATCGTATTTTTCTCGAAAACGGTTCCGAGAATTTTGCTGAAATTTTTTTTCTTTCGATTAATCTTTACGATCTATAATTTAATAAAAAAGATTTAAATCTAGATATTACTGACTGTACCTACCATAGAACGATTTTTTCGAATTTCTCATTATCGACATTACGGATTTTAATGAAATTTTTTATAAAGAAGCTTCTAAAAAGTTTAAAAAACATTGCATTTAAAAACTTAATAAAAAAAAAAAAAATTCAATTTTTAGAAAAAAAAAGTCATTTTTTTTTTAATTATATATCTCAAGAACGGCTTAGTATTCTTTTTGGAAATTAGACTTTTATTCGTACAATAATAAAAACTTAAGGTTGGCGTACCAAAATTTTTTCTTAAAAATGTTTTAAAAATTTTGTACATAAAAGCTTATTTTTTTAAGGAACCACTACAACGACTTATAATTTTTGTTCCTGCATAAATTCATATTTGCATAGCATTCTGTTTTTATCTCTTACTACTAAAAGAATTTAAAAAATTCATTTTATCCTTATGAACAGTTTTCTCTAATAACATCCGTTTTTAAAATTCCTAGTCTATTACATAGGAGCAAGTTCGTGCGACCCAGTCGTGCATTTTATTTAGTATCGTGCTAGTAGTCCAGTCAAAGCGTCATGAAATAGGGCCTGACCTTGCGCGCGGAGGCATGGTCTATTTTTTTTCATGGATCGATAGGCGCTTATGAGAAAAGCTTAAAACCAAATTTGCACCACATGACAATTTTTTTTTACCAAAGTCATTGGTAAAAATGTGTTTTGTGTAATTTTCTGATCATTTGCGAATATCTCGGCTCCACTGTCTCCTACAAACGAAAATTAAACATGCATTTATTCCTAATAACATTATCTATTATCTATGTTATAAAAAACAACATTTAAACAAATGAAAAAAAAGTTATAGTAAGTTAAAATAATTTTTTGTTGCTTAAAAATCACTTTTTCGTGATTATTAAGAAAAAAAGCTCATTTAACGATGAATTTTTTATTTTTTATTATTAAATTTCTCATAATTCCCTACAATTTAAAAAAAATCAACACTCTACGATGAACGAAAGCCGAGTAATAAATTATTGAACATAGGTAAGTCAGCGCACCCACGCATTTTATGATTTTATGCTTTAATTAATACTCGTATCTCAGCCCCAGTATGTCGCAAAGTGAAAATAAAAAACCGTATTGCTAATAACAATATTTTCTATCAACTTGCATTTAATTTAATATGTTTGAGCAAAAACATAAAAAGTTATCGTGGGTTTCAACGTTTTTTTTCTTGTTTTTAATACCTTTTTTTCATAGTTATTGAGAAAAAAACTGTATTTCACGGTAAATATTTTTCAGTTTTGGATTTTTGTTTTATAGTCCTGCTAGTTTTCTTCAAATTAAAACGACAAACGGGACCCAAGATATTCATGATTTAAAAACTTAGGAAAGCTTACAATTTAGTATCTTTACTTTAGCTTGTAATTTTGGTGGCCAGCAACAATAATAAAAAATACAAATTTCATCGCTAAATGAGCTTTTTTCTTAATAATCACGAAAAAGTGATTTTTAAGCAACAAACAATTATTTAAACTTACTATAACTTTTTTTTCATTTGTTTAAATGTTGTTTTTTATAACATACTAGATAATGTTATTAGGAATAAATACATGTTTAATTTTTGTTTGTTCGGGATAGTGGAGCCGAGATATTCGCAAATGACCAACAAATGACACAAAACACATTTTTATGGTCCTTATTCGGAATTCCCCCCCAACCAAAATGCACTTTTTTTAATGAATCGATAAAAAAAAAGTGTGCTGTTAATAAAAAACATCAAATTATGGAGGAGAAACACTTTTTTATGGTAAAAAAGTGAAGTATAAAAAAATGAATATAGGCCATAGGGTAAATTCAAAGTTTCTTTAAATCCAGATTCTGTAAATGCAAAAGAAACCTTGGATACACTCAACCTCGCACCTACCCCAAATCCTATAGTGTGCCCAAACAGGGGGGTTGCAGGGGGGCAGCATGCCCCCCCATACATATATCACTGTTTAAACGCCGCCGTAATGCGTAAGCAAGCAAAAAAAGCAAATATCCCATACAAAAGTAGTTTTAGTTATAGTACTGTGGGTGGTCCGCTTTTACTTCACTTTTTTACCATAAGAAAGTGTTTCTCCTCCATAATTTGATGTTTTTTATCAACAGCAAACACTTTTTTATCGATTCGTAAAAAAAAAAGTTAATTTTGGTGGGGGGGAATTCCGAATAAGGTCCATTTTTATCAATAACTTTGGTAAAAAAAAAGTTTTCATGTGGTGCAAATTTGGTTTTAAACTTTTCTCATAAGCACCTATCGATCCATAAAAAAAATAGAACATGCCTCTGCGCGCAAGGTCAAATGACGCTTTGACTGGACTATAGCTTCATATGACTCTTTTGCATTTGAAAACATCAAAAAAGGTTCGTGTACTTACTTTTTTTACACGAAATGTCATTGTTTTAGGTGTGTTCAGAAGCAATTTATTAAGAAAATTCTTTTAGTACGATACTAGTTAGAAAATGTTTAAAATTAAGAATGAGTTAGTAAACTACTATAAAGTTAGCACATTGTTAAGTAAGTAGTATCATACTAATAACTTAATAATAGGCTGTTTAAAATTTTGCGCCAATGTTATTAGAGAAAAATATTCATAAACACAAAATTAATTTTTTAATGGCCAAAACAACTCTTTTAGTACTTGAAGGTAAAAACAGAATGCAATATGATTTCTTAAGCAAATATGAATTTATGCAAGAACAAAAATTATAAATCGTTGAAGCGGTTTCTTGAAAAAATAAAATGCACGACTGGGTCCACGAACTTGCTCCTATGTAATACTAGGAATTTTAAAAACGAATGTTATTAGAGAAAACTGTTCATAAGGATCAAATTAATTTTTTAAATTCTTTAAGTAGTAAGAGACGAAAACAGAATGCTATCCAAATATGAATTTACGCAAGAACAAAAATTATAAATCGTTTTAGTGGTTTCTTAAAAAAAGCTTTTATATACAAAATTCTTAAAAGAGTTTTAAGAAAAAATTTTGGTACGCCAATTTAAAGTTTTTATTATTATTCGAATAAAAATTAAACTTACGAAAAGAAATTTTGACCCGTTTCGGATATATCGAATTTTCAAAAAAAGAAAAAAATAGATTTTTTTTTTTTTTTTCAAAAATTCAAAATATATTTATTTTAAAGTTTTGAAATGCAATGTGTTTTAGACTTTTTAGAAGCTTCTCCATAAAAAATTTCATTAAGAACCGTTATGTGGATAATGAGAAATTCAAAATTCGAAAAAATGGTTCTATGGTAGGTACAAGCTGTAATATCTTAGTTTCAATTTTTTTTTTAATAAATTAAAGATCATAAAAATTAATTGAAAGAAGAAAAATTTTATCAAAATTCTAGGTGCTGTTTTCGAGAAAAATACGATTTTTGAAAACCATTTTTTTTTAATTTTTTAACATTTGTATGGTGGGTACCTTTATTTTAAGGTAAAATAATTTTTTTTTCTCACATCTTGTAGATTATATTAAGAAACTTTTATTTATCAAGTTTAAAAAAAAATCTAGCATGGGGTTTTCGAAATATTGAGTTTTGAAAAATAAATTTTGAAGTTTTTTTTTTAAAATCCAAAAAAATTTTTTTTGAAAATTTGAATACACAATTCGCAAAAAAAAATGATCAAAATCGGTGTTACCGTTTTTGAGAAAATCAAAAACAAAAAGAATGGTTCCATGGGGGGTACCCTCAATAACCATTTTTCGGAAAATTTTTTTCAGGCATTACCTAGCTTTATTTAAATGAAATTTTTTTGTGTTTTTATTTTTAAAATCTGTCGAACAGTTTTTGAGAAAAAAAAATATTTATAAAATTTCGAAAAAATTCGTATGGCAGGTACCGTTATTTTTGGTCTTAAAAAAAAAAGAAAAAAACGTGTGGGGGTAAAAAATCAAAACTTATATCTACCAAGTTTAAAGAAAATTGGCCGAGCCGTTTAGGCTGTAGTCGAAGCGACAGACAGACAGACAGAATTGCCAGACCCACTTTTTTAGTCTTCGCTATCATCGTAATGTCAACTTTGATCAAAATCTCGAGTTCGATTTTTTTTACGAATGCATAACTTGCCTTATAGTACCTATAAGTCGCAAGTAAAAAATGTTTTTACTATATACATATCCAATTTTTAACACATTTTTTAGAAAAAATTTTAGTATGCCAACGTTTAGTTTTTCTTATTGTTCAAATTAAATTTAAATTTGCAAACAAAAATAATAACTCGTTTTTGAGATACGTATGAAGGATTAAATTTAAATTAAATTAAATTCACATCCCTCTAAAATAGTGTAATACACAACTGTCGCAGAAGCCTTAACTATTTTACTAACACCCGCAAAGTGTTCAACATTTTTAAGTTTATCAAAAAAAACCATTAAGTATGCGAACAATTAAAAAAATAATATGTTTATTTCAAGTATTGCAAAGTCAATATTTATATAAATTCAAAATTGCATTAAGTAATTTAAGACAATATTCAATAGTGCTTGTTAATAAATTAATTATAAATAATTAGATCGCTTTCTAAATACTGAATAAATGAGAATTTTTGTATCTGCTCTTCGATGTGGGACAGTCTTCTAAATAAAATGCAAAGAACTACCTAATTGGCTACTTTATTTATCCTTAAAGATAAATCTTGTTATGTAAATATCTTTTAAGTAACATAAATTATAAGTATCAAAAAGGTATGCATATTTTGTTTTCCTTAAGACAGTTATTTAAGTTTTAAACACTTTCAGTGAATCAAACAGTTTCTAATATAGCATTGACTATTAAAACACAAAAGTAATAAGGATGGACGTACCTATATGAGTTATAAAACAATACAGAATTGTTCTTTTTCATTAAATGAACTTGTATAAAACGTCTAATCCAATAAATCTGTTAGCTTCACATTTCCAGATTCACGTCCTTATCTTTCGCAGTGAGCTTATTAAATTCTGAACTTGATAACATAGTCAAGCTGATAAGAATTTAATGCTTCAATAATCCCACATTCAATATCGAGTTGCGCTTGCATTGAAAAAACCCTGAAGACTTAAGTTCATGGTATGTACATTACATATCACCTTTTGTGGAATCACCACATGTTTGACGTCACCAAAAATGCTGCTAATTGTTAAGGTTTCCTTCGACGATGCAAACAATTTGACTGCCCTTCTAATCTGGTTGTAATCTATATGGTCTATATTCTTTAAAACTTGAAGCAGGTATTTCATAACCCACTTTAGTCTCTTGAATAGAATCCAAAAATGGATAGAACTATAACCGAGACATTTGCATATCTCGAGCACCATTATAATGTTTCTTCTATTTCATAATTTTATCGTTAATTTTATAAACAGTGTTTAAGTGAAAAAGGCATTCACATTCCTCCCATATGTATGTGCAAACATTCAAAACCAATGTGCATCGGTATCTCCTTTTAAATCCTCTCCAACTTTTCTTAGCCCTCGCACTATGCTTAAACATTTTAAGAGCAGTCATAATCCCTTTAGTACACGCAAAATATATCCAAAAATTTTAAAGATTTACATACACAAATCAGTTTAAAATTAAACAAGATTATTTATATGTATATCATTTACTTGTGATTTCGAATTCAATTTGTTTCCACATAATTTCGTTCATAGTTCAAGGAAAAGGAACAAAATATTAGTTGTTACTTTTATTATATGTATGTATTTATCAGGGACGAAGCGTCCATATATTGAGTGGAATGAGTGCTTCCGTTGAACCATTTGAAAAAATCGTACCTAGCAAGGAATTAAATTCAAAATTCCAAATTGTATTAATATTTTTGTTATATTATTTGTATCTATTAATGAATCTTCATTTACTCCGTAAATTAAATTCCAACAACATTATCATCTTTTACTAAAATTACTAAAGGAAATCAAGATCTCTCTGGTTATTACAACTTAAAATGTCACACTGCAAACCAACTGAGAATGCTCAACATCACTCCATTATTTATAATGCTCAATCTCATGAAAGTTCTTGGTAAAATGCTTAACAGCTATGCATTCCTTATTATCGCCTCCATAACTCAATTTCAAAATACCCTTCCACTCCAAGTCAACTGAAAATTATACCTACAACATCACTCACCAATATTCACAAAATGCTCAAACAACAATAATTCTCAAGCAATATAGAATGCACAACAGCTGGGCATTCCATTATTTCGCATACATAACTTAGATCTCAACCAAAAGTCAAAATAATTTTGTCTCGTTTCTTGCCTTTTGCCCAATGTGTGAAGAATGAGTTGAGTGAATGCATTACGAGAATTTCCTACAAGAGATAGATAGAAAAACAAAGATGTATCTATTGAGTTGCTTATTGTCTCAAACTGATAATGAGTTTAATTTCATGGACAAAAGGGGTAGAAAAGTTTTATTTTAATATAATGTTGGTGCAAATTTAGGTGCAAATCATAAAACAAACAAATATGAATTTAAAAGGTGGTAGTTTTTTAATTATTTTCGTGGCGATAGATACAATCCACCTGTTTTCTGTTTATTTTTTGTTATTATACAAAAAACTGGTCAAAAATAGTATTTCTAATATTCATATCTTAGGTTTCTTGATATAACTAAAGGTTATTTTCAATTATGAGAATTTTAAATCAAAAAAACTTCAATGAATCTTAAGATTTTTAATATCCCCTTATAATGTCATCTGTAGAGAGATCATATTTATGTTTTAAGAGAATTAAATATTTTTTTAGAAATAAATGTGGACAAGAAAGGTTATCTACTCGTAGCTTAGTTCTCATCAAATCGTACTTAGATAATTTTGTCTTAAAAGAAAAAGGATAAATCTTTGCGCAAGGTATCAAGCTTTTTTTTTTAATCAGACTTTACTGTAATATATTTATGTATATTATTTTATGTGTATTATCATTAAGTGCAATTTAAAAGGTTGGATCTCAAAGGTCTTTCAGTTTTGGTTTTATGTTCAGTGCTTCCGCTATCGAAAAAGTCACGCCTCGTGCCTGGTATTTATATATTCATATATCTCAATAGTTTTCAAGCTTAACTATGATATTTTTCATCATATTTATGCTTACAATTTATTGTGATATATTAATACATAAATATAATAAAAGTTACAATTATTGCTGACGAAAGTCGAGCAGACAATTATTTTAGTAAAGTTCTTCCGTTTGGTTTGAACATATAAAAAACGTTATTGAAGAAAAATAATAATTTTAATTAAAACAAGAAAATTAAAAAGAAAATAAATTACCTAAAAATTAAAAAAGTTCTCTTTCGACTTCTTTAAAGCTTCGATTTCAAATCCATAATAATAATTTTTTAAGTGAAAAATTAGAATGAATATTTGAAGTTAAAAACTTAAAAGACTTAGAAATAAATTAAATAAGAACTGGCTGAGTTAATTACTATCAGCAACAACAATCAATATTAATCAAGAACAAAAACCTAAAGAAATATTTAGCATTGCTAAACTCTATAATTATTCTATTGTAATAGATTAAAGAAGCTATACCTGCTTCAATATATGTATATAACCCCCGAGGATGAAAGCCTTTCCTCCCGCATTTATTTCTCAAATATGTCTTAATTAATTTTAATATTGCAAACCTCCTTTTAGCGGAGCCTATGCTAACCGATATTGTTCACATAATAATAAAACCAAATCACAAATTTTAAAATGTTTTTAGATTAATTAAAACTCAAAACAAAAAAATGGATTAGTTATATTATGTCTTTTATATGCCCTCCCGATGGAATACAATAACACCCAAGGCGGTTTATTTGCGGTTTACATATATTTAAAGTCCTGGAGTTAGTACAATATTTTATTTATAAAACAAAATTTCTACTGAGTGACGTTTACTAACCGCTTCTTAGCTTAGCTGTGTCAAACATCTTGAGTTTGGTCTATAATTTAACCATGGGAAGAGTACGAAATGTCGACAAAAAAAATGTCGACTGGACAAATATAAATTTCATCGACTGTTAAAATGTCGACTGAAGTTTGATCGACAAAAAAAAAGTCGAAAGTTTTAAATATCGACTATTAAAATGTCGACTGAAAACTTGTCGGTGAAAATGTCGACTTTTTTTCAAAATAGAGTTAAATAAAACAAGAATGCTCTCTTTTAATATGTTAACTAAATTTTATTATTAATTCAATTTTATAAATTAAAAAATGGGGAGCGTATCGATTCTTTAAATGCTAAAGAAACTTTGCATACATCCAACCTCGCACCTACCCCAAATCCTATAGTGTGCCCAAGCGGGGGGGTTGCATAAAAAAAAAAATTACAGACGGTGCCACATGCCACACAGCACGCGTAACAATGAACCAATTGAGAAGCGAGTTCGGTGAACAGCTTATTTCACGTTTGGGGCCGGTGAATTGGCCACCTGGATCGTGCGATTTAACGCCTCTAGACTATTTTTTGTGGGGCTATGTTAAGGCTCATGTCTATAGCGACGAGCCCGCTTCGATTGACACACTGGGAGCCAACATTTAAGTATTTATTTGTGAGATTCCGGCCGAAATATTAGAAAGAGTTTGCCGAAATTGGACTAAGCGGATGGACCATTTGAGGCGCAGCCACGGCCCACATTTGCATGAAATAATCTTCAAACATTAAATTATATCGACCAAATAAAGATTTCATGAATTTTTCTGAATTTTATTTTTTATTTTTTTTTATTTCCGTTAGCTCTTAAAAAATCACCATTCGACGAATATTTTGTTTTTATGTAAAAGTGTAAGTCGGGACTAACTCCTATTCAATGGTTTAGTGAATCATGGAATAAAAGTTTTTTTTTTATTAATTTAAATGTAAATAGCATTTAACTTACATAAAAAGAGGGCATGATTATAATAAAGGCAATTATTATCTCTATAAGGAGAATCGAAAGATTGAGTTAATTTGAATTGAAATTGAATTTGAAATTTGAAGAAATGTATGTAGTCAGATGTCGACTCAACTCCAGTGAGTCAGCGGAATTGGGTCAAATCAAGCTTATTTCTGCAAGTATTTTGTTTGTTCGATGATTATGAATGGAGGTGGTAGCCTGAATTTTATGATTTGAAGACAGGGAGACATAGTGTGTCCATTATCGTGAGGGGCTTCTCGAAACGTGGACCCGTGTGTGGTGTGTGCCACCCGCCCTACGCCAGCCGCCTCTGTCCTTAAACATAATTGTTTTTCTATAATAATAACTTAAATTCAAGAGCAATCATAGTTAGCAACAGAATAATAAATGCTGACCAGCTTAATTCAAGAATGTATGTATGTATATATTTGCTTTTATTTTTTAATTTAGAAGATATTAAAAGTTTCTGCTCTCTTTCAAACTGGTTATGGAAGCATCCATTTCCTATTAAATTTAATGAAATGTTCTTGCAGATGATACTCAATTAGTTTTACTCTGAAAGTTCAGCTGCGTCTGCGGTATGGTGGTTTCAAAATGGTATAGACGTAGTGTCTATGAATGTGCGGATGGATGTATTTATTTAAGAATGTACAGTAGGGTGGTCTACGATTAACTTTTTTGTTATATTTTGTTTAACTTTGTTTTGATAATTAAGTACATTTGACTTGATTAAATATCTGTGGTGTTTGGTAGAAACATGATAACTCCATAAAATAATTTGCATCATTACATTCACTTTATATCGAGCTCGAACCTAAAGGGATAAAGCGATTTCTCCAAATTTGAAGAAAATCAGTCAACTCGTTTCAGCCCTAGCTCCATGTAAAGTGCACGTAAGAACGCAAATTATTTTATGAACTTATCATGTTTGTACCAAACACCACAGATAATCAGGTTTTTTGAAATTTTTAAGATTATGTTTAGAAGTCAAAATTATCAACTATGCAAGAAATCAATTTTTTTCGATATAGAATCCAGACTATGGTACTTATGGTACTTATGCATAGTTGTTTTGCAATTTGAAAATTCTTGATAAAAACATGGATATAATTAAAGAAAAATTTTCCCATCCTCAAAAATAAAAATAAAATATGCAAAGAAAACTAATAAATGGTAAAAGGAATTTTATTTATTTTTTTTTATTTACGAAATTTCTTGAAAATTTTTCTAAAAAATAAGTGTATGACAACTAAGTTTGGCGACAGGTTAATTCCCTTTCCCGTAAAACTAAAAGAATTACGAGACCGACAACAAGCCTCGGAAACGGACTGATCACACGACGACAACCCACGCAACGAAAACTGAAAAACGATTTACGAATTTTCTTATGGAACGTACGATCGCTCTATAGAGCTCGAGCTGCTCAGCAGCTGTCAAAATATAAAGCTGACATAACAGCTCTTCAAGAAATCAGATGGACGGGAATGGTGTTTTACAGAAGAAAGAATATGACGGAGGAGGACGGAGGAGTCCTCAGACGAAGAAAAAGAGACTTACTACGAACAAGTCGAGAGGGCCCTCAATGCCTGTCCAAGGTATGATGTTAAAATCATCATGCACCCATAGTTTGCATGAGAACACTAATGACAATGGACTTCGAGTCTTAGAATTGGGAGCATCGAAAACATAGTCGTTGCGAGTACCAGGTTCCCGCGTAAAGATATCTACAAGGCCACCTGGGTATCACCTGATGGAGTCACTCGTAACCAAATAGACCACGTGTTGATAGACCGTCGCCACTACTCGAACTTGATGACGGTACGAACGTACCGAGGTGCCAATATCGACTCGGATCACTATCTTGTTGGTATGGTTTTCCGAGGGAGGATTGCCTTGCGAAGACGTATTGCGCAATGAAAACACCAGTAACACCTTTGGTAATGCGTTCGCCCTAGAATCACTTGATTTAGGGAGAGTAAGTCCTGGAGCCAGTATGCTGTGCGTAAATGAGAAGTGGACACGCCTTAAGAATACTGTCATTAGTACTGCCAACTCCATCTTAGGCAGCAGTTGTAAAAATCGGAACGTCTGGTTTGATGATGAATGCAAGCTAGCGACTGAACGTAAGAATGTTGCGTACCGAGCAATGCAACAATCTCATAGAACGCGGGCACGCGAAGAGGAATATAAAGAGCTCAGAAGAATAGAAAAACGGCTACACAGACAAAAAAATCAGCCTGGGAGAAGAACCTAGTCTGTGAAATAGAAAATAGCCGAGAGCGAGGTCCGCACCAGGCGCGGAAGTTCTACCAATCCGTCCGAAACATGACGCAGTACACACCGCGCTGCACATACTGCAAGGACGGAGAGGGAAATCTGATCACCGATCCTGAAAGCATACTGGAGCGATGGGAAGTGTACTTTAATGAATTGCTAAATGGTCAGCTCACTGCAGAAGTGGAGGCTCTACTACTTCAAGAAGAATACCCTATGTTGCCACCACCAAGCATAGAAGAGGTTGAGAAGGCTATAGGCCGGCTTAAACAGAACAAAGCCCCGGGAGCCGATGGCATACCTGCCGAATTATTTCATCACGACGCGGGCCAGCCTTACGTCAAACAGTTCATGATATTATAGTGCACGTATGGGAGCAAGAAGAAATGCCAGAAGACTGGCGAAAAGGCATAATACGCCCCATACATAAGAAGGGAGATGTCACAACGTGCAGCAATTATAGAGGTATCACGTTGTTGAGTACCGCCTATAAGATACTCTCCTCTATCCTACAAGACCGGATAACCCAATACGCTAAAACCGTCATCGGACAATATCAGTGTGGTTCCATTCCAGGCAAATCAACAACTGATCATATCTTTACCCTTAGGCAGGCGATGGAAAAATGTCTAGAATTTAACATCCAAACATACCATCTGTTTATAGACTTTAAGGCCGCCTATGATAGCATAGCCAGGGTAGAACTTTACAAAGCCATGAGAGAATTCGGCATCCCAAATAAATGACACGACTGTGTAGGTTGACCATGACCAACGTAACAAGCCAAGTAAAAATAGCCGGATTGCTATCCAGACCAATCAACATCTTTAATGGACTCCGACAAGGGGACGGTTTGGCCTGCCTCCTCTTCAACCTGGCGTTGGAGAAAGCAATCCGTGACTCTGGCACGGCAACAAGAGGGACCATCGTCAACAGGTCCAGCCAGTTACTAGCTTACGCAGACGACATTGACATCATCGGAAGAACCGAACAAGCTGTACACGATTCCTTTATCCAGATCGAGCAGGCGGCACAAAATCTGGGGCTGCACATTAGTGAAGGTAAAACAAAGTACATGGTGGCGTCGAATGAGAGAAACAGTTGGTCAAACAATCAAGGTAGCGGATCACGAATTTGAAGTGGTGCAATCCTTTGAGTACCTTGGGTCAATAGTAGCAGCCGATAACAATATAGAAGAAGAAATACGCGGGCGGCTTCTCAAATCCAACAGAGCCTACTATAGTCTGTCAAAGCTCTTCAAATTCAGAAATCTCACCATAACTTCAAAACTGCTGCTGTACAGGACCATGGACCTGCCAGTACTCACATATGGATCCGAGACTTGGGTGCTTAGCAAAAGGCACTCCGACCTCTTAGCTGCGTTCGAGAGAAAAGTCTTAAGGAGAATTGTTGGCCCCATATGTGAGGAAGGACGATTCCGGAGACGGTACAATCATGAATTGTACGCAATCTACCTTGAAGCAGATATCGTGACAAAAATTAAGCTCGGTAGACTCCGGTGGGCAGGGCACCTAGCTCGCATGATCGAAGAGGAACCTGCTCGGAAAGTTCTTTGTATTACATTCTATGGTAGACGACAGCGTGGTAGACCATGCTTGCGCTGGAGAGATGGCGTAGACCAGGACGCCCGAAGCCTTGGGGTGCGCAACTGGATGGCGTCATTTTTCATAACGACTGTATCGCAGGTACCGATAGTTTTAGAGCAAATAAAATTTAAATATATGTTCAAAGCACCTTAATACTATAAACATAATAAAAAATAAAAAGGAATTGTGACCAAAAGTATTCATCGAATTTTGAACAAACCTTGAAAAATTGGAATAGATTTCTGATCAAAATTAAAATTAGAAACCAGTTTATAATCGGTTAAAAAGTTATTGAGTTAAAATTCATTGAATATTATGAAAATTAAAAAAAATTCTTTGTATTCATTTCTTACGATAATTTTGTCTTACTTATTTTTGAATAAGAAAATTAATTTGAGTCAACAGCTCGTAGAGAAACCAAGGCATAGTGATTTGCAACTCTTAACCATCCCTGTGTGCTTGCTTGGTTGGAAGAATAGAGAGGGCATACAATTATCTACCGACTCCAAACGGCTAAGATAAACGCACTACCTCGCAAGAACTTTGGCATGGCAGTCTAACGCAAGAACTAATTCGCCAAGAGGTTTTAGAATACACTCATTATAAAAAATAGTTTATGAATGCGTTTCAAGCGGTTAAATTTGTATTAATTTTTATTTTGAATGATAAAATGAATAAGGCTTAAGTTTTCCCTGTTTTTCTAATTAAGATTTTGGTAAAACATTTATTTTTTTAAAAACCGGTACATATTGATATTTTTAAAATTTAAATACAATAGTAAAAATATCTCAATTTTCCGGACCAGAGCTCCTCAATTTCAAAAGAAAATTAAATTAAACGACAAAACTGAAATCGTGGACCACCCTAATATTATGAATGTACTATATACATTTGAAGGAAATTTCTATCTCAAGAATTATTGTACTAAGCGATATTTTGATGAAAGCAGTCAAAACCATTTGAAAGATATTTATTATCAATACAATATATTTAGACACGATTCAAAAATATATTAATGTTTGTTAGAAACTTAAAAAAATAAATGATTGTTACATAGAAAATTAGAGTTTTTTCCAAGTTCAGAGGAGCACATGGGAAGTTTAAATTATGGATAGGAAAAAACATACAATAGTCGTAAGCCCCTTCCTAATAACAGAAATATATTCCTTAAAATTGAACTATGTAATCATTGTCTTACAAAATTTTGTATATTGCTTATTAGTTTTGGACTTATTTCTGTTTCATTATTTTACTTGACTTTTCAAAATTTCTGTGGCATGTTATAGCGAGCCATTACCTCAAACGGGTCGAACAGAATTATGGAGCTACATATATATATCAGCAGCTCCTAGCACTGCCAAAATAAAAAGGTACACATATAGTATACAGCTCATCAAACTCTACCAAAAGTTGAGTCAATTTTGATATTTGCAACACGGTTAAGGCTGCATTTGAGATGACTTTCGACGATTTGAGGGCCGTTCAACACTTTTCGCTTTTTAATAAGGACTAGCCTTTAAGAAGTTTCATGTACATTGTTAAAAGTTACTGTTAAAGAAATAGCCAAAATTATTTTGAAGTTATTGATTTTTTATGTTTGAATTAATTTACTTCACATTTTTAGAATTAAGCTTTTGGAATTTAATTAAGTTTGTTTTTCTATGTAACTCAAATATTGTTTTTTAATTTCAAATTTATCTGATCATTTTTTTCAAATGTGCAGTTCAATGAATAATGAATTTCCGTTTAAATTAAACTTGACTCATTTAATATTCAATCCATAAAAAACAATAAATTAAATAAAAGTCTTATTTTCTGACAGCTAGGTTAGAATCCCGCTACACCATTGTAGATGTACGTTTAAGACATGATGGAGCGATTGAAATGACAGCTTGTGCCACAGTGATTCCCTTAGCTACGGCTTCATCTCATTGTCTCACACACAATCATATAAAATAAATATGTATGTATGTATGTAAATTTTGAAAATATTTTATTTTATGAAAAATAACTTTTTTTGTGCGGAAGTAAATTTTTTTTACAAATTATTATGTTAAATGCCAGAAAATAATTTTATTTCGTATTCTATTCGCGATTCCGGACATTCAGCTGCTCACGCTCTGCAATGCATTTGGCAAATGTCGTCGGAAAAACTAATATAATTTCTGCACCTTTTTTAAAAAACTACCCAATTTAAAAAAGAATACAAGAAAAACATCTTAACCTTAATCTAGATATTAATTAGAAAAGTTTGAAAAAAAAATGCCCCAGGGAAGATCGATTTGGGAGTGAATATTACAAATTACAGTGAATTAAAATTAAATAAAATGCACGACTGGATCGCACGTACTTGCTCTATGAAAAAATACTTTGAAATTTTAAAGTTAAGTATAAATAAATATAAAACATGAATTTAATAAGATACAAATGTTCGAATGCCTACAATTGCCGTCTGATTTCTAGAAAAGTATGAATTTATGCAAACAAAGTTTAGAAATCATTTTATTATTAAAGTATTTAGTAATATACATTTTAGGAAATAATTTCAAAAAATGATCGTCTACACGTTTTGAAGCAAATAAGCAAATTGTAAGTATTTAATGATATACATTTTTTGACGTAATTTCAAAATTTAATCGCTTACCCGTTTTTTTTTATGTCTAATATTCACCTATTCTGGGTGCCGGGACACAGGAAAATTGCCGGAAATGCCTATCTTGCCCGATAGCGTAAATATAGATATGCCTATAGCAACTAGTAAGCTTATGCTGAAGCAAATTGCTCTGGAACAATCAAATACAAGATGGCTCAACACTACCACTTGTTTGCCGACCAAACGAATCTGGCCCAAACTAGATTTGAAACGGTCAAATTGTTTGTTATCCCTCAGTAGATCTCAGATCAGCTCCGTAATAGGTGTCATAACTGGACACTGTTTTATAGGTATCAAACGATTTCTGCAGGAGTTGCTTGGGCGAGGAGGAAGGGGAAATAATCCCACACCTTCTTTGTACATGCAGTGCTCTCTCTTACTGACGCAAACTTCATCTAGGAGACTATTCCTATAATGAACCAAGCGATCTCATAAACACAGACATTAAAAGTCTCCTTCGCTTCATCAGAGGCTCCAACTAGTTAGGGAACCTTTGTTCCTTATTAGATCGTGTTATCACAATGGACCTCTACTGGTCTAAGAGGGTCAGATGCTTTAATGACATCCAGTTTAACCTAACCTAACCTAATTTTCAAAAAGAAAATTGTATAGTTTTCTTAAAAGTCCAAAAACTAATTTTTCGAAAAATTTTATGAACATTATTTTTTAAAATCAAAGGACATTTTGGCATTTGTCTAATATTAAAAACAGATTGTTATCAAATAATTTATTATAAAATAATTTTGCTACTGATGATGAGGCAAATAAGTCCTGGAAATATATATACAGATAAAAAATAAAAATAAAACAATCCGTTTTAATTGAATTAAATGAAGAAAAACAAAAGGTAAAATAAAATATACGAGTAATACGTATAATTCAGCAATACAAAAAATCATAATATAGAGTAAAAGGAGTTAAAACTTCTAATAAATGAAGGAATATACTCCCGATTTAAAAATTTGTGAAAATCTAAAACAATCAACAAGTAAATCATTGTCACCAAAAAGTATTGATTTAACTGCGCATAAAATATAAATATAAACTTTCATAATTGTTTTTGTAAATAGCATTGTTTTATAAAACATGTAATTTTTAATTATAATTACATCCACTTTTTTGGCGAATTAACTGAATGAATTTCAATTATCTTGTTTCATAAATTATATTTCATTCTTAACCTACTATCCACAGATAAGTCCTGTTTAGTTTGCGGTTATTAATGCGAATTTGGTTGTTTTAAAATAGTCGTTGTGAGATTTTATTGTTTTCTAAATTTCAAAACAATAATTTTTTGTATTTCTCGTTCAAAAAAAGATTTATCAATTGAAATTTTATAATCACAGCTAGCACTAGCCATATACAAATGTATGGACGTACATATGTATCTGCTTTCAATGTTATACATATACATACATAGTTATAAATTAAACTCCATGCTTAACTAGGCGGTATAGCATTATTGCTTTTTTTTTCCTTCGAATGTTCAGTATTAATAAATTCTGTAAATGTTTTTAAACCATTATTGCAAGCACAGTAATCAAATAATATCTTCGAGTGTGTTGGTTTAAAATCAATCACCCAGTAGGAAATTTGCTCCTCAAGGAAAAATAAAGTTGAATTCCTCGTGGAAATCACGAGGCACTTTCATTGAGTAGAAGGTCTGCATTGGTTTCATTCATCGAAAGTCATGCAATGAGTCAGTAGTTAGCAATCCCAGTAGCATCTTGTGCTTTGTTCTCGAAAGAAGGTAAAGAAAACATGAAAAAAAGCAATATCCTTCTTACACATCCTTAATGTTAATGAATACAATGCTGAACACGTTATAATTTTTCCTGCATCTTTTCAGTGGTTATTCTAATCCACAATTGAGTGTTTAATGCCTGCGATGTGAAAGAGAAAACAACCCTTTCTTTTCTTCTTCTTTTCTAGTCTGCGAGCTGAGAGGAAAAAGAGAGAGAGATTTTGACCTGCAATAAACAATCCTTTTTTTTGGGTTTTTCCCGCGATGGGTCGGCGACGCTCAATAGGTCTTTTTTTGTCATGAGTTATTTCTTTTGTTTTGGAATGATTTAGTGTCAATTTTGTGATCACAGAAAACGGTTGTGCGGGGTTTTGTGTTTTCAAACAATTTACTAAAGATTAAATAACAACCATGAAGAAGGAAAACAATTCACCAACGGTAAATTCCCTATATTCTTTTGAATGATTTGCAAAAAGTAAATATTCCTCTTTTTCTTAGATCTCAAATGAACAGGAGAATGAAGATGATTAATCCCTTAGCTGCTCCCCAAATTCTACCAAGTGTCAAAGGAGAGTTTTTCGACCAACTACAACAAGACAAGATAATGTAAGACATATATATCTACTAACTTCTTTAAAATGTATTATAATAGTTAATAAAATAGATACGTACATAACACAAATTTAATTTGTTTTTTTTTTTTTTCATTCAAACTATAAATTTGCATATATTTCAGCCGCTTCTTCTATTAGACCGAGAGCCCACAGCAATTTTTGGGTGTGATTGATAACAAAAAATAATAAACATAATTAGATAAGCCTTTAGTAGTTATTTACAAATGTGAACGTCTTGCATACTCTAGTGGGCGCAATAGTGCATTATAGTGCATTAAGTATGCAGTTCTTTCCAAATTCTAAAAAATTGGGATACAAAATTTGCCATAACTTCAAAATGAGCAGCTACTTGCCCTGATTGCAAATATTGAGGTCCATGACGTTTTGAAGGTGGCCTTCTTAGTGCAAGAAGTTGCCTATTCTTATCGCGTCTGGCAGGCAGAAGGCTGTGTGTAAAACGTCTTGGACTTCGATATTTTCAATCAGGGGGCTTAACTCTACATTTTGGCAAAGTTGTTATCACAATTATTTGGACTTGGAAAGAACTGCATACTTGATGCACTATATAATGCACGATTGCGCCCACTAGAGTATGCAAGGCTTTCACATTTGTAAATAACTATAAAAGGCCTATCTAATTATGCTAATTATTTTTTGTTATCAATCACACCCAAAAATTGCTGTGGGCTCTTAGTCTATATTGATGAAATAAGAAAAGAAATGGATAATGATTTCATTCATATTCCTTCTCTTAATAAAACATCGCCTAAATGTATTCCTTTTTTCAAAACTGAAAAAACGAGCTTCAAATATGTACATAATTCTGTAGTGAATAATTAGTATTTTCAATGATTCTTTCCCTGAGGCAATTGATTAAATGTTGACTCACTTTTCATTAATTTATTTCCATTGAGGAAAGCATCACATCAATAGAACCAGTTTTTTCAGACACAAAAATTACCCATGAAATCGAAGATGCCGTGAGCATAGTGATTTCACAACAAAATATGCATCGAGAAAGTGTGTACTTCCTTGCAATGACAAGCCTGTGTTAAATTCCTCATAGGATTCCGTAGGAAATTCATGGGTGCAGCTCCTTTTCCGTGATGAAACACCTACTTCTTCACTAGTGAATTTTTGGAAATTTCCTACTGGGCAATTTCATTTTACTTAATAGTAAGGAAATTATATGTATATCTTATTCCTCATTATCGTAGCTTTATTCGTACTGATATTCTGTCCTTATTGAAAATTGATGTTCGTTTGAATCTCCCGTGCCGAGTTAATGTCCGACTTAATAAGGAAATATTTTATATTCAATTTACTACTTTACTTCAGCACAATACAAATCTCCCCTAAAGCCAATTGTATATTTTCCATAAAACAAAGAGATATAAACCAAATTGCATTTTATGTATGAGTTTATATGTAGTTCCACAATACACATATTGAATGTGGCGGCAATACAATCTGATACGACATACACAGGAGTCGCATGAGAATCGTTACGATGAGCTTACGAAATGTCTCAGAAATAAACGAATTTATTGCTCACCAGATTAAAGGAAACCTATTTGAAGATATTTGGGGCCTTCCTTGTCCGATCGCAAAGAGATAAATGTCGTTCCTTTTATTTGCATTTTTGTAAATCGTTCATTGTCTTCAACTTATTTTTTAAGATAAATAAAAATATATGTATGTTGATATATGTATTTGAATATGGATGTAATTATATAATATACATATACATGTTATAATTCAAAACAAAAAATCATTTAAATAAACATACATACATTTCTTATATTTATGTATCGTTACCTAAGTGCTAAAACTAGGTAACTCAATTTTCTCCCTATAAAATATATCGACGAAGGCTTAAACTAGAGTTTGCGTTCAATATAATTCCAACGCAAAGAAATATTGGATATTTCTTGTGGAGAGTAAATAAAATGTACCACTGGGTCGAACGATTTTGCTCCTATATAAGCATGTTGAAATTTTAAAATTTGTGTGAAAAATGTTTAAATGGAATTCACTCTTGAAATTGCTAAAGCAACTCCTAAGTTTTTATTTACCTCAAAAATAGAATGGCATCTGATTCCTAGCAAAAATATGAATTTATGCAAATAAAATAATGCAATTAGATAAATATTAATTTTTATTTTGAAAAATGTATAAAATGAATATAAAGTTCAAAAATACATATATATTTTATTCGGTCCCCTTTTTAAGATTTGTTAAAAATTGTCAAATCAAAGCTTACGTTTTTATCTAAGCTTATATCTTATAGCTAAAAATGTATGTAAATATCAATTTATATAAGAACAAATCAACGACTTAGTAGGTAGCGGTTTCTTAAAACAATAAGTTTGCTTATAAAAAATGTTAAGACTTTAATAGCCTTCCCATAAAAACAGGGGTGTTTTATCATCCCAGGTAATTTTATTTTAACTGTAATTTTGATTTAACTTGATTTCTCTTTTCCCCGTTCTATGTACATATTTGTCATTTAATATCTCAGGTGTCGATTGCTGATGAGCAGTCCCCGCGGTGGGTTGTAGTTTTTGAATGCGAGAGCATACGGGATGCACTGGGGTGATATATCACCCCATGTTGTCTTTTTGGACCGTTAGCACTGCTCAAGCTGACGTAAATATCATAAATATCATAAATAATAATAAGAACAAAATTTAGACCTAAGACACATTATGTTATTCAACAAGAAAACATAACCAACCTAACGAAGCAGAGCCCCTTTTGTGCTCGCAGATTAATAAGATAGACTTAAGAAATTAATTATTGTAAATAATATGTGAACATATTTTGAGTAAAATTAAAAATAAACTATTGTAAAAAAAAAAAAAAAAAACCATGTTGTCTTTCTCGTTTGCAAAAATTCTAAGGAACTTTTTGTTTGCACCATTCTTTGGGTTAATAAAATGGTGAAATTTACTTAGGAAATGCTTTCGAATGAGATGATGATGAAATGGACTCAGGTTCCGAAGGTGAATGCTTAGAATTTTAAGTTTTAAGTGGAGAGTCATCGAATGAAAAACAACCGCTGTCATAAATGTCAAAACAAGATTCTTAAGGGAAAAATGGAAAAATGGAATTCACAGATCATCATCGGAAATTGATGATGTTTTAAGTGGAGAGTCGTCGAATGAAAAACAACCGCTGTCATAAATGTCAAAACAAGATTTTTAAAGGAAAAATGGTCATTTGTGGTCTAGGCACCCATTTAAACCTCTAAAAATTTGCATTGAAAATTTGTTGAAAATTAGTTGTTGTATTTCCCGAATACAGGAAAGAGATATGTATCAATTGCATTTCACTATTTTTTTTTTTTTTTTGTTAACGATAATGAAAGTATCCTTTAAAGTATTTTTTTTTTTTTGCATTTAATCCTGGCGAGGGTGTTATATCACCCCTGTTGTTGTGTATGTACATTTCAAATGTTTTTGTTATTGGAAAGTTAAAAAAAAATGTTGGTACGGCAGTTTTAAGTATTTATTATTGTCCAAATTAAAAAAGATGTAATCTGTAATTAATAAATAATGAATATTGTTTAAACTCTGTAGAACAGTTTTTGAGGAAAAAATGTTTTCCAAAGCTTAAAAAAATGATTAGCATGTAAACATGTCAGGGTAAAATTATAAAATGCTATCTACTAACTTTAAATCCGATGTCGTTGAACAAAGTCACAGGCCTTCCCTATCATCGTAATATCAAGCATAATCAAAATCGAAATTCGATTGTTTTACAAATGCACAAAATATAGTGCATACACATTTACATATGTACATATACATATATCACAGTTAAAATGTCCTTTTTCTTGTATCTAGGATGCGTTCCTAAAATAAAATGAAGATTACATTACTTACTCGTAAATATAAGATAAAAGAAAATACCATAATGTAACAGCAACGTCGAAGATCTTATGTAACTTTAAAGAATAACAAAAGCTCATGAAACGAAGGAGTTGAAGCCAAAAGGTTATAGTACGCGAAAGACACCTTAGCACCAATATAAATAAAAATATTCAATGCAATTTTAACAACCCAATAAATACTACATTAAGTACCATAATATTAACACAAAAAAGGAGATAAAAATGACATCAATAATTATAGACCCATTAGCTTGATATCAACAATAGATATATAAATTATTTCTCAAAATAACGAAAAAATCACTTAATGACAACCAATTTCGGGAGCAAGATGGACTCAGAGAAGACTTCCCAACTTCCAAGCATCTGCACACAATCAATCAGCTCATTGAAAAACACAATGAGAATAGAAACCCCCTTTACTTTCTTTTTATTGATTTTACTAAGGCTTTTGACAAAGTAGAATATCGGAAGCGAATTTCAGATTTGCTTGATAATAATCTTCGATTTGCAGATGACGTGGTTCCTCTATATAATTCACCGAAAGACACAATCAATAATAACTGCACTTGCTTCCGCTGGACTATGCTTAAATCTCACAAAAATGACAAATTATTTTAAAGATGACATAATGTAATGCAAACGACACAAAGTTCGACTATGTTGAAGATTATATAGGGTGTCCTCTGATTCGTCAAGGATATTTTAGGATATGGTGGATGGGTCCAATGTTGACATAATTTTTGCTCTGTTAATACAAATGGTGGGAATTTCGTTTAAGACTGCGTTCAAATAAAGATAATATATTGTTGGGGTCTGCAGATATCCATTTTCTAAGCATGTTAATTTTTTCTAACGCACGCTATTTTTTTTACTTTGATGTCAATTTTCTTCCTCAAAAATGAGTTATGAAAATAAGCTTTTACTATTTGTTTTCAATGAACATTAACATTATAAAGATAAAATCAATAAGGAATTTACGGAATTTGTTTTCCAAGAATTAAAAAATTGCAATATTTTTTTTAATTTTGAATACCTATTAGAAAGTTTTAAAGCGTGCTTATTTATTTGACTTTCTTTCATTTATTAGACTACTTGTCAAAACTTTCATTTCTTTCCTCAAAAGTTCTCAAAAGGAAATAGGTTTGGGGTATGAGGTCCTATTTTTTCTTTCAAATTTAACCTACTGTTGGTGTTAAATCTAGGGGTTTTGTTTTGATTTTTATTTTTAGTGTTGTTACGTTCGTTAACAAAAAAAGTAAAATAGTTTATTTTCATTAAAAAATTGACCTCAAAGTCAAAAATTCGCGTTTGTAAGGAAAAAAAAAAAAAACGTGATTATAATTGAATATCTGAAGACCCCAACAAGATATTAACTTTATTTAAATAAAAGCAATTAGAAGTAATTGTCTATCTTCCAAAAACAAAATCATAAACGAATTTTCTACAATTTGTAGAAAATTTCGTTAACATGGGGCGGGTTAAGCCATTTTTAAGTCTCAGAAAAATGTTGTCAACATTGAACATAGACCCATGGTGTAGAACGATTTTGTTCTTCTAAGTGATGACTTGATGAAATACTATATTAAGCTACACAATTCTGTCAATAATGAGATATAGCCTGGAAATATTAGGACAGACATCAAGCTCGCATGCAAAACTGCGGATTCTCTAGGTTAGGTTAGGTTGTTGGGCTGACAATTGATGTTGCTATTGTCACACTTAGATCAATGTAGATCCATTGTGTTACCCGTGAGTGTTATCACTCTTTCCTGATAAAACCTATGTATTCTGTTAATCAGTCAAGCCATTTTGAGGCATTGACGAAGTTCAATATGTGTATTCCTGAAATATTAGAAATATCTTCTAGATTATCAAAGAAGTAGCTACCAAGCCATTTCCTTCTCTGGTGGCATAGTGACGGGCAATGACAGAGAAAGTGTGAGGTGTCTTCATGTACCTCCTCATCACCACATCCTCTGCATAGGTCATCTGTACTTAGTTTCATTTTAAATTTATGGTATTTCAATAAATTATGTCCGGTGATTATGCTCGTAAGAGAGCGAAGGGACTTCTTACTAAGTTGTATAATTTTGTCAGTTCTCTGCTTGTTAAAGCAGGGCCATATTTTCCTAGTAGTATCACAGGTGTCAAGTAGATTCCACCTTTCATTGGATTTCCTTAGGATTATGTCTGAAATTTTCTGTTTAATGTTACAGAGTGGGATGTTTACCATCTCTGCTTGACTAGCGTCGAGCGCTGATCCCTGTCTTGCCAACTCATCGGCATTTTCATTACCTGGTATGCCGCTGTGTCCCGGTACCCAGCAGAGTCTAATATTGTGCTGCGTGCCAAGAACCTTAAGCTCTTCGCGACAGCAAGAGACAAGCTTCGATTTTATCACAGTGGCAGAAATCGCTTTTATTGCCGCTTGGCTGTCAATGTAAAAGGTGATATCAGCCCGTGGTATCGCCATCATTGATACCTGTCTAGCAGCTGTTGTCACTGCCAGGACCTCCGCTTGGAAGACACTGCTATGATCCGGGAGCCTAAGTGAGTTGTTTAGCTCAAGAGGTTCTGAGAAAAAGCCTGCACCAACACCTGTGTCCATTTTGGAGCCATCAGTATAGATTGCTATTTCTGATTCACTGGTGTAGGGTTGGTTGTTCAGCCATTCTTCTCTGCTTGGAAAGGCAGTTTGGAATGGTTTATAAAAGTCAAGCTCGGGTGTTGTATAATCTGTAATGATACTATCACCCAAGTATTTCTGAAGAATTTGAGCATGTCCTATTGCGCTGTTTTTCCAGGTATTAGTCTGGCTTAGCCTTAAGGCACTATATGCTGCGGATTCTTGTACGAAAAGGTCTAGGGGTTTCAGGTTGAGTATCGCCTCCAACCCTGCAGTTGGTGTGGATCTCATGGCACCCGTAATCCCAATGCACGCGAGTCTCTGTACTTTTGCCAGAGTTTTGAGGTTCGTGCTTTTTTCCGTTGCATTCCACCATACCAAATTACCATAGGTTAGTATTGGTCTGATTATCGCCAAATACATCCACCTGATAATTTTTGGACTAGGTCCCCAGGATTTCCCAAAGATTCTGTTACAGGAGTAGAATGCAATCATTCCTTTTTTCGCTCTTTCCTTAGTGTTAAGACTCCAGTTTAATTTCCTATCTAGAATCACACCAAGATACTTTGCATGATCTGAAATCTTCAGCGGGGTGCCTTCAATTGAAGGTATTCTGAAGTTTGGTATTTTCCTTTTATTTGTGAAGAGGACTAATTCTGTTTTTGACGGGTTAACCATCAGGCCGCACTTTCTAGTCCATCTATTAACCTTAGAAAGGGCGTATTCAATCTGTTCACTGATAGTGGGTAAGAATTTACCTGTAGCTAATAACGCAAGATCGTCAGCGTAGGCTACTATCTTTACACCACAGTGTTTTAAATTAATGAGAATTGTGTTCATAACCAGCACCCAAAGGAGTGGTGAGAGAACTCCCCCCTGTGGGGTGCCCCTGGATGTGGACACTCTCATCTGTATCCCTGCAAGTTCCGAGTTAATTTGCCTGTTCTTTAGCATGCACATAACCCAACGTATTATCGAATTATCGATTTTATTGTCTACTAGAGCTGCCTTTACCGCTTTATTGTTCACGTTGTTGAAGGCTCCTTCAATATCGAGAAACGCAGCAAGGGTATATTCTTTGTCGCTCAATGTCTTCTCAATCGTGCTAACGACGCTGTGAAGTGCCGTTTCTACACTCTTCCCCTTTGTGTAGGCGTGCTGAGCTGGGGATAAATCAACCAGTTTCAGAGTGCCACGAATATGTAGGTCTATCAGTCTTTCAAACGTTTTAAGAATAAACGATGTCAGACTAATTGGCCTGAAATCTTTTGCTTCTGTATGACTGGGCTTGCCAGCTTTTGGAATGAAAACCACTTTGACTTCGCGCCATGATAAAGGAACATATCCCCATTTTAGACTGTTAAGGAATATGTTTTTCAGGAGCGGTATTATTTAGATTTCGCTTTTCTGTAGCATCATTGGGAAGATGCCATCAAGGCCAGGGGATTTATACGGAGAAAAGGAATGGATTGCCCATCTTATCTTTTCTTCCGTTATAATATCCGATGGTATAATGTGTTCCGTGTAGGGTTCTGTTTCCAGGTTGCTGTCATTTGACCCGCAACCCGGGAAGTGAGTATTTATTAAGTGCTCAAGAGTCTCATTGCAGGATTCTGTCCAGCACCCAGTGGGCGTTTTTAGAGATCCTAAAGGGATTGAATCTTTGGAAAGAATTTTCCTTAGTCTAGCAGATTCGTTTGTCCCTTCGATTTCACTGCAAAAAGTTCTCCATGAGCTTCGTTTCGCTCGTTGCGTTTCTGCTTTAAATTTTCGTTGACTGGTTTTATATACTTCCCAGTCATTCTCATTTCTAGTGTTTTTGGCAGCATTGAAAAGTCTTCTTGTTACTTTTCTCAAGTTACCGAGTTCTACCGTCCACCAGGGTGGTTTCTTTTTTCCTTTCCCTATATGTTTCAGTGGACAACTTTTCTCGAAGGCGCTACTAAGAATCACCCTGAGTTCTTCTGATGTTTGATCAATATGCTTGGGTTCTTGAATCGCAGTGTTATTGAAATTTTTGAGTTTTTTCTCTAATTCCCTATTAAAGAGATCCCAGTTGGTGTTTCTGAAATTCCTATAAGGTTTCGGAGTTTCCACTGAATCATTTATCAAGAAGCCTATAAGCCTGTGGTCTGAGAATGATTCTTCTTTGAGAACATTCCATTGGTCGATTGAAACTGTATCTGAATTATTAGTAACAGTTATATCAATCACTTCTTCCCTGTTTTTTATAACAAAAGTGGGCTCATTGCCCCTATTTGCTACCAGTAAATTATGTTCTATAATAAATTCAAAAAGAGACTCACCTCTACTGTTGGTGTCGGTACTTGCCCATTGAGCATGATGTGAGTTAGCATCACATCCTAGAACCACGTCCCATCCTTCGATTGCTGCTCGCTCTACTAGCTGGACTGTTAGGTCTGCAGGTGGTCCCTCCGTCCCGTCATATGGCATATAGCAAGATGCCAGGATGAGTGGTGGGAGCCCGATCCGCTCTAGCTTCACGACAGTCTGGTCTAGATTACTATATGTAGATAGAAGAAAAAGATTAAACTGTTTCCTAGCTACAATGCAAGTTCTAAAATTACTGTTTGATACCACTTGTGCAGTTTTGAACAGTGTAAGTCCTTTTGAGTGCAGGCCCTTAATTTTGCCACCTGCGATCCAGGGTTCTTGAATAAGGGCGATGTCTATTTGCCTACTCTCCATGAGGTAGACAAGGTTGGCGCTGGCTGCTTTACTATGTTGGAGATTAATTTGTACTAATTTCATGTTCATAGTTTATTAAAAACCTCCCGCCCCTTACTTACTTGCTTGTTCTTGTTGGCTATTAGTCGCAGTTTGCACCGGTTTATCCCGATCCGAACTTTGAAGCCAATTTTCCTCAAAAGTGGTATAGACTTGTGACTGAGCTGCACAACCACTTCTGTGCCGTCTTTGGTCTGCTCTCCCATCTCAAGCATCCGTGGACGGTTCTGAGATTACCGAAGAGAGGCGGTTGCCCGTTCTTAACGATAACGTCGTTCACCTCGTCCAGGATTCTGACTTCCATCAACTGCCATTGATCATCGGAGAGTTTTCGGGAGGGTGTACCGAAATCCGCAATGGCAAATTGTCGCTTCTCCGTAGTCCCTTCCGTGATCAAGGTCTTTCTTCTCTTCGTTTTGGGTGAAGGATTTGTAGGCGAAGATTTATCATCCTGCCTCGTTCTTTTAGACGCCGTTGAGTTTGGTTCAGGGTGGGGCGTAATGCCGACCGTCTCCTTTGCCGCTCTCAAGGTCTTTGTCTTTGTTTTTGTCGAGTTGTTCGTTATGTCAGTGGTCGTCAAGGTCTTTAGTTTTTGAGTAGCATTGCCCAGCGCTAGCTTCTCCCTGGCCGTTAAGGTTTCGGGATTTTTGCTAGATAGACGCCGGACAATCCTCTCAGCGTTCCGTCGTTTCTTTTTCAGAACCCGTTGGGTGAGATTTCCAGCACTCCGTGAGGCCTTCTTCTCGATTACGGTGTTCTTTGTCGTGTTCATTGTCGTGTTCGTTGTTAAGTCTATGACACTACTTCCACTCGATAGAGATGGAAGAGACGTGCCGGAGTTGCCTATGGGGCTAGGGCCCCTAGCGCCACTCCCACACGGCCCCACCATATCCATCTCCAACGGTTGCACCTTCCCGCCTTCCAGTCCCGATGGAGCAAGTGGCTCCATACCAGGTCTGGTTGGGAGAAGTGGTCCCGCTGTTTGCTTCAGCAGCGTCGTCGTAGGCGTATTCGTCGAGGGGGTCTCCAATGAGATCGGACTTTCCTTTGATTGGATTTTACCAGTCGGCGGATTTGGCGGTCCCATTAGAGTGTTCACGCTCGTACCCTCTGTAGAATTCACCTCTTTGGACGGCTGGGAAAGTACCCTTCCTGTCCTCTTAGGATCATTCGCCAGAAAAGCACGAGCGTTTTGAAGACGTCTTCGTTCAATGTCGTTGAATTCCTTCCAATTCCGACTTCCAAGTCGTTTGACCGTCTTCTTACAGTTGGAGATTCTACTCCGAACTGAAGTGGTCGACAAACCTGAGAAGGCGGAGCTGGCAACGGAACACGCGTCGTCGTCTGAAGGGGTGAGGAGAAGGTCTTCTTCCTCTTGTGTTGTAATTGTCGTTGTCGTTGTCTTTGTCGTCTTGTCTTGTTGTTGTTGTTCGTTTTTATTTGTCACTGGCGACTTATCCCCTCCTCCTGTTGGAGAGGCCAAGCCCGCGCCGCCAGCCGTGACTTCTGTCGACGTTTCAGCGTATATCCCCGCTGATGTTTTGTTCGTTTGTTGTGACAAGTCCATAGTTTTATCGTTGTGGGTTCCTCTTAGTTGGCTTAAAACCTCAGCAGATCGATTGAGGATTTAATAAATATAAATCCAAAGCCGATCAGCCGAGGCTTCAAACGTAAGCCTCCCCACCGCAACAAGGTGGAAACCCGGCGAGGAGGGCGGATTCTCTAAATAAATATATAACGAAAATTGTTGAACATAAATACATTGAAAAAAAGCTGGAAAACAAAAAGAAAGCGATAGAGAACATGAGATGGTTTCGTTTTTGTAGCTTGCTTGTAAGAAATAACGTAACGTTAAAAATATAGCGATAGAAAGCGCAATAAGGGTATACTATAATTCCATATAATTGTTGGTATTCGTACATTATTCTGCTTTATGTAGGTACTAGCCGCCCGTGCTCGCATTGCTAACTACGAATATTTTTTTTTTTTTTAATTGTGAATCTAAACCATTCTCAGATCCCCTTGAACACACACAAAAAATTTCATCAAAATCGGTCCAGTCGTTTAAGAGAAGTTCAGTGACATACACACTCACAGAAGAATTATATATATTAAGATGTATGTACATAGGTTTTTTTTACTGGATTTCTATTTCTTATATATTAGTTTGGATTCGAAATATTTTTAAATTTATATAAAAAAAATATAGAAAGTTCATTATCTACTTGTACATATGTATATACATGTATGGAGCCTTATAATAAGTTTGTTTTATTCTCATTCTAAAACTGATTTTATTTAGGTATATTTTTGTCTTGTTCATTACTGCAATGTTTCTTTGTTTCCCATTTATGTATCCAGTATTGAGTAGTCTGTAATTTTTTGTCTCGCCTGTGTTGCGCTTTAAGCGCGTGAATTTTTTCCCGATTTATATTTTCGAAATTTCAGACAAAACGTCGGCTTTTTTTGATTAAATTTATAAAATTTTCGTCAAGTTGATCCCACAAAACTTTTTTCTCGTTGCTCCACAGTTTTCGCGACATTTTTAAATTTATATGAACAACCACTCACGTTCTATCTAGCTTTGTAAATGCTTGAGAAACAAAGAAAGTATTCCATTCGGAATGGGAAACTGAGAAACATTTCATAAACATTTCCGAAAATTTTCTCTGTTTCTGAAATGTTTTTTAAATGTTTCTGAAATATTTCTGAAATGTTTCTTTGGTGTGGACACAACTTAACACACGTACAAAAAAAAAGTGTGAGTGCTAGGACTCACGGTTAAGATGTGTAAACATCAACGTTCGCCCGAGTGCCGAATTTTTGTTATCGAACGTACCCAATAAACATACGAGTACAATGCAATCATATTAGTTTGTGACTTTAGATATATTCAAATGAAAGCCACTATTTTTCCCACAATTTATCCCTTCTACTTATACTTAAATCCAAAAATATCCCTACAAAGCTGTACATAACCCTTTCCACCTAAACACATGTATTTTTGGACCATGTCCTGTAAAAACGATTTGAAATAATCAACTATTTTGTTGTTTTACTTATTTCTAGTATAATAATTATTTAGGAACGAGTCCAAACACTTTTTTCTTGTTCATTTTCCATTATTACTTGTGTTTAGGATACTTTTAATGTAATAATCAAAAAATTATAAAGTGAATTTAAGAATAATGGGATCAAAAACGCTAGTTAACAACTAAAACCGAATAACAACATAAAAAATTGTTTCGACGAACTATTTCGGTCCTTTTTAAGCCAGGTGCGCACATTCAATTTTTAGTTTCGCAAATGCTTTGTTCGGGCAACTAAAAAGTTTGTGACACAAACTAAACGATTTCCTAAAATGAGTTCGCTATTTTGTGTAAAATATAATTATATGCACCTGCGCGGACATTCAACCAAATAGTTCATCTGTTTTCTACATATAAGCAACCAAACAGTTGTTGTGCAACTAAAAATTGAATGTGCGCGCCTAGCCTTACACGCCATGTCGGCATACTACTTCGATTCCCAAAGTTCGCACTGCCGTGTCGACACTTATTCATTTCACACGACCCAAAAACAAAAACTTTATCGACAATATGCTTCGATGAAGTAGTTCGTGGCATGTGTAAGGAGTAAGTGGACTCCGCTACGTAACGTAAAGTTTGTTTGACTTATGTTTAAACAGGGATGTTGCTTGAGACAGCATTATATTTTTACACGTATATTCAAACAGAGATGTTATCTCATAGAAAATAGACTGTTTTTACACGAATCCGATTTTAATCTCTGTTTCTCTTTTGGCTTCCTTTCGAGTACATCTGTACTTTTAAGAACAGCGATTTTTAATATAAGTTAACTTTGTTCATGCGCAAAGGAGTTCGCACTGCTTACTCTACTCAGTTAAGCGAATTTCACTGAGCGAACGCCAAATATAAAAAAGAAAACCACAAAGAAGAATGAACTCCGCATTTTTTCTCAACCTCAGCAATTGTAAATGTATTAGTGAAAAAGTCACACGTATAGATTGGATGTAGGCTTGAAGAAAAATCAAAATCTTTTCAATCTAGCGTACTGCATAAAAATATTGTATATGCAAGATTGATGACTGATCATGTATTTATTGGTTCATTTGCTTATAGTACGTTGAAGAACACAGCACAGCATAAGCACTGATTAAAATATTAAAACAGCAAACGAAAATTGTATGATGAAACGGACAGACAAAATAAAACAAATCACTTGGATAAAATTACAAAAATCTCAAAGAAATTCGAAAAAAAACACAATTTTGCAGAAAAAAAACTCACAAAGGGCAACGTCCTCTCGCCACTGAAATAATAGACTTGCATGTGCTTGTCATGCATTTGAACAATGTATATCTGGTTTAACGCCACCAACAAATAAACTTGTCATGCAGCGAAAAAGTCAAAACTTTTTGTTTGACAAGTCACTAGAAGGAGCGTTCACGTTATCAAAATCAAACCAATCCTTTAACTTTTTTTTAGGTTTCTGTACTTTATCTTTCTCCCTCTGTCAGAGATTTACAAACCGATTGACATCATTCCCACATTGTAATGGAATAATTATAAGTGGCAAAAACTATTTTTTTAATCCATTGAAGTCGTAGTCATCATCCAGTTCATGGCTTGACAGATGGAGAACGATCTATATTTTGATATAGTGAATGCTAAAATTAAATTTTGATATAATAAAGAATATCTAATTCAATAATTAAAATAATTATATTGTATGACAGATAAGGGACAAATTAAATTTTGACGTATCGAGAATATTTCGTTGTAGATGTCAACTGATTGCCTTGAACAACATTTTTCGGATTTTTAAAGTTCAACTCTGAAAATGCATTTTTTGCGAGCATAAAATAAAATGTTATCGTCCATCAATAACATGAAGTGGATTTTTGAAGGCATTAAATGAACCCGCTATGAAATTTTACACCAATTGAATTGTCTTTCGTCTTTTTGACATATTGGTCGTGGACGAGAGGTGAAGAAATGTTAAGAGATTGAATTAAGTTCTAGCAATTCCAGCAATGGAAAGTAATAAAATCGAGATTTCAGTACTCAAAGTTTCCAATGTAAACTAATGCCGTAAGTAAGCAATATTTCTAATGTAAACATGGTGTTAAATGCAATCGTCGGTAAGGTAGATTGCTACACGGAACGTGTAACCGTAACGGGTTACACGGAACGTATACGTTTTACACACGTTTTCGATTCACTCTACCGCCGGCAAAGATGTTTACACATCAATAAGAAACGGAGAAATAAGAGAACGAGAGTCGTTGACGTGATACAAAGAACAAAACAATTAAAATGAATATGAGCTGGAAATTTTTCGAGAGTAGATGTACATACAAAGATGGCCCAAAAAAGTGACCAAGTATACAGTCGTTGGCAAAATTATTTGCACAACGTTAAATTTAGACAACATCTCTTCATTGAAGCCCTATAACTTTTAAAATAAACAAGATATTTTTAATATCAATTTTTATTAATAATGAATACATATTCTCAAAACGGTACACAAAATAACAAAATCGAATTTCTAACGGTTCGTTTTAAAAACATAAAAACAAAAGTGGCAAAATTATTTGCACATCATAATAAACCGGCAAAATTATTTGCACATGTTTGAATTACTGCATTTAACATCACTAGAAGCCAAAAAGTAAATTTTTTTTAAATAAAACGAAACGTTGTTATGAAAATAGCATTACCAAGTAAGTTGTGCTTCTTCCTTTTGCCGCAATAACAGCAGCGAGGCGCCTTGGCCTTGAGTATATCAAATTTTGAATCTGTTTTGACGGAACTGTACTCCAAGCTGTTATAAACTCCTCCCAGGTTTCATTTGAAGATCTTCCAATGTCTTGAGGAATTTTTGATTTAACAAGATGCCAAACATTTTCAATGACATTTAGATGAGGGCTCTGTGGGGGCCATTTTAAAACTTCTTGGTTTACCCCAGATAAAAAAGTTTTTATTGTCCGGGCCATATGTATAGGAGCATTATCTTGTTGCAAGATAAAATTACTCCCGATGAATATTGACCCTGTCACTAGTGCAACATCATTCAGTATTTCCAAATAATGCGACTTTGTCATAGGGTTGGAGCACCTAACAATTGGTCCTACTCCACAATATGATATGCATCCCCATATCATTATTTTACCTCCTTTGGAATGCATTGTGAGTTGTGTAACGGGTCGTTTGTTTTTTGATTTGCGATCGGAGTAAAAAAATTTTCCGCCATAGTTACCATCCAACGAACAAGTAGTCTCATCGGTCCAAAGTACACTTCTCCAAAAAGCCGGCGGTTTATTGATATGGTCCCTAGTGAATTCTAATCTGAGGATTTTATTTTTTCATGATAGGTATATGGGGCTTATTTTGAACGGCGTAGGCGTAGACGTTTATTTTATTTTCTTTTTACCTCCGTCGTATCGTCCTTTCACTAACAGCATTTTCACTATCTTTGTTCAAATTATTTAGGACACTTCTAACTTTTGCACAGCGGTTACTTTTAAAGGAACGGATAATTTTTGTGTCTTTCCTTTTGATTGTGGCCCTTTTTCTTCCTCTATCAGCAATATTTTTTACGCTTTTTTGTTTTTATATAAGGTAATAAAATGTCTTCCGGGCACAGCGATATTTAGCTGAAATTATTGATGCCGAAACACACGATCGGAACTCAGAAACAATAGCCGTGCGCTTTTCTGTTGAAAGTTCATTCGTTTTAGCCATTTGAAAAACTTGCTTGACGACAACATCACAACAAACTAAAAAAAAATATCTAATTGCACCGTTTACTATTGATTAGTCGGATAAATTAACTAAAGTTAGACAGTCTAAGCAGTTCATTGCACTTGTGCAAATAATTTTGCCGATTTAATATGATGTGCAAATAATTTTGCCACTTTTGTTCTTATGTTTTGAAGATGAACCGTTAGAAGTTAGATTTTGTTATTTTATGTACCGTTTTGAAAATATGTATTTATTATTCTTCTTCTTCTTCCTTTGTTTCGGCGCTGTTATGATCTCGATGTCGAGGGGATCATAACTCTCCCACGTATCTGCTTCACACTAGTGATCCGCCTGTGGGGTTCGCCGGGGTGATCCGCCTGTGGGGTTCGCCGGGTTGACCTCAGAAATCGGCGGCAAGCCTCCCGGTTTTGTATTGTTCCATTTCTGAGGCCAACTGAATGCTGGTGTTTTTGCATTTGTTTGTACCAGGAGTGTTTAGGCCTACCTTTCTTTTTATTCCGAATTGGAACGTTGTATGATATTGCCTTTTTGACGGGGTTCTCAGGATCTCTCCTTTGAACATGGCAATACCAACTGAGTCGGTCGTGTTCAATTTTTTGGGAAATGGTATTCTTAACATGAAGGCTTCCTCGGATCTTCGTACTTCTAATTCGATCAAGCTTTGTAACTCCTGCTGTCATACGAAGCATCTTCATCTCAGCTGCCGTTAGCTTACTCTCATACTTTTTGTACATTGTCCAACATTGTGAACCGTATGTGAGTGCTGGACGCACAACTGAAGTGTAGAGCTTTCCTTTCAGCTTAGGGGGCATTTTTCGGTCACAGAAGATAGCAGAATTTTCCCGCCACTTCATCCACCCTACGCTTACGCGATGATTGATATCGTCATCACAAGTAGCTTCGTTGTTTATCATAGACCCCAGATATTTAAACTTTTCACACTTGGGAAGCACTACTCCATTCAAATAAATGTCTGGAATAGGCCTGTGTGGATCAGAAAATGGGCAGCATAGGTATTCTGTCTTTTTCGCGCTTATGCGGTACCCACTTCCTTCTAGAACATCCACCCATACGTCAAGTGCTCGTTGTAGGGATATCGGGTCTTCACTTATGATGGCTCCATCGTCAGCAAAGAATAACTGATGCACTTTTGGATCCGTCACTTTGCCTTCAAGCAGGTAATCAAGAACTGTAATAAAGAGCAGGGGACTCAAGACACTTCCCTGGTGTACACCTACTGTGATTTCGAATTCTTCGGTGACTCCAGCTGCGCATCTTACTTTAGTAACTGCTCCATCATACATGTCCATAATTATCCGCACATAGGTTTCTGGAACTCCTCGTTGCCTGAGGGCCACCCATATTAGATCTCGTGGTTGCCGATCGAATGCTTTTTCAAAATCAACCAATACGACATGCAAATCTTCCAAAGAATCCCGATGTTTTTCCATAATTATTCTTATACTCTGGATTGCATCCGTGGTTGACTTACCCCCGACAAACCCGCACTGGTCATCAGATAGCCTAATTATTTTTCGCAGTCGGCTACCCAAGACTCGCTCAACGATCTTCATGGTGTGTGACATCAGCTTAATCGAACGGTAATTATCACAGCTTCGAGTATCACCCTTTCCTTTATAAATTGGAAGAAGGTAACTTTCCCTCCATTGATTAGGCATGCGATCACCTCGTATAAGTTTGGAGACAAGAATCATGAGCCATCTAAACCCGATGTCTCCCATCTTTTTCCAAAACTCTGAGGGTATTTCGTCTGGGCCAACAGCTTTTCCCTTTTTGGAGTATTTTACCGCCTCACTAACTTCTTCGACTGTGACGGCGGATACTTCGCTTAAGTTAGGTGAAGCTATTGGAAAGTACAGCCTTGGAAATTGTTCGTTTAGAAGTCCGTCACAATACTGTTGCCACCTGTGAAGAATTTCGTTGTCTTCCACAAGAAGTTGGCCTTGAGCATTGTTAATGAACTTTGGCGAACAAATCTCCTGGGCATTTCTTCTTCTTTGAGCGGCTATTTTGAAGATAGTTGCGCCCTTATTCGTGTTTTGCCGTAGCTCTTGAATAGCACCAGCTGTCGGGGTAGAAATTTCATTCAGCTCCCGATACAGGTTTTCTATATTCTTTGCTTGAATTTGGGCGCACTTCTTCTTCGCTTCTTTCTTGCAGTTTCTATATTCCACTTCGAGGCGTGACTTTTGCTCTGTATCATTAGAGGGGCACTTCGACCAAGCCTTAAAAGCCATTTTCTTTTTAAAATATGTATTTATTATTAATAAAAATAAATATTAACAATATCTTTTTTATTTTAAGAGTTATAAAGCCTCAATGAAGAGATGTTGTGTAAATTTAACGTTGTGCAAATAATTTTGCCAACGACTGTATAAGCGAAAAGAAACGGACGCTAATGACCTGATACAAATCAATAAATACTGGTATAACGATGCTAAGATGCTACGTGTATAGAGAAATATGGGCATAGAATATTTCTAATTTTTTATTTTAATCATATTAAACGTAATTTAAAGATTAATAAAGCTTACTATAATAATAAAAAATAATCATACATAATAATAAAAATAATAATAATAATATTTCAAAGCTATATTCTTAAAGTTTTTCTTAAGTAGGTATGCAAACTTTTTAAAAAATGATTCAAAACGGGTAAAAAATATTAATTGTATGTTTAAGAAAAAGAAAGATAAAGAAAAGAACAAAACACAACTAAAAACTTGATATTTCTTATAATACAATGCAATCAATCTCCAACTCCTATCTCCAATTATTGCCAGCCCATTCAAGAAGTTTCACTTTCGCAGTCTCTATTCCGTACCAATTTATAATCCTTCAGTATCCTATGTTAATATATTTGTATACTAGATTACATTATTGACAAAAGAAGCATGTATGTATAGATGTAACATTCGAAGTTTCCTTGAAGTAGAGACATTAAGTATTGTGCGATTTTCATCAATAATGTCAGCGTATCCTATAGACGAAGATATGTATACAAATACATACTTCTGAAGGAATTTGTAACGCTAAGAAAGAATGTGCTATCTTTCAGGCCATAGATTACTTTCAAAGCACTAATCCAATCTGTTTTTACAATACATACTTTATTTCCCACTAGGGCATTAACGGATCTTAAGTTACTAAAGTACCCGTGTGTACTCACACCTGTACATACATATTAGCTTGTGAAAATGTGGAGATTTAGACAGATTTCTTGTAACGTTAAGATATATTAGAAATGGGCTCTCTTACCTTTGTGCAAATACAATGTGTATCCCTTTATCGCATAGCTTATTAGCCTTCGTTATTTTCTTGTGCTGGGGCACCTAGAGAAGAAGCTTCGCAGCACATGGTGCAAAAAAGAGGATAAGTTAACAACCCACATGCCGCATGTTTTCAATTTTTCCAGCTCACTGGCGAGAGTAAGACTATGATAGATGATATGCGTAAAAATAACTGTAACTACCTGCAATCCTACAAATATGTCAATTCATTTTACCTTTTTTACGCATTATGCTTTCTTGTTTATTCGCCTCGTATCAAAGAAGTTCGACGGCAAAATTCACTTGTGATTCCAAAATATCCTAGTTTAAGTTAGTCGTAATATGGATGTGACCCTTTATTCCAACCCTTTTCTTCTTATATATATACAAAGGAAGAAACTTTGCTTGAAATCCTACTCGTATAACTTAATTTATAAACCTGTTTTGGGTTCGAAGAAAAATACATAAATTGATTTTTAACCATTTACCACGATTTGGAAACATATTGTCGTCCCTTCTGGATTCTAAAATAAAGCCACCTATCCCTATTTTTCATTTGCTTTAATCTTCGATTCTCTCCCATAACACTATGGTTTGTCGGGTTTATAAGAAGTATTAAGGAATTGACAGTCCGTGGGGTTCTTATGTGAACGATATTTGAAAACAAATATTTTAAAGCAAGCAAATCGTTGCCGACATAATAAATTTGTGCCAAAGAAGTTAAGGCTGAATTCAGATTTCTAAACAAAATACATATTCGTACATTGGAAATATTATATTATGAATGACAGTGTTGGTTAGAATTTCAATACAATTTTCAACCCTTTGCCATTTTTGCTTGTTACAATAAATATGTATATATCTTGGAGTTAAATCAAATTGTGAGACATGGTTATATCAGACACTTCATGTCACAAGTCACAAAACTTTTGCATTAAGGAAAGCCATAGAGTACCAATTTTTTTATTTTTGAGTTTTAAAAAGTAACTCATAGAGGAGTTCCACGCTCATAAATATCTTTTAGTAGCGGCGTTATGCGTTG
This sequence comes from Philhelius festivus, assembly GCA_963931855.1. NCBI lineage: Eukaryota > Metazoa > Arthropoda > Insecta > Diptera > Syrphidae > Philhelius > Philhelius festivus. Next base: position 260,595,979 of record OZ007554.1, on the reverse strand, counting down.
CAATATCTAATTTTACCAGAACAATCTTTTAGGTTTTTTTTTCTGCAATTGAGATATAATATGGGAAGAAAGTCACTATGTTTTTGCTTTTACAATAAATACAAACGGCTTTATTAATATTAATGCTCCTATTTATCTCTACATTTATATATGTATGTATAGATACTGAAATTTTTCTTCACTTGCAATAAATCAAGAGGGTCTTAAGGGAGGCATTTAAAAATATTGCCGTCAAAGTGTATTTTTATCATATTTTCTCGTATTCTAGATAAATAAGATCTATTAGTTCAAGATCGTTGAATACCGGCAAAGCACAATTTTGTAAAAACTGTTGTCTTAGGTGTACAGCATACCTACTTTTAACTTATTTATTTTATAAAGAGTATACGCTCCACCACTTAGCACCTTTTTGAAAATATGTAAATCATTTTTATAAAGAAATAAGTGTAAATGAGTAAAATTTAGTAGGTGCTCGGAGAATATGTACGCAAGAATAAAACTATATAAATAGATCAATTAGTCCCTTTTTAAAGTAGGTGATTTCATAATGACACTAAGCCCATCTTTTTAAGCTTTAATTATTATAATTAAGCCAAAGACTTGAATCAAAGACAACAATGTTAAAATAAAGACCATGCCTCTTTTATATACCCAAACATTCAATATCTGAAACCAATTATTATATCTTGTATAGAAAGATGTTACTCGTATGATATCCGTTTATGTAGACTCCGAAATGGATCATTGGTCTTTGCATATACTCGTGTTGTCTAGGGCATGAGAATCCTTCTCCTTTCAATGGCTTTAATGTTCTGTAAATAGTGCTTTGGCTTAACATGATGCCTTCAGGGAATTTAAGCACTTCATAACACTCAGAATATGGCCTATATAACATCACGGGATGATAATGTACGAGTATGTGTATGAACGCTGAAAATGGACAACATCAGGAACAATGTTTACCATCATTATTTCAGATATTTTTTATGAGCGGAAGCGTTTATCTCGTGGAATCATTAAGATACTTAACTCCACAACAGAATGTTTGTCTACATATATTAGTCCATGTATTATTATTTATTATTATCACATATATGCATGTATGGGACTTGAACATGGTTCATTTCAGTTTCGCATTATCTTAATAGGCAATGTGGGCAACTATCTACGGGCCCGGCGCTGTGGCCAATGTGTAATACTACCCAAAGTTGTTTTATTTGGAGGGTTTTCCTTTCCTTTTAAAAAGGTTTTAGGTTAATTTTAAAATTTCAAATAAGGTACAACTATTTTATAGTACTTAAGGTACATTATAAGTTTTCGTACATAGTACATACATACTGGAGCTACACAGCCACCGGCATTTTTAAATATATTTTGTTTAACCATATTCATAGGTATGTATGTATAAATGTACATTGTAACTATACTTGAATGGAGAAAACACAAAAAATTGATTTAAAGCCCAATGTTTAAAGAATTTGATGTTGTTGTACTTTTCTGCCTTCCCTCCTGACCATTTTTGAAAGACACCTTTCGACAATTTCAATAAAGTTTTTTCTTATATTTTACATAAAAGACTGATAATTAAAATAAAAATGTCATGTTTTTTAGTGGTAAAGTATATGTATGTGATAGAAGAAAAAATAATTTCTGGTATAATAAAAAATCAATTCAATTTTATAGTGTATTGTTGCTTCTTGTGCAAAAGAAAAGAACTGAAATTGCCTGAACTTTGGTTATACATCTCAAATTTACAGAGTACACTTGCAATATTAGCAACCAAATAAGCTCACTTGCAGAAAATCAACTTTCAATAAATTGTTTATTAAAACAAAATGAATAAGTAAATATTTTGAAAACTTGATTATATATTTAAATAATTTTATATGATATGGTTTTCTGACTAATAGATGATTGATGAAAATTAACTATTAATCAAGGAATAAATCATTCTTGTATGTAGAACCCCATGGCATAATGGTTAGTGCGTCGGTCTTCTTCCGAGTACCAGCAACCAGCAAGGTATCCGAAAAACTTATTAATAGAGTTTTGTTCAAATGGGTGAAGAGCAACAATATCATATCAGATACTCACTTCTATTTAAGGCGGGACATAGCTTAATTTATCCCGTGTGTAGGCTGGTCTCATCCAATGGAACAAATCTAAAAGACAATAAGACAGAGAATGTTTCACCACTGGAAAAATCATTGCGTAAGCCTTATCATCGCTCTCACTGTTCTGGAATCTTCCCTAAAAGATGGAAAACAGCATTTGTCCATAATGTTGCTAAAAAGGTTTACCCTTCTTCCCCCTCTTTCTACCCACCAATTACACTTACATACTTTTTTTCCAAGGTCATGGAATCATCTCAAGAAATATATTTAAGATCGAAAGCATCTTAATGACTGCCAATACGGCCTTCGCAGCAATCTTCTACTGGATATCTCATCGGAGAGTTCAAAAGATCTTTACATTGAGTAAAGATCTCTAAGATTATTGCGCTTGATATTTCTAAGGCATTTTATAGAGTTTGGCACAAGCCGGGAGTTTGGTATCAGCGAAGCCTTTATTCTTTGGATTAAAAACTAACTTCTGTATCATTCAATACATGTTGCATCTGACGTTCTCAAGCTTGAACTGCACAAAAAAAAAATTGTGTTCCGCAGGGTTCCGTTTTGTCTCCGACTCTCTTCCTCATTTTTATAAATGATCTCTTGTCTGAAACTTCTTATCCACTATATTGTTTTTCCAATGACTCAACCCTCAGCTTTTCAAACTCGGCTTTCAGCACCTTATGGTATGATGGTCTCTACCTAAAGCTGACCAGATACGGCATAAGTAAGCCACTATATAATTTATGACATGCTCAATAGCGGAAAGTTTGTTGTCGAAAATAGCAATTTATTGTACCGCAATCGATCAACTCGTCGATTTCATTCAGCATTAACACCAGCGATCTGATAGTGAGTCTAACTCAGGCAATTCTGTATGTCGATAATCTAATAACTTACAGAAAAATCCAAAAGTTGAGGTCGCCAGAATTTTTTTGCATAATGACTTCAACAAGACTCAGCGATATTGCGATGAACAAAAGTTAAAAATCAACTCTAAAAAATTAGAAACTGTTCTGCTTACGATCCGCCACATGAAATCCCAAGGGATACGAGATCTCCACTGCCGAGGGAAAGAATACTACCTTGGCACCTGTTTAGATGAATATTGAACATTAATGTAAATGCTGCTCTTGAGGGGTAGGAGGTTCTTTACCCTGACGAAAGGGTTGTTTTAGAGAAGCCATCGTTAGGTGTGCATCAACGTTGCCGCATCACATCTTGCAACGGTTTAGGTGTTTTGGAGAAAGTCTCTTATACTTTGATGGACTGTATCCGATCGGGACTGGAGAGACAGGGGTGAAACAGGAAAACCAGTACTAGTTGTTATCTAATTCAAAGTTATATAGGATAGTATATATGTTTTAGTATATTAATATATTAAAAATAAAATCCGTAAATTCAAAAAATAACAGATGCAGATGGTCAAAGTTATGATAATGCTCTTCTAGCGTACTTTCTTATACTCATACAACATGCAACCGTCTTAATTTAGTTGAAATTTCTTATTTAACATTCTACGGATACTATTGGGGGATACGAGAAAATTTGTTTGAATTCCCAATAAATTTATTAAGCTTCATTTATTGATCCGTATATTGATTTCTATTTAATTGATGAAGTACTGGGAAAATAAATAATTGAAACTAAAATAAAAACAAGGTTACTTTTAAATAACAATCAAGTAAATTTAAGTAAAGTAAGTAATTATATATAAGATCAGTATTAAGATGGAAAGTCATGTTCGCAGTAACAGATATGCATAAAGGTTTTCGTCTCCAACCAGTGTTTCTCCATTCTCTGTTATACATATATTCGCCCCTTAACAACCCGTTCTTACAAATCAATTTTACCAAAATTGTCTTATTTTATTCCCTGAGTGAGGCTGCATCTTCAAGAGATGAATTTTACTTTTATCGGTGATTTTAATCTACTTAATTTAATGTAGATACCAACATTGGATCCATCGTGCTTCACTCCTTGCAATCCCAATCCGTTTATATTTCCAATTCACAAAAAAGCACTAAGAATGACATCTCAAATTATCATCCGAAAGCTAAACTCTCATCCATACCCAAGCTCTTTGAAAGCATTGTCTACTACTCTCTTTGTATTCGCTGTAAGTTTCTCCTTGCAGGCATGGTTTTTAAAGGGTTTATCTACGATGACGAGACGAATCTTAGTCAATTTGTTTTCATGACAATTTGTACTTCGGGAAAAGGCAAAAATGTTGATGTAGTCACTACCAACTCCTGTGAAGCATTCGATAAAATATTTTACATTAAGTTGGAAAACAATTGGTTTTATACAATAATAATTATTAAATGGGTTTAATCCTATTATAGAACAACCCATACTATAAAGGGTAATGTTCAGATGTTCCGAGTCTGTACCCATCTTCGCTACCTCTGGGGTTCCTCAGGGAATCTATCTTGGAACACTATTTTTTGCCCTTGCCATAAATTGATGATGATTGCAATACTTCTTCCTCTTACCTTTCTTTTTACGCCCTTGATGTAAAATTATAAAAACATAAAATTGTAATTCTGCCTCAAAGAGATTTAAATTCCTTTCTTACTTAGCATCATACAAATTTCCCAAAGCTCAATGTAAGTAAATTTCGAGCTTTTCAAGAAAACGCCTAACCTTACTCTCTCAAACTTATTACTTCCGTAATAACCTTTGGCCGTAATTTTATCTACCAATGATCTTGGCAAGCGTTGATTTAAATATTGTTTGAACCCTTATGTTAAGCCAGTCAGGTTTGATCGTCTTATCAATCCATCCACTGACATAGAATTGTAGATGTGCAGTAAAGGTTCCTCCGTTTCGCTTTTTGTTATATCCGTAATTCCCTATACTATTCACTGATGCCATCGTTTCTCCGACACTTGATCTTCATAAATACCAATCCGCGTAAGCGTTCCCACTCACCGCACCAATCGCGGCCAATACAACGCAATCACCAGAATACTACGTTTAGCACAGCACATGGTTGACTTCAGAATCCGGAGTTAAAACCAATTTCCTGGCGTGACTTCAAAACGAAAATATTTTGTATTACTTTTGTGTTTTCTTCTATATAACATTATAGCAATATTTATATGAAGGTTTTTATAATACAAACTCTATATACTACTGAAATAAATCAGCCAAGTAGAAGACTTAGCAGAAAAAGCTAATTTGAACCATTATAGCAATATTCATTCATAGATAATTTTTAAATATATTCATATACATATACACATAATGTGCATTTATATGAATAGTTTTCCAGGGGAGAATATTGAGATTATCATTATATGTAAACACTGTAATATCATTGTAATAACATTGTGCTGTCATCCTATGAATTACACACTTATGTCAAATAAACGCATTCTAATTTATAACCTCCTCTGCTGCATATTTCTTAACACCAATTATAAGGAATTAATGTTGGCAAAAGGTTTAAATGCTACCAACCCAACTAGAGAAGTACCCAGATACATGTTGGTTAAGGGTTATCTTAATGACCTAATCTAGCCCTGTGATCAACTAAATAAAATGTAAATATCCTCGATTAAAGCCGTGCTGGCTTTGATTTAGCTCTGGATGTGAGATAACCAAATAATCCACGTTCTTAAGCAAAGATATTTAAAGCTGATTTTTTTATTATGACCCATTCAAATTGACATCTTCTATTAAGAAAATAACTCGCTTTTTTAACATAAAAATTTAAAAATAACTTCCTTACACAATTCACTAGCTAAGCATAGTGAAAACACCTTATTTGTTGATAATGTAAAGGAAGGTTGAAACAAAACCTATGTAGCATATTGCTTGTTAAGTTTAAATTAAAGTTTTAAGTTAAAGCTAAGCGAATAAATATATATTTTCAATCCTAAGCTATTACGATCCAGGATTTGGTCATGGGGGTCCATTTTTAGGAAAAATTAGACTTTTATAAATGCAACCAATAGATAAAAGAAAAGTATTCGTTGGAATTCTTTAATTTTCTCTTTTCCAGTTTTATTTAAAAAAAAGACGTTTTTGAGTGATTCCCTAAAGGAAAAATTGATTTTTTTTCAAAACTGACATGATCGTCAGCTACCATAAAACCCTTAAAATTTGTGTATGTTGGTATTGACTCTTTTTTGATAAGAAGTAATTAATAATCACATTTAAGGCGTTGTTTCCGAAATTTATCACCATTTCTCTCTACTTCACTTTTCCAATCTCCAATATTTCATTTGAAAACAGTTTTCTTCTTACCGCTTCTTAACCCTAAAATAGTGTCTATATTCCACACTCTATAGCCATGTTATTGCTTACTTTAAGAAATATTTGTAGTCTAATTAATAACAATGCAATATTGTCACACCATTGAAACATTCTACACAACAATCTCTCACATCTTTCAATTACCCCAAGCCCTCGTGAACATTATAATATAATTTAAGTTAAAACTTCCCCGAAATTGAACAAAATGGTATGACTATATGACTTCAAATGGAAACAACAAATGTTTTTTGTCATGAGATTATCAAATTAAAATCTTTCCTTCTTTTATTGTAGGTTGAAAGGCTGGCCTAAATGATTTTTAATCCCATGAAACGGTAGTTGAACACAATATAATCGTGTAGAAAAGTTAGAATGTTAAGAGCACGTTTCACAGTATTTATTCTCTACAGAAGAACATACGAAATTACGTGATTCTAGCGTTTAAATTTGCATTGTAGATCCAAGAAAATTTTTACATTTTGTCGTATATTGTGTTTTAACCCTCTCTCGAATTACCTTAGAATAGCAGAACAATCGTTTATAAAGGTGATGGGAATATAGAAAGGCGATGTAAAACACTTGCCTTTATTGCAATTTAATTGATGATAAATTAAAAGTCACCAAGACATTGTGTGAGTTAAATGAAGTCATTGTGTGTCGTTTGTTGTGTTATGATTTTGATTTACTTTATTTTAAATGTAGCGGCAGGAATTCAATAGAATTTATTGGAACAATATTTCATGTTGCATTAAATTAATTTTTCTATGTATGTATGTTTAGGGAATGAATAATTGCTTATGAAAAATTAAGGAACAATAATAAAAAAACATCTACATACGTCAGCAAAAACGAGCGGAAAAAAATATTTATTTAAAAATGAAAGTAGATGAATGCCTTTAAAAATAGATAAATGCACAGCTTATTGATTTGACTTTAAAGTGAAATTCATTTATGTTAACATTCTGTGGTGAGTACAGTCAGTAATATTTTAATTTTAATTTTTTTTTGAATTATTGGTCGGAAGAATTAATCGAAAGAAAAAAAAATTTAAATTCTAGGCGCCATATTCGATTAAAATACGATTTTCGAAAACCATTTTGGTTTTGACATCTTGTAGATTGTATTAAAAAACTTTCAAGTCTTAAAAAACTCAAGCGTGGGCGTTTCGAAATATTATACAGGGTGATTGGCATAAGGTGTTACAAAAAGCTAGGGCGTGTAGGTTAGACTTAGACAAGAAAAAAATCGTACGGGAGGGGGGGGTCTATTTCCCCCCGTTTAGGCGGGAGGGGCAATTTAAGAAAAAAATCACTTAAAACAGAAAAAAAATTATTAGAAAATAACGGTGATACCTACAGAGTAATGCTATGGCATTTTGAAAAGCCAGACATACATTCTTTAATTTTATTTTTAAATAAAGTTGTTCGAGTTTTTGAAAAATTAATTTTCAAAATCAAAATTTGAAAAAAAAAAATGAAATTTTTTTGTTTAAACAATTTTTTTTCAAAATTTTACGTAATTAAGTATTATTTTTTTATTCAATATTCAATGGTCTTATTAATTTTTGATCAAACACAAAATACCGGATGTCAAAATGTTTTGTAGTTTTTGAGCAAATCAAAAATAACAAAAACTACTTTTGTTCTAAGAAAAGCCTTTTATTTTAGTTTTTACGGTTTGGATTCTTATGTAGGTGAATTTACGATTGAAAGGATTAACTTTCTTTTTACTATTCTTTTAATTATCGTCTTATAAGCATACAAAAATGTGACAAAGTACTGGATTAACCATATTTCACACATTTTTTCATTGAGAACACCTGCGTGAGAGCATTGGTTTAAAATTGACCTGCCACTTTTTTATTATGGTGGGGTCGGCTTGGCTTAGGTGCATTTACGAAAGAAAGGATTAACTTTTTTTGTAAATTTTTTTTATTATCAGTCTTATAAGCATACAATAACACATTTTTTCATTGAGAACACCTGCGTGAGAGCATTGGATTAATATTGATCTGCGAATGTTTTTTAAATAATGCAGCGTTACACGCCCTAACTAGTGACAGAAAAATGCAATTGCGAAATAAGAACAAAAATGTTCCTGAATCTTGAAATCAATTTAAATAATAAATACATGCATATTTAGATAAAATACATAATTACTGTTTATTTAAATTTTTAACTATTTTTTTAACTAAAGCTTATTACAAAAAATTTTCGATATGATCCCCATTTTATAGAAGGCAAAGATTATAGCGCCTTCTTATTGCTGCACATAAATTTATACTTAATAAATTTTCCTGTAATTTGACTCCAGCCACTTCAATCCGTTGCTTCAGTTGTTCCAAAGATTCTATTTCCACTTCGTACACATAGTTCTTCATCAATCCCCAAGCATAAAAATCTAACGGAGTTAAATCTGGCGATCTAGGCGGCCATTCTATTGGACCTCCTCTTCCAATCCAACAGTCACTAAAATGTTCATCAAGCCAGTTCCTTACAGTGTAGCTGTAGTGTGCTGGAAATCCATCTTGCTGGTAGATTAAATTGTCTGCTATGGCCAAGGGAACGTTGTCATTCAAATCGGGCAGAAGGTCTCGTAGTAACTGCAGATAAGATTCTCCATTTTTGACTGAATTCAGGAACCGTGGTCCAAGTGATGTAAATTGTTGAAATTTGTTACTCCATCTCTGGTAAACTGAGCTTCATCCGTCCAGAATATCCTTCTAAAGTAATTATGTTCAGTTTCCTCTCTTAGCAATAATGTTCGACAAAATGCAGCTCTTAGTAACTTGTCGTTTGCGGTTAGTTCCTGAACTGGTGTAGTGTGGTACGGGTGTAAATGCTCGGTATGAAGCTCTGCCCATACTCTAGTTTGGGGCAACTGAAGCATAGTAGCTATTCTCCTTGTGCTAAGGGAGAGATTACGTCGGACCATATCCAAAATTCTTTCCTCTATGTGTACTGATGCAGAAGATGAACTTTCTCTCCCTCGGTGCTCCAGTACTCCGTGTTCTCGAAGACGTTGATAGATTCTTGAAAATATCGTATGACTGGGACACCTCCTATTGGGATACATTTCAGCGTAGAGTCTTTGCGCTTCACGACTTCGGCCATGAGCCATACCGTAGCAGTAATGCATATCCGTTAATTCGGCACGAGAGTAATTTGACATCGTGATATGTTGACGACTTGACATTGAAATTAGAAATAATTTGTACAACAAAACAGATCGCGTCGCCAAGCCCCACCATAATAAAAAAGTGTCAGGTCAATTTTAAACCAATGCTCTCACGCAGGTGTTCTCAATGAAAAAATGTGTGAAATATGGTTAATCTAGTACTTTGTCACATTATTGTATGCTTATAAGACGATAATTAAAAAAATAGCAAAAAGAAAGTTAATCCTTTCAATCGTAAATTCACCTAAGAATCCAAAAACGTAAAAAAGGTTTTTCTTAGAACAAAAGTAGTTTTTGTTATTTTTGATTTTCTCAAAAACTACAAAACATTTTGACATCCGGTTTTTTGTGTTTGATCAAAAATTAATAAGAGCATTGAATATTGAATAAAAAAATAAATAATACTTAATTACGTAAAATTTTGAAAAAAATTGTTTAAACACAAAATTTTCATTTTTTTTTTCAAAATTTTGATTTTGAAAATTAATTTTTAATTAAAGAATGTATTTCTGGCTTTTCAAAATGCTATAGCATTACTCTATTGGTATCACCGTTATTTTTTAATAATTTTTTTTCTGTTTTAAGTGATTTTTTTCTTAAATTTCCCCTCCCGCCTAAACGGGGAGAAATAGACCCCCCTCCCATACGATTTTTTTCTTGTCTAAGTCCAACCTACACGCCCTAGCTTTTTGTCACACCTTATGCAAATCATCCTGTATAGTATTTTGCTTCCGATAACTTATTTACCATTGCACAAACATTTTTTGTTTCGCCGACAAAAATTGAGCATTTCTAGCAATTAGTCGAAAACACGCCTTGTTCAAATACCCATAAATCAACTAACAGTGATCTTAAGTGCGAGGATTGTAGATTTCGAATGGCTTAAGACGCTCACATACTACGTTAGATCGAATTATCCATATAAGCTATCTTAAGTTGGGATTATGAACTACCTACATAGATCATTTTTGATCGCATAGCTACAGTTTTTCTCTATTAACTGTGACCCCTACTGTTCTTCTCTTGATTGGTCTACGATTTCTTTGGTTTGCGCATTCAAGCTCTGAATGTTGCCGCCAGGAAATATTCAGGAATGATGAGTTCACACAAATCTACACACGTATACTTACTTTACTTTAGATGGCGCTTTAGATGGCAGTCCAGGGTAGACTACGGCCTCAACCAACAAGTCCCTCCAGCTAGCTCGGTCCCTAGCTAGCTGCCTCCAGTTACGCACTCCAAGTTGGTTGAGGTCGCTCTCCACTTGTGCGCGCCACCTGAGGTGGGGTCTTCCTCTGCTGCGCAGATCATCAGGAGTGGATTCAAAGATTCGACGGGCTGGTGCGTCGGTGTCCATACGCTCCACGTGTCCCAGCCATCTCAGCCGTAAAGCCCGTACAGCTCGTTGTTGAACCTTCTCCTCCATACTCCAGATTTTCATCCGTTTTAGACAGTGTCCATACTTCTGCCCCATACAGCAGGACCGGGATGATGAGGGTCTTATACAAGGTCTCCTTGGTTCTTTGAGATAGGGCTTTATTACTCAAATGCCTTCTTAGCCCGAAGAAACAGCGGTTGGCAAGAGTAATTCTTCGCTTGATCTCTGCACTGAAGTCGTTTTGCGAGGTTATAGTGGAGCATAGGTAGACAAAGTCTTTGACGACTTCGAAGTTATACCTATCCATCTTGACGTTTTTCCCGAGTCGACGATGTTAAGATTCCTTTCTCGATGATAGCATATACTTCGTCTTGTCCTCATTAACAGCCAAACCCATTTTCGCCGCTTCCAGTTCAATACTTGCAAACGCACCGGTAACAGCTCGCTTCGTCCTCCCAATGATATCAATATCATCCGCATAAGCAAGCAGTTGAACTGACTTTTGAAAAATTGTACCTCTATTGTTGGCGTTTGAGTTTCGTATAATTGCTTAAAGAGCGATGTTAAATAGGTTGCATGATAGCGCGTCGCCTTGCCTCAGACCTTTCTCGACATCAAAGCGGACGAGCTTGGCAGGGATTCCGAGATGAGACATGGCTCTATATAGTTGTTCTCTGTCCACGCTATCATACGCGACTTTGAAATCGATAAAGAGGTGGTGTGTGTCGATTTGGAACTCCTGGGTTTTTTCCAAAATCTGTCGAAATGTAAACATCTGATCCAGGGTAGATTTGCCGGGCCTAAAACCACACAGCTCGTTGACAAACGGCTTTAGGCGCTCACACAGTACAGACGACAGGATTTTGTATGCGACGTTGAGGAGACTTATGCCTCTGTAATTGGCACACGTCAGGGTGCCAGCAGCTTTGTACGCTTTCAGCTTGGCTATCGCTGACCGCACTTCATTTAGGTCGGGTGGACGGTAATTTTGACCTTCATCGTCCAGATTGAATGGAATTTTGGCCTTCCTCGCCGTTCAGCAGTTTGGAAAAGTGTTGTTTCCAGATCCTCAGCACGGACTGCGTGTCCACTACCATATTCTCACTCTCATCCCGACAGGCTTCTGTTCTACCTTTGTAGCCCTGGGTGGATTGCCTCACCCTTTGGTAAAACTTTCGAACATCCCCCCTACCGGTACAGTCCTCAATAGACTCGACCGCCCTCTCGCATGCTCTCTCTTTTTCCTCCTTAGAAGTCGGCGTTCCCCCCTTCGTCTTTGCCTGTAGAGCTCCCGGGCAGCTCTCTCAGCAGCTCTGGTTCTTGCCTGCAGCATTAATTGGTAGGCCTCGTTCTTTGCGCCAACCTACATTCTTCGTCAAACCAGGGGTTTCGTTGTGGTGGCCTTGTGAAACCCAGCACATCAGTGGCGGCACTACTGATGGCATTTTGGCAGTGCTTCCACAGGTCCTCCGTAGATGAAGTTGGAGGCGGGCTTGCTGAGAGATTAAGAGAGACGCGGTCCGCAAAAGTCCTGGCGACCTGCTGCGATTTTAACCTCGCGACGTTGAATCTTTTCACAGCATCCGTCCGTCGTTGTGGCGTCATGGATATTCGCATCCGTACTTGGGCTACACACGTATAAGATAAGATGTTGGAAATTGGCCTTAAGTCGATTACTTCATTCAGGATATGCTTGGTATTTCAAACTTTTGAAGAACGTTACTTTGCTATGTAGTTCTTTGAAGTGGTGTCTGTTGTTTTCAATAAATGGAGAGAAGGCATCCATCTCTAACTCTATCGGTTAAATAAACACAATACCCTTTTATTTTAAAATGTAGAATTTACTCGTATAAGTGAAAGCTTAAGATATAACAGTATGAAACAAGGAAAAATATAACAGACTTTTTAAAAATATTAAATAGTGTGGCGTTAGAGTAAGTTTTCTTTTATTTTTCAACTCAAATTATATTTCAGTATATTTTTGATGAGTTATGGTCACGTTCGACAAAAAAATATATTAATTTAAATTGCAGAGAAGAATTTATTTTCCTACCACAAGAATTTCATTTTAAAACATTTAAGTGGTAATTCAAAGACAATTAATTGGATACTTTAAATTACCTCCAACCTACTAAGTGTTATGTTCCACTTCTCTTCCGAAGGAAAACCGTTAGTGATATCAGAGTGTTGGTTTCTCAACGATTGCAAACAAAAACCAACGAATACAAATTCCACCGCAGAAAGGTATATCAACTTCATTCATGGAACCATTTTACTGCTGAATTAAATGCAAATAGAAATACCTTTGGGCATTCAAAGTGATGTGAGCAAGAGAATGTGAATGCTTACAATTATGCGGTACTAGAGATTTGTGCCTTTCCAAACTGGCCAGACATTGAGTACGTTGCTACTTATGTAAAGCACCGTTTCCTATACTGTATATACGTAGCTTTATTATCAGAATTGGTGCCCTGTAGCGTTTGAAGTACCTCTATACTTTTATGAATCCTTATAATTTCATACTGAAGTGAGTTAATGTAAAAAAGCTTTTGCAGACCTAGAAATACGAAAATAAGTAGGTAACATAACTCTTTGCGACAATTCCAAAAATAATTTTGAAAAGGATTCTGATTTGGAGGGAGACCTATCGCGTTTCATTTAGGTTGAAAGGTTAAAATTAAACGTCCGATTGGTTCGCAAGTACATACTTTTGTATGGATAAAATAGAGAAAATGGTCATTAAATTTGTATGTAAAATACATATGGTTTAATTTTAATACGGTTTGATTTGCAAAAATTTCATAAAATAAAAATCATAGATATCCAAATAAGTAAACCTATACAAAAAATAGATTCTCAGTTACAGCGATTTTTATTGCACTGAGAAAGCAAGATTTTCTATATTTTGTCAAAATATCGGAATTATACCGATGGTCGGCTCAAAAAATGAATGGTCTGTTCTGAAATCCTGCTAATGATGATGCTCTTATAATATGACATAACGAAAAAATAAACGAAAAATTTCGTTCTACTTTTCGTTCTGCAGCACGTTAGCTGATCGACTATCAAAATTCTAACACAAGTCGAAAGAAAAATAACTATTTATATATGTATGTAGGTGTATATTAAAAACTATTTACTAATTTTTACTTGCGATGTACTCGTGTGCAGGTACTATAGGACAAGTTATCCCATTGGAAAAATATCAAACTCGAGTTTTTGAACAAACTTGACAATACGATAAAGAACAAGAAAAAGTAGTGAGCCCCGCAATTCCGTATGGCCGTCTATCTGTATATCTGTAGTTTGACCTTCAGACCAAACCACTTAACTAAACCACTGAAGCTATTTTTAAACTTGGAAGCTAAGGGACTTCGGAAATTCCGTTAAAAATTCAATATCTTGAAAAGAAGTGCTCTCTTGTTTTTGAAATTATTTCCTTAAATGTTTCTAAATGTTTCTAAAATACAAAAAATTTAAAAAAAAAAATTGTAAATAAAAATTTGAATTTAATTTTTTTGCATAAATTCATATTTTCTCCAAAATCAGACGATGTTTAATTTTCTTGAACTCAACATATTCTTAGGGATGTTTTAGGAACTCAAATAACTAAATGCTTGCATTTTCTCTAATTACATCAATGTAATTTGGATTTCAAAGTACTTGCAGTTACATTAAAATAGCATGGTTTTGCGAACTTACGCTTGTATATTTTTCATATTTCGAGAAACGTCAAGTGTTTCAAGTGATCGATGAAATTTTATTTTTTTACTTTTCTATGCTATATTTAGAGTAGCGGTATTTAAATTTAGTCACGCGGCTTGTAAATTTCATTTCATTTCATTTCGTAAGAGTCCTTAAAAATACTGTTTTTTTTTTTAATTTAGTGTGCTTATAGATTTAATATTAAAAACTATCTTGTGCAAAAATTAAAAAGAAAGAAAGGATGCGAGCCAGTTTGGAATTCAAAAATGCCTTATAAAATCATAAGTAGGATGTTTAGGGCGGTTTTCTTCACTACTGTTCAACTTGCCGGAAACTCTAAAGTTGGCCAACTCTAAAGTTGATACAAAATCGTGAGTTGAGCGGCAAGTTGAAAATTGCTTTTCTTCACTCAACTCGTAAGTTGGAATTTGAAAGTTGGCCAACTTGAGTTTTTCAGAATATCCCTGGGATATTTGTGACAGATATGTCATAATGTTGTTGTTTTCTAGTTGTAGATTTGAATTTAATGCCTTTATAAATTAAAATTTAAGGTTCAGTATAATTTGTATTGCCAATTCAAATTAAAAAAATAAATAATAACGGAAAAAAAAAACAAATAAAACCCAATTATATTCAGTGATATGACAGCAACATTTGGTATAAAATCGAATTGGAAATTCTGGACGGTGAAAGGGAGAGGTATAAGCTAGAGCGTGAGAGAGCTACTAATAGCGTCTCTCATTGCAAAGCAGTGATTCCTCCATTAGCTGAAACACTATTCTTGTGGTGGGCTTTGAAAGACGAAAACCACAAACAAAGTCACGGTCGTCCCATTTCTCGACTCCAACACGTGGAGTCTTACATTGTCTTATTTCAGGAGTCAAAAATTCTTTTTCTTCATCTTCGCTTTCCGAAGCAGCCGTCTTTCCCAAAAGCAGTTTCCTCGAAACATAGATTCAAATTAATTTGTTCTGGATATTGAAAGCGAAAACAACTTTTGATTAAACAAAATCTAAATTCTAGTGGAAAATCTCAAGTTTGCTCGGCCTACTTCTACTTTTTTCGGGAGTTGAGAAAATCGAAAGTTGATAAACTCTAGAGTTCAAAATCAGAAGAACAAAATCACAAGTTGAAAATAAAAATCCTCAAGTTGAGTTCAACTTTGATTGAAGAAAATCGCCCTTAATATATTTGCAACAGATTAAACGAAAATAAAGGGTTTTCCAATAAGTGTTGCCCTTTTTTACTTGCGACTTATAGGTACTATAAGGCAAGTTATGCATTCGGAAAAAAAATCGAACTCGAGATTTTGAACAAAGTTGACATTACGATGATAGCGAAGACCAAAAAAGTGGGTCTCGCAATTCTGTCTGTCTGTTTAAACTTTGTAGATATGGGTTTTATTTTTTTCCCACCGGATGTTTTTTTTTTTAGACCAAAAATAACGTCAGCTGCCATACCTTTTTTTTAAATATTGTAAATATTTTTTTTCTCAAAAACTGTCCAATAGATTTAAAAAAAAAATTCCTAACAATTTCATTGAGCTAAAGCTAGCTAATGGTTAAAAAAAAATTCCAAAAAATTGTTATTTTTGGTATCCCCCTTGGAACCAATTTTTTTGCTTTTTGATTTTCTCAAAAACGGTACAACGGATTTTGATCCTTTTTTTCTCTGCTAAAGGTCCCTAATAGTTTGAATATTATTGTGAATTCAAGTTTTCAAAACATTCTTTTTTGGATTTTTAAAAAATATTTAAAATTTTTTTTTTGAAAACTCAATATTTCGAAAACCCCAAGCTCAATTTTTTTAAAACTTGATAAATGAAAGTTTCTTAATATAATCTACAAGAAATGAGAAAAAAAAATTATTTTACCTAAAAATAACGGTACCATCCATACAAAAGTTAAAAAATGGTTTTCGAAAATCGTATTTTTCTCAAAAACGGTTCCGAGAATTTTGCTAATTTTGCTAATTTTTTTTTTGATTAATTTCTACGATCTATAATTTAATAAGAACAATTTTGAAATCTAGATATTACTGAATGTATCTACCATAGATTTTTTCGAATTTTGAATTTCTCATTATCGGCATATCGGATTTTAATGAAATTTTTTATAGACAAGCTTCTAAAAAGTTTAAGAAACATTAGAGGTATTCACGATCTATGTAATGCAACGGGTCTAGTATCATTGTAAAAATGCAGAAGTGTAAAATCTTACAACACTACAACAACAAAATATGGGGAGTGCAATTTTGCAATAGTGTCGCACTTTAGCTATACCCGAAACCTATTGCAACAGTAAAATACAACGGTGTAAAATTTGCAGTCGCATTTTTGACAGCTGAGCAAGAGCCACTAGCTTTTAAAATTTAAAAGAAATATCTTATTGTTCTTTTCATTTTATTAAGTTAAATTGACCTAAAAGAAAAAAGAAGCGCCGTCGCTAGTTGGAGCTCAATTGAAAATTGCTTACACGAATGAGGTTTTTGAAACTCTTTATCTTCATATATCAAGGAAAGCAAATTTGAAAATTGACTTCTTTCTATTCTGAGCATTTGTCGAAAGCGATCGTTATCTAATAAAGCTAAAATTTTTTGACGCCAAGCAATGAATTTAGGTACTTTGCTCATCCAACCATAATGAGATGCTAGGACGAATAGAAGGTCTCATTCAATTCGTTAAGGATTTTATCCACAGCATCTTCTTCTTCACATTCTGCATTTTCTGAAAATAAAATATACATGCATCTATGTATGTAGCTTTCTTATGATTTTCGGCCTGAATTTTATTCAATACCTTCGATCCACATAATTTTATCTGCAGCATCTTCTATTAAAAATTCTGTGATATTTTCTTTTTCTGTTTTTTTTTTTGGCATCTTTAACAACTTGAACGAACTTCAATTCATATAAAAATTAAATTTTCAAAACAAAACACAAATGCCAAACTCATTTTGACATTTACTTCAGTGTTGCAAACAGGTGAGAAAAAGTGCGTTCACGGTATACTAAAAAATAATAAAATTTCGCATTTTTACTAGGCTCGTTGCACCAAATCGAGAATAACCCTATTGCATTTCAAAACTTTAAAAAAAAAATTTGTTTGAGTTTTTTTTTGGAAAATTCGATATCTCAAAAACGGATCAATATTTTTTTGTAGATTTAATTTTTATTCGTACATTAATAAACACTTTAAATTGGCGTTCTAAAATTTTTTTCTTAAAAACGTCTTAAAAATTTTGTATAAAAGCTTATTTTTTCAAGAAACCACTACAACGAATTATAATTTTGTTCTTGCATAAACTAATTTTTTCTATAAACACATGGCATCGTGTGCTTAGCTCCAACTACTAAAGGAGTTGCTTTAGTTATTTACAAAATGAATTTTATCCTTAAGAACAGTTTTCTCTAATAACATTCATTTTTGAAATTCTTAGTCGTTTACATAAGAGCAAGTTTGTGCGACCCAGTCGTGCATTTTATTTTAGTATCGTGCTAACTTCATATGACTCTATGACATTTCCAAACAGCAAAATAGGCCTGTTGACCTAGTTTTTTTGCATGAACTGCCATTACTTTAGATGTGTTCAGAAGCTGTTTATTAAAAAAATAGCCTATTCAAATATTTTTTCCAAACCATTTTATATAAAAAGAACATACCACTAAATCGTTTGAGAGGGTGCACCGCCCCAGAGGTTGTAGAGGTATAATTGGTTAATGAAGCTGCCTGATTGAGGAAAATTTATATATATTTGAAAGCTAAGACTAAGAGCCCACAGCAATTTTTAGGTATGATTGATAACAAAAAACAATTAGTATAATTAGATAGTCCTTTAGTAGTTATTTACAAATGTGATCGTCTTGCCTTTTCTAATGGGAGCAATAGTTCATAATAATGCATCAAATATGCAGTTTTTCCAAAGTTTAAATAATTGTGATAACAACTTTGCAATAACTTCAAAATGTAGAGTTAAGCGCCCTGATTGAAAGTATTGAAGTCTAAGACGTTTTGCAGAGAGCCTTTTGCCTGCAAGACGCGATAAGAATAGGATACGTCTTACACGAAGAAGGCCGCCTGCAAAACGTCTTGGACCTCGATATTTGCAATCAGGGCGCTTAGTTCTACATTTTGAAGTTATGGCAAAGTTGTTATCACAATTATTTAGACTTCGGAAAAAACTGCATATTTGATGCATTATTATGCACTATTGCTCCCACTAGAGCATGCAGGACGATCACATTTATAAATAACTACTAAAGAACTATCTAATTATATGCTATTTAAAATAACTCTTTTTTTTTTTTCATTCCTTAAAAGTTTTTGTACTATCCCGTTTTTGCAATCAAAACCAGTTGTTTTAAAAAAACGGTATTATAAAAAGCGGGATTTTAATAAACGGTATTATAAAAAGCGGGACATCGAACTCAAGCCGTGTTTCATAGCACGGGGAACACTTTCTACCGGGTTTCGGCTTTTTTAGTCTTTTTTTTCTCTTTTTTTCGACAAATAAAATTGTAATTTTTTAATAAATTTTCGACGACTTTACCCGCTACGAGCCGCAACACAACGCTTACAAATTTTTCCACCAAAAAGATAGCGAACGTTGGCAATCTCGGTCTTTTATAGCCCGTCGACAACCCTAACCGCTTCGCATAATTTTCGAAAAAAAAAAAACAAAAGATCCTCAAGTTAAATGGCGCCTAAAACGCTTCCGATAGCGCATTTTCTGAGCGAATCTTTGACCAGAAAAACAAAAATTTGGCTTCTCAGTTCAATTTAGATTTTTTTTTAAATAGGCGTATCAAAATATTAATTTTTGGTCAAAATCCGGCCACAAATACACCACCGGAAACTCTTCCAATGCATTCCACAATTTATTTACTTTTTTTTCTGATATTCAAGTAAAGGTTCAAATCGAGACTAAGGAAATGATGTTCACAAGCTTTAACAACCTGTGACCTGCTTCTTGTTACTTTTTTAAATTTTAAGTTTGAAAAATAAATTAAAAAGCTGAATCGTTTCCCACAGCTGAAAGGTATCAGTTACCAAATCATAATCATTATATCAATAATAATCAATTGACTTTTAAAGTTACCTTAAAGAAAACTAGCCTTAGCTCTCATAAGCTTTTGAAATATTGATCCAATATTTGTGTGTAATGCAGGAAATATTGAAAGTATTTTTTTTAATATTGAAAAGCATGAATCATTTGATCAATTAACAAAAGTGACGGTGAGGCATATTTGAGACACATTTATATATATGTCTGTCATGGAAACCATCGCTTACAACGATTAAAAAAGACATGGGCTTCTCAATTAGCCGATATGTAGAAGACACATCTATGTACATCATTTAATTATAAGATGCTTGAAATATTTTATATTTTATAATAAATATTTTGGTATTATTTTTCATATGACGATGCCTTTCCTTTAAATTAATATTCATATGATTATCATTTTCAAAAGAAATAAAATAAAATATCTAGTCTCATTTAAAATTTCTTGCTCAAATGCAGTTCAATAAATACCATATGATATATCACTTGACTGACCGGCAAATATCATTTAACGCTTGGTCAATTTTCACTCAACCGATGAAAATACATTGCTACCATTTTCTGTTTTGTAACTCTTTTTGGTTTATTTCTTTTCTTTTAGTTATTTGGGATTCACTGTATATATTATATATAACAAACGCAAAACCTAAGTGTGACAAAAAACTTGCTGTACATTTCGAAGTTTCCTAAATTAAGAAAGAAGTCATTTAAATAAGGGGGTGCGATTATATTGTATGGTTTTGAGAAGTATTTGGATTTTTCATGAAACATACTTCGTTAGTTTCGGACTTCTTCTAAGAAATGAATGACGACCAAAGAGATTATAATAAGTACGATACAGAGTTTTCAAATAATAACACCATTTGTAAATGCTTTGTCTTTAAAATCAGAATAAAGTTATAATTTAATAAATAAATTCAGACTTCGAAAAAAATAGTTTAAAACTATTAAATGGTTCATATCAAAATAATTCATGGCCCGATTTTTACTTGCGATATAGGTGCGAGTACTATAGGGCAAGTTCTACATTTGGAAAAAAAATCGAACTCGAGATTTTGATCAAAGTTGACATTACGATGATAGCGAAGACGAAAAAAGTGGGTCCGACAATTCCGTCTGTCTGTCTGTATGTCTGTACCTCGAACTACAGCCTAAACTACCGGAGTTATTTTCTTCAAACTCAGTAGTTAAGGGTCTTCGGTGATTCCCTAGAGGAGAAATTGAAGTTTTTTTTTTAGCTCCAAAACTAACGGTACCCCCCATACACCCGTAATGCAAAATCTTATTTATCTCGAAAACGGCTCTAATGATTTTGATAAAAATAATTAGGTATGATATTATGAACAAAGGCTACATTTTGGTTAAAAAAATTTGTTGGCAAAATGTTATTACGGGTACCTGCCATAGACCCGTTTTTTCATTTTCGACTTTCTCATCAACGGAGATCCCTTAAGTTTAAAATAATATTGTATATAAAAATATTCGAAAAAATATTTGTTGGGTTTTTAAAAAAAAAATTTTAAATCAATATCTTCAAAACCTATGAACGATTATTTTTTGAAATTATTTCCTAAAATCAATATTATTTAATACTTAAAATTCGCATCCCACATTTTTTTCTTGAAAAATTTTAGAGAAATTTCTTATATAAAAAATTTATTTAATAATAAAACGATTTCTTAAAGTTCATTTGCATAAATTCATACTTTTCCGGAAACCAGGCGGCAATTTTATGCATTTGAACATAATTATCTCATTAAATCCATGTTTTATATTTATAAAATGTATCTTAAATTCCAAAGTGCTTTTACATAAGAGCAAGTTCGTGCGATCCAGTCGTGCATTTTGTTTTTTTTTTTGTGAAAATCATTATAGTCTTTAACAAAAATAGTCTTTTGTAGTCTTTTAAAAACTACATAGTATCCACCTTCACCTTGTAAACTGGAACACAAATAGATAACTTATCGATTGGAAAAGTTTTCTTATTAATAAACATATTTTTGCTTTGTGATATATTGATACCATGCACCATGGCAACACCTTTAATCTGCAATGCTATATTGCACGCTTATTTATAATAGCTAACTAAGTTTCCGCATATTTACTCAAATAATAAAATGCATATAAAATGTTTTAAAATATTTAACAATACAAATTTTTGTCATTACAATTTGGATTTTGAATGTATGATTTCTGAAAAAATTATTATCTTTTCCTCTTTATCATCGTCAAACCCGTTTTTTTGTACTTGTTGATATTTGATCACTTTTAAATTAATTAATTTAAATGAATTAAAATGACCGTTAAAATTTAATGTACAAAATTATTCTTCATCTCTTTGAGGTGTACTACATTCCTAGCTCATCTCTGTTTCGCTGTCAGAATCCAAGGGCTGTGTGGCACGTAACACCATCATTAAAACATCAAATTAACCATATAACAAGAAATTAGCTTTGGTGCTTTTGGTCGCCCAAATTATTCACGGGCTTCCAGTCTATACGGTTATTTTTGTCGCACCTTTTGCCAATCACTCTGCTCAAAATAAAAATTAAAAAGTAAAGAAAGAGGAAGAGATTTCAATAAGCTTCCCCCATAACTACTTGGCTATGTCACAGGCTGGTATGACATCCGCTAATGGAAATTTTAAGTCTGTATTTTCATATTGTATGTAGGAAAAATAAATTAATTATGTTCATTATTTTCCAACTTGAGGATAACAAACATCAATCAATCCTCTTTGATAAATACCCAAGTGACAAAACATTTCCTCCAATCTATGAAGCTTCCTGAAAGTTGTGCACAACAATAATATTTCTTATTTTGAATAGCAAAATAATGTAATTGAAAAGTTTGGAATGTTTATTTTTCATTTTTTGTAAGGCAAAAGTTATGGTCATAAAATAATTTAAATATCATATAGTTACCTACATAAAATGGTTGATTCGCATAAGAAGCGACAAAAGTAATGGAAGACAAATTTTCAAACGCATAAAATTCATTGTTTAACATTAAAAAAAATTGCATGCCAATTTTAATTATTTAATAATAATCATTTAAGTAAAAAAAATCAAAAAACAATTGTTCTCTCGTTTTCAGGATATTGAATTTTCAAAATAAAATTTTCCAAAATCCAAAAATAATTTTAATAAATTTGTATACTCAACATTATTTTAAATTTTAAGAAGCACCCCTGAACAAATTTCGATCGAGGTGTTAATATCAAAGTGGAAAATATAAAACGTCGTTCTATGACAGTTACGCTAAATGTAGATCATATACCTACAATAGATCACATATTTTGTTTATCAAAAACTATCTCCATTTGGAGATAGATAAGATTCTCCTTACGGATGTGTGGTAGGTACAGTTGGATTTGGAGGAAAAAAACTTCAATTTCTCATCTAGGCAATTACCGAAGACCCTTAATTACAAAGTTTGATTAAAATCGATTCAGCAACTTAGGTCTTAGGTCGATGTATATACATACATACAGAGTATTCACTCAGTGTCTTCACTGAGTGTTCGTCAAGCTTGATCAAAATCTGGAGTTAGATTTTAACAAACGCAGGACTTGCCCCATATTTCGTGTATCGCAAGTTAAAACAAAAAATGGGGGAGTTGGGAGTACGTGATACAGCAATAGGGTATCTTATGCTAATACCTTTTAGGAACAAAAGTTGGATATTTAATGGACTTGATGATACACAAAAATGATTAATTCAATTTTAAATTTGAAGTCATGCCACTGTTCAAGTAAGCTCTCTGTAGAGATGATAACGTCATTAACTCATTAAATGCTAAATGAAGGTGTTTCTTGAAATTCGTTACAACTGATGACATTCAGACAAAATTGAATGATGATACCATAGTCTCCAAATATACAATGGATTTACATAACTAGATTTCACCTTCTTTTATTGATTTTTTTCTTGTCTTAACCCAACCTACTCGTTATAGCTTTTTGTTGCACCTTATACCAATCGCCCTGTATATGTAAATACATATATGAACTCCTAAGGGCTTTCTTATGACTTTTTAATCTAGAGTTCTTATTTTATAAATAAAATCGTCATGTCGACAACCAAAAGAAGAAGGAGGTGGTTTGTTGATTGCAGTCCTTAGTTTATATGTTTCATTCACTTTAATTTATCCATTGAACTTATGTTCCCCCAAAACTTTGGACGCAGTTTATGTGTTTTTTTCCAACACCAACATTTTACTCATTGGAGATTTTAAATTATCGCACATAGACTGGGTTCCCCCCCACCATAAATCTTGTTAAGAACCGTCTTTAACTTCTTCGCAATCCGAGCTTCTCTTTCTTAAAAGAAATATTGCAAGTGACTTACAGCAAATTAGCTA
Source organism: Philhelius festivus (assembly GCA_963931855.1). Classification (NCBI taxonomy): domain Eukaryota; kingdom Metazoa; phylum Arthropoda; class Insecta; order Diptera; family Syrphidae; genus Philhelius; species Philhelius festivus. The sequence continues at coordinate 260,571,920 of OZ007554.1, read as the reverse complement.
CATTAAATTTGGATTTCTTGATTAAGTATTTTCTTCGGACGCTATTAGTATTTTCGTTTCAGTTAGATCTGAAATTACTAATATACATAAATACTCTGAATATAAAAACTTCAGCCGAACTTGAGTACACAGCAACGCTTATGATTGGTCGTATACTTCTGACTTCAGAAAGGCAAACTTTCAGTTGTCAGAAGAACTTCCTACAAAAAATAAATATTTGTGTTTGAAAATCGATGTATGCATGTGTATATGTATGTATGCTTTCTATGAACTCCAAAACATCGTGAAAGATTTTGATGACATTTTCAGGAAATATTAAGATCAGCCCAGCCTCCGGATCAACTGAATTTTTGTTTGCTTTTTTTGCACAAAAGAAACATAATTTGGCAGTTGGCTTAATTAAATGGTGTTTTTTTAGCTGGATGGGGCGTAGGAAGGCACTGCACCATTTCTATTGATATCAGCTAAGACTTAACCACATGACCACCCTGATCATTCCGCCAGAAGTTATCTGGCTATAGATAATAAGTTCTACTCCATAAATAATACTATTCATCCCTACAAAATTACCTGAGAATACGAACTATTGGTATACATAATAAAATAAAATGCACGACTGTATCGCACGAACTTGCTCTTATGTAATAGACTAGGAATTTTAAAAACGAATGTTATTAGAGAAAACTGTTCATAAGGATCAAATTAATTTTTTAAATTCTTTTAGTAGTAAGAGAAAAAAACAGAATGCTATGCAAATATGAATTTAGGCAAGAACAAAAATTATAAGTCGTTGTAGTGGTTTCTTAAAAAAAGCTTTTATATATACAAACTTTTTAAAAGATTTTTAAGAACAAAACTTTGGTACGCCAATTTAAAGTTTTTATTATTGTTCGAATAAAAATTAAATTTACAAAACAAAAATATTGAGCCGTTTCTGAGATATCGAATTTTCATAAAAAGAAAAAAATAGTTTTTTTTTTTTTCAAAAATTCAAAAAATATTTGTTTTAAAGTTTTGAAATGCAATGCCTTTTAGACTTTTTAGAAGCTTCTCTATAAAAAATTTCATTGAGAACCGTTATGTGGATATTGAGAAATTCAAAATTCGAAAAAATGGTCCTATGGTAGGTACAAGCTGTAATATCTTAATTTCAAATTTTTTTTATTAATTTAAAGATCGTGAAAATTAATTGAAAGGAAAAAAATTTTATCAAAATTCTAGGTGCCGTTTTCGAGAAAAATACGATTTTTGAAAACCATTTTTTTAACACTTGTATGGTGGGTACCTTTAGTTTTAGGTAAAATGAATTTTTTTTTTATTTTTTGTATATTATATTAAGAAACTTTTATTTGTCAAGTTTAAAAAGAAATCTAGTGTGGTGTTTTCGAAATATTGAAGTTTTTTTTAAAATCCAAAAAAAAATTTTTTGAAAATTTGAATACACAATTCTATTAAAATATTTGGGGGGCCTTAGTAGAAAAAAAATGATCAAAATCGGTTGTACCTTTTTGAGAAAATCAAAAAAAAAAAAATGGTTCCATGGGGGTCCCTCAATGACCATTTTTCGGAATTTTTTTAACCATTACCTAGCTTTAACTAAATGAAAATTTTGTGTTTTTATTTTTTAAATCTGTCGAACAGGTTTGCGAAAAAAAAAAATATTTATAAAATTATAAAATTTCGAAAAAATTCGTATGGCAGGTACCGTTATTTTTGATCTTAAAAAAAAAAGAAAAAAACGTGTGGGGGGAAAAAATCAAAACCCATATCTACCAAGTTTGAAGAAAATCGGCTGAGCCGTTTAGGCTGTAGTCGAACCGACAGACAGACAGACATCGTCGTAATGTCAACTTTGATCAAAATCTCGAGTGCGTTTTTTTTTACGAATGCATAACTTGCCTTATAGTACCTATAAGTCGCAAGTAAAAATGTTAGTATGGAAAAACTATTTAAAAACTCTTTCGCCAGTTGTCCACAACTCCTATTTTTCTTCTTTTTTTTGAAGAATTTGAAAACCAAATTTCAATAATATACTTTGTCAAACGTATAGTTGTATTCTAAATTTTCTCTCATCACCACATAATGATTACTCGTGTGGACCAGATGGAATCCCCCAAAACTATTGAAAAGTGGAAAGGTGCATCAGATCGGCCTCTGTGATTTCTGTTCGAGTTTTCTATTAAATCAGTAAAATTTCATTGCTTATGATAAGAAAAACTCATTTATTGCACTAATTATTAAAAAAGGTGAGAAAACTATTTATATCAAAACTAGCCAATATTCCAAAACTCCGTGAACAACTTGTATGTGAGCAGAAGATCAATAATAAATGTTCTAATGAATTAGAACAATCAAATCAAAACTAGCCAATATTCCAAAACTCCGTGAACAACTTGTATGTGAGCAGAAGATCAATAATAAATGTTCTAATGAATTAGAAAATGGAAGTAAAAAAGAATGCGTGTACATTAATTTTTCTAAGGTATTCGATCAACTCAGTCATAACGTTAATATATTTAAACTAAAAGCTTTGTTTTATGGCATGTATAAAATCATAACTTGAAAATCTATCCTACCAATTCGAAACTCTCCTTCAAATTGATTCACTGCCCATTCAGGTCTAGCGAAAATCATATGGGTGTTTTTCTATTAATTCTTGTTATACTCGTAAGTGTATAAGCGTAAAAACGGTCTTTCTCTAAACGGTGCAAAATATGAAATAATTATTTTCTCAAGAAATTGACTTATAAACGCTCTAGGTAATTCTATTCTCTATGCTATGATTTATAAAACAAATGAATTTAGCCATACCTATGTTACTCTTTCCTTTTAAAGTTCCTATGTATGACCATGACCACGTCTTCTTATGTATGAACCTCCACCCTCTGAATTTCATTAAATTCGTACTGAATCAGTATACAACATAAATTCATTCACTTTGCTCTGAATTGTCTCCCTTGGGCTGATCCCTACAACCTCCCAACATATGAACATAAAATCCTGCCCCGGCAGTTAATAATGATATAACTTTTTTCACCAACGTATCAATGAACGAAGTAATGCTCCTTATTTGTTAGTCTGTATTGGTATACACTACTAGTCCGGGAGCTGGCGACACGTTTCAATGTCTAAGATGCGTACTCATGAAATACTTTTTTTCTTGTAGTTCTAAGGTAGGTGACGACGAAAATCGACTGCTGCCACCTGGGTAGTGGTGGGTTGATTTACTGTGAATTTTTGAAGTTGCAAAAAAAAACGAAAATTTGTCTAAAATGCGTACTCATGAAACCAGTGACATACGTTAGTTTAACATTTAAAACGATGAAAAAACTTGTGTTTACACCTGGGGGTTGGTCGTTGGTGGAAAGTACCGCTGCCAGTTAAGGGAAGTTGGGCCCCCTCGTAGTGCACTGTAACCTAATTATTTTTTTCCTGGCCTTAAAATCTTATAGAAACAAATTTTTTTGATTGAATTTCATAAATAACTAGACAAAGATTACGGGAAAAATAGCACGTGCTTTAAAAGGTCATCTTTTACCCTAAAAAAGGGCAAAAGGTGGGGAAAACATCCTTTTGAAACTTGTTTTTTTAAATCTCAAAAACTACATGCATTTTGATGAATCTGATAAAGCAATTTTAGATTTCATACAAACATAGACCAAATGATAAAATCATAGAAAAAAATGGGGGTGCTGGGGTTAAATGTTCCCTTTTTACGCATCTCAAAAACAAAATGTATTTTGAAGACTTTTTTCTTCTGAGGTTTTTTTATTCACAAATTCATACATATTTTATTATACACTAGCTTCCCCGGCAGACGTTGTTCTGCCCTTTTTTCTAAAACAACGGTAATAAAAAAATATTTAGGAGTGATCACTTTTCATATTTATAGATTTATGTCTCCATGATAAACAACGATTACTTACAATTATAAGTGTCCTATTTTGTCAATTGCAAGACTTTAGTAGTAGTAGTAGTCATAATCTGGTATTTTCAATGTAATGCCTTATCGTACATGATATTTTTTGTTTGATTACCTGGCGCGAAAATAAATGAAGCCGTCGGTTTTCCGACGCGAGAGCAGGCAACATACAACTGTCCATGAGAGAAGCATGGGTTTTCCAGATTGACGCCGCCAACACTCAACGACTGACCATGTGATTTGTTTATAGTCATAGCGAAAGCAAGCCGCACTGGAAATTGCAGTCGTTTAAATTCAAACGGTACGTCAGTTGGTACCATTGGGATGCGTAGTATCAATACATCCTCTCCCTTATATTTTCCCCTCAGAGTAGTTGCTTCTATCATATTGTTCATTAATATTTTCACTGCTAACCGTGTGCCGTTACAAAGTCGCGGTTGGTTGATATTTCTTAGCATTATGACCACCGATCCTACTTTTAATTGAAGATTATGGGGAGGTAACCCCGGCAAATCCAATGAGTTTAAAAATTCTGGTTGATAATTGACGACATCATCTTGGTTAGTTGCGCAATCAATTGATTTATATGTCCTTAATTCAACGGAAATTTCATTTTGGATTTTGAAATTTATTTCATTTACATCCGTGTTTTTGGCAGCTATATATAGCTCGTTCACTCAACCAACAATGATCTCTGTAATTTTGAGCTACGTTTGGGAACAACTTTTCTATAAGCTCAGTTTTTGATTCTGTAGACTGACAAAAATTGACAGGAAATGTAATGCAGCCTTTCATAACATCTACAGGGATTTTACCATTACCAATGTCAATGAGTTGGTTTGAAAATATTTCTCCAGATCGATCATTTTGCAATTCGACACGCATATTCTTGCTCAAATTTAGTATCTTAACTTTTGTCCACAAAATGGACGACTTCAAACATGCATTCAGTTCATCTGTTGCCTGCTGGTGTAGACCGTGGAATAACTGGTAATGTTTGACGAAAATCTCCTGCTAACAAAATCATCGATCCACCGAATTGGTTTTGATTGCTTCGAAGATCTTTGAGAGTTCTGTCTAATGCCTCCAAAGACTTTTTATGTGCCATCGTGCATTCACCCCATACTATCAACTTGCATTGCTGCAAAACCTTTACCATTAAAGAGTTCTTCGAAATGTTGCAAGTCGGAGTTTCGTTGCTTTGAGTATTCAATGGTAATTTTAGCGCTGAATGGGCTGTTCGATCGCCTTCCAACAATGTAGCTGCAATACCAGACGAAGAAAGTGCGAGTGCAATTCCATTCTGTTGGCGAATTGTTACTAAAATCAATGCAATTAAAAATGTTTTTCCTGTACCACCAGGAGCATCCAAAAAGTAAAATCCTCCAGTTCCATCATTTACAACTTTCATAATTGTATTAAATACATACTTTTGTTGTTTGTTCAACAACGGAACATTTATTCGAACCGATTCCCTTAAAGCTTCGAGATCGAACAGTTTTTCACGATGCAACTCTTGATTAAAAGCGTTGTGCATTGGGCGATTAGGCGCTGCCATTCCTAATTGAGATAATAATTTGTTCGACATCATCAAGCACATGTCTTCATTTTCATGAACCATCAGCCGATAGGAGTAATAGATCACTGAACTAACTTTTTTATTAGTTTGAGCACCTGTCAATAAAATAATGTCTAAATGACAGTCATTCAACATGGACAAACAGTTTGTACAATTCGGTGGCACATGATAATATGTTTGTTCGTTGAGCCCTGAAGTCACCCTGGGGTCGCCCTAAATCGTTTTTGGAAAAACCTGAAGTCACTCTGTTGAGTAAACTCTGTGTTTTTTGAGACATGAACTCGCCCTCAAGTAGATCGAGGTATTTTGCTGGGGCGAGTTCAGGTAACGGTCAAACTGTCAAAAGTCATATGAGATTTCATATGTATTTCTTTTGTTGTATTTCTTTTGTTTTCGTTCATTTTTAAAACTTATTTATAACAAATTTAAAGTTTTATCAGAGCAGAAAATTATTTTGTCTGTCTTTTAGTTGTCAACAAAACAGTTGACAGCCCTTGGGTGTTTTTTGAAAACCGAAATCCTCAGTTTTTGTTGACAACTCTGAGGGTTGTCAAGAAAACCTGGGTCAAACCTGGGTAAAGTTGAACGAACGAACCTAATACATACTGTAGTCAATTGAAACATCGTAACTGAAAGCCGCTCGTAAAACTGTGAAAGCAGTTTGAACACGACGCGTTGCTCGTGTTTGTAATATCCTAATCCTTTCAATTTCATTTCGCTCTTCACGTTGCAGTGAAGTCCGATTTGATTGAAAACAATCTTGGTTTCTCGCGTTTCGATTTTTTCGACTCAAATTGCTGCGCCCGCGTGTAATAGGCGGCATGGTTCTAAAAGCAAACTCAGTCGACAAATAAAACCACAATTGGTTTTTGTTTTTATTTATATAGATTACCCTTAGTTAAGTCCTCTTATTCTCGTTAATTTTGTTGTTTGTTGTAGAATTATTAATTATTATTTAAATCAAGAAATTATTTCCTTAGCTATAAAGTTTTCTTTTATTAACTTCCCATAGGGAGTTATTGTAATCGGTCCGATTTGTCAAATTGGAATTTTTGACATTTCTCGACGTTTCAAGGTCCCTAGAGGCTATATCAATCATTTTTAGAGAGATGTCTGTGTGTGTGTGTGTGTACGTACGTTCGTACGTTCGTACGTTCGTACGTTCGTACGTTCGTACGTTCGTACGTCCGTACGTTCTTGTACCATTTTTCGTCGTCGATATCTCAAGAACGAGTAAAAATATCGACTTCAAATAAATGTTGTTTAATAGATAATAACTTCGAAAGAGGCTGAAAGGGCGTTTATTAAAATTCAAAGAGTAGTTTTTTCACTATAACGGTTTAAAAAAAAAGTAAAAATTTTGGTTAGTTTCAAATATCTCACGAAAAAATAATGCTATTGATAAAAAATAAAATTTAATGTACTCATTATAAGGTCATACAGATTTGATATGAATATGGAAAAAAATTAACTTACCGTTATTTTTTTAAATTAAAAAAACTGAAAAAAAAATTTCATAACCCAGATATTCTAAGAACGGAAAACAATTTGAAACTCAAAATAATTTTATTTTACGAAAAATAATGTGTTTGACAACTGGTGAAAATTTCAAAAAAAATCAATTTACAGTTTTTTTACAAAAAATAAAAAACTACATAAAATTCTATTGAAAATTGGTAAAAATTGTTTTTCGACTAAAATTTCTCGAGAACTAGTAGTGATATTGACTTCTAATTTAGTTTATTTTATACATAGTATAATTTTGTACAATTGGTAAAATGTTGACAAATATTGAATTAATAGTTTTTTTTTTTTAATAAAAAAAACTATTAAAAATTCTAGTGAAAACTAGTTAAAATTGTATTTCAAGTCGAATTTCTTGGGAATGAACACCGATAGTGCCTTCTAAAGTATGTTGTTTTATACATCGATACCTTCCCGTAAAAATGTATACTAAGCAACATTTATAAAATTGTTCAGGAAACGAAAAAAGTTCTAGTTGAATCATAGTGTGCCAAGAGACAATTTTGGTTAAACTAAGTGACATCTGACAAATTTTTTTTGCTCACGATCAACATCAACAATCTCAATTTCAAATCTCTTTAAATAATTAAAATGCTTTTCAATCTTAAAATAATGTTTGTTTGAATTTTACAGCTAAAGTTTGTTCCGCTGAAAATTTGGTTATTTGAAAAAAACTAAATATAAAGTTTTCAAGACCACAAATGGGAAGTTATCAGTGTGGGTCGCACCCAGCCTCTTTTTTTTTTTTTTTTTTTGAGTCAGTGTATTTCAATAAGCAAACGATTTTTTGTAACACTTAACTTTCACATACCCACAATAAACGTTTTTTCTCTCCAGAAGAACCTTCCATGAACCTTAACAAAAACTTAAAAAAGAAATTAGGCGAATTGGTCAAGCCGTTCTTGAGTTTAACGCTTAGCAAAACACATTTTGCGATTCATTTTTATTTATATAGATATATAAAAGAAGGGAGGGGGCTTGGGAAGGGGAATATGTTTTTCGAGTTTTTTGTCATTTATCATAACGAAATTCATTTTTAGTAATCCGCTAATAAGGTTTATTCTGTACACAAATTCAAAATCAAACAAATTCAAAACAAATCGAAAACAGAATTAAAAAGATAGATAAGAATATTCACAAACCAATATATCTATCTAACTAACATTTTTAACTTCCCATAGGGAGTTATTGTAATCGGTCCGATTTGTCAAATTGGAATTTTTGACATTTCTCGACGTTTCAAGGTCCCTAGAGGCTATATCAATCATTTTTAGAGAGATGTCTGTGTGTGTGTGTGTACGTACGTTCGTACGTTCGTACGTTCGTACGTGCGTACGTTCGTACGTCCGTACGTTCTTGTACCATTTTTCGTCGTCGATATCTCAAGAACGAGTAAAGATATCGACTTCAAATAAATTTTGTTTAATAGATAATAACTTCGAAAGAGGCTGAAAGGGCGTTTATTAAAATTCAGTGAGTAGTTTTTTCACTATAACGGTTTAAAAAAAAGTAAAAATTTTGGTTAGTTTCAAATATCTCACGAAAAAATAATGCTATTGATTTCAAATAAAATTTAATGTACTCATTATAAGGTCATACAGATTTGGTATGAATTTGGAAAAAAATGAACATACCGTTATTTTTTTAAATAAAAAAAACTGAAAAAAAAAATTTCATAACCCAGATATTCTAAGAACGGAAAACAATTTGAAACTCAAAATAATTTTATTTTACGAAAAATAATATGTTTGACAACTGGTGAAAATTTCAAAAAAATTCAGTTTACAGTTTTTTTACAAAAAATAAAAAACTATATAAAATTCTATTGAAAATTGGTAAAAATTGTTTTTCGACTCAAATTTCTCGAGAACTAGTAGTGATATTGACTTCTAATTTAGTTTATTTTATACATAGTATAATTTTGTATAATTGATAAAATGTTGACAAATATTGAATTAATAGTTTTTTTTTTAATAAAAAAAAACTACATATTAAAAATTCTAGTGAAAACTAGTTAAATTTGTATTTCAAGTCGAATTTCTTGGGAATGAACACCGATAGTGCCTTCTAAAGTATGTTGTTTTATACATCGATACCTTCCCGTAAGAATGTATACTAAGCGACATTTCTAGAATTGTTCAGGAAACGAAAAAAACGAAGAAAGTTCTAGTTGAATCATAGTTTGCTAAGAGACAATTTTGGTTAAACTAAGTGACATCTAACAAAATTTTTTGTTGCTCACGACAATGAGATCTTTATTAATGTCGCTTAGCATAATTTTTTTGGCGGATAATACAAATTTCAGGGGGCAACATTATTTTATTGAGAAAACATGGCAGTTGATAAATTTTTTTATTTGTACTCTAGTTTCCTTTTCCTTTTACTAAAAAGTGGTAATATTTGTTTTTCGACTAGAATATCTTGAGAACGAGCAATGATATTGACTTTGCCATTATTTAATTTTATACATAATACAATTTCTAACAAATGGTTTATATTTGACATATATCTAGTTTTAGAGCGGATATATTTTGTAAGTGACCTTCCATCAATAACCAAACCATATCTTTTATATTTGAATATTTCGTTTTTAAATTTTTTTCAATTTAAATGTTTGAAACCGAAATAATAAAGTAATTTCTATAATATAATACATTTTGAAACAACTTATACGAGTACGTCAACAATCTCAATTTCAAATCTCTTTAAATAATTAAAATGCTTTTCAATCTTAAAATAATGTTTGTTTGAATTTTACAGCTAAAGTTTGTTTCGCTGAAAATTTGGTTATTTGAAAAAAAACTAAATATAAAGTTTTCAAGACCACAAATGGGAAGTTATCAGTGTGGGTCGCACCCAGCCTCTTTTTTTTTCTAGTATACGTTCCTATCCGTTTTAATCCTGTTTCTAATTAGGTACTAATTACCTAAAATTTCCCCGTCGCAACTTGCAGGACACCTTAATCCCTCAAAGAACAACATACCCTTTTTATTCAGAAGACAAATAATACAAAACGCAATTTTTTATATGTTTTTCTTCTTTTTTAATTTTGTGTTCTTTAAAAATTATAACATTATACTCTCGTCTGAATATCGAAAGTTTCCATTAAACAGAATAAATCTTCTTCATCAGAGTCCTTACTTGTGCTGACTTGGGTGTTTCTTGATTCTTCTTCAGCATCAGTTTCCTCACTATCATTTTGGATACTAGAGTCTATAAAATTGAGAAATAATTTAAAAAAAAATGTATCAAATATAGAAGGAGTCATTTTTGTAATTACCTGCATCACTGATTTTCGAAAGATCAACTTCGCTGATTGAAGTTGGTAATTGATCACCTTCAAACCATCGAAAGTCCAGTTTGTTGTCGATTTGTTGCCATCCGCATTCCGAAGGAGACAGAAAGGTGGGGATTTGAACATATGCGTTGCACCATATCCTTGAGATGTAAGTACATCTCAAAATTTGCTGCCGAAGATCCGATTTGCTGGGTGGTAATATTGAGCCGTCGAAGTTCTTTGTTTTGATTTTAAATTGCTTCTCAATATCATTGCATTTGAAGGATTTTGTAAAAATTTACATTCGGGCTTCATTCACGTCGCTAAGCTGTTTGTAGCCGTACATACAGCAAACAAATTTCTCCAACGTTTGTAATACATCTGCTTCAACATCTGGATAATTTTGAAGTTTTGAAAAGGCTGCGATGAATCGAAGAGAGTTTTGTAAAATTGTGAATGGACGCTTCTTGCCTTTTTTGACGAAAGCAGGATTAAAATCACATCCTGTGAAAGCGTGAAATCTTGGAAGAGCTTCACATAAATGTTGACCTAGTGCATCATAGAGTTTTGTCACATTGAAAATGCATTTTCTGCGCTCGATGTTCGTTTCCTCAGCTGAATCTTTACAAACGTCTACTAATGCGTCGATCTCCAGTGCAACCAGTGAGAAATCCTCGGATTCGTCTAGGGTTTGCTCGGATAATTCATTTACGTCAATGTTTTCACTTTAAAATATGGAATTTTGTACGTTAATAGAATTTTAGTATAAACACTTTTCATTTAGATTCGAAACTCTTGTTATTGCACGATTTTGTGAAAATAGATAAATTATAATTTAGAAATTATTTAGGTACACTTACTTTGTGATCACAGATATTGAAAGTCCCGATATATTAGATCCACTTCTGGGTTCATTATCACATTGTTTAGATTTTTTCTTTACTGCATTAAATTTGCTCAAACACTTTGAATGGTAACCTTCACTTTTGCTTAAAATTGGTTGCAATTTAATGTCGCGCCCCGTCAAGTTATTTTCTTGACGAATTTTCAAACTTACAAGACATTTATCTAAACGTTCTTGAGTGAATAAAATAATTTTATCTTTTTTATTTCAACAAAAAACACAAACTGGTCGGAAATTAGCCATCGCACAAACTGATTACTGTCTTTATCTTAGAGAAAAAGAATTGTACTGAAAAGTTAAATATTTCGTGGTACTTCGTTAACTTCTTCTATGCATAATTAGAAACAGAATATGGCACAGGTAGGAACTTATACTTCAAAAAACGTTGTATTTTAAATTTGTTTTAATGTATTAAAAATAAAATAAAGTTAAAATTAAAAAAATTTTAATTAGTTAAAATTGAAGTTTTATTTTATTATTTATATTTAACCTTTTTTTAATATTACAACATATAATTATTTTACTTTACAGCGACGCGTTTCGGATATACTCGTAAATATCCATCTTCGGGCTTATGTTAGACTTTACATTAAAACAAATTCAAAAAACGGTATGTTGTTCTTTGAGGGATTAAGGTGACCTGCAAGTGGCGACATGGAAATTTTAGGTAATTAGTACCTAATTAGAAACAGGATTAAAACGGATAGGAACGTATACTAGAAAAAAAATGTTAGCTAGGTAGATATATTGGTTTGTGAATATTCTTATCCATCTTTTTAATTCTGTTTTCGATTTGTTTTGAATTTGTTTGATTTTGAATTTGTGTACAGAATGAACCTCATTATCGGATTACTAATAATGAATTTCGTTATTATATATGACAAAAAACTCGAAAAACGTATTGCCCTTCCCAAGCCCCCTGCCTTCTTTTATATATGTATAATAAAATATGTATGAATTTGTGAATAAAAAACCCCAGAAGAAAAAAGTCTTCAAAATACATTTTGTTTTTGAGATGCGTAAAAAGGGAACATTTAACCTCGGCACCCCCCATTTTTTTTCTATGATTTTATCATTTGGTCTATGTTTGTATGAAATCTGAAATTGCTTTATCAGATTCATCAAAATGCATGTAGTTTTTGAGATTTAAAAAAAAAGTTTCAAAAGAGTGTTTTTCCCCCCTTTTGCCCCTTTTTTTAGGGTAAAAGATGACCTTTTAAAGCAAGTGCTATTTTCCCGTAATCTTTGTCTAATTATCTATGAAATTCAATCAAAAAAATTTGTTTCTACAAGGTTTTAAGGCCGGAAAAAATAATTAGGTTACAGTGCACTACGGGGCCCAACTTCCCTTAACTGGCAGCGGTACTTTCCACCACCCTCCAGGTGTAAGCACAAGTTTTTTCATCGTTTTAAATGTTAAACTAACATATGTCACTGGTTTCATGAGTACGCATTTTAGACAAATTTTGTGTGTTTCTTGCAACTTTAGGCCCTTAGCAGCGGTACTTCCCACCACTGTCCAGGTGTAAGCAGTGGTTTTTTGTCATCAGGGGGATGCAAACTAACGTTCTGGCAAGGTTTCATGAGTACGCATTTTAGACAAATTTTCGGTTTTTTTGCAACTTCAAAAATTCACAGTAAATCAACCCACCACGGGTGAGCCTGCAGCAGTCGGTTTTCTGTTTGTCGGGCACCTAAATAACACAAAAAACATAAAATCATGAGTACGCAAATCTTACAATTTTTTGTGTCGCCAGCTCCCAGACTATACCGTAGAGGATCTCACAATAATGCAGATTTGAATTTTTACATTTAAATTTTCAAAGAACTAACTACGGTTAACATGCGACCCTTTACTGTATGTATATGCTTTTCAATTTAGCAGAATTGGATTTAAAAAAATTGCTGCCACCCAATAGTCCACGGTCATGATTGTTTATTACTCTTTGTTAAAAAATATTTTAGATATGTTTTGTAGTGTATAAATTTTGTGATCTAGTTTTTGTATTATTATAACTTTGTTTTCAGTTATTTGTACGCATGTGTTAGCTAACATCATTTTACTTACTTCTAACCACTAATACTTGAACTCATGATGAGCATCTGAATATAGTTTTGAAGCTCACTACATATTATAATCTGAAGGGTTATAAAAAAAATGTAAAAAATGCCCCTAACTCTTTAACCCTCCTCATTTTTTCCTCAGCAAGCAATTTATATTTTTATGTTTATTCAGAAATAATTGAATAAATATTTCTGTGTTCAGTCGGCAAATTATTACATGAAGTATTATATCGAATTCCAATTGAAATTTCAATAAATAAGCAAACAATGAGTAAAAAACCATGGAATTTCGACTAAACTCCTCACGTTAAAGTTAAAGGCAGAACAAATGTGAGCCTGACTGGCATTAGACGTACAATTATTTCTGCACCGATTGATGAAATTTATTTCATAAAAAAAAATTACATGAAATTGGGGTCTGTATTGCTTATTTCAATTACATGAACGATTTTTTGAAATGATTTATTGCTTGTGTGGGCAAGGAGCTTGTTTAATAATTCGATCTCGTGTTTTTGTTTTAATGCATCTGTTTTGATAAGAGAACATACATAAAATATAACGAACACTGGCACTGGAAATATTGTTTTTAAATTACATATTTGATTTTCTTTAAATGTACTGACATACATACATATGTAATACATACATATTATGTATGTATGAATCTCTTACTAACTGTTTGATTAAAACGTGTGGTCATCGCTCACTTATTGTTCTTTATTTTGCATAATAAGTTTTTCCTCAATTTGAATTTGGTTTTGTTTTCCTTTCTTGAATTCGTACGTAATTATTTGTAGTAATACTCGAGAATAAAGTGTTTAATTTTTTCTGAAACGCTACAACCGCTCAAAAGAATTTCATGTAGAGTTTAATGGTGTTCAATTTATTATAATTCATTAAGTTAGTTAAGAGTAAATGTATAATATTGAATTAAAGCTAAGTGGGTAGATGAAAGTAATGGGATGATGTTGCTGAATCTGTGGTTGGCAATCAAAGAGACCTCAGCCTTGTTTTCCTTTGAGTACATCATCTCGGATCAACGATGCTGCTAACTATTTGTCGTTATTCGGTTCAGTGGTTTTTTCGTTAGCTTCCAGTATAGGAAGAAGGTAGGAGTTACCGAATACTGGTTTCCTACAACTCCCCCATCCTCTTGATTCACCCCCTTGGAGAACTCATTGGTTTTACAATCTGAAAATAGAGTTTTTAGAACAATTTATATTTTTCTTATCTGTTAACAAAATCTTCTCGAATAAGATTACCGCCTCAACTAGGTTAATGTCATCTCAAAATGGCCTAAAGTAAATTAATTCATCACAATTACGAAAGTCATCTCAGTTAATATTCAGCTCATGTAATTAGGTCATCTCAGATAAGAAGTCATCTCAAGTAGGTATGTCATCTGCATATTTTCCCATTTAGTCTGCTAAAACATCATCGTTGTCAATTACTTCGTCCTCATCAGAAGAATATTCGTCGGCACTTCTGCTGGTCTTTCTGAGCCTCATATGTCACTCTGTAAATAAAAAAAAACTGTATTCTGCGTATGTCTACAAGATCTCCAACTTCATACTTCATTCCCACTTCCAATGGTTCTTTTCCGATAATAACGGGTGATTTTTTTGAGGTTAGGATGGATTTTCATGCATTAGTATTTGACAGATCACGCGGGATTTCAGACATGGTGTCAAAGAGAAAGATGCTCAGTATGCTTTGACATTTCATCATGAATAGACTTACTAACGAGCAACGCTTGCAAATCATTGAATTTTATTACCAAAATCAGTGTTCGGTTCGAAATGTGTTTCGCGCTTTACGTCCGATTTATGGTCTACATAATCGACCAAGTGAGCAAACAATTAATGCGATTGTGACCAAGTTTCGCACTCAGTTTACTTTATTGGACATTAAACCAACCACACGAATGCGTACAGTGCGTACAGAAGAGAATATTGCGTCTGTTTCTGAGAGTGTTGCTGAAGACCGTGAAATGTCGATTCGTCGCCGTTCGCAGCAATTGGGTTTTGTATTATTCGACCACATGGAAGATTTTACGCAAAGATCTTGGTGTAAAACCGTATAAAATACAGCTCGTGCAAGAACTGAAGCCGAACGATCTGCCACAACGTCGAATTTTCAGTGAATGGGCCCTAGAAAAGTTGGCAGAAAATCCGCTTTTTTATCGACAAATTTTGTTCAGCGATGAGGCTCATTTCTGGTTGAATGACTACGTAAATAAGCAAAATTGCCGCATTTGGAGTGAAGAGCAACCAGAAGCCGTTCAAGAACTGCCCATGCATCCCGAAAAATGCACTGTTTGGTGTGGTTTGTACGCTGGTGGAATCATTGGACCGTATTTTTTCAAAGATGCTGTTGGACGCAACGTTACGGTGAATGGCGATCGCTATCGTTCAATGCTAACAAACTTTTTGTTGCCAAAAATGGAAGAACTGAACTTGGTTGACATGTGGTTTCAACAAGATGGCGCTACATGCCACACAGCTCGCGATTCTATGGCCATTTTGATCGAAAACTTCGGAGAACAATTCATCTCAAGGAATGGACCGGTAAGTTGGCCACCAAGATCATGCGATTTGACGCCTTTAGACTATTTTTTGTGGGGCTACGTCAAGTCTAAAGTCTACACAAATAAGCCAGCAACTATTCCAGCTTTGGAAGACAACATTTCCGAAGAAATTCGGGCTATTCCGGCCGAAATGCTCGAAAAAGTTACCCAAAATTGGACTTTCCGAATGGACCACCTAAGACGCAGCCGCGGTCAACATTTAAATGAAATTATCTTCAAAAAGTAAATGTCATGGACCAATCTAACGTTTCAAATAAAGAATCGATGAGATTTTGCAAATTTTATGCGTTTTTTTTTTTTTAAAAAGTTCTCAAGCTCTTAAAAAATCACCCGTTATATCTATACTATTATATAAAAGCGAAACCATTTTAAAGTTTGATACGCACGATCTCAGAAAGTAGTCAACCGATTCATTTGAAATAAATTTTATTATTTTTTATATTGTTATAAGAGTGTTTATGGCTATTATTTTTTTTCATTAATAATTTGTCAAACTTAAATATTATGAATTTTACATTTTTTGTCCATTTTTTTTCATTAGTTGACTTATACAACCACTCATATCTTAAAACCTATACAATAATCGACAAAGATTAGCATTGCTTCATTAAGTCAATATTCTTGCGCAAATTTTAAGCCCAAAATCACTTCTTAGTTACACATACAACCTGAGAAATAAATAAAACCAAATCTGTACTATTATATAAAAGCGAAACCATTTTAAAGTTTGATACGCACGATCTCAGAAAGTAGTCAACCGATTCATTTGAAATAAATTTTATTATTTTTTATATTGTTATAAGAGTGTTTATGGCTATTATTTTTTTTCATTAATAATTTGTCAAACTTAAATATTATGAATTTTACATTTTTTGTCCATTTTTTTTCATTAGTTGACTTATACAACCACTCATATCTTAAAACCTATACAATAATCGACAAAGATTAGCATTGCTTCATTAAGTCAATATTCTTGCGCAAATTTTAAGCCCAAAATCACTTCTTAGTTACACATACAACCTGAGAAATAAATAAAACCAAATTATAAAATTATAAACTTTTTGAATTTATTTTATCCAGGAATTAGATTTCATCACAATCGAAAGGTCGCTGCTTTGTTTCATTTCATTATCATTCCAAAATTTTTAATTTTCTTTTCTTCCCATGCTCTTTCTCTCTTAATATCTGTTCCATTCAATTTCAATAGTTACGTTTTTTCTCTTACCTACCTCCTACCTACATATTCAATTTTTCTGTATTGTATTTGTATAGTTTATCTAACTAACCGACACACACACATTTTTTTGTTTCTCTAATTCTATCGTCACATCGCTGAGCAATGTGGGGTTGGCTCTTTTTACTTGCGATATAGGTTATAGAGTACCTATTAGTAATAGGTACTAAGACTAACTATAGGGCAAGTTCTGCATCTGGAACTCGAGATTTTGATCAAAGTTGACATTACGATGATAGCGAAGACGAATAAAGTGGGTCCGACGATTCCGTCTGTTTGTCTGTATGCCTGTATGTCCGTATGTCTGTACCTCGATCTAGAGCTTAAGCCACTGGAGCTATTTTCTTCAAACTCGGTGCTTAAGGGTCTTCGGTGATTCCCTAGAGGAGAAATTGAAATTTTTTTTTAGCTCTAAAACTAACAGTACCCCCATACACCCGTAATGCATAATCTCACTTATTATGATACGAGTATTATGGACACGGACTACATTTTGGTAAAAAAAATGTTTGGGGGGAAATGTTATTAACGGTACCTGTCATAGAACGGTTTTTTTGATTTACGAATTTCTCATCAACAGCTCTAACGATTTTAACCAAAATTTTTATGCGTGAGCTTCTATACACTCGAAAAAATATAATCTAAAATTTTTTTCGAAAAAATAGTTTTTTGATTTTTAAAAAAATAATATATTTTTTTTTGAAAATTCAATATCTAGAAAACGGATACACAAATAAATTTTTAAATTGCGTTATAAAATGTATTTTATTGAATACTAATAACTTGCATATCATTTTTGTTTATAAAAATTTTAAGGACGATTTAGTACACAAAAAACATGTTTCAGTGCGTCTGTATGTCTGTACCTCTCTCTACAGCCTTACCCACTAGACCTATGTTCTTCAATCTCGGTAGTTAAGGGTCTTCGGTGAATCCCTAGAGGAGAACTTGAAATTTTTTTTTAGCTCCAAAACTAACGGTTCCCCCCATACACCCGTAATGCATAATCTTATTTATCTCGGAACGGTTCTAACGATTTTGATAAAAAAAATTAGGTGTGATATTATGGACATTGGACATAGACTACATTTTGGTCAAAAAAATTTTTCTGGCAAAATGTTATTAACGGTACCTGTCATAGAACCGTTTTTTGATTTCTTGACTTTCTCATCAACAGCTCTAACGATTTTAACCAAAAATTTTCAACAGGAGCCCCCTTAAGTTTAAAATAATATTGTATATAAAGATATTGGAAAGAAAAAACTATTTCTAAAATCTATACTACCTAATACTTAAAATTTGGCATCCTAAATTTTGTTCTCGAAAAGTTTTAAGGGAATTTGTCATATAAAAAATTACTTAAATATTAAAAAGATTAATCAGACGGCAATTCCAAACATTTGGACATTTTTATCTCATTAAATCCATGTTTTATATTTATAAAATGGGGGTATTTTAAATTCCAAAGTACTTTTACATAAGAGCCAGCCGTGCATTTTATTTTTTAAGTTACTTGAATACACTCAATAGCATTTTGGGTGACGAAAAAGGACATCCAATTGACTACAGTGCCGTGCACATGAACTATTCTATAAAAGCGAAAGATTTTAAAGTTTGGGTTGAATGATCTCAGAAAGTAGTCCACCCGTTTATTTGAAATAAATTTTATTATTTTCTATATTGTTATATTTATAATATGCACAAACATGAAAAAGCTCTTTTTTTCAAGTTTGAAAGAGAATCTAATTCGATACGGTATGTTATACATATAAACTAAAATTAATATTATTGTAGCAAATATGCTCAGTCTCATTGAGAAATGTTTTCATATGCTAATATTAATACTAAGAAAATATTCGTAGTTACAATTTGCGAAGCAACGCGAGTACGGGTCGGCTAGTACTCAATACAACTGTATATTTTTCTATTTCTACTTGCGACTTATAGGCACTATAAGGCAAGTTATGCATTCTTAAACAAAATCGAACTCGAGATTTTGATCAAAGTTGACATTACGCGATGATAACGAAGACGAAAAAATTATGTCTATCTGTTCGACTACAGCCTAAACGGCTCCGCCGATTTTCGTTAAACTTGGTAGATATGGTTTTTAAATTTTTCTTTTTTTTAAGACCAATAATAAATACGAATTTTTTTCGAAATTTTATAAATTTATTTTTTCTTAAAAACTCACAGATTTAAAAAAAATCCAAAAATTTCATTTAGTTAGAACTAGGTAATGGTTGAAAAAAATTTAAGGAAAAATAATTATTAATGGTGCACCTTTTGTAACCATTTTTAACTTCCCATAGGGAGTTATTGTAATCGGTCCGATTTGTCAAATTGGAATTTTTGACATTTCTCGACGTTTCAAGGTCCCTAGAGGCTATATCAATCATTTTTAGAGAGATGTCTGTGTGTGTGTGTGTACGTACGTTCGTACGTTCGTACGTGCGTACGTTCGTACGTCCGTACGTTCTCGTACCATTTTTCGTCGTCGATATCTCAAGAACGAGTAAAGATATCGACTTCAAATAAATTTTGTTTAATAGATAATAACTTCGAAAGAGGCTGAAAGGGCGTTTATTAAAATTCAGTGAGTAGTTTTTTCACTATAATGGTTTAAAAAAAAAGTAAAAATTTTGGTTAGTTTCAAATATCTCACGAAAAAATAATTCTATTGATTTCAAATAAAATTTAATGTACTCATTATAAGGTCATACAGATTTGGTATGAATTTGGAAAAAAATGAACATACCGTTATTTGTTTAAATAAAAAAAAACTGAAAAAAAAAATTTCATAACCCAGATATTGTAAGAACGGAAAACAATTTGAAACTCAAAATAATTTTATTTTACGAAAAATAATGTGTTTGACAACTGGTGAAAATTTCAAAAAAAATCAGCTTACAGTTTTTTTACAAAAAATAAAAAACTATATAAAATCCTATTGAAAATTGGTAAAAATTGTTTTTCGACTCAAATTTCTCGAGAACTAGTAGTGATATTGACTTCTAGTTTAGTTTATTTTATACATAGTATAATTTTGTACAACTGGTAAAATGTTGACAAATATTAAATCAATAGTTTTTTTTAAATAAAAAAACTATTAAAAATACTAGTGAAAACATGTTAAAATTGTATTTCAAGTCGAATTTCTTGGGAACGAACACCGATAGTGCCTTCTAAAGTATGTTGTTTTATACATCGATACCTTCCCGTAAGAATGCATACTAAGCGACATTTCTAAAATTGTTCAGGAAATGAAAAAAACGAAGAAAGTTCTAGTTGAATCATAGTGTGCTAAGAGACAATTTTGGTTAAACTAAGTGACATCTAACAAAATTTGTTGTTGCTCACGACAATGAGATCTTTATTAATGTCGCTTAACATATTTTTTTTGGCGGATAATACAAATTTTAGGGGGCAACATTGTTTTAATGAGAAAACATGGCAGTTAATAATTTTTTTTATTTGTACTCTAGTTTCCTTTTCATGCATAATAGGTAGGCGAAACCCACGCCAAAATGTGGCCCTTAACATATAGTATATTTCCTCATCAAAAAGTCATTTTCGAAAAAAAGTGTCGCTTAGTACATTCTAACGGGAAGGTATCGACATAATACAATTATTAACATATGGTTAAATTTTGACAAGTATCGAATTGACAGTTTTAACAAAAATATTTCGTTTTTAAATTTTTTTTAATTAAAATGTTTGGAACCGAAATAATAAAGTAATTTCTTTAATATAATATAATTATAATTATATTATAATATAATATTTTTAGAAGAATGTATGTACTGTACATACGTGTATGAATAAGGTTGTTCAGTTGTACCCAAGTCCCACATATATTAAAATTCCATTAATAGCTATGGTAAAATTGAAGAAAACGTCACAATATGTTTTTATCTTTTTGTCCATGAAGAAGATGTAAAATTCTACTCAAGTTTTTCTTAGGTGCAGGAACACAGATATATTAAAAAACACGGAAATCTATAATTCAGTATATAATACGAGTATGTACCTACCAACCTTCGTAATTATTACAAGAAATTTAACATTTTAAATAGAAAAGTTTAAAATTAGTTAAACACATTTTGTGTAAAAAAAAAAACATAAAATGAGCGACTAAGTATCCTCATCATCAACAAAACAAAGCCAATTTCCTAATATCATAGTATGCCACAAGCATCTTCGATTTTTAAAACAGGAGTCATTATAATATCCAGTGCAGATCACAGCCTTTCAATCCGGAAAAACCGCAGCAACAATTACACTATGAAACCATTTACTTCGATCTTCCATCTACTGCTCTACGATCGAAGTATGTATACAAAATATCATACCAATTACCACAACAGATACAGTACAGATACAGCTAAAGTTTGTTTCGCTGAAAATTTGGTTATTTGAAAAGAAAACTAAATATAAAGTTTTCAAGACCACAAATGGGAAGTTATCAGTGTGGGTCGCACCCAGCCTCTTTTTTTTTTTTTTTGATTATCTCAAGAACAGTATACAACCGATTTTGCCAATTTTTTTTATGCTTAAAAATTTGAATATTATAATAAAAATTTTCAAACAAAATTTTTTTTTTGATTTTTTTTTTAAATTTCAATTTTTTTTTCAAAACTCTATATTTCGAAAACCTAATGTTTGATATTTTTTTTTTCAAACTTGACAATTAAAAATTTCTTAATAAATACAATTCACAAGATGTAAGTAAAAAAAATATTTTTAACTTCCCATAGGGAGTTATTGTAATCGGTTCGATTTGTCAAATTGGAATTTTTGACATTTCTCGACGTTTCAAGGTCCCTAGAGGCTGTATCAATCATTTTTAGAGAGATGTCTGTGTGTGTGTGTGTACGTACGTTCGTACGTTCGTACGTTCGTACGTTCGTACGTTCGTACGTGCGTACGTTCGTACGTCCGTACGTTCTCGTACCATTTTTCGTCGTCGATATCTCAAGAACGAGTAAAGATATCGACTTCAAATAAATTTTGTTTAATAGATAATAACTTCAAAAGAGGCTGAAAGGGCGTTTATTAAAATTCAATTAGTAGTTTTTTCACTATAACGGTTTAAGAAAAAAGTAAAAATTTTGGTTAGTTTCAAATATCTCACGAAAAAATAATGCTATTGATTTCAAATAAAATTCAATGTACTCATTATAAGGTCATACAGATTTGGTATGAATTTGGAAAAAAATGAACATACCGTTATTTTTTTAAATAAAAAAAACTGAAAAAAAAAATTTCATAACCCAGATATTCTAAGAACGGAAAACAATTTGAAACTCAAAATAATTTTATTTTACGAAAAATAATGTGTTTGACAACTGGTGAAAATTTCAAAAAAAATCAGTTTACAGTTTTTTTACAAAAAACAAAAAACTATATAAAATTCTATTGAAAATTGGTAAAAATTGTTTTTCGACTCAAGTTTCTCGAGAACTAGTAGTGATATTGACTTCTAATTTAGTCTATTTTAAACATAGTATAATTTTGTACAATTGGTAAAATGTTGACAAATATTGAATTAATAGTTTTTTTTTTAAATAAAAAAATTATTAAAAATTCTAGTGAAAACTAGTTAAAATTGTATTTCAAGTCGAATTTCTTGGGAATGAACACCGATAGTGCCTTCTAAAGTATGTTGTTTTATACATCGATACCTTCCCGTAAGAATGTATACTAAATGACATTTCTAAAATTGTTCAGGAAACGAAAAAAACGAAGAAAGTTCTAGTTGAATCATAGTGTGCTAAGAGACAATTTTGGTTAAACTAAGTGACATCTAACAAAATTTTTTGTTGCTCACGATCAACATCAACAATCTCAATTTCAAATCTCTTTAAAAAAAGAGGCTGGGTGCGACCCACACTGATAACTTCCCATTTGTGGTCTTGATGTACAGTACATACATTCTTCTAAAAACTAAGTTGATAATAAAATTATAAAATTATGTATTATATTATAGAAATTACTTTATTATTTCGGTTCCAAACATTTTAATTGAAAAAAATTTAAAAAAGGGTACTTACAAAATATATACGCTCTAAAACTAGATATATGTCAAATATAAACCATTTGTTAGAAATTGTATTATGTATAAAAGTAAATAATGGCAAAGTCAATATCATTGCTCGTTCTCAAGATATTCTAGTCGAAAAACAAATATTACTACTTTTTAGTAGATTTTTTTTATATTTTTGTTAAAACTGTCAATTCGATACTTGCCAAAATTTTACCATGTTAATAATTGTATTATGTCGATACCTTCCCGTAAGAATGTACTAAGCGATACTTTTTTCGAAAATGACTTTTTGATGAGGAAATATACTATATGTTAAGGGCCACGTTTTGGCCTGGGTTTCGCCAACCTATTATGCATGAAAAGGAAACTAGAGTACAAATAAAAAAATTTATCAACTGCCATGTATTCTCATTAAAATAATGTTGCCCCCTGAAATTTGTATTATCCGCCAAAAAAATTATGCTAAGCGACATTAATAAAGATCTCATTGTCGTGAGCAACAAAAAATTTTGTTAGATGTCACTTAGTTTAACCAAAATTGTCTCTTAGCACACTATGATTCAACTAGAACTTTCGTTTCCTGAACAATTTTAGAAATGTCGCTTAGTATACATTCTTACGGGAAGGTATCGATGTATAAAACAAAATACTTTAGAAGGCACTATCGGTGTTCATTCCAAGAAATTCGACTTGAAATACAATTTTAACTAGTTTTCACTAGAATTTTTAATAGTTTTTTCATTTAAAAAAAAAATATTTTTTTATTTAAAAAAAAAACTATTTATTCAATATTTGTCAACATTTTACCAATTGTACAAAATTATACTATGTATAAAATAAACTAAATTAGAAGTCAATATCACTACTAGTTCTCGAGAAATTTGAGTCGAAAAACAATTTTTACCAATTTTAAATAGTTTCTTATTTTTTGTAAAAAACTGTAAACTGATTTTTTTTAAATTTTCACCAGTTGTTGAACACATTATTTTTCGTAAAATAAAATTATTCTGAGTTTCAAATTGTTTCCCGTTCTTAGAATATCTGGGTTTTGAAATTTTTTTTTCAGTTTTTTTTATTTAAAAAAATAACGGTATGTTCATTTTTTTCCAAATTCATACCAAATCGGTATGACCTTATGATGAGTACATTAAATTTTATTTTAAATCAATAGCATTATTTTTTCGTGAGATATTTGAAACTAACCAACATTTTTACATTTTTCTTAAACCGTTATAGGGAAAAAACTACTCACTGAATTTTAATAAACGCCCTTTCAGCCTCTTTCGAAGTTATTATCAATTAAACAAAATTTATTTGAAGTCGATATCTTTACTCGTTCTTAATATATCGACGACGAAAAATGGTACCAGAACGTACGGACGTACGCACGTACGCACGTACGAACGTACGTACACACACACACACAAACATCTCTCTAAAAATGATTGATATAGCCTCTAGGGACCTCGAAACGTCGAGAAATATCAAAAATTCCAATTTGACAAATCGGACCGATTACAATAACTCCCTATGGGAAGTTAATAATTAAAATGCTTTTCAATCTTAAAATAATGTTTGTTTGAATTTTACAGCTAAGGTTTGTTTCGCTGAAAATTTGGTTATTTGAAAAAAAAACTAAATATAAAGTTTTCAAGACCACAAATGGGAAGTTATCAGTGTGGGTCGCACCCAGCCTCTTTTTTTATTTAATATTTACAAATGTTGAAAAATAGTTTTCGAAAATCGTATTTTTGCCAAAAACGGCACATAGAATTTTGACAACATTTTTACTTGCGACTTATGGGTACTATAAGGCAAGTTATGCATTCGTAAAAAAAATCGAACTCGTCAACTGATCAAAGTTGACATTACGATGATAGCGAAGACTAAAAAAGTGGATCTCGCAATTCTGTCTGTCTGTCTGTCTGTCTGTCTGTCTGTCTGTCTGTCTGTCTGTCTGTCTGTCTGTCTGTTCGACTACAGGCTAAACGGCTCGGCCGATTTTCTTTAAACTTGGTAGATATCATTTTTAATATTTTCCCCCCACAAGATTTTTTCTTTTTTTTTCCTGCCATACGATTTTTTTTTTAAATTTTATAAACATTTTTTTTTTCTCAAAAACTGTTCGACAGATTTCAAAAATAAAAATACAGAAAAACTTCATTTAATTAAAGCTAGGTAGTGGTTGAAAAAAATTTTCCGAAAAATGGTTATTGAGGGTACCCCCCAAGCAACCATTTTTTTTTTGTTTTTGATTTTCTCAAAAACGGTTCAACCGATTTTGATCATTTTTTTTTGCTTAAGCTCCCCAAAAACATTAATAGAATTGTGTACTCAAATTTTCAAAAAAAATTTGTTTGGATTTTTAAAAAAAAACTTCAAATTTTTTTTTTCAAAACTCAATATTTCGAAAACTCCATGCTAGATTTTTTTTAAACTTGATAAATAAAAGTTTCTCAATATAATCTACAAAGTGTGACAAAAAATTTGTTATTTTACTTAAAAATAAAGGTACCTACCATACAAATGCTAAAAAATTTAAAAAAATGGTTTTCAAAAATCGTATTTTTCTCGAAAACGGCACCTAGAATTTTGATAAAATTTTTTTTCTTTCAATTAATTTTTACGATCTTTAATTTAATAAAAAAAAATTTGAAATTAAGATATTACAGCTTGTACCTACCATAGAACCATTTTTTCGAATTTTGAATTTCTCTTATCCACATAAAGGATCTTAATGAAAGTTTGTATAGAGAAGCTTCTAAAAAGTTTAAAACACATTGCATTTCAAAACTTTAAAATAAATATTTTTTGAATTTTTGAAAAAAAAAATCTATTTTTTCTTTTTTTGAAAATTCGATATCTCCGAAACGGGTCAATATTTCTTTTCGTAAATTTAATTTTTATTAAAACAATAATAAAAACTTTAAATTGGCGTACCTAAATTGTTTCTTAAAAAGTTTGTATATAAAAGCTTTTTTTTAAGAAACCACTACGACTTTTAATTTTTGTTCTTGCATAAATTCATAGTTGGATAGCATTCTGTTTTTTTCTCTTACTACTAAAAGAATTTAAAAATTAATTTTATCCTTATGAACAGTTTTCTCTGATAACATTCGTTTTTAAAATTCCTTGTCGATTACGTAGGAGCAAGTTCGTGCGACCCAGTCGTGCATTTTATTTATCTGAGCAAGTTGTATGGAACCCATTTTATTCAACTCAGTCAGAAAGAATTGAAAGGATGCAACGAATATTCACGAGATACACCTTTTGGGAACTAATTTATTGGAACAGTGATATCCCTTCCCTAATGTTAGGTGCTTATTATTAGGAGTTCACACTCTCGCTCTTCGTAGAAGATATTTTTCAATTATGTTTATTCGTGATATCTTAAATTTTCATGTAAAATGCTCTTTTCTTTTAAATGAATTTGGTTTTCGTGTTCCCCCAAGAAATACTATAAAACTTCAATACTATTTTTCGTACACCATCATCAAACTAAGTATGGTTGCAAAAAACCAATTTCATGATGTGTCTGTAGTTCAATTGACTTTTTTAAAAATTGTACAAGAGAGTCTTTTAAAAATAAGCTTTTATATAAATGTTTAATAAATTATCAATTTACTACTGCCGAAGTCTACCATATTTAATTTACTACATCTACCAACTTTAAGAATGTTCATTTTTACATCGGCTCTAACTTGGCCACGAGGTAGTCCGAATTGTAATCAGATACAACAATTATTTTTAGAGAAAATTACATATTATAAAGAAAAGACTAAGTAAGTTTATTTAACAAAATAATTTGTAATTAAACTAACATGTGTACTTATTTTCATAAAATAAAGGTTTTGTAACTTGTCCAATTGATAACTAATTTGTTATTTTTCGACGGACTTGTTGGACGAAAAGTCTTTTGGGTTGCGACCAAATTGTCGCAACAGTATACCATCAGATCACCAGTGGACCTATTGCTACGAAAGCCATACTGCCGGTCATTGAGAAGCTTTCGTTCTTCAAGGTATCTCTAATAATTTATCAGGGTTTCCATGACCTTAGAAAGAAGGGACGTATGTAAGTGCGATTGGACTATAGTTAGAGGGCTGGACAAATGCTGTTTTCCATCTACTCGGAAAGAGACCTGAAGAGTAGGACAGATGGAAAAGCTTATACGCAGAAGTCTTGCCAGCGTGGAAGAACACCTCTTCGACACAATAGCAGGGATACTATCCAGGCCAGCGGATTTGTGAATGTCAAGATCTTTTAGTACTCTAGCAACTGCACGAGTGCGAAAGAAGATTCTTCCCATAAAATCGTTTACGCTCTCAAGTACAGAAAGAGTCATGTCACTCTCTGGTAGCGTCGAACTAACAGGAAGGTGTGCTGCAAGCAAATTAGCTTTATCTATTGAGCTTACAACAGGTATCTCACTGATGAGAAACGTTGGAACTGAAGATGTTGTAGTGTTTCGTACGTTTTTTACAAATGACCAAACATTTTTACGGTAGTAAATAGACATAATAGTATTTCTTGTCGCAATTTTTGATTATGTAAAAATTTAGTTCATCGGATATGAACGTTACAGGTCTTTCTAGCTTGTTTGTACTTATTCCAATTTTCCTCTTGGCTTTAAAATAACGGAAACTTACTTCTTTAACCCTGATAGCCTCTTTACAGCTCGAATCAAACCTGGAATTTTCTTTCGTTTTGATAGATTTTATCGTATTCGGAATAAAATTTCACATACCGAAAAGAATCAGATTTGAGATCATATCTGCACTGGAAACTATATCACTATCTACTATCTAGGAAGCATAGTGACCAGTGAAATTTTTCGAAGTGTTACTTAGTTATGTTTACCAGATATGTGATTTGTTATAATATTGGTTGTGCTCCTTTACTCGCTTTATTTGCTATACATGAGTAAGAGTTGTTGTCTAATTCCTGTTCAGTTTTTAATTCAATATATGATTGAATCGATTTCCAATTAAATAGATAAAAAATCAGTTTCACAGCTTTTTAATAGTATTTGTTATTGAAACAAACAATATAAATAATTAAGCCCCTTTTAGACGATCATTTCAGTTTCAGTTTCAGTTGAGCTATCAGTTAAGCTTTCAGTTAAACTGATGTCTAAATGCAAAAACTGAAGCGTTTAACTGAAACTGAAACTGCTGAAATTCCAATAAGTTTTCAGTTCAGTTATCAGTTAAACTGATGTGCAAATACTTTTCAGTTCATTTGTCAGTTCAGTCGTCATTCGAGTTCCTGTTTTTTTCAATATGTCGAAACAGAATGATAATTTGGTCGATTTCATTAAAATTTATCGCACGTGTCCATGTTTATGGAAGAAAAGTGACCCTTTTTATCAAAATTCAGTTAAAAGAGAAGCAACATACAAGCTCAACTGAACACCGGACTGGCGTCTAAATACACTGCCTTTTTTAACTGAACTGACAACTGAACTGATAACTAAAGGAACAACTGATCAACTAAAAGGGGCTTAATTATTTATATTGTCAGACACCTATATTAAGTTATTTATTATATTATATTTAAGTTATATACAAGTTAATTAAATTTATAATGATCGTCTTATAAAGTTATCATATTACTTAAAGACGATAACTCGTACAGTTGCTGACAGGAACATCATTACGTACGCTAGACCATGATGGTTAAACTCCATATGATCGGTGTTTTCACCAACCAAAACACAAAGGAAACCCAAAACTAGACAGTTATCTATGCAGGTAACCAACTAACTTGTATCTTAAATTTCCAAACTGCAAATCAACTTCATGCTCCTGCGTAACTATAAAACACTTTAGAAAATTATCAAGCTTTTTCACCCGTACTGCATTTGTTACCGAGAACATTTTGACCCAAAATGATACGCATTGATAGGGGCTACCCGATATAACGTAGATAATAGTCTCGAAAATGTTTTCGCGAATGAAATGCTAAACCTCTAAACTGCATTCGTTGACCTGTCAATTCTGGAGCACCTAGTCGAATGTATTCATCTGAGCGTAATAATGAGTCTTCGCTATTGTGTCTTAAAGAGCCTGAACTGAATATTTTTTCTGAACTGAACCGTTTTGTAGAAATTTGAATTTGGACCAAGCAAAGTAGAAGTTACTTTGACGTTCTCAGGCATATTAAGGCCCTTCCCATTTTATATTTCAAACACTGGCCAGATGATCCTTATAATTCCAGAATCGTAACTAGCTAAACTTGAACCTCTACTATTGGCCAAAACTTTGGAACCAGGGGGTCAATTCTCTATCTGTGAAACTGTGAAGTGATAAAAAAGTTATCATTTCAGTTTTCACAGCCATTTTTCATTTTAACATTTCATGAACTCACATAATGCGATTCTGGAACTCATTCTGATAAATGTTTGTCAAAACATGTACTAAACAGTACTAAAATGAGAAACGCTTTCATTTTTAATACACGATACTCATTTTTGAGTATAATTTTGTTTTTGTAATTTTCATATTTTATCAGGGCTTTTCACAAAATCATTTGAGTGTGAAAACAAATTTAATATTTGAAAATATTTTGACATTTTGTTAATTTTTTTTCATAAATTTTGAATCGGATAGTGTGTGAAGTTGTGAAAAAACTTATCACTTCACAGTTCCACAGATAGAGAATTGACCCCCAGAATAAATTTTATTTGAGGCAAAATGTAGCTTTGAACCCAACTTTCGCTTAAAGTCTTTAAAATTATTTGCAACGTAAAGCATTGCCTTTTGATCATTTAAACCATCTATTACTTATTGCATTATTGAAATTTGCTATATAATTGCACGATTTTTAGGAAGTAGTTCAAAACTGTCTCCTATTTGTTTTTTTTTTTTTTTTTGTGCCATTACCTTCTGTTAAAATAAACCTTTTGTTTTATATACTTAGAATTAGATTTATATCAGCATATCATTTGTTTTTATTTTATTTGATGAAAAATAAATGTTATTTATTATTTCTTCAATCTTCAAACTGAGAAGACCTAGATTCTTTATTTTAATTATAAAATAAATTTATATCAGGTTATGGGCCCAGTCCATGCTTAATATAATATAATAAATAATATAATATAATAAATTGAAAAACAACTTACAAAATACTTTCAAAATGAAAGATATCGGAGAAGCTCGTTTTGTTTTGGGTATTCAAATCAACAGAGATCGAAAAAAGGGCATAATTTCAATAGATCAAGAGTTATACATCCACGAAATTTTAAATAAATTTAATATGCTCGATTGTAACCCGTCAAAAACCCCCTTAGATACTAATCAAAAATTAACAAAAGAAATGTGCCCACAAAACGAAAAAGAGTGTGCAGAAATGAATGATGTACCCTATCAAGAAGCTGTCGGTAGTATCATGTTTGCGGCTCAAGTTTCTCGACCAGATATCAGATTTGCTGTAAGTACAGTCAGTAGATACCACCAGAACCCTGGAAAATCTCACTGGACTGCAGTCAAACGTATTTTTCGATATCTAAAAGGAACAGCCGATATGAAGCTAGTTTACACCGCTGGAGAAGGTCACGTTTCCGGATTTTGCGATGCTGATTGGGCTAGTGATACTGATGAGAGACGATCCATTACTGGTTACACTTTTTTATTGCATAATGGAGCTATCTCATGGAATTCGAAAAAACAGCCAACCGTTACCATCTCCACGACTGAAGCAGAATATATGGCACTAACTGCAGCAACTCAACAAGCATCCTGGTTGATAAGCTTACAAAAGGAGCTTATCTTAAATTCACCAGATTTGGTTATTATTCGATGTGATAATAAAAGTGCTATAAGTTTGGCTCTAACCAGCACATATCATGGAAGAACCAAACACATTGATGTTAAACATCATTTCATACGGGAAAGAATTAACGAAGGCAAAATTATTTTGAAATACGTCAGTACTCAAGAAATGGCAGCTGACGTAATGACCAAGGCTCTTCCCGCCGCGAAGCACATTACCTGTTCTTCTGCTCTCGGACTTAGCTTTGGATAAATCTGATTCAGTGAGGGTGTTAAAATAAACCTTTTGTTTTATATACTTAGAATTAGATTTATGGCTAAAACACATGTGCAGCATTTTCCCTGCAGCGAAATTTAATTACACAGGTTCTTATGGGAGCAAAATCATTGAAAGTCTGCATGCAGCGCTGCGCTGCACGATGTCTCTATTCCTAAATTTGCTGCTTAGTTTCATTGCAGCCATAATTGTAAAACAAAAATTTCCAAATAATTGCTATTTGGCATTACTGATATTGACAGATTGTTGACATTGTCTGTCATATTTGCAAAAAAAAGTTTGTTTTTGTCTTTGGTGGAAAACTTGATATTGATACAATAATGGAAGAAAAAATAAAACAAATTCATTTATGACAAAACAAATCCGTACAATGAAAGTGAAAAGAATTTGTTTTGTCTCCGACTCGTATTTATGTTTATTTTCAGCCAGATGAAAGATTGTTACTGCTCACCAGTTCCTGTTTGGGATAGGTAAATTGTATCCAACTAAGGACATTTTCTTCAGCTATACATAGCAACATCAACGCGAGGGAAACTATGTACATGTCTAGTATAGTTTTGTTTTTCATTTGTGCTTTCTATCTTCTTTTGCTTTTCCTACATATCACCAGGAACAATTTTTGAAAGTATAGGTGCAATTCTCTTTCATTTTCTGATTAATTAAATTTGTCCACGGCCTTGAAGTTTTGATCTGGAACAAATTATATTCATTTAAAAACTTGAGGTATTTCTAATACACGGCAATCAAAATCAAAATTTTGTCCTTGTTTGTTGAAATATCCATTTAATTTAAAATAAACTTATAAAACTTTAAGTACAAAACAATTTAAGCAAACAAAAAGAATGAAAATTTGGCAGATGTCATTTTTGTTTTTACAGAACTAGGCATCATTAAAGTTAGGAAGTATGCACATGTGTTCTGTCTGCAGCTCTGCATGCATCGCTGCGTGCAGACTTGCTGCACATCTGTTTTAGCCATTATATCAGCATATCATTTGTTTTTATTTTATTTGATGAAAAATAAATGTTATTTATTATTTCTTCAATCTTCAAACTGAGAAGACCTAGATTCTTTATTTTAATTATAAAATAAATTTATATCACCTTCTTATGTATCTCCCCGATCGACCAATTTTCATTGAACTCATCAGATAAAGAATTTTTTAGCTTTTCCACATGTAAAGCCCTGGATTGGAAAGAATTGACATTTTTTGTATCGAGTTTGAAACATCTTGAAAAGACGCAGCTCCACAATTTCTATTTTGTCCTCTAAAAGAGAATTCTGAACATCTTTCCTTATAGTGCTTTCTTTCTAATCCAGTTTTTTCTTCGAACTTTGCCATAGCCTCTAATATATGTATCTACTGATTGTGGATTTTGCATAGTACTATTTTATTATTTCCATTTGTTCTGCCCATCATATAGCAACAACGGAAATAACAAAAAAAAATAATAAACTGCAAACCAAAGCCAAATTCTGTACGAACAAGGAAACACCAGTAAATATAATCCACAAATGATCTTAACTGTTGATCGATATTAGGTAGAACAAAATTTTACACTCTTTCTTACACTCGGTACACTCTCTTTTGCAACAATAGCATCCACTCACACGGTCCAATTGTGCAATTTTAGAGAAATTTTAACTTTTGTATTATACTCATACCATCAAGCCAGGTTACTTGTAGGACAAAATATTCACTCAATGAAAACATCTTCTCGACAGTAACAGCAAAATCGCGACTTTAAATTGTATACCTACGTTAAATGGTAATTAATGTTCACAGGTCCAATGATTAAATTTTAAATAAGATGACCCGCTATATTGTTCACTTTATTATAATTCATTAATTTAGGCAAGTATAATTAAATCAAAGTTAAAGTCTGAGTCCTAAGTAGGTAGATGGAAGTATATAATGGGAAGATGTTGCTGGATCGGTGGTTGGCAATCGAAGAGACCTCAGCCTTGTAGGAGTTTCCAAATACTAGTTCCCTACAATTGCTACAATAACGCCTAAATGTACAAAAATGCTACAAACATCAATTTTTTCTGTATAATCTCGGACGTTGTGTCGCTTCGCCAATTAGAACACCAGAAAAAGAAGCATTTGTATTTATTTTTAATAAGCCTATTATTAAGGTATTAGTATGATACTACTTAACAATTTTCTAACTTAAAAGTAGTTTACTAACTCATTCTTAATTTTAACCATTTTCTAACTAGTATCGTACTCAAGCATTTTTCTTAATAAAATACTTCTGTACTGCTATTGTACTGCTTTTTTAATAAAATAAATTTAAAAAAAGTACATAAAACCTTTACAAAGTAAATACAAAAGGTTCAGAAATACAAATTTTTAATTATTCTATCCTTCATTTTTCAATGTTCATTCATTTACGAAGGTCTTTTGAAGGTTAATGGTACTAAATGAATTTTTGCAAACATGAGACAAAGTTTAAATACTTAAATGCCTTGTATAAATAAAATATTAAATTTTAATCCAAATTACTGTACATATGTATACTTGTACTCGTAAGTACCTACACAAGACGTTGCCCTATATTATAAAGCTAAGTAAATAGTATAAAAGAAAGTTTTTTTTTTCAATTTCTCTTATATTTATATTTTGAAATAAAGAAAAAGTCCAGGAAGACAGTAATTAAAATAAAGACAATAGTTTTTGTTGGCTTGCAATACATATGTAATGTATACCTAATTCAGTTTGTGCAAGTTTCAAGTCAACCTGTATAAATGACCTTTGCGTATTTCTAATATATTGACTTGTCAGGTTTTACTTTAATTCATAAAATTGCATCGTCTTTCATTTAACTTTTCCAAAAAAAATCTGCTCATTGTGAAATTGTAAGTAAACTACTTTAAATGAAAATTCAATAGAGGCAAAACTTGAATGATACGTTAGGAAATTCTATTTTGTAAAAGAAAAAAGGGATGAAAAACAAATCACAGGTACTGTGCATACAGTATATATACAGAAACATTTAAAGGAGGTTTAGAGACTTTGCATTCTTTATTTGACCTAACTTTTAATATCGGACATTTCATCAATAGATAACAAAGTGTTTGCACAAAATGTTTGGTTCGATAGCAATAAAAGAAGATATATTTATATAATATTGGATAGAGTGCACTCTTGAATTCAAAAAGAATAAAAAGATAACTATACCTATGTATAATGGCTAAAGCAAATCTAACGGGTGATTTTTTTGAGGTTAGGATTTTCATGCATTAGTATTTGACAGATCACGCGGGATTTCAGACATGGTGTCAAAGAAAAAGATGCTCAGTATGCTTTGACATTTCATCATGAATAGACTTACTAACGAGCAACGCTTGCAAATCATTGAATTTTATTACCAAAATCAGTGTTCGGTTCGAAATGTGTTTCGCGCTTTACGTCCGATTTATGGTCTACATAATCGACCAAGTGAGCAAACAATTAATGCGATTGTGACCAAGTTTCGCACTCAGTTTACTTTATTGGACATTAAACCAACCACACGAATGCGTACAGTGCGTACAGAAGAGAATATTGCGTCTGTTTCTGAGAGTGTTGCTGAAGACCGTGAAATGTCGATTCGTCGCCGTTCGCAGCAATTGGGTTTGTGTTATTCGACCACATGGAAGATTTTACGCAAAGATCTTGGTGTAAAACCGTATAAAATACAGCTCGTGCAAGAACTGAAGCCGAACGATCTGCCACAACGTCGAATTTTCAGTGAATGGGCCCTAGAAAAGTTGGCAGAAAATCCGCTTTTTTATCGACAAATTTTGTTCAGCGGTGAGGCTCATTTCTGGTTGAATGGCTACGTAAATAAGCAAAATTGCCGCATTTGGAGTGAAGAACAACCAGAAGCCGTTCAAGAACTGCCCATGCATCCCGAAAAATGCACTGTTTGGTGTGGTTTGTACGCTGGTGGAATCATTGGACCGTATTTTTTCAAAGATGCTGTTGGACGCAACGTTACGGTGAATGGCGATCGCTATCGTTCAATGCTAACAAACTTTTTGTTGCCAAAAATGGAAGAACTGAACTTGGTTGACATGTGGTTTCAACAAGATGGCGCTACATGCCACACAGCTCGCGATTCTATGGCCATTTTGAGGGAAAACTTCGGAGAACAATTCATCTCAAGGAATGGACCGGTAAGTTGGCCACCAAGATCATGCGATTTGACGCCTTTAGACTATTTTTTGTGGGGCTACGTCAAGTCTAAAGTCTACACAAATAAGCCAGCAACTATTCCAGCTTTGGAAGACAACATTTCCGAAGAAATTCGGGCTATTCCGGCCGAAATGCTCGAAAAAGTTACCCAAAATTGGACTTTCCGAATGGACCACCTAAGACGCAGCCGCGGTCAACATTTAAATGAAATTATCTTCAAAAAGTAAATGTCATGGACCAATCTAACGTTTCAAATAAAGAATCGATGAGATTTTGCAAATTTTATGCGTTTTTTTTTTTAAAAAAAGTTCTCAAGCTCTTAAAAAATCACCCGGTATATATTGTTACGTTTATTAAATAGCAGTTAATAATTTGAATAAGTTACTAGAATCAGCTCGTATAGGTATGTCTGTTAAATAAATATAGAAGAACAAAAACCTACAGCGCACATTATCAACAATTTTATTACAAATAAAATGCACGACTGGATCACACGAACTTGCTCTTATGTAAAAGTACTTTGGAATTTTAAATACATTGTATAAATATGTATAAAACATGGATTTAATGAGATAAAAATGTTCAAATGCATGGAATTTCCGTCTGATTTCTGGAAAAATGAATTTATGCAAACAAAGTTTAAAAATCGTAGTAAGTAATTTTTTATATAACAAATTTCTTTAAAATTTTTCGAGAACAAAATTTGGGATGCCAACTTTAAGTATTTAGTAGTATTGATTTTAGGAAATAATTGCAAAAAATAATCGTACACTCTTTTTTAAAATATTAATTTTTCAAAAAAAAAATGGATTTTTTTTCAAAAATTTCAAAAACTATTTTTTCGAAAATTTTTATATATAATATAATTTTAAACTTAAGGGGGCTGAAAATTTTTGGTTAAAATCGTTAGAGCCGTTGATGAGAAAGTCGAAAATAAAAAACGGTTCTATGACAGGTACCGTTAATAACATTTTGCCCCAAATTTTTTACCAAAATGTTTTCAAGATAAATAAGTTTTTGCGTTGCGGGTGTATGAGGGGTACCGTAAGTTTTGGAGCTAAAAACAAAATTTCAATTTCTCCTCTATTGAATCACCGAAGATCCTTAACTACCGGGATTAAGAACATAGGTCTAGTGGCTTAGGTTGTAGGTAGAGGTACACAATTACAGACACACTGAAACATGTTTTTTGTGTACTAAATTTTCCTTAAAATTTTTATAAAGAAAACTGATATGCAAATTGTTAGTATTCAACAAAATACATTTTAAAACGTAATCTAAAAATTTAATTGTGTATCCGTTTTCAAGATACTAAATTTTCAAAAAAAAAAATTATAATTTTTTTTAAAAATCCAAAAACTATTTTTTCGAAAAAAAATAGATCATTTTTTTCAAATGCAATGGAGCTCCTTCATAAACTTTTTGGTTAAAATCGTTGGAACCGTTGATGAGAAATTCGAAAATCAAAAAAACCGTTCTATGACAGATACCGTTAATAACATTTCCCCCCAAATTTTTTGTACCAAAATGTAGTCCATGTCCATGATATCACACCTAATTATTTTTATCAAAATCGTTAGAGCCGTTTTCGAGATGAATAAGATAATGTATTACGGGTGTATGGGGGGTACCGTTAGTTTTAGAGCTAAAAAAAATCAATTTCCCCTCTAGGGAATCACCGAAGACCCTTAAGTACCGAGTTTGAAGAAAATAGGTGTAGTGACTTAGGCTTTAGATCGAGGTACAGACATACAGACCTACACACATACAGACACACGGACATGCAGACAGCCAGACGGAATTGTTGGACCCACTTTATTCGTCTTCGCTATCATCGTAATGTCAACTTTAACCAAAATCTCGAGTTCGATTTTTTTTACCGCAAGTAAAAAAGGGGCAACTGCCAAAACAAACTTCAAAGATAGAGACATATATACAAGAGGATACCAGCGATTAAAGTTTTCCAAATCCACTTGTGCAACCATCACTGTTAACTCTTACGTTACCCTGCATCGGGGACAAGTAATTTAATTGAAGACCGGGTTTTAATTTGCTTTGGAAGATAGTTGGTGGCAGCAAAACGA
This sequence comes from Philhelius festivus, assembly GCA_963931855.1. Taxonomy (NCBI): domain Eukaryota; kingdom Metazoa; phylum Arthropoda; class Insecta; order Diptera; family Syrphidae; genus Philhelius; species Philhelius festivus. The sequence goes on along the minus strand of OZ007554.1, from coordinate 260,534,464 downwards.
GAGGAGTACTCTGTTTCCATCAATCAACCTGTTTTGATTAAAGTTCATTATTCATTATTTTACGAATTCTAGTATAATTATGAGGGCATGGCACATCAATGTCATTTGCCAATAGTTTGATATCAAAGCTTAAAAGCTAATTTTCTGATTATGAAATCAACGATGATATCCAGAGTTCCAGTCAGCCTGAAATGCTTACTGAATGTATTATTCAAGCTGCTTCAAAGGCTTGAAGCTTTTTTAAGGAACCTTATCTCTGGATTTGAAGTTGAATTAGGGATCTAGTTCTCCATGGCCACGGATATTCCGCCTAAACACTAAAGTAGTTTACACTCTTGTTTGATGTATGATTTTATGGGACAAATCTTCTTTTGCACTCCTACAGTACTGAAAGATCACGATGTGCGCAAATCTCGAAAACTTTGACCTGTTATACATAATGTCTACTGGCGATCTGGTGTCTAACCGATCTATGGTAGACATGTTTACATCGTTTTGAGAAAGTAAGATTATTGCACTTGATATTTCAAAAGCACTTGACAGAGTTTGGCATCAAGCTCTGTTATCGAAAATGCGTACATTTGGTATCGATGAATGTCTCAATTTTAACCATAATCTCAATTTTCTTTAAATCTGGCACCTAAAATACATACACATAGGCATGTATTATATTTTTTTTTGGCAGGAAAAGAAAAGTTTCATAAGTAATTTGTTTGACAAACAAGCACAATAACGAATTGTAACTATATTGAAAGTAAAAGAACAATTTATTTTTAGCTACGGTACAAAAAAAATACAAAAGTTCCGAAGGCGAAAATCATTGAAGTTTAATACAAACTATGGTGTCGACCTCATTACGTTTGTAAGGATGGGTGTGGCGAACAATTGCCCATTCAACTGACGATAATCTATTTTTCGTTTGCAGACAATAAAATCTCCATCACCATGTGGAATACTGAGCTGATTATTCCGAAAGCTTCGACTATGGACAAGATTAGGTGTCCAATAAAGAACATTCAATTTGTAAAGAAAAAAACTGAAACGGAAACAAACTGGGTAAACAATATCCTTGGCTAACAACTATAAAGCTTTGAAGGCGGCAGCATATTTGAATCTAAGCTAACACCAATTCCTGTTGGCATTTTTATTATTTCAATTCATCTGTTGGATATCTTCATGGGAAACGTATTGTCCATGAAGGATTCAATATTTGTACACGACTAATGAAACCAATCGAGTTTCAATTCTGGATCATGTTGCAATTGTCACAGATTGTTTTTGCATTAGTCCCTCAATCGGATTTAGGACTTATTTCGTTTATCTACTCTGGACATACTGTAATTGGAAATTTATTGGAAAAAAAAGATACAAACGATGTACGAGTATGTAGTATGTAAGCTGTTTCAAATGAATTGAAAATGAATTTAAATACTATTCTGTCGGATGATGAAAAATTATTGTTGACCGAATACTTTGTTTCATCATTTTGGAATAGTTTTCTACATTTGGACTCTATTATACTTTTTAAGAATGCAAAGGAGTAGAAAACGATTGCATTCTCTCGCTCATAAACTTTCCGCCAAAAGAAATGAAGGGCAATTCAAAAAAACTGATTTACTTTGAGATAACCTTTTGCTAACAATTATTGCTACTTGCGAAAAAAAATAGAACCCGAGATTTTGATCAAACTTGAAATTACACTAATATAGAATACAAAAAAATAACTGATCCTGCAATTCCGTTCCTGCGTGTATGTCTGACCCTCTACCTTGAGATTTTTCAATGAATCACTAGAGGAAAAATTAAATTTGTTTTTTAGCTCCAAAACCAAAAATTTAAGAAAAGTTGTTATTGACGGTACTCGTCATAGAACCGTTTTTTATTTTCTTTTTTCTCATTAACGGCTCTAACGATCAAAAATTCTTTAAATTTGAAATAATATTGTATTTATAATTTTGAAAAATAGGTTTTGGGCTTAAAAATAATGGCGCAAAATTTTAAACAGCCTATTATTAAGGTATTAGTACTATACTACTTAACAATTTGCTAACTTTATAGTAGTTTACTTACTCATTCTTAATTTTAAACATTTTCTAACTAGTATCGTAAAGAATTTTCTTAATAAATTGCTTCTGAACACACCTAAAACAATGACATTTCGTGTAAAAAAGTTAGTACACGAACCTTTTTTGATGTTTGCAAATGTCAAATAGTCACATGAAACTAGCACGATACTAAAAAAATAAAGTAGGCATTCGATGATTTTAACTTTAATAAAAGGGTAGAGAAAGTATGATGCTATATTCGATTAAAATTTGCAAATTCGTTGTTTTAACCTAGTATCATACTAAAACAGCTTTAGCATCGTACTAATTCAATTAAAATTTTGCGCCAGTCATTTTTGCATATGAATATTCTATATCTTGAAATCGAGTGAACGATTTTTTGTTAGAAATTAGCTAACTATTTCCTTATATGAATATTATTAAATACTTAAAATGTCATATGTAATAAGTTTACTTATAGACAAGAGAATTTTTTCAAATTTTGTTTCCATAAATACATATATTTTTTTTAAATTAGGCAGTAATTTAAACATGAATCTTATGAATTTGAACATTTGTCTCTAATATACAATTTTTAATCCTAAGGTGTTTTTCATAAAAGCAAGTACGTGCGATCCAATTGTGCATTTAATTGAAACATCGTCAGAAAATTTTCATTGAAGTGTATTTTGTATTTTTATTAACTTTGATGAGGTTTTCAATAAGCTTTCAATTTAAACTGGAGCTGAGAAGCTGATACACCTTTCCATTCTCAAATAAACCATCAAAATCCATGAAAGTTACATATAGATACATAAATATGTAGACAGTTTGCAATCACAAACTATACCAAAAAAGTGGTGATAATCACCTTACGTGGAGCAAAGCATTTAAGCCTTAGTCGATTGCATCCCTGCATTCAGATGACTTGTTAAGATATTTTGAATTTTAGGAGCCTAAGCTGGCTGAAAAATTAAACGTACCGAACTGTCAAAAATACTCAATTTAAAAATAAATATTAACTAGTACGGGACTTTTACCTCCGTCTCCTTCTGGTTATTACAAAATATTACAATATCTTGGTATTAGTTCCTTTCGTTCTAGTCGTGTTTTTATTTAAAGGAACTTGTAACTTGCAAATTAAAATGAATTTATATACATAACATATACTCGTATGTAAAATAAATGAAGTAACTGAATTATTATAGTCATTTTTTAACAAAAGGTTTTTTTTTATATTCAAAGTTTAAATTAGATTTAAGTTGTATAATTTTTTTTTTATTGTGGCGCTAAGGCTGGCCGCAATTTGAATAGTGGGGAGTAGGATAAGGAATGAAGAACAAGTAGTAAAAATAAGAGGAGTAAGGTAAATAACCGCAGAAACAACGAGCAGAATAAACTAAAACGAAAAAAAAAATTGATATTTTTTTAATTTAAAAATCGATTCTTTTATTTCTTTGGTTTCAGCGAGTAGAAGGCTAAAGTCAAAAGTAATTAGGCAATTATTTTCTTACTCAACGTTGTTATTTGATTAAGCATTTTCAGTGTTGGTAGTAAATCAAATAATCAACTCAACGTTTGTATTCACTATCTTTATGCTGAAATCTTCAAGCAATGTTGCACATATATAGGGTGTTTTCGTAAACATTAGACTGAAATCACAAACTAAATCATTATATGATTTACATTTAAAAAATAGACAGATTTTTTTGTTACTGCACATTTTACATTAAAGAGATTTGATACAAATATCTTTCAAGATATAAGTCTCAGTATTAGATAAGTTAAATATTATGTTCGAAGCAAACACGACAAAAAAGGAAATAAATAATTTCCAACCAACAAACCGTATTTTTAAACAATTGGGAATCAAGTAACAACTGGAATAAATACACTTGAATAAATTTACATTAATATAACAAAAATCTTTATCAACATATATGTAAATGAAACAAATAAATAAATAAATACAGATAAAGAATATATGTATATAAATAACAATTAAGTAACTTAAAAAAAAAAAAAAATAAACAAATAAAAAAGAAAAAATATAAATAAACTAGCTGACCCGGCCACGCGTTGTTGTGGCTAAAGTTTTTGTTATATTACATTATAGTAAACAAATGTGTAAATTTTCCGATTGAATTTTTAAATTCATTAGATATCCCTGGAATGCCACCACATAATCTTCGATTAAAGATTGGTTCCCCTATTATTCTCCTCCGTAATTTGAATCCACCTCAATTATGTAACGGTACGCGTTTGGTCATCAAAAAGATCACCGGAAACATTCTTGAAGCAACCATTTTGGCTAGGAAGTTTAAAGGAAAAGTGGTCCTGCTACCACGTATTCCGATGATACCATCAGATTCTACCATACCCTTCAAAAGGCTACAGTTTCCAATTCGTTTAGCTTTCGCCATGTCTATAAATAAATCTCAAGGTCAAACAATGTCCATTTGTGGTTTAGATTTGGAAAATCCATATTTTTCTCATGGGCAACTATATGTTACGTGTTCACGTGTTGGGAAACCGTCTAATCTATTTGTGTTAGCTAAAGACAGGTTAACCAACAACATTATGCACCGATTGGTGTTAAATTAAATTGAAATTGAAAGTATTTATAATTCAAAAAAATAGATATTAATGTTTAAAAGTTTAAGACTGTCTGCCTTGCCTACCTCATTCATGAGTTTAAGCGTCACATGTTATTTACTGTATTATATTGTAATATACTTATATCTATACTATTATATAAAGTAAGACTTTTGTTTGTTTGTCAGTTTGTTTGTAAATACTCCAATAGCAGACAAACAAACAAAAGTATTACTTTATAAACATTTTATATACTTACCTTTGTATGTCGATAGTAACATAGGGCCATCTGAAAATGAAAAAACTAATAAATAATATATTAAAATTTAAATTACTTTCACTTACCTCCAAAAAATATTTCCAAAATAGAAAATTGAAAGCAGCAGATTGAGAACTGTCTGCCGTTTCCAACTATTCCGCATTTCATTTCATTTTATTCCTCTATATATTTTGAGGCTGAACACCTACTTGGGCTATTGGAGTAAGAAACTGTTTACACGGCCATGGATACACGCAAGTTCTAGCGCATGATTTTTTCGTGCATATACATTTTGTAGTATCTATCATAATATTTAAAAAAGGCACGGATTTTAGTTTTAACTCTCTGTACATCAACAGTTCGCAAAATCGTTGTTAGATAAAGTCACGGATTTCTGTTAACACATTCCACACGACTTTGTGTGCAAAAAAATTCGTTAAAGAAACGTGTGGATTTAAGTTTACAAAGGAAATGCCTTGCAATATTGCTTTCGTCAATTTTTGCAGAAATTATGTTTCAACATTCATACTCAAGTCATAAAATCATCGATTCTCAGAAAAACAGCTTTTACATATGCAAGTTTTTGCGCACGATTTTCTACGTTGAAAATTTTGCCAAATCGAAGGAGCACAGATCTTAGTTGACACATTGAACACGGCTTTTTGTGCATCAAAATTTTGCAACATCGATGTTCGATAAAGCCTGACTTCTGTTAACACATTTCACACGACTTTGTGTGCATACAAACTTTGTTCAAAAAACCTGCGGATTTTAGTTTACACATAAAATGCTTTGCAATAATACTTTCGTCAATTTTGTATGATGTTAATTTTTGCAGAAATTATGTTTTAAGGCCAGGCGCGCACATTCGCAACTGTTTAGTTGCTAAAATGAAACATATGGGCTTATATGGGAACGATTGCTTTCGCAACAGTTGAGCTGTTTTCTATAAGAGCAAGAGAGACAAGAGTGTGAGCGTGAGTAAAGAGTTGCCAGTGCGCGGTTCTCTTTCAACTGGTGATTAAACTATTTGATTTCGATCACAGTTGCCAGTGCGCGACTATCCTAACATTTATATTCAAGTGATAAATTCATCGATGCTTAGAAAGACAGCATTTATATATGCAAGTTTTTGCGCACGATTTTCTACGTTCAAAATTTTGCCAAATCGAAAAAGCACAGATCTTAGTTGACACATTGTACACGATTTTTTGTGCATCAAAATTTTGCAACATCGATGTTCGATAAAGCCACGGATTTCTGTTAACACATTTCACACGATTTTGTGTGCATACAAACTTTGTTCAAAAAACCTGCGGATTTTAGTTTACACATAAAATGCTTTGCAATATTACTTTCGTCAATGGTGTATGATGTTAATTTTTGCAGAAATTATGTTTTAACATTCATATTCAAGTGATAAATTCATCGATGCTTAGAAAGACAGCATTTATATATGCAAGTTCTTGCGCACGATTTTCTCCGTTCAAAATTTTGCCAAATCGAAAGAGCACAGATCTTAGTTGACACATTGAACACGACTTTTTGTGCATCAAAATTTTACAACATCGATGTTCGATAAAGCCACGGATTTCTGTTAATACATTTCACACGACTTTGTGTGCATACAAACTTTGTTCAAAAAACGCGTGGATTTAGTTTACACATAAAATGCCTTGAAATATTACTTTCGTCAATATTGTATGATGTTAATTTTTACAGAAATTATGTTTTAACATTCACACTCAAGTGATAAAATCATCGATGCTTACAGAATCAGCATTTATATATGCAAGCGCTTGCGCACGATTTTCTGCGATCAAAATTTTTAAATATCAAAAAAGCACAAGTTTACACATTGAGCACATCTTTTTGTGTATCAAAATTTCGCAATATCGATGTTCGATAACATCAGTTACTTGAAAAACCATATGGCCGCAAAAAATGAGTCGTGTAATCAGATCCTTAAATTTGGTGAAAGAAAACAGGAAAGTGAATAGTTGTTTCATTTCAGTTTAGGCTTGAACCGTTTATTTTTGTTCCATTTCAGTTCAGCATGTGTTTGTTTCAATTCGGACAGATGTAGCTACTTACACATGTGCAACTATTTGCAATGGTGGCAAGGGGAAGTTTTGACTGCGTTCAGACAAATTTAATGCTCTTTGGCTAAAGGGTGCGTCCAGAAATATATAATGTTTATTTTTATCGTTGGTAAAACCCGATAACATACCCAAGCAACACATAAACTCTTGGAGAGTACTTCAATAAATGCATCAGGTCTTAACAAGCTATTAGTTAAATCTTTTTAATACCATTTCACTTTATAATCTCCTAATTCACTCTTTAAAAGTGTTATTTCTGTTATACTATTAATAAAACATCTTTTGAACATCTTAAAGATATTCATGACAAATGTCATTATATTGACTCTCTATATAACCCCTTTAAACCCTTTTTAAAAGGAGTAATTTTAAAATGCTGAGAGTTTTTCATTTTAATCTTTCGAATACATCTTGAAGATATTCTGTGAACGTTTTCACTAAAACGTCTTTATGATATCTTAACAGGGTATCTTCAAGTAGTACCTACTATTTTCCTCTTTGGTTGAAAAAAATGTTTTGTTTCACCCGAAATATGTGAATTGTGTAACACTTCCCATGCAATCAAGAACATATGAAGGAAAAAACTAACTAAAAAACAACTCAAATATTTAGTTGAATGTGCGCGCAGTTGCATATGATTATATTAAACAGAAAAAAGACAGAAACTGATTGTTGTGAATTTTTTATCATTTTCTTTTACTCTTTGCTTACACTTTGTTTGCTCTATTTTATTTGAATTTGACTGGCATTCGTCCTTTACACTTTGTTTACACTTTGTTCACTCTTTGTAGTTATTCGCGGGCTGAGTTGATGGAACTCTCGAGCTGCTCTTTTGTTAATTTTGAAGATGACATTTTCGCTTTATCCCAGGAAAAAGAACATACAAATAAAAACGATGAAAATGAAAAAATAATAAAAATTAAGTAATAACCGACGAAACAGATAGTGATGACTAGGGCAAAAATATGCTTTGAAATATTAGTTTTAATAAAATATGTTATTAATTAAATACATACATATGAACATATGCTTCAATAAAAATTAATTTAAAAATTATTTAAAAATTCAATAAAATTAATTACTTAACGAAGTTAATAAAATACATTTTTAAAGTATTTAATGGCCAATAATTTAAAATCGCATGCTTAGGTATGTATATTTAAAAAAATGAAATTGACAGCAAAAATAAAGTTATTCCAAATGCATATTTCTTGAAAGTATTAGTGGTTTCAAGCAATTTCATTTTAAATGTAGAGACAACATTTTTTTTTGAACGAAACAAAAATGGAATTCTTCGATAATTACGGAGTCTTTTCAGAAATATTATTAAAATCGATTTAGAATCATTAGGCAAATACTTTTTTCAATCAATTTTATGAAAATGAAAAACATAAATTAAAATAAAGTGACTAAAGAAGCCCAAAATGAAGAAACAACAGATAGTGGTAACTACGGCAAATAAAAATATGCTCTAAAAAAAAGTTTGAAGCGCTTAACATACATATGTTAATGGTGCATATGCTTTAATAAATTTATTCTTTTTCAATGTTTACAAATAGTAATCAATACTAAATTATGTTTAGTTCCCCTATTCTACGTGTGCATGGTATGCAAAAATATTCATTTTGGATGAAATGCAAAAATCTACCCCAACAATTTGTGGTTTGATAAATCATGTAACTGTAAAGGGCTTTCGCGAATAAATTTTTCTCGGAATATTTGCCGTTTACTAAACTTAGGGTAGGTGAATGATGCTCTAGAGATTCTCTCAGAATTTGTTAGTATCGGAAATAAACTTTCTAGGATAATTAGTTGTTATTACATAGGACTTTCTGTGCGAAAGAAATTTTCTTCGCAAGAACCCGGCAACGCCGGGTATTTTACGCTAGTTTGTTATAAAATTAAATGGAAATAATAAATCTGATAAATTTTTATTTTGTACCTACTGATTTATGCTTAATATCAAGTGTAAGAACATTTTAATTAATTGTGTTCAACGTACTTCCCCTTCAAATCTCAATCCAGTGAATTTGTATACCAACATCAACATTTTCGTCTTTGTTCGTAAATAATTTCATTGTACTAAAGGGTTATAGTAGTAGAAAGTCAAATAAGGAGATCACCATATTTTTTTACAAATACCATCTGTGTGAAAAAGCATAGTGGACTCCGTGACTGATGTTCTCTTATTGTTCCTCTTAGATTGTTTACTATAATGTAATATAACAAAAACTTTAGCCACATCAACGCGTGGCCGGGTCAGCTAGTTAAATTATAAAGTTTTGATCAATGAAGCACAAATAAGTAAAAAACAGGATTAATTTCATTGTATTATCTTCATTATAATATGAATGCAATTTACACTTCAGTCTAAGTAACACGTGGCCGGCTATGCTAACACCAAAAATTTAAAAAGTGGAAATAATTGAATTATACGGTATTTCGTTCACTACAAAATAAATTTAATTAATTTTATAGCGTCAACAACACGTGGTAATTATGCTGTTAAAACGTAGCTTATATGACACGTTCGTAGATTTACCATAGCAGCGCCATCTATTGATTACTTACTCAACCCAGTCGAAAGGTATCGACATCTGTTAGAATCATTTGGAGTTAACAGATAATTGTGACTGTCAAATAATAACAGACAAATAATTAGCAATAAATTAAAATTGCGACTATAATTTGAGATTTAAACTATCCTATCTCTCAAGTTGGATCGAACTGCATATGGTGTGCGAATTTTATTATAATCGGTTAAGTGGTTTAGGAGTCCATTGAGGACAAACATTGTGACACGAGATTTATATATATTAAGAAGATAAATCAATCAAATAACACTAAGTAAAAGGAATCACAGATCGTAGGTATATCAGGTAGAAACAAATCATTCTTAGTTTGATTATTTAGTTGGCTTGTAAAAATATTCTCAGAGACTTCAAGTCCATTCAAGAATGAATAAGTTAATTTTTGGATTCTTTCCGAAATCAATTCAACTCCTTTTCATGGAGATCGGTAGATCGGTAGTCGAATGATGCCAGGGAAGATCAAGCATCATTTTTAAAAGTTTATTTTTTATTTTATTTTTATTATTTTTCATTTTTTCAAATGGGACAACCATGCAAAAAAATTGCCTGAAAAATTACTTTATCAATAATTATTTTATTTTCATTTGACAATAAAGACTTTCTCTTGAAGAAAGCAAATAGCATTCTTATGGCTAAGTTAAACTTTTTAATTTTTTGACTTATATGCTGGTTAAAAGTTAATTTGGCATCAATATGAAATTCGAGATATTTCATTAATTTTGTTTTTCTTCAGGGGCTTTCAAAAGGCTCTATGAGTATGCGTACCACTTCCTCCTCCCGATTGAAACTTAGTTGAGACTTAACTATCAATTTATTTTTAACGAAATTAAATAACGTGTTGTAGGTAACTATCCGGTGTCAGTTCCTGTGTATTCCGCGATTTAAGAGTGGTTTGCGTTTAACGCGGTAAGAAGGTTAAGTCTTTCGCAGGCGTCACTCCAAATTTGTCTCATCAAGAATTTCGATTATTGTTTTATGAGAGGGATTGTTGATCTTTGTTACTCAGGCGTTTAAGAAAACACATAAATAAAATTATATCATACTTTTTTGGACTTAAAAATGTTTACTAATTGAAAAAAAAAGAATTTTGCGTATACGAGTTTCGAGTTAAGATTGATAAACTCTTTAAAACTAATTTTGAAAAAAAAAATCGGGAAACGGTTTCAACGGAGGATATGAACATCATTTTGTTGTAATAAAGTAATATATCTATGCTCAATTAAACATTTATTTAGTTCAGTTTAAGAATAAATTAGATCCTATAAAACCAGGATATTCCCTGAAATCATAAATGGAAAATCATAATGTCATTTTTTTTATTTTTTGCAAATAACTAAGAATCGTTAATCGTTTTATTTACGTATCAATTGGTTCAAAGGTAAAATTACTAACTAAAGGGTTTTCCAGTTGGGACGGATAGATGTTAAATTGAATAAAATAAGTCGTGCGTGAGATACCAAAGAATTTTGTGTGTGTTAATATCAAATGAACGCTCGCAGCTTCGACCGGTGGTGGTGCGCATTTGAGAGGTTCAATTTACGAAGAATTTATCCCATTATTATTGAGGCTGAATTTGAGCGATGCTAGTGGTTGTGTAAGTTATGAAAAACCGATCGTTTCTGGCTTATTGCCATTAACATATGAATATGGCAATTCCGTCTGTGTATACCTATCTTTGTGTTCGATATTATTCGAGTAAATTGTCGTTGAATGAACACATCGTCCACATATGCAATAAAGCATCCAAAAAGCTAGGAGCCCTGCATAAATCAAGAACCAGCCTCTCAGTGATGAGTACAATAAGTCACAATTTTATACTCCATTTTCCTTATTTTCTTTTATAAGTTTCACACACTAAATGGATGACTACCCTTATAATGTTTGAGATACCGAAGCACAATGTGAGCTTAATATAGAGCCCGGTAAAGTATTCCATTCGTATGGTATAATCATTAACGGTATTTTTATATTATTACTTTATAGTATTACTTCCAAATGTGTAATATTTTTTAGATATTTCAATAATAATTTGTATGTGCCATACTTTACATACATATTTTAATTTTATTTGATTTTGTACTCTCTAGAAGTAAAATCAAGAAAGTGGCAAATGTTATACTCGTATTGTATGTTTGTTTGATGGACATAGGTAAGGTAAAAATTATGAATGGACTTTGAAATATTTTTCTTCCTCCAATAGTGCGAATGGTTTTAAGATTTGCTGGCTTTGTAAATAAATGAAATTGTAAAAAAGTAAATTGGTTTGTTATTGATTATAGACAAAAATGTTTAATGAGCTGTTTATTATACAAAGTATATAAACAGCCTATATCGCAATTAAAAATAATTTAAATAAGATCAAAAGCATTAATAAATAAGCCTCTTAATATGTGGCAACATGCATGCGTAGTGAGTAGACCAATTACAAAGAGTACTAGCAATTACATACAAGGCAATGGTGTTCACACTATTTCCCAAAAAAGACTTCTGCGACGGATGAAATAAATATACTTATGCTGGCGAAATAATCCAAGTCAATTTGGTGGTGAAATACGAGTATTAAGGAAGCAGAGTAGAAAGTATAATCCGCTGGAGCAAACATGTCGATATAAGCATCAGGAAAGTCACAAAATTCAATGATATTTAAGAGACTTGCTGCCAAATCATGGGTTTACAAACTAAACATCCTCAGGTTAATTTCACCGTAACGTATGGAGCTGTTGCAGGGCAGAAAGGATCCGAATAATTAAGGACAGGAAGAGCTCAAGAAAAAGTTCAAAGCCTCCCATTTGCATAACTGGAGCATTAAGAACCTTCTTTTTCGATTATACAGCTATGGACAAAGAAATAGCACACTTATGATGTTTTGTATGAATATTAGTTTTATTTTATACTTATGAACTGAAACATTTTCATTTTTATTTCAGGACCTCTTACAACAAATAAAGCTTCATCTAAATATTAATTTAAAATTATAAGCTATAAAGGAGATTTTTAAAAATTATTTTAATTTGTGGTGACGTTATTTCTTGTGGACAAAGAAATAGCACACATTCCTAGAATTGTAAAAAAAATCAACCTTTTAGCGAAAAATTCTTAGAATTTCAAATCTTACAATATTACCAAGTTAGTACTTTGTTGGGTGACCACGATTTTTCAAAGTTTCCTGGCATCTTCTTGGTAAACTCTCAAATAATTTTTGGCATCTACTTTGTGGGATAGAAAACCACGTTTCCTTGATACCGGCCCACAGATCGTTCGAATTTTTGAATTTTTTCTGCCCAATCTTAACCTTAACATCAATTTGTAGATGTTCTATGGGGTTAAGATCGAGACTTTGAGCTGGCCAGGTCAGTATATAAATTTGTTCGTCCAAAAGCCATACTTTGGCTATGTTTGATGCATGTTTGGGATCATTGTCATGCATGAATATCAAATTTACTGGCATAGACTCAAAGGAAAATGGTTCCATGGTATTCTTAAGAATATTGAGATAAGAAAATTTATCCATTCTGCCATCAATCCTCACCAGTGGACCCACTCCATGCCATGAAAATGCTCCCCAGACCATCAAGTTGCCCCCTCCGTGTTTCACAGTCTTAAGAGTGTACCTGTGGTTGTATGCTTGGCACTTTGGGCGATGGACAAATGTTTTCCCACCTGGATCAATTCGATTAACTTTGGTTTCGTCACTCCAAAGCACTCTCTTCCAAAACTGCACGTTTTTGTTTTTATGAGCCTTAGCAGAAGTCAAACGAGCTTTGATGTTCTTCTTGGAAAGTAACAGTTTTTTCCTGCTCACACGTCCAAACAACCCAGCATCGTTGAGTCTTCTTCTTATCAATCTGCTTGAGACATCAACACCAAATTCTTCATTTACTTCCGCCATAATGTCTCGAGATGACTTAAAAGGGTCACATTTGCACTTTCTAGCAATGGCTCTGTCAATTCGTAACGAAGTTTTGCGGGGTGGTGGCTTACGAATTTTATTTTCTGTTGTCATATCTCGATTTGCTCTCACTAAACCAATGGCATTATAAACCATTTTACGGGAACAATTTAGTGTTTTGGCTATTTGGGTAGGATTTTTACTTTTTGTTTATGAAGATCGAAAATAATTTTCCTCTTTTCGGGAGTACAATGCGCTCCTCGGCCCATTTTGTTAAAAACTTTTTTTATGAAACTATTTATAAACATCAACACAAAATAAGCACTATCTCTCATAAATTTCGATCGCGAAATAAAAATTCAACGGTTAAATTAATATGTGCTATTTCTGTGTCCAGGAGTAAAAGAGAAAAGAATATAATCAAAAGGCAAATGCAAGAATCTATCAAAGGTAACGGGACTATTAAGACTTTTTGTTTACATCAATTAATGTAGACCATTATGCCTTGAGAACAAACTTACCACAAACATTGGACATGACGGACATTTTAATCGCGAGATTTTTCTCATAAGTGTGCTATTTCTCTTTCCATAACTGTATATAGGCTATCGCTATCCTTCATCAGTCCCTTCTAAAGGAGTTCTTTGAAAGTACTTGCTGCAAGTGGAGCTATTATGAGATTTGCCAGGGGAACTAAGAATGGCAAATGTAATTGTCTTACGGAAAGAGAGTGCACTCAAAAGGCTATGATCACAAAACTTATTGACATTCTAAGAGATGGCATAATAAAAAAATGTAACTTCAACAAAAAACTTTCAAACGGAATTATGTATCAAAAAAGAGTGGGTAGATGAAACAATTTTCGGGCATAGAACAAAACTGTGCATACGATGGGACAATCTACTAGCATTTTTTTAGCGGAAATATGTGACATAAAAAAATGTAGATATAGATTGAAATCTCGAAAAAATTACCATACGTATTCAAAAGACTGACCATCTGACATAACGGTTAAACCACAATCAAAGCACTAAGCTACCCTATCAACACAAAATTAAATCGGTATGGGTATGTGTGAAAGTGAACTTGTGAAATGAATAATTATGTCATACTTCATTGGGTTCTAGGACATGTGGGTAGAAAAACTTTTTAATTAAAATGTTAATGGGCCTTGAATCCTATTACGGTGTTTTTAAACAAAATCAAACAAGAAGAAGTGGCAAAAATATTTAAAGATTGGAAGGAATTTCCAAGCCAAGCTATTTCTTGAAAGCTGTAACCAAGATTGTTTCGCAGACAATATCAAGTTTTGAACTGGAAATAAGAGAAGTATACGAAATTTTAATGGAACAAGAAATTACGTTGATAGAGAAAATGAAAAAATTGGCCCTGCAATTCCATCTGTCTTATGAATGTACGTTCGGTAGCCGCTGAAGATATTTTCCTTAGACTTGATATTTAAGGGTATTAGGTAATTACATATAGGATGCAATGTAATACAACCGTTATGAAAAATGTTATTTCTCTCGAAAACAGGTCTTACGATTTTGATAAATTAGCGACCTAATTGTAGGTATGGTCTACATTTTGGTTAAGCAAATTGTTGGCAAAATATATTATTAGATGTCTCTGTATAGAACGGTTTTTTCCATTTTCGACTTTCTTATTAATATATCCACCGATTTTGATACAAAATTTTATACGAGAACTCTTTGCAATTTGAAATAATACTCCGCAGATAAAAGTTGTTCTTGCAATTTAAGGAATGAATTAAATGCATTTGAAATCTTTCTCTAATTACATCCATGCTTTATTTATACAATTTTCAAAATTCCAAGGGCAAGTGCATGCGACCCAGTCATATTTTGAAATCTATCAGATCTTGCTGCCTTTTTGTTCTTATCCTATTCAATAGCTAAGTTAAACTGCGTGGTAGAACTGGTTCTTTAACTATTAGAAGTAGGTTACTTCTGCTAGAAATGCTGCATCAAGCCTATTTTCGCTGTTTCTAATAGTGTGCGTTCAGTTTTTAAGACGAGCTCGATGACTGTTCCTTGCCGCTCTTGTTTTGCGCTTGATTATATTTGCATTTTCATCTTTTGACACTTTTTTTAGTTGGACGCATTTATCATGATTGCATGGGTTTTTTTATTCTGGGATGTGGATGTGCTGTGATTTGAGCTGCCTCTTTGATGATATCGTGATACTAAGACAAGTGATAGTTGGCGTTTTTTTTTAGATGAATGCAAAGCGGAGACCTTCTGTGATCTCCGCAGGCTCTGGCTTCTTCAGGTATACTAATGCAATCTGTATAACTGTCGCATTTTTTTCTTTTCATCATATATATACGTAATGTTTTGTGTAATATATTTTGCAATTTGCAGATAACCATTAACGGAGGATATTCGTGTCTCTGTAATAAACAGTTAGTTTTAATGGTAGGGAAATAAACCCGATGACACAACCCCCATACTCGAGAGACAGGGTTCTTACATTACGGCAGTGATACAGTCGGAAATACTATGCCAGTAACCAACTGCGAAGTTGATAGATATGCAGTTTCCCTATAGCGTGTTCACTGGCCCCTTACTGACTCAGATCTAACTACATATGTGAATTTAACTCAAGAAAGGTGAACATCAAGTAGTTCGGCGTAACAGAAATTATTTGTAATTAGTAGTGATATTCTATTTGATTTCTACTTGTCAAATATGTCAGGCCCATCTGCAGGAACGAATTCCGCAATCGCATAGCTCTAGGTTTAATTGTAGTATAAGCTACATCAAAGTATAACTGACTCAAAGCTACCCTATTGTATAAAATACTAATGTTCACAATTTAATAAAAATTCTCAGTTATTTCTCTGTTTTGTTTGTTTGTGTATTGTGTTATATTATATTTTATTCCGAAAAAGTATTTCTGTATATACGTCTATTAACTTATTCCTTCGTATGCTGTTGATAATTTTCCTTAAAACTTTTCCTTGAACTTATATCTTTTTAAGAAAAATTAAACTTTTCTAACACATTGGTTCTATTTTAAATTGCTATGTTTAACATTCCTTTAAACAAAGCTGAATGGTTTTATATATGGTGACAGTTTTCTCTCTGTGTATTTCAGGTTTTCTATAACATAAACAATTTTTTATTTCTGCCTATACTTACATATTAAGTAATGATGTTGAAACAAAACTTTTACCAATATATATACCGAAAATCACCAAAGGTTAAGATGCTCATTTAATTGAATTAATAATCTGAATTATTTACTCCAGTAATTTTCTATACCCAGTTGTGTCCTACAAAATGTGTTTTCAGACAACAAAAAGGAGATTTAAATTAAATATTTATCTCTGAACCAGGACAATTTTCATCCTTTTATGATGTAAAACATTTAAACAAGGCATAAACTCAATTTGATTCAGTACCATCTTGTCTCTGTAGTGCAATAAAATTGCTATTAAAACATGCTCCTTCGAGTTAAAGAAAGGAAATAAGGCTTAAGTGGACTGCATGAAGTATATTATGCAACAATTACCCACATTATACATTTGAGTTTGTTTTTTAATATATATTTTTAGTTTTGTAATTTAATTAAATACATTACAATAAATTTTAAGAAATAATGTGGCAAATGTTCAACAAAATTGTGCTAGTAATTTATGAAGTACCTTTTTCAATTTGACTAACTTTTTCTTAATTCTACTCATTTTTGTCTAATATCGTGTGAAGATTATTTTTTAATAAATTGCTTCTGAATACAAATAATACAATGATAGTTCGTGTTAAAAACAGTTTTTTTTTACATTTGGAAAACTGTAGTATGAAGTTAGCAAAAAACCAACAAGATAAAAGAAATTCGATGATTCCACATCGTAAAAAAAAAAGTATGATGCTAAACTCGATTAAAATTTGTAAAATAGTCATTTTAGCATAGTAAAATGTCAAAGCATCGTACATTGTAAAAATTCTACTAAAGTTTTTTGCCAATGACTTTGTTGAAAGAAGAATAATAATCTCGAAAAAAAAAAAACAAATTTTTACTGTAGAATGCAAGAATATTATAATTTTTCACCGATTCCATAGACGTGAATTTTTTAAATTTGAAAAGGATGTGTGGGAAGCTAGTGATTTCTGCGTCCATTTTGTTAAACGGCTAGAATAGAGAGAGTCTACAGTTCTCTGACGCATCCCAACGTATTAGAAGAAGAGAAAAATCATTCTTTCGATTTTTGTTTGTTTTTGAAAGTTAAAACTTCAAAGCCCTATTTATATGATCACTTCAGTTTAAGTTGAGCTATAAGTTAATATTTCAGTTAAACTAATGTCTAAATGCAAAAATTGAAGCAACTGAAACCTTAACTGAAACTGATGGAATCACATAAGTTGTCAGCTCCGATAAACTGATGTGTCAATAACTTTCGCTTCAGTTGTCATTTCAATCACAGCCAAACTACATAAATTAATAATTTTATATTTACAACTTTTCTTACATACGAGTACCTTATATTTTGAATATACGAGTACTTATCTTAATATAATCTCTAATTACTTTAATTATTGATTTACAAGTTTCAGGTATATTTCCCTTAGACTTGGTGCCTATATTGCAGTAGAATATTTTTAAGACTTTGCTAAGTATCCCCATTAGCCAAAAATCTTAGTGTTGCACTTAGTCTTACGTGAGGTGATATGGCTTCTCTCATATTGGTATCTTATTTTTATAATTGGCATCACTAATTACAGTAGCTCCAAATACACGCTTTCACTTATACGCAAATAATTTGACCAATCACGATGTTTAAACCTCAATTCCCCCATTAAATTTACGTGTCATAGGATTCGTCTTTTTCAATACCAATGTTTGCTCTATTTGTTTCTTTTTTTTTTGTGATTTATTAAGCGCCAAAACTATAACTACTGCAATTAGACTATAGACTAGTGCGTGAAAAATTGAGCTGTTGAGATCGATGGCTAGTTGGTGTTCGTTTATTGAGTCTCACACTATCGGCTACAGCAGCCACATTCTCGTCTCTGCGCACCGTACGACGACGGTGACCATGAGTGTTGTCCACTAGCATTAAGTCACATCACGAACTTTTTGCACAAACTTGCGGACAAAGGTGTGATGGGTGCTTCATTTCGGCCAAAACATTTTTTCAAGAAACGCACTGTTTGGGCTACACAGCACTCACTTTGGAAGTAAATTTTAAATATTTTTCAATGTTGTTCAGGCATAAACTCATTTTGTTCCGCGAATGTATAATACTGAGATTTCGAGTGCGAAACAGTTGTCAGTGTCAAAATAACCTATGATTTAAAAAGAAACCACAAGATGGCCCACCCTTTACGAACCTGCGTTTTGTTGATGTTGTTCTAAATATTTCGATAGATTTTTCACATTTTGATATATTGAAGGCATGTCCATATACAATACTTTAAGATTCAGATTTTTGTATTAAGAGTGGCGCAAAATTTTAGTTGAATTAGTCCTAAGTTAAAGCAGTTTTAGTATAAAACTAGGTGGAAACAACAATTTTGCAAATTTCAATCGAATGTAGCACTACCCTTTTATTAAAGTTAAAATCATCGAATACCTATTTTATTTTTTTAGTATCATGCTATTTGAAAACGCCACTAAGGGTCTGTTTACTTAGTTTTATGCACGAACTATCATTGTTTTAGGTATGTTCAGAAGCAATTTATTAGGAAAATTGCTTTAATACGATATTAGCCAGAAAATGTTTAAAATTAAGAATAAATTAGTAAAATAATTTAAAGTTAGCAAATTGTTTAGTAATAGTTTTAAGAAGAAAAATGTTATTTTCTTAGTTTTAAAAATTAGATTTTTAAATCGCTTCCAAACTTTAAAAATATTAATTTACCACCAAATTAACACTTAAAATATAAAATTTAATTGAGTAAGTAATGTAAATTCCTCAAGTGAGCTAGCCTGGCAAGCTCGTCAACCTGTTCATTTCCCTCTATTCCAAAGTCACCCGATACCCGGATAAGTGGCATTGAGGGTAATGTTCAGACACGCAAGCTCATTCCGGAGTTTTTATAATAATTTATAGGATGAAATAACAGAAACAATGGCTTCAACAGCCACCTGGCTGTTTCTAATGGAAGTATTCCGTACTCCATCTTTGAACTATCAATAAAGATAGTTGTATTGTAGTCCCTCACATGTATGCCAAGTGGTAAAAGGTGAAGGAAACACTTAAAACACATGTTGGGCAGGATCGTAGATTCCCCGTAGTGCCAATGCTAGCTATTCTTTGAACCTTCTTAAGGGTTTTGAGTTTTTTTTTTGGAAAGCTCTTATTATTATGTATGCAGTGTGGTTTTATTTTAACAATCACAGAAATAAGATTCGTGTATTAATTAAAAATATATCAATGAAGATATGAAAAATATTACTGTTTAAGTGGAGCGATTGAATTAAACATTCTATTAAAGCTGTAAATTTTATAAGAGTTGGTAAACATCGACCAATATTTGCATCTTAGAAGGGAACGGCAGCATCTAACTGATGAGCCCACTACCGTACATGGGTGAAACGCACCTTAGAGTTAAGGTCACTTGAGCTTTTGATAATTTAATTTATTTAAAATTATAGTCCTACAAAAGTAGTAATGTAAAACATTAACATTTTATAAATTAATTTAGTTTTCTTATGAAATTAAAATATGGTGTGGAATTGATGGTGGACTGTGTTCCTTCAGCAGTTCAAGGTACTGTCTACTAAATTTTAATTTGAAAAAAATCTTTCTTCAGAATACCAGGAGAATATATATCAAAATCAATCCACAGAATATCTTTCAGTCAGACTGATTGATTCTACTTTGCCACTTAGGTATGTATATTAGGATACCTTTTGACTTCATAATATTTTAAATCCTTTAAATTCCTCTTCCCAAAAGATAAACTTTGATTAACAATGAAAATTTTCATTCTTTTGGGTATATCCAACTTTTTATCAAAGTGATGAAAACCATTTTTTGTTTTGTTGAAAATATTGTTGTGCTTGGAATAAAAATGAAGCGGAAAATACAGCTCGTTGTTTTTTCAACATGTTCCAAGAGACTGTCTATGTTTAAGTTTACTCCTACACATATGTATATATAGGCAAAATAGGCACAAGCCTATATATTTCTTCTCATCGTTACGAGGCATGAATTACAATGAGTCTACCCTATATAAAAATAGGGTAAGTATAAATGAAACAAGGTTCAAATCGGAAGTGATTCCTGCATAAAAGGGCAAACCCAGGTGTGCCGAAAACTTACACACACGAACTCCAGATGCTATTTTGCATGACTGACTTCCAATCCAAAAAGTTTCTCTATTTTTTTTTCTCTGCACATACGAGAGCGTACTTGTGTATCCTGAGAAACAATTTCCGTGGAATTGTGTTCTAGTGCCACATATGATAGGAAAAAGTAATGAAAAAACGCCATTTCGGTTGTTCAAGTTGAGTGAAAAGTTCTTTTCTCTTGAAAGAATGATGGTTGAAGCAAATGATGTATGCATCAAATTATGCTTCTTTAAAGCGACTTTCCTAAATGAGACGATTGTGTATTAAAAACTGACTTTTCATTTTTTGTTTGAACTGTGGTGAATCATTTTTGTAGGCACTTGTTTTGAATCCTAATTAGGCTTGAGGGAAGTAAATCTAACAAGTTATGTTTAAAAGTCATTTTGTATATTAACCACAAAAGGAATAGGGGCCGTGAGGCAGACCATCAATTAACATTTCACATTTTGAAGTAAATAGATGTTTTATGAAATACAACCCAATCATCTCTCTAATTCTTCTTATCAGTCTTATTTTGTTCGTTCTTAATTCAAAAAATTATGTTAGCCACAGTTGGTTCAATGGCAAAAAACTTTTGATATGATAAATTGATATAAAATTAGATTTGTTTTTTTTGGTAGGTGACTACGCAGTGCAGTCAAATTTTACACGCTGAAAAAAAAAGCAAACATAGACATTTTGTTGTTGTTCAACGTGTAAAATTTTACTGCACTTCGTAGTCTCCTACCAAAAAAACACAATTTTGTAAGATTTTGAAATTTAAATATACCTATTTTATCTCCAAATTATTGTTGTGATATTTGTATTATTTTGTCAGTGGTAGTAAGTGCTAAATGTTTACGGGTAAAACTCATAGTTTTGAATCTAATTTATATCTAAAATAATCATATCATTTTTCCATATTACCATAACATAGAGAGATTTTCTTCCTAAAGTAAACAGTCTATAGGAAAATTTATTCATCAGAAATCACCCGACTAGATTTTACTAGGCAACCCGTGTACTCGATTGTACCCATATTACTCGATTGAGTGGCATTAAATTCTCATCCCTCATTAGTTAAGTCATTGGATGTTCGGCTCTCCGATTTAAAAACGTACCAGGATCATTTGTGGATTATTTTTAATATAATTTTATTTTCTGCATGTTGTTCCTTGGCCATTTTGATGCAAAATTAAACTCGAACAAATTATTAAACAAAGACTTTTTCAAGATTGCGTCATTATCGATGCATGCACTTAAGAGTTATTAGTTGTTAACTTAAAGCAAGTAAGACTATTAGTTCCTTCTTCCAAAGGTAAGTTAAAAATTCTTTTTACCCAAAAATCAAAATTTATAATAAACACCAATTTCAGAATTATAAGCCGAATCTGTTATATGTTTAGGAGGCATCTATCTATAACTATTTATAATTAAGGCATCTGCGCTTATTTAAAACGTACAAGAACTGTTTCACAAATCTCACGATTCCTATTGTATTGTATTTATGATTAATTAAACATCCACCAAATGTTGTCTGATATCCGTCTTAACAAAACAGTTAGAATCTTTCGATTTGGTCTGTTCAAACAACGACAAAACAAAATTTTTTAAATCTTTTACATAATTATATTATAATTTATATATGAGTGAGTTTCAGTTTTACAGATTTCTTATTACTTTTCTTAAAATTGAAAACGATTAAAAGAAAGATTTTTAGCTTTTATGTTTTTGTTTTCATTAGCCTTATGACAATATAATGTCCATATATGCATGTTTTAAAAACCATAGGACACATTTTTTTCAGAAGGAAGTTTCAAAACATAAAGTTTAATTTTGTATAGTGGCACCTTATGTTAGCAGCAATAGAAATTTAGAACAACTGAACATTTATATTTTGAACAAAATTCTTTGTATACATTTTATGATATTTGAGGCTGTGGGCTCGCAATTTTCATCACCCCTTTTTGATGATTTCTCCAACTTCCTCCTATTCATACAAAAGTAATGGTTTGTTAAAATATGTAACGATATACCAACAATTTAAATAAGTTTTTCCTAAAGAAATATTGTTCCATGTCACCACATTATTTTTAATAGATAACTTCTGCTTCTAAACCACTTATTGCGGTCAAATAAAAGCCTTAAAATGTTATTTGCTAAAAAGGGTTGACAGCCAGAGTTGGAAAGTTATTTTACAGCAATTTTCACCTACCAGACTTCGTTGTGTTATCTTCTTAAATTCCTTTGACTGATCTTTTTCTGTTTTTATTTGTTCCTGGAAAATAATGAATAGATACTTCTATCTATAGATTTATTATCAACTACTTATTCAAAGCAAGATAAACATTAATATTATTAGTACTTTAAATACAGAAACGCAATGGCTGTATTCGGAATATTTACTTTGATTTAATCACAATTTTGAGTTGAATTAAATTGGTAAAATTTGTGGATAGTTTTTTACAAATTGGAACAATCTTTTTTAAAAATTTCTTTGAAAAATAAAATGTATTCCCTTTTGAAAACTTACTTAAGTCAAAACACAGTTACAATTGTTCATGTTGAAAATAAAGAAAATGGAGATGCGCTTAGGAGTATTCAAACATCTAAGGAATCTTATAATACTATTTTGTGCTAATTAATAACTACATATAGAAAGAAAAATGTTTTAAATGTATACATTCGTATGCTCAGAAAATAAAAACGTACGAATGGATCGCATTAAGTTGCTCTTATCTTTAAAGAACATAGAATTTAAAAAAAAATGTTTTTTTTTTATAAAAATATGTAATTGGATCATAGGTCACAAGCAACTTTCAATTGAACTTATTCAAAAGAGTCAACAAAAAAGAAACTATAGTTTTAATATTAGTTATTCTTCTTTTGCTATAAATGGATATTCAGAAACATGAAACTAGCTTTCTATGTGGCAAATACGGTTGTATGGGTTGTTTAAAAACAAAAAGTTAAGTTTTTATTATTTGCAAATGAAAATTAAATTGAAAAAAATCATTGAAGGTTTTCTTAAATATTGAATTCTAAAAGAAAAACATTTTAAATCCAAAAAGTATTTTTTTTAAATTTTGATATGCAATGTTTTTTAAACTTTTTAGAACGTTTGCATATGAAATTTAATTTAAATACTTTATGAAGATAATGGAAACATTAAAATCGAAATTTTTTTCTTATATCAGGCATTGCTAGAAATTTAAAATGATCGTACAAATTGAGCAAAGAGGAAAGCAACTAACGAATGTCTTGGAGTAGTTTGAAGTACTGAATATTGAAAGCAGAGGGAAAAGCAGAGCCCGGCATAGCAAGTGTTCTAAGTATATATCCCATCACTAATACTTCTAAAGAGATAATTAGGGCTCGATCTTGGTACTTCGAATGATAAATACTCGCAAAATCTGGTCGTATATTGAAGAAGCCGAAAAGAAAAATGAGGAAGATGTTCAATTGACTTCGGTTCGCCCAGCATGTTCAATTTCTGCAATGGATGCTGTTATACCTACTTTTTATTAAAGTGATTGATTTTGCTGATAACATAGTCATTAAGAGCTTGCACTTTGCAAGCAAAAGCTGTGCAAAAAAAAAGTAACCAATTATTTTTCAAACATTTAACTGTTATTTAAAATAAAATGCACGACTGGAGCGCACGAACTTGCTCTTATGATTTTAGAAATAGTTTCAAAAAATAATCGTTCACACGTTTTAAAGATGCATATTGGTTTTTCAAAAAAAACTTGGAATTTTTTTTTTTCAAAATTCTCAAAAAAAAAAATTCGAATATTTTTATATACAATATTATTTTAAACTTAAGGGAGCTCCTGCTGAAAATTTTTGGTTAAAATCGTTAGAACCGTTGATAAGAAAGTCAACAAAATCAAAACACGGTTCTATGGCAGGTAGTGTTAATAACATTTTGCCTTGTCCATAATATCACACTTAATTTTTTTTATCAAAATCGTTAGAGCTGTTTTCGAGATAAATAATATTATGCATTACGAGTGTATGGGGGGTACCGTTAGTTTTGGAGCTAAAAAAAAATTTCAATTTCTCCTCTAGGGAATCACCGAAGACCCTTAAGAACCGAGTTTGAAGAATATAGCTCCAGTGGCTTAGGTTTCTAGATCGAGGTACAGACATACAGACATACGGACATACAGACAGACAGATGGAATTATCGGACCCACTTTATTCGTCTTCGCTATCATCGTAATGTCAACTTTGATCATAACCTCGAGTTCGGTTTTTTTACAAATGCAGAACTTGCCTTGTAGTACCTATATCGTAAGTAAAAATAAGCTTATATTTACCAGTTTTGCTTTGTTTCTTGTTATGTATGAATTGAACAGTTAAAGTTTTTTTTTGTCTTAATAAATGTCAAAATTAAAATTTATTACAAAAATAATGTGCATTTTGATTTAAATTAATAGTTATAAATCTTTTTAAACTTCTCTCTCAAAGTAGTGAACACACTTGGTTTTTATTACTTCACTATATCTAGCGTCTACTGTAGTTCTACCTTTGATTGTTAGTTGTTCTTCCGCAGATACCATCAATTAAATATTTAAGGACTTTAGATTGAACTTGTTGTTATTGAACTGTTTCGTTTCAGCTCACAATACCAAGGGAGATGACACTTTTGGCTTATGACTCAAAAAATTATTTTTCACTTTTTTTTTTTGGTTAGGATAGTTTTTGAGACGCTCTTTCACATGGTGAAAACCAGAAAGTCCTAACTTGCTTAGAAGTGTACTAAAAATGTAAAGAAAGAAGAGCACAAATGAAAGAAAAACAGAATTTTATTGAAAATACAGAATACAGAATACAGAATACATGGAATTGAATTAACTAACATAATATTTGAGGCAAAAGCAACGCTGCATCTCACTTGGTCACTTGGTGCCCTTGAACAACGAGAAACACTGGGCAATGGGAAGGAAGAAGAACAACTACCGAGAAACTGACGAAATACATTGTTAATCTTTAACAGCTGATTTATCGAAATTTTGTTTTTGAGTCATAAGCCACCTTTTCATAGACCGGGTCGCATATACTTATCAAACAAAATAATTAATGTCTCAATTTAAGATTCCATCTAGTACAAGAATCATTTTCCTGCATGATTTATACATATATATGTATGTATGTACGTCAAAAACATAGTAAACTGTTGTTTTAGAAAAGAAATGAAGTATTTTACTATTATAATTGTCTGCCTGAGCTGAAATATGTCGTCATTGCCACTAGCTATTTTGACATAGTAAACTGTTGTTTTAGAAAAGAAATGAAGTATTTTACTATTATAAATGTCTGCCTGAGCTGAAATATGTCGTCATTGCCACTAGCTATTTTGAAAATATTTTACTTATCAGTGTAAAACAACTACAAAGTCAACTTTAATTTGATATAAAAGTCATTTCTGTCAGCCGCCCATATAAAATACAAAAATACACACTTCTTTTCATTAATTTTCATCAAAAACTACCGTGGTGACATACATTTGAAGCCACTATTTCACAGAGACCAATGTGCGTCCATGCGAAAACTGTGCTTTTGTTTTGACTGTGCTTCTTTATTACAGTTGTTACCATTAAGGTCCTATCGATTTTGTTTATGGTTTTTAAACACGTTGTTCCAAGCAGATTCAGCATTTATCAAATCGAAAAATTTATCTATTTGTTAAAAATCTATTTTTCATTTTCTCACACTTCCTCCTAAACCACGACGTATAATCTCCAATATTTATCGAGTTTACATTCTTAAACATTCCAATAGAGTAAATCAATGTGACCTCGTTTTATGTATAGTATTTAATTCAACAAATAAAACATCTCCACCACTCGGTTGTCTGAATTTAAGGACATGAAGTTTCCATTGCAAATTAAAATTTCGGCCAACGCATTAGGGAAGCAAAATAATCTTGAAACATATATTTTTCTCAGTACACCCACCTGCTTTTAGGAAAAAAAAACACTTTAATCAAGTTTTTTTGTAGATTTTTGAACCTTTTAATGTAATGACCATACTTATATTATCTTTTTTTCGTGCTAAAAAGGTTTTAAATTGAATTTTGTCTCTATTTCGCTTTCATGAAAACATAGTATGTATGTACCTACAAAAGAAGTTTTTATTTTCAGAACCTAATCTTATCTGACTATATCTATTTGAATAATTTAGCTAAACCATTTCATCTGCATACACTTTTACATTTTACTGAGTGGTAACCTTATTCTATGTCTATGTCGACTCAAAGAAGTTATTATCGTTTCTTTTTTCCAGTTCAACACAAAGCGAAAGAAGAATAAATGATGGTACATTTCGCAAAAGGTCCTTGCAAACTTTTTTAACAGGGTGATTCAACAAAAGGATAACAAACTAGGTTGTGAAAATAGGAAGGAGATTAGGAAAAAAATAATTATTTTATGAGAAAAGCCTTAACCATCCACAAAATCTCCTACTGTATTAGAATAGTTTAAAAACTAAATGATACTCCATTAAATACATTTTTAAAAGCTATCTTTTTTGTTAAGTTCTTACCAAAAATACGTTGCAGCCATAAAATAAAGTAAATGCTTTTTCTAGTGAATTTATAAGTATACACTTTTAATTAAAAACATTTAAAGCTCAGAAAATGCTGGAAAATAAAAAAGAAATATTTACTTCAAGACATAATATTTCCCCTTTTACTTAAATCTCTGTTATTCAGTCTAAAAATTATCGTCCGTTTTCATAATTATATTTAAAACAAAAAGCTTTTTTAAAAAAAGTTGGCTTTCATTCTTATAAAAAAGGCCAAACGCACTCGCAGAATCAGATTGAAGAAGCTTTTGCGACTGTGAAGAACAAAAAAAAATGAAATTATGTACTTTAACGGATATTATTAAATACTAAAAATCTATTATTTTGAAAACGGGTGAATTAAAGTTTTTGAAGATCAAAACTTTTTTATTCAATGTTTTACTATCAACACTTCTCTAAGATTTTTTAAATTGGTACACAAATATAATTCGATTTTAAATTTACACATACATATGTATATAGCCATAACTTGAGAATAAATTATATGTACTTTGTCGTGTTTCTGAAAAGCTCAGATGATGAGATATTATCGCAGCTCTATATATGTAATTTATATTGTAGAGTCTCTACCACCGATTTATATTTCAATTGAGTTAGACGAGTTTCCGCATTTTTAAAATCATATATTACTTTTGATTGATAAGATAGTTTTAAATGCCAGTAAGCTTTCAGATTGATGAATGGTTAAGGAATGTGAAGTTTATGTAATGAGTTGATTGTTACTCGTAATTAACAAATATATTAAGTATGAATTTTTAAATAATTTTGATCAATTTTTAAGATCGTGGAAAGCAATAAAGCTACTCGTATTCACGGTTGTGTATTGATTATTATCATGTCTTTAGTTCTTCAATTAATTTATACAAATACAGCAGCTCATTATAATTGCTAAAAGTAAGCCAAGTAATTGGCATTCCAAAGGAAAAGTATGTCTTAATTAGAAATTCAGCCATTTTATGTCCTTATAAAGAAGATACTCATGATTGACCCAATGAAGACACACTCACCAAAATCTGGCATTCATCTTCTTCTGGACGACTTTATCTAGATACAGGGATTAATTAAATTGGTCTGGATATGAAAGCGGATTCCGAAAGGACTCATTAAAATGAATATTTGTGTGAGCAAATTTCGTTCCCAAACCCACAGTGAAACCTACTTCTTCACAAATTTTCATTCCTAAAATGAAAGTGACTCTGGCTGAAACACTAATAAAATCTTTATTTTGATTTATTTAGTATATTTACTTTTTACCTTCTAAAGAGAATACGCATTGACATTAAAAAAGAATTTATGATTATGTGTAGTGAGGTTTAGTAGGTCAGGAAAGGATGAATGCTAATTCAATTTACGGCTACATGCACTGGAATCCAGTTAGAAACTAATGAAATTCCTTGGAAAGTTGCCAACTTAGTTACTTAGTTAATATAAGGAACATATATTACCACCTTTCAGGGATTACATTAACTTAATGTGCGAACAGGGGAAGCCAAACAGGCTTGGATTGAAGAAAACAAAGTGGTTGTATTAAATTATTCATTCTGGTGATGGTAATAGTTAGGAAAGTCACATCAAATATTCAAACCCACTTATCTATTATCAAGGATTCTTATTTCTTCATTTATTTTGGAAAACCCTTAATTTTCTGCCGTGCTTTTAAATCGATTGAACCAATAGTTCTTAGAATTCTTGTTTTCCTTGACCACGAATAATTGTCTTTAATTCAAAATGTTATAAATAAGTAGGCCAAATATTAACAATTTTTATCTATTTTTTGTTAATTGTGACAAAATTTCTTTCACATCAAATCTGTATTTAATACTTACTTAAACGTAAAAGAGTTTTCCTGTATTGGACAGATGCCTTTCATATAGCTAGTGGTGTATATAATGTATATGAATATTAATTTCTTTGGTTTTATGACTAAAAGTCTTACATATGATACTTTAGGTTTATATTCAGCAAAAATAGTCAAAGGGATTGAATTCTTCGGAATAATAAATGCAGACATTTGAGCAGTATATTTTTGTTTTTAGTTAATTTAAGTTTTCTACGGCTACTTGAAATATGGCCCGAAGAAAATGGCCCCAAAAATATGTATGTTTTCAAATCAATAAAATTTAGTCGAATTACGATGATCTTTCATTTATTGGGGCTTTTTTCTCATTTTGCGGCCAAATTAAATATGGTAAATGGGCCCATACTTTTAGTCTTCAAAATATATATTCATAATATTTAGTAAAAGTTAGCTAATGGTTACAAAAAATTACGAAATTAATAATGGTACCTCCATTTTATTTATTTATTTAATAACCATTTATTTCTTTTCAATATACTTAAAAACGGTACAGCTGATTTTGATTTTTGATGCTATCAACGAGGTGTAGGATACTCGTATTTTGTTTAATATGTATATCGTACTATTCGATATACAATGCTAGTTTTGAATTAGAATATCTAAGCTATAGCTATATCTAGCTATAGCTATAGTGTTTAGAAACTGTTGTATGCCAAAAAAAACCGAGCATATATTTTTCAAAATGTGGAGTTTTAATATAACATTTTAGTATTCTTAATCCAAAAACTAAATTTTTGAAAACTTTCTTGAAACTTTGGCAATAGGAAAAAGATTAAAATAAGTTGTCATTTTTGAGAAAATCGAAAACAAAAAATTTTTCTATGGAAAGTAAGTTTAAAAATCATTTTAGGGAAAATTATTTTAACGAATCATAAGGGAAATCGACCAAGGGAGACAAACATTGAATAATAGTTAGGCAGAGCAGGAAGAAGGTAAAATTTGGTCGTAATTTTACAAACAAAATTTAAAAGATTTTTTTCAAAGATTAAAAAAACACGTATACGCCCCAGTGCACGTCAAAAAATGTTCTGTTTATATTTAAACAAAATTGTTTTTAATTATTTTTCGAAGCAATAGTTTTCAGTCATTAGAGTTGAAATCTATATTAATTTCTTAATTTACTAAGCTTACCCAGATGCATGTAACAAACATTTTCTATAAAATATAACAACTTTATGAGCTGTAATCTCTGTGCTCGTTTCGTAATGCGGCAAGATCAATTAGGAACTAAATAGAACATACATTTAAAAAATTCAAGGGGAAAGGTGCCTTTAAGTTCTTATTACTGTCCAAATAAAAATATATTTCAAAACGAAATCATTGATCAGTTCATTACAAATCTAGATGCCGTTTTCGAAAAAAAATAAGATTTTTGAAAGCCCTTTTTTATATTTGTACTGTAAGTATATGGAACAATCTTATTCCTATATCAAAAATCTCTGTTAACGAAGCTTAAAGAAAATCGATCAGGGGAGACAGATAAGCACACTACCAACCAGACAGATAAGAAACTACATAGTTGAAGTTTTTGTCGTAAGTTGCACAAACAAAAATTTGAGAAAAAAAAGTATACGCCCGAGTGTACGTTAAAAATCTTCGGTTTGTATGTTTATATTTAAACATAATTGTGTTCTTGCTAGTTTTTGATAGTATCCACCCATAAGAATTGAAAACTATATTCCTTAATTCACTAAGCTTACCTAAATTCATGAAACAAACATTTTCTATAAAATATAACAACCTTATGAACTGTAGGCCATTTGTTAATTTCGTAATAAGGCAAGATAAATTTGGAAATAATATATACATTTAAAAAATTCAAATGGAAAAGAGTCTTATTTACGGTTTTATTACTGTACAAATACTCGTAGTAATTAAATTTCAAAGAATAACACATACAAAAAAATTTAAGAAAAAGGTTCAAAAAAGTAAGTTTTTCATACTACATACATATGTATATTCCCTAATACAATAACCTAACCTTAATGAAACATGAAATACTTTTTTTGATACTATAACGACTTTATGAATTATAAGTCAAGATCAATTCAGAAATAAATAAACAGTGCCAACATACAAAAATATTCACAGGAAAAATCGTCTGTACTTTGAGATTTTATCATTTTACATTTAAAAACTGCTGATTAGAATGTATACTCGTAGCGTGACCACTTTAAATATATATTATTCAAACTTTAGCATAACACAAACTTTTAAAATCAACTATACGATTTTTGATAAAATCGAAAACAAAAAATAGTACCGATTATGGCAGGTAAGATTAATAATCAATTTTTTGGAAAAAAAATCGTAAATTGCACAAACAACACTTAGAGAAAAAAAATTTTAAATGTTAATTTAATGTGTTAGGTAAGTATGTGCGCCAAAACCAGGATATTATCAAAACACACAATATAATCTTGTTGGCAGCAATAACATAAGTTTAAAAAATTGAAGAATAGGTTTTTTAATTCAATAACATAAAAAGGTATGCATAACCCCTGTATGGTACTCCTGATTATTTTAAATTGAATTGGTTTCATAGCTAATTTATGGAAATAAATTTGCACAATTTTCTGTGAACAACAAGTGAGAAAAAATCAAACAGTTTGTGAACATTTTTAGAAATTTCAACTCACTTTAAGGAAGTGTAAGCAAGTGTAAGCTTCTGAAAATGATTATTTCTTTTTAATTGAATTTGAAATGAAAAGGAAAGGAAAGTCAAAATAAATATTTTATTGAAAATCTTAACGCTTCGCAGGCGACAGCAAAGCAAACCAAAGACAAACAGCAAATCTCAAAGACTAAAAATCGCAACATTTGAAAACAGTCAATGTAAACACCACTATAACAACATACCTAAAGGTATCAATCTATCAAAAATATAAACTATGCCTTTAAAGGGTAAGTACTCGACTTATTGGATACATATTTGCATAGTCTTAACCCCAAAGGATTATGAATGTTATTGATTTTTACATTTCAAAAAGTTAAACAAGAAAGTATATATATTATACAATATATGTAAATATCGGAATATAGATATTTACAAAATTTAAATATTTCACCACATATTCCACACTCAAACAATGCTGCATAATTTATCAAATATTGCATTTTGCTTTAATGGGTTTTCCAAATGATGGCAAAAACTTTGCAGGGGTATCGTATTACGTTTACTACGACAAAGAAATTAAAGAGCATACCGAGGCCAAGTAGTATTACCATAAAATACCCTAGTCAGGTAATTTCGCTCTGCTTTGAACTTTACATTTTTCCTTGAGTAAACCATATCCTAAAAATCTAAAATGTTTACACAAGAATTTGTAAGCGTTCTTAATAAAAAATGACTTTAATAAAGCAAGCATGCACTAAACAAGCAAATAAAAAACAAGCAAAAACTAAAATTAACATGCGGAGTTTATATTAAAAATCATGTTATCTCTTCGAAGGCTTTATTCAGACTAAAGAATATTTTTACATTGTTTTAACGTGAGCGATAAGAAGCGACAAAAGTACATGGATAACTTAACAGGAATATTGTACATAAGAACATCATTCGATAATTCTGTTATGGGAGATCATTATAAAATAGATATATACGAGTACATAATACAATGTTCTTGGAAGAAATATTTAATGAAAAGCTTTTCATGATATCGTAAATGGAAATGGGTTGCCATATGTTTGAGATCTCTTACAACTCGATCATCCTGACAATAAATCGTCCTCGATTTACGATTCCATGAAAATGCGCTCTTTCAAAAATACATTTTTACATTGAAATTACATAGTTAATAGATTATTTCTTTTGATTTGAATTGTAAAAGTTCGTTTGAAATACATTTTCATTTAATTAAATAACATAAGCAAATATTATATTTTGATTTCATTTTAGATTTTTAAAATACATTTTTACACCAAAATAGCATAATTCATCATAAGCTAATGTTGAAAATTAAAATTTTGTTTTTTTTTTTTTAATTTTACGAATTCGTAAATTTTTTCCTTATATCTTTTGCTAAGATACAATAGTGGTTTATTTTCAATAAAATAATTTAAATAACTACTTAGAACAGTAATAATAAATATAAAATTACAAAACAAAAAATTGAAATTGAAACGATATTAAATATTGATACATGGAAGTTTGGCTTATGTTTGAATATAAGGCTTCATATTTTCAGGGCAACATACTCCTTCGTACGGTACGCGAGATATTTGTAAATTCTCCAAATCTTTAATTACGTATCGATCATTTTCTAAAATTTTGACAACCTCAAAAGGTCCTTTATACTTAGCCAAAAATTTTTTGTTTGTGCCGGGAGTATTAACAACATTTTTTATCAATACATGGTCACCGATTTTGTATTGAAGCGGTTTCTTGTGGCGTTTGTCGAAATAAAGTTTGTTTTGGTTTTGACTTTCCATAGTTTTCTCATTTGCTTTTTTCCTAAATTCTTCTAAATTTCGTGGTTCTTGTTCTATTATATTTTGCTCTAAATACTCTTTCATATTATCTGTAATTATACCTTTTTGGACAACTCCAAAAAGTAGCATGCTGGGACTTATCCCTGTGCTCTTGTTCTCGGTGTTATTGAGAGCAAACTCTACTTTCGGCAAAAATTTCACCCAACTACCTGGATCCGTTTCACTTTCTTTTGACAGCATAGAGGTAAGACATCTGTTTATCCGTTCAACCTGACCGTTGGATTGAGGAGAACTTGTTGCAACTTTAATGTGTTTGATGCTATATTTTCCACAAAAGTTGGAAAAATCATCGGAGGTGAAACAACTACCCCTATCTGAAATAATACGCGATGGTTTGCTATAAAAAGAAAAATAAGATTCAAGGCATTGAATTACCTCCTTCGTCGTCGTAC
This sequence comes from Philhelius festivus, assembly GCA_963931855.1. NCBI lineage: Eukaryota > Metazoa > Arthropoda > Insecta > Diptera > Syrphidae > Philhelius > Philhelius festivus. The sequence continues at coordinate 260,500,352 of OZ007554.1, read as the reverse complement.
TTTTTACTGGATAAAGCTTGGTAAATTTTGAAAATCCGTCAACTATAACAAAAATATGCTTTTTGCTGTTGCTAGGAGATGTTGGCAAAGGACCGTAATGGTCAATGTGGAGAGTTTCAAAGGGTTTTTCCCCTTTAGGGATATTGTGCAATACCGCTTCTTTTTTTCCACTTGGCGATGAAAAATGTAAACACTTTAAACAATTACTTATGTATTGTTTGATTTTGGTTTTCATACTAGGAAACCAGTACGTTTTCCTTAAAAAATTTAAACATTTTTCAACGCCAAGATGACATAAACCTTCGTGGTGCGTTTGAATGACATTTCTCTCCATCATAGATGGTACATAAAAGAATATCTTTTTGTTAATCTTACGATACACAAGTCCATTTATAAGTTCGTAAGTGGAACTTTCCCTTTTCTCCAACATCTCGACTAACTTATTTATAGTTGGATCTTTTTGTTGGGCAGCGGCAAGGGCGCGTTCAAATGACTCGGATTCAACGATCAAAATGTTGTGACACCGACTAAGAGCGTCAACATGACCCATTCTCTTGCCATCTCTATGTTCGATGACATAGTCAAAATCCTGCAGCTCCAAAGCCCAACGTGAGATCCTAGGATTTAAAATCTTTTTGCTTAGAGTTTGAGTCAGTGACCTACAGTCAGTGACTATTTTGAAACGGATACCAGTCAGATAAACTCGAAATCTTCTTAGGGCATAAATAATGGCAAGAGTTTCTAATTCATATGAATGGTATCTAGATTCTTGATCAGTGGAGCGCTTGGAAAAGAAGAAGATTGGATGAAGCTTTTTATCCTCTTGACGCTGTAGCAATACAGCACCGAAGCCCATACTACTGGCGTCACAGTGAAGCTCTGTGTCAGCGGTCGGATTAAAAATGCTTAAAAGTGGAGAATCAAGAAGTTTTTGTTTCAGATTGTTAAATGTCTCCAACTGCTTCTCGCCAAATACAAATTCTGCATCTTTTCTTAAAAGATCGTAAAGTGGTTTCGCCAACAAAGAAAAATCTTTAATAAATTTGCGGAAGTAGGAACATAATCCCAAAAATGAGTGCAATCTCTTATGATTAGTGGGTATGGGAAAGTCTGCCACAGCTTTCAAACCTTCATAATTTGGACCTATTCCATTCACAGATACTTCATACCCCAGATACTTAATTTTCTCATACATAAAAACACATTTATCAAGACGTAACTGCAAACTATTTTCAGAAACTATCTCCAAAACCTCCTTCAAAATCATAAAATGCTCATCTTTAGTTTCGGTAGCAACCAATAAGTCGTCAATGTAAATTAATAATTTTCCAGAGCTAATAAGATTTTTAAAAACTTTGTTAATATAACGTTGAAAAACTGCGGGGGCGTTTTTCAACCCAAATGGCATGCGCAGATATTCAAACTGCCCCATGGGAGTTACAAATGATGTAAATTTTATCGAATCATCAGCCATTTTCACATGATGAAAACCGCTTTTAAGGTCGAGCAATGAAAAGTATTTTTTATTTCGTAGTCTATCAAGGTGATCTTCGATTAGCGGTAAAGGAAAATTGTCCTTAATCGTTATTTTATTTAAATGGCGGTAATCTACACAGAGACGAACTTCACCTGTCTTTTTCCGAGTTAACACTATTGGAGACGCATAAGGTGAACTACTTTCGCGTATGATATTATTCTGAAGCAAATCATCTAAAACCTTTTGCAATTCGATCTTATGAGCGTACGGTAGACGCCTTGGTGCGCAACTGAAAAAACTATTTGCGTTAGTCAAAACTATTTGCATTTCAAAACCGTTATCCAAGTATTCTGAATTAATTGTAATACTCCCGAAAACTAATCTTTTCAATTTAAATTGATCTTCGTAGTTCAAATTTTCATTTATTTTCAACGAAATGTTTTCATCGCGGATATCACATGTATCAATTTTTAAAATTTCTTCTTCAAAATTTAAATCGTTAAAATTTTTAACATAAGTTTCGTTCTCAACATTTTTAACATAAGATTCGTTCTCAACATTTTTTAAATTTGTTTTTTCTATCGTCAACTTAATATTCGTTTTATGTAAAAAATCTCTACCTAATATCATTGGATCTTTCATGGTTTTATCGCTCACAACATAAAGACATAAATTAACATAATTACCATTAAATTTAACATTACATAAAAATTTACCAAATATAACCAATTTTGAGTTGTTGATACCAACGAAATCATAAGTAGGTGGCTCTAAAGATGTCATCATAAAAGGTGGCACATATTTCAGTTGGATGAAGCTTATTGGGCTTCCGGTATCAATAATTGTCATCACGTGCATGCAAATTCGAACACTTCTATCTTCACAACTCGAAAACTCGAACTCCAGAACTCCATGGAAATCACTCATCAATGTTGAAATTTGTGGCTCATTTTGAACCATGAGGACCGATGATGCCTGGGGACAATCACTTATAACATGTCCTTTCTTACCACAGCGGAAACATGAACCTCTTTCACGACGTGGTTTTGGACACTTTGTGGATATGTGACCAACTTCGTTGCAATTATAGCATTTGATTTTGGATTCATTTCGTTGCAACGGCTTCGTATTCTGCGTAGGTCTGTTGTAGCTCGACGTTGATGGTTGTAGTTCAGTCTTCATTTTTTCGTATTTACGAAGAACAGTTTTTAGCTCAGATATGGTATTGGCTGTGAGCATAAGTTGTTTGTTGAACACAGAATCTGGGATCCCCTTTATAATGTAGGCAATCACATCTTGTTCGTCGATATCTGCTGATGACGCAATCTCCTGCATAGCAAGGACATATTGCTGATAATTTTCATCTTTACGCTTCTTTCGACTTCGCAACGTATTATGGACGTCCGTTGCTGTCGTGTGATGGTAAAATTCTGTCAAAAGAGCAGCCCTAAGCTCACTCCATGACCGAAATGATCTGGACCTTAGAAATAACCTCGCAGTACCTTTGAGAAGCCTCTTGGAATATATAAAAGACTCTGACTCACTAAGATGGTAAGTGACCATTGCATCTTCCACAGCATCTATCCACTTTCTGATAGGGTATTCGTCGTCACCACAAAAAGTCGGCAAGGAGTCCTCAATGTCACGTGAAGAGCACGCACCAGAAGATCGAGAGCCTCCAAAAGGGCTATTAAGGCCGTTAAGTTCAGCCAAACGTCTCTCTAGCTCAACAATCTCCTCCTTCTTTCTTACCATTTCACGAAGTCTATTAAGACGTTGTGAAACAACATTTTCCTCGTCTTCCAGTTCGCCATCATCACATTCCTCACCATCATCATCAACATCGTCAGGAAAGAATCCCTCAATCTGATTCACCTCAAACGATGTAATAGCTTCATTTAAGCGATTCTTAAGCGCAGACTTCATACCATATGTAGGCAAGCCCATTTCGGCTAGCTTATCTTTAAGTTTCTGCACAGTGGCAGTTTGCAAAAAACTCAAAGCACGTGCATTAGCATCCATGTTCATAAATTTGTTTAAGTTTTACGTAAAAAAAATCAGTAAATGTAGGCAAAAATTAACGTAACACATGCAATTAATTTACGATTCAATTCTGAGTACTTTATCTCACTTCTGATAAATTGTAAGCGTTCTTAATAAAAAATGACTTTAATAAAGCAAGCATGCACTAAACAAGCAAATAAAAAACAAGCAAAAACTAAAATTAACATGCGGAGTTTATATTAAAAATCATGTTATCTCTTCGAAGGCTTTATTCAGACTAAAGAATATTTTTACATTGTTTTAACGTGAGCGATAAGAAGCGACAAAAGTACATGGATAACTTAACAGGAATATTGTACATAAGAACATCATTCGATAATTCTGTTATGGGAGATCATTATAAAATAGATATATACGAGTACATAATACAATGTTCTTGGAAGAAATATTTAATGAAAAGCTTTTCATGATATCGTAAATGGAAATGGGTTGCCATATGTTTGAGATCTCTTACAAATTTTAATTCATAGATGCGTGACAATAATTTTGTATGACAAGAAATCTTAATTGTTTCTGATTCTTTTGACCGAGTAAACTTAGTTCAAAAATTTGTTTTCTAATATATTTTGGTGAAACACATTCCCCGTTGGTAGCTCAGTTTGGCATTTTCATAAGCGATCAAATCGATTAGTTACATCCTCTTTGTCACTTTTAAATTTTATTTCTAAGTCTTTTTTGGAAGAATATCGTGATCAATATTCGAGGGTGATAATAATTATGAAAAAAAATCCTGACATAATCCAAAATAGTTAAGAAGGCCTCCAGAAGAGACCACGGATGAAATTGGTTAATGTGATATGTATTGGCAAATTTGTGATCATCACTTGTGATCACATTAAAACTTCCATCTGCTTAGGTGATCCCTAATATCTTCCGAGATTTGGTTCAATTTTAGGAGAAATCAATTGACATTTATTGTCTTTTTCGTCTCAGTTCTTCTTCTTTTTCATTTGATTTTTTGATGCGAATCGGATTTTTATTCGAATAAATTATAATTAAAAATTGAATCCAATAACTTCAAAGTTGCCAACTTGTCTTTGGTGGGTACGCTTTGCCAAGAAGTTAAGGGTTACAGCTTACTAGATGGTAAAAAAACTCACGTACTTTCCGTTTCTTAGCTTAAATAAACTTATTTAGTAAGCAAACTTATCTGTGATAATTATTTTCACTTGTAGCATTTCGTTTCTATATAAAAAATAAAACAAAAGTCGGTATGCAATGAGTTTTTGTGTTGAAAAAACAGAACTATTCTTTTGTTTTTTATGAAAAACGGTGGAACTGATTTTGATCAGTTTTTATTCTAAGGCTTCTAAAAAGCTTAAATAGTATTGTGTATTCAAATTTTACAATTTTTTGTTTTTGTTTTTTTTTTCTCTGGAAACTCAATTTTTCGAAACTTCTTTGAAGCTTGACTATTAAACATTTCTTAACACTTTCTACAAGATGTAGAAGTCAAATTGTTCTTTTAACCAAAAATAACGGTAGATACCCACCATAAATTTTTCTTTTTCACAATTTCATAAACAAATTTTGATTTATGAAAAGCATCATGATTTTTTTTTCAATTTAATAAAAACTTAGAGGTGGATTCACTTTTTCCTTTCAATTTTATAAATGTATTAACTGTTTATTTCCAAATGGATCTTGCCCCACTTAGTTGTTATAATTTATAAAAAATGTTTGTTTCATGCATTTAGGTAAGCTAAGTGAACTTAAAAATATATAGTTTTCGATTCTAATGGCTAAAATCTATTACCTCGAAAGCTAGTAAAAAAAACAATTTTGCTAAAATATATACAGAACATTGCTAACGTACACTCGGGCGTATACGTTCTTTTTTTAATCTTTTTTGTGTCCAATTTTTGTTTGTTGAAAAAAGGATCTCAATATTTTCGCTTATGATATATAAAGTTACTACGAGTATATGACTTGTTATGCATTCTTAAGAAAATCGAATTCGAGATTTTGATCAGACTTGACAATACTGTCTATCTGTTTTTACGAATACAGTAGATCGCATTTAAATATTTTTTCCCCTACACATTTCGTAAGACCAAAAAGAACGGTACACTTGCCATAGAATTAAAAAACAATAGGAAATATAGAAACACTATGGATTTAAAAAAAAATAATTAAAAATGTTTAAATAAAGAAATTCCAAAAAATAGTTATCGTATTGTACCTCCCACAGAAGCAAGTTTTTTGTTTTCGATTTTCTCAAAAACAGAACAACTGATCACCTTTTTTTTAAACTTAATATTTCAATTTTGTTATTTGAAACTTGACAAGCAACATTTTTCAATATGTCTGCAAAATGTGTATTTGTTATTTTATTTAAAACGAACAGTACCCATCCTAAAAATATTAAAAATGGTTTTCGAAAATCAAATATACATATATGTAACTCGACCGTAAAACGGACGCCCCGATTGACATTCTGTATGAACGCTAGACTCTTTCTGGTGTGGTTTCCTGTAATCGCAGGTCTTTTAAATTCAACCACAATCGACAGGTGCCCTTAAGGTGGACATATCACAGGCTATCGCTCAAATTAAGCCGGATCAATTCGGAAGAGTCACTTAAAATTAAACCACTCAAATTCGTGCCAACCTGTAAGAAGCCGAGGTGTGCCTTTCAATATATAATATTTAAAAAAAAAACTGACATACACTTTTTAAAAAAAGTTCCATTGGTGAAAGGAGCCCTTTTAAAAGTATTAATATTGTCTTATTCGGTGACTTTGCCGCAGTAGAACAACTTTGACATTGTTGCACACACCTTGGTATGTATTGTATTTTGTATTTATTTATCTATTACAAAATTAATAAAATTATAATATAAAGTAAATAATATACAAAGTAAATAAAACAAAATATACAAAAATATTAATATTAATATTAATTTAACCAAATTTTAAATCTTGAAAGTGTTCTTCAAATAAACATGAATGTAAGATTGAAATAAATAAATTGGAAAACGTTCTATAGCAAAGCCTTAAGACAATGCTAGTATTGATAGATAGTTCTAGCTTAAGCTTTGTTTCATGTGAATCAAAAAATGATAACGCTATGCTAGTTTAAGCTTCGTTATTTAAAATCTTCGTTTTTTTATTCACATGTTTCGACTAGGTAGCTTAAGCTAAAACTGTACATGTATGACCGAAAGGAAGGTCCTATTTTTGAGCTATTCCTTTATGTTTAATTAACATGTCGCACAAGTTCTTAGTACCTGCTTCATAGAATACTGAAAATAAGATATAGTCAAAGCTTTCTTGACTGGTCGAAAAAATCTTGAAATTTTTGTAGCTTTAACTATAAAATTCTAGCTAAAGCTATTTTTACTCACACAAATTGAAGCATAGGCTTGGAAAACAAGCTAAAACTAAATGAACTTAGCGTTGTCTATTTTAAAATAGCTATTAATAGAAAACATCTTTAACTAGCTAGCTTAAGCTTATTTTCATTCACTAAAAATCCAGCTTTTACTTAAAAATCCAAGTTTTAGCTTTAGCTTTTTTATTCACAAGGCCCAGTACCATAATATACCAAAACTTACATTCGTTTAAAATATATAGAACAACACAGCAAGCATTTTTTAAGTGAAACAGTATTGTCAAAACAGTTGAGTTTAGCATCCACAATATTTACCCGAGTATTTAAACAATTAACTAGGTCAAATGCAGTACATAGATTAATATTAATATCATTGTCAACTTCACTGCAAAATTTTAAGAGAGCATCTTCCGTAGACCTACCTAATCTAAAATTCTCCTTTTTAAAGTCTTATAGAAAATTTTAGACTAGATAGGTAAAAAGGAATTCGGTCTGTAGTTGTTGATATCTGTAGTGCAAGGATTTTTATGTATAGTTATAACAACAGCAATTTTAAGGGCGGTTGGAAAGCTATTTAATAATTTTTAGCAATTCACCTGAAGTTATAGGATCAAAGATCAAGCTCTCACATAAGAAACTGTCACTATTTATTCCAACATCAACACAAACAAAATTATTATTGCTGAAAACTTCAGAAGATAAATAACTGGCAATTGAACTGAAAGATTGTCAACCAATGGTGTGAGATACAAAAATCAGCTATCTTATTTAAATTAATTAAAATTTTAATAATATCTGCTGAAATTAAATTTTTGTTAATAGTCTCAGACAGGCTATATTAATTTTTAACAAAAACCCCGACTCCACCAGACGTACATATAAGAATTGTTGCAAGTGCAATAAAATGTAAAGATTCATTGGCAAAACCACTGCGCAAACTTTTCTATATTTCTTATTCTACGGGATACTTCCCGAAGAGTTGGAAGACAGCGTTGGTCCAACCAGTCCCCAAAAAAGGCGCATCTACCTCACCTTCTAATTATCGGCCAATCATACTGACGTCCCTTTTGTCATGGAGACACTGATCAATCAGCAGCTTAATTTATATCTTTTTAATTACCGCCAATATGGTTTTCGCAGTAATAGATCGACTGATTTGATGGCATATCTCACCGAAAAAAGGAACCAATCCTTATATCTTTTTGGGAAAAGTAAGATCATTGCGCTTGATATTTCTAACGCATTCGATAGAGTCTGGTATCCTGCTCTTTTATCAAAAATGGGTGCGTTTGGTTTTGATGTATCTCTTATTCGTTGGATTAGTAATTACCTTTCTGACCGTTCAATTCAAGTTGTTTTGGATGGTTTCAAGTCTAAAGTTCGTAAAATAAATGCTGGTGTCCCCCAAGGCTCTGTTTTGTCTCCGACTCTTTTTCTCATTTTTATAAATGATCTTTTTTCCGAAACTACTAGTCCACTTAACTGTTTTGCTGATGACAGCACCCTCAGCTTTTCATATTCATTTCCTGATTCAATTCCATGTTCTTTGAATGTGGAATTGTAACGGCAATAATACGTTGAGCTCATTAAATTCCTACCTAAATAGCATCGTTAAATGGGGTATTAAAAATTGTGTTGAATTTAATACTTCTAAAACTCAGAGCTGTTTTTTGTCATTAAAGCGGAATATTTCCCCTATGCCATTGTTCATGGATAGCGCTTGCATCGTGGAAACTGAAAAGCTATCAATTCTTGGTATGTGTATTACTGACCACCTTTTGTGGAATTACCACATACTGCTAAAAATGCGGCCAAATGCTTAGGTTTCCTATACGATGTAAGAACTTTTTTTTACCCCTCTGATCTGGCCACAATTTATAAGGCTTATGTACGTCCTAAGCTAGAATACCATTCTCATAACTGGTCTGGTGCATCAAAAACATCTTTGCACTTACTAGACAGAATCCAGAATAAAACTTTAAGACTGATAGGTGACAGAGTAATTTCCAAACCAATTGTTTCATTGGAACATCGTCGAAATGTGTCTTGTCTATCACTGTTTTATCGTTACTTCTTTAAATAATGTTTTATTGAAATAGCGAATTGCATTCCCTCCTTAAAAAAAATTCACCGTAATACTCGAGCAGCAGGGAATGCTCATCAATATACCCGTGAGCCAAACTTTCGACGTACAGTTAAGTATAGAGATTCTTTCTTTTGCCGTAAGACTCGAATGTGGAATTCCTTAACTGAGTCTTTTTTTCCTCCCCATTTCAATGTCCAGACATTAAAGACGAATGTACATCGGTTTCTCTTACACGCGCTGTTTCAAACAAACATTTTAAGGGTAGTCATAATCCCTTGAGTGGGCGTTAATTATACAAAAAAAAAAAGCTTTTTTGGCCTTTAGTCCACAAAAATTGGCACGCCAGTTTTTATCCAAGTAACAATTTTAGCTTGTTCAGAGTAGTTTAAGCGCTTCAAAAGCTTTTCAAATTAGCTTAATAATATAATACATGCTTTAAAAGTACTCTAAGAGCTACTACTCAACTCATTTGAAGCAAATTTCCTGAGTTTGAGAGCTCTTTTTAGCTCCATTTCTGCACTTTTAAAGTCGCTGCATTAAGTACAAGCTTTAATGTCAGGCTAAAAGCCAGTGTCCTGCTTATTAAGAGCTTATTTTTTGATACAATGGAGCACTTTATTTGCTCTTAAGCAGGTCCGCGGTATATTTGGGGCTTTATAAAAACAAAAGTGAGTTGAATTTATTATTTTTAAAGAGCACTGCCGGCTCTAAATTGTATTTTACGATATTTAAACTGCAGCTGTATGTTCTTCACCAGTGATATATTGAACGAAGTAAGCAATTATTTTGTATTAGTATACGTGTTAATAAATATATTAATGCGAATAAAACAATTTGTATTTGTATTTGTAATAGATCATTTCAGCATCTTTATTTCTGGCAAATACAATGTTTTCCAAAATGAAACAAAGTATTTAAGATAAAGATATAAGTTGCTTATAATAATATGCTGTTTTTACAAAACGAATGGTGGTTTTTGAGTGCAATTCTAACTTTACCACAAATGTTTGAATTGTACTTAGAAATTTTACAACGCGCTTCTAAAATAAGTGATTTTAACACAAAAACTTTTAAAAATCAATATTTTGAAAAATTTTTGCAGGAACAAAAGTTAAAAAATTTCTGTTATATTATGTGCTGCAGGCAGGAACTAAGAGTAAATGAACAAACATTATTTGTTTGTAAATTTATTCTCGATTCCTCTGGCAATTAACCTTTAAAATCAATTCGTTTTTATAATTTTTCTCCATTTATCTAAAACTCTAACATTCGACATATTAAAAAAAAAAACACTACTTTATTGGTAGTAGAGCTTTTATATCGCCGTAGATGATGGGCAAAGTTTAACTAGAGTTCCTCAAGAGCGACTTTAATGAGAAAACTACAGGGTGCCTGCTCGAAATTTTTAATGCTTGTTAATTGCCCAAACATGAAGTCTTAAAAATCTTCGAGTGAATCCCTGCTTTTCAGCCAAAAAACAACACAAATGTATTGAAAATTATTTTTGACACTCTTTTACCACACAAAACATACTTTGAAATGCTTAACGTGTGAATCAGAGGTTTATTGCAATAAAACAACGCAAAATCCTTGAATATAATTGTTGATATGTTTTTTGTCGCACAAAGTTGCTCTGAAATACTCCTCGTGTGAATCCCTGCTTTTCAGCCAAAAAACAACACAAATGTATTGAAAAATATTTTTGACACTCTTTTACCACACAAAACATACTTTGAAATGCTTAACGTGTGAATCAGAGGTTTATTGCAATAAAACAACGCAAAATCCTTGAATATAATTGTTGACATGTTTTTTGTCGCACAAAGTTGCTCTGAAATACTCCTCGTGTGAATCCCTGCTTTTCAGCTAAAAAACAACACAAATATATTGAAAATTATTTTTGACACTCTTCTACCACACAAAACATACTTTGAAATACTTAACGTGTGAATCAGAGGTTTATTGCAATAAAACAATGCAAAATCCTTGAATATCATTGTTAACATGTTTTTTGTCGCTCAAAGTTTCTTTAAAATTTTCGAGTTTTGTTTGCACAAAGTCGTTTTTAAATACTCTTCGTGTAATCTTTAGTTTTCTGCCATAACACAATGCTTGTTTTTTTTGTTTAAGTAATCCTAGCGTGAATTATGTTCCGTCTTGCGAATTTAATACAAAACAATTGTATTGAGCAAAAGCTTAGTTGCATTGAATTATGTCGGTATTTATTGCTTTTATTATTTATTTATTCATTAAAATTATTTATATAAAATGAAAGTAAATTCTTGGCACTCCCCGCACTAAAAACAATATAATTCTTGACACATAAAATATAGATGTTTATATTTACATATGTATATTTTTAATTTGTTGCACCCTGTGTTAACTTTAGGCAAAGCATTAACTAAAAATTTGACATTTGAGATGATGTTCTTACTCTTAACCCATATAAAACTGTGTTAAGGCTATGTGTTCTAAAACGGCAAAATATAAGCAAATTTAGAGCTAATGCTACTCCCTCTATTTTGTGATTGCTTTTGGTTTGTCGGTTTGGTACATTGTGTTTGTGTTCCTTCAAGATGTGTTTTAAAATAATCCAAGAGCTGAATAAAAAAAATCGCACGGTGCTTACAATAATTCCAGCTGCCTTTGAAGTTAATGGAGTTTACTGGTTCCCTCCACCAAATTGGAGTATCAAAAAATTAAACAGTGTTTTAAAAAATCCATTCTCAAAGCCAGAAATATCTAAATGGGGAGCTAGACATTGCTGTGTGAAAAGGAGCAATATCCCAACGTTTGCTCTCGCTGAGGAGCAGGAAGAAGAACTACTGAACAAAACTATTACCGAGGTGGAAGACGATGCGAAAGTTGAATCAGAATCTTCTTATACGTATGTGCAAGATAAACGAAACAAATCCCAGTCAGCCAGATCACCGCAAGCGAACTTCAATTCAGTTTTAGAGCAATGCTTGGACTCCTTGCCGGTTCCTCAAAGAACAACATACGAATCTGAAGACACTGAAATTCAAGTCCAACATTTAGATATATCTGATGTTAATGCGAAGTTTAATGTTTCTGAGATTGTGTTGAATGATGATGAATATTATGGGCCACAGTCGGGCTATACGGTAGTGTGTGACAGCTCACCATCTCTAGTGGCAGATGGTGTTGTTTCCTTGATTTTAGAAAATCAAGACAACATTTTCAAAGAGATCAAAATGTTAACAGAGGTCGTAACAACTGGTCTCGCCAAGATCTTGACCCAAAATGACTGTTTGACAAAAATCCAGGCCCAGCGTTTAAACCAAGATATTAAGAATAACATTGTTGAATCTGCCGAAAATTTCGAAAAAAATTATTCTGGTGAGCAGGACTACACATTCGAGGACCAGCTTTTGGATATCGATTTTAAGGCCGAAATGGTAAGATATATAAAAAATTAAAATGATTGAACAATTGAAACTTAAGCTTTATTTATTTATAGATTCGAAAAATGTCATTCGTAATCGGCAAAAATGGGAAACGGATTGGGCAAGGCTGGACCTGTTGTTATGAGTTAGTAGACTCCGTATTTGACAGAGCTTTTTTGACACAGTGCTCATGGACCGGAGCTTCAACCAGTAGGGTTGAAGAAGGAAAAATTCCTTTTTTGAAATTAAAACACATTTTGATACTCTTTGCCACTGTGGTCACAAATGCCGACCCTGATTTCTCTATTGAGAAGACGAAAGAGTTTTTTAAAAAATTGCTAAGGAATTCTACAAGATTCCAATCCCAAGAGATGTCACAAACGCGAAAATCCTCTAAACGTGAGAGGGGTTCAAAATTTTTAAAAATTCAAAATAATGTGAGTGCTAAGATCAATTAAATTATTTCTGTTTTTGTTAATATGTTTATATATCTTTTTAGAAAAGCCAGTGAAAGAAAGAAAGACGAAATTCCATCTAACACTATAACAAGGGAAGAACGCATGATTCATCTGACCGGACATGGTGCCTAAAACAAAACTGCTGAAGTGTAAAAAAAGAACTCAATTCAAATGTAAATTTTTAACTTTTTTTCCAGAAATATCGTATTATATATGTATAACATTATCAAAAAAATTCAAAACATATTTTAGTTAACTATGTAAATGTATGTTTCTTTTTAACTATTGAAGACTGAATACAAGTAAAATTATTTACCACGTTAAGTTACTTTGATTTATTAAATCAATTTTTATTAAATATGAAATAAATACGAGTATGTTAATGTAATATTGTCATTGGTTTATTTCGCTTGAAAATATTTTTTTCTATTTGCTTCCGTAACCGTTTTGTATTGTGAATTTAGATTTGGAAAATGTATACGAGTATAATGTAAGGAAACGATTCGATCAGGTATTTACATTATATAATATTTAAACAAAATAAGAAATAACAAAGCAAATTAAAACAAGAAAAAACAAATCGAAGTATAATACATGACTTCGTATGTGATGAAGTTGATATAAATTCTTCAAATCAAGGGATTTAAGATCTTGGAGACCTCAGCTATCTCATGGTAAATCTTTCAGCCAAAAAATCGATTTATTTTAAACAGGATCGAATTTCGTCAGTTATGTTAACATTTTTAGAAACATAAAATTTTGCTTGTGTGTGTGCAAATGGCTGTATAATCATTCTAAAATTTTGCAAAATATATATCTAAGATGGGTGCAGTAAAAAAATGACTCAAAATATATGTAGGTCATATGTCTATCTTTATTTTGTAATAATAGGCCTTATGTATATGACTTTTTCAGTAACATATTATTCATTATTAAAAACTGAAAAATTGAAAAAAACTTGTGTTAATTTAAAACAAATGCATTAGATCAGATTAAATAAACGTAATTTATTTCAAGAAAACACAACAATTAATAAAGGAAGAGAACTTATATATAATTGTCTTGATTAGTTTGGTTCGTATCTTCACTGAAATTCCATTTCTGCGGTTGAATTTTTTATGATAAGGATTTCTTCATCAAATAAATTACAATCCTTGTCACCGTTTCCTTTCACATTGTCAATTGGAGCAGGCACATCCAAAGATATTTTAATTTTCTCGCACAGATTGCCAAAATATTTTGCTATTTTTTTTAAGTAAATGCGACATTTTACGTATAAATAATAATAAAATCGAACACCGGAAATTTATATATTTGTATTTGACATTCACAAAATACTAAAGCAAATAGCTTTAATAAGTTTTCTTGGCTTTATAGAAGAAAAAGGAATATGTTTTCTTAGAGCTTGAATATTAAGGTATCTAACAGCTCTTAAGTGACTTTTAATATTATTTTGTTGCTACTTAAAAGCCTATTTGAAACGCAAAGAAATAAAACATGCACTGCTCGTTGAAAGCGTTTATAAACATTGTTAAGGAGTATATTTATGGAGCAAAAAGCTTTTAAAGATGATAGAGCTTTAACATGTTCTTAAACATTAATATAGAGACACAATTTTTCATATATCCAATAGAAGCTGTAACTTAATTGGAAATAGTGCTCTAGTATTGAATTCTACTCTTTCAGAGCTACTTTAAAACATTTAAATAACTTGTAGCTGCGCCGATGTTACTTGGGTAGTTTATTAAAGCTTAATAAGAATTGTACATTGAGAAATGGTTCTTTTATAGTACAAACATTTTAAATGTTAACATCTTATATGAAAAAATAAAAAGTAAAAAGAAAAGTATTTAAATTTAGATTGAGTGGGATAATATAAAAATAATAATTGAAAACTTAAACTCATAAAATTTTTAAAATTTATTAATGCATAGAAAATTAGTTCATGATTGCTTTTTTAAAATTTGAAGTATTAATAAGTCTTTTTATAGAGATGGGTAGGGTGTTCCACACTCTTATAGCATGAATAAAAAATAAACGTGACGAAATTAAGTAACTAAATTTAAGCAAAGGAAGGTTATGAGATCGTTGCGATCGCGAATAAATTAAATTATTATATAGGTACAAAGGTGATCTGTTTTGCATTTAGGACTGGAGAAAAATACAGTTTCTAGACCTTAAATAATTTTTCAACAAACATCCTGTGATGTCATGGGAGAAAGCTGATATGTAATCATATATTCTTATTCCATACATTTAGCGTGCTGTAACGTTATAAACTATCTGTAGCTTACGGCGTGATAACGAGTCATGATTACTATATTACTTCAGAATATGTTATTATTGGTTAAATTAGAGTTTAGACACAGCTTTCTTAGGCAACCATATAATATTTTTCCAATAACAGAATTTATATGATTACTTCAAGACATTTTTTTTATTAATTCGTACACCCAGGATGGTTACAGAGAAAGTTTGTAGTGTAAAATGTTTTTATCAAAACGCTTGTGGGAAATTGCTTGTGATTTGTTTGCATTTAAGAGAAAGCCATTTCTAAATGACCATTCTTTTCAGGTCGTCATTCAAAAGGGAAGTTAGCTCAGGGACACATGCAAAAAGTCGTGCAATATGAAGTTGTACGTCATCAGCATACATATCAACTGAAACAAATTGACATAAAAACGCAAAATAGGATTTGACCTAAAATAGAACTCTGTGGTACACCTTGAGAGAGACATTTTTGCGACAATGATTTTTCTTTAAAAATGACTCTTTCAGACATTTTATCCAAATAAATCTCTATCAACATTGCTGCATATTTCCGAAATTGAAGAAATTCTTAAGTTTCCAACAAAGAATCTTGTGGTTAATTTTATTAAATGCTTTAGAAAAGTCTAGTATGCATAGTTCTCATAGGGCCTTGTGAATAAAAAAAAAGCTAAAGCTGAAACTTGGATTTTTAAGTAAAAGCTTGATTTTTAGTGAATAAAAATAAGCTTAAGCTAGCTAGTTAAAGATGTTTTCTAGTAATAGCTATTTAAAAATAGCCAAAGCTAAATTCATTTAGTTTTAGCTTGTTTTCCTAGCTTAAGCTTCAATTTGTTTGAATAAAAATAGCTTAAACTAGATTATTATAGTTAAAGCTAAAAAAATTTCAACATTTTTTCGACTTGTCGAGAAAGCTTTGACTAGGTCTTATATTCAGTATTAACTTGTGTGAGTTGTTAATTAAACATAAGGGAATATCTCAAAAAATAGGACTGTGAACGTATTCACATAAAACAAAGCTTAAGCTAGTACTGTCTAGCTTTAGCTGCTAGTAAGAGCTATGACTAGTTGGCTTTAGCTTCCTCCAAAAAAAGCTTTAACTTTTTTTGTATTCACAAGACCCATAGTTTTGTCGAATTTCTTCAAAAACATTTAACATGCCAGTATAGCAACTATGCCTAGGTCTAAGGCCTGATTGTTTACAAATGTAATGGACGACTCCACCGAAGATATTATTTGTGTTGCGGAGTCATGGTTTCATAAGAGTATTCCTGATGATTGTTTGGAAATTGGTGGTTTCAATTTATTCCGAAATGATAGCATCACTGATACGGTTGGTGGAGGTATTGCCATTTATTGTCGAAGAGGCATTACATGCAAGTTTATAAAAGCATCAGTGGAAAGGGGAATTGAGTACGTAATTTTGGAGTTGTCAGAATGTGATACTAAAATTATTGCGTCTTATGTTTACAATCCACAAAAAGATACTCCCATGAACCATTTTTTAATGAAATTATTGTGCTAACTTCCAACTATGGACACATAATAATCTGCGCAGATTTTAATACAAATCTTCTACCAAAAAACAGTTACTCAAATCGTCTACTTAATTTTGTATCTTTATCTGGATTCCTTGTAATGAACTCTTAACCCACACGATATTCTCCGAACTCTAATCCAAGCTTACTTGACATTTTAATAGTGCCTGACACTTCAAATATGCTCCTGGTTGATAAGCTTTCCCCAGATGGTATGTCGGACCGTGATTTAATTTATTCTACATACAATGTTGAATTATCATATGTTTCTAACCTTTTGACCTTTCAGTATAGAGATTTTAAATCTATTAATATTTCTGCACTTGCCCTTGAAGCAAGTATGGTCACCTGGGATCACTGTCGGTCCCAACCGCAAATTATAAGTTAAGTTTTGTGCAATCGCTCATTTTTGATCTTCTTAATAAATATGTTCCCCGAAAATCCGTCCGAGTTCGAAATGAGAAGTGTCCTTGGATGGGAACTGAAGTCATCGATGTAATGAAATCTCGTAGGAAAAAGTATTTGATATGGAAGTGTCAACGAAGTTTCAGCAATTGGGATATTTATTGTCGTGCACGCAATTTAGCTACATGGGTTACAAAAAGGGCGATTACAAAAAGGACTAAAAGTTCGGTTCCCAAGCAAGTTCAATTTAAAAATTCTGTATGTCTGTCTAGAGCCTAAGCGGCTCTGCCGATTTGCTTTTTTTCTTGTTAGATAGCATTTCCAATTCAGCCCCCCCCCCTCCACATGTTTTTTTTTTTAGACAAAAAATAACGGTACCTGCCATACGATTATTTTTCGAAATTTTATAAATAATTTTTTCTGAAAAACTGTAAAAATCTCATATAATCAATCATTTTTTGTTACATTATGTATATGTATAAGTATTTAAATTAAAAAAAAAATCAAAACTCTATATTTCGAAAACCCCATGTCCGATTTTTTTTTAGATTGACAATTACAAGTTATTTAATGCAATCTCTAAGGCGTGAGTAACAAAATTTTATTTTATCTAAAAATAACGGTACCCATGGTGGGTTTCTAAAATTGATTTTTTTTAACAGCGCCTATAATATTGATAAAATTTCATTTCTTTCGATTAATTTTTACGATCTTCAATCAATACAAGATATTTTGAGTTTAAGATATTACTGATTGAACTAATTTTTCGAATTTCTTTTTATCGGCACAACGGATTTTAATAAAAACAATTTATAGAAAAGGTTCTAAAAAGTTTAAAAAACATTGCATTTCAAAACTAAACAAAAAAAATAAATTTTTGAAAAAAAAATCAAAGTGTACAATACGATGACAGAGACGATGAAAAAAGTGGGTCCGGCAGTTCCGTCTGTCTGTCTGTATGTCTGTACTGTATCTCTCCCTACAGCTATATTTTAGGTTTTGAAAAAAAAATCCAATTTTTGTTTGAAAAATCAATATCTTCAAAACGTGTGAACGATTATGTTTTAAAATTATTTCCTAAATTCTATATTAGTAAATACTTGAAATTTGCATCCCAATTTTTTTTTTCTTGAAACATTTTAAAGAAATTTCTAATATAAAAAACTTATTTAATACCAAAACGATTTTAAACTTTTTTGTATAAATTCATACTTACATACATATCTTCATGTTTACTTAAGAAATCACATGACAGTTTAAATAAAATAGACGAACTTGCTATATTATTTAACAGACTAAGAATTTTAAAAATGAATGTTATTAGTGAAAACTGCTCACAAGCATAAAATTCATTTTTAAAACTCTTTTAGTAATCTTAATATATAAAACAAAGTCGGGTTTGTTCGAAAACTCATAACTCGAGAACGGCTGGAACGATTTTCATGGTTTTTGATTTGTTGTATTTGTCTCTGTCCCGAAAAGCAGAAAAACATTGGAAAATTGACGAAAAGAAAAATTAAATAAATGAAAAAATATTTTCCCACACAAAATGTTCATGGGTTTCGTAAATCATCATGAATCATTCCAGATTATTCTGTCAATCCAGTCAGAGTCAATACTCGTATATTATATAAATATTTACGAGTACGTCGCGAAAGTGTAATTTATTTGATTAATGTTGTCTGTGATTTAAAGAAGAAGATATAATCTTTCCGAACGGAGCCGTAATCCAATTTTTTATTTACACAATTTTATAAATTTTAAACTGGCATTCCAATTTTTTTTTTCTTATAACTGTTTTAAAAAAATTATATACAACATTTGCAAGAATTTGTGTGCTCGCATAAGTTCATATTTGTATACAAAATCACACTTCATTCCTTTTTTCAGCTCTAACTACTAAAGATGAAATGAACCTTTAAAAAATTTATAATAAATTTATGTTTATGAGATTCATTCTTTTATATAGAACACTTTTTGTTTAATTTAATGTCTCTTAAACAGGTTCGTTTGACTCAGTTGTGCAATTTATTTTGGTGTAAAGGAACATAAGATCTCTCGAGAGATTGAAATCTTCGCACATAAATTTTTTTCTCATATGTAAAGGAAATCGACATTAGGTTAGGTTAGGTTAGGTTAGGTTAGGAGGGGTGTGCACAGCACAAGGCTGTTGCGTACACGGGGGCCTATTGGTCCATTGTGATCCCCTATTAATAAAAGCAGAGATGCTCCTAACTAATGTCTTATGTAGACTGGTTCATTTTCGAACCAGCCTGTGCTTGCAATGAATTTTCTCATGTTTGCCATTGAGACCTGCGTTAGATCGTCTAGTTCACCAACAAACCTGTTTCCAAAGTAGCGGAGGCGATTTGTTTGGAGGTTTGGACAGTCACAGAGCAGGTGTTTAATGGTTTCAATCTCCTCGACATCCTGACAGCTCCTACAGAAATCTGGCGCAAATGCACCCATTCTTATGGCCATTGTGCCAATGGCGCAGTGACCCGTCAGTACACCTATCAGGATTCTGATGTTCTTTTTACTGAGCGATAAGATATATCGAGTTTCCTTTTCATTAATTCTAGGCCATAAACTTCTGGAGATAACGCAATCGTCCCTGGAGGACCAGGAGTTATTGATTCGCTCTTTCGTTATTAGGTCTATTTTCCTTTTAATCACGCCAATCGGGATTTTTGGTCCCAAATTTAAATGGCTACTGCTGTTTTTATTTGATTCTGACCCTTTCCTTGCCAGTTCATCTGCTATTTCATTCCCTTCTATATTACTATGTCCAGGAACCCAGCAGAGGTTGACTTGGTTGGTGTTGCAAATATTGTTCAGCATGTCTCGGCATTTTGATACTGTTTTGGATCTTATAGTCTCACTGGCTAAAGCTTTGATGGCCGCTTGGCTATCCACGAAAAATGTGATCGACATTAGCTTACTCAAAATAAATTTCTGAACTACATTTTTAAAATCTAAATTACGTCATTATATTTATATATAATATTGAGGATTAGATATATCTTGTCGTTTCGAAACCTTTGTTTAAATATATGTTCTTTAATTTGAGGTAGTTACGAAACCTATTAACATTTTGATGGGAAAATGTTTTTTATTTTATTTTATTTGTTCGTCAATTTTCCAATGTTTTAAATAGTTATTCTGCTATTCGGGACGGAGACAAATACAACAAATCAAAAACCATAAAAATCGGTCCAACCGTTCTCGAGTTATAAGCGTTCGAACAAACCCGACTTTGTTTTTTATACATATGTATCTATCGATACCTTCCCGTAAGAATGTATTAAGCGACATATTAAAATTTGTTCAGGAAACGAAAAAAACGTCTCATTTAGTTATTTTTTTGTGTATTTTATTGGACGAACCAAATTTAAAAATGTCGCTTAATACATTCTTACGGGAAACAAATCTGTTTCGTCCAATAAAATACACAAAAATATAACTAGATGAGACGTTTTTAAATTTCCTGTACAATTTTAAAAATGGGGCTTAATATATTCTTATGGGAAGGTATCGATATTAAGAAGATAATACAAATTATGGAGAAATCTGAACTATTTATGTCAAACGGCTTAAAAGTAGTCAAAAGACGTACAGTAAAAAGACTTTTCGACTGGAAGAACTGACTGAAAGACCGAAAGCAACCAAAATTAACTTTAGATAATTGACTGCTTTTTTCAAAAGAATGTTTGAACTGACTGTTAACTGGATGATACGAGTATTAAAGTATAAGAACGCAGAGTACTAACTTTTCAATCAAAGCAAAAGTCAATTAACTAGGACTTGATTGACAACAATACCAAAGTAATGTATTCCTGTACAGCTCAGTTGCAGAACTATCTTTTTATATTTCAGCGATTAAAGTTACATTCTAAAGTTAACCTCTTGAAATAAATTCAAAATGATTTTATTTTCTACAAACGAAAAAGATTAAATATACAGAAAGTAAATTATCTGTTATTAAAATTAACGTACATAGGTTAAGCAATCTTACCATGCGGCCAACTTTGGCTGATTTTTGATTTTCTGAAATGGAAAGAATTATTTTTTTTTTATTTTTTCAAATACGCACGACGTTGCCAGCATTAAATTTTATGTTTGATATATTTATTAAATTGGTAGATACCTATTCGAAAATTCTATCCGATGACTATACATATGGCTCGACCACAATTAGTAATGCCGGTCGTATCAACGCACAAATTTCGAATTCAACGCATTCAACTCTAATGTACGGTGGCTTCAATTCTGTTCAACCAACGGGTTGGATCTAGTTGTTGGCCGTTGCTCAACGAATTGCGCAACAAGTGTACGGATAGTGTACGAGCTCGTGTTGCTCCTTGAAAATGTTCGATCAACACGTTGAGCAACATTTTCAAGATAATTGGTGATATGCATAAAACGGAAGTATTTACTACAAGTAAAAGATAATAGTAAATACTATAACTTAAAGCAAATGGTTAAATTTAAAGTATTTACTTCATTCAATATGCATAAAGTTTAGTACTTACTAACTGGCAAATACTTTCAGTATATACTAAATTCATCCAAGTAAATACTAGAATTCATCGGAAATTGATAGTAAATACTTTTTTTTCTTATCGGGTTAGTAAGCAAATAGTTTTTTGCCAGATTAACCGTTTAATCCCTATATTAAATTACTGTTGCCTTTCTTGTTGTTTTGTAAACATCTGTTACAAGTTGCCTGGATATTGATGGAAGCATATCCTTTTCGGTTAATGTATTCTTCCGAATTAAATCTAGGTTGTAATATTTCCACGTGAGTACAGTCCAAGGCTCCTATACATAATGGGAACCTGTATTTGCTTAGCCAATCATTTTTTGCTCCCAGCTGTTCTTCATAGCTCGATGGAAATTTTATCCAATGAGAAGCTTTGTCTTTTATTAATTTTGCAACAAAATTAAGTGTTCTGGATACAGTACTCTGATGAACGCCTATATCTTCACCAACGCCAACTTGAAGTCCAGGATCTCCAACGTATCGTAAAAAAATTCGCATCTTTTCTTGATGAGTGATTGCCCCTCCTCTTGTTTCAGTTTGAGCTCCTTAAAAAGTATTATATATATGAACCATTTGTTCAACATAAGACTCTATATAAACTTGGCGACCAAGGGCAAGTTTTAAAACTTCGCCAGTAACTAAAAACCACTAACTCCTTTAACTAACGGAAGCCTATTGGTATAGTATCGCAATATACATATATAACAGTTTTCATAAGTGTTTGCTTCTTGTAAAATTATAAATTATATTTTTAAGTTAACAGGCGTATAAGAAAATAGAAAGTTTTACACCATTTCCGCGAACTAACAAAAGGCTCCAAATAGTAAGGGTGTGTCAAGTTTTAAAACTACAAATTACGCTTTTGCAATGACTTACCAATGAAGTATTCACTCAACCAATCTACGTTTTCCCTCTCAAAACGATAGAGTTGTTTAAAATTTGATTCTGAACCCGATCTTCGACTTTTATAGACTTTTTGTGAACTAACGCGTACAAATTCCGCCATTTCAGTACAGTCAACAGTAACTTAATTTTAATTTATATCAGCGACGTGAATCTTTTGAGAATAGAGTTAAGACTGTAAGTTTTTATGGTTTCGAAGCTACATAGTTATGTGTTTAAATCAAAAAAAGTATGTACTTTTAAATTTTCATGTTGCTATCCTTTGACTTTGAAAAAAAGAAGTAATTCCTACAGAAAAAAAGTACTTGCTACTTTTTATGCATACGGAATAAAGTATTTACTGAAAAAGTTCATCCGAAAAAAGTAAGTACTGTGGCCTCAAGTAAATACTTTATTTTCAGCATTTACTGCATTTTTATGCATATCAAAAAAAGTAATTACTTAGAAATTCTCAAGTAAAAGCATTTACTATCTTTTATGCATATCACCCATTATTTGTTCAACGCGTTGATCAACTTTTTAATTTTCTTTGGGATTTCTTGACGTAATGTTGTGTTGCGTTGCTGAACGTGGTTGAACTATTGCGTTGCCATGAACTTGCAGTTGTTGCAACTTGCAAACTGTAGTTTATTTTGGTTTTTCGTCATGGAAGGTGATAAAAAAACAGAGTGGACTACGGAATTAATTTTGCAATTGATTTCAGCAATTGAAGAAAAGCCGAATATATGGGACATTAAGAGCCCCTCTTATAAAAATCGAGTTGCCAGGAAATTGGCTTGGTTTCAAATTTCCTCGAAAATGCAATTGCCTAATGTACCGAACTGAAGTAAAAATTATTTCAGTTTTGACGTTTGAGTTTTTTGTTTATCGTGGTGCGTTCAACGCGTTCCCCAACGAGTGATCCTTGGTTAAGAGTACGAAGGTATCAACTCGTTCATCAACTGGTGTAGCAACCATATCGAAAACGTAGTTGATCAACTCGAAAAACTTTTTTTTCTGTCAAAATCGAACAAGTTTATCAACTAGTGTACGGGGTTATTCAACATTTGGTAAGTTGGTGTACGGAGCTTTTCAACACTGAAATAAGTTCTAAGAGTTGATCAACTAGGTGTGCGAGGTTAATCAACACATGGGAAAGTTGGTCAATTATGTGTACGGGGCTCCAAACGCATTTTGTTCAACTTAAGTTGCTCAACGTGAATTACGTAAGTTGCTGCACTAGTGTAAGAGGTTGTAAATTCGTTTATATAACGAAAGAGTTGAATAAAAAGTTGAACGAAGTTGGTTGAACTGAACTTATCGCGCACATAGTGGACGACCGGCATAATACATACATCACAAATGGTGGCTTATTTTTCCTGGATGCCCGTGGTGGAACAGGAAAGGCATTCCTCATGTCATTGATTTTTGCCACTATTCGTGCGAGATCTGAAATTGCGGTAGCAGTTGCTTCTTCTGGAATAGCGGCCACGTTGTTACAAGGATGCCGGCCGTGTGCCTCATTCGGCTTTGAAATTGCCATTAAATCTTCAAGCTACTGACATGCAACAATGGATAACACTATATGCAATGGCAAAAGTTTTAGTAGCCTTAAAAATCATCATCTGGCACAATGGCGCAATACCGCTTTATTTGTTCTTGCGCCTGATAAAAAAAATGGTCGTATGTCACAAGGTGTATTTCTTATTAAGGTGGCTAATGCGTCGATGGTCTGGTGAATATTTAAAATTTATTTAGCCAAATGTACGGTCTAAAATATTCCGCAGTCCTCATAGGACAATAGGAAGGCATTCTTTGTCAGATGATAAATACTATTTTTATGGTCGTTCAGAAATCTCGCCGCATAGCAAACCGGTTGAATTTCTTAAGTACAGAACCAAAAGCGAAATAAGAGGCATCAATTAACTCAGTTAATTGATTTTCAAAATTAGGAAATCTAAGCAGAGGATAGTTAGAGATACTAATTTGTTTGGAGGGTTTCAAAAGATTCTATGTATTCGGGGTCTTTTGTATTTTTGTATTTATTTTTGAATATTAATTTTTTTGAATTGTATGTTTGGCCAATGCGCTAAAGGTTGGGGGATGGCAATAAGATATTCTTCTAGACTGGTGAAAAATATAAGGACATCATCAAGATAGACGACGCAGATGTTGTATCCCTCAATTTTTCAATCTATCTGTTCTATCTTTGTAAGTAATTTTTTAAGTTTATAATTCGATCATATCTGGTCGACAAATAAAATTTCTCTTGCAATGGTATATTTATTTTATTTATGAATTGCGAAGCAACAAATGTACCATTCTACCATATCGTCAAGTTTGCTGACTCGCATTTGTGAACCTCGTGCGTTGGAGGTTTGGGTTCAGTCCCCAGCCGCTGCCAACTGATTTTTTTTTTTTTTTTTTTTTTTTTCTCAGGAGTACTGCCTTCCGAATAAGTGACATTTGTGAACCTCGTGCGTTGGAGGTTTGGATTCAGTCCCCAGCCGCTGCCAACTGATTTTTTTTTTTTTTTTCTCAGGAGTACTGCCTTCCGAATAGGTGAGACAATCTTCCAAAAGTTCATAAACAAGTCCTTCCCATCTTAGCCGTTCGGACTCCCCAAAAAAAAATGCCTCTTACATTTCTGCCGACAACACAGACACAAGAATTGTTGAGTTTTGAATGTAAGATTGTAAGTCATTATTAGGCCCTTGTTCTCCACGAGTTGTTGCGCCACAAAAATGTATTTTAAATATATAATTTTATCACCCATATTCTCTTAGGCATTGAAAAACGAAAGAAACGATAGCGTGAAATTGGTTTTACATAAGGCGTTCAACGCCTTCAACAAGAATGTTGAGTGTTGTAAGTCATAAGGTTCTTGTTCTCAACCAGCTGTTGCGCCACAGAAATGTATTTTAAATTTATAAATTCGTCACACATATTCTCTAAGGCCTTGCACACCACAAAAGAAACGACAGTGTAAAATTAGTTTTACGCTGGACGCCAATTTAAAAGTCAACTTGTCGATTCTCTCCATTCACACAATGCCTGTTAAAACGCAAAAATCTTTCGCTTAGGAATTCTTTGACGACAGAAGAATAAGCATCCCCAATAAGTAAGATTTTTCAATTTATTTTTGTTTAATAATTTTAATTATAAAAATAACGAACCATAACCAAATATGAATATGTTGCATTTTATGGAGTACCTAAAAGGGGTGTTTCAACTCCAGATAAGAAAGTAGGATTAAAGTTTGTAAGTACAATTTATTGTTCTACAAATTCTTGAATAATTTTTAAGGAACGACATATCAATATCAATTTCGTCTGCAAGGGTGGCAATTTCCAAATTAAGATGTAGTATTTTAATTTTTGTAATTTTTTCATAAAACAGGATTAAATGTTTTATATTAGAATGGAAATAGGTGAAAATACTATAAAATATAAGACATTTCCAGTTACAGTTAACATTTTTAAATGGCACTGGTATTTCTTGACTTATACAAATCAAAAGAATTAGCTTTGGATCGAATCCCACTCCTCTGCTCTTCTGCAGTATCAAATGCTTCTTTTTATTGTCTTCCTTTTCTTCTTCGTATTGCGGAATCTAAGAGCCATGCTGGCGTTTTAATAACGGAAAACGACTGATAAGACGATAATTCTTCTTTCGCCTTTCGACTTCTCTAAATTAATTGAAAACCAATCTTTTTCACTTGAAAAAAAATTCTGAAAAATTATTTGAAAGACACAATGGCTCGTAGAGAGCCTAAACCAAGTGACTTACAATTATTCTGTGAACGTGTTTGCAGTAATGGATAATGGAGGGGACCTTTAATTTTCTGCCGATTCCGAACGGATATTATAAGCAACATCCTCCTGAATTGGGGGAACTAGACCTCTCTTCCATACATGTTTTTTCTTGTCTTCACGCAATCTACAAGCAGTCATTTGTTGCATCTTAGGCGAACAATGTAATAAATTATTACTCCAAAAAAATATATTCGAGTTGTAATGTGAATTAATAAGAATGGCTTCTTTTTATTAATTTTAAAATGTCTGATTTTATAAATTTAAAATATTAAGTGACAGTTATTAAGTTTAACTACTACTTAGAAATATAATATCGAGTAAAATAAATAAATTCGTCTCTTACACATATTTCTTTGTTTAACTTAAAAAAATAAATGAAGATACACTAACGAGGTTTTTTTTACATTCAAAGGTACAAGCTAATATATGTGCTCGATTGGCTTACAAACAGCACCAACTGACTCGTTCTTCGTCACCAAACGCAATATGTTCTATGCTCCAAGATGGCGTTTCAAGACGCCCAACATCATCAACCTTCACATCGTTGCCAACTGGAATTCCAATGTGAACAGAAGGTAAGTGAAATGAAAGTTGTGTAGAACTATTACTATGACATAAGGCGTTATTGTTGTTTGAGTAGGCTGCTATAGAATCGCAAGAATCAAATGCTCGCAAACTTCTACTTTTGCCTTCATCTGCCAAACGAACCAATCCTAAAGCTGTAGCGACGAACACTTGTTCCAGTCCTTGATCCTTTTCGGCCGATGTTTCAAAGTAATTCGCTCCAATCGAAGAAGCGAAGTGGTATGCTTCATCACGTGATACGGCCCTTGCCGATGCGAGATCTAGTTTATTTCCAACTAGTGTTAGAATCATTGGATCCTGAACATTTCGATGTAGTTCTTGAATCCATGATTTGATTTCTGTAAAGGTTGTTTTTTGGGACAAATCAAACACCAGAATGGCCGCATTCGAATTCCGATAATACATTGGAGCCACGGCACGGAAACGTTCTTGACCAGCTGTATCCCATATCTGTAAAATAATGACAACAAAAATCAAAACCAATTAAATTGAACCAACTATGAGTGTAGAATAATATGTATATTGTATACATCTTATCTTACTTGAAGTTTAATCTTTTCATCATTCAGATACACTTTGCATGTAAAAAAAGAAGCTGCTATTGTGGGTCCAATGTCTTTGTGAAGAGAGTTTTTAATGTATTTTGTGACGAGGCAAGTTTTACCCACACCTGCAATAAATATAATTATAAGAAGTATATTTTATGAAAATTTTATTAAAAAAATTGGTACGAGTAAATTGATTTAAATAACATCAACATGATATATGTTTTCTTCATTACAATAAATTTGCTAAAACTGTTCACACTGAAATTTCTCTCCAATTATTAAATTCTTCTGGAATAAACGTAGCTCTACTACAGATTATGGGCCCAGAAAAATTCGAGAACATAAATTTGTGAATTGTTTCGGAATAATAAATTTATTGATTTTGTTGCTGCTATTAATTGTGGTTACGTGCAATGGGAAGCGAGAAAAATTCAAGTTTCTTGGCATCGATTGAACGACTGAAGGGTCGTGAAAACTATGCAACATGGAAGTTTGCTATGCAAACATACTTGGAGTATAACGACAATTGGAAAGCGGTTCTTGGAACAGAAGTGGATGCTAATAAAATAACGAAAGCTAGAGCAGCGATTATTTTAAGCATTGATTCAAGCAATTACGTCCATGTTCAGGATACTTCAACAGCAAAAGAAGTATGGGAAAAATTGGAATCTACTTTTGAAGACAAGGGTCGTGCACGCCGAATCACATTGGTGAAACAATTAACAGGAACAAAACTGGAAAACTGCAACTCAATGGATGCATATGTTTCTATAATCATTACGGCGGCTCATAGGTTAAATGCGATAGGATTCAAAGTTGACGATGAATGGTTGGCAATATTTTTGATGTGCGGTCTATCGGAACAGTTTCAACCAATGGTGATGGCATTGGACAACACCGATACAAAGTTAACAAGTGATGCCATCAAAACTAAATTACTACAAGAAGTTTCAACTGTAAATGGTGAAGGTGCTTTTTTCAGTGGAAACGGCGGAAACAAAAAAGGTCTGCCAAAGAAAAAAGGAGTACGATGCTACAGTTGTAACAAAATTGGTCACAAATCTCCTGACTGTCATAGACGATTGGGTCATTTGAATTACCAAGATTTGAAGAAAATGAAAAATGGTGCTGTTGACGGTATTTCATTTCTTGAAGACACTAAAAAAAACATTTGCGTTGCTTGCTTAAAAGGAAAGGAGTCAAGACTACAATTTAACAACAATGGCTCAAGAGCTCTGGAACTTTTGGAAGTTATACACACTGACTTGGCAGGACCGATGGAGAATGTTTCAATTGGTGGAGCTAGATATGCATTTGTTCTAGTTGATGATTTCAGCAGAAAAACATTTACCTATTTTCTAAAATCAAAGGACGAAACATTTTCTAAATTCTGCGAATTCAAATCTTTAGTTGAAAAACAAACTGGAAAACAGATCAAGAAATTCAGGTCAGACAATGGAACGGAATTTTGCAACCAAAAGTTCGAGAAGTTGTTCAAGTCATGTGGTATTATACGACAAACGTCATCGCCCTATACACCACAGCAAAATGGGCTTGCTGAGCGAACAATTCGAACATTGACAGAGCGTGCAAGATGCATGTTACAAGATGCGGATCTTCCAAAGAAATTTTGGGCAGAAGCGATGTCAACGGCGGTATATTTAAAAAATCGTTCTATATCTCGTGTTTTGATGGACAAAACTCCTATTGAAATTTGGACTGGATCGAAACCGAATTTGAGTCATCTGAGAATTTTTGGATCGCACGTTCCTGATGTGAAACGAAAAAAATTTGATGCAAAATCTCAGGAATTAATCTTCATTGGATACTGCGAGGGAACTAAAGCATATCGTGTTTATGATCCAATAACTAATCGGGCAATTAATAGTCGAGATGTCATGTTCCTGGAAAAATGTAATTCCACTGATTCAACTAATCAAAATAAATATGTTTTATACGATACTCCTGACTATGATGAAGAAAATCCCAACATTAAAGATATTCAAGACTGGAAAATTGCTAAGGATGCGCAAGGAAATTTGTTGAGTGATGATTTAATGAATCAATCTGGAGATAAACCTAATAGCGTTCAGGTAACTGATGCAACTATCTCTGACACTCAACCAGGCAGTGATGAAGAAGTCGGATCAGCAAGATTAAGAAAGTCATCTAGAGAACGTAAAAAGAAACAATTTCCTGATTTTATATCATATTTGGCATGCGGTAATATTGACGAACCATCAACAGTTGAAGATGCTATGAGTAGTTCAAATTGCGAAGAATGGAAGCATGCAATGAGTGAGGAATATCAATCGTTATTGGACAACCGTACCTGGGAACTGGTAGATTTACCAAAAGACAGAAAAACCATAAGTTCGAAATGGGTTTTTAAGATCAAAACGGATTCAAACGGCGCAGTTGTTCGTTACAAGGCAAACTAGTGGCTAGGGGGTGCAGTCAACGACCTGGAATCGATTATGAAGAGACATTTTCGCCAGTGGTTAGATATTCATCGATACGGCTTCTAATCGCGCTTGTGTCAAAATTTAATCTTGACATTGATCAAATGGATGCAATTACAGCCTTCCTACAAGGAGATGTTAAAGAAAAGGTGTACATGAAGCAACCAGATAGATTTGATGATGGAAGTGGCAGAGTCTGTTTACTTAAAAAGGCTATATACGGATTAAAGCAAGCTAGTCGTCAATGGAATACCAAACTGAACGATGTAATGGTCAAATCTGGGTACAAACGTTGCAAAACAGATGCGTGCATATATTTTCGACATGAGAAAAAGAGTATGGTATTTGTTGCTGTCTATGTTGATGATTTGCTAATTTTTTCGAATAATAATGCTTGGAAAAATCAGTTAAAAGCAAATCTTAAAAAGAACTTTAGCATGAAGGATCTTGGTCAAGCTGGAAGTTGTATTGGAATGAGAATAACAAGGGATCGTAAAAATGGAACAATCTCATTAGATCAGAAGAAATACACAGAGCAAATACTTGAACGGTTTGGTATGTCTAAGTGCATTCCAATCGGTTCACCGATTGATCCAAATGTTAAATTGACAAAGGACATGTCAGCGAAGACCGAAGACGAAGTAAAAGACATGGAAAATGTACCTTACCAAGAAGCTATTGGGAGTATTTTATACTTGTCACAATGTACACGTCCTGACTTAACATATGCGATTGGAAATCTAAGCAGATTTAATCAAGAACCGGGGCGACCTCATTGGAATGCAGTAAAAAGAATTTTCCGGTATTTAAAGAAAACGAAGGACTACAAGCTGACCTTCCAATCACTTGATGATGAAACTTCAAAACTTCATGGTTATTGCGATGCAGATTGGGCATCTGATCCGGATGACAGAAAATCGTGCACTGGATGTCTTTAAATTTGAAAACAGTGCGATTTCATGGGCAAGCAAGAAACAGCCAACGGTTGCACTTTCCAGTGCTGAAGCTGAATATATGGCTCTTTCGACGGCTACTCAGGAAGCGATTTGGATACGGCAGCTTTTAGCCGAATTATTGGATAACTCAATTAAGTCAATTAAAATTTTTAGCGACAACCAAAGTGCTATCAATATGGCTAAGAATCAAATGTATAGTGCACGAACTAAACATATAGACATTCGTCATCATTTTATTCGTGAAAGTTTGGATAGTGGTGATATTGAAGTCAACTATATAAATACAAATCAGATGATTGCAGATAATTTAACCAAGGCAGTTAACAATGAAAAACATGCCTTTTGCACAAACAATATGGGTTTAAATTAGAACTTAAAAAAAAATGAACTTTAAATTTTAATATGTATTAATTAAGAGGGGATGTTGAAATACTGTATTAATAATACTATATTAAAATATTTTAATTTAAGTATTCTTATGAAATATCTATCAAAATTAATAGAATATTTTCTTCATTACAATAAATTTGCTAAAACTGTTCACACTGAAATTTCTCTCCAATTATTAAATTCTTCTGGAATAAACGTAGCTCTACTACAGTTCTTCAATTAAATAAAAAGACTTTGAATTCAATGCGCATCGATGTATAAACTAGGCTTATTTCAGAAGAAAGGTTTGGGTTATAAATTATTTTTATTCTTTTTATCGAAGTACGATCACGCAAAAGTTTTTGTTACTCTGTAGAAACATTTCAGTTGATATAAAAAGGGAACAACTCTATTAATTAAAAAAAATAATGAAAGATTGTTTGAAATGCAGTGACTTTAGTGCAATTTACTGGATGAATACAACGGAACACAACGGTATAGCTGTACCTGAAGTTCGTAGTACGAAAGGTATGAAAAGTTATACTTTTAACTTATCAAAATATGTACCTCAGTCGTCAATTTGCAATTATTAATTTTATTAGAACTCTAAAGTTACTAAAAAATCAACAACAAAAGATCAATTGAAACCAACTTAAATTCGAAGACATCTTCTGGGGAATGTAGCCACAGCCAGTCCTCAAATCATTGTTATTTTGATCAGCGAAACCACTTCCCTTTTCCGAAACTGCCTTATGGGTGATGTCATTTTTGACATAATTAATTAAAATGTCGTTTGTAAAAAAATTATTAAAGTGAGTATGAGTTCTTAAAAAAAGATTAAGATTCTATTGGGTTTTATACGGACGAAAGACAATCGTCCAGTGTTAGAAACCAAAGGACAAGAATTTTCGACCTGCCCGATGCTTTGTAATTTGAATTTCCTTAAATTATTTTTAAACCTTAAATTATTTTTAAACAGGAATTTGTGAATTCCGATTTTTCTTAATTTGAGTAGATAACAACATTTAAAAATGTAATACTGTTGCATTGAATGGAAATCAGTCTTTGGTTAAGGACTCGTTCGTTGTTGACATTCAATCCTATTTTTGTTCGACAAACTAACAATATCTAATATAAAAGTTTTCAGTATCTAATAGAGGTATGTATGTACAACTTGCTTATGGTCTTAATTTTTAGGTGTCCAATTCATACGACTATAAGTGAGTTTTACTGTAAGCAAAAAATTACGATTTTCAAATCAACAATTATTGTTTTTGATTCTGGAAGTCACAATTTGAAAAATGAAATTTACGAGGAGCTTCTACGCATTTTCTGTTGTTTTTTTGGGGGAAATTTTAAGTATTAAAAAAGGTATGAAATAAACTTTAGAAAACAGGCTATTGCTATGCCGTTGAGTTCAATAATCTTTTTAAGTTCAAAAAATGTCTAGAATTATGAGGGATTTTCCCCGAAAGCTATGACTCAAAATGTGGAATAGATATTTACTATATTGTGTATAAACTACGCGAAGATAAGAAAATCAGGCTCTTTATTTAAACAAAAGATTAAATCTGAAATAACACTTGTAAATGACATTATAATATAATATAATATAATATATAATTAAAGGAATCTACTTACCCCTTGATCCCAAGATTACAACTTTTCCTTCAATTGTTCGCATTTTGTTACATATTATGTCAAATGATTATATTTAAACTGTAAGTTAAATAGTTTCTTTGGTGCCAAGTTAAATTTATGTTTTTGTACGTTCACTCACTGATTAAACAAAAATGCAAAACAAACATTTTTATGCGTATCACATAACAACGGATTACACTCAGGTGACAGCTGTCAATCGATAACGATATAAGTTTTGTTCTGTTCGACTGGCATTCGGTTTGTCCCCATACCGTATATTTTAACTACTTTTAAACGATGCAAATTTATACTGCGATTTTTGAACAAGTTGTCGAGAGACGTACGAGTTTTTGGGGATAGGAAACTTTATGGAAGTTCCATACAAAATTAAACGCCACTAGCAAGATTTGAAGTAAAGGCGGAAAATATTTTAAACGATAAAAGAATTTTTGTTGCTGTTTTTACTTTAGAAATAACAAACAAACAAAAAATATTTGTATTTAATAATATTATTATTTTGTATGTTGTATGAAATACATTTTCAAACTAATTAAAAACCAAAAGATAAAAAAATACGTACAAGAAAAATTTTGAAACGTCTTTTTTAAGATTTTTTGAAATAACAAACAAATAAAAAATATTTTTATTTATTAAAGTTGTAAGTATAATCCTTTTGAATTTTGGTGTATTTAATGTATAATGTTTTTAATTGAAATTTGCTTATGAATATGTCTGAAGAAGGGTGTAATCACACCCGAAACGTCACAACATACAAAATAAAAAAAATAACAACCAAAACTGTTTCTCAAATCATACACATCATACATTGTATGATATTGACAGTTCTGCTGTATGATTTCTGTTTCTTAGTTTTGTTGTATGATCCGCTGTCATACAACAATGCATGACCGAAGATTACACTGGAAATATTGGAATGTTGTATGATTCTATTTCTCAGAAATTTATCATACACATCATACAGCAAATTAACCTATAAATTTTCATACATTTAATTCAACACAAAATTCTGTTGTAAACTGCATGTACAATATGAAAAGGAAATATACAAAAGTTAGTATTTTTGAACTAATAAAATTATAACAATTTGAATTAATGTTCTTTTCTACAGTCTTCCAAAGAACAAAAAACTCTAGTGCTGCAGTCATTTCTTTGAAAATAAGAAATTTTATTTGTGCAAAGTTCACTTGGTTGACACTTACAAATCCAAATTATCTCGTAGTTTTGCAAGTGAATTTTATTTTTGAAGTGAAATCCACCTAGAAGACTCAAAATAAATAGAACCCCCAGCCTTAACACGCCGTCTCCACTAGCGATAAATCCATCGCAATCGCAATAGCCAAAGCAGAAAGCAGAGAGCAGAAGAACTGTCAGATTTTTGTGGCTGGGCATTTCATCGCATACTTTTTTAGTATAGTGAATAATTTTAATGGATATAAATGAGTTCTATGGACAATTTCAAATCAGATTTTTTTTTTTAATTTTGTTAGAAAAACGTAAACCCCAAGCAAAAGCTTTCTTCGCACGCAAAACTCAAACTCAGTTAAATTAAATTTGGTTACGCCAGAACAATATGACAGTTCTCCTTGCGATAAAGCAAGCGATGGATGGTATGCGATGAGAGCATACTTTCTATCGCAAGCGATGAAAATATAGCTGCGATGGCGGTCTCCACTTGCGATAATGAACGCATGCTTTAAAGCATGCTCTGGATTCATCGCTAGTGGAGACCGCATGTAAGCCATGAAGCTAGTGCTGTTAGTTTTTAAAATTAATTTGTTCATTTATGCTCTGATTAATAAATAGAACCATGGAAGCATTTTTCTGATTCTTCCAAGAATTTTATTTTTGTAATCATCTATTATAATCAATTACAATTATTAATCAAAGAATATGGTTTACACGATTGTACATTAATTCCATAGTTTTATATATAAATTTTATCCCATATTACTTTTAAATTAGTAAAACTTTTTTTTATCTAACAATTTACTTTTTTATTTTGCAAGAAAACAAAGTTGAGATTTATATTAACCTAACACTCAAATAATAATGAAATGTCAGAATCAAAGATACACATCATACAACAATACAAATGTCATACAACACTTCCAGTGAAATCTGAGAAACAGAAAATTGTATGATGTGTATGATGTAGTTATGAAAATGTTGTATGAAATGTATGATGAGAAACAGCCCCCAGATGTTTTGTTTTGACAAACTACTGACCTGTGTTATGGCGGATAAAAGTAATAGATTTACACTTTTTGGTACTATATTTGACATGAGCTCATTACAATTATGCTGGGTAGGAAAAGGTTTTATAAATATAAATTTGTATAGTGGATGAATAAGTCCTTATGCATTGCATAACTATTCATCTGTTTAGCCAATTCTAATAAATATGGCTGTAAGGGTATTCATGTAAATGCGGAAAACCCTGATAAACCTCGGAAACCAGATAATTTTATCTCCGCAGAAACGAGCTGTCAAAATTTGTATGAGAAAAACTTGCTGCAGATCTGATAAAATTATTTCACAAACTTGATGCGGAAAGTGAAGAAATGAACCTGATAAACTAAAGAAATACCGATTGTGATGTTTAATTTGACATTTTTCACGAAATATTTCCCACATTTACGCAAGTATTTTTAAGGGGGTGTTCATGAAAACATGTTGCGGAAGGTTATATCTTTCTACAAAGCGGAAAATTTTCTCGTTTCATGAATACCCTTACTAAAAGGGCTTTATTGGTGGATTTACATGTATCTGCGTTTGATTTCTGCAAAAAAAGAGATGCCAAATACAGAATTCATATTTGTTAGATAGAGAGAAAAGAGCAAGATCTAGAAGAACTTTACTTCTGGATTATAGGAAATTAAGTCAAGATTATAGTAAAGACGAACATGTTCATCTTTATTATAGCATCTTCGTCTGCATTTTGTAAATTTGCTACATTTTCACATTTTTCTATAATTTTTTTTTTGACAGACGCATGATACAAAAAAAACATTAAATCGAAATGGAAGAGAACGGAAGTAAGTTCAATTTTCATTGCATTGTTTCGTATTAACAAGTATGTAACACTAAATAGCGAACTCATTTTAGGCAATCGTTTAGTTTGCGTCAAAAAACAAACTTTTTAGTTGCTCGAATGGAGTTGCTTTATGTGCGTGGCGTGTCATATCTGTGGCCGCAAACCATAACCGCCTAACTCGAGTTATGACGAAATTGAGTTTTTATCATAATCGTGCTGAGAATATAAAAATCTGTCCCCACTCAATTTTTTACGTCTGTATCCTTTTTTAAACAAAAGTTATAAACAAAAAACATAACAACTTAACTCGCTTTTCAAAAATTATAATTAGCCATAACAACTTAACTCAATAAAAATACAACGGCGGTTTCATAACTTAAGTTAAGTTTTTATTATTCTGCATTTAAAAAAAAAAATAATCGGGAATAACAACATAAGTCAAGTTAATCAATTTAAAATCTGCTGAGAATTAAAAACGCTTATTTTTCATTTTTCTTATATCAACATAGGCTCTTATTCCCTGATGTAGAACAAATATTTACTTTTCTTAACTTGAGTTAGGTTGTTATGGAAAACCACAATTCTATTTTTTGACCAACTTAACTGAACTTAAGTTCTTTTGGCTAACCAGACTATGATTGCATGAAAATCTTAAATCGAGTTAGGCCGTTATTCCGTGTTTCAATTTAAAAAATTACAAATCTAAGTTGACTTATGTTCTTTTGCCTTAATCAGTTTACTGTAAAAATGAGTCATAAGTGAAGATAGATCTTAACGAACAGTTGCATCTGTAGTGTAAGTACTGCTTAAAATTGAAAGGTTTAATTAAAGAAGTGCGTAGGATATCGATTAGAGCTGTGCAAATAATGGAATTAGCAAGGATGCTTACAATTTACAAGATAATTATTATCTATTATCATTCTGATTACACGATATAGTTATGTGATGTATTTAGGAGCTGATATCACATTGGGGCAGTGCCCTACGAACAAAATTTGTTTAGGTATTACTCAATAAGAGAAAGTACTCATTGCAACAACAAGCGTCGTTTCAGTGCTTTTCTATCTCCCCTTAAAAAAATTCCTATGTAAATTGGTGATCGAAATTAGAAAAACCGTTTATAAAAAAATTTGTTTTTCATTTGTTCTTAAATAAATTTGGGGTGTCAAATTAAAACAAAATTCAAAAAGAAATATCAAAATAAGAAGTCGTAAGAATTAATCTTCCATTGAGCATTTTTTTTTTTCACTACGCTTGTGCAAACCTCAAAAACATTATTGTCTATTATTTTTTTTGCAGGACAATGTAATAATAGAGATCAGCTTGTGCGTGAATAAAATGGAATGAAATTAAAGAATTCCTGTTGCCAATCCCTGTTTTCATGATTTGAGAGTGTACTTTTAGAAATGTATTTTTGCTTTAAATCAAAATATAATATTATGACTTTTGTTACAATTAAACCAAACAAAATTGTTTCCATATTTTGAACCGAGTATAACGAAATACAGTCATTAAAGAATGGCCAAACTCTTATTTTTAAGTCATCAGTTATAGCAACAAAACCTTCAATATTTAATAGAATTCTAAGGTTTATGTTAAGATATGCAAACAGTTTTTTGTTGTTCAGGTGAAATACATAATATGTACATGAAACTGAGAACGTTGAAAATGATCCCGAATTTGATGGTATTTTTTTTAATAAACCAGAATAGATACACTTATTTAATAAGTCTAGTAATTCAATTTCTGAGAGCTCAACTAGAAGAAACATTTGCAAGACCTAAATGCAAAGCTAAGAAAAAACTTTCAATCAGCAGAAAGACTGTTAAGGTTAAGGCTTGCAAGCCTCTTTATATTTGTAGAAGTAAATACACCGAGAGCATTAAATTTTAAAAACTTGAACTGTAGTTCAACAGCTACTGGTTATTAGAAAGCTATTACCAAAAAATTTTATATATTGGTTACCTCAAACACATTGAGGATACAAAATTTGACACCTTGGTGTACGCAGTTAACTGGAAGCCAAAAAGCGACCTTAGTATGAAGAATACGAAAATATTTTTAATGTTTTTTGTAAAAAATATTTTCTTCAGTTCTTTGGCGAAACTGAGAGCTTCTTTAAATCCGTCATCAAAACAAAAACCTTCACTGTCGTTAGTGTCGTTAGATTCCATTTAAGTATATCAGAGAAAAACGTGCTCCTAACAATAAAACGACATATTTCGAGGTTTACTGCACATGAAAGCCACTTCATTTGAAGGGACTCGTGTACAAAATATTTAAACGCTAGCTTTAATCTTACATCAATACACGACCATTATAAATCATAATATTTGAATCTGACAAGCTTATCAAAATACTTAAAAATGTTTGGATTTATCGGCCAAGAGCTTAATGCCCCAAAAGTAGACAAGTGTTCTTTTGCTTCGAAGAGAAAGGTTACCGAATCCGAGAGTGAAAAGTTCGCATTGCAAGTAAAGCAAAACGCAATGAAAAAAAAGGCAATACAAACCAAACACTTTTAAATTAAAGCTTGGACCTTCATCGATCCTTGAACCAGGGCCCATCAGGTGATTGCGCCCATCACAAGCTCAATTAGCTTAGTGAGAAAAAAAAACGAAGGTCCAAATTGATTTTTATTTCGTTAATAAGACTGATTTAATTGACACGAAGAACAACGACAATGATTTTTCTGATTTTGCCAAAATAACTTGGAACTCTATTCGGTAGCTACGTTACTATAAAAACTGCATCAAATGCCCTACACAAATGTCTTGCACAAAGATGAGGTTTCTAAAATTATAAAAAGTAAAAACAAGACGAAAGCTTCTTTACATCTAAACAACTTTTTTCCCGAAAGAAAAGAAGATTTCATGGACTTAAAACATCAAGACTTGATTTTCAGTCTTTCTATGACAATCTTCCATCCAATATGGAAGAGCCAAATACTTATCCTCATTTAACAGGCCCTGACAACTCAGAAGATACTTAAATATCAATTTTGCTCAAAATTTAATCAATAATGTACAATACATAATTTAAACGTATGCATATTAAAAACTTGAATAGATAAAATATTCTTATTACAAAATGTTCCTTTACTTGTATGATACTTTCACGGCCAAAAGAAAACAAACATGGAAAATCAACTTAAGTTAATAAATACCCTGGTTTATTGGTAAGGAAAAAGAACTTAAGTCAACATATGGAATTTTTTCCCACAATCTCACACATGGAATAACGACCTAAGTCGACAAAAGAAATTTTAATCATTCTTTCTTAACATGCCATAACAACCTAACTCGACCTAAGCTTTTTATTTTTTTAAAGTTCAATAAGCCATAATAGCTTAAGTGTTTTTTTCCTTAATTACTCACTAAATAAGACATACATTTTATTACTTCTAGTATATGAGAAATGTGTATTCTCTCTTCATTTCTGCATTTAAGAAATTTAAAAATTCATAATTCCTGATTCATAGAGAGATTATGAAACTTAAAACTGCTCTCCTGAAAAATATGAAAAATGGACTTAAGCGGTTATGCCTTGTGACCACTGATATAACCCCATTATGTTTCATTTTAGCAACCAAACAGTTGCGAAACTAAAAGTTGAATGTACGCGCCTAGCCTAAAGAGTCAAAAAGACCGAAAAAGTGATCATTGAATTTGCTTAAAAGGAATAATTAAGGCTCGGTCAAACAGAACGCGTTTTCAACGCCGCGTTAAGATTTTTTAACGCGACCGTAAGATTATTTTGACGCGACATTGCAACCGCCGCGTCAGAGGACGTCAAACAGATAGCTTTCAAGCAATGAACAAACGAAACAATAATTCCTTAACAAAAATAATTTCAAGCAGCTCAGATTCGGAGGGGGAATTATTGCTTCTATTTGCTATTTTACGAAATTCCCTTAAAACAAAAAGAATTTGGGTACATGCCAATTAACAAAAAAAGAAGAGTCGCACATCTCGAAGGCCAACAAACAGAAGACCTATCAATGCGGCATTTATGATGAGAGACAAATTTGTCTCATATTTCAATAATAATAATTAAATATGTATGCAAAAAAATGTTGTTATACGATTTATCACCCATATCGTATAGACATGGGTAATTTCTCACCAATTCAATTAATTTTTCCATCTTGAAAAAATTTAAAATTCCTTTGACTGCCGCAGCGTTAGAAATAATCTGTAATTTCACACAACGTCGCGTTTCACCGCCGCGTTGCAACGCCATGGTGAATTCAACGCGGCGTCAAAAACGCGTTCAGTTTGACATGGGACATGTATTGCAATGTAATACAACGCTTAGTTTGAACGCGGCGGTGAAACGCGGCGTAAAAACGCGTTCTGTTTGACCGAGCCTTTAGTAGGATATTTATGTCGATATTTCCTTTACACCTAATGTCGATTCCCTTTACACACTAGGGATTTCAATCCCATCTTCAAATACGGATACGAAGAATTTGATCTCTCTAAAGAAAATAGATTTTTTTGGTATGAAGGAACGTAAAATCTGTCGAGAGATCGAAATCTTCACACAGAAATTGATTTCTCATGTGTAAAGGAAATCGCTTATTTCTGTGTGAAGATTTTGATCCCTCGACAGATTTTGCGTTCCTTCACACCAAAAAAAAAACGATTTTTTTAACAGGGATCAAACTCTTCAAATCCATATTTTAAGATGGATTTACATGTATATGAAACTCGTACTCAAACGAAAAAATTTGATCCGGGATTCAAATTCCTAGTTGTAAAGGAAATCGACATTAAATACTACGTTTATATGCAGTATCGAAAGATCGAGTTGGATTAGGGTCGGATTTTCGACCCAGGTTTTTCGTCATTTGAGTTGAGAGCTCGATTTGGAGTTGAGTTGAAATGGTGTTGAGCGATTCTGAAACATTTTGTTAAGCCAACTCCTCGACCCAGGTTTTTCGTCTCATATTTCGACTCGACACCGCTGAGCGAGTGAGATCGAGTCGAACGAAGCTCATTTCAACTCAATACCCGTTTACAAAGGGTCGAAGCGAGCTT
The DNA here is from genome assembly GCA_963931855.1 of Philhelius festivus. NCBI lineage: Eukaryota > Metazoa > Arthropoda > Insecta > Diptera > Syrphidae > Philhelius > Philhelius festivus. Next base: position 260,459,419 of record OZ007554.1, on the reverse strand, counting down.
CAAGCTCGCTTCAATACCTCATATAAACGTAGTAAAAGATATCAAACAGTCTTTTTGCTTGTATCAACAATGACATTTGTCATTATGAATTATTTTTTTAGGGCTCATAAACTTGCTTTGAAGTTTCTTGTTTTGTTCATACTTTATCAATAAATTGTCTACAAAAGAACTAGTCAAATTTTGAAATGCTATCGTTTTTTAGTAAAAAGAAACCCAGTCCTGAAACTCCACCAGGAGATATAACAATTAAAGGTCCATCTGAAGAAGAATTTATCGTAGTTGAAAACCAACATCAAGGAGGACATCCTACTTTTAACAATCCTGCAACAATGATGCCACCATATCCTTATCCGCCCACCCATTTTGGTGTACCATCTTCTAACTACAATCCATCAAATACAATGCAAACTCCAGTTCCATATATTATGGGGATTCCTTTCAATCTTTCTCCTCAATTGTGCACAAAGACCAGCTTCGAAGTGACACAGATGGAAGTCGATGGAATTCTTGCACTCATGACTAAGCAAATGCAATTGGAAAGTGATTATGATTTTAACTTAGAACGAGGAATTCTCAGCGAATGTTATTAGAATTTAATTTGATCCTTGTGTCCCTCATAATATAAAAAATATTCTTATAAAACAAAGAAATAAAATTTGTATTTCTACAAATAGAATGGTTTAAAATAATGATTCATATTTTCTTTCTTTTTAAATACGAAAATTATACATATAATTTTCTCGTATCATGTTTTTTTTTATTTCTTGAATAAATTGGATGCACATTGGATTTGTATAAGTTGTAACTATAATCCAATTTTGTCATTTTTGTGTATCACAATAAATCAATAAGATATGTTGTGAAGTTACTTTATTTTATTTGTTTTTAATTTTTAGGGTATAAAAATTTTGTTCAATTGGTATTTACAACTTTTTCATCTGTATTACAGGCGGTTTTTGAAGAATAACTCCATAGTGTTGTTGTAAAACATATTCGATAGTTCTGCTATTGGCTCTTGTTTTGTAGCTGCAATAATCTCCATAACTTGTCTGCAAATAAAAATAAGTTTCATGAATGTATAAATAAAATGTATTTATGTTTGTGGATATGTACATATTAGCACACGTATAAAGATACAAAAGTTGTTTTTAGAATGGGAATTTACGCTAAAGATAAATATAATGGTCAAAAAAATAATTGTTATAATATATGATTTTGTCCTTTAGGTACTTTTGTAAATAGTAGATTCCTTTTAAGCAAATTCATTCACACTTTGTTGATCTTTCTTTAATTCATGGAGAACGTACTGATTCTTGTAAGAACTTATAAAGTGAGCACTTAGCTTACAATGATGATCATTTTATTCGGTTTGATCAAGCCAAATCCATTGCTACAGAAAGATTCTATGTGCCAATGATAGTAAGAGAAGCAATTAAAATAAAAAAACACAAAAATTTCAACAGAGATTCAAACTATCCCCAACATGGGATCTTATAGGCCATCTCAAACCGAATAAAACGAGCACCGAAACATCTGATGTTGTGAGCTTTGTATGCACTCAAGCTTATGCAAACACAATTTTATAACAGCCATATAATCTGCCACCCCCTATGAATGTACCAACAACAACACACCTGTACATTTTAAGAAAAAGTAACCAACAACATCAACCAAACGTCAGTGTAATCCCGTGACCACGAAGAGTGCAATTTCTTCAAAACGTCGGGAGAAGTATTAAATAAATATTTCTAATAAATAACGCAGTAAGTTTCCGAAAAAAAAATCTAAAATATTACAATGATCAAATTTCATAACTTATAAAATGTCGGTTACCTGCTTGAAGGCAAAGTGACGGATCCAAAAGTGCATCAGTTATTCTTTGCTGACGATGGAGCCATCATAAGTGAAGACCCGATATCCCTACAACGAGCACTTGACATATGGGTGTATGTTCTGGAAGGAAGTGGGTACCGCATAAGCGCGAAAAAGACAGAATACCTATGCTGCCCATTTTCTGATCCACACAGGCCTATTCCAGACATTTATTTGAATGGAGTAGTGCTTCCCAAGTGTGAAAAGTTTAAATATCTGGGGTCTATGATAAATAACGAAGCTACTTGTGATGACGATATCAATCATCGCGTAAGCGTAGGGTGGATGAAGTGGCGGGAAAATTCTGCTATCTTCTGTGACCGAAAAATGCCCCCTAAGCTGAAAGGAAAGCTCTACACTTCAGTTGTGCGTCCAGCACTCACATACGGTTCACAATGTTGGACAATGTACAAAAAGTATGAGAGTAAGCTAACGGCAGCTGAGATGAAGATGCTTCGTATGACAGCAGGAGTTACAAAGCTTGATCGAATTAGAAGTACGAAGATCCGAGGAAGCCTTCATGTTAAGAATACCATTTCCCAAAAAATTGAACACGACCGACTCAGTTGGTATTGCCATGTTCAAAGGAGAGATCCTGAGAACCCCGTCAAAAAGGCAATATCATACAACGTTCCAATTCGGAATAAAAAGAAAGGTAGGCCTAAACACTCCTGGTACAAACAAATGCAAAAACACCAGCATTCAGTTGGCCTCAGAAATGGAACAATACAAAACCGGGAGGCTTGCCACCGATTTCTGAGGTCAACCCGGCGAACCCCACAGGCGGATCACTAGTGTGAAGCAGATACGTGGGAGAGTTATGATCCCCTCGACATCTAGATCATAACAGCGCCGAAACAAAGGAAGAAGAAGAAGAAGATAAAATGTCGGTTAATAGGTGCAGTACCTATTCAAACTATATTTTTATGAAAAGTTGGTTATTTTAATCGCGATTTATAATCTGAGACTAGAAATCTCGAATTTTCAACTCTAACCATAGAACAAATCCTAAAGCATGCTTTAATCAAAATCGAGTTTTTTTTACATAGAAATTTTCATTCAATAAACATTTCGAATCATCATCGCATATATTATGAGAAACGACTAGTTCAAATATAAAGCATTAATATCAAAGTATTGTGTAAATTAAGACTTACATTATCTGACACGGTTCATTACGAGAATCGATTAAAGTTGAGGGAGTCCATTTCTCTTTCTTTTTAACGACAGGAAAATGCGTATTCACCAATTTAGAGCCCGCATGACTGGGTCGAATTCCACACCAAGGACTATCAGTTTCAATCATTATTTTATCGTTTGGTATTTCTTTGATTGTCTCTAAATTTTGCTGCGTCTTTAAAGAACATCCATTGAGTCCAATATAAAGTCCAAAATCTATTATACGCATTGCTTCCTCGAGCGTTCCATCAAAACTATGTACTACTCCACCATTTGGTAAAACCTTATGTTTATTTGTTTCAATTATCTCCATAAAATCTTCAAAGGAATTTCGACAATGTAAAAAAAGTGGAAGCTTATAGTCTTTGGCTATGCTAAGTTGTTTTTCAAAGTACTTTTTTTGTATGTCTTTTTCACAGAACTGCAAGCGATCATAATCTAAACCACATTCTCCCACAGCAACAACTTTTAAGGGATTTTCTTTTATTTTTGTGCACAAATTATTATAGTATTCTTCAGGGTTTGGGACAAATTCATTGCAGCGTGTGGGATGGCACCCAATCGTTGTATAAAGTCGATCTATATAATCCAAAAGATCAGCTTATAGTTTTTTTTGACAAAAACAAAACATACCATCACTTTTTGCCAGTTCAATTGCCGCATCAGCCTCAGTAAGAGTTCCCACAGTTATAATGATTTTTTGTAATTCTTGTTCCCATGAACGCTTCAGTACAATATCCAAGTCCGCTTCGTGTTTCCTTGTGCTTCCATAGATTCCTTGGAACATGGAGTCGGTTAGGTTTGCTCCAATATCTGTGTAAGTAATTACAAATCATTACCAAGGCAATATAAATTAATTCAAATTATATATTACTTGCCGATGAATCTTTTTTGCATTTTAACCAAATGAACAACTTTTTTCATACAAAATATTTATAAATATCGTGTATTGATATTTTTATTTGAATGGCTATGGCATGCGAAATTTATAAACGTCAAATTTCAAAATTGAGTATTTTTCTTACGTGTTATGACATTTGGAAAAAGCGTCTGGAAGTTCGTTGTTAATGGGATGACTGCACTGTGTGAAAACAGTTATCGTAACGACTTTGAACATACAAGATTTTTCGACATTTCAAACTTTTCTATGAAAATTCATAGCAGAATAACAGAATAGCAGGCGAATCTATAAACAAATCTTTAAGGTTACTTAACTTTAAAATACCTCTAAGCAGCTCTTAAGTATGAAATCGGTATCTATAATCAATTTTCACATTTAAGTAACGTTACTTAAAGGCCTCTTAACTTAAACGCCATCAACCGCGTTTAAGGGTCACTTAAAGGCATTTTAAAATGTATTTTGACATATTGATTGTCATCTTTGAAATTTTTAAGTTTCAAATTGTGAGTTTGTAGGTATTGTTATTTGTGATATTATATTAGAACTATAAAGTGCAACGATTTAAGAAACATCTTCTTCTTCCTTTTCTTCGGCGCTGTTATGATCTCGATGTCGAGGGGATCATAACTCTCCCACGTATCTGCTTCACACTAGTGATCCGCCTGTGGGGTTCGCCGGGTTGACCTCAGAAATCGGTGGCAAGCCTCCCGGTTTTGTATTGTTCCATTTCTGAGGCCAACTGAATGCTGGTGTTTTTGCATTTGTTTGTACCAGGAGTGTTTAGGCCTACCTTTCTTTTTATCCCGAATTGGAACGTTGTATGATATTGCCTTTTTGACGGGGTTCTCAGGATCTCTCCTTTGAACATGGCAATACCAACTGAGTCGGTCGTGTTCAATTTTTTGGGAAATGGTATTCTTAACATGAAGGCTTCCTCGGATCTTCGTACTTCTAATTCGATCAAGCTTTGTAACTCCTGCTGTCATACAAAGCATCTTCATCTCAGCTGCCGTTAGCTTACTCTCATACTTTTTGTACATTGTCCAACATTGTGAACCGTATGTGAGTGCTGGACGCACAACTGAAGTGTAGAGCTTTCCTTTCAGCTTAGGGGGCATTTTTCGGTCACAGAAGATAGCAGAATTTTCCCGCCACTTCATCCACCCTACGCTTACGCGATGATTGATATCGTCATCACAAGTAGCTTCGTTATTTATCATAGACCCCAGATATTTAAACTTTTCAGACTTGGGAAGCACTACTCCATTCAAATAAATGTCTGGAATAGGCCTGTGTGGATCAGAAAATGGGCAGCATAGGTATTCTGTCTTTTTCGCGCTTATGCGGTACCCACTTCCTTCTAGAACATCCACCCATACGTCAAGTGCTCGTTGTAGGGATATCGGGTCTTCACTTATGATGGCTCCATCGTCAGCAAAGAATAACTGATGCACTTTTGGATCCGTCACTTTGCCTTCAAGCAGGTAATCAAGAACTGTAATAAAGAGCAGGGGACTCAAGACACTTCCCTGGTGTACACCTACTGTGATTTCGAATTCTTCGGTGACTCCAGCTGCGCATCTTACTTTAGTAACTGCTCCATCATACATGTCCATAATTATCCGCACATAGGTTTCTGGAACTCCTCGTTGCCTGAGGGCCACCCATATTAGATCTCGTGGTTGCCGATCGAATGCTTTTTCAAAATCAACCAATACGACATGCAAATCCTCCAAAGAATCCCGATGTTTTTCCATAATTATTCTTATACTCTGGATTGCATCCGTGGTTGACTTAGCCCCGACAAACCCGCACTGGTCATCAGATAGCCTAATTATTTTTCGCAGTCGGCTACCCAAGACTCGCTCAACGATCTTCATGGTGTGTGACATCAGCTTAATCGAACGGTAATTATCACAGCTTCGAGTATCACCCTTTCCTTTATAAATTGGAAGAAGGTAACTTTCCCTCCATTGATTAGGCATGCGATCACCTCGTATAAGTTTGGAGACAAGAATCATGAGCCATCTAAACCCGATGTCTCCCATCTTTTTCCAAAACTCTGAGGGTATTTCGTCTGGGCCAACAGCTTTTCCCTTTTTGGAGTATTTTACCGCCTCACTAACTTCTTCGACTGTGACGTCGGATACTTCGCTTAAGTTAGGTGAAGCTATTGGAAAGTATAGCCTTGGAAATTGTTCGTTTAGAAGTCCGTCACAATACTGTCGCCACCTGTGAAGAATTTCGTTGTCTTCCACAAGTAGTTGGCCTTGAGCATTGTTAATGAACTTTGGCGAACAAATCTCCTGGGCATTTCTTCTTCTTTGAGCGGCTATTTTGAAGATAGTTGTGCCCTTATTCGTGTTTTGCCGTAGCTCTTGAATAGCACCAGCTGTCGGGGTAGAAATTTTATCCAGCTCCCGATACAGGTTTTCTGTATTCTTTGCTTGAATTTGGGCGCACTTCTTCTTCGCTTCTTTCTTGCAGTTTCTATATTCCACTTCGAGGCGTGACTTTTGCTCTGTATCATTAGAGGGGCACTTCGACCAAGCCTTGAAAGCCATTTTCTTTTTACTTATAACTGATTTAGCTTCATCATTCCACCACCATGTTTCTTTGCCTTGTTGGTTGTGTCCTTTTGAAACCCCTAACAGTGTTTTGGCTTTTTCTTTGCAAGTTCTCTGTAGGAGATCCCACATACTTTGTGCTGTACTCTCTTCATTTCGAACTATATCGGTGTTGTTATACAGAACGTTTTGCATATTCGAAATGAAAGCTTCGCCTTTTTCCTTATCCAGATTATACCATTTGATTTTCCCAAAAGTTTTTGTATGTTTGTTGTCGTTCACTGTCTCCATAAAAAATTCTGTCAGTATGAGACGGTGTTGGTGGGCGATCGCTTCTCCTAGTATCACTTTGCAATCTTTTACCCGGGGTTTCATGAAACTAGATACCAAATGGTAATCAATCTGGGTTTCATTTCCACCACTGCTGTAAGTGACCAGGTGTCGGCTTTGTTTGACGAACATGGTATTTAGTACGATAAGACCGTATGTTTTGCACATGCTCAGGATGTCTTCACCAGGAGGGTTCCTGGTGCCGTATCCGAGGCCTCCATGGCAATCTTCATAGTCTTCGTTTGTCTTCCCGACATGTCCGTTCAAATTTCCGCCCACGAACAAAAACTCTTCCTTTGGGATGTCCTTAAGTAGATTGTGAAAGTCTAGCCAAAATGCATCTTTTTGCACCTGCTCACATCCAATTTGGGGAGAATATGCAGTGACAATATTCCACAACTTTCCTTTAATCACCAATTTAAGGGACATCAAACGGTCGCTGGATTTCGAAATGGTCAATACGCTGCCTAATAGATGTTTTGCAAGGATGATTCCGATTCCGTTTTTACCCTTTTCCGTTCCATAGTAGAACATCTTATAGTTTTTTGTCCTCGTATCCAAGAAACGGGCCCTGTTTCCCGTGTTTCGCCATTTTGTTTCTTGAACACATAAGATGTCCACTCGCCTTCTTCTCATCATCTCTTCCAACTCGAAGCTTCGACCTGTCATACTGCCAACGTTCCAACTCGCAACTCTCAGATTTTGTATAATCTGCGGCATTACTTTGCTAGCCCCCGGAATCCGTCTAGCTCTGACCCGAGCATTGCTGCTCGGTCCAGGATCGGTACCATGTGTAACAATGGTAGTGCCTGGCGGGGTAGTGTCATTTTGGACGAGTACTTCCATAATGCTTGAATTCACAAAATCCGTTGTAAGTATCGACGTGTGCATGCTCCAGTTTTGTATTTGATCTCTCTTTTACGGCACCGGTGATCTCCAGTCGTGCCAACCCAGGGACTGGCATGCACACTTTTGGGAAAGTTTATAGGTGTTACGTGTCGCTAGGTTCACCTTGCTGTTTGTGGCCTAGATGTATTTACTCCTTTAGTCGCCTTTTACGACAAGCGGGGAGGCGCTGCAGGAATATTCTAACCCGTCCCTGCACAGGGAACGATTTAAGAAACATAAAATTTGTATTGATTAAAGTATATGTACGCGCAAAGAAATTTCGTCCACGCTTCCCTCTTAGCCTTTGAAGTGTTTGTATCGACACTTTCTTCCTCGATGTTGGAAGAGAATAGGCGTTTTCCTAAATGCAGTGTTGCAGCGCATCGTGGATTTTGTTGCCCTTGCAACGTTTTTCTTCACTCTGAAATTGACTTTTACAATTCATTAAAAAAAAACTCTAAAATTTAGAATTCGTATTTAATAATAACGTTATTTTATTGAAGCAAGTAAATAAAAAAAAGCATCAAAATTCATGATGCGCTGCAACACTGCATTTAGGAAAACGCCCAATCTGTGCATAAAATAATTCTGTTTTGTAGTGTATTATTGTAAATTCTAAAATAAAAAAGTTTCCTTGTAGGAGGCATCCCAATTTTCAGATCTTTTTTCTTTTATTTGTGGCGGCGCGGCGGCGGGTGTGGGTGTGTGTTCGATAGCCATTTTTTTTTTTTTGATTTCACAAATAAAAAAATGTGTCTTCCAATTATTTACTGAAAGGTGTCACAAAACAGCTGTGTTGCATAAAATGAAGCAGCATTTGTTTTTATTTCTGTACTAGATTTTCACATTCTTTTACGTTACGTGACACAACCATTGTTTAGTTAAGTACCAATGAAAAATGGATTATAGATACGAATTGAAGTTTCGTCATTTAAAGCCAATTTAAGCAACACTAATCTTTATTCTTTAAACAAAACCAATCCTTATTGGAAATAATGATTAACAACTTTATTACGTCTATAAAGATTAATAATAACTTTATTATGTTTCCAGCTAAAACACGTCCGATCCTTATAAAAGCTTTACAATGAGTGCCTAGAATATGCCTAACATACAAAATTATTGAAGCTACAATTTGGCTTATACATCCGTCTCTCTTCCTCCAGGTGATGCTGCCAAATCATCGGTTATAGACTCGTCCATCCTGACCACCTTGACGCCCTCGTCGAGTTCTTCATCAAATTTAATCCATCGTTTCATCCTATCAGCTGACAATACCGAGGAATATGGTTTCTGCGTTCTTTGGGCAAAAGGCATATCAGAAACTTGATACCTGTCATGAGGCAACTTAGCGACCACGACGTATGGTCCTTTGTACTTTGATTCTAGCTTGCGCGAAGTGCCGGTTGAATTCACAGCATCGTTTTTTGTCATTATCAAGTCTCCTACAATATACTGCCTGGCTTTACCGTTCCTAGAATCATGTCGGGTCTTTTGCTTCGACTGTAATTTCGTGATGTTATCCAACCCGTCTGATCGAATTTCGTTTAAATTTCTCTGTTTTGGATTCAAATCCACCTCTTGCGCCAGTACATCCGGCCATGGATCTCGGGGTACATAGCCCATCATCATTTGTTGAGAGGTTTTTGCAATTGCTTCGTTGAAGGTGTTGTTTATAGCCCATTGGACAGGTTTCACTTTGTGGTCCCATCGATTTTCATCTTCTACGGTTGTTAATAAAGCTTGTAATATGGTGCGGTTATACCTTTCCACCTGTCCATTTGCTCTGGGGGTTCTGGTTGCATTTTGGACATGGATTATACCAAAACTTTTTATAAAATCCTTAAAGAGTCTGGATGTGAAAGCAGTTCCTCTGTCAGAAATAATTCGACGTGGGGCTCCAAACGAGTAAAATACATCTGCCAAGAAATTTAACACTGGTTTGGTTTGCGTACTGGGAACAGCTTTCATAATAGTGTACTTGGTGAATGCATCTACCAAAACTATGAGGTAGAGATTTCCTTTTGTTGATTTGATGAATGGCCCCAAATGATCCAAGTGTATTGTGTCAAAGGGAACGTCTTTCTTGGGTATTAGATGAAGTTCACCCCGCGGTTGAGTTTCTTTCTTATTGTATACGCATTCCACACATGACTGAAGATATTTCTTTACCACTTGGGTCATCCTTGGAAACCAATATCGACATTTTAGATGTTCAATTGTTTTCTTTTCCGAAAAATGCCCCATAAGATCATGACTGTTCCTTAGCACCCGATTTCGAACACCTTTTGGTACATATAATTTAAGTTCTTTGTCTACCCGTCTATATACGCGTCCAGCCTTTAACTCATAATCCAAATGCATTTGTTTTTCTTCACTGTTGCTCGGAGGTTTGCCGAGGCATCGTGTAATAGTGGATATATGTTCGTCTTGAAGTTGTAATGAGTATAACCAATCGAGATCTTCTATGTCAACTTTTAGCACGCTCATTTCTGCAACATTTGGTTCCTGTGCATCGTCATTAGGATGTCTAGACAAGGCATCCACATGAGTCATAAGTTTTCCCGGCCGATGATTTATTTCGTAATCGTATTCAAGCATTTTTAACCACCATCGGGCAATTCTAGGGATTAACTCTTTCTTACTCATTGCTGTTTTTAGCGCTTGGCAGTCTGTAAAAATTTTGAAGGGTTTACCCAACAGATACTGCCGGAATCGGTATGTAGATTCTACAACCGCTAACGCCTCAAGTTCGTAACTATGATAGAAGCTTTCATCTTTTGTAGTTTTCCTACTATAGTATGCTACTGGGCGTAGTGAGTTATCATCGCGCTGCATAAGAACTCCAGCAATCCCACGGGAACTAGCGTCGGTATGAAGCTCATGATCATTGATTGGGTTGTAGAGCGTAAGTAGCGGCCCATTTACTAGACATTTCTTCAGAGTCTCAAATGCGTTTTGCTCCCTATGCCCCCATTCAAACAAACAATTTTTCTTAGTTAGGTTCGTAAGTGGTAGAGCAATTAGCGAATAGTTTTTAATGAATTTTCGGAAGTAACTGGTCAGTCCAATGAATTGAAGAACCTCATGTTCATTTTTTGGAATCTCAAATTTCTCTACTGCCGATGTTTTTGTTTTCCCAGGTTGTACTGTACCATCTTTGACCACATGGCCAAGGAACTCTATTTCCTTTCTAAAGAATACACACTTTCGTACATTGAGCGTTAAGTTAGCTTCCGTAAGTATTTGCAAAAACTTTTCCAATTTTTTAATCCCGTCTTCGATAGTTAAGCAAGGAATCACTACGTCGTCCATGTAGCATACGATTCTATCTGGTCTCATTTTCCGAACTATGGTGTTCATGAGTTTTTGAAATACAGAGGGAGCGTTGACGAGGCCAAAAGGCATGCATGTAAATTCATATAAGCCATCTGGAGTTATGAAGGCCGTGTAATGAGTATGTTCCTTCTTGATCGGAATCTGATAATATCCGGAAGCCAAATCCAGAACGCTATAATATTTATATCCCACCAAATCGTTGAGTTGTTCTTCAACCAATGGTATAGGATACCGGATTTTCTTCGTCATAGAATTCAGCTTGCGGTAGTCCACACACATTCGGTCTTCACCGTTCTTCTTTTTGACTAAAATAACAGGTGATGCATAGTCGGATTGCGATTCCACAACTACTCCACACTCTATCAATTCTGAGATCATTGAAGACAAAACTTCCCTCTTGGCATACGGCACTTTATATGGATGATGTACGACGGGATCTTGTTTAAGTAGCTCGATTTCCATTTCTATGAGTTTCGTTCGGCCCAACTCCTGTTGATTCATGGCGATGCATTGACGGTAGTCATTAAGAAGTCGAAGTAGGCCAGTTGTTTCGAAACCTTCACCAACTTTGATGTCATTAATATAAATGGGTTTAGTTACTTGAAAGTTAACGCTCATCCTTTGGACTAACAGGTTGTCTCCTTTCTTATGGATATCGCACATTGGGTTGTTAAGGACATCTTTACCAACTATAACCGATCTTGATAAACAGCTATCCTCTACCACAATTGCACAAACTGGAAAGAAAGCCTCATCTATCTGAATCTGACAAATTATACTTCCTATAGCTTGACAACGTCCGCCTCCAAACCCATACAAAGTAGCTTCGCATTCATTCATGGTGCAGTTTAACTCTGACGCTATCATTTTGGATACAATTGTTTTTTCGCTCCCTGAATCAAGCAAGGCTGCATACTTCTTACCCTGTATGAAAACATCCTTGTGGTAACAATCCGTCTGTTCTTTGTTACGAATGACGTTAACTCGATAATTTTTTTCTTGCATCTTTTCTGTTTTGGCTGGTGGACGTTGATTGTTATCTCTGTTGTTGTTCCACTGTCTCTTTCTGGATTGTAGGCAGTAGCAAAATGTCCTGATTGGTTACAATTGTAACAGGTGACGGAGTTTTTCGGGAACACCTGTCGTTGAGGTTGCCATTTAATATGTTCATTTGTCGAAATGCGAGTTGACATTGGTCTTGGAGCGAATGTGTTGTTCGTCGTCCGATAATTTGTCCGAATACCTTGATACCATTTGATTCTTTCTACTAACTCTGCAATATCTTTAAAACTCCCTGCCGCTAGATTTGAACTCATTTGGGAGTCGTTTAAGCCGGTAAGGATGTATTGAATAATTGTTTTGTCAGAAAGTTCAATTCTTTTTCCTAACATGTTCATTTCAAAACAGTAGTTCTCAATCGTCTCTGATGGTTTTTTCGTTTTTCTTGACATCTGCTGATGTATCTCTACTTCGCTGTAGTGATGTGGGAAATTTATTTTTAGTCCTGATGCTAACTGAGCCCACGATGTAGAAGCTTCTTGACTTGTGTCCCACCAGTATCTTGCAGGACCATGCATTTTTGACGAAGCTGCCAAGAGTAATGCCTTTTCGTTCCAGTCGTATATTTTCGTCAAGTTCTCCACTCGGGTAACCCAACACTCAGCTGACATTGATGATATCTCCCCAGGTGAAAAAACTGGAAGTGCATCCGCGATTTCTCTTATGGAACAATTTACCCTCGGTATGTCTGGAACAGTGTTCCTAAGTAGTCGAGCTGAATCTAGATACCTCAGTTTCTCTGCAACTTCACGTTCTTTTGTGAAAAGGATTCTTTCCTTTTCAAGAAGTTCCTTTTCACGTTTTATCAAAGACCACTCTCTGGCTCTGAGTTCTTCATCTGTTATCGTGCCTGACTCTGAACTAATTGTCATATTTTGTACATCTTCCTCGTTGATGTCAGCTACTGCAGACGGTTGATCTAAAACATCATTGGAATGAGCAACAACGCATTGTTCTTTATCGTGGTTGAGTATTCTTTTAATTAAAACCCTTTTGGTACCACAGATATTTAGACCCCTCTTCCTTAGCTCTTCTTGGAGCTGCTTGACATTCATATTGTCCATTTCCTTCATCTAGAATCAAAACAATTAATCGTGATTAATTTCATTTTTAAATTCAGATTTTACAGTCATTGCCATCATTGTAATGCATCACCACAATTTTAGATAATTAAACTCAGTAATCTGACGATCATCTAAAGCAAAACAAGATGCTCGCAAAAACCTTCCTATTTGTATAAAACTTTCCGTTTTATTGATGCACCCCAATGTCAGCAATAACTGTCGCCTTTTGAAGATAAGTGGCTTAATATTTTAAATATATGTAATTTCATTAAAAAGTAATATCGACGATATTATAATATACATACGTATGTAGTTACCGAAAATATTTGAATTATAATTTAGGTTGAATAAATATCAACTTACAGAAATGTGCGAAAAATATTCCAAACATATTTCAAAATCACCTACGTATTGGACTTAAAACCATCCTATGAGGCACATTGGCATATAATTTTATATTTTACAAAAAAAAAAAACAAAATACCTATTCTTTGAAAAAATTTCACTTCATCTTGAATAGTTTCATAAAATTCGTTCAACCATGTAAACAAACTACTGTCGTTGTATTTTCGTAAACCGAAAAGACAAATCCATAGTTGTTGAACAATAATTACAAAATATTAACTTCATTAAACCAATATTCTGTTTTCAAACTATTCAAAGCGAATACAAATACGAACTTATTATCTTTGCACACCGAAAACCATATTCGTTATTAAATATATAATATACATACATAGTTACAAAATATTTGACTCCCAAACCTTCTAATCTTGGACTATTCACATTCATATTGACACGCACAATCACGAACTTTGTATCTTCGTATACCGAAGAGACAAATTCGCGACTGAATAATATTTAATTATTATTTCAAACATTGTATTCTCGGATTATTCAATCCTCTCGTAGTGCAAACAGTTACGTATTTTTGTAAACCGAAAAGACAAATTCGCGACTGAATAATATTAAATTATTATTTCAAACATTGTATTCTCGGATTATTCAATCCTCTCGTAGTGCAAACAGTTAGAACTTCGTATTTTCGTAAACCGAAAAGACAAATTCGCGACTGAATAATATTAAATTATTATTTCAAAGACAAATTCGCGACTGAATAATATTAAATTATTATTTCAAACATTGTATTCTCGGATTATTCAATCCTCTCGTAGTGCAAACAGTTACGAACTTCGTATTTTCGTAAACCGAAAAGACAAATTCGCGACTGAATAATTGTATTCTCGGATTATTCAATCCTCTCGTAGTGCAAACAGTTAAGAACTTCGTATTTTCGTAAACCGAAAAGACAAATTCGAAACCGAATCATAATAACAAAACATTCATTGGCCAAAAAAAATAAAAATCACGAAGTTTACAAATCAAACCAACAATTTGATATCTCTTCTTTGTAAGTATTATAACCACCGCAGCAAATTAAGTATATTTTACGCTTTCGAATTCGCCATAGCAACATGTGGAAAATTATTCCCTTCCGATACACATACTGTCATCTCATTTTCTATCTCGCTTTATGCATATTATTGAGTGGCTACAATGTATATATTTTCGAGACTCGAGAGAAACAAAGCTATATGCGCTGCTTATAAAAACTCTTGTCTACTTCTTGTGCGTTGCTATGCCAAAGAAAATAACGGTCTGTGCCGTTCGACAATGAGCGACTCCCAACTCATGTTTAATACAAAATATCAACTCCAATCCCAACAATATACCTGTGGCAAAATCTCCTTATTTTAACAAATCGCATGCACGTACACAAATAACACTTTGACAAAACAATTTCACAATTTTAATAAAATACCTTGCCCCGAAAATTTGCACAATTCGCAATCCATGCCTTGAAGGCACTCACCTGAACTTCCATAAAACTCGAATTTAAAGTCAATTCAGCTGGGTTCTAATCTCACTTCTGATTCTTTAAGCAAAACTAATCTTTATTCTTTAAACAAAACCAATCCTTATTCGAAATAATGATTAACAACTTTATTACGTCTATAAAGATTAATAATAACTTTATTATGTTTCCAGCTAAAACACGTCCGATCCTTATAAAAGCTTTACAATGAGTGCCTAGAATATGCCTAACATACAAAATTATTGAAGCTACAATTTGGCTTATACATCCGTCTCTCTTCCTCCAGGTGATGCTGCCAAATCATCGGTTATACCAAATTAAATATTTAAGTATGCTTACCTAAATAACATCTAAGATGCAGTTTAAGAAAATCTTATAGATGCTGTATGGTCTTAACATCGTACTAATTCGACTAAAATTTTGAGCAAAT
This sequence comes from Philhelius festivus, assembly GCA_963931855.1. Lineage (NCBI taxonomy): Eukaryota > Metazoa > Arthropoda > Insecta > Diptera > Syrphidae > Philhelius > Philhelius festivus. The sequence goes on along the minus strand of OZ007554.1, from coordinate 260,443,914 downwards.
TTTCAAATTTTTCCTCAGATTACTCGTGTCTCTGTACTAAAACCAAAACGTTTACACCCATATTAATAAAGATGGTTTAGTGGAGGTTTATCGTTAAGTCCTGGACTAAGTGCGAAATTTCATTAATAAAACAAATTTTCTGTTAAGTGACGTTTACTAATTATGATTAAGTTAAACCACCGAAGTAGGTGGTTTAGCGAAGGAATAAGAAATAGAAATGTCCCCAGTCAGACACAAGCAATTGACAATCAATTTAGGTAGCCACAGAATATAAAAAAGAGATTGCTTACTTTTGTAGAAGATTTTCTTAAAAGGATTTTTGATAGACGTCATTTTACTATTCCGGGAACATTTTGTTTTTATTAATGTAAATATTTAAGCCATGGCTTAACTCCTATTCCATGGTTTAGCAAAACCATGGAATATAGGTGGAATAAGCGTTTTTTATTAATACGGCTGTTAAGGTTTGTTTAAATTATTTCAATTGTGAAAATTATATGCAAATATGAAGTAAATTATTGCTACTTAAAATCTAAAACATTCAGTAAAAAAAAAAAAAAAAAAGTTACAAAATTATATTGACAGAAACAAATCAATTTGAAAACGCATTCAAATTGATTGAAATATAAACTAACCAATGGAAAACCCAATGATTCGTTTTCATTCCATGCTTTAACAACCCTGAAATAAATATTACCTTTCTAGACTCTTCCTACTTTATTGAAAAAAAAAATAAACGTCATACATAGAAGTTTCGCAACTTCACTTACTTCTCCATTACAATAAAAAAATAGAGAAGCATAGTTTCAATTACAAAGAAAAATAAATATATTGGTTTCTGTTAAATTAATAATACATAATGTCGGTACGACACGACTGGTACCAATCCGACTCAAAAGTCGTCATTACAGTACTTCTTAAAAACGCAGTGGAAAAAAATTATGCAGTGCATATCGAACGAGAAAAAGTTTCAATGAAGGCCGATAACTATTCACTTGAACTTAATTTATATCGTCCTATCGTTCCAGAAAAATCCTCGCATAAGAGCACCACCTCTAAGGTAGAAATATCTTTAGCAAAAGAATGTGGCGAACGTTGGGAATGTCTTGAGATAAAGAATGCTCCCATAGTAACTGCACCTCCTCCAATTCATAAACAAAATTGGGACAAAATTGCTAAAGAAGTAGAAAAGAGCGAGGAATCCGAAGCACAGAGTGAAGAAGCTCTTAACCAACTATTTAAAAAAATCTATAGCAATGCATCACCAGAAGTTCAAAAAGCCATGAACAAATCATTTTCCGAATCTGGTGGAACAGTTCTAAGTACAAACTGGGATGAAGTTAGCAAGGCCAAAGTTGATGTCAAACCACCAGATGGCACCGAATTTAGGAAATGGGATTGAAGCACGTTTTGATTTGTTATGTTTTATTTATAAATTTTTAAATGTCTAAATAAAATTTATAATTTTTGATTGCCTGACGGCTTGGTTAAAAATTATCGATTTGACCACAACTCTCAACGGAAATGTCTTGAAAAGCTAGACGTAATTATTGTAATGATAATTCTTATTTATTGCAACACTTAATATATCCTTCAAATAATCTCGAACCGCCATAATTTTTTGCAAATAAAGAAGATAATAAATTAATGTATGTGTTTGATGAACTGGTCTTTGTTATTGTCAATAAAAAGCGTTCATTTAGAGAGATTATTCTTTTTTTTTTAATAAAAGTAGATGCTCATTTGATTCGAACTAATATTGGTTGTATTACGCCTCAGATTCGTGCTGTCTTGAACAGCAAAACAGGACCTAAGTGTATGGAATTTGAAGTTTTTGATCGATTGAAATTTTCGATAAAGTGTACCTATTTAGAATTGAATCAAGGGATGAATTGAAGTAAATCGAATATGAGAAAAGGATTCGAATCTAACCCATTCATTTAGAATGTCAAAAGGAGTAATTCGTGTGTTTCAGAGAAATACATTTAATTGTAATAAGATTTCCTTGATATTAATACATAAAATGGGCAATTTTTTTTTTGTTGTGATTTTTTTCAATTTTTTTGAAATATATTTCTGTTCTTTAGAATCCAATAATTCAGTGATTTTGTTAAAATTGAAAGACACCAGGGCCCGTATCGCGTAAGATCGCATAATTAATTGAGTGTCGTTTTGACAATCGTTCTTTCTTTATTGATATTATTATAAAGATAGCTACATTATGTATATCATATCAACTAATTGAACGACCGCTTTAGAATTACAGGCCCAGAAAAACTTTTAGGGTTCAAAACCTCTTGTTGAATCTCGAGGAAAAATTTATAGTCCAATGTTTTGTGAAGAAATATAAACTGCTCTAGATTGCAGTATGGGTTTAGACCATCTTAAAGCTATTGCAGTAAATTATTTAATTAAGCGTATCATTGCCTTGATGTAAGATGGACAAAAATAAAATACTTCTAAAAAAAATTTTATTAACGGTTTCCAATTTCCATCAAAATATTTGTTTAATGAATTGTAAATCATTCTTATTTTCTACTTCAGACATTTGAAGAATTGTTTACCAGAATTGACACCACTCAAAAAGGCCGTAAGAATTGATAAAATGGTAGTTAAAATTCAAATAAAAATCAGAAGAATGAAATGAGAGCCATCTCCGGGCAATATGCGTAAGATAACGAAAAAAATTGTAATTAGGTATTTTATTTTTTTTAAAACTGCGTTTATAATATTTTAACTTTTACTAAGCATAAGAGGAAAAAAGAAACGAAAAATTTTGTACTTATATTATTTTTCAAACCAGACTTTACAAAAATTCCTTGACCGGTTTTTAAGGTTTTCAAAATTAGCCGACTTTCGATCACCAATTATATTTTGATGTGTTGAAACATAAACCAATATAATGTAAATTAATGTTTTTTCTTTTATTGTGACCTTTTATATAATAGTAGCTCTTTGCTTTTGGTCAATTTGTTCAAACTTTGTGAGAATTTGTTCTAAGGTTAAAATTTTTTTTACAGGCGTCAGTCTCCTTAAACTGAGCTCCAAAAAATTGGATATTGCGCAGTCCTTCAAGTTTTATCAAAACAACGATCTCATACATTTGCTGAAATAGCTTTATTCTGTATTTATAAGTTTTGAAAAAAACACAAATTTTTTAAATTATTTTTCTAAATATGTATATGTTATACATACCGAAACTTTCCTCATATAGTTTTATAAAACTGATGATCGAATTTCATCGTATTTCCTGATGTTCAATTAGAACAATATTGTACTTTTTTAAATTATTTTCGATATTTAATAGTTTGTGTCATTTTGATGATTTTGAGTTATCGCAGCGATAAATATGATTGAAATCTACAACTTTGTGCTATTAGATTTAAATCCATAAAAAATAAAAATACGTGACTTATTGCAATAAACCAAAGATACACTATAATTTTTAACCTACATTTTGGATTCTATTTAACGGAATCTAAAGCAGACAAAAATTAGAAGAGTTTTTGAAGAGGTGCGTTCTATTAACTCAACTTCACTGTGCTGAAGAAGCTGGATTAATTTTAAATCGTAACTTACAAAAAATGATCTCAACTAAATGTTTTTTTTTTTTATTTGTATTTCTTGTTCATTTTCCTTTTTAAATAATAATTCAAACTTCAATCATATATCTTCTTTCTGATTTTGGTTTATCTAACAAACAAACACCAGTAGAAAGTTCAAATTCAAATTTTATTTTTATTTACAGATCTTATGCAAATAATCGTGAATTTTATAACTCATTAAAAAAGCGTCAATTTTTCTAGCGTTACCTGTAACTTGGAATTTTAATAATCAATAATTCACATTTGGGACATTCATTGACTTTTCCTTTTAAAACATGCAAATATAAAAAAAATTCTTTCATATTACGAAATATATATTTATTTTTAGTTCTATAATTGCTCAGTACACCATACACGAATAAAAAATTGTGCTTATTTGTTTTGATTTGAATGACTATAATATTCAATATTTGATGATATATATAAAAAGATACATGCACTTCTGTATTTACCATGGAAACATATACTTATATAATATTCCTAGGGTAGGTATTTCATATTTCAATACATATATTAATTTAAATAATTGGTCACATTGAAAAAAACTCAAATGTTTTGTTGCCAGATGAGAAAACTAATTGAATATGACGATTTTATATATTCAAAATAAGTAAATAATATTATTTTTTTTTTCAATTTAAGTCATTAGTGTACAGTTTTATAGAACGTTATCATAGAATCTGTCGTAATTTGAATTACTCTACGTAACCCAATAACAAAAATACTAGATCAATTATGAAAATGTCTATTATCATGTCTACGAACGATCCTGTGATACCCTTATATTTTCGGGATTCATCCAAAAATTAAATCAAGCTATTTTAACTATTTTAAAATAAAATAATGAAAGAAAAACTATTGAGAATATTAATCATCTTTACTTTTCTAAATTATAAAAAAAAAAACAATTAAACACGTTCAACAACAACTTAAGGTTAACATTTAAAATAGTATGTATACAATTTTTGGCACTGGCAACCCATTACTTCGAGCAATATTGTTTGTTTTATTTTGACATTTTTGTGGTTTTTCACACTGATTTCTACACTATTGAGAATTTGACTTGTCATAGATGTCTCTTGCCATAAACCAATCTAAATGCGTTTAAAGTGATGGTTATTTCTTTCACAACAAATATTTTTGAAGCTTAAATTAAAGTTTTTAATTCGAGAAGTTGAAAAGCTAACATAATTAGTTAATATCCATATTAATATTTTTGATTATCAATTTAAAAGTGTAAAATATTAATAAAATTAGCTTCATCTGTTATGCGAAAGACACTTTTTGTATTGGTTTTATTTGTTGTATGAAAGTTTTGTAAATATTGTATAATTTAAAATATATGTATATTAATGTATATATTTTATGTGAAAATCACCCACATTTATGAAAGTTATTTTAAATTCTGTATGGAAAATAATTTGAAATTAAATTTGGTTTTGCATCAATTTGTCTGCTTTATAATTTTCATTGAGATAATTTTTGTTTTATGATTGCGTTTTCGTTCATTTAACCAGCATGCACGGACTGAAATAAAAAAAAAAGTTAAAAACGGTTACAAATAAATTGTATTCATTGAAAATAAAAACATAGCACAACGGTTCATGAAATCAAGTAGAATTAGTTTGGCAGAACATTTGTATATAAAATATGGACCTCGCAATAAAAGATTGTTTGTGTTTTAATAAACAGAATGGTGTAGTTATAAGAAATTAAATAAAAACATCAATTTGCAAATGTGTGGTAAAGTTTACAAAATAGAAGTTCTTTTATAAAATATATAAATTCAAAACAAACATCGTTTAATGGCGGTCAATATAAATACTGGGCAATGAGGTTTTTAAGGCGTATTACAATAAAGTTAAAAAATTAATTTTATGGTGCGTTTAAATATATTTTGAATTCGGACCTACCCTAGCAATATCAACACCGGTTATATTTTTAACCAACTCTGGCACTTTGTTCACAATCTGCAATACTTCACCAGTAAGTTTAGCGGCACCGATGTCTCCATTACCACTGGAAACCATTGTAATTTTCTTTGTTTGAGAAAGTGGTGCAGCAACTTCAGCAGCGACCTGTCAGACAAACAAAATTAGAAAATATGAAAAAATAAACTAAAAAATCAATACTTACTTTTGGCAATGTCTCTAGCAACATCTCAACCATTGCTGCCTCACGGTATTCTCTATAAGCTTCCGCCTTTTGTGCCATTTGTTCAGCTTCTGCCTTAGCTTTCGCTGCAATAGCAAAAGCTTCTGCTTCACCGCGAATTTTAATCTAAATAAATAAACTTTATATCGAAAATGTAACAAAGGGAAGTTCTTAACTTTACCGATTCGGCTTCGGCTTCAGCTTCTAATACAACTCTAAACTTATTAGCTTCAGCTATTTTTTCCAAGCGATATTTTTCAGCTTCAGCTGGACGACGTACGGTAGCCTCAAGCTCCCTTTCGCGTCGCTGAATTTCCTGATCCTGTACAGCTATTTCTTGTGTACGTTCAATTACTTTAACTTGCATTTGTTCTTCCTTAATACGCTGCTTGGTCTTTGCTGCTTGTAATTCATAAGCCATTTCAGCCTCGGCCTTTTTGGTTTGAACTTCCACGTCGTAAGCGGCTTTTTTTAGTTCAAAATCTCGTTGAGCTTTTGCAATTTCAGTATCGTTCAAAAACCGTGATGCCATTCGTTGCTCTTCGGCAATTGCTTCTTTGATTTGGGCATCACATCTTGCCTCGGCCTCTCCGATACGGGCGTCACGTTTTACCTCTGCAGTACGCGCCATACCCAAAGATTTTAGATATCCCTGAAATATTTTGGAACCAAAATATATGTCACTGCATATATTTTTATGCTTGAAATAAATAAATTGAAAAATATAGGTATAGTATTTGGAATGTCATGCTGGAGCATTTCACATTTTGTAGGGCAGCATTCAAGCAATAATATTTTCTTCATTACTTACGATTTGTCAGCAGATTAATGAGTTGAAACCAAAAAAAATCATATTTCATTACAACATATTATCGTGCAAACATTTTTAGTTATTATTATTATTATATACATATGTATGACACATATGTATATGTATGTAAGTATACACTGATATGCAAAAGTTTGTGGACACAAACAATTAAAGTATACAATTGTTATGGAGTGATCCCTGAATGGTATGAGTCTAATCGGATTTCGTCAAGTTTTATCAGGAACTAGTATCTATCTTAGAACGAATCGCTTTGAATCATGCATTAAAAGACGTGCGAATAGCTTCACTCATATGTTCATATTTGAAAACCTCGTCAACAGAACGCACGGAATCGTTAAGTTTTGATTTTTATATGGACAAAATGTGTTATTTGTTGGTGGTTGTTTGTTGTGTGATTCTTTGAAAAATCAGATACATTGGCAGCCATTGCGCTACCGATGAACGAGCAATGGTCGATGCATCGGACGATCAAAATTATTTAAACTTAAAAGGTAGCGCACTCGGATAAGTTTGTTCCAAGATCGCTCAAAGAACTCTGTGCGACCGATGCTATGAAAAGAAATTTCATCGCTTCGAATCAAACAACTTTATTTTTTGTCGCGCTGTTTATATCACTTTTAATGGATTAAGGGTAGTCGCACGATAGTGTTTATGTATTCGCTCATTCGCGACCAATATTAAGACACGCATTTTGGTAGTGCTACCAACAAGTCATATGACCGACCAAAGTTTATCGTTCGTGCGATTCATGTCCAATTAGAATATACGTATGTATGTGTGCTACATACATATTCTAGTTTTACATATTTATAATATGTACACATATTTTAATACATACAAACTTGGCTTTACACTTTTATGAGTTTTCAGAATATTTTTTTGATTTTAGGTTTAATATATTTATTACCCGGAATTAAATTGACATATTCTTTCCAAGTTGTTTTTTCGTCGATTTTAAATCGGTCAGTTAAAACACGTAAAATGTACTGAAAGAAAAATAAATTACAGCCAATTACGTTAATTTTTTCTTCAATCAATTGTGAGTCGTGATGAACACTTTGCAACAATTCTATAATATTATAATAAGGGTTTGAGTCGGAAATTATAGTTTTCTAAAAAAAATTATTTATTGCAAACCTATGACCTTTTGTAAACAACAAAAATATGGACGACTAAATCACACGAATTTGCTCTTGGGGTTAAAGATTTTTTTAAGCCAAGAAAAACATTAAAAGCATTGTTACGGGAAAGTGTGAAAATTAATACAAGCTGGCCTTTGTATAAAAATAGGCAAGCTTTCCCAATCAGCCTACCTAAAAGTCGTTAGAGAAATTCGAAAAAAAAAAAATGTATAGAAGTATCGTTTACAATAACAATTGGGAAAATTGCCACATACAAATACTATTAAATCATAGGTGTTTTATATTACAACTTGTTGGTGTCTACATTGTCTAATTTCATACTGATTAAATATTTCCAGTCACACGCTCACAATAAAATTAACACGAATCATTGTAACTATTTTAAGAAAGCCAGAAAAAACATAAAAGAATGCATACATTTCAAACAGTGTTATCATAAAAATAAAAAATAACATACCTTTGAGTCACCCTTTTTTGGACATTTTATATTAATGTAGCAAAACAACATAAATGGAGAAAAAAAAAAGAGAAAAAGGTATTCAATGCAAACTTGTAGTCTACTCAATTTAGGTTTTTTATTTACGATAAAGACTTATTAGAACTCAATCTTAATTTGATTGCCCTTATTGTGAGCTTCGAACGGAACTACGCTTTTGAATGATATCGTTTCAATTTTTCTTTAAATAGTTTAGTGGAATTCTTCAAAATCGTCAATAAACTTTACTCATTTTCTTATGAAATATTTATCAAAAATAAGTATTCGAATATTTCAATTTCTATTTGATCGGAGAGAAAAAGTTGAGATGCAAAAAATATATTGCCCCTTTCTATCTTTTTAGGCACTTACTACACAGAATCAAACTTATAACATTCAGCAGGCTGAATATTTTTTTTCAACACACTTTCTCCCTTCGGCCAATAGAGGAACAATTAAATGCCCGTTACTAAGTATATTAAATATTCTGATGACTTTACTTTCAGGACAATAAATTATTTAAAAATTTTGATCCAATTTATGTTTCCATATTTTAAACAAAAATAAATACTTAAATAGGTAATCACACATTAATTACTCGCTTCAATTAGATAGTTGAAATCTTACATAGGAAATACTTTCTTAGCACTCGGATACAATTGATTAATTTCTCTTAAATAAAAAAAAAATTACATAACAAATACTAGAATGAACGTTTCTACTGATATTGATGAACTTTACTGTTTGCTAATTATTTATTGAGATACAAATGAAACGTTATCGAAATTCAAATATATGATCCGTCGAATTCCACGATAGGTGTAAATTTTTAATGTAATGTATAATGTAAACAAAAGAACCAATGCTTAAAGGGTAAAATATGTTACTGTTTAAGAAGATATGAAAATTAAATAAAAAATGGTAGAAGAGTATGTAATTTAATAAGGGAAATATTAAATAAAAATGAAACGCTATATGTATAATTATTGTACGTTCCTTGTTAATATTTAAAGCGAATGACAGTTTTAAATATTATCTGAGCAAAAATAAAACATTTGTCTTACCTCCTCATCACGTATATCTTTTAAAGTATACGATACTACAGTAATTCCCATGTTGATCAAGTCAGAGGATGCCACTTCAAACACCTGTTTGCTAAACTTTTTGCGGTCCTTGTATATTTCTTCAACGGTCATTGATCCCATTATTGCCCTCTGATGACCTTCTAATGTCACAAGAGCAATATGTTGTATTTCTGCTTCAGGTTTTCCAAGAAACTGCTCACAAGCGGTCAGTAACATGTCCTCATTTTGGCCTTGAATTTTTACTTGTGCTATGCCAGTTACTGATATTGGCACACCTTGGCTGGTATACACACAAGGACTTTCAACTTGAAGAGTCATAGTGTTGAGTGAAATTCTATTTAGTTGCAATAATCAAATATACATACATACTTGTTTATAAATTTTTCATGATTTGAAAAAGATTATTTAAATACCTTTGCACCTGTTGTATTGATGGCCAAACAAATGCGCGTCCTCCAGGGACAAGCAATGGCTTCATATAGCAACATCCTTTACAAAAATTTAAGCAAATAGAAATGTTAAAAAGAAGCATGTACGAAGTAGAAAAAATATTGACTTTTTTTATAAACGAATTTACAAGGCACACTTTTTAAATTTTTTTTTAAGAATTATGTTATATCACGTAATAAATTGTTCCCCAAAAACTCGTAATGTCAACTTTAAGTATTTATTTTTCCCTCCCATTTGAAGGATATTATAGAATTGAAAAGAATGGTTAATTTTTTTTAGATGAATTAACGTATTTTTGCATTAAAATTATTAAATAAAAATGAAATATTTACCAACTTTTACAAAACAAATTTTCTTTTTATGGGTTGAAAATTTTTAAGAAATTTTGAGCTTCAAAAAAAACCATTATTGGTAGTGAGATAAAATAAGATTGAATGTACTTAAGCTAAGTGTACACGATTGGTAGATCTTACAATATTGTAAGATCTTACAATATCTGACAATTATCTACCAATGAGCTGACAAATAAGTTGTGTGTGTACACGGTTGGTACAAAATCTACCAATCTCTTACAATTAATTGTCAGAAGTTGGCTGACAATTCATTTTCAGATAGTCCGCTTAATACCTACCAATTAATTGTAAGAGATTGGTAGATTTTCTACCAACCGTGTACACACACAATTAATTGTCAGTTTTTGTTGGTTATGGAAACTGACAATTAAACCTTGGCTGCAAATTTTCTGACAATGAAAAAATTGTATGATGCTAAAAAACGAACATCTTACAATTTCTTCATTGTCAGAAACGTCAGACAACGATAAAAATTGGCAGGCCTGACAATAAATTGTGTGTGTACACGATTATCAAATACCTTACAATTTACCGTCTTACAATTAATTGTCAGATACATTTTCTGACAATTAATTGGAAGATTACACGATTGTCAGCTAGCGTACACACGATTGTCAAGTTTCTTACAATTAATTGTCAGACAATGATCTAACAATTAATTGTCAGACAAATTTTCTGACAATTAATTGTAAGACTACACGATTGTAAGACATTGTAAGCATGTTTTTCACTGACAGATCTGACAATATTGTAAGATCTACCAATCGTGTACACTTATGTCGATTTCCTTTTACACTCAGGAATCGATTTCTGTGTGGAGATCTTGATCCCTCGGCAGATTTTACGTTCCTTTAAACCGAAAAATCGATTTTTCTTTGACAGGGATCAAATCCTTAAAATCCCTATTTGAAGAGGGATCTACACGTACATGAAACACGCACTTGCACACATACCAAAGTAAAGTGGAATTGACATTTAGCTTTAGACGTCATTGTGATTTTTATTCTGATAATTTCATGTGCTGTGAAAATTTTTGTGGACAATAAATAAACATTAAATAAACTTTAAATATATTTACAATGGCTTCTCTCGCAGTAATGAAAGAATTGATTTCTTCCTCATCGTCTTCTTCTTCGTCATCATCATCCGAAAGTTTCTTTTCAACTGATTCTGATGGAGATATTTTGGAAATAAATAAATTTTTCAATCACAATCGCAATGTGAGGCATTCGGTTGTAAATTTTGTCCAGGATGTAGTTTCTAACTACACAGACGACGAGGTAGGTTCTTTGTTTATTTAAAAAAAATAAATAAATAAATATTATTTGGTTTATTTTTAGTTCCGTCGCCATTTTAGAGTGTCTAGACGAACTGCAGCCATTATAACAACAGAACAGTTCAAGATTTCCAAACACTTCAAAAAAAGAGCTACCCGCGCTGGGAGAGAGGCTACAAGCGCCGAGGTTCAATGCCTGTCGTTTTTATGGTATGTTTAAATTATTATAAGAAGTAGAATAAAAAAGAATTTGGTTCATAAACCACAGTGGCATTCGGTTACTAGTTGCTTCATTTTGAAGGTTGGAGCGGTTTTCAGTTCCAATTTAAGTTTCCTAACTAATTATTAAAACCATTTTCAATGTAAGCAAACATTTAAAAAAAAATTCATCGAACAATGATTTTGTCATTTTTGATTCTTCAAAAACATGATAAAAGTACTTTTAAGAATATTCAACATTATACACATCCCCATTATGTAAAATACGATTAGTAAGATAAAATTTAATAATAAATTTGAACGTCATATTATTATTTTTTTAACACTTAGCATTTTTTTCTATTTCAGACCACTTTGTATAGGATTTGCAACGATTTTGCCGCGACGTCGACTGGGAAGAGGAGGACGTGTCATTTTAGATCGAGCATAAACAAATATTGATGATATTTGGTCTAAACTCGATTACACCATCATGGAAAGTAGCAGCTTACAAAATCCCGCCGCATGTCTAAACGCAAATCCAGCCGCCAATCAGCAAACTCAGAACTCTCCAAGAACCTGCCCAACAACTGAAAACGTCAATAGAGTCGATTGTGACTATTATGACGAGGATGATAACAATGTTTCTCGGGATTCACTTTGTGACAGCATTTGTGAAACCGATACCAATAAAACGCCCCAAACGCAAATGGGATTACAACAGTTTTCATCCCAAACACATAACATCAATCAATAATAACAACAGTTTTTTCTACTAACAGATACTATGATCGGAGCTCAACTTAAAACGAAACATAAATACAATTAAGCGAACGAAGATAAAAAAAACATGTAAATAAGATATATAAAAACAAGTTTTATTATTGTTTTCATATGAATTTGTTTAAATTTTTTATTGTTTGAAAGGCAAATAAAGTAAATACAAATAAATATTGGTATCCTTCCATAATGAATCTTATTTTTAGTGTTGGTCTTCTTCGCGTATTTTCTACATTTATAAAAAAGATTGCAATGGCAATATGGTATCCAGTTTTAACGTCCAACAAAATTAAAATCAAATCAAAAGATGAACAACGAAAATTTATTTATTTTTTCACATTTTGAGGCAAATCAACTCATTTTGAAACTCCGAATTTAGGAATGCTGTTTTGATTTCGTTCGGGGCCTATGATGTAAATTTATTCGTATTCGTAGCGTAACAAAATTTTTGGGGACTTGCTACGAGGGACTCCGTGATAAGGGTGAATAACTCAAAATTTTACCTACCACGGGATTTCCGAGCAAAGAACTCTTGCAAGTAAAGTTTTTCCATCGAACACCAAGATCTTTCTTTACAATCGTCCTAAAAAATTGAAACATTTATATAGGATACACAGTTTTCTTTAAACATTTTAACTACATTTTGACATAATGTTCAAGATCCTTCCACCCATCCACTAACAAATCCATATTAAGATCTAATTGAACTCCAAGTTCAATTGGAGCAACTGATACTTCTTGAGCTTTGTTATTGGGTATTTGCTTGATTTGTAAACTCTCGTTAAAAGGTTTGATTTTCTGCGGCGATTCATCTAATTTGATTGTGTTTACAGGCAGACATTTTCTAGCATTATTAATGAGTTGTATCTTCATGTTTGTTGACATCTTCTTAAGAATTTTTGGATTTTTTCAAAGCTTAACTTGATAAAAGCTGGCGTATTCCAAATACATCGAGTCCAAATCGATATTATAACTCGCAATAAGGCCTAGTTTTTTATTTTTCATTTGAATACGGACACATTACATTAGCAACCTGTCTCTTCTGGTCTCCCAAATCCTCAATAAATCTTCATCGATCTCGGGCCATTTTTCTGGAATGATGTCAAACAAATCGTCCTTAACGTCACCTTACAGATGATCCGCAGGCGAATTTCGTCCCGAAGAACTTAGCAGCTACTTTGAGGTCGATTTCTAGAAAATCAATGCAATCAGTACTTAATAATTTCCCAACACAGCCGTGGTTGGACCAATCTTACCAAACGTATTCAATCCAGTCACGACAGTGCCGAACTTCTTCTTGCCACGAGGTACACGCGGCACACAGATCTTCTTGGTGACATCTTGCTTCTTCTTGATTTTCATCAAGCCCTTGCCACCGCGTTTTTGACGTTTCTTGTCATCGTCGCCGGCATCGCCGCTCGCAGCATCTTCCAGCTTCAAACACTCGAATTCGGTTGGAAGGTTCTTCTCCAGCCATTGTTTGCATTTTTCATATTCAGGATAATATTCGCAATACTAAGCAATGGGAATAATGGATTTTGCAATAAATTCAATTGGTCTTATTCATTATATCGATGTCTCAATGTCGTCGATGGGCATGGAAATGGAACCATTGCCACAATACGGAACACTCAATGGATAGGTTAATCCTGGTCGAGTGTTAAATGGAGACGGGCTGCCATATCAACGACTTCAGTCATAGTTGAGGAAATCAAAGTTTATTTATTTAAATAGAAAATTGTTTAATTTGTAATCTTAAAGCAACGTTGAGCGTTGAGGATTAGGAGAATTATTGAGGTTGAGAAAAATATTTTGATGTATCACTACTTCACAAAAGAGAAAAGACAAAACGTAAATAGAAGTATGGATTCTGATTTTTAATTTGACATGTCACGCACACATTAACAAAAAAAAATCAATCTCTTTTTGTTTTCTTTTTGCAACATATGACAACTGACAAAATTTGACAAGGGATCGAAATCCCTAAAATCCCTAGTGTGTAAAAGGAAATCGACATTAGCTTTAGTCTATTTTTTCAAACATTTAGACTCGAATATTTGAAAACCTCGACCATTTGAACAATCAAAACCTTTCGGAGAAATACAATACGGTTTTGGCAATCAGAATTTTGGACCAGTGCAATCGAGTAAAATTTTAATGAATCTGAGGAATATAATATATACATATATAAGTAAAAGTGTATAAAAACATTCCGTCGAGCTTTTTGTCATGGTTTAGAAAGATAAAACAAAATGTACACAGGAATTATCGGCGTAAAGATTACAATCATTAATACATATTTGCAATGTTTGAACCTGTCTCTCTTGTAGTTGCAATATAATGGCAATAGGCGTATTTTATTAGTAATCCATGCCTAGTGCAGCAATGCAATTCCGAATAAAATGCTTTTTTGACTTGTAAGTGGTCCAAATCCGGCATTAGTGTTTTCGCCAGGAATAGGAATGACATTTTGGTTATTTCTATGGAAATCTTTTCAGTTATTGGAAACAAGGCATCGAAATCGAGTATTTTATGGATTTCGTTGCTACTGCCACCACCGCAAAGCCCTCCAATTGTTTTTTTTTTTTTCAAAGACGAAAAATATATAATGTCATTCCCTTACTTTTCGTATGCTTTTTAATCTATTGGCATCACAACAATCCTTCGATAAATTTCATACTCTCACGTGAAAGATAGGGAAAATGCAAACGCATTAATAGACAATTATTTGACTATTAACGTTTAACATCTAATCGTAGATTAATATTTCCAACCACATAATTTTGGCTCTAGTGAAAACAAACCATAAAATGAACAAATATCACCGAACACATTGTCGAATAATCAAAACCTGCCAACCTCACGCATAAAAAATTTTCTGCAACCAATTTGAGTGTCATTGTAATCCAGACGCTCCAAAACTTTATCAGCACTATTATGTGCACTCTTATTACTGCCTAATTTATACGCACTATTCCTTTGTTGTTGTTTACTGTGTAAAATATTACTGCGCTGCCTATACATTTACCAATAAAAAACGACTAAGTATAAATATGTGAAGTAATGCATTCATGGAAAAATTTAACTCGAGTTTTTAATTTTTCCCTGTCTATACAAATGTAGAACTTGAATTCTACCGGTTTTTACAAATTCTCCAGAGAAAATAACAGTACCTTACGCTTAAGACTTTCTCAATTTTATTGAAATAATGGAATCTTTAAAAAATCTCAGCGGATTGATAATAGATTTTTATTTATATGCAGCAGTGAAGTACTACATCTTACCCGTAGCAAAACGTCCCGTCAACAATTTTGATTGTCAACTATCAATGGTTTAATTTCCTTAAATTAATATATATGTACATATGTACATGTGTGCATGTATGAAAACTTAAATATATATACATATATATATATTAGGGTGGAGCGAAATTTTTTTTTTCGTATTCGTTTCGGAATACCTGTAAAAAGTTGCTGTTATTGTTCACAAATATACATACATACATACATATATTCGGCACACGATAAATTTAGTGGTGCCCCCAACATCCTGAACTTTAGAAAAATTCGCAAAATTTTGTCAAAAAACACCAACGTCTAATATTGTCAAATTAGCGCTAAATCATATTCTGTGTATTCCGTTCCAGTAGCAACTGTTTAACCTTGAATAGTGCGTGGATAGGTGGGGGTGGTTGAGGCGGGAGAAGTGATTTCACTGCACTTTCATTTCAATTCAAACGTTGTTCGAACGCCATTAAGTGCGCGCGTGTTATTGTTATTCTACTTGTGAGAAACATTGGCCCAAAATTTTAATTGAATTAGTACGATGCTAAAGCTGTTTTAGTATGATACTAGGTTAAAAAAACGAATTTGCAAATTTTAATCGAATATAGCATCATACTTTCTCTACCCTTTTATTAAAGTTAAAATCATCGAATACCTTTATTTACTAATACCTTAATAATAGGCTGTTTAAAATTTTGCGCCTATGATACTACTTAACAATTTGCTAACTTTATAGTAGTTTACGAACTCATTCTTAATTTTAAACATTTTCTAACTAGTATCGTACTAAGAGTTTTTTTAATAAATTGCTTCTGAACACACCTAAAACAATGAAATTTCGTGTAAAAAAGTAAGTAGGTACACAAACCTTTTTTGATGTTTGCAAATGTCAGTGATATAAAGCTAGCACAATACTAAAAAAATAAAGTAGGTATTCGATGATTTTAACTTTAATAAAAGGGTAGAGAAAGTATGATGCTATATTCGATTAAAATTTACAAATTCGTTGTTTTGATCTAGTATCATACTAAAACAGCTTTAGCACCGTACTAATTCAATTAAAATTTTGCGCCATAGTAGTACCTTAATAATAGGCTGCTTAAAATTTTACGCCATTGATTTTAACCACTGCCGTCAAGAAAATAAGACTCATGTAAGTAATATTTTTAATTTCCTGTTCACAGATTGATTTGAATGCGAAGAAAATCAAAACTAGATCAATGTTATTAAAAATTTAGTATTTTTCTAAAGCTAAGTGTACACGATTGGTAGATCTTACAATATTGTCAGATCTGTCAGTGAAAAACATGCTTACAATGTCTTACAATCGTGTAGTCTTACAATTAATTGTCAGAAAATTTGTCTGACAATTAATTGTTAGATCATTGTCTGACAATTAATTGTAAGAAACCTGACAATCGTGTGTACGCTAGCTGACAATCGTGTAATCTTCCAATTAATTGTCAGAAAATGTATCTGACAATTAATTGTAAGACGGTAAATTGTAAGGTATTTGATAATCGTGTACACACACAATTTATTGTCAGGCCTGCCAATTTTTATCGTTGTCTGACGTTTCTGACAATGAAGAAATTGTAAGATGTTCGTTTTTTAGCATCATACAATTTTTTCATTGTCAGAAAATTTGCAGCCAAGGTTTAATTGTCAGTTTCCATAACCAACAAAAACTGACAATTAATTGTGTGTGTACACGGTTGGTAGAAAATCTACCAATCTCTTACAATTAATTGGTAGGTATTAAGCGGACTATCTGAAAATGAATTGTCAGCCAACTTCTGACAATTAATTGTAAGAGATTGGTAGATTTTGTACCAACCGTGTACACACACAACTTATTTGTCAGCTCATTGGTAGATAATTGTCAGACATTGTAAGATCTTACAATATTGTAAGATCTACCAATCGTGTACACTTAGCTTAATTTTCAATTGGGTTGGGGCACCTCATAACATCAAGACAAGTAAACAATCTTTTGTATGCTGAATACTCATTAAAAGGCAACTTTGTATTGCTATTTTATATATATACATATATATATATATATACCTATATATATTTGAAAATCGTATTTGATCAGTTTCGTGGTAAAGAACGAATTACTGGGAATATGTTCCAATTGGAATAAGAAAACGAATGCTGAAATATGTACCAATTTCAATACTTAAAATAAGGAATTGTACCTACATACTACATTTAAAACTAGATATGCCTGCATTAAATATAAAATACCTATTAACCTATATATTTATAGACGACTTATTCTTATTACTTTCGCCAATAGACTTATTTTAGAAAAATGTTCAATAAAAAGAGGGAATCAGAATGTACCCACTTGTCTACATACATACATAAATAGTTCATGGATGAAAAATCAATAACATAAATGACGTCATTCTATAATTATATTCGAATGGACTTTTTGGCAAGTTATTTGAAATGATACTAATTAATTACCTGATACCACCAAAGCTTCATTTGGACCACACGTTACGAAACCCCAAGCCATTGCAAATATTTAGTTAATTTTTATAAAATTTGCTGGGTTTCTCACTATATTCAAATTTCAAATACAAGATTTCGATTTTTTGGATGATAGCCTGCGATATAGCTGGAATCTTGATTCGTTGTGAGTCGTTTTTAACAAATTCAATTATTATATTAGTTTTTATTAAATAAAAAGTGTTCTATAGTTAAATTTGTATTTTCGGCAAAATTTAGCCAAATTGATAATGATAATAGAAAGAATTGCTTTTGCTTGCTCAAGATTCAAGAACAAGAACAAGATTACAAGATAGACAATAGATAAAAGATGACACCCCTTGAAATCAACTAACTCAAACTTCACTCTTGTTCGGCTTCTCTTTATTGTTTATTCATAAGGAGCGTTCACATTCTCAAATTTGTTTGACAAGCACGGCATGATGAATATTTGATGGATGAAAAACATTAGCGTTCACATTCGTCAAACATGCTGTCAAACATCACTTCTCATTAAAATTCTTACCATGGCGGACGAACTCAGGGCATACGAATTAAATGAGGAAGTTTACTTGATTTTTATATTCCAACAGCCTTATTTATTAGAATTCGCTGAACGCGTGAATAGTTATGCACTGCATAAGGACTTACAGCCATATTTATAAACTCATTATAGTGAGTACATAAGGCTATGCAACCCTTATAATGCCTCTAAACGCAAAATTAGGTGTGTTTTTTTTGCAAGTCCATATAGAATTGTAAAAAAAAACGACATCGGGATTTAGGAGCTTTTTTTCCACATAGCTGGAAGCACTGTGTACGCTATGACATTTGTCAGCTTATTGACGACTAGCATCAACCAATCCAAAAACTTCACCTTTGACGTCTCTGAGCAAATTATCGATAACATATAGATAATACTATTTTGGCATCACCATTTTTATCGGGTCTTATAGATTAACTCTCGATAATTATCTGGTCTTAGCTAATAGGCTTTTCACACCGAATTAAAATCTCGGATTTCAGCAACAAGATTACGAAATCTCATCGAAGCGTTCACACTGAACAGAACCAGGATTTCATTTGACGTTTCTGTCCATTTATCCTGCTTTCTCGGATATAATTTATCTTCTCTCCTTCTCTCCCCACAATTCAAATTTCAAATAGTCACTCGAGACTCGACTCCATTATCTGCTTTTTATCTACCTCTTCTCTTGCTGACAATTTGCTGATAAAGCAGAACATTTCTAAAGGTTTGTTTGTTTTGACAATCTTGTGTTTGAAAGTAGATTTTGAGGAGATTTTGTCGTAATCTAGTAGATTTGGAAATCTGAAAATGTATGGGAAATCTAGTAGATTTGGATGAGATTTGGAGAATTTTGCTCGAAATCTAGATTTTGATTTGGTGTGAATAGCGTATAACTCTGTATAGATTTAAGTAGTTGTTGCATTTGCATGTAAAGCGCTTAGTCCCGATGTCGTTTTTTTTTACAATTCTATATGGACTTGCAAAAAAAACACACCTGTTGTTATTTATAAAACTTATGTGACGTTGAATAGGGGCATTATAAGCTAAACGCGTTTGGAGGTTGAATAGTGCCTACATAAGGACATTTTATGATGAATACCTTAAATCCAAATTCATTTAGCGAACAAAAGGATTTAAACTCGAATCCAGAATCTACAACGGAGAAAATATTGGGTATGTGGTGGTGCCTAAAATCAGATGAGTATACTTTCTCGCTTCGCTATAATAAAGGCAGTAAAAAAGTGTTATGTGGAGATTGCCGCCCCACAAAAAGGCGGAAGTCCTTAGGATTCGTATTTTGCCTCATTTCAAATTTTTAAGTCTACCTTAAGGCTAGTCGCGCACTGGCAACTGTGATCGAAATCAAACAGTTTAATCACCAGTTGAAAGAGAACCGCACACTGGCAACTCTTTACTCACGCTCGCACTCTTTTCTCTCTTGCACCTATAAAAAACAGCTCAACTGATGCGAGGCAATCGTTTAGTTTGTGTCAAAACACAAACTTTTTAGTTTCGAGAATCGAGTTGCTCTAAGTGCGCGGTGTCCCATATAAGCCCATATGTTTCATTTTAGCAACCAAACAGTTTCGAAACTGAAAATTGAATGTGCGCGCCTAGCCTAAGATTCTGCTTCAAGATATATGGCGAAGTCAACTAGAATGGGATGACCAACTTAATGATGACCAATTTGAAGATTGGATGAGATGGCTGAAAATGCTTCCACAAGTAGAACATCCATTGTATATATAAACTATAGTACTCTCATGAAGAGGAACGAACGACGCGGCGCCATACGAGCGTATTCCATAACTTTTTACGTAGAGTTGTGGAGAGTAAGGACAGACGATAATCAGGAAGGGGTGATAATATTTTCGTTAAAAGCAAACCGAAGGTACAGAACAAAGCGACAACAAGAAAGCTATTTTTTGTTTTGTTTTTATTCATTTTCTATACAAATAATAGTATGATGTGGAATTTTTTGCTTCACGCATAGAGAAAAACGGTATATTGTTGGAATGAAGGTTTTATTTTTTTCGTTCGCTGTGTTGTATCTATGTTGGAGCAAATAAATATATGTATGTAGGTACGAGTAGAGGATTTTAATTCAAATACATGATTACCACTAAGAACAATTCTTTTGTATAGGTGTATAGGTAGTCTTTTAATTATTTTTGTAAGCAGATTTTTAAAATGCAGAATTTCGAGAATTAGAGTATTAGAGTTCTGAAATAGGTACAGAAAAATTATATTGAAAGCTAAAATTTTGAAGAGTAGAATTTTGGAATGCAGATTTTTGGGAAATGAAATTTTGGAATGCATAAAACTTAGTAAGTAAAATTTTGAACAACAGAAGTTTGAAAAAGGAATTTTGAAATGTAGAAAGCTTAGCACCTAAGTAAAATTTTAAAAAGCAAAACTTTGAAATTCAGAAATTTAGAAAATAAAATTTTGAAATGCAGAATTTTAGGAAATAAAATTTTGAAATGCAAAATTTTGGGAAATATAATTTTGAAAAATGTACTTTGAGCAGTAGAATTCTGAAATACAGAAAACTTAATAAGTAAAATTTGAAAAGCAGAATTTTGAGAAGTAAAATTTTGAAATGCCATATTTTGGGAAATTTTAATATACACAAAACTTAGTAAGTAAAATTTGGAAATGCAGAATTTTGAGAAGTAGAATTTTGAAATGCACAATTTTGAGAAGTAGAGTTTCAAAATGCAGAATTTTGAAAACTTTAATTTTGACAAGTAGTATATTGAAAACTAAAATTTTATCAATTAGAATCTTGAAATTCAAAATTTTGAGAAGTAGAATTTTGAAATGTAAAATAACAAAAAAAAAATCATGCGATACATCACTCCCTACATCACGAGTATGCAATTTTTAACTCGCTAAGATGCCTAGTTTAGCCAGAAATCACGTTTGAAAAAGTCAACTTTGGGGGGTCTACGGAGCTCCGTTTAGTCGCAAATCGCATTTAAAGATAAACATTTGTTACATGCGATACGTGGATTGAAAGGTGGCACTCCCTAGATCATGAATATGCAATTTTTAACTCGCTGAGATGCCTAGTTTAGCCAGAAATCATATTTAAAAATACATTGGGTGGCCCGCTCTGCAGGACTTAAGAATTTTAAGTCCCTTTTTCGGGGACACACCCTTTCACGCGACTCCATCGCTCCGCTTAGGGTATGTTAAGTCACCTGGCAGGCGCCAATATAAACAATGTATGAAAAATCAAAATTTCTTCAATTTTTAAAATAAATATTTCAAAACTCAATATTTCGAAAACCCCATGCTAGATTTATTTTAAACTTGATAAATAAAAGTTTATCAATATAATCTTCAAGATGTGAGAAAAAAAAATTTATTTTACCTTAAAATAAAGGTACCCACCATACAAATGTAAAAACAAATTAAAAATGGTTTTAAAAATCGTATTTTTCTCGAAAACGGCGCCTGGAATTTTGATAATTTTTTTTTGTATGATCTTTAATTTAATAAAACAAATTTTGAAATTAAGATATTACAGCTTGTACCTACCATAGAACCATTTTTCCAAATTTTGACATTTGACAATTTTCTCATTATGGAAATTTTTTATATAGATGCTTCCAAAAAGTTTAAAAACATTGCGTCTCAAAGCTTTGAAAAAAAATATTTTTTTTAATTTTTGGAAAGAAGTAATTTTTTTTCTTGGAAAATTCGATATCTCTAAAACGGCTCAATATTTTATTTCGAAACCTAATTTCCATTCGTACAATAATAACAACTTAAGGTTGGTGTACCAAATTTTTTTTATTTTATTTTCACTTACAAAATTATGTATGTACATAATTGCAAGTTTTGTATGTGGAAAAAATTTAATGCTAGATTTTGATCAAAGTTGACTTTACGATGATAGACAAAACGGAAAAATATTTTTTTATCTAAAAAATTTATTTTTGAAAAATCAATGTCTTAAAAAAGTTTGAGCGATTAATTTTTGAAAATATTTCTTAGAATCTTTATTTTAAAATACTTCAAATTAATATCGCAAATTTTTTTCTAGAACAATTTTAAAGAAATTTCTTATATTTAAAATTAGTTTAATAATAAAAGGTTTATTAAACTTTGTTTGCATAAATTCGTACCTTTTACATATACAGTCGACTCCCTCTAAGTCGAACTCCCTCTAAGTCGAAGTTCCCTCTAACTCGAACTTTTTAGCCCTATTTTTGCACTCCCCTCAATTTTCCATACAAAAACTATCATCTAAGTCGAACTCCCTCTAAGTCGAAGTTCCCTCTAACTCGAACACATTTTCTTGATTATTGGCATATTTTCTTTCCCTCTAAGTCGAATTTTTTCCTTTTGCCGAAAAAAAATCAAAAAAAGTCTCTCAAATCGCAAACTAGTTATTGTTTGTAATTCTTATTAAAAGCACACACTCGAACTCTTTGGTTCTCTATGCTGCATCGCCTGTGCCGTCACCGTCATGTCAGTGTGCTGCGCTGCTATACCTGCAATTTACAATATTATCAAACACAAAAATCTCCTTTTAAAAAGATATTCATAAAAAAAATTGCAAGGCAATTAAAAAAGCATTTGTTGGTTGGATCCATTCCATTCCAACTTAAAAACATTTTGTGCTTTATTTGAAAGCAGTAAAACAATAGATCTCAGAGGTCGTCGGAAAAGCTAAAGCTTCTGGTTATAGGGAAAAGCAAAAATCCTCCTTGTTTCAATAAAATTAAAACTTTGCCGGTGGGCTATGTAGCAAACCACCGTTCTTGGATGACATCAGACCTTTTCACAAGTTGGCTTTTGAAACTTCATTCTAAATTTGGAAGATAAAAGCGCAAAGTATTATTCATTATCGATAACTGCTCAGCTCACCCAAAACAAGTTAAGGATTAATTAAAGTTTATAAAGCTTGAGTATTTACCCCCCACCCCCTTCAATATGACCTTAATAGTTCAGCCAATGGACATGGGTATAATACAAAATTTGAAAGTACACTATAATCGCCGTCTTCTCACCAAGATCTTAAGGGTTTGGGAAACCAAAAAAGAGCATTATAAAATATCACTTCTCGATTGTGTGCGCGAAATCCTAAAGGCATGGGGACGTTACTCCATTGACAATTGAAAATTGTTTCAAAAAGGAATTTAAGTCTGAGACGTGGGATGACGAAGATGATATTTCGCTTAACTTACTTAGATGTAACAACGAAGACACCCAAGAAATCGAGATAATCTGGGAAAGGCTAACAGAAGCTCATTATAATGTTGAAGGCGTACATTGGAAGGACTATGAATCGCCGTCTTCTCACCAAGATCTTAAGGGTTTGGGAAACCAAAAAAGAGCATTATAAAATATCACTTCTCGATTGTGTGCGCGAAATCCTAAAGGCATGGGGACGTTACTCCATTGACAATTGAAAATTGTTTCAAAAAGGAATTTAAGTCTGAGACGTGGGATGACGAAGATGATATTTCGCTTAACTTACTTAGATGTAACAACGAAGACACCCAAGAAATCGAGATAATCTGGGAAAGGCTAACAGAAGCTCATTATAATGTTGAAGGCGTACATTGGAAGGACTATGTTGAAGTCGATGACGGCATCGTAGCCACTAAAATACCTGATAACGAGCTGAAATAATAGACTTTGAAATACCAGAGAAAAATTAAATTGAAAATGCAATTGGTACATTGCAATATGCAATGGGTACACAGCAATCTGCAATTGAAATGAAAGAAGAAATTCAAAATTGCTTATCTTAAATAGAATCTTTTTTTAAAAAGGCGATCACTGATGACA
Source organism: Philhelius festivus (assembly GCA_963931855.1). NCBI lineage: Eukaryota > Metazoa > Arthropoda > Insecta > Diptera > Syrphidae > Philhelius > Philhelius festivus. Next base: position 260,419,444 of record OZ007554.1, on the reverse strand, counting down.
CGGCGACTGTGATGTCTAAACTTGCAATTTTTTTTAAATAATTAAATTGAAAAAATATTTTTTTATAGGTAATACATAATTATAGATTAATGAGCGATAAAAGGAAGAAGCTTAGGTTTATTTATTTATTTTACTTGTTATTTAATTTAATAAATCATTAAAAAAAAAACTCTCTCTAACTCGAATTTTTCTAAAGCTCCCTCTAACTCGAACTAGTTTTGATATCCCGTGAAAGTTCGACTTAGAGGGAGTCGACTGTATTTATATTAACAAAATACAAAAAAAACAAAATTTTTATTTTAATGAATTAATAATTTCCAAATTTGATGAAAATTCGTAGACAAACATTAAAAGAAATATTTGTTTGTTCAAAATTCGCAGGGCAAATACCTATCGTATTTTTTTTACAAAATATATGGATAAAAACTATTTTTTATAAAAAAACGTTTATTTTTATTTTCAAAGTTTTTCATGTGGGGTGCATCAATAATTTTTTTAAAATTGACACCATATTTCTTTATTTTTTTAATTTTTCTAAAATTGCTTATTGGCAATATGTAAATGCATACAACATATTTTTTCCAAGAAAGGTATCTGATTTTTTTTTAAATATTATGTCAATAATAATTTTATTCTATTTATTCTAATTTTTTTTTAATTAATTTAAGTTTTCTAAAATTATTTTTTTCTCGAAAAACTTATTTGATTTTTTTTTCACAATTGCTTTATGTGAATATTTATACATTTCTGAAATTGTTTATATAAACATAAAAAGTATTAAAAATTTTCTATATTTTTTGCAAACAAAGTTTATATGAATAAATTTTAAAAACTGGTCTATACCTATACAAATTTCTTTTTTTATTTTTAATTATATAAATACATATGAACGCATAAAAATTTTTTTTTGTATCAAAATTATTTTCTACCACACCATATTTTATATAGGTATGTATGTACATATGTAAAAGCTATTTTCTCTAATAAAAATATAGGTATACGTACCTATTAGATTTGCTTAAAGAAATAGTTCTATACCTACATACATATGTACATAAATATATTAATTGCAAAAAAAAAAACAATTTCCACTACCTTACCACGCAGTGCATCTAATGTAGGCAGTTAAACTAGTTGATTGCAATTATTATTTTTGTTCTTCAAAATTACACCAATTATTATACTTTTGAATAACAAAAATAATAATAATTGCAATCAACATAGGTAAATTACCTAATATATTAAGATAAAGTTCCTATGTAGATATACTAAAATTCAAAAAAGCCTAATCCTATCAAGAATCAATTTTCAAAGTTATTCCTACTTAAATTTATTCAAATAGGTATGTGTGTCCATACAAATAAAAAGCAACGTTGTATTTTGGTTAGATATGCCGAAATTGAACAACGTTGCTTTGTTGCGTATGAAATAGCAAAAACAAAACAAATATTCTTGACAAAAAAATATAACAACAAAACACACAGAAGATCCCTCAAAAGGAAAATGATACAAAACAAATTTTATTTTCTCTTTCTCGTCTTTCTCATTGCCAGAGCTGGGGCCGAATTACCGCATCAGTTATCGAGTCATACGTGACTGAATTATGTAAATTTGGCATTACCGCTCACGTTATCGAGCAGTCTAGTACAATAATTTGACATTCTCTCATCAGTTATCGAACTGAATTTTATTCGTCAGATGAGAAGCCGACTGATAGAACGTACATATTTTATTTGAATTCCGGATTAAAATGTAAGAATTATTGTATTTATTGTTTTTCATTTTATTTTCACGAAATTTATCTTATTTAGGTCTAATTTAAACAAAATAAATCAACAACAACAAAATATAATGGCAGAATTTATGTCAAAACATAATGATTTGGCAAAAAACATAGCTTCTTCATCTTCTGGTTGATGTGAATTAAATGTTAGTTATTATGTACATACATATGTATGTACGTATAAAAATATTTTTTAAATCCTTACCATCTGAATCGCTTCATAAAAAGAAATAATCCATTTTTAGTGGATATTTAGAAATATCCTCAAATCCTTGTAATAAAAACTGGAAACTCGCGAAAAATTTGTTGTTTTTACATAAAAATGAAATTTGTTTGTCCAAAAATAAATTAAATGAATACAAATTTCATCTGTCAAACAAGAAAGACTCGATAAAAATCAATAGAGACTCGATGTAGTAGAATAGAATTACTACAATTTAAAATAGTTACACGATACGTTAGTCTACGAATGCCATCATGCCAAAGTGCTCACTAGTTCATTCGATAACTGATGAGACTCACTCACTCGATCACGGAAGCGGTGATTTGGCCCCTGATAAAATTTTCTCGCTCTTCCTCAATTACTACCCCACCCTAAATCAAAAGTCTCCACGACAATATTTTCCTACGACAGCGCCCTCGGTAGAGTGTATTCCATAACACTTTTTTCTGTTCCATGAGAGTACTATAGTTTATATATACAATGGAACATCTTCCGAATTCCCAGGTGTTATTTGAAACAATTTCCAAATTGGACATAAGCCGACGTATAGCTTCATATTTTTTTGGATGAAAAAATAGTTTGTTCATTTGTAGGTGCTAAGACTAAGGTATGGCTCCAATCAAACTACAATCTATCCCACGTTTGGAGATAGATGCTGTGGTGATGGGATGCAGGTTTGCAAAACAACTCCTGAATAAAATCTCAATAAAGGTTAGCAAAATATTTTGTTGGTGTGATTCCAAAACAGTCTTAGATTGGATTAGAAATAATCCTCATCGATACAACAAATATATTGCGTTCAGAATAGCAGAAATTCAAGATGATCAACACGCAAGCAGCTGGAGATATATCCCTTCAAAGCAAAATGTCGCTGACGAAGCAACAAAATGGACTAAATCACCAAAACTTAATTTCAATGATCAATGGTTCCAGGGTCCAGAATTCTTGATGTGTGAACAAGATGACTGGCCGAAAGATGTTAATTTTCCGGAAACGACTGAAGAATTGTTTAATGTTCATATCATAAGCCAACCAGAGCCGCCGCAACCGTATGTGCAATATTTGCGGTGCACAAGGGCGCCAACGTCTAGGGGCGGAAAATTAAGAGATCGATCTAACTCAACCTATACAGCAGACTACAAAAGTTTTCCTTAAGCTATTGGAATCTGTTTACATTTGACCGTTTACTACGTAGTGTCCACACACAATCTACTACAAATCTTTATTCATATTTTGTTTGTGACTGTCGCCTCTCACACCAAATAACCTCTTCGATTGCAGTCATAGTCTAATACTACGTTTTCACCAAAAGATAATCTGAGATTTAAGGCAAGAGATTTATGTAGTGTTTTCACCGCACTGAAAGATTAATAAGAATATTAACTTTGACAGCATCTATCAAAATGCTAATGTTGCTTCAATTTTTCTTTATAATAAGGGTATTCATGTAACGAGATAATTTTCCGCTTTGTAGAAAGATATAACTTTCCGCAGCATGTTTTCATGAACACCCCCTAAGAAATACTTGCGTAAAGCCTAGTACGCAGATCGAGACAAGACAAATTTTATCTCTACAATTTTAATCTCTACAAAACTTTTCCAAATCTCGCGCAAAAAATTGAAATTGGAGAGATGAAATCTAATTTAATGTGTTTTTTAGTGTATCTCTGGAACGGGTTGTCTTACAAAAGTCGTTCATACCTTTTTGGAATCTCCTCTTGATGATCTCAAGACAAGCATCAGCACCTTTTACATAAAATCAGAATTGACAAAAATCACTTTCTTAAATACGATGGCTGTCAAAATTTGTCCCGCAAAATAATGCTTGTATCATTCTTTTTCCTGGCAAAATTTAGTGGAGACATTTTGAGGAGCAATTCACAATAGTATGAATTTTGCGCGCGAACTGCGTACTGCTCGGAAAAATATCCGAGACAAAATTTGTCCCAGGACAAAAAATGTATGGGAGACAAAATTTTTCCCGATCTGCGTACTAGGCTTAAATGTGGGAAATATTTTGTGAAATGTCAAATTAAAAGTCAGAATCCATACTTCTTTAGTTTACGAGGTTTATTTCTGCACTTTCCGCAGCAAATTTGTGAGATAATTTTATGCGATTTGCAGAAACTTTTTCCCATACAAATTTTGACAGCTCGTTTCTGCGGAGATAAAATTATCTGGTTTACGAGGTTTACGAGGCTTTTCCGCGCTTACATGAATACCCCTAATGTAGAAGAGAGAGAAAGGAAGTTTCATTTGTGCCAAACGATGAAAAATAATCGAAATAGCTTAGCACGGTATGGATGTTAGGTCAGTTCGAACTTCGACCGATCGATCCTTTGAAGATTTAAGCCTAGTACGCAGATCGGGAAAAATTTTGTCTCCCATACAATTTTTTTCCTGGGACAAATTTTGTCTCGGATATTTTTCCCAGCAGTACGCAGTTCGCGCGCAAAATTCATACTATTGTGAATTGCTCTACAAAATGTCTCCACTAAATTTGGCGAGGAAAAAGAATGATACAAGCATTATTTTGCGGGACAAATTTTGACAGCCGAAAGTGATTTTTGTCAATACTGGTTTTATGTAAAAGGTGCTAATGCTTGTCTTGAGAGCATCAAGAGGAGATTCCAAAAAGGTATGAACGACTTTTGTAAGACAACGCGTTCCAGAGATACACTAAAAAACACAGTAAATTAGATTTCATCTCTCCAACTTCAAACTTTTGCGCGAGATTTGGAAAAGTTTTGTAGAGATTAAAATTGTAGAGATAAAATTTGTCTTGTTTCGATCTGCGTACTGGGCTTTAGTAGAGATTTATTTCTAATCTACTAGATTTACGAAATAAATTTGTATGGTAAATCTTCTAGATTTTTTTTTTTTATAATCTACCCGCGCTCAAGGGATTAGATTGCCCTTTAAATGTTTCAACACAGCGCGGGCGTGATTTAAAGAAGATTTATGGTAAATCCACTTAAATCCCGGATTTACTCTTGGAGAAAACGTAGTATAACCTTCTTAACGCCATGTCGCCATATAGATTGGCACCAGGGCAGGGTTCGGAGACCCACTTTTTTCGTCTTCGCTATAATCGTAATGTTAACTTTGATCAAAATCTCGAGTTTGATTTTTTTAAGGAATGCATAACTTGCCTTATAGTACCTATTAGTCTCAAGTAAAAAGAGTAAATAATCTTAAAAGGATGCAATAACTATATATGCTATAACAGAAACTCTCAAACTCATTTACAGGAGAATCTGACTACGTTCATTGTATAAGAATTTGGTGTAGATTGGAACGCGACAACAATAATGTACGTTTGCTTAAATTTTTCAACTGCGAAATGGAGAATAAATAAAACTTCCACTTATTCAACGTAAATACCCCGGCACCAAAAATATGCTGCGGCAATTTAAAGTTCTTGCACACGGGCGCACGAACAACCAGCGGCGACACTGAAGCCAACCAGTCATCGATTTAAAAAGATTTTCAAATTGGAAGAGAATTCTAAAAACTGTAGCTTATGTGATCCGTTATTTAAATATAAAATTTAAGTTTAAACCTGATTTGTTTACCCATGGAATTCTAAACGGCGAAGCAGAAAAGGTTCTGTTCAGAATTGCTCAAAGAGATATCTATGGTGACGAAGTCAACTCATTGACGAAAAAACAATCGAATGCATTACGGAAAACAGTTCATCGTTCGAGCACGATCAGACGTCTTTGTCCGTACCTTGACGACCAACACCTGTTAAAAGTTAAAGGAAAAGTTGACGCAGCAACATCCATAAACACAGAACAAAAACAAACAGTCATTCTACCCAGTGGACATCACATAACAAATCTTTTAATACAACAGAACCATGAAGAGTTCCTGCACGCCAACAACGAAAGTGTAATTAATCAATTAAGACAAAGATTCTTGAGATGTGCTGTCAAATCAACTATTAGAATGTGTCAATGGTGTAAAGTAAGAAAAGCGAAACCAGTTGCACCAGAGATGGCTCAGCTTCCTATAGCGAGAGTTTCACCGTATTGCAATCCCTTTACCTTAACTGGAGTGGACTACTTTGGCCCGCTGAACGTAGCTGTGGGTAGACCAAACAAATTCAAGAACTGTTCAACAGATGCTTTGGAAAGTCGGAACCTATCATTTTGAAGTCATAGCCGAAGAATATGGATTCTTGTGAACCCAGAATACCCTTGCTCGGCGAATAACTATTGTTGTTACAGTTTATCATTGGATGAAGACGATCAATATTTTATTCTAAATAAAAGCAGATCATTTAAATATTAGTATTAGCCTGTTCATTTTGCATCTTCAAAAATTGAAAACTAAAATGTTACAATTTACAAAACAATAATTTCAGCTGCTATCTATATCCAATTGTTGTTATCTACATTTCTGAAGATATTTCAATGACACTTTTAAAATTTAATGAGACAAAAATGGGTATTTACAACCGCATCTATAGTATCTATAAGATTTTAGGTAAACATACTTAAATATTTAATTTGCCTTCAAATGATGAAACTTGAGTTATCGTATCTATAATCGATTTTTGATTGGTTCTTAACTAAACGATGCTTGTTTTACGTAACGTGAAAATCTACAAAAAAAAAAAACATTTTACTTATTCATTTTTAATAAGTGAAGTGAAAATGGCTGGGCGAAAGCTACATAATAACTGGGCTTAAGGTGGATTTACTCCAATTAAAATGGAAAATGATCGTACTGGAGCTCTCTTCGACACGTGTGCTGCGCTTCTTAAGAATAAATGGTTTCAAGTTTCAATATAACTAACAGTTCTTGGTTTTCATCATTTTTAAAAAGTTTTTCGGTAATATTTGTATTTGTATGTACCTTGTACAGTAAATTTAGCACTAAAAAATATCTTTAAGTCATGTGTTCACAATCCAAATCCTTTGTTTATGTTAAAAAAAATTGTTTGCCTCCAAAAATAAACTCCCCATCTATCATGTATAATTCCTACAATTCTTCATCCTTATGGTAAATGAGACATTTTCAGTTTTTTTACAAACCTTAATAAGATCATAAATGTGCAAAATTTGTTGGTTTCCATTATTCTATTTTGTTTTATGAATTAACTACGTATGTAGGAGACGTAACAAATTGTAGTAAATTAGGCATGTCGTTTATTCGGCCAATCCTGGTCAGTCACGTCGTTATTTTTTACTTTGACAGTAAGTCCCCTATTACACGATGTCTCACGAGACGAGGCTCACGTAAGTGTGAAAAAGAAAGCAGATATGAGGAAATAAGATGCAAAAAGTATTCCCGGTGAGTACCGGGCTGATTTTTAGTAGTCTCATTTTGACGTTTCTTTTTCTCATATTCGTTTTATGCTGAGTTGTGCATTAAAAAATACGAACAACAGTCAAATTTGAGACATGAGTCTCATGAGACATGAGTCAACGTGTAAGTCCCCTATTACACGATGTCTCACGAGACGAGACTCACTTAAGTGCGAAAAAGAAAGCAGATATGAGGAAATGAGATGCCAAAAAATATTCTCGGTGAGTACCGGGCTGATTTTTAGTAGTCTCATTTTGACGTTTCTTTTTCTCATATTCGTTTTATGTTGTGTTGTGCATTAAAAAGTACGAACAACCGTCAAATTTGAGACATGAGTCTCATGAGACATGAGTCAACGTGTAATAGCTTTTGCCTCACGGGATACAAATTTAAAAGGAAAGTAAAAAATGAGACATGTCTCATGAGGCAACGTGTAATAGGGGACTAATAGCTTTTGCCTCACGGGATACAAATTTAAAAGGAAAGTCAAAAACGAGACATGTCTCATGAGGCAACGTGTAATAGCCAAACCACAATCTCGCGTTTGGTCGGTCGGGCTTTGACATTTTGAATAAAAACAATAGACTCTTATGAGGCAATCTGAAATGTTACCTCAGGCGTTGCGACCGCTTTATATCGTAATATCGTAAACGTCAGACCAACGCCAGGCCAAAGCAAAAGTAGATCTATTTTCTATTCGGTCGGGCGTTTGACAGTTCATTGTCGGCCGTATTTTGTATTTGTTTTGAAAGTTGAAAATTGAAGTGAAATAAGAAATAAGTAATTGATTTTTAATAATAATTAAATCAAAAAAAGTGTGATTCTGTTTTTATTTAAATAATTATATTGTTTCAGAAATCTTTAACCCGGCTGTATGAAACCTATTAACTTTGAACCACCAAACTATCAACAATCGGCGGCGCCGGCGTGGATAGCGGCACGGTGCACCATCATGAAAGCATTGGAAGCACATCTTGCGATTCTTTTGAAAAGTTTGTAGGTAATGTATATCGAAAAAGATAATACACTTACAGCCGTATTTATTAGAATTCCCTAAACGCGTGAATAGTTATGCAATGCATAAGGACTTATTCATCCACTATGCAAATTCATATTTATAAAACATTTGCCTACCCTGCATAGTTATAATGAGCTTGTGTCAAATAAAGTACCAAAAAGTAAGAATCTATTACATTTAGCCTTCGTAACACTCAGCTGTTTATCACAAAAAAAAAAAAAAAAACATCTTGTCTGTCTATCGAATTTAATAAACAAAAACGAAACTACCAAAAGCTAAAAGAATTCCAACAATTAACTTTGATTCATCAGATAAAGTATGTTATTATCTCTAGCACAATACTGGAAATCAAATTGTTATTCGTTTCATTATAGCTGGAATACTCCTCAGACAAGTTCTCGAGAAACAATTCAATAATGCAAGATAATAATTACAACACTAACACACCGGATGAAGAAGGATGCGTGGAGAAACATCACCAACAAGTATATTTATCTATTTAAATCTAAACAATCTTCATATCAATTTGTTTTTAATATATTAGGTGCGTTTTATTATTCACAAATCTATCTGGATCCGGATCTGGATTAAGTTTTAAGATGTATTACAAAAACAATTTGGGATCCTGTTTTCTATCGGGATCTATTTCAAAGATCCACAAATTAGTTATTACACTGGCGAGTAGATGGCTTTTATGATAAGGTAGTGTAAGCTATAGTGTAAAGAAAAAAGACAAGAAATAATTGAAAATTTACAAACCCAAGGATAAAAAGAGACGGACTTATAACACTGCTGTCACTAAGATCCGTATCGTTTTATTTTCAAAGGAAGATCCAGATCCGGATCCAGATAGATTTGTGAATAATAAAACGCACCTATTAGTATAACATTTTTGATTTAATAAATAAAAATAACACAAAGTTTTAGTTTCAATATCAAGTCAAAGGCATTTTTTTTTTGTTGATAATCTTTATAATTCAATGTGATGTCAAAGTGAATGTGACAGTTCAATACTAAAATGTCCTTATGTAGGCACTATTCAACCTCCAAACGCGTTTAGCTTAAAATGCCCCTATTCAACGTCACATAAGTTTTATAAATAACGATTTTGGGTTTAGAGGCATTATAAGGGTTGCATAGCCTTATGTACTCACTATAATGAGTTTATAAATATGGCTGTTAATCATAATTAACTTACAGACACTTGATTTTACTCCACATTTGTTTTTAAATGCCTCATACCCAGCATAGCTCACAACACCGAACAAGGAAAAGTCATCAAGATCATCCATATCGGCCATATCCATCTCTTGTTTAAGAAAATAGCTTTACAAATTAACTATTTTAAATGCCCAAAATTTAAAATACGCAATATTATATACCTTGTAAATTAATAACAAAACAAAATTCATTGGAATATAACAATTAAGTAGGTACTTATCAAAGATGTCATGGAAATGTCAGTCAACGCTCGAGGTTTGAAGCTAAATTTCGTTTTACAAATGCTACGGTCGCGCTTTTTGACACACAAAATCGTATATACGATCAAACGCCCATTTAACGCCGGACCGACGAACGCGAGATTGTGATTTGGCCATAATAGGGACTAAGGCTCGTATTCACCGAGCGCTCCTAAACGGCTCTTAACTTTACGAGGCTCTTAACTTGAAATTTCTGTGGGGTATTTACCAACCACTCGCAAGTGTTTTTCGAAGTTCGAAAATGAGAGCCACTCTCTCTTGTTCAGGCATACCCAAACTGTGAAATGTTGTGGAATGTTGGACTTGGATACTCTTCTACTTGGCATTGCTCACATGGATTCAAGTCAATCAGTTCACAGTTGACATTCATCGAGTACACAAGTGCGCGGAGAAAAGTAGTGAAAATAAAAACTAAAATCTACCTAACGGTAATAAAATAATATATTTCAGTGAAAAAAGTGATTATCAAAGGTTCACCTACGCTACCTGCTAAAATTAATCTAGTTAATTACATGAAGGGTTTTTCCGAATGTGGATTATCCTTCTTGTTAATTACAATTTTTAATCTTAATCCTTTAAGTAATTAAAAAAAAAAAAAAAAACAATAAATCTTTTTTCTGGAAATCCCAGTTAAAAATGGGAAAAGCCGAAAGAAGGAAGAGTGACGTAAATTTAGCATACGAGGCACTCAAGACTCACATCAAAGAAGGCATGAGAACGCATGGAAAAGAGTTCCTGGTAAACATTCACGCCAAGCTCGGTGATATAGACCAGCTTTACGAAGATGACAAGGACGAAGTAATGGATGCGCAACAAATTATGGATCCAATTACAGAACAGCAAATCGAAGAAGAAGTTGTAGGACAGGAAAACTTTAACGTGCAACCTGCAGAAGAAGAACCTTCAGAGATGTTGCAAACCGAAGAAATGGTGAATTTGGACTCTGATTTTGAGGTGGTACAAACTAAAAGATCAAAAAGAAAGCCTACAGAGTCACCAATAACATCACCAAAGAAGACAAAAAAGCCTGCGATGGATAATGAAGCTTCTACCACCAACGCAGAGGAAATAAACCCAACAAAACAACAAAGCCTCGAGAAACCCAACAAGGAACCCCGGTCCACACTAATGCCACCAATTGTGTGCTTCAAGCTAAACGTGGCGGAAATCAGTAAACATTTGAAAACTCAAGGTGTAGTATTCAAAGTTCACAATATCAATAGTGAAAAATCTGTTATCACAACAAAGACCAAAGAGGAACACCAGAAGATCCGAGATTTTTTGAAGGTGAAGAAGACAGAATTCAACACCTATACCGCCAAAGAAGACAAGAAGACATTGCTGGTCCTTAAAGGAATTCATCAAACTTACGAAGCCACTGAAGTTAAGGAGGAGCTCATTGCGGAAGGCATCTCAGTCTTAGCAGTAAGTCCCTACAAGACCCGATCAGACAGGAAGTACAATAGCTTCGTCGTTGAAGTTTCCAAAACATCTGATATCCCAGCAATTTACGGAAAAACGCTTCTTATGCACCAAAAAGTCCATTGGGAGAAGTTTAAATCCACCACCATTACACAGTGTAAGAATTGCCAAAAGTTTGGACATGTTGCTAGTAACTGTGGCATGAAATACCGTTGTGTAAAATGCAAGGATGATCATATTCCAGGAAACTGCTCTAGGACCCTCAACAAAGTCAGTGACGATATGGTATTCTGCGTTAACTGCCAACAGACTGGGCACCCTGCCAGCTACAGTGGATGCCCTGCAAGGAAGAAGAAACTGGCCGAAAAAACGAAGACAGCAACACAGAAGCGTGAAAATCACCAATTTGCTGTAACATCAGCAAAAAAAGCGATTGTGAATGGCTTATCATACGCTAGCGTTGCAGCCACATCTAAAGCAGCTTCAAAACCTTTAGGAGGCCCATTTAAGAAGGCAGGGATTAAGCCAGCTCCACCAGCACCAGCTACAACGCCATTTGCCAAACCAGTAGTCCAGAAGAGGACTGCACCATCCAACACATCAAGCCAAAAAGGACAATCACAGTCTTTCAACATATTTGATGATACCGAAAGACTGTTTGGAACAGATCTCCTTTCTCTTCTCCAAAAGGCAAAGGAGGTAGTTCCAAGCAATTACGGTAGTCTCAATGATAAAGAAAAAACAGTTATATTGGGTAAACTTATTTGCTCATTATGTATATAAGAAACTACCTATCCTTCATTACATATAACGTTAATTCTATTTATTCTACAGCCAGACGTATTTCACTAAACTTTTTTTTAAAATCAAAGAAACCCGATATTATCTTCTTACAGGAAACAAACATCACAGCAAGAAACACCCTTAAACCGGAAGGCTACACATCCTACAGACAGGACAAGACATCTGAAGGCAGAGGAACTGCCATCCTCTTAAAATCGGACCTCAAAAGCGAGTACATTACGGTACCTGTTCTGCGCTGCATGGAGACTACAGCCGTTGTGATCAATATGTCGGATAATGAGACGCTGCTTCTTGTCTCAGTATACAACAAGTGTAACGCAACAAGATGTGACATCATACATGACCTCAACGCCATCAACAATCTTGCTAGCCAACATACGTACTGTGTACTTGGAGGTGACTTCAATGCACGACACCCACTCTGGCTGGACACCAGGGAATCTACACAAGGAAAAGCAATTGTGGACTGGCTGGAAGACAACCCCGAGCTTCACTCATTGGTGGTTATATCGCAACATAGGCCCACATTTCCAAGAACTCCGTCGTTGCTAGACTTCTTTTTAGTGACGTCCAATTTTACGAACATCCTTCCTGAGTTCCAAAACTTCACTTGTGTTGCACACGATAGTGACTCGGACCATCTGGCGGTTGAGATGAGAGTCAGATTGAATTACAGGATTACAACTGAACGTCGTATTCCCGAATTCCAAATCCAATACGAAAAACTGAACTGGATAAGATTCCGTTCAGAAGTTGAAGAACGCCTACCAGAAGTCTCCAGTGTCAACAATCTCAACAACAATGAGATCGATAACACCATTGCTCAATTTGAAACAGTGGTCAACAATGCTTTGGACAGGCAGAAAACACCCCGCACCAGCAGAGATAAATATGCAAACTTACCCCAACATATACAATTAATATATGCTCACCGGCAAAGACTTCGCAAAAGCCTCCAAAGAATATTCCACAGGACCTTTAACAGGGAAAGTGTCGAATACCGTCGGCTACACTCAGAACTTCAGTGCACTAACACAATGTTCAACCAGGCAATAAAACATCACCAGGAAAAGGATTTCAGGAAGAGACTCGAAGATATCAAACCTGGACCTGACACGTTTAAAAAGATCAATCTGATTGTTGGAAGACCAAACTCAATTCCAGACACCATCCTTTATGGACAAGAAGTATCAACAACTTCTGCAGAGAAAGCTGAAGCGTTTGCAAATCATTTTCACGATAGTTTCAAAGACCGCCCTCCCGTACACCTTCCTGACTTTATCGAAGACGTTGAAACTCGCTTTCAAGAGATATCAGCGGCCACCGAAACCGTGACCCTGTTCAACGAGGAAAACCCATCATCGGAGCCGACGCTGACAGATGTTTTCACTTCCCCTGAAGAAGTAGCTGACATTATCTTCACTGGAAACTCCAAAAAATCAGCAGGAAGCGACAAGATTTCTAATTACGTACTCAAAAGGTTACCAAATCTTGCTGTTCTCCTGTTGACTATAATCTTCAATAACTGCCTGAACAACAGCTATTTCCCTGCAGCCTGGAAAACCGCAAAAGTGGTACCTGTCCCGAAGAAGAACAACCGCGCAAATGTGGAAGGATATCGGCCAATTTCTTTGCTCAGCAGCATGAGTAAGATACTGGAGGCGTTGATATTGAAGAAACTCAACGTTTTCTGCAGAGAAAGAGATGTCATACCGGAGTTTCAGTATGGCTTTCGAAATAAACACTCTACCCTACATCCATTACTGGGACTCCATACTGATGTTACAATTGGACTCAACAAAAAGCAAACAACTGTAGCGTGTTTGCTGGACATCGAAAAAGCTTTCGACAGCGTTTGGATAAAAGGATTGCTATTCAAACTCTCGGAACTTGGACTTCCTAATTACTTAGTAAGAATAATCAAAAATTTCCTAACCCATAGACTTTTTTATGTACAGGTAAAAAAACATGTGTCATCAACCAAAGGAATTAACGCTGGAGTTCCTCAAGGATCAAAACTTGGACCGCTGCTGTTCAACATTTACACTGCTGATCAACCAGCCAACTTACCAGGTACAAAGACGAAGCTTTATGCAGACGACTCAATCACATACGCTACCGCTTTTTCACCAGAAATTGCTGCCAGGAGAGTGCAAGAGCACATTAAAAACCTATGGGAATACTATGTCAAATGGGGACTGAGAATAAACAGCGAAAAGACTGAACTCATCTGCTTCAGAACACCAGTGACTGTCATTCGAAGACGAGCGTTTGCAACACGCTGTGATGCAATCAAAATAAAGCTTCCAGACAACTCTGAAGTGACTGTCAAATCATCAACGAAATACTTGGGAATCAACTTTTCCAACAAATTCAAATTCAAAAAGCATGCAGACTTGATGTTGAAGAGAGCCAACTATTCTCTGCACTTGGTCCATCCGCTTCTCAGGAGGCGAAATGGACTAAGTAAGAAAACCAAGCTGCTTGTGTACAAACAACTTATTCGACCCGTTCTGACCTACGCCTTTCCCATCTGGTTTACTATTTCACCTACAGCAATGAAAAAGATGAAGCTTTTTGAAAGAAAGATGCTCCGCATTTGCACTGGACTGTACCGTAACCCACTGACGAAGAAATATATACCAACAAGGAATCTGTATAAAGAAGCAAAGTTAATACCACTAGACGAGTATTTACTGCAGCTCTCCGGAAAAATCATCAGGAACCTGGAAGATCATCCCAACACAGAAGTGCAACAACTTCTCCAGCATGAACTAGAGCCTCGTGACAAGTATCTATACACCCGAGCCATCACTGACGATCAATTTGAAGACATCATCCATAACGACAACGCACCCTTTTACGAGAAGAACAACAATCAATACTATAGGGGTTAAAACACCCACTCATCAAAAATTATTATTTATTTAATATTAAAAAATCATGAATTAGATTAAGAAAACATTAATATGATATTGTAAGCAAATAGCATTATGTAAAGCCAAATGAAGAACGTTGGGCCCCTATTGTTGAGCCAACATGATTTAATTTAGTAATAAGTTAGTTTTAAGTCAAATTGTATATAAAACAAATTGAAAAATAAAATTCTTAATCTTTGTATATGGATTCAAGTCAAATACGTGCGTGGCACACGCACAAGCGAACAAACTTTCGAAGAGAGCGCTCGTAAGTTAGGAGTGGTCGGGACCACTCCTAACTTTTAAGAGCGCTCGTAGATCTTCACTAATATTGCTTGGTGAATAGGTTTATGAGCTTCTTAAGTTATGAGCGCTCGGTGAATACCGGCCTAAATGTTACCTATCCGGTTTTGGTCGTTCGCCAACGTATCGGATACTAAAGTATCGTAGATACCCTATATCGGACTACGAGGCGAACGCGGCCAATGATTGTTTGACATTTCAATTTCGACCAACTGAAACAAACAGAACTTAAAAAACTTGGCGGGAAAATATTTTCATTTTTTGCTTTAAAAGTTTATAAAATTGTTTTTTTTTTTCCTTAACGAAGTTAGGCAATTTTTCTTAAAATGAAATGTAAAATTCCTGAAATATCCTGGCACAACCGCGATCCAGTTTTAAGTGTTGATATTCAACCAAAAACAGAAAAATCATCATTATATCGTCTAGCATCCGGAGGAACAGATTCTCATGTTCTCATTTGGAGTCTTTCAATCACTGAAACTGGAGAAGTGACTTTGGATGTTGCCGCAGATTTAACAAGGCACCAAAGGGCCGTAAATGCCGTTAAATGGTCTCCAAATGGGGAGCTTTTGGCTTCTGGAGATGATGAAAGTGTAGTGTTTATATGGAAACAGAAGGAAGAGAGTGAACCTATGCATATATTGGAGAATACCAACGAGCATGACAAGGAAATTTGGATAACTATGAAAGTTCTTCGTGGACATATGGAAGATATATATGATTTGAGCTGGGCTCCGAATTCTCTATTTCTTGTCAGTGGATCCGTTGATAACACAGCAATCATCTGGGATGTTCAAAAAGGAAAGTCGGTCTCGATTCTTAAAGACCACAAAGGTTTTGTTCAAGGAGTGGCATGGGATCCAAAAAACCAGTATATTGCTACGCTCAGCACTGATAGGTAAATATCAAATGCAAACCCTTTCCTTCGAATGGAAATACATTCATATTTCATTTTCAGAATTTTGAGAATTTTCGATACGCAAACGAAAAAGGTTGTTCACCGAATCAGTAAATCAGTATTGTCTGTACCAAAGGAAAATGATTTATATGACAAGAAAGTTCGTTTGTATCATGACGATACTCTCCAAACATTCTTTCGTCGTTTATGCTTTTCTCCTGATGGGAAACTCTTATTTACTCCAGCTGGAGTTGCTGATTACGATGGAGCTCCAGCCCTTCTTCATACCACATATGTATACAGTCGATTCTCACTTAAACAACCTTCTTTGGTTCTTCCCTCGCCTGATCAGTATACAGTAGCAGTGAAATGCTGTCCCATTTTATTCAAACTGCGAAACAAAACAGATCCCGGATGTGCTGTTATTCCACTACCATATCGGATGATTTTTGCTATAGCTACAAAGAGTTCTGTGTATCTTTATGACACCCAGCAGAAAGTTCCATTTGGCCTAATTTCCAACATACACTATACTCGTCTGACAGATATTGCTTGGTCCAATGATGGTAGAATAATGATCGTTTCTAGTACAGATGGATTTTGTTCTATAATAACTTTTGATGATGGTGAACTAGGTGAAGAGTATGAAGATTCGAGTATTCTGCAATCCCTGGAACCAGCAAGTGATAAAAAGAATAGTAAAAATAAGCAAAAGGAAAATGTAATTTGCAACAAAAAAACTGATTCAGATATCACTGATACAATGAATAAAAAGAACGCAGAAAATGTTAGGTATCCTTTAGAAAAGCTTCCACATGAAATAATTATCGACAAGGATATTATAAGTTCTGAAGAAAAGTTTGAATCTCCGGAGAAAAAGATGCGAGCAGCAACCCCGATTGTTGTTCGACGGCATCCTAGAACACCAAGTAGTGCGGCTGCTACCATGTCGTCGAACAATACAAAATCCATTGTCTCACCTTTAAGATTCAGTCCAGTTTCAGCGCAGAACACATCTGCAGCAAGTTTAGAAGGGAGCTGTAAAAAAGCAACACCTATAGCATTTCGTCGACAACCACGGGCGCTCATTCCAACAGCTGTAGAAAAAACAGCAATTGTTGAAGAGGCCATGGATGCTTGGCCAACAAAAATAAATTCACCGGAAAAAAGTGTTGACATTCAAAAAATAAATAAATCAGAAGATATCTTCGATTTAAAGGAAAATCCAAACAAAAATCAGAATGAGACATCAAACGATTGTACAGAAGTAATTCATTTGGTCTACGAGGAAACTGTTGATGAAACTTCAAATCAAAATGAAGCTTCAGAAGATATTCACCTTGTTTACGAGGACACAGTTGAAGAAACTCCAACAGACTCCCCAGTTATCGATAGTCAACAAGATCCTGGAAAAACGGACATAGTTGAAAAATCGAATAGCATTCAAGGTACTCCGGAACGAAAAAACACTCGAAGGGTAGAATTAAAAACTATATCTACACCGAAATCAAAAAAAAAATTGTGATAGATATATCGGTACGTTTAATGAATTTATTTTAAAGATAATAAAAGTTACTTTGTTTATTGGAGAATCTTTATTTTACTATCCGACTTAATTCTCTTTTTATCGATGGTTTAGAATGTTATATTTGACATGACATAAATGTTGGAAATGTAGTAATTTTGAGCCCCATGTGGCATCTTTAGTTATAAATCTTTTTATTCATCTTTTCTTCGAAAACTTTTATATTATTAAAAATAAAATTGGGCAAATTTCTTTAAGTAAGATTTGCAAGGTAAAACAGACTATTTTCGAAAACGATGTTTGCGTCAAAAACGCAATTGCAAGATATTTGTGAACGCAAACTGCAAAGGTCAACTGTTCAAAAAACCAAAAGGATATTTGTATGCAAAAGCATTATTTTCGATAACGCAGTTTGCTAAATTCATATGTTCATTAACATCATTTGCAGCGCAACTCTGCAGTAAGCAAATCGAGTTGACGACACAAATATTAATAAGCCATAGAGCGTGTTCTAAAATTCGTTTGCAAGAAAATTGACTAATATTGATCATACAGGGCCCGTATCGCGTAAGACGAAAGCGATCGCTCAATTAATTCACCGTCGTTTTGACTCACCCCCATAACCAGGCCCCAACGTAATAGATTCATACTACTTACGAATCCCGAGAAAATGTATCATACTTCCGTTCATATCGGATAATTCTGTTACGTAATTCTGAGTTCAGAAAATTGGTATCATTAGCCCCGAATGAATGGGAGAGATTTTTCTACGAGCAGATATTTTGGTAGGAGCTATATTCAAAACAGTTTTGTCCACCGAAACAAAAAGAAAAGATGTAAGCTCAGATATAAAATTATTAGGAAAAATATTTTTTTTTGTTTTTAAAAGGTCCAACAAAGTAATTACATACCAACAAAACACCATAACAAAGGCTATTGGATTTGCTCCAATAAAACCTTAAAGTTGCTCAAGAGTAAACTAAATCCACAAAAGAGGAAGTCAACGTCTTTTGGGATAAAGTGAAAGAGAAGAATTAAACAGCCTTGGTCTACCTGTAAAGGATTCCAGCAGCTGGAGGATACATTTACATAATGCTGCAAATAGGACCGTGTAATATTTCGTTTTATTAGAAAAGGAAATTAGTTGAAATTTGTGCCATTCCGATTTCGAAATCTTTTCCTTCTTTTGCCAGGAATCTGAGCACAGGTGCTGCTGATAAGTGTGATTGAAAATGAGAATACACTCGGGTCCAGTTCTTGATCCAGCTCCTCCAATACATTTTTAAATGCAGCTTTACTAGCTCGATAGTTTTTTCTGAATCTTGAAATGGACCATGTATGCAGTTTGAGAAGATAAATTTAAATTTTACTTACATCTTGTCATCATTGTCAAATGGATTAAATGCACCCCCCAAAATATTTCTTTGAATTTTTAATCCGCGTTTTCGTTGCAAATTTTCTCCATTGCAAAAATTGCGATTGCAAATGAATGCATTTTTTAAGAACTAAAAACCAATGTACAAACAAGCGGAATTAAATTCCTTAATTTTATTGTTTGGACGTTTACGTACTGATTTCGAAAGTCAGAACAAATGGTTTATGGGTACTGTCTTATGAGTGCAAGTGATGAGTGATTATACCCGAGTGGAAACTTACAAAATGCAAGTTCAAATTGTTTTCCTTTATAAAAGCTCATGCAATTAAAACAAACAAAATTTCACAATAACTATTGTTTATTTTTAGCAATGTATATAAAAAGTTGTATAAGATAAAGGCATCTATAAAATGTGTATATTATTTTGAATTTTAAGGCCAAATATTTGATTTAATAAATTTTATATGAATATAGATATATGACTAACATGTCAATATTTGTCTACGTCTGTATAAAATACAGATTTTTACATTATTCAAAAAGAAGGCTCTATTTGAGCTTCAATGTATACAATATACAATTGAATGCATACATCAAGCCCTAACAACTATTTTATCGTCAAATTGGGAATTTTACAGGCTTTTAATTTTACATTTGTTAGTTCTTTTTTTAGCATTAAAACTAAGTCTGTCTAGTGCCAGCATTCATTTACATCTTTTGTATGCTAAATTAAATACTGACATTTAACAGGATTAATTTTTATACAAAAGATAAAACAAAAAAATGTATTTCCTGACCAATTTTCATTTGGCGCTAATAATAAAATATCGGTTAGGTCTAGATGTGTATTTTTTTAGTTTTGATATGTTTACACATGTTTTATTTTTTTTTATCAAAGATTTTAAAGAGACATTTTAGAATTCGAATTTTTTCACCTTAAATATAAGTAAACTACTTAATACTAGTACATATTACCTTACGCAATTATTTTATTTGATAACTTTTTATTTATAATTGTGATGTAAAATAAATTGCAATATCGAGTCTCACAACTTTGATTGGTTCGTTATAAAATATAAAAAAATAACTTACAAACACAAAAGTGTAAAGAAGTTGGAATATACTTGAGATTCTCATACAAAAAATATAATTTTTAAGATTCGTATCAAGGTTCGTGGACGGGGTTTATTGGAATGAATTATTAATTAAAAAAACAGGCTCTTCAAAGTGGACGGGAATGTTTGAGAAACAATTAAATTTATGTTGTCCATCAAATATTTTTGAAAACAAAAATAATTTAAGCTGCAAACAAAATTAATATATAAAAACAAAATATTTTAGCAAAATATAACTTCGTTATTTATCTAGCAAATAGAGCCGCCAACAAGATTCCCATAGTGGCTATTGTTGTATTTACTAAATTATCAGCACCTCCATAATATGCTTGTCCGCAAGCGGGTGGGCATACTGGGATGACTGTTTCGAACAAATTCACTTTGGAATCGGCTTGACCTAGCTTGTTAACAGCTTTGCATACATAATCGCCGTATTGTCGCTTTTCAATCGTTATAACTCGCAGAGTCGAATCTGTGAATTCATCAGCCGTTGCAAAATGTGAAATACTGTAATGTTGATTGTTTGACAGTTGAATATCGTCCTTCATCCAAACAATAGCTGGTGGTGGATAAGCTTCAATGTGACACTCTAGGTCCATATCGTATTGAAGGGCCTGACCGAGACGTGGACGTGGGACTGTTATTACTGGTGCAAATTCAACTTCCAAGTTTATATTACGTCGATCGCCCTTGCTTACACCATTATCAGCAACGCAGTAATAAGTTCCTCGGTCTTCTTTTTTTACAGAGTTTATTTTGAGAATGTTACCGGTATAAGTTGCGCTATCTGAAAAGGTACAAAAATGCGGTTTGTGTCATTATCTTTTCTTTATTATAAGAAAAATAATAAATCGAATATCAGTTTTTTTTTAAATAAAGTACTTGTTCATACATACGCCTACTTAACATGAAAAACTCAGTGTGAGCGCAAGGAAAAATAGCTAGCTAAAAATAGCTACAACTCTCCAGAACAAGGTAAGAATACTATAAGGGCCAGCGGATTTATTCATACAAACATATACATTCATATGTATGAGCAAACGAGATTCGTTATATGAAATTGTTTACTACCTCAAGTACAAGGGGATATATAAAATGCCCTTTCGAATTAATAGAAAACTGTTTTGCAACCAAATTGGCTTTATCTAGTAAGCTGAAAAAAGCTATCATTGAAGTCGAACGTTGCAATCAGAGTCTACCTATGTAAGAATTGTTGTCGAATATGAACGTTGCAGTTTTTTTTTAGTTTGTTTTCCCGGTTTTTCTCAATTGGATTGGGTTTATATCTTAAAAAAATGCTTCTCAATTACCTATATCCTCTTTACAGCTCAAACCAAACCAAGATTTTTCTTTCGCTTTGAACTTTTTGACCTTGTCGGAACAAAACTTATCATTCTTTTAAGATTTATGTTTGTTATCATATTTGCACTGGAGTCTATATCACTATAAATATTTGAGATATACCCTCGTCTTTTTTGTAAAATTGTAATTAATTCTTATAATTATTATTGTTTTTGATTTTGGTATGTTTTTAATTCAATATTTTGGGTTAGATATTTCGTAGACCTAAAATTAAATAACAAGACAGACAATAAGTTTTCTTGCAATGATATAAGTGTCTTACAGTCTCTTTAAGCTTACATAGCCATTCATTATTTCTTTAAACACAATATATAAAAGATACCAGTTAACGACTCTCAATGTGAGTTAACTGTAAATTGAATTTCTCATTGGCAAGATTAATTTTAAATAAAGACAGAAAAAGCAGGTTATTTTATTAACTTTATTGGTCTTTTCAAAGAACCTTAACATTGAGGATTTATTAAAAGGTTTGTCTTAAATACCCATAATATATGAATGAAGAAGTCAGTACATGATGTTTTTTCTTAATCATGCATTTATTTTGACATCAGAATTGAGCTGAGCCTGCATTTTTAAAACAAATAAGAACACCTGTTGTATAAAGTAAAAAGCAATGAGTCATTTCTGCTGAATTACATTTGCAACACACGAGACACACTATGTATCTACATTATGTAACGTAAATTAATTTCTGTTTAAAATTTGTAATACTTTTCGTCATTTTTCAGTCTATTTTGGTTTTTATTTATTTTTTTTATTTTGCACTTGAGTTTCTTGAATAAAAAAAAATAACTACATGAATAATGAAAGGTGATAGAACTATAAAAGAAACCTTTGTATCTCTCGGGCACCGTCGCCGTAATGTTTCATGTCTTTCCTCATTTTATCGTTATTTTTTAAAAACAGTGTTCTCATGAAATTGCATTCTTCGCCTAAAAACAATTCAAACGTAATTCTATCTCTTCATGAATTGGCAATCAGTTTACCCTTGACCCTAATCTCGAACGCACTGTTAATTTCAGAGATTCTTTCCACAACACGAATGTGGAAAGTTTTAGCTAGCTCTGTTTTTCCATCGGACCCCGTCTTGGACGAAGATCCTTAGAAGAAAGTGGTCTTCAGGAGGGAGCGGTCAACTCGCCAATTCTATCTAGCATTTACACCAGCGATTACTCTGACAATAAAAGCGTACAGAATAGTCCCAAAAGTCGAGGTGACTGATAAGATCAGCGATATTACTATGACTGGAAGTTAAAAATCAACGTACATATTTCGACAACACATAAATGCTGCTCTGACCAGGGGTACAAGAGCCTTTTTCCTGGCGAAAAAATTGTTTTCCGACTTGATAGCATGGTGAAGGTGATTTGCTAACTGGCCCTCATACGGCCGATGATTGCCTGCGTGGTTCGTTTTTATTTGGCAATCCGGAAGCCTTCTGGACTCTTCTGAAAATGTTCACTTGGAAAAAAATAACACTTCTGATTTTTTTTATATTATACGCGCACTCAAGGGGTTATGAATACCCTTATAATGTTAAACACAGTGCGAGCAATTAGGAAAGTAGGATAGGATGAGAAAGGAGATACCGATGCACATTGATTTTGAATGTCTGCACATTGCAATGTGTAACGCTGAGACGGGTAAAGTATTCCACATTCGTGTAGTGCGTACGTCCGAAATTGGGCTCAAGGGTAAACTGATGAGCATCCCTAGAAGTACGAGTATTACGGTTGAATTGTTTGAGGGGAGGAATGCAACTGTCGTCGTTTTTAATCCCGAAGCCTTCCCGACTCTTCTGAAAGTGTTCACTTGGGAAAAAATGAACAGTTCTGACTCTGAAAAGAAGAGAAATTTGCTTCTGGATTTAAAATCAGAATCGAAACCAGAAGCGCTCACACATTCATATACTAAAACGTGAAACTCGTCCGTTGCCATTCTTTGTATCCTAATTGTGCGAAAGGATTTTCTTTCAATAAACATTATTTTTGATTTTATTCTCTTGCTAAATTTGTAGGAATCCTCTTCCTCGTCTTCGTTGTCACCAAGTGATGATATGCCAAAAAAACAAAAGTGCAGAACTTCGTGAAGGATGTATTAGAAAAATATTCAGAGGAACAGGTAAATATTTAAGCTTTTAAAGTTTAAAATATTTTATTAGTTTTGTATTCTAAATAGGTTCGTATATATGTACATATACAGTCACACCAAACGTGAAAATCGTCCGGGATACCAACTGAGCCCGGACGATTCTCACGTTTACACGGAGACATTCCGGATTGACAATTGAAAACGACATATTTATGTAAGTTGACATACATGTGTAGTTTGTGTAGATATTTATTGCCTTGGCTGAATTACAAAGATTTCAGTAGGACAGTCAGGTTGGAACACAACAAAAGAAAAAATATCTATCTAGTTTTAGTTTTTTAAAACATTTTCATTAGGTTTACTGTAGTTTTAAAATTCTTCTTATTAAAAAATAAAACAATTATAATTATATTTTGTTTGTGTTTTATAAAAAATCTTTCGCATGATTGATTTTTTTGCACTTATGTTATTTTTTATTTACATATACCTTTATTTTCATAATAAATAACCAAAATAACCTATTGAGTTCAAATATAAGATTGCTATTTAAATGCCGTTATCAGTTAAGACTTTATTTTGTTTGATTTTTAACCAGTGTATTCTTTGGTTTGTACATTGCACTTTATTAACTTTGATTTTAACGTTTAGGTGTACATACATATATAACAGATAATAGGTAGAATTAAAAATATTATTTGTACATTAATGATTAAGCTTTAAAAATAATTTTTTAACTGCTGCTTTCAAATTTCAGAGTTCAAAAAGAGCATCTAAACTTGATTAAAATTAATCTCTTGGTTTGGATGATTCATTGTCTAAAAAATAACTGCGCAAAATACGTCGAATTAAATATAATTGCGTTCATAAATAAGTATGTGTTGACATTTTGAAAGCATTTCGCTTCATATCAGCCGAAAATATATTACGAATACCGGATTATATACTCTTTCCCGAATAAATTAGTAAATTATTAATAATTTCTTCGCATATCCTCATACGACGAAGTTTGAACACTTTAAAACCAAATATTGTTTAGTTATATGAGGCGGATTGATTCGAGTTTTATTACACAAACTAATGTAATAGCTCAGGCAAAATCAAACTGTTTCAATATTTGAAAAAAAAAACACATTTAAAATCTTTTTTAAAACCTTTTTTGTAGGATAATGCCTGCACTTTTATTGATGATTTGTATATATATGTTTTTATTATATATTTAGTTTTCCAGCATTGTCCACAGAAACAAAGATGTTTCTAATTTTTACAATGTTGAAAAAATTTTAATTTTTGTATCTATACACTAATACTTTTTCATTTGTGTAAATGTAGAATTCACTTGAGTGG
This sequence comes from Philhelius festivus, assembly GCA_963931855.1. Classification (NCBI taxonomy): domain Eukaryota; kingdom Metazoa; phylum Arthropoda; class Insecta; order Diptera; family Syrphidae; genus Philhelius; species Philhelius festivus. Next base: position 260,394,466 of record OZ007554.1, on the reverse strand, counting down.
ATAACGTTGACCTTGTATTGTTGACATGAACAGGTAGATAAAAATAACGCATTTTATGTGGGTTAATATTTATACATTGTGAATGGAAAAAGCGATCCTCTTTTGTTAAGATACAGCGATTGCGTTTATATACCTGTTTTGCTGCACCTTTTTTATTTTGCGTTTTGGAAATACCTATCCTTAGAGGAATATTATTCGTCCTTAATTTCAAAGCATACAGATACATATAAATATATGAAAGGTTTGTTAAAATTCGTATTCACCTGAACCGAAACAAATTGAAAACTACATAAGAAGTTACAAAAAGTACCTGGTTGAAGTAAATGAAAGCAGAATATATACATATATTCACATGTTCATATATATATGTTAGGATATATTTATTTAAAATCTTTTGCCTTTGAATTTTTTGCAATAATATTACAAAGCTTGTAGAAATCTGATTTGTTTAGAATACAATAAATCAATTTTCTTCTTAACGTCAATATAATTTTGTTTTTACATACATATTATTATGGTTTGGAAGATCTGATTATAAACTATGAACTGAGTAGTCACACATTTACTATTATGTAGTAGCCTAATTTTTTTTTTATTTATCACAATAATCAGTTCATTGAAGAAGAATTTGCTACCGCTACTTTTCAAGAGTTGAACATATTATTTTTGTTATAGGTAATAACTAATTACATTCGCATTATTAAGTTTTCAAAAATCTAAAATAAACTCAAGAGCTTAAACATTTTAAAAGGCCAGATATTTGGAAGCTTCTTATTTTTCAAATGACATTGACCAGTCCATAGGGCTACAAATGTGCCTTTATTTTGCAATTTTCATTAGAAGTACCTAATAGGTTAAATTATGACTAAAATGGGGCTGATCAATTACAAAAAAGCTAAAACTTGTCGTTTACGAATCAAATGTATCTGTCAACTTATTTATACATATTTCACCACCAGCTTAGAGCCTTTCTTTCAAATATATTAATTATTATTACAATTTTAATAATTATGTAATTTAAAATTTTTATTTTCCAAAAACTATCTACATATACATATATAGTAATTTCGTCTTCGTTCAATTGATACATCCTAAGGAGAGTGTTTTGAGACATTCGCATTTTATCATGGATTTTTGCTGACAAGAAAAGTTTTTGAATTTGGGGAACTTTTTGATTGGAAATAGACAAACATAAACTTAGAAATCTTTTACAGAAATTAGATTTTGATATTTGATTAAATATGGCGTACATTTTTTGCATTGAACGACAACCATATAACATTTAACATTTATGTAGAACAGGAAATCATAAACAAACTTTCACAGTAAAATCTATAAAATTTTCTTAAACATCTGCACATTATGTATGTGTGTAATTATATGTTTATGTTTTAGGTATATAAAGTATTTACCTGATTATGGATGTAAGGTGCATACTAACCAAACAACATAATCATTCTTGCGCATATACTGTTCCCTGAAATCCCCGTAGACTTTTAGATGAATTTGAATTACAAAACATGTCAAAAAGGTAAGATTGGGTTTTAAACCAAGCGTCTCAAGTGATTTTTTTTTCGGCATGAAAATATTGATTTTTAAAGAACAAAAAGACATTTGTGAGGGCAATTTGCCTAGAGAAAAAACACATTCTTCGTTAAAGATTGGTTTTATTCGGGATCGAAGATATAAAAAAATTTCAATTATAAGATTTGCAACTGTGTATTTGAAGAAAAAACAGAGCTCACTTACACTTAAAAGATGATTCATACTAACTATGACAAGTGTTTTGTTTCGTCACATGAACTTGAGGAGCGATGACAGAGATGGGGTATGCAATTGATTCGTCTGAACTGAATGAAGTACAGGTGATAATAGTTTTTATATCAATTAGTGCACATTTGAACTGAGCGTATATTTAGTAGTTTTTGGGAATCAAATTATAAATAAAAATCACATAACAAAGTTCAAAATAATATCGTGTTTTATTTACCTGTTGGTAAGATGGCGTTGTTCTCGCGACGCCAGGTTATCGTTGGGGTTGGATAGCCACCAGCATAGCACTCCATTTGCACTTGATTGCCTTCAGAAGCCACAATTGATTGAGTCGAATTATCCGAAATAACAGGTGGCCTTCTTACGGACAGCTTAACACCAGCGGCAACTTTATGTATCACCGAAATTACTACCTGACACTGATATATTCCCGCGTCCGTTTCTTGGATATCTTTGACTTGTAATTTATAAGTTGATGAGTTGGGGTCATATCGGAGAGCAAATCGTGAATCCTTTATGACTAAGGTACTACCCGTTGATAGAAAAACAGGTTCACTGTCCATTTTAATCCAAACCACGGAGTACTCTCTCGCATACTGAACGGAACAATCAAATTCGACGGTGCCACCAATGTCTTTGATTTGCTCCTGTGTGATGTAGGATATTGTTGGTGTTCTTTGCGCATAACTGAATGAGCATAAAAATGCAAGCATTATTGACAAGCTTAAAGCATTAACCATTTTTACAATTATATTGCACTTGAAATAAATATAAATTATTTTGATTTCCCAAACAAAAGACAACTTTGCAAGCACAAGCACACCACACCCAAATAGAGATGATGATTACAAAATAATAACTTTTTACTTAAGAGCGATGTTTCAAGCGCGACTTAATGCGAACGACGATGGAATGCGAATGACAGTCAAGCCAACCACCATCTTTAATCTTATGACTTTTGTTGGTTTGTATATTTGAGTGATGCCACTCTTCAAAAATTAAATCTTGTTTCAATACTTATTTCTTTTTGAAATTGACTTTTTAGCTTTGAGTATATATAATAGGTGCGTTTTATTATTCACAAATCTATCTGGATCCGGATCTGGATTAAGTTTTAACATGTATTACAAAAACAATTTGGGATCTTGTTTTCTATCGGGATCTATTTCAAAGATCCAAAAATTAGTTATAACACTGGCGAGTAGATGGCTTTTTATGATAAGGTAGTGTAAGCTATAGTGTAAAGAAAAAAGACAAGACATAATTTAAAATTTCCAAACCCAAGGATAAAAAGAGACGGGCTTATAACACTGCTGTCAGTAAGATCCGTATCGTTTTATTTTCAAGGCAAGATCCCGATCCGGATCCAGATAGATTTGTGGATAATAAAACGCACCTAATAGGTGTTCGTCTTCGTCTTCGAATTTGGACTTGTTTTTTGGTTGGAATTGTGCCAGTTTCTCAATCTTTACCTCATTACAAAGGTGACACAAACCACTTGCAGGGAATTGATCGCTGATGTCGGAAAAATCATTCTGCTGTTCATCTCTCCTAGTCGAGGCTAAATTACTGCAGTCCAGCTATTGGTAGATCTCTAGATTGTAATCGCCATCCTTGGTAAATCCATTGTATTGGTCACATTGTGGGGAAGCCTCCAAGTAGGGAACCTTAATATTTTGATTACAAAACCAGCAATTAACAGTCACTTTAAAGTTTGATCTTTTTTTTACGTATAATTTGTAAAGAATTAAAACAGTCACAAAGCTTATTGATATGCGGTTTTTTTCGGTTTTTTGCAAACAAGACTGACAATTTACCGAGTGCTTCATAATCATATCACATGCGACCGAGAACGATGTGCTAGGAGAAGGTAAACACAAATTGACAGCATACAGCTGTATCCTTAACTTATAGAAAGTGAGACATCAGCGACCCCTATCACAACTGCAAGTACTACAATGCATTAAGGATAGGAACGAGCCCTCCATATTATATATACTCAAAGCTGTTTAGTAACTCTTTAGCTCCGATCAAACTCTGCTCTGAGCGTACTCGACATGCTCAAACTCTGCTCAGTGCTCTGCTCAGAGTTAAAAAATAAAAACGCTTATATTACTTATAAGCTTGGTAAAACTACAGAGATGTGGTTCTTTCTTCTTTGTAGTTTTTCTTATTATTCTAATATGTTACATTTGACGGAAAGATGATCCCTTGCTATAACAAAGTTAACTTTTATTAAAAACCACTGTGTTGAAAAGTATTATGTGTAACATTTGGCGTTCGTTGGGAAAGATGACCCTTTCTACCAGAATAAAGTTAAATTTTATTAAAAATCGTTGTTTTTGAAAACATTAAAAAGAAAAAGAAAGATTAAAAGTAGTCTTCAGACATTATGTTACTATTATTAACGATCTATATAAATCATCATATAAAAATTAGAGAGAAATCACTGATAGCAATCATATTACAACCATCTCTTTTTTCTTTGATTTTTTTTTTGAAATTGCATATTTCCAACATTAACTTTTTTTCATTTCTAACTTTAATAGAAGTTGTATAAGATTTATTTAGCGATTTGAAAAACTCCTTTTTACTAATCACATGTTGGCTCCATAATAGCTTTCAAATCAAGCAGCATATTCCTTGTTTTTATGATTAATTAAAAACCCAAAGCCATTTTTAACTGAACTTACTGAGTTGCATTTACGTGTATGACTATTATAGGTATTAAAGAAGAATTAGTATTTTTAATGTAAGACATTTAAGTAGATGCGCAGGTTATTAAGAATAAAGCAAATAAAATGATTTTATTAATCGTTACGAAATACGCAGTATACACTCCCTAAACAATTAATATAAATTAAAAAAAAATCGATCAAAGGTCTCAATATTGAAGTTTTTTTTTTAAATAAATATAATCATATAATACTAGTATCGCATGTGGTCGAAATTCGACCATTTGTATTTATATTTAATCAGTGAGCTCAAGAAATTAAAATAAATGATATGATATACTTACACGTAAAGTTCATTTAATGATCCAATACTTCCGTGTAAACAATATTTTTTTTTAAATATTCTGCTATAGATTTTCTGTTATGAATCATAAAAGATTTTCACCTTAAAAGATCTTTTATGATTGGTATTCAGAGGTTCGAACTTTTATAAAAGTCTGTTTTGCCACTTCGAAAACGAGATCTGTTATGAAACTGAACTAAATCTGTTATCATAATAAGCTGTGATTATCTAAAATAGAATAGAAGAATTAAAATTAAATAAATTAAATTTGGTGGTGCAACAGCTCGGAGTGAACCAGGACCTAGTGACTTACAACTCTCAACCTTTCCTGTGTGCGTGTTACCAGGGACGGGGGGGACCTACAATTTTCTGCCGATTCCGAACGGCTAATGAGCAGCACTTTCCATGACAAGAGATACTCTTGGAGAATTTGTCAATTTCTCGCAAGAGGCAGTACACCCCTGAAAAAAACTTTGCAGCGGCTGAGAATCGAACTCGAGACCTTCCGCATGACAGTCCAACGCACTAACCATTATGCCAAGGGGTACTACAGAATAGAAGAATAGAAGAATAAAAGATCTCGCCGAATAGGCCTAATTCTTTCGTTTCGTCATTTGCTAAATGCTCTTGACTTCTGCATTCAGAAATGCGCGTGTGTTTGTGGTGGCATAATTTGATGTGTACCCTTTCTCAGTGCTGCCGTTTTAGTGACTTTGTCACTATATTTAGCGGAATTTTCAAAAGTTTAGCGACAAAAAATTATTTTTTGTCACTAGATAATTCTAGCGACTTTTCTAGTGACTTTTTGCAAGAACATGTGATGATGTTACATCACTGGCATTCGAGTTTGGCACTTATGTTCGATTGACTCTCTTTTTACCACGACCACTGAACTGAATTTGAAACATCACCACACAAAATAAGACCAAAAGGAGTGTGATTGCGAGTGAGCGGGTATATGTTTTAGAAACTAGACTACCTGGTAATTTCGTTTATAGGGATGGTATGGTTTATTTTGTGTACAATTTTAACTGTAATTGTTTTTGTTTGGTTTTGTCGAATCAGCCAAAGTGGAGATTTCGGGAGTAAACTTAACTTTTTTTGTAAGTATATTTATACTTGTTTTCAAAAGATTCAAAAATTCCAATAATGCTTTAGATATTGAAGTCAATGAAATTGATGAAAATGCTATAATGGCTATAATTATTTGTGATTGATTATTTTTATAATAGGTGTTTGAAGTTATTATTAAAACTTCTTACCTTTCCATTAAAAAAATGAAAAGAAGTAATATTTTCTAGACTGAATTTGTTTTTGTTTTTTTTTTTTTTTTTGTTTTAAGATTTTTTTATGTTAACTTAATGTTTATAAGTTTTTCCTTACTATTCAAAATAAATTTTTTGTTATAACTGAATATTTTTTTTTTTTTGACATGTGTACTGAAATTTTTTTCTAGTGACTTTTTTCAAAATTTTAGCATATCTAGCGGATTTTTAAGGTCGATCTAGCGACTCTTTTTTTTGGCTTGCGGCAACACTGCCCTTTCTTTTAGGCCGGGCATTCACGACACAAAATAACTGCGCAAACTGGTGTTTGCGCAGTTTAGTTGTGTTGTGAATGGGGTTGTTTGTGCGGTTTGTGCAGTTAACTGTGTAAAAATTAAAAAATTTTAATATTTTTGCTCAAGTCTTAAATTTGTGCAGTTATTTGTGTCGTGAATGTCAAAAACTGTGCAACCGCTCAGTTGAAAAATTTTATTTACGCTGTGAACATTGTTTTTTTTTTTATAATGGCTGGTGCCGGAGCCGATGTTTATATGATATGAACACATGCTTACAGAATGAAAACTTTTTAAAACTGAGAACTGTGCAGTTTACTTGTATCGTGTTTTGCACAAACCGACTTGAGTGAAATGTCAGTTTGCGCAGTTATTTTGTGTCGTGAATGCCCGGCCTTAGAAGCGATCGCACCAAAAAAGGGTTAAAATCAATTTTGTTTACCTGGTTTCACTTTTTTGCAGCTTTTGATGTTGCATGTGTGCGTAGTGTCCCTCTTCTAGTTTTAAGTAGATGTAGGTACTCTGTTCGGATCGAAACAACAAAGATTGAATGTGAGCAACATGAAACACGTTGGAAGTGAACTTTGTTGACAAACATCTGTGTGTATGGTGTATTTATCATTTTAGACATTTTGTATGGAGAATCCATGATTTCTATTTCTATTTTCTATTTCTATTTTCACATGCAAATAGTCGACGAATTCACATAATCTCTTCTGATGGCACTTCTAATTAATATTAACTTTCAAATGGTATATTTTTATTGTCGGGCGTTCAGTTTAAGTATATAAAAAAGGAACTACAAAAAATTGTTAACGTATTATTATATAGATTATATACTTTGCGATGTGATTCTTGGTCATATTCTAAGAAAAAAATTGTTCTACAGTAAAGTCTGATTTTTAACTTTGACATCACTTTTTGACGATTAAAAAAAAGGCTAACTTTGGTGTACCCTGACCCATGTTAAGGTCAATTTCTCTGTCAGTACTAATAGTACGGACCTCATTTTAGACTTTTTTTTAGTAGAAATACTAACCTTTAAAACTACGTTTAAGTTGAGCTGATATGTTTTTAAAGTTGCCAGATATTCAATTTTAAATGGTGTTCAATTTTTTTATCCGAGCAAAATTTTGACTTTGAGGTAGGTAATTTTTTTTTCAAAAAATACGTAATAAACATAAACTCATTAATATGTGCGCCCAAAAACTAATACATTTTATGATACTTGGGAAAATCTAATACAGGTAAAATTAAAAAAAAAATGATTTTTTTTCCCTGAGGTGTAAACAATAATTTGTGTAGTTTTAAGTAAGTTTTTATTTTATGTACACATAACCACAGTCATAATAAGTGCTCAAAGTACCCTCCTGCGTTTTCAATGCATGCTAGAACCCGTTTTTGGATTTTATTTTGAATGTTTATTCTCTTGCCTTACTTTTAGTGATTCTTCCGCAATACGTTGTTCTAATTCAGTTAAAGTAGCTATTTCAGATGAGTAAATGATTTCTTTCATTCGTCCCCATAAAAAAAAATCCCAGTACAGTGAGATCGGGAGATCTTGCAGGCCAGTGAATTGGTCCATTTCTCCATGATCCATCGATCACCGTATTTTCATCCAACCAATCCTTAACTTCACGACCATAGTGGGCCGGAACACCATCTTGTTGGAAATATGATGAAGCTAGTTGAAGCAGTGGAACATCCTCCAATAGGTCTGGTAGATTTTTGTAAAAACTCCAGATAGTTAGTAGAATTAAGTCGGGGTGATAATTTGAAAGGCTCGATTACTTTATTTTCAATTATACCTGCCCACATATTGACATATCTGTGCTGAAATTATCTTTGCCGTCTTGAATGTGGATTGCTCGAAGCCCATGTGTTTAGATTATGGAAATTCGTAATACCATCTCTTTTGAATTGAGATTCGTCTGTCCAAAGAATTCTGTTTATAAACCAGTTACAAAATTTGAGTCTCTTTTAAAAATCATCGGGAAGCAGTTCTTGCACAGGTGTATGGTGATATGGATACATATTTTCTCCATACAATATACTGGAAAGTCTGTGTTTGGAAACATTAAACTGTAGAGCCAAGTGTATGAAGGATCGATTTCAACTGCTGCCAGTATTCTTTCATCCACCGAAACTCTTCTTGTGCTTGCAGCTCCCGCGTTAGGTCTTGATGCAGTTGGAACTGATCCAGTTTCTCAAAGCCTTCGAAAAGTATATCCAAAAACATTTCTAGAAGGAAGTCGTCTGTTAGGATAAAGTTCCTGGTATCTTCGTTGTGCTCTTCTTGAATTTAAACGAATAAAATGTCTGCGTATTCTTCTCTCGTAAATGAAGGCATTTCAAACAGCGCTCTTATCCAACTGTAATCGTGACTTAACATGATAATCTGATGATTTAGTTAATTTACCCATTAAACATTCATACCCCAAATTTAACTCTCCCTGAGAAGGGGTAATGTAATTAGGGTTCTGACAGCAAGTCAAGTAGGCATAAGTATACTTTTAACCCTTTTCATGATTGCACAGTCTTAAAAATTACTTAAAAACTATATCAATTCTTGGAAAACCACTCCAATTGCCAAGTGCTGCAATAAAAGTAGGTAAAAAACCCAAAATTCGATTTTTTACCTTTTAGATTTTCCTAAGTACCTATCATAAAATGTATGGGTTTATGGGTGCACTTATTATTGTTTTGTTCATCAGGTAAAAATAAGAAAACTTTATGTTTATTACGATTTTTTTTGAAAAAAACTTACCTCAAATTGAATATCTGGCAAACCTAAAAACATATTAGCTGAATTTAAACGTAGTTTTAAAGGTTAGTATTTCTACTAAAAAAAGTCTACAATGAGGTCCCTACTATTAGTACTGACAGAGAAATTGACCTTAACATGGGTCAGGGTACACCAAAGTTAGCCTTTTTTTAAATCGTTAAAAAGTGATGTCGAAGTTGAAAATCAGACTTTATTGTAGAACGTTTTGCTTTTAGAATATGACCAAGAATCACATCCCAAAGTATGGCACACGAATTATTGGAGACCCTCTATATAATATATTTATATCTTAATTTTATATAAAATAATTAATATAATAGATTTATTTTTAGAAAAATATTCTTACTTTACTTATTTTCAGCAAAGAATTATGAGGTTGATGAATTTACCGATTCATTTTAAACTGCTTAAATTTTTTAATACTGATAATTTCCTATTTTCAAAATTAAAATAAATTAAACAAACCGTATAATAAATTAAAACTCCATAAAATGAGTTCTAGATCTACTGACACTACCCCATAGAACATGAGATGTAAAATAGCTGGTAACGTTTTAGGCTTTCGTATTCAATCTTATTTCAGTTTCATTTTTCTATATCGCAAGTTCAAACGTATGTTATATCCATTACTAATAATTTATAAATTATTCTTCGACGTTTTGAAATGTTAGACACACAGAAAATGAATATGATAGAAAAAATAAATGCTGCAGATGATAAGGCGATAATCACTTTTTTATCGTATAGTTTAATATTAGTTGGATTCCACCAATAAATAGAAGTGTTGTATATTTTATCTTAATTCAATTTTTATTATGTATATCGCATGTCTGGTTTTTTATGTATATAATTTAATACCCACTTATAGTAAAACGATATGATAAGGACATGATAAACAAAGCTCCAAATATGAAAACAGAAAATAATTTTAAGAGTAAATGATATTACTAATATTATAAGTTAGATTTCATTTACTATTTTAGAAAAGAACTCATAGCACAGACATTGAACGGGGCTTGAATCCAATATCACACAAACATATTAGAAGAAGAAGAGAACAAATAAAATAAAGATAAGAAATTAAAAGAAAAGAAGAAGAAATGTAAAAAATAATGTTTCTTGAGCGCCTTTTAAAAACTGGCAACTAAATCAAATTTGATTTGAAATTAATCTACTTTTTATTAACGAACGAGAGAATTAATATTGAAATTGACGATTCTGGTGGCTAGAAGGCGTTGATAAATTAAGCAGATACACAATTGTTTCAGACCCTATTTAGACTGGGAAGATTAAGAATAGACTCACATCCATTTGTAGGCAAGAAAAGTGCGATGTTAAAGTTCTCGTGATCGTGGGAAATGAAGAAAACCTAAAAACTGGACTTGAGAGTCCTTTTTATATTCAAAGTTTATTCCTTTTTACTTGCGATATAGGTACTATAGGGCAAGTTCTGCATTTGGAAAAAAAATCGAACTCGAGATTTTGATCAAAGTTGTGATAGCGAAGACGAAAAAAGTGGGTCCGACAATTCCGTCTGTCTGTCTGTATGTCTGCACTTCGAACTATAGCCTAAACTACCGGAGGTATTTTCTTCAAACTCGGTAGTTAAGGGTCTTCGGTGATTCCCTAGAGGAGAAATTGAATTTTTTTTTAGCTCTAAAACTAACGGTACCCCCCATACACCCGTAATGCAAAATCTTATTTCGAAAACGGCTCTAACGATTTTGTTAAAAAAAAAAATTATGTGTGATATTATGGACATGGACTATATTTTTTTTTATAAAAATTTTAAGGAAAATTTAGTACACAAAAAACATGTTTCAGTGTGTCTGTATGTCTGTACCTCTCACTACAGCCTAAACCACTAGACCTATTTCTTTCAATCTCGGTGGTTAAGGGTCTTCGGTGATTCCCTAGAGGAGAAATTGAAATTTTTTTTAGCTCCAAAAATAACGGTACCCCCCATACACCCGTAATGCAAAATCTTATTTATCTCGAAAACGGCTCTAACGATTTTGATAAAAAAAATTAGGTGTGATTTTATGAACATAAGCTACATTTTGGTCAAACACAATTTTGGGGCAAAATGTTATTAGGGGTACCTGCCATAGACCCGTTTTTTTTTTATTTTCGACTTTCTCATTAACGGCTCTAAGGATTTTATAACCCAAAATTTTCAGCAGGAGTCCCCTTAAGTTTAAAATAATATTGTATATAAAAATATTCGAAAAAATATTTGTTGGGTTTTTTTGAAAAAAAAAAAAAATTTAAATCAATATCTTCAAAACCTATGAACGATTATTTTTTGAAATTATTTCCTAAAATCAATATTATTTAATACTTAAAATTCGTATCCCACATTTTTTTCTTGAAAAATTTTAGAGAAATTTCTTATATAAAAAACTTATTTATTAATAAAACGTTTTTTTAAAGCTTATTTGCATAAATTCATACTTTTCCGGAAACCAGACGGCAATTTTATGCATTTTAACATTACTATCTCATTAACTCCATGTTTTATATTTATGAAATGTATCTTAAATTCCAAAGTACTCTTACATAAGAGCAAGTTCGTGCGATCCAGTCGTGCATTTTATTTTATTTCAATCTGTAACTGCAAACTGAGGTTTTCTGAATGGTTATAGCACCCTATTCTACAATTTTGTCAAGATCGGAATTAAATGTGCTTATCATACGCTGTCATTGCAGAGTTACTTCCGAAGAAGAAGGACGTGGATCTGGAAACGAATATGAAAAGCTGAGGGTACTTTCGTCAGCAGAATAATGTAGTAGATTAGAAGATACAGAAAAAAGATCATTGATGAAGATTATTAAGAGAGTCAAAGACAAAACGGAGCCTTGGGGCACACCAGAATTTCTTTCGTAAATATCAGATTTCAAACCGTCCAAAACAACACGAATTGGACGGCATGAAAGGTAATTTTTAATCTATAACGAAGATGAGATTCATCGATGCTAAATGCACGCATTTTCGATAAGAGAGCTTCATGCTAAACTCTATATCAAATGCTTTAGAAATATCTTGTGCAATAACCTTGGTTTCATCAAAATGGTGCAACGATTTGTTCCACTTTTCGGTGAGATATGCCATCAGATCACCAGTGGATATATTGCTACGAAAGCCGCTCTGCCGGTCATTAAGAAGCTTTCGTTCTTCAAGATATTTCTTAAGCTGATTATTAATCAGCGTTTACAAATCTTCAGAACAATAGGGGATATACCATCTGCACCAGCGGATTTGTGTATTTCAAGACCTTTTAAGACTCTTGCAACTGTACGAGTGCGAAAGAAGATTCGTCCCATAAAATCTTTTACGCTCTTAAGAACAAGAGGAGTCATAACAGTATGCGGTAGCGTCGGATAAGCAGAAAGCAAGGCTGCAAGCAAATTTGACTTCCCTTGCGAGCTATTCATGTGAGTGTTATTGTAAACGTCCGTTGGAACCGACGAACAGCTGGAATTTCTAATAATTTTCACAAAAATGACCAAAAATTGTTTCTAAATTGTAGTATTTTTTTCCGTATAATTTGATCATGTAAAAACTTGCTTTGTTTAATGTGAGCATTGTTTGTATTTTTTCCGGTATTCCTCAGTTTGGCGGATTTCATAACAAAGAGGAAGCTAAGCTCCCTGGACCTAATAACCTCTTTACAACCATATCGTACCAAGAATTCTCTTTTGGTTTTATGTTTTAAGTCCTGTTAGGGATAGTTTTCATTCTGTTGAGAATAATAAGGTCAATAAAACAAAAAAGCTTAGATGTTTTTAAATAAACACTTATCCCCTCTATTACTGTTTGCGAATCGAACGTTCGAGGTGAGATTTTTTCACTAGCGAACTAACACATTCGACATAGCTACGGTTGGCGAACCTTACAATTCGAGTTCGAAATTTGATTGTTTATTAAAAATATCAAATATATGACATTAAGGCCAAATCAAAGGTTCTCGATTCGCCATTCAACATTTTTAACTAATAGGTATGTGTTTTGGAACAGAACCTAAGTGAATTTACGTTGAGCAACCCTAAATTTGACAGATAAAGAACTCAAACACAACTACACAAAAAAAAATTAAAAAGAACACAAACAACTTCAAACCAAATAACTTTTTCCCTAACGTATATAGATACATTATTTCTATTAGTTTAGATGAAAATGAAGTATGTGTATATCGCTAATTCACAAAATAAAAACTTAATTTTATTGTTGCAAGGTGCAAATTCATTGGGCTTGAAGGTACAGATTTGTTTATTCATCGCCAGTCGCAATTTCGCGAAATTCTTCTAATATTTAATCTATTTACAAAACACATCTTAAATAAAATGCACGACTGGGTCGCACGAACTTGCTCCTATGTAATAGACTAGGAATTTTAAAAACGAATGTTATTAGAGAAAAGCTGTTCATAAGCATAAAATGAATTTTTAAATTCTTTTAGTAGTAAGAGACAAAAACATAATGCTATCCAAATATGAATTTATGCAAGAAGAAAAATTATAAGTCGTTGTAGTGGTTTCTTAAAAAAAAGCTTTTATGTACAAACTTTTTCAAAGCTTTTTAAGAAAAAAATTTGGTACGCCAATTTAAAGTTTTTATTATTGTTCGAATAAAAATAAAATTTACAAAACAAAAATATTGAGCCGTTTCTGAGATATCGAATTTTCAAAAAAAAAGAAAAAATAGATTTTTTTTTCAAAAATTCAAAAATTATTTATTTTAAAGTTTTGAAATGCAATGTGTTTTAGACTTTTTAGAAGCTTCTCTATAAAAATTTTCATTAAGATCCGTTATGTGGATAATGAAAAGTTCAAAATTCGAAAAAAATGGTTCTATGGTAGGTACAAGCTGTAATATCTTAATTTCAATTTTTTTTTATTAAATTAAAGATCGTTAAAATTAATTGAAAGAAAAAAAAATTTATCAAAATTCTCGGAACCGTTTTCGAGAAAAATACGATTTTTGAAAACCATTTTTTTTTTAATTTTTTAGCATTTGTATTGTAGGTACCTTTATTTTTAGGTAAAATAAAAATTTTTTTCTCACATCTTGTAGATTATATTGAGAAACTTTTATTTATCAAGATTAAAAAAAATCTAGCGAGGGGTTTTCGAAATATTGAGTTTTGAAAAAAAAATTTTGAAGTTTTTTTTAAAACTGCAAAAAATTTTTTTTTGAAAATTTGGAGTACACAATTCTATTCAGGTTTTTGGAGAGCCTTAGCAAAAAAAAAATTATCAAAATCGGTTGTACCGTTTTTGATAAAATCAAAAACAAAAAAAATGGTTCAATAGGGGGTTCCCTCAATAACCATTTTTCTGAAAATTTTTTTCAACAAATACCTAGCTTTAATTAAATGAAATTTTTTTGTGTTTTTATTTTTAAAATTTGTCGAACAGTTTTTGAGAACAAAAAATGTTTATAAAATTTCGTTTAAAAAAATTCGTATGGCAGGTACCGTTATTTTTGGTCTTAAAAAATCAAATCAAAAAACATCCGGGCGGAAAAAATTAAAACTTATATCTACCAAGTTTGAAGAAAATCGGCCGTGGCGTTTAGCTGCAATCGAACGGACAGACAGACAGACAGAATTGCGAGACCCACTTTTTTAGTCTTCGCTATCATCGTAATGTCAACTTTGATCAAAATCTCGAGTTCGATTTTTTTTCCGAATGCATAACTTGCCTTATAGTACCTACATATAAGTGGCAAGTAAAAATCAAATAAAACATCAGTAAACATTTTTACTTCGATTTGCTTTGGTATGAAATGACCATTGTCAATCTGGATGGAGTATACTTTAAAAAGATAAAGCAAATATATGCTACTATTAAAGTGAGACGAGTTCCTTAACGTTAAAGTATAGTTAATATCATTTAAAACTAACAAAACAGTCGGTTTTCGTTTTATACCTAATATTGAGAGTCGACTCCCATTCTGAAATTGATTTAAAGGAGGTTTTAAATGTTTAATGTTTTGCGCCAATATTTTCTACAACATCCACTTTGATTTGACCATAGTTCTTAAATAGGTACATACATACGTACATACATATGTAGAATGTATGTAGATAAATACAACAATAAAATACACAAAAAATGGGACCTTATTCGGAATTCCACCCGCCCCCCACCAAAATTAACTTTTTTTTAACGAATAGATAAAAAAGTGTTTGCTGTTGATAAAAAACATCAAATTATGGAGGAGAAACACTTTTTTATGGTAAAAAAGTGAAGTATAAGCGGACCACCCACAGTACTATAACTAAAACTACTTCTTTTTTATGGGATATTTGCTTTTTTTGCTTGCTTACGCATTACGGCGTATAAACAGTGAGATATGTATGTATGGGGGGCCATGCTGCCCCCCTGCAACCCCCCTGCTTGGCCACACTATAGGATTTGAGGTAGGTGCGAGGTTGGGTGTATGCAAGGTTTCTTTTGCATTTACAGAATCTGGATTTAAGGAAACTTTGAATTTACTCTATATTATACTCGTATATATTCATTTTTTTATACTTCACTTTTTTACCATTAAAAAGTGTTTCTCCTCCATAATTTGATGTTTTTTATTCAACACTTTTTTTTTAATGAATCGATAAAAAAAGTGTATTTTGGTGAGGGGGAATTCCGAATAAGGACCAAAAAATGTTTAACTTATATTTATAGTAATGAACTATTAGTTATCTTTTTACCTGAAATGTCCTTATGTTTGCCATATTTATTAACTATGTATATCTTTTCGCTAACTTGTTTGCTATGTACCAAAACTACCTATTTAACCTACTAAGAGTACACAGTAGGTACACCCTTCCGCACAACTCAGCAAGTACCTGGTTTGATTATTCAAATTAAGGTTTTGTATTGATATAAAAGAAGCTTTTATTGTTGTAACTTGCCTAAAATCAGCTCCCCGCAACCCTCAACCCGCACCCACATTTGCACGAAAAAACACAAATACCATATCTAAAATATATTTGTTTTTACTCGCTCTGATCTGTAAATACAAAAAATACATATCTATAATACCTATATTTTTATCTATAGGAGGTATAGTAACAGCAATATACATACATTAATGTGTTGTTTTGATTGAAGAACTCTCTAGGTCTATTCGCCAGTCGCCACAGCCATCGCCTTCGCTGTTTTGAGTAGAGGTTCACTTTCGATCAGTAAAACCGCTAACGAACAGTTCAGTTTTGGATTCGCCACAATGGGGAGCAGCAGCCAGTATCTTACAATGGTTTGAACCGCTTTGATCATATTTTTGTTTATACATAATCTCTGTTCGTGGAAATTTTTTAAGACGATCGGGCAAGTGTTTTAAAATTTGTTTGTATATTAAGATAAATTTATCTATACTGTTTTTGTTTGCGTTGATTCCACGGAAGTTATTATTTTTAAGTTATCTTTAATTCTTTTCGCGCTTAAAAGTGTCAACCAAATATAAATGTATACATGCTTATTTAATTTAAAATTATATAAGTAAAAATAAAACATATGTAAAACGCTTATTTTCCGTCACAAAATTTTAAACAAAAACTGTGTGATGAGTGTCATTACTACCATAAATTATAATCTCTAATCGTTTGTCAAATGCTAAATTGGATTTGTTATAGTTATAGAAATACCTACCTACCTATTGTTGATCTTGAGGGGTGAGTTAATTTAGCTACAAAGTTTTAAAATAATTTGTATTACTTTCAAATAGTAGGTGTTTTGAAAAGCTTGCATTAAGCCGACTTTTTTTTCTATCATGAAAAACATGTGTATCTACCTAAATTATTGAAGCTCATGTCATGTATGTACATATACATATGTATGTGAATATATACATATTTTAAGAGAATGCTAATATCAGTATTGAGTGCTATAGAGAAAGAGAATCTCAAATTTACAGTGACGGATTTATGACATGGATGCACATTGGGCTATTTTATATAAGGGGCGAAAATCGATATAGATTTTTTTTTTTTTTAATTTTGATGATTTGAATGTGTTCCTAGCCACCTTTTGAAAGCAAGCATACATCATATGATTTAATTAAAAAAATTAGAGTTTTTGTTAAAAAAAAGGCCTAAGCGTAGAGCCGTTGAAGTAATTCAAACAAAAACCATATTTCGTGTACGAATAAATAAGTAGATCATTTTGGTTTTTTATATATTCGCTTATTTGAAGGATAACTTGTTTGTGACAAAAATGGAAATTTAGCTTTTTGACGTACATTGATATTGACGAAGCAAAATATTAACCTTATTTTTGAATAAATACTTCGTATTAAAAAAGTAAAGCAACTGCATTTGACAAAAATGAAAGTGTAGATATGTACGTGACATGTACACAATGACGGTTGAGATTGATTGAATCCTAACAACACTGTTATTTTCCTTTTGTTACTCCAAGCACTTCTTTGGAACTCCCAACATTCCAAATGTAGTTTCATTGGCAGTTCAGAGTGATGTTTTTGAAGTGTTTTTACTTCTCGATTTTATTTAAGAGTTAAGTCTAAACATATATCTTTTTCGTGGGATGTGGGTATATTAGGGAGACCAATTTTTATATTCTATTGGAATCAAAATGTGGGTCAAATTTCGAGTCAATTTTTTTATTTTTTAGGGGTACCTACTTAATATTACGAGAACAATCCTCCAAGAGCATGAAAAAGTGTTTTTTATCTTAGCCATATGATTTCCGATGCAGAAAATTTTACGGCCCTTCCCCATTTCAATTGACAACACGTATACATTTATAACTTGAGACGGGAGTATAAAGATCTTGGTTTTCTCCTAGTTGTCATGTCGCCCCAGCAAACATATTCATTTTTTATTGGAACCGCAAAGGAGTAAGACACTGCGAAAACCAATGCAAAATTACATAAGTATAGATATCTAAAAATTAAAAATCTGTGGGGCGGAAAACCAGGAACAAGTTACTTACAATCTTAACCATTTCCGTGGGATTTCGTGTTACTAATCGCCAGTATTGCAGAAGGAAGTAAATGTTTTTTAAAAGAGTTAGAATTTATAATAAAAAGTGTAAGGAGTTTCATTTTCGTAAAATTTGAAAATTTTCATATCTCAATAATAATCATCAGCAACGTGTCAAAAACATAATGTTAGATTTCTACTTGAGTTTGAAAGAACAAGAACATTTTAAATAGGGTGGCTTAAAATAGAATGAATAGACATTGGTATCACCTACTCTGTCTTGACAAACTGCGCTTTTTAAAGACAAAAGTAGTTAGCATAACACTTTCTTCATCTTATCGGCCAACCGAATACAAATTATAGTTCAAGCGTATTTATTCAAAACAGAATACTTGTCGGTTATTCTATTTAAACGAAAGAATATTGTATATGTGGATATTTCGATCTACTAACTAAACAGACCATTTAAGGAAATAAAAATGGGCCCTAAATCCATCCCTGCATAATAATAAAGTGCAAAGAGACGGGAACAGAGAGAGAATCTTAAAACAGGAATGCATTTCCGTGCGTTGCATTATTTTTTTGTGTAGCTGCCGATGAAATTGGTTTTCATATTTTAAGTTCAAAAATAACCTGTTTGAAAGAGACCAAGAAAACGATATTTTCATTGTTGATTATTGAAATAAAAATGTTTTTCATTTAACGCAAGCAAAAGCAATGTACAACCTCGATTAAATGTAAAGTTTTGTATAATATAAAAATGTATACTTAAGTATATGTACATACGTGCTTATTACTTCAACTTCATACAGATAAAGCAAGTAAAATTGATATGAGAATACAATAAACAATAAAGATAATAATGAACAATGAATAAAATATAATATGTAGTTACATGAATGCAGGTTAAGTTATTGTTTTCAGTTTTTGTTTGTTTATATAAAATTGGGTGAGTATATTAATTTAAAGGGAAAAATAAGACATAATTTTTCTTAATTTGAATTCTATATATGTAGTATGTATGTAAATATGTACAAAATCGTTCAACACCCACGCATTTGCAGTTCATTTTCTTACAGAAATTATGTGTAGGTAGTTATTATTTACCCCCCCCCCCCTTTTACTTGCAGCTTATAGGTATACTATAAGGCAAGTTATGCATTCGTAAAATAATCGAACTCAAGATTTTGATCAAAGTTTACATTACGATGTTAGAGAACACGAAAAAAGTTGGTCTCGCAATTCTGCCTGACTGTTCGAATACAGCACGGCTCGGTCGATTTTCTTTAAACTACCTACCAAGTTAAGCATTTTTAAATTTTTCCCCCATACGTTTTTTCTTTTTCTTTTTTTTTAAACTAAAAATGGAAAAAAAAATCAGCAACATTTTTATAAATGATAACCCTCCTAGAACCATTTTTCGTTTTTGATTTTCTCAAAAACGGTATCAACGATTTAGATCATTTTGTCTATGCTAAAGCTATTTTGTATTCAACTTAAAAAAAAATGGATTTGTAAACATAAATAATTTTTCTTAAACTCACTATTTCGGAAACAAAATGCTTGATTTTTTTTAAACTTGACAATTGAAAGTTTTTTAATACAATCTGTAAGTTGAAAGAAAAAACATATTTTATTTAAAAATAACGGTACCCACCATACAACTATTAAAAAATTGTTTTCGAAAATCGTATATTTCTCTAAAACGGCGCCTAAAATATTGATAACATTTTTTTTATATGAGATATAACTGGCTACACCTACCATAGGAACATATTTACGAATTTTGAATTTTTCATTATGGGCATAACGGATTTTAATGAAATTTTTAATAGAAAAGCTTCTAAAAGTTTGAAAAACATTTAATTTCAAAACTTAAAAAAAATATATTTCGAATTTTTGAAAAAAAAAATCATTTTTTTTAAATGTTTTAAAATTTTTGTATTTAAAAACTTATTTTTTAAGAAACCACTACAACGACTCGCAATGTTTGTTCTTGCATAAACTAATATTTGCTTCAATCACATGGCATCCTGTTTTAAGCTCCAACTACTAAAGGAGATGCTTTAGTCATGAAATGAATTTTATGGTCATGAACATTAGTAACATTAATTTTTGAAATGTTTAGTCTTTTATATAAGAGCAAGTTCGTGCGACCTAGTCGTGCATTTTATTTAAATTGCTCTTTTTCAAGCTTTAAAAGATCTAAGATTATGTAAGTTTTCTTTAAACAAAAGAAACTTCAAAGGTAGATATATCATTCATAGATAAAAATATATAGGGAAAATATAATATGCTAAAATAATGTTACGAAATAATAAGTTCAAAATTTTTCAAAATGTTTAGATCACTGAGTAAAAAAGGTTTGGTATTTAAGATTTTTGCCCGGACCAGTTTCATCTCTGATTCAAAATTTTAGACTGCTGCATGGTTTAAAAGACCAGCACAGGTTATAAACAGGAATAGTGCAATAGAAGCTATAAAATAAAAACAAATAATAGAATCTATGTTTCAGGTCACGAGAATGCAGTCTTTAAAAACCATCCATTGAATTCGACTAAAAGATTATAATCATTGACTTCGCTTCTCAAAAAAAGAGAAACAATGCGAAGTACACATATTTTGCAAATGAATGTCAAGTATAAAAAGATGACAGTACATACATACATAAATGAATAAAATAATTTTAATGTGGACGTTTATGGTGATAGCAGAATTTAAATTCGGAATCTCAAAGTTAAGTCAATGAATGCAATCTTCTGATTGCCATTAAAGATTGCTTTCAACTTAGATTTCACACTTCTACACACATACAAAGTAAAAGCATACATACATACATTAAATTACAGATTGCCTTGGTTGTACCATTTTTACTTGCGACTTATAGGTACTATAAGGCAAGTTATGCATTCGTAAAAAAAATCGAACTCGAGATTTTGATCAAAGTTGACATTACAATGATAGTGAAGACGAAAAAAGTGGGTCTGGCTATTCTGTCTGTCTGTCTGTATGTTCGATTGCATCTAAACGGCTCGGCCGATTTTCTTCAAACTTGTAGATATGGGTGTTGATTTTTTACCCCCGGATGTTTTTTGATTTAATTTTTTAAGACCAAAAATAACGGTACCTACCATATGGTTTTTTTCGAAATCTTATAAGTATTTTTTTTTCTTCAAATTAGCTTTTTTGGCCTTTAGTCCACAAAAATTGGCGTTTCGTCCGGGTGATCTCACATGGACTCATCAGTTGACTTGTGAGGACCTTGTCAATACGCAATTTTTGTTAAGTTCAGTTCATCTTACATGAATTTTTTGACAAAAATCCAATGTGAACTATATCCAACAAAGATTAGGATTGTAATCATTAATGTTGGAATTTTTTTTTTTTTTTTTTTTTTTGCCCGTGGCCTGGCATTGAATATTTATATGAAGGTTTTTATAATACAAACTCTATATACTACTGAAATAAATCAGCCAAGTAGAAGACTTAGCACTATTATTGGACTTGTTGAATTATTGATTCAAATTAGCTTTTTTGGCCTTTAGTCCACAAAAATTGGCGTTTCGTCCGGGTGATCTCACATGGACTCATCAGTTGACTTGTGAGGACCTTGTCAATACGCAATTTTTGTTAAGTTCAGTTCATCTTACATGAATTTTTTGACAAAAATCCAATGTGAACTATATCCAACAAAGATTAGGATTGTAATCATTAATGTTGGAATTTTTTTTTTTTTTTTTTTTTGCCCGTGGCCTGGCATTGAATATTTATATGAAGGTTTTTATAATACAAACTCTATATACTACTGAAATAAATCAGCCAAGTAGAAGACTTAGCACTATTATTGGACTTGTTGAATTATTGATTCAAATTAGCTTTTTTGGCCTTTAGTCCACAAAAATTGGCGTTTCGTCCGGGTGATCTCACATGGACTCATCAGTTGACTTGTGAGGACCTTGTCAATACGCAATTTTTGTTAAGTTCAGTTCATCTTACATGAATTTTTTGACAAAAATCCAATGTGAACTATATCCAACAAAGATTAGGATTGTAATCATTAATGTTGGAATTTTTTTTTTTTTTTTTTTTGCCCGTGGCCTGGCATTGAATATTTATATGAAGGTTTTTATAATACAAACTCTATATACTACTGAAATAAATCAGCCAAGTAGAAGACTTAGCACTATTATTGGACTTGTTGAATTATTGATTCAAATTAGCTTTTTTGGCCTTTAGTCCACAAAAATTGGCGTTTCGTCCGGGTGATCTCACATGGACTCATCAGTTGACTTGTGAGGACCTTGTCAATACGCAATTTTTGTTAAGTTCAGTTCATCTTACATGAATTTTTTGACAAAAATCCAATGTGAACTATATCCAACAAAGATTAGGATTGTAATCATTAATGTTGGAATTTTTTTTTTTTTTTTTTTTTTTGCCCGTGGCCTGGCATTGAATATTTATATGAAGGTTTTTATAATACAAACTCTATATACTACTGAAATAAATCAGCCAAGTAGAAGACTTAGCACTATTATTGGACTTGTTGAATTATTGATTCAAATTAGCTTTTTTGGCCTTTAGTCCACAAAAATTGGCGTTTCGTCCGGGTGATCTCACATGGACTCATCAGTTGACTTGTGAGGACCTTGTCAATACGCAATTTTTGTTAAGTTCAGTTCATCTTACATGAATTTTTTGACAAAAATCCAATGTGAACTATATCCAACAAAGATTAGGATTGTAATCATTAATGTTGGAATTTTTTTTTTTTTTTTTTTTTGCCCGTGGCCTGGCATTGAATATTTATATGAAGGTTTTTATAATACAAACTCTATATACTACTGAAATAAATCAGCCAAGTAGAAGACTTAGCACTATTATTGGACTTGTTGAATTATTGATTCAAATTAGCTTTTTTGGCCTTTAGTCCACAAAAATTGGCGTTTCGTCCGGGTGATCTCACATGGACTCATCAGTTGACTTGTGAGGACCTTGTCAATACGCAATTTTTGTTAAGTTCAGTTCATCTTACATGAATTTTTTGACAAAAATCCAATGTGAACTATATCCAACAAAGATTAGGATTGTAATCATTAATGTTGGAATTTTTTTTTTTTTTTTTTTTGCCCGTGGCCTGGCATTGAATATTTATATGAAGGTTTTTATAATACAAACTCTATATACTACTGAAATAAATCAGCCAAGTAGAAGACTTAGCACTATTATTGGACTTGTTGAATTATTGATTCAAATTAGCTTTTTTGGCCTTTAGTCCACAAAAATTGGCGTTTCGTCCGGGTGATCTCACATGGACTCATCAGTTGACTTGTGAGGACCTTGTCAATACGCAATTTTTGTTAAGTTCAGTTCATCTTACATGAATTTTTTGACAAAAATCCAATGTGAACTATATCCAACAAAGATTAGGATTGTAATCATTAATGTTGGAATTTTTTTTTTTTTTTTTTGCCCGTGGCCTGGCATTGAATATTTATATGAAGGTTTTTATAATACAAACTCTATATACTACTGAAATAAATCAGCCAAGTAGAAGACTTAGCACTATTATTGGACTTGTTGAATTATTGATTCAAATTAGCTTTTTTGGCCTTTAGTCCACAAAAATTGGCGTTTCGTCCGGGTGATCTCACATGGACTCATCAGTTGACTTGTGAGGACCTTGTCAATACGCAATTTTTGTTAAGTTCAGTTCATCTTACATGAATTTTTTGACAAAAATCCAATGTGAACTATATCCAACAAAGATTAGGATTGTAATCATTAATGTTGGAATTTTTTTTTTTTTTTTTTTTTTGCCCGTGGCCTGGCATTGAATATTTATATGAAGGTTTTTATAATACAAACTCTATATACTACTGAAATAAATCAGCCAAGTAGAAGACTTAGCACTATTATTGGACTTGTTGAATTATTGATTCAAATTAGCTTTTTTGGCCTTTAGTCCACAAAAATTGGCGTTTCGTCCGGGTGATCTCACATGGACTCATCAGTTGACTTGTGAGGACCTTGTCAATACGCAATTTTTGTTAAGTTCAGTTCATCTTACATGAATTTTTTGACAAAAATCCAATGTGAACTATATCCAACAAAGATTAGGATTGTAATCATTAATGTTGGATTTTTTTTTTTTTTTTTTTTTTTTTGCCCGTGGCCTGGCATTGAATATTTATATGAAGGTTTTTATAATACAAACTCTATATACTACTGAAATAAATCAGCCAAGTAGAAGACTTAGCACTATTATTGGACTTGTTGAATTATTGATTCAAATTAGCTTTTTTGGCCTTTAGTCCACAAAAATTGGCGTTTCGTCCGGGTGATCTCACATGGACTCATCAGTTGACTTGTGAGGACCTTGTCAATACGCAATTTTTGTTAAGTTCAGTTCATCTTACATGAATTTTTTGACAAAAATCCAATGTGAACTATATCCAACAAAGATTAGGATTGTAATCATTAATGTTGGAATTTTTTTTTTTTTTTTTTTTTTTTTTTTTTGCCCGTGGCCTGGCATTGAATATTTATATGAAGGTTTTTATAATACAAACTCTATATACTACTGAAATAAATCAGCCAAGTAGAAGACTTAGCACTATTATTGGACTTGTTGAATTATTGATTCAAATTAGCTTTTTTGGCCTTTAGTCCACAAAAATTGTCAACTGATGAGTCCATGTGAGATCACCCGGACGAAACGCCAATTTTTGTGGACTAAAGGCCAAAAAAGCTAATTTGAATCAATAATTCAACAAGTCCAATAATAGTGCTAAGTCTTCTACTTGGCTGATTTATTTCAGTAGTATATAGAGTTTGTATTATAAAAACCTTCATATAAATATTCAATGCCAGGCCACGGGCAAAAAAAAAAAAAAAAAAAAAAAATTCCAACATTAATGATTACAATCCTAATCTTTGTTGGATATAGTTCACATTGGATTTTTGTCAAAAAATTCATGTAAGATGAACTGAACTTAACAAAAATTGCGTATTGACAAGGTCCTCACAAGTCAACTGATGAGTCCATGTGAGATCACCCGGACGAAACGCCAATTTTTTGTGGACTAAAGGCCAAAAAAGCTAATTTGAATCAATAATTCAACAAGTCCAATAATAGTGCTAAGTCTTCTACTTGGCTGATTTATTTCAGTAGTATATAGAGTTTGTATTATAAAAACCTTCATATAAATATTCAATGCCAGGCCACGGGCAAAAAAAAAAAAAAAAAAAAATTCCAACATTAATGATTACAATCCTAATCTTTGTTGGATATAGTTCACATTGGATTTTTGTCAAAAAATTCATGTAAGATGAACTGAACTTAACAAAAATTGCGTATTGACAAGGTCCTCACAAGTCAACTGATGAGTCCATGTGAGATCACCCGGACGAAACGCCAATTTTTGTGGACTAAAGGCCAAAAAAGCTAATTTGAATCAATAATTCAACAAGTCCAATAATAGTGCTAAGTCTTCTACTTGGCTGATTTATTTCAGTAGTATATAGAGTTTGTATTATAAAAACCTTCATATAAATATTCAATGCCAGGCCACGGGCAAAAAAAAAAAAAAAAAAAAAAAATTCCAACATTAATGATTACAATCCTAATCTTTGTTGGATATAGTTCACATTGGATTTTTGTCAAAAAATTCATGTAAGATGAACTGAACTTAACAAAAATTGCGTATTGACAAGGTCCTCACAAGTCAACTGATGAGTCCATGTGAGATCACCCGGACGAAACGCCAATTTTTGTGGACTAAAGGCCAAAAAAGCTAATTTGAATCAATAATTCAACAAGTCCAATAATAGTGCTAAGTCTTCTACTTGGCTGATTTATTTCAGTAGTATATAGAGTTTGTATTATAAAAACCTTCATATAAATATTCAATGCCAGGCCACGGGCAAAAAAAAAAAAAAAAAAAAAAATTCCAACATTAATGATTACAATCCTAATCTTTGTTGGATATAGTTCACATTGGATTTTTGTCAAAAAATTCATGTAAGATGAACTGAACTTAACAAAAATTGCGTATTGACAAGGTCCTCACAAGTCAACTGATGAGTCCATGTGAGATCACCCGGACGAAACGCCAATTTTTGTGGACTAAAGGCCAAAAAAGCTAATTTGAATCAATAATTCAACAAGTCCAATAATAGTGCTAAGTCTTCTACTTGGCTGATTTATTTCAGTAGTATATAGAGTTTGTATTATAAAAACCTTCATATAAATATTTTTTTTTCTCAAAAACTGTCCCGACGATTTAAAAAAAAAAATTTAATTTAGTTAAACCTGGGTAATGGTTGAAAAAAATTTCCAAAAAATGAGTAGTTTTTATACCCCCCTTGGACCATTTTTTTTGATTTTCTCAAAAACGGTACAACCGATTTTGATCATTTTTTTTTATGCTAAAGCTTCCCAGCAGTTTGAATATTATTGTGTATTCAAATTTTCCAAATCAAATTTTTTGGATTTTTAAAAAACTTTCAAAATTTTTTTTTGAAAACTCAATATTTCGAAAACCCCATGCTCGATTTTTTCAAAACTTGATAAATAAAAGTTTGAAAAAAATAATCTACAAGATATGAGAAAAATAAATTTATTTTACCTAAAAATAACGGTAGGTACCCTCCATACAAATGTTAAAAAATGGTTTTCGAAAATCGTATTTTACTCGAAAACGGTTCCGAGAATTTTGCTTAAATTTTTTTTCTTTCTATTATTTTTTAATATCTGTAATTAAATAAAAAAAAATGAAAACAAGATATTACTGACTGTACCTCATAGAACGATTTTTTAAAATTTTGAATTTCTCATTATTAGCACAACGGATTTTAATGAAATTTCGTAGAGAGAAGCTTCTTAAAAGTTTAAAAAAACATTGCATTTCAAAACTTTAAGAAAATATTTTTTTGAATTTTGAAAATAAAATCAATTTTTTGTTTTTTGAAAATTCAATATCTCGAAAACGGCTCAATACTTTTTTTATAAATTTAATTTTTATTCATACAATAATAAAAACTTCAAATTGGCGTACCAACGTTTTGTCTTAAAAATGTTTTAAAACTTTCTTATATAAAACCTTATTTTTTAAGAAACCACTACAAAGACTTATAATTTTTGTTCTTGCATAAATCTTTATTTGCTTGAATTACATGGCATCCTATTCTTACCTTTAACTACTAAAGAAGCTTTTTTTATGCTTATGAACAGTTTCTCTAATAACGTTCATTTTTGAAATTCTTAGTCTTTTACATAGGAGCAAGTTCGTGCGACCCAGTCGTGCATTTTATTTTAATAAGATTGTTATATGGGTCACATTAAAGCACATATTTTCAATAATTCACTGATATTAATTTATAATAATAATTACTTTCAGATAAATAATAATAGCCAATTCTTTAAAGCCTATTCAACGCTTCTTTAATTGCCAGAACACAAATGAAAAGTAGGAATTCTACTCATATTTTATTGATATTTGTATGCAGAGGTTGAGCTTTTTTTTAACAAAGGTCTGCAATTTTCTTAGCTTATTTATTTAATCCTTGGAAATATTTATTAACAAGTTATATCGTTAAAAGGGCTGCATTTTTAGGGTTTTTTTATATTTTTTTTTTAAATTTCGTTAAGTTCGATTAACAATTTTAAATATATTTTGTTTTAACATTTTTCAGAGAAACTTAAAGAAGTAATTATTTCCTTATTTCGTGATTTTTTTCTTTAAAACAATATATTTCTTTGTGGGCTTAAGGTCAAGGTTAGTTTTTAATAGATCTCCTAGTCGTTTTGGATGTTTACACCCTTTTTCAGCAAGAAAAATGGACAACGAATTCAGTTCCCTGAATAAGTTATTTAGTGTTTATTAGTTTAAAGCAGAACTTAGTATTAAGATAAACATATTTGAGATAATTAAGCCTTGTAGTGAAATTACGTTATAGGATACATATATATGTATGTATACATAATTAAATAATAGATAAAAAACACTGAGAGTGTAAAGACATCCATCGCAGCCCACAAAGGATCATATTTAAAGAAGTTATTTCATAATAAGAAGAAAAAGTGGCATATGAGGAAAAGATAATAAGTTGAATTAATAATATAATTGTTTTACCCCAATCTTGGCTTTGAGTATACTCTGAGGATGTACATAATGTTAATCAATTTTTGTAAGAATTAGAATATGGAATTCTGATGCTAAAAAAATAGTTTTGATTGATTGAGATATAAAAAAGTTAAGAAATTGTAGGTTTTGATAATTCACATGTCTGTGATTACATTTCAGCTTATATCTATAACTTATTCAAATTTACAAATATCGTGCACATTTGAGTTGAAGCATTTTTGTTTTTTTTTTTTTTTTACTTTTGTTGAGCTGTTTTTTCTTTTAAAGATGTCTGGTCCATTAATTCTAATCAATTCTTCAGATAAAAAAGAAATCACACTGTACATAATATATTCGCATTTAAAAAAAAAAACTGTTATTGTGGACCAGAGTTCAAAAACTACAAATCAATTAGATCAACAAAGAAAAGCAAATATTTTGCATATTATTTATTGAAAATGTTGGTTTGTCTCCTGTGTCTGGTAAATTTAGGCCACCTATTCCCGACAAAAACGATAACAACATACATATTGTTTGCAAGTATAAAAATAGTTCTAATCATTTTATAATGGAAAATTGTGTGAGATAACATGCAGATAATCGGAGTGGCTGTTTTAATCCAGCACAAATGTATTGTGCGTATCTATTAAAACAATTAACAAAAGCATTTTAAGCAGGACAAAATTCAGTTGAATTTTGTAGTTTTTAATTAATTGAATGTATACATTAATATGAAAATAAAATCACAAATGCAAAATAAAATCATAAATGCAAAATAAACTTTAATTGCAATTTAGGACAATAATATTCAAAGTGTCTCAAATTTATTTTCGTTAAAATATTAAAAATATTATGTATTATATATTATATATTATATATTATACTCGTAAGAAGACAATATATGTATATATGTACGTACGAATACAACCCTATAAATCTTAAACATGATTAATTTGTATTTTCAATGTTGCTAAGTAATATAAAAGGTACATACGAGTAACTTAACTTATCAACTCTTCGTGATAATTTCCTAATCTTTAAAAGTCTACTTATTGATTGATAATACCAAAAAGCCTTTACTCATTATATATAAATATTTTACCTAGCTACTCTCTTAGCTACTAGACTTAAATTGTAGTGGTGAACTTAATTATTTAAAGGTGAAATAATTTTATTAACATAATCATAGAAAACTAAAATAAACATTTAGAAATAGTACATATTTGTTAATTAAAAGCTCTTCAAGGATCTTTATATACATACACTAAATCTTTAGTAAGTTTGTATCCGTTAGTTTAAGCGAAAAAATACATTGGTAAGCTTCCTTCGTTTAACTAATAATTAACTTTTATTTTGAAAAGAGCTTTTAACTTAAGATTTATGAATATACCTACATACATATTTATTTCGTATTTAATATATCTTCATTAATTTGTTTCTACTTACTTGCACAACTTATAGAGTTATTTATCCAGTAATAATATTCTCACGTATCGGTTTAAGCCTTGTATTGGCGGATAAAATATTTATGTTGAATATTAAGTTGGTTTTGTTGAATAAACGAATGGCTATAATGAGTTTTGCCTTTCCAATTGAATACTTTTTTCCTGATTCAAATAATAAAATATATTTATCATATATATGTATTGCTGAAATTTTGATGATTTGTTTGTTGAAGCATGTATCGCCTGTTGATGCTAGCGCAGTGCGGTTCTATAAAAATCCTAATAGACCGAGAGCCCACAGCAAATTTTTGGGTGTGATTGATAACAAAAAATAATTAGCATAATTAGTTAGGCCTTTAGTAGTTATTTACAAATGTGAACATCTTGCATACTCTAGTGGGCGCAATAGTGCATTATAGTGCATCAAGTATGCAGTTCTTTCCTTATTCTAAAAACTTGGGCAAAAAAATTTGCCATAACTTCAAAATGAACAGCTAAGTGCCCTGATTGCAAATATCGAGGTCCATGACGTTTTGAAGGTGGCCTTCTTAGTGCAAGAAGTTGCCTATTCTTATCGCGTCTGGCAGGCAGAAGGCTGTCTGTAAAACGTCTTGGACCTCGATATTTGCAATCAGGGGACTTAACTCTACATTTTGGCAAAGTTGTTATCACAATTATTTGGATTTGGCAAGAACTGCATACTTAATGCACTATAATGCACTATTGCGCCCACTAGAGTATGCAAGGCTTTCACATTTGTAAATAACTATAAAAGGCCTATCTAATTAAGCTAATTATTTTTTGTTATCAATCACACCCAAAAATTGCTGTGGGCTCTTAGTCTATAAACTTATTTCAATAGAAATTGTTACTAATATATATAATAATAGAGGGTTGTGTTTTGCTTCTTAGAAACACTAAAATATGTTAATTCGCTTATAAGAAATGGGAACATAAATCTATACTACATGATGTTCACTACGGTGTATCCTCAACCTTTTTTTCTTAATTTGTTTTAATTTTTATTGATTATCTTGAAATATGACAAAGAGTAAATTTATATGAATTATTAAAGTTAAAAAATGGATTTATTTATCTTTCTTCGAAACAGTGTTCAAAGTTTCATCATCATCATCGGCTCGACAACCGGGTTCCGGTCCTGGCCTCCTTCAACAAGTCTCTCCACCTATCCCGGTCTCTAGCCGACGCCATCCAGTTGCGCACCCCAAGGCTTCGGGCGTCCTGGTCTACGCCATCTCTCCAGCGCAAGCATGGTCTACCACGCTGTCGTCTACCATAGAATGTACCACAAAGAACTTTCCGAGCAGGTTCCTCTTCGCTCATGCGAGCTAGGTGCCCTGCCCACCGGAGTCTACCGAGCTTAATTTTTGTCACGATATCTGCTTCAAGGTAGATTGCGTACAGTTCATGATTGTACCGTCTCCGGAATCGTCCTTCCTCACATACGGGGCCAACAATTCTCCTTAAGACTTTTCTCTCGAACGCAGCTAAGAGGTCGGAGTGCCTTTTGCTAAGCACCCAAGTCTCGGATCCATATGTGAGTACTGGCAGGACCATGGTCCTATACAGCAGCAGTTTTGAAGTTATGGTGAGATTTCTGGATTTGAAGAGCTTTGACAGACTATAGTAGGCTCTGTTGGATTTGAGAAGCCGCCCGCGTATTTCTTCTTCTATATTGTTATCGGCTGCTACTATTGACCCAAGGTATTTAAAGGATTGCACCACTTCAAATTCGTGCTCCGCAACCTTGATTGTTTGACCAACTGTTCCTCTCGCATTCGACGCCACCATGTACTTTGTTTTACCTTCACTAATGTGCAGCCCCAGATTTAGTGCCGCCTGCTCAATCTGGATGAAGGAATCGTGTACAGCTTGTTCGGTTCTTCCGATGATGTCAATGTCGTCTGCGTAAGCTAGTAACTGGCTGGACCTGTTGACGATGGTCCCTCTTGTTGCCGTGCCAGAGTCACGGATTGCTTTCTCCAACGCCAGGTTGAAGAGGAGGCAGGCCAAACCGTCCCCTTGTCGGAGTCCATTAAAGATGTTGATTGGTCTGGATAGCAATCCGGCTATTTTTACTTGGCTTGTTACGTTGGTCATGGTCAACCTACATAGTCGTGTCAATTTATTTGGGATGCCGAATTCTCTCATGGCTTTGTAAAGTTCTACCCTGGCTATGCTATCATAGGCGGCCTTAAAGTCTATAAACAGATGGTATGTTGGGATGTTAAATTCTAGACATTTTTCCATCGCCTGCCTAAGGGTAAAGATCTGATCAGTTGTTGATTTGCCTGGAATGAAACCACACTGATATTGTCCGATGACGGTTTTAGCGTATGGGGTTATCCGGTCTTGTAGGATAGAGGAGAATATCTTATAAGCGGTACTCAACAACGTGATACCTCTATAATTGCTGCACGTTGTGACATCTCCCTTCTTATGTATGGGGCATATTATGCCTTTTCGCCAGTCTTCTGGCATTTCTTCCTGCTCCCATACGTGCACTATAATATCATGAATTGCTTGACGTAAGGCTGGCCCGCCGTGATGAAATAATTCGGCTGGTATGCCATCGGCTCCCGGGGATTTGTTCTGATTAAGCCGGCCTATAGCCTTCTCAACCTCTTCTATGCTTGGTGGCGGCAACATAGGGTATTCTTCTTGAAGTAGTGGAGCCTCCACTTCTGCAGTGAGCTGACCATTTAGCAATTCATTGAAGTACACTTCCCATCGCTCCAGTATGCTTTCAGGATCGGTGATCAGATTTCCCTCCCCGTCCTTGCAGTATGTGCAGCGTGGTGTGTACTGCGTCATGTTTCGGACGGATTGGTAGAACTTCCGCGCCTGGTGCGGACCTCGCTCTCGGCTGTTTTCTATTTCACAGATTAGGTTCTTCTCCCAGGCTGATTTCTTTTGTCTGTGAAGCCGTTTTTCTGTTCTTCTGAGCTCTTTATATTCCTCTTCGCGTGCCCGCGTTCTATGAGATTGTTGCATTGCTCGGTACGCAACATTCTTACGTTCAGTCGCTAGCTTGCATTCATCATCAAACCAGTCGTTCCGATTTTTACGACTGCTGCCTAAGATGGAGTTGGCAGTACTAATGACAGTATTTTTAAGACGTGTCCACTTTTCATTTACGCCCAGCATACTGGCTCCAGGACTTACTCTCCCTAAGTCAGGTGTTTCTAGGGCGAGTCCTAACGCATTACCAAAGGTGTTACTGGTGTTTTCATTGCGCAGGGCAGCCGTGTTGATTCGAACCTGATCGGCGGATGCAATGCGTCTTCGCAAGGCAATCCGCCCTCGGAAAACCATACCAACAAGATAGTGATCCGAGTCGATATTGGCACCTCGGTACGTTCGTACCGTCATCAAGTTCGAGTAGTGGCGACGGTCTATCAACACGTGGTCTATTTGGTTACGAGTGACTCCATCAGGTGATACCCAGGTGGCTTTGTAGATATCTTTACGCGGGAACCTGGTACTCGCAACGACCATGTTTTTCGATGCTGCCAATTCTAAGACTCGAAGTCCATTGTCATTAGTGTTCTCATGCAAACTATGGGTGCCTGCGTAATGCCTGAATACCGGCTCCCGACCTATTTTTGCGTTCAAATCTCCAAGGATGATTTTAACATCATACCTTGGACAGGCATTGAGGGCCCTCTCGACTTGTTCGTAGTAAGTCTCTTTTTCTTCGTCTGAGGACTCCTCCGTAGGTCCGTGAACGTTAATGAGGCTGATGTTCGTAAATTTGCCTCGCACGCGAAGGGAGCATAGCCTTTCGCTTATAGCGTTAAAGCCGATAATGGTAGACTTCATTTTTTCGCTGACTAGGAAGCCTACCCCGAGCACATGGTGTTTTGTATGACAGCTATAGTATATGTCATATTCTTTCTTCTCTAAAACACCATTCCCTGTCCATCTGATTTCTTGAAGAGCTGTTATGTCAGCTTTATATTTTGACAGGGCATCGGCTAGCTGCTGAGCAGCTCGAGCTCTATAGAGCGATCGTACGTTCCATAAGAAAATTCGTAAATCGTTTTTCAGTTTTCGTTGCGTTGGTTGTCGTCGTGTGATCAGTCCGTTTCCGAGGCTTGTTGTCGGTCTCGTAATTCATAAGTTTTACGGGACAGGGAATTAACCTGTCGCCAACCTGAGGAACCAGCCTGATCATATTAGCCAAACCTTTTTAAAGGCTTGTTTCTAGCGGCCGCCACGGAGAGGCTATGATCAGACTTCCACCAGTCCCGAATAGTTACGGCACGTGCATGTTTTCGTATGCTACATGTTATTCCCCCTATTCGTCTGATGGCTGACCGCCGTTCAAAGTTTCGGTTAAGTTAAAAAAGCATTATGTTAAAACTTGCCTTTTATGTTACTATTAACACTAAGCCTCAATACATATATTTATTTTTTTAAGATGTAAAAAAGAGCTCCATAAGGCTCGTTTCACTTATATAAATTTCATTCGGTTCGGTCTGTATTCGGTTTAGGTAGGTATAAATCAAATAAATAAAAAGAAACAAACTTCAGAAAAACAGAAACCGAATCTTATAGAACCGTAAATATGTGAAAGCTACGTTTACTTTCGGTGTGTGCCCTAGACCCAAATACATGCCTTTCTGAAATTTAATGCAATTGATTCGTGTCGAGTGATTGTTAAATAATATGCGATGTCTATGAGGTTTTTATTATTGCCGTTTTCGCTTCACACTTTATCAGGCATATCCGAATACAGACCGATCATAATTAAACCGTATACGTGCGAAACGAGCCTAGCAAAAATATATTTTTTAAATTAAATTGTACATACATAAATTTGGTGGCGCGACAGCTCATTAGGAACCAGGGCCTGCCTAGTGACTTATAACTCCAAAGAATGTGGGCTTCGACAGCATCGGATAGGGGAGGTACAATTTTTTCTACTTCTTCAACTCTCAAAGCTTTTGTCACTTCCCCGCTAGAAACAGTACTCCTGAAATTTTGTTTTTATTTCTAGGCGGCATAGGCTGGGAATCGATCGCCAAACCTCCGGCGTAATACTAAGGAGCACCAACAGTTAGGCCATGGGGTACTTTCTACAGTCTTTTTTATATTCGAAGTTGATAGTTCTCAAAAATTTGCATTTAACCAAATACCAATTTTCACATACATACATATGTACCTATTATGCTAAAATATTACTAAGATATGTATATCTCTATTGTAAAAAAATTTTTTTGATACATTCTTACTAGGTATAGCGCAAGTTTTGGATTTGTAAAAAAATCAAACCCTAGATTTTAATTAGCACTAAAATTACAATTATGGTAAAAGCAAAAGAAGTTGATTTTTTTACGAAAGCATAACTTGCTATATGCATATAAGGTTTTTAGAAGAAAAATGGTATATGTCTAACTTGGAATTGATGATTATAAATTAGTTTAAGAAGCTGCGTTTTTCTTAAATAGAAATCAAATTAAAAAAATCAAAGTAAAGGATTTTTCGCCTTAATTTTGTCACCTTCAAAATACCTTAAATAGCTAAATTTGTTTTAGACTTAACAAGTAAAAATAAAAGCGAAACGCGAACTGCTACATTCACAAGCGGACTCCTTTCATTGCGAAATAAAATAAATAAAATTTGTTTTTAAATCTCACAACACGATACACGATGATAGGTATCGTGTTGTGAGATTTATTTCGCAATGAAAGGAGTCCTCTTGTGAAGGTAGCAGTGAATATCCAATCCAATTGAACATAAGAGCAATAGTACCAATATAAAAAACATTAATTCTTCTATTCCATACTTTATGCTGTAATTTAACTCAACTTTTTCATTGTTCGATGGAAAAAATTACTATCTCAATTATTCGTTGAGCAACTATCGTAATTGACAAACGTGTTATGTAAATTTTTTTTTAAATTCTATTAGTAATACGTTAACAACAATTAATAAAATGTTAAAAAAATGAATTATTCCACTATAGTAGTATCACGAAATCATTTTATCAGGTTTTTTTTACTTCACTTTTATCATTTTGAATTTTTATTTTTACGCTTAAGACAAATCATATTACAGTTAATTTATGTTGTGAAAATTAAAATTTATTGCGAACTGGACAAAACTATTAGTCGTTTTGCTTTTTTACTGGTTTGCAAATAAAAATATTATTAAGTGAATTTTGCCTTAAAATAAATTGTTTGTACCTTAAGTTTGAAGAAACCGAGTAATAAATACAGGTACATACATTAATTCAACAATTAAAAAGCTAAGAAAACGATAAGGAAATACACAAATGCGAATAAATGATGATGAAATGATCTAAAGTTAACTAATTTATAGCGAAACAACAAGGAACTTTATGAATATGTCAACGAAAATAGTGACAGCTATTACTTTGATGAATCTGACAGACGCAATATGGAAAGGCTCAGTTTTGATTTTTAAAGTGTAATTATAACCGTATTAATCAGCTTTAAGACTTTGCATATGTATATATCACACAATGACAGTATTTGTTTTTAAACATATACACAGAAACATTAGTTTCATTAAAATGATATTGTTTGATGTTTGTGAATCAAAGAGACAAGGATAAATTGATATTTGGTAGAAGGCCCTATTGAATTCGAAATAAATTTAAAAAGAAATAATTAAAAAACGAAATAACTCTGTACCGAGGTATGCAAATTTAAATTAAATAAACCAAATCCAAAACTTTTAAGAAATCAAAAACAAGGCAATTCAATATTGAAAACAAGAACAAATGCAAACAACCAAGTAAACACAAAACATTGTTACAAGAATGAAATTAAATATTTCGAAGTAAAAATGGAAGATAATAGGCACCCACTTTTTCATTAGCATAGATGTGTTGAATATGAAAATATCCATTAGTTAAAAAGACTAAAATTCATGTTTGTATGTCGTTCGCCCCATAATAACCAAAAATTAGCTTAAATCCAAGAAGTTGAATCCTTTAATGACATACATATGATAAGT
The DNA here is from genome assembly GCA_963931855.1 of Philhelius festivus. Taxonomy (NCBI): domain Eukaryota; kingdom Metazoa; phylum Arthropoda; class Insecta; order Diptera; family Syrphidae; genus Philhelius; species Philhelius festivus. Next base: position 260,357,807 of record OZ007554.1, on the reverse strand, counting down.
CAACAGACAGATTTTAAAGTCATAATAGTAAATATCCTTTTTTATTTAATTTTTTTTAAATCTTAAGAATTTGTATGGACATACTTATTTTCGTCCGTTCAACAACATAGTGGACAGTTTCGAACAGTGCACTGCCAGCAACACAATGTTAAAGTTCGCCTTAGCTGTTTTGTTTCAGAGATTCGAATAATCCTGCTTTATCATTTTTACATCTGTTTTTTTTTTTTAACCACTTTATTAAAATAACGATGAAATATTATCCTAGTTTTATCAATCACAAATTTGATACAGATGTAATTGATTGAGCATAATAGATAGAGATTGATTTATTAAATCTTTTATGTTTACAAATTTTTTTTAACAGAATCAGTTTTGTATAGCTTTGCCGTCTGCCTGAGTGAAAGCCTTTAAGCGAATGCTGAAAGTATGAAACTGAGAGTATTACTAAAATTGGTTGAGTATAATATATTAAGCAATAAATATACCAGTCTCAATTTTATAAAGAGTAACTTACATATGTATGCTCCTAGTTCAATCCTTCAGATAATTAATTTAAATTATTTTATTTTTGAAATTCGCATTGTATCCGTAATAAAACCGCGCCAAGATGAAAATAAATTGTTTTTCACTATTAGTACCTACTCATTCTAAAAATATGTACACATTCCTTGCTCCCTCCTCTGATATAAATTCTTGTTTGGACAGATGTTAGTCGAGTTCGAGAGGCAGCGGGTTTCGTCTATTTTTTATTGTACCAATGAAGTACAGATTGTAAATTGCATAAGATGCAGTCGAATGGTTGTGGCTTCGTGTGTTCATCAAATATAAATATATATGTATGTACATACCAGTACCTTTATGTATTTTTTTGTCAAGTAGAACATACCGAATTAAGTGATCGGTCAAATACCTGATAAGATCAGGCAGATAATGTGGTACATGAATTTAAGGATGGTTCTACTTTAGTAAACAATTACATTTGATTTATTAGAATATGCCACTTAATACACAGACACTTAAATGTTGGATTTATTCTTATGGTGAAGTTAGTTTTTGTATTATTATTATTTTTTACAACAAGAATTTTAACTTAAAAATTTAAATTGTTTATTTTATTTATTTCAAAGAATTTGGTATGATTTATACAAAAATATAAAGGGTGTTCCTATTTAAGCTAACTTCATTTTGTATATCAACAATTTAAACTTAAATATTTAAAGTTTGTATTTCATTTATTAAAAATAATTTGTTTGAATCTTTACATTCATACATATAAAGGGTGATTGTATTTGAGCTAACTTATTTTTACTTACAAATTGCATCCAGCAATAAAAGATTGTCACTTGGTTTTTATGTTTTTTTTCGCAAATTTGAGGGACATCTGGGCAATAACTTGGCGGATGTTGTTTTCTAACATTTTAGGTTTATACAACGGCGGCTTTAAATCACACCATGCCGCCGTCCAGTTGAAGCAAAACCTTTAGAGTTTTAAGCGATAGTCGCGAATTGCACCATCTTACCACCACAATTTAACTTAAACGCATTGAGTTGTGATTTATTGATCCATTTCATATTATTTGATGTTTGACAAATAAGTTGTCAAAAAACATTGAAATACTTAAGTTCTTGTTAAAGAAAACTTTTTACTTACGCTTTATTTGCTGGAAAGATATAAATTGCAGGCACAACACATATACATACATGCATATGTATATGTTATTTTAAAGACGAGAAAAACTAATTTTGCTGTCACATTTCTAAATCGAACTCTTATAATATGGACCCACCAAACCCAAATCTGAGATTTCAGCTTAAAAATGTTGAGATTCCATTAGTGTAGCAAGATTTCATTGATATTTCGTTGAAATGCAGAGATTTTTATTTTCATTTGTTAAAATCTCCATGAAATTTTGTTTCATCAATTTGTAATATCAAAAGTTTTCAGCCGAAGTCTCGGATTACGTTTTGGTGGGAACAAAAGTATCACCCTTGAAGCTTCATACATTTAAACTTAGTCATATAAACCACAAAAACAAACAACTTTACATAGGAGCATGTTACCTAGATAAAAAGCAAAGAAAATTACTTCAGGGTTTAATTGTTAATTTAACATGATCAGGGACCAAAATATAATCTTTAAATTTTGAAAGTATTTATAGTAAAAAAATTATTAAATATTGCATCTTTAAAAACTAATCTTTATTGTAAGATTCAGATTATGTGCTCGAATTTCTGAACATTACTTTATGTTATGCTCAAAATCTAAAGATTCTGCTTTATAATAATCTGTAAATTTTAATTCATATTTTTTATCATTAGATCAATATTAAGAGCAAGTACGATCGACCAGGTAGTATACATTTTACTTATTCGATTTTTGGTCTGACTTTTAAATGAAATACCCTTATATTAAGCGTTCAGTGTCCACTCATTCTCTAAGCTCGATCATCAATTTTGGCTTGTATATTATTTATTTTTTGTTTGTCGTTCTTATCAAGGGGTATGAGCAAAATGTTTTTGTTCAAGTGGCTGGCTGATAGTGATAAGTCAACTGTTACAATTAAAAACACAAAGTAGAAGTAGATTATTATTCCCTTTGCAATTATTATTGTTTTATAGACATAGCAATAGTTGCATTTATTTCAATATAAACTAAAAGATAAACAGAACACAGATCCAGTGTCTTGAGAGCTAAGTGTGGCAAATGTTGTGCGTCTTATCGTCTGAACTAAAAATAATATAATGAAACAGTAGGTATATATAAAAGACAAAATCATATTTGTGGAAAGAAACATCTTATAAAACGTTCGATTCGCTGTGTGATGTGACACATTTGAATTTTGTTTTCAATTTTCATTGTAATTTACATTTAAATTAAAATAATAACTTTATTCTTCGAGCACCTACTGACCGGTCGGTGGTGTGTGTTGGTTTTTTTATTTTTATGAAAGCATTAAAGTTCAACAGAAATTAGCTCTCTGTCACAGTTTGAAAATAAATGTACGAAAATAAACTCGAGTAAACAATTTTTGAAAAAGATACAATACAAATAAAAGTAATCAAATTGTTCGTATTATCTGAATCTCTCCCTATCTTTGTTCTCAAGCTTTTATGTGAACACACAAACAATGTAATGAACAATAATATTATTGTCCGATCCGACAATACAAGTACAGTTGAGCTCCTATGTCTAGTAATATTTTAAATATTTTTTTCCAAAACATTGAAGATTTTGCCCTTCGATTTTGGTTCGACTCATTGCACCGAGGCACTCACTTGTTTATAACTTATTATTGTTCTTTTCTGAAGGAAAAACTCAACTTTTTAGTTTCACCATAACGTCTTTGTTTATAAGAATTATACAAATTACAGAAATGTTTTAAAGCAAATGTTAAGGTACTGAAAAAATGTTCAACTTGTTCTTATATAGTCGAGTAATAGGGAAAAGTAACTGGGCGATTCCATTATAGCGGGTGCAACATTTAGACTCATTTGAAGTACATTTAATAATAAAATAAGCAAAATATTTAATGACATTATTACTTGAAGGGATACATTTTCACTTAGTTATATTTAGTCCATTTAGAATTCTAAAATATAATAAATAATTTGGCAGAAGAATGGTTTCAAAGTGCGATCGCGGGTGCAACAGAATCGGCCCGACTTTTCTAGATCATAGTACAAAAAACACAAATTCTGTTAATTGTGAAACATTTATCATGCTATTCTTACATATATTGAACGATGTTGATTCAATTAATTAAATAAATAAAAATAAAGATAAAAAACAAAAGTAAGCAACGAAATATTAACTTTTAAATCAATCGCGGGTGCAACATCAAATTATCGCGGGTGCAACGCGTCTAACTTAAATTAGTAAACTGATTTAAAAAACGGAAAAAATATAAAATAAGGCACATATGTAAAAAGTCAGTACCCTTCTCTATTAATTATAATTTTGTTTTTTTCAAATACTTCAATATTTTTTCGAAAATACATATATGTATGTTAGAAGTACTCCATCTTCATCGATATCGGTTAAGGATAGCCCCACATAGCAATATTGTGATATTGCAGCCTACCTGGTGCAAGAACGTACAAACCTGCGGAAATAACTTTTGGAAATACTGCTGCTGTAAAAACAGAACGGTATTTTAGAGCATGGATCTACTGGTAATATAGGGGGTTCAAAAGACCCTGTTGGAGATTTAGAATTTAATGCTTTGTCTTCTGACTCAATAAAAACATCGAAAACTTGACTTCATGAATGCTCATGGTCATTGTGCTCTTCTCGATTCTTAACTTCCGACTTAATCGATTTCACATCTTTTATACCCGGCAGTTGTCTGCTAATATTATCCCTTTTATAGAAATCGCCTGTCATCCTTCAGTTTTTTAGACATTGCTTTGGTGGAACCAGTTTTTTTTTTTTTTAAATACATTTTTTAACACTTCAACTACGTTAGTGGGACTCCTTGGGCGATTACGTTTCACTTGTGCGACTTTTTCAGTCTACAGGGACTGATGTAATGAGTGCCTGCCTTTTTTTGTGTTGACTGCATTTTTTCGTTTTGTCTGATTCTGGTCAGAATTTTAAAATTTGTATCTGCCTTCATTTTCCCTTTCTATACATCTCTCCACATTAAATTTCTACGTCCTTTTTCTGCATGAAGCTCAGCATATTTGTTAATTTTTTGTCAATTTTCTGTAAATCCAGTCTCTTTTTCTTGTTTCACTTCCATTTAACCATATATTTTTATATAAAAAAGAACAAAATATTATATTACATAATTTAAAAAAAAAACGTCAACAACAGAAATTATTATTCAAAGCATATTTTATCAAAAAATACAATAAATCACGTTATAATGTTAGTAGTCAATAAGTTGCACCCGCGATCTTAATATTGGGATCGCGGGTGCAACCAATTTAAATCAACGTTTTTTGTCGTTCAACGTACAATATATTCATAATAACGACTGATTTAATTTTAGTTTTGTTTTCTTCTTACTTTTAGAAAGTTTCAAAACGCTAGCACTTTATTTCTGCCAAAAAAGTAAACTTTTATATCTTTTTTGTCGCGGGTGCAACAAACTTACAATGGCTATTTGCAATCAATAATGCTAAAAATATAACAACAAAATCGTACATGTTTTTATGCAAACGATTAAATGGCATGTTGCTTCATACGTCTATTGAGTAAAGCATAACTTAAAACTGTCGGAAATAGCTATTTTGAGCGTATGTTACCAGTTGTAATAATTGCAGTTCGTACCGACTCTTCGTATGATAATGTTGCCAAGCGCAAACAAAAATGTTCTCTATAACTTAGGTCTCAGTTTTTGTTTTTATTATTAAATATAGTATTTCTACTTTGAATATCTATTAAAAAAAGTAAAAAATATTGTAATTCAAAAATTGGTGTCAAAAATCGTCTACAGCGGAATCACCCAACTGTTAAATTTCACGATATAAACATATTGCATGCGTTTCAGAAATGAAATTCATTATCCATATAATATGTACACATATACTACTTAAAAAATCAAATTAATCTGATAACAAGAAAATTTACTGTAAAAAATTAAGTATATTTTGCAATATTTAAAATTTAGAAAGAAGATGTAATGTATCTTTAAACGTGAAGAGTTAGTTTTTGATGAATCTTTTCCGCAGAAAAAAGAGGAGAAAATATGAATAAGAAATTAGAGTTATGTGTTCTATAAGTAAGGACCTATTTTATATTTTTTCACTTTGTGTTTCATGAAATTCTCTAGAACAAATTAATGTTTTCTGCACATAAATATGTACTTTTGAGGTGGCCTGAGTAAGGGGAAAGTTTCAAAGCATCAGCTGGTTTGTTTAGTTTATTAAAATAAAGAAGAAACAACACAAAAAGGTATCAATTAAAATAAGATTCAAAATTAAAATCTTTGCTTACTATAGTTAGATATAAATAGATACGTCCTGTTTTGACTTGCTTTACCACATAATATTATAAGCTGTTGGAACTGCTACAGCTTACAGCTACTCTTTTTCTGACTATTTATGCGTAAAAGCAAAATTTAACTGTTTCCATTAAAGCAAAATTTTTTTTTTTAGAATTTAAGTACATGAAATATAAATTTTTAATTATTTTTAAAAATCGGTATGGCCACTAAAATGTACGAGTAAGACAAAAATAACGGTCGAAACCTTATTTTTGTTATGTTAATTTCCTGCCAAAAAGATAACTTTGTTTTTTATATGTGTAATACTACTTACGAGCACACGATGTATGTATATATATTCGGGTCACCGAGTATAAAATTTAATTGAGAATGTTTTCCATCTTGGAAAATTGGGAACGTAATTGATGGTCGAAAGTTTTTCTCGGAATAAATTTTTTGCCAGAATAAATTTTCGAGGAGAATTTAATTGTTAAGGATAAATTTATTCCAAGGTAATGTACTGTATACTGCTGTATACAAATTTTTGGTAAAGTAAAATATTTCGGAGGAAACAAAATTCCTCTCGATATTGTCGATAGGTCATATTAGAATCAAATTATTCATTGACAACAAAGTTATAAATAAAATAAGTACATATAAATCCGAATTAATAACCTTATTAAATACTAAACAAAAATAATATTTGTTTTTTTTTTGTTACAGTGTGCTTTAAAGCAATATAATATGGAAGAACTTAAATTAGATCATGTCTCCCTAGTGATTGGTTACCATCCAAGGTACTTAGAACACTTTTTACGAACACAAGACTTCATAATGCGTGGAGATGGACCTCTTCCCTACGATTACAGATACTATTTGGCAATAATTGTAAGTATATATTTTAATTAATAAAACATTATTTTTAGGCGCAGTCTTTTTTGTCAAGTCTCAAAGTTTAAATCAAAATCTATTTAGGCTGCTGCTCGACATCAATGCCCATATTTAGTTAAAATGTACGAAAAAGAATTTCTCAAACAAGGTGGAGACTTAAGGTGGTTAAGTGGTTTGGACTTTATTCCACCGAAGCTGCGTGCCATATATGATATGAATAAAATTTTAGCTCATAGACCCTGGTTATTACGGCAGGAACATATTGAAGTTAGTTCAAATACATAAATCAATAAATGTGTTTATTAAATTATCTACATTTAAATTTCGTTTATAGTGCCTAACTAAAGGAAAAAGTAGTTGGTCCGTATCGGAGGTAGTTCATGCCATGGTCTTACTCTCCCACTTCCATTCATTATCATCATTTGTGTTCTCATGTGGTCTTACACAACAGTTAGACAGCCTTTCTAGTCCAAAGTCAACATCTACAACTCAAAAAACTGTCTTAAGTAATTTACCCATTGACAACAATAATGTCATGGATTTAAAATTGACTTCGAACAATAATTTAGATACAAATTTACCAACTACTGATGGAAAAAATGGTCTTAGCTCAAATGGTATTTATAAACATTTTTTGTGTTCAACTACTTAGTTTATTAATGTTGTCAATAATTTGATAGCTGCAATCCAAGAAAAATCAGGAGTTAGTGTGGAAGCCTTAATGGAACGCATGAAAGTTCTCTCTGAAAGACCCGATGAATGCAGCGAAGCTGAGTTAAGTAATCGATTTAAAAACGTCGAGCTTCAAACAGCAGAACTACCATCTGCACCTCTCGAGCAATCAATTGAAGTACCTCCAATAATAAGTCACTACGTTGAAGATCCCTGTTTTACATATCAAGATTTTGCACGCCGTGGTGGTGAAAATATACCTAATACCTTTAGGATTCAGGATTATTCCTGGGATGATCATGGTTATTCACTAGTAAATGGGTAAGCACCAACATTGTTCTTATTTTGCTATACAATTAATTTCAATGATTTATTGCGTTTACAGGTTGTATGATGACGTAGGATATTTATTGGATAATAAATTTCGTGTTGCATATAATCTTACCTATTTTACAATGGGTGGAAACAAAAATGTGGACACATCTAAGTTTAGACGCGCAATTTGGAATTACATCCAATGCATATATGGTATAAGACATGACGATTATGATTATGGTGAAGTAAATCAAGTGAGTTTTTGAATTTGTGTGTGTGTGTCTGAACTATTGGACTATTTTAAACCGTTAGATTTGAAATAGTTGGATTGAAAAATCTCTGCAACCTTCTCGAAAAGAATCAATGAATACTAATTGGATGTAGTATAGGTGACCGCAAACGAACTTTTAAGCTCCAATTAAATTTATTTTCTTTCTAAGTCTTCGTTATAAAAATTTATAAAAACAAAATCACATTTTATATACATAATGAAAATTATGCATTTTAAAAACATCGCATCGCAGACAATTTTCTCAAATTATATCGCGTTTTGATTTAAATTTTAAGTATCTTAATTATTTTAATTAAATGCGAGATTATAAATTTCGAAATTTTAGATTCCTAAATTTCGATAATTCCAAATTTTCATATTGCGAAATTTTTAAAGTCTGGTCAGTCGTATCCAAATCATACAAAACAAATTGGAATTCGATTTGGCATGTGAAATAATTTTCGATAAAGGATATGCTTATACAATGGAATGGTGTTGTGAATGGGCCTTCGAACCGGGCGAAGTGTAGTTAGTGTTGTTATAAAACTGTACTGACAATGGTTCTCGATATCGTCTGCGGTGCAACGATTGAAATTAGAAACTATGTTAAGTTTTATTTTCAAAAACACGATTTTATTACAGTACTGCGAATACCTTTTTTTAAGATTAGGTATATTGTAATTGAAAAATGTCTGTTTCTACTGGCGACATAATGTTCTTACATACGAACATAGGCAATATAAAGCAAGTTTTGTATTTGGAAAAATAATCCAACTGGAGATTTTGATCAAACTTTATATTACGACGATAGCGAACACGAAAAAATTGAGTCCAGCAGTTTCGTCTGTCTGTCTACACCTTGACCTTCAACCTAAAGCGCTGATACGATTTTGATACTTAAGTCCTCGATGATTCCCTAGACGAGAAATTGAAGTTGCTAACTTACCATATGAAAAGTCTTATTTATCTTGAAAACGGGTCTTACGGTTTTGATACAAAAAATTATGTGAACTACCGTAGGCATGGTCTACGTTTCCGTCGAAAAATATTAACTAATATTATTAATGCTGCCTGTCAAAATCGCCCGTGCGTGTGAATTCTAAAAAAAAAAATTATTTTTAACTTTCTTCTTAACGACTACCAATTTCGATTCAAATTTGTTTACAGAAGCTTTCTCATATTTGATGTTTTATTGTAATAAAATTTTTCGAAACAACAAATTTTTTTTACTGAAAACTTTATATCTTATAAATTTATTTTAAATTCACATACCAAATTTTGTTTCGAAAAATTTTAATTTTCCAGATATCAGACGGGTTTAATTTTTTGAGCTCTAACTGTTCAAGAAATTGTTTTAATAAATAAAACCTTGAATTTAATGCATTTGAACGTGGTATCCAGTCAATTTCTTTGGTTCTATAGTTTAAAAATTTAATTTAATTTTCTATAAATATAAAGTTAACATTCGTATTATATGAACAAGCTATCGCGTTTCCAACTTTGTTTATTTAATAATATTGAAGCTTTCTTGCAGTTATGAGTATTGTGTCATTAATAAATTACATTTTTAAGTTACAATTCAATAGTTTTTTGCTAACAAAAATTAAGTTAAGGAACATAGTATGTAGTTCGAATAATCAAAATAGTACTTTATAAGTGTTCTTTTAAGTTGTTAATACACTTAATTAAACTTTTTTTCTGTTAACTTCCAGCTTCTTGATCGTCCGCTGAAAATGTTCATAAAAACCGCTTGCTGTTTCCCTGAAAGGATAACCAAGAAAGACTATGACAATATACTCATGGAGCTCTTAGACAGTGAGAAGGTAACTAAGGCCAAATCAAAACAAAATTTTATTATTACAATTTGTTTATTTTATTTGTTTCAAGGTTCACGTAAACTTAATGATAATGGAAGCAAGAAATCAAGCCGAACTGCTATATGCATTACGCGAAATAATGCGCTACATGACATGATCTCATCTATAAAATAAGCTGTGTTTTATATTGCATTGCTACTGAATTTATTTAAGGACCTCGAAATATAAATCGTTGTTCCAGTAAGATAAACAATAGTTGTCCCATTTGCAGAGACTTAGTGTGGTTCTAATACATAATAATATGTTTCGTATTCATCATATGGTAAAATTTTAAATCCCCATTGATCACGTATATATCCTGTGTTAACAATTCGACCAAAAATATAATATTCTAAAAAATATCACTAAGTTAAGACAAATTCAATGCATTTTTAAATATTAACCTAGCCAAGACATTAACTTTTGATTTTTTTATCTAAATTATAAATTATATAATTTGTTTATTAAAAACCACTATCCTGAGCCCCACCAGTTCGTATAATTAATAATGTAAGAGCATGGAAATAAAACTTTATTAAGTATTGAAATCGTTCAAAACATAAAATACATCGCCAAAATTCAGTCACTTTATTTTTGAAAATGTGGCAATAGCAATAATAAACGTTAATGTTTCTGTGTTATGATTGTATGTTAAAGTTATGTTTTTTTATACAACATCTATAACTTCATCTTTTTATAATTTTGTAAATTAAGTTGCGAACATTCACCGGGGACATAAAGCTGCATCATGATCTTATTAACATATGAAAAATCGAAAATATGAGTTTATATTTTATTCGCTCTAGAATATATTTAAAAGCCAAATAAAGAATAAGTTAATTTTTAAAAAAATCATTGTTAGGTAAAAACACGTGTTGACTGATTTTTTATTTATAGATTTATAAGAAGTTATTATTTTATATGTTGTAATTGTTATAAATATCATGTACATTTTTGTTAATTTAAAGAAAATTTAATAAAACTATGAAGCAAAAATGTTAAAAACACAATGTGTAACTGCTTTTGAATTGAATGAACGTTAGGCACAGTACAATCACATTATGCACTATAATGACTCTTACACATTCTAAGTCGACAATACAACACAAAAGATTTGTACACCCGCTCGAATTCAAACATTTTTAATCATAAAAATATGTTTGTTCATTAGGATTTCCGTTTTTTTTTTAAATCAGATAATAAATCAGAAGTTGACGGCCATTTTTGAAAACGTCATTTGCGTCAAAAATTCTGTTGCAAGATGTTCTTAAACGCAATGTGCAACTGTTCGAAAACCCAAGTCAAAATTTGTATGCCAAAGTCATATGTTCGACAACATCATTTGCGACGCAACTCTACAGTAAAAAAATTGAGTTGACGAAAAAATAGCAATATCCGGGTCAAAAAATGACGATCACTTCACAATCAAATTGACGTTTTCCAAAATGTCAAAGCCCTAAAACAAAGTTTCTGAACAAAAAAAAATTTGGCCGAAAACTTACAGTCGTGTGATTTTAACACGTCTGGCGATTTATTTTTTTCTCCCGAATTACAGGAGCTATTTTTATTTTTTGTGTTGACGTTTGTTTCAAAATCAAAGGGATGAGGATCACATGACATAAAATTTTGAAGCTCGACAAATTATCAAAAGAATACCCTCATAAAAACAATCACCCTTATTCCGATAGTCGTTTTAATTAAACGCCTTTAAAACGAGAAGGCTCCAGAGACCACATTTTGGTGTTTAAATAATACGAAAAGGGCAGCGGTCTCTATGTTCTTCACTTTACTTTTCTAAGCATTATAACGATAGTAATTTCAATAAAATTCCAATTTTCGCTTCTAGAGCCTTGTCGTTTTACTGGCGTTTTAGTAAAACGACTATCGGAATAAGGATAAATAATTTGTTTTCAATACACACCCTGGCGCAGTCGAGAAAAGTCGTGGCGCGATGGATGTGTGCTCGCCTGTGAACCTCATGATCACAGGTTCGATCCCTGCCGTCGTCGTCTATGCCGTTTTAATTCCATTAAAAACCTTCTAAAATTGTCATCAATGGGTTGCTGGTTTACTCATTGCATGTTGTTCAGGCATAACACTAACAACATGTAATTGAGTTAAACTAGTATGTCCAACAAGGATGAACACGAATAAAATAATGTGAATTATAAGCGACATAAAAATAAGACACGGCATTCTCCGCTTTAGTTCAGCCGCCATCCCTGGAGATAAAATATCTGAGACAACAACCTTCAGTCTCAGAACATCGTGCCACACATCTTTCCTATCCTTCTTTCTCTTCCGTAACTTCACGCCCGCGCTGTGTTGAAACATTTAAAGGGTAATCATAATCCCTTGAGCGCGGGTAGATTATAAAAAACAAAAAAAAAAAAAAATTCACATATTCGATATATGTATGTACATATGTACTTATCTATCATGAATATGGAACATTTTATTCTGAATCCCCCTGCCAGATTTTGCTACATGTTTGAATGAGCAAAAGCATGATTTATTGAACAGAAATTAAATGTAAATAGATTTAAACGTCCATGTAAATTTGTAAGGGAAATATTTGGTCTTACGAGTTAAAATTTGGTTTGGTCAAAAACTTTTTTTGTACATAAACTTCAAATCTGTTTCTAGAGCATATGATTTTTAAAAAATGAATTAAGAAAATAACGTACACCGTAATGTTTATACATATAGATGAGCCAAAAAGAAATATTTTATCATATAAAATTGATGGAAAACATTCGATGATTATTATTAATGGAAAAAAATCAATTCATATGATTCTTACTTGAGATATGGGTGATTCTACAAACGATGGAATTTTCGGTGGCCCAAGAAATATTTTAAAATCCGTTCAATTATTTAATCTGATTTTTTTTTTTATAAAATTAAATCTTGTTGATATCTACCTGGCCTAACAATATTATTAGGTTGACCTTATTTTATCTTGCTCAAAAAATTCTTCAAAGTGTCTGATTCTCAGTCCCCTGACGTGTCCCCAGTGCGTTTTCGCAAGGAAAAAATTATTACCGTTCTCTTATTTCAGGTCTCATACTTAGATGAATTGCACCAAAGTTACGGAAAATAACACATCTTTGATATGAAATAGATAAATATTTTTTAGTAATTTATTTTATTACAAAACAACTTAATTAAACTTTGTCCCCCGCTTTTTGTATCAGTCCCCTGGCATATTGAAATAGTCGACAAAATCAATAACTAGGATATCGATCGAATTTCCAGCACTGGCAATTTGAAGTACCAAATCTCCTTATAATAAAATTGTGGTGCAAATCGATTCTGTTTCTTATGTTAGTATTGTGAAAAAGAATTTGTGCAAGAAGTCGTGGATTGTCCCTTTAGATTATCAGTCCTCTGGTGAGGTTTTACAAAACAAATTTGTATGTACATAAGAAGGCATATTTGTTAGAAGTATAGTAGGGGAGAGTGAGTACGAAAGTAACACTTTTTACATATTGTGCCATAAGTTGAAAACTAAAAAACATAACAAAGTCTATATTAATAAGTTGATATTTAACTACCATAAAATACTAATTTGGTTTCCAACTTTCTCCTCTCTCCGAGTGTATGCTGTGACAAAGGAATGAAAGTCAAATGTTACAACCGTCCTTTCGGGTGTACCGGTTGTAACACGAATAAAGGACGGTTGTAACACCTTATAAATGTAAGAAAAAAAAATATTGGTTTAATTTCATATTTAATTTAAAGTCAATTGCATATACAAACATATATATACATATATTATTTAAAAAAAAAAGTAAATACCATTAGAATGGTACTTTAATCAGCCTCAAAAACCTACTTCGTAATCATCTCTAAAAACCCTATTATGGGTAAAGAGCATCGCCAGAGGAGAATAGATTTTGTTTTTCGAACAAAACGACTAAGAGTGACGTGACAGATTTTGTAAGCTTTTGAAACAGCTATAACTGATTTGTCATTTTTAAGAACTTCTTCCGCTGCCTTTACGAAGATATATTTTGAGATTAGACCTCGATTTTCCGCTGCCTTTAGTGAAACTGTTGTCTATTGTCTTTATGCAATCAAAAACAGAGTGTCTATGGGAATCAATTAAATAATAAAACAGGAACAGACACCTTAATATTTTGCATGTGGACGATTGTAACATGTTACAACCGCTAACACAAAAAATGTTACAACCGTCACCACTTCTTTTTTATATGAAAAATTAAATTAAAAAGAAACTATAATGCAGATCAGAAAATTATGTTCGCTATTGCATTAAGAACAAAATAAACTTCGATTAAGGTGCTTTCACTTAATTTATAATTTATTCTTTCAAGAAATATGAAACAAAACTCACCAAAGAAAAAAAAATCGTTTGTCATTGAATTTTACGTTTTAAATTTTATTTGGCACAGTTCAGTGTTTTGACATTTAGTTTTTTGTGGGTGCATTTAAGACTTAATTGTGAAGAAATCTGCATTTAAAAATGAATGCATACAGCTCAATTTTTTCGTGAAAATTGAATGTTACAACCGATCCACTGTTACTTTCGTACTCACTCTCCCCTATAGGTTTAATTAAACTGTAATATTATATACATATATATTTTTATTTTTTAAAGTAAAACCTTAATACATTTTTTGCGCAAAAACCATGAAAAACCTCAGTCCCCTGGTTAATAAATGAGCAAATGATATTTTATTCAGAAACCTGAGAAATTTTTAGTTATATTGAACTTAGAACTTCATTGCGAAATATTTTTAAAATTTTTAAAAAGAATATAATTTATTTTAAATTGATTCTTAAAAAAAAATATTTAATTATAATATATTATATTCTCTTAATAAAATGCTAAATAATATTTATATACCATGAATTTTTATGTTTATGAAGAATAATTAAATTTAATTTCTATATTTCAACGTGTACCCAAGAGAAAATAAGAAAAACAAAATAAAGATTTATTCAGTTCCTTAAAAGAAAACTCAGTACCCTGAACATCCTTTTTCAAAAAATGTCCTTAAAATCGTCATTTTTTATTTTTTAACTGGCCGCTTTCAACAACGCAAAGGGACGTTCTAATGATCATCTAGAACAACTCTTACGACTTTTGGAATCCAAAAATGTCGTGCCGAAATTTGTATCATTTTATTCCATTGTTTGTAGAATCACCCATATGCATATGTAGGTACTTTAGGACATTTGGAAAAAATCAAACTCGAGATTTTGAATCAACTTGACATCACTATGATAGCGAACACGAAAAGAGTGGGTCCCGCAATTTCGTCTGTATGTCTGTACGTACATAAGGGTCTTCTGTGATTTTCTGTAGGAGAAATTTAAAAAAAGTTTTAGCTCCAAAACTAAGGGTACACGCCATGCATCCCTTGTTTTTTTTTGAAAATTCAATATGTATCTTGAAAACGATTGTTTTTTGAAAATATTTCGCTCATTTTTTTTTTTTAATCCTACTAATATTATAAATGTGAATGTTACGATGTATGGATGTTTGTTACTCAATAACGCTTGAACAACTGAATGGATCTTGATAAAATTTAACACACAAAAAAGTTATAGTCTGTATTACCGTATAGCCTACTTTTTTTTAATATCAGGGGAGGGGCATTGGGTGTTCGAAACACCCCAAAATTATTTATCTCTACTTCTATCTTCGTATTGCACTGAAATGTAGTACATATGCATAAGTAGTTGCATTGAAATGCCATACTTTGGTGGTGTGGGCCCAGAGGAGGGGCATTGTTTGATTAATTTACCTAAGCAGTAACGATAAAAACACTCAAAAAAGTTTAAAAAAAAAAATAAAACAAAAATAAAATTCTCCGAAGTAAAAACAAAAAAAAATTGACAAATATTTGTGTGTCTTTGAATTTAAACTATTTTAAGGTAAGTTAAATTGTATGTGCCTACAGGTTTAACTACATACATTGTTATAGGATAGTTACATATGTACGTATGTATGTATGTGATTTGCTCATTGTTTGTTAGTTTTTTCGAAATATCCTTCGCTTGGCTCCATTACCTTTAAGAAAAGGACTTGATTGGATTTATTGGTTTGCTGTTTTGTTTTAATCCAGGTACATGCATACGTTAAATAAAAATAATTCGTACGCTTTCAACTTCTCATTTTGAACAGGAGATCAGTTGTGACAGTTCTTGGCTAAGCTAAACGTGTTTATTATTTCAGTGGTAAGTCTTCTTTTTCAAATAGAGCTGTTCAACGATAACACACACAAGTAAAATAAACACCCAAAAACAACATTCCGTACTTCACACAAGATTTCCATTTACACAAGATTTCCAATGCAAGAAAAACTGGGCGAATCTACAGAAACTTTTAGACACATGATTTATTTTGAAAAACTTCAGTTGAAAAAAAAAATT
Organism: Philhelius festivus; assembly: GCA_963931855.1. Lineage (NCBI taxonomy): Eukaryota > Metazoa > Arthropoda > Insecta > Diptera > Syrphidae > Philhelius > Philhelius festivus. The sequence goes on along the minus strand of OZ007554.1, from coordinate 260,341,467 downwards.
TGCTTGCGGGAGTTCCCGCACGGGTACGCTAGTTTCTTATATAAAAAATTAATTTATAACAATTTTGTTAAATTTTGTTTGCATAAATTCATATTTTCTCAAGGAATCAGACAGCATCCTACTTTTTAACCTCATGCTATATCAGGAAATTTTTTTAGAAAAACAAACAACGAATTTATGCTTTTTTCATTAATTACATCCATATTTTCAAACACATTTTTTAAATTCGAATGTAGTTGTGCGCATGCATAAGAGCAAGTACGTGTGATCCAGTTTGCATTTTACTTAGACAAGTATTAACAACTTCAAATTTATGAATTTTTATTTAGGATAGAACTCAAATAATTTTTCATTATTTTTAGTTCGAGATTGTCTTATAATTCAGGTGACAAATACTTTACACACAATAATATCCAAACCCACCCAGTGGTTTCTTATTACCACTATTACCACTATTTATTTGTTTGACAATAAGGCTTCGTAGATATAGAACTAGTGAATATTATTAAAACAATATATAAAGCTTTTTAGTAAGGTTTATTTATGTAAAAAAAATTTAGTAACCAATAGTTGCGATTGATGGCTAGTTATTTGATTTTCATTATTTTTTAAAGTTTCTTTAACAAAATACAGTATAATCAGTTAATATTTTTAACAGTAGGTATTTGGTCCAATTGATCTACTTTGCATCAGTTTTTGAAGGTTCATTTATATAAAACAGATTGATGGATTATTATTTCCAGAGGAAAAAAAAAAACAAATATTTATATTTACAATTTTGTAACGAATTAAACAATTTAACATTAGAATAAACAGAATAGAATAGTTAACAAATTTCTAATTCTCTTAGTACCATTGGATTCTTTTGATTGATATTGTTTTTGAAAAAAAAAAAAAATACTTCTGTGTTGATTATCATTAGCTTCGAATACGTTATCAACGCAAAATAGACATTTGTTTCATATGAAATTGTTTTTTTTTTTTTTTTGTTTGTTTTAACATTTTCAAAACTTTTCTAAGCACAATAATTTATGAAGTAAACTTTGATCCCAGTCGGTAGTTTTTACAATCATTTTCGTAAAAACTAGTACGGTTAGTTGCTGTTATTATTTTGTGACAATATTTGAAAAATATAATTAACGCGATTAATACCCCGATCTATACTAAACGACTAATAATATATTTAATAAAAAATACAATAAATATCACTTACATTCCTCTCGAATTATTTAATTTTCAAATTCCAAATTGTTTTAAATAAAAAAGTTATGTATAAGGTGCAACAAGGAGAACATAGAACCACAAAAGCGAATGAAATTGCAGCAATTGACAATAATTCAAGAACAACCTTTTTTCAGAATTCATCTATGTTGCGGAACGCCTGGGTGAAGAGGTAAGAACTTTTTCTTTGGCCTTTTCTTGCTCTTCCTGGAAGAATATTTTTGTTATAACTATGTCACCAGTACTTAAAGTTTGTGAAGATGCGTCGGCCTTTTCCACCGGCTTCTGGTCAGTGTTACCGCGGAAGGTTGGTGCAAGGCTAAGTTCATTGCAGTTGCAGTTCTTGATACTGAAAGGAAAAACGTAATTGGAATAATTATTATTACTGAAAGTATTGAAACTATTCTTACAATAGGATGCTGAAAATGTTCGCTTAAACTATTTATTATTTATAATAACACTTACTTTTTAGTTTTTTCTCTAACAATTTGAAGATTTTCGGTTGTCGCAATGTTCGAGCCCAACTGTTCAGTGATCGAATTAGACGTGATAATCTTTAAACACGAATAAGGATATTTTAAAGAAGTCACGTTCTATTTGAATTAATGAAATATGTACATACATATGTACATAAATATATTACCTGATCACTGGGCAAAAGGGTTGCCGCTGAGAGTATAGCTTCTAATTTATCGATTCTTGATAATCGATCCATAGAGCTGTTTGAAAGAATTTCATCCATCATTTGCATTGACTCAGTTAAACTAGGAGGTTCAGAGTTCATACGCGGTGAAAAAGTTCCAGTAAGTGAATTATCGGATGGCACACTATCTAAGCTTGGGAAATTATCATTCTCTACATTCTCCTGATCATCTTCTGAATCACTATGTTCTCTGGGAAGTAGAAGAAAATTTTTTTCAATTTAATTTTAAAATAAAAAGAACTATGTATATTACATATATTTTAAGTCAAGAATAGGAAATTTGGAGTAAATAAAATGGAACAACAAACTTAAAACAAATAAAAAAGTGTACCTATTTTGATTGTTAATGTTTTCCATTTTCTCCAATTTTTTGGCGACTTTATAGAAACCCTTCAAACGTTCTTTTTCATCTTCAGTAAGGTCCATGTACCTGTTAATTTATAAAATGAAATTAAATATAACAGAATACATTTAAATTTTAGTTATACAGAAACAAATCCTTACCGAAGTAATCTTATTTCTCTGTTACTAAGAACAATACTTTTATTTGTTTGACCTAATTTTTGTTTTAGGTCAGCAACTTCACTGCTTATTTTTCTTTGTTTCTTGCGAATTTTAACTTCTGTTGGTTTGATTTGCATCAGAATCTGTTCCGTACATAATTCCGAAAATAGCTGTTGATTTTCGGGTTTTATTTGTCTAGAAAGTTATATTTTTGTACTAAAGTTCAAAACGTTTGAAGCTAATTAAAGTTCTTACCTTGCCAAATTACCGTACAACTGATCATTAATTAATACTAATACATCGCCTGCTGCATACAAAAGCATATCACGTGACAGTGGCCTGTTAGCCCAATATTTTTGATCACGACGATACACATTTTTAAGTTGATCTTTAATTGGATTTATCGGCGCATTGTACAACTCACACAATGAGTTTAATGATATATATTTTGCCTTATATACTTGTTTGCCGCTATCCTGCAATTGAACAACAGCATGCGCAGCCTGAGTATCGAATACGTTTCTCAACAATACTCCAAACTGTGAGTAAATATTAACCGAATCATTGCGACAATCATGAATCACTTTGATTACACAGTCGTGTTCTAGAAGATTTTTCAGACCACCGTCCGATACCAGCTCGGGACAAGTCAGTACATCGAAAATAAACGCCTCTCCTCTTGTTGTACCAATCTCGATCAGTGTAATCTCACCTTTCACCCCCAAATTGATGCCTTCAAAGTCTACAGAAATCACAACACTTTGATTCTTCTGTGCAAACTTTATAATAGCATCAGTCACAAAGAGACTCTCTTTTATATTGGAAATGACTCGAGTGTTTTGTAGAATCTTTATTTTCCATGTGTCGCCTACGAAATAATTGTGACTAGGTGAATGAGATGGGCTGTATTGATATGCCTGTTGCTGTTGAGGCACGTATCCCATTCCAGACTTAGCATGTTCTCCAAGGGCGGCCATTGACTGTTTATCCTTCTCGAAATTTTCTGCAAGAGTCCTTATAACTAAATTGTTAATTCGTTGCTTAAGTGTTTGATTCTGGCTATTAAATCTTTCGGGAATCATTGGCTGTTGGCAGGGAGCTCCAGGGAGAATTGGATTTGGTGTATTCTGTACAGCACCGGTTCCATAATATGAGCTAGTTGAAGGGCTGGGGCAGTTTCTTTCGCAGAGATTTTCAATTTGCATTTCTGAAGACATCACAAAGCTTTCACATCCACTGTTAGGCTCGCCTCTTGATGGTAAAACATTGTTTGTAGATAAATTTGAAACAGGTTCGTTCAACTTGAAGTTTGGCGCTATTGTGTTATTATTGCAATTGTTACTATAGTTGGAATTGTTGCTTACACTACGGAATACTGGTGAATGAATTCGTTGCTGCTGAACGGGAGATGTAGTGTTTAATTGAGTATTCGTTTGATTATTGTTAACTATATTATTGATTGCATTATACTGTTCCCGTGACTTTGCTTGAGCCTGCTGTATGTGAGAATCAGAGAGTTTTGGCTTTTGTAGTAAAGTGACTAGATTTGCTTGTATATTGAAACAATCAGAGAAAAGTCGAAGAAATGTTGTCAGATCACTAGGCGTTTTGAACATCTTGAGCCATTGTTCTTGGGGGAACTTTGAAGTAACAAGATGAAAAAGCTGATCGACGAGAATTGGACCCTTAACTTCAATGCACTGAGCAAAAAAATCAAGCATTTGTTGTGTTCCCTTAGTGTCAATATAGGTTTGAGGCAAATGCAAACGTTCAGATGCTGGGAGATCGTCCATATTTTCACAACCGACAATAATCACGTGATCATTTACTACTTTAAATGTGTCAGGGTGTTTTATAAGAAAATCCGTGAATTCCTTGATATGTTGACCTGGATAAGCAATAATTTTGTTATATTATGTTGAGAATAAATATAAACCAAAAAAAATGTGACGAACCTGAGATATGCCTTACTTGTGGTGACGCTTGACTACGATGACCGAGAAGACTTTTAACCGGAACTTCAACACCTAATCCATACTGAAGCATTTTGTTCTTAAAGTAGTCCTTTGCCTCTTGAATGTAATCTCGACGACCTGAATAGCTGCCATTCGGGTCATCGGTAATTGTTTGATATGAATTGACTTGAACATAATCGCCGTTTACCAGAAAAATAGAAGGATATTGCGCCAAAAATTTTTTCAATCCTAAAATGGACGATTTTGTTTACTATTTCATTGTCTCATCTAGATTATGTATGCATATTTTTAAATTAATTGAAAAATAAATTGAGATTTTTTGGAGATCATAAGTGCAGGACATATCTATTAGGCGAACAAAACTATAAGAAGAAAATTATAAAATTGCAGAATACTTTTTATAATACAAATGTTTATTGTAGGTCATTATCGTTGAAAGTTTTTTAATGTAAATAAAGGTAAAAACCAATTCAAAATTAGTAAGGCATATATTGTACACGCTCCAGAATTAACGATAAGTCGAAACAAATTTTAGGGTTTTTATTATTTTGTTTATAAAAATTAGATTTCGAACAAAAAAATTATTTTTAAGATATCGAATTTTCAAAAAAAAGAATTTTTTTTTTTAATTTTGATAAACAATGTTTAACTTTTTAGGAGGTCCTGTATACAAAACTTTATTAAAGTAAGTTAGTGAGAAAGTCAAAAGCCGTAAAATGGTTTTATGTTGGCCAGCAATGTCTTAATTCCAAATTTTGTATTAAGGAAAAGGAAACAAATTATAGGTTATACGAGTATTTTCCAGAAAAACACGATTTTCGAAAACCATTTTCTTGTATTTGATCAAGTCAATCTGGTTTTTAATAATGCATAGTTGTGCCTTTAGAAAATAAAAAACGTACTGCGGACAACCTTCTAGTAATCGAACAAAAGAAAAGACAAGCGGAATTGTGCAAGTAAAAACAGTTATGGGTTTGCCATTTTGGATGTCTGGGATCTCAAGACCTTAAGTTCTCATAAAAATAAATACAACTTCTCACTTTTGTTACCAGGAAGTTCAAATTTTTTGTTTGTGTGAGTAAAGGTGTTACAAAATGAATTTACCATCGAACTTCACTCAACTCTTTTGCTATTTCATAGTTTCAGAATCTCACAGTTGTGAATTTTAGTTCAATTTGTTTAGACTTGTTTAGTAATTTTTGGTAGTAAGATAATTAAAATCCAGGGCTAGTAAAGAGACCTTTTAATAATCAGACTACTGCCATTCGAGCTTTTTTACTCATCCCTCATGATTTGTTCAGGACTTTGGGTTGAACTTAAAGGAATTCTTTTGTATTATTTTTTTTTATCATGACCAAATGAAAGTGCGGGAAAAGACGCTCATGTGGAAAATGTTTGGAAACATATTTTATTTGTCATACACCGAGTAAGATAATCCAAAATTTGATTTCCACATTAACTGATAGCACAACAGAGTAATTTCTGTTAGGGATCGTTTCTAAGATATGGAAGTCATATTGCATTCAGATAATATTGTTACAGCAGGTTTAAGGAAACTTATATTATAGCGATGACAACTCAAGTGATATGAATTCACCTCAACTGAATGTAAATGCCTTGACCTAAAGCTCAGATGTGATGGACTACTCAACTGAGTCATCCTTAACAGGGACAATTACTTCTATATTTTCCGAAATCAGTGAATCACTGAGATGGACCTACAAGACACGCTTTCATTTTTGATTGCGATCAATTTTTGTTGTTACTTACCAGACTGACTTCCACCTGCTATCTGGCGCATCTCTTTTGTAAATTCCTTTGCTCCAAATTGGCAACTGAGATCATGGACAGTACGTGGTTCTCCTTTGTCAAGAAGTCTTTCAAGAAAGAATAACAGAGTCATATTCCTTGCCATTTCATATTCCATAGATTCCATGTTGCGCAACTTAATTATTCAAATGAGTAATTTTATTGATATATCTGATTATCTCTTCTTTGGGGTATATTATTTTGTATAAGTAAGCGATTCGTTTCTAGTTAGGTAAGTAATTTATATCTTCATCACATAGATGTATGCAAAAATTAAAATAACTACCTGATTTTTTTAAAGGAGCTTAATGTATTATACTCAATTTTCGTATGTAGCTGCCCTATTTTATATGCCTTTCAAGTAGAAGAAAGTTAGACGAAAACAAATTAGAGATATTTTCTCCAAAAGTTCGAAGAAACCTAGTTTCTTTTAATCCTTTTCAATGTGTTTGCAAATTAACTTCAAAACACGAGTCTTCCGAGTTCGGAAAGATATGCGTAAATTAATAATTGATATGTTGTATATGTGTACAATAATCGTTTCTGGCCAGCGACAATAATCCAATGGAATAAAATCTTGCTCAATATTTTTATAAGGTCGCGCGATAAATTATACAACTCTTTCGCTCAAACTTAAGACCGAAACCTAAAAAAGGCTACAGAGCTTGAGAAATTTCTTTCCTCGTTTTGACGAGTTAAAATATCTATGAAGGTTTTTTAGCAAGTTGCAAGAAATTTCAGAAGGAAATATCTCTAGAAGAAAACACAACTATTTCTACTTCATTTGAATATTTTCTAATTATGTACTTGTTTTTACACAAGATTTACAGAATCCATCTTTCCATAAGAACAAGAAACCGTATCAACTCAAAATGCACATGAATATTTTTTCTTTATTCGATTAATATTTAATTAGAAAAGTTTTATTCTTTTCGAGAAAAAATTGAAGCTATTACAATTTTAACAAACGTCACACAATTTTTAGTAACAACACATTTAGGAATGCGACAAGTTCTAAAAAACTAATTTTAATTCACAAGCAGCAGCAAAGTGCACGGCTCGTCGCCATATTGAATTCCAATGGACGGATATTATTTAGCGAATAGCGATAAGCTGATTCATATTTGATACATTTGACTTGTTCAGTGGCTTGTTCATTTTCTAACAAAAGTTTGTTCGATGTTGTCCTGAACTTCAACTTTTCATTCAAAGTTAAAAATGAGCGCATTCAATAATAGGCGTGTTTTTTTTTCCAAGTCCATAAGGAATTGTAGAAAAAACGACATCGAGACTAAGCGCTTTACATGCAAATACAACAACTACTTAAGTCGATACAGAGTTACTACGTTTTCACCAAAGGTAAATCCGGGATTTAAGTGGATTTACCATAAATCTCCTTTAAATCTCGTAGATTTACCATACAAATATAAATCACCTCAAATGAAGATTTAAAATAAATCTTCTTGAAATTTTCTCGCACTCAGAAGATTTACAAAACAAACAAACCTTATTTTGTAGAACGCACCTATGTAAACCCACTTTCTTCATTGACAATAAACACAAAATAGAAATATCTTTTTTTTTTTCCTGTTTACTATCCAATTGCAATTTTTTTTCTCTTGTTCGAATTGACAATTGTTGTCATTCAACAGAGTGAAAACGTCTCTCTTTTGACCATTGACTTATTATACATGGACTGCCAGAGCCCAACTTCACGATGGTTCATCCTGTACAACCAAGCGTTACTAGCTCTGTTGGTGCAAACGCGGAAAACATGGTGTAACTTTTGACAATTTGATTTGTTGCTTGTCTTGTTTTTTGTTTACGTAAAATAGATTTTCGGCATTGAATTTTAATTGTACGTTTGATTCACGCTAATTCTACTTTTAAAAGTTAAATATTTAAGATAATAGTATAATAATCTTGGAAATAGTTTTGTTATTTTTCATACGCAGTGAAAAGACGCACACGAATTACAGAGTTCAGTACTGGAACTTATAAATGGTCTGATGTAGCTCAAGAAGCCATTCAAGCACTAATTGCTCTACATTCGCCAGAAAATACTGAAGTCTGGAACACAGAAGTACCAATTTTAAGACGTAATCTCCCAGGACGAAATCCAATCCAATGTCTATTGGATTCCTTTAATAAATCGTAATGCTTTATTGGCGAGATCCGAAAAGACAATGGTAACAAAACAATACCTCACCCTTGTGAAGTAAAATGATTTGGATTATTGGATTATCGATACTCCACAAGGTATCTATTATTTATATATGATACAATTGTGTTTTAATTCTTACTAATTTTGCCACTATAGATAATCCAATGAACACAAATGTTATGGTATGCATGAAAAAAATCAAATGGGATGGAGCAATTATTACAATGTGATGCAGGAACTATTGCCACTACACCTTAACGAGTTGCCTTGGACGATGAGAAATAACATTCTGCAAAACGACAAACATTAATATTCTTGGAATTATTGAATTATTATTGAGCGGGTAGGTTGGAGATAGCATGCTTATCTATTATTTATTTGATCTATCTATATTTTTTGTATTTAAGATTCATATGTCCACATTGCACCACCGTACGAATATATTTTTCCTACAATGTGTTGTGGAGTGGGCAAAGTGTGCCAAGATGCATCTAGAAATATTGCCCATTGACCCAAGAGTTGGCGTTTTGAGTGGAACAACTTTGTAGGCGTGAACTTAACTGCCCAATTCAACATATATAGTAAAAGATTTAGTTTTCTTCTGTTTGCAAATTTTATATACATAATTAATAAAATTATTTAAAATCTGAAAATCTTCTTTGAATTTCTTTTTTTTGGTTTAAGTGGGATTTTCGAGATTAAATGGAGTATGTAACTACAAATGACATACATATTTGTTTTTTTTGGACGAGATAGCGAAATCCGGCTTCACAATATATTGTCCCAGTTAATGAAGCTTTCTTTTTTATTAATTTTCAAACATTTAAGTAACTATATATAGTAATTCTACTGCCACAGACACAAATAGTTATGTAATTTCTTTATGCTTATTTGTATAAAACAATATATAGAGAAGAAGCAAGACAAAGTTAATTCTATAATTTTTGAATCCTTACCCGTTTTCAGTTGAAAATAAGTTTACCATTTAAAAACAAAAAACCCGTCTTAAAGCCTTGAATAATTTAATTGAAAATTTAGTTATGGATCATTTTTGTTCGTTGTATAAAGCCAACCCTACCACTCCCAAAAAATGCAAATGGAAAGAAGCGCACGAAATCCGTACCAAGAAACGAAATCAATTATACTCATCAACTCGAAATATATCCCAAATCTTTCATCCAGCCATTGCAGTTCAAAATTGCCCTGCAACAGCACCCGGCTTATCTAACTATATCAAACAACCATCCTTTGCTCCAACAAACCACATTTTTCGACCACCCGCAACAATTCAAAACCTTGAATTAAAAGTAATTAATAGTAACAGTGTTCTTTTAATTACTTAACTTAATTAATTAATTAATTTAACCTACCACTTTTTTGATACACCAAAAAAATAAAATGCACGACTGGGTCGCACAAACTTGCTCCTATGTAATAGACTAGGAATTTTAAAAACGAATGTTATTAGAGAAAATTGTTCATAAGTAGTAAGAGATAAAAACAGAATGCTATGCAAATATGAATTTATGCAGGAACAAAAATTATAAGTCGTTGTAGTGGTTCCTTAAAAAAATAAGCTTTTATGTACAAAATTTTTAAAACATTTTTAAGAAAAAATTTTGGTACGCCAACCTTAATTTAAGTTTATTATGTCTAGTTTTAAGTTCTGCTTGTATTAAGCATATAATAAATATAAATATAAGTTTTTATTATTGTACGAATAAAAATCTAATTTCCAAAAAAAATACTAAGCCATTCTTGAGATAATATGTCAATGCTTTTGACTCTCTTTCGATTGCATGAATGATTTAAACACAGCGATTTTTGATCAAAGTTAACTTTGTTCTTTTGAAAAGGAGGCATCTTTCCACACTCTTTACTCTACTTAGTTAATCGAAGTTCGCCCATCGAACGCCTAATAGAAATGAAGCCTACCCGAGAAATAAAGAAAACCACAAAGAAGAAAGAACGATAACTCTGCAATTTTTCCAACCCCAGCAATTTTGTGTACCCCCGCCACCACATACGTCGCTCGCCTACGGGCTTAAAAATCGCAAGGTAATATTGCTTCGTTTAAAAGCAGTCAAAGCGATTTTTAATCTTAGTTTCTCTTTTGGAGTCATCTTCCGCTTTGTGTAACTCCGCCACGTCTCTCTCCTACGGTCTTAAGAATCACAAGGTAATATTGCTTCGTTTAAGAGCAGCCTTTGATGGAAGAAAAAAGAAAAAAAAACGGTCTGTTGACAAACTGAACAATAAAAAAAACATTTTAATAACTGTAAACAGCTTTAAACTACTTGATACCGCAAAAACTTTTGGCTGGAGCTCGTAATAGTAAATGCGATTGTATTAGGTGCGTTTTATTATTCACAAATCTATCGGGATCCGGATTTGGATTAAGTTTTTACATGTATTACAAAAACAAATTCGGGATCCTGTTTTCTATCGGGATCTATTTCAAGATCCAAGAATTAGTTTTAAATCCGAACACCAGAAGGTGATTTTCTTATGTAAATTTTGTCAGCACTGTGCAAAAAAAAAAAAACAACAAATCGTGAAATGTCATAATAAATAACTGTAGGTACAATAACAAAACCATACATTTCATTTAAAAGCTAATTAATTTTGTATCAAAAATCAAAAGATCAATGCAAAAGAAAATAAAATGTAAATATACCTACTTCGTTTTATTAATAAAAATTAAGTTGCAAAAATATTTTTTATTAAAGGCGAAGAATTTGGACGAATTGTGAAACCATCGCCTTTTTAAGAGCTTACGAGAAGCGGCAATGTGAATTTGACCACCCCCGTAAAAAAAAATATGATATGAACATGAACAATGTGCTGGAGGATCTCTTGGCAGCTGAAGTCCTCGTAAGTTTCTCGTTTTATTTAATCAAACTATATACATATCAGATTATGTGATTCACAGATTCAACCAACCACCACCAAAATGTTGAACACAAAATTAAAAAATTTAAAAGAAGTCTTGAAAGAAACAAACGATAACAACGCCCGAACCGGTGCATCTGTCAGCAAAGCCCCATTCGAGGATATAATGGAGGAACTCTTCGGGAAGAGACCAGAATGCAGAATGCTTTACGATTTGCGAGAAATCACACAGCCAATATTATTGCGTGCGGAAGTGACAATAAATATCATCAACTGCATAGAATAGCCAGTTGCTTGGGAGAATATTTTCTTCGGCCTTGGAGATGCAATGCCTTCAAGTAAATTATTTTGTTCGAGTTCTCATTCAAACGTCAGTCTATACTAAATTAATTTCTTTCAGATGGATGTGTTTTGAGTGCTTTCAGTCTATTGTCCATTATGTATCAAACTCGTAGGTTTGATAAATTCTGCACCGGAGTGACAGACATTCATTATAATATTTGGAGAAATAGCTTTGCTGCGGAAGCAGACAACGGAGATGTCCAGGTGACACCACTGAGAGAGGCAGTGTTGGATGTTTCCCAAAGGTTAAAAACTGATGAGAAAACTATATTTACATTGGACATTGTCCCATTAAACGGTGGAAAAATAAGCCAAAATGGAATACAGACTCCAACCGATGGAATGCGAGTGTTTGATAAAGATTTCAAGGATCAATATGGAATAGTCTTTGGTTCTATGCGAAAGGTAGATTTAAAATTTTAAAGTTTTTTTTCGAATTTAAAAAATATGTTTTATTACAGATTAAAGGATATGACAGGCCCGAGTACTACAACACACAACGGGTACCGCCATTTAATTTACATCGACTAATACTAATGCATGCAATGTCTTAGCAGTTGGCTAAGACAATGGCCTTCTAAGGGTCAGTATGCGTAATTGGCTAAAGACTGTCGTTGAATTTTAGCATTTTAAAATTCATTTAACTTAAGCTTTTTAATTTATTTTTTATTGTAATATATTAAATATTAATTGTTAATGAAACTTGCAATTTAGTCATATAAAAAAAATCATTATTTTAATGATGAAGTATTATTAAAACTAAAATAAAATAAAAGGTCTTGTCACATAAACGATTTCAATTTTCTTCTTTTGTTTGTTGCCTAGGAGTTCCTTCTGCGTCTGGAAAACGAAAAGTTATTTTTAATTGACATGAGAAATAAAGATTTATCTTAAATTACTTTCGTTTCCCTCACCCTCGGGGGTCGGCACATTTGGGTCAGCTTCAATTTCGACTTCTGAATTTTCTACATGTTTTTTGTCTTCGACTGAAAAACAAATTAACTTTTTTTGAAATACTATTTAAAAAGAACTTAAAAAAATAACTCACTTTTTTCTTCTTTTTTGTTGTTTCTTCTTCAATTTCTACTTCTTCCTCTTCCGGAGCTTCTATATTAACATAGCCTTCGGGGAATAATTTTAAAGCTTCTTTGCCAATAACTGTATTAGGACTAACATATGAAGGTCCATATTCAGCGAATCCTAACATAGTGTGACTAGTTTTTTTCGCAACTTTAAGACCAAGTTTGTCAGTTCTATGGCAGGTTACAAAAAAAAAAACAGCAAAAAAAAGATTTATGAATTATTAATATATTTGTATGTTCAAAGTAATCTAATTCAGGTGTAGGGTGGGCTATGATTTATAATTAATATGTGCATAGGTGCCCTGGAATGTAACCTACTAGTTTGTTTTTGAGAACGCGTTTTGTTTCAAAAATGTTTCGATCGTTAACTTAGACGACATTAATTTAAGCCCAAGTGTAGATTTAATTAGGACATTCAATTTAAAACCATCCGTACCCCAGTTGCTCGTGCTGAAGAGAACTGTTTCAACTGTAGCTGAAAGGTAATTTAATTTTATGGACACCCAAACGTTCGGCTAAGTTAATAATGTTGGGCGCTAATTAGCTATCATTTGAAAGCTGGATTTCTATTAGGTTTAAATCAGTTTTTTTTTTACTTTCGATTGGTATTTACAACTTAATTAAAATGGGAAGCAGTAGTTTCCCATCGTAATTATTTGGTCTTTGAGCACACAAATATTCATATTGAGGTGCGGGAATATTCCGTGGCCACCCAGGAATCCCGATTATTCACTTGCATGTTTATTTTTGTTTATGTATTTGGGTAATCTTGTTCCCAACATCAAGCCAGTGTCAATGATATTAATCAAACTAAAAATTCAAAAAAAGATTATATGGTATCTAAGAGAGTAAAAGAGTAAACATTAAAAATTATTAATTCTTATACGCCTCAGTGCACAACTTAATAATATTATTATTCGTTTTGTGTGTAATAGTTATTTAACAAAAGCCCGGGTTATAATAAATCAAGAAGGTATAGAAACATGTTTACATTCTTCTGAATAAAAACTACATTTCAAGAGGAATTATTAAATAGTTTTTTGAATTGTTGCTCCCTTTTAAAATTAATAGACAAAGTTCAAAAATAAAACAAACCTTCAATTTAATAAAATAAATAACCAATGGACTTACATTGGCGGAGTCTTAGCTTCATATTTCTTTAACGAATTTGCTATCAATTTGGCTGTTTCTGGACTATCGTTTGTAAAGAAGCCGTACAGTAACACATTTTCTTTGTTCTTCTCCACAATCTCATAAATGTCCTTCTTCTTGTATGCATCGAATGCCATTACGGTTGGAGTTCTGTTATATGATAGAAAGTTCGTTTAACATTGCCGATATTATTCAATTCGTCAGCTATTAATTTCATAAGGTTTGGTACATCTGTGCCGAACATTAAATTAACGCATTTTCCTTGACAGGCAAAGAGCCAGGTTGGTTTCACTTTTATTTCGAAATCGCTTAAGAGTTTCAATTGTATCGGATTTGCACTTAAAACATATTTTTTTTTTTTGTTTAACATTTGTAACGCTAAGATCTTAGAATTTTTCTACTTACTACAGCTAAATGAAGATTATCTCCTCCGAGTTCCAGCTTAATTTTTCTCAAACTGCCGACCACAGCTAGACATGGTCCGCACCATTCCGAATACACGTCTAGAACTATAAATTACGATTAACAGATTATTGCTTAAAATAAAAAAAAATCGACTTATTTTACCTAGAACTCCAGGTCTTTCAAGGAACTTGTATAATTCCTCGTCAGTATTTATCTCCACTTGTAACTGTTGTGCCCCTCCTTTTTAAGCACGATGAATTTTATTTAAACAATATTTAAAATGATGTAACTTTAGCTTTTAGAACGTCAGGATTTGGGATTGAACGAAGTATCGTTCAAACAAATTAGAACTTTGGTAACAAGTTGTTATTAGGTGCGTTTTATTATTCAGAAATCTATCTGGATCCGGATCTGGATTAAGTTTTAACACGTATTACAAAAACAATTCGGGATCCTGATTTCTATCGGGATCTATTTCAAGATCCAAGAATTAGTTTTAAATCCGAACACCAGAAGGCAATTTTCTTATGTAAATGTTGTCAGCACTGTGCAAAAAAAACAACAAATCGTGAAATGTCATAATAAATAACTGCAATAATAAAAATTTCATTGAAAACTTAAAAGAAAATTTAATAAAAAGTGGAAAAGGTTGTGAATTATGCTGTAAATTATTTAATATCAGACGTCATGCAATAACTTGCACACTTTTTCCACGCCATATAAAAATAACTTGCCTAAATAATTTTTTTTATAAGAGAAATTTTTGCTAAAGCATACGCCGAGAAGTTTTGAAGTGAAGTCGAAGTTCAGATAATGAAACCGCCACCACCGCAATTAGAACAACAACATCAATTGCAGCACGTGCAACATCAAAAATTAAATTCATGTCCGCCGCCTTCGCACATAAATAACAACCAACAAATTCCTCATTTATCTCGACCACCACCAGTTCCTCATGTCCAACAATTCCGACAACAACATGGACCGAAGCATTCCAGTTGTTACTCATGGCATCCCAGACCAACAACAGCATCAGCAACAGCGTCAACCCCAAAAGTTTTCACATTAAAGAATGATTCTTCAGAATCCTAACAGAATCAGTCACCATCACAAGAACCATGCTCCTCTAAAAACTCCTCTCCCCACAGTTTCAGAAGTTGAAATCCCCGCTGTTAGTACAACACAATCAACCGGGCCACCATCAGAAAAACTATCTGCTACAGCCTACAGCTGAAGATTGTACAATAGATACAAAAATAAAAAAAAAAATATTTGGCTAAATGATCACTCTTTATTTTCAGTTACTCCGCAAAACCTTGAAAAGAAACCCACTGAAGAAGACAAGGATGGTGAAAATAATGCCTTAATATGTGATTTTATGTCAGTGGTTATGAAAGGAGATGGGTGTTTTTCAACTTCAAAAGAAAAGACCCCTATGTGTTTGGTGAATGAATTGGCACGTTTCAACAAAGTAGGTTAAAGTTATTTTTGTATTTATAGTCCATATACTAGTATGTACTACAAAATATCCTATCTAATTTTCAGATTCAACATCAATACCGCCTCACAAGTGAGAATGGATCTGCACATTGTAAACGCTTCACAGTAACCTTGAAACCTTGAAAAATTGATTATGTGCCAGGAGGACATCAGCCACAACGTTTTCCAGGTGGAAAACCTAAATATCCTATACCTGTAAGATTTTATATCCAAACTGTATATATATACATATATTGAAACTATATTCAATTTTAGGCACAAATTCCACTAGTCAATTGAATTTCCTCAATTCCCATTAAACGGTGGACAAATAAGCCAAAATGGAATACAGACTCCAACCGATGGAATGCGAGTGTTTGATAAAGATTTCAAGGATCAATATGGAATAGTCTTTGGTTCTATGCGAAAGGTAGATTTAAAATTTTAAAGTTTTTTTTTCGAATTTAAAAAATATGTTTTCTTACAGATTAAAGGATATGACAGGCCCGAGTACTACAACACACAACGGGCACCGCCATTTAATTTACATCGACTAATACGCGTTACTAAAATAAGATACAATCAAAATAAAAATGCATGCGATGTCTTAGCAGTTGGCTACGACAATGGCCTTCTAAGGGTCAGTATGCGTGATTGGCTAAAGACTGTCGTTGAATTTTAGCATTTTAAAATTCATTTAAGTTAAGCTTTTTAATTTATTTTTTATTGTAATATATTAAATATTAATTGTTAATAAAACTTGCAATTTAGCCATATAAAAAAAACATTATTTTAATGATGAAGTATTATTTAAAATAAAATAAAAGGTCTTGTCACATAAACGATTTCAATTTTCTTCATTTGTTTGTTGCCTAGGAGTTCCTTCTGCGTCTGGAAAACGAAAAGTTATTTTTAATTGACATGAGAAATAAAGATTTATCTTAAATTACTTTCGTTTCCCTCACCCTCGGGGGTCGGCACATTTGGGTCAGCTTCAATTTCGACTTCTGAATTTTCTACGTGTTTTGTCTCCAATTAAAAAACAAATTAACTTTTTTTTAAATACTATTTAAAAAGAACTTAAAAAAATAACTCACTTTTTTCTTCTTTTTTGTTGTTTCTTCTTCAATTTCTACTTCTTGCTCTTCCGGAGCTTCTATGTTAACATAGCCTTGGGGGAATAATTTTAAAGCTTCTTCAATAACTGTATTAGGACTATCATATGAAGGTCCATATTCAGCGAATGCTAACATAGTGTGACTAGTTTTTTTCGCAACTCTAAGACCAAGTTTGTCAGTTCTATGGCAGGTTACAAAAAAAAAAACAGCAAAAAAAAGATTTATGAATTATTAATATATTTGTATGTTCAAAGTAATCTAATTCAGATGTAGGGTTGGCTATGATTTATAATTAATATGTACATAGGTGCCCTGGAATGTAACCTACTAGTTTGTTTTTGAGAACGCGTTTTGTTTCAAAAATGTTTCGATCGTTAACTTAGACGACATTAATTTATGCCCAAGTGTAGATTTAATTAGGACATTCAATTTAAAACCATCCGTACCCCAGTTGCTCGTGCTGAAGAGAACTGTTTCAACTGTAGCTGAAAGGTAATTTAATTTTATGGACACCGAAACGTTCGGCTTAGTTAATAATGTTGGGCGCTAATTAGCTCTCATTTTAAAGCTGGATTTCTATTAGGTTTAAATCAGTTTTTTTTTTACTTTCGATTGGTATTTACAACTTAATTAAAATGGGAAGCAGTAGTTTCCCATCGTAATTATTTGGTCTTTGAGCAAAGTTAGAAAAATGCATATTCTGTTTTATATTAATGTCTTAAGGTCACTTAAGTCTTTCTACGTGATTTCTGAGTTAGACTTTGTTGCCTAACGTCAAAGATTTGTCAAGACAATTTCTAATAATTTAAACAGCATGCTGTTTTCTGATAAAACTAATCAGACCAAAAACATAAATGTTAAAAAAAGAGCCAAGTTCTTCTATACAAAAACCTTTGTGTAACAAGTCAGCCGCGAAGAGTACTGAGATCTAAAAGTACGCCAAGTTCTTACTTCATGAAGGAACTAAAATTTTATGGGTTCACTTGTCAAGTTTTCAAAACCTTTCGAATTGGGCATAAAAAAAATTGCCAAGTAAGCCCATCAAATTTTAGTCAGTAATCATTAAATAATAAAATTTCTCTATTACATTGTAGCTGTTTCAATATTATTCTACTTTAAATATTCGGTATTAAACCTTCATGAAGTAAGAACTTGGCGTACTTTTAGATCTCAGTACTCTTCACGGCTGACTTGTTACACAAAGGTTTTTGTATAGAAGAACTTGGCTCTTTTTTAAACATTTATGTTTTTGGGCTGATCTCACTCCTTTTTGCAAAGATTTTAATATTTTGCCATGTCAAAATCTCGAAAGATACGGAAAGATAGAAGGGTGAACTCTACCTACTAAAATCAAATTAGTTTATAGCTTCCTATTTCTTTTGGTATATTTTCTTTTTGTTATTGGTTGTTTTGATTTGCGCTTCAATTATTTCTTCTTATCCTGGCAAGATACCTAACACTAACGTACCTACCTTAATTACAGCAATCGGAAGTGCTCCATATAAATTAAAAATTTTCTCAGAAAGTGGGCGGATACCACGCCCTCTAATGGAAAACCTCAATTTTTATTTTTGGTCCTTTATATGCGATTGTATCGGATTTGCACTTAAAACATACTCGTATTTTTTTTTTGTTTAACATTTATAACGCTAAGATCTTAGAATTTTTCTACTTACTACAGCTTAATGAAGATTATCTCCTCCGAGTTCCAGCTTAATTTTTCTCAAACTGCCGACCATAGCTAGACATGGTCCGCAACATTCCGAATACACGTCTAGAACTACAAATTACGATTAACAGATTGTGCTTAAAATAAAAAAAATCGACTTATTTTACCTAGAACTCCAGGTCTTTCAAGGAACTTGTATAATTCCTCGTCAGTATTTATCTCCGCTTTTAACTGTTGTGCCCCTCCTTTTTAAGCCAATATTATATACATATATATAATATTATATTTAAAACAATATTTAAAATGATGTAACTTTAGCTTTTAGAACGTCAGGATTGGGGATTTAACAAAGTATCGTTCAAACAAACTAGAACTTTGGTAACAAGTTGTTATTGTTCCTTTTGACCTTAACTTAACTTCACATCATTGTTGTTTATTTTTCTTTGATGGAATTTACAATTCTTCATCACAGATTTATTGTACGACTTTCAGGTCAATAGCTGTAAGCTTTTTGAAAACAAAGTGTTGACAATTACTAACTTTGAAGAGGCTTCTAATGTTGTTTTGTTATTTCTTTGACGTCGACCACAAGATGGCGAAAGTTTGTGAAACGAATAATATTTGGCCATTCGAGTCCATTGGCTGGTGGTTTGGTTTCAATTGGTGTCCATTTGAGCGGTATGGGCTTTTATGAAATTTATATAATAGAACTATCCATACTTGAGTCACTATCGGAATCTCCGAATATTTCTGTTTTCCAATTGGCATGAAGATTTGATTTTGTTTGTAGTGTTTGCATATTAGGGTTAGTTGAACCTGCTGCTCTTGTTTGTACTTCTGTGGTAGATTGTGTTGATGCCGATGCTGAACTTGAACTGGAACAGGAAGTTGAATTTCTTGTTTTCTTCGGTTTATTGCTTTTATTGGCTGACTTAAGTAGCTTTTTGATGGCTTTTTGTTTTTTAAATAAATCCGAGTATTCGGGTCCAAAAGAGATGGCCGCAATTGTTTCGGACCTGGAACAAAAATTTAAATAAAAGTATTATATTAGAATATAGTATTATTATTTAAACGTATTATACGGTTTTATGTTAAAGTTTTAAATTTTGTAAGAAAAACATACCTATAGGAAAAACAAGAATTTCATCTGGAATATGATTTTATGTACTACGTTCTGAAAAATTGTTCTATGAACACACTGCGAGAAGTATACATTGTCCTTGACTTCGTGGCTGTAACCTATCCAGTTTGAGTCCCAGTCACTGCCTTCACTTTCTAAAATAAACTAAGAAAATGATTTTTAGTATTACACAATAAATAAATATTGCAATTTATAATGAAAGCAAATTTACTTACTTCAATTGCGTTTTTCATTTTTATTTTTTGATTGTTTACAAAAAAAAAAAGTAGAAACGTCAAAAACAAAACTCAGAAGTACCACAATTGAAAAGTAAATTTTCTAGGATCTGGATCGTTTTATTATCAAATTGATATCCATATGGATCTTGGTCGATAATAAAACGCACCTATTGTTCCTTTTGACCTTAACTTAACTTCACATCATTGTTGTTTATTTTTCTTTGATGGAATTTACAATTCTTCATCGCAGATTCATTGTACGACTTTCAGGTCAATAGCTGTAAGCTTTTTGAAAAAAAAGTGTTGACAATTACTAACTTTGAAGAGGCTTCTAATGTTATTTTGTTATTTCTTTGACGTCGACCACAAGATGACGAAAGTTTGTGAAACGAATAATATTTGGCCATTCGAGTCCATTGGCTGGTGGTTTGGTTTCAATTGGTGTCCATTTGAGCGGTATGGGCTTTTATGAAATTTATAATAGAACTATCCATACTTCAGTCACTATCGGAATCTCCGAATATTTCTGTTTTCCAATTGGCATGAAGATTTGATTTTGTTTGTAGTGTTTGCATAGTAGGGTTAGTTGAACCTGCTGCTCTTGTTTGTACTTCTGTGGTAGATTGTGTTGATGCCGATACTGAACTTGAACTGGAACAGAAAGTTGAATTTCTTGTTTTCTTCGGTTTATTGCTTTTATTGGCTGACTTAAGTAGCTTTTTGATGGCTTTTTGTTTTTTAAATAAATCCGAGTATTCGGGTCCAAAAGAGATGGCCGCAATTGTTTCGGACCTGGAACAAAAATTTAAATAAAAGTATTATATTAGAATATAGTATTATCTAAACGTATTATACGGTTTTATCTTAAAGTTTTAAATTTTATAAGAAAAACATACCTATAGGAAAACAAGAATTTCATCTGGAATATGATTTTAAGTACTACGTTCTGAAAAATTGTTCTATGAACACACTGCGAGAAGTACATTATCCTTGACTTCGTGGCTGTAACCTATCCAGTTTGAGTCCCAGTCACTGCCATCACTTTCTAAAATAAACTAAGAAAATGATTTTCAGTATTACACAATAAATAAATATTGCAATTTATAATGAAAGCAAATTTACTTACTTCAATTGCGTTTTCCATTTTTATTTTTTGATTGTTTACAAAAAAAAAAATAGAAACGTCAAAAACAAAACTCAGAAATACCACAATTGAAAAGTAAATTTTCTAGGATCTGGATCGTTTTATTATCAAATTGATATCCATATGGATCTTGGTCGATAATAAAACGCACCTATTATAGTTGAAAAAAAGTTTTTAAAAATTTGTATTTCTAAGGAAAAGAAAACAAAATCAAAAAGAAGGACGTTGTGGTCGAAGAAAGAGGAAGCTCTGTTGGTGGATTCTCGTTGTGGTCGAAGAAAAAGGAAGCACTGTTGGTGGAGGCTTGGGCAGAAAAAACAAAACATTCAATTGTGACACTGCTTGTAATTAGGATTTTAGATGTCAAAATAAATCTAACAAGTCCAGTGGAAATACTACTAGATTATTTTAAATCAAACTGGAAAATAATCTAGATTATCGTTCAGTGGAAACGTAGTATAATACCCGATAAAAACAGTGATACCAGTCCAGGACTGAACGATAAAACTCCACCACACCATCTTTATTAATATGGGAGCTAGAGACTAAGATAGATAGAATAATATCAAGATTTCGATTATTGATCAATTATCTGTATGTTGATTGGAAACAGTAGTTTTAGTAATGAAATAAAGTGTGTTGCATATACTTTTTCCGACGTTTCGAGAGGGATTGCTATCTTCTTCATGCTTATATAGCTTCGTTTAAAGCATCAGGCTTTCCTCAAGCACTTAGTCCGGTACTGCACAGCTCATGTTGAGTCTTGCATGAATGAATTGCGAACGAGAAAAAAGGAAAGAAAAAATGAAACAGAAATAAATCTTTCTCGACATGCACGGCTAGGATATTCCTTACATGTTTTTGACGTTTCTATTTCTCCTCCTCCGTTGTTTTTCGAATTTGCTTCATTTCGTTTTTCTTCTTTGTTAAGCAAACACCTTCAATGTGGCTATTGCTAATGAAAATATGGCTATGAAATAAAATGGACTAAAGCTTTAACATATGCGAGTTGATTTTCAATTATAAAATGAATCTAATAAATTGTTGAAATCATTCCCTGATTCCATTTTTGTATTTTAATTATTTTTGTTTTAATTACTAAACCGAACACCGAAATACCGAACGAACAACGAAAGTTGAAATTAAAGATGGCTGTCAAATAATGCACAACACTGAAAAATTAGAAAAGTACTTCTTGTAATAATGAGCGCATCACCGAATGACACTTCAAAACAAAATAACCGATAACTGCGCATTAAATACATGCGCCGCATAAAGCGCGGAACAGATTGAACCAGCAACAGCACCGTCAACAGCAACAGCGGCCGCCATTAATTTAGAGCCAATGTATTTCAATTGTTCAACACACATAAGAACAGCAACAGCAACGCCAACAGCTTCGTTAGGCCAAAGTCCTAAATTTGCTGTTGCTGGTGCAATGTTGTCAACTTTTTCACTGCAATATTCAGTGGCACCACAATGAAAAACTTTTTTTCGATATGAAATGTCAAACAAATGAAATTGCGTTGCTGGTGGCAATGTGTTTGAGAAATGTTTGCTGGTCAGCATGCTGTTTGCTGTTGACGATGCTGGTGCTGTTGCTGGTTTAATCTGTCTCGCGCATAATACCGCACTTACGATTTTGTATACAAGACTGAACGCGTCCAGTCATTTTGGCATATTGTTTGAAATTTTGTCGAAACGCACTCATAATACTGATTTCTGCCCATCACTTCCTCAACTGTCAAAAAAGTGTTTTTTTTTTTCTTGTTTTCTTTTGTATCGTCGAGTGTACTGACATCGGTGAAAACGAAAGGTTTTTATTTTTATGTTATTGTAACAAAATTATTAAGAAAAAGTTAAAGTGTATTACAAATTAATTACAGTTCAAACAAATATAAAATAAGTGAATTTAAACAAGTCTATTGGTTAAGTTAATTTCGTGTATCAAATTAAAGTGTTCACAGTATTGAAACAAATATGGATGACATTAAACTCGCCAAAGTAAGTTTTTCTTTAAATTATAGCTTTTTAAACAAAAGAATTCCTAAAGGAATCATGAAGAAATTTACAATCCTGTTGATCCTTTGAAGCAAATTTAGACTTCGGGTGCTACTTTGTATAAATTCGGTTGAATTTTTTTCTACAAATGCTTGCTTAATTTCAATTTCAACGAATCCCGTTTAAAGAATGTACATATTATGTATGTAAATACATATGTATTTAATCAATTGATGTATTTAATCAATTGAAATTGAATTATTATCATTTAAATTTCCACTATTTTGGTTTAGATATACTAAACGAATTTTCAACAAAATTGTTATACCCAATATACTTTATGGAGCATCTGTCGCATACACAATACACATCTGAAAAAGAGAAAGATTTAACCTAATTGATTTTAATTTTTCATGATTTTAATAAATCATTTGTTATTTTTATTTATCACAAATTTAAAAAATGATCTTGACGAAAAGGTAATTTCAATAAAAAACAATAAGTAGGTATATGATTACTTGTCGAAAGTGGTTGCCACCAGGAAAACTGATTGCCTTAAATTTATAAGTTGATATATTGTGACGTGAATCTGGAGACTTTCTTCCTATTTATTAAAGCGCTTGGAGATTGTTATGAAGCCTTCGAAACTGCTAAAATCTGTATTTACCAAATCACTAGATTAATTTCAGTAGATATCTCCCATAGGTATATCACGTTAATATACCTACATACCTCTTATTTAAAAAAACAAAAAATTTATTTTCTCCTAAAATCAGACAAGTTTTCGAAGATATTATGGATAAGGAATCAGAAACTTGTTGATTTAGACACCCCCTTCATGTATCATATAGTATATATTGAAATTTATTGAAAAAAAACTATGGTTTTGTATTTCGTCAAACCCACTTTCATTTCTTTTAAAAAAGAGCAAATATGGCTTTCAGGTCAAAAGCAGCATAAAATTCAATAGGATTACCCACCATACGTACACGGATGATATCAAATTGTATGCCCGAACTACCATCACCTAAAAACACCTGTTCGAGAAATTTTCTAATAACATAAAAGTGGAATTTGGTAAAGAAAACTGCCAAACATGAGATGAATGATGAATAAAGGACTAGATTATATTACAACCACTGGAAAAATTAAAGGAATGGCACAATCACGCATAATAAATCATACGCAGATTAAAAAACGCTTGAACGAATGAATATAGTAGCGCGATAAGCACCTACGTTATTCGATATTTCATGTTCTACAGACGAAGTAACGTGGTGCTCTACTGATTAAAATACATACCCCCTTTTTCGGTTTGCGAATCGAACGTTAGAGATGAGATTTTTTGACTAGCGAACTAACACATTCGACATACTACGGTTGGCGAACTTTACAATTCGAGTTCGAAATTTGATTGTTTATTAAAAATATCAAATATATGACATTTAAGTCGAATCAAAGGTTCTCGATTCGCCAACCGTAATACTAATTTCTCAAACTCACATGTTTCTTTGTCCGACTCGCCAGCGGTAATAAGGGGGATAATTGGATAGAAAAGTAAAAACTCTCTAAATTTCACCACAGCCAACATGAAGAATGTCATCCAGTTCGAACAAATAACATACATGTTCATAGTGAATAATCATAATAACTACCGTCCTTGTGATGCTCAGCATGAAAGAATACAACTTATACTCGCAGTATGAAGTGTCTTGAGAGTGAGGCACAAATGCAGGACACGATAACATCGGGAAAATTCTACACGACATCCTAATTACATTCGTTCCATACTTGTCTTTAGCAGTTGAATTTTATCCTACGCATTGTAACTATAGTGTGAACGCTAAGAAAAGATAATAATAGTAATAATAATATTTTTTTTTGTTATTTATCGATTAAACACTTATCGTTCATTATTCTTTTTAAATATAAAAAATGATTTTAAACTAATTTAGACAGGGGGTATTCCAATGCGCAAGGGCAAATTAACCTTCAAAATTTGGTGAGTTTAGATTTAGTCACGCACTAAAAAATTGGGTCTAAGTAAACTATTTAGTGTTAAGTGCACTTAAATAGTACATTTAACTAAAACGGTTAAACTAATATCTTTGGATTAATTATATTTTGCAAATACAGAAGAATATGAATTAAGTGTGTATATATAAAAATCAATTGCTGTTCGTTTGTCTCGCTAAAACTTGAGAATGACTGGACCGATTTTTCTAATTTTGATCTTGAAATATTTGTGGAAGTTCAGGGAAGGTTTAAACGGTTTAAGAAGCTATTTTAATGAATAGTGGATCTAGTGGAATTTACTTCCTTGATGCTCCTGGGGGGACTGGAAAAACGTTCATTATTTCATTGTTGTTGGCAAAGATCAGATCGCAAAATGAAGTAGCTCTAGCATTGGCTTCATCTGAAATAGCTGCAACATTGTTAGAAGGTGGACGAACTGCACATTTTTCCTTGAATTTACCACTAAACATACAAGTCAACGAAGCACCAGTTTACAACATCACCAAAAATAACGCTATGCAAAGATTCTACAGATATGTAAATTGATCGTTTGGGATGAATGTACGATGGCCCACAAGAGGTCACTGGAAGCACTGGAAAGAACGTTAAGATATCTTCGTGACAACCAAAACATTTTTGGTGGAATCATGATTCTATTGTCAGGTGATTTTCGTCAGACTCTTCCAATTATTCCCCGATCAACTGTTGCTGACGAACTAAACGCATGCTTAAAATCATCTAATTTGTGTTTTTGCAACCAGATCGAACTGCGATTATGTTTTCGAAGCAGTTATTAGATATTGGAAATGGTAAGGTCGCAGTGTACACCTCGACCTATTTAATTATACTACTCACGGATTTTTGTCACTTCTTCGACTTAAAATAAGAGGGGCTTATTCAGCTTGTTTTTACGTACATAGAACATAGACATAGACATAGTTCAGAAACCATAATTGGCTGAGTGAACGAGCAATATTGGCGGCCAAGAACAAATATGTCGATGATTTCAATGCAATCATTCAGAATTTTCTTAACGGAGAGTTGTTTTCTTACAAATCAGTTGACTGACAGACACAGTCAAAAACCAGGATGACGTAGTCAACTAGCCCGCAGAGTTTTTAAATTCTTTAAAACCCTGGGATTTGCCTGGACTACCACCTCACAATTTACAATTAAGAGTAGGATCAGTTGTGATTATGCTGCGTAGCAATAATTAACCTCGACTGTGCAATGAAACGAGACTGGCTGTAAAGAAAACTAATGAATAACGTCATCGAGGTCAAGATCATCAAGGGAAAATACAAAGGAGAGGATGTCTTGATTCCGCGTATATCGATGATTCTAACCGATTTGCCATTCGATTTTAAGCTTCTACACATGGGCGAGTCGAAAAACCATCATCTTAGTATATATTTACGCACCGCAAAAAAAAAGAGAAAAATTTTGTACATCAGAAAGCCTTAACTTAAGTAAGTGTATATAACTTTGTTGCATTTAATGTAGATAAAAATTTTGTATTAAGTTTTGACCATATTTTTCAAAAATATATGAAGGTGAAACGAAGTTTACCGGGTCATCTAGTATAATAAATTTGTATGAATCTCATATTTTTTCTTATTATTTAATATTTTTTATTTTGTACGAATGCATGTTCATGAATATACATATCTACATGCGTAGGTACATGCATATGTACATACATATGTAGACTGTTGATCTGAAATTCGAAAAAGCTAAAGAATATTAAAAAAATGTGGTAAAATTATAATTTATATTTCATTTGTATCACAGACAACAGTTATGTATTCAATTTTAAAAATTCTAAGCCATTCAAAGTTTTAAAACATAGAAGCAGTCGTTGACTTTAGAAAGTCTCTTTCTTAAAAAAAAAAAATAATTAATATGCATTCAAAAGACTTTCATGCATTGAAACATCTATTGTATTGAAAGATGTATTTGTAGAATGTAGGCTAAGTGTCCGTGTCACTATAAAAGTATTACAAAGACGTACACTTCCACTTTTCAAGGGCAAGAAACTTGAGAAAAACATTTCATATAAAACCTCCAAGCATTTAAAGATCAGGTCAAACATTAAAGTGTTCTATATTGGATGGATGGATGGATGGATGGATGCCTTATGCGCATGGTACACATAAAAAAGTATGAGTGTACTCTTCTAAGATAAATAAAATATTTTAAAAAATATCAATTCAAATAAAAAATATTTTACATACGTTTTATTATGTACACGTATCAATGATTTAATAAAAAAAATTTTAAATTTGAATTTATAAATTTCTTATATGTACATATATGGTTTTTTATCAATTAATTATTTTTAAAATATTGCGGTAAGTGTTAAGTTTGTTCAACTGCCCTCTATTGCATTTGAATATTGTGCAGTTTTGTCTTAATACTAATAACGTATAAAATATGTACTTGAAGAGTTTCTCTAATCTGCAAAGTAATGTCTACGTCTGCGTCAGAAATGGGGAAGCTTTTTGCCTCTACGGAGAAAAGTTTTGTATCGCGTCTTTCTACTTTTCTATTCAGTTATCCTTTAAATTCCTTAAGAGTCGGTTGTAAGGGATTTAGACAAAAAAAAATAACTTACGGTTTCAAAAAAAAAAAAAAAAAAAACGAAAAAAAAATCAGAATTATTGTTTTTTTTTTGTAAGAATACCCTCATCCTCATAAGTAGCGAGGGCTTATTAAGTTTTAGAGATTATCCAAATTATGGATTTTACCAAATTCATGAATAAGTTTAACGAAATTGAGCGTCAATTGTCTCCTACATCGGCATTACGTTTAAGTTTTGATAATATATCTCCAGAAACGGATGAACCTGACGTAAATAAACGTTTATGGGGAGTCCCAGTTCCACCTTTTGTTTCGGACAAAGTTGTTTCGTGGATAGAAGAAGAATTTCAAGAAACTCCAATATACTATAATGGAGACAATGTGATTAAAAAGGTGCGTTACTTTTATCGTATGTTTTTGGCGGTTATCATTAATTGACTGTATTATGCAATGCCATTTCTCTACTTACAACTATCTAATTACTCGAAATGAGAGTGTTGAACTGTGTTAAATAAATAATTTTATTTTAGTAAGTTTTTGATAAGAAACATTTTCACGTATCTGCTGCATGCTTGACCTACCTGCACATTTGGTTTTATATATTTTTCACAAACATTGCCTACATGTGTATCTATCCAGTGAGCAAATAATCAGGGACTGTAATTTATAATGATTTAATATTGATTTTCATTTTCCAAAAAGCGTATTTTTAAAGGAAAACATATAAATTTCCTTTTGCATATCCTAAATAATACTATTGCGGAAAATAAAACATATACACAATTGTCTATTGTGATTCAATGATGACTCGTTGAAAGTGTCTTTGACGTCATAGAAGATTTGCAATTAATTGACAACAAAGTAACTCTATGGTTTCGCAGGTGTCATCAGTTACTTTAAAATGGTTTTGTTTTGTTTTAAGAACGTACTTAGTTGAGATGATCTCTTAATTTATTTTGCTCATACTTTGAAAAATAATTTTAAATGTTCAAGTATTTATTAAAATTATGATTTGATGAGTGTTTGTGTAGATACATATGTACATATATCCACAGTTCTCTTATACATTAAATAATGTAGGAAATAAAACTAAACCAAAATTATTGTAAGTTATATCGTCTTTTAGAGAACAGCTTTTTGATCATTGTTTATAATAAATAAAAAAGTCAATTGTTTATAATAAATAAAAAAGTCAATGAATTTCTAATCAGATGTTTTATCTCGAAAAATTACCCACCACGAGTATGAGATGTTCTTTTCTTTTTGGACCTTCTATAGTACACAGTTCTTAACACCTAAATTACCAAAACCATGAAATCCAATTATAATTTTCGAATTAGTTCATAAGGTATACTAAAAAGTTAAAAAAAACAATTTTCGTTTTATATTATGTATGATATGATATATAGGATTTGCATGGATATATCCACACAAATTTAGAAAAGGCGTCTATAACACAAAGAATGTAGCTATATTGTTTTTGAGTTGGTGAGAGAGGTCCGAGATGATCGATGTGATATGTATCGAGTGGGAATTCGTTTTTTGGTATGGGATGTAAATACCCTTCTTGTTTTCCAGTCTTTTTATTTCCCAAAATACACTTCACACAATTCTTTCGCACCTTATCAATTTTATCCTTCATTTTGTGAATGTAATAGTCCTTGACTAAAATATCCTCTATCTTTTTTGTTGCAAAATGGCCTTCGTCGTGTACCGTCTTAATAACTTCATTTGCCATATTGTTTGGAATGCAAAGTTGTTTGTTACCCTTTTCATCGTACCTGTAGAGGATTCTGTTTTCGAGGAAATAGTTTTCATAGGGTCCGTGGTTCAACATAGTTTTAATAATTTTCAGTTGTTCATCAGTGGATTGGGCATCTTCAACTCTTAAAAGAAACTCACTTGAAATGGTCATTGATATGGGGTTACGGCTGAGTCCATCCACGTGCCTCATTCGGCTCCCTGCGCGGTGTTCAAGTGTATACCCATAATCTTGTAGCAACAAAGCCCATCCCATAACTCGGGGAAGTATATCCCTTTTTTCCATAGTGGCTTTAAAGGCTGCACAATCTGTCACAATTTTAAATTGTATACCCAGCAAATATACTCGTAGCTTCTTTAGCGCATTCACAATTGCTAAAACTTCCAGTTCGTAGCTAGAATACTTCTCTTCTTGCTGGTTCGTCTTTTTGCTGTAAAAATATACAGGATGAAAACAGGCATCATCGGATTTTTGGAGAAGCACTGCTCCAAATCCCCACTTCGAGGCGTCAGTGTGTAGTTCCGTCTCAGCTTCTTGGCAATAAATTCTAAGAACTGGTTCTGTCGAAATGCATTTTTTTAGTTCTTCGAATGCCAATTTTTGAGAAACACCAAACTTGAATGATACATCTTTTCTTAATAACTGCGTTAAAGGTCTAGCAAGCGTATGTATATGTATATGTAACTAGCGGCCCGTTACGTGCTTCGCTACGTATAAAGTGAAATAATAAAACAATTTAATTGTAACATCAAATTATTCATTTATTCAAACAAAAAAATATTTTATTAATTGCTAGCTATTTTAAAACTTAATCCAAAACATTTGGATAAACAATTTCATTTCAGTTGGAATCGTAGGGATACGCGGTATCAAACAAACTTTTCTCCTTTTGATTTAGCAGTTAGGATCGTAGCTTCAATCAAATTTGGCAATAACTTTTTCACTGCCAATCTGGTGCCATTACACAGTTTTGGTGGATTAATATTTCGCAACAATATAATCAAAGAACCAACTTTCAGATTCAAGCAATGCGGTGGTATACCGGCCGGTTCCAATGAAGTTAAAAATTCAATTGGATAATTCATCTTGATACATGACACTGTCAGTTGGCAACTGGAAGTTTCGCTTGAATTTGAAAATTATTGGCATTGATATGAATGTTCTTGGGTGCTAAAATGGCGCGTTTTCTCAACCAATTATAATTTCTGTAATTCTGAAGAATATTCGGAAAAACACATTCAATCAATTCATCTATCGATTGCGCAATTGTACAAAAATTGTTTGGTACAGCGATCAATCCGTTGGTACTGTCGATTTATATTTTGCCATCACCAATTTCTAACAATTGTTTTGAAAATTCATGGGCAGCTAGATCATTCTGTAGGTGAATACGCATATTAATGTTCAGTGTCAATTTTTGTACATACATACATATCTCCAAAGAATTGATGACTTCAAACAGGCATTTATTTCATCAGCAGGAGTTGATCGAGGAATGACAGGCAATATTTGACGAAAATCCCCTGACAGTATTATCAAAGCACCACCAAAAAGCTGTTGATTACCACGTAAATCTTGTATTGTTCGATTAAATGCTTCTAGTGATTTTTTATTCGCCATTGTACACTCATCCCATAAAATAATTGACGTTAATCGCAGAACTTTTGCCATAGTAGAATTTCTCGAAATATTGCAAGTTGTAGTTTCAATCACCTGTGCATTCAATGGCAATTTTAATTTAGAGTGTGCAAAAATTGATTATCAGCGTCGGGGTATGGCAATAACGAACCAGCTTGATGATAAATCTGGCCCTGAATCTGTAACATGTATGCAATTTTAGGTAGATGTTGGATCAGAATTTTTAAAACTATCGAATACTTTATGATTCAGATTGATATAAACATGGGGCAGTCCTGTTGAAGTATTTACCTTAAACGTCGGCATAAAATTATCTCTAATAATTTTAGTAGCGCCAAAAGAAGTAATTTGAAATGTCGAATTGTATAGTTCAATATGACTCAAAAAGGGATTCAACGTTTGAAATGTCCCAAAAATAAGTGAATGCAATGGTTCGGGTGGAGTTTCTATTGCTGGCAATCTCACTTTGCCATTAGCACAACACATGCCGGGCAGGGTTCGAACCTAAATCTACTCCTACGCTCCGATTTTTCGAGATTCACTCCACTTTTTCCACACAGACAAATTGTCTTATTTATATACAAATATGACATTGTTGAAAAAAACCATTAAACCTTTGTTAAAAATTCTTTCTGAATTTGTAATTTGTTTATTTTTACAAAACAATTTTTGAAAATAATACTAAGTTTTCCAATGAAACCTGTGATTTATTTTTCTTTTTTGCTAATACTATTTTTTTATATTCATACATACATATGTATGTTTTAATTTTCCTGAAAAGTAAGGAATTTCTTTTTGTTTCAAATATACTCCGAAAATCTTGCATTTGCTCGACTTTTTTTTTCAAATTTGCTCCGACATTTTATGATTCAGGTTCGAACCCTGATGCCGGGCGTTTCACCTGGAAAGTTAGCCGCATCACAATGTTGACATTATTGCGTCCATCATTCCAATGTATCCGTACATACTATAATTAATTTGACTGTTGTAATTAAAAGCAGCACGCATCATTTCAGCCAAAGGAGCACGACGTATTCGTGATCGCCGTGCAAGATTCAGTACAGGTACAGGGTCAACAGATCTATTTCGTGCATTACGTTCACGCTGCGATGCATTAGCATGTGCGCGTTCATCTGCAGTCTGTGATCGTCTTAGTAATGCCACATCATTTGCATTACGCGTTCGCCGACCTATATTTGCACGCCCGGCTCGTGGCATTATTCCTTCATATAAAAAAGAATAAATCAAATTAAAAACAAATCAGACCAAAAACATAAATGTTAAAAAAAAGAGCCAAGTTCTTCTATACAAAAACCTTTGTGTAACAAGGCAGCCGTGAAAAGTACTGAGATCTAAAAGTACGCCAAGTTCTTACTTCATGAAGGTTTAATACCGAATATTTAAAGTAGAATAATATTAAAACAGCTACAATGTAATAGAGAAATTTTATTATTTGATGATTATTGACTAAAATTTGATGGGTTCACTTGTCAAGTTTTTAAAACCTTTCGAATTTGGGCATAAAAAAAACTTGCCAAGTAAGCCCATCAAATTTTAGTCAATAATCATCAAATAATAAAATTTCTCTATTACATTGTAGCTGTTTTAATATTATTCTACTTTAAATATTCGGTATTAAACCTTCATGAAGTAAGAACTTGGCGTACTTTTAGATCTCAGTACTTTTCACGGCTGCCTTGTTACACAAAGGTTTTTTTATAGAAGAACTTGGCTCTTTTTTTAACATTTATGTTTTTGGTCTGATCTCACTCCTTTTTGCAAAGATTTTTATATTTTGCCATGTCAAAATCTCGAAAGATACGGAAAGATAGAAGGATGTACTTAACTTAGTTTAAAGCTTCCTATTTCTTTTGGTATATTTTCTTTTTGTTATTGGTTGTTTTGATTTGCGCTTCAATTATTTCTTCTTGTCCTGGCAAGATACCTAACACTAACACACCTATCTTAATTACGGCAATCAGAAGTGCTCCATATGAATTAAACATTTTCTCAGAAAGTGGGTGCATACCACGCCCCCCGAATAGAAAACCCCAATTTTTATTTTTGGTCCTTTATATGCAATTTAAGCCCTACCGTTCTACCAAATTTCATTGTTCTACTGCAATCGGAAGTGCGCCATGTATAATTTACATCAGTTCTGAGGAAGTGGGCGGATACCACGCCCCTGAATGGAAAATTTCATATTTTATATTTTTTTCTTTGTATGCAATTTAATTCCTACCACTTTACCAAATTTCATCGTTTTACAGCACTTGGAAGTGCTCCATTCAACCAACACCAATTTGGAGAAAGTGGGCGGTTACCACGCCCCCTGAATGGAAAACCTCAATTTTTATTTTTGGTCCTTTATTTGTATTTTTACCCCTTCCGTTGTACCAAATTTCATCGTTTTACAGCAGTCGAAAGTGCTCCATTCAACCAACACCAATTCGGAGAAAGTGGGCGGATACCACGCCCCCTGAATGGAAAACCTCGATTTTTATTCTTGGTCCTTTATATGCAATTTGAGCCCTACGGTTCCACCAAATTTCATTGCTCTACTGCAATCGTGTTGAAATTGAATGTAAGAGTATAAAACACTTTGTTTATACTTTGCTATAATGTTTCATATTGATATTCTTATCAATTGTTATCAAATGTTTTTAATAAATTATTATTCTGTTTTTCTATTCTTATTGAAATGGTCGTGTATCTTCTTAAGGTTGTTTCTGGAAACTTACAGATTTCAATAGGTTATGGGCCCAGAAAGACGCAATAAGGCCTTAACGAAGAAATAAAGAAAAGAATATTAAAAAAAAAAAAAATTTTTAGAAGAAATTTTTATTTTCAAATAAAAACGGTTTTGTCTTCACAACTGAATTCAAAATGGCTCACACAGGACTTCCTTCAATAGAAAAACTTAAAGGTCGTGAGAATTACGACTCATGGAAGTTTGCTGTTCAAGCTTATTTGGAGCTGGAAGATATGTGGTCATGCGTTGAATCTGAAGGAGAAAAGGACTTAAAGAAGGTGGCCAAGGCTAGAGCAAAAATTATTTTGCTAGTTGATCCTGTGAATTACGTTCACATACAATCAACTACAACGGCGAAGCAAGCATGGGATAATTTGCAGAAGGCTTTCCAGGACGATGGTCTAACGCGCAGAGTAGGACTGCTGAAGAAACTAATTACGACAAGACTGGAAAATTCTTCATCTGTGGAAGACTATGTGAACTCCGTAATCACTACAGCTCATAAACTTAACGGCGTTGGTTTAAAAGTGAGTGAGGAATAGGTTGGAACAATTTTGCTCGCAGGTTTATCCGATGAATATAAACCTATGATCATGGGCATAGAGAGTTCCGGCGTACCTATCACTGGTGATGCAATAAAGACCAAGATCCTTCAAGATGTGAAAGGAGAAGATGTTGCTAATACGGTTGCTTTTTATGGACAAAGCGGACCAAGAAAACAAGTTAAAAAGAAGAATTACAATCACAAAAGCTTAACAAGTGGTAAGGGAAATGTTGGCAATGCAGGACCTAGATGTTTTCAGTGCAACAATCATGGGCACTATGCACGAGACTGTCCATCAAAGCAGCAGAGCAAGAAGAGAGTTCAAGGTAATTCTAACGTTTTGTACACATCTTTTGCTGTCTCCACAGTGCAACCTGGTGAATGGTACATAGACTCTGGAGCATCCGCTCATATGTGTTCAGATCCAAACATATTAACAGATGTTAGTCAACCTGCTAAAAGTGAAGTTGTGGTGGCTAACAACATGCGTTTAGCTGTACAGAGTAATGGTAATGTATATTTGCCAATTGCTGCTCAAAATGAAAAGGTAAAAGTCGAGAATGTTTTGTGTATACCAGAGCTATGTGCAAATCTTCTGTCAGTTAGTCAAATTGTTAGCAAAAATAACAAAGTTGTTTTCGATTCCAAAGGGTGTAGAATTTATAATTCTGAAAAACATCTTGTTGCTACAGCTTCTCTTGATGGAGAACTTTTCAAGTTGGACAGATTTCAACAAGATCGATGTTTTGTTACAAACAAATTGGAATCAGACTACAACCTGTGGCACAGAAGATTGGGACATCTTAACATGGCAAGTGTACGTATGCTGAGCGATCGTTTTGGACGAAACCAAAAATTCCCTATGCTGGATAATTGGAAATGTGAAGTTTGTTTCAAAGGCAAGCAATGCCGATTTCCATTTAATCACACAGGACCAAGAGCAACTGAAGTACTAGAGGTAATCCATTCGGATTTGTGTGGTCCAGTGAATGAAAGGAGTATGGGAGGCGCTAGATATATTCTGGTGTTCGTTGATGACTTCACAAGAAAAACGTTTGTTTATTTTCTACAATCAAAAAATGAAACAGTGGCTCGTTTTGCAGAATTCAAGGCACTTGTAGAAAATCAATGCAGTAAACTAATAAAGGTCTTACACACTGATAACGGTTCCGAATACTGCAATAAAACGTTTCAAGCATTATTACGAAAAAGTGGAATATATCATCGTACATCAGCACCGTATACACCAGAGCACAACGGATTGGTAGAGCGTATGAACCGGACTATAATCGAGAAAGCCAGGTGTATGTTATTAGATGCGAATTTGCCAAAAAGCTTCTGGGCTGAAGCGGTTTCAACGGCAGTTCATATAATAAACCGATCACCATGTAGCTCATCGCTTCAAATGGTTCCTGAAGAGGCGTGGTCAAGAAAAAAACCCGATATGAGTCACTTGCGTGCATTTGGATGCAAAGCAATGGTTCATATTCCAAAAGAGCGGCGCAAAAAGTTGGATCCGAAATCTGAAGCTTGCATTTTTGTTGGATATTGTGAAGATTCCCACACTTTCCGTTTGTATCATCCAACAAAGAAGAGAATCATCATCAGCAGAGACGTTATATTTTTCGAAAATGAACAAATACATTCCGAGAAGGTAATTGAAAATTATAATTTGTTTTATTTTCCTGAATTTCCGGTCGACTATGATGATTCAGTGGGGGAAGATGACAATTCAGATGACAATTCGACAAACCAATCAAGAGAAGAGGTTATTCCGCATTCAGACACAAATGAAGAAGATGATTATTTGACTAGTGAATCAAGTGAAGATGTCAACATTCCGCAGTCAATGTCAGATGAAAAAGAAATTTCAAAGCAAATTCCCAGGAAAAGTCAGCGTACTCCAAAGCCAATAGTAAGATATATGTACTCAGTGACAAAAGGTGAGTTACATGATCCTTTGACTGTTAAAGAAGCTCTAGAAAGAGCTGATTCCGAATTGTGGCGACAAGCTATGAAAGAAGAGTTCGACTCTTTGAGAGAAAATAGTACCTGGAATCTGGTAGATTTGCCTGTCGACAAAAGAGCTATCAACTGCAAATGGGTGTTTAAAACAAAACGAGATAGCGAAGGTAAGATTTCAAGGTATAAAGCCCGCTTGGTTGTGAAAGGTTGCGCTCAAAGAAAGGGGATTGATTATGAGGAAATTTTCTCCCCAGTAGTCAGATATAGCACTATTCGACTTTTATTTTCTCTAGCTGCCCAATTAGACCTTGACATTGATCAGATGGATGCAGTTACTGCATTTCTTCAAGGAGATCTTTATGATAATATTTATATGCTTCAACCAGAAGGTTTCTCCGATAACACTGGCAAAGTATGTTATTTGAAGAAGTCACTGTATGGATTGAAGCAGGCCAGTCGGTGTTGGAACCAAAAACTCGATGCAGCTTTGATAAATTATGGTCTTAAGAAATCTAAAATAGATCCATGTGTTTATTTTTCTGGTGAAGATTCGAATTACATAATTATAGCAGTTTATGTAGATGATCTTTTAATTTTTACTAAAAATGTTGATGTTAAAAATAAACTTAAAATATATCTTAACAGTAATTTCAAAATGAAAGACATGGGAGAAGCAAGATTTGTTCTCGGCATACAAATTCAACGTGATCGTTCAAAAGGCACGATTACCATTGATCAAAAACAATACATCAACGACATATTAACGCGTTTCAATATGATTGAATGTAATCCTGCCAGTACACCCATGGATTCTAATCAAAAGTTGACTAAACTAATGTGTCCTCAAACAGAAGAAGAGAAAAACGAAATGATGCAAATTCCATATCAGGAAGCAGTTGGGAGCATTATGTTTGCTGCACAGGTTTCTCGGCCAGATGTTAGCTTTGCAGTAAGCAATGTGTCAAGATTTAATAACTGCTATGGAAAAGCTCATTGGACAGCAGTTAAACGTATTCTGCGATATTTGAAGGGGACATCAGATGCTAAATTGGAATTCTCAAAAAGCAAAAACAATATGTTGATTGGCTACTGTGACGCAGACTGGGCAAACGATGGCGATGGCAGAAGATCAGTTACAGGTTACATCTTTGAATCTTGTGGAGGAGCAATATCCTGGAATACTAAAAAAACAGCCCAATGTTGCTCTCTCATCAACCGAAGCTGAATACTTGGCCGTTTCCTCAGCCACTCAAGAAGCTTTATGGCTTAAAGGATTGCAGTTAGAGCTTATTCCAAGTTCACCAAAATTCACAACTATTCACTGCGACAACAAAGGTGCAATAAGTCTTGCATTAACAAACGCGTACCATCCTCGAACAAAGCACATCGATGTTCGACACCATTTTGTTCGTGACAAAATTGATGAAGGATTAATCAATTTGAAATATATAAGTACAGCAGATATGAATGCAGATTTTCTTACAAAACCTTTAGATTTCAAGAAGCACAATTTGTGTGCCAAAGCAATAGGACTTAAATTTAATTGAATTTTACATTCAGTGGGAGTGTTGAAATTGAATGTAAGAGTATAAAACACTTTGTTTATACTTTGCTATAATGTTTCATATTGATATTCTTATCAATTGTTATCAAATGTTTTTAATAAATTATTATTCTGTTTTTCTATTCTTATTGAAATGGTCGTGTATCTTCTTAAGGTTGTTTCTGGAAACTTACAGATTTCAATAAATCGGAAGTGCGCCATATATAATTTACATCAGTTCTGAGGAAGTGGGCGGATACCACGCCCATGAATGGAAAACCTCAAACTTTATATTTTTTTCTTTGTATGCAATTTAGGCCCTACCGTTTTACCAAATTTCATCGTTTTACAGCAATCGGAAGTGCTCGATTCAACCAACACCAATTCGGAGAAAGTGGGCGGTTACCACGCCCCTTGAATGGAAAACCTCAATTTTTATTTTTGTTCCTTAGTATGCAATATAAGCCCTACCGTTCCACCAAACTTCATTGCTCTACTGCAATCGGAAGTGTGCCATATATAATCTCCATCAGTTCTGAGGAAGTGGGCGGATACCACGCCCATGAATGGAAAACCTCAAACTTTATATTTTTTTCTTTGTATGCAATTTAAGCCCTACCGTTTTACCAAATTTCATTGTTTTAAAGCAATCGGAAGTGCTCCAATCAACCAACACCAATTCGGAGAAAGTAGGCGGATACCACGCCCCCCTAAAGGAAAACCTTGGTGTTTATTTTTGGTTCCTTATATGCATTATAAGCCCTACCGGTTCACCAAATTTCATTGTTTTACAGCAGTAGGAAGTGCTCCAATCAACCAACACCAATTCGGAGACAATTCGGAGAAAGTGGGCGGATACCACACCCCCTGAATGGAAAATTTCAAATTTTCGATTTTTTTCCTCTGCTTGCATGACAAGACCTACCGTTGTGCAAAATTACAAGATTCTACGATGTCGGGAAGTGCTCCATAATTTTGATGATCTGTCAGTCAGTCAGTCAGTCAGTCAGTCAGTTACGGTTTTTGTGATTTTTGAGGCCTTATATCTCAGGAACCGCTTGTGCTATAAATTTGAAATTTGAAATTTGGTGAGGCGTCTGTGCCTTACTAGCTTAGCAAATATTCGGGATTTGAAGTTTCTGACTTTAGTGGTACTGAAGATAGGGAGGGGTCAAAAATCGCCTGAGTTTGTTCCTGTTAAAAAGGGTGTAGTGCCAGAACTTGGCTGGGCACTACCGTGCCCTTTGATTGCTACATTAATAGTGGTGTATCAGTATCGCTAAAAAACTGAGAAAAGTACACGCACACATATACATAGTACATTTGAACGATTCAATTTGACAGCACAATCCATATATGAAAAAAGTTTCAATTTGACAGCAAAATCTCGACTAACAAAATGATCCGACATTTATTGAATTCATTTGTTACAAAAAATGTTATAAATGAAGAACCGCTCGACCGATTTTGTGCAAACTTCACATAAACCATCTACTACATAGTCCGAACAAAGCCTAAACATTTGGTTCGGATAGGTGAGCCCGTTCTTGAGTTATAAAAACACAACGAAAAGTGGCATTGATTTTTATATATATAGATGTATAATTACAGCGTTCAAGAAGTTTCGGTACCAATAAATAATTGTTTTGAATATTATTTAATTTGTTCGAAAATATCAGAAGTATTATTTTAATCGCTCAATTTGATCACAATCGTTAGATCCGGTTTGTTTTAAGATCCCTACCTGGCAATCGAGTTCCAGCCGCTTCCACCTTAAAACAAAAATGTTTTTTCATATCTATTGCTTCTTCGGAATTATCCACAAATCTGCCAAGAGGTCATGGAAAAAAGCTGCTCATCTTAGACGTTCGAAGTCTGCAGATAATTGTAGATCCCTTCCATTGCTACCAAAATCCATCTTTCCTAATATGAGACTTTTTGGTAAGAAGTTTGCATTTTATCATTTAAGGCAATACAAAAAAATCGAATGTAATAGTTGTCATGGTCGAATCGTGCATTGATTTTTTTGCGAATGTATGTTTATCTTTCGCTACTGTGTATTTGTCGATCGTATTGATGGAGATATTCTGAAGTCAGAAGACCCTCTGAATTTGGTCATTTAAATTGTGTCGGTCTGTTAATCGATTGCTCAGAAGAATTAATTATACCACTAAATTTGTTCTTTTTTGTTGAATTTTAAGACAGATTCTGGGCCAATAATATGGAAATATATATAGAATACATATAAAATAAAATTCTTCTTGGATACATCGTTGCATGTTTTTTTTGGTAAAACAGATTTCGACCAAAAACTATAACATACATGTACATAGTTGAGGAAAAATTAATAGCAATGGCAATATCTTAGTACAAGCTAATATATATGATCAATTAATTATATTCTTCTACTACTTTCCTTGGACTAAAATATTAAGACTTACGTTTCCAGAAAAAAAAAAAACGAAGACGCGGTTTGTGAAGTCGTATACTAACGCAGATTAAACTTCTGCCTCCTAATCATTGGACCGTGTTCCAAACGGAACTTTTAGGAATTAAGGAAGTTTTGTCTTGGCTAAGAGGACGGATGTTAGCATACCCATCGCTACATTTAAATGTGCTTTAAGAACTGCAACCTTTAGGTGGAACAACAGCACCACTTGCTTAGCGACAAAACAGATTTGGCCAACGCTAGATATCTAGCTCTCTAAGCATGTGATATCTTTAAGCCGGCTGCAAATTAGCTCCGTAATATGTGTCATAACTCATAAACAAATACAAATTAAAATATGTATTATGAATAAGATTAAGTTAGATTCAAGCAATCTGTAAGAGGAAACTCGATAGAGGATGAAATAAATAAATAAAATAAATAAAAAACTGAATACTATTTAAAAGATAGGTCGCTGCGCGATTTTGCTAAACTCAAACAAAGCCTCACTTTTTATGTACATGTTCTGCTCTATCCCCATTTGGGAGACTGCTGCTTCAACGATCCGTCGAAAAATTGATATTTTGTTCAAATTATTTTTATTTTTCAATTACATGGGTTTTGATTTCATTATTAAATTTAATTATTTATGAGTGAAATTAAAAATTTATTTTCAATTACAGGTTGAGAATGTTCGGATGATTGACCGTTACAACTCAAAAAACCCGATCGTCGGAACTCTTTATTTGACAGCAACTCACTTAATATTTGTTGAGCCGGATACAAATAAGGAAACATGGGTATGTATGTAAATTCATTTTATTTTTAAAAATAGTTCTTAAAAAATTGTGCTCAGTGCTGTCATACCCTTTTTTAAAAGCATACATTTGATTTTTTTTTAACATATTGTTTATTAAAATCGAACATCTCCGAGTACAGAACTCTATCTGTCCCATTTTCTTACTACTTAGCTTCAATAAAGCAATTTTTGGATTCGTAAAATAAATCGAAATGGAGATTTTAATCAAACTTGTCATTACGATGATAGAACAACATTTTTCCGGCGCTTTCCTCCGATTCCATGATAATGTCTGCAACCTATACGGCTAAACTAGTTTTCCTCATACATTATACTTAAGGTTTGTTCCTGATTGCCTTGAGGCAAGAAAAAGGTTAATAATTAATTATAATTATTATATCTTTCGATAAGGATTTTAAAATTATACTTTCAACTAAAAAAGACGTTGTGATGAAAGACTTCTGCAACGGGTGCTTCTCGATCTTAAGACCGTAAGCCAGCGAACTTCAGGAAGTGGGGAGGTCATCCCAAGTTTATGGCTTCAGAAGGGCTCACTCCAGTATTCACTCACTATTTGGGTTGGTTAGCAAAACTGCTCGTAGCCGCCATTTATACCTACCTACCTTTATCTACATATGTATTACAAATAGAATTTAATTAAAAACTTACTAATGCGATATACATAGGTACTATAGGGCAAATTCTACATTTGGAAACAAAATGGAACTCGATATTATGATCAAAGTTGACATTACGATGATAGAGAACACAAACAAAATTGGGTCTGGCAATTCCTTCGGTATATCTCTCTGTCCATATGTCTGCACAAGCCACTATTTTCTTCAAACTCGGTACTTAAGGGTCTTCAGTGATTCCCTAGAGGAAAAATTGCATTTTTTTAGCTCCAAAACTAACAGTACCTTAACTGCCATACAGCTGTTATGCAAAATCTTTAGTCTCGAAAACCGCTCTAATGATTTTGATAACCAAAAATTAGGTATGCTATTATGGACTACATTTTGGTCAAACAAAATTTTGGGAAAAAATGTTATCAACGGTACCCGTCATAGAATTTTTTTGATTTTCCACTGTAACGATTTTCACCAAAATTTTTTGTACAGGAGCTCCTTTAAATTTAAAATAATAATTTATATAAAACTATTCGAAAAAATATATTTTGATTTAAAAAAATTTTTTTTTTTGAAAAATCATTATTAAAATTATTTCCTAAAATTTGTGTTACTAAATACTTAAATTTGGCATTCTTGAAAAATTTTAAAGAAATTTCTTATATAAAAAATTTGTTAAATAACAAAACGGTTTTTAAACTTTCTTTGCATACATTCTACATTCAACAATTTTATCTCATTAAATCCATGTTTTATACCTATTTATAAAATGTATTTTAAATTCCAGAGTACATAACAGCAAGTACATAAATACGTACAAAATAACGAATTCTTTTTTTTTTAGGTTTACTTTTCTTAAATATTAAATCAGAGTAGTCAACATGTTTATTTTTGTTATTAAACTAAAAAAATGTGATTTTTTAGGACACAAGTTTTGCATCTTTTTTTTAGTTCCTTAGAAATTAAAATTACTTGTTGGTCCTTTTGACAAAATTTTTGGCTTATTGCCGGCTCAATTTCACGCATGTCGAATCTCGTCTTTAAGTTCAGGAATTTTTCTTGGGTTATTTCCTTTCGAAAGTTTAGGATAAGCCATTAGGCGATATTCGGTACCGAAAAAAAGTTGGGCTTCTTGCACGGCTCAGGAAGAGAGGTTGGACAGATCTGACCCTTTTTCAAACATACACTAGCCTATATAACGACAAAATATAAAGATGGATACGACAGGACAGGAATATTATTAGGTTCTTTGAAAATCTCCGTAGAATTATTTTTTAAAACCAATCATAGCCTTAAAGACAAACCCTTAAATTCTAGTATTTTATATGGCGCCAAATAGCATGATCTGCAAGATCTCGGAAGCGTAAGAGCCCTCAAGAATAATGACATAATACAATTTACTATTAAAACTTTCCGTAAGTATATCTTTTTTATTGGCACCCGAATAGAGTGATGGTGACGATGGCAAGGCGCCCGTGAAGTAATTTACTAGTTTTTGTATATGATGTAGTAATGTGGGCATATCTAAAATGTACGAAATTTGGAAAGTATTTCTATATAAATAGGTTATGAAAGAGTTAAAGTTATTTAAATTATTTAAAGATTTGACATTATGTATTAGAAACATGACCTGATTTTCGATTCGAAAACAATTTGCTTTAGATTTTATCACAAGATAGTATGTCATTAAACTATTGTCCTTTCAAAAAAAAAAATGC
The DNA here is from genome assembly GCA_963931855.1 of Philhelius festivus. NCBI lineage: Eukaryota > Metazoa > Arthropoda > Insecta > Diptera > Syrphidae > Philhelius > Philhelius festivus. Next base: position 260,298,073 of record OZ007554.1, on the reverse strand, counting down.
TTAGATAGTAATCGTTTAACGTGATTATCTTGTTCTTAAACAAAACATCCACTTGGTAAACAACTATAGACTTTTCATATTTGATTCACTTGCTTAGGATAAGTAGATATAACGTGGTTGTATATTCTCCCCCACAAAACATTGTCATCTTTAGAATCTCTTTCTCTTCCCTTCAATATAAGAAAAATCGATGACCAATATAAGCAATTCATATATGCTTAATATATATACTCGTAGCTTGTAAAGAAGACAAGGAAATAATAAGCAATGGGTCTTTGGACTTAAGAATTCAAGATTCAGAGTTGTGTTTCGTTTAATTTGTAGTATTTAGAAGTTAATGTTTTTTTCCATATTTGTAATTAATGGGTTTTGGGGATTTTCTAGAGGAAGAATATTAATAACTTAAGGGAATGAAATGGACGACTGGATCACACATACTTGCCCTTTTAGAGTTTATAAATGTGTGTAAATATATTTATAACCATGGATGTAATAGTATAAGAAAAATATAGTGTGTAAATTATCGTCTGGTTTTTGGACAAAATAAAAATTTATGCAAACGAAATTTTGTTTAAGAAGCTTTATAAATAAATCGATTTCGTTCGATTTCGTATACGAAATTTGTTTAAAATTGAAATTTCAAAAAAATCGTTCACCCGTTTTTAAGAAATTTAAATTTCAAACAAACTTTTTTTTTCAAAAATCATAAAATATTATTTAAAAAAATGTGTACACAATATTATATAGTTCATGAGAAAGTCGAATCAAAAGAACGATTTTATGACAGGTACCGTTATTAATTATTTTTGTTAATTTATTTTTTTTTACCATAATCTAGACCATGTTATTTATTTTTTCTTGTAGCATTTTTTTGAGGCAGGGGACTTAAGTTTTTCCCTCTAGGGAATCACCAAAGACCCATAAGTACCAAGTTTGAAGAAAATCGCTTCAGTGATTCAGGCTGTAGGTCGAGTACTGATATACCGCCAGACAGGCAGAAGGAATTGCGGAACCCACTTATATATTTATAGTACAAGTATATAGTAGAAAATAAAACTTGGCCCAAATATTTCATTCGATATGTGTGTGAGGCGGAGGGTGGGGATGGAAATATTGTTTTACAATTGTAAAAATAATGAATGTTGGTATAGTTTACAGAGTTACCGTAGGTTAAATTTTAATGAGTCCCAGAGGCTGGAAAATAAAACGAGTCTTTTTTAAAAAAAGAAAGATATTTTGTACGTCTTCGTGTATGGTCGTCATTCTCATACTTAGATTCATTCTTAAATTTATCCGTATTTATTGTAACCTATCATTTTGTTGAGTTCGACTTCGGTATAGTTGGACTGTTGCATTTTCGTTTTCTAATAACAAATTCAAAGAACAAGATGTCAATATAAGTTATTTGGAAAATTTTGTTCGATTTTCACAGAAAATCTTTGGAAAATAATTTTTTGATTGCAAAATGAAAAAATTGCTTGATTTAATTGTATTATATAAAGTGTTTACTTTTATTCTTTAACTTAAATGAGTCGCATATTACTTAAATGAGTCTGAGTGCTAACACTGATAATACACAATTTTGGGTATTTTTTTATCCAAATATTATGAATGAGGTACTAGCAAGACGATACAATCATCGCAACAATTGTTGTTTCCGCCAAAATTTGTTCTTAGATATAAGAAGTTATGTGGAGAATTGTTAACCATTTTTTTGCACACGAAATCAAAATAGAGGTTGGGATCCAAAATCTGGAAAGAATTCCCAAAACTGAGGCAGACCAAACTACTTCTTGGGAACTATAACCAAGATCATTTCAGGAACTGTATCAGCTTAAGTAGGAACAATACTATACTAGGAAGATACGAAGCACTAATGCATCAAAGAAACAAGTATCTGGGACGCTACCAGGTAGGTAGAAGAAGGTACTCCAAATAATCAAACTCATCAAAGGGATAAACTTGGAGGAAGAGCTCTAGGGTTACCAAATCATCTAGTACTGGATGAGACACAATAGATCTTTAGGGATCGCAGTACAACCCTCTCAATATTCATTCATTTAATACTAAAGGCTACATGGAGCATAATGAATCAGTTAAATAAAAATCCTTTTTCATCTGTGATAAAATCCAAATCCATGTAAACTGGAATACGTACTGAATTGGACGTTCTGATTCTTCATTATTTGTTAAGCCCCAGGGCTTAGCTGTCACTTTTTTTACTAATCCCTTAAAATTTGTCAATATAATGCTCTCCTAAAAATTGTATAGAGGTTGATGTAATTGAAGCGACTTTATTAAAGCTTTTCTAACTATTCTTTTTAATTAAAAGTCCCGGGTTTTCAGGCAGTATAGGGAAAACTTTAGATCTTCTGAATCCGAACCTGGTGTCCAAAAAGAAAGCCACCTTGGCCAACTGATTTTAATTTTGACTATCAATAATATATAATAATAATATAATAATAATATAGCCTCTTATGTGTTTATCGGGAATATCGAAAGAAATTTTGAAAAATAATCTTATGGAATTTTTACCGAAAGAAACTATCGACTATCATTCAGGTTTAGAGTCGAAAGTCTGGCCGCAATCTAGAAGATATGTAAAGAATGTTCTGAAATCTTGATCAAAGTTGACATTACGATACCGAAGACGAAAAAAGTGGGTTCGGCAATTCCATCTGTCTGTCTGTACCTCGATCTACAGCCTAAACTACTGTAGGTATTTTCTTCAAATTTGGTACTTAAGGGTCTTCGGTGATTCCCTAGAGGGGAAATTGAATTTTTTTTAGCTTAGAAAGCTCATACACCCGTAATGCAAAATCTGATTTATCTTGATAAAAAAAAAGTTAAGTGTGCTATTATAGACATGAACTGCATTTTGGTCAAAAAACCTCCTCCTTTCAATTTAAAATAATATTTTATATAAAAATTTTATATAAAAACTAGCGGTAACCCCCATACACCTGTAATGCATACACTTATTTGTCTCGAAAATGGATCTAACGATTTTGATAAAAAAATTAAAAATTAATTAAAAAAACATTGTCCAGCGGACAAAATTGTGAATCTAAACCATTCTCAGATCCCCTTGAACACACACAAAAAATTTCATCAAAATCGGTCCAGTCGTTTAAGAGAAGTTCAGTGACATACACACTCACAGAAGAATTATATATATAAAGATATTCCAAAAAATATATTTTGGGTTTTTGAAAAAAAAAATCCAATTTTTTTTTTTTTTGAAAAATTAATATCTTTAAAATGTGTGAACGATTATTTTTTTAAATTATTTCCTTAAATCTATATTACTAAATAATTTTAAAGCAATTTCAACGATTTTTAAGATTTGTTTGCATAAATTCATACTTTTCTCGAAATCAGACGGCAATTGAACATTTTTGTCTCAGAAAATCCATGTTTTATATTTATAAAATGTATTTTAAATTCCAAAGTACTTTTAAATAAGAGAAAGTTTGTGCGATCCAGTCGTGCATTTTATTTTAATTTGTAATATAAATGTAGGTAGATAATGAAAAAAGTATGGTGTGGCTTATAATGATGATATTCCTAAATGACCTTCAAAGAAATATTTAACTTGTAGGTTCTTCATATGCATATTGCTTCAGTTGAAAAGCTTCCTCTTAGTACAACGGGATCGCCACTATTAATACGATGTAAAACATTTCTCTCAGTAACATTTGTCATTCCAAAAGATTCTGAATGTCATGATGTCTATACATCCTTAATGAAGCTTTTTCAGCCAGGTAATGAACAGGCCTAGTATTAAAGAAATGATTGAAAAAAAAAATACTTTCATCTTTATTTTGCTTAGTTTCCATAAACAAACTATATTGCTTCAACTACACACCGACAAAAGATGAATTCCCTAAGGCAGCTGGATGGGATTTCTTTAAACTCGAGAGTGAGTACAAGCGAATGCGAATTCCTAACGACAAATGGACACTTAGCTCACTTAATCAAAACTATGAGTTATGTGACACATACCCGAGGCAAGTCTATGTTCCTGTGGAAGCTACAACAGCAATGTTGATGGGAAGTTCACGTTTTCGTTCAAAAGGGCGATTACCAGCTTTAACATATTTACATTCAAATAAGGTTTGTTAAAGAGTTGTTTTATTTGAAGTCGATAGGAACATAAATTATAAATTCAGATACATTTATTTTTCATTTTATTTAACTTTTGATGAACACATTTTCTTATTTCACTTGATGTTTTCGAAACAGGCGTCTATTTGTCGCTGCAGTCAACCACTTTCTGGTTTCAGCGCCCGCTGTCTAGAGGACGAACAAATGCTTGAAGCTATACGCAAAACAAATCAAAATACCGATTATATGTATGTTGTTGACACCCGACCAAGGGTAAGTTATCTCACACATAATAATGTACTAGGTCTATCCTCACGAAAATAACTTTTCCATAGATAAATGCCATGGCAAATAGGGCAGCTGGCAAAGGATATGAAAACGAAGCATTCTATGAGAACATAAAATTTCACTTTCTTGGAATAGAAAATATTCATGTGCAGAGAACGAGCTTACAAAAACTGATTGAAACGTGTGAACAGAAATCACCTACTATGAGTGGCTTTTTGAATTCATTGGAGTCATCCGGTTGGCTGAAGCATATTCGCTCAATATTGGATACCTCGAGGTAAGTACATTAATTATTCGTTGTTTACTCGATTTTCATGTGCAATTTGGAAGTTTTCCAAAATTTATCTGCAGTGATTGTAGAAAACGAGAGTAAAAGAGTGCCAAAAGCAGCAAAATGTTTCCAAAATAATTGCACAATTTTAAAGGAAATATTGTTTTTATTTAAACACTTTAATATTAAATTAACTATTTTTCTAAGCTTATTTAAAATATTTTAGTTTTATTGCGAATGCTGTAGACAAAAATGTTTCTGTTGTTGTCCACTGCTCGGATGGTTGGGATAGAACAGCACAAGTTTGCTCACTTGCTTCGCTTATGTTAGATCCTTACTACAGAACAATTAAAGGTTTTCAGGTAATTATTTATCTATTATGTTAAAAATGCAGTAAAATATGTTTCTCAAATAATTCCATAATCAGGCTTTGATTGAAAAAGATTGGTTAGCTTTCGGACACAAATTTAGTGAGCGTTGTGGTCATGTTCAAACTGATGCAAAAGAAGTCTCACCAATTTTCACACAATTTCTAGATTGTACTTGGCAACTAATGAACCAAAGAAATGATGCTTTTGAGTTCAACGAACGTTTCCTTCTTATTTTACATGACCACGTGCATTCCTGTCAATTTGGAACATTTATTGGTAACTGCGAAAAAGACCGTTTGGATCTCAAGCTTTCTGAGAGAACTTTCTCTCTTTGGGGATTTATGGCAAATCATTTAAATGAATACATAAATCCTTTATACAAGCCTGATGTTGATGAAACCATAAAAGCCAACTTAGCGCCTCAGTGCATCAAGTGAGCGGCAGATTTCTTCTATAGTTTGAGTTTCAAGTAAATAACTATATTTATTAGATTTTGGCGAGGAATATACAGTCGTTTTGAAAGTGGAGTACATCCTCGAGAGCCGTTGAATGACATGTTGCTAGTAAGTAAAGACCATTGCACGTCATTAGAAGATCATGTTCAGCATTTAACTAAGGTAAGTGTCGATGTTAGGTGTTTTGAGAATTGAAACAACCTACTATAACATTTTTCAGAGAATTGCAAGCTTCAAAAACTATATTTCAAAATCCGCTAAAAAGCTACAGGACGCGACTACAAAGTCGAAGGATGCATCTAACACAGAATTGAATGATAACAAGTATTTTAGGGTCTTCTTTTTAAATTTTGTACTTTATGTATTTTGTTTTAAAGACTTAATTACGATAAAAAAATGAGCGAACTGTCGGCTGCTGATGATGACCATCCCCTAAAACCAGCAGAAATGTCTTTTTCTAATCTTTCTGTAAGCTAGTACATTTTTGTTGTGAATTTTAAATTTATCTATTAATTATAGCTTAATGAGGATGTCGATCCTAATAAGCTATCCGAAGAAATAAATTCTGTAGCTGTTGATTGGAAATCTCAAAGAAACGTAGCAGCTTGCTCCTGTTCGACACCGTTCGATCAATTTAGCAAGAAGGTAAGTGAATTGTGTGGCCTAGCAATTAAATAACTGGTGTTCTGCTTTTATTTCAACAGAGCCATTGCTGGAAGTGCGGTGATATTTTCTGCGGTCGCTGTATTGATAAGTCCATAGCATTACCAGGACAAGAAAGCGGAAACCCGGTTCCAGTTTGTAGAAATTGCTTTCGTCTTTTGCAAAAATCTAGCCCATAATTTATTATTCACAAAAGAATTCAAGATTACTGTGTAAAAGTTCATAAATTTAATATAGTTTGTATATGTACGCTAGAGATAATTAGTTGTTTTTTTTTTGCTTGGGATTCTTAATTAAATAATATAGGAAAGTGTTAATTATAAAATATAAAAGCATTTAAATTAATTTAATTCAATTAAATGATGACTAACAAGTTGTTATCCATTTGATTGCCGATATTTGTGAAAAACAATAAAAACAATTGTAATTTGTGTTTATATGATTTTCTGACTGAGATATTCGTTTTTGTTAAATATTTTGTAATATTAAATTTATTTATTAAGCTATAATTTGTTGCACAAGTTGGAGGATGTTACGAAAAAAATATTAATGCTTTCTTACAAAAGAAAAAAACGTTTAAAATAAAAAAATATATGTATATGGAATCTCAAAGCTGGATTTTTTTTTCAGCAACATAAAGATGTCATAACTGAGAAGTAAAAGCTAGTAACGGGTATGTGGGTTCAAAGTTTTATCTAAAAAAAAAAAGAAAAATTACCCTCGAATTTCGAAAAGTGGCAGGACTTTAACCCATACAAATGCCAGGTAGATTTGTATTGAGTATACAAAAAGAGACTCCTAGAATGTACATTCATGTTACACTTTTGGTAGGATTATCAGTATATCTCCTTCGACAATTACTTACCCCTTTGGATCCATGCAGTTTTACACTTTACTTTACTTCGACTTAAAAAGAGATTAGAGGTTTGTCATAGCAGGCAAAGAATTTGGTATTCGATTTCATAATTCTTTCCCGTTATGTTTATATGATATTCCAGATGAACAAATTTTAAAAATATTATTTCAATTCTTGTGGAAAAAATTCAATTGAAAGTAATATGTATATGTATTTCTTGAAACGACATTTGTTTGTTTAAAATATCATAACAAAATAAACAAATCCTTATAAAATGAATGCCACCTCATTTTAACTTGCGATAAAGTTACTAAATGCAAGTTTCGAATTTGTGAAAAATCGAACTCGAGACGCTAAGAAAGTGGACACCACAATTCTGTTTGCTGGAGGCGATATTCTAAAACTTAAAGTTTTAAGATTCTATATAATATTGTATATACATATGGCCTAGACTCTGAGAAAATATTTCTTATCAAAAACTATTAACGGTATGTTCAACAAAACTTTTGGACTTTCTATCTAACGACTTTCTATCTAACGACTTAACTGATTTCGATTAAAGTGCTTAAATAGAGTTTTCTTAAAAATTAGAGGCCATGACGGCTCAAAGAGAGCCTAAACCTAGTGACTTACAACTCCCAACCATTTCTGTGTACGAGTTTTCTTAAAAGTTAAAATAATCTTGCATATCAAAATTTCAAACAAAAAATGTGCTTAATTTTTTTTTTAATGCAGCTATCCACAAATGGGTTGGGTTGGGTTTAATGTTGAATAAATTTTATACATTTTGATTTAAATTCATACTCAAGATGGTATTTGTGTAACGATGATCAATGAGGGAAAAGGATGAATATACAGCGTAAGAAGAAGTAAATTCCTCCCAATACAATAAGCGTATATGAGACCATTACTATTAAGATCGTTGTGGAACTCGGACGTCAAATACGTCTGGCGAGTCTTAGATTAAAAACCTTTACTTTTAATTCTTAATATATAAATATATGTACCATTAACTGTTGAATTGTCTTTTGTAATTTTGAAATAACTATTATTCTCGCTAAATTTGTTTTTTTTTTTTAATTCAGAACTATTGAAGAAGTTGGTTTCGTCAATTTAGGACGAATCTCAATGGTTTTAGATTTTCTCTGATAATATCCATGTTCCAAAATATCTTTAAAATACTATGTAACTTTAATTATAAAAGTAAGCCCGTTTTGCGCCGCTTGCATTTTATTTTTGTCGTAATACGAGACGCGGCAACATAACTTTGTTCCATTATTTATTAGTTAAGTAGGCTTTTTTGGTCTGTTTGTAATTTAATGCAAATAAAACAAATTTATTTCATCTTTTCCCAACGTTTCGTCGCTATCCACGACTTCTTCAGGGGTGTTATTGATTTTTAAATTTGTTTAATTTTACATAAATAAATAATTCTTAACGATTATTATTAAATAAATTGACTTGAAACACAACAAAATAAATTAACACTAAAATAATTTAACATAGAAAGACTTATTACTTTACGGAACAAACAAAAATTATCACAGTAGTGTTTTTGAAGGAAGTCATTTATGAGGTAGAAGTCGAGCGGGCGAGAGTGCACCCATTATGACGTGGGGTGGTTGTTTTTTTCTAAGTCAGGCGCCACATCTGTTGGAGCTGTACGGCCTACGTTTTGAAAAAAAGGAAGGTTTTGAAAGAAGGAAGAACCCTGTAGAAGAAGATACATTTTTATTCAACACACAACATTGTAGATGTAGACACTTTTTAAAATTTGACTCATAATTTTATTAATAAATCGAAAAACAATAGCTTTAACTTAAAAACTTTATTCGAAAATTAATATCCAATTTCAGTTGGTTTGATTCGCAAAATCACAGGAACACTTGTGCATGGTAAAATAGCAACTTCCGTCACAACAGCCGTCACTAGTTCTGGGGGAGTTATGTCATAATTTAAATTTAATGGTGACAGTTTATTTTGCGATTGCCAATTCATCAAACGGCACTTATTGCTCATTATGAGGTCATCTGGGTTACCCAATTCATTGTAGACAATCGCATCAGTTTGAAATCTTTCACTAAATTTGTGAGTTTCGCAGCACACTAAAACGGGAACATTAAATGAACGAGCTACAAGAGCAACCTGCGCGGTTCCAGTTCGTGCCATAACATAACCATTGGAAAGAAGAGCGTGTGCACCAAGCAATATTTTAGTCACTTCAGGCATAACGAATCCAACTGCATTTATAAGAACATAAGTGCACGGTATTTCACTTGCAGTTAATCGGCGTAACAGCTCTTGACCTTCTAAAAAGGGTCTAGAATCCACCACAATAACACGAAAGTCTACGTGTCGACGATGGGCTTCCTCAAAGATGTAGTTTATAAGCGAAGAGCTATTCAAATAAATTAAATTATTCCTTAGCTAAATATGTAGTCCAAAATATTTTATATTACCATCCAAACGTAAGAATTACATCGCCATTTAAGATTTTGTCTTGAACGGATCGGCTTATAGCCTCCGCAGCTTTTCCAATTTGGTTCTCAATATAAGTATCGATAAAATGGCAAAGATGTTCCTTGAGCTGAAAATAGAACTCAATTTATGTATAGTTCCGAAAAATGTTTTATCCAAGTTTATTTTAACTTGTTTTTAGGTAATACTAGTCGGACCAGATCAACGTGTGATTTTGGTTTATGCTTTGTCGGGAATTTAAATATTTCTATTTTGACGTATTTGAATTATGCAATTAAAAAATTCTCTACCTATTTGAGGGCACAAATGCAAACCTCAAACTTGTTTTGCAAAATGCAATACTTCTCAGGGCTGATAATGTGACTATTTAACAAATAACTTAATTTATAAATAAATAAAAAAAAAAACAAATCTCATATGCGAAAATGTATTTTGTATGTGGCACTTAAAATCGCACCTGATTTTTGATATGAAATATTTTCGGATTCACATCTTATTGAAAATTGTTTGTTGGTCGCAATTATTGTATGGGTTCAATGTTAAGGAAATGAGATCGTGAATCAAAAAGCACTAAGATATTTTATAAAAATATCTATCAGATTTGGAATTTTTTTCGGAATACTGCTCCTTTCTTTTTTGCTACCAAAATGAAAATTGAGAAAAATAGCGTTTAGAAAGTATAAAATTCAACTTACTTCAGATTCGGGTTGTTCGACAGATAATTGAGTTAAGACATGTTTTATATGTTTATATGCATTCGAAACGGATACTGCTAGGGGTCGGCATTTATGCAAATGATCAACGCAATTTTTAATAGTCGTTTCTAAACTTCTTGCAAATTCCTTTTTAGCTGGTGTTTCGTAGTCTTGAATAACCTTCAAATTAATAACATTTAAATATTAATATTTTATGTTTATTGTGTAATTTGATTACCTTTTTAAGTGCATTCAAAAACGAAATACACCTAGCATTCGAACCTACAATGGTCCTCTTGGCATATTGTTCACCTAACCTCACTATGATCGGATGAATATTCAAATTGTTGGCAAATAAGTTTGAATCTTTGCGGCAACTCTCCAAATGATTAAAAAGTTTTACTCTGCAATCTTTGTTTGCTTTCAGCGGTAGTTTTTCTGCACGAGGAGACGAATTCTCTTTGAGTAATGCAATGACGGGCTTCTTTTCGTTTGCAGATTTTGAGTTTGTTACTGGCTTTAAAATTGTTTTTGTTGCAGCAGCTGCTTTGGCAGCACGTTGAGCCTCCTGTATAGCCCGCCGTTCAGCTTTTGTCAAAGCTGGCTTCGGCTAAAAATATTTTAATAGCATATTATTGTCTATTTTCAATTCAGATATTATTAAATTACAATAAAAACAATAAATGGAAATTTGGCCTTGGTTTGAAACCGTCTGCCAGATAAAAATATTATAATTAACTTTGTATTGATCTAAAAAAATTACCTCTTTCGGTGGCGCTCCAGATTTATTACCAGTTACAGAAATATAAACCGAATCCATCATTTTCTCTACTGACTTAGTATCGGTTGGGGAAACGTTTGGTGCTTTCTTCGTTGGCGTCATAGGCGGCTTATCGTTATTTCTTATTTGTGGTTGTTTATCTGCTGGTTGAGCGACATTAGCTTCAACACTTTTAATTGGTGAATTGGTTCCTGCCTCCGATTTTTGAGGGTCTTTATCCTTTTTCTTGGCTAGCTGTTTTGCCAATTTTTTGGCTTCTCTTTCTGCCTTAATCTCCTCCCTGGTTTTCTCAGCGAGTGGTTGTTGAACCATAGCAATATTAGTTTCGTTTATTTCCAGTGTGGAATCTTTTTGAATTGGGGAGTGAGGTTTATTATCAATTACTTTTTTAGGGCTGCTGTTTGCAGTTATAGGTTCAACACGTAATTCTTGTTTAGTTGTTCCACTATCACTGTTTTTGGTGGTGTTTATTTTAGTAGGAGTTGATTTTTCTTTTTCGCTTTCAGATTGTAAAGAATTTGCAATTAACTTGGCTTGAAACGTCTTCGATACTAAGTTCTCTACTTTTGCATTCTTTTTGCGATTTCGATTACGTCTACGCTTGATTTGCTGAGCGGTTTTGCCTTCCTCTTTAATAGATGGTGTGGATTGCTATTGAACAAGCAAATAAAATTGAAAATAAAGGTACACAAATAGTATGTAAAATAAAAATAGCTCAGCGTGTTAAAGAAAATTAAAGATATCAAAGTTACAGGCAGAGCAGTGAAACATAAAAATAAGCTCAATCAAAAAGAGAAAAATAAAGCTTCCAATAAAATTTAAATCTTTATGTTGTTATACCTCTAAGATTTCTCCGTTTGAATTAGACATTGCTAAATGAAATAGCTGAAGAAACATGTAAAAATAAAATTGATTTATTATTTTTTAGTATTTCTAAGATGTGTCAATCCCAGTATGAGTATGGGTTAAGACACATCGACACAATTTGGCTGGTGGTCTTAACGAAATGTTTTCTTAGGGAAACTGTTAAATATATTACCTGATGTTTGAAACAGCTTATTTCACTAGAATAATAATTACCTTTTTATGTTTTTTTGGTGCTATAAACTTGGCAAAGATGGAAATTTAAAAAAAAGTGGTGAAACTAACTAGAGATTTTCTGTCAGGGAGTTGAATGAAATGTCAAAAGCAAGTTATATTCGAATTCGGAATGCGGTGATCGAAGTTGAAGGCTCAAACATAAAGGTCGTGCAGCGCTGCTGGGTTGACACCGCCGTGTATGGCAGACGATACATTTTTAGGGATTTAAAACATGTTGTAAGAAATGTTTCATGTGTATGAGCTGAATAAACAAAAAAAAAAAAACTGTCGCATTAAGAATAGAAAATTCAAAAATGCACGAGTGATAGTTTGGTTTGAATAAGTGGTAAGATTGTTATATACAAATCTCATAGGCTAGGCGCGCACATTCAATTTTTAGTTGCACAACTGTTTTGTTTGGTTGCTTAGGCTAGTCGCGCATTGGCAATTGTGATCGAAATAGTTTAATCACCAGTTAAAGAGAACCGCGCACTGGCAACTCTTTACTCACGCTCACACTCTTTTCTCTCTTGCGCTTATAGAAAACAGCTCAACTGTTGTGAAGGCAATCGTTATAAGTTTGTGTCAAAACACAAACCAAGCAGTTGCAAAACTAAAAATTGAATGTGCGCGCCTAGCTTAAGACCCTTTTTTGTATTCACATTAACTATCGCACGAGAAATCACTCACACTCGTATTTATTAGATTTCCTAACGCTACATTTTCATAAGAATCGAAATAATGTTATTATAAAACAAATTTAATTAAATTTTGAATTGATTTCTCTTTCATTTTCCGTTTTTCACACATCAATTTTTGGCATAATATTCAAGATCTTTTGTTTCGTTATAGTTATTTAGTTGAAATTGATTAATTTCGAAGTATGAATTTGTATTGGAAATGAGATGATATCCAAATGAAAACGATTTGATTTGTCCTAGTGAAAACGAAGTATTACACGGTAGTCTAGCTGAACTGTTTTGAAAATAGTTTAAAACAAACTGAGGATATCATTGACTTTTTATAATAAGGATTGCATAGATCCAATTTCATCCAAACTATGGTATGACACTAGTTGAATCAAAAGATCAAGACATGGTGAACTATTCAGCTATTGCATTATCGTTTATTTTGCATAATGAAGATTAAATTTAAAGTAAACTTTTCCATCGAATACGTGAGTTATTATTGGCGTTTCCCGTATGAAACGAGAATTGATCACATTAGCTGTGTTTAATTTTTGTAATTATCTAGACTTAGCTAAGTCCGTATAGACTTAAGTAGTTTGTTGTTGTATTTACATTTAAAGCGCTTAATACCAATGTCCTTTTTTTCTACAATTCCTTATGGACTTGCAAAAAAACACGCCTATTATAACAAACTTTGTACTTTTTGTCGATTGCTTGTGTCTTATGACAAAGCACTCAATATATAAGTTCAAGCCGAATAACAACATTGCGTCACTTATATGCATATATCCTGGATTTTTAAGACCACTTGTTTTTACATATTTCAATATTTTTTATTCTCATAATCATGTTTTATGTTGAATCATAGGAAAAATTAATAAGTATGACTAATTTTCAGTCGTTTAAAACTTCTCCGCGCTTGAATACCTCTTGTGCATACACCATAATTTAATAACGCCCCTGTAATTATATTGTATAATTTTAATCAGTAATCACTTCACTCTTGTTATGACATTTTAATAAAATTCAATTTTATATTCCTTATCAAACACACGTCAAATGCATTTAATTTCAATTTTTATGTTGCATTTGCACTAATAATTAAGCAAATAAAAAACAATCCGGTACAAAGTTACACAAACAAAAGACTTGGATTCAGCAGAAATGCCGCATTTGAAATTCATTTCATTTGTTTTCATATTTGTTGTAATAAATTCAACTGATTCCTTGCAAAACAATGAAACAAATTCTGTTAAGCAAATTCCGAAAATCGTTTCCCTGAATCAGACCAATAATTCGTCATCAAATTTAATACAAAATAATGCTGAATCTATTAATTCTAAAAATAGTTATCAAGAGAAAACTCATGAAAATCCAATTGAGACAAAAATGTTCTTCCAACCACATTCAAATGAAGATGAAATTCCGGAATCTTTTAAGATGGGATTTTACTTTTTCATCGGTTTGAGTATTACTGGGATTCTGTTCATACTACTTAAAATAAACAGGTAGACAATAAGACCACAACTATCTGCTTTTCATTAAAAATATTTTAATAATTTTTAGAATGCGACTATCTCGAGCAGAGAGAAAATATGGTGTTCATGGAGATCGTACCACTCAGGAACTGACACCACTTCCGATGGCTATTGAAGACGACAGCGACAATGAAGATCATACAGTTTTTGATATAAATAGACAGATAAGGGTATCATAATTGTAACGCCTGGGTCTACAAATTTTCCACTTAGCTCTATCCATGATAATTTATTTAATACTCAATCCGGACTCATTAACGTGAATCTCTTCAACTTTTGCATTTATTGGTTTATTTTATCCAATATCACGAAATTTATTCACAGATCAGGCTTTCTTGTAACAAGTATGTGATATTTAAAAATATCGAAATTATTAAAATTAAAAACTCATTTTGAAATAATAAAGTGGGTATATATTTTTAAAAAAATAACTTCTAATTTGGTTACATATTTATAATTGAATATACCAACTTTTTCGAAAGTGGTACAACGCTTTTATACATTTCAAAATACTGTATAATACTGCATAAGATCTCAACAAACAGCCCGAATATACGAATAGACGTTCTTTATATCAATAATATACATACATAGGTACGTCTATTTCTAGTTGTGTTATATTATTATGTAGATTCGAGTGTTTAAGTAAAAGTTTTCTCAATCGAAGGTTATATTTTACGTATTATTTTCGTCTTAATTAAGAGTTGGACTCTTTTATAAACAAAAGCTTTAATTTGTATTATTTAGAGGCGAACTGGTGGTATTTTGTCACTTAGCTAGAGAAGGGGTTGCTATAATGTAAAAAAAGGCTCAAGGGGGTTAGGTGGTATCATTTCTAGATCCAATTTGGGGCACCTAGTTTGTATGTAGTTATGCATGAATGGGTATATACACGATACATACATACATTTGGTGGTGCAATAGCTCCAACCACCTAGTCACTAAAAACTAAAGCATTCCTGTATGCGTGTTACCTGGAATGGTGAGGACCTACAATTTTCTGCCGATTCCGATGAGCAGCGCTTTTCAAGACAGGACAATCTCTTATAGGATTTGCGAATTCCTCGCAAGAGGCAGTACACACCTAAAAGCTTTTTTGCAGCGGTTGAAATTCGAACCCAAGACTTTCACCAAGTTCATAATCGGTTTGTTAATTTATAACTGATTTTTCCATTTAGAATTTGGAATAGAATTTAGAAAGTGTATACAAATTATTAGAAAAAAGTGAGTTATTGTTGGAAAAATGTAAGTGTTTTTATGATAGGAGTTTTGACTATACTCTGTTCAATTTATATTTGCAGTACAGGCCTTATGGGAGAGCTTTTTCAGAAACACTGATGCCTGCTGCTATTTGCATGGCACCTTAACTTAAGGAATTGCCCCTGAAATAAGAAAGAGAATCACTGAATTACATTAAAATTGTTTGTGTAATCTTCTTTGAGCTCATGTACAACCTACAACCCACCATGACCTATCTGCTCCATGGGTGAAAGAAAGGAGACTGATCGCCAATTTGCAACAAAACACTGAATCAGAGTTACCATTGCCAAGTTGATAGAAATTCATATGGCATTTTCTTTGGTGCTATGTAACTTTCAGGATTTAAGCTTTTTCGAGCTTTTGGTAGCAAATATTTTTCTGAGATTTGCGGCAATTTTTAATGCTCACTACGGCAATCCTGTAAGAGCTTTAAATTAAAGATAGCTTATTGAAATCCATAATGGTTAGACTGAAAGGCAATAAATTATCCTATCTTCCCTGTACAGCAAATATAAATTGAACAGAGTATAGGTTTCTTTTGTTAAATTGGTTACTGTAAACATTCCATGTTATACAATACGTTATAATAATAAGTTGTTAATTTGTCGTTGGTGGTATTGGTTTAATGTACAACATTTTTAAATGTGCACATAAAAGGCGTTTTCTTTTGTCCCTAGATTGCAGCCTCCTGGCAAATATTATTATTATTATTATTATTATTATTAATATTTATTACAATGTAATTAATTACTAAATAATATAAATAAAGCAGTAGCTACCAAGACTATCAGTTTAGGTTAAGAAAAAAAAAATGAGTAATGAGAAATTTAGGTATTTAAATATGATATAAATTTATAATTTTAAATAATCAAAATAAGATAAGTTTATCAATTTTTAAAATTTTAATAATCAATTTTAAGTTTTGTTCTGTTGGGTGTCTTAAAATATCTAGTAAGGGTTTGTTTTTAGTTAATTTATCAAGAATAATTTTTGTTGGGTTGCAGAGGAATATCATGTGTGGGATGGTGAATACCTCTCTGTTACAAATGTGGCATGTTGGGGGGTCTATTTTCTCGAGCAAGTGACTATAGTCCTAATCAAATCCCTCGAATCCGTATTTGAAGAGGGATTTACATGTATACGAAATACGCACACCAAAAGAAAAAATTTGACAAGGGATCGAAATCCATAGTGAGTAAAGGAAATCGACATAAGTGAACACCACCAATCTGTCAATATTTAGCGCACGAAATTATTGTTCGGTATGTTATTCTCGAATAAAATGTTGACAGATTCTGTTATACTTTATGTTAATGTAAGCTTTCTTTTGTGAAAAACAGAATCGAAAACTGGCTTTAAGCCAGAACAGTTACTGAGTTTGATGAATTTGAGGATGTACACACAGTCACATAAGTAAGTATACAGCAGGAAACAAAATGTTAAGCAGAGAGGACAAAATTGAATAAGCATATGTTATGAAACATTTGGCGTATATTTTTTAGAAAATTTTATTCGCTTTTCATAAAATCAATTATCAAAACATTTTTTTAAAAAATGGCTTAGATATCAACTTAAAACTAAAACTCTCTCAGAATTTTGATCACAAAAGTAAGTATACGCTAATAGATATTTTAACTTAATATTAGAATTTAGTAACTTGTTGGGTAACCTTTTGATTTAATTACGGCGTTTATTCTCGATGGCATCGACGAAACAAGTTTTTGGGTAACACTGTGTTATTTTGTTCCATTCTTCTTGAAGGATCCTTTTAATCTCTACTTTTGATTTTATCTTATGTTTGCGGATTTGACGCTCCAGATAATCCCAAAAATGCTCAATAACATTTAAATCTGGCGATTGAGGAGTTGTTTTGACTTTTGTCTTCGTACATTATATAGCAGCCATTCTCTCACAATTTGCGAGGTATGTTTGGGATCATTATCTTGCTGAAAGATGAATGACCCCTCACAACCTAGTTTTTGTGCACTTTGATGAAGATTATTTTTTAGGATGTCGAGGTAACCAAAACGATCTATAGTACTCTCAATAAAAACCAGGGATGGAATCGGCTAAGGTGATAGTTGATTGTGATTGTCATTTTGACAATCGCTCTCTCTATATTTCTTTATTGATATGATGGAGACAGCTATAGTCAAAATGACAATCACAATCAACTATCATCTTAGCCGATTCCACCCCAGGTTACCCACTCCAGATGCCACCAAGTACCCCTAAACCATAACCGAACCACCACCATGTTTAACAGTTCCAGACAGGTGGTTAGGATCTAACGCCGTATTATATTTTCTTCACACTTTTGCACGTCCATCAGAGCCATGGATGTTGAATTTGCTCTCGTCAGAAAATATAACGGTATTCAGAAAGCCAAATCGGTCTGAATATGACTTCTGGCAGATTCAATCCGCTTATGGCGATTGACCTTGTTAATGAATGGTTTTTTCCTCATAGCACAGCCCTTATACCCGACTTCGTGAAGGATGCGGCGTATGGTTTGGGTACAGCATGACTTACCTGTCTCTTCTTCTTCTCGGCGTGCATTTTTGGTGCGCTTATTTTCGCATTTTTCTTTACTTTGTGAATTATTAGTCGCTTCTCAATTTCTCATGTTCAGACAACGTTCGCGGGCGGCTACTGCGAGCCATTTTCGTAACTGTTCCACATTGTTTCTGATCTTCCAATATATTTTGGATGGTTGCTGGGCTCCTATAAACAAGTATAGCTACTTTCCGAATCGACTTTCCTTCACTTGAGTACTTAACTATTAAGTCCAAGGAGAGCTCTTTTCCACGTGGTGCCATTTATAATTTTAAAAGGAATAATTTGAACTGAAATAGGCTTGTCTAGTAGTTTTGCTTTACTTTTTTAATAAAAAAAAAAACAAAAAATCGACTCAAAAGTTTTTATTGATGCAACATCACATAAGAAAAACTGTCTGTATACTAACTTTTGTAACCTATTTTTTTACCTGTGATTACAAATAATGAGATAGCAAAGAATTGGAAACAAATTGTACCGTTATTTTGCTTACAGCAGTAATGTTTATGACAAGAAACATGTGCCATATGCAGAAAATAGATATGGATTTGATATTAACGGTATTTTTTCGTCTATTTACGTATTAGCTTGGTTGTATACTTACTTTTGTGACTGTGTGTATGTATGCACATCAAAGCCATACTGATTATCTCAGAAATAATAAAAGAGAAAAACATTTTTAGAATTAATTTTATTTTGTATAAGACGATAATAGGTTTTAAATAACAAAACAAGCGATTTCAAATTATTATTGTGAATGGGTACTAAAACTGACAGGACTAGCGAAAAGCGAAGTAATGGCGATAGCGAATACAACACCATATATCTTGACTCCTCGTTCTTCTTCACAAATTTTATATTGTGTGAAGTTCGTATTAAATTTTCGTTCAAGTTAAAAAATAAAATAAATTTGTTCCAGGAGGAGAAAAAATTAACCTTATCAATAAACAAAGTTGAAAAATACTCGTGGAAATAAATTAATTAAAATCACAAATTGGTTTGTTAAAACAAATTAAGAATAAAAACTTTTTAAAGCAAATCAAAATCAGTATAACGAAACAGGAAGGGAAATCTCAATTTTGCTTCATATTTGCTGTCTCATGCGAAAACATCTATCTGTGTCATTCGTTCTTATAATCCAGATCGTCATTTCATTGTGCGACGAGACTGCTGTGTGCTGCTGCTAAAATAATTTTTGCTCATCAGAAGAACGGAAAATTAAAACTTTTATCAAGAAAAATAATCCCGAACCGTAATCAGACCATTTTTGATCACAATACATATTTCGTTCTAAAGTGGAAAACAGAATTGTTCGATTAATAAATCTTAAAGCACAGTTAACGATCATCAAAAATAAAGTAACACTGCCGAAGGCCATTTTCGATTGAACAAGAAAAAAAAAAGAACAGAGCACAATTTCTTTGTTTTGTTGCTGCTTGTGTAAACTTTCTTTGACTGGTAATTAAACTTTTTATAAAATATATACATTTAAACATAGCTTATGGTGGGCATCAAGTTCAAGTAGTCTACTGTTATCGAAGGTTGATAGCCTTAAGGTGTTGTATGGAGAAATAACTTCCTATTTGTTCCCAAAGAGATGCTTTTATTTTGTTCATGTTCCTATTATGGTTCATTTTGCCAATTGGGTTTACAAGGAAAATGGAACTCTTACTCTAGAGTTGAATACAAGCTTTTGTTTGTTTATATCCTGTAGTTTGGTTCAGTTCTGTTTCTAAGGATATCTTAGAAATAACTCTTAACTTCTCTAAATATATTTACTTTCTCCTTGACCTGGCCATGTGCTTCTCGAGTGATTTTCAATTTATTTTCTTGAGTTCATTGTCTTGGCTATAAGTTAGGTTTTTGTGACTGGTCGATGAGAAAAACCTTTTCTTATTTAACAATTCAAGCCCTTACCAAATACGTATAAAAATTTCATGTTTTTCATCTTGGTCTACGAGGGCATCATCTACCTAAGTTTTTTAAAATATGAAATTATTTTTTCTCATACCACGATTTATCAAGACAATATTGAAGATGAAGGGGCTCAACAAATCTCAGATTTAAGTTAACTCGTCTCGTAAATGATGCAATGTGTTATTTTGACCGAAGACCATTCAAAGGAAATTTTAAAACGAATAAGTCTAATGATATCTAGTTTCAATTGGGATCTCCAATTATGAGTGAAATTAAACAGGAAGGGTTAGTGTTACTTGACCTAAGTATTTTTCATTTTTTCAAGATGGGAGCCTCCTATAATGATATGGTGTAGCCCTGTGTGAGTTTTTAGGTATAATAAATAGTATTTAATAAGAGATGTCGATGCACATTGGTCTTGAAACTTGTATATAGCAATAAAGGGTAAAAATGGAAAGTGGACAAGTATTCCAGATTTAAGTTGTGCGTCTAAAGAGAGAATGTAAGTAGTTAAGCTCTAGATAAACTGATAATAGGTATGAATCATAGAAAATGTCAGGCAGGAGTAGTCCCAAGGTGTTCAAGAGATACTTACGTTTCGATATTGGATGTGTTCATATTTATATATCTTAGCGAAGGTCAAGAGTACGCATCTTAAAGATTGGGCACTTTAGTAGTCCCTAACAAAATAATAGGTAAGGAAACAAATACATATTAGTTTAAAAGAAAACATTAAATTAGACGATATCGGGTTTATATCGCATGATATCACCGATTTTATTTTTTATTTTTATTTATTCCGATTATGAGCGACATCGTTCCGTTCACAAGTTGTTACTATTTATTAAATTAAACGGTTGGACTCCAGTCACTTCGAATATCTCATCAGATAGTATTATACCTAATGAAAATCATTGGATCATAGATAAGTATCTGTTTAACAATCATCCAATTTAAGCAGTTTGGCATAAAACCTTACTAACATTCATTTTCAGTTTGTTCATTTTAAACTAATTAGCAATTCAAAATGTGGGTATATCAGACTATTAACCGCAAAAAGCTTTTCAATACAATACTTCAAACGTTTCTGATTAAAGGAATGAGCAACGCCCCAACATAGGACCCTGAGGAACCCCTAGATCGTTATTTATCGCTCACACCTTCACACTAGTTGTTTGGCTTCCATTTTCCTAACATGCCTCAAACCATTTATACTCATGACGGCGTTTAGCAAACCATAAATTTTCTCCATCGATGTACTTCTTTCACCGAATTTTCTGTCAATTTGTCTTTTCCCATTTTCACACAACACAAATAAGCGCAGGTTCAAATGGAAGAGCCAGAATGTTCCTAAATCAATAAATAATTTTCTCACACTGGCCTGAACTCCTCACATAAGTTTTTATTATTTTCCACTGATTCTTTCCGTATTTCAGAATATTTTCCTGTTTTCAATGATTTATTAATTAGCTTTAAACGAAGGGACCAATAATCTCAATTTATTGTAGGATAGTTTCTCTATTAAGCCTAAACACATAATTTTGTATTATTCAAATTTTGAATTGTATTATATAAAGATTTTTCATTACCAAAGCCAAATGTAAAAGTAGAATTGCAACTTATTTGGCGATTCAAAACTTAACAAATTTTTCGTAATCCCCTTGAATTGACCATAAGAGTCAATGTAAAATATACCTTTACATTGCGAACATTTTTTGCGAACAACCTCTTTATAACGAATTTTCAACTATCAAGAAAAAGTATTAAATACCTCTAATTAACGAATTTTGTCAACCCAAAACCTTTATATAAAGTCCCCACCAATGTATGACCCTTAATCTCAGGGTAATTTGATAAAAATGTGTTATCATTTATTAGTAGAAGTTGTTCGCTATGACAAGTTGAGTAGGTACGTAATGCTGAGGTGAATAAAACTGTATTTTTTTACCTCTTTATAACGAACTAGCCGACCCAGCTCTCGAAATTCGAGTGCCAATTTATTTATTATTTATATTATTGGCAGTGTTTTCAAGCAAATTTATTAAATTAAATTTTATTTTATGTAATATGCAAAGTGTTCGACAGTGCAAAAACAAAAATGACCCACAGTGTGTAAATGCGTGTCTCAAGTATATTCTGCACATCTCCGTAACTGTGGCTTTCCAACCATTTAAAATTTATCGAAATCGGTTAAATACTTTTGGAGAAAAGTGTACCACAAAAAACATGTTTGCCGTTTTATTATATGATTTCAGACCAACATAACAAACCTCAGTTCAACGAATTACTTGATATAACGAATATTTACTTGTTTCCTTCCGATTTGTTATATCGAGGTTGCACTGTATTTACTCTTTACGAAGTATGGACTAATTTTGTTTCCAATTCCACTTTATACAGTTGATACATCTCTTCCCCGAACTGTACAGTACCAATTACATTGGGGTTTGTATTCTATAAAACAATATTTTTATGCATTTTCCACGTTTGTACCTGATATTCAGACTTTGTCGTAATCTGAGATGTTATGTAACTAATTACTCTTATTTATTTCAATTTGACATAACTATTACGAATGCGATTATATACTGACCAATTTTCAGCTGTGCTATTAAAATCCTCTGTGTTATAACCTTTCACCTTTTCCTGTTTTAATCTTTGTAGGTAGGTATTTGCGAATAGAAACATTTGTTATTTCTACTTTGTATTTCCATTTTCTTGTCAAAGGTTCATATTATACAAATAAAGCTTTACATGTATTTTATGTTTGTATTTGTATTTGATAAAAAGATTTAAATGGTCCTCAAAGTATACTTCTCTATCGAAAATAAAAAGGTTTTCAGTGATTAAAATTTTCAAAATATATTTAAATATTTATAGTGAAAAAGGAAAGGTAATGGTTAACCTTTTTCTGTAACTTTTTCGTGAGACTAATAAAATTTGTTTTTAAAAATATACAAAATATATATTAAAAGCATCATAACCTAAAAGTTCAATCTATTTATTTTTTCGTTTTGTTTTAGACATAAAATGTCTCGACAGTCTTCCTATGGGACCGGACTCAAGCATACCAATTTAGAAGAAATATGGACGGATCTCGAACAAGGGATAATTCATATATTCCAACCTGTTCGCGGCTTGCCTGGACGGAGATACATGCAGTTGTACACCTATGTCTACGACTACTGCACAAGTGTTAATCCAACATCCAGTCGATCAACTTCATCATCAACATCATCTAATTCTGGCAATAATAAGGGCAACAAAAAGATCCCCATTGCAATGCCAACAGGCGGGGCACAGCTTGTTGGCCAAGAACTATATAAAAGGCTTAGAAAGTTTCTCGAAAACTATTTAACGCAACTGTTGGTGGACTTCGATTTAATAGACGAAGCTGTTTTGCAATTTTACACAAAACAATGGGAGTACTATCAATTTTCGAGTACAGTTCTAAATGGAATTTGTGCCTATCTGAATAGACACTGGGTGAAGCGTGAATGCGAGGAAGGCAGGAAAGATATTTACGAGATTTACAGACTAGCTTTGGTTACATGGAAGAATCATCTTTTTAAGGACCTTAATAAGCAGGTGACAAATGCAGTGTTGAAGTTGATCGAAAAGGAAAGAAATGGAGAGACGATAAATAGAGGACTTGTTTCGGGAGTTATAAATTGTTATGTTGAGTTGGGACTGAACGAAGACGATGATCCAATAGCCGGAAAAGGACAAAACTTGCTTGTTTACAAAGAGAGTTTTGAAAATAAATTTATTGAAGACACGGAAAGGTATTATACCAGAGAGAGTGTGGAATTTTTGAGAGAGAATTCGGTTACGGAATATATGAAACGCATTGAACAACGTCTGAACGAAGAAAAGAAACGCGTTCAAATGTATTTACATGAGAGTACTCACGATCGCCTGGTGAGCACATGTGAGCGTGTATTGATTCAAAAGCATTTAGAAATCTTCCGGGCTGAATTCCAGAATCTACTTAATTCGGACAAGAATATTGACCTTCGCCGAATGTACTCGCATGTAGCTAGAATTCCTGAGGGGCTAGTTGAATTGAAAACTATTCTTGAAGAGCATATCTACAATCAAGGAATGTCTGCAATTGAGAAGTGCGGCAACACTGAAGCAAGTAATGATCCCAAGACCTACGTCCAAACCATTCTCGAGGTGCATAAGAAGTACAATGCTTTAGTTTTAACTGCTTTTAATAATGACAATGGCTTTGTTGCAGCTCTAGACAAAGCCTGCGGCAAATTTATCAATACAAATGTTGTAACAATTGCAAGTAGTGCCAGTAAAAGTCCGGAATTGCTGGCTAAATATTGTGATTTATTGCTTAAAAAGTCAAGCAAAAATCCCGAAGAGACTGAACTTGAAGACAACTTGAACCAAGTTATGGTAGTGTTTAAGTACATTGAAGACAAGGACGTCTTTCAAAAATTCTATTCAAAAATGCTCGCCAAACGATTGGTTAATCACACATCTGCTTCTGACGATGCAGAGGCATCGATGATCTCCAAACTTAAGCAAACTTGTGGTTACGAATACACAATCAAGTTGCAGAGAATGTTTCAAGATATTGGAGTTTCCAAGGACCTTAACGACAATTTTAAGAAACATTTACAGCTCACAAACACACCGACTGAGATTGACTTCAGCATTGAGGTGCTTTCAAGTGGATCTTGGCCATTCAACCAGAGTAGTTCGTTTTTATTGCCCTCCGAGTTGGAGCGTTCTGTTCAGAGATTTAACAACTTTTATGCGGCCCGTCATTCTGGGCGCAAACTTAATTGGCTATACCACATGTGTAAAGGGGAATTGGTAACAAATTGTTTCAAGAATAAATACACTCTGCAAGCTAGCACCTTCCAAATGGCGGTGTTGCTGCAATTCAATGATCAGACGAAGTTTACGGTCCAACAACTGGGCCAGAATACTGAGATTCTTCAAGAAAATCTTATTCAAGTCCTCCAGATTTTGTTAAAAGCCAAACTTCTCACATCCACTGATGACGAAGCGAACATAACAGCTGCCAGTGTTGTGGAACTCTTTTCAGGATATAAAAATAAAAAATATCGTATTAACATCAATCAGCCACTAAAAACAGAACTGCGAGTGGAACAGGAAGCCGTCCACAAACACATCGAAGAAGATCGCAAGCTACTTATTCAAGCGGCAATTGTGCGAATCATGAAAATGCGTAAGAAGCTCAATCACACACAATTGATTGGAGAAGTTCTCAACCAACTTTCGACCAGATTCAAGCCCAAGGTACCAGTGATTAAGAAATGCATAGACATCTTGATAGAAAAGGAGTATCTGGAAAGAATGGAAGGGCAGAAGGATACATACAGCTATTTGGCGTAATTTTGTTTATTTTTTATTAAATATAATTATTTTTTAAACATAAACTGTAGCTCTTTTATTATATAAAATATATTAACTCTATAAAATTTAAAATTAAATATAACTATACGTAATGTAAAAGTAAGAAAATCACATTTGTGTAAAATAAAGGAATTATTTTCGAAAACAAAACAAAAATAAAATTAAATCAAAATTGGAAAGAATTAGAAAATAAAAACAAAATATTTTTGTCGAGCTATTACTGATTACGATCAAAATTTGTGCGTTTTTAATATTTTATAAATTGTAATTCAAAGGTTTTTAACAGCTTTATGAAAAATGCATTATTCTGCAATGTTTTTGTGAAAGTTTGCATTCCCAAAGAAAAGAAAAACATTAATAGCAGGAAAAATTAAAAGGTAAAAACATTTGTTATCCTTTTTATAAGGGTTCTACATAATTAATTTAGATGTTTCTAATCTAATATCGATGTAATATTGATGTAATTTCTAACAAATCATGTCCTTAGATTAATGAATACATTTCAGACTATCGTCAGTTTTTTTTCAGTCGAAAAGGCAATGATTATTCAGAGAAAACGGCCCCCTGACACAAATTACTTGTCGTTGAAAAAGAGATTGCATTTTCATTTCAGTCGGATTTAGGAATACAAAATTTCCCGAATAAGGCGGAGAGGTTTACAGTTGAGAATCCCTCAAAAGAGAGAACTTGCTTACATAAGGCGGCGCTACATTCCGTGCTGGACCAGGGCCTCAACTAAATAGCTTCTAAAGCTAGCTCGTCTCCTAGCTCCAGTTTCGCAAGTCAAGTTGGTTAGGTCCTCTCCTTCATAAATCGCGGTCTTTCTCTACTGCACCTTCCCTCAGGGTTAGTTTCGAAAACCTTCCGGGCCGCAGCATTTAGGTCCTAGCCTTCTCAGTTGTTGGAATTTAAAACGTTTGACTAGGTCAGTTTCGTTGTACAGAGTTCATGTTTTTATCTCCTCCTTCACTCCCCATCTATGCAGACGGATCAAAGGTCACACGGACAATTTTTCCTCTCGAAACATCCTAAAGCGTTCACATCCACAGACCGGGATCATGAGAGTTTTATAGAGGGACACTAGTTGCTCGAGAGAGGACTTTGCTCCTCAATTGCCTTCTTAGCCCAAAGAAGCAGCGATTGGCAAGAGTTATTCTCTATTTGATTTCAGGACTGGTGTTATGCCTGAATTAATAGCGGTGCCTAGGTAGACAAAGTCCTTTAATACCTCAAAATTAAAGCTGTCTGTGGTGACGTTCTGTCCAAGACGTCGGTGTTGTGTCCTTTCTTGACAGCATATAATTGGTCTCGCCCTCATTGACCGCTATACCCATTTCCTTCGTCTCCGTCTCCATGTTCATAAATGCGCCACAGAAATTCATGACAAATGTGCTTAAACATGCTTCATGTTTGCATAACGTGAAAATGAAAAATACAAAAACAAACGTATATTATAAGAACTAAAATATATTTTTAAACATATATATGTATATACATATACATCAATATGTATGTAAATTGAAATTTTATTTAAATTAATCTCTATTCTGGTCATCGTCTTTACAATTAAATTAAACTAATATTTCAAAGATAAATACAAAATAATGTTTATCTTCTGAGATCTTCAGTCGGACTTGGTTAGTCTAATTTAAATGCAAGCATGGCATTTATTAAAATTAAAATAAAATTAATAACTAGAAATAAAAAGTTTCACAACATGAAAAGTAGGTAGATGTGGCATAAACCAATTGAATCGGTAGTTATTCTTCTTCGTCCAACAAAATAGTTCTTGTTTGGAATCGCATTCGCTTTGTGTTCTTAATAATTCCATTCGTTAATAAGTTTTTCCCTTGACCAACTCCGGGTAGCCTGGCGAACAATCTTTTGAGTCGCACAACAGCCATGGCATTGAAGTCTAACTTTTTATCGATTTCCATTTTTTTCAACAGTATTATGGGACTTTTTTCGATATTCAGACTAGAGCAGCCTCGTTTTTGGGGGGGTTGGTCATTATCGACTTCTTGATTGGATTCTGTAGATTTTCTAAGTAATTTGTTTTTGAAATTAGATGTCTATCAATAGAAGGGAATAAAACTCACCTTTTCACATAACTATATTTGTTGATTGTGGGTGCTGGTGCCGGATAAATTTTTCCTGGGTCTTCGGGATGCTCGCCATAGTCTTTACCTTCTATCCAGTTTTCATATCTCTCCGGCTGAAATCTTCTAATAAAGGTTTCCATTGAAATCTTAACCATATCTTTGCGACAATGACATATGCTGGCCCTCTTCCCATATTCAATCCATCTCTTCGTTGCAAAGTTAGTCGACTCTGCTCCATTAAACCCGTGATTGAATCCAGCATGATAACCAAAAGGAAATGTTATCATAATTTCGCCGGCCTCTTGTGTGATTTTGTTAAAAGGTATTTCGTGTTGACGCAAGACCTGTGGACTGATCAATGTCATCTTATGTCTAAGATGGGCATTGCAATTCTGGTAGTTATCGTGGAAGATGCGATTTAACAGTTTCTCCAACCGCTTCCCGTAAGCAGGTGGAATCGCATACCAGGTCTTCGGTGCACCGAAGTGCAAATAATTTATGGAGTACAAATCCATGTCTTCAGTGTGCCAGGCAAATGTGCTCTTCCACATTCCGAAGTACAGGTAGGCAGTATTGACACCGTCTATTTCGATGCCATAGTCTTTATTCACATAGTCAAGAATAGTTTCCAACTTATCTATGTTCCATTCTTTGACTTCCGAGTCGGTAAGAGTACCTTTGACGTCAGCTGCATATAGTGGTGCAACATAGGTAACATTTTTCCAATATTTTCTCTCCAAGTCGTCGTAATCAAAGTGCTTGGGAGTCTGGTATCGTTCCGACTCGGCAAGTTCCTTGAATTGTCGCAGTGTCATTGTTCGCTTTTGAACGTTTATTTGCTGATACTCTCCTTGTTTTCCTATAACATATCCATGCAGTTTATAATTAAATCGCTATTCTGCTGAGACAGCGATGCTCACCTGAGATTACTTGGCAGATTGGAGCTGGGATAGTCATATTTATTTCGTCAATAGAGTAGCCAGATTTGCGCGGCACCCACTCAGGGGGTGGGATGACTTTGGTAAGGCCTACGTGATGAGCTCCGCGGGACTCCATGTAGTCAATGTACGCAGAAAAGTTTTGAAATTCTTCAAAACTAGGCCGGAAAGTCATTATACGGCTGCTTTTTTTACCATCGCTAGTTGATTCTGAAGAAAGATCCGACATTTTACATGAATATGCACATAAAATATTTAAAAAATATATTTATATTTATTTTGTTCTGCAAAGGCAAACAAAATATTTTTATTTTGTTGCTCTACTCTGAAAATAAAAATGGTGGAGACAGAGTGAAGTAGTATCTCTTTTTTTTTTCTGTCAAAGACTGTTTTCTAGCAGGGTTCGGATAGAAATTATATAAATACTTTGACCCCGTTCACACGAAGACACATTGCTCTGAATATTTTCAGTTATTAGGAGAGAAGAGAACGAAGTTATCAAAAGTCAACAATGGTGCGTTTTATTATTCACAAATCTATCTGGATCCGGATCTGGATTAAGTTTTAACATGGACTGCTTCTACACGAAAGCGATTTTTAATCTTTGATTCTCTTTTGACTTCCCTTCGATTGCATGAATGCTTTTAAACACAGCGATTTTTAATGAAAGTTAACTTTTCTTCTATTGAAAAGGAGTCATCTCTCCGCACTCTTTACTCTAGTGAGTAGATCGAAGTTCACTGAGCGAACGCCAAATAGAAATGAAACATACCTGACAAGTAAAGAAAACCACAAAGAAGAAAGAACGATAACTCTGCAATTTTTCCAACCCTAGCAATTTTGTGTACCCCCGCCACCACACACGTCTCTCTCCCACGGGCTTAAAAATCGCAAGGTAATATTGCTTCGTTTAAAAGCAGTCATGTATTACAAAAACAATTTGGGATCCTGTTTTCTATCGGTCAACGGCCGTGGCTTTGTTGAAAGCATCGCTTCCCATCGATCAGCGAAATCAAGCATCATTGCGCGCGGTTAGTACTTGGATGAGGGACCGTTCAAATACCAACCGTGTGCTGTTGACATGTGTTTCTTCTGTTGTTCTTTCTTTGTGTGTCTCTCTCTGTCGTATTGTCTAAAGCCGATGGCCTCAGTTGCCAGTGCTTTTCTGTGTCTCTACTTCGTAGATTTATCTACGGTGTAGTGTAAAATGTAATGTAATGTAATGTAATGTTTTCTATCGGGATCTATTTCAAAGATCCAAAAATTAGTTATTACACTGGCGAGTAGATGGCTTTTTATGGTAAGGTAGTGTAAGCTATAGTGTAAAGAAAAAAGACAAGAAATAATTGAAAATTTCCAAACCCAAGGATAAAAAGAGACGGGCTTATAACACTGCTGTCAGTAAGATCCGTATCGTTTTATTTTCAAGGGAAGATCCCGATCCGGATCCAGATAGATTTGTGGATAATAAAACGCACCAAATACTTTCTTTATAAAAACGAAAACGTTATTATTTAGAGAAAATTCTGGTACATTTGTGCTCATTTTAAAATGTTATAGATATTATTAAAAGCTTACCGTTTTCGTAAAAAAGGTTTTAAAGATTGTATTTTATAACGGGAAGGATTAAAGAATTAAAAACACCTTACACAGATATTTCTTATACACAAAGCACCCGTATAATGTTATTCTGGTATGAATTTTCTATTATGGATCATACAAGATTTCCACCTTAAAAGGTTGGTATTCAGAGGTTCGAAATTTTATTAAGGTCTGTAAAGCAACTTCGAAAACGAAATCTGTTATCAAACTGAACTAAAATCTACCATTATAATCAGGTGTGATTAAGATAAAAATTTCACTTGACACAATTTAAATAGGTGACGAACACAAAGTAACTTCTTACACACTGTTTGTATCTATACCATGGAATACCATTTTATCACCTATATTTCAATACTATTCATATTTGCTTATATGATATCTGTTTTAGTATATTTTATTACATTTATTTCCTTTAAAGAAGATTTTGCTGATGAAATAAAAGATAAATATCAATTTTTCATTGATATACCTGTGTATACTTATTGAAATCTTTTATAATAAAAGTCACAGTAGTTTGTCTTTTATTCTTTTATTTTTATAAGATATTTAATAACAGATTTTAGCATGCTGAATACCAAAAATGCTATTCGTAGAAGATTTTTTCTGAGTTCGAAAGTTTGACAGTTCTTAACAGATCTCTGAGCAGATTCTATAACAGGTTTAAGCATACCGATTACACAAATTATAGTTCATAAAAGATTTTTTTACAGATCAAATTTTTGTATGGAAATTCATAGCAGAATAACAGAAAATAATAGGCCTAACAATCAAACAAACACGCTCATGTAAAAGATTTTCTTTAAAAATGTCAAAACTTCATGTTTGAACTACAGAAACTTGAAGAAAAAAAGTTATTAATGCCAATGAAATGAGCTGTCAAACAAAATTTTAGTTTTTAGAATTCTCACCGAAAATTTATTAGGTACCAATATTTTTCAGGTTTCATCAAACATTATGTTTCAATAGAAAAACCTTTGTATTAAAAATTTTCACTTGAAATTTTAAAAACTTTCTTTATAAAAACGAAAACGTTATTATTTAGAGAAAAATAAGCACTAAACTCATTTGTTAAAACAACTCCCTTAAGAATGTTTTTAAGACTTCTTACAAATTTAATTTAAATCTGTAACGCAGATAACAAGATAGATAATAAAAAACTACTGTTAGTAACGCCTTAATTTAAAATTGATCTAACTTAAAAAAAAAAAATAAGATTTAGCATAAGGTTTATTTTTTTATTTGTATGTAGCTACCGTTATTATTAATAAAAGCACAATTGCTTCCGAAAACCTTTTAGAAAAAAACACTTTTGTATCAAGTTTAAAAAATTGAGCATTTGTGGTTTCTTATTTTTTTTTTTGAAAATTATTCAAACTTTTATCAAGCTTTTACATCAATAAAATGATCAAAATCAGTTGTACCGTTTTCACTAAAATCGAAAATCAAAAACCGTTAATAATCATTTTTCAGAATTTTTTTATCGACTCAAGCAAGTTTTTAAGAAACTATCGTAATGTTAAATTTGATCAAAATATCTAGTTAAATTTTCTTACGAAACTCATAACTTGCCATATTGTACCTCCCCATATTTCGCAAGTAAAAATGTATAATGATATCTTTCCAAGTTATGTATGAGATTCTGAGAGAGCATGGATTGATGTTTCTTAAATTAAAATTGGAAGCATGAATTTTGGACAACCATATTACGTAATTAATATGTAGGTATACTAAATGACCAATCATACTTCCGTTCATAAATCTGGTCGAAAATGGAAGTGATCAAGCTGTGACACGTTCGACCGGCGCACAGTCAAAGTCGCCGCGCTGGAGATATGAATTATATGTAAAAGGAAATTTACTTTGACTCAGTAATACTCGTAATATGGGGCAGATAATTTAAAATGCCAGATTGGTGGAGCGGTTGATGTGCGATGAGATAGGTTTATGTATTTTTTATATATTCTCAAATTTAAAAATTCAGTTGCATAAACTTTGCATTCTGCACATCAGAAAGATTAAAAGAAGAAAAAATAACAGAAACAAAACGTATTATCTTCCAGTGTAAGAACTAATCAAATCGTATAAAAATATCTATTTGTTTTTTTTTTTAATTCATTTCTTTGAAAATCACATTGCGTTTGAACAATTTCGATTGAAATCACTCAATCACTCAATAAAAAAAAAAAAAAACAATTTTGATGTTAAAAAAAAAAACATTTAAATAAACTTGTTCATTTACTTCAATTCACCACTGTGTTTCTTTAATAACTTCGACTATGAACTTTTGACTTTTTTAAAGTAAAATATTAGGTATCCTAGTAATATAACTTACCTAATAAAACGATGTGCATTCTTACCCTTTTTTTAAATAAAAATTAGAACCTAGTTTGTTTTTATTAGTTTATATTAATTATTCTATGAAAAATATACAGCTCTAACATCTATTTAAACTATTTTAATTAAATAATGTTTATGTTTCAAAAACAGTAAAAAAAACATAAGATCTAATACTATAATTGAATGCTCTTAGAAACAAATTAAATTAAAATTACTATTTTTAACATTAATTGAGCAGAAATATTACCGCCATAAATTATTATGTTCATAAATATCTAAATTAGTCTAAGAAGTAGATATAGAAACAGATATAAGGTTCAGTTAAACAAAATTAAATGACTTTCTTTAAGTTGAAAATGCACACGAAAAACCGAAAAAAGGCTTTCAAAAGTTTACATTATTCGATACGAAAAGTATGATGCGGATTTTAACGATAATGTTTAGTATGTAACAGTTCTTGAATAAATACTCGTAGCTCTACCATTATAAGGTCGGAATGTTAAGTCTTAGATTTGAGTGTCTAATGAAGTTTGTGATTAGAAGGTAGATCTTCAGATCGTATGCAACGACCTCTGTAGCAAATTTCTGTTTCTGGAGCCTCTTCTTTGGTTGATGTAGACGTTGCATATACCACTGATTTCATGAGATTCTTATGGAAAATATTCGCGTTACCGCTTTGCGGTGTTTCAGTCAATGCAGAAGTATCAGGGGGAGTGCTATCAGAAGTTGTTCGAACTCTGTTTATGCTTGTGTATTCGTACTTATGTGGCTGAACAAAGCCCTTAGTGTCTTCATCGTCAGTGATATCAGATTCATTTTCGTCGGGTTTAAAAAGTTCGTTTAGTTGTTTCCGAACTTCAGAAAATACACTCGGTTGAGAGTCAAGATCTTCAACATTCCATAGGTCATCTACGCGACGTGTTATACTTTCAGATTCACTGTCTAAGGGCATATTTTCTAGTGAGGTGGTAGGAACTGGCTCCTCGGACACTTCAAGGGTCTTTATATTTTTTTCACCTTCTGATGCTGGACTTATTGTTATCATATCTGAACTGAGCTCAGTTGCAACATCTGGAGAAGCGGTCGTAGTGGCAAGATGTTCAACATTTCCTGAAGTCGTCGAAGAGACTTCGTCAAAATGCGACGATGTAGATTTCTCTATTTTACCAGTATAGAGTGAATTGAAAAACTGAGTGCCTATATTTTGAGACTCTGCAGTCTCAAAACTTTCTGCTACACTTGTATTGCTGTTTTTCCATTTTCCTTTTCTATTTAAATGAGAATCCATTTTTTGTGACTCAAAAAAGGCGGGATCGGTTGACTTGCTATCAGATTCCTTTCCAATGTCTGACATTACTTCTTCAAGCAAGTCAGCAAAAGATTTTTCACTTCTATTAGAAAAAGATTGATGATTATACGAGTATAAAATAAGATTTTATTTGTTTTTGAAAGTTACTTACTTCCTGGAGTTGTTAGTTGATTTTACATCACCAGTCTTTGATGTAAAATGTGTATTTGCAGTAGGACCGAAACCTGCAGATACATTGAAAACATATGAATCTGATTTTCCAGCGTCTGGACTAGCGGTTACAATTTCTGGTTCATTTTCAAAGTTTTGTTTAATAGGCTGTTCCTCCTTCGTGGTCAATGGCTGGAAGTTGTTAATAGACTTCCCAGAAAGAGAAGGTAACCACTGAGATTCTTGGGGCTCTAAGTGAAACTGTGACTTAATTCTCTGTCTTCGCTGTGCCATCTTAAATGAAGAGAACGACTTATACCTTTGTAATAAGGAATAGAATATAGGTTTAAATTAATTACTTCATCCTGATAGAGGTCCTGATTGAATCTATTGAGCCTGTTAAAATTGTTTCCTTGTGGTTGTGATTCATCTTCTGAATCTTCAGGTGTAGGTGTTGATGTAGAAGATGCCGGGTGAGGACGTCTTGTGCGTGCACGGACTTTTACAACTCTCCTTGGAGGAGCTCTAGCTCGTATCTAATAATGTAAAGTGTAAGTGTAAAATGTTTGTTGAGTATATAAGAAATAGCTTACCGTATATCGTTCTTCACTAGGTGCTGTAGTTGGGGTGACAGTTGTCGTCGGAGTATCTGTTGTTGTTCTTATTCTTGGGCCTCTTCTGATGAATGGAGTTCTTCGGGTTGTTGGTTGAGGTTCTTCTGTAGTTGACGAACTTGAATATACGGGATTGATTTCGTTTCTTAGAACTGCTTCGGTTGGTATAGTATCTTCTTCGTTTGGAAAATATCCTGGCCCATAGTTGGTCTGCGGATATTCCTGATATTGTTGTGCAATCTGCATAGGCTCTATAAGCCCCTCATAGTTCTGTTCAGAACTTGGTGTAACGGTAAATACTTGCTGTGATTCAGAAACTGGTTTATCTGTGGAGTTTGGAACTGGAGTTGTAGTTGTTCTTCTAGTTGCCGGCTTGAAGACAGGATAATTCTGTTTTAGAACGTCACGTTGGTATTCGAGGTCGTCGCTTTTATCTTCTTTTTTGCCACCAGATGCATTCTTTCTATTTTTAATACGAAGAGACTGACGCTCTTCGGGTGTTGGGTTATATCTTATCCTGTTTGGATTACGAATAAGTGGTGATCTAGTAGTAGAGGAACGTTCGGTTGTTGAAGAAGATGGTGTAGTAAAATTTCTTCCAGTGTATGGCCTTCGGGTCCGATTGAGTGGTCGCCGCGTCGAATAATCGGAACTTGAATAGGAAACTGATTGTGATATTTTCGATACTATTGGCTTCTTAATTCGATTTATTGGGCGTCTTGATGGTCTTATTGTTGGATTGGGCTTTGTTGTAGCTTCCATTTGAACAGTAGTCTCCCCATCAGCACCATTTTGACTCTCTTTGTCAATAAGTCCATTAACAAGTCCTGGCAGATTTGGAGTCAGTGGTGGCAACTCTGATGGCAACTGATATGGATTAGGTTCATATTCTACTTCTGAACCGTCTTGAGTAGAAATTTCGTTGTTGTTATTTGAATTGGAGAAATTAAGTCTATGATTATTGGGTACTTGGGTTTTGACTTCTTGCTGGGGAGGTGTAGTTTGGACATCTCGATCTCTGGAAAACTCGAAGACTTGTTCACTTGGAGGCACTGTGTTAATATTTTCTTCATAAGCTGGTGTTGTAGTTGTAGGATGATAGAAGGTTACCCTTTGGCGTTGTGTCACAGGGCTAGGTGTCGTTGAAGTAGTAGTATAATAGGTTGGAGTCGAAGAGGGAATTCGTACTTCACGATCATAGTCGACTGAGACTGATGTATATGGAACACTTTCTACAGTAGGTCTTGAAGTAGTCGTAGAAGGGTACGAAGGACGATTGCGGAAAGCCTCTTGCTGACGGTAATACTGTTTCATACGATATTCCTCGTCCGAAACTTGTTGCAAGTCTTGTTGTTGGGTCGAAGGACGTTTGGTTAAACGATCTCCACTAACATCAGGGCCATGATAAACCTGCCCATGCGTACTTTGAAAGTCGATTTGGGGGCTTGTTGGGTATGTTTGTGTAAAATATGTGCGTGGGGGAGAGGTGGAAGTTGTTGTTGTGGTAGTTGATGTACTGGTTGTAGTTAATGGAGGGCTTGTTCTTATTGGTTGAACTTTGTAAAAATCTTCAGCTGGTATGTTGTTTGGAATAGGTTTGAAATGAGCATAGGGTCTATTGTTGTCCGAGTATTGGGACTCCGGACGTTTTTGCTTCGTGCGTTCTTGTTTGTATATCTTTGGAGAAGTTACCTCTTGAATAGCCTCAAGATAATAGTTTTTCTGCGTTGAAATTTCAGAAAACTTATGACCTCGACTGGGAACCGTAGGTTGTCTTTGAGTTGTTGCGTCATAGGGATACCGACCTCTTTCCAACTTGGGAACATCACGAACTATTTCTGGATAATATTCTCTCACTGTAGTTGATTTAATTCGTTGTGTAGTGTCGGGATGATTCCGTTGGGTAGTGCTAGGAAACTGTTGTATTTCATTCTGAGATGGCGTAATATATACATTTTGATTCGGTGATGCTTGATTTGAGTTTCTAATGTTGTTGTAATTTTCCCTTGTTGGTTGTGGTTGCTGTGGTTGTTGGGTTGGTTGATGGTTTGATCCTCTCACATTATTATAACTCTCTCGCAGAGACTGTTGTGTTGGTTGGTTGGAACCTCTTACGTTATTGTAAATCTCGGTTTGCTGTAAAGTTGGCTTGTTGAAGGTTTCAAATTGTGGTTGTTGTTGGGGGTAGTTTTCATTTTGGGGAGGTGGTGAAGGTCGGTTAGAGTACTTATTGTAGATCTCAGATTGTGGTGCTGGCTGCTTTGTAGCCCTAAGATCATTATATGTTTCCCTTTGTCGGTTAACGACAATTGATCCGACATGAGGTTCAGGCAACAATATTTTATTAAAGCCAGCAGGGGTACGATAACTTAAAGGAGCTACAAAGAAAGACGTATCGCCGATATTACTATTTTGAGCAATCTGTGAGAGGTAGGGAAGCTCGAATTTTGCATAGCCGTTTGGAGTTTGCATTCCCGCTGGTCCTACAAATACATTCGGAGCTTGAGATGTTGGTGCATCTAAGACAGCAATATTCTTAGCATTTCTCAAAGCATGAACAACATCACTTTGAGTTGGACGTGATGATGACTTAAGTAAAAACATCGCCAAGGGAGGCTGATGAGCTTTAGGCTTAGGTTTTGGAGTCGTAAATTGTTGATTCAAGTAACTTTGGAATGGAGTAGTAGGCTTTAATGTTGTGGTTGTAGTTCTTAAGGTCGTACTAGCGATAAAACGGTTAGGGTCTTGTGGCTGAAGAGTTTCCGGTGTATAAAAGTCATTGATTTGATAGGGGTTAACCTGTTGCACATTAGGGTCTTGATTAAATTTGGAATTATCGAAAACGGCTGGGTTTTCATTCCTTTGTTGATTGTATAATGTATCATAAGGGACATATAAAAGCTGCACTTCTTGATCCTGTTGTGTATTCACTGGCGGCGCTGGAGCCGTTGCTGGAGATGGTTGGAATGGCAATTGAGATTGAAAAGAAGCTGGCTTTTGCAGTTCGAAGTTATGATGTTGAAATGGAAATGCGTTTGGAGCTGCTGAAGTTGACGATACACTACTATGAGTTGGGATAGGTTCACGGAATGACTGCTTAATAGGTTCGTCAATAAAATTCTGCTGAATAGGTTTTGAAGCTTGCAGTAGAGGGCTCTGTTGTGGGCGTGGCACTGGGTGGAATTCTGGAGGAAATACTTGCTTTTGAGTAAATAAGGGTGAATGGAATAAAGATTGCGGGGACCCAAAAGAAGAGTGTTGTATTTGATAGCCCGTTTGAACACCTTGAGAGCTGTCTTGATTCCTATTTCCATCGCGATTGAATGGCATTTCAAACTTGAAAAACGATTGTGAGGTTGGTTGCTGAGGTTGAAGACTTAATTTTTGCTGCTGAATAGGTTGCTGCTGGTGTAATTGTGGTTGATTATGTTGCAATTGGGCTTGGGGCTGCGGGAATCTTTGAAAATGAAATGGAAACCCAAAAGGTTGAATTTGCTGTTGTTGTGGAATGTGATGGGGTTTTTGTATTTCTCCAAAAGCAGCATTTGGAGGAAAATTCTGTTGGTAGGTAATTACGCGTCCTGCACGCTCTTTGGCAGGATCGCCGGCTTGTGCTACTGGTATCCAGTCATATGTTTCTGTTCCTGGACCTGTTTCATCTACTTGCCGTGACCATTTATCGGCTGTTGAAGCCGATCTCACTATTAGCCACAGAGAGGCAGCTAAAAGTTGAATCTTCAAATTCATGTTGAGGTCTGGAATTGTCATAAAAATATTTATAGCAGTAAAAAATTTTAGCCTATGTGTTAAATCAAACTTCTTGTTTAATGAATTCCTTAATTTAAGTATTATGTAATAAATTATTTTGGGTAAAGACTATAGATAAATGAAATTATCTTTGATTTCAAAATTACGAACTTTCGATTTGAAATAACTATCTTTCCATCTACCCAAATACAAAAAAATTATATACCTAGACAAAATTCTATCAACAAAAAAAAAAAAAAACTGAAAAAAAATAATAATTTACTAAGCCTCAAAATGCAAATCAAGTTAAAAGTTTGTGCAAGAATAAATACCCAGATTTGTATGCAAGAATAAAAATACATGCTGCACACTTACATCAAAATAAAAACCAATGTCTAAAGATTATTGAGTATTCCTGGTTTGTTCTTTTGTTGAAGGTTTCTCCTATAATCTATAATCAACGTTTCCGAAATAAATAAATGTCTACCTCTGCTACTGCACTTCCGTAAAAGTGTTAACAAATACCTACTTCACTTACTTCTGAATGCCACTTTTGTACTTGTGCAAAATTTC
Organism: Philhelius festivus; assembly: GCA_963931855.1. Lineage (NCBI taxonomy): Eukaryota > Metazoa > Arthropoda > Insecta > Diptera > Syrphidae > Philhelius > Philhelius festivus. Next base: position 260,259,293 of record OZ007554.1, on the reverse strand, counting down.
AACATCATGTTGCTATAGCACGAGAATATTTTTGCAAATGACCTAGATTATGAGATTTGTAAAAATACAAATAATTAATAAAGGCCCTAAGATGAAGAATATTTCTGTAAACTATTTTGCTCTGTTATAAAAAATCTATAAGATACAAAATTATGATAGAAGTAGTCGTACATACATACATATATGTATGTATCTGGAAGTCGAAATTAGTCATGAATTATCGATAGTAATGCAAATAATTACATGCACTCAAAGACGTCTATGGGTCACATTTATAGATCCTGAGTGCCACTTTTGATCACTAAAATGAGAAAAGAGGGTTCATTTTCAAAATATCAGGCCTTAGAACGAACATTCATTGTTTTTGGATTAATAGATTTCATCTTGATTATAATTTCCAGGGAGTGCAAAATATTATATATTGCAAGAAATATAAAGCAAAACCCAGACTTAAAATATGTCAAAATATGTTTGAAGCTTGGGAAAATATGTACTTCATTCAAATTCTTAACAAGGTCGTTTACTTCTTCTCGTCATGAAAAAGGTATGTGCTCTAGTATGCTGTTCACATGCACAGAATACGATTTTTATAACAACTTAAAGCAAGTGCAAGAATCTAAGTGAAGATTAATTCCATCAACCATGACAGATGAACAACTTGGTCACTCTACCGTGATGGTAAGTTGCGAAAAATAAACAACATTTTATAACTATCACGAAGACAAAAACAAATTAAATACTAAATCTTTACTAATTACAAGACAATCGTTTATAATTTTTTATGAGCAAAAGAGAAAATGCGGATCTGTAGTTTGTCAAAGGCTTACATTAAGGCGTAGTTCCAGTAACAGCCATTGAACTTTACACTGTTGAGTAAGACACAATAACTTGTCGTCAAGATTCACTTTCTTTTCATATGGACGAACAACATCAAGCTCAGTAATTGTCTCATTTTCCTTAAGTGCATGTATAGGCTTGAAGGTGGTCATTACCGGTGTTTCATTATCTTGATTGTACGAGTATCACTGCTTCTTGATAAAATGCGATGAAGGGATTTAGTTCTTTTTTTCCGACCGGCTGGATGGGCAGCAGTGGCGGCGACCCAAATTCGTATCGTATTTGTTCGAGCAATGTAAACATCGATCGTTTAACAAGAGAAATGAAAGTGATAGTGGAAGTGGATACTATTTCCATTCGATCACTGAGATTGGGCTTATGGCCATACACATATCCAACCTTGATCTTCAGAAGTTCATCGGTGATGAATGTATAGATACATTTTTTTAACTCATGTATGGGCATCAGTTTGAGCAATGAACTGCATCGACCAGTGCAGGTGGAAATTACACAAAAGCCAGCCAGTGAAATAGTGTCTACTACGCCGATGTTGTTTTTGGTGTGTTGTAAAAGTGCAACTGAAATTTACTTTCTCTTCTTCGAAATCGATGGTGACTCTAGTGATATGGCAGTGAGTAGCAGCAGCACCAACGGCCAAACCCCTCAATATACGTTGGCTAGTACGCTATATTTGTTATTATCCATAAACGAATTATATTTAAAACGTGTTCTTCGTGTTTATTATTCCACTTCTCGTATGAACATACTATAGATATGATTTTGGATAGTGTTACCGAGTAATGCATAAATATCGTTAAGTGAATGAGTTTTAGAATAAATAAACATGTTATAGATATAGATATAAACACCAATTTCCAGTATGAGTTCGTTACGCTATATTTTTGTCTAAGTGTTTTTAAATCGTAAAGGGAAAGCGTTATTAGAGGGGGACTAGTTGTAAGACTGAAGGAAGTTTTTGGAAAAATGTGTGTGGAGGAATTTTGTTTAAAACTCTTTTAAGCTTAAGTGCAAATTTTCTTTCATTTTCACATGAGAAGAAGGTCAAATGTATGTTTGTAACATATTGAACTTTTCAATCAAATTTAAAATTTAAACTTTTTCAGAAATTTACAAAGAAAACAGCACTTCATTGGGGAACATTAATTACCGAACGCAAAAAGCACTTAGCTCACAACTTGTTTTGCTAAATCTAAAGAATCTGTGCGTCTATGGAACACAAAACGTTGGACTGAGTGCACAAATATTCGAAAGTAGTATAATAATATAGGTTTCCTTAAGTTAACTACGAGCATTATATTTAAATATATCGCTAATAATTTATTATTCTTTTGAACAAACAAATCTGAGGTCTAAAAATAAATTGCAAGAAATTAGCTTTGAGTTTGTACATCAGCTCTTTTGTTTTGAACTAATTTAAAAATTATGTGCCATAATGTATAAAGTATAAAAGGGTCCCAAACGCCAAAAAAATTTACGAGATTAATATCTGAGCGAAAAATTGGTTGTGGGAAGATTTTCATGTAGTATGATCTTTGCATTATCATTTTCCTGTATTATTTTTATTTTTAGTAAATTTTGTTTGAAAAAGACTGTAAGGGAGTCAATAAGAAAATTTGCAAACGCTGCATTTAATTAAATTAAATAAAATAACCCTCGTTAAAAAAAATGAATAAAAACCGCAATCTTAATATTTTGTTCCTTTATTCAAAAACCTTTTTATTTATAAAAAACGTAGCTGAGAAATTGTAAAAACTTAATTTGTCACGCAACATAAAGTTGAATGGGAAGCAGTGTACCTATACAGCACAACTCCAGTTGTGCTTCATTCGTCAACAGTACATATTTGCTTCTATCTTGCGGTTTATAAGCGTAGTCAGTGCCACAGTTTAATAAAGTAGAGTTACGTGGCTGTGTGGGTTATGTGATGGGCTTGCGAACAATATTTATAATGAAATTTCCAAGGTATACTTTATTATTGTCATTACTGACATTCCTTTGCAAAAGAGTGAAGTGACTAAATTTTCACTTATTTTAGCTTTTAATTATTTTTTTTAAAGAAATAAAAAAAATAAAAATATCGATGGTAAACGATCCGTGACTAAAATTGGAAAATGAATTTTGGCATTAATTTTATGATTTTGAATACACATTATGTAATACAGAAGACCATTAAAGAAGGAAAATTGTTTGGGTTGTTGCCCAACGACATTGATACAAAACCACTCAAATTGAAGCTTCACATCGTTTTCGAATTTAATGCTGCATGAAACAATTGAACTGGTTAATATGGTGCAAAAAGTAGGTAATATTATCGTAGTATGCCATCAGCTCTTCTGTTTTTATAATAGTGCATAGATAGCTTTATACACATTCCAGGTCATATACTTATATTTGTAGACTTAACAAAGACTTTGTTACTCTGCTGGAGATTCGAATCAACAATGTCTTGAAATGATTCAATGAATCAAGTCGTATCTGGTGGTATGTAGGACATCTGATTAGTCTAGTCAGTCTACGTTGAGTGCTCAAAACACGCCAATTTAAAAAACGGAATATTAATTTTTGCACGTAGGTCATCATTTCATTTACTCGTTTCAATGATTCAATTCAATTGGGATTTGAATAATTGTTCACTTTGGACATAAATAAAAATGCCAATCTTATAGATTTGATTTTCTTGATAATTGGAGTTGTAATACATGTCAATAACTGATAGATTTATTTACAGATTTCTTAATATGTACATATGTATGTATGTATGTATGGATATAATATTGGTGGCCGTGGCACGATGGTTGTGTGCTCGCCTGTCAACCTCATGATCACAGGTTCGATCCCTGCCGTCGTCTATATCGTTTTAATGTATGTATAAATGAAAAAATACAAACGATTTTCAATAAAATAGTTTTTCGTTGAAAAAGATAAAATTAAAACTATCAACCTAATAATTATAAATTTTAAAAGTGAAAGTACTCGTGGGTTTATTTATAACTTTATCCCCCACAATCAAGATCAAATGGATAAACAGATTTGAATGAAATTTGTTGTAAGGACGATTAAGTAGTAACATAATTTTTTCAAATCAATATAATACAAAAAAATACAAGAGACGATTGCATTAACTTGAAATAATTTATAAATGAAATATTGTGTAAATTATTAAGTAGCACTGGAATTCAAAATAATTACAAAGTCATTTGGGGTATACCAATATTGCCTAAAACAAAGCAGTTTTTTTCGAAAAAATTCAAAAATATTTTTGCCATATACGAATTCAGTATACTTAGTAGAAGGTTCAAGATTTTGGGATACAGCATTTTTGCTAGTCGAAATCTTAGTCATTACGCTCAAAAGTTGATTTTTTTGTATTCATTGATTCATATGATAATTTTAAGTACTTAATAATACACACATTTTTATGACTGTTTTCAAAATATTGAATTTTCAAAAAAAAGTGAACATTTTCAAAAAACCGTGAACATTTTTAAAACTCCATATCAGCGCAGTCGAGAAAGTTGAAAATAAATCTGAAACTTGTGGTATAAATAGAACCTATATATAATAATAGAATGGATTGTATAAGTCAGGTTGTGGAGGACCCAGTGAACCTAACTGGTAACAGCTACTGTATAATATCTATATTGTAATATATCTACATATATTATAGACCAAAATTGGGTGTAAATAAAGCTCAACTTAGTTCACCTCATCTGTTTTGAGCAGTGTCCAAACGTCTTTTTAACGGGTCTTTCCAATAAATGTACTATCTTGTTAGTTCTTGTTGTGTAAGAATATGCTACCGAAAATAATTTGTTTTTAATTTGTTTGTTATACTTGTAAAATGACAATATTGTCAACTGAATTAAGAAAGTGTACTTTAAAAACATTAAAATGTGTTTTGCCTTTGTCAAAGTTCCACAAAGCCTTATTGCTCTATAGTGCATTTGTTCTACTTTAAAATAACCAGTCGACTTTTCCTTTTAAAAGTATTTTAGAGATGACTCATTGTTTGCATTTAAGCTTAAAATATGAGCTTTAGATAGTTTCACAAATAAGAGTTTATCTTCCTTCCATCATATTAGTACAAATCAACCAGACTTCTCAGACTCTTGCATTCCATGTAATAGGTAAGTTCATTGTAGTCATATTAACCTGTCAGCGCCCATTCACGTTGCTTCACATACATAACATATAAAAGTATAGAGTACATTATACTTTTATGCATGCACATACATACAAACATCACCTATAAGCAAAATATTATATAAACCTTTCCAGTGGTGGCTTTTAACGCTGTCTTTAAAATTATAAAAAAAAATCTCACAGATCTATTTACAGCGGTAATCTGATTTAACAAACCATACAATAAGTCGTGATTGTGCCAGAAGATAACTAACCTTGAAATAAATTATTTTAACTTACTGTAGAAGGCGTTTGTCGAACATATAGATTATTAAATAAAAGAGGGGGTTGAGATTAGTTCAAACGGATCTGAATCGGCGTGAGTCATGTAAGAGTTGTTACTTTACAATAGTAAAGCCGTTCCTGCAAGCATCTAAGAAGCTTTAATTTGATTATTATGATTTGATGGGCCACTACTGATTAAGCCTTAAGCTCTTAGTAAACTATTTGTTCCGGCTTTGGTTTTTGGAATCTATTTGCAATCCTATTCAATAATTTCACCTATTTGACAGAAAGACGGTAGGTATATTTTTTTTTATTTGAATAAATGTTTGTACAAAAATACTAACATCATTTTCAAATACATAATTTTGAAAATTGAATTTTTTTCGAATAAATTTTTGTTTGTATGTATTTTTTTTGAAAGATAAACATTCTATATCTATAATTATGCGTCAAACAGAACTTAAAAGAAAACCCTGACCAGAACACCATTGTAGTGGGTATTGCTTATGTTATGATGATTGTCAAATATTATCTCACGACACAGATGCCTGAAACAAATATCTGACACCAGACAAAATCTAAACATTGAAAAGAAAACGAGGTATTGTTAAAGTGTTGCTTATGGGCCAAGCCGTCTTTAACTTAAATATGAAGGCCGGAAATGTTTTACTACTTCCTCCATCATTGCTTTCTGGTTGAATTAAATATAATTGATATAGTTTTTGTGCGTAATACTTACACAACAACTGAACTTGTCTGAAAGAGTCCAAGTATCTGAGTCTAGGCTATTTAATTTCGATTAAAATGAACAATTTTCAGCTCAAACTAAGCAATACAAGATTGGATTTGATCGCCTGAAAACTACAACGTCACTCCACTTTAGCTACCTCAAGGCATAAGAAATAAATAATTTCAACACCATCAGAAAACCGGTGCAAAAAAAAAGAAAAGAAAAAAAAATGAATCGAAGCTGCAAGTATAGATAATACATACTTTGGAGATTGAGAGCGAAAACAAAAGATATCTTACATCTATGGTTCCCCTAATGTTTCCGAAGCTTGGGATAACCATACGATCTGCGAAGAAACTTAACTTGCCGATAGTCTAAGCAGAGCTCGTAGAGACACATTAGGTAAAACAGCTTCTCATATTATGCACTCCGGCTATCGACCTGTACCACTCGTATGTGCAACACAAGTGTTTGATTGAAATAAGTCTAGTCTTTGGTACATTGGTGTTGTTTGCTACACAATGCCAATCTCGAAATGAATTTGCTATTCATGTCTTATTCTGTAAGTTTTTTCTTAATTACCATCACAGGGTCTTGTTGGATATAATTGTATTATTCTGCAAACACGCGAAATAAATAAATGCAAGATACAAGTTTATTTAAAGGCTAAAGCCCTTTCTTTCCTTTTTATGAAGGCAAAAAGGTTAAGATGAGTGATTTTTACTAATTACATTCATTTTCTTATTCATATCATATATTCGAATCCTTAGTTTCGGGCAGATAACATACGTAATTGAAGAGATTTATAGAGCCACCTACCCTTCTTAGTATCCTAGCAAAACAAACAATGGATTGATTTAGAATATGATAATCTCTTTGCACTCTATACAAACTATTTGCATGAATTTCACTATTTCAGAGAGCAGTTCTGCCAGTAGTAAACTTAAGCATAAGTCTGCTAATATATGCAGATGCCATGGTTATCTTGGCAGAAAATATCCCACTATATACACAGAAAATATCATCACTATTTCAGAGAGCAGTTCTGCCAGTAGTAAACTTAAGCATAAGTCTGCTAATATATGCAGATGCCATGGTTATCTTGGCAGAAAATATCCCAGTTATGCAACAAGTGACAAGTCGGCTTGAAAAGTACTGCACAAGATGTGTTTATGGGTATAATATTCGTAAAATTAATATTCGTTAAATGTTATTTTTCAAAGCAAAGTCGAAACGATTTTTCTGTAGGGTCAAGGCTTATCGGAAACTTTGCTTAAATACTTAAGGGTACATTAATTGAAGGAAACTTACTAAAGACTTCTTAAACCATCTTTGAAGGCAATTTTTGTTCATACACTTCACGTTTTCATTATGTAGCCCATAATTCGTATTCATTAACAATACTCTGGGCCGATCTGCCCAAAATTTATAATTTTCTATGAGCCAGATAAATTGACTAGCGAAGGTAAATAAAATCAAAGACCATAGTTCTTAAAACTCTAAAGAGAGTTCCTAAATCGGTTAAAATATTCATCTATTCATATAGACTAAAATTAAGAGATACAGAAAATACCAAAACCCTTGAAGTCATTTTCGACAAAAATAAGATTTTCCATAAAGGTTTTTAGACATTTGAATGGCAGGCACCGTTATTTTTTAGTTACAAAGCAATTATTTTTCTAAATCTTTTAAATAGTGTTAGTGCCAAGTTTCAAAAAATTGCGGGCGTATGGTTTAAAAAATATTGAGTTTTTGAGGAATTTAAAAACAAAAATTTGATTACAATGAAGGTATGAATGTATTAGACTAAGAGCCCACAGCAATTTTTGGGTGTGATTGATAACAAAAAATAATTAGCTTAATTAGAAAGGCCTTTTATAGTTATTTACAAATGTGAAAGCCTTGCATACTCTAGTGGGCGCAATAGTGCATTATAGTGCATTAAGTATGCAGTTCTTTCCAAATCCAAATAATTGTGATAACAACTCTGCCAAAATGTAGAGTCAAGCCCCCTGATTGAAAATATCGAGGTCCAAGACGTTTTACAGACAGCCTTCTGCCTGCCAGACGCGATAAGAATAGGCAACTTCTTGCACTAAGAAGGCCACCTTCAAAACGTCATGGACCTCGATATTTGCGATCAGGGCACTTAGCTGTTCATTTTGAAGTTATGGCAAATTTTTTTTCCCAATTTTTTAGACTTTGGAAAGAACTGCATACTTGATGCACTATAATGCACTATTGCGCCCACTAGAGTATGCAAGGCGTTCACATTTGTAAATAACTACTAAAGGCCTAACTTATTATGCTAATTATTTTTTGTTATCAATCACACCCAAAAATTGCTGTGGGCTCTCGGTCTATATTAAAGAAATACTGAAAGAAAATTTAAAAGATTTTTTTTACAAGTATCGATAAACCAGATTTTGATAAGAAAATAAGTTTTTAATTTCGGAGAATTGTGGGTAATAATATTTTTAATTTAAATAAAAAAATTACAGTGTCTGCCGATTCAAAACGACTGAAAACAATATTAAATTTACCTTTTCCCACAACGCCAAGCGGTAAGATAATATGCGCGTTTTTTTTAAGTTGAAAAGCAATACGACAACACTCAACATACTCATCTTCTTAAAATGTGTTCTCAAAAGCTTCAAATCCCAAAAGCTCCTTAATAAAAACCACTGAAAAAGCTCTTTGCTTGCAATTGAGAATGATAATGGTAGCTCTGTTTTGATGTAGATAAAGAGCGCACGATCGTATTGAGTGACACTTGACACTCTTGTCTTAATATTGACATGACAGTATCTCATCAGCAGTGGGATACGACGGTCGTGTTGGGGTGTACAACTTTTTGCAAATAATTACAACAACAATTCCTTAAGAAAAGTCAGTGGCTTGCTCTTTTTTTAGTGGCATTTTTCCTAACGCATTGTAGTGAGGGTGCATCAGGCGCCACTGCTTTGGAAAAAGCTCTCCCATAAGGCCTGTACTGACAATTTTTGTTGGACAGAGTATAGCCGACTCAGCTCTCGAAATTCGAGTGCCAATTTATTTATTAAATTCATTATCATTCAATAAAAGACAGAAAATTCATGATTTTTTTAAATTGTTGTTGTGTGTACTGACGTACGCGCGGTAGAAGTAAAACTTTTTTTCCCTCAGCCTCCATAAGATTCTACCCTTCAAGCTACAAACATTTTGTATTCTAAAGGCATGTCGCTGATAGGTGTCCTTTTGACAAGTCACTGACAGCTGCTTAGAAATTTTTTACCCTCAACGCCGGAAAAGAAGTTTTATTTCAAAAATATTTATCATTCTATTGGGACTCAAACCCACGTCGTTGCAGTGACGTCAACCTGTGAATTTTGTGTTACATCTAAAAATTTCACTCTCATAATTTTCATATCACGGCAATAAAAAAAATATATACATATCATTTCATTGGGACTCGAACCCACGTCGTTGCAGTGACGTTCTTCCATCTCGAAAAACACAAAAAGTAAAAGTTGAAATGGTTCTAAATTTTACTTTTTCACTTTTTGAAAACACTAACACAGAAATTGCCCGATAGATGATAGATAGATGATTTAAGACTTAACTACATTCAACTTCAAAGAGTGAAAAGTGAACAAAATGTGCCGTATTTTTCCAAACAACAACAAAAGCAAAAGTTAAAATGGTTCTAACTTTTACTAAACTTAAACTGTATGACTGTATAATGTAAATGTATGCTCTATTCAGAAACAGATGTCGCTAGTCGATTTGACATTTCTAATTGTTTTTTTTTTTCGGGCATTTTTTTGCAATTTTTATTTAATGTTTTAAACAATTTCTGTGTAGTATATTTAAATAATTTTGGCATTCTGCACATCTATGCAAAAAATTCTTTCGTTTAATATGTAATTTATGCCCCTTCAGTTTTTGTGGGCCACGAAAAGTGTACCGCAAAAAACATGTTCGCCGTTGTATTATATGATGATAAGAATAACTTGAGCCGTAAGGAATTAGAACTAGAAAGTCTAAGTAGCAATCAAATGCTGTACATACCTACTTAGGATGGGCATTAGAGGAAAATTACATTGTGATATATACATATGTACATGTATGCACAAATGTTACAAATTCACACTGTGTGTCACAATCACCACCGCCGCCGCCGCTGGTCGCCGCCGTCTTAATTTTAATTGGAAAATGAAAGTTATGCTATGTGTGCGACACACGGTTTGCCATTCTAGTTAAATAAATTTACTAATAACAAAATTAATGTTCTGGCACTTTAAAGTCACATCGCATAAAAAGAAAGGGAAATTAATGACCCCATCTATAGCTGTTAATTAGTTTGATGAAATTTTCATATGTATCACTTCTTTAGTTTAGTGAAAGCATGAAAATATTTAACACAATGGGATGTTTTGAATTTTGGTCTACCACAAATTTATAACATACTGTATGGTCTGGATTTTCTTAATTTGTTATGCCTTAGTTCAATGCCACCATAGATCAGATACGAAAGAAATACGAAATGGTGTATTTTAATTAAGCAACGGAACGGTAATAAAATAATCACACTTCAGCTGAAACGAATTATGTAAAACTCTGTAAGTAAATATTTAAACATACAACCGTTATGGATTATTTTTTTTTACTTACTTTTCATCGGAAGAAAATGAAAAGAAATGCATTTTGAAAAAAATCTGACTTGATATTTGGGTCAAACCGGACATAACAACGATTGTACATAATATGTGCACTTAAGGTAACTGTCAAAATGGTCAGGTTATTTTTTTTAAACTTTACAACTAGCATTTTTGGAATATTCTCAAGATGCGTGTTAGTAATGATTTTTGATGAAATTATTAAAAGTACATACCTGCCATACAAATTCTTATGTTCTTTAATGTTAATTTCATTTTTCTAAAATGGATTCAAGATTTTTAATAAACATTTGTTGGTATTACTGTACTACTGTATTACTTTTTGGAATGGAACTACTATTCCAAAAACCTCTTTCGATATTGTTTACCCGTGAAGGTTGTTTTTTTTAATTTTTTTGCTTATTGTTTTTCGTTATCGACTAAATCGATTTCACCAATATATTTTTAAATAGTTGAAAATAGTATTGCATATCATAATTTTCAAACAAGTACTTTTTTGTATTTTTAAATTGGTATGGGATTCCTTAAATGAGAAATCCGAGTTTTTACTTAAGTTTATCGAGAACGGGTATTTGAAATTGCTATTAAGTGTTTCAAAGGTATAAAAGAATGGTTTTTTGAATAAATCCGAATTTAAAATACAAAAATCAATAGAGTGGTTATCGTTATCGAAATAAGTATTTATTAATTGTCTAAAATTTTTAATCAACAAATTTAGTACTTAAGAACATAATTTTAAGAAAAATCATTACTGGTTTTTGAAATATTGTATTTTCAGTAATTAAATTTTAATTCGGTTAATCTGTTAATGTTTCAGTGTTTAAGCTAAGTCATACGTACACACCTAATATCGATAAGAGATACTCTTTGAGGATTTGTCACTTCCACATGAAAGACAGTACACATGATAAAAAGATTTCGCTTTTTGGTGGGATAGGTTGGGATTCGAATCCCAGACATCATGCTACACAATTATTTAAGTTTGCACGTCAATGGGTCGATCGAGTGAAAACGAAAGTGTGGAAAATATTCCAAATTAAGTGTTAATTTTTGTAGCTGTTCGATAAGTAAAGTGAATATAAAAATAAATGTATAACACTGTGTCTTATTGTATTTGGAATGGATAAATTTTCATAAAATAATCTGTTCGTAGAGGCGGTAGAACATCGAGGGCCATATTTTGTTTCGTATACATTAAGGAGCTTGTAAATCTAAACAGTTTGTTTAACTTTTTTTTTATGGTAAACAAATATTTTGCTTCTTTCTTTATTTTTATTTTACATGTTTTAATTTTTGTTTGTTTATTTTTGTTTCAGAAATGGTACCCTTTCGATTTTATGAAAATTCTTAACTTTTTAGCCCCATTTCTGGTAATGGATATCAAAGCGACGATGAATTGGAAATGGAATTTTCATCGCCAAAGTTGCAATTTAACAGAGAATGAATCCCTTTTTACATCGGAATCTGGAGCAAAGGATGAATCCGTTTTATCAACAATATCAAAAATAAAAAACAAGTTTTGGAGAAAGGTACGTCCTTCTGCTTATGTAGAGGAACAGTTGAAATTCACACGACCTACCGAACTTTCGTCGTGATATCTGCAAAGGATATCCGTTTCTTTTCAGACATTCAACCTTGCCTCCATCTCTACAAACTATTAAACAGCCCTAGACCGGTGATTATCTCTTGTGGAGATGCCGTAGTAGTGCCTTGCCGTAGGGATACTTGCTAAAAGTTGAACAATATTATTTTAATTAACAAATAGGACAGATATGGGTATACCAATCGCTTCATATAAACATATGCTAAAGAAAGGTGCAAATGGAGTGTTGACGGAGTGAAATCATGTTTGGTTTCTGATAATAAATGTTGTCCATCATCATGCCGATATTATGTATGCATGTATGTTTGGAATGGCGTCAGCTATAGACAATTGCTGTTCTTTTAAAAATGATAAGCAGTAGACAAATTTTCTCCTGTTACAAAAATCCATCCAGGAAAGGGTTAAGAATGTCTTTAAAATAAAATGAAAATTTTTCGTATTTATAAGTTTATTCAAAACTTGTAAGACAATACAAAAACAATATTTTGTTCTTAATACTCGTAGAAAAAAAGAGAGATTTTCGACTTCAAACATTTGTGTCCTAATAAATGCAGATACAACAGTAATACGTTCTTCTAAAAACAATAGTCCATCTTTGTGTTAATAATTTTGATACCCGATAAAAAAAATAATTTCTCTTTTAATCAAACATCATCACATGCACAACACCATTAACCCCTTCTTTATCAACGTTGCATTACCGACTATTAAACAATTTCACTTTTTCTTCTTCTTCCAAAAAATAAAAATAAAAATCGAAAATATTACTCCAATTTCGAAATAGGTAGGTAATTGCTCTTTTTGATCACCATGGTGGAGTGGACTTCACATTGCTAACATCTCAAAGCATAAAGAAAACCAAGAAATTAGAAAAAAAATTAAAAAAAAACTTTCACAACAAAAGCGGAGACTTCATTTCGACTTATCAACATGAGCTTAAAATTAATGTACTCGTATCTTGTGTCTACAATTTTTCGTGTTTGGTTTTAGTTCAAGACAGTTTGTTCTTGTGTTTTAAAACAATGACTGGTACAATAACACGCTCTTTTGTACATTATATTTATTCATTAAACTTTATGGAATTAAACGTCAAGCCTTGAGACTCTAAAACCAATTCGATTACTCGAACTGCGAAAAATGACAAACGGAATATACTTTCTATATACGTATGCCGTTTGCAGCTACTACAAACTTTTCAAAAGACAATTTCGAAATTATTTATTTCATAAATAAAAATCAAATGCCAACAACAATTAGCCAACTGCACTCGCATTTTGTATCGGTCACGCAATACTTACCTCGAATTCCAGACGCTTATGAACATTTCTGGCCAAAGTCATCGAAATTCGTGGAATTTAAATGCAGATCGTGGAGAACGAAAGTGAAATCCCATTAACTTACATAGTGAAGTACCAACAAGCTATACTTACTATGTGCAAGTCAAAAACTCGGTCAAATTTGGTTTGTCCGACTAAGACTTTTTTTTTTGTAGACGATGGGTAATAATAATTACTTGTAAGTATGTACAATTGTATTGATATTTTAGCACCAGCTTTTTTTCTCTTTTAGTTTTTGTTCATTACATTGCTGTCATGGTTTGTGGTAATGTGAGATATTTTGCAACTTTGATTCATTATTTTTGTGACTAAGTAAGGTGTGCGTAACGAAGTATCTTTAGCGAGTGCGAAGTGTGATTGAAAGAGCGTTTGTATGAAGTCTCGATCTGAATATGGTTTGTTGTCGGAACTACGTGATTGAAAGTATTTTTTTTTTTCAAAATGTTTTCATTTGATGTTTTCACTTTTTTCCAATGAAGCGTGATTTGAATAGAAACAATGAAGACAAAAAAGAAGCAATATTGCATTAGAATATTATTTTAAAATACATAAGTACCTGTGTCTTCTACATGCATACATATATTATACACATGTATTTTCACTAGTAAGATCACTTATCTTTAGATAACATTTTTCATGCTCAAAAGTTAGTAGTACTAAATTCAAAAAGATATTAATAATTATTATATTGAAGGTTTGATTCCTCTGTTAATACTTACTTTACACGACATGTATCTACAAGAGGTATTCACCCTTATTCCGATAGTCGTTTTACTAAAACGATAGTAAAACGACAAGGCTCTAGAAACGAAAATTGGAATTTTATTGAAACGACTATTGTTATATTGCTTATACTACGTTTATATGGAGAATTGAATCGGAATTCAATCAGGATTTAGCTCCATGTATACCTGGATCGGATTGAAATAGGATTTCTCGATCCGATCCCACTAAACGAGCTGAATCGAATCGAAAATATGCATGTATACCAGAATCGAGGAATCGAAGAATGGAGTGCATGTACAAAACCATATTGTCATTTCGATCCCATTTCAATTCGATCTCTCGATCCAGTGCCACCATATACCTGGGTCGAAATCTCAATTCGGATTCGATTCGATTCCTCAATCTTCTCTTGTAACCGGGGTATTAGATAAGTGAAGAACATAGAGAACGCTGCCCTTTTCGTATTATTTAAACACAAAAATGTGGTCTCTGGAGCCTTCTCGTTTTAAAGGCGTTTTATTAAAACGACTACCGGAATAAGGTGATTAGATATCCTTAATTCGTTCGAACTATCTATTAAAATATTCATGAGTGCTCTCATTGGATTTTTGCCAGAATTTACAAAATAACCAAAAGAATGCATTTTAAGGATGAGAGCTCAAAACAAGCTTGTTGGTTTTGTAATTATTTTAAAGTCGGCGCTAAATGTCAACATATGTGTGAAGTTGTTGTAGCTGCAAAGAAGTAGTACGCTTATACGATTCGCAATTAAATTTTGAAATAGGTAAATATGAGACGCACTCTTGGAGTAGTAAATAGGAAAATTATGTTATGTTCAGCTGCACTTTGAGAAATTATTTTTGGAATTTATGAAAAAAACTTTTTATAAATCGTTGATTATTTAAATTATTTTTTTATATAAACATTTTTTTTAAATATTTGTAAACATTTTTAAATACTTATCAATGCGGAGTTAAAATTTTAATTTAAAAAATATCAAATATCGGATTTTTACAAATATATTTATTCCTTATAGTGTTTTAGGCCTCTACGCCTAAAGTTTAAGAAAAATTGGTCAAACCGTGTTTGAAATACATTATGTAGGTACCTTTTGAAACTATGCACCTGTTGAATATGTCATACATGCATATACATATTTTGAGGAACTCATTTAATTTGTGTTATTTAAATATTTTTTATAAATCGATAATTTATTGTAAATAAAATTACTTATTGTTCTGCCTCAATTGATTTAAATGGTTTTATCCGATTATGAGAAAGTCGAAAAAAAATAAGAAAAAAAAAAAACAATTTTCATGGAAGGTACCATCAATAACCAGTTTTCAAAGAATTTATATTGAACAAAAAAATTAACATTTACTCCTTACATTTACGACTTGGTTCTTCCAATCATGTTGCAGTAAAATGATGCAATACTATATAAATTACACAGATGGTGCTTCAACATGAATACATCAGTGGTTATTGCTGCCAAAATTGTTTTATCTTATACAAATTATCACACAAATATCATGCAATATTTTTTTAGTACTTAAAATATGTATTTATCTTGCATTAAATCGCTTTTTAAGAGAAAAATATATTGAAAAATGTCTCATCAATTTGAATATAAAATTTTGGAGGCTGTCTCGAAATTTTTGGTGTATTACCGTTCATAAAAATAGTTAAACGTCATAACGATTGTTCCCTACAAATTTGTTTTCACTATTTTTTGTTGTTAAATAAATTCAAAAAATTATTCCAAGTTTTCAGCCGAATCATCCTGTCTAAGAATACGCATTGAACAAAAAATTTAGTATATTAACTCTGGATTAACTGAAAAGATATTTCTGACACATTCGTATAAAAAAACTATCAACAAAATTCAAGCTCGGTTCTATTGAAAATATAATTCTTATAGTGTCAAACCTGGATACAATTCTGGCTCTAAAAGTTTATTTTTCTATTGGTCTATGAGTTAGAGCGGGTTTAATTTCTTTACAAGTTTAAGAAGTAACTCTGATTTAACTCAGCACAGAAAATTTGTTACTTAACCTAATATCTTCAGAACTTGAATGGAAATATAAATGATATGCGAACGTATCTCCTTAATATCACAACCTTACATTCCACAGATTTTTTTTATAAATCCCAACTAATCTAAGACACACTATTTGCTTTTGATCATATTGCTACAATAGAGTAATTAAAAAAAAAAAGAAAAACAAAAATAACTCCATAAAATATTGCTCTATGGTGTCTATCCATTCTTTTGTTGAAACCGCTGTATTGATCGTTTTTAAAATTGGATTAAAGTCTAAGCTGATTTCTGAGAGGGAATATTTATTAGCGCTAGTAATATTATTTTAATATTTTAAAATTGAAATTCAAGGATTCAAAACAAGATATCCTAAGGTTTAAAAATCTTGTAAAGATATATGTATAGTATGATTTGCATTAGATGCGCCAAAATTATAAGTTGCGTACATTAGGTTGGGTCAAGTTAAGATACAAAAATATTATACGGGTGGGGTATATTTCCGCCCATAGAGGCGGGAGATACAATTTTCTTATAAAAATATGACTTAGGAAGGAAACCCATTTATCGAAAATAAACATTGGCATTTAAAACTCGTAATTGTCTTTAAATTAAATAGGCGAAAACTAATCTCTTTCTAGATACGTATTTTGATTTAGTTCATCCTTGAAGTCTAAAACAAAAAATCCGCAATATCCATATCCCATCTTCAGCTAGGACTGCTACCCATATTTTGTTTTCTTTTGGTCGGAGAGAAAAACAGAAAATCTATTTCAAGAAATGGTTCCTAACAATTTCAAATTATTTAAGAAAAATGATCTTTATTTAAGAAATAAAATGGAATACTCAAAGCTGTGTGGCTTTCGTAGTTTTTCATTTCATATGTAAATAATAAAAATTAATATAAATTCATTATTTTGTATCATTGAATTGGAATTTTGATATTTCAGAAAATAACCGTGGCTATATGCATTTGGCATCATTTTATCACCTATTTTAATTTTTCACACAGATTTCATCCAACATTTAAGAAGAACTGATTAGCAAAAACTTTATATTTAAACAGGTTATAGCCACATATGCATTAGCACAGTACATATGAGAAATCCGAAAAGTTCTTGGTTACTCTCAAGTCATTCTTAAAAAAAAAAACCGGAACACTAATCTATCTGCTCTCTTCATAATATTGCAGCATCAAAACATAGAGATGCATTCATATGTTAAGTCTTCGCTAAGATAAATAAAATGAAATAAACATACATCAATAATTTGCAAGAAAGTCCGAAAGAAATAATGAAAACGAAAAAAGTGCTATCGTTGTTTCCAACTCTGATGTTATACCAAGTGGAAAGATTGATTGGAAAATTTACAAATTGCTAGAGCATAAATTGTTGCACGCAAATCAAATATTTGACCCAGATTTTCATTTAAAATATAGTTAATTTATAAAAAAACACCAAACAGAATACAAACCTTTGAGAAAGTCCTCGAATTGATATCCAAATCCTTTATTTTTGTGGCACTCGAATTTCAAATAACGTATTTACACAATTTTTACGATAGAAAAATGAACTATTGTCATATTGCGTTTGAAGCACTGGCACTCAAAATATATTATGTATCTTTCAGATAGATTTTCTATTTTGATTTTAATAACTTTCACTATTATTGATAATATTTAATACTTGCGGTATTATTTTTCAATATATTAAACAATATAGATATTTCTTTCCACGCAGAACGAAAAAAAATCTAAAAGAATAACAGATTTGTGTGTGTACAGATACTTTTGAGGAAAATAAGTAAGTATTGGGTATACTAGACTCAGTACACCAATAAGAGCTAAGCGATAGACAAGTTACAATCTGCGTCTGAATCGTATGCGTTTCGGTAACAAACTGAAGAAAAGAAAATTTTCTTTCGCCTCCTAAGTAAGTGAACAAAAAGTATCTTAAAGTGATGGCGAGGTGACCATTGCCAACAGCGTTGCAAACGGAGAATAACCACATGAATATTCCATGTTAAGTCTTAAGCAGCCGCACCGTGTGCACTTGCACTGATCAGGTTGGAACTATTTGACAAAGTCGTGGTCGAGAGTTTGGCTGCTGATGATCAGTGGCGTAGCATAGTTTTTAATCGACCAGGGTAGATTTTGAGTTTGTTTTCCCTTAACAAATGCATGATTATTACCACGAGACTAAAAATAGTTTCGGTGAGACTTTCTTAGACTTTGCTTAAAAATTAAATCAAGTATTTTGAATTTTAAAGATTTTATAAAAAAACAGATTTTTTTCGTAAAATGTGCAAATTTTTGAGAAATTTAGTTAAGCGGCTTAAGTTTTAGGTGAAGTTCAGAGAGACATACACGCAGGCATAGAAGCAAACAGAATTATGTGATCTAATTTTTTGTGCTATCTATCACCGTGAATTAATGAATAAATATGGGACATATAAATTAATTGAGCCCCTATTTAGAGTTAATTTTACAGCTCTTCCTCCAAATTAGTTTCTTTGAGAAACTTAAGTACATATATGGAGTGGTTTGTTCTCTTCTACCTGGTGACGTCCAAGATATCTATGATATATTTGATGGATGAGTGCATCACATTCTTCCTAATTTGTAGGCCGGCGTTTCCTCATGAGTATTGCAGAATCTGCATGTGGTACTGCTCACCAGGCCAAGAATATTGAGTTGTCTCCTCAGTTAACAGTGATCAGTTAGAAAACCCGTGATTATTCGGATGTTGTGCTTGTTTAAACCGACGCAGGATATAAAGTTTTCTTGATGGTTGTAGCTCCCAAGAAGCATTTTTGCCTACCTCAGTTTGGAATCCAATTAAGTGTGACATTATTTCTCTTGCCGAGGTCTATTATTCTGCACACACCAGTTTAGAATCAATGGCATAAGAGTTCAATGCTTTAAGTGCCGCTTGGCTATCTGACACAACGGCAATGTTTTGGTTACGATAGTTTCTGTCGAGATTACGTTAGGCACTTTTTTCAATGACACTCACTTCTGCTTGAAATATGCTTATGAACTACGCCATAGACACAGAAAGCTTGGGTCTGGGCATCTATGACCATAGTGACAAGGTTGATTAAAATATCGAGTTTGATTTTTTACGAGTTCCAAGTAAAAATTGATTTGCATCAAAGGGCAGAGCATACACCACCAACAACTTTTTTCTTCATGGCCTTTTAGAGCGAAAATCAAAAATTAAATTTTCTTTCTTGCATATAATTTCACCTTATAGAACCCATTGCAGAAAGTAAGAAGACATCTTCATCATAATAAATCTCGAGTTCGATTTCTATTAAGAATTAAAATCAATCCCGAAGTCGTGGTCGTGCAGTTCAGAAATCTTTCCTTAAATTTTCACGTTTTACCGTACACCACTGTTGCCGTTGCATTGTATAGCTTTTGTTTAGTTCAAATATCTATGACTTGAAACTCTTTTCGATTTTTCACCCTAAAACCGCTCAGTTGTTTCAGGTGGGATAGGAATAGAGGAGAAGAAGTAATGGCAGTTTAAATGAAATCGAATTATTAGCGGCAACAAGTACACAATGGAATATTAACCCAAGATTGGTTTCAATTAAGACTTTTGAATGAGGGAACATTCCAACTGAGGTTTTTGCAGTCTTTAGGCTATTAACATCGAAATTTGCTGCATATTTTCACAATGACAATTTAATTATCGTTTTTTTTCGAGTTTTTTCAAATTGAATTCTTAAATAGAAGATACATGGAATTTTTTCGAGGTGATTTAAGAAGATAATAGTTTTATTTATGTGTATTTTTTTTCAATTGAATATCAATTGGATTAACCTTGTAGTACATATTTATTGTTAAAATAAACCCTGGTATCCTGCAAGTTTACTTTGAATCGGTGTCTAAATCGGGTTAAATGGGTTAAATCTATTTTCGTTGGGGTTAAATGTGTTTGTATTTGGGTTAAATTTATTTGTTTTAAGTTAAATTGATTTGCTATAACGGAATAAATAAATTTGCAAATAGCTTAATATTTCTTTCTATATTTTAGTATTTTAAATTGATTAAAATAATATTTGTGCGCAGAACATACGAGTAGGTATAATGATAAAAATCATAAGAAAAGTTTTATATTCAAAAAATCCCCTGATGAAGTTGTAATTTGGATGTTTAATCAATATTGGAGAAAAAATTCTTATCCGGAAAAATATGAAATTTAAAGATTTATAAGCAATTGTGGTGCTTCGCTTAGTTTTCAAAGTTAAAAATCTGAAGTATTTCTGCTCTACCATCTTTTGTTTTTATTTGAGTACCTTCTAGCTGCCGAATTTTTATAAAATACCTTCTGTAACGAACGCTGACCTATTAAAAATAAGTTGAAAAAAAAACTGCATAGCAATATAAGCCACAAGCTCTTGGGTGTTGCGCTCTCAGTGGCTACGACCTACGATTTTATTTATTTATAGATAATTAAAAATAATATAAGGTATCTCAATTTTTTTCTTTCCCACCCATTCATAACAAGGAAATGGATAAGTCGAAAGAATTCAGAATAGGCCTCATTGTCTAATACATTGACATGATTCTCACACTTAAATTGAAAGTCAAGTTCAGTCAAAGACTATAGAAGACTGACCACCATGTCGGAAATGCGATAAAAGGCCAGTTAATTCAATTGTTTTTCCAGAAATTATAAAGTATGTTTCCCACGTGGTTTAAATAAATTAAACTAACATCCATTAGAGATACGATGTTATGTTATTTTTCAAAAAATGTTAAATAAGTAGATTCTGAGAATATGTTATTTGTGTTTATTTCCTGATATAGTCTGTATTGTTAAGGCTTAGGATGAAATCTTACATTTGAACTAGCGTAACATTTTTTTAAAAACAACATGAACATTTCAATTGTTTACAAATGACAGTTTTGAATGATTTTTTTTATATTTGTATTAGCATAAAAAGCCCTCATAAGGAACTTTAAGTTAGAGGAATCGTAAGACCACTGAATCTATTATAAGAATATTTTGATTGGAAATAGATATCCGAAATGCTCCCTTAGGCCAGGCGCGCACATTCAATTTTTAGTTTCGCGACTGTTTAGTTGCTAAAATGAAACATATGGGCTTATATGGGACACCGCGCACTTAGAGCAACTCGATTGGAGCAACTAAAAAGTTTGTATTTTGACACAAACTAAACGATTGCCTAAAATTAATTCGCAAAAGTTGACCTGTTTTCTATAAGCGCAAGAGAAAAAAGAGTGTGAGCGTGAGTAAAGAGTTGCCAGTGCGCGGTACTCTATCAACTGGTGATTAAACTATTTGATTTCGATCACGGTTGCCAGTGCGCGGCTTGGATCATTGGAGTAGAAATCTTCCAAATGGACACTTTGCGATAAAGCAGGACATGTATAGAAAGGTGAGGAATCTAGTCTCCTCTTCTTTATCCTTGCAGCTTCTGCAGAAATTATTAGAATATACTCCAAGCCACGAATAAATAAGTGCAAATCTACATTTAATATCAGTCACTATGGCATGGGGCAACTAAAGCTGACAAAATAGATTTGTTAATTTTAGATTTGCTTTCATTGCAACGTTTAATTAAAATATTTTTTCATATCCTCACACCAGTCAAAAACTCGATCCATATATATAATTTAAAATATATTTCTCTGTAAATGCCTTAGTCTTATGTCATGTACACCTTTTGCATAGTAGAAAACTTTCTACAAGCCAAAAAACCATTAATATGCCCACTTTTGTTAATAATAAATAATCTTGTTTGAAAGTGTCCGTTTTGAACATTTACCAAACTTTTAAGTAACCTGAATCACATTCCAATTTTCCTCTAACCTGATTACTTACCTACTAGGAGCATTTCTTTACAAAGTTATTGAGTGAAAACCAGATGTGTAACGAGGAAAAGCTTTTACACGAATTAAAGATCAAACATTTTCTGTAGAAACTGAACTTTTATTTAATTATTTGTAATATACCCTATTAAATGTTGTAAGTATATTACATACATAGTTTGGCCAAAATATTTATAGACGTTCTTAAAGCTTTTTAGGTGTAATGGCACTGTATAAATAGTTTTAATTTGATTTCTTTGGTATTAAATCGAAGTAGTAGATACATAATCCACTTTTAGCTGCCTTTTTGCTGACATTCACTTTTGGTGAAAAAAAAAAACATTTTAGTTTTTGAAGAAAACAACCAAAACGGCTTCCGGTTTTTCTTAAATAAAAATAGTCCACTATTTTGTTAGTGTAGTTTTGAATATAAAACTGACTTTTGAAGTTATACCCTATACAAATATGCATGGAATAGAAAATATTTTTCATGTGATGTAGACGATCAACTTGGTTT
This sequence comes from Philhelius festivus, assembly GCA_963931855.1. Classification (NCBI taxonomy): domain Eukaryota; kingdom Metazoa; phylum Arthropoda; class Insecta; order Diptera; family Syrphidae; genus Philhelius; species Philhelius festivus. The sequence continues at coordinate 260,236,574 of OZ007554.1, read as the reverse complement.
AAGTCTGCGTAGTATCTGTGACGAATCTCATTCTGCAACATGTTGATTTTTGCGCAGCATCTCATATTACATAACAATTTTTTTTTAAATGAGGTTTTCCTTGTTTTGATCGAGTTTTGATCACCTAGTCTAGAAAATAAGTAGTGCCAACATAGTTTATGGAATTTTTGTCCAATATTGCCAATAAAGACATACGGAAGGAAGCTTCATTGCTGTTGAATTGTTGACGTTTATTTGTACTTGCTCCAACAATTTATTTGACATGATTGTCCGTTTGTTAGACATTATAATAGCTCTGATATAACAACATGTAGAAGACATGATGGTGTGTGGTGGGTACGTATTTCTTAAGCATGTCGTCAAAGATACAGGAATTGAAAAAGATTATTTAAACAAAAATACATTTAGACTTACAGGAAATCTGTACTACTAGTTATTTTATTTAATTTTTTAAAATGTTTTTCGCAATAGAGGAAAATCGAAGTATGTATAAGCTATGCGTACTTTTATAAAAATATTTTTCTCAAAACATTTTTTATATTCCTTATAGGAGGTACCTTAGTACGTTATATATTAAATTATATATTATATCATGTTGCGTTCAATAATAAACAAAAATATTTGTTTGACATAAATACGTTTTAGTACAGGTAAATTATGTTTTGACATTACAAAAATTTGTTAGGAGCTAAACTTTGCACATACAAATTTGGCGTATTCTACCTTCCAGCGTTTCCTCTATTTTGCCCACGCTTTTTTTCAAACCAATAAACATATGTATGTAATTCAAATTATAATGGCAGCATAGAAGCGTGTTCTCAAGAAATATTTTATAATAATTTGTTGTCATAGGTCCGATTTTGTCTTTAGTACCTAAGAGAGACTAGATTTTCCTGCCTTTCATCTACTAATTTCAATATATCACGACCAATGCTAAATTTACAATTTTAATATTCAAATCAAACTTAGCTGCATATGAAGTGAGTCGAAATAATGGTAGTTGATCAATATATAGGAAGAAAGTAATTATGAGTTTCACTTTTTTAAGTCTGGGTCTAAATTGTGCGCACGTGTGCTGGTTGTAATTAAATTGGCATTCAAACTATTTGCGATAAGAAATCGAATTTTACGCATGCGGCACTGAGGTGAATCCATAAATTGTGAATAGTTAAATATGAACCACTTACCTTTAAGGTATAAATGTATGTTGAAATATATGGCGAGGCAATGATATCTATAGTAATTGCAATTTTGGTTATATTCCTTTATTTTAATGTGCAAGGTTAGCCAGCAAGGGATGTCATCTGAAATCAATAGAAAAATGCAAGAAGTGGTGATATTTATTATGTCAATATAAATTCTGAGGTTAATATTATAATTCTATACTTATCGTCGGCTTACAAGCAACAACATATTTTTTACCATTGATGGAAAGAATAATAAAAAAGAAAGCAGAAAATAAATATAATTTTGTTCTAACTTTTATATTATACTCGTACTTTCCAACAATAGCACAAAAGTAGTATATAATTGGGGGTTATAGCTCCTATATTTTTTTAAGTTCATAAGTCTTTGGTGGATCATTCGGGTAGACTTATTTTTATTTTTAAGATACATATGTATCTCCGAATCAAATTTTAAGTTTTTATTTTAAATTAAATTTAAAGAAAAATATTGATCCGTTTTTGAAATACAGAATTTTCGCAAAAAAATTTATTGTTTTTTTTTTTTTTTTTAATTTAAAAAATATTTTTTGAATTTCTTCTCTATAAAATTTTTATTAAATCCGTTATGCGGATAATGAGAAACTAAAAATTCGAAAAAACGGTTCAATGCTAGGTATAGTTATTATTATTAATATCTTTGTATATAAAACTTAGAGTACTCTCATGAAGACGAACGATTGGGGCGACATCTTACGCATAGCGATAGTACTTGTTAGATTTATCTCTACCAAATTTTACTACTTGTTTTATATCTTATCATACACTCCACTGTATAATCGTGCGCTAATTTCAGCGCCTCCACCAGGATAGCGTTGGTAACATAAAATCACGCTCCATTATAATACTATAAAATATATATACAAAGGTAATATCTCATTTTCAATTTTATTTTTATTGAATTATACATCGTAAGAATTAATTGGAAGGAAAAAAATATCAATATTCAGACGCCATTTTTTTGAAAAACACGATTTTCAAAAACCATTTTTCAAAATTTGTATGGCACCGTTATTTTTAGATAAAATGTAATAATATATATATATTGCCTTCAAATAAAATCCCTCCTTTGTTAAAGTACTGAATGTAGGTGCCTTAACTATATAAAAACAACATTAATTTCATTCTAAGTAGCAAAAAAAAAGAAAAAAACAAAAAATCTTTAAATTTAGAGTGTAATTTGCATAAAACTTTATATTCTTAATTTTTTTTCTTCAACGCCGCCGTGACATTTTTAAATCATTCTCTTAATTCGGAAGTTAAATTTTCTCCAAGGAATTTGATGTGCAATTTGCAGGAAAAAAAATAAATTACTTTTTTGCGTGTAAGAGAACTTTTTAACTTTTTCAATATTGTTGAAATTAACAAATTTAAATGCATGCCGTCTTTATAAATCTAATTATAAATCTAAAAATGGTATTGAATATTTGTAGTTGTCATCAAAACGAACATTTGAGCTGAAGCCTATTCTTGTGCTATGAATACTTCTGATACAAGAGCATTTGAAAAATTGACTTTTCAAACGTAATTCGTATTTAAAAGGCAGTTTTTCACGTAGCACATGTATACTATTTTTTTCATATAATTAATTATAGCTGTAATTATTTTCTCAAAACCCATAACTATCGAAAAAAATATTCGCGTTAATTATAAATTCAGATCTGAAGTTTTATAGGCTTGACTATCTTAAAAACCCGAAGTAGTTATTAAATATCTACAAAAAAAAATTATTTTTTACGCTACGAACGATGCAGCACATGACCTTGTGCAATGTAATCAATTTATACTTTTGTTTTAAAATTTTGTTCGAATGAAATTATCATTATAATAAATTAAAAAATAAATACATACATTAAAATAAATATTTATTGCATTTTTTTTGGGATTTTTGGTTCAACGGGCTGTGTCGTCGATTATAAATGAGTAACGCGGGTATTTTACTAGTTTTTAAACTCTCTCTAAATAGAATAACTAAAGGAAAATAGTGTGCCTACAAGTTAAAAAAAAAATTTGTTTTCGCTAAAATAAAAAGTTTTTGGGATATGCCCGTATGTATATGTATGTACATATGTTGCAAGTAAAAATAACCTGGTGAATACCAAATTTTTATTTTTGGTCCTAGTTATTGTTATCATTTTTTCCACGCGAACTATGAACAAGGCCTTAATTGCAATCTTAAACCTCCTACCTCCTAAATACTATTCAACGCAGAATCAAAAAATTACGATGATAGGGAAGAAGATAAAACTCGGCCTCGCAATTATATCTGTCTGTCTGCCCGCTTGTTCGGCTAAAGCCTAACGAGGTAATTAGCATTTTTTTGATTTTTTCCTCAAATAGGATTTTTTAAGACTTAAAAACTGCCATACAATTTTTGTTCAAAATTAAAAAAAATCTTTTCCCCAGTACTTATAAGAACTTAAATACATATGAACGTACGAGTATGCGTGATTGATAAAATATTCGAAAAATGGTTGCAAAATCCCCCATAGAACCATTTATTTTTTGTTTTTGATTTTCTCAAAACCTCTTAACTGATTTTGCTTGATTTTTGTATGCTAGAGCTATGAAAAAGTTTGAATTCTATTGAATTGATTCTCAACATTTTTCTTTCTTACTAGCATCCATGTTTGTTCAAAGAAAAAATTTTTTGAACGCAAAGTCTCTTACTCGTAAGCATAAGAGCAAGTTTGTTTTACTCAGTCGTTTATTTAAAGTCACAATGCACTTGAGTCTAATCAATTAATTCCACTTTTATATAATATTACTCACATTTGAAACACATTTTTTTATGTAATACGTTCATAAAAGTTATTTAATTTCAAAGCGAATTTATAAAATTGTTCTGATTGTTATCTTTTTATTCATTGCAGGTAATGTTTTGATAATGATTGAATAAATTGAATAATAATTGATGCTGACTAATTCCGCAGGTATGTATTTAGTTTTTGTAATGGTCAACAAAATTAGTAAATGGCTGCTATGTATTTCAGTACTTTCTTCATTGGTTCAGTTTTGCTGCTACCTACTTACATTTGTGTGGCCATACCGCTTTAAATTTGCCATTGCTTTTAATCTAAAAACATGGCCATTGATAATAAATTTCACTTTTTTCCACTTAAATAGGTATGCAAATAGAAAAAGCATTATGCTCATATAAATTCACAGTTTCTACCTAGCTGTATAGTTATGTAGAAAATGTGTGTTAATTATGAGCCTACCTGCATAGCTGTTGTCTATAATTTATTCGCAGGTATTTAACGAAAAAAACTATATATGACGATATGTTGCAAGAATTAGAGATATATATTAAAAAAATAAAATAAGACATCAAAATTATCATAGTTCCATGTTGTGACTGAAGTCGCACTAAAGGAATGCGAAATGATTTAACCGGCCCAATATTTCCCTCACATTACGATATTCAGGCATTCAAAACCTATAAGCAATGTGCACTCGCGCTGTGTCCGAAACTTTTAAGGCTAGTCATAGCCCCTTTAAGATGTTATACCCAACCAGTTTGAACAAATTTGGAGTCGAAACTTAGGTACTTTACTGTAGAATCATTTCTAATATTAAGAATTGTATACCTAAGGACTTGAATCGACGTATCGTAAATCCAAAGTATAAAACTCAGTAATAACAAAAATCTATAAGAAAATGGGGTAATGTAGAATAGAAAATGTAAGTTGCTGAAAAAGCATGAGAAATCCATGGGCACAAAGTGTTGATACAATATCCAAAAATATACTATGGACATGGACAACCGTGTAAGTTATGCATTTCATTGTGTATAAAAAATGTTCTCTAGATTCATTTACGGTCACTCCAAACAAAAACGAAAATAATTAAAATATTAATTCTTAATTAAAAAAATTAAAATTCATTCTTTCGATATCGAAAAAGGTCAAAAATCAAAAAAATGGTTCTATGGTAGGTATTATTTTTAGTATTTTAGTTTCTGTCATTGAATGATAAATCGTAAAATTTAAGAGAAACAAAAAAATCTGTATGGAAATTCTTAGAGTCGTTTAAGCAACAATTTTTCAAAACCGATTTCCTAACATTTTTACAGTCGGTACGGTTATTTTTTGATAAAATTAATTTTCTTGTCTGTATCTCTTAGAGATAGTGCTAAAAGCCTGTTAGTTGCATTTGGTTTTCGAAATATTGAGCATTATTTCCCATATAGTAGTTACTTACTCGTATGTACATATTATGTTCATAAAACTCTCCGCTGTTGTTTTGTTTTGTAAGTATTCCGTTTTATTGTTGGAGACTAGAATAGAATTTCTTTTCTCATCAGTAGTACACAGTGGGGCCATTTGTATGGGGGAGCGGAAAAAAGTCCATACAAACCGAAACAAGAAACCGATTTAGATGAAATTTTCAGAAATGAAAGTTATTTTGGAAACAAAGCTCCACAAAAAATTTCCACTCACTACCACACCCACTAGCAAAAAATCATCAAAATTGATAAAAATCCAAGTTTTGTTCCAAGTAAAAATTAAAGATGGTGCTTTTTTTGAAGAAAGTTGGCCATTCAAATTTCCCAAATCCTCGTTTTGGCGTTTTTACTCCTTTTTTTACTACTTTTTTGTAGTAGGTACTTGTTTTGTAAGAAGGCGGTCTTTTTTAGAGCGATACATCGGAATCACCCAACTCATTTAAATAAAGTTTTCAAATTTTATAAAGGTTAGTTTAAAATGTTTCCACCCAATGACACGCCCACACAAAATTTTATCTAAATTCCAAAGTTAGAAAGTTAAATTTTGGGTAATTAGAAAAATTTATTTTCGCGATATTTTCGCTTGCTTAGACGTTAATATTTTTTGAGAAAGATATTGGCAAGAAATGATGTTATTCTTATTTTTGGATAAAAATTATGAAAATTCAGGTTTTCATGTTTGTTATAGCGAAATTGAGTGTATCCAAAGAAGTTACTTTTTATGTGGTGGTAAATCATAAAAATGATGTAACCATTAAAAGCTGACAAGTGTTAATTTACAAACGCATAGTCAAATATTCATGAATGCATTAAACCCGCAACACTTTTTACGTTAAGTGTTCAATACTGAAACTTGCATCAAATAGTGGGCAAACTTCAAAGCAGAACCAAAAAAACAACGCACAAATGTTTAAAACACTTTTCTCAATTTCGAAAAAGAGGTTTTTGGAAAGAAGGTGTACGTTACGAAATAGAACCATATATATGTAAAAAAATAAGAAAACAAAGAGGTAAATTTATATTGATATTAATTCGAACTCTTTCCTAATTATTAAATAAAGATTATACAAATACAATGCAAATACCTATTTCTTTTTAGGAAACAGAAGTGAAGAAAAAACTGATTTTTTTGAATAATTTCGAAACTTTAAAACTGCTCACTGTGCGGATTTGCTATCTCATGGCTATCTCAGACCAGAGAAAAGTGGAGCTTTTTTAAATGACTATGTATAACTTTCCATTACTGTGGACTGAGTCTTATATTGTGCTACCGTAATTCACTCAATTTTTTTTGCTGAGTTTGACCGCTGTATTGTATTATTAGGGACTCTAAATAAGCAAACAAAAAACAATCCCATTTTTAGTTCAATAGACGTAACACTCAAGGAAAGTTAAATCAAATTCCCACACTATTTCAAATATTTTGACTTTGAGCGTCTATTTAGGTGTTAAGCCTTCAGTTTTGTCCCAAAGCCTTAGTGTACCCAGATTCTCTGGCTTATTTACTGTGAAAAACATAAATCAGCTAATCGAAATCAGCACTTTTGGAAAATCGAGTTTTTTTTGCCTTGGCCCCACTGTGCAGCGTACCTACTAAAGACTTTATTTGAAAACGATTGGCTACTTAAATCAAATAAAAAAACACGTTGATATGTAAATAGAAAATTCATAATTTATTTTTCGTACTTTTAAAAATTTGATTTTGTTTCTTGTTTTTTTTTTAAGATTAATTAACATTGTTTAAACTTATTTGTATGTAAAAAATTGAAGGCAATTATTTAAAAAGTCTAAAGCTGTAAAACAATATGTTATAAATAGCTAATAAGTTTCTACATAAGGAATGCGAAAAATATACCTTAGTTTTATTGTTTTACGTACATATCGATTAAAATATTAAAATGTTAGCTATAAGGTGGGTAAAATAGATTTATTTTCTTAAATTTTTTAAAAAGTACTTTGAAGGGATAGATAAAATTATATTCAAAATGTAACGGATAACATTTTTCATAAATTAATTTGAAGAAGTTTTCTTGGGAAGATTAAAATATCTACTTTGGAAGCTATATTTTTCACATAATTTAATAATTAAGAATTATATAATAAATTTAATAGTTTTATTTTATCAAGATATTCTAAAACATTTTCTAGTTGCAAATCAATTTGAATTAGCATTAGTATTAAAGCATGTTTTGTTTTTAATTTTTAATAAACTTAGCTTTAAATAAAATATCACATAATTTTCACTAAACATATAGGAATTTATTTTTAATAATTGCAATTAATACGTTGAAATAAAGTTATATTCCAAACATAACATAAATGTGTGCGTTTGTATATATATATAATTTTTATTTTTAAATGTAGTTTAAATATCATTTTGCTTGTGTAAATAAATATTTTCGAGTGGAGTTGAGTATTAATTTTAACAATTGTTTCCTTATAAGATTTGAATTTTAAGTACATAATTCCAAAGAGTTTAATTAGTTATACGTATTAATAATAAAATGCAGGTAATTTAATTGATTTTTATATTCACAGACAATTTATAAAATATTTTTGTTTGAATATTTTATGTTGTAAGCTTAAAAGTAAAACAGTTTTGTTCAATGAATGACATTTTATAATATCACATGTATTTAAAGAAATTAATTGTGTTAATACAAAATTGCTGTTTGTTCTTTTGGAAATCAATTTCAGAAGATAAAATAAACAATAAACAGAATAAAAGAGTTCTTAAAACACAATAATTTAATGACCTAGTAGCTTACTAACGTAGTTTTTGGGTAAATTTTAGGAAAGCTTTTTTAATAAGAATATGTTTTATGAGAATAGAAAATGAATTTTTACATTAAGCAACAGTAGATTTCAATGTCGTTGCCATGATGTGATATTTTTAATGAAAATTATGATAATCAAAGAAAAATGTAGTTCTTTGTTAACACATTCATATTTTTTTAAATAGAAGATTATGTTTTATTAGCTTCCTTCTAAAGAAATGTTGGTAACGTGTACTTCTGCTATATATATATCGATACCTTCCCGTAAGAATGTATTAAGCGACAATTTTTTCGAAAATGACTTTTTGATGTGGAACTATACTAGAAGTTAAGCGCCACATTTTGGCCTGGGTTTCACTGCCCTATCATGTATGCAAAAGAAACTAGAGAGAAAATGTAAGTGCCATTTAACATTAAGGGTATTCATGTAACGAGATAATTTTCCCCTTTTTAGAAAGATATAACTTTCCGCAGCATGTTTTCATGAACACCCCCTAAGAAATACTTGCGTAAATGTGGGAAATATTTTGTGAAATGTCAAATTAAAAGTCAGAATCCATACTTCTTTAGTTTACGAGGTTTATTTCTGCACTTTCCGCAGCAAATTTGTGAGATAATTTTATGCGATTTGCAGAAACTTTTTCCCATACAAATTTTGACAGCTCGTTTCTGCGGAGATAAAATTATCTGGTTTACGAGGCTTACGAGGGTTTTCCGCGCTTACATGAATACCCCTATTGTATCAAGCGCCAATGCTTTGACCACGAAAATGTACTAAGCGACAAAAACTTCTTATCTGATTAAAATTTCGATTTTGCAATGATGTCAAGTTTTGTATTGTAAAAATCCCTCTCCAAATCTGTTTCTTCCAATAAAATACACAAATAAAAATAACTAAATGAGACGTTTTTTTCGTTTCCTGAAAATTTTTTAAAATTTCGCTTAATACATTCTTACGGGAAGGTATCGATATATACTATTTAAAGTATGTTTCCATCATGAAATTCAGTACTTTTGTCTTCGGTATTCTGAACATAAGAAACATCTTCATATAAGAGTATAGCCTATACTTAAGTTCAGCGAATAGCTTTAAATCACTGCAGTATAAATTATCGCTTAAAAAGTCAGTAGTTTCTTGCACTTGAATCTTTGTATTAATATTAGGCTAAAGCCACTCTTTAATTTCTGAAAGTCTATTCAAAAACGAAATCCGGCAAAAAGACTTTTTTAAATTGAAGACATACGAATTGATTGGCATAATCAATAAGACAGAAGATCGAAACAAACTAAAATATATTCAACGACACTCCATTCTTCAACTGCTGCATTCAAAATTTAGTAAAATACTTCCTCAGTTTTACATTTTCCTCAACTGTTCGATTGATTGGAACAACTTGGCAATTCAACCGAAAATTTTTAGATGTTTCAGAGTTTTACTGGGTGAGCTTAGAGTTGACTTGGGTGAGGTCAGTTTTTAATTCAAATTTATGTGTATAAAATTAGTTCAGGTTTTCAAGAAATTCTAATCTAAACATTATTTTACATCACAAATTCACTTATCTCCAAAAACTATGTTATGGTATCTGAAAGTACTATTCATCCCTCTTCATTCATGCTAAAGTCAACATTTTAAGTTCTATTTTCTCCCAAAGTACAAATATTGAAATATTCAAATATGTCTTTAAGGGAAATAGTATTAGTTTTGAATGCCGTAAATCTTAACGAACTCAAGGACTTTGAAGTTGCCAAGATAGATCGATAGGAACTACTAGGTAGGTATATTTCATTTTATTGAAAACTAAACATGTATAGAATTTAGATATTCTGAAGGGAATCAAATAAAATTTTAACTATGTAGGTTTTTTGTAGGCATTTTATGACATTGCTATTCTTATTTAAATAAATTCAAACCACCTTCTGACAGTAATTCTAAACCTGGTAACTTATAAAAATGTTAAGGTACAAAATTCTTAAAACTAAACAAATAAACTTTAATAAAAATATTCAAGCTAACAGCCTTCTGTAATGTTAATTTATTTGGACGTATAGATACATTATTCATTCTATGTGATTTCGAGCAAATGCATAAGACTTGTGTAGTTAATTTTGTATTGAACCTAACCTATAGCTTGTAAAGATTCAAGTTAATTGAAAAGTTTTCGCGTCGCGCTGCATTCGTAGCTGTGCTTGAATTCTTAACTATTAAAGGAACAATTGCTACTTTATAAACATTTAATTTTCATTAAGTCATCAACGCTATCAGTTTAATAATAAGTGAGGATTAAGGTTACATTTTTGGATCCAACTGATTTAGTCCTCATTCATTTTTTTCTATTTCGCCGAAGTCTTCGCTTTTGAAAGCCCCTATTAGTTTCTTTTTTGCAGCATTTTTTATAGTATTTTTCCCTGATTTTAAGAACGATGAAGCGGTCTTTATGGAACGACACGAAATATTTACAACATGTTGAGGTACAGCAGCTGGAATTTCGTAGCTGCTAGTTGGTTTGTCCACGCTTATGGACTATGAAGATTTCATCTTTTTCTTCTGGTTTGCTCGCATTGCATCATTTTGGGAACATGGAGGCAGCTCTCGAAATTGATTCTAAAACAGAAAGAGATACAAATATTACAACTGATTGAAAGACGTGTTGCAGAAAGTTGCTTACAATTTCTTCATCATCTGGAACTCTTGACAGAAAGTCTAGAACTTCGTTATTTGGTATCGTATTCGGTCGCAGGATACGCCTAGAGAACTTCATTACACCCCAAAAAAATAATATTATTCGAATTGGTATAAAATGTAAAACTAAAATAGCGCCTATAAGCAAAACAGCAGCCAACCAGGTAAGTTCAGGGACGGAAAAATTAAAAGTGCTGCAAAAAGTAAGCTTTGTTGCAATTTAACGTTTTTTTTTCTACAAACATTTAGCTATCATACTTCTTCGTACTTTCACCTAAGGATGCCAAATATCCAATTGTGTTTTGTACGGACTGCGAGACTTCTTGAATAGCTTGTAATCGTTCTTTGATGGACTTCTTTTCTTCTTTTTCCTTGTCATCTTCGTCGTCTTCATCGTAGTCATAAACGTAGTTATTGGATGAATCTGAAGATGCTCCTGTTATCCATCGAATGAACCAATTTCTGTATGTAAGAAATGCCTCCTTCAGATAAATTAAAAAAGCAAACACAAACGTTAAACTTACTTGAGCATAATCAAAAGTAACACCAAGGGAATGGTCTCTAAATTTCCATATACGCAAGCTAAGATCCAAAAGATAAACGCAATGATCGAACGTAATGGTGACTCCCATTCAAAGCAGCTTCTGCGGGATGGAAAGACAAGTCACTTTTTCTGATTTGTAATACCAATTGCCATACTTACTGAACATATCTTGCGGCATCTAGTATATCCATAATAATAACTTTGAGGCGGTTAACATTTCGCAAAAACAATTGCCGCTTGAATTTAGCTTCTTGTTGAATAAGCTTTTCTTCTTTGGGTTGTAAGATACGACAGACTGCTCGAATAGGATTCCATACTACTGTCATTTCAAGAAGAATCTGAAATAATTGCAAGTTCGTAAATATTTATGTAGGTTTTTCATTTTTTAAAAAAAAGTTTAGAATCAAATTAAATTGGTATTAACCTAAAATATAGGTACTTAGCAGTTAGTTTTTGGTATTTAAAAACTCGCAGCTACAAATCTACGTTAAAAGAAAAGTACATATATGTACATATTTTAAAGTATTCTTCGAAAGTAAAATTGTGAAAGTATAATAAGTAAGCATATACATAGATATAGATATAAAATTGAAAGCTCAGAAATAGAAGGCTCTATAGAGAAAAACAGGAAACTGAACATCAAAACAACTTTATCGGGACAAAATCAAAACTTCAATTTTATCATTACCCGTTTTCTTTTTTACCTGTGGTGATATGCCTTTTGCCCTAGAGCAAAGATTTTTATCCTTGAGCGTGTACCATCGTTTGACACCACTCTTAATACGCATTAGGGGAATTGCAAGCTTTCCCAAGAATTCCACCCTATGATCACGGTCTTCATCAAATACGGTTAGTTCTAGTACATTTGTTATGTCCTTAATATTGCTATAAAATAAAAGAAGTGTTTACACAATTAATTCTGATTTTGAAGACATAACGGTTCCTTAGCATTATTTACTTACAATGTGAAAATTTTATTCCAATTCGGTGTAAGGGTCTTATATTCAGTTTGTGTTTGTAATCTGGCATTTCCCAATTCTAACACACAAAATGGATCTGATTTTCCACCAATATCAGCTGCAGCCAGCCCTGTCGCCCCAAATACTTTGACCGTTAAGTGCCCAACATCTCGCAGATTTTGGAAGCATCGATGCCAACAATATCTATCATGAACGGCACGAACTTCTCTGGGGTCTTCTTTATATACCTTAAGATCACTTATGGTCTCGAGCGCAGTTGTGCCACTTATAGTTAGCATAAGAAATACTTCCCCAGGGCAATCTTCAAAGGGCTTCCAAATGCCATGAGTTGTTTCTCGAGGAAATGCACTAAGATCGATTGTAGATTTTCCGTAAAGATTATTTCGATTCCACAGCGAAAGTTCTAGCAGTTGATCTTCATCGAACAGATGAAGATCAAATTGCTCTAGCCATCGTTCAGTCCATGAAGATTTACTTTTGTACTTTTCATTGCCTAACCTTGAAATTTAAATAGTTCTCGAAAGGTTAGTTAAATTTAAGACAGGAAAATAAGTCATAGTACCTGAACTTGATATGCGCGTCGTTTAGCTTGGTACCGTCCTCTGAAAACGGCAAGTCTTTAGCTTTGACCAACAAAATAGTTACAACTGAGCTCCATATCTGTGACTTGAGGCGTTTTGATGACTCAGCTAGTTTTGAATTTCTCTGGAAATGCTGAAAGAATAACATTTTTTAATGAATCAATGTAATAGGTATAACGTAGACTTTTCCCTTGAGATTAATTAATAAGTAATAAGAACAAATGATACACCTGAGTCAATGTTAACCAAATGCAGCTTGATTTTTTAAAAGTTGAAACTACAAGTTTAAAATTGTATTGCAATAGAATAACAGAGCAATAATTGTTTTTATCTTGAACTTGTCATTATCATCGTTATAGAAAAACATTGAAATGACCTTTTAAGTATCGCAATAACGTGGGAATAATGTTCAGTATTATTCATTATTTATATTTCCATTCCAAAACCAGTTTAGCTGTGTCTTAATTTGTATGCACTTATTTATCATCTGCGTGTTTTTATTTATAATTAAAAAGGAGACTTTGGAAGTAAATGAGTTAAAGTATTTCTTATATTTTGTATTGGTTAAAATTTCAACACAAATCGAAGAACTTGCGTTAAAATATGTATAAATGCTCTTTGAAGGAATACGAATAAGTCATTTTTAGTTTTAGTCCTTTATTTAATGTCTCATAAAGTAGATATTTTATATGAAACTACAACAACTATTCAACTATAAATCTTTATTTTCAGTTAGGTATGCGCGTACAAAACAAAAATACACCAACGGATAACATGTCGCCTTTCACTTACCACTTCCTTATCCTCTTGACTTCTTGGCCAAAGTGTTAAATTAATTTGAATTTCACCCATTTCCCGCTCGGGGCGAGTCGAATCTATCAGTTTAACAGTCATTTCTTCCGCTTTTCCTAACTCTAGCTGTGTTAAATCTAATTTGGCTGCTCCCATAAAATCATCCTGTAAACCCCAATCGTAATCGAATACCTGAAAAAAAGGAACAACAAAATGTTTTAAAAATGAAACAGAAAAGCATTTGAAATGGGATTTCCGTGCTGAGAAGAAAAAATTTTAAAGGTCACGAACTCACTTTGATGACAACAGGTTGGAATGGGTCTTCAATTGGTACGACAAACACTTCGTCCCAGATTGGATTAAGGTCACGGTGAATCGTGCGAGACTTATGCAATAGTCGTCCTGCCACTTTGAATTTAACATAAGGATCACTCAGACCTAAATGAACGGCATACAAAAAAAGTGTCTTACTCTTGAATGAATATTTGCATATTATATTTTTTACCATTTTTATCCATGGCAACTAGGTCACTTCCGCTTTTCAAATGAACCCGTAGTTGAAAAAAAACATATTGTCGCAAAATAGCTTCTTTCCTGCGTCGCTGTTCTTCCATCTTAAATAAGAATCAAGTTTTGAATTGCCAAGATAGGTTTATAATATTTATCTCACCTGGAGCATTTGAAGTTGATCCTGGCTTATCTTATCGCTCATTTCAGCGTCCTCGTCAATTCGCCCTTCCATGGAGCCACCAAATCGTAAGCGATTGTCTACAGCTATATTCGCACTAACTTTAAGCTCCCGAGCAAGCGGCGAACCCTCAATAGTTCGTGCTCTATGTCGGGGACTATGTGTTGCAGAACTTCCTTCTGAACTGTAGTCTGCCGCGTAATCTGTGCTCTCTTGTTCGAGCAAGTCGTTAGGTGATCGGCGTCCTATTTTCTCTTTACTTCGCGCTCTTCCCCAGCGATGCTTTAGGCTATTTAGAAATCCATGGGTCTTTTGGAAAACACCAGAAACCGAAGGACTGGCAGCACTTTTGGCACGTTTCGGTGACGTATTAGGCGAATCAATGGAACAGTCGTGCCCATTCAGTTCTGATGCTGATTTGCTGAGATGACGACCCAGTCGTTGAGATGTAGGTGAGTTATTGATAATGTCATCATCACCAGGATGTGGATGAACTGCAAGAAGTTTGGAAATTATTTAAACATAATTATGAAAAATGTATTGTTTTCGTAAAAATGTGAGATCTTGATCAATTACGAAATAATAAATCATAAATCAAATAAATAATAACCTTCTGCCGAATTGACTTTTTACAATTTATATATCTGGTTTATTTTTCGGATTTTGTATTTAATTCTAATGTGTCCTCTGTACATGAATTTTATATTTGCAATACTTGTAAACTATTGAAAAGTAATTATGTATTTTTTTAAAGAAAAATTAAAAAACTGTTATAAATAAAAACGAGAACTACTTGGCAATAAAGAGCAGTAGAACTAGATTATATAAGACAAATATATATAAGAATGAACGTACACAAATGAAAAAGAAATCATTTGATGAAGGGGAGAACGTGAAATATCCATATAACTTTTAAGGCTTTCGTGGTTGTAAATAGACATTTCCCACCCACCGGTAAACTGGTAAAATAAGGAAGTTTATATATTATTTAAATTCAGAAACACTTTAGAACAGACTTGATTCGCTTTAATTTCTTAAAATTATAATGAAAATTCCTTATATTAAATGAAGGTTTTAATCATAGTTTTCCTTTAAATGTTATCTTCAATTAAAAATAATTTTTAAATGTTTACAAATTTTTCCAGTTGTAAATTATAGTTAATATCAAATCTCTGAGCAAGCTGCGTATTATAAATATTTGTAAAAGTCTTTATCTATGAAAATAAAATATCTATATAAAAATTCCTATGATCAACAAGGATAAAGTTTGTAGGTCAAAAAAAAATTGTACAGTTTCCTTCAATTCTTAAGGTATCACATCTCTTGTTTGAAGTCAAGTTCTTGGAAACAGTTTAAAAAAAAATATTTTCGTTCAAATTTTTTCATCCAATGTTATTAATAATTTTTTGTTCAAACTTAAGAACTATATGGGTGTATGTGTTTAAGTATTTGAAAAAATTGAAAATTAAAATTCTTGAACTACTTTTTTTTTGAATATTTATTTTGGCTACAAAAATAAAATGCACGACTGGGTCGCACGAACTATGTCCTATGTAATAGACTAGGAATTTTAAAAACGAATGTTATTAGAGAAAACTGTTTATAAGGATAAAATTATCATAATTTTTTAAATTCTATTAGTAGTAAGAGAAAAAAACAGTATGCTATGCAAATATGGATTTATGCAAGAACAAAAATTATAAGTCGTTGTAGTCGTTTCTTAAGGTACTAGTACGGTCTAGAAATTGCAAAAAACGCACGATTTTTGGGAATTTTTTTCTCGGAAACTTTATAAGATAATAACATAATTTTTTTTTAAATAATGAATACATGTGTCAAGAGTACAAAAAAAATTTGTTTGTCGAATTTTGGCCGAATTATAGAGGGCGCCAACGTCGACTCTTCAAAAAACACATTTTTCCACGGCGGACAGTTAATATCCAGATCTACTGAACCGATTTTCAAAAAACTTGTTGTGTTGCAACTAGATTGTTTTTATGTTTTCTAAGACAATTTAACCAAAAAGTTATGAATAAAAAAATGGCGACCAAAAATGGCCAAAAAAATTGCCAAAAAAAAAATTTTTTTTTTTCAAAGCTCGAGATTTTTTTTTTTGTTTTGACCTTTCAAACAAATTGTGGTAAATTGTCTCGTAAGAAACCTTCTTTTAAATAAACCACTTTTTTGTTTTTGTTTCAGTCCAGCCAATCCTGAGATTAACTGTCCGCCATGGAACCATGTATTTTTTGATGAGTCGACGTTGGGCCTTCTATAATTCGGCCAAAATTCTAAAATTTAAAAAAACAAATTTTTTATTGTACTCTTGACGCATGTATTTATTATTCAAAAAAAAATTATGTTATTACCTAATAAGGTTTTCGAGAAAAAAATTCCCAAAAATCTTGCGTTTTTTGGCGTTCTAGACCGTACTAGTACTTTAATAAAATAAGGTTTTATATACAAAATTTTTAAAACATTTTTAAGAAAAAAAATTGGTACGTCAACTTTAGGTTTTTATTACTGTACGAATGTAAATTAAATTTCCAATAAAAATATTGAGCCGTTTTTGAGATATCGAATTTTCAAAAAAACAAAAATGATTTTTTTTCAAAAATTCAAAAAATATTTTTTTAAAGTCTTGAAACGCAATGTTTTTTTAAACTTTTTAGAAGCATATCTATAAAAAATATCATTAAAATCCGTTATGTCGAAAATGAGTAATTCAAAATTTGAAAAAATGGTTCTATGGTAGGTACAAGCTGTAATACTTAATTTATTATATTATATTGAGAAACTTTTATCTATCGAGTTTAAAAAAAAAAATCTAGTTTCATGGGGGGTACCCCCAATAACCATTTTTCGGAAAAATTTTTTCAACCATTATCTAGATTTAACTTAATGATTTTTTTTTTGTATTTTAGTTTTTTGAATCTGTCGAACAGTTTTTGAGAAAAAAAAAAATATTTATAAAATTTCGAAAAAAATTCGTTTGGTAGGTACCGTTATTTTTGGTCTTAAAAAAACGTGGGTGTCAAAAAATTAACAATGATATCTACCAAGCTTAAAGAAAATCGGTCAAGCCGTTAAGGCTGTAGTCGAACAGGCAGACAGACAGACAGAATTGCAAGTCCCACTTTTTTAGTCTTCGCTATCATCGTAATGTCAACTTTGATCAAAATCTCGAGTTCGATTTTTTTACGAATCCATAACTTACCTTATAGTATCTATAAGTCGCAAGTAAAAAAGCTATAACTTAATATTGCTTATAACTTATTTTAATAATATTTTACTTTTCTGAGCTGAATCTTAACTTTCTTAATTGCGACATAGGGACTATGTGGAAAGTTATGAATTCGTAAATAAAATGCAACTAAAGATCTTAATCAGACTTAACAATACGATAATAGAAAAAGTGGGTCCCGGTGCATTTCTGTCTGTTCGACTACAGCCTATACGGCTGGGTCGATTTTCTTTAAACTTGGTAGATAAAATTTCTAATTTTTCCCTCCACCATAGCTAATGTTAAAAAATGGTTTTCGTTAAAAACTGGTTTTATTTGATTTTGTTTTTGAAAATTCGACATCCACAAAACGGGACAATATTTTTTTGGAAATTTAATATTTATTCGTACAATTAAAAGCTTGAAATCGGCGTACACAAACGTTTTCCTAAAAATGTTGTATATAAAAGCTTTTTATTAAGGAAACCGCTACAACGACGTATAATTTGTGTTCTTGCATAAATTCATATTTGCTTAAGGAATCACATGGAACTCTGTTTTAATTTCTTACTACTAAAAGAGTTTTAAACATGAATTTTATGCTTACGAACAGTTTTCTCTAATATTTTAAAATTTAATAATTTTTTAAAATTCTCAGTCTACTATATGAGAGCAAGTTCGTACGAAAAGTCGTGCATTTTATTATGTCTTGCTGTGGTTTTTGCGAAAAAATTTATTTTGCTCATAAAACTAGACTAAAAATGTATTACCTATTAGACAAAGAATTTTTATTTTTAAATGAATTGAAAACTAATTGTAATTTTCAAAAATTACCTTAAAAAAAACATGATCCAAGTACTTATTTTCTAGGCAATATTTTATTCTCTAAGATTGTATAAAATATATTGATCATTAATAAATTAGATTTCAAACTTAAGAGTTATGGATATAAATAATTGATTGAATCTATATACTTCAACATTGTCTTATGATTAAACTTATCCTATTGAAACAAGAAATGTATGTATATCCAACTTCTGAACTTTTAATTTAGAATACAAAAAATTAAGCAAATATCATTAAAATATAAAATACAACAAGGAAACTATAAACATACATACATATGTACATAGTATGTAATGTAGAAACCATTTTTAGAATATCATATTGACATTTTCTATTTTGTGTAGACAAAATTTTTATGAATATGATCCGTAAAAGTTGCTATCCTAACTCACAAACATGCCATTTATTTCAAAACTTATCCTTGTGACATTTATAAACATATTTGACAGTTGACATTTAATACACTACATAATATAAAATATTCAGCAAAAATAACTCACGATGTATTTCAAAGTAATTGCATAAAGTTGAATAATTAATTTTTGTTGGCCTTAGGAATCCATTTTAGGGAATTATTTATCAGTTTATTTAAATTCTCGGTAACCTTTAAACTTTTACACTGAAACTCTTTTAAATGAAATCTTAAATGAAATTTTGCTAGATACAATTGCTTGCAGGGTGGAAATTTAAGATCTTTACACAGAAATTAGCAACAACCTTTACGTCCAAGGGCCGAAGTGATACTGACATGAAAATGAACAGAAATGGAGATGTTCTGCTGGTTTTAATGTAATGATAAAAGTTTAAAGGATAAAACATATAGCACGAAGGCAAATGTTTTAGTTTATTATTCTTGGCATTCCTGCGTGGACCAACCATTTCATTTTAGGATTCTAGAAAGTGGGCGGGAGGCTTTGAGGTGTGTGGTGTTACAGCAATAAACACTAAACAATGTACGTAGAGATAAACAATTTCAGAGTTCTCGGACACATAGTGCCAATCTGCCAATACATGTGACTCGATGTTCAACAACATCGTATTTGTTCATCGAAATGTTTATAGTTATTAGGGAAAATAAATACGCAACCTGGATTGCATGCACTTGTTGTTGTTGTTGAAGGTATAATGTGGTCAAATAGAATATGTGGAAAATATAAAGAATCTTGGGGCTTACTTTATCTATTACTTAAGCTGGGATGTGCATATCAATAAAACAGTTTCCAAAAAATATAATAAGTTCAATGCAACCAAAAGAACCGAAATATCTTTTATACCAAATCAAGTTTGTTAGAAGTAATCGTTTATTTCGGACACTACCCAGATAAAAGACAATTTTTCGTTCACGCTATTCAACTTTGGAACCAAATTCCCTTCAGTATTAAGCTCATAAGCAACATGAACACTTTTCAATTTTTTGAAAATTTCTAATACGGTTTCTACTTCTTTTTGTTTCTTCTCATTTCTTTTCTTTTTCTCGACATTTAATATTTTTTCTGTTATATAGTACATAGGAATATCTTTATGTAAAATTTTAACAAAATTTTGGAGCCATTAACGAAACATACCAGATAATAAAAAACGTAAATCAAAATTTCTTTCAAAAAACATCCAACATCTAACAGAAATAGCGTCTGTTATGTGCATTTCTTGCAAGAGACCAGAAACGCAGTTTTACTACAATGACTCTTAAAATTATAATTAAGAAGCTTATTCAAAACCTGATTGTTGTATTTCAGCTACCCGTTCTAGATGACCTAAAACAAAAATTCGAAATTTTCCTTTAGGGAATCACTATACCAAATTTGAAGGAAACCGGTATCACGGTATCCACTTTGTTCAACTTCTCCATCATCGTAGTGTTAATTTTGATTTAAACTTCGAGATTTTATTTAATCATGAATCCAATACTCTCCCTGTGGAGTTAGTATAAATTAAAGCGCCCCAACATGACACCTAAAGTAATAAAATTGCAAAGGGAGAAACGTCTGCAAAAAACTATCTACACATACAATGGTAATAAATCATCCTTTTTTTTAATTTAACTTTTTGGTTAAGTGAATAAGGATGTTAAGCATGTATACCTTCAGAAATATATTTATATCCCTATATGATGTTGAAAAATACAAACTAAGATAAACACAAAAAACCGTTACAGAACTTTACAGCGTCAGAATGTATGTTTCAATGTGTTCAGACATCGTCCTTAATCTTTACAGAAGTGTCGCCACTTGCGTAATCAAAACCTTAAGTTTTTTTAAAGGCATTTTTAATTATGTATTCATGTTTCTATTTATTACCACAATTTTTCATGAACATAACATATTTAAATTTATATGCTTGTTGTTAGCTGAAGATGTCTAATCTTGGGGAAAAAATCAGTTTTGTGGACCAAATAATTATTAGAGCTAAATGAAGAGGACTTATAAAAGATGTATAGGGTAATATAACAAATATCACATGTGAATGGTTTTACTTGATACTGTTATATTACTAATCTATTCAGATAGCAGATATTTGTACATGCTTTGTAGGCATATATGTAGTTGATTTAAAATTTTTTCTAAAGAATACAAATCGTTTCAATTTTGAATTACTATTGATTAAGGTTATTAGCAGGATTCACATTTGTAGTACAATAGTTCATTATTTTATTTTTTTCTCGGTCGTGTATCCGACTTCAGGGCAATATAGGAGTAACAACAAAACATGTTATTCTAAAATGACTTTTAGTGTCGGAATACGTTGGTTGATATTTCAGAATTCAGTAAGCATGAGTATGACTGAAATTTCAAAACTTCATACTTTTGAAAGTTCTCTTTACTTATAATTCTGATTGAGAAGTTCTGCAGAAAAGTTTTGGGTGATCTTTGTTCAACAAGTGACAAATCAATTTAAAATTTAAAAAGCATGAAACTTGTTCTTAAAATGTGTAAAGAACTCCCAAGCTGATTTGATGCTGTATATATGAACATAAAGAAATATATGTGCATACAAAATTCGTTTGAGTGGATTTCATAGATACAATTTCTTTAACAATTTAAATTTACTTTTATATTATAATTTTAAGTACTTTGCTAATTCCAACTATAAGAAACGTATCTTAATTGGATATTTTCCTTGATTTTTTTCGGGTGAAAAAGCAGTTTAAGGCTGTTTCAAGTACTGAAATACATTTATATAACAGCAATCGACACATCTTAACCGTTAGACCAGTTTGACCTTATATTTCTAGGAAAGTTACAGAGTATCAACTTTGTCAGTTATTCGAATAACTAGATGTAAAATAAAAACCTTGAATTAATGAGGCATTCGAAAATGCTAGTATTGGAATCAGCAGCATAGTACGGTATTTACTCATATACACTTCAAAAATTCTACTAACGCATTTCTTAGGTACTCATTTTTAATATTTGTATTGTTAATATTAAACAACGTTCGTTTTGAAAATTTTAAGTTCAATTGTTAATGAGAAAGTAAATAGTAGATTCTTATTTAAAATTTTTTTAAAAGATAGTAACAGAAAGGATACTGTGTGACTTACTCATCATCATCAAAATTTAAGAGCACTTCCCAACAACGCAGATCCTTGTAATTTCTCACAACGGTAGATCTTGGGTATAATTTGCAGGGTTTACTTGGCAAGTTTTTAAAAGGTTATAGACACTATTCATTAAACCCTCGAAATTTTAGTCAGTAATAATATTAACAAAATGAAAAAAGCTGTTTCAATGGTAAGTATTGTGGAGTGATAAGTTATTTCCCAACTTCACAAACTAAGCGATTCGCAATTTATGAAAACAACTAATAAAATGTAAAAATTTTTTCAAATATTAAATTTGTTCTCATACTCAAGCGATTTTGTGGAAAGCCCTGATAAAATATTGAAGTCACAAGCAAAATTAAACTCAAAAATAACATCAAAATGAAAGCATTTATCATTTAGTATTGTTTAGTACATGTTTTCACAAACATTTATCAGAATGAGTTCCAGAATCGCATTATGTGAGTTCATGAAATGGAAAAATGAAAAATGGCTGTGAAAACTGAAATCATAGCTTTTTTTTTATCACTTCATAGCTTCACAGAGAGAAAATTGACCCCCAGGACCCGTTATTTTAAGTAAAATAAGCATATCGGGAAAAAACTATAAAAATTAAAAAAAACTTGACATATTATGTTTAAAGAAAATCGGCTGAGCCGTTTAGTCTGTAGTCGACACACGGGCAAAATTGCGAGACCCTCTTTTGTCGTCTTTCCTTTCATCGTGATGTTAAGTCTGATCAAAATCTCGAGTTCTGAATCTTGCATATACTTGTCATGTATTCGTATGTAAATAATACCTAGATGTATGTATTTGTATACCCGTATGTAAATCGAAAGGAAAAAGTACGTATACGCCACAGTGCACTCAGTGGATTTTAATCAAAAGTATTTAAATATTCTACTGCATACAATGTGTAATATTTAATATCGTAAGGATGGTTTTCTGTCATTATTAAATAATTTTTTTTTTATTTGCATTATATGCTAACAAAATAAGATAAAAAATGTGTTTTTTGAGTTCAAAAATATTTAAGAATATGATTTAGCTATTTAAAATGTTTTAAAATTCTAAGCAGGCTTAACTATAAGAGCAAGATCATGGGGCCCAATCGGGCATTTTATTTGATATATTATTTTGTCTACCCAGAGGATTATAGTTTAGGGACTTTTTATGATTTATTGGTTTTTTATTAACTATTTTTTTTTGAAATTATAAACAATTTCCCCTTATGTCCTTCATTTTACATCTGGACGCATAGTTCTTGACATTTTTGTTTTAGATTATGGAAACAATAATATACTTTCAAAGCTCGTTGTTTATCAATTTTTTCAGTCTATACATCTTAATAAATAAATAAAATTGTAGTATATACTCGTATGTATGTATAACTTCAAAATGGTCAGAAATACAGTTATTTACTCTGTTTCCGTCTGCTTTTTTGGTTGGAATGTGCTTCAAAACTAACGACTTTAAGAAATTCTTAAAAAAGAAACAGAATTCGTTTAACTGAACAATTTTTTTTTTAAATGTACATACGATACCGACATCGAACTTACCAGCCCTTTTATATGTTTATTTACACATTATTAGTACAGGTATGGTGAAAAGTCATAATCTAAACACGAGCTATAATGCTTTATATTGACCAGCTAACGGGCCGATTATATGAAATCAAAAATTAATGAAACTGATCTTTTAAATATTAAAAAAAAAACAAAAAGATTGAAGAAATACTCGTACATAAGTGTATGCTTGAATTTTATTTTTGATTGTTGGAAATGAGTATAACCAACATTCCCACTTGATGTTTGAAAGGCACCGAATAATTATCAGTTGCTTAGGTACTTACATATTTATTTATTTCAGATATTAAGTTTTTTTGTGTCAAAATTTAAGATTATAATTTTACGTTTGACCTTAAGTTTAATGCTTGAGTTCGTAGAATAAAAATTTTGTAGCACTACGTCTCATAGAGGAATAGGGCCTAGATTTTTAAAAAGTCAATACTGAAAATCGAGAAGTAGAGAGAGGAATCTGTGCAAAAAATTTAACAAATTTTTACATAGTATGTATTTTTGCTCAAATCCATTAGGTTGAAGCATTTTGTGTTTTTTCTTGCTCTTTTTGTTCCTCATCATAATTCACTTCATAAACTATTCTACGCAAGACATTTTAATTTTTAAGTCTAATTTTTTGATATTTGATAACCATAACAGAAAGATTGATCCTCCGAAGCTCTTGAATAAATAATATTCTTCGGAACGTTTAGGAAAGTTTTTTTTTTTTAATTAGCACACAGAGACACTGTGAGCATTAAGAAAAAAGGGAGGTGTTAGAAAGGAGGTGTCGATGTACATTGGTTTTGAATTCTTGAACATTGCAATGACAGGGAAAGACAGAGCGTGGTAAAGCATTCCACATTCGCGTAGTACGGTTAAAGAACGAATTTCTATAATTCGAAGTACAGCCGAAGTTGGGCTCAATGGTAAACTGATGAGCATTTCTAGAAGCACGAGTAGATAGACAGATAGATAGATAGATAAGTTCTTTATTTTTTTCATCATACAATTTGACAAATTGTTTTCTTAAGAATAAGGACGTGGCAAAAAACTGCCGAAGCGCGAGTTTTACGGTTAAACTGTTAAAGGGGAGAAATGACTATTTCACTAGAGCATAGCCCATTAAAATAGCAGTAAAAAAGGATGAAGCAAGAAGCATTACGACGATGCTCGAGTGACGTTAATAATTCAATGAAGTTATCTTCACCAATAATTTTAAAAGTTCTTCTTTGAATACTGTTCAAGAGGCTTAAATAAGTCACTATAGAACCAGCCCAGAGATGGGAGTTATACTCAAGCCTTGGACGTATATAGATTTCGTACATTGTAGCCAGATCAGAAGGAGAGGCCAACTCTTGCACCATCTCATAAAACCCAAACATCTTGCAGTATTTTTGGCGACATCGCGTATATGTGATAGTTTCGCAAGAGGTGGTTGGTGATGCACATACCGAGAATAATGAGATGTTCAGTTTCACTGATGCAAGTCT
Organism: Philhelius festivus; assembly: GCA_963931855.1. Lineage (NCBI taxonomy): Eukaryota > Metazoa > Arthropoda > Insecta > Diptera > Syrphidae > Philhelius > Philhelius festivus. Next base: position 260,211,422 of record OZ007554.1, on the reverse strand, counting down.
AACTCACAGATATGCCTTAAAGTTAACAAATTGTTAGTAGAATCTTAATAATCCTCTAACACAAGGCCATTTAAAACTGTAAGCCCTTGAGTTTATAAATAAAATTATACAAATACATTGTTCGAATAACAATCAACATATTGACAAATCAACTACATATTTTAAATCTGCACTACACAAAAAGTAGAACGCATTCAAAAGTCAAAAGTACTTAAAGTCTTGAACGGATACGGTAGCTATCTACTATTGGACACTTTTAAGAACCTTGATCCTACAGTATCTAACAAAATACATTTGTGGGAAACTCAATCTAAGTTTTAAAATAGATTAAAAATACCAGCGCAAAATTTAACCCAGTCGCTTAGAGACTTTTTCTAACTTTTGCATAATCTTAAACACGTTAGACAACTTTTCTAACTAATGTGGGCTAAGCAACAGGATCTAAGCGAATTTATTTTGAATAACCCTAAATTTGACAAATTAAAAAGAACACAAACAACTTCAAACCAAATAACTTTTTCCCTAACGTGTATACATACATTATTTATATGAAAATGAAGTATATATATCGCTAATTCACAAAATAAAAATTCAATTTTATTGTTGCAAGGTGCAAATTTTTTGGGCTATACTCGTACATGCATACATATATTTGTTTGTTCATCGCGCCTCGCAATTTTGCAAAATAAAAGATAGTAGAGCACTTCTAATTCAATCTTTTTACAAAGCACATCTTCTAAAAAATCAAAAAAACATCAGTAAACGTTTTTACTTCGATTTGCTTTGGTACGAACTGATCATTGTTAATCTTGATAGGGTATACTACGAAAAGATAAAGCAAATATATGCTACTGTAAAAGTTAGATGAGTTTCTTACCTTTAAAGTATAGTTAATGTCACTTAAAGTCGGTTCTCGTTTTATTCATATTACTTAGAGTCGACTCCCATTTTAAAATTGAAATAAATTGATTAAGGTTTTTAAATGCTTAAAATATTGCGCCATTAAGTATAAAGTATTTTAATTATGTAATAAAATAAATAAAATAAAGTAAATTTTTTTAATTAAAAAAAATTAATTAAATCGTCCATGCTTTCGATTATTTGTATCCCATATCTAATTATTACTGAATTGAAACTTTGTCTTAATTGTCATGAAATTGTGTTCATACACGAATAACTACAACAATCCATCAAAGAATATGCACTTTCAAAAAGCACTTAATGCAAAAATAGGATTTGTAATAAAAACGACTTTCCAAGTTGTCATCGTAAATTGCAACACCCAACTGTTGACTATATAATACCTAATACAAAAGATCCTTGGATTTGAGAAAAAAACTAGAACTGCCAATTCCGGCTTCAAAGAGACACGCAACTACCTGGAAATATTTGCTATCATACGGGTATATCCTCGTAGGTAGCAAAAATAAGAGATTTCAAGAGGATAATTAAATCTATTAAATTAAGACATGTGGATGATTTTTGGATCGTTCTATATAAAAAATGTCATACTCCACATCCGAATTATGCAATTCCAGTTTTACATCAAGGATATCAATACTTACTTGTTGATGGTAGACTTTCAGCCATGTTGTTGGTGTTCGGTGATAGAATCAAAATCAAATTATCTAGACACCTTTAGCGGGAGCATGTATGCGGACATTCGTTTGTTTGGTTAAGGTTGTTTTTGGTTTGGAGCCTCCTCGTTTTAAATGAGTTCAAAAGTTGTTTTTTATGGTATCATAGGTTCCCCACAGAATTTCCATATTTACATCGCTTTTATGGTTGTTTGACATGCGAAGGTGTTGTTGCCTTGCCATTGTTTTGAGCCAAGAGTGCTTTTCTGAGCTATTTCTCATAATGTGTCTACAGTAAGTCGCCATATGTGTCTTCAATATGTTGATTGTTGTTATTTTTTTTTCATTTTTTCACAAGTAAATCTAAAATTTAATAGAAAATATACATTTAAATAAGGTTAAAAAGCTTAAAGCTTAGAAAAAGGATTTTTTGAATATATTTTAAGTCAACAGATTTGTTTGTTTAATTTCGTGGAAGGGTTCATTAACCCGCCAGTTTAATCGACAAATCCTTGTGGACATTCTCGGAACAACAACAATATATAATTTATTCCCTCCGTTAATAATAAACCTAAAAATAAGACTTGAAATTGAATGAGTATTTATACAATGATGTAATTATTTTGACCATATCAAATTAAGGCCATAAGAAGTAAGGATGAATGTAATTTTTCAAATCAAGATTTTTAGTGAAAGATTAAAGTTTTATCATACAAAAGAATCATTTAAAAACTTCAACGTTTCCATTTTATTTAAAAATATTCTCCTAATGATTTTTAATTTTACTGTCTGTGGATGTTATACTTATGGTTATGGTTCTCCAGTTTGATATCACTGATTTTATGATTCACTCAGTTTTAGAACTCTAATTTGCGTGAGTGCACGACCCGGTAATAGAGTGTACTGCATGTTCGCATGTTAAGTGCTTCAAAGATACAATCGCTAGGAATGGTTAATAGGGTTAGAATTCTAACAGGATTTCGTTTTATTTCCCTGCTCACTTACTAGGTACAGTATGTTGTTAGTATGCAGAGGTTTTCTATTTTGTAGATACGTATAAGTGTACCTGAGTTCAGTAGGTGAACAAACATATACGCATTTTGCAAGAATTAAATAGTTTACATTTTCAGGTGTGGTTTTGGTTAACAAACAATAAGAATCGAATATACAACTAAAAATTTAACTGATGTTTTATTATAAGCTCTATTGGGCACAATACTAGTCAACCAGATTTAAGTATAAATAGACACTTAATGTCATTTAATATCAACCAGATTTGACATTTTTCTGCGTTATTTTTTTTGTATTTTTTAAAAGAAATCTATGTTCTTCTTCGAGGGAAGCTATTAATTTTTAGCTCGCGTAAACATTTTCGTAAATGCATTCTTGTAGAGCCTATAGAAGAATTCTTATTGGCCGGGTTAGTCTTGAAAAGAATACTCAGCTTATTTTGATAAAATAAAATAATATTCTTTAGGGGGCGATGCTGATGATTTAATCTTTTTTTCTAAACCATTGATCACTTTAAATTATTTTGCAATATTATTATTATTTCACCAAATAAGGGCAGTAACTTTAAAATTATTAAATTGAGTAATTTCAAAGAAAATAAATAGAAAAAAAATTGGTTAATAATAACACTATACACTAAGAAGTGTAAGTTTTCGGTGTTATAACGCCAACCACACACACCGGGAATAAATTGAAACAATCTAGAAATGTCAAAGTTGATGAATTGGATTAACAATTGCTGGTCACAAATTCTTATCAATCTAATGAATGCTGCGAGAATGACTTCTCTGATTTTTTTTCTTATACAGACTCAAGGGATTATGACTACCCTTTTAATGTTATGGTGTAACAGTGGGAGCTTTGCGTAAAATGGAGAGGATTTAATAGAAGATGTCGATGCGCATTGGTCTTGAAAGTTTGTACATCACAATGAAAAATCTAAGGGGACAAAGATTCCACATTCTTGTGCAGCTAGAGAAAGAATCTCTTTATTATACAATACATATGAATCTACACTCAAGAGTAAACTGATGGGTATGTTTGGCTCATAGATAATAGCCAGATCGGTAGTAGAACAAAATTTCTTGCATCTTTTAAGAATATATCGTCGTCGTTCTATGAAAACTCCCTAAGTCCATTTTAAAAAAAAATGTGATACAATTCTTATTTAATTCATTTCGGATAAATCATTTGCAAAAACTTTTATTGCACAATGGCTACGCCAAACCAATTCTACAATTGAAGCCTGAGATCGTGCTATTCTGATAATTTTTGGATTTTTTTATATTAATTTCCAAGTTTAAAAGCAAATATCTCAAAACACAAAAAATGGACTTAGGGAGTTTTCATAGAACGACGACGATATATTCTCCATCGGGCATACCTCTTTGGGGCACACCAGCATTTATTATTTAATATCAGACTTTAAACCATCTAAACTACTCGAATTAAAAAAAAAAGAAGAACAACTATTGAGAACTTAAGTGGATATACAATCTAGACCAGAAGATTTTTGTAAGGAAAATTTGTCCAATAGAACCATTTACGCCCTCAAGTAGCAAATTTGCTTTTTTTCCGAGCTAGCAAATAAAATAACGAGTGATATTTTGAACGATGATGATTTAGAAGAGTATCTTATATTTTTTTATAAATCACCAAAGTTCTTACTACCTATGGGAGATTTTAGTATTTTTGCCATGGATTTCGGTCTTGGAGTTTTGTTCTTCGAATATGCGCATTGGGAGAGTTCTTGGCTTGCCAGTTTTTATTCCAGATTTCTTTAGTGATGTTTTGTTTCACAGCTTCGGAAACTTAACTCTCTCATCCTGATAATCTCCTAAGAGCCAGTAGTAGCAACAATTCTCTTTGGAGCTTTCTCCTTTCGTCTTCTTAGGGATAAACGTTTGTATTCCATTGATATTAATGCCTGTTATCATATCAGCTCTGAAATATTTAATACCTGTTAAAGTTTCGAAAAAGTTGTTTTGACCTGGGTTGCTAAAACAAATACTAAAAACCAATTTTATCCTGTCCAGTCAAAAAGGGATCCATTTTCAAATTTTAACCCAACGCATTTCAATTATGTATGTATAATATCCCTTTTTTCAAGGCCATACAAAAACTGATATTCTCTTTTAATTTTGTGCGCACTAAAGTAATATCTCTTCTTTCCGCAAGGTCGTAAAAAACTGAGTTTTTTTATTTTGCGCGCACTAAAAGGATTATGACTTCCCCTAAAATCGAGACACTGATAGACATTAGTTTTGTTACTCGTATGTCTGAATTTAACTGAGTAAGCTGAGTAAGGTTTTTCACATTCATGTGCGGCTTAAAAAGGAATCTCTTAATAGTGCGTCCGAAGTTGGACTCAAAGGTAAACTGATCGGCATTCACTGAAGCGCGAGTATTACTCACTATAATTTCAGTAGAACACATTGAAATGAAACATTGGATTGGCAGTGGAGGGATTCAAATGTTTCCATTATAATTCCATCAGTTATCATTTTAATAAAATTTTTGTTCCCCATTTGACAATGTTGTCAAGACCAGAATTTATCGTAGACTGCGGTTTTAGTTCCACATCCGAATGACAAGCACTTAAATCCAGAAACGAATATGAAAAACAATTTAATAGATACAAAGTCCCAGACTGATACTTTCAGAATCCGAAAGAGATTTTGAGTTTCCCGCTGAACAAATAAACATAATTTGCAGATCCACTTTCTATCTTCCCTTTTATCGTAATTCCAAGTTTAATGAAATCTCGAGTTCGGTGGCATAACTTGCCATCTTATACCTATATACATACAAATATGCACATACATCGAAAGAAATTAATAAGAACCCGTAATTTAAAATAAAATAATTATTTTTCAATAAAAATCGATAGGCCCTCTCTGATGCGATTGCTAATGAACATCGAAAATCCTAAGGACTTTTTAATTAGATACTTATGTGCAAGAATTTCTCGTGTCTTTAGCTTAGAATATTGCAATGATGGTGGTTTGTGTGCAGAACGCAATTAGTCAGAGTCTTTTAACATTCCAACTTCCATATATACCAATTAACATCATGTTTCCATTAGTGGTATTTTGAATGAATTTTGTTTTCCATCTTTGTTCCTTCTACGAATAATAAGTGTCAATGAATGTTTCCCTTCCCCTTAGAAACATTAATTAGAAAATTTTAAGTATAAAAGTTTGAAATAGCATTGTCAACTCGTCAGTTTAAGGAAATATTTACAGTTAACAACATGTCTTGTAAGGTAATTACATTACTAGAATTATTAACGAATCATTTAATTTCCATATCAATCAATCAATTTCTTTAGATTGCTGCTATTGTCCTGATTTTGGGAATAGGCCAAGTTGCAAATGCCTCATTTTTTGGACTTTTTAGTTCATCAAGGACAACTCGAAAACCAGACGTGGTCGTGAGTGAATCTCCCAAATCTAACACCGATGAAAACGCATATGAAAATTATCTCCAGTCATTAGCAAGTACATACTATGCTTCTGGTAATCCGTCACCGGGAGCGGTGCAATATATACCTGTTTATAACAACCAACCACAGTTATATGCAAATTATATCCAGCCTCAACAAAGGTTAATATACCATACCGCAAATGTACCAAGGATACTCAAGACTGTAACTACCCCACTTCATTACAACTATCAACCAGTTAGGGAAAGCGTTAATTTGCCAAGTGTTAAATTAACAAGACCCATAACTGTTATTCCTTCGTCAAATTATGATGAATCATCTATTAGTTTTCCTCGAGGAAATAAGGACTTTAATAAATTGATTGAAGAATCTCCACCAGCTCCTTCGCAAAGCGATACCCCACCCAAAGTAAAAACACGTGAATTCGAAATACCAGAACCTCAAATATCCACATCTTTGTATGATCTTCCGGTTTCTGGGATTTCCCCTGACTTTCTTACCGGTGGCTATGTTACAAAGCAGATGACATTCAGTTCTACAGATAGCGGCAAGACACGCTCCGAACGAAAGTTTGGTCATGCGTATGACAATGGAGATGGAACTAAAGTTTCAGAGGAAGGGCAATTAGTTCAACATGGGAATGGCAAAGAGACTGTTTTGAAACGGGGACAATATCAGTATGTTGATGCAAATGGAAAAGACGTTTTAGTCAAATGGGTTGCTGATGACAATGGTTATAGATTGGTATATTAAAAAAAATAACCATCAATCGTACGAATAATAGTTTGACAAATTTCGAATAAGTTATATTATTTGATCTTTATAGACTTTAATAAATTATATCATTTTATACAAGTATTGCATTTTTATTAAGGAAGTGAATGGAATTAATGGCAATTTAAAAAAAATCTAAATAGCTTTTGCTCAAACTATTATTCTTTACTTTATATCGTTTAGAAGTTTTTTGGAGTTTAAAAGGTAAATATATAGAAACAGTGGTTTTTTACGTTCCTAAAAAATAACAACACCCAAGTCCTTAAATGCTGTAACTTTGTGCAGTCCAATATTATGTGTTTGGTACTCGAAAAGAACAGGTTGTTTAGATCTTGTCTACGACATTTCCTCCACTACTATACCCGAAAGACAGGAATGGGAATCCAACTCAGTAATTAGTGAACAAGGTATTTCATTCTACACCAATGGGTCAAAAATGGAAGAAGGAACAGGAGCTGGGGTGTTCTGTGAATCTCTCAATATTAAAGAATCGTTCAAACTCCCAGATGAGTGTAGTGTCTTTCAGGCTGAGATCTACGCTATTGAAAAGGCGGCAGAATTGGTACGCACGAAAGAATTGAACTCGTCGATCACATTTTTCGTGGACAGCCAAGCTGCCATCAAAGCTTTAGCCAGTGAGACTATAAGATCCAAAACAGTAACAAAATGCCGAGACATGCTGAACAATATTTGCAACACCAACCAAGTCAATCTCTTCTGGGTTCTGGACATATTAATATAGAAGGGAATGAAATAGCAGATGGCAAGGAAAGGGTCAGAATCAAATAAAAACAGCAGTAGCCATCTAAATTTGGGACCAGAAATCCCGATTGGCATGATTAAAAGGAAAATAGACGAAAGAGCAAATCAATAACTCCTGGTCCTCCAGGGACGACTGCGTTATTTCTAGAAGTTTATGGCCTAGAATTGAATGGCAAATATGAGAAAATTCATTGTAAGCACAGGCTGGTTCGAAAATGAACCAGTCTACATAAGACATTAGTTAGGAGCATCTCTGCTTTAATTAATAGGGGATCACAATGGACCAATAGGCCCCCGTGTACGCAACAGCCTTGTGCTGTGCACACCCCTCCCAACCTAACCTAACCTAACCCTCTAACAGCATTATTTAAATTAGCTTGGAGGAGATTGCAATTAGTCAAGAACTGTATGTTTCGAAAAATTTTGAAGCATCTGGGAACATTATATTTTCAGACTATTTGACGAAAAGTGGAAAATCGTTAATGAAAAGAACGAACAAAATGATTCCAAGGTGGCTACCCTGAGAAAACCCCTGATAAGTTGTTCCATTTCATATTGGTTGGCAAGCCACACAATGTTTTTTGCTGTTTAGGAACGAACAAAAAATTTTGGGATTAGATTGAATATTCGCTTTTAAACTTTCATACACCCCTTCAATAAATGCATGCAGAAAGTTGGGTGTTTCTTAATAACCTATTCCCAAATGTATTTAATCAAAAATCAAATCACACCAACCTAAATGCAAATAGATCTAACTCAACCTAAAGTCGATTCTAACTATTAACAAATAAATGCAAGCTATCAGGAATTATAATTGAGTTTTTAATAGATTAATTTGAAAAAAACGTTGTTTAAATCTATATGTGGTTGGGTTAAATCTATTATCGTTTAGCTTAAATTGATTCGCTATTTGCTTAAATAAAAAAGTATGCGCGATATTGTTTTTTAACTCGCTTAATTATGGCTACACTATGTCAACTTTAAAATATGATTACTAATGTGTGTATTTGATTTTAATTTCACGAGATTTAATCACATCTCGTGAAATAGACTCAAAAACAAAACTCAAAGGAAAAATACACTAGAATTCTGCTTTATTAAAGTAAATTGTTTTGATTAAAATTTTGTTAAAGAGTGCTGAGGTGAAATTGTACACAAAAAGTTGATTATATCATACTCAATTAATTTACCTATTCCAAGTATTCTCGAGGATATAACATAGTCAAGTTAGTGGATTGAGTCCCTTACTAGACATACCAGTATAATTAGACAGTTGTTAGTCTTACTATATCATGTGGAATGAAATTTTTTGAAACTGGGAATTCTTTAAGAAATAATTGTCTAATAGTTTTTTTGATGGAGGTAAATTGTATGTTTCTACCTTGGTTTGACTGATTTTATATTTAAAAATTTTTGGGATAGGTTTAAAAATTTGTTAAATTAAGAGATAACGAAAATTATCAATTTAAATATTTGTAGAAACTCACACAAACGTTTTTGCATTGATTAGGGATTTCAAAACAGAGTTAAAGTGAATAACAACTACGAGTACTTTGATGTACATTACTTTACAAGCTCCAGTATTTTATGAATAATATCGGAATTCATTGGTAATTATTTTTTTTTGATATCTTTTGCATACTATATTTAAAGCATAAATATACATTTTCGGCCTCCTTTAACTAACTTAAATCGTTTGAATATAGTATTCGCAGACATTAAACATTGAAAAATGTATGTCTTTTGGACACCCTCAAAATGTTTGCTGTTTCTAACTTATATTATCGTTTCCTTAATATAGTCAGTGAAATAGCCATTTGCATTCATCCCTTAAAAAATTCAACAGTGACACACGCCTTTTTTAGTAATGCTCATCAATTTACCCGATTTCTGTCATACGGTTAAGTACCGAGATTCTTTCCTTAGCCGCACTACATGAATATGGAATTCTCTAAAACCCAATGTGCATCGGTACCTCTTCTTTCCCTAAAGCTCACACTGTGTTGTATAACATATACATCATATACATATAGTGTATTCATATCCCCTTCAGTGCGCGCTAATTTATAAAGAAATCAATGGTTGGCAACCGTGGCCGCTATAAGCGTATATTCGTTTTTCAAAAATAGGAAACTTTCTTCTGATTTTTGACATGAGAATTAGTTAATTTACTTAAGCATCCGCACAGCGCCTTAAATTGGAACTTTAGCTATTTAGCTAAGTTTGAAGAAATTGCATTTAAATATTTTTGTAGAATTTGTGAAAATTGGTTACGGTTGTTTTATCAAAATCAAAAATACATGCAACTATATATCAATATAGCGACAACAACCTGTTATAGGTTGCTGGTCGAAGATTTGGACCGGTTCAAATTCAAAAAAAGTCGTTCCCTTATTATAATACTGAAATAATCTTTATCAAAAAATATTCATTTAAAATTTAACTGAGTAAAAAAAATCAAACATAGGACGCTTCACATTTTGAGTTTATCTAAAAAGAAAAATGCTAGAAAGCCTCTTACTGAAATTTAGTGAGTTTCTGTTACAAGCCATTGTTTTTGATTTTAAATTCGTTAATCTACATATATTTTCTAAAAAATAAGAACTGTATTGTTTTCTGAAAACGTCTAACCCAAAAACTCGTGTGTACATTATCAAAATAACATCACACATAAGTCATTTTTTAATTGATCTCTTTGAACAATTAATAACACCTACGCTATACGCTGGAAGCATGAAAACTTGACTTCGTATTTTAAGTTTCGCAATCTTATGTTCACAAATGTTGGGGATAAATAAATAATTTTCTACTTACGTTTTCACCATTTTAGATTCTGTCTATGTACCAGCCCATGTGCCGTGGGTATATATGTACATTCAAGATAAATATGTCAATGGGATGCTATGCAAAATAAAAATTTAATCAATAAATCATTTAATTCCCATTAACAACCGACACTACTGATTTTATATTATTCACTATTAAAAACACATTGCATAACAAAACGGATTCTATATATTTTCTGTTTTTTTTTGTTGTGTTTATAAAAGCTAAATTCGATTATCCTCTGGAAAAAAAAAACAAATTAAATTATCCCGAACACAGATTTTCCACTTCCTCCTAACAATGGAGTTTTATTAATCCCTTGGGAGATGATCCTTTCTGCAGCTACATCACTACTATTTGCTCCATGAAAAAGAAAATCACATTAATGAAACATACGTTTCCGCAGGATAATAATCGCAATTATTATAACATCCGAGCACAAAATGAAATGTGTACATATGTATGGTTTTGTTATTGCAGACTTATATATTTATAAGCAAATATTTGACATTAATTCAAAGAAACTAACGAATAGCGTTCGTTTGAACGCCAAACGTAAAAAAAAATTATGAACATGAAACACCCAAAGAAAGAACTCACACTTGCGTTCTGATAAAGAGTATCCTTTTCCTTTAAAATGGTGAAAAATATGCAATATCTTCAAACGCTTGTAGAAACGATGCCCGAAGAATCATTATAGATTGTATCGGGTTATAAACATTATTTGATAGATTTGTTTGCCATATTCGATTTTTTGTACATATATTTATATATTTTTGTGTGTATTTAACTCATTATTCACGGCTAGTAGGCACGAGCGATTGATAGTCTCACAAATATTACACAACAACCGAAGCACTATGCTTATCCCCGAATACTGTTCTCGATGGGGTTGATGCTAATCTAGAGTCCCTAAACTTTGTGAATGACTCTAACTTTTAGGTAAGACGTGCCAGTCAAGGGGTGAGACTTAAGTTTTCGGTTGAATTGTTCTCTCTTTGGCTCTCAGATAAATAAGCTTTTTGTATGATTGAGCAATAAATGATTGCGCGTGTCGCGTTTTTATAGTAAGCAAGTAAGACCTACATGTTTTCATTACTTATGTACGTACTTGAATCCGGATTTTGTGAATGAATACAACATAATGTGAGAATCGTCATCAACAATTTTATTTGAACAACAAACAACAATTATTTACTGTTGAATTACTGAGAAATTAAAATCATGGTATCGTTAGGTGGAAAGCTTTATTAAAATATAAACTTTGAATAAAGCTTCGGTATAAAGCTTTTTTATAAATGACCGTTATGTGTTTATACTTGTGCTTTATTTATTCAAATGAAATGAAAACTAATACGAATAGTTTTCAAATATTCAGAAGAAACATTGCGATGACAAGTTAACGCTGATCAATCATCCGTTACCCAGATTATTCAAACTACAATTTACGGAAGGCACTGCTCAAATTGAGGGCTCACAGCTGTACCGAACCAAGTCATACTCGTACAAAAAAAAATCCAAAACTAACGCCAAAATTTCCGCAAAATTGACCTCTACATATAGTTCAGTACAGCTCTAAATAAAACTATGTAGCTCTAAATGAACTATGTAGTTCATTACAGCTCTAAATAGAGGTCAATTTTGCGGAAATTTTGGCGTTAGTTTTGGATTTTTTTATGACTTGGTTCGGTACAGCTGTGAGCCCTCTAAATATGAAAGATATCCGATCATTTTGTAGTGCCAATGTTTAATCAAACCACTAGATCATTATACCCAAGGCACTGCTATGGATGTCTCGATCAAAGCCAATATAAAGAAATACGTAGAAATTCAACGATGAACAGGTATAGAAGAGATCCAGGTTCTCTTCCGATCGTGTTTCGAAAAATCTATTAAGAATTCTATGCAGCTATTGAAAACAATACCAATAAGTTATCAGAGATGCCTATGACCTGTTGCAAGACCTCCACAGATCTGGCTTGATGAAGCAAACGAAGAGAAGAGAAGAAAAGAGCGCCGGCTTCTATTAGGAAGAAAAAAGCACGACTCAGTCGCACGAACTTGCTCTTATGTAATATACTAAAAATTATAAAAATGATTTTTTTTTAGAGAAAAATGTTCATAAGCATACAATTAATTTTTTTAATCTCTTTTAATAATAATAGATAAAAACAGAGTGCAATGTGATTTCTTAAGCAAATATGAATTTATTCAAGAACAAAAATTATAAGTCGTAGTAACAATTTTTCAAAAAAATATGCTTTTGTATAAAAAAATTTAAAAACATTTAAAAAAAAATAATGGTATGCCAACTGCGAGTTTAATTTTTTTTAAATAAAAATTAAATTAAAAAAAAATTGTTTTTGAGTTTTGAAATGCAATGTTTTTCAAACTTTCTAGAAACGTCTCTACAAAAAATTTCATTAAAATCCATTGTGCCCATAGTGAGAAATTTGAACTTCAAAAAAAAATATTTCTATGATAGGTACAGTCAGTAATATCTTAATGTCAATTTTTTTTTATTGAATTATAAATAGTAATAATTAATGCAAAGAAAAAATTCTTATCAAAATTCTAGGTCCCGTTTTTGATAAAAACACGATTTTCGAGAACCATTTTTTAACATTTGTATCGTGGGTATCGTACTAAAAAACTTTTAACTGCAAAATTTTAGGGCAATCGAGCTTTGGGTTTTCGAAATATTGAGTTTAAAAAAAATGTGTGCATTTTTTAAAAACCCAAAAAATATAATTTTTGAAAATTTGAATTTACAATACTATCCAAGCATTTGGGGAGCTTTAGCATACAAAAATATCAACATCGGATTTAACGTTCTTGAGAAAATCAGAAACAAAAATACCAATAATTACCCTTGAGCCAAACTTCGGACGTACAGTTCAGAGATTCTTTCTTTAGCCGCACTACACGAATGTGGAATGCTTTAACCGACTCTATATTTATCTCCCATTATAATATTCGGACATTCAAAACTAATGTGCATCGGTATCTCCATTTAAATCCTCTCCTACTTTTCTAAAACTTTCGCACTGTGATAAAACATTTTAGTGCGTGAAAACTATAAAAAAAATCTAGCTTTAACTAAATGAATTTTGAAAGTTTTTTAAAAAATTTGTGAACCAGTTTTTCAGAAAAAAATATATATATAAGATTTCTTAAATAAAATCGTATACCATAAGGGTATCTTATTTTTGGTTTTAGAAGAATAAGAAAAAAACATGTGGGGGAGGGGGAAATTTAAAAATGCTATTTACCAAGTTAAAAAGCGGGCGCTTATTGCTTAATCTTAATTTTGAATATCCCTAACAACATTCTACTTTTATTTATTTTTAATCTCAATTGTTTGTAGAAATTATTAGATTAGATTTTATTGTCCTAGGAATTTAATTTCAAAGAATTTTGAATATCGATACCTTCCCGTAAGAATGTATTAAGCGACATTTTTAAAATTGTTGAGGAAACGAAAAAAACGTCTCATTTAGTTATTTTTGTGTGTATTTTATTGGACGAAACAAATTTAAAAATGTCGCTTAATACATTCTTACGGGAAACAAATCTGTTTCGTCCAAAAAAATACACAAAAAAACAACTAAATGAGACATTTTTTCGTTTCCTGGACAATTTTAAAAATGTCGCTTAATACATTCTTACCGGAGGGTATCGATATTTTCTTAAGTTCGAGAAACCCTCTGACTAAGTTTCGAGAAAAAATCAAGAATAAGCAACTATCATGTTTTCGAAGTTTTTTTTTTTTATTTTGTTCTTCACATAAGTATACAAATTTACCCTTACCGTCAGTGTCCACTCATGAGAGAGTTTACTGTTATTAGTTTGTTTGAAGCATAAGTTGGCCTTGGCATTTCCCATTTGAAATAGTTTATTCAAGAGAAAAACATCATTATGAATCATTTGATATTTTTTAGCTGCAGATAATTAAATTATTTAAACCGTATGGTCTGGAAGAAAAACGGAGATAAAATTAAAGCGACCAATGCGTTCAGTGGAATAATTATATGTAAGGTGATTAATTTAAAAAAATGTTCTAAATTTCAGTTTCCTTCCTGAACATTAATATGACTTGACCATTTACATACTTACGAGCATACGCACATATAATATGTACTACAAATGTGTTTTCGAACCTTTCAAAAATACTCTTAAATATTTAGTATTAATGTTTACTTTAATTACTTGCACAGCCATTTCGTATTATGCCTGTCAATCATTGAGAGCAAAATAATGCTCATCATAAATATTGAAAATGGCCCATAATTAGATTGTTTCTGGAAATTAAAACAAATAATGTTTATGAATCTGAAATCTTTCGCGCGCAAGCAGCTAAATTATATTTATTCTAAATTCCACATCGATACTGTAAATATATACATATATAAAATAGGGTGGGTCAAAAAAATCAAGTATTGTTTTTTTTGGATCCGACACATGAAAACTAGTTCCTAGGTACCTGTAGAAAGTACTTACCAAATATTAGCTCTTAATATTAACGGGAAGAATATGCTCATCATAGTTTTCCATTTTCAATTTAGTATCATATAAAAATGGTCATATCTTATCACCAATAGATCGTTTAACCAATCGCATAGTCAATATTTGTAGGAAATTGAACGCTCTACAAAAATGGTCTTACATATTTTTTTCATTAATCCAACCATTTAAAAGATATTCAACGTCAAAGATTGAAGTATTTTAAGGAAAATAACTTTTTCGTTTTTAATTTTGTAACTTAATAAAAAATTATTATTGTCAAATGAGTTTCAATTATTTCTATAGGAAATTGAACGCTCTACAAAAAAGATCTCTGGAGTTAATCGATTACTCTAGCCATTCAAAAGATATTCGCAGTAGAATTCCAATGCCTACTGATTTTAGTAGTTTTTCAATAAATATTCCCAATTTATCCAGTTCATTTATGAATTTGGACAATATTCATGAGAATTTGAGTTTATTTCGATAGAATGACGGTTTGCAAGCGATATCTTATCTTTTGTTTTAGAATATATGTTTTTTGAATCAATTTTTTAACGATATTTTCTTTTTATAACTTTTATTACAGTTTAGGATTGTTATTTAATATTTTTCAACGGGTTTATTTAAAATGTCATTTAAATTCCTTTTTTCCACAGAATTTGGAGAATTTGAAAATTTAATTTCGAATGTTGGTAGTTCTGTTACTCAGTACTTGTCATACTAGCGCCATCTGTGGTTTCAGGTTATTTCTATGTTTCCCCTTATATTTCTACATTGCATACATAGTTTTTGGAGCTCTGAGTTGTCTTCTTGTTTATAACTAAAACCAATTATCAAACAGCTGAGTTTTAATATATTATTGATTAATGCGATTCGGATTCTAATCATCTAATATGAATAAAGAAATCCCTTTAATTGGCATACCGATGTCGAAAATTCTTGAACGGAAATTACCAACAGTGAAAAGGTTATGTGTGTATTTTTTTCATCAACTTAATATCCTTAAATATTCTGTGAAACAATGTGCTAAAAATGTAGCAGATCAGGTTATAGAGCTATGGAGAAAAAATGATATTCCGACTTTTAGTAATGATAATGTAGTGAAAAGAATTCTTCGATGTCATAACAAATGGTTAAGGATTAAAAAACTGCACGCGTAAAAAATCGCCAGCACAAAAAAAGAAAGAACCAATCAAAATGTTATTCGATATTGTTGATCAGAAGTCTTTAAAAGTGCTCGATGACCGAATTAAAGACTTATATTTGAATCAAATTTGAATCATTTTGTATCAATACTGTATTAAATTATAAAATGTCATGTGGTGAAATAGAATTTTTTTTCTGCTGACATGTTAAATTATATTTCTGAAATAAAAACCTTCTTTTCCTGAAATAGAACATGAACTATCTTAAAATTCAAAAATTAACTGGATAAATTGGGAATATTTATTGAAAAACTACTGAAATCAGTAGGCATTGGAATTCTACAGCGAATATCTTTTGAATGGCTTGAGTAATCGATTAACTACAGAGATCTTTCTTGTAGAGCGTTCAATTTCCTATAGAAATAATTGAAACTCATTTGACAATAATTTTTTTTTATTAAGTTACAAAATTAAAAACGAAAAAGTTACTTTCCTTACAATACTTCAATCTTTGACGTTGAATATCTTTTAAATGGTTGGATTAATGAAAAAAGTATAAAAGACCATTTTTGTAGAGCGTTCAATTTCCTACAAATATTGGCTATGTGATTGGTTAAACGATCTATTGTTGATAAGATATGACCATTTTTATATGATACTAAATTGAAAATGGAAAACTATGATGAGCATATTCTTCCCGTTAATATTAAGAGCTAATATTTGGTAAGTACTTTCTACAGGTACCTAGGAACTAGATTTCATGTGTCGGATCCAAAAAAAACAATACTTGATTTTTTTGACCCACCCTAATATAAAACAAATGGCATTGGCAAAAAAGCCAACGTTTTAAGCAAAAAGTATAGCCTTGCTATTCATATGAATGTACAGATGAGTTCGAAAATATGTTAATATTATGCATAGATTTGTATCAAAGTGTTTTCGAAAAGAAAGAAACTGATGACAAAATCGTATAAAAATAACAAAACCGATAGGTACATTTATATTTATTTAAAAAATCTTTGTTCTTTTTTCTTATAAATAGAAATTAAGTTATTTAAGATATTACACAAATTCAACGACTGAAAAACTTAATCTGATTTCATTTTCAAAAACATACAAACTAAAAGTTCTTTAACATTATGCTTAGCAAAATATTTATGTTTATTATCAGGAACGTAAGAAACTAAAATATCTTTGATTTGATTATTATTTCAAAAGATCTATCGTCGTTTTCCTCTGAATTTATTTTTTATTGGTTTTCCAGGATTGTTGGTGCTTTTTGTCGGCCTAGATGTCGCTGCCGATTCATTCGTACTTTCCCCTAAAATAATAAAAGGAAAATAGTTTAACAATATTTTAATATCTTCTGAAAGCATTGCTCAGTAATTTATAATTAAAAATAATATTTGTATGTATGCATAGAAGGGTTTGAAAATTGAAAATGAAATTAATTTTGGAACGACCGACGCTGTATTTTGATTTTCTCTTTATTTGCTCTCTTCTAAATACGTAAGACGTTTAATAAAATAATAAATCAGTTTCTTAGCAATTTAAGATTGAAATATCTCCTTTAAAATAAATAAAACTCATCTTCTTTTCGAGCGATCCAAAAGAATTCTAGTATTCTAGTTCTAGGTCAACCATTTTCTGGATGACATAATAAATGATAAGAAAACAAAAGACATTTTGGGAACTTATACGTGATGTGAAGTTGGCATTAGTGAAAATCATGTTGAGAGGTTTCATCCAACACAAGTGGAAACGGTTGACTAAAATAATGGTTGACGACATGTGGAACCAAATAATTTCTAATTCCGAAGCTCACAATAGAAAAAAAAAGAAAATCTCTTCACTTCTGATACATAGGGGAAAAATTTTAGTCCAATAAGTACGATGTTTACACTGTGATACGAGGTTAAAACGACGATTTTGCAAATTTCAATCGGATTTAACATCATACTTTTTCCAACATTTTATTAAAGTTCAAATCATCGGATTACCTTTTTTATCTTTTATTTATCGTGTTGTTATGTATCGAAAAAGGTTTACTTAGTTTTCTGAACAAATTGTCATTGTTATAGAAATGTATAAAATTAGTAAAGAGTTAGTTAGCTGCATTAAAATTTGCAGTTTAAAATGTTACGCGTTATAAAAGTGTCAATATATTTATTGTAAGGTTATATCAAAGATATATTTTTTTTGATGTTGTTACACAGTCTTATTTTTACTCCATTCTTCCAGAACCTCATAAACATGTCCACATAATTTGGTTTTGTATATTTGTACTAATCGAAAGGTAGATCTGTCTTTAATTCGACTAAAATAAAATGTAGGACTGGGTCGCACGAACTTGCTTCTATGTAATAGACTAGGAATTTTAAAAACGAATGTTGTTAGAGAAAACTGTCCATAAGGATAAAATTAATTTTTTAATTTCTTTTATTAGTAAGAAACAAAAACAGAATGCTATGTAAACATGAATTTATGCAAGAACAAAAATTATAAGTCGTTGTAGTTTTTTTTTTTTTAAAAATAAGCTTTTATATAAAAAAATTTTAAAACATTTTTAAGAAAAAAATTTGGTACGCCAACCTTAAGTTTTTTATTATGGTTCAAATAAAAATTAAATTTCCAAAAAAACAAATTGAGCCGTTATTGAAATATCGAATTTTACAAAAAAAAAATAATTTTTTTTTCAAAAATTCATAAATTACTTTTTTTTTTTAAGTTTTGAAATGCAATGTTTTTTAAACTTTTTAGAAGCATCTCTATACAAAATTTGATTAAAATCCGTTATGTCGATAATGAGTAATGTACAAGCTGTAATATCTTAATTTCATTTTTTTCATTAAATTAAAGATCGTAAAAATTAATTGAAAGAAAAAATTCTAGGCGCCGCCGCCGCACTAAGGAGCATTTAGCCTCAAAACCCGGACAAAAGTCCAAAAATTAAAATATGGTGGATGCGCCGCCCTAATTTTCCTAGGATGAAGTCAACACAATGTTCTATCAGAATACGGTTTTAAAATGAGTCATACCTCCGCCACTTCGCCCTGCGGGTAGTCGAAAGATAGAATTTTTTCTGTTCATGAATAATTTTGTTGAAAATTCCGTTTGTTTTTTAAGTTTAGTGTGTTCAAGATATATATAAAAGTGAAGTGCAAAAAAAAAGTGATGGATCTTGGAGGATAATGTATGTACTTAATTTATATGTGTTATTTGGTACATTATGTTAAATATTTTTTAATTTTCTGGTGCAAACACTGACATCAGCACATAAAAAAAAGAATTTTCGTTTGTGTTTTTTTACAAGTAAGTGTTTTTGTTTATGTTCCGAGGGTGGTCGAGTTAAAGTTCTTATATCCTAATAAAATATAAATTATATACATATTACAACTGCAAAAATATCCCCCCCCGATTTCCCCCTAAAAATTAAAAAAAAAATTAAGTTGACAAGTTTTTTTCAATAACTTGGCTTTCTTGTGGAGTTTTGTTTCCTTTTGTACAGCATGATTAAGATACCTCGACAAAGATTATTTATGCTTTTTAAACAAAGTACAGCAAAAAATTTAAATGATATATAGTGACATTTATGGAACAAAAGCTTCAAGAAATTATGAAATGTCCCCAAATTCAATTTCAAACATTAAACCACGATTTAAAACATGTCAACATTGAAATATTTTCCTTTTTGTTCATGTTATCTTATTTTTTTAAGTTTATGTTAAGTTAACAATGATCCTTTCAAAATACATATAATTCATGTGTTTTAAGCTATTTTCAATTAAAAAATCGCTTAAGTAATTTTGTCCGGTTTTTGAGGCTAAATGCTCCTTAGTGCGCCGTTTTCGAGAAAAATACGATTTTTGAAAACCATTTTTTAACATTTGTATGTATAATTTTTAAGTAAGATAATTTTTTTTTCTGACATCTTGTAGATTATATTGAGAAACTATTTTGTATCAAGTTTTAAAAAAAACTAACATGGGGTTTTCGAAATATTGAGTTTTGAAAAAAAAAATTAATTTTTTTCTTAAAAATCAAAAAAAAAAAATGTTTTGAAAATTTGAATACACAATTCTATTCAAGCTTTTGGGGAGGTTTAGCAAAAAAATTATCAAAATCAGTTGTACCGTTTTTGAGAAAATCGAAAACAAAAAAAAGGTTCTTTGGGGGGTACCCTCAATAACCATTTTTCGGAATTTGTTTTTTAACCATTACCTTGTATTTTTATTTTTTAAATCTGTCGTTTTTGAAAAAAAAAAATATTTATAAAATTTCGAAAAAAATCGTATGGTAGGTACTGTTATTTTTGGTCTTAAAAAAAAGTTGTGGGGGGGGGGGGTTAAATTAAAAATGATATCTGCAAAGTTTGAAGAAAATCGGCGCAGTCGTTTAGGCTGTAGTCGAACCGACAGACAGATAGACAGAATTGCGAGACCCACTTTTTTAGTCTTCGCTATCATCGTAATGTCAACTTTGATCAAAATCTCGAGTTCGATTGCATAACTTGCCTTATAGTACCTATAAGTCGTAAGTAAAAATAAATGGCCAAAGAATTATTTTTGATTTTCTAGAAAATATTTACTACGAGTAATTTTAAACTGAAGCTTTCGTCTTCCTCAATTTGTATAAGAAAATTCCAACTCGATATTTGACAGAAGTCTGACAATATGATGAAAACGAACACTAAAATGTGGGTCACGCATTTATAACTGTCTGTCTTTAACTCGGGCTGACCATAAACGGCTAAAGTACTTCTCTTCGTACTTGCGATTTAAACTTTTATTTCCACTAAAAGAGGAATAATAGTGCGATATCTTTCTTAAAAACAATTTTTTAAGAATTTAGTAAATACATGTTGTACATATGTATGTTTATGTTTTTGTCTGTCAATGTACATAATATGTATGTACATACATTTTGGAACTGATTTTAAACTGATTTTCCAATGGGTTTAAAACTTTAGACATACATACATACTGTAACTTTGAAATGGATACACCACGTTTTTATTGAGAAGGAGTTTTTCGGGGTAATTTTGTTTCACATTTTTCATTTCGCCAATTTTTATTTTGAATATGGTTGCTTCGCTTTTTGTTAAATTACGAGATGAACAAAATAATTGTGAATATGGCAAAGTGAGGAAGGACGAAATGCTATGCTCCCGCTTTTAATAAACTCAATTTCTTGTTCTCAAAACAAAATATAATTTTTTAAATGAAAAACAAAATAATATAAGCATGTATAAACATCGTTTTTAAACCAGCCTCAAAATCATTAAATAATTTCTCCTAGCCCCATAAAGACTTATGTATATCCGATACATATTGAACTCAAACATTTATGATTGTATATTTCTATTAGCTATGAAAATACTTTTAAGAAAGATTTAAAACGAAAAACGTTGGGCGCGTGCAATAGATAATATCCATTAATACTCGTAGCTCTCCTAATTCACTAACAATGCTTGTGTAGCAAAAATAAATGTTATGAACTATGGGAAAACAACCAACAACACTCAACAAGAAGGAGAATTTGCATGGTATTAGGGATCAAGGCGGTATTGTATCTTCTACTTTTTTAGTCTATTTTTAAAACTTTATTACAAAAATGAATTCAAATAATTATTAGGTACTCGTATTTAAGAAAAAGGCCCATACTATATTTTGAATTTTTTTTTTGAATCCTTAATCATATGCAATATGGTACACAGTGGCAGGTAAATATTGTTTCTTACAAGCTATAGAAATAGTTACAAATTTACTTACTCACCTTTTATAAAATCTTCATTTTCCGCAAAGGCATGAGTGAGACCTCTTTTCTCTTGGTTAACGGCTTGATAGTTCTTTAATATTGATGTTGGATGAAAGCCGTAAGCACCACACAAATCAGGGGAACCTATAAATATTAAATGGAACAATACAACATATTTGGTTTAAAAGACAAAATTAAACATCTCATAACACACACCGACTGGGCTAAAGAACAAATCTTCAGCAGAAGTAGCAGGAGTGACAAATATTTCTTCAAAAATTTGTCATAACATTACACATTTAGCATAGATAGAGGTACAGGGAAGAAAAGGCGAAATATAAAATACCATTAAACCAGGTTTGTGTGGAAAAAATTAAAAAAAAAAAAAATTGAATACCTGATTGAATATGTTTCTGGTCGCCATTTAATTTCTCAATTTGCTGCTCTTTCCCGTTCTCAGTGATGTCCTTACTTGTTGGTCCTTTGCAATCATTTTCAAGCTCTAAAAACAAAACATTCGACTCAAAATTGAAAATAATATTCGAATTAGAACAATGGATGTAAAAGTTTGCCAGGCAAATCAATTGTTTCTTTTGTAAAATCAAAAAAAAAATAGTTTAAGACAAAAATGCATATTATATTAACTATGTTTTTATTTCCTTGTAGTTTTGAAATGAAATGTTAATTTATTGATATCGATAACAATTGTACTGCACATAGCTAACTTAATGCAAATTGTATGACATTGGGTATGGAATGCAAATGACGATGAAAAAAATTCAATACTTTTGGACATAAACATACGAGTACATAATGTAGATGGAAATTGTGTGATAGAATTTAATTTAGTATCCATTACCGGACTGCTCTTGATGATGTGGATTGTAGTCTTTAGACACATTTAGATCTTCAGAGTTTTCAAATTCTAATCTGTTTGTAATTGTGTCTTCATCGTTGTCGACAGGTTCTTGTTTGATTTCCTGAATCGGAAGCGGCACAGGCTCATCCTTTATTGGTTTTGGCATTATCTTGGGTTTTCGGAGTTTTGTGTCTGAATGTTCGCCATTTTCTTTGGCCTCCATACTTAATTCGTGACTTTCAACACTTATATTGCCGTTTGTGATGGGAACATTTGAATCCGTGTTCTAACGGCGAAGTATTGGTAACGAATTAACTTTAATAATTTTGGCAGATATTTTTACAAAAATAATGTTTTACTTACAGCATTTCTAGTAAACTGATTCAATTCACTTTCGGGATATTCCTCTTCGTTGTTCTTGTCTTCAAAGGAAGTGGCAGTTGTTGTTGATGATGATGAAGTATCTGCATCATTCAAAGCAGAGCTGGGTGGAACAAAATCAGAATCATCGTCTTCGTTGCTGTCATCACCGTATTTGTCGAGTATTTCATTTAATGTTAATTCATGATCGGAAATATCTTCATCTTCAAAGTATTGATTTTTGGATGAATTATGGTTTTGTTGTGTCTTTAAAAGATTAAAATATATATCGATACACATGAGTAGCACTTTTATTTTTGATAAGAACATGTATGTATTTTAAATAATGTATCGGGTGATTTCCATACCGATTTTTTTTTCTTGAATGCATAAATTGGATTTTATAATACATTATTGGATCATCTCGAGCCCTAACCGCAAAATAATCGTAAGCAACAAAATATAAGTTGCCTAGGGAACACATTGATTTGGTTCTTGCTGAGCAAGGAAACTTACTGGCCGAGCATTGAGTATTACTAACAATACCTTCATTGAAAGCAAATCATTATTCCGATTGTATTTAATACTCAAAAAAAAAATATGTTTTAATATGTTGTCATTAAAATTAGCATAACGATAAAGGCTCGATAAAATTAATTTATCAAAAAAAATCAAGCGACAGAAATAACGAAAGCTTGAAATACAGATTTAAAAGAGTGCAGTAACAGATTTAAAAGAGTGCAGTAAAAGGCCTAGGAGAAGGACTTTTTCTCCAAATACCTACACAAGCTTTGGTGACTCTACCAGTTTCAGCAAGTGCACTGTTAATTGAGCAATTGGGGTGGCCGTGGCGCGATGGATGTGTGCTCGCCTGTGAACCTCATGATCACAGGTTCGGTCCCTGCAGTCGTCTATGTCGTTTTAAATTCCATTAAAAACCTTCTAAAATTGTCGTCAATGGATTGCTGGTTTACTCATTACATGTTGTTCAGGCATAACACTAACAACATGTAATTGAGTTAAACTAGTATGCCCAACAAGGATGAACACGAATAAAACAATGTGAATTATAAGCGACATAGAAATAAGACACGGCATTCTCCGCTTTAGTTCAGCCGCCATCCCTGGAGATAAAATATCTGAGACAACAACCTTCAGTCTCAAAACATCGTGCCACACATCTTTCCTATCCTTCTTTCTCTTCCTTAACTTCACGCCCGCACTGTGTTCAAACATTTAAAGGGTAATCATAATCCCTTGAGCGCGAGTAGATTATAAAAAAAAAAATTGAAATCTACACTAGTTTGTTGTTTGATTTATTTTTTGTTTAGAATGGTAGACGATTGAATTTATTTCTGTGAAAATCATTCTTTCCTACTATGATACCTCTCTGATACCTCCCTATAATAACGAACATTTAGGCCAGGCACGCACATTCAATTTTTTTCGCAACTGTTTAGTTGCTTAAATGAAACAACTAAAAAGTTTGTGTTTTGACACAAGCTAAAGGATTGCCTAAAATTAATTCGCAACAGTTGAGCTGTTTTCTATAAGCTCAAGAGAGAAAAGAGTGTGAGCGTGAGTAAAGAGTTGCCAGTGCGCGGTACTCTATCAACTGGTGATTAAACTATTTGATTTCGATCACAGTTGTTACTTGTTAGTGTGCGGTTAGCCTTAAACTGTAAGACTGTATATGGTGGACTTCTTGATAAAAGTAATGTTAGTTTACTCAAAACTTGTATTCTTTATAGCACGAAACCAATACCATATATTAAATGTATTGAAGAATAAAAATAAATTACCTTTTTTGCTCCTGAACTTCCGGCTTCTTCAAGGACATCTTGACTCACAAAAATTTTATGAGTATCTTCATCTAGTTTTGGTCGACATATAGCCATTGACAGTATTGATTTAAGCCTTGATAATATACCACCTCTCTGTATTTGGTCTTGGGCTTGTTCTCGTTTTCCAATTTCTTTCATTCCATTGATTCTAATTGCTCGCAGTTTTCGCCTTCGGGTTTGAATAAAGTAGACAACATCGCTTGGAACTAAAGGTGCATTACCAATAAAAAGTCCTGCTATTGAAATACTAATTCGAACTAAGCGCAACATCAGTATCAACGCAATGAATGGTATCCAAGGCAAAGGTCGCTCCAATGGTGTACTTGATTCGTTTTTATCTTCTTTTGAGAATAACAAACAATGAAATAATGGTACCATAAATATCATTATATGCAACTTATTGAAATAAATATCGTTATAAAAAAAACACCGTGCTATCTATAAATTTATTCTTAGCAGTTATATTTATCTTCAATTAATCAATTTATCTTCAATAAATCAATTCTAAACTTACTTTTTGGGGGCAAGCTCCATTTGGCTGTGTCTTCAATTAATTTCAAAAGCCTATCAGTTTTTCCTGTAACATACTGTCCGACGTATGTACCAGCGAATTTTTCTGCCATTGCATATATTTTGTCGTAAAGTGGACCATTTATATAATCTGATTCTTCAACTTCATCAACATCAATGTCTTCATCTTCGCGATCAAGGCGCTGAATAGTATCTACTCCACTCATTTTCATTTAGAGTAAATACACGTTTAATCCAATAAACCCAGCAGTCGAAAGTCTAGAAATATTATAAGCAAGCAAAAATATAAAACTTAAATAAAAATTCTCTTAAGTCCTTAAAATTGTGTTGTTATTGTCTTAAGCTTATTCTTAAGTTTTGGTTTGTTAATAATTAAAAAAAAACATATTTCCGGTATATTTTAGAGAGTTATCACCATCAGTAGGACAAATGTCAAGTTTGTTTACTTCTTCCTCGATTCCAAAGTGACGCATTGTTATATTTAATGTGTTCTTTTAATGTTAATTGAAATTCCAAAAAAAAACCTTATTGAATTGTATATCTGTAGTTATATAAACTTCCGTTCTTGGTAATTATTATATGTATGATTACCACCTTGCTTAAGAAATTAAAACGTTACTACTTAAGCTATTGTCCTATGAACAATACCTTAAATAAACGAAAAGCAATCTTAACTTTACTGTAAATAAAAGGCTCACAACATACTGGCTATATTTCAATATTTAAAAAACGCAATATATTTCCATTATCATAAAAGCATCAAGTTCAAAACCACAAATACTTTACACTTTAGACTCGTTTATATTGCCATCCAAATCTAAAATCGATAATCTACCACCAGTTATACAATTTTTTTGCTGACTAAATCAAATTGAATACTGCTTAAATACAAATTAGTCACTATTAACCTGTGAGAAGCTAATCGCAGACTAAAAATAATGCAGGCCGTTATTGCACATTCTACAAATTTGTATAACCGGCAAAATGATAAGTAATGCCGGGAGTAAACATTATAACGGGTGATTTTTTTGAGGTTAGGATTTTCATGCATTAGTATTTGACAGATCACGCGGGATTTCAGACATGGTGTCAAAGAGAAAGATGCTCAGTATGCTTTGACATTTCATCATGAATAGACTTACTAACGAGCAACGCTTGCAAATCATTGAATTTTATTACCAAAATCAGTGTTCGGTTCGAAATGTGTTTCGCGCTTTACGTCCGATTTATGGTCTACATAATCGACCAAGTGAGCAAACAATTAATGCGATTGTGACCAAGTTTCGCACTCAGTTTACTTTATTGGACATTAAACCAACCACACGAATGCGTACAGTGCGTACAGAAGAGAATATTGCGTCTGTTTCTGAGAGTGTTGCTGAAGACCGTGAAATGTCGATTCGTCGCCGTTCGCAGCAATTGGGTTTGTGTTATTCGACCACATGGAAGATTTTACGCAAAGATCTTGGTGTAAAACCGTATAAAATACAGCTCGTGCAAGAACTGAAGCCGAACGATCTGCCACAACGTCGAATTTTCAGTGAATGGGCCCTAGAAAAGTTGGCAGAAAATCCGCTTTTTTATCGACAAATTTTGTTCAGCGATGAGGCTCATTTCTGGTTGAATGGCTACGTAAATAAGCAAAATTGCCGCATTTGGAGTGAAGAGCAACCAGAAGCCGTTCAAGAACTGCCCATGCATCCCGAAAAATGCACTGTTTGGTGTGGTTTGTACGCTGGTGGAATCATTGGACCGTATTTTTTCAAAGATGCTGTTGGACGCAACGTTACGGTGAATGGCGATCGCTATCGTTCAATGCTAACAAACTTTTTGTTGCCAAAAATGGAAGAACTGAACTTGGTTGACATGTGGTTTCAACAAGATGGCGCTACATGCCACACAGCTCGCGATTCTATGGCCATTTTGAGGGAAAACTTCGGAGAACAATTCATCTCAAGGAATGGACCGGTAAGTTGGCCACCAAGATCATGCGATTTGACGCCTTTAGACTATTTTTTGTGGGGCTACGTCAAGTCTAAAGTCTACACAAATAAGCCAGCAACTATTCCAGCTTTGGAAGACAACATTTCCGAAGAAATTCGGGCTATTCCGGCCGAAATGCTCGAAAAAGTTACCCAAAATTAGACTTTCCGAATGGACCACCTAAGACGCAGCCGCGGTCAACATTTAAATGAAATTATCTTCAAAAAGTAAATGTCATGGACCAATCTAACGTTTCAAATAAAGAATCGATGAGATTTTGCAAATTTTATGCGTTTTTTTTTTTAAAAAAAGTTCTCAAGCTCTTAAAAAATCACCCGTTACAAACATTTTTGATAAGACACCGTGCTCTTTCGTATTTTAAATTATGTGGTATCATAAAATAGATTTCTGTGAGCTTTAACAATACATATTCCCAAATATCTATCGAGTAAGATTATAACAAATAAATAATTAGCTAATTTCTAATTCTATCTGTCCGGACTTTAAGACCTTCATATTATACTTATTGGTAAAAGTTTGTTATTAAACATTTGAATAACCTTGAGTGTTTGTACCGAGAAAATGCATTAACTAAGACCGTGATTTGAATTTGAGTGAAAGCTCACAGAAGCGATAGATTACTAAAATAATAATTATATAATGAATTGGATTATGGAAAATTTCAAATTTAATTTCAAAATTAAAGTAGAATGAACACTAAAATAAATCTTCACCTACGATTTTGGACTTTTGACCTTTGATTAAAATTTTATTAAAACGCAAAGACTCCGTACGTATAAACTCAATTTTGGAATTTCTTTTCAATTCTCTGTTACTTATTTGCAAAATAAGGAAAATATATATCCGCAGCATTAACATAAACTTTTAATTTGCGAATATTGTAATAGGAGGAAAAAAGTGTGAGTTAAGGAATTGCACGTTAAGGTGGATCTATTAAAGAAAAGATTTCTGTACTGATAAGTTCGAGGCCTGAGGTACTAAGCATTCACTGATTTTCTCCTTTTTCATAATAGTATAGTCGACTGTTTTCGATAATGACATCATCATCCATTTATATTTGCAAAGACAATGACTACCATTTCTGACGAATGTGGAAATTCTAACAATTTTCGAATCTTTCGGTGATAAAAGACCTCGTGAAGAAATGTAAGCCGCCGAGAGAAATTTTTGAAGCTTTGTAATCAGTTTTTCAGGAATCGGGACAAAAAGAAGAATCGTTAAAATATAACGAGAATGAGAGAGCTGTGAAGATAATCCCCGTGACTTGTGTCTGTGATGGTGACTGAGGAAAATGTCTAAAAGTAGAGCAATTAAAACTGATTGAGGAAATGTGTTTTTCTTCAGGGGATAACATTGGGAAATGGAAACAAAATATTGGAATCTCCATTTATTTAATATCTTTGGTCGCGAACTTATCAGCCAGCCCTTTAACATCCGAAGTTGGACTAGAGGGTAAATTGATGTTCATTCATAAAAGTAAGAGTATAATGGAGGAATTCTATAAGAGGGATTGGAAAGTGGCTATTTCACTGGAACGCTGTTTGTAAAAATAACGTTAAAATACAAATTTCTATCAACTACTAGCGGCCCGGTACGTGCTTCGCTACGTATAAAGTGAAATAATAAAACAATTTAATTGTAACATCAAATTATTCATTTATTCAAACAAAAAATATTTTATTAATTGCTAGCTATTTTAAAACTTAATCCAAAACATTTGGATAAACAATATTTTTTGTTTTTCCATATCAGTTGGAATCGGAGGGATACGCGGTATCAAACAAACTTCTCCTTTTGATTTAGCAGTTAGGATCGTAGCTTCAATCAAATTTGGCAATAACTTTTTCACTGCCAATCTGGTGCCATTACACAGTTTTGGTGGATTAATATTTCGCAACAATATAATCAAAGAACCAACTTTTAGATTCAAGCAATGCGGTGGTATACAGGCCGGTTCCAATGAAGTTAAAAATTCAATTGGATAATTCATCTTGATACATGACACTGTCAGTTGGCAACTGGAAGTTTCGCTTGAATTTGAAAATTATTGGCATTGATATGAATGTTCTTGGGTGCTAAAATGGCGCGTTTTCTCAACCAATCATAATTTCTGTAATTCTGAAGAATATTCGGAAAAACACATTCAATCAATTCATCTATCGATTGCGCAATTGTACAAAAATTGTTTGGTACAGCGATCAATCCGTTGGTACTGTCGATTTATATTTTGCCATCACCAATTTCTAACAATTGTTTTGAAAATTCATGAGCAGCTAGATCATTTTGTAGGTGAATACGCATATTAATGTTCAGTGTCAATTTTTGTACATACATATCTCCAAATAATTGATGACTTCAAACAGGCATTTATTTCATCAGCAGGAGTTGATCGAGGAATGACAGGCAATATTTGACGAAAATCCCCTGACAGTATTATCAAAGCACCACCAAAAAGCTGTTGATTACCACGTAAATCTGGTATTGTTCGATTAAATGCTTCTAGTGATTTTTTATTCGCCATTGTACACTCATCCCATAAAATAATTGACGTTAATCGCAGAACTTTTGCCATAGCAGAATTTCTAGAAATATTGCAAGTTGTAGTTTCAATCACCTGTGCATTCAATGGCAATTTTAATGTAGAGTGTGCAAAAATTGATTATCAGCGTCGGGGTATGGCAATAACGAACCAGCTTGATGATAAATCTGGCCCTGAATCTGTAACATGTATGCAATTTTAGGTAGATGTTGGATCAGAATTTTTAAAACTATCGAATACTTTATGATTCAGATTGATATAAACATGGGACAGTCCTGTTGAAGTATTTACCTTAAACGTCGGCATAAAATTATCTCTAATAATTTTAGTAGCTCCAAAAGAAGTCATTTGAAATGCCGAATTGTATAGTTCAATATGACTCAAAAAGGGATTCAACGTTTGAAATGTCCCAAAAATAAGTGAATGCAATGGTTCGGGTGGAGTTTCTATAATGCTGGCAATCTCACTTTGCCATTAGCACAACACATGCCGGGCAGGGTTCGAACCTAAATCTACTCCTACGCTCCGATTTTTCGAGATTCACTCTACTTTTTCCACACAGACAAATTGTCTTATTTATATACAAATATGACATTGTTGAAAAAAACCATTTAACCTTTGTTAAAAATTCATTCTGAATTTGTAATTTGTTTATTTTTACAAAACAATTTTTGAAAATAATACTAAGTTTTCTAATGAAACCTGTGATTTATTTTTCTTTTTTGCTAATACTATTTTTTTATGTTCATACATACATATGTATGTTTCAATTTTCCTGAAAAGTAAGGATTTTCTTTTTGTTTCGAATCTACTCCGAAAATCTTGCATTTGCTCGACTTTTTTTTCAAATTTGCTCCGACATTTTATGATTCAGGTTCGAACCCTGATGCCGGGCGTTTCACCTGGAAAGTTAGCCGCATCACAATGTGGACATTATTGCGTCCATCATTCCAATGTATCCGTACATACTATAATTAATTTGACTGTTGTAATTAAAAGCAGCACGCATCATTTCAGCCAAAGGAGCACGACGTATTCGTGATCGCCGTGAAAGATTCAGTACAGGTACAGGGTCAACAGATCTATTTCGTGCATTACGTTCACACTGCGATGCATTAGCATGTGCGCGTTCATCTGCAGTGTGTGATCGTCTTAGTAATGCCACATCATTTGCATTACGCGTTCGCCGACCTATATTTGCTCGCCCGGCTCGTGGCATTATTCCTTCACATAAAAAAGAATAAATCAAATTAAAAACAAATTGCTACATTAATAGTGGTGTATCAGTATCGCTAAAAAACTGAGAAAAGTACACGCACACATATACATAGTACATTTGAACGATTCAATTTGACAGCACAATCCATATATGAAAAAAGTTTCAATTTGACAGCAAAATCTCCACTAACAAAATGATCCGACATTTATTGAATTCATTTGTTACAAAAAATGTGATAAATGAAGAACCGCTCGACCGATTTTGTACAAACTTCACATAAACCATCTACTACATAGTCCGAACAAAGCCTAAATATTTGGTTCGGATAGGTGAGCCCGTTCTTGAGTTATAAAAACACAACGAAAAGTGGCATTGATTTTTATATATATAGATTATTCGTAAGGCCATAATCTGAATCAAATCCAATATGTTAGGAGCACATAATGTACATATATGATAATTGATACTCATATACCTCGCACAAATTAAGGCTTTGTAGATTATAGTCAAATGAGACACATTAAAACTTTTTGTCGATGTCGAATGTGTGGTCACTCCCAAAAATTGTATTTCAAAATAAATTAACCTCGAGTCCCGAATAAATATAATGAAAAGCTAAATTAGGTTCATCTATTTATAAATTGATACAAAATTATTATGTTCTTTAAATCCATAAATTAACAACAATGTTGATAAAAATTTAATTCAGGAATCAAAATTTGGTATGTAATAGATTCTTACGAAACTACTACTATCAACAAGAATTCTGTTGTCACATAGAATGTCGAATAATAGCACTCTGGTGCTCTAGCAAGATTGAGAAGGTTTCTTCTCTACTGAGTATTGCAGTTTTTCGTAAAATGTCATCATCACATTATTGAAACGATGCCAATAAAATCGTTAAATGAATCGTCAGTTGCACTTATCACAATTTTTATGACAGAGATTAAGGCAACTTGGGGAACATTAACATCAATAATGCCAAGAAAATTGAGGAAATTATGACAATTTGACGCTAGTGTACATGTCTCATTGATGATGATGACTGGTTTGATGATGAATGCAAGCTAGCGACTGAACGTAAGAATGTTGCGTACCGAGCAATGCAACAATCTCATAGAACGCGGGCACGCGAAGAGGAATATAAAGAGCTCAGAAGAACAGAAAAACGGCTTCACAGACAAAAGAAATCAGCCTGGGAGAAGAACCTAATCTGTGAAATAGAAAACAGCCGAGAGCGAGGTCCGCACCAGGCGCGGAAGTTCTACCAATCCCTCCGAAACATGACGCAGTACACACCACGCTGCACATACTGCAAGGACGGAGAGGGAAATCTGATCACCGATCCTGAAAGCATACTGGAGCGATGGGAAGTGTACTTCAATGAATTGCTAAATGGTCAGCTCACTGCAGAAGTGGAGGCTCCACTACTTCAAGAAGAATACCCTATGTTGCCGCCACCAAGCATAGAAGAGGTTGAGAAGGCTATAGGCTGGCTTAAACAGAACAAATCCCCGGGAGCCGATGGCATACCAGCCGAATTATTTCATCACGGCGGGCCAGCCTTACGTCAAGCAATTCATGATATTATAGTGCACGTATGGGAGCAGGAAGAAATGTCAGAAGACTGGCGAAAAGGCATAATATGCCCCATACATAAGAAGGGAGATGTCACAACGTGCAGCAATTATAGAGGTATCATGTCGTTGAGTACCGCCTATAAGATACTCTCCTCTATCCTACAAGACCGGATAACCCCATACGCTAAAACCGTCATCGGACAATATCAGTGTGGTTTCATTCCAGGCAAATCAACAACTGATCAGATCTTTACCCTTAGGCAGGCGATGGAAAAATGTCTAGAATTTAACATCCCAACATACCATCTGTTTATAGACTTTAAGGCCGCCTATGATAGCATAGCCAGGGTAGAACTTTACAAAGCCATGAGAGAATTCGGCATCCCAAATAAATTGACACGACTATGTAGGTTGACCATGACCAACGTTACAAGCCAAGTAAAAATAGCCGGATTGCTATCCAGACCAATCAAAATCTTTAATGGACTCCGACAAGGGGACGGTTTGGCCTGCCTCCTCTTCAACCTGGCGTTGGAGAAAGCAATCCGTGACTCTGGCACGGCAACAAGAGGGACCATCGTCAACAGGTCCAGCCAGTTACTAGCTTACGCAGACGACATTGACATCATCGGAAGAACCGAACAAGCTGTACACGATTCCTTCATCCAGATCGAGCAGGCGGCACAAAATCTGGGGCTGCACATTAGTGAAGGTAAAACAAAGTACATGGTGGCGTCGAATGCGAGAGGAACAGTTGGTCAAACAATCAAGGTTGCGGAGCACGAATTTGAAGTGGTGCAATCCTTTAAATACCTTGGGTCAATAGTAGCAGCCGATAACAATATAGAAGAAGAAATACGCGGGCGGCTTCTCAAATCCAACAGAGCCTACTATAGTCTGTCAAAGCTTTTCAAATCCAGAAATCTCACCATAACTTCAAAACTGCTGCTGTACAGGACCATGGTCCTGCCAGTACTCACATATGAATCCGAGACTTGGGTGCTTAGCAAAAGGCACTCCGATCTCTTAGCTGCGTTCGAGAGAAAAGTCTTAAGGAGAATTGTTGGCCCCATATGTGAGGAAGGACGATTCCGGAGACGGTACAATCATGAATTGTACGCAATCTACCTAGAAGCAGATATCGTGACAAAAATTAAGCTCGGTAGACTCCGGTGGGCAGGGCACCTAGCTCGCATGAGCGAAGAGGAACCTGCTCGGAAAGTTCTTTGTGGTACATTCTATGGTAGACGACAGCGTGGTAGACCATGCTTGCGCTGGAGAGATGGCGTAGACCAGGACGCCCGAAGCCTTGGGGTGCGCAACTGGATGGCGTCGGCTAGAGACCGGGATAGGTGGAGAGACTTGTTGAAAGAGGCCAGGACCAGAACCCGGTTGTCGAGCCGATGATGATGATGTACATGTCTCATTAGTCAAAAAAATTGTTGCCACAAACCCATTTACAAAAATGAAGTGTATATTTTTCTGGCACCGAAAACCTTCATATTTCTTTCAGGATGCTATAAAAGATTTTCTTGACCGCTATCGGGAAATGTTGGAAAAATTTCCTGTGCCCAAGCTGGATCAATTAGGCCTACACAGGCATGTGGTTTCAATAAGTCCATGCCACATCTCTCAAAGCTGGTCTTATGATGCAAATTTTATCAGTAGTGATATCGACTGGCCTCCACGATCCCCTGATTTGACGCCTCTCGATTTCTTCCTGTATGGGTACTTGAAAGAAAAGGTTTACATTAACAAACCGCGCCGCCGCCAGGGGAGCCCACTTGACCGACATCATATTGCATACATAATGTTATAGACCATTTAATCAATAAATGAAATTTGAATATAAAAAAGGATCTTGTATAAAAGTTATCGAAAAAAGAATTGGCCTGGAAGATTAAACGCATCCTGTTCACACGAATAGCGAATTTTAGAAATGGCAAATTGATGGACAACATTATCCTTACAAGTATTTACACATTTATACTCTCAGTTACCATTGTCAGATTATTTTTTTTATTTATAATTTGTGGCATTTTGTAAATCGTGCTCTTCCACTCCCACGAGTTTATGGTGGAACGTGGTAAATTTTGATACATATTATAGTGATACATATACAAGAGCTTACAAAATCCCATATAATATGACAATTAATGGGTACAAAAAATTGCAAGATAATGGACTAAAGCTAGCATGAGTTTAAGTAATGTCTGAGAGTTTATAATTTATTATACATTTTTATAGATGTAAACGATAATAATTCCAAACACATTTTACTATCTACCGAGTGGGTCAATTTAATTCATTACCAAAAATCACTCCTCAACCTCCGACAAAATGGTGATTCATGGATACAATATTGCCAGTTTAGGATAACCAGATGCCAGGAACCACATAGAGATTCCCTCCGCACTTTATCTGATTGCATTCAAGCAAAGATCACAAGACAAAAACAATAAATATAACATTTTTTATAAACCTACGGTTAATTTCACTAAGAAGTTTTGTCTGCGATTTAAGTTATCAGTGCTTTGCTGATCCAAAGAGCAAAGTGTATCTGCAAAAATACGTCGTCGCAGGTTAACGAAAACAGCAATGGGCTCTCGAAGAACGGAACAGGTCTGTTTTATTTGCAGTTTTGTGCAATTCTGTATTCGTTTGTAGGTATTAAGGCGCCTTTAAGATTTATTTTTCTCAATTAAATCAACAAAAAGAAATGATCCCTCATTATCAGCAGATTTGTAGTGAA
Source organism: Philhelius festivus (assembly GCA_963931855.1). Lineage (NCBI taxonomy): Eukaryota > Metazoa > Arthropoda > Insecta > Diptera > Syrphidae > Philhelius > Philhelius festivus. The sequence goes on along the minus strand of OZ007554.1, from coordinate 260,175,931 downwards.
AAATGTCAAAAAAAAAAAAAAAAACTTTTTTGAGTTACCAGAAATCTATGAATACCGCTTATGGAATATTTGATAAGACGCACTTAATTATTGCTTATTGCAAAATAAGAAATGTGTTTTTTTTGTTTAATGAAATTGAGACAAGATATTTTAGCATTAGAGATTTTGGTTAGGTAACTTATTTGTTACAAGAACATACAACTTGTAACAGCATTTTAACTCACCGTTAAGTTTTTCGACCACAAACGACTTCCAAAATAACTACGAAAGCACTTGAATGTACAGAAAAATTTAAGGCCACTTAAAATATTATGGCTCACTTGTAAATTTCCGAAAAAAATATATTCTTTAATTATTAAAAAAAATGCATCAAAGATCGTTCAAATTTTTCTCATGAATAAAATTATAATGAGTGTTTTTAATCTGCGGTGTGATAAATCGGCTGCGTCGAAGGGCAAAAATGAACTAAATAGCGTTAATTTGTGAGCATTTGCGAGACGAATTTTGAAATTGAGAAGGTACTGATAGTGATGTTGATGCAGGAGATGGTAATGGTGACTGGTGAGACACGAGAAAGCTATTTCGCTCCGTCTTAATTCTAAATATCAGCTCTGAATGTGTGTACGGCTTGAACTTAATACTGCTGCTCTCTCTTGGGCTGCCACAAGACTTGTGGTTCCTTGGACTGCCGTTAATGCAAACATGATTTTATTAATAAATAATAACGAACAACAGTGGGATGTTTTGCCATAAAACTTAGCATTAACTTACGATATTTGTTTTCATTTAATAGAAAAGCTAATTATGCAATTGCAAATTTTATATTTGAAGAAATTGAGATAAGACTTACGATTAATTGTTACTTGTGCTTTTTATAGATGACAATTAAACAGGCATCATGCATTAAGTCAAAAGTCAAAAGTACCTATACATAAAAAGTTTAAAGACAGTAATAATTCTGGTTCTAGTATTTGGACAGGCTAGGCTGCTTAACTTCGTGATAGATTTTTTCTTAATTTCCCATCACGCTTGTATCGCTTCTTAAAATCAGTTTTAGTATTTATTAGCTTTTAATGACGTGCTTTATGGTTAAATAGCCTTCTGTATAACGAGCGTTAAGGTGAAAAAGGAAATAAAGCAAAGTATGGCTTCGTTTCATTTTATACAGATAGTAATCTTAATTTATAAAGCGAGTATGAATTATTATTGAAGTACAAAATAAAGTGAATATTTTTATTATTGTGGGTGATCGACGACTAAGCCGGAGAGATAGTGGCGTTATTAACCTTTGTACAATGTCCAAGATAAAGTTTATTTTCTTTTTCTTCGAAAAGGTCAGTTATTGGTTTTATTAAAATTGGCTACGTGCAATCATGTCAACGTGCATACTGTTTACCTGTAAAATTTGAAGGATTTTCACATGCGTTCTACTTTTTGTTCAGTAGGGACAAGTTCAGAGGTTGTAAATACGGCTACTAGCTAAACATCAACGAAAAACACACAGTTTCGGTAATTTTAGATTTAACTTTATTTTATATTTTTCGGTTATTTAACCTAAACGGAAACAGATTTAACTCAATCATTTTACCCAAAACACAAACCTATTTCACTTTTATGGGTAAAGCTGCAAATAATAAAAAGAGCTCAAATTGCGAATGAAAGAAAATTAACTTAAGTCTCAATCAAGAATTAGTTTGTTATGATAGTTAGGAATTGAAGATTATCTGGATTTCTATAGTTCAACAGATCCCCAAAGTGTGGTCATGCAACTGACGTTGAAAAAATAAAATGTATTCTGGAAAAAAAAACAGGCTTACCAATGCATGCAGGGTATCTGCTATAAAAGCGAAAATATTTTTTTAACTTCAATTGCAAATATAATTGTCTTTTAACTACTGCCCAATTTTTATTGAATTGACTAAATAAAGAAATTTAGTTTTATCAAAAAGTTCAATTAGTCCTGATTTTAAATTGAGGTTTCTTATTATTCGCAGGTTTATTAATAACAGAGAAACAGATTTGTGATTCTATTAATAGCTTAAATGAACTGCTTGGGTTAAGTCTATTTGCGCTAAGGTAAAAGATATTTGTGTTTAGGTTAATCTCATTTGCTATTTGATTGAGAATCAATAAAAATCTACACATTGTGAGTGTCAGTGGAGAGAGCCCTTTATCTTGCTTCTTGCTTCCCTTTAAATGGCCCTTTATAAATTCTTGGGAAGGGAGAGGGGTTGCAAGTATGTATGTATGTATTGTATATAGATGTAATCAATTTAATTATTTTTATTTGAACAAGTTGAAATATTTTTTTTTGAAGAATCTAGTTCCTGTTAATATAAATGTTCGGCGTCACTTGCGCTGGAACGACCAGACCGAATTGACAGATCTGTCACAAAATTTGGGTGCGTTCTTTTGAACGCTGCTTTTCAACCAACAAAATGACCTATTTGAGCAGCCATATGAATTAATTTAACAGGAATTATTGATAGGCAGTTTTACTATATTTAACAATTCGTAACAATAATATTTGATTTTAGGAGTCCAAGTTCATTTTATCTTAGTCCACTTCTTTTCGCAGGAGTTTTTGATCTATATATATTTTCGCTATAATTTCGAAAATTTCAACAATTTTTTTATTTAATTTAAGAATTAAAGAAGCTATACCAATTTACATATATATATAAGTTGTTAATTACAAAAGTACGCTCCTATCAACACACTTCGCGAGGTCTGAGTTCTCAAAACTAAAACTTAATGCATTGAAATTTACTAAAATAACTTTTTTCTAAGAATTTCTAAGAGCAACAGCTTATACATGTGGATCTCATTCATTTCATTTACTTGTAAAGGATAAATAGTAAACTAAAATAGTGATTAGTGTGTTCGATTTACTAGCCGAAGGTGTGGTTTTGATCGCCAGTCGCTGCCATAAAAAAATTTTGTTTTAGCCGTACTGTCTATTGCGAGGAAGTGACAAATCCTCCAAGAATATCTTTTATTATGAAAGGTTTTCTCATCCCATTTAGACTCGGTCGAAAATTTGTAGATCTCCTCTTTTTCTTTCAACAATCCGTACACAGAATAGTTCAAAATACTCTAGGCACTACTTCCCCACATTCCGTTGCACTTAAATTTTTTTATATTAAATTAATAAACAACTGATTTTTGGGAACTTTGTCAATAATAAAGAATTTACAAAAAAAGTGATTGGTGCAAATTTTTAGTCGAATGAACGATTTTGCATATAAAATAGAATTTAGCATCATAGGTACTTTCTCTACCATTTTATTAAAGTTAAAATAATCGAATACTTGTTTTATTTTTTTAAGTATCCTGCTAACAAATATGACTGTTTAATATTTTGCAAAACTTTAGAAAGTGTTTTTGTTTTATTTTTTCCACAAGGTACGTTCAGAAGGAATTTATAAAAAACTGGCATAGCACGATACTAGCAAGAAAGCATTAAAAATTAAGTAATAGTTATTAAACTGGTTTAAAATTATTCATATTTTTATTGTTAAGGTTATTGTTGAGTACTATCATACTTATACCCTAACACTAGGCTATTCAAAATGTTGCGCCAGAATGTTTGGGCTAAATCGATAGATAAAAATTGGTTTTGTATTTAAATTTTTGACGGCAGGTTTCGTTATCTACGGAGGTAATCTTAAAACAATTTATTATTTTCGTATAATTGTAAAAATTAATGTAAATTGATGTTTTAAGCTTTTCTTGAAAATTTATCTTACTCGCCATTTATATCGTAAATAAAGTCTGTGATAAGAAATTACTCACTAACTTTCATTGCATTTTTATAAAAAAAATGAAAAGATATTTACAATACATTTAATTACTTTTTATTTTTTAAATATTATTATTTTGAAGTACTGTAAATAACAATACCATACAATCTCATCAAATGCAAAATCACAACGGTTCAAATTTAAATCTCATATGGCCAGCAGGGATCAAGATTATATTACTCGTGTACTGTAGGTCATCCCCATACCAGGAAATTTTATAATTACGAATTAATCTTGCAATTAAGGTTTCCATTTCCATCTCAGCTATACGCTTTCCAATACACGTTCGAGGACCAAATCCAAAAGGCAAATAAACAAAGGGATGCGTTGCCTTTGCATGAGGACATGCTCCTTCACCGGATTTTAGCCATCGTTCGGGCATAAACTCGGAGCTTTGAGGAAAGTAAACATCGCTGTTGGTTAAGGGCATCATTCCCATAGAGACTCCTGTGCCCTTTGGAACTTGGTAGTTGCTAAGAACTATATCGCAACCTGCTAGGCGAAAGTTTAATGGTGTTATTGGAGTAATTCTCAGGGCCTCTTTAATACAAGCTCTGAGGTAAGGTATGTTCTTTGTGTTTTCGTTAGTCAATGGAGAATTTTTGTCTGGAAGAATTCCCATTACTTCCCTTCGAAGGGTATTTTGCTTCTCAGGATGTTTGGCTATCATGTAAAGTGTTGAGAGTAAAACTGAAGAGGTCTGCCAAAAGAAAAAGGAGGTTTGCCAATATGCATCTACAAAACATAAAGTTAACTTACAGTATCCATACCCGCCATAAGCATATCCATGGCCATTACTACAGCTATTTGCTTATCAATACAACATAATTTTTCTAAAACACCGGTAGGTCCTGCACCTTTTCCGAAACTGGCTGTAGCTTCATTGATATAATTGGTTGTTATATCCGTAATCTCTTCATATGTTTGTATGAGGGTCTTGAATTTTGGTGTTTCATAGTACTTCCAAATTGAAGGTTGAACATCAAACTCAAAGCTCAGTTGAAAAAACCTTGACATTGCGTCAGAAAGTCTCAAGGCATCGGAGTCAATATTGCCAGAATTTTTCAGGAGTCCCATTCTTCTATTCAAACCAATACAGCAGATTGATTCGAAGGCCCACAATTTGACTTCATCATGAAAGTTTGTTTCGATCTCATTGGTTTCTGGATCTCGAAGTTGTTCTAATCTGAGGAAAATGTAAGCTAATTGTTTTTAGTTAATAATTTGCTAAGACCTACTTTTGTAGAAATTCCATTGAAATGGCATCAATATCGGATAAATTGTATCGAACCGTTTCTACTTTCATCATAATGGGGTTAACCTTGTTTCTTATATCCGCCCAAGCCTTTCCTTGCCTAAAATAAAAATTTAATTTATTTTTATATATTATAGGGTTAAAAAACTGAAATTGAAAATTTTACTCTGAGACTAATCCTCCAATATTCTTGAACACATCTGGACGAACATTTTTTCGGTAGTAAGTAAATGATTCCAATCCAACACGTATAGGCCAAACGCCCTCAGTACGATATACTTTTTCTATATCGGCGGGATTGTAGGTAAAAACAATATTTGGCTTACCCATTATGCCCTTTATGTGGCAAATATCACCATACTCATCACGAAGTAATTTACAAAAATCGATTAAATTAGAATTATGAAGTTTACCTTAAAAAATACAAATATTAAAAATTTAAATTCCGTAATTTGCAAAAAAAAAAAAAAACCAACCACCCGGTAAATAATGTGAAAGTAATTTCAATGTTGACGGCCCTGGAATTTCACTGAAAGTCTTAGCTTTTGACCATTCTTGTTCAAATTTTGATGTATCCTTCGGTTCTTCTAAAGAATGTGTGAGCTAAATAGATGAAAAATGAAAAGTTTAATTGGAAGTTCAAATGAATTCAACTTTATAATATTGGTTTCGCCCAGGCACGACAGTGGGTTTATCAGTTAGGTGCAGTTAGGGCTTTATAAAACCAAAACGCTACTGTTGGCCTATGTTTACCGTCTTTTATAAAAATAACGCATTGATATGCTCTGAATTCTATATTTCTAGGGGAATTTGTTTAAATTCAGACCTCTAAAATTATAAATGTTTCTGTCCTTATCTCATCAAGATATTCGAGAAAATAATTACGTCGACTCCCTCTAAGTCGAAGTTCCCTCTAACTCGAACACATTCTCTTTATTATTGACCTATTTTATTTCCCTCTAAGTCGAATTTTTTTCTTTTGCCGAAAAAAAAAATCAAAAAAAATCTCTCAAATCGCAACTCGTTATTGTTCGTAATTCTTATTAAAAGCACACACTCGAACTCTTTGATTCTCTATATGTTGCATCGCCTGCGCCGCGCCGTCCCCGTCATGTCAGTGTGCTGCGCTGCTATACCTGCAAAAATCTCTTCCTAAAAAGATATTAATAAAAAAATTGCAAGGCAATAAAAAAAGCATTTATTGGTTGGATCCATTCCATTACAACTTCAAAACATTTTGTGCTTTATTTGAAAGCAGTAAAACAATAGATCTCAGAGGTCATCGGAAAAGCTAAAGCTTCAGGTTATAGGGAAAAGCAAAAATCCTCGTTGTTTCAATAAAATTAAAACTTTGCCGGTGGACTATGTAGCAAACCATCGTTCTTGGATGATATCAGACCTTTTCACAAGTTGGCTTTTGAAACTTGATTCTAAATTTGGAAGATCAAAGCGCAAAGTATTATTCATTATCCATAACAGCCCAGCTCACCCAAAACAAGTTAAGGATAAATTAAAGTTTATAAAGCTTGAGTATTTCCCCCCCAATATGACCTCAATAGTTCAGCCAATGGACATGGGTATAATACAAAATTTGAAAGTAAAAAAGAGCAATATAAAATATTACTTCTCGATTGTGTGCGCGAAATCCTAAAGGCATGGGGACGATACTCCATTGACAATTGAAAATTGTTCCAAAAAGGCCGAATTTAAGTCTGAGACGTGGGATGACGAAGATGACATTCCGCTTAACTTACATAGATGTAACAACGAAGACACCCAAGAAATCGAGATAATCTGGGAAAAGCTAACAGAAGCTCATTATAATGTTCAAGGCGTACATTGGAAGGACTATGTTGAAGTCGATGACGGGATCGTAGCCACTGAAATACCTGATAACGAGTCAATTTTGGAAGCAGATGCTGATGATACTAATGACGGTGAAAATGGAGCTGAAGAAGATGAAACTAAAATAATAGACTTTGAAATACCAGAGAAAAATTAAATTAAAAATGCAAATGGTACATTGCAATCTGCAATTGAAATGAAAGAAGAAAATCAAAATTGATTATTTAAAATAGAATCTTTTTATAAAAAGGCGATCACTGATGACATGGCGACTGTGATGACTGTGATGTCTAAAATTACAATTTTTTTTAAATAATTAAGTTGAAAAAATATTTTTTTATAATACATATTTATAATTATAGATTAATGAGCGATAAAAGCAAGAAGCTTAGGTTTATTTATTTATTTTACTTTAATTAAATTCAATAAATCATTAAAAAAAAACTCTCTCTAACTCGAATTTTTTTAAAACTCCCTCTAACTCGAACTAGTTTTGATATCCCGTGAAAGTTCGACCTAGAGGGAGTCGACTGTAATTATCATATAAAACAAAAATTTTAATAAACATACAACCTTTCTAAAACAAACTACGCTTCTTATCCATGGCATTCACTCCATGTTTTTGGATTTAACTGTATACGGCTAGGAGAGTAAAGATATCGACTTCAAATAAATTTTGTTTAATAGAAGATAATAACTTCGAAAGAGGCTGAAAGGGCGTTTATTAAAATTCAGTGAGTAGTTTTTTCACTATAACGGTTTAAAAAAAAAAGTAAAAATTTTAGTTAGTTTCAAATATCTCACGAAAAAATAATGCTATTTATTTCAAATAAAATTTAATGTACTCATTATAAGGTCATTTATATATAAGGAATTTGGAAAAAAATGAACATACCGTTTCCGTTATTTTTTTAAATAAAAAAAAACTGAAAAAAAATTTCATAACCCAGATATTCTAAGAACGGAAAACAATTTGAAACTCAAAATAATTTTATTTTACGAAAAATAATGTGTTTGACAACTGGTGAAAAGTTAAAAAAAAATCAGTTTACAGTTTTTTTTACAAAAAATAAAAACTATATAAAATTCTATTGAAAATTGGTTTGGATTGTTTTTCGACTCAAATTTCTCGAGAACTAGTAGTGATATTGACTTCTAATTTAGTTTATTTTAAACATAGTATAATTTTGTACAATTGGTAAAATGTTGACAAATATTGAATTAATAGTTTTTTTTTTAAATAAAAAAAACTATTAAAAATTCTAGTGAAAACTAGTTAAAATTGTATTTCAAGTCGAATTTCTTGGGAATGAACACCGATAACACCGATAGTGCCTTCTAAAGTATGTTGTTTTATACATCGATACCTTCCCGTAAGAATGTATACTAAGCGACATTTCTAAAATTGTTCAGGAAACGAAAAAAGGAAGAAAGTTCTAGTTGAATCATAGTGTGCTAAGAGACAATTTTGGTTAAACTAAGTGACAATATAGGGAAAACGTCACACAATCTTGACCGTCTGATGGTCTATTTATATTTATATATTTAAGGGTTCAAAAATAAGGATTACTACTGTTGAACTTTTAAACGGCATTTAATTTTTCTTCTAATAAAAATTTAAGCGCAAGTAAGAGCGACCCAGTTGTATATACTCGTATTATTTTTCAATTGGAGGCACCAGCGCCAGTATTAATGCTAGTAGTTATTGAAAATTAATCATTGATTGTTTTGATACCAAAACAAAGCATATTAATTAAATTAATATTTAAATCAAGCATTCTTCATTCCGGGCCGATCGTCAAAATAAACTGACTCTATATGTGTCGATGATCATTGTAGTAGAAAGTTGTCTAATCAGTGAAATATAAAACAAATTTTAAGAATAATTGCTTAGTCCGTGAGGATAAAAGTCGAACATTGTCTTATAAAAGGTGGTGTAGTACGTTTTTTCTTTAAAAAATTGAAAATTTTGACCTCGATCCGCTATTTTGAACTAAGTTGCACATATTTTCGAAAGTAAAATATTATCAATAAATAGGATTTCACAGCCATCAATGCTTGAATCTAAGCGTATTTACTCAATTGTATCGCTTCCCACAACTTATGTCACATTAAGCTAAACTAAACAGCTTGTTGGTGATGCCTCAGTGATCACATAGCCAGATCATTTTTAAAATACCCAAAGTTCTTCTTTTTTCAAAAACTTCAATGTTTGGCCACTTGTTCACTTTCGTAAATTTCAAACTACATACATACTTATATAAAACAACATAATTCAAAATATCACTTTTAATGTTAACATAATAATAACCTAATAAACAAAAATATTCTCACTTCTCTGAAGTGAAGAGATTTTCTTGTTTATTTTTTTTTTCATGGTGACGTTCTATTAACATTGGTACCGGCTCTATTCATTTTTCAAATTTCTGAATGAAACAGGTCACCATATTCTTTTCTAATACCAATACCAACCTTACTTGACTAAAAAGATGTCTTAATGTGTTCCGTTTTATTCTCATTATAATAATATAATTTACCAATATTCTCTTCATTATCTGGCATCGTGAGAATGCTAAGATGATAACATTTCATTTGTAAGCTGTTTTTTCACTTGGATTGCCATTTCACCAGTAGAAAAATTACCGCAGAACGGGTGTTCAAAAATAAAGGTTGTTTTTCCAAAATTATGGTTTATAAAAATATGCTGGTAGAATAATTAATACACATTCGCCATTCGTTCAAGACTGAAACTGGTCAGAACGTTTCAACAAATGAATCAATCAGCCTTATCATCGTATCCGTTCGGAGAAACCTACGATCGGAGAGTTCTTACGATCGTAACGTTAATTTCCTTCATGGTATCCATTTCGTAACGGAAAAACCGACGTTTACCAACGCGTGTATTCGACGTAAACACCAATAAAATAATTAAGTGTTGATTCGTGTCAAATAATCAAAGAAAAACCATGGATAGTGCAGCAGTGTTTTTAGAAGCGAAAAGATATGAACAAAGAAAATTAAATAAAGAAAAAAGAAGATTCTTAAGAAATATATCAAATATTTTCCAACTCTCAGATGCAGCGTTGCTACACTTGATTTTCCGATCGCGAATGTAATTAATTAAAATGTTATTATTTATAATTATTACAAAAAAAAATAATGAAACGAACTCTGCGACGGCGCGACAACAACCACCACGAATTTGGAAAAAAAGAAATGTCACTTGACAAAAACAACAAGTGTAGCTGACAGCGGGTAGGATGCTGTCACCACGGCTAGAGCAGTTGGGGTGGGTTCACAATGGGGGTTGGAAAATTTAATTATGAGATTTAAGGGTGATATGTATGATATCAAATTGATATAAAAAAATATGTGATTTATTACGATTAGTCGCCCCAGTGGCGTACTTACTGCGTAATAAAGATTTATTTGCCTGGGAAACCTTACTTGTAGGATTAAAACCCAGGATCTTTTCAAGCAAATAACAAAGAAATTTGAACAAAAAGATGGACCGTTAAGGTCTGGTTCCCAGAAGCACAACGGATATTAACGGGTCGCGATTTCCGCAATTTTCGGCAAATAAACGTAACGCAGTTAAAAACCAACCAAGACAAAATAATAAAAAAAGGACAATTTCACTCTAAAGACAAGCACTAAAAAGGTACTTAGCTTTTTTTTTCCTCGACAATATCTCTTCTGATATGTTTTCCTCGTTTTCCTCTTGCTTCCTTTCCTCTTCCTTTATTTAGTCTCCAATAACTTTCCACCTTTCGTCCAGTTTTCGTCCTATGTATTTTCTTCACTTCCACTATTATTTTTCTAACTATCTTTTAATTTCTATTTTTCTTCTTTTAAAACAAAACTTCTTCCTTTTTAATTTCACTTCTGATTTTTAAAAATTTTCTTTTCAATAGCTTGTATATTATTTCTCTATCAAGATAAGAGTGACTTCCAAGATTTTTCTCCTGGATAGCCGCTCAAAATTTCGCCCCATACCCTCGTGCTTTCAGCCAATTCGGTATCGCGGATTTCGATCACGTCATCGACAGCCAATCTCCGCAAGTTTGCTGAAGAGCCTTTGGTGTCGAAATATGGCGATCCTGCTTACTCGCAAATTCTCTTTCCTTCAATTTCTCTCGAACTTTCCATGGAATTCGCCGCCCGCTGGAATTTCCTTCCAGGTCACGACGTTTCCTTTGGTTAGTTCACAATTATCCCTGCAGTTTTTGCGCTGATAGAAAAAAAATCTTTAAAACCTCAAGTAGAATTAATAAGCACTCGCGCACATTCGTCCCCACCGGATTTCTAATAATAATAACAATTAGAGAGGAAAGCAAAAGAAAGAGGAATCGATCAAGTTGCATACATTTACTCAATAGGTCGTGATTGGCTTCCAACTCAGACAAGGGGGAGTTTGGGAACTCACACTTAACGTTCCATCTTTTACAAATTAGTTATTTTTTGTTTTTAGTTTTAGGTTGGGCACTCGGCCGTAAATACCAAGTGTCTTCAACGTTTTTAAATTCGAACCCATGGAACAGACCGCCCGTTTGTCAGTACTCGTCGACGATTTGTTTGTTTAACGATACTGAGAGAGAGAACCACTGGCTGATGGACCATGGTCGCCCTGCTCTCTCGCACTATCGCAAAACGAACACCTGTGTAATTAAAAAGGAAAATTGGAAGGATGCAAGGAAAAGGAAATAGAAAGAATGAAGATTGTTGCGGTGAATTTTTACCGTAACAAACCCCACCCTTTCCTCCCTGGAAATGTGCTTGATTTCGAAGAAAGCAACACATTTCCAGTTGACATCAGGTAAACAATACAACACTGGGATCCATCAGGCCCAATTTGGCAATCCTCAAAGAAACAATCAAAACAATACTTTACTCTACTGGGACTTTCGAGGTTTAAACATTTTCAGAAAAAGAGTTAAAAGGTTTAAGATCCTTAGTGTGCCAAGTGCCACGATCTTTACCCGTTTCATCTTCAAGTATATATGTCCAAGCAGACAACCGTTTTCTAATTTTAAATGGCCCAACATACTTTGGTGCCAACTTGGCTGCATAATAATTGGCAGCATTCGAAAGATCAAAATTGCTTCGCCATACAACATCATTCGGATAATATTGGATATCTCTCCTTCTGAGGTTGTAGGCTTCGGCTGTTTTCTTGGCCGCTGTCTGAAGTTTGACAGCTATATCGGCCCTTAACTTCCTAAACCGTTCTCCTACTTCTTCTCCTGAATTAAAATGTTCCCTATCTGTGTCCCTAAGTGATATTTCTTCTCTACCACTAGTGCTCATATTCTTGCCAAAATTGGCATAATACGGCGAAACTCCTAACACTTCGTGTTGCGAAGTACGGATTGCACACGCAACTTTTGCTAGTTGAGAATCCCAGATACGGTGATTCTCCGAAACATAAGCCCTCAAAGTTGTTTTAATGACCTGATTAATCCTCTCAGCCGGATTAGCCTGTTGATGATAGTGTGGAGTGTACCTAATTTTGGACGAATAATCATCACAAAGAGATTTTAATTCCCTACTCCTAAACTGTGGTCCGTTGTCACATATGACGAACTTAGGAACACCAAACAAAAGAAAAACATTATCCTCCAATTCTTTGCAAACTGCCTTTGCAGTTGCCGACCTCAATGCAAATAATAAGGGAAATTTGGTAAGATAATCAACTACCGTTAAAATATACATAAAACCCCTACTTGACTTTGGTAATGGCCCTACTAAGTCCACACTAATCATTTCCCATGGTGAAGAAACTCCTATCCTTTCTGTTATAAGACCTGCTGGTTTATCATGAACTGGTCTCACTTGCTGACAAATTGTACATTTCCTAACATAATTTGCTACATCTAACCTCATTTTAGGCCAATAATATATAGCCACCACTCTCGCGAACGTTTTCCTAACACCCATGTGTCCTGATAATGGACTATAATGGCACTATTTTAGAATATTTAACCTATCCTTTTTCCCTACTACTAGTTTCCACTCTTCATTTCCTTCATGAACTACTATATGCGTCGATTTTACAAATTTAAAAAGTTTTCCATTTTCTACCCTTCATGCTGGATAATCTAAAGGTTTTGACTCAACTGCCGATATCATTTTCCCCACCCAAGGGTCCAAATCCTCTCCCGAAATTCCAGCCACCACTGGAACTCCCCGAGACAACATGTCCGGAATGACATGTTCTTTTCCCTTCCGGTATACTATCTTGAAGTCAAATTGCTGGAGCCTAACTGCCCAGCGCGCAAGCCTCCCTTGCGGATCCTTCAGGTTATTCAACCAAATAAGTGAGTAATGATCCGTTATGACCGTGAATCGAACACCTTCGAGATACGGCCTTAACTTTTCAATAGCCCACAAAACTCCTAAACATTCTTTTTCCGTAGTGGAATAATTTCTTTCGTTATGATTTAACGACCTACTTAGATAACAGATTACCTTTTCCCCATCCTCAAATGTTTGGGTAAGTACGGCCCCGATACCGTAATCAGAAGCGTCAGTCTGGACAACGAATGGAAGCGAAAAATCGGGACAAGTTAAAATTGGAGCCGTTATCAAAAATTCTTTTGATTTCCTAAACGCGTCTTCACATTCTTGGGTCCAAACAAACTTTTTGCAAATCCGTTACAGGCCTAACTACACTAGCAAAGTTTGGTACGAAGCGCCTGTACCACGAAACTGTCCCTACAAAACTTCTAACCTCTTTGACATTCTTAGGAGCAGGTATCTTAACCATACTCTTTACCTTCTCTGGGTCTACATGCAAGCCATTCCTATCTACGACGTAACCTAAAAATTTAAGGGATGGTCTACAAAAATTACACTTTTCCCTACCTACTTTAAGTCCTGCTCCACTTAATCTACTAAAAACTTCTTCTAAAATTGCGAGGTGTTTCTCGAAACAGTCTGTAACGATGATAATATCGTCCAGATAAACAAAAACAAAAGGCTCCAACTCAGGCCCTAAAACGCTATCGATGAATCTCTGCCAAGTTGCAGGAGCATTGTGAAGTCCAAATGGCATTCGCTTAAATTGAAATAGTCCCCTACCCGGAACAGTAAACGCTGTAAACTTGCGAGATTCCTCTGCCATAGGGATCTGCCAATATGCTGACTTAATGTCAAGCGAAGATAAAAAGCTTATCCAAAATAGCCGAAATTATTGGCAGCGGATAAGCATCCCTCTCAGTAACCTGATTCAATTTCCTGTAATCGACGCAAAACCTATAGGTACCATCTTTCTTCTTAATTAAAACTATTGGGGATGCCCAAGGGCTGTTTGATTTTTCAATCACATCTTCACCTAACATTTCCTGTAAACCCTTATCCATATTGCACTGCATTACAGGCGAAACAGGATAGTACCTTTGTTTGATCGGTTCTGAAGAAGTACTAATGATATGTTGTACCATTGTTGTACGACCTAACCCCTCCGGCATGTCTTTGAACAAATGTTCCACTAAACTATCTAATTTACACCTTTGAACTGTGTCTAAATCAGACTCCTCTGTGATAGACGGAGTTGCTAACGAAGCCACTATCTCCTGGCTTGAAAAATTCCACGCGCGTGATCGAAGATCCGGGACAATTCCCGATAGTGCCCAAAAATCTGCACCAAGAATCAATGCTTGTGGTAAACTGGGTATAATTAAACAATTCATCAGAACCGATTTGTCCTCAACAACAATTGGTAAACTTAAAACTCCTAATACTCCTACTCCCATACCATCTGCTAATTGAACCTGCCTAATATTACTTTGTTCTAAGCCTAACCCTAAGTCTTTTAAAACTTTCCAAACATCCCTACCTATTATTGTTCGCGAAGCTCCTGAATCTAAAAGTTCTACAAACCTAAATCCATAAATATTAACTCCCAAATAAGGACGACTGTCGCCCTCACTTGTCTCTAATGTGAAACCTAGTTTTACTGTCACCAGCTGGTCGTCAGCAGGCGACCTAATTAACGACGACGGCGCTCTTGTCCTGCTGACCCAAGAGACCGTTGACCATTTCCCGAACAACGCCTGCAATCGCGTCGGGTTGTAGCTACTGCCCCACAACCAAAGCATTTCCTAGAAGCGGAACAATTATTTGAGAAATGACCTTCCCTGTTGCAGTTAAAACAACGAATGGGCCTACGAAATGGTGAATTATTAACTGCAACTGTTGCTTCCTGCACGGCCGCAACATACGCTACATCAGGCTCCAGTGCCTGCCTCGAACGATTATTTGGAGGTGGAACAAAAGATTCTACATTGGTCCTTATGGTCTCTAACTTTCTTTCTAAAGCAACTAGATCGTTAACCGATTTAATATCAGCCAACCCCAGCTGCGTCTTATAAAATGGAGCTATGTTCTTCATGAGAATGGACAACTTCCGATTCTCACTCAGAGGCTCCGAAAATCTCTTGAATAGAGTCTGCATGAGTGCGATATACATCCCTATCGACTCATCTCTACCCTGCGTACGACGCCTAACCTCATCCAACAGAAGGTCATCATAGTTGGAAGGCAAAAATTTCAACTTTATTTCCTTAACCAATTCTTTCCACGTGCTAACCGAATCCCTAATCGCCCTAAACCAAAGAAGCGCCTTCCCAGAAAAAAGATCGACAGCGGACCTGAAAAGTCTTTCCTCCGAAACCCCACGCGATTCCCTCAACTCTTCGACGCGTTCCAAAAATGAGTTCACAGATGAGCCGCTTCGCTCACCTGAGAACTTCAAATTCCATTTCTCGATGCGTTCGGTATTTCGATCACCGAATTCCTCTTGGGATCCACTAGGACTTCCACGTTGGCCGACCTGTGCAGTTGGTAACGCACCCAAACTTGCTGTCGACATCGTTGTTTTCTCCTTCTCGCACGGGTCCCCCTCTTCTCCATTGTCCAACTTAGCCATCATTAACAAGAGTTCACCTCTCAGGTCAGCCACCTCATTCACTTCGTCCGACGACTCTGCTTTAGCCCGAGTAATTTTGCCCAAAGCCCATTGAATTTTCGTTAAAATTTTTAAATATTCCGAAGACTTCGGATTTTTCGGAGGATTCTGCAACAATTCCCTAATCTCAGAAATTTTTGCCTTAACAGCCTTCGAATCTTCATCAAAACTAAACGGGTAATGAGGATTATCTGACGAAATCGAACCTAACCGCTCAAAATTACGAGATGCCCTGAGATTTATCCGCATTTCATCGACTTTGGTACCTTCCTTCAAGCTGCGGGTCCTCAACTCATAAACAAGCTCCTCTTTGCTAAGACGATTAATATCCATTTTGAATCAAAAATAAAACAACAGAAAAAAAAAATCCTCAAAATATTCAACAACAAAAAAAATTACACCCAGTTGATATACGTGTATAATAAAATAAAACTAAAACCAAGTCCAACACAGGAATTAAAACAAAAGAAGAAATCAGCACCCAGAGAAATATAAATCTAAACAAAATGACCAAAAGAAAAAAAAAAACACCCAATTATATTTGTAGATATATATTAAACTTATTTAACACACACGAAAGTAAAAGACAAATTCAACACCCAGTTGATCGTTTTTCCTCTTAAAAAAAAACTGGTGATATACTGCAGAAAAAAAAAATTCAACTAACTCCCAATGCACAATTAAAACTACCGCAATATAATGAAACACCAAGTGTTCAAAAATTTCTTACTTTAAAATTTTATGTATGACAAAAAAAAAATTATAAAAATGGCAACCTCAAAAAAGGTACTTTCGCAAAGGGGTAACCCTTAAACAACACCACTGCACTGATAAGATAATCCTCTCAATCAACAACAAAAAAATAATTAATCGCACCAGGAAAAAAAACAACAAATTAAACAACCGAAATGCCCACTATGTAGTTATATATGTATATCGACTTAGCAATTAACGAAGGAAAATATGTATGCACCTATATATGCACCACAACACTTTTTGTTTGTTTTAAAACCCGCAATAAAACTTATAGAGAAATATAAATGTATATATATGTATGTAGGTAAATGAATATAATAACCAATAATAAAAAATAACAGCACAACAAGAAAAAAAAGAGGCTGGGTGCGACCCACACTGATAACTTCCCATTTGTGGTCTTGAAAACTTGTAATAACTAAGAAGGTTGGTAGGTACATATTATATACTGAATTATAGATTTCCGTGTTTTTTAATATTATATTATAGAAATTACTTTATTATTTCGGTTCCAAACATTTTAATTGAAAAAAAATTTAAAACGAAATATTCAAATATAAAAGATATGGTTTGGTTATTGATGGAAGTGTACTTACAAAATATATCCGCTGTAAAACTAGATTTATGTCAAATATAAACCATTTGTTAGAAATTGTATTATGTATAAAATTAAATAATTGCAAAGTCAATATCATTGCTCGTTCTCAAGATATTCTAGTCGAAAAACAAATATTACCACTTTTTAGTAGATTTTTTTTTATATTTTTGTTAAAACTGTTAATTCGATACTTGTCAAAATTTAACCATATGTTAATAATTGTATTATGTCGATACCTTCCAGTAAGAATGTACTAAGCGAAACTTTTTCCGAAAATGACTTTTTGATGAGGAAATATAATATATGTTAAGGGCCACGTTTTGGCCTGGGTTTCGCCAACGAACTTTCTTCGTTTTTTTCGTTTCCTGAAAAATTTTAGAAATGTCGCTTAGTATACATTCTTACGGGAAGGTATCGATGTATAAAACAACATACTTTAGAAGGCACTGTCGGAGTTTATTCCCAAGAAATTCGACTTGAAATACAATTTTAACTAGTTTTCACTAGAATTTTTAACAGATTTTTATTTAAAAAAAAAAAACTATTAATTCAATATTTGTCAAAATTTTACCAATTGTACAAAATTATACTATGTATAAAATAAACTAAATTAGAAGTCAATATCACTACTAGTTCTCGAGAAACTTGAGTCGAAAAACAATTTTTACCAATTTTCAATAGAATTTTATATAGTTTTTTATTTTTTGTAAAAAAACTGTAAACTGATTTTTTTTGAAATTTTCACCAGTTGTCAAACACATTATTTTTCGTAAAATAAAATTATTTTGAGTTTCAAATTGTTTTCCGTTCTTAGAATATCTAGGTTATGAAATTTTTTTTTTCAGTTTTTTTTATTTAAAAAAATAACGGTATGTTCATTTTTTTCCAAATTCATACCAAATCTGTATGACCTTATAATGAGTACATTAAATTTTATTTGAAATCAATAGCATTATTTTTTCGTGAGATATTTGAAACTAACCAAAATTTTTTTTTTTAAACCGTTATAGTGAAAAAACTACTAACTGAATTTTAATAAACGCCCTTTCAGCCTCTTTCGAAGTTATTATCTATTAAAAAAAATTAATTGAAGTCGATATCTTTACTCGTTCTTGAGATATCGACGACGAAAAATGGTACGAGAACGTACGGACGTACGAACGTACGAACGTACGCACGTACGAACGTACGAACGTAGGTACACACACACACACAGACATCTCTCTAAAAATGATTGATATAGCCTCTAGGGACCTTGAAACGTCGAGAAATGTCAAAAATTTCAATTTGACAAATCGGACCGATTACAATAACTCCCTATGGGAAGTTAAAAACTCACTTCTTTCCAGAATTAAAAATATGTATGTACCAGGCACGAGGCGTGACTTTTTCGATAGCGGAAGCACTGAACATAAAACCAAAAATGAAAGACCTTTAAGATCCAACCTTTTAAATTCCACTTAATGACAATACACATAAAATAATATACATAAATAATATATTAAGTAAAGTCTAATTAAAAAAAAGAGCTTGATGCCTTGCGCAAAGATTTATCCTTTTTCTTTTAAGGCAAAATTATCTAAGTACGATTTGATGAGAACTACGCTACGATAGATAACCTTTCTTGTCCACATTTATTTCTAAAAAAATATTTAATTCTCTTAAAACATGAATATGATCTCTCTACAGATGCCATTATTACGGGATATTAAAAATCTTAAGATTCCTTGAAGTTTTTTTTGATTTAAAATTCTCATAATTGAAAATAACCTTTAGTTATATTTCTGCTGGAATGTCAACAAACGTCAGATATGAATATTAGAAATACTATTTTTGACCACTTTTTTATAATAACAAAAAATAAACAGAAAACAGGTGAATTGTATTTATCGCCACGAAAATAATTAAAAAACTACCACCTTTTAAATTCATATTTGTTTGTTTTCTGATAGTTATGAATTGCACCTAAATTTGCACACACATTATATTAAAATAAAAGTTTTCTACCCCTTTTGTCCATGAAATTAAACTCATTATCAGTTTGAGACAATAAGCAACTCAATAAATACATCTTTGTTTTTCTCAACTCAACTCAACTCAACTCATTCTTCACACATTGGGCAAAAGGCAAGAAACGAGACAAAATTATTTTGAATTTGGGTTGAGATCTAAGTTAAGTATGCGAAATAATGGAATGCCCAGCTGTTGTGCATTCTATATATTGTTTGAGAATCATTGTTGTTTGAGCATTTTGTGAATATTGGTGAGTGATGTTGTAGGTATAATTTTCAGTTGGAAGGGTATTTTGAAATTGAGTTAAGGAGGCGATAATAAGGAATGCTTAGCTGTTAAGCATTTCAGCAAGAACTTTCATGAGATTGAGCATTATAAATAATGGAGTGATTTTGATTGTTGAGCATTCTCTTTCTCAGTTGGTTTGCAGTGTGGCATTTTAAGTTGTAATAACCAGAGAGATCTTAATTTCCTTTAGTAAAAGATGATAATGTTGTCATAATGATGTTGGAATGTAATTTACAGAGTAAATGAAGATTCATTAATAGATACAAATAAAATAATAAAAATATTAATACAATTTGGAATTTTGAATTTAATTCCTTGCTAGGTACGATTTTTTCAAATGGTTTAACGGAAGCACTCATTCCACTCAATATATGGACGCTTCGTCCCTGATATGTACATATATATGTATATATCTATAGAGAACACAACACTTCCCTAAAACAACAACAACAAACACCGCACACAGAACAAGATTTTCAGGGATTTCTTTACGAAGAACACAATTTTCACAAAGCCCCACGTTGGGCGCCAATTTGCTGCACTTGATTTTCCGATCGCGAATGTAATTAATTAAAATGTTATTATTTATAATTATTACAAAAAAAAATAATGAAACGAACTCTGCGACGGCGCGACAACAACCACCACGAATTTGGAAAAAGATGAAATGTCACTTGACAAAAACAAAAAGTGTAGCTGACAGCGGGTAGGATGCTGTCACCACGGCTAGAGCAGTTGGGGTGGGTTCACAATGGGGGTTGGAAAATTTAATTATGAGATTTAAGGGTGATATGTATGATATCAAATTGATATAAAAAAAATATGTGATTTATTACGATTAGTCGCCCCAGTGGCGTACTTACTGCGTAATAAAAGGGCGCCAGCAATTTTTTCCTGTAATATGAAAAAGGAAATTGCAAACCTTTGGAAAAAAAAATTAACAACGATGATGAGCGGAGATGAAAAATGAAAATGAAAGATAATTTTTTGAATTTTTAAAGATTTATTTGCCTGGGAAACCTTACTTGTAGGATTAAAACCCAGGATCTTTTCAAGCAAATAACAAAGAAATTTGAACAAAAAGATGGACCGTTAAGGTCTGGTTCCCAGAAGCACAACGGAAATTAACGGGTCGCGATTTCCGCAATTTTCGGAAAATGAACGTAACGCAGTTAAAAACCAACCAAGACAAAATAATAAAAAAAGGACAATTTCACTCTAAAGACAAGCACTAAAAAGGTACTTAGCTTTTTTTTCCTCGACAATATCCCTTCTGATATGTTTTCCTCGTTTTCCTCTTGCTTCCTTTCCTCTTCCTTTATTTAGACTCCAATAACTTTCCACCTTTCGTCCACTTTTCGTCCTATGTATTTTCTTCACTTCCACTATTATTTTTCTAACTATCTTTTAATTTCTATTTTTCTTCTTTTAAAACAAAACTTCTTCCTTTTTAATTTCACTTCTGATTTTTAAAAATTTGCTTTTCAATAGCTTGTATATTCTTTCTCTATCAAGATAAGAGTGACTTCCAAGATTTTTCTCCTGGATAGCCGCTCAAAATTTCGCCCCATACCCTCGTGCTTTCAGCCAATTCGGTATCGCGGATTTCGATCACGTCATCGACAGCCAATCTCCGCAAGTTTGCTGAAGAGCCTTTGGTGTCGAAATATGGCGATCCTGCTTACTCGCAAATTCTCTTTCCTTCAATTTCTCTCGAACTTTCCATGGAATTCGCCGCCCGCTGGAATTTCCTTCCAGGTCACGACGTTTCCTTTGGTTAGTTCACAATTATCCCCACAGTTTTTGCGCTGATAGAAAAAAAATCTTTAAAACCTCAAGTAGAATTAATAAGCACTCGCGCACATTCATCCCCACCGGATTTCTAATAATAATAACAATTAAAGAGGAAAGCAAAAGAAAGAGGAATCGATCAAGTTGCATACATTTACTCAATAGGTCGTGATTGGCTTCCAACTCAGACAAGGGGGAGTTTGGGAACTCACACTTAACGTTCCATCTTTTACAAATTAGTTATTTTTTTGTTTTTAGTTTTAGGTTGGGTACTCGGCCGTTCTCCTTTAAGAGCGACATCTACGTTTAAAGACCAATTGTCTTCAACGTTTTCAAATTCGAACCCATGGAACAGACCGCCCGTCTGTCAGTACTCGTCGACGATTTGTTTGTTTAACGATACTGAGAGAGAGAACCACTGGCTGATGGACCATGGTCGCCCTGCTCTCTCGCACTATCGCAAAACGAACACCTGTGTAATTAAAAAGGAAAATTGGAAGGATGCAAGGAAAAGGAAATAGAAAGAATGAAGATTGTTGCGGTGAATTTTTACCGTAACAGCGTAAGTCTATTTATAAAAGTTTATTGGTATACTTACATACTTTGAAAATTTTTCTAAAATTTCCTTAACAGCTTCAAAAAAAATTTTCGACTGAACAAAAAAATCCCACCGGCCTCTCGATCTGATGCTTTGACCCCGGAACAAAAATTAGCAGCTTGTTTGAGATTTTTTGGTGAAGTAACATATCAGCATGGCGTTAGTAAGGATTATGATTCCGCATTGGCGCAGTCAAAGTTCTGCAGGAAGTCTTAAATATACTCGAAGAAACCTTGTGCCCTAAATGGATAACGTTGGATATGTCAGCGGAACAAATTGAAGGATTTCCTGGTGTTCTTTTTTGTGTAGATGGAACCCATGTAAAAATAATTGCTCCTAAAGATGACAAACATTTATTTTTTAACAGGAAAGGATATCATTCGCTTAACGTTCTAATTGTAATTTGTAAACTTATTTCAAAGGCAAAACAAATCAAATCTTTTAAAAAATTTGTTCTAGATTTGCGATTATAAAATGTCGATTCGTGCCGTAAACGCGAACTTCCAAGGAGCAAATCATGACTCACATATATGGAATATCAGCCCTCAAAGAAGGCATTTCGAAGAAAGGTACCAAAACGGTGTCAGAGGTGAATTTGTTTTAGGTAGGTATACACAATAGAGTTAAAAACAAATTAATTTTTTTACTACATACATATGTTTTAAAGGTGATGCTGGTTATCCTTTGGAACCTTGGTTAATGACACCTTTTAGGACACCAAATTCAAAAAGCCCTCAAAGTCGGTACAACAAATCCCATTGTAAAGCACGAAACGTCGTTGAAAGAACGATAGGTTTGCTTAAAAACAGATTTAGATGTTTGTTAGCAGCCCGGCAACTACATTAAACACCAAAAAAAGCAGCCCAAATTGTGAACGTATGTTCCGACTTGCATAACGTATGCCTCTTCTTTAACGATACCATCGAATTTGACGAAAGTACTGAAGAAGAAAATGAGGACAACTATACTTCCAGATCACAGTACTATAACAATGCAGTGAATACAAGAAATTATATACTTCGAAATTTTGATAATTAAGAATTAAATTATTTAAATTCATTAATTAAAGAACATAACAAAAAATACACGTACTTAATTTGCTAGATCACATTTTCAATTAACGGAACACATTTGCAGATTCATATGATGTCGTGACGGTGGATCTCCAACTCCAACATTTTGGTTTTAAGTTCCAGTTTTTTCTTTGCCAGCTTTTCCATCTGTTTGTTGTGCTGTTGCATTTCTTCTAGCTTTTCTTTCTATTTCTTTTATTTCATTTAAACTTTCACTAATTTTTCTTATTTTAAATGCCATTTGTTTGATGGACTTGCTCGATCCTTGCTGAATCTTAATTTGCTTACTAAGAAGCTGGATAGAAGTAAGGGGTCTTCTTCTAGTTTGGCGTTGTCTTCCTGTGTTTGATGGCGTAATTTGTTCCTGTTCGTTGGCCTGATGAATGTCATTGGTCTGAGTGTGCGAAGAGCTAGGGCCAGCAGAATAAGGATCAACTGCGTTAGGAACAGCAGTGTTTCTTTCCCCAAATGCTTTTGTTCCTAGCCCAGCTATCGAACTTCTCATGTTGAGAAGCCCAATCGCACGTTTTCTTCTATCTCGCTGAATATTTTTTGTTTGTATGGGCCGCCATCGCCACCTGTTGCGGAACATTCTTTAGCGTTGGCGGCAAGTTTCCTCTTAATATACGTTTTGAAGTCGCTCCATACCTAGAAGCATACAAAATTAATAAAATTAATTAGATTTTTCATTGATTTCATAAGGTTTATACTATATACTTTTTTTCAGAGAAGAGTGTCCTTAATTGGTGGGCCCAGCGAGTTGAGGGTTTCCGTGATTTCATCCCAAAAAGCATTTGTTTCCTCAGGAGGCCGGTTGGTGAAATTTCGCGCAATGTCTGGCTTTGTTGTCATAAATTTAACCAGCCGGTCGTATTGAAGCTGGTTTGTTTTTGTTTTTTTTTTTTCTGAAAGAAAAATGTTTAAGTAAATAATTACCTAATAAAAAGACGATTACTTACGAATCATTTTGTTGCTGAGCGTCCATTTCGTTTTTTTTTTGCTCCGGAAAATTTTCCACTTATGAATTGCTGTCGGAGAAATCGGAAATCAAATATCTTCATGCATCGCATGAATTCACGATGCATTGCTGTGATTTTGACATTTCATCGGCATGCAACGCAAGGATTTGACACTTTAAACGCACACAAACTCTATTTTCGTAGATTTGTCCGATTGCCCTATCCGAACGGCTACAATGATACAAAATCGGAGGAAATTACGTTACGATCGGGTACGATGATAAGGCTGAATGTTATCTGATTTTGATGCGCTCTATGATTTATTTGAAAATTTTCAGTTTCAAAAAAACTGCTCAACGTCAACATGCCATAGAGCTAGTGTCCAATTTTTAATTAATACTCGCAGGTTATTAAATACGTTTCAGCTGTAGACTAAAACTATAACAGATTCAACTTGAGTGTGCACGAGTATACTAGCAAGTAATTGACTTGGAGTACTACCTAAATTATTTAATTTTCAATTAATAATCATTCTACAAATAAGCATAGTAGTAATTAAGGCTTGCACTGATTATCAAAACTAATTTTATTATAAACTAGCTTCCCCGGCAGACGTTGTTCTGCCCTTTTTTTCAACAACAACAGTAATAAAACATATTTAGGAGTGATCACTTTTCATATTTATAGATTTATGTCTCCATGATAAACAACGATTACTTACAATTATAAGTGTCCTATTTTGTCAATTGCAAGACTTTAGTAGTAGTAGTAGTCATAATCCCAGTAGGAAATTTCCAAAAATTCACTAATGAAGAAGTAGGTGTTTCATCATGGAAAAGGAGCTGAACCAATGAATTTCCTACGAAATCCTATAAGGAATTTAACACAGGCTTGTCATTGGAAGGAGGTACACACTTTCTCGATGCATATTTTGATGTGATGCTTTCCTCAATGGAAATAAATTAATGAAAAGTGAGTCGACATTTAATCAATTGCCTCAGGGAAAGAATCATTGAAAATACTAATTTTTCACTACAGAATTGTGTACATATTTGAAGCTCGTTTTTTTCAGTTTTGAAAAAAGAATGCATTTAGGCGATGTTTTATTAAGAGAAGGAATATGAATGAAATCATTATCCATTTCTTTTCTTATTTCATCAATAGAAGAAGCGCTTGAAATGTATAGGCAAATTTATCGCTTGAATGAAAAAAACAAATTAAATTTGTGTTATGTACGTATTTATTTTATTAACTATTATAGTACATTTTAAAGAAGTTAATAGATATATCTGTCTAACATTGTCTTGTCTTGTTGTTCTTAGACGTAACACAAACAGCTGGTCGAAAAACTCTTCTTTGACTCTTGGTAGCATTTGGGGAGCAACTTGGGGATTAATCATCTTCATTCTCCTGTTCATTTGAGATCTAAGAAAACGACGAATATGTAATTACTTTTTGCAAATCATTCAAAAGAATATAGGGAATTTACCGTTGGTGAATTGTTTTCCTTCTCGATAATTGTTATTTAATCTTAATTCTTAAGTAAATTGATTGAAAACACAGAAAACCCCGCACAACCGTTTTCTTTGATCACACAATTTACACTAAATCATTCCAAAACAAAAGAAATAACTCATGACAAAAAAAGACCTATTGAGCTTTGAGCGTCGCGGACCCATCGCGGGAAAACCCCAAAAAAAAGGGATTGTTTATTGCAGGCAGCGTTGCCGCCAAAAAAAAAAAAATTCGTGCCACACTCTTTGAAAAAACGTGTCATTTGTGACATTTTCGTGCCATATGAAAAAAAAATCAAGTTATTCTTTAAAAATAAATCTTAATGAAATACAATTACAAACAAATAACAAACAAAAAATCACTTCCGCTATTCGTGTATAGGTATTTTTCAAAAGCAGGAGTTTTTGGCAAGTTCATAATAATAATAAGTAATAAAGCTTTGTTAAAATAAGTCCAATAAATAAATTAGCTGGAGGTTTAAAATTTTGACAATTATTAGGCTTAATAATTTCTTTGACATTAGCATTAATTGTTTTGTATGACAGTCAGTTTTTGTTGTTTGTTTTAATATTATTTAGCCTTGAAAACATTCGCTCTGCTGATGCACTTCGCCCGTGGGGCAAACTAAGAAGAATCAACATAAATTTTGAAATGTTAATGAACATTCCTTCGTCAATATTGTTTTTTAATTTGTACAACTTAACCTAGAACGTTTTTGAATCTTAAAGAAAAATACTTTCGGCTAGTCCAATCTAAAAAAAATTTTTATTTCGCCAAAAAGAACATCTTTCTCACAGTCTAAAAGATGAGAAAATTCTGATACCAAAACATTGAAGTGTGGAAAAATACTTTGTATGTTTGTTTTTTTTTTTTAAATCAGGTCAATTATCTTAAACGCGTGTAGGTAAAATAAAAAAAAACGTGCCATATTGAAAATTTTCGTGCCACCGTGCCAGGAGAAAATTTCCGTGTCAAAATGGCACGATCGTGCCACATCGGCAACGCTGATTGCAGGTCAAAATCTCTCTCTCTCTTTTTCCTCTCAGCTCGCAGACTATTTTGCCCAGTAAACGAAGTTCATGAAAAAATACATTCCTTTTCCCTAGCGATATCACCTGATCACCATAGTTTTGCTCTATTGAAAGGTTGTTTACTGATTTTCAATTCCAAAGAAAAGAAAGGGTTGTTTTCTCTTTCACATCGCAGGCATTAAACACTCAATTGTGGATTATATACAATAACCACTGAAAAGATGCAGGAATAATTACAACGTGTTCAGCATTGCATTCATTAACATTAAGGATGTGTAAGAAGGATATTGCTTTGTTTCATGTTTTCTGAAATTTCGCAAGATTTTTTACGAAGTAGCTCTTGTTTGGAGCTAAAAACTTTAAAGTTTTATGTTTTTTTTTTTAAATTAAAACAAACGAAAAATTTAATTAAAGCAGCGAAAAGAAAAGACCGTGCGGTTTCAATATTCGGAATGGAATGTCTTTATTTTCTTATTTTTGTTTCATTCTTATTATTTATTAAAATAAAGATGGCCGGAAGGGCGCGAAATTCAAATTTTAGTACATTTAAAATTAATTCACAATAGTTATTTTTAAAGGATTTGAACGTTTGTTGACTCGTCAAAACACCGGCCACGTTGAATGGCTGTAAGGCTTCAAGATTCATCACTTGGGAGCACGGCTAGCTTGACGATTGGACGTCTCAGAACCCCGGTTGATGTTTTGACGTCGGCGACCCTGACCTTGCCGTCCTGCCCTTCGACGACCGCCACGACTCGTCCTGTTTTCCACTGCTGTGGAGGTGCGTTGTCCTCGTGAATTAGGACGAGCTTGCCCACGACGAGATTGGGTTGCTCCTGTACCCACTTGGATCGAGCTTGTAGGCCAAGCAGATACTCCCTGGACCACTTCCGCCAGAACTGCTGCTTGAGCCAGCATAGAAGCTGCCATCTTTTCAAGCAGCCCATTTGCTGTTCCGGCACCGTTTCTGGGGGCAGCGATCGTAAGCTGCTGCCGATCAGTAAATGCGCTGGGGTGAGTGCTTCTCCGTCGTTGGGGTCGGCGCTTAGCGGTGCGATTGGCCTTGAATTGAGGATTCCCTCGACCTCGATTATAACGGTGAGCAGCTCTTCTGTTGTTAGAAGTGCGTTGCCCACGGTACGCTGTAACAGCGTTTTCGCCGCTTTCACTGCCGCTTCCCATAGACCTCCGAAATGCGGTGCCCTGGGCGGTATCAAGACGATGCTGAAGCCTTCCTCTGCTGCGTACCGGTGAACAGCTTCTGCGCCTTGTTCGAACTCCTCTCGAATCTCCCTCAAGATCGTCCGGGCTCCTACAAAGTTCGTTCCGTTGTCGCAATAGATCGTCTTCGGAAGTCCTCGGCGACAGATAAACCTTTTAAGGGCGAGAATAAAACAATCAGATGTCAAATTAGAAGCTAATTCAAAATGCACAGCTTTTGAGGCGAAACAAACAAAAACGCAAATATATGTTTTGTTCGGTGGCCGGCCACGAATCTTTAGAGTAGTATATACCGGGCCACAGAAATCTACACCACATACTAAGAACGGTCGTTGCGCTCGCAATCGATCCGCTGGTAGATTACCCATTATTTGTGTGAGTAATTTTGGTTTGTACTTAAAACAATGTATACATTGTCGCACAACCCTTTGGCAAGCTTCTTTGGCATTTATTAGCCAAATCTTTTCGCGAAGCAATGCCACCATAGCTTGAGGTCCAGCATGATAATTTTTTCGATGTAAATACGTTAAGTATGTTTTTGCGAATGGTGAATTTTTGGTTAACAAAAGCGGGAACTTGGCATCATATTCAATTGGTGCATTCAACAGACGACCACCTACACGAATTAGTGAAAATGAAAAATTGTTGTCTTGAAAATAGTGAATGAAAGGATTGAGTTTTTGAATACTATTTTGTAAAGAAATTCTCTTTTTAAGTTTTTGAATTTCATCTTGGAATTCATAATTTTGGACGATTTCGACTATTCTTAGAAACGCCAAATTCAACTCTTTTGCCGTTGGTAATTCTTCGAAAATCTCTGTTTTGTTTCTTAGTTTGTTAAAAAATCGCATTATATAGGCAAACGTAGTTATAAGGTCGATATATGAAGATTCTTCTTCGATATAATCTAAAAGTTTAGTCCGAGGTTTTTCTACCGCTATCAGAGCCATGTTTGTTTTACGTTTCTCTAAGGCTTCATCTTCTGGAGACAACTCAAAATGCGAATTGACCGGCCACGATGATTGTTCGTCCAGTAAGAACTGTGGACCTTTTAACCAAATTGACGCATTGAGTTCCTCAACATTACAGCCTCTTGACACAATGTCTGCTGGATTTTGTTTTGTTGGCACATGTTTCCATGATACTTTATGTGTCCACTCTTGGATGTCGGACACTCTATTTGCAACAAAAGTTGCAAGCGCAGTTGGATGTGTTTTTATCCAATGCAAAGTTATTTCGGAATCGGTCCAAAAAACAACTTTTTCGACGTCTAGATTCAACATTGCCTCTACTCTTGTCCATAATTTAGCAAGAGTATGCGCTGCGCAAAGTTCTAATCGCGGAAGCGATTTCGTTTTCAAAGGGGCCACCTTAGACTTTGCTGTTAATAGCGTCGACTTGATACCGGTCTTGCTTTGGCTTCGGATGTAAATACAACAACCGTAAGCCCTCATCGAAGCATCGGCAAACCCATGGACTTGAATTTTTGCGTTCGAATGAGTTTCGACAAATCTTGGAATTTTTATCTCGCCAAGTTGAGATAAATTGGTTTTGAAGTTTTGCCAACTTGTATCAAGGCGCAATGGAATCGACTCATCCCAATCAATTTTTGCAATCCAAAGCTCTTGCAATAAGATCTTAGCTTTGGTTACTATGGGGCATAACAAACCAAGAGGATCGAAAAGACGAGCGGAAACTGATAGTATGTTTCTCTTAGTAGCTCGTAAATCATGGAAATTATTGTCCAGATTGAAGCTAAATGCATCTTCTTTAGGATGCCAACAAATTCCCAGAGTTTTTGTTGAGTCTGAATCATTAAATTTTATTGATTTTTCAGAACTCTCCGTATTGAGATACTCTGGATGGTTTGAAAACCATTTAGCCAACTGAAAACCCCCTTTTTTAAGGACTTCTTGAATTTCGTATTTCATTATTTTAAGGGTTTCAAGATTATCGGCACCAGTTAAGAGATCATCCACGTAAAAATCTCTTTGAATTACATTCGACCCTATGGGGAATGACGTTTCGTTAGCATCGCCCAACATCTTTAAACACCGTATCGCTAAAAATGGCGCTGGAGACGTACCATACGTTACAGTATTTAATCGAAAGTTTTGTAATGGTTGAGACGGATGCTGCCTCCACACTATGAGCTGGTAAATCGTGTGCTCTTCAGACACAAGAACTTGCCGGTACATTTTCGTAATATCAGCCGTAATGGCATATTTGTGTATACGAAAACGGAGCAACGTCGAAAACAGCTCCTCTTGAATGGTTGGCCCAACCATCAAGATGTCATTCAGTGATAGTTGAGAAGAGGTTCGACTTGAAGCGTCAAAAACAACTCTTAGCTTTGTACTTGTGCTTTGCGGTCGCAAAACACACTGGTGTGGAATGAAATAGTGCGGGCCTTTTGGGATTTCGTTATTTATTGGTGACATATGACCCAACGAAATGTATTCGTTCATGAAATCCATGTACATGGCTCTTAAATCGCTATTTTTGGATAGTTTTCGCTCAAGTGCGAGAAACCGACGTTTGGCAGTTTCGAATGATAATCCAAGCGAATTCGAAGACAATTTGAATGGTAGTTTTACCTCAAAGCGACCTATCGGCAAAAGTTTAGTATTTTCAATAAAGTGTTTCTCGCAAAACTGTTGCTCTGGCGTTAGAAATTTTTTCGTTTCCCCGGGGATTTCTTCCAATAACCAAAATTTTTGTACAATTTTATCTAAGTCTGGTAAATCTTCAGACTGACATACCAAATTGCAATGTTTGGTATTTGGGTTTGTACTTTTTGGGTATTTTCCCGATATTATCCAACCAAGAAGTGTCTTTTGAATAGTTGGATATTCGGGACCTGGCTTAATTTGACCAACAGACAACAACTCGAAAAATGTTTCTGCTCCGATTAGTAAGTCAATTTTTTGGGGCTTATTGAAATACGGATCAGCTAATTGAATATTGGAAGGAATATTCCAATTAACAGTATTTATCGCTTGATCCGGCTGATACGACGATATCGAGTTCATTACCCAATAATCAGCAGAAAACGAATGATCGTTAAATCTTGATTTTACTTCTGCATGTACTTTTTTATTGACTGTAGTACTTGCCTTTCCAATGCCAAGCAGATTTAAGGCTTTTTCTTCTTTTCGAAGTTTTAATCTTTGGGCTAGTTCTTCTGTAATGAAGTTTACTTGAGAGCCAGAATCAAGTAACGCTCGAGCTGGCATACATTCTCCAGAACTGCCTTTTATTTGCACAATTGCAGTGGCAAGAATAACTTGGTCAGTCGAAACAGAGGCATGCATAGCTTGAAAACTTGTTGATGCTTGTGCCGGTGAACTATTGAAAGTTGTTTCGTACTGATGCAGCAATGTATGGTGAGACCTATTGCAAACATTGCACCGACTAAGTTTGCATTTCGAAACTGTGTGCCCTTTTCGAAGGCAGTTAATGCAAATTGGAACACCCTTAGCGTATTCAAATCTTTGCATTACAGGCAATGCAGCAAATGTTTGGCACGTCGTTATGTAATGATCATTCGATTTGCAATACAAACATTTGGCTTTGTTTTGTTGCGATTTTACGCAAGCAAATGAAGATTTTTGATTTTTATAACGACTTGAATCTTGTTTCAATTTGAATTGCTTATCAGAGGATTTGAACTTTGCACTTGAAGCTTCTTCAGCAGAAAGATGCTGATATCTTTTATTAAGAGCTTCCTCACAGTCTTTCCATAGAGGAAGAGTATTGTAGTCTAACTGTTCTTCCCATTTTGATCTCGTGATTGCATCCACCTTTGACATAACTAAATGTATAATAATCGCGTTTGTTATATTCTTTTCATCACCCAAGGAAAGAAGCGAATCATAAATTGCGGAAACTGTATCTATCATGCTTCGCAATGAAGACGCGGATGGTTTAGAAATGTCTTTCAATTCAAAAAGTGTTGAAATATTATCAAAAAATATTAAACAATTGTTGTCGTAAACTTTCTTTAAGCTCGCCAGCGCTTTCGGATAGTTTTGTTCGGTAATTTGGAAGGCCTTAACCGTTCCTAAAGCTTCACCCGATAAACATGAAATTAAATGGTTGAACTTTTCTATATCCGGAAGTGTTGGATCGTTGTCGACTAAGTTTTCAAAAAGACTGATGAAATTTTTGTACTCGGAGTATTTTCCACTGAATTTAGGTAAAGACATTTTAGGAAGTCGTGAATGGTGTGGGTTGCTAAAAGAATAGTCAACAGCACTCGACTTTCGTCTTTTATTGACCAGTGAAATAAGTAGTGCTTTTGCACCAACGCAAATGTCTTCCAATTCACCGCGGAAATCATCAGTTCGATCAGTTGATTCTATTTCCGACTGACAAATCATCAATTGGTCAATATATGAATTTAATATATCTAATCGACATTCTAATTCGATTGGATTCAACGATAAAGTTTTTTCTTCAAGACCCGTTTTAATGCGAATTATATTATTTTTAATTACTAGTCGCTGATGCCTCAAATGTTCAAGATCTGCACTCTTTTTTGGTGATTCCTGCCGTTTCTTGCCCGTCATTGTAATTCGTTTCTTGTTTATTTATTAACTTTCGAAAGATAATGATTGTTTTCCTAGAATTAATTTATCTGGAAACTATTCAATTTGCACTTTAGTTTTGATTTCTAATATTTGAAAATTCGTTGAAAAATTAGTTTATTTTCATACGAAATTCCACGAAAATGAAAATTAATTTCAATAAACTATTTATGTGCAAATTACCGAAAATTATTTACTTCAACTCGAAATTATTTCAAACGAAAAAAAATAAATTTTTCTTTGTAAATAATTAGCTGAACACACTCTTCATATACAAATTTTAGAAATTATTTTGTGTCACTGACTACGACCACTCTTGACAGTTGAGAACTTAACGAAAGTCAATACTAATTGAACGAACTGTCAATACGGGTGAAATGTCAAAACAATTTGTAAACAATTTTTACTTAAACACGAGTTTCGGTCGTTTTTTCGTAATTATTTTATTAAATTTTATTAAAATATCGCTATATAATTGTTTAATCACAACTCGCGAATATAATTAAAGAACGTAAAGTTCCAAAATAATTTCAAAAAAGTAAATATCGGTGTGGTTGCGCAAAGGCAAAACTCGATGTACGACGGTGACGTTGGCGGCGGCGGCGCGGCGAGGAGGCAGATCGAAAACAAATTAAATTAAGTAAATTTCGTGAATTATTAGTTTTAATATCACTTTATTATTAAATTTATTAACTGGCAATAAAATTTTAAAAAGAAAACCACGCACTTTGTTTGTTTCACCAAAAATCAAATATATGTCAATTGCAAAATGACAAAAACTGAAAGTTGTGTTCCTTTTCAAATCAATTAATTTTTAGAAAACAATTAAATGTT
The DNA here is from genome assembly GCA_963931855.1 of Philhelius festivus. Lineage (NCBI taxonomy): Eukaryota > Metazoa > Arthropoda > Insecta > Diptera > Syrphidae > Philhelius > Philhelius festivus. Next base: position 260,142,794 of record OZ007554.1, on the reverse strand, counting down.
GCAATTTTTGCAATCTGATTAACAAACACTTTCAGTTTTTGTGTATACCTCTGTTTCTGTCTCAACTTCCCTTGGGCACTTGTCAGCCATGCAGTTTTTGTGCATTGGGGGTGGCTTTGGAGCTCCGGGGTATTCCTTTGCTGATGACAACGGGTGCTGCTGAGCCGGTGGCTGCTTGTTGTTGTTACAGTCCCACTTGGTTGCTGGTGGTGGTTTTTGTTGTTGGGCTTTTGGTTTAAGCCACTCTTTATAAAATTTATTGCTATAAATTTTGATTCCACCGAATTTTTAATTAATTAAATTTATAGGTACAACCCGCGATTCCGGTTCTTTTAAATAATTATGTATATATATTTATATATATTTTTGTATTTAAGTACACTTTAAAAAAAAACAAATTTAATAATTTAAACTTGTCCCTGCTCGGGCGCCATGAAATTTCGCAAGATTTTTTACGAAGTAGCTCTTGTTTGGAGCTAAAAACTTTAAAGTTTTATGTTTTTTTTTTTTAAATTAAAACAAACGAAAAATTTAATTAAAGCAGCGAAAAGAAAAGACCGTGCGGTTTCAATATTCGGAATGGAATGTCTTTATTTTCTTATTTTTGTTTCATTCTTATTATTTATTAAAATAAAGATGGCCGGAAGGGCGCGAAATTCAAATTTTAGTACATTTAAAATTAATTCACAATAGTTATTTTTAAAGGATTTGAACGTTTGTTGACTCGTCAAAACATTTTCTGTACCTTCTTTCGAGAAAAAAGCACAAGATGCAACTGGGATTGCAAACTACTGACTCATTGCATGACTTTCGATGAATGAAACCAATGCAGATCTTCTACTCAATGAAAGTGCCACGTGATTTCTACGAGGAATTCAACTTTATTTTTCCTTGAGGAGCAAATTTCCTACTGGGACTGGGAATCTGGTATTTTCAATGTAATGCCTTATCGTACATAATATTTTTTGTTTGATTACCTGGCGCGAAAATAAATGAAGCCGGTTTTCCGACGCGAGAGCAGGCAACATACAACTGTCCATGAGAGAAGCATGGTTTTTCCAGATTGACGCCGCCAACACTCAACGACTGATTTATATAGTCATAGCGAAAGCAAGCCGCATTGGAAATTGCAGTCGTTTAAATTCAAACGGTACGTCAGTTGGTACCATTGGGATGCGTAGTATCAATACATCCTCTCCCTTATATTTTCCCCTCAGAATAGTTGCTTCTATCATATTGTTCATTAATATTTTCACTGCTAACCGTGTGCCGTTACAAAGTCGCGGTTGGTTGATATTTCTTAGCATTATGACCACCGATCCCACTTTTAATTGAAGATTATGGGGAGGTTACCCGGGCAAATCTAATGAGTTTAAAAATTCCAATGAGTTTAAAAATTCTGGTGGATAATTGACGACATCATCTTGGTTAGTTGCGCAATCAATTGATTTATATGTCCTTAATTCACCAGAAATTTTATTTTGGATTTTGAAATTTATTTCATTTACATCCGTGTTTTTGGCAGCTAATATAGCTCATTCAGTCAACCAACAATGATCTCTGTAATTTTGAGCTACGTTTGGGAACACCTTTTCTATAAGCTCAGTTTTTGATTCTGTAGACTGACAAAAATTGACAGGAAATGTAATGCAGCCTGTCATAACATCTACAGGGATATTACCATTACCAATGTCAATGAGTTGTTTTGAAAATATTTCTCCAGATCAATCATTTTGCAACTCGACACGCATATTCTTGCTCAAAATTAGTATCTTAACTTTTGTGTTTTGTCCACAAAATGGACGACTTCAAACATGCATTCAGTTCATCTGCTGGTGTAGACCGTGGAATAACTGGTAATGTTTGACGAAAATCTCCTGCTAAAAGAATCATCGCTCCACCGAATTGGTTTTGATTGCTTCGCAGATCTTTGAGAGTTCTGTTTAATGCCTCCAAAGACTTTTTATGTGCCATCGTGCATTCATCCCATATTATCAACTTGCATTGCTGCAAAACCTTTGCCATTACAGAGTCCTTCGAAATGTTGCAAGTCGGAGTTTCGTTGCTTTGAGTATTCAATGGTAATTTTAGCGCTCAATGGGCTGTTCGACTGCCTTCCAATAATGAACTGCAATACCAGACGAAGAAAGTGCGAGTGCAATTCCATTCTGTAAGCGAATTGTTGCTAAAATCAATGCAATTAAAAATGTTTTTCCTGTACCACCAGGAGCATCCAAAAAGTAAAATCCTCCAGTTCCATCATTTACAACTTTCATAATTGTATCAAATACATAATTTTGTTGTTTGTTCAACAACGGAACATTTATTCGAACCGATTCCCTTAAAGCATCGAGATCGCACAGTTTTTCACGATGCAACTCTTGATTAAAAGCGTCGTGCATTGGGCGATTAGGCGCGGCCATTCCTAATTGAGATAATAATTTGTTCGACATCATCAAGCACATGTCTTCATTTTCATGAACCATCAGGCGATAGGAGTAATAGTTCATTTGAACTAACTTTTTTATTAGTTTGAGCACCTGTCAATAATATAATGTCTAAATGACAGTCATTCAACATGGACAAACAGTTTGTACAATTCGGTGGCACATGATAATATGTTTGTTCGTTGAGCCCTGAAGTCACCCTGGGGTCGCCCTAAATCGTTTTTGGAAAAACTTGAAGTCACCCTGGTGAGTAAACTTTGTGTTTTTTGAGCCCTGGGGTCGCCCTGAACTCGCCCTGAACTCGCCCTGAAGTAGATCGAGGTATTTTGCTGGGGCGAGTTTAGGTAACGGTCAAACTGTCAAAAGTCATATGAGATTTCATGTATTTCTTTTGTTTTCGTTCATTTTTAAAACTTATGTATTTATAACAAATTTAAAGTTTTATCAGAGCACAAAATTATTTTGTCTGTCTTTTAGTTGTAAAACAGTTGACAGCCCTTGGGTGTTTTTTGAAAACCGAAAACCTCAGTTTTTGTTGACAACTCTGAGGGTTGTCAAGAAAACCTGGGTCAAACCTGGGTAAAGTTGAACGAACGAACCTAATACATACTGTAGTCAATTCAAACATCGTAACTGAAAGCCGCTCGTAATACTGTGAAAGCAGTTTGAACACGACGCGTTGCTCGTGTTTGTAATATCCTAATCCTTTCAATTTCATTTCGCTCTTCACGTTGCAGTGAAGTCCGATTTGATTGAAAATAAGCTTGGTTTCTAGCGTTTCGATTTCTTCAACTCAAATTGCTGCTCCCGCGTGTAATAGGCGGCATGGTTCTAAAAGCAAACACACTCGACAAATTTATTTATTTATTTACATCAATTAGAGTTAACAATCTCAAATAGACTAATGAAGTATAAACATAATAATATCCTAGTTACATAATTAGAGTTAACATAAATTTAATTTGTTAAAAAGTAAAAATTTAACATATTTTTGAATGAGTTTCTACTCAAATGAAAATTGAAATCAAAGTTATTTGATATATTATTAATCTCCCTAACACTGCGAGGTATAGGTTCATTATACGCGTAATTTACTCTATGAATATTTTCTCGGAATAGGGTACGAATTCTTAGATCTCGAGAAGGAGCATATAAATCTAAAAGAGATAATAGAAAAGCACAATCAATATGATATGATAAAATGTCATTGATAAAAACAATAGCAAACATCTTACGCCGGTTTTCTAATTTCTGAATGCCAATAAGCTGACATCTTACATTGTATGAAGGTATTTCAATGTTCCACCCTAATTTCTTTACTACAAATCTTGTAAATTTTTTTTGAACTTTTTCCATTCTTGTAATATGAACATTGTAATGAGGATTCCACACTACGCAGCAATATTCCAGGATCGATCTAACATAGGCAACTTATAGGGCTCTTAAAGTGTAAGGTTCCCTTAAATCAAAAGAATTGCGTGAAATAAAACCCAGCATAGAGTTGGCCTTATTCACCATGAATTGTATATGATGTACAAAGTTAAGCTTCGAATCAAAAATTACTCCAAGATCTTTTTTTAATGAAACTCTTTCAAGAAAATGCTTTTGAATGTTATAAACGTAAACGACAGGTACCAAACGACGCGAAAACGAAAAACATTGACATTTAGTTATATTTAGGGCTAATTGATTTGTTTTGCACCAATTGGTAAGATTGGTGATATCATTTTGGAGAAGCTTACAGTCAGTTATACTTTTTATACACCTAAAAAATTTGAGATCATCCGCAAACATAAGTCGCATTGAGTTTATAAGGACATCAGGTAGGTCATTTATAAAAATAAGGAATAGAATTGGGCCTAAATGACTTCCTTGCGGAACGCCAGAAGTTACTGAAAACGGATTAGAGACAATTGAATCTATAAAAACATGCTGACTACGTCCGGTTAGATAGGCCATCAACCACTTATGCATATTTGAGTGAAATCCTATGTTCTCTAATTTTTGTAATAATATTTTATGATGCACCCTATCAAACGCTTTTGGAAAGTCTGTGTAGATAACGTCCACTTGGTAACCCCTTTCTAATGAATTGAGAATACAATTCGTGAAAATGGTTAGGTTAGTGGAAGTTGATCTACCCGATACAAAACCGTGTTGATAAGGAGATATGGTTTCTTTTAATAAGAATTTCAATTTATCACAAACAATTTTTTCAAATACCTTAGGTATTGCTGAAAACTTACTGATAGGGCGGTAGTTTGATATTTCCTATTTTGGACCAAATTTGTGAAAAGGAGTAACGAAGGACGTTTTCCATTCTGGCAGGAATACACCATATGTTAGTGAACTATTGAACACGTAACACGAAACTTTAGAGAGAGCAGTAGAACAATTTTTTAATACAATGGGCGGAATTCCATCCGGACCAGATTTATTATCTTCAGTAAGGCCAGATAGCGCCATTTCCACTTCTTATATGGTTATACTTAAGTGACCTATATTCAAACTATTCATGGACTGACTAAATGAAGTGTTTGTCATACATTGTCGGAATCGATATAATTTGATTTAAAAAAATTAGCAAAAGCCTCACAAATAGTTGGTAAGCTAGTTAAAGTCGAACCTAAATATTGCATACTTTTAGGAAATCCATTAGATTTTTTTAAATTTTTAATGAAGCTCCAAAAACATTTACTGTTATCTCTTAACTTGGATTCCATAGAGTAAATATAGTTTTTATATAGAAATTTATTTAAAACATTGAAGTTTCTTTCCAATTCTTTGTAAATATTGCGCAAACTGGCATCAGAAGAAGACTTACGTAAAGATTTATAAGCTTTGTTTTTTTTATTACTCAAATTAATTAGCCGTCCGTTATACCAAGGGGGCTTTGAGGCATTTTTAATTTTAATTTTGGGAACAAAAAGATCGATAGCTTCCTTAAGAGAACTAAGAAAATTGTTGTAAAAATTTGAAAGTTCACAAGATTGAATCAAAGTCGAAGGCAATAATACATTATTATTTATATGACTCGCAATGTTATTGAAATTAGCTTTACAGAAATTATATTTATAATGAATGGGCATTTTGGATTTGAAAAAGTTTAATATTTTAAATTCAAATATCAAAGCAATGTGATGTGAAGTGTTAGAAAATATAGGAAAAATAGAACTATTTACGGATAAATTTAAGTCTTTATCAACAAATAATAAATCGAGTGTTCTATCTAAACTATTTTTACAATTGTTCATTTGAACCAAATTAACTGTTGATAGCGAATCAATAAATAAAGAATCACACTCATTAATTACATTAAATGGAACAAGAAGACCTTCATCTGAGTCAAATACCCAATTTATATTCGGCAAGTTAAAATCACCTACTAAAATGACATGTTGATTACTATTAAGCTTAGAAATATAATAAATACAGTTATTTATATGTGTTCTTTATATTTTTTTTTTTTATAATCTACCCGCACTCAAGGGATTAGATTACCCTTTAATTGTTTGAACACAGCGCGGGCGTGAAGTTAAGAAGAGAAAGAAGGATAGGAAAGATGTGTGGCACGATGTTCTGAGACTGAAGGTTGTTGTCTCAGATATTTTATCTCCTGGGATGGCAGCTGAACTAACTATAAATCTATGTGGCTCTTAGGCGGAATATAACTCACTATTAGAAAAATATCTTTGTTATAATTTAATGATACCTTGATAATAATTTGATCAATGTCAAAAGATGAATTATTTGATGTTGGCAATGACAATTCAGCACAAGCATATAAAGAGCGCACTGCAAGTAGCACCCCTCCTCCTCTTTCAAGTCCAGTGGAAAGTGAACATCTGTCTTTACGAAACACAGAGTATTGATGACAATTAAACATTTCTTCATTGTTGTGATTTTCAGTTAGCCATGACTCAGTAAATGCTAAGAAATCATATTGCTCGGAAGATGACGACAGCAGCAATTGTTGCATTTTTGTGCGCATTCCACCAATGTTTTGATAATAACCAAGGAAATTATATGAATCGGAATGAGAAGGTAAATGAGAAGCATTAGTTAAGAGTAATGCATTGGTGCATTGGGATGTTAATGTTGAAGACGATGGTGAAGATGGTGGTGGTGGCTGCGGTGATGGCAGTGGCGACGGAGACGGTGATGATGGCGGTAATGTTGAAGGTGATGGTGTGCATGGTGAAGCAGAGTGAGTCGATCTTATTAAGAATGATGACGATGATGGTGAAGGTGGTGATTCGGATATTAGGTCTGAGCTATGACACACGGTGGCGCGGGAGGTATAATTTGCATTCTCTCTTTTTTGTCCAGAGTTAAAAAATATTTAACTTGAACATGAAGGGGCCAGATCGAAGAATCCATCACTGTTGATAAATGTTCATGTGCCACACTCAGTTTAAATGTAACGAATTTTAGTTCTGAAACATTTGCATCCTTTTTTATCAGCATAAAACATTTAAAAGAATTAGTGGGAATGTTTGTTTTTTCAGATATGAATTTAACAATGTCTTCAGGAGTAGTTGTGTTAGCGAAACGAGATAAATGAAGCCATTTGATTTTGGGTATAGCACTAAGATTTGTTGACGTATCGGTGCCGATTATTTTCGCTTCTCTTTTTTGTTTGGGTTTCTTTTTTCTCTCAACAACAACAAACTCGGAATTGTTAGAATTATTTTTAATTGAAGGTCCGGGAACATTATCATTTAATGAAGGGCATTGACTAGTAACAGGGTCATTGTTAAGACTAGATTCAACTTCTAAATTATCAGTTAAATTGATATTTTCACCAGGCAGGTCATTAAATTCGCGGTTTAAATCATTCTTATTGTTGTTTTGGCTTGGTAAAGAGTTTGATTTGATTTTTTTCGCTAATTTGCGGGGTGGGGAATTTAACTGAGACACTTTAAATAGGGGTGTTCACATGGAAGAACATCTTGTACAACATGGTTCGATAACCATCAATGTTCTATCATATGAACTCAAAACCGAACAATGTTGCATGGTTTTCAAAATATTTTGAAAACCTGGGTGGTTCGTGCAACCAACCAACCTGTGTGAATAGATGTTGACAAATTTGATATTTTTTTCATTCCGTAAATTGTCTCGGCCATAAAACATTCAACGGAAAAATGGCATTTATACCAAATAATGAGTTTTAAAAAGATTTTTTGAACTTTATAATAAGAAATTTACCAGAATTGTGGAAAATAAAAAGTGAAATTTATAAAGAATAAATTTTATAAGAATAAAACTCCTAACAAAATATAAAGAAGTGGAAGAAAATGCAAGTTTCGTGTTTTCTTCCTCTTCAAGAATATCGTTCATAATTACGGCTGCCAAAATTTTTATCGCCATACTGCTTCCGTTCACTTCTAAGATATACAAATAATGATGTTCGACGACATCAGTATCCTATGTGAACGCAAAGTAGTGTGTACAGTTATTTTCCCATGGAACAATGTTGTTCAACCATGTTCTTCCATGTGAACCCCCCTAATGAAGAGAATTCTTTTCTGAGATCATTTACACTCGAAGCAAGCTCATTGAAACTGTTCATAAACTGAGAAAGATTAATACTCAGACAAGAGTTGCATTTCCAGAATAATCTTTTATTAGAAATTATATCAAAATCATTATCACTAATCTCGACACAATTTTTATGGAAAAAATGACCGCAGAAATATACGCATTGGACGTATTTAACTTCTTTGGCCCGTTTTATACTTTGATCGCATTTTGCGCAAACTTTAGACATAGTAAAGATTATAATCAACTGACCGTGAGAGTAGTTAGTCGAAGACTATGAAAACCACAATTGGTTTCCGTTTTTATTTATATAGATTACCCTTATTTAAGTAAGTTCTCTTATTCTCGTTAATTTTGTTGTTTGTTGTAGAATTATTAATTATTATTTAAATGAAGAAATTATTTCCTTAGCTATAAAGTTTTATTTTATTTTTTTTTTTTTTTGAGTCAGTGTATTTCAATAAGCAAACGATTTTTTGTAACACTTAACTTTCACACACCCACAATAAACGTTTTTTCTCTCCATAAGAACGTTCCATGAACCTTAACAAAAATAAAAAAAAAAAAAAAATAGGCGAATTGGTCCAGCCGTTCTTGAGTTTAACGCTTAGCAACACATTTTGCGATTCATTTTTATTTATATAGATAAAATTAATGCAACACAGTAATAACTGAGTACAGCTATCACCATATCTCACAATATCAATTGCAGTAGTTTAAAACAAATTGCGCTTATCAAGGAGAAAACTATAACTTATTTGTATATAAATATCTTACTTTTGCCGAAATTTGCACTGACATCCGTCGATAGAACTGAAGTCTCAAGCTTCCTGTTTTAATTTCATTGACGAAAATCATTGGAAATATTTTTTTTAAATCAACTAGACAAACGCAACACTATTTAAATTGCATAAAGAAAATAAGCGGATTCCACGTTCGTTGAAAATAGGGAATGCCGATGTTCCTACAACGAGAGTAGCCAATTAACTGGACTGTCTCTTTTAGAATAAAATGCAAAAATTCTACGATAGTTACCTATTTTAAGCAAATAGATTTGGCAAAAAAAGCTCTGAGCTTTATGTTAGTAAAGACACTTGTTCATCTGCGTGGGTATCCGGTTGCAGAACAGAATACAAGGTTTTAAAATAAGCTTAATTTGCCTGACTGTTTGTGGTAAGAGATTTGTGTTGAAAATCAGTTTTAGTTTTGCTTGCCATTAATTTATTTTTAAAATTAAAGACGATTTTTAATTACTCTTACATTTATTAAATATAATTTTCTTATTAACTTTTTTACAATGATATGTTTCGGTTTCATTCTCTATGTCTATTTTTTTTAAATTATTTATATAGCAATTAAGGTACATTAAAGTTTGATGATTTTCATGTAAATATCTTCTTTATATTGATGTATTGTATTTATTTTTATTTGCGTCTATTAGTTTGATTTATATTTCATTTTATTTCTGTATGAAGATGTATAAAGTGGTGGCAATATGCGATAGAGAATTTTAACTTTTAGAATAAATTAAATAAAAGTTAGTATACAGTTGAAAGATGAGTAATATTTATATAATATCCGAATACAATTTGCATAATAGTGGTAAAATTTGTCTTAAAAATAAATTCGAAAGTTATTTTTTTTAGTTGGTTACTGTGAATAGGTTTGTTATATTTTTTTACAAGTATATGACGTATTTTTTGGGCTACTAGTATTTTCCATAAATTTAATTCTTTGAAGTTTAAATTTTGACAGAGTGGTCTAAATATATATGTATTATTTGTTTGCAAATTTATGTTTCATGCATGCATTGAACTTAAGAAAGTGGAATGTTCATATTTTTTATTTTATAAAAAATGTAATATTTTTTATTTTATGATATAAATACATAATTATGATACTATTTACTGCTTTTTTTTATTTAATATAAAATATACATTTGTAAAAAATAATTTCGTTGTTTATTTCTGGTTTACTAACTGCTTAAGTTGATTTAGTGTTTTATTGATATGTATGTATTTATTTTAATGTATATATTTTAGAAATTTTATTTTTTGTGTGGTGTTTTGGTATGAAAATATGTTGTTATATATTTTCTGTATTGCTATAATTTTTGTTTTCATTGGAACTATATATTTTTATAAATTAATTATAAATTGCTAAATTGAGAAAATATCTATTATAGCAATACGCAATGTTTGACCCGTTGCTCAAGGGATTTTAAATTAAATTATTATTATATTATTTTCAAGCATGAGTTTTTGAAATAAATTTTTAATTTTATGATAAAGTGATAAAAATCAATTAAACCAATTTTATTAAAACAAATATAAACACTTGGTTTTATTCATATGTTATTTTAGTGAACTACTTCATTAAAAGAAGCTCACAAATAAGAATATAATTAAATGCATGTAGTTCAAAAAAATAAAAAAAATTGTTTATAGTGGTTTAAAATTTTCATGCATACTTCTTGTTTCTATCTAGAGTTTTATTAAAAAAAAAGATACAGAATTCAGCTTTAACATCAAAAAAAAAAATGTTGAACATTTTGTATAATTTATTATTAAAGTATTTATAATACAGTTTAATTTAAAAGGTGAATAAGAAATTTTAACACAAAAGAATACAAACAAAACTTCACAAACGTTAAGTATGACAATAGCCCTAATATAAAAAAATTGGATATTCGAAATTTCGTACCTATTTAAAATATTTGGTAATTTTGTTAGCCATTTTTAACAGAGTTATATGACAATGTTTTTGGAAATTACAGGTATAAAGTTTAGTCAAAATTGTTAGACCGTTTTATAGAAAATTTAAATAAAGCAAAATGTTCGTATTTTTGAGCTTCCCTTTTTATTATTAGTTAAGACCAAAATTCGAATGTCTAGGGGATCACAATAAAAAAATATGTTCTAAATTTGAATTCTACAGTTTAGCTTTTTATGTTCAAATCCAATGTTAAGTTGAAAGCTCAGCTCAGTTGCTTATACCGACGCGATATTGAAACGAAGTTTGTTATGACGAAAAATACTTCTTTGACATTAACTTATCATTACATATTTTATTAGAAAGTGCAGTAAGGTTTTTAATCGGTATAAACTAAAAGTGTCGATTAAAAAGCCAAGTACCCCGTTAGTTCTTTGGATTGTCACGCCGAAGGCTTAGTATTGATTCCCAACCACTGCACGTTAATTTTTTTCTTCAAGGAAGTGACAAATTCTTTAAGATAGTGAATGACACAATAACAAATAAAATGCACTATTCGGTCCCACGAACTTGCTCTTAATTAAAAAACTAAGAATTTCAAAAATGAATGTTATTAGAAAAAAGCTGTTCATAAGCATATAATTCATTTTTTAAATGACTAAAACAACTCCTTTAGTAGTTGGAGCTAAATACAGGATGCCATGTGTCTTAAGCAAATATTAGCTTATGCAAGAACAAAATTATAGTTCGTTCTAGTGGTTTCTTAAAAAAATAATAAATTAAATTTACGGAAAAAAATATTGAGCCATTTTTGAGATATTAAATTTTCAAAAAAAAATAGATTTTTCTTTTTCAAAATTCAAAAACATATTCTCTTAAAGTTTTGAAATGTAATGTTTTTTAAACTTTTTAAAGCCTTCTCTATAAAAAATTTCATTCCAATAATGAGAAGTTCAAAATTCGAAAAAAATCGTTCTATGGCAAGGACAGTCAGTAATATCTTGTTTTCAAAGTTTTTTTTTTAATAAATTATAGATCGTAATTTTAGCAAAATTCTCGGAACCGTTTAAAAAAAAAATACGATTTTCGAAAACCATTTTTTAACCGTTATCTTTAGGTAAAATGAAGCAAATTCAATTGAAACTGCCTCGCGAAACAGTCAAATACAAATCGATCGACAAAGTATTGGAAGAAAAACAATTCGTCAATTATCCTACTGAATTTTTGAATTCCTTGGAACCACCTGAAATGCCGCGTGTGAATAACAAAGGTTGGATCAACGGTGATTTCATGCGGTCAACTGAATGTGGCTTGCTTCCAAGTGGGCACAACAACTCCAAATCAAAAAAAAAACATTGTCTGAGCTGAGCTTACGATGAATAAATTTAAAAAAAATGGTATTCCTCATTGTGTTTAAAAACTTGAGTTTTTACTGTAGGGCGTAGAAAGGCACTGTACCAATAGATAACTGCTGAAACATTTGTCATACTCGTATGAACGCCACTAAAGAGAATTAGTGCTTGCTTCCCGTTACAAGCCGTTTGCTTATAGATGACAACAAAACAAAGCCTTTTCGGAGCTCTAAGGTTCCAAAAGCTCATAAATGAGCCAATTCTAAGCTAACGGGGTTTGAATTATATTTATAGCCATACATATTTTACCAAATATTTTCAATAGTTACGATACTACATTTTGCAAGCTCGTAAGATATTGAGTTTGATTCTAAAATAAAAAAAACTATACTTAAGCAAAATTTAACTAAACTTGTATAACATTAAAAATTTGAAAAAGGTATATTTAACTATGAATAAAATATATTGCAGATTTTAGGTCATAACATGATATTTCAATTGTATTAGTTTTACTAAGGAAATTACAAATATTTATAAATGAGTAACTCCTCCACATGGAAATGAAGGCAAATTAATCTTTAATCATAACTGTCTAAATAACAATTGTCTTAAATATTTAAGAAATAAATCTGAACAGACTGTAACATGACATGAAATATTTAGAATAGTTAAATACTTTAAGCTCAAATAAATTTAACATTTAAATTTTCCTAATAACATTATAGATTGGATTTTAAAACAAATTATGAAAAACATAAGCTTGTGCAATATGAAAAAAGTTCTTGTGCAACAACAATGAATTAATTTGAATATATTTTAATAAAAATTAACTAAGATTTAATAACTTTTTTTTGTAAATATTTAAGTAAGAACGTGAAATCAATTAAAAACATGTTTAGTAACATCTAGTTACTAGATTTGTAAATACAGTCGACGCCGCTTATAACGACCACCAAGGGACCAACCAAAACTGGTCGCTATAGCCGGCGGTCGCTTTATCCGACGCCAACGTAACAAAAAAAAATTAAAACAAAAATAATACAATATACATTTTTGTTGTAATGATTATAATATACAAAATTGCGCAGTAATTCAATAACTTCTATGGCCGAAGGAGGAGTAATATCCTCATCAGTTTGAATCTTGTATATAGCAACGTTATCGTCTTTTGTTATAAATTGTTCCCATTCTTCAGCTGGTACGACTCTATGGATTATTTCATACAATAATTCATTTAAAAGAATAACATCTTCCTCTCTGAACTTGTCATATAAAGTGTCTCTAATCAGAGGTACGGTAGAACATAACCCAACATGTCTAAAGCAATTTAAGAGTGACTTCATCCCAAGATTTTGCAACCATAAGTGCTGCCCCTAGTACTGACGGATTAAATGACATCTCGGATTCAAGTCAGTCAAATTTGTTATACGCGGGTGCAAGGAACAATTATCTATCGTCAAAATTTGGTTGCTTTGTTTTTTTTTAACACTGTTCCATTGACGAATGTAATCAATAAAGATATCTGATGTCATCCATGCAGTTTTGTTGTCTTGACAAAAAACGGGCAAATATTTGACATTTTTAAAGCAACGGGGTGATTTCGCCGATTATTAAAAGTTTTTTCTTTATAGACCAATGTGATCCTTGGATAGTTTTACACCACTACAGCGTTCTCCTCTAAAGCGAATTTCTTTTTGGTCGTTATAAGCGGCGATAAAAAATTATTTTTTGTTATAAATTCGTCGTTATATCCAACGAGTTGTTATAGCCGGCGACGTTATATCCGACGTCACACTAGTACAAATTGTATGAAAACCAACCAAATGAAGGAAAAGTGGTCGTTAAAAGCGGCTGGTCGTTATAAGCAACGTCGTTATAAGTGACGTCGACTGTAGTATGTTTTATTTTAATATTTTTTCTTATTTAAATGTATATAATATGTAATATTAGTCTAAAGTTTGATATGTTTTGTTTACTCATGATATGCATCAATTACTTTTTATAATTTTAAATCTATCGCCAAAATGACTTGATATGTCACCCATGTACAATGTACATTGATATGTAACGATATTTTGTTTTTATTATTCTAAGTCTTAGTTTATCAGCTGATATTTAATATTTATTTTTTTTGTTCCTAAAATACTAAAAAAATCACATTTAGTTTTCTTACATACTTAATTAATTTATAGTTTTACTAATAACTAATAAAATATTCATTCATTCTTTGCAAACAGTTCCAATTAATATTTATTTTAATTCTATGCGTAAACGTATTAAGTTTATATAATGGATAATAATATTTTGTAAATATTGTATTGCTTTTCTTACGAATTCGATTTTGATTTAAATGTATCAAATATAGGGTTTAATGAACACTCTCCTATCAGTGAATATAAAGTCTCAAATAAAATTATATAAATTAATTGCAAATGCAGTGATTGGCCATTATGCTCAATAGCAAAAAATGTTTAGTTATTTTAAGTGACATTGAACAAATTAAATCAAGGTTAAATGTTGTTTGTCGTAGTTCTTATATGACAGTTGCGATTTTGTTTCATGCAGAACTAGGTTTGTTCTTCCCTAGAGAATTCCATATTAGAATATATTTTAAAGCCATAAATATTTTGATCCAAAATATACTTATTATATTTTAACATGTTTATTTAAATACTGATATTCAATTGCATCTACTCGTAAGTAATTGTGGTTAAAATAAATAATAAAATATCTTAGGAACAAATAGAATCTTCGAGCAGAAGCAACGCAATCTTCGCTAATCTTCATTCTTCATGGAAAATCAATTCAGGTGTTGAAGGGGTCATATAAGACTTATTTCCTTAAAGTAAGTTTACTATTTAAAGAGTTAATATTTCTCCACACAATACACTCTTTTCTATTTTTTAATCTAATTTTTGCCAGCTTTTATTCGCATTACATTAATTTTTTATGGAGCTATTAAAATACAGACTTCGGAACGAGTTTTATAGGACTACAAAAGAGTAGGTAAGCCACTTCAAACTCAATGTCCGTATCCGTATATATTTCACGATTTTTTCAACCTATATCTTCCCAAAAAATAAAATATTTTAATGCTCTAAATAATTTGAAAAGCGGCTTTATTACACAATACACTTTACGGTATTCATAAATATTTCTGATTCGTTTCCTTTTCCTAACACCACCTGAGACTTAAGTATACAATAAACTTAATCATTTCTACGTAAGTATAATGGAAATAAGAAGTTAAGGCATCACTATTTAGTAAAAGGGTTTTATGTGATTTCAAATTTTAGGCTTGGTTTGGTTTACCTCCTTTTTAAGGGTTGCTTATGGTTACTTTGACTTTATTCCCTTTTCAAAAAAGCAATTTCTCTAGATAGGTATATATTTATGTTGTACGTATGTAAGGTAGAATTTATTGTGAATACATTTTAATTTAATTTATCAAAGATCTTTGGGATAAGTGGTAAATGAACAGTGGGAGCAACTCTTTTAATAAAAAAATGGAACAAAATTTAAAAGAAAATTCGAAATTTTCAAAAAATGTCTTCATTGAATAAGAAATACGTTTTAACTCAGTCAAATCTTAATCATTTTTCAACTTTCATCACATTCAACAAATGGCATACTTTTTCAATTTGTGGCTTTGAAAAGTTGGTAATTGTTCATGAAACTAAAAGAATCAAGAAATCAAAAGTTGTTCGTTTGAATAATATTCTTATTGATTTTTTAGACATTCTTCTTTCGGTCTTGCTCCACTAAATAACAGATGTTTTCAGTACTATCTTGAACCATATCGCATACATCGTTTTCTCATGGGTTGAATCATCTCCAGGAAACAAAACTGAATACACATCGATTTTAATTTAACCATTCTTAATCTAATTTCTAAAAATAGAGTCCTGGTGTGTAAACATAGCTGGGCATTAACTCGTTAATCCGTTAATCGTTAATTAACGAAGTTAAAATTTTGATTAACGGATTAACTTTTAAGTTAACTTTTAAAAATAATCCAATGCCTACTATTTACCGCGCGGCGAGAAAAACAGGTTCAGACAAGTATGAGACAAGTGCCGTGCGGCGCGTGCCGCGGGTGAAACAAAAACAGCTAGGTACGTATTATATTTTGACGGCGCGTGCCAGTGAGAAAACTGCGAAGAGATTCGTTTCGTGTAATCATTTCATTATGCCGGTCGTCCACTATGTGCGCGATAAGTTCAACCAACTTCGTTCAACTTTTTATTCAATTCTTTCGTTGGATAAACCAATTTACAACCTCTTACACTAGTGCAGCAACTTACGTAATTCACGTTGAGCAACTAAAGTTGGACAAAATGCGTTTGGAACCCCGTACACATAATTGACCAACTTTCCCATATGTTGATTAACCCCGCACACCTAGTTGATCAACTCTTAAAACTTATGCCAGTGTTGAATAGCTCCGTACACCTAGTTGACCAACTTACTCAAATGTTGAATAACCTCCTACACTAGTTGATAAACTTGTTAGATTTTGACAGAAAAAAAAGTTTTTCGAGTTGATCAACTGCGTTTTCGATATTATTGCTCAACCAGTTGATGAACGAGTTGATACCTTCGTGCACTTAACCAAGGATCACTGGTTAAGGAACGCATTGAACGCACCACGATAAACAAAAAACTCAAACGTCAAACCTGAAATAATTTTGACTTCAGTTCGGTACATACATTTATTGTCGACGCACGCCTTCGCTTTAAAATGTTCTTAAATTTGTTCCGTATGAGTATGATTTCCTCTAAGAAAAAAAAAAAAGTGGCTGCCGCATTAATAATATTAGAAAATGAACGACAAAGGAAGAAAAAACAGCCAAGACGATTCTGGGTAGATGATTTTTTCTTGAGTCGCGAAGAAAATTGTTTTTTCAATGAAATATATGAGAAATTAAAATCGATTGATCCCACCGCGCCCTTGAATTCGAATTCAAAGCTTAAACAATTGCATTTTCGAGGAAATTTGAGACCAAGCCAATTCCCTGGCATCTCGATTTTTATAAGAGGGGCTCTTAATGTCCCATATATTGGGCTTTTCCTCAATTGCTGAAATCATTTGCAAAATTAATTCCGTGGTCCACTCTGATTTTTTATCACTTTCCATGACGAAAAACCAAAATAAATAAACTACAGTTTGCAAGTTGCAACAACTGCAAGTTCATGGCAACGCAATAGTTCAACCACGTAGACACATTTCACTGCAGCCAACGCAACGCAACACAATATTACGTCAAGAAATCCCAAAGAAAATTAAAAAGTTGATCAACGCGTTGAACAAATAATGTGCAAAACATTATATTGAAAATGTTGCTCAACGTGTTGATCGAACATTTTCAAGGAGCAACACGAGCTCGTACACTACCCGTACACTTGATGCGCAATTCGTTGAGCAACGGCCAACAACTAGATCCAACTCGTTGGTTGAACAGAATTGAAGGCACCGTACATTAGAGTTGAATGCGTTGAATTCGAAATTTGTGCGTTGATCCTTGATCGCCTAGTGGACGACCGGCATTACTTAGCGCCGGTACTCAGAGTAAAAAAATATAATTTTTATCACATGTTAACGGATTAACGATTAACGTTAACTTGCGTTAATTCTTCCGAAATTTAACGCTTTAACGTTTAACGAAGCTAACTTTTTTAGTAGCGGATTAACGATTAACGAAGTTAACTTCTTGATTAACGGTGCCCAGCTATGTGTGTAAACTAATTACTAATCAGCATTCTAATGGATTTTCTTGTTTGACGCCATTCACCGTAAATTTTCTGATTTAATTTTAAATACATTTAATTTTAATATTATTAAACTAGAGTTATGGTTTCGTAAAATATTTGTTACCATTCATTTAATTATAATTATTAGAGTTATAATTTTGTCAGAGGCCTTGGTTTTTCACGACCATCACGGATTTGTAAAACCGAGTATGAATGCAGGCACTTGAAAAATTAATCAGGAGTAGCATAAAATCTCTACCTAGACAGTCGATGTTAAAACGGGTCTTTGGTAAGGTTGGGGGGTTAGGTTAGGTAAGATATTAACTAAAAGTACAGGTTATGATGAAGCAGAAGATAGTCCCAACAAAAGAAGTATTTTTATTTAAGGAAGAATGTCACATTATGTATTAATGGTATTTTAACATTTTAAAATTTTTTAACAGACTATAAGGAGACGCAAATTATTTTCTAATTAAAATAAGATTCGCCCTATGTAGAGCATACACATTTCTTGACCTGATGGTTCTTAGTTTCTTATTTTTTACTAAACGTGATGTTTAAAATAAGCGGAGCAAAAGTTAAGACCCTTATAACTGCAACTCAACGAATGATTGGTACAAAAATAAACATTTTAAGTTTTCAAAATTGGTAACGTTTTGTACTTATTAATTTTATTTCATGTTCAATTTTTTACTCAAAATTTTGTGAACACATTTTTTTACTGATGATATAAGGTAATAAAGGGCACTTCTTTGATTCGATTTTTGTGAATTTTCTTAATTTTTAGTTGTTGCGATGGTTTTAAGTTTGGTATAACAAATGCATTATCATCGTTTTTATAAAAAATGTTTTTACGAGCATCTCATCAATGGTTAGGGTGAGTCCGATAAATCAATTATAAATACATTTTTTTAGTAGGGTCAAAATTTAATTTCTTATAATTATTTTTTAATTTAAAAAAAAATTATTCTAGAGTTTGTAAAAGCTAACAAACTCTCTATTTTTACCTATCGCTCGTTGATTTTGTTCCATTTTTTAAATAAAATGGAAAATACTTAATAAGAAAAACTAAGAGAGATGAATCTCTTATATACTTTATTTTGTAAATTATGGCTTGTATCCAGTCGTTAATAAATTATATCTCAAAAGTACATTACAAATAATATAGAATAATAACATCTAGAAAAAGGTGTTTAAATTATCATTTATGCATTAACTTTCCCAAGGAAAAATAGTTTTTTGGCTCCAGCGGTATTCAGGTTGGGTGAAAAGTTCCATGTAGTTTTTCATAACCCTACGTCTCCACGAGCAATTTTTGTTTCTATATTTATTTCAGCAATAATTGCAGACATTTTTATTTTGTTTTATTTGCAATACGGCGGCCGAGCAAACAACACCTATTGTGAATACGTTTGGAATAACGCCGAGTTTGATGACTTTTTTTATAATATTGGAAATTGAATAGGAACAAATTCAATTTGCCACCTGGGGCCTATTGCACCATCTTACAAAATTGTGATTACAAGCGAGTTTTTTTCGTATGTAATTTTTTTTAATCACAAATTTGTACTTGTAATTTGTAGTTGGTGCAATAGGCCCCTGGGCTTCCATCTCAACCCCTAAAGCTCCACGTAAAAGTTGAAAACTATTACAAATGTGAGTCGAATTGGCATCGGAGGAATCAAAAATTTGTGGTCTGCATTAGAAATTTGCATTGCATGCAGAATTTTCTGACATGAATTATTATTTGTGGTGACACCGAAAAAAGACTATCTATGTTCCCACGAAAGACTAGCCAAAATTTTAGACTTTCGCTAAAAACTGTTTGAAATTTCAGGTAAGTGTAATGAAATCTTTATTGAGATTTCGTTGAAATCCAGAGTTTTCATTGATATTTCGTAAAATTTCGATGAAATCTTGTTTCATCAATTTGAAATATAAAAAGTTTTCAGTCGAAATCTTGTGTTTTGTTTAAGTGGGAACTTAGTATTAGACGTTAACGGTCGATTTTAGAATTTGGGAATAATAAAATGCGAGGTAAGTCTATTTCTGGAAGACTTACTAAATTGATCTATGCCAAGAGCCCTGAACTCCAAATATACCAATATCATTTTATTTAGATAACTGATAAATCAACTTCTTAATACATACATCTGGATTTAAAACAGAAAAAAGTTTACTTTAAATTTATATACTATCAATTTAAGAAATTTCATGAAATCAAGACACATTTATTATTTATCTATCAATCTATGAAATATAAACTAATTTCAGAATACAACCATCACCGCATTTGCATGGACGGATATTTACTGTAAACATACGTTTAACTAATTAAAACCAATTTATTTTTTCTTAAACCTTATTATAAACGTATCTATAGAAATCTATTCAAAGAAATCCGTAAGACCTGATTTTATTTTTTATTATTTGTAGAAAAGCAGGATCTTGTTTACCAATATTAATTGCTAACTGAATTAAATGATATTTAATAATTATACCTATGAGAATAAAAAAAAGTTCCCTGTCACTGATAAGAATATGTATTTTTCAATGAAATTTTCATCCAATAAAAAGAGTGTTGTTACGAAATTTTATAAAATACGACGCCAAATAGTTTTTGGGTACCTGACATTCGCTTTTATTCTGGACATGAATTTAAAAAAAGGGTTTCAATGGATATTTTCGCGCATCCCGAATGATTTGATCATTTATAAAATTTTCATATACAATTTAAAAGTAATTCATACATTCGCATTCAATCACACCCAGCCAATTGTCATTCACTTTTATATAACAAATTTAACTAATATTGTACATGTGTATATCCAATATACTATATACGAATATAAAAAAATATATTATGTAATTAATTATCATTTACGACCCACATAGATGTACATAAAAAAGTAACTGCGTTAAAAGTAAGAAATAATATACATACAATTTTATAAGAAACAAAAATCAACATCCCCAGTTTTACCATCAGTTCTTTTGTTCTATTTTTATTTTTTTGTTGTTGTTGTAATATTGTGCAGCGTTTGTTTTATGTTTTTTTATGTTTTTTTTTTATTCCTCTGGCCAACCCAAGTCCTCTCCAACTAGTTCGTAAAATCTCTGATTGTGTTCGGCGAAAAATTTACGCAATTTTGACACAACCAATGGGTCGACGTGTGGATGCTTTCGTCCTTTTGTCTCTCGTAAACATCTATCTCCGCTGTCATAACGCAGGCAGTAAAATCCTTTGGTTTCGTTGAAATAAAAATGATTGCTCGTGACACGATGTTCAACACCTTTAAAATAGAGCACACATGGGAATGAAATCGATTTAATATAGATATATGCTTACAACTGTATATATTATTTTAAACTGTCTTTTGAAGTTTGTATGAAAAGTTTCAATTTAACTTACATATGTACCTACATTCATAAGTTAAAATGCTTTTTTATATTAATATTCAGTATTTTGATGATAATAAGCTTACAGCTTTTAAAAATTTTAAGGTAAGGTTTTATCTGTTAACGACGTCCTTGAAAGAATTTTAATAATGTTAAAACGTTTTAAATACTATTAATTTAATTTTAAAAATCAAGTTATAAGGTTGTTTTATTTTAGCAAAACAGATTTTGTTCCAGATGAAGCGTTTTCTTATAATATGCATATTTTATACCATTCGCAGATTTGTTTAAGCAAATAGCAAATCAATTTAACCCAAACACAAATAGATTTAACCCCAACACAAATCTATTTAAAATGTAAGCAAATTAATTTGAACTATAAACATTTTAGAAAATATATTTAAATTAACAATAGTTTGAATTTTTTGCACAATGGTTTGTGCGTTGGGCTGTCATGCAGAGGGTCTTGGGTTCTATTGTTTTTTTAGCCGCTACAAAATCGTTTTTCAGGGATGTACTGCCTCTTGGTAGGAAGTGGACAATCCTCCAAGAGTACCTTTTCTCATGAAAAGTTCTGCTCGTTAACCGCAGAAAATTGTAGGTGTCCGCTAACAAGCATACGGGAATGGTTAATAGCTGCAAACCACTAGGTTTAGACTTTCTACGGGCCATAACGGCATCAAATTTATTGATTTTATAAGTAGTGAAAATACTTCTAAGCAGCAACAAAATCAAACAATTTAACGTATAGTAAAAATTGAAATTAAAATAGAAAGTTGATTTTGCTTAATTTATTTTTATAATATACACACATAACATATCGGTCATAACTTCTGAATTTGTTCATCAAATCTCATTTAAAAGTGAAACATTTCTTCAATTCTTATCAAGAAACCATCCTTTAATATTTTTTCGAGGAAGCGGATTTTAGTAGTTTTTAGAGGCGGACGACTTTAATTTGAAATAAAACACAACCATAACATTAGCATTATATGAAATATAATTTTTTGTCAAAATATTAGAATATGATTTGGCGCATTTTCCAGCGGTGGCTGGAGCGTTCATAGACTAATCTGAAAGTCCGATTTTCACACACTCAAAATTTTCCATAAAGTTGAGCACAATAAAGAATTGACACATTTCGATTACTATCAACATTACAATCGCTTGTTCTATTCGCACTGTACGGCTTTTACAGGATGCGTATTATTGTTAAGAATAAACGTATTGCTAAAATTATCCATAGTTTCTCGCACGTAACGCCTGATGTGTTTCTCGAATTGAACCATGTTTTTCAAAATAATTTTAACAACTTGCAAACGTTGCTCCAGCGGTGTGTGACTATTTATAATGAATTGCCAAACCAAACTAACCTCAAAACAACCAAGAACTTTCAAATATTCTGTCACAGAAAACAGTGTTGCCTCTCCACCGTTGCTCTCCGCCTCCAATAAGGCACCCTTTTTTTGTAGCCTTTGTTCGTTTTGCCACACAAGTAGCATTACTAAAATTCTAATATTTTGAAAGCAAAAGGTTAAAATTTTATGAATTTTCTTCACATATCTGTTAATTGTTTCTATTGAAAAATATTAAAAGTTCCATCTCTCTGTAAGCTCCGATACTTTTGGACCGATACTATGTTATGTACACATAATATACCAAGTTCTGGAACTACACCCTTTTTACAGGAACAAACTCAGGCGACTTTGACCCCTCCCTATCTTTAGTACCAATGAAGTCAGAAACTTAAAATTCCGCTACAATGCAATAGAGAAATTTTATTATTTAATGATTACTGACTAAAATTTGATGGGCTTACTTGGCAAGTTTTTTTTTATGCCCAATTCGAAAGGTTTTAAAAACTCAACTCAAATTTTAGTCAGTAAACATTAAATAATAAAATTTCTCTATTACATTGTAGCTGTTTCTATATTATTTTACTTTAAATATTCGGTATTAAACCTTCATGAAGTAAGAACTTCGCGTACTCTTAGATCTCAGTACTTTTCACGGCTGACTTGTTTGACTAAGGTTTTTGTAAAGAAGAACTTGGCTCTTTTTTTAACATTTATGTTTTTGGTCTGATTTAGTTTATCAAAATAGACATTATTAATATAAGAACTAAACGTTTTTGGCAATTAAATTCTTACCTAGAAATGACTCAATTCGTTTGAGTTGTGAAACTGGATCTTCGATCAATTGATCACCATTAACAACAAGCAATTGTTCACGAGGGAAGACTTCAAGCCATCGATGTAAATGCAGATGATACATGGAAATGGTTAGTGGACGATAGGATTCGTTAACCGTGCCATTTGGGAATATAGCCAGCTCTTCAAATGACCTAGGAAAAGAATATTTAAACACAATTATCAGTAAATTAAGTCAATATAGACAAATATTTAAATATTTCCTTCCTTCGTGACCTTTGTTTAATTAAATAATGTTTGTCGTTAAGCCCACTTAAGAACAAACATTATTGAAAAATATTTAATTTAGTTTTTGAGATGAGTTATTACAAACTTAAACGTTATTCCGCAAATGAACTTTTACTTCATAAATTCGATAAGTTAGACTGTCCCGGAGTTGTACACATTTTTAACATTACCATTTTTTTTTTAAATTACCAAGCAAAACGCATATAAATATCACATCTACATTTATAAAGAAAGTCAGAGCTGGATGATTAATATGACCATATGAATAATTGTTCACTTACTTTGGTATAAAGGAGGCTCCATTTCCTGTTGACGATGGCGTCGTCGTAGTTGTATCACTTCCTATAGCATTCGGTCGATTTGCAGTATAACTGTCATATAATTGCGATGAGGACGATGGCAATCTATTATTGTGCATCGAGGACGAATAGAAAGATGAAGAGGAAAAGTAGGATGACGAATGGGGCTTATCTGTTTGTGGGGGTGGTGGGGGGCCATCTGCCGCAAACGGCAATGTAGCTGTTGCAGCATGACTTCGTAATTGTGTATAATCAGATATGGCCCGCGTTACCGGCTCACGTACAATCAGAAGAAGTTTTATGCTAGAATTCATTGCTCTAACACGTTCCGGAACCTGCAAAAAGAAATTAAAAATAGTGATTAATAAAAGGGTTCTTTCTCGTATTTTTCTGTATAATATTTTTTTTATTAACCCACGGAAACTGAAGATATATGAAAATACAATCTAATTTGTTTCACTTGAATGAGTTTTTAGCACAGATTGCTATTTCTGATAATTATATCTTTAGGGAAAATGAAAAAAAACTGGCCGGAGGAGAGGGCTGATATCCCATTTCTAATGATAGATGTTTTAATTCAATTCGGGGAGAATGTATAGCATTTATAAGATAACGAATAGGAAATCAATCATGTGCGTTCAACAGAAGATGACTATGTATGTAGTTAAGAACTCTTGTAGTTTTAATTGCAGGGATGATTTATTAGGTCTTAGAAACATAAAGTTTGCGGAATATGGCTAAAAAACCATTTCCATCTCAACAACTAAAAATGATGAAACATCTTTGGATTAAATTGTATTTAATCGAATACAAGACCAACTTTTTCGAAATAATTTCCTCATGATTGATTAAACAGCCTTATTCCGTTTCGTATTCGAGGTCGATTTTATTTGGTTACCATTTTTGTGTGAATAAAATTTGTCAGTTAGTAGGTATACTGTGGGGCAAGTTTTGCATTTGGAAAATAAAATCAAACCCGAGATTTTGGACAAAGTTGACATTACGATGATAGAGAACACGAAAAAGATGTTACCGGCAATTCCATCTGTATGTCAGTACTTCGACCCACAGCCTCAACCACTTAACCGATTTTCTTCGAACTCGGGTTCAGGTTCTTCGGTGATTTTCTGGAGGAAATTTTTTTATATTTTTTTTATTGACTTTAATTTTGACACAACGGACGGGCGGGCGTTTCGAAATTATAAAAGGGAAATACACGTATAGCGCACATATTTAATGATCAACACTTATTCAACAAAATGGTAAAAAAAGGAATAACTTAGAAATTTACCCTGTTCTATATCCAACCAGACATGGCTTTGAATGATTAAGTTCTTTTTAATTGCAATGTTAGTACTCAAGGGCAAGTTTTGGATTCGTGAAATATATTGAACGTGAGATTTAAATCAAACTTGACATTACGATGACGGAGAACGCGAAAAAGGTAAGTGCCGCATTTCTGTCTGCATGTTAATAGGGCTATATGTCTATATACCATTATATATATGTTTGCATGGATATGTGTCTGTATAGGTGTATGTCTGTGTATCTGTATGGCTGTGTATCTGTATGTCGGTATAATACTATAAATTTGTGTGATTCAGTCGTTTTATAATTTGTTAAAACAATCGAATTTAAATTGTTTAAAACGCAAATTGGCAATTCAGTTGTAACAAACAAAACGAACAGTTTTGTACTTTCCAGAAACAATAATGTCACAGCTTCCGGATTATATTTAAATTATTAATTGATACTACAGGCTAGAGTTGTAAGTAAGTGATTGATATAACAAGCTTTACAATCCGCTGGTTTTGCGGTCGAATCCAATAATTCTAAGTCACATATAAGGTGATTTTAAGAGTTTTTCATTTGCTCTTCCACCCCCCAGTTTCTATCGTATTCTGGCTTGCAAATTACGTAGCATTGCTACAGTTTTCACATGTCTCGCAATAAGTTTATCAATCTCCCTGTGCATTTTAATATAAAAACATAAAATGCACAACTGCAACGCACGTACTTGCTCTTATTTAACAGTACTTTGGAATTTAAAATTTGTTAATAAATATAAAAGCATGGATTAGAGCAATGTGTTCAAATGCATAAAATTGAAATCTTATTTATAGAAAAGTATGAATTTATGCAATTAAAGCTTAAAAATCGTTTTATTATTAAATTAATTTTTGATACAATAAATTTCTTTAAAATTTTTCTAGAAAAAAATTTCGGATGCCAATTTTAAGTATTTAATAATATCTATAGATTTTAGGAAATAATTTCAAAAATTTATCGTTCACACGTTTTGAAGATATTGATTTTTCAAGAAAACCAGATAATATGGTTTCGAATATTTGTATCTACAATATTATTTTAAATTTAAAGGAGCTCCTCTATAAACATTTTGGCAAAAAGCGTTAAAGTAATTATTTTCTTATTGAAAATCGAAAAGTCGAAAATAAAACAAAAACGTTTTCTGTAAAATACCGTTACTATCATTTTTTTTGAGTAACATGAAATCAATTCCATGCCCATAATAGCACATTTATATTTTTTTATCGAAATTGATAGATCCGTTTTCGAGATAAATAAGATTTGGCAAATCGGTTGTATGGCTGCATCCAAATCCAATTTTTTCCCTAGGGAATCACCGAAGACCCTTAAGTACAGAGTTAGAAGAAAAAAGCTCTAGTGGCTTAAGCTGTAAGTCGAGGAAAAGTCATACAGACAGACAGGCGGAATTGCCGGACGCACTTTTTTCCAAGTGCAAAAATTGCCACATGAATTTTTTTTTTTTCAAAATTTTATAAAATATTTTTTTTTTCTCAAAAACTGTTCCACAAATGTTTTTAAAAAAAATCACAATAATTTTTTTAGTCAAATCAAGGTAATGCGTGCAGAAAATTTCAAAAAAATAGTTATTGATGGTACTCAACCTAGAACCATTTTCTTTGTTTCGGCATACCGGATTTTAATGAAAATTTTTATAGAGAAACTTCTAGAAAATTTGAAAAAATTATATTTCAAATTTTCAAATTTTTTTTTTTGAAATTTAAGTCTTATTCGTACAATAATAAAGGCTCGAAGTTTGCGTACACACATTTCTTTCTTTTCTTTTATTTCTTTAGTAATTGTAGCTGTAAACGAAGATTTTACTTTAAACACAATAATAATGTGTAATGGAACATAAATGAATATACCCCCATCTAAACGTACAAAATTACTTGTTTTTTCAATTTATTTGTTAAAGAAGAAACCAGGTGCTCCGAAAGATCAAACAAATTTAAGAATTCTATTTCACTAATCTATCGAGATCTCAAAAGAGCTGAGAAATGATTTTAAGTCTAGTTGTAAGGATGCCCGAGTTCTAAATATTTCAACCAAAGCAATTAACGCTGGAGTTCCTCAAGGATCAAAACTTGGACCGCTGCTGTTCAACATTTACACTGCTGATCAACCAGCCAACTTACCAGGTACAAAGACGAAGCTTTATGCAGACGACTCAATCACATACGCTACCGCTTTTTCACCAGAAATTGCTGCCAGGAGAGTGCAAGAGCACATTAAAAACCTATGGGAATACTATGTCAAATGGGGACTGAGGATAAACAGCGAAAAGACAGAGCTCATCTGCTTCAGAACACCAGTGACTGTCATTCGAAGACGAGC
This sequence comes from Philhelius festivus, assembly GCA_963931855.1. Lineage (NCBI taxonomy): Eukaryota > Metazoa > Arthropoda > Insecta > Diptera > Syrphidae > Philhelius > Philhelius festivus. The sequence continues at coordinate 260,115,189 of OZ007554.1, read as the reverse complement.
GTTTGCAACACGCTGTGATGCAATCACAGCTTCCAGACAACTCTGAAGTGACTGTCAAATCATCAACGAAATACTTGGGAATCAACTTTTCCAACAAATTCAAATTCAAAAGGCATGCAGACTTGATGTTGAAGAGAGCCAACTATTCTCTGCACTTGGTCCATCCGCTTCTCAGGAGGCGAAATGGACTAAGTAAGAAAACCAAGCTGCTTGTGTACAAACAACTTATTCGACCCGTTCTGACCTACGCCTTTCCCATCTGGTTTACTATTTCACCTACAGCAATGAAAAAGTTGAAGCTTTTTGAAAGAAAGATGCTCCGCATTTGCACTGGACTGTACCGTAACCCACTGACGAAGAAATATATACCAACAAGGAATCTGTATAAAGAAGCAAAGTTAATACCACTAGACGAGTATTTACTGCAGCTCTCCGGAAAAATCATCAGGAACCTGGAAGATCATCCCAACACAGAAGTGCAACAACTTCTCCAGCATGAACTAGAGCCTCGTGACAAGTATCTATACACCCGAGCCATCACTGACGATCAATTTGAAGACATCATCCATAACGACAACGCACCCTTTTACGAGAAGAACAACAATCAATACTATAGGGGTTAAAACACCCACTCATCAAAAATTATTATTTAGTTAATATTAAAAAATCATGAATTAGATTAAGAAAACATTAATATGATATTGTAAGCAAATAGCATTATGTAAAGCCAAATGAAGAACGTTGGGCCCCTATTGTTGAGCCAACATGATTTAATTTAGTAATAAGTTAGTTTTAAGTCAAATTGTATATAAAACAAATTGAAAAATAAAATTCTTAATCTAAAAAAAAAAAAATCTAAATATTTTTAAAACTAAGGCCTTAATAAAAACCGAGTGCTTAAAAATATAGTACGTATTAACCTGATCTTAGAACTTTGTCAATAAATCGTCCGTCCGTAAGAAAACCAAATTTAAACGTGTCTTTTTTAATTTAAATTTGTAATCATTAATAGTTTTGTCATCGGATTAACCGTTATTTTATAATTTTTGATGATTTTAAAGTAGCTATTGAACTAAAAAAGGGAAGTTGTTTAGCCATAATAAAAACAATACTAACAAAAATGTTGCTTATATCCATAGGACACGTAGCAGATTATGTATGTCAACTCATGTTAAGGCACTTGACTCCGTATGTTATGAAGCGCAATCCAAAGTTTGCTGAACTCACATGCATTGTTAAAATGTCCCATATGAACAATATGACAAAGAATATCATTCATGTGTTTCCTGAGTTCTGATGCGGTTAATGTCTTGTATATGATGAAATAATAAGGACGAATAAACCTGAATGCAATGAGAATAAGGACTTTTCTCATTATTTTCCCTTTTTTAAACTTAAAAAAAAAACAAGAAGACATGGGCATTAACTTAGGGAAATGCGAACATGATGTAGTAGGAAGAAGAAATGAGGCGAACATAAATGCTGGTACATGGGAGTAATAAAAGCAGACACATTAACTCAAAAGAATGCAAAGCATTACTTAGTATATTCGTTTGAATTTAGTTTTGTTAGTTACATTTATGTAAATACATATTTATACAAAACGATAACAGCATGATTGCTGGTTAAATTACATCTACGCAAACTTTAAATGGTTCATGGCAAGCATGTGGTTGAGGTTGAGCAACCCATAAGAAATCTGCATCGATATACGAGTGCGGCTTCGAACTTATTCTAAAAAATTAAATAAATAGGCATTCAAGGCAAACGTTAGATGCTAGTAATTAGTATTTATATAAATTAAAAAAAAAAGCGCATTCACAAAATTGTGGTTTGGAAGTTAAAGTGCTAAAATACTCAATCGGCAGAGCTGCAGAGCTCTTTGTTGGATTTAGTTTATTATATATGCCTGAATGCACTCAATTCTCTGAAGCATTCATATGTTTTTTTATAAAATCCCTGCTAGCTCATCCGTGCAGTTGATGCATTAATTTAATCGCAATGTTCCTGCATTTGAAGTTTCGTTGGTTTTATGTTTTAAGTAGTTGGGAATATTATGCTGATATGGATACCTATAAGAGGAGGGAACAAAATCGTTTAATGAAAATGACTTTTGATTTACGCAAATGCATTAACCTCACACACTTTTAATTCAAATTGATGATACTTAGTATAAATAAGGATTGCAATGCATCGAGTTTAAAATGTTTTTGTATGTATTTATTTTCTAATTTCATATATGCATGGTATGTATGCAATGTCGAATTTCAATAGTAGATAGACCTTTGATTTATTTATAATACTTTATACACTAAAACACACTTTAAATGGAGTTTTAATTCAGTATTTTAAAAACGTGTTGTAATATTACTACTACGTATAAATATAAACATTTATATGACCGAATCTTGGTTTTGAAAAACATAAACTGTTTCCTAAAGTGTTCATTAGGTATATTTTTGGAATATTCAATGCATTTAAAGTAATTTTGGGAAATATCTTCCTTTTTACTCCAAAATTAAAGGTTTGTTTTACAAGTAAGAACTACTTTAGAAATACAAAATGTTAAAATTGCTTAGCTTACAACACCAACATTTGAAGTAATGTGACTTCTGAAATTGGTAGGCAAAATATCATAATATCTGGCGAGTTAAATATTCTTGGTACTATCACACGCCAAAAATTAAAACACTGGATTTAGTGTTGTTATTTTGTCTAAACTTGGTTTTGTGATTTTAAGCTTAAAACAAACTTATTATTGAAGATAATGGTTTAGTAAAATAATGGTATTGTTAAAAAATAAAATGCACGACTGTGTCGCACGGACTTGCTCTTATGTATGTTAAATGATTTAACAAATTTCTTTAGTAGTTGGAGCTAGAAACAAGATTCAATGTGATTCAAGCAAATATTAGTTTATGCAAGAATAAAAATTATAAGTAGTTGTACTGGTTTCTTAAATTGTTTTTTTCGAAAATTCAAAGAATATATTCTTAAAGTTTTGAAATATTAGTTTATGCAAGGATAAAAATTATAAGTAGTTGTACTGGTTTCTTAAATTGTTTTTTTCGAAAATTCAAAGAATATATTCTTAAAGTTTTGAAATGCAATGTGTTTTAAACTTCTTAGAACGTTCTCTACAAAAAATTTCATTAAAATGCGTTATGCCGATAATGAGAAATTCAAAATTTGAAATTTTTTTAACATTTGTATGGAGACTACCGTTATTTTCAGGTAAAATAATTTAGATTATATTGAGAAACTTTTATATATCAAGTTTTAAAAAATAGACCATCTTAATACACAATAATATTCAAACTTTTGAGGAGCCTTAGCATAACAAAAAAAATAATCCAAAATCAGTTGAACTGTTTTTGAGAAAATCAAAAACAAGAAAATGTTGCAAAGGGGGGTACCATTAATAACCTTTTTTTTGAAAAAAATATTTCCAACCATTTCCTAGTTTTAACTAAATGAAATTTTTTGATTTTTGTTTTAATCTGTGGGACAGTTTTTGAGAAAAAAAAATAATTTATAAAATTTCGAAAAAATCCGTATGGCAGATACCGTTATTTTTGGTTTAAAAAATAAGAAAAAACGTTGGGAAAAAATTTACGAATTTAACGAAAGTCAGCCGAGCCGTATAAGCCGAACTCGAACTGACAGACAGACAGAATTTTTGAATTTTTTCGTCTTCGCTATGACCGTAATGTGAACTTTGATCAAAATCTCAAGTTCGATTTTTTTACGAATGCATAACTTGCCTTATAGTACCTATAAGTAGCAAGTAAAAGTGTGGAAAAAGTGCAAAAGATATTTTTCTTTGTTTTTTTTTTTTTTAATAAATAGCACTTTTCTTAAATATTGTGAGTTAGACTTCAAAACAAAAACATGTTCAGAAGCGTACATGATTTCAAGAACAAACATATATTTATGTAAATAAAAGTTTCAAAAAATGTTAGAGAAGTTTTTTTTTCAAATATTTAATTTAACATTTTGGTATTCTTATTTAAAATATTTATTTATATGCAAATAAAAATTAAATTTAATAAGAAATCATTAAACGGACCTGAAAACATTGATTTTTGAAAAAGACAAAAATATGGTAAAAATTTTTCCTTAAGTCGTTTTCGATTAGATATTTCAACTGTTCTAATACATTTTGATTTCAATCGAACACACTAACGAGAGTCGTGAGTCAACAAAAATACGATGAAAATCGTTATATTTATAGTAATGAGTATCTTCCGTATACACCTTCATAAAATGGAGGAAATTAAAAGACCCCATTAAAATCGTTCGAAGGCCATTGGAGTTCAAACAGTAACATAAGTAAGCAAAATTTTTTTCATTAAAGTCGTATGAGCGATTTTTGTGAAAAATTAGCATATTCTTAACAATTTTTTGACAGTTGACAGTTGTGTGAATTTTTTAGATTTTAGGAGAAATTTTTTTGAGACCTTGAAGAGAGTGTACTAAAATCGCAGAAGTCAAGTTTTAAAAAAAAAAATAAAACAAAACCATTATAAAAAAATCTATTTTCTAAATTTGTTATCGATATTTTGTACAGTTTCTCTAAGCTTTCCAAAAGCTGCTGCATAAAAAATATAATCAGAATCAGTTAAATTGTTTTTGAAAAATTCTAAAATAAAAAAAACAATAATAAACAGTTACTAACCACTTTAACCTATACATACCTAAAATCAAAATGTTAATTAATTAAATAAAATATGCGTTACATAGTTTGAGAAAAATGAGATTTTCCTCAAAGGCTAAGCAATTTTATATGGTATGTGATGTACCGTACTTATGGTCTTAACAATTTCAAAAAAAAATGTAGAAGGAAACTCGAAAAAACCACTAAACAGAATCACGAGGTCCACTTAAGTATTAAGGATTCATATCTGCGAACGGGTCTAATAAAATATAAAAAGAGATTCTTAAAAGCTTGCAAATAAATAAAATAAACATGTCATACTTATTATTATTCAAGACTATATCATCGCTAGACATTACAGTTAACAGTAGCACTTTATTATTATAAGTACAACTACATTTTTCACTGATTAGTGTGAAAAATTGACTAACAAAACTAATGTATTATTTTATTTTAACCGGGAGCTGCTTAAACTTAATACTACATGTAAAGATTTTTGGAAAAAAAAATAATTTTACTCTTATTTTACTACACATACAATTTTTTGAAATAATTCAATATCTTGAAAACGGGTAAGAATTTTATTTTGGTTCAATGTACAGACATATATTATTAAATAATTAAAACTGGCGTAGATGTTAAAGAATTTTGTATAAAAAAAAATATTATTAATAAGACTGCTTCACCAATATTTTAAACTGCCTTCAATGCGTATTTGATCAAGAAATAAGACGAGAATTGTTTTCAACAATTTAAATCATATTGCATTGAAAAGGAAGGCTTGACAAATCATCAACAGTATCTCTTGCCATTATAAATTTCTTTCCATTCTTAGCACGTCGGACTCACCAGAAAATTGTATATCCCCTCCATTCCTGTCAAATAACTATTAGCAAATATGAATGGTTGTGAATATTAGTACTTAAGCCTTGGTAAGCAAAAGCTATCGCCCCACCAAATTTATTAAGTGATTAAAAACAGTTGAAATATTTTTAGCAAATACGATTAAATAAAATAATAAAAACTTACCTCTGGTGACACAAAATAACTCGGGCTCTTCTCTATTGTGATTTGTCCACGAAAAGAATGTGGCATCTTTTTTCGATACCATTCCAGTCCTCTCATATAATTTTCGTCACGATCAAAAAAATGAACCTCTCCGCCGGCCTTTTGTATCCTTGGATGTAAATAAAGCATTTCCAAAAGGGCACGTGTTCCACATTTTCGAATTCCAATAATAAGTGCCTGTTATATGCAAAGAAGAAGCTTATGTTCGCTTAGTAACACAATTTTATTGGATTACAACTAGATACGTTTTAAGGGATTAGAAAAACGATTCTTTAAAAGGAATAAGAGAGGAAAATGTCATTATGTATTGTGGAAAGAATAAAAATCTTGGGATTTCTACATTGATTCGAAATGAACTAATACAAAAATTGAGTTGTTACTTTTCACTTGAGTAGAAATTCTGTTTTTTTTTTCTTTTTCTTAAATTATTTCCTTATTTTAAGGCATTAAGTTATATTTTGACTTTATTCCGTTTCAGTTTTAAATAAGAAAAGCAGCCGAAACCATGATATCTTAAATGTGTTTTCACTGGGAGCTGTGACTTAGATCTTACAATTCATAAATTTAAAAATGATTTAAAAAACGAAAAATTGCTGGAAATAGCTCAAGAAATACCAGACGAAACAGAAACACACCAAACAGTAACCGAACTCTGTGACCGGGCTTTCAAAAAATGCTCTCATTTTCTAAATACAAGTACCTTTTATCAGTTCACATGAAAAAGTATTTTGAGTTGCTTAACAATTCGTACCTGTGGTAATCGTCTACTTGTCTTTGGAAAATGTACTCGATTTGGAAAGACCATTGGATGATTAATTGGGCTCATTTCGCCAGGCTTGATGAATTCGGGCATTCTGTGTGCTAATATCGTAAATCTGCGACGTTCGGAAACGGCTTGCGCTGCTTGAATGTTATAAACGGCACTGTCATAAAGAACATGAAATGTCAAAAATAAAGAAAGAAGCATGACTGTGAGAAAAACAGCAGCTAATTTAGGACGGGATACGCCAACCACGAGGATGCAGTCGGTGTGTGATGTTTCTGGCCCTACCGGCCTCATCGCCGATTTCGGCAACCATCTGAAAAGAAAAATATTGTCATAATTTATTTAAAATCGAAAACAGCTAAAAGTTCAAACAAAAACTAAAACAATACATTTAAAACACTATTAAAAAATGCATAGCTTTAAAAACCTGTCCGTATAAGAACTTTCCCCATTTAATATAAAAAAATCAATATAAAATACATTTCAAGTGCTCTCTTATGGTAGATAGAAGTTTAAGGTCAAGGATTTACGTTGCGCCCACTGCCATAAAAGCGGAAAATAAAGTGAAAAACACAGCTCCCGGGAAAATTCACTTAATATTAAAACCTGAATAGAAGTTAAAATACACAAGAAGGGCACCTTTAAAATATTTCCTATACAAACAATTTACGTCCTCGGGCTATGATGATGTTGAGTGTTCAGCTTTTAAGTTTAATTATAAGGCACTGAGTTTTAATGAGCGTTTTATCTTTAATTTGGAAATTCAAAGGTTTAGCAGAGAGATATTTTATGTACATATTTAAAAAGCGGGGTAGGTATGTGAATTAGGTTTTGGTGAATATGTTTACTGAACTGCAAAAGACATATAAAAGTTGGGAAAACTACATTTATTGTATTCAATATTGAAAACAAGTAAAAGTTTGGTAATTTTAAAGAGTAAGGAATTTTTTCGTTAGAAGGTGAAAAAACACAAAAACCAAGAAGCGCAAGAAACTACCAAGTTCTAAATCTGTCGAATTTTAGGTCTTGATAAGAACATACAATCACCATACGGTATTATGAAATAGCTTTTATAAGGTTAACTAGATATTCGTAGGCCGTTTTATGTATTTACTCGTATGTATCATTGGCAAAAAAAAAAAATTGGTTTACTTGTCAAACTTACATTATCATCAAAGAAATCAATATATTTATCACTGAAAAAATTATATAATTTATACATAATATTTAAAGGAGTAAATCGTTCTTAATTAGTCCTATAGTTTCAAATATTAATGCATTCTGTTAAGTTCCTCCAGTTTCTTTGGCGAATATTAAAGTTAATATGAAACAAAAGGAGTCTATTTTTCCATTTATTGTGATAAGAAGGGGGAGATCATAGGAATCATTCCACCCTTAACCTCTAAGTGCGAACCTTAGGAAGCTTTCTTGTACTTGTGTTTCTATTTTTGTGCCCAAGCTTGAAAAGTGTATTCCAGAATTGGACGATCTAATGTGTGCACAAATGAAAATTGCCTTGACTACCCTCTTTAACAAACTAAGAATTGAATTGGCTCTATTAGTTGTGGAGTTGATGTGGAGCTTGCCATCGAATGACAAACAAAGGCAGACATATCGTTGATATGACAGACACGTGCTGACACAATTAAATTAATATTTAAAAGAAGTTACGGAAATCTTGCCGTAAAACTCATTGTCATACATTTATTGACGTTAAGAAACAAAAAGTTACGAACACACAAAGGTAACATTACAAATCTCCACAATCACGAGATTTTGAAATAGTTTTGTAGATTATGCATCGTCTGCATAAATTAGACACTTTGAGTGTCCTGTGGGTATTTCAGAGTAAATGTTAAAAATGTTAGAGGTATTGAAAAGATCCGAGTATGATCTATTGCATAAATAAAACTGACGCCATACAATGGTCTCTAAATACTAGATTTCTTATTTTTAATAGCAATATTTGTTGGGAGAGTTTATCGAATGCCTTACTTAAGTCAGTAAAGACACAATCCACTTGTTTCGTCATTTTGAATAAATCAATTCAATTTTGGACCAATTCCATAAGAAAAGCGACGGTAGAGCGTACTTTTGTACATCCATGTTGATTTGGAACGATCTTGCAGTAGGTCTACAATTTTCTAAGTTTGTTTTCCATATAGATAGAAAAATCACAAGAAAACATTGAAAAGATAAAAAGAATGGTCAAAGGCAACAATAAATGGTATACACAGTTTTTCAAAATAGCCGAAGGTATATACCGTTAGGGTCTGGTATATAACTTTCGTCAAGGTTATATATAAACCTCGCAATAATATATGAATATTAAAGTTTATATCAGTCAAGTAAAACAAAGATTTAAAAAAACCGAGGTTATGGCTTTTTTCATCACAGCCTAAGATGCCACAGTAGTCGTTAGTATCACAATTAAAGACACTTTTAAAGAAGTATGAAACTAATTGTGCTATCATTTTAGGATCATGTTTAGAATTGTCCTTGAGAACAGATGGATAAGGACTAGACTTTCCTTAATGGATTATGAATTTCCAAAAATATTTCGGATTCATTTTAAGATCTCTTTGCACTTTTGGAATAAAGTTGAGATACTAAAAGCTTAAAGTTCCATGAAAAATGTTTCTTACTTCGCAATATTTTTGTTAGTTAATTTCATTTGGGGATAGCTTGTAAGTCGAATTTCTTTCTTTTATTTTTTCCAAAGCATTTTAGTATTATTTTTAAAACATACGAGTATGTACATATATGTTTATTGCCAATCGTATTTGATTGAATTGAAGTTAATAAAGTACTAACCGTCTTGATCTACTCGTATGTAATGAATAGAATTCTTCTAGAAATTCCTTTCCCAATTTCATTACCACAAATAAATGCAATTAATTACTGTTTTTTTAAGAAATATGTTCTTTTTATTTTCTTTCACCTTGCAATAAATCCGAAGGATAATTTGTAGTCAAATTTTAGTTTGAATTCATTAAGTTATAGTTTTTCAACTCACTAGACAACGCAAATTACAAAAACTTACATCATTGTCTGATCGAGTTCATGGGTTCTCCTAGTTCCGTGTGTTGACTAGTCCATAATAAACTTATGTATAACTGAAACAATAATACTCCTCGAAAAATATACCGAATGCGCGTGTCAATTTTGAGGTGTCATAAGAAAGTGTGCCATTAATTCAAAAAGTCATGTGCTCAAACGATACACAAAAGTATGAAATAGAGGAATATATTGCTTTTTCAAAATCTCAATATAATGAAACTTTATAAAAAGCTAGCAGACAGTCTGCTTTCAACAAATTCACTTCCTAAGAGTTTTCAAAAGCCTCAGCTCCACAGCCGACCTCATTATGGTCCTATGAGAAAATACTCTCATATGTGTCTAAAACCAGTAATAGGTATATGCATATGTATGTACTCGTATATAGTGTGCCTTGATGGATACATGTCGTTGAGAGAGCGAAACATGTTTCACGTGTTATTAAAATAATTATCCTTAAAGACCTGACTGACGTTAGGTATTTTTTTTATTCTTAAATTTTCGCACTTAATAGAAGTGGGTAGACAGGACACGGGAGAAAAGAGACCTCCTACCAGGACGTTGCATGCATGTGGTAAACGCTTTTTAAGTGGGAGACATGGAGTGTTCGTATATAGGCTATGTGTCACAAATGTCTAGAACCAGGTTGTTTTTTTATATTTTAATAGGGAGTTGTATGTAAAAGAAATAATGTCCTTAAAGTAGGAAAATCTTGAATAATTTCAATCAAATTCCTATAATAACACTGTGTGACTGTGTGAGTTTGACATTTTTTCTCTAAAATAAACCTCACTATACTTTTGGGAAGATTTTTGATGTCCTGAGTCTGAATCTGTTCTCAGCATTGAACATCATGTTTTTGAGATATCTTTAATCGAAACTTTAGCAAGAAAGCTAGTTAAAGCTAGTTAAAGCCTGCGATGTGGCGATAGAATCACAGCTTTTACCACTTTCGAACAAAACTTAAAAAAAAAAAAATATTTTGGTGGTCTGACTAATTAAGGTGGCCATATTTCTTAAAAGAAACTGGAAACTGCAAACTGAGCTTCTCTAACTGGATTTCTAACTCAACCTTTGTCTTATATCGAATATACAAAGAGCTTGAAATGGATTTTCTTTTTATTAAAATTTTTACAGATTTTTGGAGATCAAATTCTAATTGAGTCTTGAATTTTCCTGGATGTGAATGTTGAATTTAGTTTATATATCCGTTATTAAAAAGTAGTTCGGATAAGATGCCTCACAAATAAATTGATACTAATGTTTATAAATAAGTAAAAGTTCAAAAATATTTCACTTAATTTTACCCTACGGTAGAACTGTAGTTAGAAATCGGAAAATACATGTTTATAAGTATTGGGAGATCATAAAATATAGAAGAAGAAATTAGATACTCTTGAATATTTAAAGTTTTTGACGTAATTATACTTAATGACTCCCACCATTGAAATAATCTATATAACAAATTAAAACATTTTAGAATAATGTGTATGCCATTGAATTTTTAATAATATTCTGCTAAATATAGTCTAGGCTTACCTCCCTCATTCAAAGGGATTAAAATGAAGACAAAAATGAAAAAATATCATAAAATATAATAGAAATGGTTATATCTTTTCTTAGGACATGTTCAGTGTTCACCCTAGTTATTTTGGTGTTTATTTTACATGTAAACTCATAAATACTGCTTCATCCCTGAGAAGTTTTAGATTAAGTGTATAGTAAGCTTAGAACCCATGGTTTTGGTAGTGAATAAGTTTTATTTTCGTATGTTGTTCATGCATGAATGGCCTAAGAACTCACCAAACTGACATCGTTTTTATGGTTACTTTGCCCAAAGCAATTAAGTTAAGTCATGAAAGTGTGTTCCTTTCTATGCTTAATGGGTGTCATAATATATTTCACCCTGTTTTTCTTATTTCTGATAGTTAAATAAGCTTTATAGGAAAATGTTGGTAACAATGCTTTGGTGTCGAAATATTCATACAACAAACAAATGTATGTAGGGTATACAGCCCTATTGTTGGCTCTCCGCCAATGTTTAACATTTTTTTTGTCAAGAATAATTGCTTTGGTCATTTCTGTGTTATATTTTACGCTTCTTGAAGTTCATAACTATGAAACGAAATAGCTGTGAGAAATTCAACATCGAGTTTAAGTTCTTGAAGACTATGAAAAAAATAGGTAAGCAATAAATTATAAAGCGTGATTTTTGTAAGCAAATAAACAAAAGATAGGATCGAGTTATTTAAATACTTTAGTTAAAATATATTACTTATAAGATGTGTTAACTATTAGTTTGAGAAACTATTACTTGGCTGACAATTGGAATGGAATTGGAATGGTTGTCACATGTCAATCATTAGCAAGAGGGTCTCGTTGTCATCGTTGGATATGTGTACATATTTCAATATAGCTTTTAAAAGTATAAAATAAATATGCCAATCATTGGATAAACGGATACAATAAATGGCAAGCTATTCTAATCACTGAATTATATTAATTTATAAGTTCTTTCAGTTTTCTTAGATTTATTGAAATAAAAACGTGACTATCTATAGCTACTGTGGAATAGAGGTAAATGTACGGGCTAATGAACTAGCCAGGCAAGCATGAGTACACCAGGCACAGGTTAATAGGAGAACATGTAGCGAAGCTGGATATCCCTTACAATACAATTTGTTGAGCTAGCGAACTTTAGGTAGAGGAGGGCTCATGAATACCTCATCATATCTCGTTAAATCCACATATGAAGGTCATTGAGCAAGGCATACTCAAAATCGGTATTTCTAGCTACCTATACCTACCTTAAATATAAGTATGGCATGCATGTAATTAAAAACGCTTACAAGCCAGGTTTTTTGCACCAATTTCCGTGTGTTTCTGACGTAAACATTTTAAAATTGAAAGTTGTATTTAATCTTTAATGTCCGAAATCGGATAACTATTCGAGTTTGAATGTCAAAAGTGTAGAATTTATAAGCAATATCCGACTTTTGATATAGCTTATAAATATTGAATTTAAGGGGTAAAAGAAGCCAAATGAAGAACAAGAAATCTGGGTTGAACAATAAAACCTTTATTTTGATGAAGCTAATGACGTAGATTCATTGGCTCGATCTTAATGGTGTTCCCTTGAAAACATTAGGGCTAAGCTATAACTCCAGCCTTTAAACTTGAATTTTCATACACTTAAATCGATCAAAATATATTATGCATCAATAATTCAATAAGTCCAATTAAATATATAGTAGTGTATAGAATTTGTATAGTAAAAAACCTTATCAAAAGAGTTTTGTAAAAATAGTATACAATTGCGTTCTCATGAGTTGTAATGGTTTTGTCAAATATTATACAGCCGCTTTTTGCACTTAAAATTCAGTTTAATGTTCTAAGCGGTTTCAAAATACGGATTTTCTAATTTTTGACAGGTGATTGTGGTTATATTGTTGAAACTACATCTGTCAAATTGGTGTGGATTATGGACTGGCGGCATCATCGGTCCATACTTCTTTGGGAAAAACTTCGGACAGTCCATCAACGTCAACGGCAAATGCTTTCCAGTGCGGATAACTAATTTCTTTTGGCCCGAATCGCATGGTATGAGTACAGATGACATTTGGTTTTAACAGCAAGTGCACTGGACATTTTGCAAAAGCAATTTCTGAAAATCGTTATCTCACGCGGGGACGATGTGCATTGGCCACCGAGATCAAAGCAAACCTTGTTACTAGAAACGGTTTAGATATATTTCAAAGGTCTCCTAAATTGGAGCGTACCTATTTAAAATCCGAATACTGCAAATATTTGCGAAGACTATTTATGCTTAATGTAAGGAATTTCGGCCTTCTTCCCAAGCTATTTAGGAAGTAGCTATAAATGGTAAATATATTGCGTAGGAAACTAACCTTTAATATTAAATGTGTCCCGTACTCAACTAATAGCCCAAGGACACAAAATACAATAGACAAACAAACAGTGCTGTTGATTCCCATTTCCATAGGTATAAAGCGCTCATGTATAAGATAGATTATGTTTCCCGTTTTCAGGTAAATATATTAGAAAATTGTTCTAATGCCTCCATCTTCCACGAAACCTTATGTAATGGGATTTACACATAAATTTATATTATTCTCCATCTATCAAACAGACTTCTTCTGTGATACATTACCAACTGGTTAATTTAATTTCAATGTATAAACACCTTTCGGCGGGAAATATTCTCTCCACCAATTTCACCTGAAAAAAAGAGCCCCCGAGATATGCGTTCTTTTTATTGTATCTTTCAAAAGTAAATTGCAAAAAATAAGCTTCGAATATGTATCGCAATTTTTACAAGCAGCTGGGTTGCTTCCTCTAATGCAGAAAGTTGGTACGAGTTTATGCGAGAACAAAAAAAGTTGGTAATTGAATGTGTGATTGTACTTACAGAATATCCAGAGGTATCTTCACCGAACAATCCCTCAGAGTTGTCGGCTCGTCGCTGCGTCGTTTTGCGATCATCAGTTATAAGCGATTTTTTATCTGCTGATGTGGATCTTAAGTTGTTCCAGTTTGCGATGCATCCATTAGCTTGAAGACGGCAGATGATGAGTTCCGAGACGAATAATCTCGAGTGTAGTTCGGTTTGATATGTTGCCTGTTCCTGAATCTCAAGTGGCAATATTTTGCCACTTGACACTTTTGTGGTGGGTATCGTTTTTATTGATTGTGGTCAATGGTATTCTCACGGATATAATTTATCAAAATAAAAAACTACCATATCCTTGAATCACGTCAAGAAGACGACCGACGACAAGGACGACCGACGTCTCGAATATTAAACCTTCCTTTAAGCTTTTTCGTGTACGGATATCCTTTAATCTTTTCTTAATCGAAATTCGCTTCGAACGCTCTTCATGTTCAAGGACCCGAATGATGGTCTGTGCTTTGTGTATATATGTAGAGTGAAGGAGTGAAATCTCACTGGCATGGCGTCAACATGAGCCCTTCTTGCTAGCAGTTATTGACAGAATCAAATTTCCGCCCTCAAGCAACCGACATTGACGATGACAACGAAAGGAACGTAGATGGGACGACAACGACAACGAAGACCGTGGCTGATGTTGATTCGTTTTTGGCGTCCATTCAACAGCTCAAAGGATGTCATTACTTGAAGGACAATTCATTCAATTAAATTTTGGTTAGAGTTTCGGAAACTGTTCGCTTTTGGTTGGTTGTTTAATTTGTTATTATTCTTGGCTTGTCGAGAATTTCCTGTTCGATGTTGGTATATGAATTGATAGTACTCCATGGTGGTGATAGATCTCGACTTGGTTAAAGTTTTTTTCTGAAAAAGAAATCATTCGCATGTTTAAAAAGTAGGCAGACACTTACTTTGAATTTTTCAATTTAATTTTTAATCTTAGTAATATCAAAAGAAATTTAATTCTGGAGTGGATGACGAGGACTTGCCATAAAGTGGGTAAGCATCTTGGATATAAGTGTAAAACATATATCTAATTTGTCATGGAAATGACATGAAGCTGTGTCTGCAAACAAGTTATCCTTATATTCGAAAAACTAACAAGAATCTGTTTTGCTTTCATGCTAACGTTACTTCTATGAATTCGTATATAAAAATAAATGAGAACCTTTTAGGGTCATGTGTCATATATGTATAATAAATATTTTAGTTTTATATAAACTGCCAACTCTCCCCCCTCTAATAATTTTTAAAAGCGATAATTCAAAGATCTAATAAGGGTATTTCGGAAAAATTCGGATATAATTTAATGGTTCCAATTTAACGTTGATTTCGAATCGCATTAAAGTATCAGTGAGGTCTTTGTCGTCCCTGATGGAGCAATTCAAAGAAGATCTTGTAGGAGATGTAAAGGAAAGTAATGACCCTTAAGAAATCAATTCTAAAGTTCCATTCATGATTTTCTCTGAACAGAGGAACTGGTGCATTCTCCATAAGTCATTGTCTACTTTGAACAACTCGACTCTAACGCTGGCAGCTCCAGTAGTTTGTATAAATCAATACAAATTTATATATTTCTTTTTTTACTTCGTCGGGATCAAGTTGACACTGCTTTGTAAGCCTCTTGTTAACAATATATCCTTGCAAGTATTCATTGTTAAACTCTGCATATATTTAGTCTACTCATATTTCTCCTCTGTGAGGCATGCAAGCTTATGATGCTTATTTCGGAAAATTTAGCCTTGCTGACTTGATGATAATGATATTATAATATACAAATCATAGATACATCTCTCAATGAAGCTTAAGTCCAAACAAAAATTTAAATTTTTTTCAATTACTTCCTTATACCCAGTAAACGAATGGTCAAAAAAATATACATTTAAACTTTCCATTGTCTTTCTCAGATGCTGTTTTCAGTTTTAACTTATAGTTAATAACAACTCAACCGATTGCGTTGACAAGGTGTCTTCTAAAAGCTATAGAAGTTTTCTAATTATCATATACCAAATTTGCACAAATCAGGTAATTCAAAACTTAACTTTTTACATCAACTTATAAAAAATTATGATTAGTTCTAGGGCGCACCGGAACTCGATTAGAATTAAATAAAGATTCAGGGAAACAAATATTTGCATTGAAGAATTAATTAACAAACCATTGAAATGCAACCTCTGATACGCCAGGGTGAAATTTGTATCCAAGTTACTTATGCTCACAATTTGGAAATAATTATGTCCACTAAAATATTGTGGATTGCATCCATTTTTAATATCATGACAAATGAGAGCTATAGGATTAACGACGAAATTCTGATATACTTCTTGTTATCTTTAATGAAATAGTCTGGTTTCATTCAATCCGTGACTTTCTACCAAATTCAAATATTCAAAAAACTTCAAAGTTGTAATTTTTTTGTGATTCCGACACGCCAATTTGGATTCCCACAAAGAAAAGACACAAAATCAAGACTTAATAAAATGAGAATATATGTATGTACGAGTATATCCTCCATTGAAAATGTGTTTTTTATACGAGTAGAGGTATAATAAAACTCGAAAATTCATACACAGCTGCGTCCTTTATTTCTAAGACAAAACTTTTGTCCAAAGTAACCACGCTAATCCGAGAACAATGTCATCATGTACCGAGTCCTGAGAGTGGGTATGCTATCCCATCCCCAAATGGCAAAACGAATATCGGATTCGAATTCATCCATTATTTTACTGCACGAACAAGGAAGAGAGCACATCGAAAAGATGAAGAGGAGTGAGTGTGTTTTGTAACTTTAAGTAAAGTCGTGACTTTTATAACGATGAAGCTTTTGGGGTTCCTTGCTTTGTTTCTAAAGTCGCAAGGACTCTCATGTAGGTACCCTTCAATTACGGTTTTAGAATATTAAGTTATTTACTTTAGTTTACTTTTAAATCTAATAAAATTTTCAAGGGCATTTTTATTAACAATTTTGGGTTTTATTCAGATAAAAGACGCTTTCTGGGAGGCTAACGATAATTCTCCAACAATGCTGACTTTTAAAATTGTTCTAAGGAAAGAAATTTTTATATATAAAGAAAAACATTAAAGCATTTGAATTCTAAGTTTCGCATATTCTTCGACAGCAGCTATCGGGGGTTTGTAAAAAAGTTTAAAAGGCCTAAAGTAGGTACTCAGATAAGTACCTACTACCACCAGTGCCCTTGCGTCCATATATTATATTCATATTTTTAACGCCTAGCATTTTAAATCAACATTTCATAAAATTTAGTCTATTAGCCGTGATTTAAAAATCTTTACATTAAAGATCTCACTATTTGAATTGATAAGAGTAATTGGATGATCATAATGAATTTATATTAAGGTCATTTGATTGGCTTCATCTGTTTTTTTTCCAGGGTGCGTTTTGTGTTAAAGGTTGATGTGTTTTTTCAATAACCTTGAAATGAAATAAAATTTTATAATTAATTTTGCATTAATTTATTTCATGGGCCTCAACATTATTTATGAAATATGATGTCGGTCAAGTGGGAGCCTTTGGTTTTGGCGTAAAGACGAGCTCTTTTAAGCACATTTTGTATAACAAAGTTCGTAAACAATTTCTTGAGCACGGCGGCGTCGATGACAGCAACACTGTGCCTCAGTGCACCAATCTTTTCTGAAATACTTTGGCTTATTGCCACCCAGTCTTTACTATATCTCCCAGTGTATGCAAGTTTTCAAAATTAAAAACTATACGCTGAAAATTGTTCGGCACATAATTAATTAATTAATTTTCAATTGAATAATTATTAAAATAGAATATTTAAACAATTTTAGCACGTTGTTACTGCGTTAGATGCTCCATAATAAATTGTTTTCGACCAATCTCTACGACTGTCAAATTTCAATCGACAAATTTCACTTATACAAAAAACAGCCAAATAAAATAGGCCTGGAACACACTATTCATCACAAGCTTTTTATGTCAAGGAGATAATACGCTTTTTCCGTCTGATTCAGTGGCGTAGATAGCTTTTCGCTATGGGGGGGGATAGATCTAGTTCGCTCATTTTTTTTTAAGTTTTAATAATTAAAAAAAAAAGCAAATAAGACTTCATTGAATTCAATTTGTATGCCATAAAACAATTATTTCTTAAAGATAATATATTATACGCGTTTATTTGAATATGAACTAGAATAAATATTGATATACAGTGCCTTGCATAAGTATAACCGCACCTGTAAAAATGCGTTTTGTAGAAAATTAAAATGGGAATGACACTTTACTATTTTTTTTATTGAATGGCATCACTAATCAAGTAAATTGAGAAGAAAAAAAGTTCCGTTATTTTCTCTTCTGGTGTTTAAAAATTAAAAACAGATTTTTATATATTGCAAAAGTATAACCGCACAATGCAAACCTTTCTAAAGCTTCATTTAGTTATGTGCTTCGAAATGACAAGAAACAATGCCGCGTGGTAAACATTAAAGCGATACGGAAAAAGTCAAAATTCAAGCTTTTCGGTTAACTGGCCTAAGCATAAGGGCTATTGGTAGGAAAATTTAAAGATCCGATCGTGTCGTCCGAAATTTCTTTCAAGATCCATATACAGATCCATATGAGACCAAAATAAGACCCGGGCATCTGCAGAAGCTGACACGTCGAGATAAGAGGCGTTTAATAAATTCTGCATCCAATTCGGCGCATTCTTTGCCAGACGTGGCGAATTGGGCTTAGGAATTTCGGTTTCAACGGTTTTTCGTGCCTTTAAAAGCAGTAAAGTGATTGTTTTGTGCAAAATGATGCCAGCTCCATATTTAACAACAGTCTACAAAAAAAGTAAGAATTTGCCCAGCAAAACATGAAACGGAATTGGAAAACCATTGGAAAAACATTCCATTAATTTACACTTAATTCTTGTTATTCCAAATGGCATAATCTAATGAATGGTTTTTTTTTAGATTATTTTCAGTGGCGAAAAAAAGTTTAATCTTGATGGGTCAGGTGGTTTTAATGGATATTGGCACGATCTGAGAAAGGAAAAAAGTTTTTTTTTCAAGAGGAACTTTGGCGGTGGCAGTTGTAAGGTTTGGGGGGCCTTCTGCGACCATGGTAAGTTTGCACTTGCCTTCACCTCTGCAAAGATGAACAGTTCAGCTTGCACCCAGGTGCTTCTGCATAATTTGGTGCCCTACTTAAGACGATTTCGTCGAGTTCGGCATGTCTTCCAGCATGATAATGCCCCAATTCACATTAGTCGTCAAAGTTTGGGATGGTACGAATCGAATAACATACATTTTATGGTGTTCCCGGCACGTTCTATAGATTGTACTCCTATTGAAAATTGAAAATAACCTTGTCAACAGTATGTCGAAAATAATTTTTAGATTGGTCGAAAATAGGGGCATCAATGTCCTTTACTAATTTAGCCGAAAATATTTACTTAAAATAAAAAAAAAAACAGATAAAAATAAAAAAGCGGTTATACTTTTGCAATACAAAAAAATCTGTTTTAATTTTTAACCACCAGAAGAGAAACTAACGGAAATTTTTTTTCTTCTCAATTTACTTGATTAGTGATGCCATTCAATAAAAAATAGTAGTGTCATTCCCATTTTAATTTTCTACAAAACGCATTTTTACAGGTGCGATTATACTTATGCAAGGCACTAAATCACAAAATAAAATCCAGTTTTCTGTTCTTTTTAGATAAAACACTTATAACCTCGTCTGCTTTTATCAAAGGGCACGGTAGTGCCCAGCCAAGTTCTGGCACTACACCCTTTTTACAGGAACAAACTCAGGCGACTTTTGACCCCTCCCTATCTTCAGTACCAATGAAGTCAGAAACTTGAAATTCCGAATATTTGCTAAGCTAGTCAAGCACAGGCGCCCCAACAAATTTCAGTTTTCTATTATAAGCCGTTCCTGAGATATAAGATCTCAAAAATCACAAAAACCGTAACTGACTGACTCACTGACTGACAGATCATCAAAAGTATGGAGCACTTCCCGACATCGTAGAATCTTGTAATTTTGCACAATGGTAGGTCTTGTCATGCAAGTAGAGGAAAAAATCGAAAATTTGAGGTTTTCCATTCAGGGGGCGTGGTATCCGCCCACTTTCTCCGAATTGGTGTTGGTTGAATGGAGCACTTCCGACTGCTGTAAAACGATGAAATTTGGTAAAGTCGTAGGACTTAAATTGCATACAAAGAAAAAAATATAAAATTTGAAGTTTTCCATTCAGGGGCGTGGTATCCGCCCACTTCCCCACAACTGATGTGAATTATACATGGCGCATTTCCGGTTGCAGTAGAACAATGAAATTTGGTAGAACGGTAGGGCTCAAATTGCATATAAAGGACCAAACATAAAAATTGGGGTTTTTCATTCAGGGGGCGTGGTATCCACCCACTTTCTGAGAAAATGTTTAATTTATATGGAGCACTTCCGATCGCCGTAATTAAGGTAGGTATGTTAGTGTTAGGTATCTTGCCAGGACAAGAAGAAATAATTGAAGCGCAAATCAAAACAACCAATAACAAAAAGAAAATATACCAAAAGAAATAGGAAGCTTTAAACTAAGTTGAGTACACCCTTCTATCTTTCCATATCTTTCGAGATTTTGACGTGGCAAAATATTAAAATCTTTGCAAAAAGGAGTGAGATCAGACAAAAACATAAATGATAAAAAAAGAAAGTTCTTCTATACAAAAACCTTTGTGTAACAAGTCAGCCGTGAAAAGTAATGAGATCTAAAAGTGCGCCAAGTTCTTCATGAAGGTTTAATACCGAATATTTAAAGTAGAATAATATTGAAACAGCTACAATGTAATAAAGAAATTATATTATTTAATGATTACTGACTAAAATTTGATGGACTTACTTGGCAAGTTTTTTTTATGTCCCAATTCGAAAGGTTTTAAAAACTTGACAAGTGAACCCATCAAATTTTAGTCAGTAATCATTAAATAATAAAATTTCTCTATTACATTGTAGCTGTTTCAATATTATTCTACTTTAAATATTCGGTATTAAACATTCATGAAGTAAGAACTTGGCGCACTTTTAGATCTTAGTACTTTTCAAGGCTGACTTGTTAAACAAAGATTTTGTATAGAAGAACTTGGCTCTTTTTTTAACATTTATGTTTTTGGTCTGATAGGTATTTCGCGATGAATAGCTAGAGCGGCCAAACCATTCAAACGATCCTGCAAATAAGTAAACATCCAAAGCTTATCACACTGTTATTAAAATAGACATATAGACAATAGAAACCGGCAGTGTAGCTAATATCTTTAATAAAATATATATAGCTGGATGGAAGCGCTTTTTCATGCACGTTTACCTATTATCAATTGGTGAGACGTAAAAAAATTTCAGAGTGCGTTTCTTTAACTAATTTGGTTCATGACTGGTTATGTTGAACAATTATCGATCCCAATGGGGGGGGATATATCCCCCTGATCCCCCCCTATCTACGCCACTGGTCTGATTTATAGATACATTTGTTAAAAATATGATTGCAGTTAGAAATGTGTACGAGTTACTTAAATAATGAGAAAATAATGGTCTGCATTCTTTAGTTTTCAAGAGAAATAAAATGCACGACTGGATCACATCACGAACTTGCTCTTATGTAAAACTACTTTGGAATTTAAGATACATTTTATAAATATAAAACACGATTTAATGAGATAATAATGTTCAAATGCATAAAATTGCCGTCTGATCTCTAGAAAAGTATGAATTTATGCAAACAAACTTTTCGTTTTATTATTAAATACATTTTTTATATAAGAAATTTCTTTAAAATTTTTTAAGAAAAAAATGTGGGATGCGAATTTTAAGTATTTAATTTTATTTAGGAAATAATTTAAAAAAATAATCGTTCATAGGTTTTGAAGATATTGATTTTTCAAAAAAAACATGTTTTTTTCAAAAAACCCAATAAATATTTTTTCGAATATTTGTATATACAATATTATTTTAGACTTAAGGGGAATCCTGCTGAAAATTTTTGGTTAAAATCCTTAGAGCCGTTAATGAGAAAGTCGAAAATAAAAAAAACGGTTCTATGACAGTTACCGTTAGGCTAGCCGCGCACTAGCAATTTTTAGTTGCGAAACTGTTTGGTTACTTATAGAAAACAGATGAACTGTTTGGTTGAATGTCCGTAAATTTGCAGATGATTATATGTTCAATAAAATGGCGAACTTATTTTAGCCAATCGTTTAGTTTGTTTCAAAACACAAACTTTTTAGTTGCTCGAACCAAGCAGTTTCGCAACTAAAAATTGCTAGTGCGCGGCTAGCCTTAATAACATTTTGCCCCAAAATTTTTTTTTGACCAAAATGTAGTCCATGTCCATAATATCACACCAAATTTTTTTTTATCAAAATCGTTAGAGCCGTTTTCGAGATAAATAAGATTTTACATTATGGGTGTATGGGGGACACCGCTTGTTTTAGAGCTAAAAAAATTTCAATTTCCCCTCTAGGGAATCACCGAAGACCCTTAAGTACAGAGTTTGATGAAAATAGGTCCAGTAGTTTAGGCTGTAGTTCGAGGTACAGACAGACAGACGGAATTGCCGGACCCACTTTTTTCGTCTTCGCTATCATCGTTATGTCAACTTTGATCAAAATCTCGAGTTATATTTTTTTCCAAATGTACCTACATATATCGCAAGTAAAAATAAACCTTGAAAAGACTACATTTTGTTAAGGGGTTGTCTGATTTTAAAAAATGAAAACCTAACTGTTGTTTTCTGATCTGTGTCGGTATATACATATATAACATATAAACGCGGCTATAGTAAAATTGTCATTTTTCTAAATTTGTTAAAAAAGGTGTGTTTGTGTTGTTTTTCTGCACGTACTGTCAATGTTTTTATATTAAGTAAATATCTGTAGCATGATGACAGTCAAATAGGATCAATGTGCATAAAATTGTGATTGATAATTTGATAATTTCTTTATTACACTGAATAGTTTTTATCTATTCTTATATACAGGTTGTCTGGCGGCAGATTTATATTTTCAAAGTTAAATAAAAAAAATACTATTTGACATATCGTTTTAAATAAAATATTGGACGACAGAATAATAATGCGGATTTCATTTTTTGAAGATTACTTCATTCAAATGTATTCTATCAAGTTGCACACACTGTTCAAAACGGAGCCTAGCGTTCTGCCCCACACGCTGCAGTAAACTTGGTTCAATATTTTTTTTTTTTTAGGTTCACAAGAGTTCGGAGATTGTTAATGTAAACTCTGTCTTTAAGGTAGCCCCAAAAAAAAAACCCTTGGGGTTAAGTCCGGGGACCTCGCTGGCCATGGGATGCCCCAAAGCGACTAATCAGTTTTTGAGGGAAAGCTTCCCGAAGCAAATTCATCGAGGCTCTGGCCGTGTGTGCGGTCGCACCATCCTGTCGAAACCACGTGTGTGAACAATGTCGCAGGCCCGGCAAAAAGAAATCCGTAATCATGCGTGGATAATTCTCACTACTGACAATAATTGTCGCCTGGTCCCGAGCATTTTCGAAAAAAGTGGTCCAATTATCCCATTCGTGGATAAAGCGCACCAAACAGTTACCCTTACCCTGGGGCAATGCAATGGTGTTTGGTGTTTCAGTCGAGGGTTATGGGTTCTGGGAAATCAGTAACGGCAGTTTTGCTTGTTGAATTGCCCGTTTAAATGAAAATGAGCCTCGTCGCTCCAAAAATGCGATTCACAGTTCGAAAACGCTCAAATATCGTTTCACAAAATGTTTTGCGTACAAAAAATGAATTCCTTTAAGTTCCTGAACTCTCTTCAACCAGTTCAATGTTTCCGAGAGTCCTTGAAAATCGACTGGGCCATGGCCGTGGGGCGTTCATTGCCGAAGCAGTTGTGTGGAAACTCTGCACCCAGGAACAAACTAAATTCAGACTCGAACCATCACTCATCCGTGGAATATCGAAGTGTGAACAAAATTGTGGACGAGAAATTACGTACGAATCATTACTCTTGAAAAATGCCTCCATGGTGATCGCGTGACGCTCACTCGACCACTGCGACTTCCTGACTGAAAAATCCGCACTATCACTCATTATAACGACACCACCCTCCCTCCGCACCGTTTATTACTTTTTGAAATATTCGTATTTCAAAACAATTGCGACAGATATCATGTCTGACAATAGCTTAGATTCAAGTTCTGACAGAAACAACAAATCAAATGTAAAATGTATGTGGACCATTCTGGGCCATATTTGACACCATGTGGGGCCATGTCAGCTCTACATTTTTATATTTTCTTTTTTTTTTAACTTAATTTTTCAAAAACTGGAGTAAAATTAAATATTAAGACTGTTAGACAAAATATTATTGAATTCGACTTAAATTGAACATTTTATTAAAAAAGATTTAGGATGGACCATATTTGCCGCACTATATATATATATAAAATATATATAAAATGGTGTTTACATTATGTAGATGTATGTATAAGCTTCATTTACTCGGGGTTGTCAGTGAACTTTTAACATTTACGAATTACTCTTCAAAATTCAGTACAGTTTATTTAAAAAAATTGTACCTATGTGAATATTAATGAAATGTTTAAGTATTTTTTTCAATTCTAAAATAAATAAAAAGTTTTATTCTTTTCCCAAAAAACTATGTGCCAACATTCTAATTCCCGAGGGTTATATTTTCGTTTTCCCCCAAAACTCTGCATTCACCTGCCGCATTAGAGCCATACAATTTTGCATAAAACATAGTGTACGTGCACAAAAAGCAGTATGTGATCTTTTCTTCTAAGTTCAATTATTCCCCAAATAGTGATTTTCATCCCTTTTCCATGCACCGCATTGATTCATAATTTGAAATGATTGCAATAACAAAGAATTGCAGAAGCTTTTGATCCTTTCTCGACAACATGACCTACCAACCTTGTTATTTTGTTTTAACTTTATTTTTTCCTTTGACTTTGAATGTAGTTATGTGCTCATTTTTTCATTTTTCAGCATCAGATTGTGACTTTATTATGAAGTCATATGCAGAAAAGGGAGTGAATAGAATTTGCCTGTGTGTATGTGTGATACTTTATATGCCAAGAGGATGCGAAAATACGAAAATACTCGTAAATGGAACTTGTATTTTTTTTTCATTCATAATATAATGGTGTACTCAGAATCAGGCGCGTGCTTTTTTGTACTTTCTAAAGAATGCCACTTACAACAGCTTTTATATATATATTTTTTTTTAATTTGAAATAAAGGTCATTAGGTTATGTGTGTTTTCTTATACAGATACATACATAAATAATTATTTTTTTTATTTTGTATTACAGATACACCAACTGTGTAAGTACCTATTAAATTTGAAATTAATTCTGTTTAAATTTTTGTTCTTAACAAAATATTAAAAAGAATGTACATATATTCACTGTTTGGGAGAAAATGAAATTTCATTACAGAAGTGAAAAATATATACGTAACACAGAGTTAGTCTTTCGAAACGTATACTCTTCGCACACTTCAGGTTTCCTTCTTTTGTTGGAAGGTCAATTAATAATTGTATGCATACAAATTGTTTCGCTTTAATTAAACCTGGAGTAAGTGCAGAGTTACCTGATTTCAGCATTTGAAATTAATCAAGGCAGAAGAAATTGTTTATTTGTCTACATTTTAAGTCCTAAATTACAATTTCACGGTCTATCAACTTTCAACAGAATGTATTTGTAAGAAAATCACTCTCAAAAGAGTTACAAAAACAAATTCAATTAGGCTTTATGTAGAACTTTTAGAAATTCAAATTGAAATTTTCAAAAAATCAAAACCAAAGCAAAACAAAATTTATTATTATAAACTTATTTAAATTTCATTCAAAAAAATAAGTATGTCAATACACATTTCATTATTAAACTGATAGGTATCTATAGGTAGGTGTTTTTTTTTTTGAAGATCTCACATTTCTGATATATTCATTGTTTTCATCGCATTAATCACGTGAAGTTAAAAATGTAAAGCGAAATTAACACAACGTTTTAAAAGACTTCATCCCAACTTGAGAATCGAATTTCGTTGTTGCTCAATTGTTGTTTCGAAGTTGCTCAATTCTCATATTCTTAATTGACTTTAAACTTTTAAAATATTCTATATAAAAACATGGATATTGATCGAATTAGGAATAATTCTTCAGAAGCATGAAATTCATTTCTTAAATGACTAAGCCAACTCCTTTGAGATTTTAAAATAGAATGCCGATGAATTTATACAGAACAATTATTTAAAATCGTTATCGCGTTCATTTTTACGTATGTATATATAAATTTGGTAAGCCAATTTTATTAGGTATTGTGCAAATGAAAATAAAATTTCAAAAAAAAAGATAATTGACCCGTTTTTCATTAAGACCATACAAGCCGTTTTTAAGATATTAAAAGATTGTTTCCTTGGACGTTTTAAGCCGTTCTTAAAATTTGTTTTCAAATCTTCTTAACGGTGCTAAAAACCGCTAAGGGTGAAATCGATCACTTTGTTATTAAAACATTCAGTTTTTAAAAAAACGCGAGGAAATTATTTGCTTAAAAA
The DNA here is from genome assembly GCA_963931855.1 of Philhelius festivus. Lineage (NCBI taxonomy): Eukaryota > Metazoa > Arthropoda > Insecta > Diptera > Syrphidae > Philhelius > Philhelius festivus. The sequence goes on along the minus strand of OZ007554.1, from coordinate 260,088,613 downwards.
TTTGGTACAAAATACTATTGATACTTTTTAAAGCTTCTATGTAAACCAAAATTTGATACAAATTGATTTAATCGTTTTCGATCAAATCGCTATTTTTTAAGAAAAAATGAAATAAGTGGTAGAAAATACAAGTTACATAATACATATATTTTATATCAGAAAATAAATCTCAAAAACAACCTAACACAAAAACGTACCTAACATACGAGTATTACGGATTTTCCAATACGGATTTCTGAACTTTCACAATTGAGTGCGGCTATATTGTTGAAGCTAATTCGTCAAACTGGCCGTTATTGATTAAGTCTGTTTTTTTTTTTTCAAATCAACATGGGGAGTAATAGATAGATTGCAATGCATCTAGAGAAAGTCACTGTTTGGTGTGGATTTTAGGCTAGCGGAATCATCGGTCGATACTTGCATACCTGACAACGACGTTAGCCAGGCCATAACCATTAACGTCGAGCGCTTTCGGTCGATGATAACCAATTTCTTTTGATCCGAATTGGATGATATAGACACCGACGACTTGATGTTTCAAAAAGACGATGCTACGTGTCACACAACCCGTGCACAATGAACATTTTGCACGAGGGGTTTTGGAAGCAATGCAAACTTTACCACCGAGATCGTACGATTTGACCCCGTTTGACTTCTTCTTGTATAGGGTTTTTTTAAGTCACAAAACCACAAACTACCACTGCCTGGAAGCCAACAAAATCAATGCCACAGGTCAAATTCAGCCTGATTTATGCACCAGAGTTATGGAAATTTAGGTGTTTCATGTGCACGCCAATCAGCAAAACCGCGGCGGACATTTAAATAATGTTATACTTCATATAAAACGGCATGCATGGGCCTTCTAAATAAATTGAAGATTTTAACTACATCTCACTACTCACTGAATGAAAATCTTTTTAATTACTGCTATTGAACCAAATTTAATTTTAGACAAACAATATATCAGTAGAAAAAAATAATTTTAGAACTTTATTATTCAAAAACAGGCTTTTTCCCAAAAAATAAATACATACTAACAATTATTTTAAACTAATAGATGGTTAAAATAAGAATGAATACACAAATATAAATAAAAAATAAGAAAATTAAAAAGATAATTAAAATTAGGCATATGTTAAATAATCTTAACTCGTAGGTTCGCGAGCAAAGCTTTACAGAGCCAATAATGTTTTGGTTGATCTAAAGTATAACCAAATCCAAATCGAACGTGATAACCTAAACTGTGATAATCTTGACGAAAATAATCAATTATTTGGTCATTTGAAATCATATTCTCACTTGACTGATATAAATTTTCATATAACTATTGACGATATTATGAAATGTATAGCTAATTTAGAAGATAATGGTCCTGATGGGGTACCAGCTTCAGTTCTGGAAAAAATGTATTAATAATTTGTCGATGCCACTTTCTGTTCTTTTTAACTGTTCATTGTCTACTTGCAAGTTTCCTCATGTATGGAAACAATCTTTTATAATTCCTGTACATAAGAAAGGTAAAAAGGATCAAATTATTAATAACCGTCCAATAGCTAAACTGACGATTCTTTTTAAATAAAAAAACAGACGGATTAAGAACACAATCCTTAGATTTTAGTAAGGCATTTGACAAACTGTCGCATAGAGTTTTGCTTAATAAAATGAGTAGGCTGGGGTTCTGCGTAAAATTCATTGCTTGGCTAAAATCTTATTTACTTGACAGATCCTATTCAGTGAATTTTAACGGCTACCATTCAAATAGTTTTGTCGTAAATTCTGGTGTTCCCCAGGGTAGCCATTTGGGTCCAGTTCTTTTTATATTGTTTGTAAATGATGTTCCTTCAGTTTTAAACATATTTAAAACCATTTCTTGCTATCTTGACTGTGAAAAGCTTCAAATTGATCTATATTTTTTTTATAATTGGTGTGCACCTAATTATTTGTTGTTAAATATTGACAAGTTGACAAATTTTACAAGAAAATTATCCGTTTTATCTTTTGACTATAGTTTCATTGGCGAATCTGTTAAATGTAAATGATGTATCTCTACTAGGTGTATTGTTCGATAAGAAACTCGAATTTACACAGCATATCAATATGGAATGTAATAAAGCCAATTCAATATTAGGTTGGATAAAATGGGAATCACGTCAGTTTTCTGATCCTTATGTTATCAAACAACTATTTACCACATTTGTGCGACCCAACCCATTATAGAGTATGCTTGTCAGGTATGGACCACCTACTTTAGTTGTCACAAAATAAGAATTGAACAAATTCAAAAAAGGTTCATAAAATTTGCTCTTAGAGGCTTAGGCTGGCAGAATCCATTGAATCTTCCTTCATACAGTAGCCGTTTAAAACTCATAGATTTACCCAGTCTGGAGCGCAGACGTTCTTATTTATTTTTTTGTTTTTATTGTTTATTTTATTGATGGTAATATCGATGCTTGAAACATTTTATCTCGTGTTAATTTTAATGTTCCAAATCGTAATCTAAGAGGTTTTCGTGACCCAATTTACATAAAACACTATCGTACCAACTATGAGCAGATTTCACCATTGAATAACATGTTTAATTTGTATAACGTCAATCATAATTTATTAATAAATTTTTCTGATGTATCAAATAATGGTTTTAAAAAAATATTCTATAATATTGTATAGTTTATAAATTCTTAATTCTTAATTCTAAGTAATATTTTTGTACGCTAGATATTAATTAGCTTATTTCAAATAAACGAAATCAACAATAAACTGCGCTGTCGAATTGAAAACATTGCCGGTCATTTCAAATGATCTACCAAAAAAGACAGACAAGAATACAAAAATCAAATCACTCATGCGGAAAAAATTCTGAATATAAGAAACCCTATTTTACAATAAGTTGAGACATACTTCCAGAGATACATAGCTTTCAATACCTGCATAAATATTATTTAAAATACGACTTTTTGGATTCAACAAATATTCTTCATATTTCTTTGGTATTTGTTTTGATACTAAGTGAGTTTTACGTTTGGACCAACGATATATAAAAAAGGGAGCTTCCATTTTAAAAAAAAACTCTTTTGGAAAAATAATGACACATCATCTTCTCAATAATATCCTTCATTATAACAAAATTCACATAAATATAAAATAATTTGCTTAAAGAAAACTTGTAAAGCAATAAAAATCAATATTTTTCTCGTTAACGTTTGTAATTTTTCTTTCTTTCCGATTCAATGGATTTCATAAAAAAATCATCTGTTAACGAGTTTATTGACTTTATATATACGCAGCTAGGTATGTACGTACTTCAAGATAAACATTATAAAAAAAACATTCCTTTCATTTCTTTGAATGGTATTGACGCGCTGGTGCTGAGTTCTTTTTCTTTAATCATAAATGAAAAATGAATCAATTAAGCTTTCCATCAAGCGTTTCAAATATGTAATAAATATGTTCTAATGGTCTTGTTTGTTTATATACTTTCTTAACATATACTATATAAAAGCATATAATTTAAAAAAATCAAAGTATATAAGTATGCATACTTATTTATTTATGCTCGTACTTAGACATGTGTATCTCCTCAATGTACGCATATATTATCATGGAATTGATTTGTTGCATGTCTACAGAACATTCAAGAACAATACTTTCTTCAAAGGACATTTAAAATAACGAGTGCCTCATTTTGCGTCTTCCATCAAATAGTGTGTCTATAAGAAAATCCTTGAGCCTTTTTTTGCCGAAAAAGTTATTCTTTTTTCTTCCTGTTTACTGTACCTACTGCTAAATACTAAATAGCCTTAAATGACTTAGAAACATGAAACACTCCCATTTCAATTCCAAAGGGCCAAGTGTGAAAAGTTTGATATTGAACGGATTGTATTCACCCTTCTTACCATGTTAACCTTGTATGTCTCCGGGCTTTGGGTAAATTGCAACTTGTACCTACGAAGGCACATAAAACTACGAGTATCAAGTGCGTTGCCATTATGATATTTTTCGTTACACGTTTTCGGTTATGTACATTACTGAACCATGCTTTATGGATATTGGTACTACTCGTATAATAATGGAATGGAAGTATTAATGTCATCGTATAACTTATCTGAACGTCGTCACCAGAAAAATAAAAGTAAAGAAAATATCGCATGTCCTCGATTCATAATTCAAGGGACTGGATCGATTTTTAGTTTGAGTTTCAATATAACGGGTGATTTTTTAAGAGCTTGAGAACTTTAAAAAAAAAAAAAACGCATAAAATTTGCAAAATCTCATCGATTCTTTATTTGAAACGTTAGATTGGTTCATGACATTTACTTTTTGAAGATAATTTCATTTAAATGTTGACCGCGGCTGCGTCTTAGGTGGTCCATTCGGAAAGTCCAATTTTGGGTAACTTTTTCGAGCATTTCGGCCGGAATAGCCCGAATTTCTTCGGAAATGTTGTCTTCCAAAGCTGGAATAGTTGCTGGCTTATTTGTGTAGACTTTAGACTTGACGTAGCCCCACAAAAAATAGTCTAAAGGCGTCAAATCGCATGATCTTGGTGGCCAACTTACCGGTCCATTCCTTGAGATGAATTGTTCTCCGAAGTTTTCCCTCAAAATGGCCATAGAATCGCGAGCTGTGTGGCATGTAGCGCCATCTTGTTGAAACCACATGTCAACCAAGTTCAGTTCTTCCATTTTTGGCAACAAAAAGTTTGTTAGCATTGAACGATAGCGATCGCCATTCACCGTAACGTTGCGTCCAACAGCATCTTTGAAAAAATACGGTCCAATGATTCCACCAGCGTACAAACCACACCAAACAGTGCATTTTTCGGGATGCATGGGCAGTTCTTGAACGGCTTCTGGTTGCTCTTCACTCCAAATGCGGCAATTTTGCTTATTTACGTAGCCATTCAACCAGAAATGAGCCTCATCGCTGAACAAAATTTGTCGATAAAAAAGCGGATTTTCTGCCAACTTTTCTAGGGCCCATTCACTGAAAATTCGACGTTGTCTAAGTTGTAAGTCTATTCATGATGAAATGTCAAAGCATACTGAGCATCTTTCTCTTTGACACCATGTCTGAAATCCCGCGTGATCTGCCAAATACTAATGCATGAAAATCCTAACCTCAAAAAAATCACCCGTTACATACAGTTCCGCGTTTACGTTTGCTATATTTAATATAGCAAACCGAAGATATTGCCCGTGAAAGCTCTTACCAGAGGTCGTTTATATAAATAAGCATTTAAAGTAATCATAATTTGGTTACATGTCATAACATTAATTATTACAATTTTAAGTTAATAAATCATCGTGAGGCTGTGTTCAATTTGAATGTAAAATACATATTTTTGAAAGATCAGAAACCTGGCCGTATATATATTTTTCAATTATTGAACTCGCAACTACTACATAATTTAGGATGTTTTGTAGGCTTAACTTGAAAAGCAACAAACACTTGCCAAATAATCTTGAATACTTTTTCTCAAAAATTGTCGTATCTTAGTCAAAAACAACTCGAGTTTTTAATAAAATCCTCTTTTAGAATGATGAAGAATTCAATAAAACAGATATTCGTCACGATATCTGTGCGTCGATACAATAATCTATTCTGGAAACTTTTCATCTCAGTTTCCAATGCAAGACAGTGTAAATTTTAATCAAGAGGCTCCTGTCGCTGAGACTAATAATCCGACTTACCTCAGGTGGCTTCCTCATGAGGGAGATTTATAATATAAGGTTGAACCGTGACATTGTGTCACTAGCTTGCCCCTAGTTATGTGCCTGTTAAAATATGTTTTAAAGCAAATTCTGAAAGTAATACGATCTTCCGTTTCTCAAAATCACTATAAGACACCACTGTAAATAGTTCGATTACGAGTGAAGCCGACTTCGTACAGAAGTATTTCATTATTTGAAACTGTTTAGAAAATTAAATACTGACTTTTTAAAATCCGTTTATTTACAAGTAAACAGAATATATTTGCAGATTTTTTCGATTTCGCCCAAGAAACTAGAAACTTAGAAAAGTGTATAGATTCGAGATCTGGCAATACAAGCCGACATTCTAGCCACGCACTTCCGACCTTTGTTGTGTATGTGAACGTGAATCGTTTTACTATGCCTTGCCAAACCCAGGTCTCGAGGATCTTGATTAACTATTAGTTTTGGTTGAACAGAAAAATGATTTATCTAAATTGAAAACCAATAAAGCCCCAGAAATCGATGGTATCACCCTTGCGTTTTTTAGGAACTCTACATCTGAATTTAATAATTATCTATTTTTATAATCATAATCAAACTTTTTAAACTTTGGAAATTCATGCGTTCCGCAATACTTTAATAAAGACGTTATTATTTCGAATTTTAAAAAGGGAGATGCAAACATATAGCAAAACTTATTTCGAAGCTTTCGGTAATGTGTATTACGAAGAATTCGAGCTGATTCCAGATGTTACCCCAATTTATATATTTTTTTAATAAGACTACAAACAAAGCTGTCATTAGCCTCTACAATTGCTATTATGGCTAACCTATTCTATGCATTAAACTATTGCAAGTTATCTTGGCATCCGGTTGGATCTTAGGGAATCCAATTTAGATAACTGGCCTGAGTTATTTGCGGATTTTATGGTGAAGGTAGACAATACATATATGTACATATACACTTCTATACAAAGATTTAAATTATCGACTACAATCTGCTGATTATTTTAAAATTGAGCTCTATGCAAAAGCTTAAGGTTTAAATTATATTCCTTATCGCTCAGACATACCAATCTTGTATAACTTTTCTAACAGGTACGAGCGGGATTATGTTTACCACTTTATAGCTCTGAACTCAATTTTGCAGGAAGCTCGAAGATACAATTGATAGAAATTTGGAACGGTTCCGCACGGTATATCTATACGTCTCTACAGGTTTTGTGATCATGATCTTAATTACCGAAATTGTTTCTTATAACTTATGAGTTCACCCTCTCGCTAGGAATGTTCATCATTTCACCCTCGACTATGGTCGTACCGTCAAATATAGAGATTCGTTTTTTAGTCGCACAACACGATTATGGAATAACTTATTCGGACGGTTTTCCCTTGCCATTTCAATTTGCTAACATTCAAAACCAATGTTCACCGACACCTCTTTTCTCTCTCCCACCCCCCAACCCCCCAATTTATCCATCGCCCGCGCTGTGTTTAACATTATATCGGTCTCTTAACATACCCTTGAGCACGTGTGAATTATTAAAAAAAAATTAGCCTCTTAATTGTTTGTAATAATGCTTCTTATTATAGTTAAAAAGTATTTAATCATTTTATGTTTCAAATCAGTTTCAAACTGTAATTTTTTTGTGTTTCAAACGATTTTAAAATTGATATTTTTTCTTTGGGTGTCAAATCATTTAAATTTTTTTTAAGAATTATTGTTAAAATAATCCAAATTGTCAGTATTCGTATTTTTAAACTAAACTTTAATCTTAAAAACACAAATAATCAAATAAAACCATACACAATTATCTCATATTAGTGCCATTTTGTTTCCGGTGTAATATTAAATAAATGGAAGTGAGTAAAGTTCGTATTATACAAGTACTATTAATATAATATAAATTGGCTTGTCTATTATAAGCCGTGTTTTATTAGTTAGTGAATACGCTACTTTGCAAAATTTATCATGGAAAACAGTAAAAAACGATTAATCAAGAAAAAATAAGCTAGTAATGGAAAAGAATATTTTAGTTAAGATGGAGTTTCGGGAGTTGAAATGTAGGAGATGTTTAGATGGTGCCCGAAAAAATATATGTTGGCATGCTTATAATTTATAATTTGGGGAAGGGTACGAAATGTAGACAAAAAAAATGTCGACTGGACAAATATAAATTTCATCGACTGTTAAAATGTCGACTGCAGTTTGATCGACGAAAAAAAAAGTCGGCAGTTTAAAATCTCGACTATTAAAATGTCGACTGAAAACTTGTCGGTGAAAATGTCGACTTTTATCCAAAATTGAGTTAAATAAAATAAGAATGCTCTCTTTTAGTGAATAAAGCGTTTTTTTGGTACTTGTATTCAATGTGTCAATTTTTTTCTTGTAGTGTGCGTATTTCGTATACATGTAAATCCCTCTTTAAATACGGATTCGAAGAATTTGATCTTTGTCAAAAAATTCGATTTTTTTGGTGTGAAGGAACGTAAAATCTGTCGAGAGATAGAAAAATTCACACAGAATTTGTTTTTTTATGTGTAAAAAAAATCGACATTATATTATGTATTAAGGGGAGGTTCACCTTTTCAGTGTCAAAAATGACACTTTTTCATGATTTTTTTTTTTTCATGGGAGGAATGATATATTCAAATAAAATATATATTCAAATTTTTCTTACTTGTTTATTATCATATTCAGTACAAAAAATAATTTTTTCATCAAAAAATACCGGGCCGTTAAAAAACAATGCGCCTCGGAACGAGACCACCTCCAAAAAAAGTTGGCAACTCTGGCTCCTGCAAAAATGATCGAAATTTAAAAAAAATCAAAGTTTTTTTATAAAATAGAAGAGTGTAGTGAGTGTCTGGACCAAAATAATTGCCCAAACTCAAAAATTAAAAAAAAGGCGGACGCTTTAATTTTAGTGTTCGTTTTTTCCACTTTTTTTCGCTCTTCTGAGCGCTGTACAATAAAAAGTTTTTGATATATCAGCCTGATTTTGGTCCAGACTCCAATAAATTTAATAAGCCTTACAACAAAAAAAAATTATAACGTTCCGTCAAGTAGTCTAAAGTAATCGTGGCCATCAGTTTGAAAAACGTGGTTTCGAGAAAAACGCGTTTAAAGTTTTTTTTCGAGTCATGGCTCATGTGTCGACACCTGGTGGCCCATAAGGTACCTCTGCTCACCATGGTATGAATATATAGGCGCCAAGTTCAAAAATATTTATGTAAAACATGCTATGCTCAAAATACCGCTAAATGTCAATTTTCGAGACAAAATGGTAGGTCTCGTTTCTGTTCTATAAAATAAAAAAAATGAAAAAGAAAATGCATTTTTGGTCGCCGAAAAAGGAGAACCTCCCCTTAATTAAAAAATCTCATCTCTGTCGTTTCTGATCATTCGTTTATATTTAAGCATTACTCTTGAACATTTGCGTTCATTTTAAAAATAAAAGAGTAGCCTAAAAAGAAAAGGATGTTTGATTATGAAGGTAGCGATCAACCTACAAAGTCTGCTAAAAGCCGGTATGAAACAGATTTTTTTAATACCATGATTGATTCTCCTATAAGTAACATAGAATCGAGATTTATGTCTTTAAACCAACATTTTGAAAATTATGGTTTTCTCTAGGACTTAAACAAGAGTTAAAAAAAAATTCCAAAAAAGCAAATATTGAAAAGCTGTCAGGATTTACACACAGTAAACCTGCAAGAAGGTGAGAGCAGCGTCTTCCAAGCTTATGAGTTGTATGAGGAGTTTTTGTTTAATGTTCCAAAGAAGTATGGGTATAAATTTAGGTTCGTTTCTTAATAAATAAAAAACTGTTTAATTAAGTGATTTTTTATTTTATATTGCCTTCTACTTGCACCATCAGAAGGCCTCGCGAAATGTATCTTGCCCAAATTAAGTTTAGGTCTTGCGCCACTGCTTGTATTACTGCGTTAGCTATAGATATCCAATAAAACACGGCTATAGCCTCGTCCTGAATAAATACATAATTATATTATATTTATATTGATTCAATAGTCATAAAATGCTAATAAGGAATTTATATGCAAATAAACCAAAACTTTAATATACAGTAAAACTTTTAAGGACAAAAAGGGACCTTAATCATGTTTCCTAACAACAGCAACCGTTTCAAAAGAAGTAGTTAATTAGATATTAGATGTATGTACATATAGATGTATGTTACATATATGTACATATAATATGTTAAGTTACGACAGTCATGGCATAACGCATAAATATTTGTTTTAATAAACAAATAACAAACATTAAACTATTTATTTATAACTTGAGTCCTTCAATTTATATCCTTCAATAAAACTGCTTTGCCATTTCATGATCGAATAACAATACACAAAGGATTGCATGTGTTAAAAATTGAACCCTGAAAAGTTCTATCTACAGTTTTAGATTGCATCAGAAAGTATAATAGCATAGCTGCTGCTATTACAGAACATACCGGAGGCAATATTTTATTTTGTCGATTTTGTTGAAGGATAAACATCAGATATACTAAAAACCTTCAAATAATGATTTCTTCATTTTTTTTTATTTCTGCTTCTCGTAATTGTATGGGTTTGTATTTGCAGTTAATTTGTTTTCGACTAGAGTAATTTCGAAATTGGCTTTCGGTGGATGAAAGTATTACTTGCACTTGCAATTTGTAACATGCAACACTAAGAAATTAATTGAACTCGTGTCTTTGTTTTCGAATTCTTTTCATTAAAAGTTTTACACACCGAAAAGGTTTAGTCTTTGTATCTTTTTCAAGGTTACTTTGAAACACTAAACAATAGCAAGTTCAAATCTATAAACAATCGATGAGAATTAATAGTTTTGAGGGTTGGTATTACTGTTATATAAAATCTTCGATATCTTAAACATTCAATGATTTATTTCATAAGTGTATACATTAGTTTAGTTATTTAGTAATGTATTTGTAGTATTATAACATTTAACATGATTTATTTTAATGGATATCTTGTTATAATGTTGAATGGATTTTGATTCTATCAATACTTAAATTTGATATTAAAGAAACACTATTAATAGTTTTATTGAGTTATGCAGATTACACATAAGTTCCGTAAAATGTGTTATAACCGAACATTGGCCCATTACTCAATTTGGTATCTACAATTTCTGCAAAATCAGGAGAGGGAGGATGAGTAAACAGTTATTCACCTTCTATGCACACGTCCTGCTCGATCTGAAAGACATAGACTCCATTCTACTAAAACGATCAGTGGGATCAGGAAAATACTGAAATAAGGAAGGTGCTTAATAAAGAGCTCAATATTGTTTAAAGAATAGGGTAAGGCTTTTCTAGATCCATTTAGTACCACAACGGGTTAAAATTTGATCTTAGTGTGGATTCTACCAACCTAAAGTAGCCAATATTTCTCTAAGTAAATTAAGAAAGAACATTCCTCTACTATATGTTGCTTACAATATATTTTTTGAGCTGATCAGTTGCATTTTTATAAAATTCGATCGACATAATATCACCAGCAGGAACTTTCAATGTACATTATTTTTATAGAAGTAATTTTAAGTTCGTTCTGTGATATTTGAAAGTCTAATTAAGGGAAATACATAACTGAACTTAAGAACAGGGTGTTTTTTAGAAACGGAGAACTTTAATTTGAAACAAAATATAGATAGATGTTTTGAGTATCCATGAAATTGGCGTAATATGGAGGTCTATTTTTCAACCTCTCTTCAGAGTAAATCAGGCTGTAAGAGCACAAGTTTTTCACCCACAAAGACGAATTTATACATTTCGATCATCATTTCCTATTATCGTTTAGAGTAAATGTTTTGCGAAAACAATCTACAGTTTCTCGAACTAATCACTCTGATGGACGATTATGAGCAAAATAAAACATACGTAACGCCCGACGTATTGCAGTTCCAAATAAGAATTTTTAAGATAAGATAGGTTTTTTGTTTTAGGATAGTTGCTTGAAGGATTTTGTGCCTCTCAAACCATAAATATTATTTCTCATCTGGCAGCATATTGCAGTGATGATATGAGAGTAAAAACAGTCTCTTGTCTTCTTAATTTTTATATTGTATCTTAATTAATAAAAAGAATAATTAATGCAATTTAAAAATATGGCCACAATCTCTCTATTTCTATTTACGGAATTAAGCATTGGTCACCTTTGTGGGTAACACAGTCATTAAATTCAAGTTCATCTAATCAAAATTAAAATCAATGATTCCAATGCTTAAACAAAGGAATGATCAAATATCGATTTATGGGTCTCATTTTAAGTATCATCGCAGAAAATAACAAACCTAAAATCAAAAGACTCCGTAAGTTATACTGATTTTGATCACATGGCCCGTGTTCTTAAAATAAAGAGCAAACATAATACAACCAAACAATAGTCCTTGTCGGTCACAGACGAAGCATAATCAAACCTAGCACAGCAGGGATGAACTCAAAAAAGGATAATTTCCCATCAAATAATAAACAAAAGCTTGGGATTGCTGTCATCGAAACAGTAAGAACCGTCAAAATATATATACATTTTTTATATACAAATACATATGTATGTATATATGCTTTCTTATAAAAACACATCACATTTTCTGAATTGTTAAGGACTCGCAGACACAATGGGAACAGTCAGTCACCCACACGCATTGGTTTAACAGGATCATATCCCATTCCCAACAGACAAACTTCTTTTTCGTTGTCTCAAGACTCTGTCTATGATGGGGTCGTCTATAGATTTTTATTTGTATCTTTTCTACTCTACTTAGATTTATATAAAAAAGGTTGTTGGTATAGGTACATTTTTCTCTTCAAATAAAAACATTTTTTTCTTTAGACATATTTATATACATAAGCTTCTGAACTCAGCCTATGAAAGTCCTTTTATTATTGGTGATAGACTGATAGTCGGAGTGTGTTGATTTTTCAACATTATTACTCACATACATATAAATATAAAAAAGAATTGGGATACATACATATAAGTGGGGTATTTTTTAACAAAAGGACTCAACAAAGGTTTTCAAATTTGAAAAGAATCAATCTCAAAAGAAAACTATATAGGTATAAATAGATTTGGTATCATGATATTAAAATAAATTTAGTATTTATTTAAACAAAATTTTTACTTGAATAAATAGAGAGTAAATATTTAAACAAGCAAGAAACAAGGAACTTAGCTTATTCTGTTGTTCTTCATCTTTTTTAAAACCACGCTTCTATACATTTTTTAAATTGGGTGTTTGGGGAATTTTAGTGTTGACATGTGGCATGCTAAATGGAATACCTACTGACCTTACTCGAAAAAATGATTTTTGGGAAGTTGCAAAAAAAGATCTTGCTTTGAGGATTTGTCCTACTTGTTGACGGATAAAATTAAAACTAATTCATGAATTAATCATGAATACTGGTATTCTTAAAGTATGATAAACTATTCATGAGATCTGAGGCTTGCCAAAGCCTGTATCTGTACGTAACTCAATTTTGACCTATCTGCTAATGGGTTTAAGCATGCGATGTGTGCGTAGGAAGAAAAATCGTTGCATATTCTATTGGTAGAAATATTTCAAATTAAGTTTGCGGTTGGTACTCAATGGGAATTTTTGAATTCGAAAAAATTGGGAGTTGAAATAATAGATAATTAAATGGGCTCGCAATTCTGTATGAGTGATGATCTGCATCTGGACTTGAAGCCTAGGCTACAAGTTACAGCGATTTTTTACAAATTTAAAGGTAAAAAGACGGACAATTTTAGCTCTAAAAATATGAAAATTTGTCGGACAAAAATTAAGGAAAAAACTTATTTTGCAGAAACAAAAAATATATCACAGAATAATAAAAATAATGAATCACAAAATTTAACCCGTACTTGCCTCCACTGAAATCTGTCTATAAAAAACTGAAAGAGGCATTCAAATATTTCCACTATTTTTATGCTATTTATCAATCTAAAATTGCAATTCAACACTTAAAATTCTTCAAACTACAAAGGAACTTTGAGAACGGAAAATGTTCATATTGACAATTTTTATTTGCAAAAACCAATTTTGCACATTGGCTTTTTTCATTTGACGATCAGCAATTAAAAGCATAATAACTGATAATATTTCAATGTACAGATTAATTATATTCCTTAGGGGAGATGAATCCCAGCCCCCTAGGTCTTTCAATAACTTAATGAATATTTTTTAATAAAAGTGTTTATTGCTTGCAGCACTTCTTCTCTGTTTTAATAATGAATGTTTTTTTTTATTCCTACAGGATAATATGTATGTACATATAATTTAGTTTAGAATGACAAAATAAACTATTTTCTTCTTTCTATCAAATCTTTCGTATCATCATATTTGATAAGATTGATGAAGTTACCTTCTTCCAATTTATAAATGAAAGGGTGATACTCGAAGCTGATGTCACACACCATGAAGATCGTTGAGCGAGTCTTGGGTAGCCGACTGCGAAAAATAATTAGGCTATCTGATGACCAGTGCGGGTTTGTCGGGGGCAAGTCAACCACGGATGCAATCCAGAGTATAAGAATAATTATGGAAAAACATCGGGATTCTTTGGAGGATTTGCATGTCGTATTGGTTGATTTTGAAAAAGCATTCGATCGGCAACCACGAGATCTAATATGGGTGGCCCTCAGGCAACGAGGAGTTCCAGAAACCTATGTGCGGATAATTATGGACATGTATGATGGAGCAGTTACTAAAGTAAGATGCGCAGCTGGAGTCACCGAAGAATTCGAAATCACAGTAGGTGTACACCAGGGAAGTGTCTTGAGTCCCCTGCTCTTTATTACAGTTCTTGATTACCTGCTGGAAGGCAAAGTGACGGATCCAAAAGTGCATCAGTTATTCTTTGCTGACGATGGAGCCATCATAAGTGAAGACCCGATATCCCTACAACGAGCACTTGACGTATGGGTGGATGTTCTAGAAGGAAGTGGGTACCGCATAAGCGCGAAAAAGACAGAATACCTATGCTGCCCATTTTCTGATCCACACAGGCCTATTCCAGACATTTATTTGAATGGAGTAGTGCTTCCCAAGTGTGAAAAGTTTAAATATCTGGGGTCTATGATAAATAACGAAGCTACTTGTGATGACGATATCAATCATCGCGTAAGCGTAGGGTGGATGAAGTGGCGGGAAAATTCTGCTATCTTCTGTGACCGAAAAATGCCCCCTAAGCTGAAAGGAAAGCTCTACACTTCAGTTGTGCGTCCAGCACTCACATACGGTTCACAATGTTGGACAATGTACAAAAAGTATGAGAGTAAGCTAACGGCAGCTGAGATGAAGATGCTTCGTATGACAGCAGGAGTTACAAAGCTTGATCGAATTAGAAGTACGAAGATCCGAGGAAGCCTTCATGTTAAGAATACCATTTCCCAAAAAATTGAACACGACCGACTCAGTTGGTATTGCCATGTTCAAAGGGGAGATCCTGAGAACCCCGTCAAAAGAGCAATATCATACAACGTTCCAATTCGGAGTAAAAAGAAAGGTAGGCCTAAACACTCCTGGTACAAACAAATGCAAAAACACCAGCATTCAGTTGGCCTCAGAAATGGAACAATACAAAACCGGGAGGCTTGCCGCCGATTTCTGAGGTCAACCCGGCGAACCCCACAGGCGGATCACTAGTGTGAAGCAGATACGTGGGAGATTTATGATCCCCTCGACATCGAGATCATAACAGCGCCGAAACAAGGAAGAAGAAGAAGATGAGTTCTGTTTTAATACGAATATTGTAACTTGTCATTTATCGCAATTCAAATCCAATAGCTTCCATTAAAAGCCCATTTTAGAACCCCTTTACAAATATTATGAACTAAAATTAATATACATTGTATTAATCATATTTATTAAATCAATAAACGGAAACGTCCTTGATTTTGACCTATTAGAATTTAAAAAGCATCACTAATAAATACATTAATTAAAAAAGCTCATAAGCTGTTCTATTAATACGAGAATAATAATAAACTTAGAACAAAGACTTATTTACTGTTATTGTTTGTTCTGGCTTTAGAAATCCAATCAATAAATAACTCAGAAGTTTTGTGAAGGGCAAAATAATTAGAAAAAAACTTGAAAGACACCCTCTTGACACGTCCAACATTTTTGCCAAGTTTATAAATTAGTAAGTGGCAACAAGGTTGTGTACTATATAAGGACGCAACCCAGGTTTTCATAAAGTGAAGAATATTTTATATTTTGGTCATTTATTAAAATATAAATTCTCTTGATCAAGATCTAAAGATTTATTTGTTTTAAATGTAAATGTGAAATTGCCACAAAACGAGAATGAGCAGTTTCGTCCCAAGCCGATTCCCGTGCAGGGAAACCGTTAAAGTGGATTTATTTGTTTAAAACTTTCAATACAACTTAATTAATTAGTCCTTAATGAATATCTTTGAAAGAACTTTTAATTTACCCGTACTTTTCGTGAATGATAACTTTTCTTCGAATTTTCAGCAAATTTTGCGTTATCAGTATTCAGATCTTTCTTTTGAAAGACTTGAAAACGTTTATTAGACGTGTGCCATCTTTTATAATAGGTATGCGATTGTGCGGCCGTAGTGGCTTAGACAGTCTGTCGGGAATATCCTTTGAGTTAATTGTACTTTATGGTAACACTATCTCCTACCATTTCAACCAGTTCATACCGACGATCTCCTGCTGTGTCGCCCATCAGCCTTGCTTAAGAGCAGATTTAGCTGCATTTTACATTTTTTACACCCATTCAAAGACTATTGAAATCCACAAATGCGAGAGTGGTCCGATAAGTACTTAACCTCACCGTCCGATGGTGTCAGTATCGCAAGAAAGATTTAATATGGTCTAGTACATTCTTGTTTTTGGAAGGGAAATCGGGCAGCGAATTCAAAGAGCGCTTGGATGCTGTGTGCGGTGACTCTTCTCCTTCGATTGCGACCGTCAAAAATATGTATAACTAGTTTCAACCTGGTCGCACATCGGTTTTTGATGAGCCCCGCCAGGTGCCTCGAAAATGGATACCACGATCTCGTATTGGAAGACCGTTGCCGATTGAAGGTGCGCGAGATAGCTGAAACAGAAACAGTAGGCATATCAAAAGACCGCGTGGGTTATATCCTCCATGAAATTTTGGATGTCGGCGCGATGGGTGCCGCGTTTGCTCACTTCGGACAAAAAGCGCAACCGTGAGACCACGGCCAAATTGGTCGAATTGCACTACGAACTGCTGCCCCATCCACCGTATTCTCCAGATTTGATCCCGTGCGACTTTTTTGTTTGCAAACTTAAAAAATCACTCGCGGGGCAAAAATTTGAGTCCAATGAGACCTCCTCATCGCCGCAACGGAGGCCTTCTTTGCAGACCTCTAGAAAACCTATTTTTTGGATGGGTTAAAGAAGTTGGAGCATCGCTGGATCAAGTCAATCGAGCTAAAAGAAGACTTTGTTGAAAAATAAATCACTACTTTTCCAAAATTTTTGTTTTTCTTTTGTAGGCAAAGTACTTATCGGACCGCCATCGTATATAGTGCAGATTTTTCTGTGCAAATCTAAATGATGGTGATAATAAAGAATTTCACATCAATTGTCAAAACTTTTATAAAGCCTTGTGCAAGCATCTATTTAAATATTTGACTTCAAAAATGTGCTCATTTCATGCACATTTTTCTGGTTTCTTTTGAAATTGAAGTTTAAAATAAGGTGATATACCAAGAAGATGTTGAAATTAAGACGAAGATTGGTAGATGAAGAGCTATGAAAATTACATTTTCTGATATTGATGTGAACAGGACGATAGAAATTAAAGTTCCCCTATTCTTAAGAAATAGTTTTGCCAATACTATCGATTCCTGTGATTGGTAAATTTTGAACACAATTTTCCACAAATAAATTTAAACCAAACCAAAATAAGTACCAAATTGCAAGCATACATACTGAGTAGCATTCTTTTTTACAAAAAATATATATTATAAATAGATTTTTTTAGTAATTATTGGAGATTTTTTAAAAATATTTCCATGACTACTGGCCGACACCAAACGACGAATAGGGTTGTCAGACGGTGCATTTTGAGTTATGAGCCCGTTGAGTTAAGGCTATGTTAAATGTACATATTTACTATTTCGGCGCGTTGTTGATGCGATTCTTCGTTAAAATTGTACTGAATAGACGTTTCAAAAACATGTCTAACTGTTGATGAATATCAAAGTTATTCAATTTTTATTCCCGACACAAAAGACAAAGCGTTCAAGAGTCCGTATCTATATCCGTACGTCCATCTCTACATCGAGGTAGAAACTACCTGCATGCTCTATTTTCTTATAAACCACCATACTTCTGTACTTCTGTTAGGTATGCCATTTTTTTATAAATCAAGAACACAATCAGTCACTTTAAACATAACACGAATGAAGTTTTATCAATATTATCTGAGTTGTTCTTGGAAAAAATTTAATAAATCCAACAAAGTCCTGTGGTATAGAGCTGTTATACCTTTAATATTAAAATACTTTGAACTTCTTCATCATAAAAAATCGGAATACTTTAATTCCAAGAAATTAATTGAAAACAGTATTGAACTGCAAAAGAAACCAAAGTCGATGGCATTAAGTTTTAACTGTGCTGAAAGTAAGTATCATATAGCGACCCTTCATGCATCAGGAACCGGTTAAGGTAAGCAAGGAAAATAAGTACTAAGAACTACTCGTAAATTCATCTAAACAAATCAAACTAATGAAATGAGATGTTCATATCTAATGAAGTAAACTCGCTTGCAATGAACAAGTTTATTTAATCAATACTCAACAACTTGGATGTGTATGAACTTGAACTTTTTTTTTCCTATTTCTTCCTTCAAAGATCTTATAATTGAATCTAGTGGCCTTGAATTGATGGGTTGAAGTGAAAATCCGATTTTCTATAAAATATCTTCTTTGTAGAATAGAATAAATCGATAAACTTTCTACTTCTATAGAAGACAATTAGAAGGTAGATGATAAGAACAAATACTTAAATAAAAGTAGAATCATTTTAAAGTTTGCTATATTTGTATGTACGTATATGTATACTTTTATAATAACATTTTATAGATTTATATCTGTGGTGTTTGGTAGAAACATGATAAGTCCAAAATAATTTGGGTTATAACGTTCACTTTACATGGAGCTAGGACTGAAACGGATTGACTGATTTTCTTCAAATTTGGAAAACTTTTGAAACAATTCTTTGAAAAATTATGTTCCAAATTTTAAGAAAATCGGTTTACCCGTTAAAGCCTAGTACTCACCTAGCGTGAAATGAAAAATAAATACGTTCCAAATTACACTCGAAGAATAAAAATGAAAATAGAATAAACTTTTCCACGTGAATTTTTGATACTCACTTTGAATGAAAAAAAAAAAAATGACAAGTATTTTTAAACTGATTCATTCTTTCTGTTTATAAATTTTCAATTTTTTGTTTTGAAACAAAATATTCGAATCAACTGACAAATGTCACAGTTTTCCACGTTGCCCTAAACTTTTTCCTGATGGTTGTACATTGAGAAATGAAAATCATAGCGTGGAAAAAGTTGTGGAACATATTTGTCACCTCTCGTTGCGGATTTCATGCCAGTGAACCAGCAGTCACTTTTATATGAAATTTTTATTTTCACTTGAACTAAGTAGGGCTGATGATACCCGGCTACCCGAGTACCCGATTACCCGATTACTCGATTACCCGGGTACCCGGGTACTGCAAAATAAAAGTGATTGAAGTTAAACTCTATTTAATTAAATATATCCGAATCAATACCGCTTTTCGTTTCTAGGATGGTTTAGATTAAGGGGTTTAGCAAGTACACAATGAAATGCACTGATTAAAGTACAGATACAATGGTTAGGCTTAGGTATGTTTTACAAATGGAACACCTGAACTTGAATTAATTCAACAGCGTCTGGAAGCAACTGAATCACTCTCTCTCACAACTGATGAGTGGTCTTCGGTTGCGCGGCAGGGCTATCTGTCCACAACTGTTCACTATATTGACCAAAACTGGAGATTATGCACTCATACTTTGAGCACGGCCATAGTAGAAGAACGTCCCTCGGCTGAAAACTTATCTCTTGCATTACAGATGGTACAAGAAGACCGGGACATATCAAGAAAAGTAAATTTCATCGTGCACGATAATGCAAGTGTAATGCAAGCAGCAGTTCGCCTTTTGGGTGGCCGTGGCGCGATGGATGTGTGCTCGCCTGTGAACCTCATGATCACAGGTTCGATCCCTGCCGTCGTCTATGTCGTATTAATTCCATTAAAAACCTTCTAAAATTGTCATCAATGGGTTGCTGGTTTACTCATTACATGTTGTTCAGGCATAACACTAACAATATGTAATTGAGTTAAACTAGTGTACCCAACAAGGATGAACACGAATAAAATAATGTGAATCATAAGTCACATAGAAATAAGACACGGCATTCTCCGCTTTAGTTCAGCCGCCATCCCTGGAGATAAAATATCTGAGACAACAACCTTCAGTCTCAGAACATCGTGCCACACATCTTTCCTATCCCTCTTTCTCTTCCTTAACTTCACGCCCGCGCTGTGTTCAAACATTTAAAGGGTAATCATAATCCCTTGAGCGCGTGTAGATTATAAAAAAAAAAAAAAAAAAAAAAAAAAATGTGGGCGACAATGTGAATTTTGGTGCTCACACCCTACAACTCTGTGTAAAGGATATATTTAAGTCTGTTGAGAATTACGAAATTGTCGCAATAAAATGTCGAAGAGTGGTATCACATTTTCACTAATCGAATGTTGCTACGTATCGGCCTTAAACAGAAAACAATTGCAGCTAGGAATGAAGGAGGAACGTTTAGTTCAAAGTTGTCCAACCCGATGGGATTCCATTTATTTTATGTGTGATATTTTGCACCACAATCACTCCCCCGTTATTGCAATTCTAAGTGATAAGAGCTATACGAGTTCTTCTACAGCACTGAACCTGGAAATATTTGAGTACGAAAGGGGAATAATGGAAGAGTTAACCACAGTTTTGAAGCCACTACACATAGCAACAAGATACTGCTATGTAGTGAAACTAAAGTAACGATTTCTGCAGTGCGCTCGGTTATCAAAACTCTGATTGAAAACCACTATGCACCTAAGCTCGAAGACACTGAAACAGCCACCAAATTCAAAAATAAAATCGATTTTTCTCTAAAAACGCGCTTTCCTAGGGGAAATGTCCCCAGCCGAGAATATTTTACCTGCTCAAGCAGCATCCTTCTTAGACCCAAGGAACAAGGACCTTAAAACTGAGAGCAGTGAAGAAGCAGACAAAATCCGTACTTTTGTTAAGGAAAAAATTCTGGGAATGTGCTCTGACAAAGTAGCAGAAGAAGAACCTAGCGGAAGTAGTGAAGGGCAATTACTTGACAACATCTCTCAGTTTGAGCAGTACATAGCCGAACCTTGTATATCGAACCGGTTGGACCCTCTTGTATGGTGGGGCTCGAGGGAACGCTCTATCTCCGTTATGGCATCTTTGGCAAAAAGATATCTTGCTGTTCCAGCTACATCAACTAGTTCAGAAAGGCTCTTTTCGACTGCAGGCAATATTGTTACTGCCAAAAGATCATGTTTGGCCCCAGAAAATGTTTCTTTGTTGGTGTTCTTGCGCACAAAAATCAAGATCTATTAAATTAGAATTTAAACCTAACAAATTTTCCTCATCAACAATTTAAGAAATTTTGAAAATTCTTTTGCTCATTATTAATATTGTATTTCAGAGCATTGTTTTTTGACTACCTATGAATAAAATGTTTAGTCTTTCTGAAATTTTGTCGCTGTACCTAATTTTGTCATACATATAATTATATAATTTGTTCCAAGATTTGTAGGTGTTTTTGAAAAAGCGATTTACATAGGCACAAATGAGTTTTGCGTTTTTATACCCGGGTACCCGGGTAATTTACCACCCGGGTACAAGCAACCCGGGTAGTTGATTACCCGGGTGGAATCATCAGCCCTAGAACTAAGTACTAGGCTTTAGTTTCGAGCACGATATGTAAAGTGAATGTAAGGATGCAAATAATGTTATGGAGTTATCATGTTTCTACCAAACACCACAGATATTTATGTTTAACTTGTCTCTGCTACTTGTTATCTTACGATACATTCATAGATACATACAAATTAATATGAATACTAAAAGTATTTCTGTTTTAAGTTTTAAGCGAAAGAATAATTTTTGGTACCAATGCTACAAAATAAATGAGCAAGATTCATCAGTCCGTGCATTTCAGTGACAGTCAACAAAATTAAATTAAACTATAATAGTTTGAAATTGAGTTCTTCTTTTGATTTAGTTGAGCTTTCCACATCAAATGCAAGCAAATATAAAATTAAATAACATTACTCTTTATTCACATTGATAAACTGTAACCTACTATAATACTCTTTTATATCATCCCGTTTTTCTATTTAATGTGTGGACATTTAAATGTTCTTCCTTGCGTCAAAAACACGCTTTGGGCAAGTAAAAATTTCTGTAAGATAGTTAAGAATTGCAATCGACTCGGGTCTTTTTTGTGAATGAAATCGAACTTAATATTTTAAATAATCATAAGAACAAATTCGATTACGGGTATTTTATAACATTTGAATCGTATTATGGTTGTTCGCATTTAAAAATAAAATGCACGACTGGGTCGCACGAACTTGCTCCTATGTAATCGACTAGGAATTTAAAAAACGGATGTTATTAAAGAAAACTGTTCATAAGGATAAAATGAATTTTTAAATTCTTTTAGTAGTAAGAGAAAAAAACAGAATGCTATCCAGCTATGAATTTATGCAAGAACAAAAATTATAAGTCGTTGTAGTGGTTTCTTAAAAAAAAACTTTTATATACAAACTTTTTAAAAGCTTTTTAAGAAAAAATTTAGGTACGCCAATTTAAAGTTTTTATTATTGTTCGAATAAAAATTAAATTTACGAAAAGAAATATTGACCTATTTCGGAGATATCGAATTTTCAAAAAAAGAAAAAAATAGATTTTTTTTTTCAAAAATTCAAAAAATATTTATTTTAAAGTTTTGAAATGCAATGTGTTTTAGACTTTTTAGAAGCTTCTCTATAAAAATTTTCATTAAGATCCGTTATGTGGATAAGAGAAATTCAAAATTCGAAAAAATGGTTCTATGGTAGGTACAAGCTGTAATATCTTAATTTCAAAATTTTTTTTATTAAATTAAAGATCATAAAAATTAATTGAAAGAAAAAAAATTTTATCAAAATTCTAGGTGCCGTTTTCGAGAAAAATACGATTTTTGAAAACCATTTTTTTTTAATTTTTAGCATTTGTATGGTAGGTACCTTTATTTTAAAGTAAAATAAGAAAATTTTTCTCACACTTTGTAGACTATATTGAGAAAATTTTATTTATCAATTTTAGAAAAAATCTAGCGTGGGGTTTTCGAAATATTGAGTTTTGAAAAAAAAAATTTGAAGTTTTTTTAAAAAATCCAAAAAATTTTGTTTTGAAAATTTGAGTACACAATTCTATTAATGTTTTTGGGGAGCTTTAGCAAAAAAAAAATTATCAAAATCGGTTGAACCGTTTTTGAGAAAATCAAAAACAAAAAAAATGGTTCCTTGGGGGGTACCCTCAATAACCATTTTTCGGAAAATTTTTTTCAACCAATACCTAATTTTTTTTTTAATTAAATGAAATTTTTCTGTATTTTTATTTTTGAAATCTGTCGAACAGTTTTTGAGAAAAAAAAATGTTTATAAAATTTCGAAAAAAAATCGTATGGCAGGTACCGTTATTTTTGGTCTTAAAAAAAAAAAGAAAAAAACGTGTGGGGGTAAAAAATCAAAACCCATATCTACCAAGTTTAAAGAAAATCGGCCGAGCCGTTTAGGCTGTAGTCGCAGCGACAGACAGACAGACAGACAGACAGACAGACAGACAGAATTGCCAGACCCACTTTTTTAGTGTTCGCTATCATCGTAATGTCAACTTTGATCAAAATCTCGAGTTCGATTTTTTTTACGAATGCATAACTTGCCTTATAGTACCTATAAGTCGCAAGTAAAAATAGGAACAATTCGTTAATCGTCTTTTTTTAAATTGAAAAATCATATTCTGATCACCATGTTTAAGCTGTACACTTCTCTAAGCTTTGTCTACACAGTTTCTGACTGTACTTATGTTTAGTATAACACAAATAATGTCAAATTGAATATAGCGGTCGATTATAGGTGAAAATGTGTGAATAACATAGTTCTCA
Source organism: Philhelius festivus (assembly GCA_963931855.1). NCBI lineage: Eukaryota > Metazoa > Arthropoda > Insecta > Diptera > Syrphidae > Philhelius > Philhelius festivus. The sequence continues at coordinate 260,064,608 of OZ007554.1, read as the reverse complement.
AAAATATTTATATTTTGTGTGATTGTGTTGTGACAAATCACCGAAAATTCATAAAATTATATCCAAACGTTATGTAGGTTATTCAAATAAAAAACCCTTATAGTTTTTGTGTCACAATAATTGGTAAGTATATAATTTTCAAACCCCAAACATTTGAAACCTCAAAAACATTTTGTATAAAAGTTTTCTTAATTATAACTTAAAACTTTGTCTAGAGAATTTCTAAAAGAAAGAAAGAAATATAAATTTTGAATATGAAAACTTATTGTCAAAAAACAATGAAATCGCTTAAGAGTGTTCGTGTAACGATCATAATCAAATACTTATAAACAAAAGTTCAAACCTGAATTTCAATTGAATCACCAATTGGAAGAAGGTAATAAGTGCCAAAATTTCCAAAAATGACATTTTCATGCAAATGTCATCCCTATACCTAGACCCATCGGTTAGGCCGAAGAAAGAATCAAAAACCCGTTTTTCTAATAGCTGATTTTAAAAAAGCATTTCAGAACAGTCACATAAAGAAATTATTCAGTTTTTTGCGTTTTCCCAACAATTATCAATTGGATTTATTCCCTTCTTCCAATTGGTGATTCAATTCTCTTTTTGTAGTAAAACAAAGTTGTTACTGGAAAAAACAAAATGTTCAACTTTGCTGCCAAGTAATCTATTGACTTATTAATAAAGTTGTACATGTACTTGTACATCCTCTTGAGACTGTCAAGACTTAGAATTAATATAGTTTAGAACACCATGTCAAACGAAAGTTTCAGTGCTTTAAATACGAGCTACCTTGCAAGCAATTTAGTTATTTTATAAAACAAGTTTAAGGTACACTTAAACCAATATTGTGTTGATGATGGGTATTGAATTTCAAAAAGTTTGTCTGCAATATTGGATTAAAGTCAACTACTAGTAATACAGGGTGCGTTTTATGTTCAAAGTCGATTTTATTTGGTTGCCCTTTTTGTGTGACTAAAATTTGTCAGTTGACATTTGACGGTTGTAGGGATTGCGATAACAATTTATTATTAAGCATCTAAATTTTAAATTATTGAAACATTTTATTTAAATAATTAGATATTCAATTGTAAATACGCAGAGAAAACTACACGACTTTTTTGGTGTTAATCATGTTCCGAGCAGGTCAACGACTCAGCGTTTAAATTTTGAAAATATTAATACACTAGGATATAAAGTAAAGACTGGGCAACAAGGAAGCCAACGTAATCCAGAAAAGATTGATGCAGTAAGGCAGAGTGTTGCTCAATTTCCGGACAGTTATTATCGACGCGCGGGCCATGCATTGGAATTGATAAGAATTTCTCAATGTTATGCAAAATGTGCTCAAAACAGCTCATATTTCCCATAATATCCTAAGGCACATAATTTTAAGTATACTGAACATTAATAACAAAAAGTTATTAAGTTATATGCGTGTGATCCATTTAATTTGTGTGAAATGTGGTTCAATTTGTGAATGTGGCTTCTAAGTCATGTGATTTAAATTAAAGCATTTGAACTACTGTCTCATTTTCACCTGATAGTTGACCTTCGATTTCAGATTACAAATAAAAAAAAACTATGAATCAACTGCCACAATAATTTCAGTAATAAATTGTTACGTGTCTGATAAATTAACGTTATGAAAAGTTTTTGTTTTTTGACCTGAGTTATGCAAAATTATAAAATTTTCATTAAATTTCCGACAGGAGACTCGAACAGAAGACCATAGCAGTGACTGGATTCATATATGTATATGTAGATAAATAAATATGTACATCCAACAACACAGTTGAAATGAGAAGATTCAAAATTTTGGAAGGGATGGAGGCATATTACTTTTAGAAGGTGTTCGTTCAAAGTTTAATAGACAAAAATTTATTCAAGAATGAAACTTAAAATACAAAATCATTTGTCCTCGGAGATTCTAAAAAGCACAGTTTCTCTTCTGCTGCAAAAATATTTAAATTTGAGTTTTAATATACAGTGAGTGTCAAAAGTGAGTAAACACCAATATAATTTCTGAAGTTACATGGAATTCGAACAAACAAATAAACCATGGATTCTAATATTCAAAATATCAATAAAAATAAATCAAAACACAAATAAAAATTCAAAATATATAGCTTCTTACAATTTTTCCTAATAAAAACTAAACATACTCCATATTAACGCGTCAGAAGTAACAAAACATCATAAACAGAATATAAGGAGCACAGTAAAACATGATGGTGTGGGGATTTATGGCAGCATATTCGATCGGGAATCTTGTTTTCATTGAAAGTACAATGAATAATCAAGACTATCTAAACATCATAAGCAATAACCTTCAACCGACCTTACGCAAATTACGGATGTTTAGCAATTGGATCTCTTAGCAAGACAATGATCCTAAGCATGCCCCGTAGTTCCTTAAGGAATGAATACTCCTCCACCACCCTCCCCAATCGCCAGACCTAAGCCCCATACAACATTTATGGGATCATTTGGACCGGAAAATTTCACAAACGGGCCATCAAGCTATTAAATACAAATTTTATTTTGTATTATTGAAATTCAATTTTTGTTTATTTTTTGGTTTCAATTCCATGTAACTCAAAATATCATTTAGGTGTTTACTCACTTTTGACGCTCAGTGTACATACATATGTATGTGTTATACTAACAATTTAATTTAATTTAAGCTTTTCACATTACTTGAAAGAATTTCTGTTGAGACTTACGCTTTACTATACTGCGACATTAGGGTAGAATAGTTTATTACTGAAATTTAGATCGATACTAGTGCATAAGCACTAACCTCATAAATATGAAAATATGAATTTTAAATATGATTCGAATAAAATATCTAAATTGAAAATCAAAAATTTCAATTTTTATTGTGACTACAAAAGTAAATATACACTAGACCCAAGAGTAGACCAGCTTATACTGTTTATTTAATTTTGTGATCCATTGCAAATTTCTGAAAAGGAAATTATTATTACAAAAGTAGAGTACTCAATTAACTAGTAAGTAACTATTCATAAATAAATTCCCACCGATTGGTTAAGAATTGTAAATCATTAGACCTTGGTTGTCCACGAGCTTTGGCGCCACAAAATGTTTTGTATTCAAAATGATAATAATTATTATCTTTGTATTCTCATAGCCATTTGAATTAATTCCAACTCTCTTATATATTTTTCTAGCGATTTTCAACATGTTTCATTTACAAAAGGTCATTCGATAAATTTCGTGGAATGTCACTAAATGACTACCATCGTTGTTTCGAAAATAAATAATCACCCGTATTCTGAAACTCGTATTTATGACTCGTATTCGACTATAGTCGTATTTTTGTATTCCAGAAGTCGTACATTCGACTTCACTTGTACTAATATCGGGAAACGCAAAACATCGCATAGACTATTCGTATTTTATCGTTATTCCGAATCTCGTATTCGATTTACTTGAAGTCGTATTTGTGTACTTTATTACTCGTATTAAATTTTCTAAACGAGACTTGTTTTTTTTTCGATAAAAATGGACAAAAAGTTAATGTAAGTACATTGGTACCTCTTGGCACAATGTTTAGGCGTTAAACTGTCATGCGGAAGGTCTGGAGTTCTCTCAGCCGCAGCAAAAAGTTTTTCAGGAGTGTACTGCATCTTGCAAGGAATTGGCAAATCCTCTAAGAGTATCATATATCTCTTGTCTTGGAAAGTGCTGCACATTAGCCGTTCGGAATCGGCAAAAATTATAGGAACCCTCCGTTCCTAGCAGCACGCACACAGGAATGGTTGAGAATTGTAAGTCACTATAGGTCCTGGTTCACTTCGAGCTGTTGCACCACCAAATTTTTTAAAGTACGTTTTTTATTGGTTTATTTATTTGGACTCAACGTTATTAACGCCTTCATATTTAGTAAAATAATAAATCGTTCTCAATTTGATGCAATGGTTTGTGCGTTGCAAGAAAATTTGGAGGTAGCAAGAGGTCATAGGAAGAGTGAAAAACTCAAAGCAAATATTTAACAGTTTTGGGCGGACCTTTCGATAAAAATAAATAGCCTTGGACCACCCATCCGAAATGGTCTAGCTTGTCTTAAAGTAAGAAGTATTTAACAAATTGTAATACATTTCTCTTTAGGTTTGCAATGATCAAAAGTATTAAGTTAAAACAGAAAATGCATCACAATAACAAGCAATTTAAAGGCACAGGGGTGGTGAAATTACAACCATATGCTTGAGCAAATTTGAGGATTGCATTGCTAACATTTTAAATTTAAATTATTAATCCCCAAAGGATCAAACATTTTTTACTTGAAATCAATGGAGCTCATCAGAATTTCATTATAAATAAAATAATTTAATTGAAAAAACAACAAATGACTTTTTCAATTCAAATTTATTGATTTTGACAATTACCTACGGGCGACAATATACGTTGTTTTTTTAAGGTTCTCGTACGCAACGTATCCGACTTGAAGAATAACGATTTTGATACGAAACGAGTTCGAGTACGACTACGAGTACGAGACAAAATACGACTTGTGGAATATGGGTGAATGTTTTATCTGAATTCCAAATCACCAAAAAAGGATTAGACAAATAAAAAACATGTAAGTTGTAGCTTTACTTGCATTTTCAATAACCTTTAAATTTCTGTAAAAAAATGTTAGTTCTAAGGAGATCTTTAAGTCAAGTTACTGGGTAGCTTATCATATATGAGGTAACATTCCATTTAAATAAGAATTTTATAACTAAACTAATAAAATTGGCTTCAATTGTGAATGTTTTCATAGCAATTATCCTGTTTTCACATTTAAAGCTATAATGTACATACCTATTCAAATTGTATAGATATTCATTTAACAATAAAAATATTACATAATAAACTTTTCTTCATATTGAACATGTCAACATTCAAACTTCTCAATGTAAACATTTATTGTATTCATTGACAAAAGGACTCTTAGTAATACGAGGGATAACCATTAAAGCTACACATTCGCTTAGTCAACAAGCGTTCTTTGTTGTTAAAATATAAAAGAAACTTATAAAGTCTTCAAATTATGTATTTGCTTACCAGTGTAACTGCTTTCCGTTGATTGAATGGCTCCGGACAAAATAAGAAAGAGTTTTACATTTTCATTCAATCTTAGTCCATAACTGTTGAAATAATCAAATCAAATGAATCTGCAAATAAAGGAAGGCATAACAAATTCAATTAATTAATATAGAAGTATTGGTATGAGCAGAAACTGGTATGTTTGGGTATTTATATGTATGTGTTTAGTAAACAAATATTTCGGGTAGGTTAGTAATGTGCCTACATATTGAAATGAAAAAAAAAAAACTCAAACAGTGTGTTAAACCATTGTCGAATGATATTCATATTAATACAATACTTGATAAACGTTAAGAAATAAAAATGATTTTTAAACGTATTTTAAATCATTTTTATGAATGCGCTCTTATTGGGATGAAAGTCTATTGAAAATATGTTAAACAAATAGTCCTTATTCAATAGTCAGATGTATGTACATACCAGTGGCGTGGCGTCCATATAACACGATTCCTATCGTCTTCCCTTTTAGAAAATCCACAAAAAACACAATCTACCAAATAAACATCGAATAAGTTTAAGTTATCCATTCTGCCTCTCGTTTGTATCTTATACTTTATCCAAACACATTCCACAATCCACAACCAACATTAACCAAGAGAGTCACAAAAATACTCTGACATAAACTTTTCAATCACCGTCTTATTTATTTGTTTTATATCCCTTTCTTCCCCAAGCATTGTGTTTCGGATCCTCTTTGTTCAACATCCGCAAAAAATAAGACGCTACATTCCGTCTTATAAAATTTTCGATGTATACCAGTAGGAGTTGGAATTATTTGTATTTTATTCTCCCTTTAGCAATTAGCATTGCATTTCAGTAGGAAGATAATACATTGCAGGAGTTCAGGTGCTCGCCTTTTTTCAACCTTGTGTAAGAAATAAGACGGTGTTCTTCGACTTATTTGTTTTTTTTTTTTTTCTTTAATATGTCATATAAATATAAGTAGTATGGAATGTGTGTATTGTTGATTCTTGATTTTGAATTTGATGTTGATTTGCATGCTAATGTAAAATGCTTTCATTTTTCTCTCTCGTGATAGTTTTAGTTTATACACGATTGATATTTTTGCAAATTTACTGTGATAATTTTAAATTATGGAATAAATCATGGTAGAATATATGGCAATTTGTCAGCAGTGTAAATTTAGCATATCGCTGAAGAACACTTCTGGTCAAATAAAATGCATTTGCTTTTTTTTAATAGGAATTTAATTTTAGATTCAATTGGCATTCAATAAAAGACTGTGTTGCACAGGTTCAATAACTTCAAATAAATCTAGTGTTTTGAAAAGCCAATTTGAACTTAATTAAAAAAAGTGAAAAGTTAGATGTTAAAGTGAAGATTTAATTCCTTTTATTATCCACTATATTGATAAAAAAAAATTGGCTTCTTAATTTTAGTGCAGTTCTAGATTTTGTCTTGGAAAAGTCTTTCATAAATGTAGATTGCTGTTTAACAGATTACCTATCGGAGAAACCAAATAATTTTAGTAAGGATAGTTGATAGTTTATATTTTATCCTTTTTTCTTTTACCCACCAGGGATTTCGATCCCAGATGTACGTGTTTCATGAATACATGTAAATCCCTCTTGATACATAGTATCGCGGCTGTTATTAAATCTGAAATTAAAACAGAAATCATAGAAGCCCGGTTCGTGTCGATTATGATCGACGAAACATCAGATTTAAGTCATAGGGGACAACTGAGTGCGGTTCTTGTCAGAGAATGGAATACAAGAAAGATATCTTGTATTTTTTGACGTTAGGGCGAGTCTTAATGCAGATGAGTTGTGTTCTTGACACATATGATTGCAAAGAAAAATTAATAGAAAATTCCTAGGAAGGTGCCGCAGTTATGTCCGACGAAAGGGGTGGTGTCTAAAAGGAGGTCCTTTTTTATTATGTTTCAAGCTCATTATTGATTGAAATATTAATGTCTTGAAGTATAAAAAATATAGCTACACATTTTTTGCTAAGTCAATGTGGAATGCATTTGTAGATACTATATCCCTACTAGAAATGTTGTTTTTAAGGTTTTAAGATATTTTATTTTCATTTTAACAGGTGACAAAATTTTATAACGTCTTCCCATTTAAAATTATCCACGCCACGCCACTGGTACATACATATGTACATACATATGTACATAATGTAGTATATGAAATTTAATTACCTTGGACATAAACAAAATTGTTGCCTTTTAAAACCACCATTAACACGAATAATATTGTGTACCTCTTCTGATCAAAATTAAACAAAAAAAATCTCATTTACATCATTTTGCTTATTCCTTTGTGACCGAAAAATCCAATTACATTTTTTTAATTTATACGCCATCTCTAGGATACGTCATAAAAAATAAATGAGCTCAAATTAAATCAGAAAGCAAAGCACTCTCCTTTCCCCAGCCGTAGTATGAATAATCAAATTTTAATTATTTTGTGTGTGAAGACAAATATTCTGCGTGCGACAACAAATGTTTTTTAGAAACACACCATATACACAAACAAAACAAACCTGAGCATGAAGTTACTTACAGGACGGACGCCGACAAACAATACGACACTACCTTGACAAGTACGAAAACTTGACAGTCTGACAAGGGATAGTAAATATGCCAAACAATCTTTAAACCTAGAGGGACATTAAAACGATTCCTTTCTAAAAGCAATAGTTTCTTTTAATTTTCTCCTAATCTTATTGGAGGTCCTGTTTCCGACTTACATATATATTGTGCCTAGCTACGCATGTATTCAGTGCTGTTATATGTGAATGTGAGAAATTTTGTTTCAGGCCATGGACATGTAAAATCTGCTTAGCTAATTAAGAAAAATGTGCGGGGCATACAAAATGTAACCTTGTAGCTTGTTTTTGAAGAGAGGTGAGCAATGAGATAAATGAAGTGCCATTAAGAGTCTTTTGTTTTGTCACGTTTTATTGACCAGCTTCATACAAACAATTTGAATTACCTATATACCGTTCTACAAATGTATAGATGCATGATAAGTGTATTAATAAATTAGTTGATTTTAATTGTTATAAAAATGACGCCAGTTGTTGAGGCTAGAAACTCTGGCAGGAAGACGATAAGAGTTCATCAATATTTTATGGTCAAAAATTTGTTGTACATGCAAGACTATTTATTAATTTACAAATCTTTGATATTTAACTGGCAAACATATTTGATTTCCCTCATCTTGGGCTATGATACGTTTTCAAGTTAGGATTGGTTTGGCCATATCTTCACTAGTTATTTCAGCCACTTAATTTAATGGCGGAATGCACATGGAAGATGGTAGAAGAAGATAAAGAGTAAATTTTCCAACTGAATTTTTAAATTAACCTGATTGCCAGTACTTCACATGATTTAATTTTGAAAGTTGGATCACCAGTCAAGAATACCGATAATTTCATCAGGATATCCAATTGTATTTAAACGCGTACAATTCCCAATTTGTGTGACATATGACATGACAATCAACAAATATCAAGGTCAGTGCATGCAAGTCTGCGGCTTGGATTTGGAAAACTCATGCTTGGCTCAGAGTTAATTATCTGTACCCTGTACCAAAGTCCAAAGATAAATGTGTTTATGTCAAAAATGGAGAGAACAAAATATTAGAGAAAACTTTGAACAAAATAAAGATGCAGCGAAGTGATATAATTCGCAGATTAAATACTCCCATTCACGTCATTGTTGAAATCTTGTTTTCGGACTTCTTGATCCTTGAAAAACCAAGCAAAACCAAAAAACCAAAGCTCACAACAAATATCTATATATGTACCTATTGTGTTTGTGATTCTAAACATTATTTTAAATTTTTAAATCATAAAAATGTTAGGTTAGATTAGGTTAGGTTAAAGTAGCTGTCATTTAAAGCATCTGACACACTTAGCCCTGTAAAGGTCCATTTTTATACCACGACACGATCTATAGGGAACAAAAGGTTCCCTATACTAGTTAAAACCATTAGGAGCTTCTGATGAAGCGAAGGAGACTTTTAATGTCCGTTTTCATGAGATCGCTTGCTTCATTATAGAAATAGTCTCCTAAATGAAGTTTGCGTCTGCAAGAGAGAGCAAGGCATGTACAAAGAAGGTGTGAGATTGTTTCCTCTTCCCCCTTCGCCAAGCAACTCCTGCAGAAATCGTATGATTGTACACCGAGGCGTGCGGCATGTCTAACTATAAGACAGTGTCTAGTTATGACACCTATTACTAAGCCGATCTGAGATCTACTGAGGGACAATAGGCAATTTGACCATGTCAAATCTAGTTTGGGCCGGATTCGTTTGGTCGCCAAACAAGTAGAAATGTTAAGCCCTCTTGTATTTGATTGTTCCAGAGCAATTGGCTTCAGCATGAGTTTACTAGTAGCTATGGGCATTCCTAACCTATGTATATTTACCCTGTCGGACAAGATAGGCATTTCCGTTTCAATTCTGGCGAGTTCATCGTCTTTACAATTCCCCGGAATATCCCTGTTTCCCGGCACCCAGAATAGGTGAATATTAAACTGTTTCATAAAAATGTTAGTAACAAATGTTTTTATCGAGATATATCTAGAGACATATTTCTAAACATCCTGGCCTACAAATCTTAAACAACATATCAGTTTTTGCTTTTTAATTTATTTTTACTTGCTATAAAAAAATCGACCTGGAGATTTTGAAAAGATTTAACATTGCGATGATAAATAAGACGAAAAAATGGGCACAGCAATTCTGACTGTCTGTCGTCTGCCTGTTCGTCTATAGCCTAAGCGCCTTGACTAATTTTCTTTAAGCTTGGTAGCCAGCGTTTTCAAATTTTAATCCTGTACTATTTTTTTTTCTTTTTTTGTTTAGGTCACAAAATAACTGTACCTGCCACAAAATCTTTTTCTAAATTTTACAAAATATTTTTTTTAATCCAAAGAAAATCAATTAGTAATAGAATCATTTTCTTTGTTTTAAATTTTTTTAATTTTTTTCAAAATACGGTACAAATTATTTTGATATTTTTTTTTCGTAATTTAAAATAAATTTTTTTGGAACTAAATAATTAAAAGTTTTTCAATACTATCTATAAGATGTAAGAAAAAAATTTGTATTTTACTAAAAATAACGGCAACAACCTTACATATTTAAAAAAAAAATATTTTTTATTGAAAACGGCATCTACAGTTTTGATAAGATTAAGACATTAAATACCTTTGATAAAATCACTTTTTTCATTGTTGACATTCTCGTTATCGCCACAACGGATTTTAATAAAAAAAAATTACATAACTTCTAAAAAGCTTAATAAACACTTTTTTTTAACTTTATTTTTATATGCACAGTAATAAAAATAAAGTAATAAAAATTTGGTGTACCAATTTGTTTTCTTAAAAAAGTTTTCAAAAATATATTATGTATATAAAAAATATTTTTTTTAAAAACCAGTACAATGACTTATACTTTTTGTTCTTGCTCCAACCCAAGGAGTTCTTTTAGCCGTTTAAAAGATTAATTTCATACTTATCAACATTTTTCTCTAATAACATTCACTTTTAAAATTCACATTTTCTTTAACATGAGAGCAAGTTCGTGCGACCGAATCGTGCATTTTATTTTGTTTGTTCAAGCAAGGATATGTTCATACTCGCATACGAATTTTAACACACATGCTTACATACGAGTACATTAGTTTAAATATCATAAATTAAGTTTCCAGGTGTTTTTAAAGAATTTAATATTTTGCAAAAAGAATAATAAGAAGACCACCCAACTTTTACCAGACACGAAATTGAAATTCTTTTCTTTGACAAAACAAATTGTAAGTTGGGTTGAACTTATATCTAAAATATTCGTTGTTGCAACTGCACAGCAACTTCCGTATTTAAGGTAAAATATTATTTTTTTTTGTGAAAGAAAAGTTCATGAATTGCATGAACTCATTCTGGAACTCAACAGTTGCCATTATATGCTCCTTGTGTACTTGACTGTAGGCGGCTGTTCAGGATAAACAACTTCATATTATTTTTGAAAAATGAAAAACAAAAAAAAAAAATTCCTTTAGGTTGAAGAAGTTGAAATTGCTTCGTGCTTTATTGACATAGGTGTGGAGTTACAATTGCGAGTTAAACAAATAGATATAGTATTTAACATCAACAACAGGAAATGAAACTAGGTAAAGTTGTTGAACGTTTATATCGAAACAATTATGTCTCGGTATTTAAAGGTGGCTAAAGGAAGCAATTAGAGTTAATCACCTGTTATTTAGATGTCTTCTTTTATCACTTTCAAAATTGCAATTAGCAAAATTTTCTGTTAAGAAAGTTTGAATTGAATTTTTTTAGATGTTTTGATTTCTTTCGAATCTTTACAAATGAGGTCTAATCACTCACTTATTTTCGTGCATAAAAAATGTCGAAGTTTTAATTAAATCTCATATTACGACAATCGACGTTTTCATCATAGCGTACATATCGGTTTATTTGTCCGTAGATACATTAAACTACAAAATGTAAATAGATAAATCGTACGAGAATGGGCAGTCTTTCTTCAAATATAGTACATCTACAGAACATTTATATGTTTTTAACTTTCTAGAGGAGAAAATCGATTTGTTATTTTTTTTTTCTCAAAAATGAACTTTCTACCTATAGTTTTTAAAGATATTGCAAGAAAACTACATTGCAAGATCTCAAGAAAATGGTATTTTGAGGATATTTGAGAATTGCCATTTGTTTGTAATATTCTACACTCACAAGACCGGTATCGCTGTTAAAAGAAAAATTTTAAAAATATTTTCATTCTTGAATTCCACCATTTTTCCCCATTTCACCTTATAAATAACATTTTTTTCTTAAAGTACCCTCTAACATCTCTAACCGACATTTTATTAAAATCAGATCCCATTTATTTGATTGCCACATTTCACCTTATATGTACATAATAAAATTACGAAAAATATTCAGACTTAAACCCATTTTTTTTATCTTTTTTTGTTATCCCGCTTCGATCTATAATACATAGATCGATTTTGGGTAATATCTCATCCTTTAGGCATTATCTCAGGAAATCCACTAATTATAAATTTTCAAACACAAATAACTAAGCCATTCTTTAAATGCTAAATTATTTCAAAGAATTTTTAAAATAGGACATGTGGTTTCAACTTTTTGGGTACCCGGTGTGCATTGCCATTGTATCGCCCAGATACCATATTCTGCTGATAAGCAAAAACATTGGGAACCAAATCTTAGACTTCATTTAATAGAAAAAAAGGTAAAATAAAGCGTCAGTGTGAAGCCATTTTTTTAAGACTCATCATTCATTTTAGTTTTCAAACATTTCATTATAGAAAATCGATGATTGCATTCATATAAACATCTTACTATGAAGTTCCATCATATTTCAGTCCAGTATAGCAATAAATAATAAGATAAAAAAAACTCTCAACTCCCTTTCCATAAAAATTAAATGTATATTTACATTCAAAAGATAGAAAAACAAGAAGAAAAACACATTTTTTGTGCTCAACAGTTTTCAAAAATAAAAATAAAAAGACCTTAGATAAGCTTAGAACTTCTTTTCTTCCCAGCCCTATTATGAGACATGAGTAATCTTTGACCCAGAACGAGAACGAGATAAGCAAACCAATTGGAGAACATAAAACGAAGAATCGATTTCATTAAGGATTCCCAAGAGGATTTCTTACACCAACACACACACACCCATACCCATATTTATTTAAACCCAAAGTCTAAATGCAAATTAAGGGTTGAATCTTTTATAGCAATATCTTTCATGGAAGACACAACGAAGTTTAATTCATTCATCCTTTTTTATGGTGTTTTTTCCACTTCACGAATTTTTAAGTTCAAGTAAAAATTTTTATGTATACGAGTACAAAAACCTTTGCGTATGTGTGCGGAAAAATGTTTGCTTTATGATGTTTAAGGTTAAGATGAAGGAGGATAAGGATTTCAAATTATATGATATTACATAATATCCTATGTACATATTTGCTCAAGTTCGGACCGAGTATTCAAAGATTAATTGAATTGAATACATGTAGGCCAGAAGAAATAAATTATTTAAAATAATGACTCTGTGTTTATGTAACTCAAATTATGTAAATTTCTTATCTTGTTTTTTGTTCACTTTGTTATATTTTTTTATCATTCGAATGGAAAATTAAAATTGTACTTAAAAATAACGGTGTGCGAAATAGTATGTACACTTCCACACAGTCAGTCAGATAATGATATGTATATATACATAAATACACATTCTGAATGTGCAACTTCTTACACAAATGAAATTTGCGATCCTTAAATAAAAACAAGGTCATGGTTTATCGACCGACAGAAACCTCAATGATTTTTATGAACATTCTTTTTATTAATGAATACGTTTATTTTTAATTTGGTTTATATATTCTTAATTTAAGGGAAGAGATTTTTAATAAAATTCATACAAATTTTATATGCTTACACTATCAAGTTTCCTTTCTTCGTGACCTTTTCTTTTTTAAAAATAATGTTTGTTCTGCTAGATAAAATTAATATAAAATGAACTTGTAAATTTAACAATTATTAATATTGGCAACCAAAATGTTCAAAGAAAAACTTGTTATGTCTTACAATGTGCACTGCTGATAACTCCTTTCAAAAGATAGAAATTGCTAGGATAAATTCCGATTGGCGCAAAAAACTATCACCCTACTTAAACACATGTAAAGTCCTTATTTTCTTCATCTTCGTTGACTAATGAGAATTAAGTCAAATTCAAAAAAGGGGCTGGGTGCGACCCACACTGATAACTTCCCATTTGTGGTCTTGAAAACTTTATATTTAGTTTTTTCAAATAACCAAATTTTCAGCGATCTCATTGATTGTTGTGAGCAACAAAAAATTTTGTTTGATGTCACTTAGTTTAACCAAAATTGTCTCTTAGCACACTATGATTCAACTAGAACTTTCTTCGTTTTTTTCGTTTCCTGAACAATTTTAGAAATGTCGCTTAGTATCAAAGGGCACGGTAGTGCCCAGCCAAGTTCTGGCACTACACCCTTTTTACAGGAACAAACTCAGGCGACTTTTGACCCCTCCCTATCTTCAGTACCAATCAAGTCAGAAACTTGAAATTCCGAATATTTGCTAAGCTAGTCAGGCACATGCGGCTGACCAAATTTCAATTTTCTAGCATAAGCGGTTCCTGAGATATAAGGCCTCAAAAATCACAAAAACCGTAACTGACTGACTGACTGACTGACTGACTGACTGACTGACTGACTGACTGACTGACTGACAGATCATCAAAATTATGGAGCACTTCCCGACATCGTAGAATCTTGTAATTTTGCACAACGGTAGGTCTTGTCATGTAAGCAGAGGAAAAAATCGAAAAATTGAAATTTTCCATTCAGGGGGCGTGGTATCCGCCCACTTTCTCCGAATTGTCTCCGAATTGGTGTTGGTTGAATGGAGCACTTCCTACTGCTGTAAAACGATGAAATTTGGTGAACCGGTAGGGCTTATATTGCATATAAAAAAACAAAAATAAACACCAAGATTTTCCTTTCGGGGGGCGTGGTATCCGCCCACTTTCTCCGAATTGGTGTTGGTTGAATGGAGCACTTCCAACTACTGTAAAACGATGAAATTTGGTAAAGTGGTAGGGCTCAAATTGCGTTCGAAGAAAAAAATATAAAATTAGCGGTTTTTTATTCAGGGGCGTGGTATCCGCCCACTTCCTCAGAACTGATGTAAATCATATATGGCGCACTTCCAATTGCAGTAGAACAATGAAATTTGGTAGAACGGTAGGGCTCAAATTGCATATAAAGGACCAAAAATAAAAATTGATGTTTTCCATTCAGGGGCGTGGTAGCCGCCCACTTCCTCAGAACTGATGTAAATTATATATGGCGCACTTCCAATTGCAGTAGAACAATGAAATTTGGTAGAACGGTAGGGCTCAAGTCGCATATAAAGGACCAACAATAAAAATTGAGGTTTTCCATTCAGGGGGCGTGGTATGTTTAATTTATATGGAGCACTTCCGATTGCTGTAATTAAGGTAGGTATGTTAGTGTTATGTATCTTGCCAGGATAAGAAGAAATAATTGAAGCGCAAATTAAAACAGTAGGAATAAGGATACTTGAGACTGGGAACTTTTTTTACGACTTTTTTCATGGTTTTATGGTTTTTAATGGCTTTTTGGGTTTTAATGGCTTTTTAAACGTTTTGTTTTTCTTTGTCGGCATGAGCGGCCCTTTTTATATTGGTTTTTGTTGGCTGTGTTTTTTTTTTATTGCTTTTTAAATGTTTGGTTTTTGTGTTGGAAAAAAAAATATATTGGTTTTTGTTGGCTGTGTTTTTTATCGCTTTTTAAATGTTTGGTTTTTGTGTTGGAAAAAAAAAGAAAGTATTTTGACATTGTCATTGAGGATCGGTATTGGAAAATATCAGTCAAGTGCATTTTTTAAAATGTACTGTTGCCCGTTGATGTTTTTCAAGTATCTCGTTGCAGATAGGGATAAATATACATCTGTTTGTCATCACATATACGGACTTTTTACATGAGGACTTTGACCTAGTGCGATAGGATTTGGTGGTGGTTGTTTTTAACACGTCGTACTGTTGCTGTCCGGTTGTGTGTTTCAAGTGTCGTTGTAGCTAGGAACATATTATTTGTATAGATATTTTTGTTTGTCATCAGGTATGCTGACTGGACTGTGTTTAGATGAGGGCATCGGTCCAGTCGTTTTTATTGTTTTGTTTTTTTCTCTGCGGTACGAGGCTGGCTGGTTTTCTTTTGTTGATTTGTTTCAGGGGTGGGTGAATTATGGCTTGGTTAAAGAAGATGTGGTGCATTATGAAAGAAAGAGATCTTTTGTGGAGTTTTAATTGGTTTTTGTATATTGAGGATCGGTATTAGGTAATATATGTCAAGTGAATCTTATGCACTAATGTTGAAGCTAGAAACATATGTGTTTTATTTTATGACTTTTTAGATGAGGGCATCGATCGAGTGCGTTAGAATTTGGTGGTGGTTGAGGGTTAAAATTGATATCAATTTTGTGGTGTGTACTAGCGAGAAGTGTGTGTTGGAGTTTGAATTTAAATGAGTAACGATGAGAAACGATATGTTTTTGTTTCTATTTTTGTTTTAATGGTGTGCCTTGGGATGATGTATTGTTTGATGTTTGAATTAAAAGATTGGTGGTTGCTTGTGCCCAGATGAGCGCACGGTGGTGTGTTGGGGTCTACGGTTGCTATTTTTAAATGAAATGAGTATGAATATATCTTAAATAAAAGTAAATTGAAATCATTGTAATAAAATAAAGCTTTTTATTTTAATAATATACATAAAAGATGGTTTTTATTTATTTTCTTTTGAAATAGGTATCCATGAATTGTGATCGGATGCAAAACCAAGCCATTTTACAAATAATTGATCTTTTTTCCTTCGCAGCACTTTTTCGATTAGATAAGTATCGGGAAACTTAGATTTTTGTAGTTCAAGCTCATAGAACCCGCCTTTTATGGGGTTTCCCTGATAGTCTTCTAACAGATATGTAACTGGATTTGTATGTTGAACTTTGGTTATTTTAAAGATTTCTGTTGTCCAATTCGGTGTGTATCCTTTATCAAATACATGCTTGTATTTACTAATTCTTACAAAATCTCCCACCTTGAACTTTGGAGTAATATGAATTTTGATGTGATCATATATAGTTGAAAGTATTTGCTTTTCATTTGTAGCATTGACTTTGGACGGCTTCATTTTAATAGTGCGATGTTTTGAATTGTTGTACTTTTTAGTTAGTGTATCTATCATATTTATCCAACAGTATGAACCATTAGCACTGAACTCTTTCCACATAAGGTTTTTCAAAGTGCGATTAAATCGTTCGACAATCGAAGCTTTAAGAGGTGAAAATGTTGAATTATGATTGATGTGAAGTTTTTTCATAAGACTTTGAAAAGTAGTGTTGAAAAATTCTTTCCCGTCATCTGTTTGTAAATTGTTGGGAATGTGGCCTTTATTTAATATATTTTCCATAGCTTCAGTGACACTCGATCCGGTTTTATTTTTAATAGGAGCTGTCCAAGCAAATTTAGAAAATGTATCAATTACCGTAAGAAGATATCGATTATTTTCATTATCTGCTGAATATGCCCCCATTTCTACTAGATCAGCTTGCCATAAATCATCAAGCCCCTTGATAATGACTCGCCTTTTTTGGAAATTTCTTCTTGCTGACTTATGCAGTTCTTCGACAACGTCTCTTTTACTCATCTTTTCACAGAATGATTAAAACAACAAAACATTTTACCTTTTTATTAGTTTATTCATTTAAGATTTGTTTATAAAAATTTACAATTCTCTTAATTTTATTAATTTTTATTTTAATTTGAAAACATGCACAAGTATCTGGTCCTTCATAGCACAAGTTTGGTGACCAGTTTGAAGTACAGTTCAGGAAATGAAATTTATTTGGTGACATAATATAATCATCCTTTTCGAATCTCTTTACAAACAAAATACAATTCATAGCTTCTGAAAAGTGTGCCTCATGTATGATATGTTGGTTGGATTTTAAAAAGGCTAGAAGATCATCAATGACTAATTTAATTTTAAAAGAAGACATGTTTTTCGTTTGAATTATGAATGGAAACTGAATTCAAAATAAAGTAAATAAGAAACATTATTTTTAAAAATATTTATTTTAATCTTTCATACAACGACATTATTTTTTTAATTCTTATCAACCTATTTTCAACCATATAGCATGCACATGTATCTGGTCCTTCTTTGCATAAATTTGAAGACCAAGGGCAGGTAGGAAAATGGCAACCATAATCAGATGTTGTCGAAGATACATTGATAAATCGTTTCAAGAAGACCATGCAGTTCAAAAGTTCCGTATGATGTTCGTCTAGTAAGATGTTCTTATTTTTAATAACGAATTTTAAGATTTGATCAAAAATCAATGTGGGGTTTATTTTGGGCATCGCGATTTAATGACTGTTCACCTAGGTATTTAAGTAAAGACTAAATTGATTTTAAGTAGACATTAGACATGATATGTTTTCCCTTGTTAAAGTATTTTTCAATTTCGATTTGAAAGCTTTGTCTTAATTGACCAGTTTGCTGATCAACATAGCTTTTGGAAGCAGCGTCTCCTTGTTCTTCAGGTTCCTGAATGTTTTTTAATCGTTTTCCATTTATGTTGTAATCACCGTTTTCTGTTTTGAGAAGTCCCTCGCCAGGTGGTCCAGGCAATCCTGACTCGCCCTGCGGTCCCGGCTCTCCTTGTTTGCCTCTTGGACCCCTAGGTGGGGTCCTATATGAATAACGACCAAATTTATCAACACTCATTTTTTTATTCGATAATATCGGCTTCTTTAAGTTCTTCAATAATTGAAACAATTTCGTTAGAATGATTGTTATTTCCAGCTTGTTGTGAAGCAATGAGAAGTCTCATTCGATCTACAAGCTCATTAGGGTTATCCCAAAATATATAGTCCTTTTTCAGTTTTGATAATAAATTGCATCAATCCATTTCCCGATTGTGGTGTTGATAGTGAATGTGTTGGATTATTAGAAGTATTTGTATTGAATCCTAATAATTTCTTAATTATTTTCGTATACTTATGACCCCGATTGCCACGTATTTGTCCGTGTGAATCATGTCCAACCCTATGTGTATTTGTTTCATATAATATGGTCTTGTAATTTTTTAAATCTTCATCAGTGTAGATGCTTTTATCTGGTATTTTCTTAAATATAAGCTCATACAAACCATTTGTTCCTTCAAAGGTTTTATTTTTTATTTGTATATCTTTTCCAAGAATGATTAATTCACCATTTCCAATGTACCACTTCTCATCTTTTGAATATACCCCATACGTTTTATCAAGCGTGTTTGAATTATTTATAAACAAATCTACGTATTTTTTAGGTGTATCATGGAATTCTTCTTGTAATATGAGCTCTGAAAAGTTACGGTGGTTAAGGCTTTTCTTTGGTCGTTTTGGGGTGATGCTATCAGTTAATTCAGGTGAACTGTTAATAAAAGTGTTTGGTGTGATGAATTCATCTCTTAAATATTTTTCCTTTGCTGGTCTTTCAAATTCATTTTCTTGTACTTGTTGTTGTTTAAATTTGCGTTTTGTTTTGTTAATAGGACTTTCAATAAAGTAATTTTGATTTTGTTCTTCTTGTTTTGTGTTTGATTTTTTCACTAACTCATTTAGGGGTCTGGTAATGGGTCTTAGAGTTTCCTCAATTTCGGTTTCGTAAGCTTCTCTACCAGTCCTTAGAGCTTTGTATTTTTTTCGCAGAGCATCGGTGGTTTTAATAAGCTCCTTTGTTAGTTTTTCGTCTATGTTAATCATATTCTAAGATTTATTTCTTCATACAAATGCAGTTGAAAAATAAGACTCGAAGTTGTTGGAAAAGCCTTTCGATGGTTTTCAAACTGAATTTTATATTGTAGTTACTGGTCTTAACTGTTAAATACTGCGTCTCAAACTGGTTTGAACCGCTTTTTACTGCTATAATCTGCTCACTGAACTGCTCTGTACTGCTCTTATAGAACATAACTGTTCATATGATGCAAAAATCAAAAATTTTGTCTATTTTATAACTTGAGGAAGCAGTCAAAGCCTTTTCTATAACGACCTTCATTCAAAGGGCTGTCCTTATCAATTACCAAAAAACCATAATTTGTGTTCCAGCATTCTGCACATACCTTTTGAAACATTTTGAATGTCATATCCGAATTGACATGATCATTATAAATGTGTTTTAAATTCATATCGTCCTGTTTGAAGATGATTAGAAAATTCGCATTGTCTCGAATTAAGTGTTTCGGTATTCTTGTATATGTTTGGCACAAATAAAAACTATCGATGTGATGATGTCGTCCCATACTAAAATACACTCGAATTGTGTCTTGTTTTTCACAGGCAATATCGTCAAAGATGAATATAGAATTTGGCTTAGCGTCTTCGGGTTGAATAACATCACTGTTATTGGAAAATGTAAAAAAACCCATATTTTTCACTGGTTTTATGGCTTTTCGCAAAAACTCATACTTCGGTTGATGTAGAGATTTAGAATATATATAGATATTTTCAAATTTCAAGCCGTTTGGGTGTAGGAGTAAACTCATCATAACATTTGTTTTTCCACAGTTTGAGGGACCAGTAATTAACCCCCTTATACTATACGGAAACAGTTTACCATGTTTTTTTGTTTCAATATTGCTAGCCAATTCCATATTTTTTACTGGTAATTGGTATTGTTGTTTAACGAATCGCATATTGATAAAAACTAAATAATAACTTTTATATGCGAAGTTTATATTCGAAACCCGTCATATCGTTTTCATCTCTCGCAACGTAAAGATGATCATATAAAATGATTGATTATTTAAAAAATTGCAACAGTCAGCGAAACATTGTGAAAGGGGAAGGTTTATTAAACACTGTAATAAACAAACTACCACTCGAACTACATCTACCTGGTTATCAATACTGTGGACCTGGAACAAAACTTCAAGAACGTTTAGCTCGAAGGGATCCGGGGATTAATTTGCTTGATCAAGCGTGCAAACAGCATGATATATCTTATTCTAAATTTACAAATACAAGTGATCGGCATATAGCTGATAAGATTTTATCTGAAAAAGCTTGGCAACGAGTAAAATCCAAGGACGCTAGTATAGCTGAACGTGCAAATGCACTATTGGTTACCAATCTTATGAAAGCAAAAGTAAAATTAGGCATGGGGTGCTCTAAGAATACAGACAAAAAGGCTAGAAATCAGCTAAAAACGAGTTGTTCAGAGCATAAAAACGGTGTTAAGAAGTCTAAAAAAGATAGCAAGACTAAACAAGTCTCATTGAGGAAAGTAATTAAGATTATTGGAAATAATCTCAAACGTAAAAAACCATTCAACATAGAAAATGCAATTAAAATAGCATTATCATCGGCTAAGAAAACTGTTAGAAAAAACAGTAATAACATTAAGACACCGCGAGTTATTTCAGTACCAAAACTTGGTGGAGTACTTCCTTTCCTCGTTCCTTTATTTGCTGGACTTTCGGCTCTTGGAGCTTTAACAGGAGGCGCTGCAGGAGTAGCCAAAGCTGTCAATAATATTAGTATTGCTAAAAAAGATCTGGAGGAGAAAAAACGTCATAATGAAAAAATGGAATCGATTGCAGTTGGACATGGCTTACACCTTAAACCTTATAAAAAAGGACTGGGGCTTTATTTAAATCCACAGGAAAAAAACTTCTAGGTTCGCTACCCAATCGTGCATTAAATGAAATAGACTTGAAAAATTTTGCAACCAATTTAATTCCAAATTTTCGAGGAGTTTTCATGCGTGATAATTTACCAACGACTGGACCTTTAAAAAATGAGTGTGGGATTGTCAATCTTGATTGCTCAACAGGTCCTGGGACACACTGGGTAGCGTATAATAAAAGAGGTAGCCAAACTGAATATTTTGATAGCTTTGGAAATCTTCAACCTCCTATTGAAATAATAAATTATTTGGGTGAAAAACTTAATTATAATTATTCTAATTATCAAAGTTATGACTCTTTTAATTGTGGTCATTTATGTTTAAGATTTTTATATGATTGTTATTTTAAATAAATAAACAGTTTTATTTAAAAATGGTTTCATTGTTTTTCTTATCACCATGGCGTTGACACTTACGCTAAGCGGAAGAAGTTCCCATCTATCTGCTGAATACTTTCCACCTTTGAACCTGGATCAGTATTACGTTTGTGGATTGATTGATTTTCAAACCTACAACTCTATACCGAATGTAGATGAGCGTAACAATTTGTTCCATATAGGGGAATATGAAATTGAAATACCAACTGGGACTTATGAAATTGATGACATTGCAAAATTTATTTCCAAAGAATTATTATTGCGAAATTCTACGGCTGTAGTTAGAATAGAAGCAAATAATAACACAATGATGTCTGAAATCGAAAGCAACGAGAAAATATATTTCAATAAGGATAGAACTATTGGAAAATTACTGGGTTTCAGTAAATGTATTCTTGACTCCGATGTGTTACATTTGTCGGATTTACCTGTTGATATAAATAAGGTGAATATAATACGAGTTGAGTGTAATATCATTACTGGCTCCTATTTTAACAATAGTCCTGTACATACTATACATGAATTTTCTCCAGAAACTGGGGCAGGGTATAAAATTATAGAAGTTCCCAGAAATGTCATCTATTTACCTGTGAACGTCAAACGAATAAGCAGTCTAACATTAAAACTCGTGGACCAAGACGGCGACTTGATAAACTTCAGGGGAGAAAGAATAACTGTGCGATTGCATTTAACCCCAAAATCACAGTAATGTTGATCTATAATAGTTATTATAAAATAGATACCAAAGGTTATCATTCATTTAGTCCTAATACAACAGCAACACTACCAAGACCAGAACTTTCATCTGAAAACAAAACCTATCTTCTTGCATTAGGATTTAAACTAAAATAATGAGCAATATGAACGAAATATTAAATATTACTCATGGACCGAGCTATGATAACAGCATATCTAAGTTTGAGTACCATAGTTACTCGCCATTCCTCCAGTCCTTCAATCCAAGTGATGAAATTCGTATCCCTATACAACAACAGGACTTGTGCATTTTACCCTGTGAAAGCTACATTTATATAGAAGGAAGTCTAACAAAATCAGATGGAAAGCCTTCTTCTACTGGGAAATTAGCAAATAATGCTATGGCATTTCTTTTTGAAGAAATACATTATGAGCTAAATGGAGTGGACATTGAGAGCAACAAAAACGTTGGCATTACAACATCATTGAAAAATTATATATCATTGAATGAGAATGAAAGTAAAAGCTTAGAAAATGCTTCATGGACTGGAAACTCCACCGTTACACCTGTATCAGGTACTTTTAATTTTTGCATACCACTAAAAAATCTTTTGGGATTTGCTGAAGACTATAAAAAGATTATAGTAAATGCAAGACATGAATTGATTCTAATTCGTACTCGAAGTAATGAGAATGCCTACTATTCTGACGAAGAATTAAAACTTTCAATTTTTAAGTTGCAATGGAGAGTTCCTCATATAACATTATCCGATTCAAATAAACTTACATTATTGAAACAAATTCAGTTAAATCCAATTCAAATTCATTTTCGAAATTGGGAAATGTACGAATACCCAACACTACCAACTAACACTGATCATGTATGGACAGTTAAAACTTCAAGTCAACTTGAGAAGCCAAGATATGTTATTATTGCTCTACAAACCGATAAAAAAAACCAACGAACCAAGGATGCCAGCAAATTCGACCATTGCGAAGTTAGCAATATAAAGGTGCATTTAAACTCTGAATCTTACCCTCGTGAAGATTTAAATCTTAAATATGAACTAGACCGGTATGCCATTCTCTATGAAATGTACAGTAAATTTCAACACTCATATTATCAGAAACAATCACAACCACTTTTATCTCGACAAGACTTTAAGGATATCGCCCCAATAATGGTGATTGATTGTTCCCGTCAAAATGAATCAATTAAAACAGGACCAGTAGATGTTAAAATTGAGCTTAAGACAACAATTCCAGTTCCAGCTTCAACAACTATGTATTGCCTTATACTTCATGATCGTATAATTAAGTATAATCCCTTAACAGGAGAAGTTAACAAACTCACTTAATTTTATTGTCATCATTATTGTAAGCTTGTCAGTAGAAAAAGTGAGTTTATCAAGAACGTATCTTAAATATGAATACCTATATTGTAGACTTTCAAGGATTTGGAGTATTTAACAATGGCTTCATTTTGAAAGAAATCGCTGTATTTCATAATGACCACCATCATCATTTCATTGTTAATTCTCCATTTAATTTAAATCTTCTGTCCACACCACTTAGAAGGCAGGCAAGTTGGTTATATCAAAATTATCATGGATTAACCTGGAATAGTGGGTTTACAAATTTTTCTCGAGTAAAGATATTTCTTCGAGAACAAATCCAAAGTGGAGTTGTTTACGTTAAAGGAACTGAAAAATCGCAATGGCTTAGAGAATTACTCAATAGCGAAAACATAGAAGTCATTAACCTAGAAGATATCTACAGCTGTCCAAGTTTAAAGGAACTCCGAAGAATTTTTCCTAATCAAATAAAATGCCTAAGCCATGGAAAATGTTGCGCCCTTCAAAATGTTTATCTTTTAAGCAAGTTCATAAGACAAGCAAACCTGTTGTAAAATAAATACAATTAATAAATAAAACAACAAATCTTGTGTATATGTATGTATATATTTTTTTTTATTTCATCAACTAGAATAATGTCTTTTAAAACCGTACGGTACGGAACTATGATCTTCGAGAAAACGACGTTTTTCTGCTTTGGGTTTATATGTCTTAACCTCTTCCACAGTAATCACTTGATGTTCTCTGGTTCGTCTTATGTTATTAGACTTAATAACTATGCTGTCATCATATTCTGCAGAAAAGTTTAATACCGCTTCTTTTATTGAATCAAAATTAATTTTTTGGGATGATTCATAGTTCAGGAAGATGCCCTTTACCTTACACACAATGTGTTCACTATTATCCTTAGTGCTGTAGACTTTATAGGCGTAATTTTTTGGACCGCCACTAACAAATTCAGTGATGTAACTCCCTTGACCATAGCTCTCTAATTCGTCAGTCATATCACCTATAAATTCTCCAGTAGGAGGATCCGGTTCTCCTTGACAGCTTACATAGATAACGGAATCAGTATCATAGTAGAGAACTTTTTCTTTAAGTTTTTCCAAGTAAGTGTACAATTTAAGACGGGCTTGTGTTGTTGTATATGCGGCAATACAAACATTTACCGTGGGGAGGGAGTCAGCAACTTCTTCTTTTAACTCAAAATTAACCACAATATTGTCTTCATTGATTGGTAAAATATGCAAGACTTCAATAGAAGGATGAGTTAGCAGAAGATACAGATCTGAAGGTTTGTTCAAGATACAAGTTTTAGTATGATTTTCCCGTTGTCCGAATTTACCCCAAAAAGAATTCAAAATAAGTTTGGCTAGTGATCTTTTCCCAGGATTGTTTTCTATATCAGAAAACTCTAGCTCTATATTTTCCTTTTCTAGAAAATCAGCAACATATTTGTTTTTATCTTCTTCAGATGTGCATGTACTCGGCCATCCTGATGCTTCTTGTTTTATTTTTAGGTATGTATTCATCATACGAGTAAATAGACCATCGGAACTCGTATCTGGATTATACTGAGTAACATCATATTCCCAAATTTCAAAAACAGCAAGTAGCTTATACCCCATTTCAACTGCTTTCACAACTTCTTCGATTACCCATCAGGTTCCAAGTAATGCTCTTTCGTCATCAGAATGAGTGCAGATTTGTTCTTGAGTTTTTTTACTACTGCAAGTTCTACATAAGGAAAACATCAGCTTATTATTTTGCTTCATAGGTAAGACCGGATGAAATAAATTTTCTGGCGGAAGAATTTTGCATTTTACGAGTCCATTTATACCCTCGAGTTCCAAAGCAGAGCAAATATCATCGTTAGCAGTGTGAATTTTTGGGTGACCAACAGGGAATTTTCCATTTTTGCAAACCCAGGGGTAAAGGGAACATACGTCTATGTATTTTATTTTTTCCCCCTCCTTACATTTATAGTAATTAAATGTATTTCCTGTCCGTCCACCATAAAAAGCATCTCGAGGATTCAAAGGTGTGTTCTCTATTAATGGATGATCATCCAAGAAATTAAGTTCTTCATTATTTAGGAATTTTTGTTGAGTCTGAAATTCACAGTGCCACATTTCAATTACTTCGTAATCAAATGATCTTAATCGTGTTGTTTTGGCTAACGCTCTCTCATATCTGTGATTCAGGGTGTCGTATTTGTCTTCTGATAAAGGCTCGTCGCGTTTATATTTTAAACAAGTAGGATGTCCGTGATAAAAACAACCATGGAACTCGAAAATCTGTTTCGTTTCTTCACAAAAACCATCGACTTTAATCCCATTTACTACCGGTTCTGTCCCTTTAGCAGCATGCTCTATGTCAATTTTTCGCTTCTTTTGCTCCCAAATCAACCATTTGATTGCAACTGTTGATTGATTATCTGTGCATCTATACCCGTTTTTAGGTATAAGCCCAATTGTATTTGGTTGCAGAAAGTTCCGTCTGAACACGAGGTTACAAGCTGATGCTATTGTTGTTCCTTCCAAAAATGGTTCAACATTGCTTTGATCGAGGAACAATTGTCTAAACTTTAAACAAGTCTCAGCCAAAATTTTAACATCGCTAATGCAATATTCTACTAGTTCACGCTCCATGTCAAAGCTATCGTTTTGATGTTCCGCATACCATTTTAAAAAGTCGTCACGATCTTCAGCTTTCATGGAATCCGGACTGTAGTATTCTATTGCAGGTAGCTTCCCGATGTATTTAGCATTTTCCTTTATATTGAAAAAATGCGGAAAATAACCTTTTTTTAAAACAGGTGAAAGTTGGAATGCTTTGGGGAGTTTTGAAAGTGCCATCGGAAAGTAGTTTAATGAATCTAAGAACTTTATATTTGCAATTTCCATTAATATAATTTTACTTCCTCGCATGATTAATATTGGGGTCAATTTTGTATGTTCCAATATGTAATTTAACACAAATTGGTGATCGTAGGATTGCCCATTATGTGCTATCACAACTACTTTTTTAAACTTTTGCCGAACATTAAGTATGTGTTTCAGGAACTGAGCTACAACACTTTCGTCTTCTTTTTCCTTAATTATGTTTAGCGATAGATTACACTTTTGACAGAAGTACAAATTTGGTACATGTAAACAGTGATCACACTTTTGTTGAAAAACACATAAATTGGGTTCATGCAATTTTATCGGAGTAGCTAATGCTTCGCTTGCAATCGTTATCATTTTTTCGCCTATTACTCTCTCTTGGCGACTCTCCAAATCATAAAAGATGTACAGGATGCCTTTACATGCGGGTGTTCTGTTATCTGGCTGAATGAAGCACATGTGATCTTTTGCTACATGTTTACTACACATCTTGCAGAAATATTCATCGCAGATATGTTGACGACTTCCTCCGTATGTTTTGAGGCATAAAAGACATTTTTGCATTTTTTCACAAATTGAATTTTTACCTGTTGAATTGCTGGCCTTGTGATTGTCGAAACAGTTTTTTCCTCTAAAATTTCGATTGCAATCTTCACACATGATTTCTTTTTCATTTCTGAGGCAGCTTGGTGTGTTTTGACATTGTGGGCAGGATCGTTTACATCTATGCTGACTTTTTGAATTGTATGGGACATGGCAATCTTCACAATAATATCCACAACAAAATGCAGCAGTTAACGATGTTATAACATTATAATGATTGTTATAATAAAGCAAATTAATACTCTTCTTTTCTTCAGCATCTTGAGCGGGAAATCCTTCAAATATCACCTTTTGTCCCTTTGACCCATACTCGTACACAGTCACCTTATATTCCTTTAAATGATTTTGGAATATTTTCAGCTCCGGAATTCCACAACCTTCAGTCGGTACACTTATGTGTGCATCATTTATGAGTTGAAGGGCTCTTTGGGATTGAATTTTCCCAATGTCTCGTCTGATTTTTGCCTTTAGGTTGTTTTCCTTATCTGCATACACTTTACCCACAACTAAAGCGCGAGGCAAGCATAAATTGTCTTTGTTTTTTATGCTGATTATGCCTCGGCGATTAATGCATTCCTCAGTGAATGTATTATATTTCCCACTTTGGACTTTTCCTGTTCCTGAAGGGAGCTTAACCGACGTTATGGTCAAAGAAAAATCATCCGTGCTCAAACCTTCCGAATTGCTCTGAAAGATCTTAGCAATCATCTCCCATACGTCGCTAAATTTCACATTTGCACAATCTTTAAAGTTGATCCACCCATTTCCTCGTTCAGCACTGAAACTCTTCCCGCAAAAAGTAATTCCTACTTTATCTGCAGGGCTGACGTCCTTTAGCGCATGTTTAAACATGTCGTTGACTGCTTCCCTGATCCATGACGTTGGTTCTTCCCTCTCGGGAATGGGTTTAATCCTGAATTGAATTTTTCTACCCATTAGGTCGAACCGCTTAATTTTTGTCTCCAACTCGCTGATTATCTGGATTCGCTAGAAAAGTAACAAACAGAAAAACAACATAATCTTGAGAAAAACCAAAACCAAACAAAAAAATAATAAAAAACAATTCAATTCAATTTTTTTTTTATTTATTTTAAGGTATTAAAAACATATTTTTTCTATTCTATACGTTTCAATGAGAAAACTAATAGATAGAGAAACGCATATCATATGCATTTAGCATATAGCAAAACCAAGAGGAAAATGAACGACAATAAGAACAAAAAAAAAAATGTTTTGAAGTTAGAATCAAGAAAAATTTTATTTAATATAAGGAGTTATAAAAAATATGCTTTTGACTGAGAGGAATTGAAAATTCCTCTTTATTTTTTGTTTTGCTGCCGGTAGGAAGTTTTACCTCCACTTTTTCTTTCGGTTGTTGTTGTTGTTGCTGTTGCTGCTGCTGCTGCTGCTGTTGTTGTTGAAGTTGTGGTTGATGCTGCTGTTGCTGATGTTGTTGTTGTTGTTGCTGCTGTTGTTGCTGGATTTTCTCGTGAAAATCCAACTTGAATGATTGGTCCCAGGGCTCGACGACCTCTAACGCCAAATTGGGGAGCTCCGCGATGTCATCGTCGTCAAATTGCCCAGCACATCTTTTTGGCAAGAAGACCGATGAGTTTTCTAACTCCAGCAAAATTTGCTGACCGTAGCGCGTTGTGCATCGTTTTGCTTTTACAATATTATACCGCTTTTTTAGCGTTAAATTTTTAAGGCTGGTCAATGGTTTATTAATTTGCTTGTCAGCAAAAACATTAGCGTTAGCGCGTATTTTTTTTAATAAGGAAGACATTTTTTTTTTTTGAAATTTACGTATAATTATTTTTAAACTGACGTTCACTTTTTGTGTTGGAATACAACTGAATTAAAAACTAAAGAAAGACCTAGTTTTATACTCTTGAGTGCGTTTTTCTACAAATATGTATTTCATGATGGTCATTGGGAACGGGATTTTTTTTTTTATGATGAGCTTGGTTTTTTTTTATGATTATAAATTCCTATTCCTAAAGTATTAAACCTCCTCTTTGTTAAGAGGAACGTGACTTTTCTAAAAATTATTTTGTGTCAAGTGTTGAATTCCCCAATTAATGTCCCCCATTTTTTTTCCTTGTTTCGGTAATTAAATCTTCTGAATTTTATTATGAAATTAAAAGTGTTGAGAATATCAGCTTACTTGCTTGTTGCTTCATGGTGAAAAAATTCATGATATGGAATTTTTCTTATTCATCTTTAGACTTTAGAAAATCAAATAAAATTTTTAATTTATTGGATGATTGACTTCAAGTAATTTCAAATTATTTCCATTGGAGTTTCATAAGTGAAGTTATTGATTGTAGTCGTATTTCTCCAAGTGACCAAATACATATACTTCTCTTAATTGATTGCTTTTCTATGGCGTACATTCCTTATATTAATAATTTCGAGACTTAACGATAAGGGCAGTTATAAATGAAAAACTCAAGTGTTGGGTATATCGGCTTGCCTGCTATTATTTCTCATGTGGAGTTTTCTGATTCATCTTCCTCATTATCAATGGGCTTGATGATTATGGCAATCTGATCTAGTCGGTATGGGGCATATTGGACAGACAATGGAAATAATCGCGTGTAACTGTTCTTTATTTAAAAACTTCATTATGGGACGACATCATCACATCAATAGTTTTTCTTACACTCAAAATAGCGAGCGGAACCATACAACACGTTATGGCGCACAAGCAACATCATCTCCTAATTTTAACATCATATAAGTAGTACACGCTATACAAAAAAATAGAAACGAACACGTATAACAAAACTACTCACACCTCATTACCCTTATCATTATATTCCTTAAAAAAAAAAGAAAAAAACACCACATAATTCATATCAATTTTAACCCTCAACCACCACCAAATTCTAACGCACTCGATCGATGCCCTCATCTAAAAAGTCATAAAATAAAACACATATGTTTCTAGCTTCAACATTAGTGCATAAGATTCACTTGACATATATTATATTGAGGATCGGTATCCTCAATATACAAAAACCAATTAAAACTCCGCAAAAGATCTCTTTCTTTCATAATGCACCACATCTTCTTTAACCAAGCCATAATTCACCCACCCCTGAAACAAATTAACAAAAGAAAACCAGCCAGCCTCGTACCGCAGAGAAAAACCAAAAACAATAAAAACGACTGGACCGATGCCCTCATCTAAACACAGTCCAGTCAGCATACCTGATGACAAACAAAAATATCTATACAAATAATATACAAAAGATCTCTTTCTTTCATCATGCACCACATCTTCTTTAACCAATCCATAATTCACCCACCCCCGAAACAAATCAACAAAAAACCAGCAGCCTCGTTCCGCAGAGAAAAAACAAAACAATAAAAAATCTATTAAAAATATCCGACTGGACCGATGCCCTCATCTAAACACAGTCAGCATACCTGATGACAAACAAAAATATCTATACAAATAATATGTTCCTAGCTACAACGACACTTGAAACACACAACCGGACAGCAACAGTACGACGTGTTAAAAACAACCACCACCAAATCCTATCGCACTAGGTCAAAGTCCTCATGTAAAAAGTCCGTATATGTGATGACAAACAGATGTATATTTATCCCTATCTGCAACGAGATACTTGAAAAACATCAACGGGCAACAGTACATTTTAAAAAATGAACTTGACTGATATTTTCCAATACCGATCCTCAATGACAATGTCAAAATACTTTCTTTTTTTTTTCCAACACAAAAACCAAACATTTAAAAAGCGATAAAAAACACAGCCAACAAAAACCAATATATTTTTTTTTCCAACACAAAAACCAAACATTTAAAAAGCAATAAAAAAAAACACAGCCAACAAAAACCAATATAAAAAGGGCCGCTCATGCCGACAAAGAAAAACAAAACGTTTAAAAAGCCATTAAAACCCAAAAAGCCATTAAAAACCATAAAACCATGAAAAAAGTCGTAAAAAAAGTTCCCAGTCTCAAGTATCCTTATTCCTACTTAAAACAACCAATAACAAAAAGAAAATATACCAAAAGAAATAGGAAGGCTTCAAACTAAGTTGATTTTAGTAGGAAGAGTCCACCCTTCTATCTTTCCTTATCTTTCGAGATTTTGACATGGCAAAATATTTAAATCTTTGCAAAAAGGAGTGAGATCAGACCAAAAACATAAATGTTAAAAAAGAGCCAAGTTCTTCTATACAAAAACCTTTGTGTAACAAGTCAGCCGTGAAAAGTAATGAGATCTAAAAGTGCGCCAAGTTCTTACTTCATGAAGATTTAATACCGAATATTTAAAGTAGAATAATATTGAAACAGCTACAATGTAATAGAGAAATTTTATTATTTAATGATTACTGAGTAAAATTTGATGGGCTTACTTGGCAAGTTTTTTTTTTATGCCCAATTCAAACGGTTTTAAAAACTTGACCAGTAAGCCTATCAAATTTTACTCAGTAATCATTAAATAATAAAATTTCTCTATTAAATTGTAGCTGTTTCAATATTATTCTACTTTAAATATTCGGTATTAAATCTTCATGAAGTAAGAACTTGGCGCACTTTTAGATCTCATTACTTTTCACGGCTGACTTGTTACACAAAGGTTTTTGTATAGAAGAACTTGGCTCTTTTTTTAACATTTATGGTTTTGGTCTGATACATTCTTACGGGAAGATATCGATATATAAAACAACATACTCGTACTTTAGAAGGCACTATCGGTGTTCATTCCCAAGAAATTCGACTTGAAATACAATTTTAACTAGTTTTCACTAGAATTTTTAATAGTTTTTTTATTAAAAAAAAACTGTTAATTCAATATTTGTCAAAATTTTACCAATTATACAAAATTATACTATGTATAAAATAAACTTAATTAGAAGTCAATATCACTACTAGTTCTCGAGAAATTTTAGTCGAAAAACAATTTTTACCAATTTTCAATAGAATTTTTTATAGTTTCTTATTTTTTGTAGAAAAACTTTAAACTGATTTTTTTTTGAAATTTTCACCAGTTGTCAAACACATTATTTTTCGTAAAATAAAATTATTTTGAGTTTCAAATTGTTTTCCGTTCTTAGAATATCTGGGTTATGAAATTTTTTTTTCTTTTTTTTTTATTTAAACAAATAACGATATGTTCATTTTTTTCCAAATTCATACCAAATCGGTATGACCTTATAATGAGTACATTAAATTTTATTTGAAATCAATAGCTTTATTTTTTCGTGAGATATTTGAAACTAACCAAAATTTTTACTTTTTTTTTAAACCGTTATAGTGAAAAAACTACTCACTGAATTTTAATAAGCGCCCTTTCAGCCTCTTTCGAAGTTATTATCTATTAAACAAAATTTATTTGAAGTCGATATCTTTACTCGTTCTTGAGATATCGACGACGAAAAATGGTACCAGAACGTACGAACGTACGAACGTACGAACGTACAAACGTACGTACACACACACACACAGACATCTCTCAAAAATGATTGACATAGCCTCTAGGGACCTAGAAACGTCGAGAAATGTCAAAAATTCCAATTTGACAAATCGGACCGATTACAATAACTCCCTATGGGAAGTTAATAAAATTTACATTATATCAATGCGGACTAAATATTTATTAATAATTGGTAGCTTACTAACTTTTTCCTAATTATACACATTTTATAACTAATACGGTGCTAGTGAATGGCTTCTGAAAACAACAATGACAATGGCAGTTTGTGAAAAAAAAACTAGATAAACATACCTTTTTGACATTCGGAAATATGAAAGTTTCATATGAAGTTAGCACTAAAAACATAAAGTAAGTTTTCGATGTTCTTAACTTTGATAAAATGTTAGAAAAAGTATTAAAAGTATTAGGTTAAATTCAATTAAAATTGCAAAATAGTCTTAAATACTTAAACAGTACTAATTTGACCAACATTTTGCTCCATTGTAGTATGACAATAAGCATTAAGATCAGTTGGGCATTTTTAATTATTAATAAAAGACATCTTTAAGTATTTAAGTTTTTAATTTACCTTGACACAAAAGTGTTTAATATAATTAATCAAAGTATTTTTATCAAATTATTTGTAAATCTTGTATATTACTATAACTTCGCAATAAAGGTTGTGCGGCTTACATGCTTTCTTGCACTAAAAGAGAATTCCTTTTCGGAACATTCCGAATAAATGTTTAGATGCACACCACAAAAAAGTATCATTTTTACGGCGGTGTAAGATTAGTCATTAAGTTCTGATCTAAATAGCATTTTCAAATAGAAAAATCAAAAACCGTGTAGAATTTGATACTGCAAAAACTCAATCCTGTCTCCTGCAGTTCAAACGGAACCGACAGCGATTGCCCCTATCCACTTGTATTGAGTGACACTCGCTTTGAAGAAATTGATCAGCTTTCAGTTCTCGGTTTTTATATCACCTAACAGCCTTATTTACTAACTCGTTTTAGCGACGGAGTAAAGTTACTTCGACTTTACAACGGCTCTAATCCTGAAAAGCTTATTTATAATGAAAATGCACGAGCAATAGCGGTGGAATAAGCCAAAACTGGTTCATAGGAGGTTTAAGACCGTTTTAGTATCTAAATGTCATTTTGAGATGACATCTTGTGAAATTTACAAAAAGGAGTGTAAACAATTTTTATTTTTTCGTTTCTTACTAAGACAAAAAGGATAGATATTTCGCAATAATAAATTATTTACATTTTCCAAACGCTCTAACAGTTGTACGGTATTGGGAACGCAATGTGGTTGGTAGGTTGGTACATTCATTTATTGGATTTGAACTTTATACAATCCAATTATAAATGTATTAAATTATTAATATGCATACAATGATAATAAAATGAATAATAATGGAAATCAGCTGGGGTTTGATTTAGGTGTATAATAACCAGAGTTTTAGATTTGTCACTTTTTCCCAGTATATTTGACATAAGGAAGGCGTAGCTAAAACGGCTAAGAAAATAATTTTAAATAAGGATTAGTTTGACGTGGCGTAAACCCGAAGTAAGTGCTTCGGCTCGGTTTAACTATTCCCAGGTTGAACCCAGTATTAGTGAAAAATAATAAATAAGGCTGTAAGTGTTTAGGTTTAACAATACAAGGAATTGTTCACTTTTTCAGTACTGACTATAATTAATAAGGTCTATATTCATTCAAACGTTCAGTTCAGTTCTCATTTTCGGGCTGAGTTGCTCCAATAAACCACTTGAGTTTCTTTGATAGAATTAAAAAAAAAGTGCTCCGCCGCAATATTTCCTGTCTTTCAAATAGCCTGTTTTATTTCTCCCCTAAAACAATTCAATCATAATACTTCCGCCAATTTACTGCTCAGACTTACTTGGGAAGTAATGTAAATACTTTAAATGTTATTTTACTTCAATTTTACTGTTCTTCTTAAAATTTTATCTAACCCTAAACATTTTAATAACTCGTGTTTAAGAATGTTTAAAATTGTTTGGCAAAAAGTTCTTCATGGTCTATAATCATGTTCTAAGACGTCTACGACAAAAATTTAAGTCGATACGTTAACGTTTTGTTGTGAAAGAGAAAGCATAATATACATTTTGAAAGTTCGTTTACAACTTGGCTTGACGAAATTTGACCAAAAATGTTTGCAGATGACCGCCAAAAATGCTCTCAATACTTATTTTGACTGTGGCCACTTGGCTTAGGACTAGGCAGACAATTATAGGAACCGACAACATTTAAACAGAGAGCTGTAAGCTAGTAGAATTAGGTTGTTTTCCACCTCTAATTTATTCGTTTCGTTTATTGTTTATTTATTCAGAATATGGTACATAACTTTGTAGATACTTAAAGCATAGGGATGAGAATTATATACATTCTTAGCAACTATAAATTTAACAAACGTGACAGATAATTAGGAAAAATGTAATTTAGTTTTGAGAAATAAATCATTTTTTAAAAAACTCAATGGACTTATTACTAAAATCTTAAAACTAACATAAAACAATTAAACATATTATTTGGCAATGTTTTTTAATATTGGGTTTTCTTTCATTAAACATTTGTTTATAAAGTTCGTGTGTACTATGGAACATTTTTCTTTTACTGTAGGAATATTAGCGATTTCATGTAGTCCAATTGTTGAGAAATGCCAAGGGAGGTTTAAAATAGTTTTAACTATTTTATTTTGACAGATTTGTATCTTTTTATGGTGACAATCTGCACAAGTATGCCAACACGGTGAAGCATAAAGCATAGCGGGGAGAAAATCTACTTTGTATATTAATAATTTATTTTCGAGGCTGAGGTGCGAGTTTTTATTCAAAAGTGGATACAAAATTTTGATAAGAAATTGAGCTTTCTTAATGCTTTCTGAAACTTGGCTAGAAAAGGTCATGCTTTTATCCAAAGTTATACCCAAATATTTAATAGTTTTTTCCCATTGAACAGGAGAATTGCATACTATTAGATTTGTTTGAGAGAGATTACTTTGCTTTCGTTTCTTTGTAAAGAAACAAGCTTGAGTTTTACCAGGGTTTATCTTGATTTTCCAAGAATAAAAGTAGAGTTCAATTAGATTAAGTGCCTTTTGAAGGTTAAATAAAATTTGTTCACATTTTTCAGAAATACTATAAATGCATGTATCGTCTGCGAAAAAAGATCTTTTACAGAAGCTGAGAACAGGAAAGTCAGATACATATAATATGTTATATAGCAAAGGAGAAAGAATCGATCCTTGAGGAACGCCGGCCTTTATAGAGTACAATGGGGATTTGCTTAGCGAAATTTCAACAAAAAACTTTCTTTCATGCAGAAAACTTTGAATTAATTTAATAAGATATGTAGGAAGACCATTTACTAAGAGCTTGTGAACGATGCCGTCATGCCAGACGCAATCAAAAGCCTTTTCAATATCAAATGACACGATTCCAACAGATTTTTTATTTTTAAGTGCTTTTTTAATGTCTTTGGTTAATCTCATTACTTGATGCGTTGAAGAATATTCTTTTCTAAAGCCAAATTGTTCTGGTGGAAGAATATTTTTGGTTGAAACGATTTCTGTCATTTCTAGACAGATGATTTTTTCGAATAGCTTCCCTAAGCAGCTAAGCATTTTTATTCTTAAGCCCTCTATTGAATGGAAAACTAGAAGTGATATTGAGCTGCAAGAATTTTATAAAAGTAGATACTAAAGTAATTTGGGGATCCTGTAGCATACTGCCTCCTCGTTTGATTAAACTTCGTGTGCTTTTTTAAAATTGTGTTATGGACTTAGCAGCCGAAAGAATGGAACCCTTGAATAAAAGAATAACACACGCGCAAAATTATAATTGTAAATACAAACACATGCAGGCATCAGTTCTATGACTTATGACCTATGGCTTATTATTTTAAAGCCGAGATTAATCGATACATCAAGAAGCTTCTCAGAAACTGATTTGGGTAAGGATTCTTTAAAAAGCCCCAGTATCTCCATCCATTTTGAACCTTATTATAAAAATAAAATATTTGCCAAGCAAGCGAAATTGAAGGAAAACTTTCTCGTTAGATTCTTAAACAGAATGTTTTAAACCTAAGAATTCAAAAAATAAATATTCCTGATATTCCATGAATAATTCTGGGTTAAATTTTGCAAATTTACTTCTTTAATAAGCAAAAAAAACCTAATAACGAATTATAATAACTAATTATGTAAAACTTAGCAAAAATACCGTATTATAATTATGCTTACTTGTTCATGTTTCACAGACAAGAACTTAATCACGCATCTACTTAATACCAAATGTTTTTACATGCTTTGAGGTGGAAAAGATTAGAATAAAACAACACCGTTTCCTTTTCGACATGCATACATATATGTATCATAAATGTTTGTATCTTCCTAACGAAGTGAAGTCCTATAGTATTGTTCTAGAAAGAGATGTTCATTACAAATTTCCCAAAAGGATCTATACTATAGTATGCGAACGAAATTGTTCCGATAAAAACAAAACTGAACCAATTCTTACTCATGGCTCTCGACAGACGAATTAATTAAGAATTTTATGGCGTCTCGCATAATTCGTAAAATCAATAATAACATGGAGTGTTGGAATGGAATGATGACGACGTAGCCGACGACAACGGCCAAAGGAATAGTATGCTGTTCCCTAGAAAAACGTCCTCCCTTACTAAACCTATGCTTTGTATGTTTTCAGCACACACCACCAACAAAAAAGAATAGCAAGGTAGTAAAAAAAAACTTGTTGTGGGAAGCTGAACAAATTACGGGGCTGAGAAAAAGTCCTGTAAATGACTTCTTTCCTTTGTGATGTTTTGATAAGCAGCAAACATGGACTAAATTTCCTGCCTTTGCTATTTTTTTTTTTTTTGCTAGAAAATAATAAACACTTAAGATGAAGATATCGACATTATGGACACGAATATACCACGTTTGTTTCCTTAATATACTCGAATAGCGAGTGACTTGCAAAAAAAGTAAGGAAACAAAATTGTATTGGCTGCCAATAAATGTGGTCAACTGCTTGAGTCCTTGAATATATCCCGCCTTTTTCGCCTTTTTTTGTTTAAGCGAAAAAGCAACCATCACAAATTTTACCAAATCTAATCAAGACTTGGGGTTTCTTTTTTATAAAAGGCGATTAGTTGGTTTTCGATAGATGCAAGAAACCATTGTTGCCATCTTTTTCCTATGGCATGACGAAAGCGCCTAAATTATTTGAATATTTTTGTTTTGATACTAGCTTAGTACTGATCTTAAAAGTTTGACTCATACAAAGTCATTAAAGTTGGTTGATTTTTTAATTCATTCGTAATTACAGTCCCTCACTGCAAGAATTTCGATTAAAGATGATTTCAAAATTAAATTTAATTCCAAGAGCGTTGGCAAGGGGGCAACGGTTTCTGAATTAAAACTATATGTGAATTATTTCATATTTGGTGGAATTAAAAAAGTGGGTTTCTTGTCTTATGAAAATATTTTTCAAAAAGTAACAAAGAAAAAGCCGTTTTAACTCGGCAGAAAATTGAAGCCTATACCTATCATTGATAAGCATAATTGAAATTTTAAATTTTAAAGGAGATGAATTAAAACTATTATCTGTCCTCCAACTTTTTCTACCACAACACTGCTGACACTGATAGACAGACAAATTAAGGGAAATTTTTAAAAAGTAATGCTTTACTGAAATTTAATAATTTTAATTAAGTTCGAAACAGGTTCTTTTGCTTTTACTATGCATCAATAAAACTCATAATTCTATTATGCTTTCACATTAGAATCTAATTGATGAAAATAGAACTAATGCAGAATCATCCTGATGCGCCCAATTTATCTACCATATATATTAAACATAACCTCCTGATATAATACTCTCCATAAAAATTCATGAAAACGAAAATAGTTTTTGCTTGCTCCTTTTTTAATATTCGGCTTATTAAAACTTTTTATGCATATTTATTTGACTTTGTTTTGGCATTTGACCAAACTAAATCACTTAACCATTTTACCATGCTCATTTCTTAATATTTTGGGAGGATAGTTAAAACTATGACACATTTTTCCAAAAATAAAAAGGCTTTTTTCTATGAATTCAATTGTTGAAATTTTGGCAGTCATGTTCTTTTTATGTTATTGTCTATTTATTTTTATGGCAGTATTGTGCCAACATTAATTAACATTTTAATGAAAAAAGGAGTTTGTTGGCACTGATATCAATTGTGTTTAAATTTCAATTTTACCTTTTAATATGTTTAAACTCTCTTAAATTGAATTGTTTCAATCTGAAACAGAATTTATGATGATGTCCCAAGAAACTAATAATTAAAAATCTTCATACCTTGTTTGAATGCAAGCCTTGTTCAAACAGATATACCAAGAGCAATTTAAATCAATGTGAAATATGTACTAATAAATCTCTCCTCCAAGATCTTACACAACAAGTTAAATTCATCGATCGTTAGGCTTAGATAATAAATATGATCATCGATTTATGCTTTTTTCGAATAAGTTTTGTTCTTACTGGTTTGGAACTGTGTTTGGATGTATAAACAAGGCTTTTTCTTATGAACAAGTAATTTGAAATTTTAAAATTGTATTAATTTAGATATAAGAAACATGAATATTATTAGAGAAAAACGTATTACAACCGAAATGTGACAACTCAAAAAATAGAAAGAATCAATAATACACTTTGAGCCCAATTTAGGACAATCATCAATTTTATAAATAAATAAAATGCACGACTGGATCGCACGAACTTGCTCTTATGTAAAAGTACTTTGGAATTTAAGATACATTTTATAAATATAAAACATCCATTTAATGAGATAATAATGTTCAAATGCATAAAATTGCCGTCTGGTTTCCGGAAAAGTATGAATTTATGCAAATAAACTTTAAAAAATCGTCTTATTATTAAATAAATTTTTTATATAAGAAATTTCTCTAAAATTTTTCAAGAAAAAAATGTGGGACGCGAATTTTAAGTATTAAATAATATTGATTTTGAAAATAATTTCAAAAAATAATCGGTCATAGGTTTTGAAGATATTGATTTAAAAAAAAAAAATTTTTTTTCAAAAAACCCAACAAATATTTTTTCGAATATTTTTATATACAATATTATTTTAAACTTAAGGGGACTCCTGCTGAAAATTTTGGGTTAAAATCCTTAGAGCCGTTAATGAGAAAGTCGAAAATAAAAAAAAAACGGGTCTATGGCAGGTACCCCTAATAACATTTTGCCCCAAAATTTTTTTGACCAAAACCAAAACACTTAATTTTTTGTATCAAAATCGTTAGAGCCGTTTTCGAGATAAATAAGATTTTGCATTACGGGGGTATGGGGTGTACCGTTAGTTTTGGAGCTAAACAAAAATTTCAATTTCTCCTCTAGGGAATCACCGAAGACCCTTAACTACCGAGTTTGAAAAAAATACCTCCGGTAGTTTAGGCTTTAGTTCGAGGTACAGACATACAGACATACAGACAGATAGACGGAATTGTCGGACCCACTTTTTTCGTCTTCGCTATCATCGTAATGTCAACTTTGATCAAAATCTCGAGTTCGATTTTTTTCCAAATGCAGAACTTGCCTTATATCTACGAGTAGTATACCTATATCGCAAGTAAAAAGAAAAACTATGAGTTCCAAATTAAAATTTATTTTGAGTTTTGATGCACGAACTTGCTATTATGTAAACGACTAAGAATTTCAAAAATGAATGTTATTAGAGAAAAACTGTTGATAAGCATAAAATTCATTTTTTAATATACTAAAACAACTCCTTTAGCAGTTGGAGCTAAAAACAGGATGCCATGTGTTTCAAGCAAATATTAGCTTTTGCAAGAACAAAAATTATAAGTCTGTACTGGTTTCTTAAAAAAAAAAGCTTTTATATACAAAATTTTTAAAACGTTTATAAGAAAAAATTTTGGTACGCCAATTTAAAGTTTTTATTATTTTTCAAATAAAAATTAAATTTACAAACAAAAATATTGAGCCGTTTTTGAGATATCGAATTTTCCGAAAAAAAATAAATTTTTTTTTCAAAAACACAAAAATTATTATTTTTAAAGTTTTGAAATGTAATGTTTTTTAAACTTTTTAGAGGCTTCTCTATAAAAAATTTCATTAAAATCCATTTTGTCGATAATAAGAAATTTTAAATTTGAAAAATGGTTCAATGGTAGGTATACATTCAGTAATATCTTGATTTAAAAAAAAAAAAAATTTTGAAAACTTGAATACACAATAATATTCAAACTGCTGGGGAGCCTTAATATAAAAAAAATGATCTAAATCGATGGTACCGTTTTTGAGAAAATCAAAAACAAAAAAAATGGTTCCAAGGGGGGTACTAAAATAACCATTGTTTGGAAAATTTTTTTCAACCATTACCAATGAAAGTTTTTGATTTTTTTTTTTAAATCTGTTGGACAGTTTTTGAAAAAAAAAATATTTATAACGTTTCGAAAAAAATTCGTATGGCAGGTACCGTTATTTTTGGTCTTAAAAAAAAAAGAAAAAAACGCGTGGGGGAAAAAATCAAAACCCATATCTACTAAGTTTGAAGAAAATCGGCCGAGCCGTTTAGGCTGTAGTCGAACCGACAGACAGACAGAATTCCGAGACCCACTTTTTTGGTCTTCACTATCATCGTAATGTCAACTTTGATCAAAATTTCGAGTTAGATTTTTTTTCCGAATGCATAACTTGCCTTATAGTACCTATAAGTCGCAAGTAATAACTGGACTTTTTAACCTGTTCGTAATATTTAGATTTATTGCGAATTTGCGACAGTACTTTTAGAAAATCAGGAAACTTTATTTGAAACTTATTTTATGATTTCACTGATATATTTCAAAGAAGGTAAAATTTTAAGATTGTGAGCAACTTGAAGAAATATTTACAGCTAGAATTGGTAACAAAGTTCGAAAGGATATTATAGATGT
The DNA here is from genome assembly GCA_963931855.1 of Philhelius festivus. Lineage (NCBI taxonomy): Eukaryota > Metazoa > Arthropoda > Insecta > Diptera > Syrphidae > Philhelius > Philhelius festivus. The sequence continues at coordinate 260,022,819 of OZ007554.1, read as the reverse complement.
CTTAATGAAATACCTATATGCTCAATCAAATGTCTTTTATTGTTGATCTCGAACATTTGTCGATTCTAAACTATTTTGCTACATAATTCTTCCTGAACTGTATCCAGATTTATCAATGGAATTTTTCACAGTGATTGTATGGCAGCTACCGTTAGTTTTGGAGCTAAGAAAAAATTAAATTTCTCCTCTAGGCAAGTTTGAAGAAAATCGCTTCAGCGGCTTAGGCTAGGTCGAGGTTGTGAGCATGCAGACTTTTCAATCCATCGGATGTTTTATTACAAGTGTTATAAAATAAAGGCGCTTTAAAGTAGCATAATTTTATTCAGCAAGTATTACAGTAAAAATTCAGTACATAATATCTATTTTAGGATCGTACGTTTCTGTTACAGCTACTTAAGTTGTTACATGACTTGAATAAGAAATTAATAAAAGCCTTAGGCTTCGGCCACGCACTGAGCGTCGAGCGACTGAGCGATTGAGCGACGCAAAAAAAATAAAGCACATTAAATTGTATGGAATTGGCCACGTAAGCCCTGAGCGACTTGTGAATGTTTTAAGCGACGTCGCTCAATCGCTCAGTCGCTCGTCGCTCAGTGCGTGGCCGAGGCCTAAGTCGTTTAGATAGTACGGACCTGCGATCATAAAATTGTTGCAAAATATAATACCTTTAATCGTAAGAATAATATCTCTTACAAGGAACAGACACATAGACATACGAACCTTTTTTTGTGTTCTCTTTCTCTATCATCATAAGGTCAAATTTGATCAAAATCTCGAGTTCGATTCCTTTTTCAAATGCAAAACCTGCCCTATAGTAATTTATAAAATCAAACACAGAGAAATAAACTAGCTCTCCTTTATTGTAATGCTCTAAAAGCATCAAAATCATTTTTCATCATCTTTCACTTTTTAATTATGTTTTATTTTTATAGGCCCACACAATTTTCTCCTGATAGTTTCTATTTGCTTAAGAACCCAATACAAAATAAAATCAAATAAATGGCACACATACATTGGCTATACTGTGTCTTCTTTAAAAAGTATTCTCTCAATTTAAACCAACACAAAAGACTTCATCAAATATTTAACCATCAAAGTAGAGCATAAAAGTTTTTCTTTTCTTTTGACTGCTTCAAAATTAACCCCGATAAACTTGTTTTTTTTTTTTTTCTTAGCTTTTGAGAGTTTAAATTTCCTGCAAAGAGCTAGGTAAAAGTTTTTCTCTGTTTTTTCCGATCTCTCTACAGAATCCTAGATCCCCAGAACCACGAATACAAAAACAAGCGCCGCCGGAAGCAAATTCCCGTGTTATCGAAATGCAAATGGGTCAGAGCTACCACTATTTATGCTGAAAAATTCTTGCACCAAAAACAAAAAACGAAAAACGGGAACAACCGGAGGGTTGAAAACGCTTCCTCATTTAGAATGTATACGATTTTACCCTATACACAGCACACAACACACGCAACACAACAAATGGTGCATAAGCTTACTGCCGAGAACTGGGATACCATATTGCACTCTCTCTGGCTCTGGCGTGTGCATTTAGTCCTGGTTATGGTTCTTCTGTGGTGCTCGAAATTTTAGTGCTTCGTAAATAGACTCCATTAATATGAAATATAGGACCTAAAGTAAGTACCTTTTTCTATCCACAGCAGATTGATCTGAGTATGTTAGAGATCCTTTCTTGATGTTACTTATACATAATGGAAATCAGACGATTTAATATAAAATGATATATGCTGAGTGCATTTTGAAATCAAGATAATTAAGTTATCGTCATGCATAGCAAGTCTCAGTAAATTTTATTTAAACTACGATTTTCCATAAATAAACAATGTGAATAGCTTCAATTAAACAAAAACGGAGCGATTTGCCTCTCACTCAGTATTTTTAAAAGTTTAAAGTTGATGTTTTATTAACATTTAAAAATTATATAAGCAATTGTCAACTTTTATAAATTGAGAAGATAAGAAAATGAAATTGACATTAGCTACGCAATTAATATCCAATTCAGTAATTGAATCAATAATAAATAAATAGTAAAAAAATGAAATTATCCAAATTTCATAATAAATAACATTTTGAAATCGAAACTTTAGGCATAAGAAAGTCATATGTTTGATATGACAGCTCTACCCAGACTTTATATTTAATCTAATCGTTAACAAATAAAATACACGAACTTGCTCTTATGTATAAGATATACTGGGAAATTTAGAAAAGGATGTTCTTAGTAAAATATGTCAAAAGTACGAAATTAGGTTTTAAAACGCTAAAACAATTTTATACATAGTACTTGGTACTAAAAACAGAATGTCATAAGAAAATAAGAATGTATAAAAGCATAACAATTTTAAATCGTTAAAATAATATAAATTTTTAAGAAAAAAATATGGTACGTCAATTTTAAAATGTATCATTGTATTAAAATCAAAATTTCAAAACAAAAAATAAATCGTTGACCCGTTTTTGAGATATCGAATTTAAAAAAGCTTTGAAGCTTCTGTACACAAAATTTCAATAAAAATCGTTACTACCCTCTCCCGGTAAGGAGAAAGTCAAAATTAAAACAAAATTCTTCCATGAGAGGTACATGCAGTAATGGCTTAATTTCTATTTTTTTTTATTTAATTATAGATCGTAGGAAATTAGCGAAATTCTTCACCATTTGCATACATATACGAGTACTATGTTTTATAAATAATATTAAAAAATTGTCTATTATCAAGATGAAAAAAAAATCGAACATAGGGTTTTCGAAATACTTATAGAGTTTTCAAAAATTATTTTTTTTTTTTTAAACCAAAAAAAAAAATAAAATGCACGACTGGGTCGCACGAACTTACTCCTATTCCTAGACTAGGAATTTTAAATACGAATGTTATTAGAGAAAACTGTTCATAAGGATAAAATTATTTTATTTAAATTTCCAAGAAAAATATTAAGCCGTTTTTGAGATATCGAATTTTCCAAAAAAATTTTTTTTTTTCAAAAATTCAAAAAAATATTTTTTTTTTAAGTTTTAAAATGCAATAGTCTTAAAACTTTTTTGAAGCATCTCTGCAAAAAATTTCATTAAAATCCGTTATGTCGGTAATGAGTACTTCAAAATTTAAAAAATGGTTGTATGGTAAGTACAAGCTGTAATATCTTAAATTAAAATTTTTTTTATTAAATTAAAGATCGTTAAAATTAATTGAAAGAAAAATATTTTTATTAAAATTTTAGGCACCGTTTTCGAGAAAAATACGATTTTTGAAAACCATTTTTTAACATAACAATGGTTCCTTGGTACCCTCAATAACCATTTTTCGGAAAATTTTTTTCAACCAGTACCTACCTTTAACTAAACGAAATTTTTTTGTATCTTTTTTTTTTAAATCTGTCAAACAGTTTTTGAAAAAAAAAAATATTTACAAAATTTCGAAAAAAATTCGTATGGCAGGTACCGTTATTTTTGGTCTTAAAAAAAAAGAAAAAAAGGTGTGGAGGGAAAAAAATAAAAGTGATATCTACCAAGTTTAAAGAAAATCGGCCGTGTCGTTTAGGCTGTAGTCGAACCGATAGACAGACAGACGGAATTGCGAGACCCACTTTTTTAGTCTTCACTATCATCGTAATGTCAACTTTGATCAAAATCTCGAGTTCGATTTTTTTACGAATGCATAATTTGCCTCATAACTAGTATCTATAAGTCGCAAGTAAAAAAATGAAAATTTGAATACACTAAACTGTACTCATTCTTTAAGAATGAAAAAATGGATCAAAGTCAGTTGTACTGTTCTTGAGCAATTCGAAAACAGAAAAAAGTTCTAAATGTAACATAATAATAACCATTTCCCGGACATTTTTTCAAATGAAGCTTATTGATTTTCGTTTTAAGTCTGAGGAATATTTTTTGAGAAACAAATATTTTCTAAAATTTCGAAAAAAAATTGGTAGTTTTTTTTTGGTCTTAAAAGAAAAATAAAATAACGTATTTGGGGGAAAATTTAAAAATATTATCAATAAAGCTTAAATCCATTTAGCAGGTAGTCGAACAGACAGATAGACAGAATTGCGAGACCCATCTTTTTTCGTTTTACCTATCATATTTATTATTAACATAACTAAATTGCTAGTTTTAAAAAATATTGAGATTTTAAATAATTGCATGGAAAAATGTTGATTTAAATAGATTTTGAAATTTCATCGTAATTTCAAGTCTGATCAAAATCTGGAGTTTGATTTTTTACGAATCCATAACCTACCATATAGTACCTATACATATAGTAAGCAGCGAGTAATTATAATGCACGACTGGGTCTTACGAACTTGCTTTTATGTAATAAGCAAAGATTTTTTAAAATGAATGATATCAGACAAAACTGTTTATAACTAGTATCGTGCAAAGCCTGTTTATTTTAATAAATTGCTTTTGAAAAAACCTAAAGTAATAACAGTTAATGCAAAAAATAAGTAAAATGATCTTTTTTGACATCTGTAAATGTCAAAGAGTCATATGAAGTAAGCACGATACTAAACAAATAAAATATGTATTTGACGATTTTAGCTTTAATAAAAAGGTAGAGAAAGTATGATGCTACGAGTATATTCGAAAAAAATTGATAAATCGTCGTTTTAACCAAGTTTCATACTTAAATATCTTTAACATTGTACTAATTCAACTAAAAAATATATAAAATTCTTAAATCATTAAAAAAAAATTGGTACACAACTTTAAGTTTTTATTGTTGTGGGAATAAAATAAAATTAAAAAGAAATTATTAACCCGTTTTTGAGATATCGAGTATTTTTTTTTTTTCATAAATTTGAAATGCAAAATTTTCCAAACTTTTTAGAAGCTCCTCTATAAAAAAAAAATCATTAAAATCCGTTATGCCGTTAGTGAATTATGGTCGTAAAAATTATTCGAAAGAAAAAAAATTTATCAAGTTGCCGTTTTTGAGAAAAATTCGATGTTCGCAAACCATTTTTTAACATTTGTATGGTTGGTACCGTTATTTTTAGATGAAATAAAAATTTTTGTTCTCAAATCTCAAAAAACTTTTATTATTATTAATAAATTCACTCACTTACGAACATGTAGTGATTCGGTGGTGTGTATTCTTCTCTAAAGGGGTGGCCAAAAACCGTGTCTTTTGAATCAGTCGTGTTAAAATAGACAAATTTCAGAAATATCTCGATGTTGATCTTAGTCTCTTTACAGGTTTTTGTGGAAGAACTAGAATTTAAAGTTTTGAACTGCATAATATTTATTATGAAAATACAAAATCAAATTTCTTAATTTTACATTTTTTCTGCTCAGACCACCGTGATTCTAAGTAAATTCCGGTTCAAAGAAACATAGTCTGGTCTCTTCCCGTATCGCCTCGAGTGTTTTAAAAGTAATATTGCCTTAGTCAAGTTTCTTGAAGCACCAAGAAATTTTTTCTGGTCTCGGACTATATGCATTAATAAACAAATAAACACATTTCTTTCAAACTTTTAAATCATTATGCTCTTTTTCATTTTTTAATTTTATTCGTAAACAAGGAGTTAACAATTTTTTTGAGTACATTGTACGAATTATTGTGTACATATAACTAATAACATTCGTTAATTTCTCGTACGAATGACTTCGTACTTTAATCTTTTTCATTCGTTTTATTTACTAATAAATTCGTACTATTTACTAAGTAAAACTAATATTAGTAGACAGGATTCATTCGTAGGTTGACCGTACGCATTATGCGTAGAATGTACTAATAACTTCGTATTTTCATGAAGTGCATTAGTATATTATTTATTAATCATGAGTAAAAAAATAATCCGACTAACATCAGCTTTTTTCGAAAAGACGAGGTAAGTACCTAGACAGACATATGCTTTAAAGCTTATTTGATATTCTAAATACAGCATCCAGAAGCAGCACAGCATACATATGTGGGAATTTTGTTCCTCAAAGAATTTCAATGTAAGTACAATTGTTTTCGGAAGTTTTCAATTTTAAATGTTAAATTTATTTTCAGTGGCCCTTAGTACATAAAATGAGGACTTTTAAATATTACTTTGATTGTTAATTATATTTATAATGAATCAATTAATTTTTAACTTAATTCATATATATGACAGTAAAATGAACTAAAAAATATTTTTCACTTACAACATAAATATCTTTTGTTATTATTTCTTACAATAGGTATTTAAGGAAATTTCAGAGAACATATTTAATGGTAGTAAGTTCTACAATAATATTCGTACAATATACGAATGGAGCTGTATAATTCACGAATGAATTACAAGGGCATTAGTAAATATTACAATGATATTCGTACAATATACGAATGGCATTGGTTATAATATTACAATAATATTTGTACATTGTACCAATGGTATTCGTACAATATACGTTTGTTTTTCTACGAATACTAATAAAATATTCGTAAAATGTACTAATAAACGTCCATTCTACGAATACTATTCGTGGCTGAAAACCATATATGTATAATATTATTATTTTAGTATATATATGTACATTTTTTAAAAATCCTAAAAACGTATTCAAAAGTCTCGACCTAATACAAAACTGACATATTTTCGAAAGTAAAATGTATGTTTTTTTTTTTAAATTTTAAATTATCTGAACAAAATAAAACTTGCGATACAGGTACTAAAGGGCAAATTTTGCATTTTAAAAAAAAATCCAACCAGATATTCTAATCAAAGTTGACGTTGCGATGAACACGAACAAAGTGGTTCAATTCTGTCTGCCTGTCTATGTCTACACCTCTTTGTATTTAAGGTTCTTTGTTACTCTCTAGGAGTGAAATTCAAATGTATTTTTAGCTCCAAAACTAACGGTACCTGCTAAACAGCGGTTATGTAAAATCTTATTTATCTCAAAAACGGTTCTAACGATTTTGAAATTGAATTAGAACGAAATTGAGTGTGCTATTATGGCCATGAACTACGTTGTGGTCAAACAAAAATTTAGAAAAAAATGTTACTAAGGGTACCAGAGTTTTTTTTTATTTATGATTTTCAAATTAGCGTTTGTTTTTTTTAAACAGGGCCGTCATTGAATTTTAAATAATATTGTATATAAAAATTTCAATTTAAAATCCTGAAAACGTGTGGACGTTTGTTTTTTTTTTTTTAATAATTTTTTAAATGTATATCATAAAAAAACTCAAAATAAAACTTTTAGCAAAATTTTGTATATAAAGAATTAATTTATTAACAGCACTGGTCATCAATTTTTTTACTAGGTTCTATAAAGCAAGTTTTGTGTTCGTGAAAAAATCTAAGTGAGATTTTAATCAAATTTGACATTACTCGAAAAAAGTGAGTGTCTAATTCTGCATTTATGTTTGTCAGTATTTCTATATGTTTCTGTATAGCTAAACTGTATAAACATACAGGTTGTATCTGAAAATTACGAAGACCTGGCGGGTCTTAAAGCCTTCGTAGGAAAAATCTGAACTTGATATGGAAATACAAATTTAATCACTAAATAATAAAATCTTATGACTACTTTTGTTAAATTATCCAGATGAAATACCAGTTGCATAATACAATAAACATTTCTCATGTTTGATAAAATCATCAAAAATTTAATTGTTTGAGATTTTTTTAGCTGCTGTATATTTAATTTCGTGCCTTTAATATTTATTTATGGAATTAAATGTATAGACACCTATCTTAAACATAACTGAATTAATTAGAAAAGACCAATTATTATAAATTAAGATAGAAAGACCTAAAGAGACTTACCATTTAAATATAATATACTTCTTGTATTACTCCACCAAGCTTTTTGAACATTTTTCGCAAAAATAAACAAATGCTAATTTATCCTTTGAGCACGCATAGTTTATATTTATTTTAAAGCTGATATTTTCCATCAATTAAAAGTCAAAGATACTTCACTTTAGATCTCGAGAACAAGAACGATAAAAAAGTAAGTATTCCAACAATAATAGGTACACACGAATAGCCTTGATAATTTTATATAATTTCAATTTTCCTTTCGATTAAGGAATCAACCCAAGAACTTGGTTAGAAGTTTAAAGCAAAGCTACCACACAGCTCTGCCCGTTTTAGCTGCATTTCATATATCTATCAAATATTTTATTAAAAAAAACGCGATTGCATCACATAACTCAATTGAATTGAAATTCACTTATACACACAAAAAGTCTTTTTCATTTCAAGGGTAACAAGTGGAAAATGTCTAACAAGGGGTGTCTCACCTAAAAGTCAAACCTAAGCTGCCTTCGCCATGACTCCCGATTCAAGGAAGCTTTCAATAATGAAATTTGTTTTTATATGTTCGGAGTTAAAGAAAAAGAAAACAAACTTGAAAAAAATGCGATGCAATTAATTTCGCAAAATAGGAACACGCTAAAGGATTTTTATTTTGAACGTTCACCAGTAGGGAAAATATATGTACACACACATACACACAAAAAAACACAATCACATGTCTACTCAACTCTGTCGGTTGTTGGATAAGAATTAGCTCAACTCGCACGCAATACCAAGAGTTGTATTTTTTCCGTAAAAAGGATTCGGTCAAAATTCTAGACCCAAACTCACACAGGAAAATCAATTCAAAATGACAAAATCCAAACAAAACTATTTTTTCTTAGCTACAAGAGGGGTATTGTTTAAAAAATCTAATGCGCGCCTTTTTTGTTTGTTCTTTGGTTGCTTTTTTTGTGGTTTATTTTTAATTAATTTAGAAAAAACACATTTTTTTATTTTGACAAAATATTTACTATTCGCGAATGTTGGGGCGTATACGTATTATTTTTTCTTTTGTTCGAAATACTTGGAAGTAATAAACAATTTTTGTAATTTAACAACTGAGCTGGAAGATTATTTAAATTTCACTTGTTCCATTTTATAATTTTAAATTAATATATTTATTGGGATTCATTGGCATAGTTTCCTCCTAAGTGGTGTTTGTGTTTAAAACACAACTAACATCGTTAAAATGACCCAGATTAATTGCTTTATTTGCTTTTGTTTATTTTTGCTGTTTTAAATCCAAAATATTTTGTTTTTGATTCATTTTCCCGAACGATTTTTGATTACGTGGTTTTTTTTTATCAAAACAAAATTAAAAATTGCACAGACTAGATTTCTTTTAAGTTTTTGCTAAAGAAAAAATTGTGTCCTGTTTTTAACCGTACGAAAATCTCCGAAACAATTTGAACATCCGTTCCCGATACTACTTTACATGTTTCTGATACAAAAGACTTTTCCTGCGGAGAGGATCAAAAAGCACTTTCTCTCGCTATAGTAGCCTCTGGAAAATGCGGTGTATCCAAATGTTTCTATCATTTCCACCCAGCAGACTAAAGCAGGACAGAAATACCTGGAAGTTGTTTTTATGAAAGATGATGTTTTCTAATTTTTAAGAGAGCAGCATTGTTGAGCTTTGCAAATGATAAAATGACATGCGTTAGTTTTCGTTGTAGTAAAAGTTCCCGGTGGTATTTGTAAATCTATAACAGATATATTATTGTGCATCGAATGGAAACAAATGTTACCACTATTGTTAAACCCATGCCATTTTTAAAATAATCCGGATTCGGTACAGTTATGTATTTCAATTCTTCCTCAAGAAAAATACTAAATTACCTATTTTCACCTTGGCTGCAGAAATTTCACTTGGTATTTTTGATTAATTCTTAGTTTTGGGTCGACTTCTTAAGAATTAGAAATTTTTTTTAAATTTTTATATTTGCCAATAGTTTGTTTCCCGTTTGCATTGCCTGAGTTCTATTTGATATTAACAGTTTATATTCTCTTAAAGCTCTGTTCGAAATTAAATTGTTTTAGGTAAGTACTTCAAGATTGGATTCCATTCTTCACCACATTTATATTTTCTGTGCTCGATTCCTCATTCCGAAGCATTGCATTCATATTTATCTTAAGACAGGACATGTAGCGAAGAAGTGTTGGAAAATTTCGTCGTCTTCTCCTTGGTTACATATCGTGAAAGTTCCATTTAAAAATATAAGGCCTCCTCTAGCCTTGAAGATATAAATTATATCGGTAAGATTAAGTCAAGCGTGTATTTGTATTGTATTTAATTCCTAGTTTGCACGAGCTCCTTTGCATGCAACGATTTTCTAAGTATATTGGCATTGAAAATATTGTATATTATGTATTCGTTTTAAAAAAATTATATAGTTCTCTGAATAAAGAAAAATTTTAAATTCTAAAAAGCAAAGGAAAATGATGAATAAGTTAATAAAATTAAGTCCGCAAAATTTTAATTGAATTAGTACGATGCTAAAGCTGTTTTATACATCATACATAATACTTTCTCAACGAAGAAATTCATTAGGAAGCAATTTTAAATCAGAAGATGAAGTACTCGCCCTTCTCAACTGCGAAGGAAACATAAACCAACTCTTTAATTATTTTCAAACAGCGATGACTTATCGCAACCAAATTATAAACGAAGCTTTTTAAAGAAAACAGTTTTCATTCAAATCAAATCAAAATATTATTACTTGCTTTTTAAAAACAAACTTCAATTGTATATATGTATGTATGTAATTTACTATCACTTTAAATTGATGTCAATCGGGCAGACGGCAAAGCCAAGCTCAAACGATTTAATGTACATACAAAATTTGCTTGTAAACAATGTTATATACACTTTTGAAATAATAAATCGAAAATCTATCTATCTATCTATCTATCTACTTTTTCTACCCTTTTATTAAAGTTAAAATCATCCAATACCTACTTTATTATTATCGTGCTAGATTCATACGACTTTGACATTTGCAAACATAAAAAAAGTTCGTGTACTTACTTTTTTACACGAAATATCATTGTTTAAGATGTGTTCAGAAGCAATTTATTAAGAAAATTCTTTTAGTACAATACTAGGTAGAAAATGTTTAAAATTAATAATGAGTTAGTAAACTACTATAAAGTTAGCAAATTGCTAAGTAGTACATACTAATACCTTAATAATAGGCTGTTTAAAATTTTGTACCAAGGAGTTTTATTAATTATTCCTTAAATTATGAAAATACAATTTTTCAAATTTCAACACTAGGTTGGATGTGAGCAAACCCTTTTTGGGTTTATAGTATGTATGTGTAAAAATTTTGCCGTTAATGCGCAAGTTCGTGGAAAAATAATCAACTCTCTCAGGATCATAAAGCTTTCCATTGAGAAATGCAAACTTTTTGGAAAATCTTTTAAGCTTTATTCCAATAAAAAATGGCGGAATCAAGTACATTCCAATTTATGGAAAATACAAATTGGCGAATGTTGTAAATAGAGTTTTATATCTTCATAATACATATATGTTTTATTGAGGTAGGTTTAGTCATTCAATTTAAAGAATTGAGTAAAACTATGGTTTGCTTTCAGATGACTTACATAGAAGTATATATTATAAACTTGATTATAATCAACTTTAAATCTATCAAATCAAACGGCTTGATTAAAATCAATTATTGTTTTTATTAAATAATTTACTTTTATTGAAAAAACATGTCTTTGGATACGTATTTCAAATAGGGAAACCATGTTTTATTGCCTGTACCTTTATTATATCTTGGCCGTTAAGGCGTTAAGAATACTAAGAAAAGTTCTGTGTGTTTTTATAATACAAACTCTATACTACTGAAATAAATCAGCCAAGTGGAAGACTTAGTACTTTTATTGGACTTGTTGAACTATTATTGATTCAAAAGCCTTTAGTCCACAAAAAATGGCGTTTCGTCCCGGCGATCTCACATGGACTCATCAGTTGACTGTGAGGATCTTGTCAATATGCAATTCGATGTAAGATGAACTGAATTTAACAAAAATTGCGTATTGATAAGGTCCTCACAGTCAACTGATGAGTCCATGTGAGATCGCCGCCGCCGCGGCCGGGACGAAACGCCAATTTTTTTTTTTTTTTTTTTTATAATATACACGCGCTCAAGGGATTATGATTACCCTTTAAATGTTTGAACACAGTGCGGGCGTGAAGTTAAGGAAGAGAAAGAAAGATAGGAAAGATGTGTGGCACGATTATCTGAGACTGAAGGTTGTTGTCTCAGATATTTTATCTCCAGGGATGGCGGCTGAACTAAAGCGGAGAATGCCGTGTCTTATTTCTATATCGCTTATAATTCACATTATTTTATTCGTGTTCATCCTTGTTGGGCATACTAGTTTTACTCAATTACATGTTGTTAGTGTTATGCCTGAACAACATGTAATGAGTAAACCAGCAACCTATTGATGACAATTTAAAAAGGTTTTTAATGGATTTAAAACTACATAGACGACGGCAGGGATCGAACCTGTGATCATGAGGTTCACAGGCGAGCACACATCCATCGCGCCACGGCCACCCCTCTAAAGGCCAAAATATTAGCAAATAGTACTAGAACGCATCAGGGAATATCTAGAAGCCACACTCGATGCCGAACAAGCAGGTTTCCTCATGCATTGATCATATCAATACTTTAAGGATCATAATTGAGCAGTGCGTCGAATATATATCGATCACCACTTCACCTGCTATTCATTGACTTTCGATAGCATCAATAGAGAATTTATTTGGCTTGCTTTACGCAGGAGGGGTATCCCGGATAAATTAATACCTATTATTAAGGCAACTTATGTTACGTTTTGCACGAAGGGAGGCTGTCAGAAGAGTTTGAAGTCCAAAGTGGAGTCAGACAGGGCTGCATTCTGTCACTAATATTGTTTCTGTTGGTAACAAGTTATGTCCTGCGAGCGGCCTTGACGGGGAACGGAGGAATTCGATAGACTCTGACCTCTCACATGAAACATCTTGACTATGCGGACGACGTATGCTTGCTCTCTCATAGGCCTCATAGATTTCCACCAAATGACAACAGGGGGAGGGGTGGAGAGAGAAGCAGAAATCGTGGAGCTGAAAATCAACTCCGGCAAAACAAAGATGATCAGCCTAGGAACCCAGTCATCTTCTCTCATAAATATTTCTCAACAACCGGGTAAGAAAGTACAGAGCTTCCAATACCTTGAAAGTATCATCTCTACATACAAATACATTAATTAGAGTATCAATATCGCTCGCTCTCTACGACCCTAATGGCTTACAACTCTCAATTTATTGATGTGTGCGTATTACATTAAAACCCGCTTAAGAGAAATGGCAAGATGTCACAGTTTTTCTTTCACTTAAGCGGGTTTTTCGCGAACCCCGCTTAAAAAAATAATTTCACTTAACCGGAATTCGGATAAGTGAAAAAAAATTTCACTTAAGCGGATTTAAAAATTCCATTAAGCGGAGATTTAATGCTAGAAACAATATTGTTTTTATCTTTTGGACTTGTCTTGATAGAAGTTAAATAAAACAACGATTAAATAACACAAAAATAATTTATTGAAAAACGAAAACTAGCAAATTTTTGTTCTGTTCGATTCAATTTTTTTTTCACTTAAGAGAGTTTTTTTCAATGAAAAATATTAAAAATTAACTGAAAATATGTTTCAGTTATCCGGGTTTTTCGCTTAAGCGAGTTTCACTTAAGCGGAGTGTCTTAAGGGAAATTGGTCGGAAAATACTTGGCGATGAAAAAGTGTTTCAGGTAAGCAGGTTTTTCTCTTAAGCGGGTTTCTCTTAAGCGGGTTTTACAGATTAGGAACGGAAGAAACCTAAGATTTTCTGTCGATTCCGAACGGTCATTTTATTTTGGTCACAGCAATTTGTGTTCACTTTGCAAAAGTTTATTTAAGAGATTCGTAGAGCGCTTCAAGGTTAATGCCATGCCATATTTTCACTATACCAAATTGTTGATTTAGAAATAGGTGCCTGCTTGACAACTGAACATAGCCAGGGGAACAACGGAGTTGCATGAGTAAGACAGAAGACAAAAGAGGGAGTTAAAGGCGTACTAAAACGAAACAATAGAATACAAAATATTTGAAAAAAACATAATCAAAAAAGTTGGATTTTTCCCTTGATAAAATTGTAAAACTTTCCTTAAACCACTAAGAATGAAATAATTCAAACACTCTTCTATTTCCCCTTCACACAAACCCATTTTATGCTCTTATGATTAGCTCCCCCTTATATATTTTCATTTAAATAGTGCCCAATATATTTACTTAAGTCATATATTGGCTTCGGAATTCACCACCCTTAAAGGAACAACTAACTATAGAACGTGCCTGGCGATATTATTCCCTTCAAAGTATTGGTCCTATTCGAGAGTTCACATCGACATCATATTAACTGCCATATTGCTTCTCATAAACCATCCCAACCAATCTTCAGTGCAAAAAGTTTAACTTTAAACACCGAGAATTAATCGGGGTAAATGCTACCAAATACCAGTACATTTCAAACATCCCTATTTCTTGTCGTATGCATATTTATTTTGTATGAGGGGATGAAAGTATGAATTTCGAGATTTCGACAGATTGCCACATTTCTCAACAGAACCAGAGGTTCCCTACAAAATATATTGTTTAACAAACACGTTCGAGAAGTGCAGACACAAGCTTAAAAGGATTTATCTAATGTCTCTAACGCTATACTGCTATTGGCATATCACCACTAAACTCGGCCAAAGGAGCATGGATGCCAACAACCGGTTAGAAGGTGAAAATTCAACGTCTGAGAGGGTAGTTTCAACGACTAACTGCTTTTCTCAAACGATGAATACGGGTTGAATGATCCAGAAGAAGTCCCTGTGTTGGTGTATCCTTTTGCTGCTGCTTCTGTTTTGAAAAGAGAATGCTTTTAGAAATGGGTAACTGCTAAATGTGTGTGTATTATTTTGCGTTTTAGTTGGCTTGGTTTAGATGGGTTATTTTCATTCCAGTTTTTTTGCTTTTAGAAGCAGCCTTGGAAAATGGGGTCTGTGCTGGTAGAGTGTGCTAATAAATCACTCGGCTAAGACAAGAAGGATTTTTATTGATTTGTTGGGCTATCGTTTATTTTTCTTGTTGCTTTTATTGCACATTTTACTGATAGAGATGTTGAAGTTTATCTTTAACCAAATTCACAGCCAACGGGGTTCGTTTTGTTTATAAATATGTAGGTAGTTCGAAGATAATAAAAATATGAAAACAATTCATATACCTAGAATCATTTACCCTTTGGGGTAAGGGACTTGGATCCATTTTTTTTGTTACAATAAGAAATTTATTGTAATTTTTTGATTTTATTTTTGTGATAGTAAAAATTAAAAGTTATTTATCTATTAAACAAATTCTAAAGAATTTTAACGCAAAAATGTCAATATCCATTTGAATATGATGAAGTTAAGCTTGTGGGAGGGTATTTTCAAAATGCATGCATTTATTTACGTTTATTTACTGTAATAACCCCACGTACATACATTACAATAGCCGTGTTTTTTTTTGGAAAAGTTATCCGTATAACAAATACAACATCCGCAGTAGGATCACTGCCGATACTCGAATAAACGCCAAATCTCTATCCGCAGCAGGATTTCACTTGTCCTTTTATCGGCAGTGATCCTACTGCGGATGTTGTATTTGTTATTCATATAAAATACGGATAACTTTTCCAAAAAACACGGCTAATATAAAGATTGCACAGTTTACTGAGGAGATCGTAGTCTTCTGCAGAAAAAAATATATGTTCCAACACAAAAAAAATTATTATTTTTATTAGCCGTGTTTTACTATCGCCAATGATCCATACAGTGGCGTAGATAGCTTTTCGCTATGGGGGGGGATGGATCTAGTTCGCTCATTTTTTTTTAAGTTTTAATAATTAAAAAAAAACCAAATAACAAGACATCATTGAATTCATTATGTATGCCATAAAAAAATTATATTTTTTAAAGATAATATATTATACACATTAATTTGAATATGAACTAGAATAAATATTGATATACAGTGCCTTGCATAAGTATAACCGCACCTGTAAAAATGCGTTTTGTAGAAAATTAAAATGGGAATGACACTTTACTATTTTTTTTTATTGAATGGCATCACTTATCAAGTAAATTGAGAAGAAAAAAAGTTCCGTTATTTTCTCTTCTGGTGTTTAAAAATTAAAAACAGATTTTGCAAGATGATACAAACCTCTCTGAAGCTTCGAAATGATAAGCAAAACTGCCGCGTGGTAGGCATTTAAGCGATACGGAAAAAGTCAAAATTCAAGATTTCGATTAACTGGCCTAAGCTTAACGGCTATTGGTAAGAAAATTGAAAGATCCGATCGTGTCGTCCGAAATTTCTTACAAGATCTAAGACCTTATGAGACGAAAATAAGACCCGGAAATCTGCAGAAGCTGATGAAGTCGAGATAAAAGGCGTTTAATAAATGCTGCATCCAATTCGGCGCATTCTTTGCCGGACGTTCGTGACGAATTGGGCTTAGGAATTTCGGTTTCAACGGTTTTTCGTGCCTTAAAAAGCAGTAAAGTGATTGTTCGGTGCAAAATAAATGCAGCTTCAAATTTGACAACAGTCTACAAAAAAAGTAAGAATTTACCCAGCAAAACATGAAAAGGAATTGGAAAACCATTAGTAACATTCCATTAATTTACACTTAACTCTTGTTATTCCAAATGGCATAATCTAATGAATGTTTTTTTTTTTTTTAGATTATTTTAGATTATTTGCAGTGGCGAAAAAAAATTTAATCTTGATGGGTCAAGTGGTTTTAACGGATATTGGCACGATCTGAGAAAGGAAACAAGTTTTTTTTCAAGAGGAACTTTGGCGGTGGCAGTTGTAAGGTTTGGGGAGCCTTCTGCGACCGTGGTAAGGTTGCACTTGCCTTTACCTCTGCAAAGATGAACAGTTCAGCTTGCACCAAGGTGCTTCAGGATAATTTGGAACCCTATACTTAAGACGATTTCGTCGAGTTCGGCATGTCTTCCAGCATGATAATGCCCCAATTCACATTAGTCGTAAAAGTTTGGGATGGTACGAATCGAATAACATACATTTTATGATGTTCCCGGCACGTTCTTCAGATTGTAACCCTATTGAAAATCTTTGGGGAATTTTGACCCGCAAAATTGATGCCCATAATAGGCAATTATACAGTGTTACTGAGCTGCGAGAGGCGATTGTGGAAGAATGGAACTGTATAAACGTTTCCATATTAAATAACCTTGTCAACAGTATGTCAAAAACAATTTTTAGATTGGTCGAAAATAGGGGCAGCAATGTCCTTTAGCCGAAAAAATTTACTTAAAATAAAAAAAAAAAACAGATAAAAATAAAAAAGCGGTTATACTTTTGCAATACAAAAAAAGGCTGTTTGAATTTTTAACCACCAGAAGAGAAACTAACGGAACTTTTTTTTCTTCTCAATTTACTTGATTAGTGATGCCATTCAATAAAAAAGAGTAGGGTGTCATTCCCATTTTAATTTTCTACAAAACTACAAAGGACAAATAGATAAAGTTAATTAGTAAGACCGTTAACTAATGTAAACAGTAAAGATTTGCATTATGATTTGAAGGTTGTAAATGTCTTTCTCGCGTGATCTAGTGTCTGCGTCGTGTTCTTCCACTTGATACTCCATTTTGGATTTGTTATTCAAGTTGTATTTTCTTTTTTTCAATTATTTGCGAACAATGGATTAAAATAATCAAGAATATCTGGAAATGTTATTTATATATGTACGTTGAAATGGGACGATTAACTTTATCTATTTGTCCTTTTCTTAACCACAATAGCTCAGAAAAAGTTTTAATTCATTTGAATTAATTTTGTATTTAAAATATTTTTTTTTTTTTAAATTCACTCAGTTTGTTCATTTTAAGTTAATTACATTTAGTATTCTTTTTAAGGAAAAAAAATATTTTTTTAAGAAAATGAACTGGGCTTTGATAATAAGTGAAAAAAATTGATACTCATTAACGTGTTTTTTTGAATAAAATGATATCAAAATGAAAAAAATAATTAAAAAGCGAAAAAATTGGTTGTCCGCAGGAAAAAAAAGTTTTTGGACAAACTAAAACTGTATAATAAATTCTTGATTGGTTAAAAAAAAAATCTTTCGAATCGGACGTAGTTTGGCAAAGATAAGGCCAGTTAAGGAAAAATCATAAAAACCGTTATAACTCGAAAACGGGACGAAAACGAGAAAATGACCTCTTAATTTTTTCGACTTAAAATGACCTCAGGAATCCATGGTTTTCATTTGGGCCGGTGACTGTGGGACACCCTGTATATAGCTGGATGGAAGCTTTTTTTCTTGCACGTTTACATATTATCAATTGGTGAGAGACGTAAAAAAAAAAATTCAGAGTGCGTTTCTGTAACTTATTTGGTTCATGACTGGTTATGTTGAACAACTATCGATCCCAATGGGGGGGGATATATCCCCCTGATCCCCCCCTATCTACGCCACTGGATCCATATATAGATAATCCCTTGAAAATAAAACGATACGGATCTTAGTGACAGCAGTGTTATAAGCCCGTCTCTTTTTATCCTTAGGTTTTTTTTTATTTTAAATTATTTCTTGTCTTTTTTCTTTACACTATAGCTAAGAACTAATTTTTGGATCTTAAAAATAGATCCAGATAGAGAACAGGATCCCAAATTGTTTTTGTAATACGTGTTAAAAATGAATCCAGATCCGGATCCATATAGATTTGTGGATAATAAAACGCACCTATTATTATATATTATGATATTTTATATCATTATAGAAAAAAATACGTATTTTTTCAGGATCCATTACCTGCTGGTGAAAATATGTTTTTTATGTGTGTACTGCTCTTTAAGAGGAAGTGACAAATCTTTGGAGTATCTCTTGTCATGAAAAAGGATTCTTACGAGTATATAGCCCTTTTAGCTCGGCAGAAAATTTGAGGTTCCCTTCATGCCTACTAATACGCACAGACGCACAGACGCACTTCTGATTAATTTATTTATTATTATTCATATTTTTCAAAAAATTATTATAGATACATTGATTACTGATTTTTTAAATTAATTTTCAGAAAAACCGCTCGAAGGACTTTTGATATTTTGCTTACATGTTTACTCAAAAAAAATCGCATTAGCATGATGTTAAAGCAAGTTTACAAAAAAATGCCCACAGAAGATGATGAATAACTATATTATGGAGACTGAAGAAGGGATACATTATTCAGAACAAATTAGGATTTTAATCAAAATTATCTTGCAAGTACACTTTAATCATACACTTATCCTACAGAAATGTGAGGTAATCGTCTGGTATTGTGAATGAAAAATCCTCCCACTTTGCTATACAAATATGCCAAAATGTGGAAAAGAACAACCTCCAACCAAAATCATGGATCGGGCAACAGTTACGTATAATAGAAAAAAAAATCATTTCTTAGTGGGCATAAAAATCCAATCATCATATAAAACATTTATAGCGCAATTTGCTTTCATATAATCACCTCATGCATAAATGGTAGCCCAGGAGTGTAAATTCTGATTATTTTGTAATTTCTGTCGCTTTTATGATTCATGGTAATGCACATTGAAGACAATTTCCAAAGAACTTATATCTGGCACACATTTAAGGTTTAACGACAATTTGATGGCTGGCATCGCATCATAGACCGTTCTCTCTTAATATATTTCATACAGGGTTCGATTTGTTCACATTTCAAAATTTCACTCGATATAGCTTCTCGTATATACGTGGTCTGATATTATCGGAAATTTATATTCCTATAATGTTTAATGTTTGAAATTTTGTCTAGAAAGCAAATTTTGAAGGTTTTTCTCCATGGCTAAGAGAATGCTTTTGCATATTTTCACAAGGATTGTCAAACGAACACCTTTACTGATAGCAAGGATACTTTTCTTTATGGTTAGTTAGTTATCAAAAGGAATTAACTAACTGAATTTCACACAAATTGCAGTATGAAAAAATACCTTTGATTTACAATTATTTATGACAGGTAAAATTAAAAACGTGCAAAGTGGCTGTTGCTGATTTTCACCATTATCCCGCAAGTAAAAACTTAAGAACATCTATATACATACATCTATGCATCTTTAAAATATACACATAAAATTAATGAAAACAAATTTTATAAAATTAGTATTAAAGTGACGGTAGTGACGCAGACTCCAGCAAAAAAATTTATCCCGAACAGGGTTAAAAATATCACCTCCAAGGATAAGTCATGGTTTGATTTGAGCTGAAAAGAGGTTATCAAGGAAAAAGATTTAAGCTTATGGTGTTTTAGAGCCAATCCAACTGATAAAAAACGTAAAAAGTTCAAGCAAGCCAGGAAGGCCTGCAACGCCCATATTTGACGGACCAAATTTTTACATGAACAACAATCAAGGAAAAAAATACTGCAATGTCCCGAAGACAGTAAGAATTTTTGGTCACTTTCAAAATATGTGGAATTCTTCCTCTTCTTCGGTTCCTCAATGAGACTCCTTTTGTTAGCTCTATTGAGAAAGCTAACTTGCTCCTAAGGCAGTTCGCCGCGAGCAAAATATGATACTCGTAAGCTCATTAAATCACAGCATTGTACAATATGAAACGTGAAATTTAGTGCTCGAAAACTCAATGCTGTCTAGTATCGTTAAAGCGAGATATACCATTGTTGCCACTATCTATGAGTGGCACATGCATCAATGAAACTAAACATCTCGATATTCTCGGTATGTGCACACGAACCACCTCTTGTGAAACCTTTGAGTGGCGTTAATTATAAAAAAAAAGTTAAATGGCGAGTCCTTCTTCACGTTTTGTGCAACAAAATTGTTCCGAACGGATTCTAATGAAACAAGAAAGTAAATATGAAATAAAAACAAAATAAAAGCCTTTCGTGTTATATTTTATTTTAATAATTTCAAAACATATTTGATTGACCATTAATGGTGCCTTAAAACCCCAAATAATTTTTGTTGTCATAATTTCAAACAGGGATTATGACTACGAGTATCATTATAACGTTATTGTTAACAGTGCGACCGTTTAAGGTAAAGTAGAACAGGCATAAAAAAGACATTACGACAGTGTTCAAGAAACAAATACACTCCACACTCCGATAGGTTGAAGAGATCCATCAGCAGTTTCAAATGAGTGATAGGACAACCCCAATTTATAATGCCGTCAAGAGCGGAATTTAAGCTTAGCATATGCTGTCGTTTAAGATCCACAACATAAGAACACTAGGGTTGTGAATCTAGAAATGAATATCAAAATCTGAGGGTATTGTAAAGGTAAGGAAGTTTAAGGAAGAGTGTCAGAGACAAAACGGAGCCTTGGGCACACAAGCATTTTTTTAAATTATTAGACTTAAAACTTGGAATTATATTATATAATTAAACTCAAGTATATCAAGGTACAATAACTAAAACAAAATTGGATTTTATTATTTCACAAGCCATAGACTCTTCAAGACTTCAGACTTAGAAAGTTAATAACATAGCTTATATCCAAAAAATATGTTTTTGAAGATTCAAATCTAAAAGGCTTAAACGAAATTTGCATACATGTACTGTACAGGTGCACAACATGTATTTCTCACGAATATTATACAGAACTTTGCATCCACATAACTACACATAAGTCTTCTCTTAATCCATTTATTCTTCCACGATACGGATTCCTTAAAAATTCCTTTTTTTATTGACATTCCAGAGATATATATCTTTTTCAAAAAAAAAAAAACAAATCTATGTTGGAAGGGAATACCTTTTATTGGCTTTTTCGTTCATTCCTTCCAAAATTAATTCAATTGCAAGAAACATCTGATGAATACGTGTACGTGCATCGTGTGCTGCTAGCTTACCGCGCACACGTACTATTTTGATGAGTTTGAAGGAGGCTCACAACGTCAGTCCTTGGTCGTCTTGTCTTCAAGGCGAATCAATTTCTTGACTTGAAGGCTGATATCATGACACGTTTGTTATCTCACGACTGACAATTTCCCTTCCCTTTCACCTCTAAACCATTAATTTTTTTGTAGTTCAAGTGTCCTTGGCACATTTGTGATTGCAAATCTTGAAGACGCAAAACCAAAGTCCTTGATTTTATTTCCCTCTGGATGTTTCTTGTCGAAGTTTTGCAAAAGTATTCTCCTGAAGCTGAAATAGAAAAAAAAATCTTACATTAATGCAAAGGTAAAAAAAATATTTCCCTCCTGACTCCCACATTTTTCGATTGACAAAACGAAAAGGAAAGTTCCCATCTAAATCAAACACAGTTTTCTTCCTTTCCTTAGCTATTGGTAGGTATGTATATGATAGTATAGCAATATGGTTGCAATTTTTCTCATCGACTTTTTAAAGACATGTAAGAAATATTTATAAAGTTGTTTTTTCCGTTTTGGGTTTTTTTTGTTTGTTAAAAAAAAAGGCAGCAAAAAACTCTGAAAAGGACAACAAAAGGAATTTTGTGGCAATGTGGGATTCCTTTGGAAAGGAAAGGTTGAAGGTCTGATGGCGGTTTACAATTTCTCAAATGAAATGAGGATTCGATAGAGGTTTGAAAATTTAACTTCGTTGAGGGTTGAGTCTTTTAAATGTTTTATATGTAGATTTTAGTAGGCAGAAAAAAAGGAGATAGGTACACTTTTTGTAAGCATGTCCAGAAAAATCTGAAAACTTGGGTTTATTTGATGGGTTTGTGATTGGAAATGGGTTTGGAAGTCCTCATGGAAAAAGTTTGGAAGAGGAAAAGATATTTTCACTTAATTATTATCGTGTTTTTATTTCTTCTTAAATCAACAAAGTGTTTGAATAAAAAATTGTTTCGGATATGATAATATGTATTTTGATCAAGACATAAAACAGATAAGTCGGAAGAAAACGACCTATACCTATGTTTTTCTAGTGTGGTCTAAGTCGGAAGAACTTAAGTAATTTTCTGTTGTTGAAAGTGAACGAAGAAAGAAAATATTAAAAAAAACTGCATTCAATATTAAAGCTTGACAAATAAAATAATGTCCAGATGACATCATGATATTCTGATTTTAATTAAGATATACATACGTATAAAATCAGAACTAATATCTTTTTAGAAGAAGTATGGTTTTTCAAACATTTAAATTGAATATCAACAAACATTCGACAATTGATAATAATGTTATTAAATATTTAAAATGTTTGTACCACTTGTTTGTCTGTTTATATATTTATGATCGGTTCAAACCAATATTTTTGTTGTTCTTGCACAAAAAGCAAAGCATATCGTCGCTGTAGATCGAATACCTCGTAATCCAGAAAAAACCGATTTTTAGGTAATGATGCAATTATATTGTGAAAAAAATTCCGGATCTAATGAAAAATATCCTGTGAACCTAAAAACTATAATTGCAGAGCCACGCGCATAATTAACAACACGTCTCTCATTGCCCCTCATTGATTTGATAATAAGTTTTTTGTCTCTCCTCAAAAATCGACTTTTCTGGGTTACGAGGTATTCGATCTACAGCGACGATATGGTGCTTTGTGATTGCTTTGGCCAACTAGAAATTTTACCCGCTTAGATACCAGGAAAATGTTAGCGAAACCCCTGCATACTGTTGTGAAATTTTTTGTAAGCTCGATAGTGTAAGTAAGAGAAAACTTAACGTAGAATTTAATAAAGTGGCTCATTACATTTATGGTCTAAGTCGCTTTGACCATATATCACTTTTTTCTAAAGACATTTATGGAATTTCTCTAGATAATCCTTTAAAGCTTAGAACTCTAGTACTATTTAATTTAGTCAAATCGCACCAACCTTCATACCTTTATGATAGAATCCAGTTCACGTTGTCTAGAAGATCTGATCAAATTATAATCCCCCGGACAGTTCTTTGTCAACGCATCTCGGTTATGGAATTCTGTACCGCGCCATGTTCGTAATACGGATAACATAGATATTTTCAAAAAAGGTCTTCGCTCATTATTCCACGACTTTGGGGCCAGTTATAGCTATCATTGAAATGCATCATTGAACATTTTTATTCCCATTTTTAAGCCGAATAAACAAACTGCAATGGCTTTAATTGGTACCAAAACGAAAGTAATGAGTAGTAGAATTTATTTACTCTATAAAATACAAAATTCCGATTTAAACTTTCTTTTAAATCCATTTTTATTATTTCACTGATAGAAATCAATTTAAATGAACAACTGATTTTCGTTTCTTTAATAGGAAACACAATCGTTTCACTGAATGCGTTCGATTCTCTTTCTATTCTCAAATGTCAGTTTTCCTTTCAATGATCAACTCTAACCTCAAATGCATAGAATTGGTTGTAATCAGCCACTGACAGGATCTTTTACTGAAACCAATTTTCCAATGATTGCTATAACTGGCTTGTAAAAAAAAATGAAGTCAGTACTCCACTGAATTGTTCCAATGATGCATTTCAATGAAAGCTACTCGTATAACTGGAGCCTTAGTCTCGTTTAACTGACATTGTTTTCTGTTCGGTTTGTTACAATTCTATTTCTCTTTCTCTTCTTTTTACTTTAAAGCCTAGTACGCAGATCGGGAAAAATTTTGTCTCCCATACATTTTTTTTCCTGGGACAAATTTTGTCTCGGATATTTTTCCGAGCAGTACGCAGTTCGCGCGCAAAATTCACACTATTGTGAATTGCTCTTCAAAATGTCTCCACTAAATTTTGCCAAGAAAAAGAATGATACAAGCATTATTTTGCGGGACAAATTTTGACAGCCACGGTATTTCCAAAAGTGATTTTTGTCAATTCTGATTTTATGTAAAAGGTGCTGATGCTTGTCTTGAGATCATCAAGAGGAGATTCCAAAAAGGTATGAACGACTTTTGTAAGACAACCCGTTCCAGAGATATACTAAAAAACACATTAAATTAGATTTATTCTCTCCAACTTCAAACTTTTGCGCGAGATTTGAAAAAGTTTTGTAGAGATTAAAATTGTAGAGATAAAATTTGTCTTGTCTCGATCTGCGTACTAGGCTTAACTTGTAAATACATTTTATTTTATTTTTATGTTTTAATTTATTCTATTTTAACCTCAAGTTAATTATATAACAGTAATTGTTAATTGTTTTTTAGTCGTAAGTCAATGCCATTTATTGTATGTCCATTTCAAAGCTTTAGCCTAGTACGCAGATCGGGAAAAATTTTGTCTCCCATACATTTTTTTTCCTGGGACAAATTTTGTTTCGGATATTTTTCCGAGCAGTACGCAGTTCGCGCGCAAAATTCATACTATTGTGAATTGCTCTACAAAATGTCTCCACTAAATTTTGCCAGGAAAAAGAATGATACAAGCATTATTTTGCGGGACAAATTTTGACAGCCGAAATTGATTTTTGTCAATACTGGTTTTATGTAAAAGGTGCTAATGCTTGTCTTGAGAGCATCAAGAGGAGATTCCAAAAAGGTATGAACGACTTTTGTAAGACAACGCGTTCCAGAGATACACTAAAAAACACAGTAAATTAGATTTCATCTCTCCAACTTCAAACTTTTGCGCGAGATTTGGAAAAGCTTTGTAGAGATTAAAATTGTAGAGATAAAATTTGTCTTGTCTCGATCTGCGTACTAGGCTTTTGTTGTAAACAAGATGTAAATCTTAAAATCAAGCAATACAAATAAATAAATAAAAAATAAAAATACATTGTGAGTGCACTCGAGTCCTTATTATTTATATTATATTAATATGGAAGACAATTTGTAATGAATATGATATGTATGAGTTTTTCATGGGCAATACATTCATTGTATTTTGTTTAATTTCAGGAAAATTGTTAGAAAAATAAAAACTTCTACATGTAGTTTGCCTTGCATATAGCCGATAGCAAAAATATCAAAATATATACATTTTTTTTTTCAAACAAAATGCGATGGAATTAAAATAGATATGCAAACACAGATTTTAGTTTTGTTCTTCACACACCTATTTCAAATTTTTACCCTACTTTTAGCTCCAGAAAACGATTATTGAAATAAAACAGAGAATTATTCCCGCAAGTGAAAACTGGCTTAAGTAAAACAAAAATACAAGCAAATGTCGACGTGATGAATAAATAAGTACGTCCTGGGTTGTAGGATGTAAAACTCCTACAAGCGCTTGTTAGGAGTGTGTGCTCTAAATTCAAGATATAGGTACATGTTTCACACACAAAACGAGGCTCTTAGAAGAAGCGAGTCCTTCTTGCATAGCTCCTTACCTTTAATCTTCAGAATAAGAAACTCCTTTAAATAAACGATGGTTGCGCAAGAAAATAACTCTTCATCTCACTTGAATATATGAGTGGAAAGGCATTTTATGTAAATAGTAAATTAAGCTAAGATTGGACGTATTTTCTCATATTGCGCTCCATAAAGTCAAGGATTAAAAGTGGGCTAGCTCCATTTTTCTATCTCATCCCGATTCCACAGTGTGTCCTTTAACTTTCGTCTGATTTAAAACACAGAAAATTTGCATGCCAACTTAATTGCATGCAAAATTACTATACTCCCGGACGTTAATTCAAAATCCTGTTACATAAATATTCATTAAGATCATTAGTATTCAATAGGGCTTTTCCAATTTGCTACCATGTCTGCCATCTTACCTTCTACACTTTCGTATTTTATCAGGATTAGCAATGGCATAAGGCTTTGTTTTGTGAGAAAGAAGCTATCAATGCTAAACAAAATACATACAGCCGTATCTATAAGATTTTCTTAAACTGCATCTTAGAGGTTATTTAGTTAAGCATACTTAAATATTTAATTTGGCTTTAAATGACGAAACTTCAATTCGTATCTATAATCGATTTTTCATTGGTACTTAACTAAACAATGGTTGTGTCACGTAACGTAAAAGAATGTGAAAATCTAGTACAGAAAAAAAAACAAATGCTACTTCATTTTATACAACACAGCTTTTTTGTGACACCTTCTTTCAGTAAATAATTGGAAGATACATTTTTTTATTTGTGAAATCAAAAAAAAAAAAAAAAATGGCTATCGAACACACACCTCACAAATAAAAGAAAAAGATCTGAAAATTGGGATGCCTCCTACAAGGAAACTTTTTTATTTTAGAATTTGCAATAATACACTACAAAACAGAATTATTTTATGCACAGATTGGGCGTTTTCCTAAATGCAGTGTTGCAGCGCATCATGAATTTTGATGCTTTTTTTTTATTCACTTGCTTCAATAAAATAACGTTATTAAATATGAATTCTAAATTTTAGAGTTTTTTTTAATGAACTGTAAAAGTAAATTTCAGAGTGAAGAAAAACGTTGCAAGGGCATCAAAATCCACGATGCGCTGCAACACTGCATTTAGGAAAACGCCTATTCTCTTCCAACAACGAGGAAGAAAGTGTGGATACAAACACTTCAAAGGCTAAGAGGGAAGCGTGGACGAAATTTCTTTGCGCGTACATATACTTTAATCAATACAAATTTTATGTTTCTTAAATCGTTGCACTTTATAGTTCTAATAATAATATCACAACAAACAATACCTACAAACTCACAATTTGAAATTTCAAAATTTCAAAGATGACAATCGATATGTCAAAATACATTTTAAAATGCCTTTAAGTGACCCTTAAACGCGGTTGATGGCGTTTAAGTTAAGAGGCCTTTAAGTAACGTTACTTAAATGTGAAAATTGATTATAGATACCGATTTCATACTTAAGTGCTGCTTAGAGGTATTTTAAAGTTAAGTAACCTTTAAGATTTGTTTATAGATTCGCCTGATAGTATTTAGTTGCACGTGCAAGAAGAAATATCTACACTCGTTCCATGTTTTTTAAAACTCGCCTGTGTTTCGAATGCTGGAATGAATTCCTGTACCACCTCTATATTCTGTTTTTGAAGATATCAATGTTATCATTATACTAATTAGCATATTGTGTAACTAATCAATGCGATTAAAATATAAGCACGGTTTGTTTGTTAATAATTATCATTGCATATTGCTCTTAATCTTGAGTGATGCCTCAATAATATCATGTAACATAACATACATTTCATAACATAAAAACAATAATGGGTTTCTACTCGTACTTTCGTGACATTTCATGACATTTTTGACTATAATATAAAGTGTAACACTAATAAGAAAAAATGTATTTGTCTGTTTTTGAAAAAAAAAAAACGAACGAATATCGGTAAAAGCTTTAGGTTTAGTAGGTGAAATTTGTTAAAATATTCAAATCAATGGTAAGTGTGCTGGACAGTGGCGTAGATAGCTTTTCGCTATGGGGGGGGATATATCTAGTTCGCTAATTTTGTTTAAAGTTTTAATAATTAAAAAACAAAAAACCAAATAACAAGACTTCATTGAATTCATTATGTATGCCATAAAAAAATTATATTTTTTTAAAGATAATATGTTATACGCATTAATTTGAATATGAACTAGAATAAATATTGATATACAGTGCCTTGCATAAGTATAACCGCACCTGTAAAAATGCGTTTTGTAGAAAATTAAAATGGGAATGACACTTTTTTATTGAATGGCATCAATAATCAAGTAAATTGAGAAGAAAAAAAGTTCCGTTAATTTCTCTTCTGGTGTTTAAAAATTAAAAACGGATTTTTATATATTGCAAAAGTATAACCGCACCATGCAAACCTCTCTGAAGCTTCATTCAGTTACATATGTGCTTTGAAATGACAAGAAACAATGCCGCGTGGTAAACATTTAAGCGATACGGAAAAAGTCAAAATTCAAGCTTTTCGGTTAACTGGCCTAAGCTTAAGCGCTATTGGTAGGAAAATTTAAAGATCCGATCGTGTCGTCCGAAATTTCTTACAAGGTCCAGAATCTTATGAGACGAAAATAAGACCCGGGCATCTGCAGAAGCTGACACGTCGAGATAAGGGGCGTTTAATAAATGCTGCATCCAATTCGGCGCATTCTTTGCCAGACGTTCGTGACGAATTGGGCTTAGGAATTTCGGTTTCAACGGTTTTTCGTGCCTTAAAAAGCAGTAAAGTGATTGTTCGGTGCAAAATGATGCCAGCTCCAAATTTGACAACAGTCTACAAAAAAAAGTAAGAATTTGCCCAGCAAAACATGAAATGGAATTGGAAAACCATAAGTAACATTCCATTAATTTACACTTAACTCTTTTTATTCCAAATTGCATAATTCAATGAATGTTTTTTTAGATTATCTTAGATTATTTTCAGTGGCAAAAAAAGTTTAATCTTGATGGGTCAGGTGGTTTTAACGGATATTGGCATGATCTGAGAAAGGAAAAAAGTTTGTTTTCAAGAGGAACTTTGGCTGTGGCAGTTGTAAGGTTTGGGGGCCTTCTGCGACCGTGGTAAGGTTGCACTTGCCTCACCTCTGCAAGGATGAACAGTTCAGCTTGCACCCGGGTGCTTCAGGATAATATGGTACCCTACTTAAGACGATTTCGTCGAGTTTGGCATGTCTTCCAGCATGAAAATGCCCCAATTCACGTTAGTCGTCAAAGTTTGGGATGGTACGATTCGAATAACATACATTTTATGGTGTTCCAGGCACGTTCTCCAGATTGTAACCCTATTGAAAATCTTTGGGGAATTTTGACCCGCAAAATTTATGCCCATAATAGGCAATTATACAGTGTTGCTGAGCTGCGAGAGGCGATTGTGGAAGAATGGAACTGTATAGACGATTCCATATTAAATAACCTTGTCAACAGTATGTCAAAAACAATTTTTAGATTGGTCGAAAATAGGGGCAGCAATGTCCTTTACTAATTTAGCCGAAAAAGTTTACTTAAAATAAAAAAAAAAACAGATCAAAATAAAAAAGCGGTTATACTTTTGCAATACAAAAAAACATCTGTTTTAATTTTTAACCACCAGAAGAGAAACTAACGGAACTTTTTTTTCTTCTCAATTTACTTAATGTGATGCCATTCAATAAAAAATAGTAGGGTGTCATTCCCATTTTATTTTTCTACAAAACGCATTTTTACAGGTGCGCTTTTACTTATGTAAGGCACTGTAGTAAGTAAAATAATATTAATTTAAAAAATAAATCACAAAATAAAATCCACTTCTCTGTTCTTTTTAGATAAAACACTTATAATCTATTCTGCTAGTATAGGTATTTCGCGATGAATAGCTAGAGCAGCCAAACCATTCAAACGATCCTGATGCAAATAAGTAAACATCCAAAGCTTATCACACTGTTATTAAAATAGACATATTTTTAATAATCTCACTTCGTTGGTCATGCTTCTTTGTATTGTTTTTATTCTCTTTATTGACTGGAGAAAGTTCTTTCGGGAGTTGACGTTAAAACCAGCAGTGTAGCTAATATCTTTAATAAAATATACTCGTATATAGCTGGATGGAAGCTCTTTTTCTTGCACGTTTACCTATCATCAATTGCTGAAAGACGTAAAAAAAAATTTCAGATTGCGTTTCTTTAACTTATTTGGTTCATGACTGGTTATGTTGAACAATTATCGATCCCAATGGGGGGGGATATATCCCCCTGATCCCCCCCCTATCTACGCCACTGGTGCTGGAAGACACATGCACATGATCTTGAATCTTGAAATATCTTCGTCTTGCCATCCTCTCAACGCAGTTTCGCTATTGTTTTTTCGACGTAGTTATCATCGTTAGTTCTAAGAATTGTATCGACGCCATCTCGCTGTCGTCGTGGCCATAGTTTGGTCTCATCGTCATTTTATCTGAAGTTATTTAAATACTATGAAAGGTTCCTTTGAAGACTAAAACAATATTGTAAAGAGATATGAATTCAGTTATAATGCTAGATTTTCACTTGTTTTTCAAAGACGCAGTTTGAAAAGCGAGGTTGGCTTTTACCAGCAATAAAAAGTAAGAAAATTAGTAGTACAGAGCGGGTATCACCCTCCCACTGTCAAACTGGGTCTTTTAAAGACAAGTAGAATCCTAGAATAAGTTAAGCAATTATCCTGCATTTAATTAGGACCTTTGTGGCTTTCCCGACGCGAAGGTAAATTCCTCGTGTTGATTTCAGAGGAATTTACTTAAGTGTTATTCCTAAGTATTTTACATCTCTCTTTGTTCCTGTTTATTGGCCAGTTTATCGGATAGGTTTCATAGTAAATGGTATTATAGTCGTGTTTATAGGGTTGATTGATAATCCTATAGATAGACCCCAATTCCTTGCAATTTTAAGACCTCTATAAATAATATCAGAGTTTCTTTAAAATTTCCTGGGGGCGTACGTAATAAGGGTATCATTAGGTACATATCCTAAAAGGAGGAACGGAGGCACATAAGCGGTATCTAGAGGAATAGTGCGTTACACGAATCAAACTTTGCAGATGAAAACAATAATATGTAAAAAGCAGGTGATATTGCGTAAAAAAATAGTTGGGAACTTCGTTCTTTTTGATTCTCATTCATTTAAGTTACAAATTACTATGGGACTGAGAATTCAAAATTCACTGTCACATTTTAAAGGTATTTCATCCAATTCGGCTCAAAGGAAATTGGTTATAATCGACCGTTGACGGTAACGGCCTGGCCAACGTGCGTCGCGATAAAAGGATTATGTACCGATCATGCAGCCAGCCAGCCCAAAATCTACAACAAACAGTGACTTTTTCTGTTTTCTGGGATTCTCCTGCACACTCTTACGGACAGCGACGATATTTTCGGCAGATCTTGCGTTTCGTTGACGTACGGGTATGTATTAGCGAATTGTTCACTGAACCGGTCAATTCCAATTTATCCACCATATTGCGAATAGTCCACTAAAAAGGACGATTATGAAGACGGATAAATAGACAGAACTCGCGAAATGTAGCTCGAACAAAAACCAATTTAATCTTTAACACATGTTGTTGAACGCTATAACCTTCCAACAGTTTAAATATATTACAGCCAATTTGGCAGGTGTACTTTCAACAATGTCCATGGCCGCAATAACCTTAAAAAGCTTAGAAATCTACATCTAGAATGATCTAGCGAAGATCTAACCTAGCTGTCAGAAAATTACTTTCTTTTCCTTGACATTTTTAAATTGAAAAAGTACAATATAAAAGTTAAAATTCACTCAAGTTTTTCTACAGATACTGTTAAAAATTAAGCCATGATCCGGCTCCATATAAAGTGCGTTTTATTATCTGCGGATCTATATAGATTGATTTTTACATGTACGTATTACAAAAAAAATCGGGATCCAATACTCTATCTGGATCCATTTCAAAGATCCAAAGATAAGTTCCTACTCTGGCGGGTAGATAGCTTTTTATGGTACTAATTTAGAGTAAACTACAGTGAAAAAAAAAAGAAAAAACTACTGCCACTATTATCGTTTTATTTTGAAGGGTTAATCTGTATGGATGATTGACGATAATAAAACGCTGCTAATGACAAAAAAAAGAATTCAATTTCGTGTTGGGTTCGGTCTCCGAGGTGTGTTATGTGATATAAATGAAGGATAAGGACTTATCTTAATATATTGTAATATTTTGCTAGGTTCGGTAAATAAAACTTATTACTCCTTTTAGAATTTCTTCTTTATTTACACTTTTCGAATCAAAACAATAAATCTCAATTTATAATCAACTCTAATACTTTTATTCCAACTTAAATCCACTTTTTAATTACACTTTCCACAATCCAATAGTTCAGCTTTGCACACTTTCATAATCGAAAATAAACTGTGTTCCGCTCACCGTGAACACTCCCTTTTATACTCAAACCAGTTGTTCTAGAAGGTTCTTGTCCAGAAGGGGAAATTCTTATGGGGGTAGAATGTTCTAGTACTTTGGAATTAGGGGAAATTTAGATGCGATGGAAAAGAGCTTTTTGTTTTGTTCCCTCACAAAGCAGATATGTAATTCCCAACAGATGGCGCTGTAGGAGTATAAAGCTCTGTTCGCAACATTGCCCCCTTCTTAAGATTGTTCGACCCGAACAACTCTATCACCAGCTTCGGCACTGTATCGGTGCAGTCGATCGCTATGCACAACTTTTAGCTTTCCTCTTAACCCTCTTTGAATTCGGTAAACGACATCATTGATTTTCGTGACGACAGTATAAGCACAAATAATCATATACAGATGTCTCATCTCCATACAAAAAAATGTCCTAAGAAATTTTTTCAGCAGACAAACTTTAGCAGACAAAGATACAAAAATCAAGAGCGAAAAGAGTACTACAATGACCACAATGTAGGAGAGCGAAAAATGTATCTTTTCATTGGGTAAGCGACTAAGCGACAAGCGTTCTCTTGTTCTCATCAAAATTTGTAGCACAAACAAATCGTACCAGACACAGCGCATCCCTTTCCCACCGGGGTTATATTGTTTCTGTTCTACTTTTTCTTATTATATTTTGTCATTCGTAGAATTTCTGTGTGGATGGATGTTGGTTGTTGGATGTTGTTTTTGTTTTTATATTTGCCTTTTCCTGTGTTCCTTTATTGGTTTTGGTGGCTGGTGTATGCCGCGTCGACTCCTTGGCTGGTGTTTTTGTTTTTTTTTTTTTTTATTTTGATTTCTTGTGAGGGTATTGCACTTTTTGGTAGGAATTTTCTTGTTTGGATTTTGGCAATATCTTTTCGTTTTCAAGTGTATCTGCTTTGGGTAGGTACCTATAGAAAAATGGAAATGAATTTTGTATGTTATGTAAGTAGGTTATGTTCATTTGCTTATAACTTGAGAATTATTGATTAGATCTTTAAGGACAAGCACTGTTTAAGAATACCAAAAATAAGGCAACGCACCCTAATTAAAATAAGAAGAATTGCTTGCATAAAATCACACCAGCATTATTGTTATATATTTTATCATATCTTGCTCTCTTCTAATGATGTACTTACATTTTTTGTATATATTTAATATAAGTTTAACTTGCACTTGCAATTAACCGGTTTGATCTACAAAACAAAATACTGGTTTTTTGCATATTCTCTTTTCTGTCGCTTTCTTCCTAACATGAATTATTCTACTAAGCTTTAAAATCATATTGTAATCATTCGTAATTCAATCGCCAACGACATCGGTTCTCGGTTGGTTCTTTTGTTGGACACATAAATCAAATTATAATTTCTTTCTTAAAGTTAATAATAGTCACATAAAACATTGAAAATTGAATACACAAAATCATACACACTACATTACAAAATCATACACACTACACATAAATTTTAAAATAAAGAAATTAACTTATAACGTTGTATATTGGACGAGTTTTCATTTTAAGACGACAGCACACAATATACATTAATCTGGATTTGGTAACATATTTTAAGACCACTAACCATTAAAATCACAATTATACGTACTAACCAAATTCACATTACATTGCATTACATAAATTTACAAATCACACAAATCTATATCAACATAATTCCAAATCAAGCACTTAAAATAAAGGTAAAATTTCTAGTTTTATTATAAGAAAAATGCTAAAAATGAAATTTGAGATTTTTTTCACATGCCAGCCGATGTTTAGCTACTTTCTTTCAAACAATCGAAATCTATGCAAAATTATTCCCACTTTCAAATCAAAATGCATTCGTGTGACTTTGTATTCTGCAGGAAGTAGGTACTCTTAGGTACATTATTTATGTTTCTGTTTTGTTTATTTTTTTGGAGATATTATGTAGACAGAATCTTCGTCTCAAGAAAGAAGAACGGCATTAGCAAGAAGGTTAGGTATTAGTTTTTAAATTTCTTTACTTCTTTTTTTTAGTCACAAGGAAAAGCTGCTAAAGTCTTTTTTACTAATTTTTCAGGAGAGCAGTTTAGAGTTTTTAACAAACGCGTGAAATTACAAATTACTATATTGGGCGATTGAAAACTCCGTTCAGGTTGAAACAAAAATTTAAATAAATATAATTTTACTCTTTCTTAGTTAAAAATTGAAATTAATTACCTGCAGTTTAGTTGTTTTTCCATTTTAAAGAAATTTTTAATAAAGAAAAATATATTGTTTTTAGCAGAGAATGAGAACCAATTTTGAACGTTCAGATAGAATGAATGAAAATACAAAAAAAAAAACAACAAACTTTTCATCATGCATTGTAAATTAATAAGAAACAAATCAAAAATTGAAAACCAAAATTAAAAAAGTGTTTTTTATCTTCATCGTCACTTCTTTAGTCTGATTAAATGTTGATTTCGTTGGAACTAGTTTTGAGATTTTTATAAAAATAACTAAAATCTGGACTTATGTATTGTAATAAACCCAAAAGATCTTTTTCTTATCTGGGCCTGCTGGGCTACTTTTATCTTAGATTAAAATCCATAGCAAGTTGCGCATGTGTCTCGTTTGGAAACTTTTAATTTTAAATTCAGTGTTCCGAATATTTTTGAATATTTGGTAAGGCTCACATGATTACAAACTTCATTTCTATACATGGAGTGATTTAAACTGCCATGAATATATATTTTTTTTTGATGTACCCCGACAAATCTCAAGTGGTTCGGTTGGACATGAAACTTTTGCGGCTATTGCGTTTTTAATGAAACTTTCCGTTTCAGATAAAAACATATTGTGGTCTTCAAATTTGTATATGTATGCCATCATATTCCAAAGCGTACTTCACTCAAATTTCACCGCGTCGCTTTCTTTGCATTGCGTTAGACAGAGTACTTCATTTGTTATTTCCTATAGTCAGAAGATTTCCTATGTTCTAGTCATAGGTTCCCAAAAACCAAAACTGGATAAATAGTTGTTTTATTTGCTCGAAAGAAATTTTGTCTTGGCAGTTGCTTCAACACAATCCAAAGGGTTTTGAAGATCTTGCTTCACTTTTCCAGAAAGTGTCTTATATATTACTTTTCAATGTTCCTTAATGTCTGACGATTGTGAATCGTAGTTTTTGAACGGAATATCCAAATTTTGCTCTTTTCACTTTTTGTGTGCGAAACATGAGAAGCAACAGTATTATTTAGTATAAAATCAGGGTCTTTTAGAGAATCATCGGAATTTTTCCATTCTGGCAAATTATCATAAGTTATATTCCCTGATGCTTATATTATATTGTTGCGAACAGAGCTTTATACTCCTACAGCGCCATCTGTTGGGAATTACATATCTGCTTTGTGAGGGAACAAAACAAAAAGCTCTTTTCCATCGCATCTAAATTTCCCCTAATTCCAAAGTACTAGAACATTCTACCCCCATAAGAATTTCCCCTTCTGGACAAGAACCTTCTAGAACAACTGGTTTGAGTATAAAAGGGAGTGTTCACGGTGAGCGGGACACAGTTTATTTTCGATTATGAAAGTGTGCAAAGCTGAACTATTGGATTGTGGAAAGTGTAATTAAAGAAGTGGATTTAAGTTGGAATAAAAGTATTAGAGTTGATTATAAATTGAGATTTATTGTTTTGATTTGAAAAGTGTAAATAAAGAAGAAATATTGGAAACAGTAATAAGTTTTATTTAACGAACCTAGTAAAAATATTACATTGGTGTCAGAAAAGTGGAATAAAACTTATTGTGCAGTGAAGTGTGGAAAAAAAAAAAAATAGTAAAATAAAAAAATGAGCAAGTTACTAAAAGAGCTCAACTGTAATGAGCTGAAAAGTGAATTAGGCAAGCGAGAACTTTCTAGAGCAGGATCGAAAAATGAGCTTGTTCTGCGTTTGGCCGAATATTTGAAACAGCAAAATGAAGACCCGGACATCTTCGTCTTTGAAACTGACGCTGAGGAAGCAGACGTAAGTAAAAATGTAGATGTTTCAAATATGATTAGTCTTCTGCTTCAGCAACAAAAGAATGTTCTCGAACGTCTCGAAGAGCAACGAAATGAACAGAAGAATGAACAAAAGAATGTTCTCGAACGTCTCGAAGAGCAACGAAATGAACAAAAGAATGAACAAAAGAATATTCTCGAACGCCTTGATAAACAGCATAGCGAACAAAAGGACCTTCTCGAAGAGCAGAGAAACATGCTAGAAGGCAAGCTTGTTAACATCGAGAATAATGTATCTGCACTTGATGGACGTGTTTCATTGCTGGAGAATCAAGTCGACAACAAAATGGAGACGTTTTCAAAAGTGTTAGATGAACGTGTTTCATTGCTAGTCGACAACAAAATGGAGACGTTTTCAAAAGAGTTAGACCATGTTCGAAACATAAAGATTCGGGAAAGTTCTGGGGAAGCTTTGAGAAAAAAAGAGATGCAACCTCCAACCTTTGATGGACAAACTTCTTGGTCTATATACAAGAAGCAATTCGAGGCAGCTTCCACAACAAATGGCTGGGATGAGACTGACAAGTATATAGCCTTAACTCTTGCTCTTAGAGGAGCAGCTGCTGAGTTGTTGCAAACCATACCAGCAGATAAGAGCGGCGACTTCAATTCCTTGGTTTTGGCTATAGACAAACGCTTTGGTAACAGCCACATGAAAGAAGTCTTCAAAGTGCAACTCAATTCCAGAGTTCAGAAGAGGGGCGAAACTCTACAACAACTGCAAGCGGACATTGAAAGGCTTGTTCATCTTGCATATCCAGATGTTGGAGAGGAAATTTGTAACCAGTTCGCAGTTGAGGCATTTGTTCGCGCCATCTCTGACATACATCTTCAAAGGGCCGTACGAACTGCTGGAAAACGAACGCTTTCGGAAACATTAGCGTTTGCCTTGACAATGGAAGCAGCTGAGCAAGCTTCTCACGGAGTACATCGACTTAGGGAAGCCGTCGTCGAAGAATGCTCATGTCAAAGAACTGATGTCCAAAGGAACCAACGAAACGGACTTGCAAAGTGCTGGAATTGCAATAAGACTGGACATTTACAGCGTCAATGTCGGTTACCACCAAGAAGAGCTTGTCAACATTGTGGACACGGAGTTTCAAACCCAGAACAAGGTAACAATAACATCAGTGTTACTTCCCGAACAGTTTCCCAACAGGGAAACGAGTAAGAACCAACTTCGAGGGGCAGAAGCTGGTTTCTGGTATCGATGGCCCCAGAAACACCATCCAGGTCTCTCAAACTAAGCGAGACAATAGAAGTCTGACTGTCGAGGCAACTTTAAATGACAACAAACGTGTGGTCACCATCGACACCGGTGCCACAGCCTCCATTGTGCGTCAAGACCTAGTTCACCTGAATTGGCTACACAACACCAATAGTTACCGTCTAAGAACTGCCACAGGAGAAGCAGCTAGGGTTTATGGTGAAATCCGACTTAGAATTCGA
This sequence comes from Philhelius festivus, assembly GCA_963931855.1. NCBI lineage: Eukaryota > Metazoa > Arthropoda > Insecta > Diptera > Syrphidae > Philhelius > Philhelius festivus. The sequence continues at coordinate 259,984,766 of OZ007554.1, read as the reverse complement.
ATTGCAGATCTAGAATTCTCACACAAATTTTTGGTGGCAGATATATGTGACGAATGCATCATAGGCATGGACTTCATGAAAGAACATCGAGTAATTTTGGATATTGGCAACCAGGTACTCAAATACCAGAATACAGAGATTCCAATGATCTATGGGCACGAAGAAACAACAACCCTAAGGACTGTCATCAAAGAAGATGTGATTATTCCTACTTCTTCTGGAGGTATTCGTTTGGACAAAAGTAGAAGGTGAGTGTGGACGCCATCGATACCTAATGGTGGAACCAGGCCCAGATTGTTCTTCCCAAAACGTCATCATTGGGAAGACACTTGTGGCTCCAAAGAACAATATGGTCCCCGTACGGATACTCAACACCAAACCGTACGATGTAAAGTTAGCAAAAGGAGAAGTTATCGGTAAGTGCGAATCTGTCGCAGCCATAACACGAATTGACGCTGAAACACCGAGAACGACATTAAACCCTGAGGAGCTCAATAGCATCAAGGCAAAGATACTCAATTCATCTAACCTAGACCAACATCAGGTTAAAACGGCAGAAAGCCTTCTGAACGAGTATGCTGACATTTTCGCTTCACCAAACGGAAAATATGGAAGGACACAAATGGTGCAGCATCGAATAAATACAGGAGACGCAAGGCCCATTCGTCAGCCCGCAAGACGTCTGCCACTGGCCAAACAAAGTGAAGCTGAGGAAATGATTACCACCATGAAGAAGGATGGTTTGATTGAAAACTCCAAAAGTCCTTGGGCGTCACCAGTGGTCCTAGTCAAAAAGAAGGACGGAAGTACACGGTTTTGTGTTGACTACCGAAGGTTGAATGACGTAACCAAGAAAGACAGCTACCCCCTGCCAAGAATTAGTGACACCTTAGATGCGATGGAAGGAGCACACTGGTTTTCAACACTGGACTTGAAAAGTGGATATTGGCAAGTTGAAATTCACCCTGAAGATCGAGAAAAGACAGCATTCTCCACAGGTAATGGGCTGTGGCAGTTCAAAGTGATGCCGTTTGGTCTTTGCAACGCTTCGGCAACCTTTGAGCGTTTGATGGAGTGCGTCCTTCAAGGCCTGACGTGGAAAACTTGCCTTGTCTACTTGGATGATGTTATCGTTTATGGAAAAACATACGACCAACACTGTAAGAACCTAAAGGGTGTGTTCCAGAGACTTCGAGAGGCTAACCTTAAACTGAACCCAGAAAAATGTGCACTGTTCCAGACTGAAGTAAAGTATTTGGGACATATCATCTCGTCCCAAGGAGTCAAGACCGATCCTGAAAAAGTTGACACCGTCAAAAATTGGCCAACACCACAGGACAAACATCAACTACGAAGTTTTCTTGGTCTTGCTACTTATTACCGACGTTTTGTTAAGAACTTTGCCGGAATTGCGAAGAGTTTGCATCAGCTTACGGAAAAGAACAAGCAGTTTAGATGGTCAGGTGAGTGTGAAAAAGCCTTCCAAGAACTGAAATACCGTCTATGCAATGCTCCGGTGCTGATCTATCCGACTCCAGGCAAGCCTTTTATCATTGATGCTGATGCAAGCAACGTAGGAGTCGGCGCTGTTCTGTCACAAGTGCACAATGGCGAAGAAAAGGTTGTCGCCTATTTCAGCAAAGTACTGTCAAAGACCGAAAGAAACTACTGTGTGACCAGAAGAGAACTCTTGGCACTCATCTTGGCAACGAAACACTTCCATAAATACATCTATGGACAGAAGTTTCTTCTACGAACCGATCATGGTGCTCTTAACTGGTTGTTGAACTTCAAGAACCCAGAAGGACAAGTCGCAAGGTGGATAGAAAGACTGCAGACTTACGATTATGAAATCCAACACCGAAGGGGAAAGCTGCACTCAAATGCCGACGCGCTATCCCGAAGGCCTTGTAAAATAGACTGCAAGCATTGTAGGCGACAAGAAGAAAAGGAATCCATCAACATTTTGCGAATAAGGGCTGACCCCATTTGTGGATGGAGCAATGAGGAAATAAGATCTGCTCAACAAGAAGACCCCGACATTGAACCTCTTCTCGCATGGAAAGAACATGAAGAAAAACCCGCATGGAATGACATTTCCGATAGGAGTCCAGTTTTAAAGGCCTATTGGGCACAATGGGACTCACTTCATGTGCGAGAAGGTGTTCTTCGGCGTAAATGGGAGTCCGCTGATGGTAAATCCTATGTGATGCAGCTTGTGTTACCTCAATCAAAAATTAAAGAGGTTCTTCGAGAAATGCATGATGGACCTTCAGGAGGCCATTTGGGAGTCAACAAGACGTTAGAAAAAGTGAGACAACGATTCTACTGGTTGCATGCAAGAGACGACGTTGAAAAGTGGTGCCGAAATTGTGACGCTTGTGTTGCAACCAAAGGCCCTGGTAGAAAACTGCAAGGAAAAATGATGCAATATAATGTTGGCTCACCGTTTGAAAGGATTGCTGTTGATGTAGCTGGCCCATTTCCGGAAACGAATGATGGAAACAAATACATTCTGGTGCTAATGGATTACTTCAGCAAATGGCCTGAGGCATACGCTATCCCGAACCAAGAAGCCAAGACCGTGGCCGACCAGATTGTGTCTAACTGGGTAAGCAGGTTCGGTGTGCCTATGGAGCTCCATTCTGACCAATGAAGGAACTTTGAGTCGAACATATTCCAAGAGGTGTGCGCGTTCCTTGGCATTAAGAAAACGAGAACCACACCACTTCACCCGCAATCTGATGGAATGGTCGAGAGATTCAACAGGACGTTAAAAGAGCACCTCACTAAGGTCGTAGGCGACAACCAAAGAAACTGGGATAGGCACATACCACTATTTTTGATGGCCTATCGAAGTGCAGTACATAGCTCAACAGGACAAACACCATCTGAAATCCTGTTCGGAAAAAGCATACGCCTGCCTAGTGAGATAAGGTTTGGACACCCACCACAAGAGTCTCAGGAAACAGGGGATTACGTGAGTGACCTAAAAGAGAGGCTAATCGGCATCCACGAAAGGACCAGGACTAGAATGAGCACTTACAGCGATCGAATGAAGACAAGGTACGACACAAGAGCAAACACGACAGGATTCCAAGTAGGAGATCGTGTATGGCTGTATAATCCACATCGTCAAAAGGGATTGTCGCCGAAGCTTCAACAAAACTGGGAAGGCCCTTATACTGTCGTCACGAAAATCAATGATGTCGTTTACCGAATTCAAAGAGGGTTAAGAGGAAAGCTAAAAGTTGTGCATAGCGATCGACTGCACCGATACAGTGCCGAAGCTGGTGATAGAGTTGTTCGGGACGAACAATCTTAAGAAGGGGGCAATGTTGCGAACAGAGCTTTATACTCCTACAGCGCCATCTGTTGGGAATTACATATCTGCTTTGTGAGGGAACAAAACAAAAAGCTCTTTTCCATCGCATCTAAATTTCCCCTAATTCCAAAGTACTAGAACATTCTACCCCCATAAGAATTTCCCCTTCTGGACAAGAACCTTCTAGAACAACTGGTTTGAGTATAAAAGGGAGTGTTCACGGTGAGCGGGACACAGTTTATTTTCGATTATGAAAGTGTGCAAAGCTGAACTATTGGATTGTGGAAAGTGTAATTAAAGAAGTGGATTTAAGTTGGAATAAAAGTATTAGAGTTGATTATAAATTGAGATTTATTGTTTTGATTTGAAAAGTGTAAATAAAGAAGAAATATTAGAAACAGTAATAAGTTTTATTTAACGAACCTAGTAAAAATATTACAATATTATTATTATTTTATGAAAGCATTCACCGTTGAACTCATTTGAATTGTCTAAAATAATGGAAAACTAAAAACGTTTCTGTAGTTTTCGCAATTTTATGTGGTCATTAGTAGATATATTAAATTTTTTGTAAAACATATTTCCGGGAATTCAGGAAACGTTAACAAACTTGATTCAATGTTTTCCGTGCATTTAAAACATTTAAAAAAAAATGTTAAATATATATCGTTTAACCAATATCTTTATTTTATTCTGGTGTAAAAGATCTCGGTGTCAGTGTGATCGACGTGACACCAAACATCTAAAATGTAGGAGTTTTTCAGTTTTGTAGATTCCGATTTAAGAGAAGCTTAATTGCTTTCAAATAAAATCAAGTAAGTGCATAATATCATATCTTATAAAAACAGACTTCTTCCAAATGACATTCGGGCTACTCGTAAATTAAAATAAAATCGCTCTTATCGTCAACTCTTGATAGATAAACTAATTAAGTTACAGTTACTAACTAAAAGTATTCATCTTTTATTCTATTTCGATAACTAAGTGCTATTTTGCAGAATTTTAACATTTTCAATACATCTATTTCGTTAAGAAGATCCATGGTTTCGTTTTCTGTTAAGAAGTCACTACTCCAGTTTTATGTCTTCTAGTTTTCCTTAGAACGGGAACGGGACACCTTCCAATAAAATGAAAAACATCCCCACGTTCTGTGAGATTACACATCACACAAAGTAGCATCAATAAAGAAAACGTTGATCATAGATCATAGCTCTATAGTTCAAGAAGAGAACTTAAAACTAGAGCTATTTAAATCTAATTGGAATGATGGTTATTGTTGGGATAAAAAAGAAATTTCATTCAACACATTTAACATAACAGAAATAATTACTAATAAAACTTAAAGAATATGACACCTCTAATGAAAAGCCTCTACTTTTATGGCCCTCTGAAACGTAATTTCAAACATTCGTTCGCAATATTTAAACATAACGAAGATTTATTTTCCAGTTTGGTTTGATAATATAAATGAATGTCATATGCAATGCACAAACTTGAAACCGTGATTCTGAAATGTCAAAATCATTAGTTGTGTTCAACCAGAAAGTGGTCATTGTAGAGTAGTGTAGTGCAGTGCAAGTTCATGAAAACTGTCAGAGCAAACTTAAGCAAAAACGTCATACGTCAGATCTTAAAAACATGCATTTTTTCTAAATTTAAATTCGAAAACACAACGCGCGGACAAAATTCAAATTAATTCCTTTGCCAAATATAATCAAATAATGACATCAGCTGATTTTGACAGTTTTCACCAAGATATTCTGAACTAATGTACACTAGTTCAGCTCATCGAACGCTAATCAGTGTAAGTCAGTGGAGAAATTTTTTCAATGAACACCAAAAAGCTACACTTGTCTGCCCAGAGTAGTCCAGTGCAGCTGGTTGAACACAACTATTATCAACTAACTTGGAATCTGAAGTGCTTACACTACGTTGGAGGGGAATTTTGAACTCAGGCACGAGTACGATAACTTGGCCGCCAAGATTTGATGACGGATTTTTGTAGAGGGGTCAAAAACAAGCACTTTTTACTATAGGAGGGGGGTTTATCTCCCCCCGTTTAGGAGGTAGGGGCACTTTTAGAAAAAATGGTTTAAATTGAAAAAAAAAAAATATAAAAAAATAACGGCAACACTTACAATAAAGTGTTATACTGCATTTGAAAGCCAGAAGATTGTTCTATAATCCTGCATTAAAATTAAATTACTCATGTCAATTATTTTTGATAAATTCGCATTTAAAGTCCAAATTTTGATTAAAAAACGTAAAAAAAAAGTTTATACCGATTGTTTTCAAAATTGTGAAATGATATTGGAAATTAGCTTATATGTGTTCCATGAAACTATCAGTTCTAAATCGAACATAAAAATACGCATGGTTCTATGTCTTCTACAAGTAGTTTTTGAAAAAATTTAAAATAACTAAAACTACTTTTTTTTAAAATGTTTGTTATTTTTTGGTTCCCCCCTGCAACCGCCCTGCTTGGGACACTATAGGATTTGGGGTAGGTGCGAGGTTGGGTGCATGCAAAGTTTCTTTTGCATTCACAGAATCTGTATTTAAACAAATTCAAATATATTCTATTTATCCAATATCCACTAAATACATATACATATATATAAGTAGCCCGCTACTCCATCCCAATTTGAATAATTTTCCAATATTTTCTTCTTTCGGTGATTTAGTGTCGACCAACGAAAAAAGCATTACTTTTTTCGAAGAAATTGGTTTAATACCAAATGAAAATTCAACTCCCGTGGCGGTGTGCAATTCTGGGTAACGCTAAATGAATTGCTGTACTGAACTAACAAATATGCATTATGTTTATTAACATTAATCCTTAAAATGGAATAACCGTCATCACCAAAAATCAAAAAAAGCAGTTTTTGTAATTTTCGATTTTCTCAAAAACTAGAAGACATAGAACCATGCGGTTTTTTGTGTTCGATTAAGAACTGATAGATACATAGAACACATATAAGCTAATTTACAATTTAATTTCACAATTTTAAAAACAACCGGTCTAAACTTTTTTTTTCACGTTTTTTTTTATCAAAATTTGGACTTTAAATGCGAATTTCTCAAAAATTATTGACATGAGTAATTTAATTTAAATGCAGGATTATAGAACAATCCTCTGGCTTTCAAATACAGTCTAGCACTTTATGGTAAGTGTTTCCGTTGTTTTTTAATATATTTTTTTTTCAATTTAAACCATTTTTTCTAAAAGTGCCCCTACCTCCTAAACGGAGGGAGATAGACCCCCCCATCCCGTAGTAAAAAGTGCTTGTTTTTGACCCCTCTGCAAAAACCCGTTATCAAATCTTGGCGGCCAAGTTATCGTACTCTCCCCTCAACTCATTTTATAGTTATGTATATTTACCCACTCATAGTTAGTTAGCTACGTAGTCACATAATTTGAATATTGAGTTATCAAAAATAAAAATGTGTACTTTTTTTTTAATTAAAATAAGGTTTTCTTAAGATGTTGTTCTCACTATGAGAAAGAAGAAAAAAAAAATGAAAAAACCAAATATAAAAAATAAAATTCTACTAGAGGTAACAAAAATAACTATTTAAGATAAAATACAAAAAAGCATCATTTTCCTAATTTAATTATTTGAATTATTTTTACAAAATTGTAAAAGTCGTTTTTGAGAAATGGCCAAATGTGTGGCATGTACGCCTGAATACCAAGGACACACAGGTGAAATTGCGAAACACACTTTCTTTTTCTTTCTTTCGTCTTCTCTACCATCCTATTGACAAAATTGATCAAAATCTCGAGCATTTTTTTCATAACCTGCCATATGTATGTATATTACAAGTACCTGCATCGTAAGTTAAAACCGGATCGGCGGAAGATCTATATCGTCTCGGCCGGCGGTAGGGGCAAATTTTCTAGTAGGTGCCTACAAATTTTCTTGTAGGTACATATCACATAGACATAATACCTAGTTACAGGAAGGAATTATGTTAATAAGAACATAGGAACATTTGTATACTCTGATCTATTTATTAATGTCCAGCTTTTTACATTATCAAACAAAAAAAAAGTTAATTATTTTTGTTTAATAATAATTTAAGTAAAAATATATCAAGGCAGATCCACATAGCCCTTCTTAAGTATACAATTATTTAAAAGACCATCTAATACAAAAAGTTCTTAATTGATACATGATTGTATTCAAACTATTTGAATGGTTATCTTATCTTCCTACATACGGACATATTTATGTATATATACATATGTACATATGTACTGTACATAAGTAAAAAAAATTCCAAACTAATTTCGTTTCCTGCTAGGTATACCTACACATGTACTAAACATGCTCTTGTCCAAAATCTTGAAATTTATAATAATAAACCCTAAAAATACCTAGGTATTTTCCTACCTACATTACCTACTATAAAAATATAATATATATATATATGATATTCCTGGACTCTTACGAAATAGAAAAGGCGAATGTAACTACATAATTACGAAACAAAAATGTGCTCTTTATTAAAATCAACTTCAGACGAATGAAAAAAAATTAAATAAAGAAATTCCTTCCGTCATTTAAACTATGTACAAATAAAATACATAACTACCGAAGATACAGTTTATTGAAAAAATCTTTCTTATTATCAACCAACTTAAATAATCGGTCAAGCCCAAGAAGCACACATTTTATATTTATCGCAAACCTCAGACAACAAACAACAACAAAAATCAACTGTCTGCGGCTTGATCGTTACAAAGGGGTGCACGAATATTGCAAATATAAACAAAAATTGTAGGAAAGGGTGAACAAAAGAGAAGCAACACATAATTGAGAGAAGAGAAAATCCTATCCTACAAAATCCTGCGAAAAGAACTTTGATTCTCGTAGAAAAAATGCTTTTTAAAAAGCTTTATAGAATAAAGCTTTTTCAATTTAATAGGTCACTCTGCTCCATAGGCGTAAGACATCTGTATATGATTATTTGTGGTATAAGGGCCTTCCCAGTTTTGTTGAAGCTTCGGCGACAATCCCTTTTGACGATGTGGATTATACAGCCATACACGATCTCCTACTTGGAATCCTGTCGTGTTTGCTCTTGTGTCGTACCTTGTCTTCATTCGATCGCTGTAAGTGCTCATTCTAGTCCTGGTCCTTTCGTGGATGCCGATTAGCCTCTCTTTTAGGTCACTCACGTAATCCCCTGTTTCCTGAGACTCTTGTGGTGGGTGTCCAAACCTTATCTCACTAGGCAGGCGTATGCTTTTTCCGAACAGGATTTCAGATGGTGTTTGTCCTGTTGAGCTATGTACTGCACTTCGATAGGCCATCAAAAATAGTGGTATGTGCCTATCCCAGTTTCTTTGGTTGTCGCCTACGACCTTAGTGAGGTGCTCTTTTAACGTCCTGTTGAATCTCTCGACCATTCCATCAGATTGCGGGTGAAGTGGTGTGGTTCTCGTTTTCTTAATGCCAAGGAACGCGCACACCTCTTGGAATATGTTCGACTCAAAGTTCCTTCCTTGGTCAGAATGGAGCTCCATAGGCACACCGAACCTGCTTACCCAGTTAGACACAATCTGGTCGGCCACGGTCTTGGCTTCTTGGTTCGGGATAGCGTATGCCTCAGGCCATTTGCTGAAGTAATCCATTAGCACCAGAATGTATTTGTTTCCATCATTCGTTTCCGGAAATGGGCCAGCTACATCAACAGCAATCCTTTCAAACGGTGAGCCAACATTATATTGCATCATTTTTCCTTGCAGTTTTCTACCAGGGCCTTTGGTTGCAGCACAAGCGTCACAATTTCGGCACCACTTTTCAACGTCGTCTCTTGCATGCAACCAGTAGAATCGTTGTCTCACTTTTTCTAACGTCTTGTTGACTCCCAAATGGCCTCCTGAAGGTCCATCATGCATTTCTCGAAGAACCTCTTTAATTTTTGATTGAGGTAACACAAGCTGCATCACATAGGATTTACCATCAGCGGACTCCCATTTACGCCGAAGAACACCTTCTCGCACATGAAGTGAGTCCCATTGTGCCCAATAGGCCTTTAAAACTGGACTCCTATCGGAAATGTCATTCCATGCGGGTTTTTCTTCATGTTCTTTCCATGCGAGAAGAGGTTCAATGTCGGGGTCTTCTTGTTGAGCAGATCTTATTTCCTCATTGCTCCATCCACAAATGGGGTCAGCCCTTATTCGCAAAATGTTGATGGATTCCTTTTCTTCTTGTCGCCTACAATGCTTGCAGTTTATTTTACAAGGCCTTCGGGATAGCGCGTCGGCATTTGAGTGCAGCTTTCCCCTTCGGTGTTGGATTTCATAATCGTAAGTCTGCAGTCTTTCTATCCACCTTGCGACTTGTCCTTCTGGGTTCTTGAAGTTCAACAACCAGTTAAGAGCACCATGATCGGTTCGTAGAAGAAACTTCTGTCCATAGATGTATTTATGGAAGTGTTTCGTTGCCAAGATGAGTGCCAAGAGTTCTCTTCTGGTCACACAGTAGTTTCTTTCGGTCTTTGACAGTACTTTGCTGAAATAGGCGACAACCTTTTCTTCGCCATTGTGCACTTGTGACAGAACAGCGCCGACTCCTACGTTGCTTGCATCAGCATCAATGATAAAAGGCTTGCCTGGAGTCGGATAGATCAGCACCGGAGCATTGCATAGACGGTATTTCAGTTCTTGGAAGGCTTTTTCACACTCACCTGACCATTTAAACTGCTTGTTCTTTTCCGTAAGCTGATGCAAACTTTTCGCAATTCCGGCAAAGTTCTTAACAAAACGTCTGTAATAAGTAGCAAGACCAAGAAAACTTCGTAGTTGATGTTTGTCCTGTGGTGTTGGCCAATTTTTGACGGTGTCAACTTTTTCAGGATCAGTCTTGACTCCTTGGGACGAGATGATATGTCCCAAATACTTTACTTCAGTCTGGAACAGTGCACATTTTTCTGGGTTCAGTTTAAGGTTAGCCTCTCGAAGTCTCTGGAACACACCCTTTAGGTTCTTACAGTGTTGGTCGTATGTCTTTCCATAAACGATAACATCATCCAAGTAGACAAGACAAGTTTTCCACGTCAGACCTTGAAGGACACACTCCATCAAACGCTCAAATGTTGCCGGAGCGTTGCAAAGACCAAATGGCATCACGTTGAACTGCCACAGCCCATTACCTGTGGAGAACGCTGTCTTTTCTCGATCTTCAGGGTGAATTTCAACTTGCCAATATCCACTTTTCAAGTCCAGTGTTGAAAACCAGTGTGCTCCTTCCATCGCATCTAAGGTGTCACTAATTCTTGGCAGGGGGTAGCTGTCTTTCTTGGTTACGTCATTCAACCTTCGGTAGTCAACACAAAACCGTGTACTTCCGTCCTTCTTTTTGACTAGGACCACTGGTGACGCCCAAGGACTTTTGGAGTTCTCAATCAAACCATCCTTCTTCATGGTGGTAATCATTTCCTCAGCTTCACCTTGTTTGGCCAGTGGCAGACGTCTTGCGGGCTGACGAATGGGCCTTGCATCTCCTGTATTTATTCGATGCTGCACCATTTGTGTCAGCATACTCGTTCAGAAGGCTTTCTGCCGTTTTAACCTGACGTTGGTCTAGGTTAGATGAATTAAGTATCTTTGCCTTGATGCTATTGAGCTCCTCAGGGTTTAATGTCGTTCTCGGTGTTTCAGCGTCAATTCGTGTTATGGCTGCGACAGATTCGCACTTACCGATAACTTCTCCTTTCACTAACTTCACATCGTACGGTTTGGTGTTGAGTATCCGTACGGGGACCATATTGTTCTTCGGAGCCACAAGTGTCTTCCCAATGATGACGTTTTGGGAAGAACAATCTGGGCCTGGTTCCACCATTAGGTATCGATGGCGTCCACACTCACCTTCTACTTTTGTCCAAACGAATACCTCAGAAGAAGTAGGAATAATCACGTCTTCTTTGATGACAGTCCTTAGAGTTGTTGTTCCTTCGTGCCCATAGATCATTGGAATCTCTGTATTCTGGTATTTGAGTACCTGGTTGCCAATATCCAAAATTACTCGATGTTCTTTCATGAAGTCCATGCCTATGATGCATTCGTCACATATATCTGCCACCAAAAATTTGTGTGAGAATTCTAGATCTGCAATTCGAATTCTAAGTCGGACTTCACCATAAACCCTAGCTGCTTCCAAGGCCGTCTTTACACTTTTGGTGGCCCTGGGCACTTTACGAAAATGGGGCCCCTGTATGATTATATAAAAATGTCATGTTGTGTAATAAAGGTATACAGAAAAAATCACATAACTTTGAATTAATATTTATTCTTTTAATTTTTTAAATAAATAATATTTTTTTAATTCATTAAAAAGATAAATAATTATTGCAGCATTTTTTCCCTTTTTCGGATCCACTTACGTATGATCGTTTAGACATATGTATTTTGATTTAATATAGTATATTTTTATGCACTTCAAGAACACAAATGAAACACGCAAACTTTACACAGAACGATGATCAAAACGGAACATTTTAACTAGAAAAACACAAATTGAAAATACATTACAAACTTGACACAGAACGATGATAAAAAAATCAAATGAGCAAAGTCGCACACTAACACTACCAGAGTATATCTGAAAATTCCGCATGCGCGAAAACATACGCTTATCATTTTCTTTATCTACTATTGACCTATAGAACAAATAGTGAGAAGCGTAATCTTTCATCTATCTCATTGAATGCACAAAAACAAAAACTATTTACTAGCCCCGTCAAATTAGCTTTCGCACAAAGCTGAAAATTGGCATGAATGTTGAGTTAACCCTATTACAAATAATTTGTCGAAAGCCCCGATCGATCCGACGGCGGTGGAAAAAAATTTATTCAAGGTCAAATGTTGCAAAAATTGTTGTTTTGCATTTTTCAGCTTAATGGCAAGTTTTATCATAAAAATAGGTGAGACAAAAATTATTCATCATGCAAGTATCTATAAAAATTGTCCATACACTTTTTCTATGCAAAAAGTTGAAAAAGTTGTGTTCTTCATAATAATAATATGCACAGGTTTTCGCGCCACCCACCCGTGAGGTAGTTTGGCAGGTTTTTTTTTTAACGTGGTTTCCCCGATAGGCCTGTTCCACGATCTATTGTGGTCCTGTTGAGTTAAAAATTTTGTATCTAATTAAAAAATACTACTATTGAAAATGACGAAAACGGTGCAAGTAATGAGTAATTTAGGATAATTATTTGTCTGATTGATAATCATCTAATGGAACTTCATCCATACTGTCCTTTTTCTGCTTCCTGCTGGGTATAAGTAAATTGTTCAATGAGCGATGCATCTGATGTCTCCTCGCATATATCGTAATTATCCTCTTTTACTGGCGATTCATACAAAAAAACACTTCAAAGCTGCCTCCCAAAAATGTTTCAAATGTAGACTTTATTCAATAAAGCATTTGTATGTAAAATTTTATGATCTTTTTTTGAAATTAATGTCAAAAAGATATTTTTAATATTTCGGCCGTTATAAGGAAAAATATTACTTAAGATAGTTTGGTTTTTCTTTAAACTGAATTTTATATTAATTTCCAAGATCTTAAGTTGAGATAAGATATTTTGCCTCGAGTTTTCAAAGGGCGTTTTTAATTCTTATGTCCATTTAAGATGAGTTGCGTGTGCAAAAGTTGATCAAAAGAGATTTAAGATGATATTTTCTGGTTTTTATTTAAGTACTTAATATAAAAAAATCACATTTGTTCTATAGAGCTTTAGTAATAAAAAAATAAAAATAACAAAGACTTGAATTTATTAAAAAAAAAAATTATAAAATCACATTTGGTTCACAGAAAAAAATAATTACAAAAAGAACCTGTTTAGATTTATTTAACTAATTTATTTAAAAATTATTAAAATAAAATATAAAATAAATTATTTATTATTTATTATTAAATTATTTAAAAAAAACTAAATTCATTGGAAAAAACTTAAACTTAAAGACCTAAGGGACTCAAGGGCCTTTGGTGATTCCCTAGAGGAGAAATTGAAAATTGTTTTCACCTATAAAACTAACGGTACCACACCCGTAGTGTAAGATCTCATTTATTTCGAAAACGGCTCTAACGATATTGATAAAATAAAAATTAAGTGAGCTATTATGAGCATGAACTATATTTTGGTTCAGACAAATTTCACTAGTTTACACAAAAAAAGTACCTCAACAAAAAAGTATTTTCTAGACTAATTTTGGTTCTCTGAACACGAAAATGGCAATCATTTATTTTTCCAAAGAAGCGTTTTCGAGATATGACCAAAAAACGTGTTTTTCTGCTCCTTTTCCATGTATAAGCCTAATTCTCAAAAACGGTCGAACTAATTAACATATACTTTATAGTTTTGAACAGATATTTTATTTGTCTTTCCAACAGTATACGACTTGTTTAAATCGGCCCAACAATCATCAAGAAAAAGCCGTTCAAAGTTTCAAAAAACACTATTTTTCGCCGTTTTTTGAAAATCGATTGTTTTAAGTCATTCCGTAAGAATAGAAAAAAAAATATTTAAAATAGTTTTAAGATCTGAGGTGAAAGATATTGTTTTTACAAAGCTAAAACGAATAAGATCAATGAAATCGAATAATAAATGTGGAAGTTATGAAACATTACGTGAAGGCAGACCATTTCAGTTTTTTTCAAAAAAAATATGTTTTTTAGTTTTATCTACCTGCTTAAGAATTGTTGGAAAAAATATACAAATTCAGAGCATTTACTGTAGTGCTTTATAGTAAAGTAATGCTATATTGTCAACCTGTGCTACGTGCTTTGTGAGGCTAATTGCATTTGGAAACGGAAATAGGAAGTATTTATCATTTGGAAAGCCAGTTGAATGGAGAAACCCAATTGATCATGTGACTGACTGTTACTTCTGCTTAACTAAAATACAAGGAGGGAAATTTCGGAAAGCTTTTTATCCCGAAGTACAATCAGTAACAAAGACGGCGCCACATTCTTCTCGGTATCCAAAACAAGAACCACCAGGAACAAAAATAACAGCCGGAGAAGTATCAGATTTGAGTTCCAGTATCATCAGCAGTTTGGAAATTGAAAGTCCAAAACTAAAGCTATTTAATCAATTCCAACTCAATGATTTATGCCGTAATCTCAACTTATCTTAAGAGAAGTCTGAGTTGCTCGCTTCGAGATTGCAGGAATTTAACTGCTTGGAAGGAGAAACAAAAGTCACTTATTACAGAAATCGGAATACGAAATTTGAAAGGTATTATTCAAAAACGGGTGACTTTTGTTATTGCAATGATGTGACAGGATAATTTGCTGAATTTGGAGACCACCACGAAGCTAAGGATTGGCGGCTTTTCATCGACGGCAGCAAGTATAGCGTGAAGGCTGTTTTAGTTCATAAAGGGAACACGAAACCATCAATCCCGATTGGTCACTCAACAAATGTAAAAGAGGACTACAAGACCATGGAAAAACTTCTTCAACTTGTGAAATACAATTCCTATAACTGGAAAATCTGCTGTGATTTAAAAGTCGTGGCTTTATTTACTGGCCTGCAGGGTGGCTACACAAAATACTGCTGTTTTCTGTGTTTTTGGGATAGCAGAGCAGATGAAAAGCATTTCATCCAACGAAATTGGCCACTTCGTGAAAATCATGTAGTAGGAAAGAGCAACGTTGCTGAAAAAGCACTTGTTGAAAAACAAAATGTAATACTTCCATCATTGCACATAAAACTCGGCACTATGAAAAATTTTGTAAAAGTCTTAGCAAAATATCCCGAAAACAAAGGATTAACATATTTGAAAACAAAGTTTCCCAAGCTGTCGACCGAAAAAATTAAGGCGGGTATATTCATTGGTCCACAGATAAAAAAAATTGTTTAGTGACAACGGATTTTTTAATTGTCTAAAAAAAACGAGAAAAGAGCATGGAATGCTTTTCAAGACGTAGTTCATGGATATTTGGGAAACTACAGAAGTCCAAACTATCGTCAATTGATCGAAAAAATGATGATTACATTTCATGCTATTGGTGAGTATTTAGCAGATTAGTGTTTCAAAAACAATGAATTCTATTGACCACTAAAATTTAAATATTTGTATTCCTTTCAGGTGCTCGCATGTCTTTGAAAATGCACTTCCTACACAGCCATTTGGAAACTTTTCCCTCAAATTTAGGAGCTGAAAGCAATGAACAAGGTGAAAGATTCCACCAGGATCTTTATATCATGGAAAAGATTCAACGCCACATAAAAGAAGAAGTGTAAACAATGCGAGTACTTCATATTTTCAATAAAAATTATGAAAAAAAGAAAAAAACCTGAAATGATCTGCCTTCACGTAATGTTTTATAACTTCCACATTTATTTTCCGATTTCATTGAAAACTATTGAAACTTAAAACTATTTGAAATATTTTTTTTCTATCCTTACGGAATGACTTAAAACAAGTGATTTTCAAAAAACGGCGAAAAATAGTGTTTTTTGAAACTTTGAACGGCTTTTTCTTAACGATTGTTAGGCCGATTTACACAAATCGTATACTGTTGGAAAGACAAACAAAATATCTGTTCAAAACTATAAAGTACATGTGAATTAGTTCGACCGTTTTTGAGAATTAGGCTTATACATGGAAAAGGAGCAGAAAAACACGTTTTTTGGTCATATCTCGAAAACGCTTCTTTGGAAAAATAAATGATTGCCATTTTCGTGTTCAGAGAGCCAAAATTAGTCTAGAAAATACTTTTTTGTTGAGGTACTCGCCAAAAACCGAAAATTTGTAAACTAGTGTTTTTGAATAACATGTTATTAACGGTACCTGCCCGTTTTTTTTTTTTATTTTCGCCCCCGAAGTTTGAAATAATATTGTATATAAGAACATTCCCAAAAATATTAATTGGATTTATTGAAAAATCAATATATCGTCAAAATTTGTGAACGATTATTTTTTGAAATTATTTCCTAAAATTAATGGCTCAAAATTTTAATTGAATTAGTACGATGTTAAAGCTGTTTTAATATGAAACTAAGTTAAATCAAAGATTTAGCAAATTTTATTCGAACTTAAGCATCATACTTTCTCTACCCTTTTATTAAAGTTAAAATCATCGTAAAAGTATCGTGCTTTTAGAAACGCCACAAAAGGTCTATTTACTTAGTTTTTTGTGTGAATTGTCATTGTTTTAGGTATGTTAAGAAACAATTTATTAATAAAATTGGCTTAGTACGATACTAGTTAGAAAATGTTTAAAATTATGAATGAGTTAGTAAGCTTCTTTAAAGTTAGCAAATTTTTAAGTAGTATCATACTAAGAAATTAATAATAATAGGCTGTTTAAAATTTTGCGCTAGTCTTTTTACAATTTTGCACCAATACTACTATTTAATTACTTAAAATTTTAAAGAAATTCTTTGTATAAAAAATTCTTTTAATAATAAAACGATTTTTGAGCTTTGTTTGCTTTAGTTTTCTGGAAATCAGACGGCAATTTCATACATTTGAACATTTTTATCTCATTAGATCCATGTTTTATATTTATAAAATGTATTTTAAATTCCAAAGCACTTTTACATAAGAGCAAGTTCGTGCGATCCAGTCGTGCATTTCAACTCTTCTTTGTTGTATGTAGATGTGTTTTATTAGTAATAACTTTTCAATCGCGTATGAAACAACACTGCCTGAAACACTAAATGAAAAAAGAACTGAATTATCAACTCATCCACTAAAAGAAAAAGGTTCGCACAAAGGGAAATCCAGAACCAAACTACGCTTAAAAATATCTCATGTCCTTGTCATAACGGGCATTTTTTTAGGTTTGCAAACGGTAAAATATCCTATTATTACTTAGGGAGAGAAAAATTTCAGTTTTAAATTCAAAAAATTATTTTATGTTCACATAAGATGATTTGCGTTTTCACACTTTTTCGGAAGTTTTTTAAGTATTTTATCTTATGCCGACTTAAGGATGACTTTTGTTTCTGTTTGCACGCGCGAAAATATCTTAAGGCAACTTAATATGATTTACGATTTCACAATAATAAGAAAGTCTTCAGACAATATAATCTTATGTCTATTTTAGGTTTTACAATTAAGCAGAACACACAATCTTATGTGGACTTAAGATATTTTACCTCGTGTAGAGATGTGTCTTTTGAACATAAGATGAAATTGTTTTTGTCTATAAAAAAGCAAAGAAGTGAGATATAGGGATGCCGATAAGATAGAACTGTAGTCCTTTAGAATGGCACTAAGGTTCAATAAAAAACGCGAAATATCTTAAGTCGACTTAAGATACTTTACCTTTTCAGTCGAGAGTTATTCACAGCGGAGCATTGTTTATAGGTGCTTCATATTTCTGTTTTAATTTGAATATAATTCCGCAGGGAATGTGATTTAAAATGTTCAGCAAAGGTTGTTGTTCAGCAAAGAAAGTACGAATTCTGATCATTCTTTATGCATCTAAAATTGTATCGAAATATTTTATTTCTTGAAAATAGACCAATAAAGGTTAAGTGATGTTTCAACAATTGGGGGGCCCCTGGTGATTGCGGGGCCCTGGGCCTGGGCCCAGTGGGCCCAGTGGTAAAGAGGGGTCTGGCTGCTTCTCCTGTGGCAGTTCTCAGACGGTAGCTATTGGTGTTGTGTAGCCAATTCAGGTGCACTAGGTCTTGACGCACAATGGAGGCGGTGGCACCGGTGTCGATGGTGACCACACGTTTGTTGCCATTTAAAGTTGCCTCGACAGTCAGACTTTTATTGCCTCGCTTAGTTTGAGAGACCTGGATGGTGTTTCTGGGGCCATCGATACCAGAAACCAGCTTCTGCCCCTCGAAGTTGGTTCTTACTCGTTTCCCTGTTGGGAAACTGTTCGGGAAGTAACACTGATGTTATTGTTTCCTTGTTCTGGGTTTGAAACTCCGTGTCCACAATGTTGACAAGCTCTTCTTGGTGGTAATCGACATTGACGCTGTAAATGTCCGGTCTTGTTGCAATTCCAGCACTTTGCAAGTCCGTTTCGTTGGTTCCTTTGGACATCAGTTCTTTGGCATGAGCATTCTTCGACGATGGCTTCTCTTAGTCGATGTACTCCGTGAGAAGCTTGCTCAGCTGCTTCCATTGTCAAGGCAAACGCTAATGTTTCCGAAAGAGTTCGTTTTCCAGCAGTTCGCACGGCCCTTTGAAGATGTATATCAGAAATGGCGCGAACAAATGCCTCAACTGCGAACTGGTTACAAATTTCCTCTCCAACATCTGGGTATGCAAGATGAACAAGCCTTTCAATGTCCGCTTGCAGTTGTTGTAGAGTTTCGCCCCTCTTCTGAACTCTGGAATTGAGTTGCACTTTGAAGACTTCTTTCATGTGGCTGTTACCAAAGCGTTTGTCTATAGCCAAAACCAAGGAATTGAAGTCGCCGCTCTTATCTGCTGGTATGGTTTGCAACAACTCAGCAGCTGCTCCTCTAAGAGTAAGAGTTAAGGCTATATACTTGTCAGCCTCATCCCAGCCATTTGTTGTGGAAGCTGCCTCGAATTGCTTCTTGTATATAGACCAAGAAGTCTGTCCATCAAAGGTTGGAGGTTTCATCTCTTTTTTTCTCAAAGTTTCCCCAGAACTTTCCCGAATCTTTATATTTCGAATGCGATCTAGCTCTTTTGAAAGCGTCTCCATTTTGTTGTCGACTTGATTCTCTAATAATGAAACACGTTCGGCTTGATTCTCCAAAAATGAAACACGTTCATCAAGTGCAGATACATTCTTTTCGATGTTAACAAGCTTGCCTTCTAGCATGTTTCTCTGTTCTTCGAGAAGGTCTTTTTGTTCGCTATGCTGTTTCTCCAGGCATTCGAGAACATTCTTTTGTGCATTCTCCTGTTCTTTCTTTTGTTCATTTCGCTGTTCTTCGAGACGTTCGAGAACATTCTTTTGTACATTTTCTTGTTCTTTCTTTTGTTCATTTCGTTGCTCTTCGAGACGTTCGAGAACATTCTTTTGTACATTTTCTTGTTCTTTCTTTTGTTCATTTCGTTGCTCTTCGAGACGCTCAAGCAGAAGACTAAACATATTTGAAACATCTACATTTTTACTTACGTCTGCTTCCTCAGCGTCAGCTTCAAAGACGAAAATGTCCGGGTCTTCATTTTGTTGTTTCAAATATTCGGCCAAACGCAGAACAAGCTCATTTTTCGATCCTGCTCTAGAAAGTTCTCGCTTGCCTAATTCACTTTTCAGCTCATTACAGTTGAGCTCTTTCAATAACTTGCTCATTTTTTTTTTTTTTTTTTTTTTTATTATTTATTTTTTTTACTGCACAATAAGTTTTATTCCACTTTTCTGACACCAATGTAATATTTTGCTAGGTTCGGTAAATAAAACTTATTACTCCTTTTAGAATTTCTTCTTTATTTACACTTTTCGAATCAAAACAATAAATCTCAATTTATAATCAACTCTAATACTTTTATTCCAACTTAAATCCACTTTTTAATTACACTTTCCACAATCCAATAGTTCAGCTTTGCACACTTTCATAATCGAAAATAAACTGTGTTCCGCTCACCGTGAACACTCCCTTTTATACTCAAACCAGTTGTTCTAGAAGGTTCTTGTCCAGAAGGGGAAATTCTTATGGGGGTAGAATGTTCTAGTACTTTGGAATTAGGGGAAATTTAGATGCGATGGAAAAGAGCTTTTTGTTTTGTTCCCTCACAAAGCAGATATGTAATTCCCAACAGATGGCGCTGTAGGAGTATAAAGCTCTGTTCGCAACAATATAAAAACCATCACTCTGTGCTAATCTCCAAAACCATCTAACAGATTTCAATGAAACTTTGTAAATATGTACGGTTGGTTACAGCTTAGGATATGATAGTTTTTGGCGATGATAACTGTTAGAATTTGCTCAAAAACCTGAATAATTTTTACTTGTGACTTAAAGGTACTATAAGGCAAGTTAAACATTCTTAAAAAAAAAGGGCTCGAGATTTTGATCAAAGTTGACATTCCGATTATAGCGAAGACGAAAAAAATGGGTCTCGAAATATTATTATTCTCATTATAATCATATATTATAATTCTTAATAAGTTTTATCTGTTACAAAAAGGTTTTGAACTAAATTATTTAGGTAAATAAAAAAAATTAAAAACTAGAAATGACAGTAGAACAAATATTCCGAAGGATGCAAATTGTTCCTTTAGCGTTCCTCTGATTGTACTTCTCCTCTAGGTCAGCTAGTTTAATCTCACACAAAACAATGAGGGCATTCACAAATAATGTAGTAACTACGAAGTCAATATTCAAATAGCTTTCAGAAGGCAAAATTGCACTACAAAGGTGGTCAGTTCTAAACTGTCATATTAATAACAAATGTAAACATATGAAATAAGAAACATTTGTGTTTTGGGTAGCCAATTTTTGTTGTATTTATATGCTGCAGCGTAGACTGGATATGTAATAAGATTGGTAAATGTATCGTTTTGCTTATCGCACTAAAAAAAACATTACCTGATTAAATTGTATTGCTTATTTCATCTTCATCTGGTACTGTATTTTTTCATATTACGCCTCACAATTATCTACCAATGAGCTGACAATTAAGTTGTGTGTGTACACGGTTCGTAGAAAATCTACCAATCTCTTACAATTTACTGTCAGAAGTTGGCGGACAATTTATTTTCAGATAGCTGGCTTCATTGACTTACTATAGACATGGACTGCTAGTAGCCAACTTCACGATGGTTCCAGTTTTAAGCTTTCTTCCTAGTGACAATGCGCGATCAAAAGATGTCACTTAAAAAAAGGAACTAATTTTTGACAACAACCGCTGGGGTTGAATTGTCAAAAATTAGTTCCTTTTATTAAGTGACATCTTTTGATCGCGCATTTTCGTTAGAGAGAACCTTAAAAGTGGAATTTGAGGATTTGTATGATGAAAATAAGCGACTAGCAGTCCATACATAGTAAGTCAATGGCTGGCTTAGTACCTACCAATTAATTGTAAGAGATTGGTAGATTTTGTACCAACCGTGTACACACACACAACTAATTGTCAGTTTTCGTTGGTTATTGAAACTGCTTCATTTGAACCTTAGCTGCAAATTGTCTGACAAAGATGCTAAAAAACGTACCTATTACAATTTCTTCATTGTCAGAAACTTCAGACAACGATAAAAATTGTGTGTGTACACGATTATCAATTACCATTCAATATTATGTCTTATAATTAATTGTCAGATACATTTTCTGACAGTTAGTTATAAGACTACAGGCATTGTAAGTATGCTTTTCACTGACACATCTGACAATATTTTAAGATCTACCAATCGTGTACACTCTTAGCTTATACTACGTTTTCACCAATAGTAAATCCGGGATTTAAGTGGATTTACCATAAATCTTCTTTAAATCTCGAAGATTTACCATACAAATTGATTTCGTAAATCTAGTAGATTAGAAATAAATTTCTAATAAATCTTCATAGGATCAATCGGTCGAATTCCGAACTGACCTAACATCCATACCGTGCTAAGCTATCTCGATGATTTTTGATCGTTTGGCACAAATGAAACTTTCTTTCTCTCGCTTCTACTTTACAAGAAAAATTGAAACAACTTTAGCATTTTGATAGATGCTGTCAAAGTTAATCTTCTTATTAATCTTTCAGTGCGGTGAAAACACCACATAAATCTCTTGCCTTAAATCTCAGATTATCTTTTGGTGAAAACGTAGTATTAGGCTTACTTAATAAATTAATAAATTGCTTCTGAACACAACTCACGTAATGAGCGGTGGAATAAGCTAATACTGGTTCGTAGGACGTTTAAGGCCGTTTTAGTAGATATCTTATGTCATTTTGAGATGACATCTTGTGAAATTTACAAAAAGGAGTGTAAGCAATTTTTTTTTTCGTTTCTTACTAAGACAAAAAGGATAGATATTTTGCATTAACAAATTATTTATATTTTCGAAACGCTCTAACAGTTGTACGGAACGCAATGCGGTTGGTACATTCATTTATTGGATTTGAACTTTATACAATCCAATTTTAAATGTGTCCAATTTCCAATATGCATACAATGATAATAAAATGAATAATAATGGAAATCAGCTGGGGTTTGCTGGGGTTTTGGTGGTGCATAATAACCAGAGTTTTAGATTGGTGACTTTTTTCCCAGTATATTTGACATAAAGAAGGCGTACCTAATACGGCTAAGAAAATATATATTAAATAAGGATTTGTTTAACGTGGCGTAAACCCGAAGTAAATGCTTCGGCTCGGTTTAACTATTCCGAGGCTGAACCCAGTATTAGTGAAAAATAATAAATAAGGCTGAGACAATTTAATGTCATTTTCAACAAAATTAAGAGTTGACCGTGAGATTATTTGGTAAACTTAAAACTGTTATACCACATAACAAGTCTTCTAACACTCTCAAATTTCGAAAATGACCACTAAGTGGAACAGCATTACCTTTTCGCCTACGATTATAAGCGAGACAACTAGCATAGCAAATACCGGCAAGAGAAGTACTTTTTTTAAAACCACGTCAAACAAACGTGCAAAAACGAGAAAGACATGGGCAAAATGAAAACTTTGCAAATCGTTCGCCATGCCATTCGCGCATTTCTTCTCTTTGCGTTCTGTCAATGTGTACTTGCTTTTGCATGATAATTAAGAAAATACATAAATTAACCAATAAAATATAATAAATTTGATATTTTGTTACCGAAAGCGTTAAATGAAAATCCATAAGTTTAATTAAAAGAGATAAAAAAGTGGTTTATCTATGAATTGTACATTTTTTTCGTTTCGAAGAAATTAAAAAATTGTGATCCTATCACAAAGCGTGTGGTGAGAATTTGTGGAAATACATTTTTTGTGGGAATCTGTTGTCTGTGTATTCGTGCTCTTCTGCCTTCAGTTGACTCTGGTGGCATTATCTGACGACATCCGGGTGCGAAAGAGACAGCGTTCTAGAACGTTACTGGTTGTCGTCGCCGCTTTTGTGGTGAACTCGAACAAAATTTTCACAAATCCATAAAACTAAAAGGAAAAACGAAGAAATCATTCTCCCGCTCGTGGAATATATTTTCGAGGACGACGACGGCGAAACAATGGGAGCCTATTTATCCGAACCAAAAGTGGACAAGATCTCCACGGATGAAATGAGTGACTTCCTCTCGGTTGGCGCTAGCTCCATGCAAGGATGGCGGAACAGTCAAGAGGTGGTTAATTTAAGTGCATCTGTGCGTTTTCTTGATATCATTTTTTTTCAATCCAGGATGCCCACAACTCTATTCTTAGCTTTGACAAGAACACATCATTCTTTGCGGTGTATGATGGGCATGGTGGTGCAGAAGTCGCAGCGTATTGCGCCGACAAACTGCCGACCTTCCTGAAGAATCTCGAAGCCTATAAGAACGGCGATTTTGATCTGGCTTTGAAGAATGCTTTTCTCGGCTTCGATGCAACCCTGTTAGAAGACGAAGTCATTCAGATCCTCAAGATCTTAGCTGGAGAACGGAACGTTGATATGGATGACAGTGAAGCGGCCGAAGATGACGACGCTGAGGTCGAGAATCTGGCGGAATTGCGAGAAGAGGGTAATCTGCCCCTTGATGCTGTACTTGAAAAGTATAAAGGCGTCGCAACACCTGCGGTGGCGGTAGCTCCATCAATGCCCAGCATTAAAAAACTTATCGACGGACCAAGTGGTTCTAAGCCACAGTCGCCTTTCTTGCGTGGAAGAAGGCGTCAAGAGAATGGTAACTACCTACAAAATTATTTCCTTCGTAACCTTTCCTATAAATAAAAGTGTAGCCGCCCCTTGTGATGTTATTTATATTATAAACTTTACTTTTACAATTCAAAGATATAAATATAGAAGGTATCTATGCTTTTCAGTAAATAAATTTCTATTTTTGGGGTCTCATTAAAACTTGTGATTAACCAGGAATCTTGTGTCTTTTTTGTAGACGAATCGGCTTCGTGCTCTTCGAAACTCAAGGAGGAAGAAACACCAGAAACCACAACAGTGCAGAATTCCAAAATGGAAACAGATGATGATTCTACAGTTAGCAGCAGCTCTAACCAGGTCAAAGAAAATTCCGAAAAGAAAGTATCCATCACCGCTAACGGATCGACTGTTGCTTGCAGTCCAGATAGCAGTGTGAAGGTAGCTATCAAGGAATCCATTCAAAATGGCAGTGTCTCTTCGGGTAAATCTGTTACTTCGGAAGGGGTCTCCTCTTCTGATGCAGCAGCATCCAACGAGGCCTCACCTGTTGCATCCAGCATTAAGCAACAAAACGGAGAAGTTTCGTCGCCGTCACAAGCTTGTGATGCGGCTCCAGCGACATCTAGCGAAAAATGCCCCGCAATGGCCCTTATTCGTGCTGCAAAGAAAATGGCCAAATCCGGCATCTCCTCCACGGACATGGAGGATGACAGCTCCTGCGATAGCGATGCAGATTTTCAAGGTGAGAACATTTAAATTGCTGCGATAAATCATTATTCTTGAGCATAATACTATTTAAAAACGTTTTTTTTTCTGTAGTAGTTAATTTTTCTTTCGACTCGAAATAGGGAGTATTTTTTAACTAAAATAAGTCTAGGAAGTTTCCTTGTTTTTTGTCGGAGCTGAAAGGGACAACTATTTTTATTATTTTTTCTCAATTTTCGTAGCGGAAGAAAACTCCAGCACCGATGAAGATGCTCGAGGTGTTGGTTTTGGTTCAGATGACGATGACGACGAGGAAGAAGATGAAGACGAAGAGGAGGAAGACGACGAGGACGATGAAGAAGATGCATTAGCAAATGAAAAGTTTTGCGCAAATATGATTGAAGAGCCTGGCAAGGACAGTGGATGCACCGCTGTAGTTGCTTTGCTTCATGGCCGGGATTTATACGTGGCTAATGCTGGAGATTCCCGCTGTGTCGTTTGCCGCAAGGGTAAAGCTATAGAAATGAGCTTAGACCACAAACCAGAAGACGAGTTGGAAAGCAATCGTATTACGAAGGCCGGAGGAAGAGTAACCCTCGATGGGAGAGTAAATGGCGGACTAAATCTATCTCGTGCTATTGGTGACCATGCATACAAGATGGTTTGTATTAATTTTATTTTACTTGGAGAGTTACCAACGAAATTTCTTCCAGAATTCAGAACTTTCGCCCGAGGAACAAATGATCTCAGCTATGCCAGATGTCAAAAAGCTGATCATAGATAAAGACGACGAGTTTATGATTCTCGCTTGTGATGGCATTTGGAATTTTATGTCTAGTGAAGAAGTGGTCCAGTTTGTCCGTGTGAGACTTCAAGAACCAAACAAGAAGGTTTCAAAAGTCTGCGAAGAGGTGAGTTCCATTAAAAAAAAATTAAAAATATTATGTTTTCTACAACTATCACACATATATTTGTATAGCTGTTTGACAAATGTCTTGCCCCAAATACTTTGGGTGATGGAACTGGGTGTGACAATATGACGGCCGTAATTATACGCTTCAAGGAGGATCTTTATAAAATGCCCACAAAACTCAAGGAGGAAGAAACTGAGCCAGTACTTTTGGCCAAACAAATTGCTGAAGCAGATGCAGCCGATGCCAGTCTCCAGCAATCTCTAAAACGTTCTGCCTCTCCATCATCAGCAGAGAACAAAGATGGTGCCGAGAGCTCAAATAAACGCTTGAAGACTGAAGACGAAGCTGCAGCTTCTAATGTGGCAGAATGCGATAGTGGAACATCGTCATCGACATCGTCATCCACTTCATCGGCGGCAACATCATCGACCGCAGCAGCGTCAACCACAAGCTCCACATCTTCAACGACGTAAACAATAGAAAATTCACAAACCAAGAAGATGCATTCATCGCAATGCAACTGGCAGGACGAAAAAAAAAAAAAACATTAAACAAAAAATAAAAACTGTATGTAACTTTGCTAAGCGTAGTTGGTATCTCCGTGTTTCTCATCACTTATATCAACGTTTCCATAAAGTAAACGTTCTTTTTTGTTAATAACATTTAGCAGTTAACATATGTCAAAAAATGTTCCCTTGTGTATTTAATTTTGGTTCTTATCTTTTTTTTGTTGTATGAGTTTTTATGTAATTCCAAACATTATGATGTCTAATCGAAATCATTCCTTTCATTTATGCAAATGCAAAGGTGAATGTTTTACATTTTGTTTTTAAAAGACAGGTTGACATTATTAATCGATAAAAGAGAAACCTTGTAGAAGATATCAATAAATTTAAATACATTATATTTAAATACAAATAATCAAGTGTTGTTTTTATTTCAAAAGGCGAATGGGCAAAATTTCCGCAAATGTTTACCACATGAGACATGGATATCGTCCCTCTTATGCCACAAGAAGAAATGTGCTATAAGGAAAATTCTACGAAATTGAACGCTCTTCTAGATGAGAAGAAAGTCTATCAGCCCTATTATGAGTATCAATTTGATAGTCGATATTTTCTATCAATTAGTTGATAATATGGTATTATGGGTATCATCAACTGGTAGTTTTAGACCAATTGTGAATATCTACATACTTATCAAAAAGTTTATTGTGAATGAGTTTTGTTTATTTTGTTCGACCACGAAAAGGTAAATTCTTTATCGGAAAATATAAGTTGGTCTTATACAAAACTCATCATAACTCCTGAAAAAAACAATTCTATCGAAGTCAAAATTCTTTTTATCTTTGTTCGCTTTTAAAAATCCCGAATAAATTTGTATGTTTACGTTTCAATCAAGAATTTATGGTTGATAAGAAAATTGATGTGTATCTATTTTGTTGATAACCGTAATACCATGTCTATCAAAAAAATCATTCACAGTAATGATAAAATCAAATAAAATTCACAGTGGATAAAAAATGTTGATAGTTGATAGTCATAATACCAACTCATTCAATTCGTTGATATGTATCAAGTATCTAGTTGATAGCTATAATAGGGCTATATAATTACCTAATGAACTAACTTTTATTTTAAAATGTTATGTTTTCATTTTCATCGATATCCACGCACATTATGAATATTGGAAATTTGAAAACAATCACCTCAAAAGAATTTAATTTTCACATTCATGCTTCTGGCATAAGGGGAACGATATGTAGTTGAATTGAATAGCCCGCTATATAAGATGTTATTTTTATTTTTATTACCAAAAAAAAAAATCAAAGGAATTTAAAAGTTACAGTCAAGTTATTTAAAAAAGATTGCATTGGAAGTTGTATTTATCTGCCTACATGCATCCATCTCTTGACATGCCCATATTAAATTCATAAGATAACGGGTCAACACCACAACGCGTATTTTATCTTCAAACAACGAACCAAGTTTTTTGATTAAGCTCAAGTTGAAGAAAGACAGTCAGCCTTATCCCAAATTCCATCATAATCGGAACTTTTACGAATCCCGACAAAAAGCCATCATCAAATCCGTTCGTAACAGGGTATGGGATTTTTCACTACGATGGATTCTGTAATAGTTTGTTTCGGGATTCGTAACATGTTTCCGATTACGATGGAATTCGTGATAGGACTGAGTGTATATAACGAAGAAGACACATTCAGTTAACCCAATTGTTCTTGGATAATCATTTGGAATTCTAGTTCCTCGATAGGTTGGTATACATATTATGTACATATTAAAGTTAATGCAAATAAATTCAATAAAAAACACCGCTTTATTGGTATTTGTTTGTTATACAGATTTTATCTCACTATGTCTATTTTACTAACTGTAACTTTTTTGGCGCCTTAGTAAAATTAGTATTTTTAATCGTTCGTGTTTGACCATTATATGTTCGTATTGCCCATTCTCTTTAGTCCTCAATAAGATCAGTATCAATATTTTCCGGTTAAAGTTTGCGCATCAGTTTACAAAGTTCGCAGTAAAAGGACTTCACAATAAAACACAACAAAACGTTTTTGAATTTACTCAGTCTGCCTCTGTTAAATCAAACTAAACTTGACATTCGCAAAAAAAAGTAGGACACTTCTATAAAACTGAAATACCGTCCGTTTGAGTTCGTAAAAAAGGGTATCATCTTTGATTTTTCTACAAACATTTACATATTTTCATCCGAGCGAAATTCAGAAAGTATAAATAAAGTTTTATGGAAGCCTGCAAATTAAGCAAAACATTAGATAAGCTGTAATAAATAAAAGCTCAACTATAATAGACAGAAGCAAAGATAACATATTCTCAAAAGGCTAACAAAAATTTATTTTCGCAAAAATTACCCTGTATAATTACAATCAATCTTCCAGTTTGAGAAATATAAATAATCTTACTGTTTTCAATAGCCCGATTTGTTTACAGGCAAGATCTTTTATTAATTAAAATTCCCAGAACCATTTTTTGAATTATTGTAATATACAAATGATAAATATTTTATAAAATTTGAGTGGCCAAATCCTTATGTAGCGAGCGATTGAGATTGCAGTTTCTTAATTTTTGTAAGTGAAAGAAACAGACAGAAACTATACGAGTAAGAGCTGAACCCTATTGTAGTATTGTAGTGAATAAGTATTGCGTGCACTTGATCTTAACTTATGGGTAATATATATATATATATATGTAGTTTTTTCCCAGTTCCATATTCTTTAAGTCATGACTTAAAAATGTCCCTATAGTCCTTATGATGGCCCTACATACTCTGATGAATTATTTTGCCACCAGAAAAATTCGTCCCGTGAGCACTTGAAGTTAGCTATGAAACCGGTTTTCTATCCAAATGAGCTGGGCACAGTCCCAATTGAATGAAAATGTCTGCTTATCGGTTTGACTTCTCACTGGCTTTTGCGAAAGTTCCCTTTCTTTGTTTGTTGCAAAAAGAAGGAATGTGAATAATCAATATTTAAAAATAAAACAATAGCCCATTTGAATATAATACTCATACATTTATTACAATAAAAAATAATTTAACAGTTTAAGGTAAATCCGCATTAAACACACATTAAAAGGTTAGGTGTTATCCATAATGCAAATTTTAATACATCAAGTGAAGTGAATAAAAAATAATTAATACCTACAAATAACATAAAAAAAAGAATTGTCCAGATTCAGTCAGTTTGTTTTCTTCTTTCTCCTGGTCAATTGGAGAACTATGTTTTACATCTAAATACAAATAACCAAGTGAAATAGTGTGTTGGAAAAAATAAATAAATTCTAATTTTAAATGTAGGACATTGTGTCGGAATCGGGTGGGGCGCTCAGGAGAGTTAATTTTTATCAAAAGCATTTGAAAAGGGAAATTGGCTTTCGTTGATTCTCTTCAATTATCGTAAATAAACTTTTCTGCTGCAAAACTGCAAACTACATATATTTTTTTAATTGTTTTTTGTTTCTTTGGCAGTAGTTAGCCACCGGTAGTGCAGTTTGTTGGTGGGGCCTTTGCTTCTAGCCCCACCCTTAGTTGATTTGCAAATCATGTTGGATTATTTCGTTTATTCGAGCGTAGACGGGCCAAATGAGTGCGTTCTTCTTCCTCGTCACTTGTATACTGTTGCATACCGGAACCACCAACTCCGCCACGAACTGATGACGTCGCCTGCAATAATTCTTGATCAGGGGCATTGCGATTTTCATACAGCAGTACCTGCAGTGTTTCTTCATAGATGCGGGCTTCAGGGAATTCAACTTTCGTGTGCTTTCGATCTGTGGCATAAACAATCGAGGTACAACAGACTTCAGCCACTTTTTTTCCATGGCCGTAAAATGACCAACAGCAAATTTCGCTCGACCCAATAACGTCCTTGATAAAAAGGATACGAACACTGAAACGCAGAGACAGTTTGTCAAATAGTTCGATATTTTTCAGCAAATTGTCATCGGAAGTGCTTGTGTAGGAATATTTGTTGTTGTGGCGGTTAACCAAGAGTATCACTACTGGCTTCGCCGATGAACTTATCAAGAGCTGTTCTTCTTTTTGCGAAGTTATCAGGGGAATACGACAGATTGGTTTGGGTTCTTGATTGCTCAATAGAGCACGCTCACAGCACATGGCTAAATCGGTTATGCAATAGTACTTTGCTTCGGCTAAGAGTTCGGCAATTTCTTTGTGCGATTCTGGAAGTGGTACCGTTCCGTCTCGAAGATAATTGAGGATTGTTCCGAAATGGGAACCGCATCGGTCAACAAGTATCCAACCTTAAAGAAAAGAAAGTAGTATAAATATTTGATTCAGTTCACAGCTTTACCATACATCCTTATATTGGGAGTACCTTTTTGGTTCATCTTAATGCTGCAAAATTCTGTTTTATAAATAGTGTTATTTTGTTCTTCCCTTTTTAATTTGTCTCGACTTAAAAGCGTTTATTATAACATTAAGACAAATTTAAAAGGCACGAAATCATATGACAGTTTAAAAACCGGCGATAAAACAGAGAGTACTCCAATCGCTAGAGATAAAGCGTTTTTTTTTTAAATATTTTGTGTATATTAATTAGGTGATTTGATCATTTATCGTGAAAAGCTTAAGTATGTAAATTCATAACTGCATTTGATAAGGACTGTATTGGAAGAACTCAAATCTTTATTTATTTGTTTCAACCGAAATGATTTGTAGGTCTTTGATATGCAATGGTTTTGTTAAAAGAATGTTAATTTATATTTTTGTTAAATTTATATTTTTTTTCAGGGGTGTACTGCCTCTTGCGAGAAATTGACAAATTCTCCAAGAGTATCTCTTGTCATGGAAAGTGCTGCTCATTAGCCGTTCGGAATCGGCAGAAAATTGTAGGTCCCCTCCATTCCTGGTAACACGCACACAGGAATGGTTGAGAGTTGTAAGTCACTAGGTCCTGGTTCACTCCGAGTTGTTGGACCACCAAATTTATTTTAATTTATAATATTAAATTTATATTTGCAGTACAGGCCTTATGGGGGAGCTTTGCTGCTGTTTGCACGGCACCTTAACTTAAGAAATTGCCACTGAAATAAGAAACAATCAGAATCACTGAGTTGTATTGAAATTGTTTGTGTAATCTTCTTTGAGCTCATGTACATCCCACTATGACCTATCTGCTCCCCGGGTGAAAGGAGAGAGCAGACTGATCGCCACTTTGCAGCCAACTCTTATTGGCATTGTGTTTTATTAAAGAAAAAAAAAACACTGAATCAGAGTTACCATTGCCCAGTTGGCATTTTCTTAGGTTTTTTCTATGTAACTTTTTAGAGCTTTTTTGATAACAAATATTTCTACTTTAGAGAAAAAGGCGTTGACACGTGATGTTTTTCTGTTTTTATGTTTTAGGTTTTCTTTTATGTATGGAAAAACAGTTAATAATTAAAATGCAGTTATATAATTGTTGGCTTTTGTCTTTTAGAGAGAGATTTTTTTATGAATTATGAAGGTTGACGCTGAATAATGGCAACGTTGTGTCGAACACGTTCAAAAAGTGATTGAGCCAAAGAAGTGGGAAATTGATGTTTTTACTGAAAGTGCAATGGAAAGTTTGATTATAAGCTTGAATGGAGAAAGCAGTAGCAGGAACTACTCGTTGGCACCGGAGTAATGAAGTGATTTGTTTTTATTTAATCAATTTTTTTCTGTGATTTATTTTTTACCTAGAAAGGGATTAGGTTTACTGGGGATACTCTTAAAAAATCGCACCTGTTATCTTACCTCATTGTTTTTGATTATAAAATGTCCATATATTAATAAATAGTTGGCAACTTTATCGGTATTTTTGTGATATTTGTGGCAATTTTAAATGCCCACTACGGTTGTCCTGTAAGAGCTTCAAAATGAAGAAGTGGTCAGACTGAAAGCCAAATATCCTACCTTCCCTGTACTGCAAATATAAATTGAACAGAGTATAACAAAAGTTGGTTTCTTCTTGCCGTCCTTCCGTATGTAAGTTTGTTTTTTTAATGTCTATATATATATATTTGTACATTGCGTTAGAGTTTTTGCTGATTGATGGACTTGCTTCAAACTAAAATTGTATGAAATCGATTTTTTAGCTGACTCAGAACAACTACATCATATATAACGGTTTAAGCTTTTTTTGGAATTTTTGTAAAAAAACGATTTTTATTAAACATTTTACTATAACATTCTTATTTATCATTAAGCATTTATTGTAAAATAAGAACCTTACTTTGACTGTTAATTTTTCACAGAAGTTTAATTTTGTAGTCTGCCCACATCAAACGTATTGCGAAGACTCTATAATCTTTTTTCGGTTAAAGGAAATATCCAAATGTATTTATATTCGGTTATAAATACTGTTGAGAACATTTGGAAATCGTTCGATGGTATTACACGCTACTATAGAACGAGAAATATGACAGCGAGTTATTGTTCATGTGTTCAACGATTTAATTATTTCGAACACTATGACTTCGTACTGTTCAACATTGGTGTGGCAACAGTTTATACAATACAGGTTGGGTTCAGCCCTTATTTTTGCCACCTAAGACGATTCACATCCTATTCCCTAATCAGGCCACTACTATTTTCCGACCGATTCCGAACAGCTAATGAGCAGCTAAATAATGCTAGGTTTTTTACATTATTTCATTGAAGCGCGCTGAGCCCTTAGCTAAGA
Organism: Philhelius festivus; assembly: GCA_963931855.1. NCBI lineage: Eukaryota > Metazoa > Arthropoda > Insecta > Diptera > Syrphidae > Philhelius > Philhelius festivus. Next base: position 259,951,877 of record OZ007554.1, on the reverse strand, counting down.
CGTATCACAACAAAAGCTAGCTGGGAGCACGCTGCATGAGCTTAGAATTAAATGATTAAGCAGATATGAAGTGAAAAAAAGTTGACCTTTGACCGCTCGGATGTATCTGCGCTAAAAAAGAAACAATTTAGTTTTCACATCTATGTGCTTTATTCTGTGAGAAAACAAAAAGTCGTCTATAATTAAACCCGAGAGCTGTGATCATACTCAAATTTTCCAGGTTCTACCAAATCTTAAAATCATTGGCATTACTTTTCAGGTGAAACTTGGTAATTAATACTTAGGAACATATATTATATATTATATATGTATATTTTTTCAATCCGAAGAGTATCATGGAGGATATGGACGCAGATATGAGAGCCTAGTATATCCAAATAGGTACACGAGTATATGAAAAAACCGACTTTTTAATTTAGTATTTTTCAATATAATTTGCTTAAAAAGTTTATTTTGTGAGTTTTACCTATGAGCCACAAACTGTGGGATGAAAAATTTTACTAAAGATAGCTGCGATCCCAATGGATTATTATTATGTCGGTGGTGCGTGTTTACGCTCATTTTACATGGAGCTAGGGCTTAAACGGGTTGAGTGATTAATTTCATCAAATTTGGAATATCTATGAAAATATTCTTTGTAAAATTGTGTTCCAATTCTTAAGAAATCAGTTTAGGTTCTAGCTCAATGTTAGGTGAACGTAAGGAGGCTAATTATTTTATGGAGTTATCCTGTTTCTATCAAACCTATTTTATATTCATATTAGTTCTGAATATCTTGAATAATAATTATTCGATTATCAAATTCACTCTAGTACTAACATATAAATTCTTACCACAATCCTATTCTAATCATTGGTTATAACGCTCCTACGATGCGATGGTCAGAAATCTAGATTCAGAGATATTTTCTTAATAGGTATTCAGCATTGAGAAATTATGTCTACCTTGTTGTAGCCTGGACGTAAAACTCCGGCTCAAGCCTGGATATTTCAATTTCGTAATTTTTTTTTGTTTTTCGTTTGTCTCCCACCCTAATAAGTTCCTATTCTTATAGCATTTCTATTAAATAAATAAGTTTAATTTGAAGTCTAGTAATAAGATACTTTCAGTAATTAGATTGAACTTAAGGACAAAATAATGTTTTTGAGGTCGGTTGAATTTTCACAGCTTTAATTGATAAAAATAGTTAACTCCCAATGAGTCACGGAGTATTGATAAATCATTACAACTATTAAAGTTGCCACCACCCACTTACCCTCTGAATCTGTGAGGACTTCCATACGTCCACTGAACATTGCACTCAGCATGGTGTCATGTTTAGTTAGAGTTCCAATTGTCGTGTAGAATAAACGACCTCCCACATTCAACTTCACATATTGCGAAGGATGACCCTTGAGGAGGGTTTTTTGGTCGCCAGACATATCGCTAGCTATTGGCCCACTGCTGCTGCCCTCAATTTTGTGGCTGTATTTTCAGTAGGGTTCAGCAATTGACTGCTGATGCAATTATCATTCGGTTATTTTGGGTTATATTATATTCGTTCTATGGTTTGTTTGAGGAGTAAATTTTGCATGAAAATTTGTTTAATAATTAAAATTTGGCTTAGGATTTTTAGGTTTTATCTATTCTTAAAAAAAATTTAATTCTCGGACGTAAACGGCGACTGACAGCTGGTAATGATGCTAAGCTTGTCAAACCGTAAAATGTCAAATGTAAAATAAGCGAGCATTAACTAAACATTTTCATGGGTGAAATATAAAAGTCACTACATTTTCGTGTTCTCTTTTTGATTTCAACACTCATATTCTGGATTCCGAGTGAAAGTGAATTGGAAACGAATTTCAATTTCACCTTAAATGAAACAGCATGTTCTGCATTCCGAGGGAGTTCCCAGTTATAGCTTTCCTTGAAATACATCATTGGAACAAATCAGTGGAATGCTGACTTCATCATTAAAAATTGGTTTCAGTAAAAGATCCTGTCATTGGCTGATTACAAGCAATTCTATGCATTTGAGGTTAGAATTGATCATTGAAAGGAAAACTAACATTTGAGAATAGAAAGAGAATCGAACACATTCAGTGGAATGATTGTGTTCCATATTAAAGAAACGAAAATCAGCTGTTCATTGAAATTGATTTCTATCAGTGAAATAATAAAAGTGGATTTAAAAGAAAGTTTAAATCAGAATTTTGTATTTTTTAGAGTAAACAAATTTTACTACTCATTACCTCCGTGTTGGTACCAATTAAAGCCATTGCAGTTTTTTATTCGTCTTAAAAATGGGAATGAAAATTTTCAATGATGCATTTATAACTGGCCCCTTAAACATTTTCATAATTCTCTATTTTATTTTAAGATATTTAAAGGTTTTTAAAAAAGTTGTAAGTAACTTCCTTTTTCTGTTCTTTTAATTTAATTTATGTGTGCAATGAATCCAAATAATTGAAATCCCACTTCTTGACAGCGAATATTTTTCCACGTGTTATGGCTTTATTAGTAAAAGCAAATTGGACCTTATAAGCGAAAAATTCAAGATCTTTGTGCAGAATTCTGCTAGGGCTAGTGTGCGAAATGTTGAGCTGTTGAGATTGAGAACCATGGCAAGTTGATGTTCGTGAATTGAGTCTTACACTCTTTGCTACAGAAGCAAAATTCTTGTCTGTGCGCACCGTACAATGACGGGGACCATATGAGTGTTGTCCACTAGCATACCAGTTGCACGCATTTTGTACAAACTTGTACGCATGCGCGTTAAATTCTTCATTTCGGCCAAAACTTCTTTTAAAAAAACACGCTGTTTGGGCCACACATCACTCACTTTGGAAATAAGTTTTCAATAATTCCCAACTTTATTCAAACGTAAAGCGACTTATTTCGTTTCGCGAAGGTATCAAACTGGCTTTCTGTCAAGATTTCAAGCGGTAAACAGCTGTCGGTGTCAAAATAACCTGATTTAAAAAGAAACCGCTAGGTGGTTCAGCCGTTCGAAGTCGAAAGAAAATTGTACCTAGGTCCCCTAAATTCCTGGCAACAACGCGCATACTCAGATTACTGAGGGCCTTACCAACAATCAAATTAAGAGACGACTTTAATATTTGAGCGAAATGAAGCATTATTTAATGGACATATAACTGACCATATATGCAAAATTTTATTTTTTAGGTTCCGTACAATAAATGGTTCATAATTTAGAATTCACATAAATATTAAGTTCATAACACGTATTGCTAACTTTATAGGGATCTTTATATAATGGTTCATTTTACTCAAATATTAAAGTTGTCAAGTTGTTGATTTGATTGTTGGTAAGGCCCTGAGAGTTGCAAATGACCAGGCCCTCGTTCTCTATTATTTTCAATCTGAAAAAGGAGGTAAAATCTTTTCTATCTACTTAATAAAAGAAAAATCAAGACTAACACCTGAGCCTGATGTTAGTGCGTTGTTTTATAAGTGAATTAGTTTGTTCATTATCAATTGCTTTACTTAAACAGGCTATTATTCGTTAAGGGTGAGTGCGTTTAGTTAAAGTTATTAAATGAGTATGCCTGCTCGAAACCCTTGTTGAAGAATGCCAATCATCTCGTAGAGCGATGGTTTTGAACCAGAGCCAATAAATAAACGTTTGACTTTGAGCAAATTACCTCCAATTAATATCCTTTTGTACTAATACCTCATTACCAGAAGAGGAATCATGCGTATTAGGTACAATAAATTCCCCTCAATTATTTTGAATTTGTCTACCCTTAGCAACCTAAACAAACTTAAAATCAAACAAAAGTTAAAACAGGAAAAAAATGGCAGAAGAATTACAAAAGGCTGGCCTCTACATAGATGACATATATCGTCTTCGTGTCCAAGATCCTAAAATTGCAGCTGAAGCAAATGAACTACGAGAAGAATGCATCGAGTTTGCAACAAGTAAGAAAAATCGAATGCATTTATTCATACTTATATTTACATGATTCTGCCAGCAAAAATATAAAACGTTTTTCGTTTGCTTTCTAGAACTCCAAGATTTCAAACGGTACGCCGAGGAATTTCATAAGATATTCAATGATTTTTCCAAAGATGTAGAGAAAGAACGGATTCGCGCCATAAGTACCCAAAACCTACTGAAAACGATAGCAAAGCAGAGGCAAGCTGAACAACAAATATTTCAGGTACAACGCTTACGAAAACCTGCAAAACTATTTATTCGGAAAATACATATTTTTACAGAGCCAAATCCTTGAAAAATCCGTTGAACTGGAACGCCTAAAAACTGAATACCATCATTTGCAGATGATTGAATCGGAGCAGCAAGAAATAATTAACAATTTTGTTCAGAATCAATAAATGATACAATCAAATTTATTTTTTCGTTGATTGTTAACAGGAGTTCATATGACTTTCGTTTCTTCCTGAGTTTCGAGAACATTGTTCTGTTATACGTATATGCTAGCACATGATTTCTTTTACAGCAGCTACGTTTTTCCTATAACATATAAAACTGCAAAGGGGCAGATTTGTCTTCGAGCAGTTGTATATCTTGAAATTGGTGCAACCTGGGATTCCACAGAGAATCGGTTTTGGGGGATCGGTCGCCACTTGTGGCTTTAGAGGAAACTCGAAATCTGGCGGAAGGGATACTGTCGCAGACTCATAAGTGTTCCGGTAGGTAATAACGGGCTCTTGGGTCTTAACAGCTTTGTTCTTTCCCTGTGAGCGTTGCTTGGTCTCTTGCTTTTTCAGAAGACGTTCCATTGTCTTCTTCTTGTCCTTTTCTCTTTTCTCATCGGCGAGTTGTTTCCGTTTTTGTGACTTGAGAAGAGCTTTTTCTATTGCTTCAGCAGTCATGACCTTCTCTTTGTAGCCAGTCGGCAGGGACATAAGAACCTCTCCGCCTGGACTCGGTTCTTTGTCAGTGCTGCGCTCATACATAGCTCGCTGTCGCGCAGTCATAAGCTTTGGATCTTTGATTTTCTTTAACTCATCATCGACTTCCTCAAGCTTACCCGATTCAATGGCATCGAGCCAACGCTCTTCATCACTGGATGTCCCACTATCTTTCCCTCTTCCTTTACGTTTTTTTCCTGGTGCAACTGATTTCATTGAAGGTGGGGTGACTGATAATTTGCTTGTAATCGGAGCTGCATTTGTTGTTACATTTCTTTGTTTATCTATGTGTTCACGAGGTGCTATTCGGATGGATGTAACCGGAATGTCGGAGGTTACATCGATACATTCTTCATCACTTGGCAGTGATTGGCGGTGACGATGCTTCTTGCGTTTTTTGTGGCGCTTCGGAGAATTTTCTGTTGAAGACAGTAGGCTATCGATATTTTGCTGTAAACTGTGAACATTTATTTTATTTGAGGACATGACTCCGAGTAGATAATTTGAATTAAACGCAAGATTAAATAATTATTTAATAAATAACAATTGCACAAAGTAAAAGAACTTATTTTCTTGTTTGTTTTGAAGTAAAAACTATTCAATTCGCCCAACGCCAACTAGAACTGGAACTGAGAACCGAATTTTATATTGTCAATTTTTGACATTTCGTGCATGGTGAATTGGTGAGGTGACGGGTGACAGCTAATTTATGCCTGTTTGGTAACATGAAATTTTCAAAAGGTATCGGAAAACTGTTTCCTAAAGCCTAGTACGCAGATCGAGACAAGACAAATTTTATCTCTACAATTTTAATCTCTACAAAACGTTTCCAAATCTCGCGCAAAAGTTTGAAGTTGGAGATATGAAATCTAATTTAATGTGTTTTTTAGTGTATCTCTGGAACGGGTTGTCTTACAAAAGTCGTTCATACCTTTTTGGAATCTCCTCTCGGTGCTTTCATAAAGTGCATCAGCACCTTTTACATAAAACCAGTTTTGACAAAAATCACTTTTGGCTGTCAAAATTTGTCCCGCAAAATAATGCTTGTATCATTCTTTTTCCTGGCAAAATTTAGTGGAGACATTTTGTAGAGCAATTCACAATAGTATGAATTTTGCGCGCGAACTGCGTACTGCTCGGAAAAATATCCGAGACAAAATTTGTCCCAGGAAAAAAAAATGTATGGGAGACAAAATTTTTCCCGATCTGCGTACTAGGCTTAAGTCCTTGACAACAAAATGTAAACGTTTTCAGTCTTTCACCAAAAGAAAATCTGGAATTTAGGGCAAGTGAATTTAAATTAAGTCCTTCATTATGAATAGCGAATGGAACTCAAAACCTAGCTAATTCGATAGATTATTATTATATAACGCTAGCGAATTGAAAATTGAAGTACCTTTTTATCGATTGTTATTGTTTATTAGTGGGAAATTGTGTTAATTTAAGAAACGAAAATTTCAATTCAATATTTCAAGAAATAGTTCGAATCACTTTCAGAATCAGAAGCTTGTAATGGAAGTAACTCATTTATGAGCGATTGGGTCAACTAAAAATAACCAAAAAGGTTAACGGGAACAGTTTACAATATAATTGAATTTTTTTGGTCCTACGTCAAAAGAAAAGTCTGGCATTATATTTTTTTTAGTTACAATTTTATAAAGTGTTTTGTTGCTTGGAGTACAAGCAAAAACCATCGATGTTAATAATGGCGCTATTTCTATTTCTTAGTTTGTTGAACTTTTCGACGTTTTAGGTTTTTTTTTCTAATTGCTTTAATACGTTACTAGTTCGAAAATGTTGAAAAATAAGGAAATGTTAGTGTTTTCTAAATATTGAATTTATTTTTTTACAGATAAGTTATGTACAGTTCGAAGAAAAATTTTGATTTTTTAGCTGGAGCAGCGTACCTCTCGGCTAAAATGCTTAACATAATTTTAGCTTGGCTAAATTTTGGAGTGAATTTTGTATGGGAGATAAAATTTAGCGCGATCTGCCTACTAGGCTTAAATCTACGAGATTTAAAGGAGATTTATGAAAAATCCACTTAAATCCCGGATTTACCTTTGGTGAAAACTTGTGGTAAAAGGCAGAAAAAGTCTGCCAGACAAAAATGGTTTCGAACATTTTGGTACCCCATTTATTGAACTTCTTTAGGTAAAGGATAATAATATAAAACAGAAGTAGAAAATTTCTGACAAAAAATGGAAAAACGTGTCCAAGCAGTTATTTTGAAAATGTTTGAACTATAACTATCGGTTATTTTCAACTTTTCAATAACTGCGGTGAAAAAAGTAAATTTAAAGTTACCTCCCTGAGTATAAGACAAGTTGTAATTTTCTGTACAAACTTACATATGTTCTGATATAAATAAAATAAAAGATTCTAAAGTATCAGCCTGTTAATTTTTCTGAACCATTAAATAGTGATATAGAATCAAATTTGAAAAAATGGAGTTCAAGATTATGATTTTTCTCGACGAAGAAAGAGGACACGAACAAAGTGGGTCACGCAATCCCGTGTTTCTGTCTGTACGTCTGTAAGTACCTCAACCTAAATAAACAACCGCTGAGGGATTATTTTCAAACTTAGTAGAAGGATCTTGCTCGTATATTATTCCCAGGAGCAGAAATTGATTTGTTTAGCTCCAAAAATAATAGGCGTATTCATGATTGTAACGAGATAGTTTTCCGCTTTGTAGAAAGATATAACTTTCCGCAGCGTATTTTCATGAACACCCCCTAAGAAATACTTGTGTAAATGTGGGAAATGTTTTGTGAAATGTCAAATTAAAAGTCAAAATCCATACTTTTTTAGTTTACGAGGTTTATTTCTGCACTTTCCGCAGCAAATTTGTGAGATAATTTTATGAGATTTGCACAAACTTTTTCCTATACAAATTTTGACAGCTCGTTTCTGCGGAGATAAAATTATCCGGTTTACGATGGTTTTCCGCGCTTACATGAATAGGTACCTTAATAAAATAATAATTTAAAAAAAAATCAATTTGTTTTATTTTATTACTTACAGAATTTATTTTATTTGTTTAATTTTTTAAAAGAAAAAAATCATTTGAATCTTTTTTTCTAATTACATCATGCATTTTGTAAAATCCAATATTTCACTCCTACTACTTGGTATAATTTAAGATTGATCTGTAAAAAAAAAATCTTCTTTTCCCTTTATTTTATACAAAGAAGAAAGAAATTGTGGAAATAAATTGATTTTATTTTCTACTTAAATACTAAATACAATTTTCTTAAACTAAAGAACATGTGACGTATAATTTTTGCCATTTACGGGTAAGTGCTTAACTAATAAATTAATAAATAATAATCTAATGGCATTTTATAAGCTGTTTTCATAATAAAAGCGAAAAAATATTAAAAATAGAGTTACCATACATACAAACATAAAAACTATACTAACATTTCAAAAATATTACATCAAAAGTTATAAATCAGATATAAAAAGGAATATTAAAAAAAAAATGCAAATGAGAATAGTTTTACAATTTGGCATAATTTACAAGGAAATACTTTTTGAGAAATCCTAATACAGATTTATTGGCGGCAAATGGTTCCCACAACGGGGGAAATTTGGTGGCACAGGTGGTAGGTCTTTTCGTGTCCCAATGTGAATAACAAGATTCATTCCGATCAAAATATGAAACTGAAAATGGCAATGAAATAACCAATATCCCGGGTTGTCAGCACGAAATCGAAGAACTGCATATCCATTATTTGGCACTGCTACTGTGTCTTTTAGAGCTGGTTTAGAGAAATCTCTTTTAAGCATACCTCGTCGATCTAAATCTAGAGCATGCTTCAGGTTTATTTTCTTCACACTCGTATCCGGAGATCGACCCATCCCAACTACATAATATGATGTTCCGTGAAGATGGAAGGGATGGCTTAGGTTTGTTTGTTGGACTTCATCGACTACCACCACCTCGACAATGGCACCAAGTGGAATGTCTATCATGTGGGTGCACATACAGTTTTGAGCACAGTTCGGGGGTCGATTGTCTCCGTTGCAGAAATACTCCGAAGGAATATCGTCAAATTGTGAAAGCATGGGCGATGGCGGAGACATGTAAGATATCTCGTCGATCAACGAAATAAGATGGTCAGCTCCAGGTGCGACTTGAAATTGGACAAAGTTAATCGAATATACTAAGTTTCACTTAATTGGAAATGTTACCAAGGTATTTGTTGTAAGTATTGGCAACAAAAAGCTCACGTGGTGTATATTCGTAAAAACGAAAAGGCAGAAAGATCTTAACATCCGGCCTATCTACCAAAGCTCCCTTATCCACTTGATTTGAGTTTTCCAATTGTGTTACACAAACGGCATCAATACGCTTCCGATCGCATACTGCGTCCAACGGATTCATAACCTAAGACAAAAAACAACAAATGTTCACTTTCGATTCTAGAAAAGAATACTAAGAGAATTTATGACTTTTCGGTAACACTGCGGCTATGAAAAATAAAACCTAGATTTCCTTTATTATGAACTTAAATTATTAACAAAACATAAAAACTTACTCAATTTTGTACCACCACAAAGGTGCTCCATACAAACTATATGTACACATCTTGTGAATAGGGGTTGTGTTTTGCTGTACAGGAAAAATCTTTGCAAACATTTATCGTTAGAAAAAATATATTAATAAGAAAAAAATAAAACCCAACCAAAATAAAAATTATTTTACACAATAACATATTTTTATTTATAATTTTTTTAAAAATAAAGAAATAAAATAAAGCATTTTTTATATATCTCTGAACACTTTTACTTTTTTTTTAATATTATTTACTTTTCTGTTGAACTTAACCCTACCACTCAGGCACATTTGGGAGTGTCTTCGTTACGTTGCATCCTTCTTTTTACACAAATTTCAATGTAAAAATTAAATACAAGAAAAGAACAATAAAGAAAGATTTTTTACAATATAATTATTCTACATAAATATGTGTGGGTAATATGTAAATAATAAGGGCATATATTACAATTAAAATTATCAGAACTGCAAATTCTTGTTGTTCCATAAAATAAAAAGTGTCATTTCAAGAAAGTACTATACATTCATAGGTATTTTGAAATATAGTGCTTTTTAGAACCATTATATACGTGTGTAGAATACTAAATTATTTACTTTTTTACTGTTTGTAAAGCTAAAATAAAAATAAAAATTCTGTACAAAAGCTTAATTTAACTAAACATTGGACGCGAATGATTTTTATTATTAGAACATTTTAAAATCAAGTATAAAAACGTATAAAATATTTTTTTAAGTAAGATTTTTAAATTTAGAAATTAAGATTAACCGAGATTTAAGTTACGTCCAATGTTAGAAGATTCATCTAAGGCAAGACTCTGTTTTTTTCTATTTTTTAATATTTCATTTTACAAAATTTACAAAACAATAATTGGAAGGAAACGTCAGTTTGATTTGGAATGGAAAATTATGAAAAAAAAAACTATGGCCCTTATTGCGAGTGTCGTTTGTTAATCGATCGACGACTTTTGTCGAAAATCGATCATCGAAAAATTAAGATATCTGAAATTATTCTTGTAAAATATACCATAAGCTGTGTTTTTATGCGTGTTTACAACAACATTAAGTTATATAAATAGTTTTGGATACAAATTTTAACGCATCAGATGTTTTTCCACTATCGACTTTTATCGAATCGAACGTTAACGACACTCACAATAAGGCCCTATGTATATGAGGTGAAAAACGTATGTCCATAGTCAGGAAGTTTAGATTTCGTGTGAGTTTACAGTTTTTTTCTATTTAAATGCACAAAACACATACAACTTTTATTTTTATATAGTCTTTTCATATATATGTATGACTGCTGCATATGGCATAAAAAAAAGTTAACCAAAAATTAAGCTAGTGTTTCAGTATAGACTTAAAATTCACCGTTTTGTGTTTTGTATGACAGTCTAAAGCGATTTTGTAGTATGTGGTTTTGGGATAAGAGAGGTGATAGATGGTAGTCTGTGTTTTCTTTTATTTTACAAATAAAGTTAACAATTTAATTAATAGGTATTGGCGGCAAATGGTCACCACATCTCGGAAAACCTGGAGGAACTGGTGGCAAATCGGCGTTTGTACCGACTTGCAGAATTAGATTCATTCCAATAACAATGTGGAACAGGAAATGACAATGGAATAACCAAAATCCTACAGAAAAAAATTAATTAAAAATATATCGAGGGTCATATTTATAACTTCGTGAAATAGTTTACAACTTACCAGGGTTATCAGCTCTAAACCTTAATACTACATAACCGTTGTTGGGCACAGCAATTGTGTCTTTGACTGGTGGTAAGTTATACTGTCGATGCAAAAGACCACGTCTGTCCAAATCTAAGGCATGCTTCAAATTGATCTTCTTTACGTTACTATCAGGTGAACGACCAATACCAATAACATTGAATCCGTAACCGTGCAAATGGAAGGGATGGCTTAAATTAGGTTGTTGAACTAAAAAAATATGAAGGAAATGATGTTCATGTTGTTAATATTTTTAAGTTAGTTAGGTTTGTAAAATGGAACATGTTTATATGTCAAAGTATGATAATTTTATGTCAGAGAAAAGCCTAAAACTAATAACATGTACGAGCAGACCTTTTGGCTGAAATTTTATTAAGAAAAACAAGTTTGTATTTTTGAATCAGTTGCGTTATTTTTTTCCAGTTTTTTAGCAGTTTGAGGGTAGCTTTCCCGATAGTTCTAGCGAGTTGAAATTTCTTGACATGTTGCCACAATGAAGATGCTTTTAAGCATGTATTGATTTCCAGTGCTTCTTTGGTTATAATATCACTGTGGTCAAAATAAATTTTGGAAAATTCTAAATGGTTAAGATAAATATTAGTTTGTCGTAATTATATAAAACTATGATGTATGCCCGTAAAAATGAAAAGAAATATTCCGTATTTGTTGTGCTGCAACGAAAAGGATTCCAGACAAGTTCAAAGACTGTGGGAGCTAAACGCTTAAGTCTGACCAGATTGTTGATATCTTAAGAAGCAATGTGTTTATAGCTTAAGAAAAGTAATGTACATACATACATATTTATACTGCTGTCAACTTCATAAATTGCCTCTTCTCTTTTGTCTTCTTCTTACATCTTTCTCTTTGCTATTATACTTCAACAGACAAGGAAGTCTTTAATAAAGTAATCCATTAATTTAAACTAAATCGTGCGTTTCTTTTAACAGGTTATGGGCCCAGGGTATTTCAAACATCCCATTAAATATCAAGGAGTTGATATTTTGTAAAAATTTCAATCAAGAATATTTTCCTGTTCATTTTTCCATCGAGTCCACAGAACATAACCTGCAACAATGAGCACGAACATACATGGCCGCATCCAACTCTTCAATGGAGAAAATTTTTCTTCTTGGAAACCACAAATGGAAGCAATTCTTCATAAAGCAAGACTTACTGGCTACGTTCATGGAACAATTCCTAGACCGCAGGTTGCAGGCGAGCAGCCAAATTGGGATGACAAAGACATGGATGCAAGGGCGGAGTTGCTGTTGGCGATAGAGCCAAGTATCGTGTCTCTAGTAAAAGACAAACGGCTATCCAAAGAAATTTGGAACTTCCTAGGTGAAACCTACGATCGCAAGGGACCCAGGCAGAAGGCGGAAGAGTTCAGGCATCTCATTAACATGAAGATGGAAGTAAACCAGAGCATGGATGCGTACATCCGTGAATTCAAAACGACCGTCAGCAAACTGCAGGAAATGGACGCAACTCTCGATAAGGATTTATTGGTAGTTGTACTTCTGGATGGACTGTCCGAAGATTACAGAGATGTCCAAGCGGCGTTTGACGCCCAAAGCAAGTACCCGGAGGTCGATGTCGTGTGCACGAGACTTTTAGAGGTAAGTGATCGTAAGAAGGATGTTAATGGACAACAGAGCACAGCATTATACACAAAGGGAAAATACAAACCGAGGAAAACATCGAACAACAACAAAAAAGGTAGTTCTTTTCCATATAACTGCCGCGTGTGTGGCAATAGAGGTCATATGGCTAAAGATTGCTACCAAAATAAAGAAAAGGCAAAAACTGTACAATCAAGTACCACAGAAGGACCAGAATATGGATTCGTTATAACAAAGGAGTCTGCGTTAAGAGTGTCTACTGACGATATCACATGGTGCCTTGATTCTGGAGCGACTTCGCATATGTGCTCGACAAAATCCTTGTTTGAGAAGTTAGAAATGTGGACAAAAGAAGCCTTTGTGACTTTAGCTAATGGTCAGCGTGTTAAAATTGCTGGAATCGGCACGGCGTTACTACCATCCTACCTTAACAATGTCGGAAAAGATATAAAATTGTTTCACACACTTTATATACCCGATTTAAATGAAAATCTCATCTCGGTAAGCAAAGCGGCAGGTAGCGATGTTAAGGTAGTATTCGAAGGCGATAAGGCTAAAATATATAATAAAACTGGAACACTGTTGTTCACAGCTGATAAAAGTCGTGGTTTGTATATAGTCTCAAGAAGTGATAGAGTCCTAGCTACACATGAAAACAACAACTCACTGAACTTGTGGCACCGGAGAATGGGCCACTTAAACATAACCTCACTAAAACAACTTCAGTCAACTGGAATGGTGACTGGTCTACCAAAGAAGTTCAAATCCGATAAAAGCAGTTGTGTTTCATGTATTTGTGCTAAGCAGTGTATAAAACCTTTTAGTGTCAGTGAAAAAAAGAGAACGAAAAGAAAACTCGAATTGGTCCACTCCGATGTGTGTGGTCCCATGCGAACTGCATCGTTGAGCAAAGCAGTATACTTCATAACATTCATCGATGATTATTCCCGAAGAATTTTTGTGTATTTCATGCAAAAGAAAAGCGAAGCTTTAGACAAATTTAAAATATTTAAAGCATACGTGGAAAAGCAAACAGGGCAATCAATCAAATCTCTAAGAACAGATAATGGGACGGAATACACACATTCGAAATTTGATGAATTTTTGGAACAAAATGGAATCGACCATGAGTTTTCTGCCCCTTATACGCCACAACAAAATGGCATAGCAGAGAGGGCCAACCGGACCCTACTAGAAATGGCAAGATGCTTAAAACTGGAGGCAAAACTACCTGACATGTTGTGGGCAGAACTAATTTGTACGGCAGCCTTTATTCGCAATAGATGCCCCACGAAAATGAACGGCGAAGTAACTCCAGAGGAACTTTGGACTGGTAACAAACCGGACGTGTCATCATTCAGATGTATAGGTACAAGGACATATGTACTGGACAAAGGAAGTAATCTCGGTAAGTTCGAATCGAAAAGCAATGAACATGTAGTTGTTGGATATAGCAGTGAACATGGTACATATCGGCTCTGGAAACCTGGAACCCGTATAGTCATCAGGAGTAGAGATGTACGATTCGTGGAAGAGGAGTCCAACCATACTGATGATGGTGAAGGAGTTCTACCAAACTACTATGTTTTCGATTTTAAACAACCCAAAAGTCAAGTTCCGGATATTAAGGACCTAAAACAACAACCATCTGATGAAGCGAATCAGGAAGTACACTTGGCGAAATCACCTAAGGCGGAAGCTGAAAATACTGATCCAGAAACTACAGCACAAATACCAAATGATGAAGAGGAAGTCTACAACGTTGGAGCTGACCCTGTAAACGTTAAACAGCTGGAAAGCAATGAACATCAGGAAGAGTGGTACAGTGCCATGAAAGAGGAATACGAATCGCTTATCCGAAATGGAACCTGGGTGTTGGTGGACAGGCCAAATAATCGACAAGTAATTAAATCTAAATGGGTTTTTAAAACTAAATATTTTGCAGACGGTACAGTAGAGCGAAGAAAAGCCAGGCTGGTGGCCAAAGGATTCGACCAGATTCATGGGATCGACTATACTGACACGTATTCCCCGGTAGCCAACATCCACTCTATTCGGCTCACATTAGCAATTGCAGCAGAACACAATCTGAAGTTATACCACCTTGACGTTTCTGCAGCATATTTGAATGGCGATCTGGATACCGTCATCTTTATGGAGCAGCCGGAAGTTTTCAACCACGATGCTGCAAACAAGGTGTGTATGTTAAAAAAGGCAATATACGGTCTTAAACAGTCCGGCCGCCAATGGAACTTTAAGTTGGATAAGACTTTAAAGAACCTCGCATTTAACCAGTCATCATATGATAAATGTATATATCATAAAATTATTAAGAAAACGATCACGATTATCACTGTTTATGTTGATGATCTTCTTTTGGCAACTAACAACACCGAAGAATACTCATTGATTTATGTCGCACTATCAAAGGAGTTTGATATCCGTGATTTGGGTGAACCAAAATTGTGTGTGGGCCTTGAAATCATGAGAAACAACGGAGAAATTAACATAAGGCAGATGGGATACATCAACAGTCTAATACGGTCATACAATTTAAGTGAAGCAAAACCATTTCGCTTACCATCACAAGTGAAACTCATCATTGAAAAGGAACCGACCATAAAAGGTGAAAGTGAAAAAGTGGATATAACAGCATATCGACAACTAGTGGGACGATTGCTTTACCTATCCAATTTCAGCAGACCAGACATCTCGTACATTGTGAATGTTCTTTCTCAACGCGTTGAAGATCCTAGGCGTCAACATTGGAACACAGCAGTTAACGTCATAAGATACTTAATCGGCACCAAGACTGCAACAATAGTGTACAGAAACACAAATCAACAAATCCAAGCGTATTCAGATTCTAATTGGGCTGCAGATACAAATGATAGAAAATCTCAATCAGGCTTCGTGTTTCTTTATGCTGGCGGAGCGGTCCACTGGGGATCTCGAAAACAGAAAATAGTGGCCACATCTAGTACGGAAGCCGAATACATCACACTGTCATCGGTGGCAAAGGATGTGGCATATTTTCGTAACATCTTACTCGAGCTTCAACTACACATCGGACATGTTGATATGTTTTGTGACAACCAAAGTGCAAAACATATCGCAACGGATCAGTCAAACCAAGGTAGAACGAAACATATTGACGTGCGCTACCATTTTATTCGAGATGCAGTAGCAAAGAAAACCATCAAAATCAATTTCCTGAAGTCTGAAGATATGAAAGCTGATGCGTTTACAAAGCAGTTACCATTGATACAACATTTTAAACATTTCAAGGAGATGGGTATGGTTTTCGAAAAGTAGAGTAATTTTTAATTTTGTTTAATTTCGTTAAATGAATTATAAGATTTTTCTTTTTGAAGTTTAAACGTAACTTTAAGTAATAAGTAAAGTTTTGAATTCGTATTATAAGATGTAAATGCTCTTCTTTGACAATTATGAATTTGAGTAGGGGTGTTGATATCTTAAGAAGCAATGTGTTTATAGCTTAAGAAAAGTAATGTACATACATACATATTTATACTGCTGTCAACTTCATAAATTGCCTCTTCTCTTTTGTCTTCTTCTTACATCTTTCTCTTTGCTATTATACTTCAACAGACAAGGAAGTCTTTAATAAAGTAATCCATTAATTTAAACTAAATCGTGCGTTTCTTTTAACACAGATCTTATGAATAAATATACAGAAAACGGATTTCAACTGACAAACTTTAAATACGAAGAGTCAAACACAGCAATTTAAACATTAATAAATTTGTGGCCAACAGCGGGCCAGTTTCCTTTGGCAACATTTAAAACTCAATTACTAGCTGCCGGCACTTTGTTGGTTGTCCAATAAAACAAAGTTTCGGAAAAACGTTTACCATTCATTGCAGTTCCTGTCTTGCACAATTTAACAATAAATACTTCCTTCAAAAAAAATGAAGCTTACACGGCTACATTTTCATTAATTTCCTATAATGTGAATGTCTACTAATTATATTAATATCACTGCAAGAGGAACTCAATAATAGTAAACACCATTAATTCTGAATGTGTAGGCCGGAGCGAATAAATGTAGGTATATGCTTTATAGCCGTCATAGCGACCCGCCCTCACATCGTTTAACAATTTATTTTTATTAGCTGAAAATTTAAAGCTCACTTACCTTCATCAACCACAACAACTTCAACGACAGCATTCAGAGGAATATCGATTTTGTGGGTGCACATGCAATTTGCTTCACAGTCCGCTGGTCGATTGTCTCCGTTACAAAATTGCTCAGGGTTAATGTCATCAAACTGTGATGTAAGGGGCGCTGGAGCCGACAAATAAGAGATCTCATCGATCAACGAGATAACATGATCTCCAGTTGGGGCAACTAAAGACAGAAGTTTAATAAGCTTATGGAATAAAAAATCAGACAGTTAGAGTTCCAAATTACCCAAAAACCTATTGTAGGTGTTAGGCTGGAACAATTCCTCGGGAGTGTACAGATAAAATCGGAATGGCAGAAAGATTTTTACATCTGGTTTTGGATCCAAGATTCCCCGGTCGATTTCTTGGGCATTCTTAAGTTGACTAACACAAACAGCATCGTCGCGTACTCGATTACATTGAGCGTCCAATGGATTCATTACCTTTACGGGTTGTTAGTTTGGTTCGGATATTTTTTTAGGGGTGGTGGATATTTTGTTTAGTTTTTGGGGCCATTTTACCGGGTTGATATACATATATTGTATTTTATGTACACACATACACAAATTTATATAATATATTCGAGTAAATATATTTTGTTTAGTGTTGTGTCAATTTACATTGTGTTTTTGTATACAATAGATCCGTTATTTTTTTTTATTTTGGAAAAAGAGAAAAAAATAGTTTGTATTAATTTACAAGTGGAGTTATAATAAATAACATAACAACAATAATAATATGTACTTAAATATATAATATTTTACATAAAGTTTTGTACGTGTGCTAATACATTAAATTTCAATATACTTAATATTTTGTATTCATTTTTAGGAAAATCAAACAAGTATGTATATGAAACAGTAATTAACTTAATATCTTTTTCTATACTTTAGAAATTTTATTAACGACACTGATCTTGTCAAGGGTATTGCCTCAAATTAGAATCAACTACAAAAGATGTTCTTTGGGCGTACGAATCTTGCATCTGAGCAAAATTCATATTTTTTTTGTGAAATTTTCGAAAATCTATTGAAAATCCTCAATACAAATACAAATAAAAGAATTTATAAGGTATTGGAACCTTTCAACCGCACAAACACTTTTAGATTTTTGTACATGTTTAGAAATATGTTTATAATTTAATAGTACTAGAATATAAGTCTTTAATTATGACCGTCTTTGTCCTTATACCATAATGAATTTTTCTCATTATATATACAAGTCTACACTTTAAAAATCTCCGATAACTCTATTTCTTACAAGGTTAATAAGCTTAGGATCATCTAAGATCTAAGTAGAGGTGCCAATTTAAATTTGATATCATTTTTGAACTTTCAGCATTCTAATGCCATTCAGATGATCTTTGGTAAATAAAACCTAGTATTTTTTATACGACACTCGCACACATATCGCTGATTGGGTGTTGGAAATTAATGAAGGGGATCACTATTTTTTACGTTTGGAGTCCCAAAAAGAAACAAAACAGTTGAACAAGGGCCAAAAACTCAATGCTAAGTAATAGTGGAACAACCACTTTACCCAAAAATCAGTTGCAGTATAATGTGCGTTCTTTGAGCTGGGAATACTCTTGGAGATCTAGTACCCCTCATTTCTGGTTTCAGTTCTTAGTAGGTAAAAATCTATCACAAACTATTATAAATTGACGTTTTGGTACAGTTTGTGCGTTTTAAAGCGCTTGTTAGTTTGACATAAAGGCGTCAAAGTTTGCCCACAAAAGAAAATTAATATCTCTGAGTGCGTGTTTGTCCATATTATAAGAAAGTGTTTCTGCCAACCTACATCATCAGTGCAGACCCCAAGTGGGTTTAAACTGTTTAATTGAATGCAATGAATGGTAGGATCATTTCTACACTCAACTCCTAGAACAGGTCAAAGAAAGTTAATTCAAATTCAATTTCTTGACTTATTTTTTTTTTGAGTCGATTAATATTTAAAATATGTTAAGGTGTGAGAAAAAACATTTAAGGAAAAACAAATTGAACTTTATATATTTATAAATATATAACATAGATGTTCAAAGAAGTCTGAAGAAGATGGAAGAGTGCAAGTAAACCCCACTCAAAAGTCACTTACAAGGAAGTCACAGTGCGGTTATATGAGTAAAACAAAATATATTCAAATACCTATTTTTTGCTATATTCATAATAATAGCCCTATAAATATAAACACTATGTCAACATCAATTCAATTATGGATCCGCCATCTACAAATATTTACAGACAATCACGAACTCGCCATAATACTCTTAAAATAAAAGCAATAGCAATAGGTGCATAAATTAAATAATAAAAATGCGATACAAAATTATTACAAATAATAATAAAACAACTATACACCAAAATAACAGTCATACCATGTTACTCCATTTGGAACAACAACAACGACAACATAAATACGTTATTTACAGCTTCATTCTTTCTGTCCGTGGATGGAGTAGAGTAACTTACCACATTATTATTTTTTTTTTTCAGATAGAAAATTTCAAAGTCACATTTTAAATGTTTATTGAAATCGCTCTGATTCGTCCAATGACTGTAGCTCCTGCAGAGAGCTCACCCACGGAAAGTAAAAAAAACTAAATAAAAATAGCAAACAGTACTCACCACACCCTGTGGAATACCAACATCATAAGTTGGTGCCGCTGACGCAGGTTGATATGGACCTCGGGCATACCTCAGAATACCCAATTGTTGCACTCGACGTATACCGCACTCGCCTAAGCCTCTCAGTTGAATCCAATAAGCTCCGACGGGTTGATCGGCCGTGATAACGAAATCGTAACGTTCACCTATAATATGGGATTAAAGTATCTTAAAGGTTTGTATATATATTTTAAACGAGATCAATTGAAGTATCTATAACCAATGCCCCTCGTTCTACGGAATGAAACCCTATAGTCATGAGGCATCTATAGAGAACAAAGCCAGTCTGAGATTTGAGTGTATGAATTTCCGTTCTCACCCATGTGTGACTTTTCCAACACAGAACGTAAATATATGTGGTGTAGTTCCCTGCAACAGCAGAAGGGGGCGCTGAAAACTTTGTGCGAGCATAATTGATTTTAACGTTGGATCGCGTAATTGAGATCGATAGATCGATTTTGTATCGTTTCTGTTATTTTTTATAAAAAAAAAATGCAAGTTTTTTCCTTATTTCTTATGCTAAGAAAATGCAACCAACGCAACATAATATTTTTTCCTCGTTTATGTAATGATATCACGATTTTATTTCATTCAGTGGGAGATGAGTTTCTTTGTTGTTGTCCCGATATTTTATAGCAAAGATGTTTGAAGATGACCATTTTTTTATAAGATAAATAATTTTGTTTTTAATAAGAGTTCGGTTTCATTTGGATATACGAGTATAAAGTGTCATGTACAAAATGTGTGTATGCATATTTGTGCAGAAGATACTTGAAATAAGTCAGATCTATAATAAGAGACCAGAAGAGTTGCGCACCTAGTGATATAAATAATAAAGACATTTGCAGTCTCAGTCGGTTCATAAGGCCAGGCGCACATATTCAATTTTTAGTTTCGCAACTGTTTAGTTGCTAAAATGAAACATATGGGCTTATATGGGACACCGCACACTTAAAGCAACTCGATTCGAGCAACTAAAAAGTTTGTGCTTTGACACAAACTAAACGATTGCCTAAAATTAATTCGCAACAGTTGAGCTGTTTTCTATAAGCGCAAGAGAGAAAAGAGTGTGAGCGTGAGTAAAGAGTTGCCAGTGCGCGGTACTCTATCAACTGGTGACTAAACTATTTGATTTCGATCACAGTTGCCTGTGCGCGGCTAGCCTAAGGAGCTCCAAATGGGTCCACAAGTAGCGAGAAAATCTCTAGATTCATGTAATATTACAATGGACCAACTTTGGCCTAAGTGTGGAAGCTGTGACGGTGGCAGCAATTCAACCTTAACTAACCTAATAAGAGTCCAATTTTTGTGACTAAAGTAGTGTTAGAAAAAAAATGCATTCTATCACCGGTCTTTTTGCCGAAGAATTTTTTTCGGAAGGCTTTTGACGTCTCGTACTCGAACCGAGTACGTTTATTTGCTATATTTTTGGTTATTTAAAGTAACGAAACACATTTTTTTTTTATATCTGAAATTACTATCTACCCTTCAAAATTCATTTTGAATCTTTCAGTTAAAAAACTCTTTTTCATATGTTTTGAATTAATATTAGATACATCAGTAAAAAAATTGCACATACAATTTGTTCGAAAACTTGTAAGCCCTTCTTCGGAAGCGGTTTTGAACAAAATTAATTATTTTCTTTTTCTCAGGCATTGCAAGCAATCAGGTATTTCCGCTGCTTTCATTGGATATACATATTTTTTAAGAAAAAACCAAGCAATGTGTTTCCTATTGAATTTGTATTTTATCATTATTTCCCTTTATTTTAGAGAAACTATATGAGGAGAAACTTATGAGTTGTGGACAAAAATTCGTGTGTTCGATAATTTAGTACAGTCAAAACTAACTACTCAAAAACTATTGCGAAAAGAAAGTTTCAACATGATTTTTGAAATGAAAAATTAGTACTTTTTGGATTCCATAATGAGGTTTTATGGAAATAGAAAAGTTCATCAAATCTACCGAATATAAACATTTTTTTCTATTTTGGGTTAGAATTTAATCCCATCTAATAGAGTAAATTTAAAATCGCCTTCGAGCTTGGGGAATAAACAAAATTCGGTAAACTCTAGTTTGGTTTCTCGGCAAAGAACAAAGTTAAATTTTGTTGACATGTTTAATTTGTACATAGCTTAAGTGAAAACGAAAATTAAAACAGTTGGAAACTCACTCACAGCCTATGTCGAAATATGTACTTTTAACGAATATCGAACAAGATATTAACAACCATATTAGCTGTAAAAACACTGGCTTCGTTCAGAATTTTATCCAAAATATGGGTTAAAACAATCAAAGCCAGGTGAAGGTAAATACCTTCAATCGTTAAATGAATTTGTAACCCAAGACGAGGGGGGCATGTTTTGCCCAAAGCTGGAAATGTTGTTGAACTAGTCCAGGCCATACTAATTTACTGACCAAACATACTGCTAGGGTGGCCATTGCTTAAACTTATAATTATTGAAATGAGACGTTTGGATACACCAAGGATTAAATACAAAACAAGGTAATATTCGCTGCTAATAGCCTAATTGACCTATCAACCTCCAATCAAAGTCGCGATTTTTTTTTTTGCTTGCAGTTTTCAAAGTGATCTTATTTCACTGAAGTGATAACCCATCAACAAATTGAGCGAGCAATCGAATTGTTTAAGCGACTTGTTCAGTGTGTGTAATTATAACCTTAATTGTTTCTGATCTCTCTTAGAGCATACCTATACAATTAATTAATTTGACCTAAGGTTTATATACACTTTTGCACCCCACTGCTATGAGTTTCACTATTTATACGGTATTTGTTTCATCGTGACTTTACTTATTGTCTTATGAGTGAATCAGAGAAAGGCTATTATTATTGGAACGTTAAATATGCTAAAATTATAAAATGTATCAATGACAAAATAATGGATACGAAAATCATGATTCATATACACAAAATAAGTTGTTTTATGTGACCATTTACAACGATCACTTAAGAATTTTGGCCTTGAATAGATAAAAAGAACTTAACCTAATTTCAATCTATAGACACTCATTATTTCTAAATGTTTTTTTTTGGCTGCTTCTTTTTTATTGAAGAACACAATGTCCCCTCTACCGAAGCGATTCTACTACTTACCAGAGAATGAAATAATTGTGTTAACCACAACTGGCTGCACTGGTTCACCATCTGTGGATATTACCGTCATGCCGTGTCCTTCAATTGTCACTTGAGCGGGGCAAACTGAGGCAAATGCATTTATCATACGGAAACGATAACGACGACCCGGAGTAATTGTAAATATTTCCAATGGCGTGTTAGTCATGAATCCGGTATTTGGATCACGGAATTGCCCCTTTCCGTTTATGAGTAACGATTCGGGGTCTTGTCCAGTATTGACTGCTAAACGACCTGGATATCTTTCTGCTGCATCTTCGTGCAACCAATCGCTTATTAGTACTAGATGTGTGGTTAAATCAAAATCGTACAAATGTGAATTTGGATCGCGAGAAGGTGGCTGACGCACAACAATACTTCCATAGAGTCCATCGAGTTTCTGAAGACCAGTATGTGCATGCCAAAAGTGTGTTCCAGCATTGCCGGTCCATTGGTATCTAGGTTTGAGTAATAATATTTATGAAGTAAGTCATCGTAAAAAATAGCCAGAAAATAATTTACCTAAATGTGTTTCCTTGCTGAATTGGGCACTGTGTCACAAATGGTACTCCATCGTAGTACTGAGAGCCGCGTTGCCAAATACCATGCCAGTGGAGTGTCACCTCCATTCCTTCCATGTGATTTTCTACATCGATTACGACTTTGTCATTTTCACAAACTTGAATACTTGGTCCCGGGATCATACGGTTGGCTGTGAGAATTCCACGTTCAACTCCATCAGCAAGCACACATTGGCAATGACTCCAGACTGTGTTTGTTGCATTTGGTGTACACAATTGACAGGCTCTGTGAAGACAGACAATGGAATATTTTATTCAAGTATGTGTATGACATTCAAGCAAAATGAAAGGGTTTGGTTGAAAAAAAATATGTTAGTCCCAGCAAATATGGCAGTAGGGCTGGGCTTAGCTGTCTTAATTTTTTAAAGGTTTTGTATACACATCATTACCTCACAATAATTTAAAGAAAAACAGAGAAAATAATATAAAAATTCAAAATCAAAATGAATACAGGGTGCGTTGTATTTTCTAGGTTAATTTTATTTGGCAACAAACAGAAATTGCTGAAATTACAACATAAATCTGCGAAGTTTGTAGGCAAAATGTGCTTAAAAGAGCTCGCCTACTTAATCGATATAATATTCCTTAGATACTGCTAAATACCATATGATCAACCAATAAACAATAAATTATAAAATTGTATTTCATTTAAAAGTTATTGAAAAAAACAACGACCTGGAACATGAAACGCACCCTGTATCAAGTTTTATAAAAACTTCTTTGAACAATAAAAAGGAAAGTTTATTAAAAAAACGCAAATGTCAAAAAGAGTAAGTAAGTAAGATGCCAAATCCAGATTTTAATTTCTATTAATGAGAATGTAGTACCCCTTGGCATAATGGTTAGCGCGTTGGACTGTCATGCAAAAGGTCTTGAGTTCGATTCTCAGTCGCAGCAAGAAAGTTTTTTCAGGGGTGTACTGCCTCTTGCGAGGAATTGACAAATTCTCCAAGAGTATCTCTTATTATGAAAAGTGCTGCTCATGAACCGTTCGGAATCGGCAGAAAATTGTAGGTCCCCTCCGTTCCTGGTAAAACACGCACGCAGGAATGGTTGAGAGTTGTAAGTCACTAGGTCCTGGTTCACCCCGAGCTGTTGCACCACCAAATTTAATTTACTTATTTATAATAAGAATTTCGAATGGAAATATGAATTATAAAGGCCAAAAGTTTAGAAAAGAAACGCATACAATTGTAAAGTCTGTACTACTATATGGTTGTAGTACAAGTAAAGGAATATATTCATCGGTTTAAGAAAAAAATAACTATAACAGATATTGTTGCATATAATAGAATTGATATTTTCCTTACACTTTATAAAATTGTTTTGAAAAGATGGTGGCCCCAATGAAATGACTATGACTACAGCTGAGTGGAATGATATTTTCAAAAATCTTTGTTGAATATTTTCATTTTGATTTTTTGCATAACTTTACTCAAATGAAGTTTCAAAAAGCCCAGAATAGATTCGGTAAATATGATTTGAGATTATCTCAATTATCTGCCACTTGCGATGAAGAGACAATTCCTGCAGGGGTATATCTTGATTAAAAAGTAGTTATTATCTTAGCGGTTTGGACTCAACACGATCTCCTTAATTCCTAATACAGGAATGTTGAGTAATAAGTCCCTTTAGGCTAAGGTTCTCTAAGAACCAACAACTTACCATATATGTAAGTTCAGTAATTCACCATGTATAACTGCTAAATTCTACATTTAGTTAAGTACTACACCTTTGTAGCATGCCATTCGCATACATAATTACCTACTTAGAGATGTACCCCTTTAATTTATTATTTTATTTAAAATTCATAATTATTTCTTTTGTATTTATTTGTAATATAATTTCAAACATATTTATGCAATCTAAGGACGCGGTGTGTTAGTTAGTATCTTAAATGGTTATCTGCAAAATAAAACATATTTGAACGCCCAACTATCGATTTACTCTTGCACCCTTTGGCAAGAAACTCTTTAGATTGAGTACAAAAGAGAATTGAGGCTATTGGAAAGTCTTAAGCTCAAAATTGTTTTTAAGTCTACTTTATTTGAAAAACTAAAAGTCCCAAGGGAATGCTTAAAGCCATAAGAAAATCATATTGTTTAATAAAAGCCGGTATAGTGCGTGAAAGTCATGTCAAGTTTAATCTTCTTTTTTACTGACGATCAACTTGCTCTCCGTCCCGACTTTTTGTCTCCTATTCTCAGACAAACCATTAAAGTTGCAACCACAAAAGTTCAACAACCTTAAAAAAGTGTATAAAAAAACGTAATCATCTTTGTGAAAATGACACTGCATCACACCTGATTTAACTACACTACAGTTGGAACTCTAATGGCGGCGACCGATGCGCGGCGCGGGTGTTGTGACAGGCAAATTGCTTGTGATCTTTGGATTGCTTTCTGTTCGTTCCCTTTTCTTTTGCGACAGCTTATGTCCAGAGCAGCTGCCGCCACATTGCCTCCGCTTTGATTCTCAATGAAATGGAAAACTGTGAGAAAGTGAACAGAAAAGCTGGATTATAGAAAATAAAATTTAAAGGCATAAAAGAGGCACATGGAGTATCGAGCCGCTGACGCCGATTTATTATTATTATGCAAACAGAGCACGAAGTGGAAAATGAGAATCGCAGCTCAAGTTATGAGATATGAGGTAATGAGTAGGCCAGAAGCTCTCCTCGACGCTGCCGCAGGCCTAAGCAAGTAAAGGAAGTTGTAGTCTTGTATGAATGAAGTTATTGTAGCACTATGAAACGCTGGTGTTTACTTAGGAAGGGCTTAGGGCTATCAATTTCGTTTTGACTGTACAAAGTTTGCGTTCCATTGATTTCCGTACTAATAGCACTAGCGTGCAGTTGAGTATCCAAAATCTTTTTGAGTAAGATGATTTTACTTTAAGACACGATCATACTCAGGAACACATCACTTGCAAATATTTACAGTGAAATCTCCTTAACGGAACGGTAAAGACCGCCAAATATATTTACGTTTGAATGTTTGTTGGTAAAATAAAATGCACGAATTAATCGCAATCACTTGCTCTTACATAAGTACAAGTGCTTAAGTATTCAAAAATTGTATATATAAAAACATTAATAAGAGTCAATTGTTCAAATCCATAAAAATTACTAAAATAGTTACATATTAAAAAATAATATGTAAGCAAAATTTAAACAATCGTTTGAGAAGTTTTATTAATAAATTAATGAAAACTATAAAAGCATAATTTAAAAAAAAGCAATATACCTAAATTAAAAAGTAGTAAATTAAGAAAAAATAAAAATAATTATTCATATATCAACGAAATTTCCTCAAAATATTTTTAAAAAATATTATGTGTGTTAACTTTTGTTATTTAATTAAATATATTTAAGGAAATAATTAAAAAAAAAACAAGTGTTAACCCGTTTTCTAGATATCGAATTGATTTTTTTTCCTTTTTTTTTTGAAAAATCCAAAAAATATATTTTCTATATTCCTATACGTATAGGTACATATAAATTTTGATCCAAATGGGTTGAGCCGTTTTCAAGGTATGTATATACATTTTTCAAAACGGCTATATGGCATTTGACGGTAGCTTGGAGCTAAACAAAAATTTCAATCCTCAAGGTAATCACCCTTAAAACAGCTTCGTCGAATTTGGCTTTAAGTTAAGGGACATACATGCAGACAGACGGAATTGCGGTAACCCTTTTTTTTGATATTGCCTATCATCGTAATGTCAACTTTGTTAAAAATCTTGAGTTCGTCGCAAGTTAAAATGAAGAGCACTTTAAGAATTCATTACGATCCAAAGTGGTTGTGCATTTGTTCATGCTAGGACTTGAGTATATGGCAATTTTATCACTTATAGTACCCATTGGTTTAATGAATGCGTTGGCCTCCTCGTTGGGAGGACTGGATATCAAATTCTGGTCAGAGACGAATCCCTCAAGAGTATTTCTTGTCATCGACAAATTTAATATATGTGGGTCTACCACTCTAGATAAGGTCATTGAGTTCACCCGTTTGCAGTTCCTTATGTTATGACAATAGTTTCAGAAGCCTGTTACAAAATAGCCGGCTCTAATGTGGATTCTAGGTACAAAATCTCCAAAAACTCCAAAATAAGTTCTTGGGATTCAGTTGCAGCCCAGTTCAACTGAAAATTGAGTGAAACAAACTAAAAAAAATGTTTTCACTGCTTTATGGAATGGGAGATTCGACTGTGGATGAAACATGAGTTATTTATTTGTTGAAAATGCTTTGCCCTGTTATGTTCATTAATGCTTATTTTTTTTTATAAATTTACTTACAAATATGTGTGTTCCTTTATTTGCAAAGAATACCTTCTTCACTCCAGGCTTAACGTATTTATCGTTTTTTTTTTACAAAAACAAAAAGTTTAAGGAAGAAGAAATTGAAACTCTTTTTTGCATTCCAATAAGTTTTCTCAGAAAAAAAAGAAAATCTATACAAGTTTAATGTCTTGAAATTCGGATTTCGAAAATAGTTTTTGACGTAAAGTTCATATTAAGTTAGGTATACAAAATAACGATGGTTCCCCTTGACATAATGGATAGTGCGTTGGACTGTCATGCAGAAAGTTCGATTCTCACCCGCTTGGAAATTTTGAAAATTCATGACCGTCCATAAAATAAAGCGTAAAAGTATCATATGTTCATTTAATTAGTTTTTAATAATCAGTCAACAAGATAAATTAGGTATAGTTTTTCCACTAAAGTTTAAATCTACGACGACGGACGATAGTTCTTAAAACGTTCACTTCACTTTTTCTTTTGCCAAAACCTCAAACAAAAACAGGTAAAATAGAAATCTATACAAATGAGAAGTTCATTTTTAATAATTATTTCAGTGAAAATGTTCGTTCTTGTCGTTTCTCATTCGATTCAATGGGAAATAAGATTCAACTGATCTTAAATTTATCAAATTCTTCTCACTTAATTTTAGAATTTAGAAGATTTTAGGCTTTTTATGATTTCATATCACACGTTCGTTGCAAATATTTATTAAAAAGCGTATTTTTATAGTTTAGTTCGGTTCTTAAAAAGGGGATTGTTTTATGTTAATTATGGTTCTCTCCAATAATTTTCGCTTATTAAAACGAAGACTATTAAAATTCTATGATCTAAGTGTGTATATCATTTTTAAAACCTACTCTTTCAGCATTCAACCAAAATAATCAGAAGATGATTTTTTTCAAAACCGTCATTTTAAATAACTAAATTTTAAATCAAGATAAAAATATAGTTTTCGCACTTCAAAAAATATCAACATAAATCTGTTAATGTCATTGTTTTTTTTTTATTTTAAGTCAAGGTCCTAAGAAAATTTCCCCTGACTTATATAGTTATAGAATACGATTTTATTTTTATTTTGACTCTAACCAAAATTATCTTAATAAAATCGACTGCCAATGACTGTAATATTTTTTTTTTAAATTTCTTCTATTTACTTCAATTATTTATCATTAATAGAAAATATAAATACACTCACGCTCCAAGTACTGTATAGTATTCCAATGTGAAATGGTAATAACAAATTCTCGGGGGTTCACCTTCTCGGCAAGCACGAGCACACTCATCTGGCGCCGAAAGGGATGGATTTCTTCTCAGTTCTGCCGTTGCACTTGTTGCATAATCTAAATGTCTAAATGGTGACTTAGGATTTGGATTAACGGCTATTGCCGCCGTTGAACCGAATCGTCCACCGGTTAAGCTTTGCCTTGAATTCAGCGCTCCACCAACACTTGGAGCAACATAAGCTGTATTGCCAATCTTGCTACCACTGCCAAGACTATTACTCGTCAATGGTCGCGGTATACTACTACCTCCTAATGAGGGATGTGTCTGCACGAGACCATGTGTCGCTGAAAAGAATGGCGAGTCTAATACTGATGATGAAGACGACGATGGTGTTACCACGTGAGTTTGCCAGTATGAGCCCGACGATGATTGATCTGCAAGAAATAATAAATAAATAAATTACTAGTTTTGTATCTACATTGAAGGCGATAAAGTTCCTGAAATGACACACAACTAGTTATAGTAAATATTATTATAGAATTGCGGACAGCCGACGACGCGTCGCGTCGTGAGATATGCAAATTTATGTCGAATATTAATGGATTTATATTTTATAAAACAATTGCAGACCTAGATTTTCTCTTAATGGAAAATGTCCGCCCATTTGCTTCTATTGTTTGCTAATAGAGGTGGTATTGATTTATCGTTCCGGATATGCATTGTAAATACTTTAATATTTGGAATTTATGCTTAACAATTGGTTTTTGAAATAGGTAGAAAAGAATTGGTTATTTCGAAATACTTTTCTTGAAATTGAAAGTCATTATTTGATAATTAGTTATACTGATTTTATTAAATTTAGTTTTTAATCTTTTTGGATTTTGGAACTTGTTGACGAATGTCGACTAATTTTTATACTCAACAATTTATTATTGTTGAAATATTTAATTCACATTCTCAAGTTTTTAATATTTCATTTTGGTGATTCCTTATTTTAAAAATGTTTAGAAAGTTATGTTATGTAAAATTTTTCAGAAATTAAGATTTTGAAAGAAAAAAAGTAGTTTACTGAAGAATCAATATAAGATATACAATTTAACAAACTTGTTTGAGAATTCATTCTTCAGAAAATAAACCATATTGCAATATTGAACTAGGGATTCTATCAGTGTTAATTCCCGAACGAAATTGGCAGATTTAAAAAGTTTTCTACAAGTCCACCTCAACGTTTTCACTCATTTTTAACTGCCAATAATTCTTAAAAAACTTAACTAAAAGGTATATGTATTTCAAATCAAGTATACATATTGAATATCCAACAATGACTTGCCAAATCCAACGAAGAAGGTTAAGCCCACTATAAGCCCATGCACTTCTCCACAACCTACTACACTAAGTCAATTTCATTTTCTGTAATATGAAGATACCATTAATTTAGACTTTTTTTTTAACTTGTAAATTGGTATCGAAATATTTAATGTTCTGAGCAATTTATATATGTATAATGCTTAAACGAGCTTAAAACGACCTCACAATAAAATTTAAATATTTAATTTTGACTACAAAAAATACAAGCCTAAAAAATAGTAGTAAAATTGTTGTTTAGAAAATCTAACTTTTATTACTTTTTGAAATTTTGTAAATGGCAATTTTAATTAAAATTCGGAGTGCAACAACTCGTAGAGAACCAGGGCTCAAAGACTTGAATGAAAAATAATGGGGTTTAAGTGCACTGAACCTATATAGACAGAGTTGCAAAGAAATGCAATCTTTTGTGAATGCTATCTTTAAAAATCCTTCATTGAATTCAATTGAAAGATTGCATTCATAGACTTCATTTAAAGACTTCCACTTACTGCAGTTATTGCAGTTACTACTCTTTTCACATAAAAATTATTGCAATTATTTTTTTTAACATTCATTCATTACACAGCAATGATGCACTCTTTGCATTCTTTTGCATTCTTTGCATTCATTTGCAGTTTTCGTTCATTTGTAGTCTCTGTATTCTTTTGCATTCATTTGAATCCTTTGCATTCTTTGATTTGAATAATTTCAAGGCTGCAAGAATTTAAAAATGCATGAAGTCTCAGAGGATTGAAATCAATTGGTTGCAGTGTAGTGAATGGTAGTAAAAGTGATTGCAATCATGGTGATTGCATTTTTTAAGTCTAAATCTCAAAGTGAATTCAATGAATGCAATCTATACTTGAAGTAAATAAAGATTGCATTCATAAAAGATTGCATTCACTTACAACTCTCGTGTTGTACAGTGGGTTGCCAAAATAATAGGGACAGTCATGAATTTTAAGAAAATTGTATGTTTCCGTATCAAATTATTGAAAATCGTATGTTTATTTTGACAAATAGATATTTATTATAAATATTAGTTATTATTACATACAAAAAAGTAGTTAAATAGTTTTTTTAATTAATAATCTTGAAAAATAGTTCGAAATCAAAAGGAACTAAGAAAATTACAAAAAACTCAATATATTCTAACGTTGCCTTTTGCGTCAATAACTGTTTGCATACATATCGGTATGCTATCAATGCACTTTTAAGCGCATTCTTTAACTGCAGGGCAGTGGTACAAGAGCTCTATTAGTTTTTCTAAAGCGTTATTGTCGTTGAAATATTTTCTTTGGCAATTTCTATTTTAGTGATCTCCCACAGGTTTTCTATGGGGTTCATGTCAGGGGAATTGCCTGGCCAGGATAAAACTGGTATGTTTTGGCCATTTAGATATTTCGTTGCACTCTTAGCTAATTGGCACGGGGCGAAGTCATGCCTGAAAAGATATGGTTCGCTGTTAGAGCACCATTCTCTTAACTGCTTAACTGGGGTATGAGACAAGTTCGCAGAATGTTCTTATATTGGTCCTGTCTTATGGTACCCTGGACAATTTGGAGACGTCCAACACCTCTTGTGCTGATGACTGACCACTCCATAACTTTAACATGATTTTTTACTCTTTCTGCGATGCAATCAGGATGGCACTTCTCATTGGGACGCGCGCCACCGAACGAAACTGCTCTTTTCAGCCAAAATTTCGAGCCCAAGACAAACGTTTTTTTTTTTACCATTTTACCATTTACCGTGGTTTCTTAACAGGACTACGACCCAGAAGTTTTATTCGGTTAATAACAGACTTAGAAACACCCGTAATAGTAGCTAATTCTCTTTGGGAGTGACTCGAATGTGGTAAAAATGTTTTTATTTCGGTTTTTCTTTTCTTGGAGTGATATCCAATCCTCGACGCAATCTGGTTCGAAAAAATGCGCAAAATCATTAAAAAAAATTCTTGTGTTTTTAAGAAAAGCTTTGTTTTAAACAAAATAAATTACATTACTAACGTTTCAATTAAAACAAAGTTCCAACAATATCCACAAACAACTATCAGAAAAAACACCTTGCAGAATAATGCTGGTTTTTCCTCGAATAAAACCGTGTATTCCCCGAATAAGACCATATTGAATATCTGCCGTCAACTAAAAATATAACCGTCAAACACGTAGCCTGTGAAAAAACAATTACCACCTTCACTCAGAACCAAACAAATGCTCAAAAGAAAGCTAAAACATGAAAATTAATAAAAAATTAAGGTGTCCCTATTAATTTGCCAACCCACTCTATATTTATTGTGCCTCTGTATACCATTCATATGAGCGTGTTATCTTCAGGATGCTAAAGATGACAAATATTTTTCCAAAACAAATGAAATTCATAGAAGATCGCATATGCGCTAGAGTCACTTTAGAAGAATAATTTTTGTTTTAGGTGGTAGTCGTTTAATTTTGAACTCCGGGGTTGATAGTTCAACTTACTTAGTATTACACCAAGTGGTATTACAACTTAAACAATAATAACAATCCGTTTCTTTTCTAAAAGTTTTATCTTTTAAACGAGACGACATTTAATGTCTTAATTTGAAAGTGAACATTCTTAACGTGTTTTTTTATTTTATAAATATATGATTTTATTTCTTACAACTTGAAAACACTTTTTTTTATTTATTTATTTAAATGCATTTCGGCAGCTCTTCCTTTTAATACTCGTATTCAATATTAAAATTCAATCAATATTTTTTTTAAGGATGACAATGACATTGGAGAAAAAAAAATATGTCTGGAATGGAACCAATTTTTTCGGGATCACTACAAGGTCAAGTGGTAGGATATTTAAAAAAAATCGAATTTTCCAGCCAGTGCAGCGATATGCAATGCAATTTGAGGTCGTTACTTTACATACCCTTGAGTGTTGAAGATAAATAAAAAATAAAATGCCAGGAAGTCACGATAAAAACAGTACTGAATCCGCGTTGTTAGTACAACATGTAATCGATTTTTAATCCAGCAGTTTTTTTTTGTAAATCGTAAATCGCTTTCTCTATTTTGAAAAAATTACTATCAACTAAACCTGAAGACATGTTTATTTTTTTTATTAAATTCCAGTACTGCAGTTGGCTTTCATGCAAATTGCACTAGTTTACAATATGATAGGGTGTGTCGAGCTTGTGTTTATTTATTATAATACCAGTTAATCACATAATTTGCGATTTATGCACAGTAAATAAAAAAGTATTCATTACTAAAATTTACGAAAGGAATTTATTTTAAATTAGTCATCTGAAGTAGTTTATTTCTAGTTTCTCGCAACTATCTATATAAACTGGAAAAGTGGGCTCTACTCCAAGAAATTTGTATGGTCATTCGTCAAAGACATTAACTCGCACTTAAGGATTAAGAAAGAAAAAAACCAATGCAGACTAATTTTCACTATTTACGCCATCCACTAGCGGCGAAAAGAATAATTGATTTCTTGGCTAAACTTACGAGTGTAAATGTATAATACTCAGGTTGAAAGTGAAAGCCTTTCAACAACACAACTAGTCCGAAAAAGAAAAGTGCCCAACACCCTTATTACGCGAAAAGAAATCAATCACCTCTTTACCGTTTATAACGTAGTCATTTGTAAAAAATTTGTAAAAAAAAAAAACAAAATATTAAATCACCGTCGAAGCAGTATGCAATTAAATGCAATAAAATCACTCTAATAACCCATTTAAGGTGTAATAATTTATGTTCAGTTGAGCATACACGTACGCTGTATCTTTGGCCGGAGGAACTCTGCCGTCCGGTAATTCATTGTTTTTTCTTTCTCCTATTTATAGCTCTAGGAAAACAGATGGGGAATAGTTTCACTAAAACTAGTAACCTACGTTCCGACATACAATGGTGGTCTGCTATTTTCTTTCGAGATGTAACTATGAATTTGTGTCGTTTACAATGAACATCGATGTAGGTACATAAAAATGATATTAATTCCGAAAATGTTGATTGGTTAATAAATTGGCTTTGTAAGTTGGCGGTGCTAAGCACGAGCCAGAAAGCAAGTCGTTGAACTGCATGTAATTATGTTTGTTCTTTTTAAATACTCTAAAAATGAAAGGGAACATTTGTTTTAATGTTAAAAAATAATAACATATAAATGTACGTAAATGGAAGGAAGCCGAATATGGTAAGAAGGGCTATTAAAAAAATGATAATAGAAGAATCCAGCAGTGCTTTAAATACCTGTTAACAATTTTTCTTGAGAAAATATGAAGTATATGTGTGGATTAGGATTTTTTACTTTTAAACATGTAGGTCATATTGTTGTTATTATTCTTCCTCTGTTAAATTGTATCTTTTGTTTTTTTTTTTGTGTCCAAATTATACGGTTTTAACGAGAGCGAAAGTAAAAGCCTTAATGATTGAAAGTTATCTCGGGAAAAAATTTTCAATTTGCTTGAATAAAATATTTTAAATTTTAAGCATTTTAATAATATTGAAAAGAGAATTTTTGAAATATGGAAAATTATGGTCGTAAATCGCGTGAGTTTTGAAAATTTTAGTGAAACACGAATTCCATTTGTAAATGCACATCACCGTTTAACGTAATTTAATTCATATAAACTATGATTTGAAATCAGTAGACTGTGAAGTTTATTGCCATAAAAATGAATTATTATTCAGAAAAACTTTTACTTTGCACAATGATTTGGTCACGCATCTGTCAATATGTAAAAAAGCTATTGCTTTTAACTACCTCACTTATTACGCGTTGGTAAAATACAGAATTATAAACAAAAGTTAAGCTTTCGATCTAAAGTTTGACTACGCAGCGGATATACAATGTACATAAGTACATAAATGTTTTCTGATAAGTGATAATAGTAGGAGGGTTTAAAAAAAAAAAACTTTATAGTCAGGTCAGATTTTAATTGTAAATCATAGTCATAAAGTCTTATTTAGATTTTGTTCGAGAATATTTATTAAATTAAGAAAAACTGAATATACTGGGTCCATAATTTTCAAATAATATTAATTCCACGTTCTGAATTTTCAATGAACTTTATTTGAACGGGTAGACATTTGCATTGCATATGGAAGACAGTTGTCTATTATGTTTATGAAGCTTGCATAGCAAGTACAGTTAGGTACAATACATCAAAATAATTAATATTTAGTTTAGTCTTTTGAAAACCCAAACTAATCAATGTCTATTATGTTACTTATAAGGTTGGAGCTGTTACGCGGAAAATTCAAATTTAACAACAAATATTTAATTTTAACCAGGGTTGCAAAAGCTTAAGTCACTTTTTAGCTTAAGCTTGGCTTTAATTCACAAGCTAGTGGGTGACTTTTGAATTAAGAAAAATGTAATTCAGCAGCTAGTTATTGACTTGTGAATTAAAAAAATTTAATTCATAAGTTAGTTGGTGACTTGTGAATTAAATAAATTTAAATCATAAGCTTCTAAGTGACTTATGAATTAAAAATCAGACGCTACTAAGTGACTTATATATTAAAAAAATTTAATTTATGAGAAAGTAAGTGAGTTATGAATTAAAAAAAAATAATTCACAACCTACCAAGTGACTTATGAATTAAGAAAATTTAAGTCATGAGCAAGTAAGTGACTTAAGAATTAAAAAAAAATTTAATTCAAAAGTTACCTAGTGAATTATGAATTTAAAAAAATTTAACTCATAAGCTAATGGATAAAGTCTGATTAAAAAATTACTAATTTGAAGATTTATAAGCTAGCGTGATAATTTTATGACACACAAAACCTTGAAAAC
Organism: Philhelius festivus; assembly: GCA_963931855.1. NCBI lineage: Eukaryota > Metazoa > Arthropoda > Insecta > Diptera > Syrphidae > Philhelius > Philhelius festivus. The sequence goes on along the minus strand of OZ007554.1, from coordinate 259,915,865 downwards.
TACTTTGGTTAATAATTAAATAATTATGTAGTCAAAACAAGCTTAATTTACCAACTAGCTTATGACTTAAATTTTTTTTTTAATTCATAAGGCACTTATAGGTAGTGAATTAATTTTTTTTAATTCATAAGTCACTTATAGGTAGTAAATTATTTTTTTTTTTAATTCATAAGTCACTTATAGGTAGTGAATTAATTTTGTTTTAATTCATAAGTCACTTAGTAGCTTGTGAATTAATTTTTAATTTTTAAGTCATTTAGTAGCTCATGAATTAATTTTTTTTAAATCATAAGTCACTAACTAACTTATGAATTAGATTTTTTTTAAATCACAAATCATCTACAGACTTATGACTTATGGTTTTTTTAATTCAAAAATTCGCAACCCTGATTTTAATATTCTTAAAAATGCTTTTACATCAACTAAGAATCAAAAACTTACGATAAATATTTTCGAAAAATATTTGTTTTGCAATCACCTCCTTACATGACATCAATCAAGAATTTCTCAAATACATAAAAAATATTTATCGAATTTAGTTTCAACGGCTTAGAATCTGCCCCCCTTAAGTCTTAAAAATTGTTAGTGTTTACATGTTCATTCCTAGATTTCTAGTCCACCACGGCTTCGCTAGATTTCGCGTATCCAAAAAATCCAATTTTTCATAAATCTAGCTCATTATTTTTTTTTTATAATTTTGCACGCTCTAAAGAGATTATGATTTATGACCAACCTTAAAATATTTGAGCATATAGCGAGTGTTTTTTGGGAAAGTTGGAGAGGATTTAAAAGGAGATACCGATGCATATTGGTTTTAAATGTCTGACTATTATAATTGAAGGGAAATATAGCGTCGGGTATGGCATTCCGCATTCGCGTGGTGCGGCTAACGAAAGAATCTCTGAATTTAATAGTTCGTTCGAAGTTTGGCTCAAGGGTAAACTAATGAACACTCTCGGAAGCGTAAGTATTACGGTTAAATTGGTTAAGAAAAATGCAACTGGTTGTTTCACTAAAAGGTTTTTTTTAATAGTTGTAAAATAATGACAGGCAATAAACATTACGGCGGTAATGGGAGAGAGCAACAAATGTTTTTTTAAAACTTCCATCACCTATTATTCTCAAAGCTCTTTTTTGGATTTTATTCAAGAGACTCAAGTGAGTTATTGGAGCACTTGCTTACATATGGATGGGAATTGTATTCAAGCTTTGGACGAATATAGGCCTTACAGATTACATCCAGATCAGATGGGGTACAAAATTTCTTGAAACGTCAAAGGAAACCTTAACAATTAGCAGCATTTTTAACGACGTCGAATATGTCGTCGTTCTAGAAACACACACGCACATACTGAGAACTGATAGCTGTTCGGTTTCCTCAATGCAAGAGCCGCTCATGGATAGCGGCATGGGGGTGGGTTGCGCTTTAACGACAGAAAACAGCATTGAAGCATTAAATGCAACGCGTTCTATGGTTCCCCATTTGACAGTGTTATCGAGATCAGAATATGATGAGCTTATCATATGTTGCCATTCAAGATCTACACGGAAATAAATATGAGAAGCTATAAGTACGTAATCTCGTCAGCAAAACGATTTTATGGATTAGAAGTTTCAGACTTTGATGAATATCAGAAAGAGAGTCAGAGAAAAAAGCGGAGCCATGTTGCACACCAGAATTTATTTTATGAATTTTAAACTTTAAACTTTAAACTTTAAACCATTCAATACATCTTCTATTAAACGGTTTGAAAGGTAGTTTTTAATGCATCGAAGAAGAGACTCATCAATACCAAATGGCGCATTTTCGATAAAAGAGCTTGATGCCAATCTCTTCAAATGCTATGGAAATATCGAGTACTGTTACTTGAGATATACCATCAGATCACCTGTAGACCTATTGCTAGGAAAGCCATTTTGCCGGTCATTGAAAAGTACTCGATCTTCAAGATATTTCTTGAACTGATTATTTATCAAGCTGGACAAATGCTGTTTTCTATCCACTTGGAAAGAGTACAAAAAAGGGGGGTATTCTTGCAACTGTACGAGTGGGAAAGAAGATTTGTCTCATACAATTTTTAAAGCTCTCAATTACAGGAGATATCATGGCACTATCTGATAGCGAAATAGTATTTCGTACGTTTTTTTTTACAAATTTTGAGACATTGTAGTATTTTTTTGCCGTAATTTTTGGTCATCCAAAAATTTGGTTCTTGGAATATGATCAGTACAGGTCTTTCTAGTTTGTTTGACCTTATTCCTCAGTAGGGTTGGCTTAACAATATCGAAAACTTACTTCTCTGACCCTAATAACCTCTTTAAAGCTGGAATCAAACTATATGAATTCCCGTTAGGTTTGATATTTCTCATTCCGAAAATAATTAAATTTGTAATCATATCTGCACTTCACTCGACGTCACTATCGAAGAAGCATAGTGACCAGTTAGAGTTCCTGAGGAAATCGTTGAGACCATCGCAGTTTGCTTTTTCGTTTTGCCAAACGGTTAGGAATTATTTCACTAGCTGGGTTTTGTTGACATACAAAATTTACAATTTGACAGATGGAGCTCAAACAATATGGCTGTAATCACCTGTCAAGGCTAGAAATCTCTATTGGAGAACAATAAAGCTCCGTATTAGGTAAGGAATAAGGCAAACTAAACGGATTTACTTAAAATACACGTAGTGTACACTATGAAGTAGTAATTCTATAGGGAAAATGGATTAAAAACCTTGATTTAGCTAATCTAGAAAGGCTATTTTGCATATCTTTGTTGTTTTAAAGAAACATTTCAGAAGAGACAAAATAAAATAAAATAAAATAAAACTTTTAATTCCATTTAGTCTGTGTAATTGTATAATCAATTAATGTATTCTTAAGTCTCAATCATACAAAAGCTTAATTTTATTGAAATAATAACAAATTAAGCACTGGTGGTTTTGCATTGGAAAATTACTCTGATAACTCGAGAATTTAATTTGTTGAGTTGTGTTTTTTTTTCCTGTATTTCTCCTTATATTATACAGTTATTAAGGCATTACACAGTTGGGACTAATCCAAATAAATTTTATTTATTAATTTGCTTTAACTTACCAAGTAAGATATGTACATAATCCTCTTAATTTGTATAGTTATACTATTAAATATAAAATGATAGCGACCATAATAACGTTGGAAAAATTTTATTTTGTCTCAAATCTAAAAGCTCCATTATAATCATTCTAATTGCAAGAAAATATATATTTCAACTTTATTTTCTCACAATCTCACACAAATCTGTCCAAAAGAAGGTCAGAAGTCTTGACTCAGCATTTGCATTATTTCACACGATATACTTTTTCAAATGCAACTTATGGCTAAGAATTACCGTCCTCCCACATATGGCAGCACCTACATTTTTTACAACATAACCTGAAGAAAAATACTTTTAACTTAACAATCGCTTTGGCCATATTACTACAATTCTGATTTCTTTGGATCATTAAAACGAAGTCAGTATTATTTCCATTCGGACCATGCAAGGGGGTTTATTGAGTGGAGTTAAGCACTTGCATTAAAGGGTAAGTAAGGTATGATGCTCAAATAAGGCATGCATTATTATCTAACGTAAAAGGGCAACAATAATAAGAACATCCGATATGAAATGAATATCCGGTTGTGCGAGTTCAATTTTGTATACTTCATTTAGAAATATAATCAAAGTTGCAATCTTATTCCATATTGAATGGCCAATGTTTGCTCACCCGAAAGCAGCCTTTTCCTTATACCACCATTCAGTTAGTCGTATTGTAAAGTTTAGTTTAGCATTAGTTAGTTGTTAAGATAAAAATCTAGTGCATTACCCTGAAGCACTTGACTTTTAGGTTTTCAGTTCCCTATTATGGTCCAACTTCTCTACGCTAAAATCAGTGCATTGCCCATTGATCACTTAAAGTGTTCATTTAGCCTCTAGCAGTAGATCTGTAGATAATGGTCCCACATTAGAGGGTGGAACCGAGCGGAGTATGGATTCGTTCCAAATATAAAGTACAAGTCTTTTGATCGCACCCAGTGATTTTGGGTCAATGTGAAAATTTATTCAAGAGAATAACAGCTTACCGTATTTGGTTTCGGAATTGGTTTGCTTAGTTCGGATAATAACGGCAATTAGAAAGATTTGTGGTTTGCAATTTATTTATTATTTCGATATACATATGCATGTATGTATAGAATTTATTACTCCCTCAAGATGTTTGAACGTCTTGACTTAAAATGTGACAGTTTAATTTGTCAAGTTATTTCCTACGTTTATTGGTGTTACAGGTGAGGTAGTAAGGAAAACCTTGGAAGATCTAACTACTTAACAATTTGCTAATTTTTAAACAGTTCACTAACTTTTTCGTAGTTTTAAATACTTGAAAACTAGTAGGTATCGTATTAATAAATTTTTTATAAGATAAACTGACTCTGAACACACCTAAAACAATGAGAGTTAATGCAAAATAGTAAGGAAACACACCTTTTTGAAATTGCTAAATGTGAAAGTGTCATATGAGATTAATATGAAAAAATTCAATTTTAATTATACTAAGGGTATTCATGAAACGAGATAATTTTCCGCTTTGTAGAAAGATATAATTTTCCGAAATATGTTTTCATGAACACCCCCTAAAAAATACTTGCCTAAATGTGGGAAATATTTTGTGAAATGTCAAATTAAAAGTCAGAATCCATATTTATTTAGTTTATCGGGTTTATTTCTTCACTTTTCGCATCAAATTCGTGAGATAATTTAATAAGATTTGCAGAAAGTTTTTCCCATACAAATTTTGACAGACGGTTCTGCAGAGATAAAATTATCTGGTTTCCGAGGTTTATCAGGGTTTTCCGCGTTTATATGAATACCCTTACTATAATAACAAATCAATATTTCTAAAACGAGTTGATGAAGTTCTCTTAAATATGGGGTTCTTAAGTGTTTATGAGTAAATACTAATAATTGCGATGGAAGTTATGAATTCGTAAAAAAATCAAACTCGAGATTTTGATCAACCTTTACATCAATATGACAGGAAATAGGAAACAAATGTTGCTCGCAGTTCTACCTGTCTGTCTTTCTTTCTATTTTTTCGGCTACAGCCTAAGTGATTCGTAGCTAGGGTATTTTTGATTACTCCCCGGAACTTTTTAATATTTTTTAATACCAACAAAACTTATTTTTTTTTAAATTAAAGAAAATATTTTTTTGTTAGATTAAAAAAAACGATGGACGGTAATGTCTATTTAAATGTAAAACAAAATCCAAGAAATTGTTGTTAAGGTACCCATACAACAATTTTTTTAAAAAGGCTATGCAGTTTGAAAATAACATTATTGTTTATCAAAGTTTTCAATAAAATAAATAAAAGTAAAAAAAAGCAATGAAAATCATTCACTCTTTGTTATTAGTGTTCTTTTCGGGTAATTGAGCAAATAGTCCGGTCGATTAAGACATAAAAATAGTGGTCAAATAACAAAAATTCCTGGAAAGCCAAATATTGGTGGAGAGCTGGGGTTTACCATTACAAATAAAGTTTTAAAAATCCCCATCGATCCTATGTGTGCTACAAAAGTTATTCGGGGTCAAAGGTCAAAATTTGAGTTTTTTTGGAGTTACCATTCGTGAGATATCGTGATTCTGAGAGTCACATTATACATGATATGCACATGTAAGCCACGTATATATACATATCAGGCACTTAAGACAAGTATTAATACCTATTTGTGTCTCTTTTATACATATTATACTATCCTGAAAATATTTATTGAAAAGATAGTCAGTCCTTAACTGAATCACCTCTACCCAGGTGGCCTTAAAAAACATCTGGCTATTTTATTGTCCGTAGGACTCGTTCATATACCTGTTTCTATTACTCTTTTAGTGCTAAAGGTTCAGTTCAAGTGAATATACATACGTACTTATTACAAGCGTCTGGCATTTAGGGTATTTGTATTATTCTATAGCTCGAAAAATTTTAGACCATTGATACCTACCTAGTACTTTTTGTTGTTGTATTGTTGTTTTTGTTTTTGACCTCCTTAAGTCCATTGATTCAATTAAATGCCATTTCGAATAATTCCATTTATGTAACAGAATTATTATTTATCCACGAGTAGGTATAATTAGCTTTCAAGATTTCAACAAGTATATGAAAATAAAACAAATAGCTTGCGGGATTCTATTGACTCACAGACTTGTGTCTATTAGGTCAGTAGCTCGGATTAAGAACAAGATAGAAGTAGCTGCTAGTGTTTTGTGACCTCTTTTTCGTGTTATTTTTTCTGCTACTTGGCACAAATGCTACTGACCACTTTCTGACGATCAGTTGAGTGCTGTTGATCCGGTTTAAAAGTGACAGAACAAATTAATTTATTCCCCATTCGATCGTTCTTTAGGCTGGAACAAAAAATAAGATTACTCAAAATAACTGTGTCGTTCGTTGTTGAAGCAGCATTGCCAATAATGGGCCGAGTTTAAAGTTGCGTTAAGCAATTATAATCTAGCATGCTTTAAAAATGGTTTTCTTGCCGACCGACGCAATACACACGAGATATTTTATCTAGAAAGTATTTGAGATTTCATATCTTAACTGCGAAGCATGTTATGCGAGAAGATCAAAGGAAACGATTCAAGGAGGACCTCCTAACCAGACTCTAATCAACGAATAGATGGACGGCTTTACGCAATCTGAGGTTATATACACAACTATATGGTTTACCAAATTTACAACAGGTGCAAATGATGTTGTTGTAGAAAACCAAAAAATAGTACATTCGATGTCTAGTCTCCTCTAAAAGAGGACAAGTTAATTAGATGTTGCTTTGCAGACGTGTTGTCTATTTCCTTATATGGCAGAATTAAGCTCAATTATAATGAAGCTGGTTTGGTCGAAAAAGCTAACTAGTTGTACTTTTAGTGGCCAGTGACATTTTTTTTAGATATGCATAGCACATGTAATATGTATGTTATTTTTTAAAAGTTGTTGTAATAACATCGAAGTGTTTTTTTTCGAATTTGACGTTTGACATGATATATATTTTGATGTTCGCTGGGGGCTTGAAACCAGTCATATTTATTCCACACAAGATTTCTGAGTTGAGTGATCCGTCAATATAGATAGTGAAAGGATACTAATGAGCATCCAATATATATTTTTTTACATTACATAAATGTTTACATGTTGTGAAACAAAATAGCTTTGTGTTTCTAAAAATAGGTATAAGTGAATTTATTAGATATTTTTTAATAATAAAATTTAAATGTGTGGAATTTCTTAATAACAGGTCGTGATAAGTTTTATTGACTTTACACAATTTGCTCTTAAAACCATACTTAGATGCTAGGCTTAGTGGCAATTATAGATTTGAGGTATGGGCGTCTTAAGACTTCGAGGTATAGTATAACATGTTGTTTTTTTTTAGTATAATCAGGTTTGTAGACAGGTTGCATGAAAATCAACTTTGAATAAAAAAGGGTACAGAAAGCTTAGTTTAGTTTAGTTTATGTGGATTAGAATTAGGTACGGTGATAGAAAAGACAATTAGGCATATTGCAATATGGTTATGAACAGGGGCACCCTTATCTATCACAAAATCAAGAGAAAACGTCTTTTTCTTGCATTGTTTTTTTTGTAATAAAAGATATAGTATAGTGTACAAAAAAAAAATAATAATTACTTGGAAGGAAGTTTTTGAGGTTAAAACTCATATTTGTTACTAAAAAATGCATAATTTACATAAAATGTAAAATCTTCCAGAATAAAATATCGGAAACTTTAACCTAATTTTTTGTATTCATTTTTCCGTGATTCGATATTTTTAATTGTGATATATGTATATATGTAGATACATACATACATAGGTCATATAGCAAGTTATGCTTTTTTTAAATCAAAATCAAACTCGACATAACGATGATAGGGAAGACAAAAAACGTGGGACCCCAATTCCTTCTACGTCTCTGTCTGACGGTTCGGCTCATTTTCTTTAAACTTGATAGACACCTACCACTTTAAATTTCTCAAAAACTGTTTTTAATGGTTGAGCAAAAAAATTACAAAAAATGGTTTTCTGGTACCTCAAACAGAACCAGTTTTCTTGTCATTGTCATTTTTGTATGCTAAAATGCTCCTAAAATGTTTTATAGTATTGATTTTTAAATAAAAATTTGTATTTCTTATTTGTACAATTGTAAAAACTTAAAGAATTTTTCTCTTGAAAATGTTTTTAAAAACATTTACATTAAAAACTTATAGGAACCACTACAAGAATTTATAATTGCTGTTTGTGCATTCATTCAAATTTGCATTAAATTAATTAATTTTATTTTTATGAACATTTTTCTCTGATAATATTTATTTTTAAAATTCTAAGTCTATCATAATTAAATTAAAATAATTAAATCCATCTTTGTGCTTATTTGGATCAGTTGAAAAATGAATAAATGAAAAAAAAGCCTTAGCTAAAAATAGATTGAAAAATTTAAAATGAAAAATGTAAAAAGGAACGATAGAAAAAAATTCACATTTTTTGCATAATGAAAAAAAATCATCGTGAATAGCGCAGAACTAGTCAATTAACACAGCCATCTATATACTGTTGCGAACAGAGCTTTATACTCCTACAGCGCCATCTGTTAAGAATTGCATATCTACTTTATGAAGGAACAAACAACTAGAACATTCTAAACAAGAATCTCCATATATGTATTTCCCCTCATTCCAAGCATCTAGAACATTCCCAGACAAGAACCTTCGAGAACAACTAATTTGTTATATAAGGGAGTGTTCACGGTGAGCGGAACAAAGTTGATTTTTGATTATGGAAGTGTGCAAAACTCTGCTTATTGGATTGTGGAAAGTGTAAAACAAGTGTCATTTTAATTTGAATAAAAGTGTTTGAGTTGATTATAAATTGAGATTTATTCTTGTGATTTGGAAAGTAAAAATAAAGAAGAAAGAGAAATAAGTTTTTATTTAACGAACCTAGTAAAAATATTACAATACATACAAGTATCAATTACTGCCCCAATATAGTAGAACAATACCACAAAAATTGCATTCGATTATCGAATAAAGGTCGAAAACCTATCGAAGATTCAATGACTTCAGCTTCTATCGGCAGTATTCCTACTGACGATGTTGTATTTGTTATTCGTGGAAAATCCTACAATACCACAAATAGCTTTCCCAAAAACACGGCTAGTATAAGCGTTGTGAATCACAATCAAAAATGATTTCACCTTAACTCCTTTGTGTTCTTCGACTCGTGACAGGATGTTGCCACTTTACACATCATTTTATCATTTTTCATACCTCCAGACACTAATTTTCATTGTTTTCAGGCAAAATTGTAACACGCACTTCCACCATCACGGTGTAAGGTTAGTACAATAATGGATTGAACTAAACGTGCGGTAAGTCATATCTTGATGAAAATCAACTCAGTTCTTGTTTTTTTTTATCACGTGTTCATTCGGTATTAACCCGGGCAAAGCAAGTACAGCTTCTTATTAACGTGAGTGGAAAATCATTGCCTTTTGCGAAATATTTGAAACCAATGCGACCACAATTCAGTGCCATATTAATTTCTTATTTATATACGCAGATGAAAATCTTTTTTTTTTCTTCGTAAAGTGACGAAAGTCTACAGCCAAAGCAATATGAAAACCATTTGTCGGGGCCGCAACCAAAGTAGTTCATCTCTTCGGAGTTTTATTTTAAAATTTAGTTCAGCAAGCAATCTCTAATACCTAGTTGGTTCACACCCAATTATGATTAAATACGACTTTCTTGGAATTCCAAGCATTTTAAAAAAGGCAGTGAAGTTTTTGAAGGTGAGCTGCATACTCAAGCTCACCATAAATAAGATTCGTTTTATATGACACTAGAGACTTGATGATTCGGTGGCTGATAGTTCTGGCTATTTTGTAAATCTCTATGCTCTGAATAAAGATATAATTTTGCAGTAACATACGGCCAAGTAACTATTACGCAATGCATTTTTGCAAGCTTCGAGTTAAATATTTTCTTAATTATAAAACAACCAATTTAGTATGATGCTCTTCAACAAGGGGTTAGCAGAAAAGTTAAGCATTCACATTTGGTGAGGGTCGGACACTTTAAGATTGATTTAAGAGCTTGGTTAAAAAGGAGATTAATGAAAAGGTACCTACTTTACTAAGTACCTAAAACAAAACCGTTGCGTGTATATGTATCGAGTATCAAAACAAATCATAGGAGCTATCAAGAAAGTTGTTTTTTTTTAAAACTATTTCAACAAAAACCATAAATGTTAAAAAAGAGAGCCAAGTTCTTATATGTACAAAAATCCTGTATGTAACAAGCAGTCGTGAAAGGTAGTAAGATCTAAAAGGAAGACCAAACCTCCGCTACAGGGACCAGGGGTATATGGATCGGGAGCTGGATAAGTAAGTAAGTAAGTGAGACAATGATTTGATCCTCCCCTGATTTTCTGTTATTTGTTTATATTTTTTCAGCTTGAATAAACTGTTAATGTTGATAAATTGTTTAGAATCATTTTGAAATCACAAAAATATAAAATGTAGATACCATTGTAAATTCAATTCGAAATAATTAATGTCTCTACTCTCTGGTGATGGTGCTAATGAAGAAAAAGAAATCGAAAAAAGAAATAATTAAAAGTGGTTTTGTCTATAAATCATCTTCCTAAATAAGTCAAAAGGAATTTTAATTGACACCAAGAAAAAGCACTCTGGTATGTGTAGGTACATTGAGCGAACAAATTAATACGTTAAAATAACACTAAGTGTCATTTAGCAATAACTCCACGAGTATCTGTCAGTCTAAAAAAAAATAATCAACAGATCTGTTTTTGGGTACGACAAATTCTTTTAGGCACACAAATAATTGGAGTCACGATAGTTAAGCCCCTTAACGTTATAAAATCAAGACACTGTCGTTCTCAGATATATCATACCTAAAGAGCTAGGTTAGGTTGATATCTTTTTATGCATGGATATTGCAGCGAATTTTATTAAAAGAGTATTATAAGAAGAACCTTTTTTATTTTAAATGTCAATTAAAGCATGTTATTTATTCATTTCCAACAAACCTCGTGTGATTTTTTTTTACTTGAACTACAACTGAAATTGCACAATGTCTACTCACTCTATGAGCGGTATCTTTGTGAGTAAGTTAAAATGTAATAACCCATTGGGAATATAAAGTATCTTGAAGTTGATATACGGAAACTCAATTTCGATCGTAGAGAATGAGTTCAATAGCATAAATGCGAATGTCTAGGAAGCCAATTATAATTGTTGTGCTTTACGACAGAGGTTTAGTTTTTCATTTTTTATGTCGTCTGAACGTATTAATCCGATTGTTCTCACGGATCAGTGATTTAATGTTTATATTTAAATTATAGTTTATTGTTCGAGTTTATTTTTCAAACATAAACTTTTAAGTTTTTGAAGAAAGAAGAAAATTGAAATGTACACTAAGTCACACCAACTTGTTTTTACATTTAATGATTTTACATATAAAATGAATTTAATTGCAGACGATTTTAAAGAAACAGCTTTTTAAGATGTCTAACAAAAATCCAAGACCTATTAAAGAACGCAGTATGATTTTCGAATAAATATTCAAAAAAAGCTTGCATACCTAGGATTCTAAGTTTGAATAAATTCGAGTCAGCATCTTAGGCTGTAGGTACACAAAAGCAGATATACAGACAAAAAAAATTATTGGACACATGATTGAAATCTCGAGCTTGATTTTCTTACGAATGGAAAATAAAATCCATGACTGGGTCGCACGTAATCATGTCTGTAATTAGGGGAATATAGGGAAAATTCCTTGTTTATTTTGCTAAAACACTTTCTGAAATAGTATGAGGTAAAAAAATAAATGGACCCGCTTTTGAGATATCGAATTTATTTTTTTTTTCAAAAATTAAAAAAATATGTAAAATACGAGTAAATAAAATGATCTATGGAAAGCACTGTCAGTAATTTCATTATTTAATCTTGTTATTAAATTACAAACCGTTAGATAATGCGTAAGAAAAAAAGTTCGAAAACCATTTTTAAAATTTGTATGATGGGTGCTGTTATTTTTAAATAAAATAAAAGAAAATACCATTACCATTAAAAGTTAATTTTAAAGCTAAAAAAGCGACCATTTCGTTTTCAAAAATTATGGTTTCAAAAATGTTTTTTGAAAATCCAATTTTTTTTGAAATTTCAATACTTAATGCCCAATAATAAGAAAATGGCCAATATAATTTGTACCATTCTTTGAGAAAATCGAAATCTTGAGTTAGATTTTTTTACGAATGATGCATACCTTGCCATACAATACCTATAATATCGCAAGCAAGAATTTTACGACTGGCTCCGCACGAACTTGCACTTTTAACCAAAATTAGAAGGCAAACAATATGATGTTATTAATACATATTATCGGATTGTTAGGAAATGTACTATACAATTAATTTCTTTATTGATACAATCATTTATAAAATATACGGAAACAAATAGCTTTTTTAGGTTTTCGCAGTTGTTAGGCATTATTTTATGATTGTTTTTCGGATTAGCTGCCTAAATTGTTGTATCGTTACTCGAATAAAACTTCATTAATCCTTGGGCAGATTAAATAGGTTCTTTATTTAATAGTTTTTAGTATTTCAGTGTTGAATGCTCAAAGGTTATTAACAGACTGACAAAGGTTATTAAGTATTTGACAACTGAGACTTGAGAGAGAGAGAATAATAAATGATACGATATAACAGCTTTTCCCCCCAAGGAAAAATTATTTTTCTTTAACAAATTTGATATTAAATATAATTCATAATAATAAAAAAAAGAAATTTAATATAATTAATTACAATTCCATTGAATCAAAAGGTTGTATATTATATATAATAAATGATTATATGAAGGTAAACGCTATTTCAAATTTCTTTTACATCATTTCGTATCCCCATTTATCCGGTTTTCTTCTAGCTCTGTCTGATCGTCTTAACACTTCCTGATTAATTTCCTTACCTGAACCTCCTGTATCCGCTGCTGGTTCATCAGCTGATTTCGAAACAATTGGCACCTCCGTTAACTCGGTTGCTATACTTGCGGACTTCTGCGGTGTTATTGGTATCTCCTTTGATATATCTGCAGGTTCATCCTCCTCAATGATATAATTTTCCTTGTTGCATATAAAAGGTTCCCTAGCGCTCACCTCCTCTCCAACTCTGCGCATTTGATCAATATGCCTTTTCCAGATTCGGCCATCATCTAACTTCACCATAAAATGTAATTGTCCGGCTATTTCAATGACTTTCCCAAATTTCCATTTAACTGCTGATGAGTAATTTCGTACAGCAACCCGCTCATTTATTGAAAATTTGCTTTTTACGTTCTCATTGAAGTGTTTTCGAACTTCATTGTTTTCGCTCGGCAACATCAAGTCCAGTCGCGATCTTATTTGATGTCCAAACATGAGCATTGCTGGAGATTTGCCAGTAGCTGGATGTATAGCACGTCTGTAAGCGAACAAAATATTTGATAGCTCTTGACTTATTAAGTTTTTGTTACAATTGATTGCTTTTAATTTGTTTTTAAATGTTTGCACATAACGTTCAGCAAGACCATTGGTAGAGGGGTGGTATGGGGCGCCTTGCTTGTGTTTGATGCCATTGTGTTTCAAAAACCTCTGAAAACTTTCTGCCATGAATTGTGATCCCCAATCACTAACGAATATTTCCGGTAACCCAAATGTACTAAAAATGTCCCTACATTTTTGTATTGTTGTTTCTGTCGTTAAGTTTGGAATTACGTGGACTTCCGGCCACTTCGTGAAGGCATCAACTAGAATGAAAAAATAATTACCTCTGAATGGACCCGCGAAATCAGCATGTACACGCTCAAATGGCTTTCCAGGCGTCTCCCAGCAATGTGAGGGATGAATTCGTTTGGCTTCTGGTCGGGTAAGTTGGCAATCTGTACAGTTCATCACCATTTGCTCGATATCACGATCCATGTTTTGCCACCAGCAATATCCTCTGGCTAGTGTTTTCATTTTGGTCATTCCAAAATGGGACGAGTGTAGTTCGGCTAAAACTCTTGGTCTCAATTCTTTTGGTACATACACTCGTATATTTCTCATTAAACAACCTTGTTGCATAGCGAATTCGGTTTGGTTGATCCCAAAACGGTTCTTGGATTCACATTCTCTGCCAAACTGCAATGCCTGTATTAAAATTTTCACTTGATCATCTCTCTCAGTTGCCTTTCTTAACTGATCAACCGTCACAGGTAGTCTGGTTATGGCATCGACTTCAAGTAAGTCAATTTCCTCAATGGCATCGTACTTATCTGCAACAGGTAAACGTGACATTGCATCAGCATTTGCGTTATCTTTAGATTTTTTATATCGAATTTCATAGTCAAATGATTCAAGAAAAATTGCATAATGTTGCATACGTGTAGCTGAGAGTGTTGGTAGTCCTTTATGTGGTGCAAAAATCTGAGTTATTGGCTTGTTGTCGGTGACCAATATGAATCGCCTTGCATATACGAACTGGTAAAATTTTTTTATACCGAAGATGATTGCATACGCTTCTCTGTCCACTTGACTGTATTTTTGCTGGACTTGCGAAAGTGTTTGCGACGCATATTGAATAGGCCGTTCACTATTATCTGGGTAGACATGGCTGAGAACTGCGCCAACTCCGTACGGGCTGGCATCTGTTGCCAGTATTAAAGGAAGCTTCGGATCGTAATGGGCCAATATCACATCTGACTGCATCTGTTTTTTAACAGATTGAAATGATTTTTCACAATTTTCATCCCAATGGAAAACTATCTTTTCCTTTAAAAGATTATTTATAGGGTATAAAATCGTACTCAGCCCCTTAAAAAACCTACCATAGTAATTTATCAGGCCAATGAAAGATCTTACTTCATCTTTATTACTTGGTTGTTTCATGTTTTGGATTGCGTCGATTTTACTTCTCATTTTATGGATTCCATTGCAGTCGATCATATACCCACAGTATTCAATACGATCTACCATGAACTCAGACTTGTCCAAATTTACGCGCATGTTGTAGTGATTTAATCTTCGAAGCACTTCTTCTAAACGGTGTAAATGCACCGAGTCGTTTTCAGCTGTAATTTTAATGTCATCTAAAAATACCTTAACGCCAGGGATATCTCTCAGAATCTGCTCCATATGTCGTTGCCACTTTGCTGGTGCGGATGCAATACCAAACATCATTCTTTTAGGCCGATATAACCCTTTATGAGTGCTTAACGTTAGATAATCGCGATCATCTGGATGTATTTCTAATTGTAAGTAGGCCTTGGACAGATCAATTTTTGTAAATTTTTTCCCCCCCGCCATTGAGGTGAAAAGTTCATCGATTGAAGGTAACGGATATTCATCGATCTTTAAAAACTTATTTACTGTAGCTTTGTAATCACCACAGATTCGAACTTGATTATTTTGCTTGCGAACAGCAACTATCGGTGTAGCCCATTCACACGTCTCCACTGTTTCCAAAATATCGCTTTCCACTAACTTCTCTAGTTCATCTTCAACCGCTTTGATCAGAGGAAATGCCACTCGACGCGCTTTGATGAAAACCGGGGAAACATTTTCTTTCATGTGTAATCGTGCCTGAATTCCTGTGATTTTTCCTGTTGTTTTAGAAAATACTCGAGGATATTTCTTTATTAGTTCGTCAATTACTGGCAAATTATCTTTGCCTTGTTGAATTTGCATTACTGTGCCTAATTGTTTTTCAAAAAGTTTACCCCAATCTATTTTGATCTGTCGAAGCCATTCGCGACCCAGCAGAGGATTTCGTTGTGATCGAACAATGTACATTTTAAGTTTTGCCACCCTAGCCTTTGTTTGGACTTGGACATTAACGTAACCAAAACATTCCAGCTTCTTTCCGCAAAAACTAACTAGATCGGTATCGTTTTTTTGTAATTGCAGTTTGCCAAATTGTTTCTTTGCATCTGCTAAACCAACAACAGTCACAGGTGATCCAGTATCTATTTGAAAAATAAAAGGAATGTCATTAACAATAAGTTCACAACACATTTTGGAACGAAGTGTTACTTGATTTGGGTTGTCGATTTGTAATAGCTCCTCTGATATTTGACAAATTTCTTCAACACGGATGTCCTCCGCATCGGATTCTTCTTCTAACTGATTTGTAGCTGCTCCTTCATTTCGTCTCATCTTAAAACAAGCTCGCTGCAGATGGCCCTTTGTGTTGCAGTATGAGCATGTTAAATTTTTATATATACATTTGTTTGCTAAATGCTGCGTGCTGTTACATCGATAGCAAACCAAATTTCTCGAAGTTGAAGTTTTTATCGGCTTCGCACTTGGTTTATTTTCCCATGTGCTCTTTTTCTTTTTATTATTTTCTTTTACAAAGTTCACATCAGCTGTGAATTCTTTTTCTTTGTGTAACTCCGCGCCACCTTTTTCCGACACTTCGATTGATCTAGCAATGTCTAATGCTGATGATAGTGTAAGTTGTTCTTTTTCTAGAAGTCGATTTTGAATGCGCTGATTTTTAAGACCAAACACAAACTGGTTTCGTAGAGCGGTTTGTAAATACGAACCAAATCTACAACCAGTTGACAAACGCCTAAGTGCATTTAGAAATTCTTCACAAGTTTCTTCGTCCTGCTGTTTTCTTAAATGAAAACGATAGTTTTCTAATATTTCATTCGGAGTTGGATCGAAAAACTCAGATAACGTTTTAATGATTTCATCATATGATTTGGTTGATGGTTTCTCAGGTGCCACTTTATCGCAAAGCACGTTGTATGCTTCACTTCCCATATAGTGAAGGAGCAATTGGACTTTTTTGTGTACAGGATGATCAAAGAGAGCAATTGCAGTTTCAAATCTGTCAACCCATCGATTCCATTTTATATTTTTGTCGAATGGTTCGATACTAAACGGTGTTTGAAGAGACTGTACCACTACTTGTTGTGCTTGTGCCATATTTTTCGTATTTCACTGAGTATTTAATTAATTCGTATGTCAGTATTATAAATATATATGTGTATATATATATATTGTATATATGTGTACATATATATGTTGTATATATGTATGTATATAAATTAAATTAAACAAAGTGTGTATAATTTTTTTTTTTGTGGAATTTAACAAGAACGAATGTTTTTTTTTTTTTTTTAACTTTCTTCGTGAATCTGTTTTATCCCATCCTCGTCGCCACTTGTTGTATCGTTACTCGAATAAAACTTCATTAATCCTTGGGCAGATTAAATAGGTTCTTTATTTAATAGTTTTTAGTATTTCAGTGTTGAATGCTCAAAGGTTATTAACAGACTGACAAAGGTTATTAAGTATTTGACAACTGAGACTTGAGAGAGAGAGAATAATAAATGATACGATATAACATAAATATATTAAATCTTTATTAAGCGAGTGCTATTATATTCTCACCCCGAAAATCAGAAAAGTGTAAAATTCGATTTTTGGTACGCATGGAGTAGCGTTGCGTAGGATGTTCTATATCTTGTTTTTTTTTTTTATAATCTACTCACGCTAAAGGGATTATGATTACCCTTTAAATGTTTCAACACAGCGCAGACGTGAAGTTACGGAAGAGAAAGAAGGATAGGATAGATGTGTGGCACGATATTCTGAGACTGAAGGTGGTTGTCTCAGATTTTTTATCTCCAGGGATGGCGGCTGAACTAAAGCGGAGAAATGCCGTGTCTTATTTCTATGTCCCTTATAATTCGCCTTATTTTATTCGTATTCATCCTTGTTGGGCATACTAGTTTAGCTCAATCACATGTTGTTAGCGTTGTGCCTAAACAACATGTAAAGAATAAACCAGAGATACAGTTGGTTGGGAGCAAACCATACTTACTTCATCACAGGGTGTTCAAAGCGGCAACTGGATCGACCGTGAATTTTTTATGATGGGATCCCAAGCATCATCATTTCATCATCATCGGCTCGACAACCAGGTTCCGGTCCTGGCCTCTTTCAACAAGTCTCTCCACCTATCCCGGTCTCGAGCTGATGCCATCCAGTTGCGCATTGTCTATCACGCTGTCGTCTACCATAGAATGTACCACAAAGAACTTTCCGAGCAGGTTCCTCTTCGCTCATGCGAGCAATCAAGGTAGATTACGTACAATTCATGATTGTACCGTCGTCTCCGGAATCGTCCTTGCTCACATATGTATGTGGCCAACAATTCTCCTTAAGACTTTTCTCTCGTACTCAGCTAAGAGGTCGGAGTGCCTTTTGCTAAGCACCCAGGTCTCGGATCCATATGTGAGTATCTACTGGCAGGACCATGGTCCTGTACAGCAGCAGTTTTGAAGTTATGGTGAGATTTCTGGATTTGAAGAGCTTTGACAGACTATAATAGGCCCTGTTGGATTTCAGAAGCCGCCCGTATTTCTTCTTCTATATTGTTATCGGCTGCTACTATTGACCCAAGGTATTTAAAGGATTGCACCACTTCAAATTCGTCTTGATTGTTTGACCAACTGTTCCTCTCGCATTCGACGCCACCATGTACTTTGTTTTACCTTCACACATGTGCCGCCTGCTCGATCTGGATGAAGGAATCGTGTACAGCTTGTTCGGTTCTTCCGATGATGTCGATGTCGTCTGCGTAAGCCAGTAACTTCCTGGAACTGTTGACGATGGTCCCTCTTGTTGCCGTGCCAGAATCACGGATTGCTTTTTCCAACGCCAGGTTGAAGAGGAGGCATGCCAAACCGTCCCCTTGTCGGAGTCCATTAAAGATGTTGATTGAGATCCCAAGCACGATGATTAAAAACTATAGACACGATTGAAGCTTTTATGTAGTTTTATTTGATATCTTTACGAAAAAGACGAGGAATTTAATAAGACTCGTAAGCCAGAACCTTATAGCTTGTTACGGAAACAACCAAAAATTAAAAAAAAAACTCTTGGTTATTGTTGTTTTGAATCACATACAAGTGATCTGTTTCAAACAAAGTGGTTTACCTTAGGCTCTAGCTCGACACATAGTGGACGCAAAGATGTGCCCACAGACTAATTTATTCATAGACGCACATACTCGTATGTAGGTGAGTAGGTGTATGTATTCGATTCTTTCTGACATTATTACTTAATTTGTCTTAATTGAAATGAATTGTTTATTTCATTAAACAGAAAAATATTTAGTTGAAAAATATTAATTTAACAATATTCTTTTTTCATTGATCTTGTTAATTCAATACGGAATGAAAAGAAACTAATGAATTTTTCCATATTAAAAAGTTCTATTTGTATGCTTTTTTTAAATAACATCAATTTTGTCTGTGCATCATAGAAAAATATCGAAGGATATTCATTTCAATTTTCACATTTTTAAAGAATTGAGAATAACAGCATAGTAAAATTTAAATTTCTTGCTAAATTAAATTGAAGTTTTCTCTCAGTTTAGATAAGAATTTCATTGAAACTGGTAATTGTATACTGTTAATGTCAAGTTGAATTGTATTTATGGTGTGCAAGATGAAAATGTTGATGTGCATCTCAGATTAAGGAAAGATCTATTTGAAAAAAAAAACGATTTGAATAATGCAATTGATCAGCTAAACGAAATCTAACTCGTCCATCATCAGGTGGTAAAACCCATTCAAAGTGCGTTATCTGTGATGCACCAAATATAAACATTGTTATGAAATCCAAAAAAACATTCAAATCAGTTTGAATAATCCGAAAAACAACAATATGCTTAACCACATAAAAATCTATTTAGTCATTTGTGAGTTATGGGGTTTGTTAAGCTGTCAGCAATGCTAGACCATGCGGTGTGCACTGCTGCCTATCAATAAAGACTGACGATAAAAGTCATTGCAACTCCATAACCATAGTCAATTGCAAAAATTATGTAATCGAATCTAACAAACTTGACTGCGTTTCGTGCGCCTCTCAAACGCTCCAACATTATTTGGTTTAAATTGAAAGCAAATATATTGATGATTGATCGTATGGACCTGTTAGTTCTTTAGTCGCTTAAAATAGTTATCTGTTCAATTTGATGTTGCGGTTGTTTTAGGAAAACGAAATTCATCAATTAAAATCAATGGTTAATAATAATTTGTTGGCTGCCATTAAAGTTTTATATTGAAGTTTTATCTAAAAAAGGCAGAAATTAATCATTTGTGTTTGTCTAATGAAAGGTATTTTACTATTTCAAAATATGCTCCTACATTGATCGAGTGCATTCTCGAACTCAGTTTGTTATTAAAATTAATAATAAAAATATGATGCAGAAGTATATTTATCTAAA
This sequence comes from Philhelius festivus, assembly GCA_963931855.1. Taxonomy (NCBI): domain Eukaryota; kingdom Metazoa; phylum Arthropoda; class Insecta; order Diptera; family Syrphidae; genus Philhelius; species Philhelius festivus. The sequence continues at coordinate 259,895,518 of OZ007554.1, read as the reverse complement.
GACTATTTTTAGAAGCATTTTCACTTGCTGTTTTTACAATATGTCGAGCTCAAATTACGAGGATGCAGAAGACGAAAAAAATGCCTTTCGCTATCCCTAATTTTGTTCTACAGCTGATTAATTGGTAAATTATGAAAACAAATTGGTTGTCACGAATTACAATCTGATTGTTACGAACTGTCAAACTCTATTCCCGTTCCACATGCCACAACGCTGCAACATTGGTTTGTTATTTGCTTGCTTTGCTTGTTTTAATGGTCATTCGCGACAGAAATGTCAAAATGGACGAATGTTCGATCTTTGGTCGCTTTCATGTGAATAGTTCTTAATATGTAAATCCATCGATCTAGATCTAGAACCTATTTTGATAGAAAATAGATGAAATATATTATGATTGATTTATTAAAATTTAGTACAATGAAATTGTATCCCTGTGCAGGGACGGGTTAGAATATTCCTGCAGCGCCTCCCCGCTTGTCGTAAAAGGCGACTAAAGGAGTAAATACATCTAGGCCACAAACAGCAAGGTGAACCTAGCGACACGTAACACCTATAAACTTTCCCAAAAGTGTGCATGCCAGTCCCTGGGTTGGCACGACTGGAGATCACCGGTGCCGTAAAAGAGAGATCAAATACAAAACTGGAGAATGCACACGTCGATACTTACAACGGATTTTGTGAATTTCAAGCATTATGGAAGTACTCGTCCAAAATGACACTACCCCGCCAGGCACTACCATTGTTACACATGGTACTGATCCTGGACCGAGCAGCAATGCTCGGGTCAGAGCTAGACGGATTCCGGGGGCTAGCAAAGTAATGCCGCAGATTATACAAAATCTGAGAGTTGCGAGTTGGAACGTTGGCAGTATGACAGGTCGAAGCTTCGAGCTGGAAGAGATGATGAAAAGAAGGCGAGTGGACATCTTATGTGTTCAAGAAACAAAATGGCGAAACACGGGAAACAGGGCCCGTTTCTTGGATACGAGGACAAAAAACTATAAGATGTTCTACTATGGAACGGAAAAGGGTAAAAACGGAATCGGAATCATCCTTGCAAAACATCTATTAGGCAGCGTATTGACCATTTCGAAATCCAGCGACCGTTTGATGTCCCTTAAATTGGTGATTAAAGGAAAGTTGTGGAATATTGTCACTGCATATGCTCCCCAAATTGGATGTGAGCAGGTGCAAAAAGATGCATTTTGGCTAGACTTTCACAATCTACTTAAGAACATCCCAAAGGAAGAGTTTTTGTTCGTGGGCGGAGATTTGAACGGACATGTCGGGAAGACAAACGAAGACTATGAAGATTGCCATGGAGGCCTCGGATACGGCACCAGGAACCCTCCTGGTGAAGACATCCTGAGCATGTGCAAAACATACGGTCTTATCGTACTAAATACCATGTTCGTCAAACAAAGCCGACACCTGGTCACTTACAGCAGTGGTGGAAATGAAACCCAGATTGATTACCATTTGGTATCTAGTTTCATGAAACCCCGGGTAAAAGATTGCAAAGTGATACTAGGAGAAGCGATCGCCCACCAACACCGTCTCCTACTGACAGAATTTTTTATGGAGACAGTGAACGACAACAGACATACAAAAACTTTTGGGAAGATCAAATGGTATAATCTGGATAAGGAAAAAGGCGAAGCTTTTATTTCGAATATGCAAAACGTTCTGTATAACAACACCGATATAGTTCGAAATGAAGAGAGTACAGCACAAAGTATGTGGGATCTCCTACAGAGAACTTGCAAAGAAAAAGCCAAAACACTGTTAGGGGTTTCAAAAGGACACAACCAACAAGGCAAAGAAACATGGTGGTGGAATGATGAAGCTAAATCAGTTATAAGTAAAAAGAAAATGGCTTTCAAGGCTTGGTCGAAGTGCCCCTCTAATGATACAGAGCAAAAGTCACGCCTCGAAGTGGAATATAGGAACTGCAAGAAAGAAGCGAAGAAGAAGTGCGCCCAAATTCAAGCAAAGAATACAGAAAACCTGTATCGGGAGCTGGATGAAATCTCTACCCCGACAGCTGGTGCTATTCAAGAGCTACGGCAAAACACGAATAAGGGCGCAACTATCTTCAAAATAGCCGCTCAAAGAAGAAGAAATGCCCAGGAGATTTGTTCGCCAAAGTTCATTAACAATGCTCAAGGCCAACTTCTTGTGGAAGACAACGAAATTCTTCACAGGTGGCGACAGTATTGTGACGGACTTCTAAACGAACAATTTCCAAGGCTATACTTTCCAATAGCTTCACCTAACTTAAGCGAAGTATCCGACGTCACAGTCGAAGAAGTTAGTGAGGCGGTAAAATACTCCAAAAAGGGAAAAGCTGTTGGCCCAGACGAAATACCCTCAGAGTTTTGGAAAAAGATGGGAGACATCGGGTTTAGATGGCTCATGATTCTTGTCTCCAAACTTATACGAGGTGATCGCATGCCTAATCAATGGAGGGAAAGTTACCTTCTTCCAATTTATAAAGGAAAGGGTGATACTCGAAGCTGTGATAATTACCGTTCGATTAAGCTGATGTCACACACCATGAAGATCGTTGAGCGAGTCTTGGGTAGCCGACTGCGAAAAATAATTAGGCTATCTGATGACCAGTGCGGGTTTGTCGGGGGTAAGTCAACCACGGATGCAATCCAGAGTATAAGAATAATTATGGAAAAACATCGGGATTCTTTGGAGGATTTGCATGTCGTATTGGTTGATTTTGAAAAAGCATTCGATCGGCAACCACGAGATCTAATATGGGTGGCCCTCAGGCAACGAGGAGTTCCAGAAACCTATGTGCGGATAATTATGGACATGTATGATGGAGCAGTTACTAAAGTAAGATGCGCAGCTGGAGTCACCGAAGAATTCGAAATCACAGTAGGTGTACACCAGGGAAGTGTCTTGAGTCCCCTGCTCTTTATTACAGTTCTTGATTACCTGCTTGAAGGCAAAGTGACGGATCCAAAAGTGCATCAGTTATTCTTTGCTGACGATGGAGCCATCATAAGTGAAGACCCGATATCCCTACAACGAGCACTTGACGTATGGGTGGATGTTCTAGAAGGAAGTGGGTACCGCATAAGCGCGAAAAAGACAGAATACCTATGCTGCCCATTTTCTGATCCACACAGGCCTATTCCAGACATTTATTTGAATGGAGTAGTGCTTCCCAAGTGTGAAAAGTTTAAATATCTGGGGTCTATGATAAATAACGAAGCTACTTGTGATGACGATATCAATCATCGCGTAAGCGTAGGGTGGATGAAGTGGCGGGAAAATTCTGCTATCTTCTGTGACCGAAAAATGCCCCCTAAGCTGAAAGGAAAGCTCTACACTTCAGTTGTGCGTCCAGCACTCACATACGGTTCACAATGTTGGACAATGTACAAAAAGTATGAGAGTAAGCTAACGGCAGCTGAGATGAAGATGCTTCGTATGACAGCAGGAGTTACAAAGCTTGATCGAATTAGAAGTACGAAGATCCGAGGAAGCCTTCATGTTAAGAATACCATTTCCCAAAAAATTGAACACGACCGACTCAGTTGGTATTGCCATGTTCAAAGGAGAGATCCTGAGAACCCCGTCAAAAGAGCAATATCATACAACGTTCCAATTCGGAGTAAAAAGAAAGGTAGGCCTAAACACTCCTGGTACAAACAAATGCAAAAACACCAGCATTCAGTTGGCCTCAGAAATGGAACAATACAAAACCGGGAGGCTTGCCGCCGATTTCTGAGGTCAACCCGGCGAACCCCACAGGCGGATCACTAGTGTGAAGCAGATACGTGGGAGAGTTATGATCCCCTCGACATCGAGATCATAACAGCGCCGAAGAAAAGGAAGAAGAAGAAGAAGTACAATGAAATTGTAATTGAAAAAATTCGAATTTGTGTTTTAGTTTGTCTAGAACGGGTATACCTCACATATAAATGTTTACACAATTTTCTTTGCAATATTCTCGAAAACTGCTCTAAAGACTTTGATGAAACCTGGTATATCTGAAATACTTAACGTGACATTAATATCTTGCAAATGTTCTCCCTTATTAATAAACATAAACTGACTATGAATTACATTTATTCATTGAGTTGTAACTTGTGAGAAATCTTATTAATAAAATAAAATTGAAGTTATTTGAAAATAGAGACATCTTTGATTTATTTTTTTTTTGACGCATGCAATTTTCAGAATAATATGTTGGTGGCTTTTGATTTTTATATTTTTGAATAATATTCTTATAATCTTATGGGATTATAGAAATCTTCAATTTAAATTTGAATTTCAATCGTTTTATTGAGTGCAGAACATCCATATTTAAGTTTGGATCTGTTATAATAAGTTTTGAGTAATTGCATGTAAGGGATTTAAACGAAGTAATACTTTTACGAGTAAACATTGTTTTTTTTTTTTTTTTTTTTTTATAATCTACACGCGCTCAAGGGATTATGATTACCCTTTAAATGTTTGAACTTCCTAGAAAGCTTCAAAAACTGAATTTTAAGTCGTAGTTCCCAATATACATAGTTCATCATGTTATTATAGTGTACTCATTGGGTATAAATATATATATATTTTGTGTGCCCTCGTTTCGACAGGTTATTGAGATCTTAGTTCCACTTGGATGTAACGTTTCGATAGGTTCTAAGATTTAGTATATATCTTTGGTTTCCTTAATAATACCTTAGAAAAAATTACGTTTAAATGAGATTCAGAAAAAAATAATTTTAAAATCATTATTATTTGTCTCCTGAGCATGCTATTCTGGACTTACGCAGTTTTAAATTTTAATACTGTTTGCTGTAAGATAAAAATTTATAAATATTATTGCTGCAAAACATACATAAATTTCAATTCTGTTGTACAACATAATAACTTAAAATTAGGGATAATATTAGTGTGACTAATATCATGTGAAAATTATACAATCAATCGCTACACCGGTTAAAAGGACATAAAAACTCATAATTTTTTCCAGTTAAATGAAAACCTCAAAAATATTGAAAAATAATGTACATAATTTTTGTATCCAAAGCAATAGTCTGAATTGATAATAATATTTTTTTAATATATGTTTAAACAATATTTAAAAAAGCTATTACATGCATACACATACAAAGTTGATACTGTACTCAATATAACACCTTACGCTTAATATAATGCCGCTATTACTATGCTGAATAAATAATTTATCTGTAGTTACAACTGTCTTATAAAATACTCAAAAAATAAATTATTGAGCTTTCAAATCTCGTAAGACAGACATTCACGCTTCCAAATTATTTAAAATATCTTATGCACTTTTCTCACAATTTTAATTTAATTTTAATTTGTAGATCATGAAAACCGAGTTTTATTAAGTTCAGTAAAATTTGCAGTTAAATTTAAAGTAGAAGTAACCTTAAACTTGAATTTGAAAGCCTTACACAAAACTATATTCACAGCTGCGTGTAAGAAATAAATGGCTCCCACAATCATTCGCATAAATCAGCAAATTAAATTAACAAAAATAGACATCGCACGCACTTGAACTTGACCCAAAGGTCTATACAACTTTTGAAAGCACACGCCACGCACGATGAACAAATGTAAATATTTTGTTACTAATTCCAGCGACACACCCAATCAAGTTTAATGATCGCAATAAAATTTGTCAACTTAAAACCACCTGTTTGATTTCAAATGGATCATATCGCACAGGAAGGTTTGTGGATAGTATTTATTTGTTTAGATTTTTTTTATTGCGCACTAGAAATCGATAATAGAAACGAATTTGAGGAACGCTGTTTAAAATTAACCTAAATAATAAACAAACGCTAAAACACCTTACGAACAAGATCTGTCCCTCGTAAGTATGCAACAAACTCATCAAAACATCAACATTATGATAGCTCTTTAACTATTGTTTATAAGGAATAATGATTTTTTTATGAAGAACTAACAGTGCGTGTAATTTATTGTTTGTTTGTTTTTTAGGTCGAAAAACAAAATACGAAAAAATATTCGAATTAAAGAAGTGTTTAGTAATTCTAGAGACATTGAATAGGCGTAATTATTGCAATAAGGGTTCAGAATAAAGTTCTTTAAGCAAATAATAAGCGTTACTCGTGTCGCCTGCTGGTTCTAACCTTGAAGTTTCTGAAATTTTTAAAAGAAGAACAATAAAAGTTATTTAGAGCTCTGCTATCGAACTATGAAGTGACATGAATAGGTAAGATATTTATTGAAAATTCAATGTTCTGCTTAAGTGAATTCTAATCCAAATTAATATAAATACTAGAAAATCGATATGCGAGGTCGAAAGCGAAAGCATGGTTTTTATTTTAATTTATTTTTGCGTAGCGTGTAAGTGGAAGTAAAATGGAAATTATTACATTTTAAGTTGCCTAAGTATATTTTTCAAAAAAAAAAATACAATAAACTAAAGGAAACATTCTTGCTCTTACGCCTCTAGAGTTTTTGAAATCTTAGGAATAGGCGGAGGGATAATTTTTGTCAGAGACAAATTTCATGAACATCAAATACGAGTACGAAAATCCAGTTTTACTCTCCGGTTCTTGTTTTGAGGCTTTAACGACTATGTTTAGCCTTGAAGGTGACAAAAGATTATTATTTGTCTTATTTCAGCAAGGGTAATTTATTTATATATATTCTTCACTTTAGTTTACCAACCTTAGACAGGGGATAATAAAAAAATGGGGGCTCAACCCGTTGAACACAACATGTGGAGCCTTAAGGAGAGCTGTAGTCCAAGTCGAGTTCATTCTAAATTTCTGTTAAAGATAAGGAAGAAGTTTATTCGTTGAACTAATATACTTCATATATTTAAAGATACAAAATTTGTTCTAGGGATGGCCGAGAGAAGACGAGACTTTTGTTGGTCTCGAGTCGCTCTTGTAAAAATTGCAAAATTTCATAATATCGACACAATATAGCTCTTGGTGTCGTCGCCGGTCCTTGTGTTTTTTTTAAAAGAAGTATCGAACTAAAGTTTGAATATAAAAGCTACAAAGTTTTAAAATTGAATAACTCAATTTTATAATCGAAAAAAATCTATGAGTTGTTGCAGGTAAATGAGCCTGGTAACTCTACATTTTTCGGGGCGAATATAAAATACCGAGCCCACTAAGACCGCATATAATTACAAATATACGGTTCTGTCTCGGAAGCCTTAGAGTAAGTATCTTCTCGGTCCCATTTTGGTAAACCGAGCATTCAAGATTGTGCAGGCTTTTACTCGCGATCCACGTTTATGAAGGAGGGACAGTTTGAAAAAAATATTTAAAATGGAATACAAGTTTTATTGTTGAAATGAGAGTCGAGTACACACTTTTTTCCACATCTGTAAGCTTGTTCATTTTTGAATATTGTTTTCAGATTATACTTCATTTATTTTTTTTTTTTAATTTTATTAAGAAAGGCTTATTAAGTTGGGCTTCAGTTCAATATTTAATGATTTTCAATAAAAAAAATAGCTGCAACGTTTCGAGTGTGCTTACAGTCGAATCAAAAATCAATATTTATTATTGACCTGAAGGAAATATTATTAATAAAAAAAAAGGTTACGAAAACAGAAAACATTGAAAAAACAAACTGTCATCTTCACTGAAATGATGTGAGTAAAGGACTATTCACATGACAGCGACCAACGACCAACGAATAAAAAAACAAATGGGATTTAAAACATATAAGCCTAAATTCTTCACAAAAACTTTACAAAAGAGTAGAAATCTGGTTTAATTTTATGTTAATATATTAAAATTTGCGTTGCAATTGCTAAAATGAGAGAAATTTGAGAAAATAAATTGGTGGTCGCGAATTGCAATGTGATTGCTACGAACTGTCAAACACTATTCGCGTTCCACATACCATCCACACTGCAACGAATGAATTGTTCGCGCGCGACTAACCTCAAAATCATTCCAAAAGAATTTTCCTGGTGATTGGTAATGGCTGCAACGTCATTCACGACGATTAAAAAAATGTGAACGAAATGTCAAAATGGGCGAATGTTCGTTCATTCATCGGTCGTTGGTCGCTCTCATGTGAATAGTCCTTAAATTCTAAGTTCTTAGTCTATAAGGTTTATAGATTGATGGTTTAAAAGAGAGATATAAAGTACTATTCACATGAGAGCGACCAACGGCCGACGAATGAACGAACATTCGCCCATTTTGACATTTCGTTCACATGCATTTTTTTTTATTCGTCGCGAATGGCGTTTACTTAGACAACTGTCTTCTCTTCTTTCTTGTACCTGAATATGAACAGTCGGCCTTGTTGTATAGTGTTGGATTTGCTTCCACTTCCAAAATCAATCTTTCGTCAAATTCCCAGAATTATTTACATTGTTTTAGTATTCCTTGCTTAAAAATTTATTTGAATTTTTATTGAATATATTTATTTACCTTTTTTTCCATGATCGCTTCAGCCATTACCAAACACCAAGAAAATTATGTTAGAATGATTTTGAGGTTAGTCGCGCGCGAACAATTCATTCGTTGCAGTGTGGATGGTATGTGGAACGCGAATAGTGTTTGACAGTTCGTAGCAGTCATATTGCAATTCGCGACGACCAATTTATTTTCTCAAATTTCTCTCATTTAATCAATTACAACGCAAATTTTAATATATTAACATTAAATTAAACTAGATTTCTACCCGTTTGTAAAGTTTTTGTGAAGAATTTAGGCTTATATATGTTTTAAATCACCTTTCTTTTTTTATTCGTTGGTCTTTGGTCGCTCTCATGTGAATAGTACTTAATATTTTGACTGGCATGCCAAATTTGCGACAAACAATGGAAAACAAAGATATTTAAAGGGCACGACTGGGTGGCACGTAACTATAGGTCGTCAATGTCATTTTAGGTTGAATTCATATTATATAAAAAACTTTATCCAAAGGTACATAAGTTCTTTTATTTTTAAAGGTAAACTTTAAAGATATCATTTCAATTGATTTTTCAAATTAATACTATTCAAAATACAAAGGATGTCAAGACGATCCATTTGACCAAATGTGTGGTTCATCGCTCAATAAAATTATGTCCGATGAGATTCTGGAATTGATTTTTGTTTTTCAAAAAAAAAAAAATTATAATTATTGTCAAGCCAAATTAACCTGGAAACAACCGAGAACTTTTAAATCTGCTGTCACAAAAAACAGTGTTGCCAATTCAAAGCTATCCGCCTCTAAAAAACATCCAATATTAAATTTTTGTTATTTTTTCATAGCTGGAAAAAAATTGATAGTTTTCAAATCATAAAAACCTGTTTGTGTAATATAAAAAGAAAAAACAAAAAATTTGTTCCCCAATATTGAGTACACCTTGTATAACATGTACGAGTATTTTAGATTCAGATTTAAAATACTCAAAGCCAAAGTCACGACAATTTTGAATTTTTTGAACAAAACATTCGTGTTTATAATAGTAAAAATTTGACATTTTTGTTAACTATTTAAACATTAACGTCAAATTATACGTTATAAAATGTACAACACGTTTTCAGTTAGCAGAGAACTCGATTTACACGTATTTCATTACATTTCTTAATCAATTCCAACACATACATTTTTTACTTTGAATCATTAAATGTGTTTCAGTTTGCTAACCATATTTATATTTCAAAATTACATATACAAAAAAGAGTATAGTGATAAAGTGTTGATTGGTAATCGGAAATTACAGGTATCGATTGTTTAAAATTGTGTAAAAATATAAGCTTGTTTACCTTTTATTCAATGAAGCTAGAAAAAGAGCAGGCTTCTTTTCATATTTCTTAAGTACTGTGAAACAAATGCAGACACGAGAGTCGTCCAAAGGAACCATGAAATAAATCAGAAAATGTGTCGGTGTCGATTGTATGGAAAGGCAAAATAAAACGAATTAAACCAGCTTTTAGAAATATGTAACACGAAACCGCAATGAGACCGTAACGAATCACGATATTGTTTTGTTTGTCTTAAGGTACAAGATTATTAAGCCAAAAAAATGTCTTTAATTGTTTACATTTTTTTATAACGTGTGCCATATATAATGCCATATATGTGCAAGCTAAGAAAAAGCATTAAAAGAACTTTATGTAAGGTGGACTAAGAAGTTTTTAATGCCTCAAGAAAAAGATAGATATAACTAGGCCATTGATTTCCTTGACCATATCACTTTATTAAATCGGAATAAATTGTATTGCATGCTGTGCTTAATTGGATCATTTTCTAATCAATTATCAATTTGAATTTAATAGCTGTTTTCACACTCTATTATCATTTATTTGTTCTTACGTGTACATTAAAATGGGCTCGTTCTTTTATCTTTAGAATAATCGTACATGTAGACAGAATTGTGGGACCCCCTTTTTCGATTTATCTATAATAGGCGTGGTTTTTTTGCAAGTCCATAAGGAATTGTAGAAAAAAAAATGACATCGGGACGATAATGATGACTCTATACAGAGTTAGCTAAGGCCAGATAATTTTCGAGACTTAATCTAAAACCCGATAAAAACGGTGATCCTAAAATAATATTATCTACATGTTATCGATAATTTGTTCAGAGAAGTCAAAAGTGACGTTTTTGGATGCTGGTTTATGCTAGTCGTCAATACAGCTGAAAAATGACATAGCGTACACAGTGCTTCCAGATATTTGAAAAAAAAGCTCCTAAGTTCCGATGTCGTTTTCTTTTTCTACAATTCTATATGGACTTGCGAAAAAACACGGGTAAAAGTAGTGTCAGAATTTTTTTACGAATGCGTTAATTTGATGTTCATAGTACTACTTCATTTATTTTCATGTATTACAGAAACAAGTCTTTTTTAGCAAACAAAATAAACTAGAATTTACGATATTAACGTATTTTCATGATTTCTATTTGTTCTTTTACTAATTTATTTATTATTTAATGTTAAAGGTCTAATATGTATTCAATTTTGTAAAAAGTGGTGTATATGTACGGTGACCATATTTCTCAAAGCAAAACCCGGGACATACTTTTTTTTACTTTTATTTTGTAAGAAATCAACAAAAATATCAAAAACAAAAGAATACTAAATCCCAGCACAAAATGCTTAGAACTAAACAAAACCTTCATTTTTTTTTAAATATTCAGTCTTTCTTTACCAAGACTTTGAAAAATAAACATTAATCACACATTGTCCAAGAGATTATTGTTTGTTTTTTTTTTCCTAACAAATTTTTTAGATGATATTACCATTTTCTTTAAAATATTTTTTTAAATTCCTGGTAGATTAAATTATAATTTAATTTTGCCATTAACATGGCTATGGAAGTTCCAAGTTCCAACACTCAGTTGCGTTTTTTCATTTGTTCAAATATTGTGCATTATGGATAAGACTCTTTCGGTTGGACCATTTGAACCTGGAAGACACAAGTCGAACTCTTCAATAAATAAAAGATTTTTGAAGTTTATACGAGTATTTTGTTTACGAAATTGCTCTAAAATTTCTCTCCATTTTTGGGGCAACAGTAGTTTTGTTTTCTGTCCATTTTGTTATAATTTATTAGGTTAAGAATGATTTTAGACAAACAAATTCGTCAAACAAGTTTTAATCATTCCTATCAGCTTTTGGTTGACAAAAGATAACCAAGATTCTATTTCTGGCCAGTTAGTAATGTTTTGAAAATATACCCAACTAAAAACTTCAAGTTCTTTGAAAGATACATCCCACTGGTTTAAGTATTCTTAACACGTTATGTAAAATTGTTGAATATTTGCTTTCCATTCGTTTTGAGTAATTAATTTTTGTTCGACTTTTTCCTATCAATTTAATATTTTTCTTCTTCATCTTTAGAAATGCAAATTTTTTGCAAATTGTAAAATGCAAATTCTTTTAAGGGATTAATTTGTTTTATTATTATTTAACTAGCTTAGCTATTGAGAGTAAGGTATTCAGTCTTTTTTTTTCAATTTTTCTACGCGAACAGTGTGGATTTTGATGATGACAACTTTTATATCTATTGGAGAAAATTCAACTCCAGTTTGTTTACAGTTATTTAAAACGTGAGCAGCACAATTAACTCCAATGAGATCGATACCGGTTACGGCTTGAAGTTTTTTCTTGCTGGCCCGCCAAAACTACAGTTTACGTTGCCATATTTTTTAAAATGATGCCAGATGGTTCCCCTGGAAGATTTTCAAAATCTAAAATCTACAGCTATGATTGGAACAATCAGAAAAAAAAACGGTTACAAAACTTACTTTGCATAGAAAAGTTTTATTTTCTTCGATGGAATTAGGTGCAACAACATTGCACAAAAGATCACATTTTGTGAGTGTAACGAAATACATTTGATCAAAACAACTTTTTATAAGTTTCGATGCGCAATAATTAAACCTGAATGAGTGGTTTGTTATATTGTGTGGTAAGCCCAGGTGCTTTCATTAAATGCATTCTTCTTTCCAGGTCCTTGAAAATTTGATGAACTAAAAAATCATTGTAAACTTTCGCTTGAAGCGGCAGCAATGTCGGATACTTTGTGTTTTTTTTGTTTTGCTTTTAAGTGCTGTTCAATATCACCACTGCGTATTGAAAACGTATAAGCGATTTTTGAACAGGTTACTGCCTATATTGGGTTTTTCCATTTTTTTCTTTGTATGAAGGAAAATTTCTTCTGAAGATCATCATTGAATTCACATTTTTTCTTTGGAGTTATTTTACAAATTTGTAAATTTATTGTAAATAATTAAGAGAATCAAATTCCATTTTTTGAACCAGTTTATGCTCAATTTTTTTTCTTTAATTCGGTAGAAGTACATAAGCTTATATTTTAAAAAATGATGATTTATATATTTCAAATTTGTGCATTGTTTCCTTTTTGTGAATACACATTTTGAAAAGCATCTAACAGCTCAGCTAAAATAAAATTTAAAATTTTGAACGTTATTCGAATAATAAAAATATATGAAAATACGGGACAAACCCGTGACAAAAAATCAAATACGGGACCGTTGTACGGCCCGGATTTCCTTAAAATTTAGCCAGGACAAACGAGTAAAATACGGGACTGTCCCGGGAAATACGGGACGGATGGTCAGCGTATGTATATGTTGATGTTCATATGAAATTAAAAAGTTACAACAATTAAATACCTAGTAAATAATAAATTTAAAAGTGTTATAGATATTAAAAGTTTTCAGCCAAATACCGAAAAAGAATGCGATTAACTGTTACTTCATCAAAGCCTACAAATGCATATGGGCAGGGAGTTCCAGAGTTTGACAGAACAAACAGATTTGGCACTCAGAAGCAGTGGAAGTATGAAAATCGTGTTTGAATGAATACAAAAGACAAAAAATAACTTGGCAAAAAAAAACACAATTTTTTTTTTATAAAAATACAATGGCTCTTCCTTTGTTACAATATTATTTGAAACATTTAAAGCATTGTAATTTAAGGTCCATCCCAGCAAACTTTTTGAAGTAAAACTTATTTTCCAGCGACATGGTTTGAGAATACAAAATGTTTCTACGTTTATAGGATAGAATCTTACAGAGGCTTTGCTTGAGGCTTGAGGGAAAAGAAGTTTTACTTCTACCGCGCGTACGTCAGTAACACAACCTTTCTTTATATGGAAACACATGATCAACACGTAAAAGTTTGTAAGTATACGTTGAAGGCAAGATTTACATTTCATCAAATTCTGAGCTATGACCATAAGATACCTGACATGTAATTATTAGAATAATTAATGTTTTTGTCAAAAAGAGTTTTTAGTGCTGTGGTGTGTATCGCCTTATGTGGTAGTCCCAGCTTAGTGTGGAGTTGAACCACATCTCTAGATTCTTGGTATTTTCCATATATTTCATCTACTGGGCTCCAATGTGTATACGAGAAAAATTATTGAGATCAAGTTTTCCTTTGTAAATATGCAAACATTGTGATTTAATAAAAAAAAATGTGTGGAGCAACAGCTCGAAACGCCAGGAATGGAGGATATCTACAATTTTTCTGCCGAACGGCTACACTGAAAATAAATTCCTAGGTAATATTGACAAAAACGTTTGGTGACCTTTAACAAAACAATTTTGTCGTTTTGATTAAATTTTTGTCAATACGAAAGAATGATTTTGTTGATTTCACAAAATTTTTATAATTCAGCATGATTTTTTGTCAGTTTAACAAAATATGCACCACAAATAATATTGTCAGTTTAACAAACCAAGTTTTGTTAATATAACAAAATAAAACAGAGATTTTTGTCACATCGACAAACTTTTTTGTGATGTTAACGAAATGTTTGTTGAAAAAATCTGTTTTGTAAATGTTTATCAATATCACAAAGTCTTTGTTAATTTTTGTTTGTCAGTTTAACAAAAAATGAAAACATTTTTGTTAAAATGACAAATATTTTGTGTTGGTGTTGAATTATTTTGTAATATTGATAAAATAATATTATCAGATAGATAAAATTATTTTGTAAGGAAACCAAAAAATTCTGCGGCTATATTTTTTTGATCATGACATTTCTTTTGTGTATGATATAGTTCACATTTGGTTTTTGTTAAAAAATCGATGTAAGATGACTTGAACTTAACAAAAATTGCGTATTGTCCATACGCCCTCACAGATGGTTGCATTGTGAGATCGTAGGGACGAAACGCCAATTTTTGTGGACTTAAATCCCAAAAAAAATATTTTGAAGAAATTAATTTTGTGGATTCAAGAAAAGAAATTTGTAAAATTGACAAAATCAATTCAATTCAACAAAATATTTTGTCAATTCAACAAAATATTTTGTCAATTCAACAAAATATAACAAAAAAGTTTTGTTAATTTAACAAAACAATTTTGTTAATTTAACAAAAAAATTTTGTTAGCCCGATAATAATAAAAAAAACAAATTTTTAACATTAACAAAAAAATTTGTTAATACAACAAAAGAATTGACAAGAATACGACAAATTAATTTTGTAAATTCTACGAAATTTTGTCATATTAACAAAATTTTTGTCAGATCAACCTACATTTTTATCATATATAAATAGATTTTATTTTCAGTGTAATAAGCAGCACTTTTCATGATAAGAGATGCGCTAAGAGGAATTTTCAATTCCTCGCAAGAGGCAGTACACCCCTGAAAAACTGTTTTGCATTGGCTGAGAATCGAACCCAAGACCTTCCCCATGACAGTCCAACGCACTAACCATTATGCCAAGGCGTACTGCACATTGTGAATTTGGTGTGTTTAACTTCTGACCAACGCAAAGTGCTGTCAAATTGCTGTTATTGTTCAGCTGATAAGCACCATTATCAATCATGAGCAAATTGTTCCTAATGTACATCTGTGCATCAACCGCATATAAATCAATTGATGAATTTTGGACTTGCGCTGAAAGGTCATTTAGAATGGGCCGCTGAAGAAATCCAAAAATCCAGAAATGTTTTCTGGCTTAGGAACAAATTCTAACGCATTTTATAAAACACTTATCGTGTGAATTCTCTTAATTCTATCTAAGAAAAAAATAGTTGCCAAGGGTTCCAGAAAATATTCGCGAATTCACGGTTTGGCCTTACCAGATAAGCAAAAAAGAAATGAAGTGTGCATTGGTGAAAAAATACGCGGAAATTCGTTTAAATACCCCAAGTTAGTTAGCAATAATAGTATATCTATATGAAAAGAGAAACAAATTAAGAGTAAAAAAGAACTCCCAAAATTTTTCACTTTTTATGTTCTCTGAAGAAGTGTGAAATCTTCTTGCCTGTTCTATTGTTTAGCTCTCTAATTTCTGTTTTATTTTATTAGTAAAATGCTTTTTTATATTTTGATTTAAATCAATTGTTTTTGATCATTTTGAACCTAAAGACAATCATAAGCACATTGTGCCTTTGAAAATAATTTGTGATCATCAGGATATATGATGCATTGCATTGATAAATAATATTGGATCAAGGCGACAACCCTGAGGAACACCTGACGTACATTCAATTGACGTTGAAGAATAACCCTGAATTTTTAATGTGTGGCACATGCTAATTTAAAATAAAGAAGTCCATTTAGGAGACTTAAATGTATTCCAAATGTGTCAAGTTTAAAATTATCTCAAAATACCGGAAGGATTATTCTTGAAGTGCCTCTTTACAGTTAATCAACCTGAATCAATCCCTGATCCATAAGTTTTCAAAACAGGCCAACATTTGGTTGAATTGCGTCAATTCTCCGCCGACAGACACATTTATCTATCCTTAAATATCCAAGGCTATGTTTTCCAAGTGTGCACCCTTACTTTAAAGTACTACTCCAAGTAAAAGTATTCAAGTGATAAAAAAAAAACCATATCTTCGGTCTTAAGCAATGAGTAACTTGGGAAGGTAAAGATGATATTACCCCTGTAGCTATTTGCAACAAAAACAAAGGAAGTTGAGTATTTGGAGTCAAAGAAGAGTCTTTTATTCTTTATTAGAGGACTTTACTTTGCACATGATATATAAAAAACAATCCGGAGTCACGGTGCAAGTAAATGCAGGGATTTTTAGCAGACTCCAGAATTAGAACAAACCAAAACCAATTGGATCAATGAGATTAATGTAATGTAATACTACACGCTCTTCCATTTATGCAATGTAGAGCACCTTTTTAATGCAATTAATTGTATGTTTATCAAATCTCTTACTTAATTGTCACATACCTAGATAAGTTTTAGTTGTCATTACATTAAAATACCATTGCATGACGAAATATTAATGAAAAATATACTTCAATTAAAAAAAAAAAACAAGACTTCATGCTAATGCGCAACATTAGGTTTGCAATAAATGCACGCAGACGTCCCCAACTCAATTATGTGACAAAATTTGAAAAAAAAAAAAAAACTAAAAGCACAAACAAACATAGCAAAGATATGCGTATGTAACTTTCATGAACATAAAATGGAAATCATTTTCATGTCGTACTTGTTTTCTGTATAATTATTCCAGTTTAGTAATTTCACATTTTTTCAACCCGTCGTCTTTCACCTGCGTCTTAAATCTCACCCATGAACGCTTGGATCAAGTGTACTTGTGGAAATAGTGCAGAAATAAAAATTAAATGTGTTGAAATGCAATAATAGTAATAATCGGTATGATATTTTAATTTTTGATGCCAAAATATATCATTCGCATGAGGAGACATATGATCGGAGATTTGGATTTTATTGAAACTTGTTGGAATTTTTGTTAATTTTATAATGAATTTCATGCATCTAATATGCTGATTCTGGTTTTGTTTAATTTTTTATGCAAAGACACAAATCACATCACGAGCTGACAATATTTAAACTAGTTAGTGATATCATAATGCAAATTCATAATATCCGGTATTGAATGCAAATTCGTTCCTATATTCTGTGTCGTTATTTACTTTTATTGATACTCACCACATACATACCTATGTGGATCAAAAGCCCCAATTAAATATAATTTTGAATCGAGCTAATAATAGAACTAACACTCTTTGTCCTTGTAGAATTATTTCACATTAAACTGCATGTGAAACTCCATTGATTCGTTAAAAAAATGCTCAAAAATCGTTTTCGCATTCACAGGCAGTAAATTTATGCAGAACGGAAATTTTTATATTTTAATTACTTTAGCTTTTTATATTTTCCTACCGCAGTACTCGTATCGGCTTATTTTACTATGCTCCCATTCCATTGCATTTTACTTTTTTCACACAGACAACCTTCATGTCTTGAAAGATAGTTGCGAAATTCTTTGAGATGTTGGGTGGCACCTTCCATGGCTATGGAAAGGAAAACAAATTAAAAAAGACCTTATGTGCATGATTTGTGTGTTAGATATAAAACTACATAAATTTGCATTTACATACCTTGCTTATCAAGTTGGACAAAATTTTATTTATAGATACTTTAATCAGATACGTCAGGAGACTATACCTAACAAATGAACTGCATATACTCTTGACACATTCACTTAGTCCTTGATTATGCTGCACTTGTTTTTGTCCGGTGATTAAACTGATCGACCATGGAGATAAAAGCAAATTCTCGGAAGTTGGAAGTTTTGAAACTGAACAACTTTTCTTGAGAGCAAATATTGTTATTGGGGGTAATAATTGGTGATAAAACAAGATAGCTTTCAGCATGAATTTTTAATCAAGTTATTCAGTTAAATTGTTGCAGAAGTCGGTTTATAGATATGCAGCAAGTAGTTTTGGTCAAATTAGATCGCCCTGTGGAAGTTCTCTTAGCCACTGATTTACAAACAGACGATATATTATAAGATTATTCGTTTTCGTTTCCCTTTTAATGAATTATAATAAATCAGATTTTCAGTTTTGCACCAACTTAATGCTTTGGGACTCTAGAATGAAGAAAACTTCTTTGAATATTTTACAAAAGACTTTTGTACATATTAGTAGACTTTAACATCTCGTTCAGAGTTCTGCCATTTCTTAACTCGCAACCTAAATAATCTTGGGCCTCTCTAAGGTTTCAATTGTTCGTTATAATTATTTTTCTTCAAAGAATGTGATAGATATAAAATTTGTTCACATTCTTATAAAATTAAGGTGTTGTTGTTTTTTCTGTTATTATACCTATATTTGCTATCCATTCTAACCTTTTTTTATTTTCTTCCTGGAACCCGTGTTTTTTAGGATCTTTTTTTATTTAAGTCCAATTATAATCTTCTTTTTTAAAATATTGCTTCTATTTTTAAAGATTCTTCTAATCGTACGATTAACATAAATTTAGATCTTACTTTAGATCGGTAGTTTTACCCTTTTTTGCTGCCTCTTTAGCTGTAAGGCTGCGTTATTTTCTGCTCCTGTGTTCATTTGAATTATTTTTAAAGTTGTTTTAAAGCTTAAGAATAGCTTAAGCCGTAAGTTTTGGGGGATTTAAGGTAAATCATAAATGGCGTACACCAAAAAGTTTATAATATTATAAGGTATTAGTAATTAAAAAAATGATATATGTACTATACTAATACAACTTCCTAGAACTGTATTCAAAGTTGATAGGCATCGATTTAGTAGTACCGTTAATTAAAGTTTTGAAAGTTCTTTTTCTACCAAAGGTCAAAATCCTAAAGTCCGTGTTCAAAACATGCATTTGCGTTTTCTTAACACGGTTATATTGTACACGAAGCGCTAAAGGCCTTGGTACAAAATCTTCGGAGTACTTTTGGGAAAATAAGGTGAATGAATATTTTGCTACAATTGTACTTCATTGATATTTACTTTAAAGTGATCAAATTGACCAGCTTTTAAGTGTACTTCTTTCTCTAAAAAAGAAAAGATCTGATCTTATTGCCTCTTTTAATATTTAATACACAACTTGTTTGAGATATATCTCACTATAGTGTTTAGTCATATTTTTAAAATTACTCGATTTGTATAGCCATTCAAAAAAAGAAATCAATTGAATCAAGTAAATTATTTTATTTTTGATAGAAATTGCGTGAATGACTGTTAAACTCACCCACCAAATAATTTTTATCATAAATTTTCGAAAGGTATTTCTTCAAAAAATAAAACGAAAACTGAACCTACTTTTGCAGTCGGCTTAAAGTCTTGTTCACAAATACCAACAAAATCTGATATAAAAAAAACCAGGCAACCTGAATCTGTCTAAGTTATACATGTAGTTTGTTTTACCCAATGGCCCAATCACCTTTTTAGATTACCTATAAAATAAAATGTTAAATTACGGTACCAGAAAGATATCAGGCCAAAAGAACACGACTAATAGTTATACAATAAAAGTGCAAAACTAAAAAAAGAACTTGTCGACAGCGAAACGAAAGGGAAATTAAATTAACTAAAATTTTAAATGCCTTTCATCCATATCCAGCAACTATGTCTGTATGTTTTTTTTTAAATTTATATCACAAAGTTTAAATTTAAACATACACAATCCATACACACACATTTGTACGTGTGTTTATTCAAAATTTGACACCAAAAAAACGTCGACAACCCAATGGTTGCGATTCTACTGCCGATGTTTGCGGTTATGCAACACATGACCACCGTTAGCAATAAACCAGCAATATGGCGCTTCTAGCGGTTTTGGCAGCGCAAGAAATAGTATCTTATAGCTTATCTATCTTAACACTAGGAACCCAAAGAAATATTTATACATACATTCATGGAAGTCATTTCAATTTTGGTTGTTCTCTTATTTTGCCATTACAGTTACAGTTAAGGGAGATTGTTGTATATATTAAGTCTGCATCAGCCATGGACTCTTTTTCGGGCTTCAATAAATTTAAATTAGGAGCTGAACTCGTGACTTGTCTGGTTTTCGTTTTTTATTTTGTTTGATATCGATTCTTTTACACTCGTGAAATATGGTTTACGCGACACCAAAACCTATAAAGTTGGGGACTTATCTGGAGATCTGTTGGTCGGAGATTCGAATGTTTGCTTAGCATTTTTTTATTTTTCAATTATTTCAATAAATAATAACTAAATCAAGTAGAGTCTGACAACAACAAATATTTATATTTTAACATTGCAAGATAAAAGGGTAGAAGGTATCTACTATATTTATTGTTGAATTAATTTTTTTAATAGTTTTGAAAATAATATCTATAAATATACATGTTATTTCACTGCCACCTACAAATAAATGCGAAGGTTTCTTTAAATAATATATAGATTGCAATTGAATTATGAAGGAAGTTAGCAATAAATTGTTATTTAAAAGCCATCAGTATCAGTATTTGAAACATAATCTCTTTCTTCTGGTTTTCCTGCTTATGTACTTACATATATATTTAGATACTCAGAAATATCAACTTGTCACAGTCACTTTTTAAAGAGGTGTTAGCTGTTTTTCAGTAAATATAAGTTAGTCCTGATACATTACTCAATATTAAATAAATTGAGAAGTGAAAAGGGAAGCAAAAATTAATACATAGCTACAAGAACAGCGAATTTCGGTTAAGAGAATGGTCTGCTATTTCAGCATTATATATACATATGTATATATACATAGGTGCCTTATTATTAGGGACAGTGCTCAGAATTTCGATTTTTCACTGAATGTTTTCAAATAAATAAATTATTCTAGCTCTCTTTTTTTTCTATTGGTTAGTAAAAATAACAAAAAATGTATGTAAATTGTATTAATTATTTATTTTCTTACGAAGCAGTAACAAATTTCAGTATTTAGAGATTTCACTCTGTGCTAAAATTACAGCTTCTATGGGACGGGGAATACTCCATGTACATGTACACGCCCTTGCATTTTCCTGGAGTTCAGAGTTGTGATGCTGCTCCTTGCAGAGTGTTTCAATAGATTGAATATTGGTTGTAATCACTTTCTTTGCAATCGCCCGTTTGGTAATGATAATGACCCATATGTTTTCAATGGGGTTCCTGCCTGGAAAATTCCCTGGCCAAGGCAAAACAGTAATGGTTTTTGAAGCCAAAAAAAGTAGTAACACTCTTGGCTTTATGGAATGGTATCGAAAATGTATTCGTCATCATCTGGGAACATCCACGTTTCGAGTACTCGCTTGTACTGATCTTGTCTCATTGTCCCTTCTACAATGTACCGGCGTCCCAGGCCTTTGGCTGAGATGAAACACCATACCATGATATTAACCGGGTGTTTGACCCTCTCCACAGAACAATTCACATTAAATCGCTCTTCTGGGTGTCGTCTGACAAATGCACCTTTATCGACCAAAATTTGTAAAGTTGATTCATCTGTTAAGAATTACAGTTAACACCCAAAAATATCAACAGCTTCCACATTTTTTTTTTTTTTAATTTTAAGGTTTATGAAATTGACAACAGACTTTGAAAAATCTGCTTAAGTTTCTATTTCTCTTTCGGCTAGCTTACAAATGTTAAACGGGGTCTTTAATAACCTTTTTCGAAAACAATAATAATGATACCAGTATCAATATAAGATGAAAGAACCTATTGAAAATCAATTAGTTTGCACAAAGAGATGGTGTAAACCAGATATTATATAAATTTCAAAAATATCTCTTCAGTTTACTCAGAGTCATGTCACCAAATTGTCTAAGGTAAATCAACGACAATACTAGATTTAAATTGACTGAAGCATTTTCCGAAATGAACTCTAACTTAACCCAGAAACTCTGATAAATAATTTCTCGTTTATTAAGTTCCCTGTATTCAGGGATATTTATGTTTAAGACTCTTAAAAATTGTGTTATATTGGGATATGCATTTGGTTTAATTAATTTTAGGAGACATATTCATACAAAAAACTAATAAACAATACTTCGAATAATGCTCCCCTAAGCATTTTCTATGAACTACGTTTTCCAGTACCGACATTAAAAGTAAGACGCAGGCTCTCTTATTCAGTAGAAAAAGAAAAGCCTGTTATCTGCCAAGCAATAGGCTTCAGTTGAATGGGTTTCAAACAGAAAGGAAATCGAGTGCCAAGTACCTGGGTGTACACCTGGACAAAACCTTGACCTCTTGTTTGCATATTCAACAAACACTTAACAAACTTAATGTGGCAATAAAAACTCTTTATCCATTTATAAATCGTAGGTCCAAATTGAGTGTTGAAAACAAATTGTTATTATACAAAGTCATATTTAAAAGCATAATGCTATATGGTTCTCCCGTCTGGGGAACATGCGCTAAGAGTCATATCCGCCGGCTTCAAATTATGCAAAATAAAATCTTAAAAATGATGCTTAATCTTCCCTGGCGCTTTTCTACGGAAGAACTCCACGAAGAAGCAAAAATTGAAAAAGTTGCAATTCGAATCGCAAAATTACATGATCGTTATAAGGTATCGTGCGGTTACTCTGAAAATAACTTGATATTAAATTTAGCAACTTAAGATGTTGTAACCTGTTTGTTTATTCTTTTCTATTTAATTATTTTTATTTATTTATTAAAGACACCATTCATTTTCTTATACTGTGATAAAAAAAATAAATTTATTAATTTAGTTACATTTGTATTTATTTATTTATTTTGTTCATTTATTTGTATCTATTTATTTAATTATTAATTTCTTTATTTATTAAGATATTTATTTATTTATCTATTTATTAACTTAATTATCTATTTATGTTATTATTTATTTATTTATTTATTTATTTATTTATTTATTGATTGATTGATTAATTTATTTATTTATATATTTTGCTGTTTCTTAAATTTTATTGTTTATTTATTTTTCTGTTTTCTTCTTGTTTAATAGTCAAATTATTTATTCGTTTATATAAACTACCTACTGTGATGTATATTTAATTAGCTTTAACTTACTTATTTTTTATTTTTTTGTTCATTTATTTATTTATTTACTTATTTCCTTTTAATGCTTACTTAGTCGAGTATGTAAACAACATCTAATTTGTGATCCCACACAGTCTCACTTCTCTCTTCTCTGGAAATATCCAGGATATACGAGTATCTAGATATTTGTTTAATTGAATGAAGGTTTTTTTCATGCAGCTTTTCCTTCTAAAAGAATTTGAATCTGTGTTAATATTATTGTATAAATGTCATAAGTTTTTCAGTAGTAAGGTTGAAAATATACCATTTCTCTGTAAACTGTGCAATCTAGTTATAGGAAAAAAAAACATTTATATAAATTCAGCTACAATAAAGATTAAAAAAAAAAAAATCACACAAAACAAAAGAGCTGTGGTAAGAACTATTTCTATTCCTCAGAGCAAATGACCTTACAGTAATATTGGGTATTTTAG
The DNA here is from genome assembly GCA_963931855.1 of Philhelius festivus. Classification (NCBI taxonomy): domain Eukaryota; kingdom Metazoa; phylum Arthropoda; class Insecta; order Diptera; family Syrphidae; genus Philhelius; species Philhelius festivus. The sequence continues at coordinate 259,871,828 of OZ007554.1, read as the reverse complement.
CAAGAAAATGTTTGGCTTAATGCAAAAACTTTTAAACAATTGCTAACATTACAAAAGAGCAGAGGTATTGAAGAAAGTAAACATTTTATTGCACATATATTTTGATTTTTGAAAGTTTATTTGATCTGCCGATCTATATTAAATAGCTATTACTCTGTCTCAATGACCTCTAAATTAATCAAGATAATTAATTTTTTGAGGTGAATTAAGCTAAATTAATTTATAATCTCTAATTAAAAGTTAATTTGAATAGTAAAACTAACATAATTAATCAATAGTAAGACTAACATAATTATTCAATCTCGGTTATGCGAATTATGAGATTATTGGCAGCTAGCTCAGAATTAAAACGCCCTTTCTAAAGGCATGTAACACCTTTCCGTCAAATTTATACATATTTAATGTATGGATAGATAAAAGCGAAAAATTGTTTAAGGTGTCAATGCATATAAACATATTTTCAACATCTTTTTAATCAGTATTGTATTTCACACAAATTCTTACATCAATTCGATTACGATTTCTCTTTGAAATATTTCTTAATTTAATTTGAATACCTAATGCACAGTTTTAATTCATTTTGATGAATGGTTTGTCTTAATGACTGGCCTCAACCCCATTGCTTGATCTTGAAAAATGAGTTTATTTATATTGTTGCTACTGGAAATCGCAGGCGATTATGGCAAATAAGAACAGGATTCCCAATACTTAATCAAACATTCATTATGTTTTTCAATAATAAAATAAAAATGTATGGATCATATGTATGAAACCTAAGCGAGTACTGGCTAGTAGTTACATACATCTAGTTGTGTAGAAAAAAACAATTTTCAATTAAAAAAATCATTACTTACCGCTAATTATAAATTCAATGCATGATTTTTTCTCCTCTTGGGAAACACCTATTCTCTTTAACATCACCACCATGGCTCAGAAATTCATTGATATAGCCTCAATGAATCCAGTTTTTTCAAAGGATGAAAGGAATTTTAAGACTTGTAACTGAAGGTAAAAGCTTTCGCTAGTAACTTAAAGTGTTTATTTTAGTTTACCTAAACGAGGTTTGGTCTTAGACTAATGCAATTTTATGATCATGATATGAATACTTTATGTGTTTTCATAGGGTTGTTGACAGCAGGTTATGAATTATCCTGTTTTTAATTTTAACACAAAGATCTTACCGTATTCACCAATGAAATTGAAACGTTTTAATTCAGTTAGTTAGTATAATGGAGTACTTTGAGTTAGTAAGAGATACCATACTGTATTCAACTGTAGGTTTTTAAATCTTTTGGGCAGGTTTGTTATCTAAGGTTATAGGTTATTGAAAAATTAATTTTTTTTTAAAATTCATTTTCGTTCCATGAAGTGCCTTTACACGGAGCCATCTAGCAAAAAATTTTAGTTAATTTTTAAAGTAGTGTAAAATTTCATGCGAATGACAAATTTGTATGTTGTATTGTTGTTATACGAGTACATACAATAAACTTAACACTCGAATATGATGGTTTAAGAACCAGTCTTAATTCGTATGGAATATAAGCAAGAGGTGAACTTTCATATTTTGTTTCCATATAGGTGTATGTTATTGGTAAATGATTTGTTCCTACATTGTGGACATGCATTTACAGTATGTTAGTTACTGCAGAAGGTCTATAAGACTATTTATTGAAAATCAAGCTAGAAGAACGTTTTTAACATACTCGTATATAATAAAAAAATATTTATAATTTCCAGGTGTTCTCCATGTTAAAAAAAGTACTACTTTCCTCAAACACCTGTTATACTATGAATGGATGATTTTTATTGTTGTATGTTACTAAGTAGATAGGTAGTAAAATTGAGTACTACTTATTGCATTCTGTATGTTATAATTTATAAAATTAAATTCAGTACAAATAAATTCATATATCACTGTATAAAAATTTTGACTCTTCAATTATTGTGTCGAGGACATAACCAAATGATTGCATATTAATTAAGAATAGAAACACTATATTTTGGACTATCTTATTTACAAAACCCAATATAAAATAATAAATTTTAAAGCACTAAGGAGATGTAATGGCAAGTTAAGAAAGTTTTAAAAGCAAAAAAGGAACACAAAATTGACATTAAAACGGTTTTTGGGAAATTTTGGTACGCATATTGCTGCGGCTGTTTAAAAGTACCTATGTATATTTATTTAATTTTAAGCCAGTACTTCATCTTCCTTATACAGAATTGTATTGTATTGGGTTATTGTTAATAAGAGTTTTGTAAGCCTTCCTTAAGTGCAATTCCATCAAATTTGAATGAAATATAATGAGACTACCTCTTATTTACCAAATCGAACGCTTTTAATTCTGATGTAATTCATTTAAAGTTTGTTTTCTGTGATTCTTCAAGCTTTGTTACACGTTTTTAACTATATCTCAATCCCATCTCAATACTGCATTTATTAGTTCAAGATACATTGAGAGAATTCTACAAAAACAAAATAACTTGTACATCAACACTAACAGTTTGCTTTCTACAATACAATCTAGGCTTGGAGAGCTAGACAGTTGTGTTTCTGCAATTATAAATGCTGTGGACAATACAAGAGAATCTCTGGATGAAGATAGAATTACATTTTCGATGCTGCTAGACTTTTCAAAGTCCCTCAACACGGTTGACCACACCAAACCTTTGCTACGAGTATAAGCTTCTAACGCTATATGGTTTCTCAAATTCAGGAATTTATTTTATGTCATCATATTTAAAATGCAGAATACAATCAATTTCACTTGGCATTGAATCATCCAACTTTCTGCATAATAGTATACGGGTCCCGCAAAGCTCCATCCTTAGACCTCACGTGTTCTCAATTTTTATTATGATTATGATTACCCTTTAAATGTTTGAACACAGCACGGGCGTGAAATTAAGGAAGAGAAAGAAAGATAGGAAAGATGTGTGGTACGATGTTCTGAGACTGAAGGTTGTTGTCTCAGATATTTTATCTCCAGGGATGGCGGCTGAACTAAAGCGGAGAATGCCGTGTCTTATTTCTATGTCGCTTATAATTCACATTATTTTATTCGTGTTCATCCTTGTTGGGCATACTAGTTTAACTCAATTACATGTTGTTAGTGTTATGCCTGAACAACATGTAATGAGTAAGCCAGCAAACCATTGATGACAATTTTAGAAGGATTTTAATGGAATTAAGACGACAAATAAGAACCTAAATAAGATCTCATCAAATTATCCATCCTCGTTTCGCTGGCCTAACATCTGAACTCTGAACGGCAATTTGTCTTTAACTATGCCGGCTTATGGAATTCTTTACCATGGCATGTTCTAGAGGTCACTAGCACCGATAGGTTTAATCTTCAGCTAAGGTAATTTTTCGCTCAATAAATCAGTTTGCTAAGGGATAATTGTATTTCTTGTACAGTTCAGTCCAAAGTTGTATAAACTGATGTAGGAATTTTTCAGAATTTGAAAATGCAGAATAAGAGTTCTAGTAAAATGTCAGACAAACTGTGTTTGTATAATTTTTTTTTTTATTCTCTATGATCTCTTCATGGGGTCAATTCTCCACCTGTGAAACTATGAATAAGTAATAAAAAAGCTATTGTTTCAGTTTTCACTACCATTTTTCATTTTTCCATTTCACAAACTCACCTTATGCGATTCTTGAACTCATTCTGATAAATGTTTGTCAAAACATGTACTCAATAGTACTAGATGATAAATGACTTTATTTTGATGTCATTTTTGAGTTTAATTCTGTTTGTAACTTTCACATTTTATCAAGGCTTTTCACAAAATCGTTTGAGTGTGAAAACAAATTTAATATTTGAAAAAATTGACATTTTATTAATAGTTTTCATAAATTGCGAATCGCTTAGTCTGTGAAGTTTGGAAAAAACTTATCACTTCACAGTTTCACAGATAGAGAATTGACCCCCTTTTACGTGAAGTAATATTTATGCAATTTTATGTTAGCATAATAACCATTTGACAAAAAAAAAACATCCTATTTGAAATAGTTCGTTATCTAATTGCAGTCAATTAAGTAAATATATTCATTCGAAACATTAGTAGATCAAGTTGAAAAGTAAAAATATTATAATCCTCTAAAGCAATCACAAATCCCACAGACCCACATCTAATTGGAGATTTGTCAAAATATCTGACTCACAAAATTCATTCAGGCACAACACACACTTTCTTTTACCTTCAAAACATACAAAAGAGACACTACAACTTCGATACAACTTTACTGACTCTTATTGACATAAGCAAGGTAAATCTTTAAAAGAACTCGGTTACTCTGTCAATGGTTGACCGAATCTGACTCAAATAACGATTACAATTGAATATCGAGTACAATGGCACAGACGAAATGACACAAAAAAAGTTGTCTTCGCGACAGCCAGCAGCGCCAGCGTTGGCGAATTATGTAAGCCTTTTAGCTCGAAACAAGCAAACAAACAAAACAAAAAAGCAAACATAGATACTTGAACTAAAACAATTACTGAGTTAAGATAGTAATCAATTTTGTGGCTAAGAGAAGCCGGCTGCTCCAATTTGAGTTGACTTTTTGCTTAAACTTTTTGACAACAGCAAACTATAATCGTGATCGTGGAACGCGCACTCGTGTTCAAATCACCTGCAACGTTAAGCCTGGACATGCAACAAGAAAGTATCTATACAGAATATTGGCTCTCTGTCGTCTGATGTGAACCAGCATCATCTGTGCCATGGCTTTATGCGGCTTGATTGATTTTAAATGTTTAGACTTTTGTCACACTATATCTAGGTCCTATATAAATACAATGGGCATTAGGCATGCACTCTTTTTTGGAATGTTGATGTGATATTGCGTTCGTTTGGCGGGAAGGTTTATTTCTTCAAATGAAGTTAGTGGATAAATCGAATGCCAAATTATCCCATTCCATGGAATGTGAGATTTTTTTCGAAGAAAAAATGTGGTTATATTGCAATTCCTGATGTTAGGTGATGCTTAATTGGATCTGTCATTTGAAAATGATGAATGTGATTTTGACAGGTCAGCTTATGGAATTAAGTGTGGACTGTGGAATTCCACGAGTACGGAAACATATTTCTTAGGCTTTTGGAGGAAAATTAAAATTATCTTTTTGTATATACATATTTCGAAACGTTTGGAATGTGAATATACAAACTGTTAGTATATTCGCATTACAAACTTTTCATCTCGCACAAAACCAATACTTGTTCCATACTCAGAGCAAATAAATGCTTTGAAAGTTCAATTTGCGAATTCCCAAAATGTTGTTAAAGGAATACGAACATTTTTACTTGTGACTTATATACTATACGTACTTTAAGGCAAGTTATGCATTCGTAAAAAAAACTCTTACCTTCTATAAGATTTTTTTTCAAAATCTTACAAATATTTTTTTTACTCAAAAATTGTTCGACAGATTAAAAAAAATCAGAAAATTGCATTAAGTTAAGGCTAGGTAATTCCGAAAAATGGTTATTAATGGTACGCCCCTGGAACCATTTTGTTTTTTGTTTGTATTAATTTTTTTTTTTTAAAACTTAATATTTCGAAAATTCCAGCTTGATTTTTTTTTAACTTGACAGTTAAAAGAAAGTTTTTTATTACAATCTACAATATCTAAAAACAACGTTACTAACCATACAAATGTTAAAAATGGTTTCCGAAAATCGTATTTTCCTCGAATTTCTAGAATTTTGATAAAATTTTTGTTTCTTCCGATTCTTTTTAACGATCTATAAAGCAATAGAAAAATTTTGAAATTGAGAATCAATATTTTTACTTGCGGTCTGCATTTGGAAAAAAAATCGAACTCGAGATTTTGATCTCGATCTACAGGCTAAGTCACTGGAGTTATTTTCTTTAAATTCGGTGCTTAAGGGTCTTGGGTGATTCCCTAGAGGAGAAATTGAAATTTTTTTCTTAGCTCCAAAACTAACGGTACCCCCCATACACCCGAAGTGAAAAATCTTGTTTATTTCAAAAACGACTCTAACGATTTTGATAAAAAAAAATTAAGTCTGATATAATGAACATGAACTACATTTTGGTCAAACAAAATTTTGGGGCAAAATGTTATTAACGTGCCTTTTTTGAAGATTCAATATCTTTAAAACGTGTGAACGATTATTTTTTGAAATTATTTCCTAAAATCTATAAATTTGAATACTTAAGATTGGCATCTCAAATTTTGTTCCCGAAAAATTTTAAAGAAATTTGTTACATAAAAAATTACTTTAATAATAAAACGATTTTTAAACTTTGTTTGTATAAATTCATACTTTTCGGGAAATCAGACGGCAATTCCATGCATTTAACATTTTTATCTCATTAAATTCATGTTTTATATTCATAAAATGTATTTAAATTTCCAAAGTACTTTTACAAAGTGCATTTTATTTTTTAAAATTTTATTTTTATTCGTATTAGGGACTTACCAAAATATTTTCTTAAAAATGTTTTAAATATTTTGTATATAAAAGCTTATTTTTGAACAACTGCAACGATTTATAATTTTTGTTCATATTTCCTTAAGAAATCATTCTGTTTTAACCTCTCACTTCTAAAAGAGTTTAAAAAATTAATCTTATGTTTATAAATAGTTTTCGCTAATATCATTAATTTTTAAAATTCTTAGACTTTGACATAAGAGTAAGTTCGTGCGACCCAGCTATGCATTTTATTATTTCTATTTTCATAGCAGAAAATCAAGAAGCTACGAAAAATTAAAGTTGAATATTTTTTTTACTGTGGGTGGATAAACGCTTTTGATTTGTTTGGCAAACGTAGACAAACCAATGTACAAGCGTGTTGGGGGTTCTGCCCTAACACAATTTCACCTCGGAAAGTTCTATAACTTTAAGTGTCAGCAGGCTTTCCGAAGACAGTCCCTTTGGCTCTCTCTTTTACGCTACGCTAAACGTCACTTTCTGATGACAGAGTCATCTATTGCATAATGTCTTCCTTGGATTTCTTATACTATATCTGCTATAATGTGCACCTTAAAAAGCCCCAGCCTATTGTGCAATGTTTCTCATGAAATATGATTTAAATTCTATTGTTTTTCAGAGATGATGTTCCCACGTAAAACATATACATATGCGGTGTGTGCATTTGCAACAAAACCATAAATTAAGTGTCTCGTGGTAAATATTTGGCAATCAAAACAATTGTGCCACATAGGAAAGGTGAAGAGGAATTTTATAATAAAAAGTGCTTGAATAATTTTTCACGACTTGTTAGGAAAATTCTATAATTTGTTTTAAATTTTACAATAATCGTGGTTTTTAAGTTAATACAAGTACAATTTCTTTTGAAAAAGTATATTCAAAAAGCATAATGAATTGTTTATCTTTTAATATGCTTTAATGTTTATGCTCGAATTTTCAATGGGAAATTTTCAAGTGCGAAGTTAATCTTTTGCCTTGTCTTCCTTAATAAATTGCTGACAGCGAAAATTAAGTATAAGCTGTTGATGTTGAAGGTATTCGGAGTCATAAACACTGTGGTGACTTAATATGTCACACGTTTTTTCCCACATAGCCCATGGTTTTAAGTTTTTCTGTTTTTGTTTGATATTCATAAAATAAGTCTCCTTAAGGAATTCCTTTTTAATTTAATGCAGGCACGAAATCAAAGTTTACCTAGCAATTTGTCAATCATATGTCAACTGTGCTCACAATGTCTTAGAGAAGAATTTTTTGTCTGTTGAGATAGTACAAACATATTATATAAACGGGGTATGTATGAAGTTCCATAAGGCTTTTGTTTGCATGAACAATAAATTTTGTAGATTTATTTGAGAAATTATTTCGTGTGCCAACCAAAATGGGGAAATGAATTCTGAATTTGTGTTCCTTATAGTGTTTTTTCTTATAAAATAATTTATTTATGATTAAGTCTCTGGAAATGTAAAGACTCAGATTGGTCGGTTCGGCAAGACCTAGAAACTACCGCAAAGACAGGGCAAAAGTTAACTAATTCTGGAGTTTCAATTTGCATGCACTGGTAGATGTTGTAGTTTGGAAAAATCGTAGTTAATCAAAAACTTTCGATAAGTCACGCAGGGTCTCTGTGTTTGATATTGAGCATCTTTATAGCGAACAATGTTTCTTAGGGATACTGCCTCTCACGTGGAAATTAAAAATCCTCTAAGAATACCTCTCATCATGAACAGTTTTTCTCATTTTAGTCGTTGAAACAAGCACAAAGCAATGGCTGAAAGTTGTTAGTTAAGGACCTGAATCTATCTCTTCAAATTGTTGGATCTCAAGTGTTAAATTTTATTTACTACAGTACCTGAAACCTACTGAGCTCTTGCAGTCTTGCTTGGTTTTGGTATTACAGATTTATAGAAAGTTAAAAAGGTTTGTGAAATTGTCCTTTTAAAATTAAACGTACATACAATATTTATGTACATTTGATAAATAAAAACATCAAACATTCATTTTTTCCCACGATTTTAACTTAATCATTTTTCAAAACCAAAATTTTCAAAGTACCAAAACTAAGCTTAAGTGGACATACATGCATTTCAAACTTATTTTTGATAAAAATCAAAATGATCGAAATAGATTACAAGCAAGACCTCAGTATTGCCGTAGATTTAAAATTTATTAAGAAAGTGAAGTAGATTTAACAAGGAATATTAAAAAATATACCCTGATGTACATTGGTTTTAAAATGGGAATATTGAGCCAGATACAATATTAAAAATTTATTATTCGTAAATTAATTTAAGCAAATAGCAAATCAACTTAAATTAAACGCAAATACATTTAACCTTAACATAAATAGATTAAAATAAACGTAAATCGATTTAAGTTTTTGGGAAATAAATTTAAATAACTAATAGTTTAAATTGATAAGCTCATAATTTAAGACGATTTGCTTTCGGGTTAATGTTAAATCTATTAGCGTTTACATTGTTTAGCTGAATTAATTTTCAAATAGTATATACATGTAATATTTAAACAAAATGTGGGGGAAAAAATTGCCCAAATGGTGCATCGAACAACAATTTGGCGTGCACAAATCCAGTTGAAATTTTGATTTCCAAATAAGCCTTCTCTTTGATTTTTTTTAAATTCTAAAACCTTATTATTAGCATATTTTGTCGGTGGTACTGGTACAATGAAATGGAGTATGCTCTCGTCATCTGTATGGTAACACTGATATAATCGTCATAACAGTTCTTCAACTTAAACATCTAAAATAGAATGGGAAAAAATTGTTTTTTTTTCTGAGACACGGGCATGGCTCAACTGGGCCAAAAGAAATTAGCCAAAATCAAACGATATAGTGCTCCTCGTTGACGGCCTGGCCTACGTTCATCTCAAAGAAGTATAAACACCAAACAGTGACTTTCTTTGGATGCATTGCCATGTGGTGCGTCTGATGTTGATTCTGATCGTGCAAAATTCGACAACTACTCACTGAACATGATTCTTCTATGGAAATTGGGATCAACTTCAAACTTCTCGAGAACCCAGTTAGCGAGCACACGCCGATGACTATGGTCGTTACCTTGAGCCTCTGAGTCAAGTTGCGGATTGTTCACGACTCGAGTTTTTCTACAAAGTTGCCAATGGTCCTTACGATTATGGCGACCATAAAATAGGCGTGGCCCACGAAATAATGTCACTTGAACAGAAGACTCACTTTCATAAATCAATTTATTCTTCTTCTTCTTCCTTTTCTTCGGCGCTGTTATGATCTCGATGTCGAGGGGATCATAACTCTCCCACGTATCTGCTTCACACTAGTGATCCGCCTGTGGGGTTCGCCGGGTTGACCTCAGAAATCGGCGGCAAGCCTCCCGGTTTTGTATTGTTCCATTTCTGAGGCCAACTGAATGCTGGTGTTTTTGCATTTGTTTGTACCAGGAGTGTTTAGGCCTACCTTTCTTTTTATTCCGAATTGGAACGTTGTATGATATTGCCTTTTTGACGGGGTTCTCAGGATCTCTCCTTTGAACATGGCAATACCAACTGAGTCGGTCGTGTTCAATTTTTTGGGAAATGGTATTCTTAACATGAAGGCTTCCTCGGATCTTCGTACTTCTAATTCGATCAAGCTTTGTAACTCCTGCTGTCATACGAAGCATCTTCATCTCAGCTGCCGTTAGCTTACTCTCATACTTTTTGTACATTGTCCAACATTGTGAACCGTATGTGAGTGCTGGACGCACAACTGAAGTGTAGAGCTTTCCTTTCAGCTTAGGGGGCATTTTTCGGTCACAGAAGATAGCAGAATTTTCCCGCCACTTCATCCACCCTACGCTTACGCGATGATTGATATCGTCATCACAAGTAGCTTCGTTATTTATCATAGACCCCAGATATTTAAACTTTTCACACTTGGGAAGCACTACTCCATTCAAATAAATGTCTGGAATAGGCCTGTGTGGATCAGAAAATGGGCAGCATAGGTATTCTGTCTTTTTCGCGCTTATTCTTGAATTTTATAACTCTCCATTATTATTTCCAAGACAGACTTTATAAATGTTAGCTAATTTGACAGATATACATAGTTAAAAACATATGGTCGCAATCAGCTGTCAAAGTTTGGTCATTCCTATTCCAATTGGAAAACATACTCGTACATGTGTATTTTGTCACATGTATTCAAACCCATTACAATAAACTCATTGGTCTGGCATCCAAAGATGAGATTTGTATCTTTTTGTTATTTAAATAAGAATGATATTTCCATGAGTAAATGTTAAGCAAAAAAAAATAACTGATGGGGAATATTTTCACTTTTAAATCAACAACAATACATCTTTTCATCTTGTTTTAAAGAAATTGAAACTTTTTCTTTAATAAGCAGATCAGAGTTTTTTTTTATAAGTTTATGTGTGTCAACGAAGTAGCTGTAGTATCAATGAAAAACAATCGCATCACGTTTTATTCATTTAAACAAAAGAAATTCTCACATAAACCAGTGGCCTCATGATTGCACTTTCTAACGTATATTTATATAAGCAAGATATGTATATTTCAAAACGATTATATTCGCGTGTTTCTTTTATTAAATACTTCTGAGGAAATACTATATTTCTGTATAAATGCATTCCTAGTGCATTTCAGATAAATAAAATCCGTGGCGAAACTATATACCATAATGTCCGACTGAGTTTTAAATATCTGACAAAAAATGTGTGCATTGAAGAACAATAGAAAATCAAAGTTATTTGATACCTACATATTTCACACGGTATTAACGTGAGTCTGTCGTCTTTAGAAATCGAAGTGAAATTCACAGTGTTGGTTTTTTAAATTCTAGTTTTTGAGCTATAGCGAGCCTTTGTCTTACAGTTTTTGAACGTAGTCCCAAATTTAAAACTTCTACATTTTCAGTAATTTTTTTTTTCTGAAAACACAGGCGCAAAATTTTAATTGAATTAGTACGATGCTAAAGCTGTTTTAGTATGATACTAGGTTAATACAACGAATTTGCAAATTTTAATCGGATATAGCATCATACTTTCTCTACCCTTTTATTAAAGTTAAAATCATCGAACACCTACTTTTTTTTTTAGTATCGTGCTAGCTTCATATGACTCTTTGATATTTGCAAACATCAAAAAAGGTTCGTGTACTTACTTTTATACACGAAATATCATTGTTTTAGGTGTGTTCAGGAGCAATTTATTAAGAAAATTCTTTTAGTACGATACTAGTTAGAAAATGTTTAAAATTAAGAATGAAATAGTAAACTGCTATAAAGTTAGCAAATTGTTAAGTAGTATCATACTAATACCTTAATAATAGGCTGTTTAAAATTTTGCGCCACAATTTTTATTTCTTTTATAGAGTAAATAAAATAAATCACATTAGTGTATATAAAAAGCGCAAAAGCCCAAAATTCAACGTCGAAACGAAAACGGGTTATAGAGTAGGTGGTGACAGTTATCAGAAAAATAATAAAAAAAATCGTAGCCATGTATTTTGTGAGTTATACGCATTCGAAAAAAATCGAAAAAATGATCACCCTGCGACGGTCTTTCAGAGATTACAAATCTTAATTTTTCTGATTTTTTGTTTTGTTATGAAACCTTGAATAATCCTTCTGACAATTGCATTAAAAAATTTAAACACACTTGCATCAGTTTTCAAGAAAAAATTACTTTTTTGCCCAACTAACTACTCAAAATTTTTACATGACCCTAATTCAATGGAGTGTAGTGTAAAAAATAAAATGCACGACTGGGTCGCACGAACTTGCTCCTATGTAATAGACTAGGAATTTTAAAAACGAATGTTATTAAAGAAAACTGTTCATAAGGATAAAATTATTTTTTTAAATTCTTTTAGTAGTAAGAGATAAAACCAAAATGCTATGCAAATACGATTTGATCAAGAACAAAAATTATAAGTCGCTGTAGTGGTTCCTTAAAAAAATAAGCTTTTATGTACAAAATTTTTAAAACATTTTTAAGAAAAAATTTTGGTACGCCAACCTTAAGCTTTTATTATTGTACGAATAAAAGTCTAATTTCCAAAAAAAATACAAAGCCGTTCTTGAGATATCGAATTTTCAAAAAAAAAAAATGACTTTTTTTTCTAAAAATTGAAAAAAATATTTTTTCGTAAGTTTTTAAATGCAATGTTTTTTAAACTTTTTTGGAGCTTTTTTTATAAAAAATTTCATTAAAATCCGTTATGTCAATAATGAGAAATTCAAAATTCGAAAAAATCGTTCTATGGTAGGTACAGTCAGTAATATCTAGATTTAAAATTTTTTTTTATTAAATTATAGATCGTAAAGATTAATCAAAAGAAAAAAAATTTTAGCAAAATTCTCGGAACCGTTTTCGAGAAAAATACGATTTTCGAAAACCATTTTTTAAAATTTGTATGGAAGGTACCGTTAGTTTTAGATGAAACAAAATTTTTTTTCTCAAATCTTGTAGATTATGTTAAAAAACTTTTTTTTGTCAAGTTTGAAAAAAATCGAGCATGGGGTTTTCGAAATATTGAGTTTCCAAAAAAAAATTTTGATTTTTTTTTTAATCCAAAAAATTAAAAATTGAAAATTTGAATATGTAATAATATTTAAACTTTGGAGGAGCTTTGGCATAAAAAAAATTATTTAAATCGGCTGTACCGTTTTCGAGAAAATCAAAACCAAAAAAAATGGTCCCAGGGGGGCTACCAAAAATAACAATTTTTTGTAAAATTTTTTTCAACCATTAGCTAGTTTTAACCAAATGAAATTTTTCAAATTTTTTTTTAAAAATTCTGTGGGACAGTTTTTGAGAAAAAAAAATATTTATAAAATTTCGAAAAAAAATCGTATGGCAGGTACCGTTATTTTTGGTCTTAAAAAAAACGTCCGGGGGAAAAAAATTAAAACCCATATCTACCAAGTTTGAAGAAAATCGGCCGTGCCGTTTAGGCTGTAGTCGAACCGACAGACAGACAGACAGACAGACAGACAGAATTGCGAGACCCACTTTTTTGGTCTTCGCTATCATCGTAATGTCAACTTTGATCAAAATCTCGAGTTCGATTTTTTTTACGAATGCATAACTTGCCTTATAGTACCTATAAGTCGCAAGTAAAAATGTACTACGAAATTTTGGCAAGTTACCTTAAAAGTTGGCGTGTTCAATTCAAATAGTATAACATTTTTGAGAATATTCCTTAAATAACGGAAACAAAAATGTTTTTCTTAAGATGATTAAGAAATCCGTTTTTTTTTTAATTAGTTAATTTTTCCATATTATTTTTTTGCACCTTTTATGTATCTGTATGTTGGCTGTATTGTTGGCTTATAAACAGAGTACGGAGAAAAACAAAGAAACCAAATTTAAAACAACAAACTTAGGTGACTAATAAAAATATTAGTTCTCAGGTGACAATTGATAAACAATAAGACCTAAATTGGGATGGACCTGATCATGTATAGCGTGATGCGTAGGACATTGGCTTCTGAAGACGCTAGGTCTGGGTTCAAATCTCAGTCAAGGCCAAAAAGTTTTTCGATTTAACTTTTGAAAGTAGGCTAAGCACCACTAATAAGTTTGATGATCGGCTTGGCATCCGTGAAATAGCTATAACTTTAGCCAAATTTAAAACACACTTGGTGGTAGTTCATTCAAGTCGTTGTTGTAATACTTATTCAAAAACTCTTTAACGCAATTAAGGTGATTATGTAACATACATATATTTTATGTTTTGAGATTTGCTTGGTCCTTTCCATAAAATACCAGAGTTATTGATTGGAGTGGCAGTTAAACATTCCTTTAACGACAGGCTTGCCACTCTTTTTTCTCAACACGTATGTATATAATAACAACTTCAGTTTGGCTTCTGATAATATCATTTTCAAAAAAATGCGAAAGATCATGAATCGATTCTAAAATTTAAAATTTCGGGTAGGAAATAAATTTCTATCTGTTACTAAGAATGCATTAAGAATCTCCCAAATCAACGCGAAAACTTCGGAATGACAATTGTTGACAACGTTTTTATCGTCGTTTGTCGAACTTAATACTGTGAAGGTCGTATCGAATTTATTTTGCTAGCATGGGTATTCGCATTATCTCATTGTCATGTAAATTAATTACTGTGACAGGCGAAAGTTTCGTCAATGTTCCGAATACTTCGTATTGGTTTAAAAGATCCGTACAGAAAAACTCCGTAAACGAAAAGCTATAATTATGTCAAGTTTATTTACCGTTTTTCTTAGTCGCAGTTCAATAAATTATCATAATGTGTATTTGGACTTATGTCTAAATGTTTTTTTTTATTGAAAAATTGTATTTGCAACGAAGACTTAAGCTTATGAGCAAATGTTTTTTTTTTATTGAAAGAATTGTATTTGCAACGGAGTCTTTAACTTATGACCATATCTTAGACTTTACTCGTTTGTGTTTTGTTTTTTATTGATCAAGAAACATTTCCTCGATTGACAGATTTTTTTATATTGAAAACCTTCAAATGTAATACTAAATTATTTTCAATAGTAAATACTGATAAACTAGAATAAAAACAATATTATGTTGAGCTTCCGCAGAAAAGATGGTCAAAGGTTGTAATTTTTTCCATTATTTTATTTATCCCTGAGATTACATTTGATTAATTTTATTAACATTAAGTAGTACTTATAGTTTACTTGATTTATATGCTCAATGCATAAGTTTTTAGAAAATTAAAGTAGTCCACTTATTGACTACTCACGCAAGCAGGTCTTTTTTGTAATTATTTAGTATGCTCATAAAACCAATTATACCATTGTGTGTGACGTTTATTGAATTTGCACACCATTTTATGGTCTTCGATTCAAAACAGTGTGTTAACAGACGTAAAAGTGGCCTTGATGCCCTTAATCACAGATAATAGAGTTACTATAGTATCTGTACCTTAATATACTCGTACGCCGCCGCACAGTGGGGAAACGGCGGAAAAAACCCATATTTCGGAAGTAGGATTTATTTTGATATTGCACGTGTTTCTAACAGTAAATTAGTTGAAGAATCAGGAAATGAAAACTGTTTTTCAAAAAAAAATTTGTGGGCCTGGAGATTTTCGCTCAAAGTTGAAAAATAGTGAAAACTGATAAAAATATGCGTAGTTTTAAAATGATCCATTTACCCTAAAATTTCAAGGTTTGTAACCATTTTTTTTGTAAATAGGCTTAAAATAAATAGACAAACAATATGGTACATTAGTTTAGCGAAAAAGAATTTTATAAGATTTTTTTGACAAGAAAACATTCAATTTTAGTGACTTTTTAAGTTCACATAAGGTTTTAACTACTTCCTCTGTTTGCCTCTGTTGGCGGATAGGTTTCGTTAGATAGTGTTGAATCTCAGCAATAGTTTTCAAAAAAAATCTCACCCGAAGACGTCCGTATTTGGTTTTTAAAGCAATTCCAACCTGAAAAAGTCATCCAAAAATGCAAAAAAAAAAATAAAGCAACAAAAAAAAATAGCAGCTCTTTTCGCCAGACAAATCTTTCTAAATGTATTTTGGTTTGCTGAATCTGAACGTGAAGTCCATTTTGCGAAACAACTCAAAATTGTTGATTAAATTGCAAGAAACATTAAAAAAACGCACAATTTTAAAGTTTTTCGCAATTTAGTCAAACATTTTGGGGTGTTTAGGCAAAATGGATTTCACATTCAGATTCAGCATATACCAAAATACATTTAGAAAGCTTAGATCGATCAAAGGAACTACATATTATTTTCTCTTTGTCTGTCGCTGTTGGCATCAGAACTTTGTATTTGAAACCTGCATTGCACATTTACCTATTGAAATGAATGTTTTTCATTAACCCACTTTTTTGACATTATTTACAACTTTCGGAATACAGTAAAACCGGTTATTTGAAGCCTCTCTTTTCTTTAATTCTACTTGTCTCCAACAGAGATAGAATGATAATGATAGAATGTCCCGCTAATTGATGGAAAAGTTTGGGTTTGGTTGCTATAATTTAATTTCTTTTTTGCTTATGTGAATTAATTTTTTTTGTTTAACTGTTTTTTATATACATACTAGCTTACCCGTGCGGGAACTCCCGCAAGCAAATTTTTTTTTTCAACTGAAGTTTTTCAAAATAAATCATGTGTCTAAAAGTTTCTGTAGATTCGCTCAGTTTTTCTTGCATTGGAAATCTTGTGCAAATGGAAATCTTGTGTTAAGTACGGAATGTTGTTTTTGGGTGTTTATTTTACTTCTGTGTGTCATCGTTGAACTGCTCTATTTGAAAAAGACGACTTACCACTGAAATAATAAACACGTTTAGCTTAGCCAAGAACTGTCACAACTGATCTCCTGTTCAATATGAGAAGTTGAAAGCGTACGAATTATTTTTATTTAACGTATGCATGTACCTGGATTTAAACAAAACAGCAAACCAATAAATCCAATCAAGTCCTTTTCTTAAAAGTAATGGAGCCAAGCGAAGGATATTTTGAAAAAACTAACAAACAATGAGCAAATCACATACGTATGTATCTATCCTATAACAATGTATGTAGTTAAACCTGTATAGGCACATAAAGTTTAACTTACCTTAAAATAGTTTAAATTCAAAGACACAAATATTTGTAAAATTTTTTTTGTTTTTAATTCGGAGAATTTTATTTTTTTTTTTAAACTTTTTTGAGTGTTTTTATCGTTACTGCTTAGGTAAATTAATCAAACAATGCCCCTCCTCTGGGCCCGCACAACCAAAGTATAGCATTTCAATGCAACTACTTATGTATATGTACTACATTTCAGTGCAATACGAAGATAGAAGTAGAGATAAATAATTTTGGGGTGTTTCGACCACACAATGCCCCTCCCCTGATAATAAAAAAAAAAGTAGCCTATACGGTAATCCAGACTATAACTTTTTTGTGTGTTAAATTTTATCAAGATCCATCCAGTTGTTCAAGTGCTATTGAGTAACAAACATCCATACATCGTAACATTCACATTTATAATATTAGTAGGAAGTAGGATATATACAATATTTCAAATTGAATTTATGTATATATTTCAAAAAAAAATCATTGATTTTTAGGTAAAATTTGGTGTTTCTTCGTGATCTAGGTTAAATATCCAAAAAAACAAAAACTGGTTTTCAGTTTTTTTAATGTCATTTTTTTCTGAGTGGGCGTGGCAATGGGTGGTCATTGGTGTAGATTTGTCTTGCTATTGGCTACGTTTCCTGCAAATTTCATGAAAATTGGTTCAGTAGTTTAGTTTTAATTGAGTTTTTTCCGGTCTCCCATACAAGGTGCCCCACTGTGCACCGTACCAATATATAAATCACATTTGGTGATTTGAATTTTGCTCAGTATTAATTTCTTAATTACATATAATAAGAGTTTCTTATAACTTACAAATATTAAAAGTATTTCCCGGATAAATATTATTTCTGTTAAATTTCTTGGATTAAAAAAAAATAACATTTTGAGATTGCAATAGGTGAAAACAAATTCAAAATTAAGTGTTTAATAAATTCCTTGTAGGTATGATGATTAGAGATTTACAATCAATCAATACTTACCCAAAAACATATGTATCGTATCGCTACATTATAAACATTTTTAGATGTTTGCACAATTTTTGAATATTAAAAATCTAGCACGCAAAACAAAGCACCAAACGACTTACCTAGAAGAAAGAGAAAAAAGTATTAGATTTCTGCTGAAGAGTATAAAATGTAGTAAAATTAAAGTGTGAAATTAATCAATGGATGTGGAAAAGTTAGCTGTTATTTGTTTAAACTGCCAATTAGCAGTTCTTGTGTTGTCTGTATTCAATTTATTTTATTTGTTGTTTTGTTTTCTGAATAATTAATTGAGCAAATATGAAATATACATAGACTAAAAGGTTACAAAATCAGGTATCAAGAAGATTGGAAACAACTAATCTCGCACATAAATTCAAATTTATGCAAATTCTGTGGGTGGGTCACGGTATACACAAACTACTTTATTCTTATCAAACATAAGCTCTGCAGACAGAAAGCATTAAAAATTCACTCAAATTCCAAACCTATATCACTTTAAAATTCAAATACAAAAACATTCATGCAAGTAAAAGTCAACATAACTTAAAAACGAGTTAGTGTCCTTCAATTCAACAAATGATATTTGTTAGAAAAAAAATACAAAAAAATCGTGATCGCAATGAACTTCTTAAAGTAAACGAACAACTTTTCCATGCAATTTTCTTCTCTGACATTTCAAAAATAAAAAAAAAAATACAGCAACAACTTAATATAAATAAAGTTAGACAAACATGAATTCATCCAACAACAGCAACAGATAGCCAGCGCCTGAAGAAGATACAGCTGTTGTTGTTGCTTTCGATGGAGATATTTTTTTGCTTTAATCGCTTACCGGAAAGAAATAAAACGAAGTCTTGAAGAGTTGTCAGAGTGCAAGTCGTAGTGTCCTGTCTAGATGCATCAAGCTGAATAAGCTGATTTTCCACAAGTTCTGTTTGTTTATGTTTTTTTAATATTTTATGCTCGTGCAATGGTGTTTAACAAATACAGATGAACCAATAAACGCCTCTTTAAGTTTTCAGGTTTTCCAAGATTCATTTTGATCATCAATTGGAAAAAAAAAAAATGGCGCAACGGATCGACGGCATTAGCTTTTCACATCCAAGCGTAACAAGTTTTTCGTGGCAAGGAAATAATTGTTATGGTCTTGACCGAAAGGGTTAATAACATTTGAAGGATTGGACAACTTCCAAGTATGCAGACGGATTTTTTTAAAATAAAAATCAACTCAAAAAAGCATTTCACTGTGGGGTATTTAACTTTAAAACATGGAATTTTTTCTGCAGTGATTAAAATCCCAAAAAAAACTTCAATAATTAAATTGGTTACAAAATTGACGTTTCGTATCGCAATCTCACATCACATCTCTTATCAGTTGAATGTGACTTGTCAATACGCAGTTTTTGTTAAATTCAGTTAGATTTTTCGATAAGAAAATCTATATCTACGGAGCAATATAAAGTGTATTGCGCCAACGAGTTCAAACCAGAGTTGTTGTTTTATTTTTAAAAAAAGCAGATCACAACAGTACTGTAGTAAAAAAAATATGTATATTTTTTTTAATGCATTCATTAGTAATAATTTAAAAAAATTAGTTTATAATAAAAAGTAGAAAAGAAGGTAGATACCCATAAGTTTTTACTATTAATTAACTTATTTAAAATATTAAGCACTATTTAATTGAACTTGTTGAATTATTACCTCAAAGAGCTTCTATGACCTTATGACCTTAAAAGTTGGCGCTAAGTTCCGGTCGTTATACTTAACCTCATCAGTTGGCCAATACACATAGTTTTTGTGAAGTCCAGTTCAATTTACAAGCATTTTGAACATCCTATCTAGATATGTATATCTTACAACTTTAAAATTATTTATCATTAAGATAAAAGAAATTTTTAGATTCAGAGGACATAATTTAATTCAGTTTACCACATCGCGATTGAAAATGTTTTCTGAAATCGTGAAGCTTATTTTAAAGATCTGTCGCTCTAAGTGTAAAATGTTCTAAGCATTGTGTAAAAATATATGTTTATCCTTAAAAATTTAATTTCGAAATTCGATTTCTAATCGTCTCATTTTTCACAAAAATACACATTTTAAAAGGAGAAAATTTCACTAAATTTGCATAAAATTCGCTCGCAACGTTTACGAACACATCCAAGTGAAATCCACTCCTTTTGTTCAGAAACCTTTTCGAGAGAGTGGCAGCCTATTCAAAAAATTTCAGGTACCTTAAGTATTTTTTGCCGCAGCTGTTTTTTTTAGAAGATTTGTTCAACAATACAAATCTATTCACGCGCCCATTCAAATTGGGACGATTTGAAAATGTCTAAACTAAATTTATAAAAACGGACAGAAAGAGAAAACACTCTGATCAAATTTAATTAAAAAGCAGTACTAATACTGAAATTGCAGGACAGCCCTGGTTGAAACTAATTAGACCAACAAAAACAATTACCCTTCGACTGATACCAGGATGTCTATGGAAATAAATAGTAATATATATAATAATAATATAATATGGACACTTATATACTTCGTACTTCGTAATTAAATCATTGAAACAGGAACAGAGAAAATTCACAAGAGTTTCCTTAAAGTAGCAAACGATAGATAGTCTACGAACAATTCACACTTGGCTGGTTTCGTGGAATCTATATGTGGATCTTTCTAAAAAAACTACTTATTTAAGTTAAAAAATAAAGTATATATCCTCAACCCAGTGTATTACCAATTTTTAACATTTCTGAGTGCGTGTTAGCAGGAATGGGAGGCTTAAACTGTCTGCCGAGTCCAACCGACTTAGATTTGAAGTACTTTTCATCCGTAGAGATACTTTTGGAGAATTTGTGCTGTCTCACAAAAGGCAGTACACCTTTGAAATATGCAGCGGCTGGGAATCAAACTTATACATACTTTCTGAATGACGACAGTTCAAGTACTTTAAGCTATGCAAGCCTCAAATCTTAATTAAAATTAGAACGGGTCAAAACTCAATGTGAATCACATCGGCAAAATGAGATCAGAACATCTGATTTACGCAGAAGGTTCCAGGATGGAGAGATGAAACAGAGAAAATCATCAATCGCAAAATACCTTATTTGCGAAGTGGTAAATATAAGTAGTTTTATCTACTTAGGAACATTGAACTTCCTAACTTTTGTCTAGTTCTTTTATTCACTTTAAATATTAACAGTTTTCTTTTAACTCTGAGAAAGGAAGTTTTCACATTTACATTTCTTATAGTTTAAAAAAAAATCAAAATATTGTATTATATGTATTTCAAAATTATAAATTTCGACAAACAATTTCTCAGACAGAAAAAAGATAATGAATTAACTGATATATGGTCTATGATTTGAAGAAGCAGATTAGTACTTTTGGAAATGGTTTCAAAAATTACCTCAGTTGAAAACCTGGCCAGATGGCGGAAAATACATGTGCGATTTGAGTTCACCTAGCAAACAATAAGACGCGAGACACTTTTCAGTTCTCGTCTTAAACAATACACCGATACTTGCGAACTTGTGTTATTACTTGCGTGTTGTTTAATTTAAGCAACAATCTGGAATACATACCATGTTTAACTGTTTAATCACCCACTGTGCAGCTTTTAATTGCAAGCAAATCTACCATACATCGATTGGTATTGGTGGTGACAAGATGTCTGGTTTTCACTGAAATGGGGAAAACACCACCATTGAAAGGAAAAGGAAATGCTTACCAAGAAAAACAACCAGAAAAAAAGAAAAATAAAATAAAAAACAAACACCTTTTACTGATTTACCACTAATTCAGGAGCCTGCGGTTGACTTCACACCTTAGTTGCTATTCCCTTCACGCTTCAGGCCGTTATCGCATTAAAATCAATCAATTGGCTGGGAAAAAGTTAATGGCTTCCTATTTAGCTGGCACAAGCGTGCAAAGTCTTATTGGTCTGGCATTTGTTTTCATGGCATAGAAATATGAGCCTATTCACACAGGTTTCAGGAAACCAGTAATTTGTCTTGAGTATTGTGAGTTTTGAGTCTTGAGTCATATTCAAAGCAAAGGGCTCCACATTTCATAAGCTTTCCTTAGATCATGATCATAATCTCAATTTTATACCAATCAATCAAAAATATGAAATGTAGGGCTCGTGGGAAAAGAGGTTATGTGGAGTGATTGGTTTTACTGGTGACGTTGTAATGCGATATGCGGTATAAGCACTTGTTTTTCGCTTTCCCACGCTAGAACGTTTTTTCTTCGGAATTCATTTGTATTTTTAACACACATAAATAGTGTCACAGACCTTCAGGTAAACCACACAAGGTGTTCCACATTATAACGAATGCATCATATCAATGATGCTTAAGTTTTCAGGTCTCATAGTTTAGAGAGCTTGAGTTCCAGGTTAGTCATCTCTGCTGACAGAGTGATTGAACGAGTTTTGTGTGGAAAGAAATAAAGTCTGTAATAATTCGTATTTCAAGCCAACACAAATTATAAATCTAGGTAGCTACATCTTGATTATTTAATTTTCAATTTGTTACTCCTCGATCGATGAAATTGAACTTTTTGCCGATTGCTAGAAAGTTGAAAGCATATCAGTTAAACTGGTTGATTGCGGCTTGGAGAAATATATAATGAGACATTATATGAGACTGTGTTTTGAATAATTTAGACTTGAACACATTTTACTTAAGATTCATATCAGTGTTTAAAGTTTTATCATTTGATCCTTTAAACATAAAACAAAATTAGGGCCATCTATATGTAACCTCAGACTGAAAAGGCTTACATTTCAGATTTGTGAAAAAACCTGGCAGTACTCGTAGTTAAAGATCTTGCAAATTCTGACGTTACAAATTTTTTTTTTATTCTTGTTAGCAATTTTTTTTTATTTTAAGTCGATCAACATTCTGAACAAAAGATGGATTGGTCATAATGATCTAGAATGCAAGTGATAAGAAATTTATGGGATATATACGTTATTCCATGAACTGTGAAAAAGTAATATACATTTCACAAATTATATACAGAAAAATAATAATAATAAATAATAATTAGTCATTGTAAAATTAAAATTAAAATTTTGGTAGCCCATTTGCGTAAACTGAACTTTTAACCACAAACCAATAAAGATGGTTTAGTGGCCATCTATCTTTAAGTTCTGGATTAAATGCAAAATTTCATTAAAATTGCTGCTAACTGGGATTAAGTTTTTAAATTAATTTTGAATAGAAGTATTATAATGGCTCTTAGGCTTAATTTCTTTATAAATTACTCTATAAATTACTCTTTACTGTTCCGCGAAAGATTCGTTTTACTTTGTACAAGCGAGCAACATGAGTTTATGAAAATAAATCTACTGTTACTAATATTGTTGAATTCACGTCGTTTACAAATAAAACTATCGAGGATGGTCATCAAGTTGACTGTATTTATACAGATTTCAGTAAGGCCTTCGACAAGTTGTCTCATAGCCTTATTTTATTTAAGCTTTCATCTCTTGGATTCCTTTCTGCTTTCGTTCAATGGATCAGGTCTTATTTGAAGGGAAGGACATACCAAGTTCTTTTCAGAGGAATCGTTTCTGATCCTATTAATTCTGACTCTGGTGTTCCACAAGGTAGACACCTTGGTCCACTTCTTTTCATAGTATCAATCAATGATGTTGTTTCAATTGTAAAATCATGTAGGGTTATTCTCTACGCAGATGATATAAAATTATTTGAAATCATTTGAAACCAATCCGATTCTGTTTCTCTTCAAAATGACATAAATATGTATGTTTTCTGAATGGTCTTTATATAACAATCTCTTTCTAAATGTTTCAAAGTGCCAATCAATGTCCTTCTTTAGAAGAAAAAACCAACATGTTACAATTACAGCATAAATCAAGCCATTCTAAGTAAGGTAGAAACAACATGCGACCTGGGCGTTCAATTCTCGCAAAATCTAGACTTTTCACTCCACATTGAGAAAATTGTCAGTAAAAGCAAACTCAATGCTTGGATTCATTAAGCGTTGGAGTAAGGAATTTTCGTGTAGTCTTGTAACATCTTCGTTGTACAACACCTTTGTTGGTCCCCAATTAGAATATGCTAGTTCTGTATGGTCGCCACTTTACTCAATACACATTGATCGAATCGAATCTGTCCAACGTAAATATGTACGCTTCGCATTAAGTCATCTTAACTGGAGTGACCCAAATCATCTTCCTCCATACAGCAATCGCCTTCTTCTTTTAAACATGATTTCTCTAGAAAAACGCCAGAAAGTCAGCGATGTTATGTTTTTACACCAGCTCTTGGTTGGTTCCATAGATTCACCGGTTCTTCTTGAACAAATTCGTTTTAAAGCTAGAAGCCACAATTCTCGGAACTCTGAAATTTTTCATATAGACTTCCACCGTACCAATTATGGTCTCAATGAACCTTTGACACGTATGAAACATGAGGCTAATGTAAACCATGATGTTTTCAATTTGAGTTACTCAAAGCTTACACTTAAGCATAGGTTGTATGGGCGTTCTCATTAAGTATTCGAAACTCGCGCATTATAAGTTTTTGTAAAAAAAAATGCTTGCATTAAGCAGTACTGATGGCATATATAAATTTGAATATAAAAATCGAGATTTTGATGAGACTTGACATAACTATGATACGAATGACTAAAAAGCGTGTTTCTGTGTGTCTGTTCGACTATAGGCTACATAAACGGCTCGGGCGATTTTCTTAAAATTTGGTATAAGTAGATATTTTTCCCCAACAGGTTTTTTAAGACTAAAAATGGCAGTATCTACCATACAATTCTTTTTGAAAGTTAAATAAAATATTTTTTTTTCAAAACAAGTTCCACAGATTAAAAAATAAAATTGCGCACATTTAATTCAATAAAGTAAAGTAATAGTTGAAAAAACTTTGTAAAAACTGGTTATTAGTGGTACCATGCATACAACCATTTTTTTATTCTAAATTTTCTTAAAAGTTTGAATAGAATTTTATGCTCAAATAAATATTTTTTGTATTTTTACAAAATTCAATTTTTTTCGAAAACTCAATATTGCGAAAACTACATGCTCACATGTTTTCTGAAACTTGGAAATAATGAGCTTTTTGATTCTATTAACAAGATCTATTTTTTTTAATTTTATATAAGAATACCTGTTAAAAACTCATTTTCAGAAATCGTATTTTCTCGATTTTTTGAAAAAAAAAATTAAATTTTAATTCGATAACCCAAAAGCCAGTTAAAGCTATGGCCAAAATAATAGCAACGCTCTTTACTTTTAGGTAATACTGTATCTTGCACTTTAGTTAGGCAAACATGTGAACAAATTGATGTGTTATTGTAACGGTTATTATATTGTCAATCTATTCAACGTATGATCTTGTCATTAAACAAAAGGTATTTGTAATATTATGCACTCATTTGATTGCAACTACAAAATTTTCTGGTCAAAAAAATAGCAACATTTGAATAAAAGCTCAAATAAATTTGTTATTAGCTTTGAAGAAGTCAAGATTTTGGTGAGATTTTTTTATCTGAGAATAATTTTGAAATTTTAGGCACATTTTTTTAACTTCCCATATATATATATATTTATTTTTTATTTGCACAATAATGAAAACTTAAGATTGGCTTACCAAAATTTTATATATAAAAAAATATTTTAAAGATTTAAAACTGTTGAAACTAACATAAAGTCATATGTACAATGTACATAATATGTATATGGCATTTAGTACCAACCGCTAAAAAAATTGTTTTAGCATTTAAGAACTATGTAATTTTGTGCTTTTGAGCATTTGTAATAAAATAACATAAATTTTTTTACGCAAGTGCGTACGATCGAGTCGTGCATTTTGTTGCTAATGCAAAGGTATAAGTCGGGACTTAACTCCTGTTTCATGGTTTTGTTAAATCGGCAAGTAGGTTTGACACATCCAATTTTTATTAATTAGGCTGTAAATATTTAAGTTGAACATAAACTACCATGTACCATATGTATGTGACAATATATTTAAAAGAAAAAGGGTTTATGTTGAACTTAAATATCATAAGAAAATATCATACAAGTAATTAATTAAAAGTTGTGTTAAAGTAATAGTTAGACGACAAGGCAAGGAGGGTTAAATAAAATGTGACACAGTAGGAGATGAAGTAAAATTCTTAAAATTCCTATCATCTGTGGAATGCTCTATATAAGGTTTTCATTTTTTGGGCTTTTAAATAAGGTTTTATGGATTATAATAATATTTTTCACCCAACAACGTAAATATGAGGTTAAATTTAAAAACATCAATATTAAAAAGAAAACCAATACAAATATACAAATACATATTTTAAAGAATTCGTCATCAAAAAATGGAATTATTTTTGTATTGATAAATTGCGTTAAAAAATGTATGTACATATATTTCTTCATTTGAAACCATTTTACAGATCGGAGGAGTGACTCCTTTTAATAAGCCCTTGTTTCTCAATACTGGATTTTCAAATTTTCGTTGTCAGAAGGGCTCAAAAGCTACTGCTTTTATTGGATTTATACGAATATGAGAAAAAAAAAATTATTAAAGGGCACTAGTGAACATCAGAACGATTGATGAAGGTTATTCTAACGAAAGATCGGTTAAAATTCTATATGTACTTAATACGCAAAAAGAAAGTGAAAAGACAGTTTGATTTTTAAAATGTGTTCATTGACACAATCTCGAAAGATTTAACGGGTGATTTTTTTGAGGTTAGGATTTTCATGCATTAGTATTTGACAGATCACGCGGGATTTCAGACATGGTGTCAAAGAGAAAGATGCTCAGTATGCTTTGACATTTCATCATGAATAGACTTACTAACGAGCAACGCTTGCAAATCATTGAATTTTATTACCAAAATCAGTGTTCGGTTCGAAATGTGTTTCGCGCTTTACGTCCGATTTATGGTCTACATAATCGACCAAGTGAGCAAACAATTAATGCGATTGTGACCAAGTTTCGCACTCAGTTTACTTTATTGGACATTAAACCAACCACACGAATGCGTACAGTGCGTACAGAAGAGAATATTGCGTCTGTTTCTGAGAGTGTTGCTGAAGACCGTGAAATGTCGATTCGTCGCCGTTCGCAGCAATTGGGTTTGTGTTATTCGACCACATGGAAGATTTTACGCAAAGATCTTGGTGTAAAACCGTATAAAATACAGCTCGTGCAAGAACTGAAGCCGAACGATCTGCCACAACGTCGAATTTTCAGTGAATGGGCCCTAGAAAAGTTGGCAGAAAATCCGCTTTTTTATCGACAAATTTTGTTCAGCGATGAGGCTCATTTCTGGTTGAATGGCTACGTAAATAAGCAAAATTGCCGCATTTGGAGTGAAGAGCAACCAGAAGCCGTTCAAGAACTGCCCATGCATCCCGAAAAATGCACTGTTTGGTGTGGTTTGTACGCTGGTGGAATCATTGGACCGTATTTTTTCAAAGATGCTGTTGGACGCAACGTTACGGTGAATGGCGATCGCTATCGTTCAATGCTAACAAACTTTTTGTTGCCAAAAATGGAAGAACTGAACTTGGTTGACATGTGGTTTCAACAAGATGGCGCTACATGCCACACAGCTCGCGATTCTATGGCCATTTTGAGGGAAAACTTCGGAGAACAATTCATCTCAAGGAATGAACCGGTAAGTTGGCCACCAAGATCATGCGATTTGACGCCTTTAGACTATTTTTTGTGGGGCTACGTCAAGTCTAAAGTCTACACAAATAAGCCAGCAACTATTCCAGCTTTGGAAGACAACATTTCCGAAGAAATTCGGGCTATTCCGGCCGAAATGCTCGAAAAAGTTACCCAAAATTGGACTTTCCGAATGGACCACCTAAGACGCAGCCGCGGTCAACATTTAAATGAAATTATCTTCAAAAAGTAAATGTCATGGACCAATCTAACGTTTCAAATAAAGAATCGATGAGATTTTGCAAATTTTATGCGTTTTTTTTTTAAAAAAAGTTCTCAAGCTCTTAAAAAACCACCCGTTAGAATTAAATCTTAAATTATTTACATTTCAAATCGGGTAAAAAGTTTTAATATGTACTGCGAATTTTCAAATAGTGATTAAGCACTTAAAAAATATTTAATTTTTTATTTTTCTTTATTTAATTAAAAATTTAATGAACGTTTGACCTAGTCATGCGATTTGTTTTAATTTACTTTGAAGTGAAGCACGTGTGTTTAATTACAAATCGTATTCAGCGAGAGTCACTGACTTGACTCAGATTATTGTAAAAAGGTCTCATATCTCACTCTTCATGTACATGTGTATGTTGTTCAAAATAATAGGGAAAGCAACAAACCAACTAATTTGTAAACATTTTAGACAATTATACGACCGAATAGCGACTTTTTATTATTTTTTTAATTAAATCGTGCCATTTTCGATTTGTATTTGCAATTTCGCATGTTTCTCCAAAATAAATTATTTTTTTTTCTACCAAATTAGTAGTTTTTTTTCTTCGTTTTTGAGTGTTCAAAATAATAGGGAATGTTAAAATTGGTAAAATTTAATTAAGTAGAAGTTAGTTTTGAAATAAAAAAATGTAGTTTTTTCAATAGCTAGAATGGCTTCTTTTTTTTTGACCTTCTATATATGACTCGGCATGGACTTAACAAGTTTTTGGCATTTACTTTTCGAAATGGCGTTCCATTGCTGCTGTATTCCAAGCCATAGTTGGTGTTTATTGTTGAAAACCTTTGTGGCTAAATATTTTCTTAGATACGCCCACAAATTCTCAATCGAGTTGAGATCGGGGGACTAAGATGGCCATGGTACCACAGAGATGCGATGATCGCGAAGCCAAGCACTCATCAATTGAAGAGTGCTCGGGATCGTTATCTTGCTGAAAATGTCATCTAAATGGCATATTGTCGTCAGCATACGGAAGTATTCAAAATATCACAATATGTTTCCTTGATATTTGAATTTGGTCCAACACCAAATCAAGAAAAGCAACCATGATGCTACCGCGTCCGTGTTTCACGTTACAGCACAGCATCAAGTAAATGAATGATTTACTATAGTCTAAAGCTCATCATTAAAAGATAATATAGCAGTGCCAATAACGGTTCTAATTTGACTCGCACAGTAGAACAAATAGAACAAACTCGCACAGTAGAACAAATAGTAAAAAAAAAATCGTTTGCCTTGTCAAAGTATTTCCCTATTATTTTGAACACCTGTATATAACCTCGAATGACCATGATTAATTCATCAATCTATTAAATGGAGAGCGTGGTATGTAAAATCTGTCAAGACTCCAGATAAATTTCTCCGCCTCATTTTCAAAAGGTTAATTTGAGCAAAACCAACTATAAGTCGCATGGTAAAAGTGATGAGTCTTAAGATTGTTACCAATTATTTACAGTTAAAAGTTGTGAGATAAATATCGTGTTTCGTTCATATGTCAGAACCAGTCGTTAAAATAAACTTTTATATATATTTATATTGAAAGTATCTTTTAGATGTCGTGTGTCTACTGTTGAAGATTGTTCTATGTTCTCATTTCAAACTGGATCACTGATAAATCTTTCAATAAATAGTTCTATAACAAGTTTCAGAATACACGCAGGTGTGTATACATGTACTTGCTCGTAATATTGGTTGCTGATGATTTTGCTTTCATTTAAATTATTTAAACGTTACGAAGCTAAAGGAGGCTGTAAAAAGTGGGTTACTGAAATGCAAGAATAGTGTTAAAACATGAATAAAATTACCTACTTAGAAAACTAATTGAAATTAGATACGAAAACACTTTTTCCAAGATTATGTCTTGCTTATACCTAAAACTAGTTTCATTTTTATATTTCACAACATTAGGCAATAAATGCGGTGTACGAGTATGTATGTATAAGCACACATTTTTAAGAAATAAACTAGCATTTTTATGCTATGCATTGGTAGGTACCTAATAATTTAAAAAAAATGCGTAATTCAAAACGGTGTCTTTATAGTTGTAGGCTTAATCAAAGTTTAATTTATATTTTAGAACCGGTTAAAAGTGGCGCTATAAATTAATTTTTAAATTATAACTTCTGATTTATGCCAAGCTTTACATACTTACAGCAATTCATTCAACTTTGAACAAATTATTCAAATTAGCAACAATTAAGTAAACATTATTTTAATATTTAGCTTTCGATGAAAGGGAGGTTGTGTTATTTTGACAGTGTTGACTAGTTCAATAGATAGAAGCTCTTAACATTTTTCGTTTTTGTTAATAAATACAGAGTGGCCTAAATAAGATCAACAAATGTTAACACTAAATTTTTTTTAGTTTGCTAATATATAATTGGGTTTTCATTTTGCAAGTTATAATTAAGTTATCTAGTTTATAATGGGAACATACCGTGCACAACAACGCATTTTTTTTTATTATTGTCAACTACCAGTTCTTATTTTGCCCACCCTGTATACAAAAACAACTTTGGAAAGGTGCTACG
Organism: Philhelius festivus; assembly: GCA_963931855.1. Classification (NCBI taxonomy): domain Eukaryota; kingdom Metazoa; phylum Arthropoda; class Insecta; order Diptera; family Syrphidae; genus Philhelius; species Philhelius festivus. Next base: position 259,841,315 of record OZ007554.1, on the reverse strand, counting down.
TAGCTCGAAAAGCTCACTGTGCAGATTTTATGTTTTCTTGGCACTCTCCAAAAAATTAATTAAATGTTTGAATACCTTTTAAAAAACATTGGCGCAAAATCTTAGTCGAATTAGTACGATGTTAAAATTATTTTAAGTGTGATTGTTGGTTAAAATGACGATTTTGTAAATTTTAATTGAGCTTAGCATCATACTTTGTGACTCAAAATACCTATTTTATTTTTTAGTATCGTGCTAGCTTGACATGGCGCTTTGACATTTACAAACGTTAAAAAAGTTCGATTAACTTAGATTTTTGCACGAACTATCATTGTTTTAAGTGTGTTCAGAAGCAATTTACTAAGTATATTGTTTTTGTACGATACTTGTTGGAAAATGTTTATAATTAACAAAGAGTTAGTAAACTACTTTAAAGTTAGCGAAATGTTAATAAGTATCATACTAATACCTTAACATTAGATTGTTTAATGAATAATATCATTGGATCAACGAAATTATTGTCTCGAAATCACTGCCTTTCCTTTATTTCAATACTTTTGTTCTAATTGTCCGTACATTAAGCTGGGCTGAACAAATCTTGACTTTTCAAGAACTAATAAAGCCGAAACAGAATTAAGATCTGGTCTTATTTGACGATTGCGCTAATCTAACATTTCTACGATAATTTTTAATACCTCAAATTTTTATTTTAAAAACTGCAACAAATAATATTATTGCTGTCTTAAAAATTAATGAAATTTCATAAATCACTTAATGTGGTTCTCTAGCTTTAAAAAAATTCATTTTTTCCCATTTTTCTAAGCAACAGAATTGTAAGTATTTTTTTAAAACTGTGCGAGAACGGAAGCGGTTTTGACTACCTTTAACCCTTAGCTGCAAAAAATTGGAATTGTGGCTCCATCTGTTATTAGTTGAAGCATACCTGTCTCCCTGAAACCCATAGTACGATGACATGCGCGCTAGTATCGTTCTGGCAGTCGTTGGAAGTGGTGTGGTGCCGTTTAAGACCCCAGTGTGGCAGTTATGATTATTTAAGTAATTTTTTTTTTTTTTTACTCTGTTTTGGCTCTATTTCTCTTAAATAATCGTAAGTATAATATTTTGACTGCTCAGAATTTTTTACAACGTTTATAATATTTATAATATTTATATTAGTATATTTATTCGTTATACCATTAGATGGCGTACAATTTGCGCAATAGGACATTGCGACAAGAAATGATCGAGGATGATTGTAACAATGGCGTTGCTGAGAAAATTTCGGATGCTGAAGTCGATGATGGTTCTGAGTCTGAATTCAACGTATCTGATAGTTGATCTTCATCGGAGTTAGATGTAGAGATGGAAAACGCAACTTTCGATCCACGTCTTTTACAGTCTCGAGCACGCGGTCGACCTACGTCGAAGCTCTACATAGTACAAAATAAATATACTTTTTTTCTAAGACAAATATGAAGTATTTGTTTTCTTGAAGGTATGCATCTTGAGAGTATCTCATTAAATTTTTAGCTCAAAATATTAAAAAATGAAAAAAATAGAATTTTTTTGGTGAAAATGATCATTTTCACCACTTTTTTTCAATTAACAATTTTTTTATTAATAATAAATATGAATATTTTTCTTTAAACCTACTTCATCTTATAAAATACATATTAATGATCAACACAGAATTTTTTCAAGCAAAAAAATTCAATAGCTGGCTCACAATACGACATTTTGTTGTTGGGGCATTTTGTACTCCAGTGTGGCAGCTATGTTATTCTACAGAAGTGTGGCAGCTAAGGGTTAAAATGTTACACAAAGATCGAGCGTTAGAAAAATGGGAAAGGACTTAGAGAAGATACCGATGCATTTTCTGGAAATGAAACAACAGAACAAGGAAAAACCTTGCATATTCGTGTTGTGCAGCTAAAGAAAGAATCTCCATACCTATTAGTACGTCCGGAATTGTGCTTAACTGTAAGCCGTAACGTCAGAGAAGCGTGAGTAGAGATGCAACTAGCTTTTTCATTAGAATACTGCTCATACAAATGACAATAAAATAATGAGAGAAATAAGGCTTTGCAGCGGTGCTCACGCGATGTACTTAAGTGTTTATTTTTAAAGCTCTATTTTAAAAATTCTATCTAAAAGATTCAAGTAAGTTTTGGGAGTATCTTCCCATATATGAGAGTTAAACTAAAGCTTTGTACTGTTGAAGGTTCAGAAGGGGAAATAAATTCTAGGATCTTCAAAGAAAACTTAAGAACTCTGAAGCGTTCTTGGCTATATCTAATGTGTGGTTATTCTACAAAATTAGTTTATTATCCGCGTATCGTCATCTTAAATGATTGTGTCCTTCTTCGATACAAGTACCACTTCTTTACAGTGGTATGAATGACGGATTTCGTTTCAATGACTGGAGACAGTAAGTTCTACTCAATTTTTTGATTCCACATTGTAGGTCTAGATGCGAAGGACAAGGATGTGATCAAATAACGAATATCGCAAAAAAAACCATTTAAGAGGTTCTAATAGAACTTTCAGAAAGGATATCTTTAGTGAATTTGAGAAAGAGTGGAGGAGGCGAAACCGTGCTCTGAGGTACCCCACCGTTTGATTATCTCTGTGATTATCAGATTTAAAACCATCCCGTGCGACTTGTATTAAAAGGTTTAAAAAATCAAGCACAATATCTAATCTTTCTTCCTCCAAATGTTTATTTTTTGCCTTAATTTTTGGCGATGTAACAATTTTGGTGATCAAATCTTATCTTGTTTGAACTTACTCTGCTTTTCTCAGATACTTCTCTGGCCCTAAAAATATTTTTGTAGCTCCAATCAAATCCTGAATTCTCTTTTGGTGTGACAGATTTTTCCATACTCGGACTATAACTTAGCATTCCGAAAAGAATTCAATTTGTAATCATATCTGCACTGGAGTCACTATCGAGGAAGGATTGAACTACAATATCATGATCATCGAAGTTTGACCAAAAATGAATTTGAAATGAGACCATATCCGATTGAAGTTTTTCAACTGCTCACCTTATTCATGCGTAAGGTGCTACTGTTTTCTACTTATAGCAAATGTGAAAATGTAACCGCTCTATGTTAAACGGGTTGAAAATTCCTCAAAAATGACACTTCGTAATGACAACCGATATCTATAAAGGAATTTCTGCAAATGCAATTTCTTCTGAACAAAAATTCCTTGCACGAAATTCTGGTTTTGGAAAATAATTATTATGCCATGTCAATTAATGAATAGTGTCGATTGCAAATTCCAACTTTTTTATCTCATATAACTTTATTCAATCAATTTATACAGAGTATGTTGCACTTAATTAATTATATACTTTATGCTGGCAAAATGACAAATGATTTAGAAAACCCACAAAAGTGATAAGAAACAAGTACATTGAAGAATTAAGAAATCTCTGTAGACCTATAGCTAATGAATTATGCTCTAACAACTTTTTCTCTTATTTTAATCGAGGTAAAAACAATTTTTAACTGGTTTGAAATGTTTTTATGTTGTTTAAATACAGAGACACTTCAAATTAAAAACAATTTCCATTCATGAGATTTGTTTACGACGACGTTGAGTAAAAAATGTACTTCAGGGACATTGAGAATTTGCGAATTGAGGAGAACGGATACATTGATTTAAAGTCAATAGTTTAAGCCATTTAATTGTGATTTGTCAATAAAAAAAATCCGATGAATTGTAATTTCTGTAATGCAGCAACCATTTAGTGTGAATTCAGAAATACGTATACATTGTTGCAGACGTCAATTCATTGACATTTCAGGAGCTTAGGGAAGTGTATTAAATCAGATATGACTGGATTGAATAAGAAATGTCATCTTTTGCACCGGAAGAGCCTTTCCAAGTTAAATATGCATTGAATAAGCTTGCCTATTTTAAACTGAATCTTCTTGGTCATCGATTCTGTCGATGTCATATGTTTAGAATTTGACGACAAGTCTGCATGTCAACTTTTCTTCAGAATTGTCTTTTGCTTCATTTTCTTTTTTTGCTCTTCAATAAACCGCTTTGAAATCAATTTAGATTTATTTCTTGCGCTGATTCCATAGTTTAAAATTGTTTCATAATATTTATCTGGACTAACATTTCTGACTGAAGAAAATGGTAAAACAAACCTCTACCAGATTGAAAGTCAAGACTTTTGGAAGACCGTTAGTATTTGATTGAAATGCCTTCGAAAAACTTATCTGAATCAAATTAATTATGAATGATGGAATAATCCCTTTTGAATATGAGAAATTTTAATCATTAACGCTGGAAGATTATTTTGCCCATGGCCTGGCATTATTTTTATATGAAAGGTTTCTATAAACCAAAAAAACAAGCTATTTTGAATCAATAATACAACAAGTCCAATAATTGTGCCCACTTTTCTACTTGGCTGATTTGTTTCAGTTTATTTCCAGCGTTAATTATTAGAATTTTAATCTTGGTTGGATATAATGTAGTTCACACTGGATTTTTGTCGAAAAATTTTTGAATCGAAAATAATATCAAATATTAATACCTATCGAAGTTATTTCGATGGTGGTAAAATTGGAAGTACTGTCATATTAAATATTATTTAAGTTCCTTAAAAGTTTCTGCATGAACAAATTGGTCAAAATCAGTTGTATCGTTTTTGAGAAAATCGAAGGAAAATAGAAATACCATTTTTAAATTGCTGGTATCGTTATTTTTGGTGTTAAAAAAATACGAAACACGTCGGAGAATTATTATTATTTTGGCATTATTTCTTTATTATTTATGCAATCAAAAGTAAGAAACTCTATTTCAAAAGGAACTTGTTTGAATGCTAAATAGTTTTATAACTTTTCTTTTTTAAAACCAATTTTAAATCTTATGGAGCGTACAGAAAACAACGTATCTAACGAAAACACAGGTGAAAATAACTTCTCAGATCGAGAAATGCGTGAACAGCATTCATTAAAATGTTTCGTATGAATGCGTTTGGTTAAGAACAATTCCAAACTCTCATATGAAATTGCAAGTAATTAAAAAAAACTGTACGAATATCTAGAAAACATTTCTAATTTAAAAATAAAATACTGCGTGCTTTTAAGCAATGAAATTATAATTCTTTTCTTTGTTTTAAAATTTTGTAAATTAAGATGAAAATATATTAACCACAACTTATCCTTAATAAGCTGTTTTTTATACTTGAACATTTTTGATCAAAATCGATTAAGCTGTCTTTGAATTGGGAAATAGAATACAAAATATATACATATAGGCAAATCTCCCTTTAACGGACAACTATATGGTGCAAATATTTTCGTCCGTGTAAGGGAAACCAAATAAAACAAACTAATTTTCAATTCATTCACTTATTATCAGATTTACTTTCAGACTTTTCACTGTTCAAATCAAATATAAAATGCAGTGTTGTCGAGAAAGAACCACATAACTTATAAGGAGATATTTTCGTACAAAAAAAGTGTCTGCTTAGAGGGGTGTCCGCAGAGGGAAATTTCACTGTTACACATGAAAAAACACAATACATAGGTACACTTCTCGATTTAATTTATTATTTGAATAAATAAAGACTATTCATTTCAGTATTTTAATTGTCCTAAATGAGTTTTTATTCACAACTACGATATATAGCTTCGAATTCATTATGAACAAAAAACGTATAATGTTTTTGAAGGAATTTAATTCATCATAATTTAAAACAAAAATGATTTCTGAACTTAAATAATTTGTTTTGTTTAAACATTTATAAATCAAATAAAACTAACTGAATGTAACAAAATAAAAACAAATTCATTAAAATTGGAACTGAATATTTATTATGGTATTCCAATTATCTTATAGACTTTGCCTGGAGTTCCGGAAACCAACTACGACTACTTCCAATTCATAATTTATTAAGAGAATAGAAAAGTTCATGAAAAACTATTTGGAATCACTTTACAGTAGCTCACTCAATTAATTTCTTGGCAAGTACTATTCAAATACTTAAACTAATTTTGACCTTTAGATAATATAAAAAATTAATACCATTTCCATAGAGTGCAATAGTCGAAATATAATTACTAGAACAAAAAAAAAAAAGAAACTTCCAAATCCTTCTGTTCTGGAGATATACATATGAAGATATAAGATAAAATTACATTGTTAGGGATATCCTTCATCAATACTTAAGAATTATTGTCTACGTATCCAAGTTAATTCGAGGGATGGAAGAATTTTCTATTTATATATATCTTTGAGAAACACCCAGAAATAAGAGAGCTTAGACAGTACTTTAAGTAATGAAATAAATTTCCAATGCATGGAAAATATATTTTTAAATGATAGAAACTTCATTCAGGTCTAAGTGTTTAGAATAAATACCAGTAACCACTTTTTTTTTAAATATCACATGTCTCAGGTTTTCGTAAGTATCATAAAATCTATGGGTTTTTCTGCAAACTTGTCATTGAATTTTATTTTTATTATTGTTACGTTCATTCAAAAAAATAGTAAAACGGTATGTTTATTACGTATTCTCTGGAGAGACCTAGATATTTCAAGACCTAGATATGTAGGATTTCATATTTGGTTGAACGCCATTATAAAGGCTGGTATTTCAATTTCTTCTAAGCATTTAGGCCCAAATGAAGTTTCTATCGCTAGTACTAACAGCGCAATTACCGTTAACATGGGTCAGGGAGCACCACAATAGGCCTTGTGTTAAATTCCATATGGTATACAAATTGGAGATAGGCCCTTACTGTAGAACGATTTTTTTCTTTGAATATACCCAAGAACCACGCCTTAAGATATTATGCACGAATTAAGAAACACCCTGTATATTAAGAAGACAGATTTGAATTTAAATAAATGTTTCCTGTTTTCTTGAACTGACGCCCAATAAGGACATAATATTAAGAATTGAATTTATGTTACAGAAAAAAATTTTTAATCTAAGATCGAAACTCGGCCCACAGCTTTAGAATTGGTTATATATACGAATACATAAATATACATATATATACCTACTTCCCATTGGATTTTTGTAAAAAATTGCTTTAAGAGGAAAGAACTAAACCAAAAATGTCCTATGTGCAAACATCTCCTTAGTTCAATTGAAAATTCTTAGTGAGTTTACCGAGCTGAAACGCCAATTTTAGTGGACTTAAGTACGTTAAACGATATTTCTCTTAGGTATGTAATGAATACTACAGATTATGAAAAATGTATAATGTATATGATAAGATATATCAAATTCCGTGCATTTTTATCAATCGTCCTATGCTTTGGATAAACTTAGTATTTCATTAAATTTGTATAACTATTTATAATTAAAAAAAAAAAATAAAATTCGCTTTTTAAACATTTTTAAATTTCACTCGGAAAAATTATATGATTTTATTTAGTTTGATGTAGAAATTTTCAGTTAACGGTTATACATCTGAATTCCAAATTTTCATCAGCGATTCTTGCACTTTCAATGGTAGTTGATTTTGTGGTACTTGGTGTCTATCAATTTTTATTTAAAAACATAGTTTTACCTTTAATTCTTGTTGGAGATCCAACACGTACGGCACTGACATGACGATTAGTATCCAAAAGTATGACAAATATTGTCAGGAAAACAGGAAAACTGTTAGCCCCAAAATTGAAAATCCACTTCACAAACATAATGTGACCGTTGATGTTCCTTATATATTTTTTTTAATATTCGAGTTTTTTTGTAAATAGGACTTTTCTTCTTTTTTTTTCTCAGCACTTTATAAATTGCACCTTATAAAATGCATAACTAATAGAAAAAATATGTCACTATAACCACATAATAAACAAATTTATTTATTTGGGTTGATTTATCTATTTATGGAATTTCCAATTTTTTTTATTTTTCAAAGCATCCAGTTTAAATAAAATGAAGTTAAACTCCGCGAAAAAAATCACAGCTTAGTCGATGAAGTATCCATAAGAATTATCCATTCATGTGTATTCGTCAAATGAAGGATTTACGGAACTATATCGTGATGGTAAAATAAATGTATGAAAGAAATTAAAAAGAAAACACCAATCAGCCAGCTCTGCGCGAAATAAGAAATGCGCGACCCGCGTTTAAGCACCAAACTGAAGGCAATCTCAACTCTGAACGGTTATTTAAAACCTTCTGAATGATCCAAGACTTGAAGCCAACAACTGCTGCTGCCGAGACCAGGCAAAGAAATTTTCACTTCGAATTGCAGCAACAACAGACCACCAGAGACTAGAATTCGAAGATCAATCCCTCATCTAAGCCTTCACTCTACCATCGACAACCAATACCATAAAAATACATACAAACTCGGCACAATTGATGTGTCTTATTTAGCTAGGAGTAATAGCTCAACTTCAAGACTATGTGTGTTTAATTTTTGCTCTTATTATCGACACGAATTACTGTACTCGTGCAATATCCGCTGTTTTGGCTTAAAGGAGCGGTTTGGCTTAAACATGAAGCTGGCAAACAAGCAAATACAAAAAGCTTTTGAGCGTGTTTCTCATTCGAAAGAGAGCCAGAGTCAGCAGAGTGGCTTTGGATTTCATAAAAAGAGCATTAGATAATTTGAGAGTTCCGTTATACCGTACGATAACAAAAATTGAGAGAGACTCTTCTGCAACAGGTGCCTACGAGGAATCCACTCTCGCACAAAAGAGTGGGAGTGTTTTTTTTTATTTTCGGGAGGAAAGTTAAAAGCTTTGGAATTTATCATTTAATTTTTGTTGATGTCTGCCTTTGCTTATGCTCCAATTCGTATGTTGTTTACACACATAAACAGTTAGTTATAGTTGCAGGTATTACAGCATGAATTTACGTCAAATACTCGTTGTAAAAAAGTCAGCTCGTTAGGCGGTGCGGCGTGGAGGGATACCCCTTGATCGTGGAACGTGGATTCCGTCCGACCAACTGGCTGCTGGATAGTATTGAGATCGAAAGTTGTTGTGCGGTGTTGGTGAGTATGTTGGTGAATATTGATTGTGTATGAATGCTTGGTTTGGCCTAATTCTGTCTGTAGGCCGCAATCAAAGTGGTTTTGCTGGTTCTGAGAGCTGAGTTATGTTTTGTTTTGGTGCGAGAGGTATGATCACTTGGATTGAGTCTGCGGTTTGTTTGGATATCCATCGTAATAATTTACAGTTAGGAGTTGTGTGCGAGAACAGAGTAAATCTTAGTCTACAATGTTTTATTTGATGCTTTTCATATACACGATAAGAGACTTTATTGAAAAGAGCTAAATACAAGTATCTTTTAGTAATATAAATAAGAATATTTATCGTGAGCTGTAAAAACTGTTTTGTTTGTCTCTGAAGCTCGTTTTATGGGTCACTGCCATTTCCAGTCATTACATTTAAAAACTGTTGATTAGGGTCTTAATTATACCATACCAAATATTGCGTAAGTATACATATAAGCAAATAATGGATTGCTTTTACTTGCGGTGTTCTCGTGCAGATGTCATCTGGGTAACTTAGTTCTTATTTTTACTTTTGCTTTTTATTACCCATTTATGGAAATAAGAACAGTGAATTAAATACATTCATTAGGGAATATTCTTTTTGAGAAGAATATTAATAAATTCCTTTCTGCACGAAGGAAAGATTATTTTGAAATCCTATGGAACACATTCTAGATACGAGTATCTCAAGTTTATTTTTTTATAATTTTGAGCGCACTCAAGGGTTATTATAACTACATTTAAAATGCTGAAGCACAGTGTGAGCGTTTAGGAAAGTTGGAGTGGAGAAATATCAGCATTAGGTAGGTACCTACATGATGTTTCGAAAAAAAGCTGCATGCTTCGCGTGAATTCAAGTTTTGGGAGTAACCAACAGGTGATTCGACTACTTATTTATAATATCAATTTTCCTTAATGTCAGATTGTCCAGAATTAGTTAATACGGGCAGGGGTGGGTAATTTGACATGATTCCACATGCGTTTTATTTGGTAGATAGGTATAAAAACTATTAAGGTGTTACTTGCGATAGGTTTTACTTTTTGTAATTCGAAGAGTACTGCGACCTGTTTTGTAGGCGAAGTGATTTTTGTGATAAACTATTCACTACTTTTCATCTTACCGTATGAATTTACGAGTATAGCTTAAAAATTTGTTTTTTTAAAGTTTTGTTAACTTCCCATAGGGAGTTATTGTAAACAGTCCGATTTGTCAAATTGGAATTTTGGACATTTCTCGACGTTTCAAGGTCCCTAGAGGCTATATCAATCATTTTTTTTTGATTAAGATCGACTTTTATGGGCTACACAATAATTATTATCGACGTGTTTTTGTTAAATCGTAAGGTTTTTTTTTTGAAAATTGGAGTTACCGACGATAATTTATTTACTCACTTTCTTCTATATGCAAATAATACTTTATTTGATACTTTTTCCCTACGTTTCGTCGTAATTTCTCGACTTCATCAGGGGTATCTAGTTTATTAAATATGAAAAAACTTTTGTTACATTTAATAATAATTATTGATAGATAATGATAATTTTAAACTTTGAAATTTATTATTCTCTTGCATTAAGAGCGGTGTATAGTTCATATTAAATTAATTGTTTATTTTCATTTAGTTTTTCTAAACTGCTGTGCTAAATTTTTTTTTTCATATTTAATAAACTACCCCTGATGAAGTTGAGAAATTACGACGAAACGTAGGGAAAAAGTATGAATTAAAGTTTTTTTTGGATATAGAAGGAATTGGCCAAAAAAGCCCGATTTTTTATAAACATTTACCATTACTTTTACATTTACATTACATTATTATTTTAATTTAAAATAAAGAAGAATGAATGACTGGTTCATACAAACTTGCCAAGGCACTCACGAGATAACAACAAAATAAGGTAATTTTTTCAAAAACCCATTTTATGGAAAGGTGGCCTAAAATGGCACCCCCTAAGGAAAATGTGTCATATCTCGCAAAAATGTGACATTTAAACTTAAATGTTATATTCCTTTTAAAGCTAAATCAATAACGCTTACATTTTTTTGCTTTAGGCTTCGGCCACGCAATGAGCGACGAGCGACTGAGCGGCTGAGCGACGAGCGATAGAGTGACGAGTCTGAGCGATGGGTGGCCATTTACTGAGCGTCATCGCTGAGCGATTAGTTGCGAAAATGCAATTGTCAAGAGTGTAGTTCATCGTAGTCTTTAAGTTGAAAGTCGTTCATATTTAAAGAGCTATTATAAGATCAAGAAAACTAAGGTTTGATGTTTACCCAATAAATCGAAAGGGCAAATTATGTTGAATCTTCGCAAATATCCAGACCTATTTTATTAATACGGTCGTATGTCAATAGAATCTTTCAATTTGCTGTTGGAAAAAGTTCGGCCAAGATTAACAAAACAAAGGAAGCCAATAAGTGCAGAAAAGCGACTAATTTCATTAATAAAGTTAGTTTTTACTTGCGATATATGTAGGTACTATAGGGCTAGTTCTGCATTTGGACAAAAAAAATTCAACTCGAGATTTTGATCAAAGTTGACATTGCGAAGATAGCGAAGACAAAAAAAGTGGGTCCGAAAATTCCGTCTGTCTGTTTCTTCCTCGATCTGCAGCTTAAGCTACTGGAGTTATTTTCTTCAAACCCAGTGCATAAGGGTCTTTGATGATTCCCTAGATAGGAAATTGAATTTTTTGGCTCCAAAAGTAACGGTATAGGGGTATACACCCGTAATGCAAAATCGTATTTACGCATGGACTACATTGAATGAATGAATGAAAGAATAAATGAATGAATGAACCGTTTATTTGATTTTGGAATTTCTCATCAACGGCTCTAACGGTTTTAACTAAAATTTTTATGCAGGAGCTCCTTTGAAAAAATATGGTCTATAATGGTCTACAAAATTTTTCGAAAAAATAGTTTTTGGATTTGAATATCTTCAAAACGTTTATTTTCAAATCATGTCTTTGAATCTATACTCCAAAATACTTAAAATTGGCATCCCAAATTTCGTTCTTGAATAATATTAAAGAAATTTCTTATACCTACACAAAATTACTTTAATAATAAAACGATTTTTGAGCCTTGTTTGCATTAATTCATACTTTTCTGAAAATCAGACGGCAATTTCATGCATTTGAACATTTTTATCTCATTAAATCCATGCTTTATATTTATTTATACAAACATTTTAAAATCCAAAGTACTTTTAAATAAGAGCAAGTTTGTGCGATCGAGTCGTGCATTTTATTTATTCTTTATTTTTATTGTTTAGTTTTGCCAAAATAACATTCTGAATGTCGCTTTTCATCTCAAGTTTTTTAAACTCGTTAAATTTTGACCTAAATGGCAAAGGACTTTTGAAACATTTTATATTTTAAACTTTCTATGCTTATTTTCTCCATGGACTAACTTCGTCGCTCAGCGATCGACTGAAAAATTAAAACAGATTTGATTGCAGAGCGACGTCGCTCTGTCGCTTGAAAAAATCACAAGTCGCTCAGGGCTTACGTGGCCACCTCCATACAATTTCATGTGTTTTAATTTTTTTGCGTCGCTTAGCGACTCGTCGCTCAATCGCTCAGTCGCTCGTCGCTCAGTACGTGGCCGTAGCCTTATGAGTTTAAAAAGTTTCAAAAAGTATTTAAAGTATTTAATTTTCAAAAACTCTTCAAATTCCAACGATCAAAATTGTCCGGGTAAAATGGCATACTGGTGTGCTATTTTACCCTTGCAAGTAAACCAAAAACCATTTTCTGTTTAATTTAAACTTTATTTTAAACAAATCATAGTTCAAAGTAAAATAAACATCAACAATACTCAACAAAAAAGAAAATAAAAACAACAATTCACTTAAAACAACTTCACTTAAAACAAAATAAGGAAAAGTAGAAATTATAATAATACTCAAATATTGCAAATATCACAAATTTACCTACTTTTTGTTTTACGGCATTTAGGGCTTTTTTTAATACATTATCAGTCCAGGACTGCTTCTCTGTACATCTTCCCCTAAATTCTACAATTTCAATCGCTTTAAAATTTACATGTAGGAATTTTTAATAAAACAATATTGTCAGATCTATCAATATTTGAAAATGAGATGACATTGTATAACTACTTTATAATGAATGCTTGATTGGTCCCAATTTTTTTGTAAAAAAAATAAATATTTTTAATTTCGACAAATTAATATTTTGGAAACGAGTAAACGATTAGTTTTTAAAACTAGTTCAAAAATGTATTTCATTAAATATACTTAAAATTGAGATAAAATTTAAAGAAATTTCTTATATACAAAATTAATTTAATTTTTAAACTTTGTTTGCATAGATTCATACTTTTCTAGAAATCAGCCGGCAATTTATGCTTATATTTATAAGCAATTCTTAAATTCCAAAGTACTTTTACGTAAGAGCAAGTACGTGCGATCCAGTCGGGAATTTTTTTCTGAACGATTTTAACTTTTGTTTTATGGCAGCAACTTCATTCATTCAATAATAGTGCGTTGTTTTTCGAACCATATTTTCTATTATTTGTTTAAATATTACCAAACAAATCATGAAATTATTTTTTAAGGACCAGGAAAATTTGATCTTTCAGCACTACCAATGACCATTGCCGGATCTCATAAACCATTAGCAATGACAGTAATAATAATTATCAGATTCGTTTCTGACAAATTTGTAAGTTCACACTGTTGTAAGATAATTGGGACTTTCATCATTGAAAAATTAATTATTTTATTTTGAAACGTTCAGGAAGGAAAAATAGTGAGTATTTTCTGTTACTAAAATAAAGTATCAAAAAAGAAAATACTTCCTGGTTTTGTTTTTTTATTTATCAAATACTTAAAACTGAACAAATAAGTGAAATTTAAAATGTCTGTCATTCAAAACTATGCTTTTCAAAAAAATAATACTTATTTAAAACCGTAAAATTAACAATATCAGTGTGAAGTTAGAATGCCATGCTATCCTTATGCCATTCCAAATTACTTCTTTCTTTTTTTAAAAACGTTTATAAAAACCCATTAATAAAAAACAAATTAAACTTAAAACTTTTTCCAACAAAAACTCTATGTGATCAAAGAAAACAAACATCGACTTGCATCATACAAATACAAAAATTCAAGTCTTTTGACCTTCATCTTCAATTATTCGGTTTAAGGTTTTAAGCTTCGGGGCAATTCCAATTGAAGTGTTGCATTGTTTTTGAAATGCCTTAAACTGTATGATTTGGTAGAAAAGGTATTTCCATTTAATAATATTGTTCGCATTCTTATCTTTTATTTAACCATAAATTCAGTAGGCTTGTAAAATTGATTCGCCAAAGTCAATTTATCAAGATAAACAAAAGCAAAAAGGGAACAAAGTTACCGCATACATGTCTATACATTCATTTTCTACCTTTATAGCTTAATTAGAGCTAACCAAACGTTAAGTAATATATTTTCTATAATTATTTAAAAAAATCCCGTTGACTACTTCGTAACAATTCATTGAGGATATTTCCCTTTGTTTTCAAATGTTGGTAATAAATTATTCCAATTGGTAAGCCGTTCTTGACATTCACCTATCAATTGACTTATAATATAACACAAGCTTATTCGATAAATCTTGTTTTCAAAGAAACTTTGTCAAAAACTTTAAGTTGTTGAACTTTCTTTAAGATGCGTAAAAGATTTGGTAACCATTATTCATCAAGATTTATGTTAATCATTTACTTTTGTTTCACCGCTTGGTCTTATATTTACTTGAGACTTATAGGTACTATAAGGCAAGTTATGCATTTGTAAAAAAATCGAACTCGACATTTTGATCAAAGTTGACTATGATAGCGAAGACTAAAAAAGAGGGTCTCGCAATTCTGTCTGTCTGTCTACTACAGCCTTAATGGCTCGGCCGATTTTCTTTAAACTTGGTAGATATAATTTTTAATTTTTTCCACTTACACGTTTTTTTATATTTTTTAAGACCAAAAATATTGGTACCTGCCATACCATTTTTTTTCGAAATTTCATAAATATTTTTTTTTCTCAAAAACTGTTCGACAGTATTAAAAAATAAAAAATTCAAAAATATTTCTTTTAGTTAAAGCTAGATAATGGTTGAAAAAAATTTTCCGAAAAATTGTTATTGAGAGTACCCCCCAAAGAACCATTTTTTTGTTTTTGATTTTATCAAAAACGGTACAACCAATTTTGATCATATTTTTTTGCTAAAGCTAAACAATAACTTGAATAAAATTGTGTATTCAAATTTTCAAAAAAAAAATTTTATTAAAAAAAAAAATTAATTTTTTTTTCAAAACTCAATATTTCGAAAACCCTATTCTAAATTTGTTTTTAAACTTGATAAATGAAAGTTTCTCAATATAATCAACAAAATGTGAGAGAAAAAAAATTATTTTGCCTAAGACTAAAAGTACCCACCATACAAATGTTAAAAAATGATTTTCAAAAATCGTATTTTTTGGAAATTTAATTTTCATTCGTACCATAATAAAAACTTAAATTTGGCATACCAAATTTTTTTCTTAAAAATCTTTTAAACATTTTGTATATAAAAGCTATTTTTTAAAAAACCGCTACAACGACTTATAATTTTTGTTCTTGCAAAAATTCTAAATTCATATTTGCATAGCATTCTGTTTTTATCTCTTACTACTAAATGAATTTAAAAAATTAATTTTGTCCTTATGAACAGTTTTCTCTAATAACATTCGTTTTTAAAATTCCTAGTCTATTACATAGGAGCAAGTTCGTGCGACCCAGTCGTGCATTTTATTTTTTTACACGTGCGTCTTAGTGACGTTGAAAGTTGCTAAAGTAAAGTTTAAAGTTCATAAGAGCTTAGGATTTCTATATCGATGTAAGAAATTTTTCACCCCTTCTGATCTGGCTAAAATCTATAAGGCGTTTATACGTCCAAAACTCGAGTATACCTCACACCTTTGGGCAGGTGCAGCACAATCTTCTCGCCATTTATTGGATAGAATTCAGAACAGAGCTTTAAAACTGATAGGAAACAGAGCTATCATGGATTCATTCTCATCTTTTGAACACCGTCGGAATGTTTCACGTATTTCCCTGTTTTATCGCTTCTTTCGCAAGCAATGCTCACTCGAAGTAGCCAGTTGCATTCCTTCCCTTTATCCAAAGTTAATCCGTGATACCCGCTTCGCTAGAAATGCTCATCAGTTCACCCTTGAGCCTAACTTTGGTCGTACCGTCAAATATAGAGATTCGTTTTTTAGTCGCACAACACGATTATGGAATAACTTACCCGGCACAGTTTTCCCTCGCCATTTCAATTTGCAAACGTTCAATAAAACCAATGTTTATCGTTACCTCCTTTTACTCCCTCCTTAATTTCCCCATCGCCCGTGCTGTGTTTAACACTATAATGGTCTATAAACATACCCTTGAGCGCGAGTGCATTATAAAAAAAAAAAAAAAAAAAAAGATGTCATCCCACAATGGTGGGAATTTTGGTAAAAATATTTTTTTTTAATTTATTGAAGACGAAATTTGTCAGATACTCCAAGGCTAAATCTTTGCGCCACGATTTCGAAAAATAATCTGATATGAACCTGGTATACGAGTTAATAATGGTTCTTCAGTTTCCAAAATTGAATGCATATTAATGGGAACAAAAATTTCATAATTACTTAAATATTTGGCTCAAAAAACAAGCTTCAAAACAATTAATAATATTATTGTGTTCATTCCAGATCATAAGTTATATAGAATTTTAAAAAAGCTTTCCTAAAAGAATTCAACATTGCTAGACTCCTAGTTTTGAGGGTAGATCACTGTTTTCTGTCAACCTTAACCCGTATTGCATTTTTAACTAAGAACATTGAATCACAGTTACCATTCCATTATCTATGCAAATCATTAAAGGCTTTGGTTTTTGTTAAGGAGCTTTCAGAACTTATGCCCTTGAAAAAGAATAATTTAAATTTAGAGAAAAAGATGTTCCTTTATTTTCATGTTTTCTTTTTATTTCAAATTTCAATACAAAAATGCAATGAAACAGAAACCAATACATTTAAAGACCTTCCTAAATATAATACAGATGCTGGTAAAAACGAGCCTGCTATGGAATCAATTAATTTCGGTCAATGTTTATCGTACGAGCATTAATTTATTAATTATATCCTTTGAATCTTAATAAAATGTTGGTAGACCTTCTGATATTTGTCATTAATAAGCTGCAATTTATAATTTCTACTACGGCGACCCCGTAAGAGCCTTAAGATGGAATAAGAGTGAAGGCAAATATCCCCTTCTCTCTGGAAATATAAAATTAGACAGAGTATAACACCATAGACGCGACCAGGAATTATTTGGTCCCGTTGGCGGTCCGACAGGAGAACTGTCTCCATGTAAAGCTCACGAAATCACGATGTACATATGTTATCAATGTTTTATCTTGTTCTACATAATATCCTACCTTGTTGCGTAAATTTCTTAGAAAAAAGTATGCAAATTTATTTACAAGTTGAAAAAAATAGGTGACTATAAAATACTGGCAAGAAGAAGTGTCGTTACAATCTACTTGCTCGACTCCTGTCTTATGAATATCTTGTCTGATTTAACATTTAATCAGGTTTAACACCTAGTTTTACAAGATCTATGGCAACTTATTCAATGATTTTTATTATAAAATTTCTGCTCCCTCCGCAATTTAATTAAGGCATTCTGACCCACAAAGTCCTGTTTGTGATCATTTTTAAGAGTAGGTATTTCAACTAAGTTTGTTGCTATTTTCTTCCTTTCACGAATTACTGCCTGAAGATTTCCAGAAAAAAATATAAATGCATGTTTCACCAAAACCAGCACCATCGCCACCGCCGCCGATAACTATCCGATAAAATCGTATAACTTGATTTATCGCACCTAGATTGCCTTAAAAACAAAAAATGCGACAAGTTTATATCGGCAAGTATACAAGTCATTAAAATTTAAAATCATATGAATTATGAATATGGAGTGCGAGCAGTAACTTGTAAAAAATACGAATGCAATTTTCAGCTACATACTTAGATATATCCACGCATAAAAAGTTGCATTTCACAAAAATATAGATACCTACTTAAAAATATTGTGCAAAGGCACTCTGCTGCATTATCCCTCAAAGTTGCAGTTATGTAAGTTGTAAGATCATAATTACTGCAACGCGACACTGATATGTCCGTCCAATCCGTACTTTATCAATCAATTTAAATCTTCAAGCTGGGAGTTTAGTTGGTAATTAATTGAGTGCGTTCTGGTCAGCTTCAATTTTGCTTTTGGTAGTTTTGCTTCATTTCTGTCAGATAAGATCAGCAACCATGTCCATTAATAGACCCAAAATATAGCCAGCGGAATTACATCACCAAACCTTTCAGTTCTTTCAGTGAGTGCGCCTTAACTGAAAATCAATTATTTATATCTCAGGAGATGATGGTGTTGGCAAACTTATTCAAATCTTGATTTGAATTGAAAGGTTCAATCAGCTAAATCCGGGTGCTAATTGCGCATGTACTCACGGAGAAAACATTAAAAGAAATTCATATATCCCTAGGCGAAGAATTTAAATTTTAGTTTACTTTTTCTAATTTAAAATAAAGCAACAATTGAATTAAACCTAAATGTATCTTTTCGGAGATCAGCAATCCAAATAGAAAATTAAATTTGAATCGCATATATTTGTCTTGGAGTGCTTTAAGGCAAACTGTTATAATTATAACCAAAATAAATCAGGGAAAGTTATTGGAACATGTTTTATTGGCTTTACATACCAATTGACCAATTGAAGCAGAAACGTTACATTAATTTGCACCTTCGTTTTAGTGAGTCATTTTGAATTTTGAACACAGGAAACTAATGCAGGTATCAAGGCAGGGATTGGGACTTATAACATTCGTCTTATTGAAACAGAGCACCTCTGGTCTCCGCAGAGATATGGATGTCTTAGTATTTTCATATTTAAATTTCGATTTCTGTTGGTTATTTTGTAAACATATAAGTACCTATGAATAAAACAATTATTGCTTTATTAATTACAAATGGCGATCTGGCTGATGGAGATAAAGATTCACAAGTTGCTAGCAATTATTTGTATTAGTAGATAGTTTTTGAGAATTATTTGATACAAATTAATCTCTGTCTGAGACACGACAGCTTTCCATCCTTTGCGATCCCCAGCACGCAGTTTCCCGTCATATGTTTTATCGCTTTTTCTGTATAACAATGTTTAAAAAATGGGCATTTGGACTCCATTGAGATCGGGCGATTTCAGCCCGTTAGACTTTGTTTGTTGGTTGTAGACCATTACTTGTAATGTATAGTAAATCTTTTGACTATTGTTTGTGAAAACGAACATGGTTTAGTCAGAAATAGGTCAACTTAAAAAAATTTGTTTTTCAATTGGTGCCGGTAAATTTGGGCAGCCTGTGGCAACCAGGTTGTTTGAGTGACATCTTTCAAATCTGTTGTTTATTATTAAGTTATTAATGCTAAATCACCATGGCAAGGTGCAAGATTGAACATTAGGCCCATATGATAAAACTTTATTATAAAATTGAGTGTTCGTGCAAACATTGCGCACGTTTCAGCTTTTTTACAGTAGACGTGATGGCCCTTCACCGTCAACTCCTTAACGTTTGATGGCCACATTTGAGACGATCGGTTCGGTTATCAATCAGCTTACATTCGTAAGCCAAAGGAACGTAAGATCGTGTTAGCAACCAAATTTGCCGTATATGGGAAGATACCAACCCTCACGAGGTTCACCAGGTGACAATGCATCCTCAAAAAGAAACCGTTTGGTATGGATTTTTGGCTTGCACTTCCTGCAAAACGACGTTGTTAAGGCGGTCACCCTCAATGGCTAGCCCTACATAACAATGATAAAAAATTGAACCATGTGGACCCAGAAGTCTTGTGGTTCTACCAGGACGGCGCTTCTTGCCATACAGCGGACGCCACGATTGACATTCTGCATGAACGATTTGGCAACCACAAAGTCGCAGGTCTATGTGAATAGACCGACCGATCGATGCCCTTAACACACCGACTCCACAGGAGATAAATTCTCTCAGGATGCTCATCATGATATGAATTCTCCAATGGAGACGCGATATTTCCTCTTATGATGTGATGTCAGCGATCTGTCAACGGTTTTGTCTTGATATACATAGATGTCTGATATGAAATTTGACAGATTGTTTTTTTTTTGTACTTTTTGTCGTGAAATGACATTTTATTCTCATTATTTCGTGTCTTCTCATTTGGTTGGTTCTTGTCAAGTATTCCGTCGGCAAATATTTTTTTTTTTATTTTGTAAGTAAATACATTAACGTGTCATGTTATTCATTTGTTCGTGCGTTAAGTTACGAGTATGTTTGGTGTTATTTATTTATACTTTAGGTAGATGCGCATTCTTTTCTTTGCAAATATATAAAATTTTTGTTAGTTTTACGTTTTGCTAATTTCTGTTGTCCGCACAAAACACATCCCGTGCAGTAGGGATAGAAATGAAAAATCATGACATAATTTGCCCAGCGAAGCAATAAGAAAATGTAGAGATAGAGATATCAGACATTGAGTTGGAGAGACAGATATCTTGTGGAGTCAGGGTGTAAGGCAAACATTACACATTACTCAAATTCAGTTGATGAAATTTTGTCGATTTGGATCCTTAGCACTGTAAGAAGCCAAGGCGGGCAGTTGAACAATATCATATTCCATATACAATGGCATATACGTTGGTTTGATTTTTGATTTTGGTGGGGGCAATACCCCCATTTATTGGGCTTAATACAAGCTATAGCTTAATCTAACTTAAAACTAAGAAAACTTATAGCTACGAATTTTGGTTAGTGGGGGAATTGATTCAAGAGACGGAGTTTTAGGCAAGGGGTACTAAGGTTAAAGTCGAAGGTTATTGGGTTAGAGTTGACATTCCTTAGCATACGTGAGACTGGTTCATTAGAGCCATAAGACGTACGGTGGGTGGGTATATAAAAGAGAAGGGGATTTCGTATGTTGCGGGGGTTGGTATTAAGGAAGATGGAGTTATAAAGAGTTATACAGTCAATAGAACCTGTAAGAAGACTATGAATGAAGAGAATTTCATAAGTTTTTCTTCGTTCTTCTAGAGAATTTAGGTTAATTAGTTTAAGGCGATCTAGGTAAGGAGGTAGGATTAGGGGATTATTCCAGGAAAGTCCTCGAAGAGCAAAGCGAAGGAATCGACGTTGGATACTCTTAATTCTGGCGATGTGGACTTGTTGGTAGGGGGACCACACCTGACAGGCGTATTCAAGCAGGGGGCGGGCGGACAAAGGTAACATAGAGGGATCGGGTCACATATGGGTTGGAGAATTCCTTGGACCATCGTTTGACGAGACCAAGTGCGGAATTAGCCTTGAGAATTATGTCGTCATAATGGGAGATGAAGTTAAGCTCCTGATCACATAATATGCCGAGATCACGTATCGAGTTAACAGTAGATAGGGGTTGATTATGAAGAAACTAGATACGGGGAGTAGATTTTAAACGTTTTCGTGAAAAGGTGATTGAGTGGCATTTAGTGATATTTAAGTCTAAGCAGTTTTTGAGACACCAAACTGAAAAATTATTGAGATCAATTTGGATAAGAGTAGAGTCCTGTGCAGAAGAAATGGTTTTGAAAAATTTAGTGTCGTCGGCATAAAGAGATATATGGGAATTTTTGATGACCAATTCAATATCATTAATAGTAAGAATAAAAAGGAGAGGCCCTGGCATTTGAAATACAAAATGTCCACAACTTGTTTTATTCCATTTCAACATCTAGCCACTCTTATTTAAAAACCGTTCACTTGAATGTGTATGTCTATTATACAGTTCATATAAACACACTTTTACCGCCACTGACAACACCCTCTAACTAAATCTGTAACATTTTTTTCATTCAAACCCTTCTGGTACATTTTTCGAATTGATCTGAGTTATAAATTAGTCTAAGACAAATAATAATCACTTCATCTTACTTTCGATTTCTTGATTAATGTTAATTAATGTTAAATTTATATTAAATTTATCTATTGATTTCTATTCCATAAAGCAAGTTTAACTGAATTTTCTAATGGAAGTAATTAAAATACAACAATATTGTTTCAGGAATTTTAACCTTCCTTGTATTTAATTATCTAATAAAGAATCATTTAATTTGTTAAAACTCGCACCTGGTGGTCTTCGTTTCTTATGAAGAGGTTCAAAATCCTGAAGCGGCTGGATTAACCCAACTTAGACGTAAATATACTCTGAAAATGTGTATCCGTTGTTGTCTTTAATTTCTTCCGTGGCCCATAGAATTTTTACTTCTGATTTGTTTTATTATCCTATATTTAAAATGAAATCAGAAAATCTTATGCAATACTAAAACTAAAAATTTTTAATGATCGTGGATATCTTTTATAATCAATTGTTAAGGCGTATAACGGAAATAAATATTAAACTGCAACAAGCAATTCATTCTTCAATTATTTTAAAATAAATGTTTTTTAAGTATCTGCAATATTTTTCATTTATTGATGTTTTGACCTTTAGAACAATTATTTTTTAAACTAGCTAAACTTCTCAAAATCAAGTTTAATTTTAACTGCTGTAAATTTGTTGCTTCTTTGAAAGCGAATATGTTTCTTTTATAGTTTTATATGACTAATGAACTAATTTAAATGTAAATTATAATTGCTTTTATGGGATTCTTGACAAGGTGAGAACATTTATAACACAATAACTTATGCATTATTTTAAGCTGTATTTTGTTACACATTTTCCTCTCAATTGTTTCAACAAAATATCCCAAAAAGTTTCTTACATACGAAATAATAATTTAAATCGTTCTACTTGAAACTCATATCTCACTTAATCAAATTTGATATTGTTTTAAACTTAAATCTTAAAATTAAATTTAAAAACAAAGCAAACTAATTAAACATCGCCTTCGGATAGTATTTTTGTCAAAACAATGCAAAATTTATTTCTCTTAAAAAAAAAAAAAAAAAATACAACCTTGATGTGTCATACATTTTTATTAAAGTTTGTGCCATTCACCTTCATGTATTACAATAGTACCAAATATATTCCGTTTTTTAAGACTGCAACGGATATAGTTAAGAATTTTGTTCATGCAGATTATAATTAAACTGTCTTATAGGTTTTGAGAGGACTGTTTTCAACATTTATAAGATATTTTAAAAATGTTAAAAAAGAAAAAGGCTAGCATCAAATAGTGGCTGTAGTAGTAAATTGGCGGTCACTTTGCGACAAGAAAATATTAATAATATGTTAATAATAATGTCATTAGTATGTGCATAAGCTTTCGCTAATTAATGAAGACAGTAACTTCAACTTTTTAAACTATGAATAGATATTTTTAATTTAAGGTAAACTAAAAGTGGACGCAAAGAGTTTTGTAAGTACAGCATAAATTATTAACAATTGTTATCTGATTGTTAATACAAATAAAATATATTTGCAACTATTGTGTGTCTTGATACATTTATTCTTGTTAAAGTAATCATTTTGACCTTTTAAATACTTTTCGATAATATATCCAGATGATGTAATCGGGCACGTCACATCTCTTGGCGATATCTGCTTGTGCGGGTCATCTTGGATAGTTTTGTTTTGTAATTTTCGAAAATTTTTCGTTATGTTTGCAAGCAAATCTATAAGAGCTCGCCTTTGCACCACGGCCAGATGAACCCACTTGACCGACATCATATTCCAAATATAATGTTAAAGATCATATTGGATTTAGGAAAATTCAAGATATGTAATGTCAAAATATTGATCGAAATAAATTGAGCTGCTATCGCAAAAGTTGAAAATCAGTCGGTTCTATAGCCGGTAAAGTGGAGTAGCTGTTTTTGATACATTTTTACCATATAGAATTATTTTTATCAAAATTGTAGGATCAGTTTTTGAAATAAATAAAATTTTTTCTGCGGTAATAGGCCAAATACAAGTTTCCTTATTAAAAGGGCAAAAAGTGAACAAAAGCAGAGAGTCAGTTGGACCTTGGTAACGAATAATCCGAGATCTTTGTGCAGAAATCTTCTCAAGCCAGTGCGTGAAATGTTGAGCTGTTGAGATCAATATTTCAATATTTCTCAACGTTGTTCAAACGTAAAGCGACCCATTTCGTTCAACGGAGGTATGATAATGACTTTTTGTCAAGATTTCGAGCAGGAAACAGCTGTCAGTGTAAAAATAACCTATGATTTAAAAAGAAAGCACTAGGTGACCCAACTTGTAGATATGTAATACGTTATATGTTAGTGCATTCGACTATCATTCAGAATGTTGTGGTCCGATTCCTAGTGTTTCTCAACTTTTTTTTATTTGGGAGGTACCTTTATTCTTAGAGCAAAAACAAAATTTCTCCTCTACTCCTCTTCTGAATCGCCAAAAAACCTTAATTTTCATGTTCGCAGAACTCTGGAAAATTGGCTAGTCTTCAAAGTTGTAGAAGGAGTTAGAGGTGAGCATACGTACAGAAATATAAGCGTACCGGCATACAGACATATTTACATAATTGCCAGAGCCACTTTTTGTTTTTTCTATTATCAGAGTGTGAAGTTTGATAAAAAGTGGCGTACTCGCCCATCTACCTTAAGTTAAGCATTTTGTTGTATCACAGTGCCTAGTGAACACAGCTTATATACTTTTATTTATTTTTGCTTTAAATAATACGAGTAGGATCTCCTGATCTATAAATTTAACATCTATTCAGATGAAGAAAAAACATGTGTAAATAAAGCCTGAAATTCTGTTCTCACTAATGATTGTTCACAGTGACAAGTAGCTTTAAAAAAAATCCAAATTGATGCTAACATTTATTAAGCTTTAACCAGTTTAAGAGGTTTCTCTTAATTAAAAAAAAATCAATCAATATGTCACATTGATCGATTTTTTAAATGAAATAATGTTTCTAAATCGTTATTTACGTTTTCACTTATTTACTGACTAACTTTTAAAAAATAATTCTGTAACATATTTTAATCGATTTGATTTAGATTCATATCAAAACTCACTTTAGTCACTTCTTTTTTTCTACACTATTAAATTTAGTGACCTAGGTTTTATATAAAGTAAGAAAGGCCAACCCGTTTGAAAAACAACACAAATTTATAGTGCTCTTTTATTTACTGCACCTTTTTTGAATATTATTGCTGCATGTACAAATGTCAAACGCGATTTAAAAAACATGAATTCACTCCTTAAATTGCAACCCATGGGATGTCACTTGAAAGATTTATTACAACTTAGTTTAATCTCTACGACAGATCTGGAAATTACACAATCATCAAATGTAACCTCGCCCAAATCATTAAATTAGAAAAAAAGTTGAAAACTAAGAAATAATGCTCATTCCAAAAAAATTGGTAAGCTTAAAATGATTCCATTCCGAATACTAAAATTTATGGCTTTGAAATTCAACACCGATTAAATTGGGTTCCCACACATTCGGAATTGATCTCACACGTATAGTTTGATTGATTAAAAGCAAACAAAAAAGTAAACATCGATCGGCGATGCAGTGGACGTCTTCAATTAAATGGGCAATCAAAGGCCATTAAATAATTTTATTGGATTTTTTGAATAGCGAAATATTTAGCTGCTCATGCTCGAGAGATAAGATCAGAAGCAGTAATTTGATAGTGAATGTACGATTTGTTATTTCGAGATTTCCATTGAAACCTCAAGAAACTACAGAAAGTCGCAAGATCTTGAAATTTGTGCAAGGTACGATGTCAATGTAGATGAGCACAACATTTCAATGAAAAAGTGATGCAATTTATTTTTGCAGTACTTCCTTTTAATGAATGACTTTGATTAAATGCCCCTTTTAACAAAATATTGGAAATTTTTTCCAAAAATTGTACAAGAATATCAACATCTACATATTACATATAATATACATTGAAATGAATCTTGATTTCGCGACCATTTTCTTCTAAGAAGTTTATGATCTTTACGGGGGCTTCAGGGCTAAATTTTCGCTGTTAGTATATCTGAGACGTTTCTTCTTTTTCGCTTCTACCTTTTGAGTATATTTTATTAAGTCTTAAACGATATTATTTTCAAAGATATTTGTTAATATTACTTGATTTGTATATCGAGTTTTCGGCAAGTTTTTTTTAAAGTTATGATTCAAAGGCTGAATTACTCGTAAGCACTTTTGTTTAGAAACATTTTATTTTAAGGTGGCATGTTTAAAAAATCACAATATTGTTGAGTTTAATCAAAGATCAAAAGTATTTCTTCCAATAGCTTCAATCGATGATATTGAGTAGGTGATCTTTAAAATCAATGAACTAACATATTTTGAACTCCTTGTTGAAGTTTGAGTAGGTAGATAGAAATGGTGGCCACGAGCATGTTTTATTCAGTAACCTGATTAGCGCAGGAGTGGGCCGTTTTGATACTCTTTTGATCTATGGATTTAATGAGATATGATGAGAGTTGAAGTTGACTAGCTCTGTTCTTAAGAAAAGTCAAGTCTTTGATCTATACTTCAGATAGTTCGTTAAGGAGGAATAACTTTCCGAATAGTAGGGCAGTATTTTGCACTGAAATACAAGAAAAGTGTTTGGTCTGTTGAAATAGGAACTAGCTTCAGAGAATGGGCGCACAAATATTTAGATATTTATTTATTATTTAAAATCTTTTACAATAGATTGCATCAATTTAAACTTAGTAAAAGTTATCATGAAGAAAATTAAAAAGAAAAAAATGATAAAATAAATTGAAATTTAAATATTTAAAGCATATAATAAAAACTAGAATAAAACAAAAAGAATTTCACGTAGAACAATAACAGAATTATTTTCAAAGATTATTATTTTTAATTTTCAGTCAAATATTTGAATAAAATCTCATTAAATTTTTTGTCGGAGCACATCCTCCTGATGCTCAGGGGCAACGAGTTCCAAAAGCGAGTGGTTTGAACGAAAAACTGACGTTCAGAGGTTTGCCATGTAAAGCGAGGCTGTATCGTAGAAAAAGAGCGCGTTGATACGAAAAATTAATTTTTTCAAACAAATACGTGGCTTATTGCTTTTCATGATTTTATTTAGAAAAAATTAAAGAACAAAATTCAAGGTAACTATGTGAAACGTGGTCATATCGCTTCAGATCAGATGTGCTATAAAAATTTGGCACCCATATGTAAGTATATGTAAAACACAGGATTTTGCTAACAACAACCTTGTAGCTAAAGGTGTAAAGGCTTTTGTTATTGAGAGATTTCTCAAACAACCGTATACTTTGCCAACGACCGATTGAATGTGTAGGTTCCATGAAAGAGTTCTGTTGAACCAAATGCCAAGATTCTTGCCTTTTTTGATGTACTTAAAAACCGAATCGCCAAGCTACACTAGAGGAAAGCCATTTAGGTCAAGCTCAGATTTGTAAATCACTAAACAGTTTGATTTGGTTAAATTGAGTCTTAGACAGTTTTTCTCCGCCCAAGTGGTGATCGATTTTAAATCCTCGTTTAATCGATACACAGTATCTTTTCGCATTCCGATTTCGCTACTTATATAAAGTTGTACATCATCAGCGTGCACCTGTAATGATGTGTGTTTCAGGATTTGAGGAAGATCATTTATGAAAATTGAGAATAAAAGAGGACTTAAAATTGATCCTTGCGGAACTTCTACAGAAGTACAAAGGAAATAGGATTTTTGGTTTTGAATCTGAACGAGCTGCTTTCTTCCCAACAAATAAGATTTAATTAAGTTGTGTGCAGAACTTGTAAAGCCACAAAGTGTCTTTAGCTTTCGGAGGAGTAAGCTGTGGTTTACCATATTAAAGGCTTTGTAGAAGTGTAATAAAGTTAGGAATGTAACAAAGTCATTATCAACTGCAATACGAATATCATCTGTTAATTTCAAAAGAGCTGTAGTGGAACTGTGATTCTTGCGAAAGCCGGATTGATTTCCACAAATGAAATCAATTCTTTGTAGGTAGCAGATTATTTGCTGTTATAAAACTTTTTCTAGGACTTTGGACAAGAAAGGTAGAATCGGAATAGGAGGAGTTTGTGTGGATCCCTTTTTTATGATAGGGATTATTTTCGCACATTTCCATGCTGAAGGAAAAATTGATGTTGTTATAATTGTGTTATACACGTGAGTTAGAAAGACGAGATCAATTTCATTTACTCCTACTGCTTTTGATTTGATTTTAAAGATTGTACTCTATACTCGTACATCCATTTGCTTGACACATGCAAAATGAAATTCGGCAGAATTTCAGTTCAATATCAACTGGGGTTGGATCTCGTTTGCAACCTATACCTATATCTTTTAAGTTTTTCCACAGTGTGCTTGAATTTAGATTCCCATTTAGTCTTTCAGAATAGTAAGAAAGCTTGACTTGATAAACCTTCGCCCGAACTTTTTTGTGTAATTTTTTGAAAGACTCAAATATTTCAGAAAATCTAAACCGTTTCCACCTTTTATACTCTGCATCGCGCCTGTTCATGAGTGATATTATTTTTCTGTTACACCATTCATTTGCTCTAAATTTGCTTCGTGTTGTCTTAACGGGTACATGGTTGTTAAAAAAATTAACAATATGACTTTGAAGAAACTCAACTTGCCCTTCTGGATCTGACATGAATTAAACTTGCTGCACGTCAACTTGTTGTATATCTTCCTCTAGGAAACTCACATTAAAATTTCTGTAATCTCTAAAAGAAAACGATTAATGCAAACTGGGTTTCATATTAAAAGTTCCGAAAATTACATCATGTCGGGAAAACATCGGAGCGGATAACTGATCGTAAAATAAGACATTTTTAACGAAAAACAATATCAGACCTCAATGTTAAAAACTATAAACTCCACTTTTCTTTGTTATAAATTGTAAAGTTTATTAGACTTTTCATACATTTATTAAATGTTTGTGTGGAGTTAAAAGTAAATATTTGAATTTGAATTTTCATTGTTTTAAGAAATTAGGTATAAATATGTACATACATACATACAAGCACCATTCTAAGATTTATTTAACCAAATAGTATCTAAATCAATTTAATCTAAACGCAAATAGATTTAAACTTTAGGGTTTTTTTAATTAGTCCGGGTAGATGTTGAAATGGAATAAAACAAGCTATGTCAGAGGTATTACAAAAACCTTTTCTTTGTTTAAAAGACCCACGTGTGTCACTATGAAATCCCTCAAAAGCTTGCCTCGCTTATTTACATTGGCATCAATCCGAGTGGTTCAATTTGCAATAAGTCTTCAGCATAGATCGGGCTGAACTTGAGCGATGGCCTGTGTCAAGTTTTTCTTAATGCATCGGTCGATTGTGGTTTATACTTCAAGAAACTTGCATGATGTATGACCTTGGTGGCCACTTAACGTCACCTCTGCAAGATATCCTTACGCTCAAATCGTTCATGCAGAATATCAATCGTTTCGTCCGTTGGAACCACATGTCGTCTAAGTCCGCATACAGTTCAATTCAATTGGCTATAATTGTTCTGTCGCACTCGCTATTGACGGCGACCGCCTAATCAACGTCTTTTTCGAAAAAGTACGTTCCAATGACACAGCCGCCGCGCCGTTTCGCCCGCCAAAATCCACTTGAAACGCGAACAAAGGACGTTGTGTATGGTCATGAACACAGAATTTGACAGATGACACCCAAAGAACATGGCCGCCAGAGGCCGCCAAAATAAATCTACTTGCACCAATTGAAAAAACACTTTATTATATTTTAGCAATTCAAATTGACCTATGAAAAAAAGTTGCTACAATTGAAAATGTAAAAAAAATCGAGTTATTTGTTACTTAACGTAGTCGTTTAGTGGCGAGACTTTGTCTTATAGTTTTTCATAATTTTAAACACCTTAAATAACAAATTTACGTTGAAGAAGCTGTAATTTGACAGATTGATAAAGAAGTTAAACACGACTGTGAAAGTAAAACAAATTAAAAATGATTATAAGCAACTTACATACATACTACATACATAAGTTATGTAGATTGAGATTGCTTAAACGTTTCTAAACTAATTTCGTTTTGAAATAGTGAAAACTCGATTTGCTATAAATTTGTAGGTGCAGATTTGTTGGTCAATCAACGCAGTTTTCCGAAGTTATAGATTGTACATCTCGTTTAAAGGATTGTTTTTAGTATTAATTCTTCTAACAAAGCAACAAATCTTTGCTGCTGTTGATATTAGACGAGAGATTTAGGATTAAAGTGATTAAAAATTAACAAAAAGTCAGCTCTCGCTTTAAAAATATTTTAATTTAAATTAAGACTCCCATTTAAAAGATGATAAAGATTTAAATGCTTAAAAATTTGGGCCAAAAGGGTTTTTAATTAAAAACTCACCTAATTCTTTTGACATGGTCATGTAAATATTTCAAGAACAATTCGCAATATTACATATTAACAATATTTCAAGTAGATTTGTTAAGAAACTGTCAGCCGAATCAATAAATTATCAGCAACCATGGCGTGCTCTACAAATGCCCCAGATTAATTCTCCGCTTTACTTTGAGAAATCCATCAATTAGCCATATGATACACTCAGCTAATAATTTAAGTTGAATTTCCTACCTCTCTTGCCCGTTTCCGAATTTGACAAGGTTAGTTGCCCGAAAGTATGTCCTTAGGTGGAATTCGGAATAAATTAGACCAATTCAGCTCGTGCAATAACAGCTAAATACTGATATTCTAGGCTCAATTAGCTAATAACGCTTGAGCAGCATTCCACATAATCAGTTCGAACACGAACTCCCAAGGTAAACTTCTAAAAGACGCTATGTAGTGCGAATGAACGCACGGGCTTCGAAATAAAAAAAACGCACTTCCAAAATAAACAATAGTTAAGAAAAAATATAAGACAAACAGCCCACAAATTACTTCTTTTCAAGAGATCACGCGCTATAATTACCTCACTGCCTTTGGACATGAGTGATTAAACGTGGTTCTTTTGATGGTACACGATTGTCGGTGGAGCACCAATGTTAAATAGATTCCTATCAATCGTATTCATCTGACTGATCGCGATCGACAGCGTTTGGATAATTCAAATCCTTTCGGACTGCATGGGCTCAACCAGCTTAAGCTAGAAGTCGTGATTTCAATGTTGAATGCTGATGGCGGTTGCTGTTTAATAAATATACATTCGTCAGGTGAAGCTAAAGTGTCTGTGAGTTCATTCCGACATGAACTTCTTATAACAACATTTCAATGCTAAACTAAATTATCTAAGCTCATGGAATTGGTAATGGGACGTTTAGAATTGTTAGTTCGCACTAAACTCACATTAAGATGTCATAGTTATGGCATTTTCCGATTTATATCAAGCGCCAAAAAAACGCATTCATTGGAGGAGAAATTGCGTTCTCAAGTTAGTCTTGGATTCGCTTTCCAACAGAAATTCTTATTATGTAGTAAAAATTTGGTTTACACTGTTAACAGAAACAAAAATTTCTTAGTTGTTTCTGCCTTGAAAATATAGTAAACAGGAAAATGCTGTAAAAAAAATTGTCTGAGGACCGGTCGCGAGTATCCTATAAATAATTTGACCTTGATCAAGTAAATCTTTAGTATCTTTGATCCTAAGAATTCCAAACGGTCTGGTCAATCAATAAATCAATAATGTTTATCGATATATCTTTAGTCATTCACGCAATGTATTTTTGATTTTGTGAAGTAAATTTTTTTTCATTTTCAAATTTTAAAACTGTGTTTAATAAAACAAAATAAACATAATGTAAGTATTTATGTACAAAGATATCATTTTTATTTTTTTATTTCACATCCCGCGACCAGGTATACACACCTAAGGGTGGCGTGCAAGGTGCAACCTTATGGTTGACTACTTGGAACGAGCCTGCGGGCGTCACTCGCCCACCCACTGTTAACGCTGATGCCGCGACACGATAGTATTGCAGTGTTGCAATAAATAAATGTTTTCCTTTTACGTGTGCAGAACAATTTTAATTTAGTTGGAATTTCGTTTAAATACTTTCTTTGATTTATGTAGTTCGTCAAATGGATATATTGGATTTTCTCGCCTTGCCGTTATATAAGTCATGCTTAATAGAAAATGGATTTTGTATGGCTATTAAGGATCAAAATAAGTTAGTTATAAATATATACATTTTATACAACATATAACGTAATAAAATTTAAAAAAATGGGACTTAGGGGTAAAGTCGATGATATCACATTCATTTTAAATCGTCCTTGTAATTTTAAAACTAAAAAAGATTATTATTTGAAAGTAAATTCTGAAATTAATTTAAAACAAAAAATTAACTGCATTAGAGAAGTACCCTTTCGGCTTAATTGTAAGTGCGTTGGAACGTCAATAACATCACTTATTTTTCGTTAGAAAGAACATCTATGGAACAGCGTACTTCCTTTCCTGTACTTCGTTAACCAACATACAAACATAAATTTTGTTTCAAATACACTAACTGTTTTTTGTTTAAAATTTAAAAGCTACCACAACTGTGGAAATATTAAAGGGTCCCATATCATCTGATGTCATATATCATCCGACTTTAATCTAAAAGCCGAATTGAAATCATTGGATTTTTTTAAATGTTATGTACTTCCTCGAATGCTTATGACTTCCTTTATAATTATAAATAAAATGCACGACTAGGTCACATGAACTTGCTCTTATGTAAAAGACTAAGAATTTCGAAAATTAATGTTATTAAGGAAAAACTGTTTTTAAATTAGTAGTTGGAGGTAAAAATAGGATGCCATGTTATTCACGCAAATATAGGTTTATGCAAGAACAAAAATTATAAGTCTTTGTAGTGGTTTCTTAAAAAAATAAGCTTTTATATACAAAATTTTTAAGACATTTTTAAGAAAAAATGTTGGTACGTCAATTTAAAGTTTTTATTATTGTTCGAATAAAAATTAAATTTACAAAAAAAAATATACTGAGTCGTTTTTGAGATATTGAATTTTCAAAAAAAAAAATGATTTTTTTTCAAAACAAATATTTTTCTTAAAGTTTTGAAATGCAATGTTTTTTAGAAGTCTTAGACGCTTCTCTCCAAAAAAAATTCATAAAAATCCGTTATGACGATAATTAAAAAATAAAAATTTTAAAAAGTCGTTCTATGGTAGTAATATCTTGTTTTCAATTTTTTTTATTAAATTATAGATCTTAAAAATTAATCGAAGGAAAATATTTCAGCAAAATTCTCGGAAACGTTTTCGAGAAAAATACGATTTTCCAAAACCATTTTTTAACATTTGTATGAAGGGTACCGTTATTTTTAGGTAAAACAAAATTTTTTTTCATATCTTGTAGATTATTTTAAGACTCTTTTACTTATACAGTTTTTAGAAAATTGAGTATGGTTTTTTCGAAATACATTTTTAGTTTTCAAAAAAAAATTTTGAAAATTTGAATACACAATAATATTAAAACTTGTATGGAGCCTTAACATGAAAAAAATTATCAAAATCGCTTGAACCGTTTTTGAGAAAATCAAAAACAAAAAAAATGGTTCTAAGGGGGTACCAAAAATAACCATTTTTCAGAAATTTGTTTGCAACCATTATTATGTAGCTTTAACAAAATTAAATTATTTTGCGCTTTTTTTATATCTGCTAAGCAGAATATACATAAGATTTCGAGAAAAAAATCGTATGGCAGGTACTGTTATTTTTGGTCTTAAAAAAAAGAAAGAATTAAAAATGCTATCTTCCAATCTTAAAGAAAGTCGGTCGATCCGCTTAGGTTGTCGTCGAAAAGACAAACAGAATTGCGAGGCCCACTTTTTTCGTGTTCTCTATCATCGTAAAAGTCAACTTTGATCA
Source organism: Philhelius festivus (assembly GCA_963931855.1). Lineage (NCBI taxonomy): Eukaryota > Metazoa > Arthropoda > Insecta > Diptera > Syrphidae > Philhelius > Philhelius festivus. The sequence continues at coordinate 259,807,483 of OZ007554.1, read as the reverse complement.
AAATCTCCGGTTTGATTTTTTTTACGTGAAGAAACTTGTTCCTAAAGTAATTTATTAAATTCTTTTACAAAAACTGGGAATAGTTTTTGACAAAAAGAAATTTTCTTTAATTGCGAAACAATTTATAAAGCAGATAACGTTATTTTTGGTAATAAGAAAAACTAAAATAAAATATACCGGGAGATTACCAAGAAACTATAAGGCTACCAAGTTTAAACAAAATATACCCAGTCGTTTGGACTTTAGCAAGCAGACTGATAAACGGCACTGCGAGACTCATATCTTGTTCGTCTTTTCTTCGATCATATTGCCAAGTTTGTTAAAAATTTCGAGGGGTATTTTTTACAAATGAACAACTCGCCATTTATGTAGGCACCTTCACCTATGTACATATACAGAAAATATATATGCATATATCTTGAGTAAGGATATAATTCTGTTTCATTTTGATGAAATTTTAATGCAAAATTTTTAAAGTGAAAGTTCAAAAATTTTATTATCCGGATTTTTCAAGTAGATATTGTACCTCCAGCATAGAGTTTCATTTACCTAAAAAAGATGATGAAAAGATTCATTTATTTAAATAAAAACAAGCGAGTTCAAAGTACATAGTCCATTTTTGTCTTCTGATTTTTGTAAATAAATATTAATTTTTCGAACAATACAGGCAACTGCGAGGTCTCTTTCCGCAACCGGGAATTCTACTATAAATACCTACACAAATCCAAGAAAAACAGTAAGTAGCTAATAAAATGAGGTGAGTTTTTCTCATGTGACCAATTCATTATTGAGTGCAAGAAATTAAATTACGACAGACAAAAAAAAAAAAAACTACCTAATGCATTACTGGTTTTCAGTGCTAATAAACTACTGAAATAATTTGCCTTGGCGATAGTTTTAACACCATGGGACATTATACTCAGTCAGAGGAATTGACTTTTCGCAATTTCCTGTTCACACATAAAATATACAAGCTCACATGCAAAATAGCACACTTTTAAATTAAAACCTTATACATTGTACTATAATTGCAAAGAAGTAAGTACAGTTGTGGAATGCTGCCGCGCCCGGACTTTGCTATAAAACCTCCCATCCATATAACTTACTATACTTATAAGACAGACCCTAATTAAAAATTGCACAATTAAAAAGTAATTTGCAGTGATTTTCGCAATGTTTCCTTTCAACACGAAATCTCGTGCAGTCCATCAGCCTTAAAAGTGCAAAATCTAATTAATAAATTTAAATAAACGATCGCGATCCGTTTTTTTTGTGTTTTCACAATCGCTGTATATACATATTCCAAGCTATATTCAGTCTATTTTTAATTTAAAGATGCGGCCACATCAATTCGCGTCATATCAATCCACTTAATCTGATTTGTTTAATATTTGCAAAAACAAATATGTATCTACTCTATATTTATCCAATTTGGAACATCATTTATGCAAATCAATTGGATGGCTGCAAATATGGTTTGTTGCAAATTTCGATTGTATAACGTGATCAATGCTTTTTTCTCACGAAGCTGCAAACTAGTTTGACTTTCAAGTTCACAACAATTAAAAATATCAAACAACTTTACTTTTATTATTTTTTTTTCCAAAGAAAAGATACTCGTATCTGTGAAAGGGTGTTGGCTTGGGAATTAATATTATTTAATAAGAAGTCAAAAGGTATAATCAGATTGATTTATGTGTTTTGCAAATGAAAGTCCAAAAAGCCAATCCATTCTGCATTCTGCGGCTACCTCGTTTGGTTTTCAGAAAAGGGTAATAAAAATTTGGCTGAAGAAAAAACAGCTTAATTTAATTTTTTGTTTAAATCAATTTAAAAAAATTATGGAGACTTATGAATTGTATTTATAAATGGAAGGGGGTAGAACTGCTTTGGGAACAATTTTAAAAAAGAGGCTGGGTGCGACCCACACTGATAACTTCCCATTTGTGGTCTTGAAAACTTTATATTTAGTTTTTTTTTTTCAAATAACCATATCGGTGTTTGTTTAAAGATTAAACACCATGTACCTAAACAAACTATCTATCTATCTATCACTTGTGTGTATGCACGATAAGTATACAGGAGATAAGCAGTTATCTTCCCGCTTGTATTCGTTTGTTGGGTAATAAAATGTGCATACATTTTCCTTATCTTTTTGTAAAAATGGTATAAATAGCGTAAAATAGTTTAAAAAAAAACTATTACTTCAATATTTGTCAACATTTTACCAATTGTACAAAATTATACTATGTATAAAATAAACTAAATTAGAAGTCAATATCACTACTAGTTCTCGAGAAATTTGAGTCGAAAAACAATTTTTACCAATTTTCAATAGAATTTTATATACTTTTTTATTTTTTGTAAAAAAACTGTAAACTGATTTTTTTTGAAATGTTCACCAGTTGTCAAACACATTATTTTTCGTAAAATAAAATTATTTTGAGTTTCAAATTGTTTTCCGTTCTTAGAATATCTGGGTTATGAAATTTTTTTTTTCAGTTTTTTTAATTTAAAAAAATAACGGTAAGTTCATTTTTTTCCATATTCATATCAAATCTTTATGACCTTATAATGAGTACATAAAATTTTATTTGAAGTCAATAGCATTATTTTTTCGTGAGATATTTGAAACTAACCAAAATTTTTACTTTTTTTTTTAAACCGTTATAGTAAAAAAACTACTCATTGAATTTTAATAAACGCCCTTTCAGCCTCTTCCGAAGTTATTATCTATTAAACAAAATTTATTTGAAGTCGATATCTTAACGCGTTCTTGAGATATCGACGACGAAAAATGGTACAAGAACGTACGGACGTACGAACGTACGAACGTACGAACGTACGAACGTACGAACGTACGAACGTACGTACACACACACACACAGACATCTCTCTAAAAATGATTGATATAGCCTCTAGGGACCTTGAAACGTCGAGAAATGTCAAAAATTCCAATTTGACAAATTGGACCGATTACAATAACTCCCTATGGGAAGTTAATAATCTCAATACACAGTGATTACAGATTTCAAAGCCCAAAATATTAGAGTGGTCACATCAGAGGCGGATCGTGAATTCGTGGGGCCCTGGGCTGAAACTATTTAGTGGCCTACCTAAGTACTCAACTAATGGCCATGTCAAAAAACTGTGTCTATAGTGATATATTATTATTATATATTCTTTATTGCACAAAAAAAGACATAAATGTTACTTAAATCTACGCTAGCATTAGTTGTGCAAACGGCGACCTTATTTCTGTGGTAGCAATCTCTTCCAGGCAACCTTTGGGTGACAGTGAAAACGAAATAGTGATATATATAAGAATATGAAAAAACAATAAAAATATTTTATTTATTTATTATGAATTACTAAATGAAATTGACAGATTATGTGTATGACATGTTATATAAATTATAATTTATAAATCAACCTTTCTGCATTTCTGTGCTGCAAATTCCTTAATTTGGTCATCACATTGCAAGTGTTTTGTTAGATCACAATTTATCGAAAGAAGTGATAAATTATTTAGTCGATGGTTCGACATTGTTGTCCTGTATTTATTTCCTACATAGGAGAAAGAGCGCTCTGCTTCACAGCTATAGTAATTGGCAAAGTTAAAAAAATCCTTAAAATGGTATAGCAGTTAGGGAACACGTTAATAAGTTTATTTCCATACATGAGCTTAAAAATGTCACTGGAAGAGGTGTACGATTCTGGCTTAGATTGGAGTAGGTTAGGTTAGGTTAAAGTGGCTGCTGACCGGAAAAGGACAGCACACTTAGACCAATATTTGGTCCGTTGTGATACCACAAGGATTTCAAAAATCCCCCTTACTCGTTAAACCATTTTGAGCTAATAATGAAGCGTTTGAGACAGTGAATGTCGGAATTATTTAGATCACTAGGATCGTTATAGTAGTAGTCTCCCAAGTGGAGTCTACGTCTTTGCGCTAGGGCAGGACAAGAGCATAGAAGGTGGGGAATTGACTCCTCTTCTTCTTCATCCATGCAGCTTCTGCAAAAGTCATTTGCAGGAACTCCAAGACGAGAAGCATGTCTTCCTATTAGGCAGTGCCCAGTAAGGACACCTATAATGGAGCTAATATGCAATCTACCAATAGAAATTAGTTGTTTTGAGCGTTTGGCATCAAACAATGGCCAAATCAGTTTAGTAGACCGGCAAGTTGGGGTGCTGGTCCACCTGTGGTTGGCTTTCTTTATGGTATCTTGCTTTAGCATAAGTTTACAAGTAGCTAGGGGTATACCGATGTTAGATTTGCTATCCAACAAAGGTAATATTGTTCCGTTTTTTGCAAGTTCGTCAGCTTTACAATTTCCTGGAATGTCTCTATGCCCCGGCACCCATGTAAGGTGAATGTTGAACTGTTTTGACATCTCCACCAGAGATGATCGACAATTTTGGGCTGTTTGTGAGTTAATGGAGACAGAGTCCAGTGACTTTAAGGCAGCTTGACTGTCTGAGAAGATACGTATATCGGTTGTCGATATAACGTTTTCTTTTAGCCAAGAGAGGACTTCTTTTATTGCTAAAAGCTCTGCCTGGAACACGCTACAGTGATTGGGAAGACGAAAAGATAGACAAAGATTTAATTTTTCGGAGTATACGCCTCCACCGACCCCGTCATCGGTTTTAGATCCATCTGTATAGAAATGAATTGCTTCGTCTATCAAAAACGACTCATTTTCCCATGAAGACCTGGAAGGGATGGATACTTGAAAATTTTTATCAAATTTTGGATGAGGGGTGGTGTAATCGACGTTACTAGGTAGACTACTGAACGAGTTCAGTATAGTAGAGTGACCAATATCATTATTGATCCACTGCGAGGAGGCTTTAAGTCGAATGGCTATATTAGCGGCCGATTGTTTGCTAAAAATATCTAGCGGTATGAGATGAAAAAGAACATCAAGTGCAGCAGAAGGAGTTGAGCGGAGAGTTCCACCCATGATTAAACAGGCTGTTCGTTGGACTTTGCTGAGCTTATCGCGGTTAGTTGCTGTTTCCAGCGCAGTCCACCATACTGTCACTCCATATGTAAGTATCGGTCTAATGACTGAGATGTATAGCCAGTGTGTTATATGAGTTTGTAGACCCCATTTATTACATACGGCTTTTTTGCAAGAGAAAAGAGCTATGTTGGCTTTGTTGACTCTCTCTTGGATATTGGGCTTCCAGCTTAATTTCTTGTCCAAAATAAGACCCAGATATTTTGCTTTGTCTGAGAATTTAAGCGGTATACCTTTGATGAGGGGAGGGTCTATGTGTGGGATTTTATATTTCCTGGTAAATAGGACAAGTTCAGTTTTGTGGGGGTTGACACCGAGTCCACATTGATCTGCCCAGTTAGTAAGCTTGTTTAGAGCATTTTGTAGGAGTTCCTTCAGAGTATTAGGATGCTTACCAGATATCGCTATCGCAACATCGTCCGCATAGGCAATCACCCTGTGCCCCTCCCCTTCAAGAATCACTAGTAGTTCATTTACGACTAGGTTCCAAAGGAGAGGAGAGAGGACGCCGCCTTGCGGCGTACCCCTACTGACAGTCCTTCGAGTAGTAAAATCGCCCAGTTTTGAATTAATAATCCTGCTTATCAGCATATGATTTATCAAATTACTGATTGACTTATCCACCTTTAGAGATGACAGCGCAGATGTGATTGCGGATGCGTCGACATTGTTAAAAGCTCCTTCTATATCCAGGAAAGCGACTAAGGTGAACTCCTTATGATGAAGGGAGTGTTCGATAGTACGAACCAGCGTATGTAGAGCGGTTTCTACAGATTTCCCTTTGTTATAAGCATGTTGAGCATTGGATAGTAAGGACTTATCAATATTTGCCCTCAAATGGATTTCAATCAGACGTTCAAATGTTTTAAGTAGGAATGATGAAAGGCTAATAGGTCTTAGATCTTTAGGATTAACATGGCTAGGTTTGCCAGCTTTGGGGATGAAAATAACATTTACTTCTCTCCATGACAAAGGAATGTGAGCCAGAGCGATACAACCATTTAAGATGTTTACCAGAATGGGTATCAGAATATCGGAATTTTCCTGTAATTCCGCTGGAATTATTCCATCTGGCCCAGGAGATTTGTATGGATTGAAGCTGTTTATTGCCCATTTTAATTTTTCCTCTGTAATCAGACCTTGTGGAGGAGTTATGCTACTGAGTATGTTGTTAGGATCAGGATCAGTGCTATTAACGTAAGGAGAGCTGTCTGGAAAATGTACATCCAGGAGCAGATTGAGCGATTCTTCGCTTGAGTTTGTCCAGGAACCGTCATTGTTTTTTAGGCAACTTGGCATTACTGGATTTTTGGAGAGGATTTTTCTTAACCTTGATGCCTCTGAGTTGCCTTCTATATTGTTACAGAAAGTTCTCCAGGACATACGCTTGGTTTTCCTCAGTTCTTTTTTATATAACTTGAGGGAGTCTTTATATGAATCCCAATCAGAAGCTTCTCTGGAGGTTTTCGCTCTATTAAAGAGTTTCCTGCATTCTTTTCTTAGTGGATCCAGCCCCGAGTACCACCAGTGTGGTTTCTTTTTACCTCTTATTTGTATAAGAGGGCAGGCAGTTTCCAGAGATTTGTTGAGGGCTGCTGTGAGGTCATTGACTTTAATATCAAGATCCTCAGTGTTGAAGGGTATGCTATATAACTCAGGCCTGATTGACCTTAATAGAGTTGCCCTATATAGAAGCCAATCTGTTTTCCGATGGTTACGGAAGGAAGGTTGGCTAGGAGGTTCGTCCATTATTTCGAATTGTATGTATCTATGATCAGAGAAAGAATGATCATTTGATACTTTCCAATTCGAGATAGTATGATAAATTTTATCTGAGACAAGAGTTATGTCAAGTACTTCCTGTCTGTTTTTAGTAACAAATGTGGGTTCATTTCCAACGTTACATATTGTTAGGTTAGTGTTCAAAATATAATCGAAAAGAGACTCACCTCTGTCGTTTATATTCGTGCTACCCCACACTGTATGATGGGCGTTAGCATCACTTCCAATAATGAGGTCAGTCTTCTGCCTATCTGCATCAGTGATAAGCCTCCTCAGAGTGTCTCCTGGGAGAGGGCCAAGGTGGTCATGGCCTAGATATGCCGACGCCAGCCAGAAAGTTCCTTTGGCTGTTTCCAGTCTTGCGACGGTTACATCTCGATCACTGAAATTAGGTAGTAAAAATACATTTAGGCTACTTTTAACTAGTATGCAAGATCTGGGTTCACCTTTATCTAATGCATACAGCAAGTAGTAGTTTGGAGTCCTTAGTCCCCGAACGATGGATTTCACAATCCAGGGTTCTTGGATTAGGACGATGTCTTCTCCGCTGCTGGATAGACGAAGAAGCAGGGAGGCCGAGGCCTTGATAGAGTGTTGGAGATTAATCTGAAGAAATCGCAGCATCTTTGCTACAACCCTCCCGATCAACCTCCAACACGGTGACGTTGGAGTCTTCCGATTCCGAGGTTGAGCCCAGAAGAGCGTCCTCACTCAGAAGATCTTCATTGCTGTGGTCATCGATCTCCATGTCGCTGACTGTTTTTATTGTCTCCACTGTTGCCGAAGATGACCTGGATGCCTCTTCCTCTTCCAGTGATGGGAAGGTGATAGATGCACCAGGGTCTGCAGCAGCAGTTTCGACTACGTTGGAGGAAGTGGATGCACCAGTAACATCCGCGTCCTTTTTATACACCTTCAGTGTGATGGTCTCAAACCCAAACCTAATCACACCTTTGGTCTGCGCCAGAGGAGCAAGGGACTCCTTATTTAGTACAATAATTGCACCTCTGTAGGGTCCCTTTTTCTCCTCCAGTTTCGCAACTTTCCAGTTGTGAGTAGGAAGGGATGGGTTCGATAGCCGGATCATCTGGAGTATTACATCCATGCTGGAGAGTTCGGCTGTAACCATGGCGCGAGCTCTTGGTCTGCACGGGATTTTCTCCTTAGCAACAACCTCGAGCTTAGCACCAGGCCAGACTTCCCCTAACCGGCTAACGGCCAACGATAGAAGATCACACGACCTCTGATCGTCACAAACCATGAGCTTAACATGTCCTTGATGCCAGCCTCCATCGTTTGTGATTGGAGGTGGTCCAGGGTTCTCCATCATGATACTCATGAAGCTCAACTGGAGCTTCCCCTTGACCACCTGCCAATTTTCCGCAGAGATCGTGCCATCGACGTCGTTCCCGTCAATGATCGCGACCACGATTTTGTTTTTAACCACATCACTGAAGGTCTTATTCCCTCCACAGGGATGTGATGGAGCGCTGATGTTGTGCACTTTGGGGCGTTTGGGTACTGAAATTGTGCCCTCCATAGACCTTTGACGCTTCGACGTGGAGTCTCCGCTGGCCTGGACGCTATTATTAGCTAAAAAGCTTTTAGCCCACTTGATTTTTGCATCATGCTGAGAGTTCCCCCCGGCGCCAGGTTGTTCACCATACACCCTGAGTATCCTCTTAGCATTGCGAATGTCCTTGTAGAGTGTCCTAGAAGGGTTGGGCTTACGTCCGCTCCCCCCAGGGCCTTCTTTAGGATTTGTGGAGTTGTTAGAGGTGGAGGGACCATGCTTCACAGTCCTACCACCGCTGGAATGAGGCAAAAAAGTTCGGGGAGGTTTACTCTCCTTAGTGGTAGCAGGATCATGCTTCACAATCTTACTACCACTGAACCGCGGTGTCGAAGTTTGGAGAGGTTTACTCTCTGAAGTAGTAATAGAAGGGCCATGCTTCACAGCCCCCCTGTTACTGGAAGGAGGTATTTCTACCATTTTACTCCTGCTTTTGCTTTCGGCAATAGGACTGTGAGAATCCACAGTACTACTACTTCCAGCGCAAGCCGGAGAAACAGCAGACGGCTTTTCAGTCGCACTGCTGGCCTGTCTCAAAGACCAGGACTTTCCACCATCTTTTTTATTTAAATTTTCCATAAAAGATCCCACGAGTAACGGAGAAAGGGTGGTCCATCTGCACAGAGATCCGTATATGCAGATAAGGCTAGTTAATCCGGAGGTCGCCTGGTATCCGGATACTCCGTTAGCGACTGAGCTAGTTTTTTGATTGGGCCCTCAGCCAGGCTGATCATCGGCACGGGTCGTATAACACCTTGAATCCAGCCCAATTGGGAAGTTGCAAAAATAGGAAAAGGAGAGAGTGGGCGGGGAATCAGACAGTAAGCACCGTTCTGAAAAGAAGGACGTTAAGGGTAATAGAGGAGCTGGTAACTTTGGATAGCTTTTCGCATTTCCAATGTGGGAGATGGAGGGATACAAGGATGTGTAAGAGGATGATGAGCGTCCTTTGGTTTCAGGACTCTTCTGGAGATGACATCTCGAGAATCATTGACCCTACTCAGCTTCTACAACTCGACAAGTTCGACGCTCAGGTAGAAGTAGATTGGAGTAAGTACGGTTTTAATTGAATGCACTCATTCACTAAATGCTCGTCTACGTCTTCTGGATAATAATCAATAATATTACGCGCACTTTCTAAATCTATGTTTTCGATATTTTTGTTTTGCAAATCCATTAAAAATTTGAATTTTTGCTATATGTCTCTTTCTATTGATATGACACAGTGACATTAGCAAACCTTATTAAAATGACTCTGATTAAAAAAAATATTTTGCACAACTGTTTTTTTTTTTTTGCTCATAATTACACCATCCTATCAAATTTCACCTAATTTGGTCCAGTAGTTTCGGAGCAAATAAGCTGCGACAGACAGACGGGCGCACGAGTGAGGGCCCACGAGTGATCATATAAAGGTTTCGTTTCTCATTTTTTTTGTACAGAACCCTAAAAATACCATAAAGAAGAAAAACATGATTTATAAATATTTTTACTTACCATCAAGAAATCTTGTATTAATAAACAAATGTTACTTATTTAGACATAACTTTTAAGTTATCACTTACTCATTAGTAAACTGACTCATTAAACACAGTTCTAACAATTAACACTGTCAGTTTGTCACTTTGATGACGAGAACAGAAGTGCGGAAGAAAAAACAAAATCACGTCAGGCGTTACGTTAAGCAGCGCGGCGGGGAGTCCCTCGTAAGAGTAGATAAAAAGGTAGTAGCCTATGCTGATGATCTTGCGTTATTATCGAAAGGTAAATTCTTACCCACTATCAGCGAACAGATCGAATACGCCCTTTCTAAGGTTAGTAGATGGACAAAAAAGTGCGGCCTGATGGTTAACCCGTCAAAAACAGAATTATTCCTTTTTACAAATAAGAGGAAAATACCAAACTTCAGAATACCTTCAATTGAAGGCACCCCACTGAAGATTTCAGATCATGCAAAGTATCTTGGTGTGATTCTAGATAGGAAATTAAACTGGAGTCTTAACACTAAGGAAAGAGCAAAAAAAGAAATGATTGCATTCTACTCCTGTAACAGAATCTTTGGGAAATCCTGGGGACCTAGCCCAAAAATTATCAGGTGGATGTATTTGGCGATAATCAGACCAATACTAACCTATGGTAATTTGGTATGGTGGAATGCAACGGAAAAAAGCACGAACCTCAAAACTCTGACAAAAGTACAGACTCGCGTGCATTGGGACTACGGGTGCCATGAGATCCACACCAACTGCAGGGTTGGAGGCGATACTCAACCTGAAACCCCTAGACCTTTTCGTACAAGAATCCGCAGCATATAGCGCCTTAAGGCTAAGCCAGACTAATACCTGGAAAAACAGCGCAATAGGACATGCTCAAATTCTTCAGAAATACTTGCGTGAAAGCATCATTACAGATTATACAACACCCGAGCTTGACTTTTATAAACCATTCCAAACTGCCTTTCCAAGCAGAGAAGAATGGCTGAACAACCAGGCTGATATCACCTTTTAGTTACATTGACAGCCAAGCGGCAATAAAAGCGATTTCTACCACTGTGATAAAATCGAAGCTTGTCTCTTGCTGTCGCGAAGAGCTTAAGGTTCTTGGAACGCAGCACAATATTTGACTCTGCTGGGTACCGGGGCACAGCCGCATACCAGGTAATGAAAATGGCGATGAGTTGGCAAGAAAGATGGTAAGTATCCCACTCTGCAACATTAAACAGAAAATTTCAGATTTAATCCTAAAGAAATCTAATGACACCTGTGATACCACTAGGAAAGTATGGCCTTGCTTTAACAAGCAGAGGACTGACAAAATTATGCAACTTAGTAAGAAGTCCCTTCGCTCTCTTACTAGCATAATCATCGGACATAATTTACTAAAATATCATACATTTAAAATGAAACTAAGTACAGATGACCTATATGTAAAGGATATGGTGACATGAAGACACATCACACTTTCTCTGTCATTGTCCGTCACTATGCCACCAAAGAAGGAAATGGCTTGGTAGTTACTTCTTTGACAATTAAAAAGATCTTTCTAATATTCAGGAATTCACATATTGAACTTCGTCAATGCGTCAAAATGGCTTGACTGATTAACAGAACACATATAGGTTTTTATCAGAAAAGAGTGATTACACTCACGGGTAACACAATGGATCTACATTGATCTAAGTGTGACGATAGTTACATCAATTGTCAGCCCAACAACCTATTCTAACCTAACCTAACCTAAGAGTAGACAAAATACACCGATCAAAAATAAACGACGGGGAATCCCCGTTCCGTTTCATAGACGCGTACATACACCATTCGGCATCAAACTGAGCACGATTTTAGAGAGAGAGAAAGTTCGCGCAGCGCTTTTTCCAGGTAAAAGCGACGCGCGAATTTACTCTCTCTCCCTAAAATAGTCCCATCTACCTTGCCGGGGACTATACATTAGTTGATTGATCTCAGGGTTGCCATTGCCAACCTTATGGTAGGTTTTTTTAATTTAAATTTTTTTTTTAATTCAAATTAACGCCTATTGTTTTCAACGGGGTCTGGGGGCCCCTTGTGACCTCGGGGACCTGGGCTGCAGCCCATACAGCCCTTAGGTAGATCCGGCTCTGGGTCACATAGAAATTGTATAGGACGATTTCAGCTCATCAGTAAAGAAGGAGACTGGAGCGTGTACGTAGGTTAAGTTATAATAGGAATAAGCAACGATTAGTACGAGTACATTGTATTTCGAAAATTTTTAAAATACATACTTCAATTGGAAGGATAAGTAAGGTAAGGTTGACACACTTAGACCAGAACTGGTCCATTATGATACGAGTACCACGTGAGTCCAGAGATTTAAGAGATTTTCTCCCTACTCGTTTAACCATTTGGAGCTCCATATGAAGCGAGCTCTATATAAACTAGATCAATAAGTTCCCCAAAGAAAAAATAAGTATGGAATAGAGCATGGCATGTACATAGAAGATGAGGAACTGATTCTACCTCTTCCTCGTCCATACAGCTTCTGCAAAAACGTTTGAATACGCACCAAGCCTCGTTGCATGCTTGCTTATTAAGTAGTGTGCGGTTATGACAACAATTACGTAGCTGTGCGTAATCTACTAAAGAATTCCATCTTAGGATTGTCTTATCTATTGCATTTTATTTTGTTGAAATGGAAATAAAAATGGAAAGAAAAATAGGAAAAACAAAGGTGATAATGAGAGTCTATGAGTGCCCTACGGATCACGATTTAGTAACAAAATTTAAAATAGACCAAATTCTCGAATTTCTCCTTACCACAAATAACGATTGATTTTTTAAGAGCTATCGGAAATTAAAAAAAAACGCATAAAATTCAGAAAAAATGCATGAAATATTTATTTGAATCGATAGTACGGTCGATATGATTTAATGTTTGGAGATTAATTCATGCAAATGTTGGCCGCGATTGCGCCTCAAGTGGTCCATCCGCTTAGTCCAATTTTGGCATACTTTTTCTAACTTTTCGGCCGGTATCTCACGAATAAATGCTTCAATATTGGCTTCCAGTGCGTCAATCGGAGCGAGCTTGTCGCTATAGACATGAACATTAACATAACCACTCAAAAAATAGTCTCGAGGCATTAAGTCTCACGATCTAGGCGGCCAATTGAACGGCCCCAAACGTGAAATAAACTATTCACCGAACTCGCCTTTCAATACGTCTTTTGTCACGCGTGCTGTGTGATATGTGACATCTTCTAGTTGAAACCACATGTCATGTAAGTCAAGCTCTTCCATTTTTTCGCAAAAATAAGTTTGTTATCATCGCACCATTCAACCAGAAATGAGCTTCGTCGCTGAACACAATTTTTCGATAAAAAAGTGGATCTTCGGCCAACTTTTCAAGAGCCCATTCACCAAAAATTCGGCGTTGTGGTAGGTCGTTCAGCTTCAATTCTTGCACCAGCTGTATTTTGAAAGGCTTTACACGTAAATCCTTCCGCAAAATTTTCAACGTAGTGAAGTAGCAGAGGCCCAATTGCTGCGAACGGCGCCGAATCGATAATTCATGGTCATCACTAACACTCGCTGATACAGCTGCGATATTTCCTCAGTTCGCACTCTACGTAAGCGTGTTGGTGGTTTAATGTCCAACAATGAACATTTGGTGCGAAATTTAGTCACAATAGCTCGAATAGCCGCCTCAGTAGGTCGATTAAACAGACCATAAAATGGAAGAAGCGCGCGATGAACTTTCTTTTGATAATAAAATTCAATAATAATTTGCAAGCGTTTTTCGTTTGTAAGAGGATTCATGGTTAAATTATAGACCAAACTGTAGATTTTTGACAGTGACACAAAACACGAAACGTGAGTGAGCTGTCAAAACCAGTGTTGCCAAAAAGAAAATAGCAAAAAAACTACCCATTATAAACAGTGGTTCAATTCTCGTTTCGTATGTTTTCAACTCTCTTTATTCAGCTTCGTCCATAAAAACTCGAATCATTTTGTATAGACAATTTTGTATACCAAAGCTTGGATCTTGGAAGCATTATATTTAAGCAAACATTAAAAATATAGTCACAAGTTTTCTAACCTAAGCATGAAACTTCTTAAAAATTTGCTAATTTAAAAGAAGTTTACAAATCTTATCTAAATTTTAAACACTTTTAATTAGTATCGTTGAAAAATTGTTTCTTTACTGAAAAAAAAAAAAAAAAAACAACTGAACAATTCAAAACTATCCCGTTTGGTGGACGAAATTTAATCAAAGACATTTTCGGTTGGTTGAAATTGACAGAGCTTCATGTTAGACCTCTATATATAAGTAAAACATATTGCTTTTGAGCAAGTATAAAGGAACCTTTTAACAATAACAATTTAACCGTAATACTCGCACTTCTAGGAATGGCCATCAGTTTACCCTTGAGCCAAACTTCGGCCGTACTGTGAAGTACAGAGATTCGTTCTTCAGCCGTACTACGCGAAAGTGGAATTGCTTGCCACGCTCTGTCTTTCCAAGTCATTGCAATGTTCAAGAATTAAAAACCCATGTACACCGACACCTCCTTTCTAACCCTTCCCTTTTTTCTTAATGCTCACACTGTGTCTCTGGCATATTAAGGGTATACAAAAAAGCCCTTAAGTGTGCGCCGATAATAAAAAAAAAGAAAAAAAAAGGAGCTAAGATGGCTACCTTGGGGCATTCCAGCGATGGAATACTTTACTATAAGTTATTTCATAAAAACCTCACATATTGAGTTTCTTTTTTGAGATACGACTTTCGTTAGTTTTCCTTTAGGCAATATTGTTTGAAATTAAACTTTACCGGACTATGGTCTTTTTTGTGGAAGGCTTTGCTCAGTTCCTCTACAGTTAAATCTTCTGTTTGAAGTTCACAATAAATAAATTTAAGATGCAACTGTCCGAAGAGAACCATGACTTAGTGACTTACAACTCTCAACGATAATTGTGTGTGTGTTGTTGGCAATAAAGGAGATCTGATGTATCTAAATTATTAAGATGAGAATCACTTTTTCATGACAACAGATACTCTTGGAGACTTTTTGTCACAAGAGAAATTTTTGTGTGTGTGTCGGGGTGAATCCATGTCAGTCATAGTCAGTTAACTCTGCTCACCTCTAGCTGCTGTGCCACCAAATTTATTTTATTTATTTTTTTGCATTTTTTGGAAGATCTCTTCTGACCATTCTCTTAGGCTCTTTAATCTGTAAAGTTCTCCACAACTTAGATCATTTATTGTTAAACTACGAAAATTAAAACAAGTTAAATATTCGTTGTTATCCTTCGACTTTTTGCATACAATTAATGAGTCCTTAAGAAATCTGATGCATATAATTATCTACCAACTTCCAACAAAACTATGTTAAAAAGAGTTAAGTTTTCACTTTAAATGCAGGGTTGATGGACATTAAAAGAATTTTAATGAACAAGTTGCAATACCTAGTACTTTTAATTTCTGGTAATTTATGGCTTGAACACTAACTTTACAAACAACGATTTATATAGTTTTTTTTCGTAAACAAAATATACCAATCATAATCAGGTAGGCAGGTACCTAATTATAGAATGGCATAACATCAAGGTGTATATTACCTCATACATCACTAATGGTACAGGTGGGAACAAATATTTCCTTCGACTTCTACCTTCGTCACGTCAAAGACAAATCAATTTTGACCCAAATACCATTCATAGTTGTTTTTTTTTTGTTTGCTTTTTAATAGGACTGATATATTCGATCAATAACTCGAACTGGCCATTTGCACTTCGAGGTATTTTTTAATCTCAGTTGCTTATGAATTAAATTTAAAATGTTTATGAGCGCAGATAAATTCTTCCGCAGTGCTTAAACAATACCGTCGTCGTCGTCGTCGGCGGCAGCATCAAAACTCTCAAGTTCGTGGAAAGGGTTTGAAACGATCACATTTTTATTTGAACAGTGGGTGTTTCTATTGGAGAACCACTCCCATCAGTCATGGTTCATTATTATTGAATTGAGTTCACTTATGAATAACAAAGCAAAACTTTATTCAGCATTATTTAAAAAAGATGAAAGCAAGGTGCAGGAACTATCTTAGATAAATTTAATTAAAATCACTAATAGCCTTTAGCGTAGATCATTAAGTATTTCAAGCATTTAGGCAGGAAACAAATTAAAACCAATTTATTTGAGATGGTATATGAATAGATTGCAAATGCTGTTTGTTCTTGCTGGTTTGAGCTTTAATAAACATTTTGATAGAAAATACTCCCCTTTATAAAATTTTGGAAATAGATTATCTGAAAATTGATTAAGAAAAAACAATTTTTTAATTCAAGTGTATATAATATGTAATATGTTTTCTGTTTAAGCTAAAGGGGAAGATAACAAAAAGTTGTTGTTAATGTTGTTTTAAATAAAATGCTAAATGCTATGTGACTTGTTCTTATTTTTAAAGATTGCTAGACTTGGTCAGTAATAATTTAAAAAGCTAAGATGTCAATATGTACATACTTCTAAATCTTAAAAACAAAATACAAAAATATGACCAATTTTATGATTGAATAAATGAAGAAAATTTCTTAAAAAAAAAAAAACATTTTTTTATCGCAAGTCGCTATTTGTAGAAAAAAAGGATAAACCGATTTTCTAAAACTAGCCGACCCAGCTCTCGAAATTCGAGTGCCAATTTATTTATTATTTATATTATTGGCAGTGTTTTCAAGCAAATTTATTAAATTAAATTTCATTTTATGTAATATGCAAAGTGTTCGACAGTGCAAAAACAAAAATGACCCACAGTGTGTAAATGCGTGTCTCAAGTATATTCTGCACATCTTCCAGCCATATAAAATTTATCGAAATCGGTTAAATACTTTTGGAGAAAAGTGTACCACAAAAAACATGTTTGCCGTTTTATTATATATGATAAAAAAAGTATTTTTTTTTTGTAATCTTCTTATTTTCTTCTGAATAAAGAATGTTATTAAAAACCGTTATGTCGATAATGAGAAAGTTAAAATTCGAAAAAATGGTTCTATACAGTCAGTATAGTCTTAGTTTCATTTTTACTTGCGATATATGTAGGTACTAGGGCAATTTTTGCATTTGGAAAAAAAAATCGAACTCGAGATTTTGGTCAAAGTTGACATTACGATGGTATCGAAGACAAATAAAGTGGGTCCGGCAATTCTGTCTGTCTTCTTGTCTGTCTGTATGTCTGTATGTCTGTACCTCGATCTACAACCTAAGCCATCACTGGAGATATTTTCTTCAATCTACTTAAGGATCTTCGCTTCGGTGATTCCCTAGAGGGAAATTGAAATTTTTTTTTAGCTCCAAGACTAACGGTACCTCAAATACACACGTAATGCAAAATCTTATGTATCTCGAAAACGGTTCTAACGATTTTGATAAGAAAATGAGTGACCTATTATGGGAATGAACTTTATTTTGGTAAAAAAATTAGGAAAAAAATGTTATTTACGGTACCTGTCATAGAACCGTTTTTTTTTATTTTCGATTTCTCACTAACGACTCTAACGGTCTTATCCAAATTTTTTGAGTAGGAGCCCCCTTAAGTTTTAAATAATATTGCATATACAGATATTTTTTGGGTTTTTTGAGAAAAAAATTTGGAATTTTCAATACATTCAAAACGTGTGAACGATTATATTTTGGAATTATTTCCTTAAGCCTATACTACTAAATACTTAAAATTGGCATCCCAAATTTTGTTCTTGAAAATTAAAAAAAAAAATTCTTATATAAAAAATTACTTTAATAATAAAACGATTTTTAAATTTTGTTTGTATAAATTCATATTTTTCTGGACGGCAATTTCATGCATTTGAACATTTTTATCTCGTTAAATCCATGTTTTGTATATATAAAATGTATTTTAAATTCCGAAGTATTTTTACATAAGAGCAAGTTCGTGCGATCCAGTCGTGCATTTTATTTTTTAACAAATCATAGATCGCAAAAATTGAACAAACGAAAAATAATTTAAAATTCTTTTAACATTTAAAATCATTTTAAACATTTTTTATGGTGGGTAATACCTCTATTTTCAGATTAAATAAATTCGTTTTTTTTCCGTACATCTTGTAGTTAGTATCAAAAATTAATAATAATTGTCAAGATTCAAAAAAGGCAAAGCAAAGTGTTTTCCAAATAAAGAGTTTTCATAAAAAAAATTTCAAAAGTTGTTCAAAATCACTAGTACAGGTTTCGAGGAAATCGACAACAAGAAAGAAATGGTTCTATGGAAGGTAGCATTAATAACCATTTTTCGGAATTTTCGTCAACCATTTGGCTATGTTTTATTGAATGCATTTTTGTTTTAATCTGTGGGATAGTTTTTGAGACAAGAAATATAATATTCCCCAGTAAACCATGCAAATTTTAGTCAGTAATAATAAGACAATATTTTCCCTCATAATTTGGAGTTGTTACGTTATTACTCTACTTGAGAAATTTTACATGAAGCTTCATAAACTTAGAATCTGGCGTGTTTTTTTAGATCGCACTTCACGACTGACTTGTTACACACAGGGTTATTGTACATTATGAAACTTGAATCTCTTTTTTAACATTTATGTTTTTTGTTATGATTGCTTAGGTTTTACTTTGTCAGATGAACATTTTTAAGGCATCCGTGAAGCTTATAGTACAGAACTCTAAGTACGAACACAATGAAGAACCAAGAAGTCCCACTACAACATATCATCATCCAAGAACTCCATATAATCTATAAGAACTTTTGAGAAGTTGGGTCGATGCCAACTTCTGGAATGATTTTTTTTTTGAATATTCAATATCTTGAAAATGATTGAACGGTTATTTTTTAAAATTATTTCTTTAATTGATACACCAATTTTATTTTAATCAAAATAAAAAACGCATATTAAAAGATTAATCTATTTTTTGCAAATAATTTATTTTTGAGATCAAACTAGTTTAGTATTTGTTTTTTTGTTGAATTTAAAAAAAAATAGTTTTATTCATTTGAACAGTTTTCACTAAATAAAGTTTTTATAAGTACATTTTTTAGATCCGAAAGTTCTTGTACATAAGACTACGTACGTGAATTACACAAATGCAAGTCAATAGACTTGACGACGGGACATTTGTGTTACTCGCAACCCATAATTTGTCCATGCATGGTTTTCCAATGGAAACTACTCAATATTTGAAGGCCATGGGAAATTGAATGTATAGTCCTTTTGTTTTATGCACATACATACATGGGTATGTAGAATTAAACGAACCTTTTGAAAGAAAGACAAATAAAGTTTCATTCATTCACTAATTTTTTTCTTATTATTAGATATTTCCATACATAAATGTAACTCGTACGATCCAGTATTCAAAGCCTTATACTACGTTTCCACTGAACGATAATCTAGATTATTTTCCAGTTTGATTTAAAATAATCTAGTAGTGTTTCCACAGGACTTGTTAGATTTATTTTGACATCTAAAATCTTAATTACAAGCAGTGTCAGTTATTAAAATGTTTTTTTTTTTTTGTTCAGTTTGTCAACAAACTGTTTTTTTTTTTTTCTTTTTTCTTCCATCAAACTGTCAGATTCATTGCAAATGGAAAAGTGAATCCGTTCAGTACAGTATATTTCAAGTAGATTTATTTGAAATCTCGAATCGAGATGATTAATATTTTTGTATGGTAAATCTAGTGATTTCAAGAAGATTTCAAGTAGATTTGAGTAAATCTCAGATTATCGTTCAGTGGAGACGCAGTATTAGAAGCATTCGTTACCAAAATTTAAAAATAAAATCGTTCAACTCATTTTCAAAACTAGATAGATAGATATCGTCCCCTTTCTGCGTTAACCTCGTAACTACATTTTTCGGCAAATTCGTTTTTTTATATAACAACACTGTCTAGGGCTCACAGAATAATAGAGCTAAGTATGAATGTTAAAATGATTCATCTAACCTATTTTACCGTTAATTCTTTTTCCTCGTAACTACTCTCATGTTTTTAAGTTTCGATGAGAACCTCGTATGTACTTGGTGATGCCTTAGTTTCTTCATTGTTAATCTTTTTTACACAGTTAACGACAAGTCAAAAGTACCGTTATTCAGATTTAGCTTTGAGGCAGATAATATTATTATTAATTAGGTACCTTTAGAGTGAATTTAAGCTTTGTATGTGGCGCAAGCTTTTTGAGCATCAGTTTTATATATATTGGATTTGGCTTAGTATTAAGGTTATAAATTTAATAAAAATATAAAATAAAAAACACAATATGGATTGGTAAATAATATGTGTATGTATGTAAATTAATCTCTTTTTTTTTATATGAATACTCTTCAAAATGTTCTCGTTATCGTGTTGAATTAAAAGTCTTAACAAAGAATTTTAAACTTTAAGGCACCTGTTGGATGGCGAATTTAACAACAATAATAATATTACTGAACCAGGCACTTCTAAACCAGCAATTTTAAATAAACATGTTTTGGTGTTAGATGAAGCAAAAGGTAAACTGAAGTTTATCGAATGTGAAGTCGAAGACAATATTCCTACATTAGACTACGAACACGAAGGCTTCATTCTTGATGATCAGACCGGACTATTTATTGAAACAAACGATAATCAAGATTCCATTACTTCTGATTTATCAAGCTGTTGTCAACCCTCATCAAAATCTTCCTTTGTTGATTGTAACAGGTCTAATCGCAGAAACCTTGATCTAGATGAAAATTTCGGTCTTATTTCTAAAAAAAGAAGGAAGAAAGGACAGGGTAGACCGGAGCAATGGAAGAAGAATATAGTCGCAAAAGCACGGCAAAAAGGAAAGCAATACTATAGTGTTAAAAAAGGAAAAGGAAAGATAGTCGGGAAACAAAAAAGACAAAAACGTGGGCTCAAGCCTCGTTGTGATTCCGCTTAGTGTAAAATGAGCAAGCATTTTAAATGTTATGAAATACCTGAATCGCAAAGAAAACAATTATTTAACTCTTTTTGGAAAAACATGTCTTGGAAAGAGCGAAAAGTGATGATTGGAGCTCTTGTAGAAAAGCAGTCCATAGCTCGCCGTACAGGTGGTGATAATTCAAGACGGAATTTAACTTTAAAATATAAGTTAAAAGTTGAAAATATTGCTTTACCAGTCTGGAAAAAAATGTTTTTAAATACATTTAATTTGGGAGAATGGACGGTACGAAATTAGGTTTTAGAAACCAATGACTTTGGAATTCCTTTTCAAACAGAAATGCCGAAAAAGAAAGAATCCGCTATCAACTTAAAAAAAGAACATGTCAAAGATGTTTTAGCGGGCCTACCTAAGCTTAAATCTCACTATTGTAGGCAAAAAACTGACAAACAATATTTTGATTTCAGCTACACATCTTTTAAAGATGTTTACAGAATGTATGAACAGTTTGCGAAGGATACAAATATTCCAAATAATGAAAGATCATCGTATTTATCCATTTTGAAGACAGCACATTCTTCTAACATTGGATTGTATAAGCCAAAAAAAGATCAATGTGATGTATGCTTTAGTTTTAAGAACGGAAACATTGACCAAGACATATATAGTGAACATGTTAGCAACAAAAATAAAGCAAGGTTGGAAAAAGATAATGACAAAGAAAAAGCGTTAAAAAATGAAATAAATTCTTATACTTTGGACGTTCAAGCTGTCTAATCGGTACCTTTCATAGCTGCATCAGCTACATACTTTAAGCAAAAGCTCGCTGTGCATCAGTTTACTTTTTTCAATTTGAAAACATCAGAAGTTCATTGCTACGTATGGCACGAAGGAGAAGGTGGAATGGATTCTAATGTTTTTGCTTCATGTGTTTTTCATGTTTTGGAAAATGTTTGTGATCTTAGTGTTCCAACAGTCCTGTTTAGCGATGGATCTAGCGCACAAAATCGAAACGTCAACTTAGCTAATCTTTTACAATTCGTGGCGATAAAATATAATACGACGATTTATCAAAAGTATTTGACGGTTGGACATACCCAGATGGAATGTGATTCTGTCCATTCAACCATCGAAAGAAAAAAGAAGTCAAAAGAAATGTACGTTTCAGCTGATTTTGTTAGAATCATAACATAGGCAAGAAGATTCCCCGAACCTTATAAAGTGACGTCTTAGACTATACTTTTTTTTAAAACTTTTCCAAAATTAGTTTCTATAAATCCATTAGACCAGGCTTTAAAACGGGTGATCCGCAGTGACAGATGCTAAATGCATAAGATATGATTCCACGGGTATGTATTATAAACTTGATTTCGACAATGATTGGATATTATCTCCGCAAAGGAAAGCAAAAATAGATATTTCAAAAACTATTTTAAAATCACTTTATGAAAATTCCATACCTTTGCCGTTAAAAAAATATAACGACTTACAGAGTTTAAAGAAACTACTTCCAAAAGATTATCACGGCTTTTTTTGATAACCTTAAATTTAATTCTAATAAAGAATAGAAAGATTTTGAGATTTAATTTTGTTCCCTTTTTTATGAATAAAATCTGTTACTTTTATTGAATATATATTTTAGTTCATAAGTTACTTGTAAATACATGCTTATAAATTATGTACATAAATAACATACATATGTATTTAAATAACATCCCGGGTAGAATTTTCGACTCGATAATGCCAAGGCCCCAGCTAGTTTTTCTTAGTTTCAATCATGGCCCTACCGAGCAGTATCTAGCTTGTCCCTCGCTAATTTGTTAATGCTCTGTATATAATGGGCCTTGCTAGATGTTCCTATATTATCCCTAGATGGGTCTTCACAAGTAGCACAAGAGCTACGGCAATTCTTAAAAAATTTTTTTTTTTTTATTATTGTTGATTATTTTCATTTTTTCTTTGCCTCCCTATATTCGACTCTTTAAGGGATTTTTTGCTGGAATGAAAGAATTTTTTTTTTTTTTAATTTACCTCCACTGAGATTCGAACCCGAGTCCTCTCGCTTGCCGTGCTTGTGCGCTACCTATTGCGCCACTGTGATATATAAAATATCGTGTCTCAAAATGCTACTCAAATAACTCTCTTTTAATTATACTGTTTAAAAGACTTAAATACGCATTAAAGAATCTGAAAAATACCGATTTAGGACCAAAACAAAAAAG
This sequence comes from Philhelius festivus, assembly GCA_963931855.1. Lineage (NCBI taxonomy): Eukaryota > Metazoa > Arthropoda > Insecta > Diptera > Syrphidae > Philhelius > Philhelius festivus. The sequence goes on along the minus strand of OZ007554.1, from coordinate 259,784,494 downwards.
TTATGTTTTTAGAAGGATAATGGATAGCCTTTTATAGAGACATATGTATAGGCACATCTAGGATACATCAAGTAAAAACTATATAGCCCCAGTATAAGTAACATCTGAGAATGCCTATAAAGAGGCGAGACTAGCTAAGGCCAATATAACGCCCAGATACAATTCCTTATCCAGGCTACACCAAGTAAAAACTATCCAGGTCCCTTGTAGTTTATTTGTTACAATGCCAATAAAGAGGCGATACTATCTATAGCCAAGATATCGCCAAGAAAAAGTTTCATATCTAGGCTACATCAAGTTAAAAATATCTAGGTCCAGTCTAAGATACTCCTGGAAAAGCCAATAAATAGGCAGTTCTAGCCAGGTTCAATATAAAGCCAGGATAAGCATAAATTAGTCAAGATCCGCCAGGCTTGCATCTGTCTAGGCCCAGCATAGGATTTACTATATAATGGCCAATCTAGCTAGGGCCACACTATTCGATAGTGTTTCCTAGATAATTTTCTACCCGGGATATCCTTTGAGTTGTATGATGATATTTAATTTAACAAACCATTTTATCAAACATTGAATTCGCTTTTCAAATAATTTTAAAATTTAATATATTTTAGATATAAGATTTTGTATGAATTAAAACAACAGTATTTCAGTTTAATCTGTGTATTTTTTTATGCTTCAGCTATTTTTCTAACCTTGAGTTTAAATTTTCAATTATTTGAATTTATTTTAAATAAGAAAAAGAACCTCGTATCTGCATTTCGGTAAATCAAAACATAAGAGACGGATACTCGTATGTAACAAAAACAGTTAAAACAAGTACTTTTGTGATGTCCTAGCAAAATTAAAACTATGATATACTAACAACTGTAAAATATAAATAGAAAACATATAAAGTTTCGTTATTAGGTTCCATTGACGGAAACTACACGTTTTTGTCGTTTCCTGTAAAATTGTGTTTTTGTAGATACGAGGTTAACGCAGAAACGGGACGATATGTAGATATATTTGTTTGCTTAGAAGCTTTTTTTTTTTTAAATAAGTCATACAGGAAAAATACTCGTATAATATTTCAAAGTTAAAATTAGTTTTTCATTGATTTCAAAATAAATAAAAGGAAAATATGAGTACTTAATATGATACCTGGGTTAGTTATTTATTTAGTATAAACGCTTTTAGTTTGAGCGAGTTAACTACATATTTATAAATATTAATTGTAATGTCTTCATTTTCAGTAGCCATTTTGCTATTTAAGTCAAACAATCTGTTATTAATCAGATAATGGTTTCTTAATGTATTAAAGATGGGACAAGAGAAAGTGATCAATTGTGTGATCTTCTCGCATGTTACAAATCGTACAAATGTTCATTGGGTCAAAACTGTGCCTATCAATGTGCAAAATGATCCTATAGCCTGTTTGCACACTTTATTTGCGCCATGACTTATATTCTGGTTCCTGTATGTTATGCAAGCGGTATAATAACACCAGGAAGTTGGGTTAGTTGCTTTTCTGAAATATTTTTCCATATCCTATCAACACTCTTTTTTTGTCGTCTAGAATGCTTGGTAAGATCTTCGTATGACTGCAAATTTTTGCTGTTCCCAAACGTCATTAAAATTCCTCAATAATAGGTCTTTAAATTGAGTTTTCAAAACTATAGAAGATTAAACAACATTAATACTTCAAAAACAGATGGATAAGTTTTTTTCAAATTTAAATTTTAAATGTTAATTAATAAATACTTTCAAATGATGTATAACATCGATCTTTTTGCCTTAAGAACATTAAAAAAAACTATATATGTATAATAATACATATATGTATAATTAAATTTTCAAAATATTTTCTTAAGTTTAGATTCTTCAAAGGAATAGGTTTATGACAAACACAATTTTATTTTTTGCTCTATTAATTTAAAAATAAATTTAATATTTATTTTGATTTTCTGTAATTTAACATCTTTTAATACAAAAATTCAATGATAATTAAATTAAAAGATGAAGAGCGTGCAACCTATTCCGGTGCTTTATTTCACCTGAATTAAAATTTAGTTTTCAATGAAGGTGAGGACACATGTCCCCTGTTATTAATATTCAAAACAAGCCATTTGTAAAAAAATAAATCACTCGAAAAGTAGAAGTATTTTATAATGACTGATATAACGATTTTTACTGTAATGCCCTCTTTATAATTTAGGAAGACTGAATCCTTAGTCTATGTCGATTTAACTTCAACTGGTCTACGAGTATTACCCATTAAATTGCATAATTCCACTCATCTCTTCTCGTTATTAATGCATAAAAGTGCAAACTAAGATCCGACAAGCATCTTTCTCGATAAAAAGTTGATTTGCAAATTCGTGGATTATCTTTTTTAAAAGAGCTTGATGGCCCGCTTGTGATGTGATATTTGCCCACATTTTACTTGACCATACTGTGACTGGTTTAACAAATTATTCAGCGTTACGTATGAGAATTCGAAGTATGTTGAATTCGCGAATAGATCAAGGTACGCAATAACATACCAAATGACAGACGGCAAGGAAATGAATTATGTGAAGTTACTCAACCAAAATATTTGATAAACTACGGAAGTCATAACCTATTGGAAGACAAAAAGGAATCATTTAAAAGTTTGTGATTAGCTTACGTTAAAAGAAACTTAAATCTAAATTTGAAAATGGGACTATGATGGGAAAGAGGTTAACTCCACTTTTCCGAAGGTACAATTCTCTGTTTCCCATTTTATTTCAAGCTTTCAAGCTGCATTCATAACTTTTTAATATATATGCTTTACAAAATTGTGACGAAACAGTCGAATCTCAAGGTGAATAATATAGAAGATTAATTCAAGATCAAAAATATGCAAAAAAAAACCTATTTCATTCACATCCTCAAGTCTGGTGTTATCCGAAATTCAAAGTCTTAAAGTTCTGAATCTTTGTCTGAACAAGAACAACTGTACTGTAGAAATGGCTACAATTTGATTTAATTTCTAGTGTTTTTGGGACAGGCGAAAAATAATTCTACAAAAGTATAGGAGTATGTTTTTTTTGTGATTCGGGAAGTTTAAATTACAGCTTTAACATCACGCACTAAGGAGATTACTTATATTTCCAACAATATCATAATTTAAGCCTCAGGAAATATCAAATTCTTAGCTTCGATCATTTATCATATGTCCCATTAGCAAAAAACGCCCTTAAGCATAAATCAATTCCTTACAATTATTTAAAGTGGTTCTCACCCAATTGCTACTAGTTGTTGGAAACAATGCGCCCCTAGTTACTTTTAAATTATAGTAAATTGTCAAAACAGATTGCCACACATGGAATCAGACTTCCCAGTTGCTTGCCACATAGTCTCGCCTCGCCACATTGCAATGTTAAACGTTGAACATAAACTGATATATGATTAAACATGCGTTGCACCAGCCATTGCCTGATTGCTTGAAAATTTTCCTACTCTCATGTCAAAGAAATTAGCTTTGCTTGCACCCGATTTCGAGCTGGTAGGTAGATTGAATGAAAACGTATTTAAAATATTTTAACTCGTAACAGTTGTTAAGTTATGCGAATAAATTATCTTTCGGTAAACAAAAACTTAACCTTAAATTATCACGAAGTATTATATAGTTTTATCGTAGATAGGTAGCTATATGTCTTGCGTAGCACCTGTGCCTTAGTTTATACGAAGGAATAAGCAAGAATTTAGTTTGAAGATATTTAAAAAAATCAAAACAATGTGGATATACCTAAAAGAACATGTGATTTATGGAATGTTAATAGAATTTGAGCAGACAGTGAACTTGAAGTGTTGATCTATGAACAATCATTTTACTTAATCATCATAGACCATAACTGAATGGGTGTCGGTCACTAGGTAATTTATCCTACATTTGACTGCTTAAGGACATTCTTTGACCGCCATTTTGGCAGTTGAAATTTTATTAAATTTTTCGATTTACATTGGTCCCGCCAAAAATTGCTCCAGCATAGGGATTAGGGTGTGTCAAAGTGCTCAACTATGGTATTTTCAAATGTAATAGCTTTTAAAAGTTGCATTGCTTATCAAAATTAAATCCTACTTTTACAATTTTTATTTTAATTAATATCTTTGGCTCGCTCAAAAATAGGATGAAATCCAAAACATTTTGATTTTTCGAGATTATTGAAAAATGTGTTGTTTTAAATTGCACTGTGTGGATACAAAAAAATATATAAAATATTTTTAGGCTTTCAAGTCAAAGATAATTGCAAGAAAACACTTTCAAGCTTATATTTGTTTAAATTGAACACTTGATAAAAAAGCTATGAAATAATAAAAGAAGGAAGAAAAATCATTTTTTTATGTAAAATCGTTTTTTTCTTTTTTACAAAAAAAAATTCTTAAAAATCAACGGAACCACCTACAATATCGTGGTATATCTTTTTGTAAAGACAAAAATTCTTTCTGTATTTTGTTTAGTTTTTTTTAGTATACGTCAAAAAAAAAAAAAAAATTTACTGTAAGTAAAAATTTTTTTTTCAACTTCACCCGATTTGAGCGAGCCAAAGACGAACGATATCTTATTTTTTTTTTACATGTTCTTAAACCTCAGACCCTAATACAACTTTTGAGCACTATTACATTTAAAAATAAGAGCATTTTTTTGCGGCCATACAAAAGTGACACACCCTAATAGGGATACAAGTGTACGAACTTCCTATTATGTTTCTCGTTTGTGTGTTGGACTGTCAAGCCATAGTTTAGCGATCAATTCCAAGTCACTGCTACTTAAGATAAAAAACAAAAATAACTGTCTTAAGGGTACTGCATGTTGCTAGCAGGTGATATACATAGCTGGGCACCGTTAATCAAACAGTTAACTTCGTTAATCGTTAATCCGCTACTAAAAAAGTTAGCTTCGTTAAACGTTAAAGCGTTAAATTTCGGAAGAATTAACGCAAGTTAACGTTAATCGTTAATCCGTTAACATGTGATAAAAATTGGATTTTTTTAATATTTTTTTACGGTGAATGCCGGTCGTCCACTAGGCGATCAACGCACAAATTTCGAATTCAACGCATTCAACTCTAATGTACGGTGCCTTCAATTCTGTTCAACCAACGGGTTGGATCTAGTTGTTGGCCGTTGCTCAAGGAATTGCGCAACAATTGTACGGGTAGTGTACGAGCTCGTGTTGCTCCTTGAAAATGTTCGATAAACACGTTGAGCAACTTGAACATTTTCAAGATAATGTGTTGCACATTATTTGTTCAACGCGTTGATCAACTTTTTAATTTTTTTTGGGATTTCTTCACGTAATGTTGTGTTGCGTTGCGTTGCGTTGCGTTGGCTGCAGTGAAATGTGTCTACGTGGTTGAAGAATTGCGTTGCCATGGACTTGCAGTTGTTGCAAACTGTACTTTATTTTGGTTTTTCGTCATGGAAGGTGATAAAAAATCAGAGTGGACCACGGAATTAATTTTGCAAATGATTTCAGCAATTAAGGAAAAGCCCAATATATGGGACATTAAGAGCCCCTCTTATAAAAATCGAGATGCCAGGGAATTGGCTCTGCCTAAACTTTGAATTCGAATTCACGGGCGCGTTGGGATCAATCGATTTTAATTTCTCATATATTTCATTGAAAAAAAAAAACAATTTTCTTCGCGACTCAAGAAAAAATCATCTACCCAGAATCGTCTTGGCTGTTTTTTCTTCCATTGTCGTTCATTTTCTAATATTATTAATGCGGCAGCCACTTTTTTTTTTCTTAGAGGAAATCATACTCATACGGAACAAATTTAAAAATATTTTAAAGCGAAGGCGTGCGTTGACAATAAATGTATGTACATATGTACCGAACTGAAGTCAAAATTATTTCAGGTTTGACGTTTGAGTTTTTTGTTTATCGTGGTGCGTTCAACGCGTTTCCCACCGAGTGATCCTTGGTTAAATGTACGAAGGTATCAACTCGTTCATCAACTGGTTGAGCAACAATATCAAAAACGCAGTTGATCAACGCGCCGCACGGCACTTGTCTCATACTTGTCTGAACCTGTTTTTCGCGTCGTGCGGTAAATAGTAGGCACTGGATTAACGATTAACGGACTTAAAGTGGATTAACGGATTTAACGTGTCCGTTAACATTTTTAAAAGTTAACTTAAAAGTTAATCCGTTAATCAAAATGTTAACTTCGTTAATTAACGATTAACGGATTAACGAGTTAATGCCCAGCTATGGTGATATATCATCCAAAAGTATGTGTTACCACTCATTTTACATTGTTCGGAATCGGCAGAAATTTGTGGGTCCACTCCATTCTTCCCGACAACATGTGGATATGAAGGGTTAAGAATTGTACTATAAGTCACTAGACAAAGGTTTTGCACGAGCTGTCGCGCCACAGATTTTTTTTACCCTAGGAATATAATAGTTTAAGTTTCCTAATTTCGTAGACATGTTTTTTTTTTGGTTTCCAATGACTTCTTTTGTTCTGATTTTAATTTAAGCAAATGCTCTCCAGATATTACATAAATATTAAATTTGGTGTAGCAACAGCTCGAAGTGAACGAGGACCTAGTGACCTACAACTTCTAGAGTATGGCAGTCAGGTTTGGTCCCCCTATCAAATTACTCATTCCCTCAGAATTGAATCAGTGCAGCGAAGAATCCTCCGCTTTGCCTTACGCAGATTACCATGGTCAGACCCTCTTATCTTGCCCCCCTACGAAAATCGTCTTCTTTTGATTGGCCTGCCTACCCTTGTCAGGCACCGCGAGATAGCGGATATACTTTTTATCCACCAACTTATCACTGGTACCATCGATTCACCGAATCTCCTCGAATTGATTCCCATTAATACAACCCACGCAACCTAAGATCGGTCCCCTTCTTTCGCCTCCCTACTCATCGCACCAACTATGGTCATTTCAACCCTCTAACTAGAATGCTACGCCTAGCCAACAGTGCACATAATATCCTTGACTTTAATAAAAGCATATCATCCCTTCGTAAAGAATTATACACTACCTTACCTTAACCCTCCAACCCGTAGCATAGATTTTCATAAATTATTTTATTTTATTTTCTAATGTTAAGATTATAATCTTATTGTTTATTTGAATTTATATAATTATTCTATATTATTATTATTGTTATTTATTAGTTTTGCTATTCATATATTTTGTTCGCTTGGATTAAGTCAGAAATAAATAAATCAACCATTCCTGTGTGCGTGTTACCAGGAACGGAGGATTTTTTGCCAATTCAGAACCGCTAACGAGCACTTTCCCTGACAAGAGATACTCTTGGAGGATTTATCAATTCCTGGCAAGAGGCAGTACACCCCTGAAAAAAACTTTCTTGCAGCGGCTGAGAATCGAACTCGAGACCTTCCGCATGACAGTCCAACGCACTAACCATTATGCCAAGGGGTACTACCCAGATGTTACATAGTGTCGTGAAAATTGCGAGGCCTTAACATTTTCTTAAAATGTCTAATGCGGTATAGTTTACGTACTCAGGACTTTAAGTGCTAAAAGTTTGCACACCCGTTTAAGTGAATGCGTCTACAGAAACGCATTTCACGAGATACAGAATTGCCTTTTTTCATTTTCCCCAACGTTGGGATAACATATGAGTACTCGATTAAAATCTTGAGTTCAATTATTTATATTTAAATAAATATCATTGTACTAAATCAAATATACAATATACCTAAATTTCTGATCAATTAAAACCCCGACAAAACTTCACCTTCAACAAAGTGTCATCATAATTCATGAACAATTCCCTTTTCTGGTGACAGTAACTGTGGCAGCTAAAAGTACCATTGCGAAAATATATACGCTGCCACAGTTATTAAAGGTGAAGCGTGAACATTTTTATAGATTACTTTCCAACGAATGCCACAACCTTTTCGCGCCAACTCCAATTATCGCTCAAGTGATGGCTCTCCTTCATAAAAGTTATGTCTTCTGGTAAAAAAAGACACAAAATTAAATCAGGTGTCTGGCACTTCGAACTTACCCATCTTTTGTTGTACAGCCAGCTTTCGGAGGTTTCCAGAAAAAGAAGATGGAAGCATGAAAAACCTTGACAGTGAACTTCTTCCTCTGCTTGTTTTCTCAATTCAGTCCGTCCGCATCGGTGGTGTTGAAGATTCATTAACAATGATCTTAAAGTGGGTCAACAGCCGTCATAGCACCATACACACACAGAAACCAACTTTATGCACTTTGCTGGCATTTGAACAATAATTACATACAAACGATAACAGACTCAGCTGAATGCGCATCACTGCAAAGCCGAATTATAAGCCTCTGTGCGATGAGAGGGGCGAACGTGGCGGTGGCGCAGCGGTGTTAATGATCATGTTTTGTGCTGATAACTGCAAGTATACCACTTAAACATGAGGATTGTATTGCAGACAGCTTACAAACAGATGGCAAGATTAAGATATTACAAATGGCGGTCATTTATTACCTTGGTGTGCAAATAAAACCCGTGAACCGGTTTTATTCAACAAATATATTATAATTTGAAAGAAATGTCTTTATTAGCGTGTTTATTTTTTTAATCGTCAAATAGAAAGGGAAAGTTTGAATGTCTGAAGTGTCTTCAAAGGATTCCTGTGGGCAAGGTATGTCATTAAAAGAAAGTAGGTATCTTAAGTTTGCATAATACACGAGTAGCCAAGTGTGTTTGTACCGCAAACCGGATCAAATTGTAATACAGATTAGCTGTCAAATAAAATCGCACAGCGGGGTATTTAAGCAAAAAAACATGCCTTTAAATCTCAGAAAGTAAAATCAGCAATTAAATGAAAGACGAGAAGCACAAGAAATAGTCGGCTTCATATTATTTTCTGAAAACATTGCCCTTTATATCAGAATAAAAATACGGAACTTGTGATATAACCAAATATGTTGCTAGAAAGTATTCCAAATTTTAAAAACAGAAATGGTTTTTAAATAAAATATTTGTTACCTCTATTAATTTTGTTGTTAAGTTTAGTTTATTGTTTATTTCATCAATCAGAGTTAACTCTTACAGACTAATTAAACTTGAATGTATCTGTATATACAAAATTAAATATACAATATGATATAAAATAATAATTTATAAGAAATTTAAAAAGTAAATAACATACATTTAATAAATAACATTAAATAAGTACAAACGTAAATTTAGACATTAAGGATGAGGCTGTACATTTTTTTTGAATAAATCTCCTGTTGTGAGACCAGATTGGAACTTCCATATTATTTGACTAGGTTGTGCTACAGCGGTCTACATTATTTGTGTTTGGCTAGAAAATGTTTTGTATCAACGATATTCACATAAAATGTCAAAAAAGATTTAGCATGTGTGTTCGGCCAAGAAAAAAATAACTTTTCTGAAACTTTTTTATTATTAGAAAATGTAATCGTTTTGGAGGTGACTTCAAACTTGATTAACTTCTCTAAAACTCTAAAGCTGATTAGTCTAGGAGCTTTGTGTAATCTGTAAACCTATAATACTTCGAGACTCATATCCGACTTATTTCCTTAATTTTGATAATTCTTAATTTCCTTGATTGATTTTTTTGATTTAAATAAATTAATCACATTAGACCAACTTTCGCCCAGGATTTATACTTTTTTCAAATACCTTTTGTGTTGAAACTCTATCATCTATAACAATAACTTATCATGACTACGAACATACTGATTATGAAAAGCAGCTTTTAAATTTGGAACAGATATTTAAGTATGAATGCATTAATCAGGAAGTTAGAATACTATCCATCTTGATAAATATATGCCTCTTCGCTCGAAATTCAAGAATCCAGTCAAAGAACCGTGGTTTACGCCTCGTATTTGAGATTTCATATCTAAGAGAGTTTTTATATGCAGCACACGAACGTTTACAAAATACATAGACACATAATATTTTTAAACACGTTCGTAATACAGTAGCTAATACTACTAACCAAATAACTTTTTTTGTTCAAAGTTTTCTACTGATTTGCAAACTCGTATTCTATGACGTAACTTGTGCAGTTTGGAGTTGTTAGTGGTGAAAGTGAATTAAATTATTCATTTTTTTCCATATGAAACTAACAATTGCTTCTCCAATATCTGTGAAAGCCTACAAGTTCCAAATACTCGAATAAATAACGCAACAGTCATTTTCCACACGAAAACCGCTGCCAAAGAATTCTCGTTTAGGGTTTTCGAAGTAAATGAAACCAGTCAATATCAATTCAAATGCATGTGGGTCTGATGGAGTATCAACTTAATTTTTCAAAATTAAATACCCACTTGTTTTTAAATATTTTGCGCATGTTTCAAATGCATGTATCACAAAATCATATTACCCGATATCTTGGAAAAAAGTAAGGTCTTACCACCAAACAATTATCTGACTTTCTCGGCCAGTATAAAGCTCAAACGTTATGAAACCTCATCAATCAGGTTTTTTTTAAGTGGCATAGCAGCGAAACAACTAAAATAAAAATATTAACAGGCTTAAGGGTTGCTTTGGATCAGAATAAATTCTCCATTATTGTGCTATTAGACTTTTCCAAAGCTTCTGATTGAATTAATCATAAAGTTTAATGATCAAATTGGAATCACAGCTAGCTACTACGTTATCTAAAAGCTTTCATTCCGACAGATTTTCAACGAGTTTTCGTTTTTAATCATGTATTTCTATATCAAGCGTCCCAATTCAATTCTTCGACCTTCGTTCTTCAGCTTTTATACGATTGAACTGCACAAGGTTACGTCTTATTTCGATATACATATGTATGTCTTTATGCAGACGGTACACAACTTTTCATCTGTTGTCGTAAGGATGATATTATACGTTGTCATATTTGTTGGTTTTTTAATAGACTGTTGGGCTATATGTATATTTATTTACTAACAACTCACACCACGCTAAAGAAATAATATTGTTACAAATGCTTGCATTAAGCAGTACTGATGGCAAATATACTTAATGATGTAGATAAAATAAATCATGATCTTACCGAAGATTGCTTTTCGGCACGAAAAATTAATACTGACTCAAAGCCTATTTTTTCATAATGATAATCTTAATATAGAATCTGCATCTCTCATTTTACTTTAAGGTTCCACACTGTCTCTTTTAACAAAAGTTTTAAATCAATGAATTATTGTTCTGAACTGATAAATGAAATGTTGTGATCATGTAAAGGCAGGGCCGGATTAACCCTCAACGGGGCCCTAGGCAACCATCAATTTGGGGGCCCTTTTTCACGTCCGTTCCCTTCTTTTTTCGATTAAAAAATACAAACATATCTTTCATACAAATTTTATTGTCACAATGTAATAATGTCAATAAAATTAGTATCTACATTTTAAACATGTCGTTTTCTACATTTGTTTTCGGCAAATTCATCAATTAACCTTTTCATGCACTCAACAAAAACAAACACTGCTAGCAATAGCAACTTTTAACTTTCAACATCAACTCGTTCTCGTTCTCAATCTCATTCATACATGATTAGAGAGCGAAATGTATCCACTCGAAGTATGCTCAGATGCTCACTGAAAAATAAAAAAGCACACATTTCACATTGTTGTAGCACCCATAACCTATAACGACGTTCATGTGGTTTGAGAACGAAATGTATCCACTGAAAGTGTACCCAAACACAAAATAGTATATCTCGTATCGCACCAACCGGTTCGTTCGAATTAACTGTGAACGGATCCAACCAAAGTGGCGAACAGTACTCACAGTTCTTACACTCTCACTCGGATATGAATATGGGAATAGTGTTGTATCTTAACTTTGTTTTGTTCTATTCGTGCTGGAAGAATATGAACAAAATGGGAAATTTTTGCACTGAATAGAGTTTTTTTTTAGTGGAGGTAAGAAAACGAATTTTCTTTAACCTGTAAATAAAATTTGCAAATTGCAAGTCGTTTTTGTAAAAGTAATGCTTTTATAATTTGCGTGTAAAATTTAACTAGATATTGGCATCAAGTAGTGAAAAAGTTGTTATTAAAAACCGTTGTGATTGTGTTATTGAAAAACTTATAAGCAAACCCTTTTACAAGTGGAATTCAGTAGACAAATCTGCAATTATAGCGACTGAAAGACCTACTCCATTGCTGCCGGATTTGACAACAGAATTTTGCAATAAAAAAAAGTGTTACTAGAATTTTATGTTTGTAAGAAAATTTTAGAAGTCTTTTTCATTTTTCGGGGGCCCCCTAAAATCGGGGGCCCCAGGCAACTGCCTATTCTGCCTACTTGTTAATCCGGACCTGTGTAAAGGCCATGTAATGCAGAATCTATGGTAGTCTGATAGCCTTGAGGCTTTACGTCTACCTTATGTCAACTGAACTACGGCTCTAGCTTCAAAAGCCTTGATTCGTCCGTTTTTCCTGCAAGGAAAACTTGCTTACCTCAAACTTAACTTGACCTGACCGTCTTATTCAATGGCATTCAATGCTTGCATGCGATTTGTATTTGGATTTAGAAGATACGACCATATACCGCTTTACACTAACGTCATTCTGTGTTGCCCTCTTCAAACTTTTGCAATTTCACAAATTCCAATAAATTCGAGATTAATTTCTTTATACCTCATAACGGGTGATTTTTTAAGAGCTTGAGAACTTTTTTAAAAAAAAAAAACGCATAAAATTTGCAAAATCTCATCGATTCTTTATTTGAAACGTTAGATTGGTCCATGACATTTACTTTTTGAAGATAATTTCATTTAACTGTTGACCGCGGCTGCGTCTTAGGTGGTCCATTCGGAAAGTCCAATTTTGGGTAACTTTTTCGAGCATTTCGGCCGGAATAGCCCGAATTTCTTCGGAAATGTTGTCTTCCAAAGCTGGAATAGTTGCTGGCTTATTTGTGTAGACTTTAGACTTGACGTAGCCCCACAAAAAATAGTCTAAAGGCGTCAAATCGCATGATCTTGGTGGCCAACTTACCGGTTCATTCCTTGAGATGAATTGTTCTCCGAAGTTTTCCCTCAAAATGGCCATAGAATCGCGAGCTGTGTGGCATGTAGCGCCATCTTGTTGAAACCACATGTCAACCAAGTTCAGTTCTTCCATTTTTGGCAACAAAAAGTTTGTTAGCATTGAACGATAGCGATCGCCATTCACCGTAACGTTGCGTCCAACAGCATCTTTGAAAAAATACGGTCCAATGATTCCACCAGCGTACAAACCACACCAAACAGTGCATTTTTCGGGATGCATGGGCAGTTCTTGAACGGCTTCTGGTTGCTCTTCACTCCAAATGCGGCAATTTTGCTTATTTACGTAGCCATTCAACCAGAAATGAGCCTCATCGCTGAACAAAATTTGTCGATAAAAAAGCGGATTTTCTGCCAACTTTTCTAGGGCCCATTCACTGAAAATTCGACGTTGTGGCAGATCGTTCGGCTTCAGTTCTTGCACGAGCTGTATTTTATACGGTTTTACACCAAGATCTTTGCGTAAAATCTTCCATGTGGTCGAATAACACAAACCCAATTGCTGCGAACGGCGACGAATCGACATTTCACGGTCTTCAGCAACACTCTCAGAAACAGACGCAATATTCTCTTCTGTACGCACTGTACGCATTCGTGTGGTTGGTTTAATGTCCAATAAAGTAAACTGAGTGCGAAACTTGGTCACAATCGCATTAATTGTTTGCTCACTTGGTCGATTATGTAGACCATAAATCGGACGTAAAGCGCGAAACACATTTCGAACCGAACACTGATTTTGGTAATAAAATTCAATGATTTGCAAGCGTTGCTCGTTAGTAAGTCTATTCATGATGAAATGTCAAAGCATACTGAGCATCTTTCTCTTTGACACCATGTCTGAAATCCCGCGTGATCTGTCAAATACTAATGCATGAAAATCCTAACCTCAAAAAAATCACCCGTTATAAGCGGAATCTACATTTTAATACCATTTCATCGTAAGTCTGTCTGGACAGTCCTAGCAATAGTTTTGTGGAACACTTTCCTCATTTATAATCCTTTTATATACGTTTTTGAATACTCAGTAATAAGATTGCCTTATTTTACTTTTTAGTTTAAAAGTATAAAAAATTGTAACAAATAATTATATTGGAATTTTTTAAAAGTTAATAGAACTTATTTATGTCAATGTAATTGATGATTTGAAAAATGCTTGCAACTGTATGCTTTTGTAACTGAGATATTTAATAATTTAATGTACGTTATAAGATTTTATTATCTTGTGTACTTCTTCATATTAATAAATGAAATGAAATTAAATTGAAAGCATTTATATCTCTCGTCTAGCCAGGAATATATAAGGATTAAAATGGAAAACAAAGATGAAAAATTAACAACAAAATTATAGTTTTCGTTTTTGTTTTGTGATTTTATGATTAAAAACTCCACTGTGTCTTACCGATGCAATTAAATTTATTTCTATGAATAGTTAACTCATTAGTCAAAGTATAATTTTAATCCACCATGTCTTTTTATAAGGGTTCCTTTCAATAAGACGGAACTTTCATTAAAAATATTTTCGTCAAAAAATCACTGGTTTGTTTTATAATGTGAATGTGTTTCCTATACATATGAGTATATTGTATTTTCACTAGATTTTGTTATTAATTTTTTCTAGAAACATATTTTGAAACCTCCCATATATATGGTACATGTTAAAAAAAATATGAAAAATGTATTCTAAATGTTCTCAATTTTTTCAAAAATAACTTATCCTTTCTTTTGGTCTGAGGAAAACATTTTTAAATATATAATTCAAATCAGACTAAAATATGTACAGCGAAATGTTTGATATGTGACCTTACTTCACTTGGGTCTCAATCCGAAGATCGATCAAATGCCGTATTTTATTTCTTTGGCTGATATGCGTTTGACGGCAACAGCGCAGTGTTGGTTACGTCATCAACCATAATGAAGTTGAATTAAAATAGTGGAAAACCCCGTCCTTGAACAAAACAAAACAACACATCACCCAAAATATGTATATTTAACTCATAAAAGTACTCGGATTATAATTGGTTCAATGCGTTCCACCATTTTCTTAAAGTTGCTATATATTATGCACTGACCAGGTTTCTACCTCAGCTCTTTCGTTTACCTCTCTAATCGTGGAATAACATCATCTTTTGTGTTACTTAAGTTGGATTTGTAGCGAGTTTTTTTTTACTATTTTTCGGTTTAATTGTATTGCGTTCAGCCATTTAGAATTACTTAACATTTAAGTGAAATGCCCTTTGACATTGGTCGGTCGGGAAGTCTTAACGTAGCCTAGGGCGTGATAGAAAAAGAATGGAGCAACTGGAGCAATCGATTTGTGTGGTGTTCGATACAAATAATGCTTTTTGTGAATTGTAAAGTAAAGTATGCAAATATTTAGGGTGTGCCTTCGAACTAACAAATTTGCTCGATTTCATTCTCTGCACATAAAAAGAAAAAAAAAAGTTATGTGGTGGATTGGACGTTTGGCATTCACCAATTTTGTTAGCTCACGATGATGGCTTCTGCTATGAGTTTTCTTTTTTTAATCTTTTGGATTTGATCCAAATTAATGAACAGATGTTATGAATAGTGAAGTTTTTTTTCTTTCCAAGGAGGGTTGATTTGTTGGCTCACTTCACAGTATGAGAAGTTCCGTTTTGTGTTTTCATTGAGGCTCACTACAAAATTGTATTTGTAAAATAAATTATTTCATTCAGTTACTAGATGATGGCTTATTGCAAACTACCATTTGTTTGCTCATAACTTAAAAATTTACTCTTTTGAGCTTTAGTGTTATAAAGCCTTTTATTTGGTTAGCAGGTTGATTACAAATTTCTTTCATTAGAAAGTGAACAATTCCAAAGTAATAAAGATCGGTATCAATCTGTTTCTTGATTGTTTTGATCAATTTGTGAATAAGTATTTTCACTTTCATTCATATATACAAATAATTTTTTTTTTTCGTTTATCAAATCACCTTTTGTTGCATGGATCATAAGAAACTTTACAAAAATACTCTCCATAGAATTTCAGTTTGATGGTTTAATTAGTAGTCGTTTAGGAATTGTGAAATTTGATTCGTATGCCATTTGATTACCAAGATTACTTATTTAAAATTAGTTAACTTAAAATGCTACCTATGTATATGTAGCAATTGATGTAATTTGGAATGCAGTACCAGATTTGCTGCTTTTGGAGGTAAACTGGCCAATTAATTTGCAGGTTGTTGATTTGGTAAAAGAAGGATTTAACAGAAAAAACATGCTAAACTGCATATATAATGCAAAAATTACTGGTTGTATTTCATTCATTTTTTTCTTTTTATATTCAATCAGTTGGTATCATAATAGACCTTATATGGATGGATACCTTTTAATGGAAGTTGAAGACAAGAAGCTTTATAACATGAACACTCCCTTAAATAAGCCATATTTTCTTCTCGACAGCAGTTATGACGTTGGGATGAATGCTGATGTAGGAACAAGAATTCCGAATACAGGTAGAGGTATTTTTCTTTTTGGCTAAACATGTTAAGGAAGTTGAATATCTTAAAGAGTAATATGAATGCAATCAAGCAAAGTAAAACTGTTAATAGCTACCCCTTAAGGCAACACACTTTGGCTTGACAATTATCATTTTCTAAATATTTACAAAATACTTTTAGGTAACTTGGTTTGAATTGGTGTGATAAATACAACCTGATTATATTGTGTCGGTATTTCAAATTGAAGGCGTAGGCAAATAAAATGCAAACATAAGAATATAAATTGGTTGCTCGATCATTGATTTTTAATTGTGGATACTAAAATAAGAGAGTGAACAAGAAATGTCTAATTAAAACACACATACAAATGAAAGTTTACATTTTAAGGCGATAACCACAACGATAGAGATGAGCAGCATTAACTGGATTTATAAAAACATGAAAGCAAATTTTCAGATTTCAGTCTTTTTGTTTGTTTTTCAAGTAGAGTTTAAAATTGTTTTAACACTATTTATGGCTGATATTAGATTAGGGAGCCAACATAGCTGTACAACTTTATTGATCCAGTGAAATCAGAAAAATAGAAGGTACCTTTATATTTTTCATATTTAATAGCAATTTGTCTAAACTGTGTATAGGTGTTTGATTTGCAGGATAATAATTTCCAAAACCATTTTCGGATGACCAAATCCTTATTTCAAGTAAGCAACAAACTTTGGCTTAGATTCAATGCTGTAAATAAAGAGTTTTATTATTTTCATACTAAAGATAAAAAAATAATCTTACGATTATAAATCAAGTTAATACGAGTACTAACTAACTCACTTTTTCTCTTCTGCCATTTTCCATTGTATACTTTTATGTATACAATTGTTGCCATGCACAAGAAGAGTTAATGTTCTTTGCTTAAAATTATGAACGCAATTTTATCAGGACTGCGGAAATCTTACAATTACGACCGCCATTCTTTGTAAATGTAATCCAAGTTCTTGATTAACTTAATAATTTTAAAATCCATGAAAATATTACATCCATGTATTCTGAAAAAGGAGTTTCAAATATAAAAGACCAAAATTAGTATTAGTAGTCTGCCTGTACGTTTATGCGTTCAGGTGTACTTTGGGCTAGGGAAGAAAAAATATATTTTTTTTAAGCATATATGTACAACGAAATCATTTTTGTATGGCTATAAGATTTTGATTCAATTTCTTCAAAATTTTAACTAAAGCGTTTTTAATAATACCTTTGTATATAAAACTTATAGTACTATCAAGAAGACGAAACATTGTGGCGACATATTAAGCTAGATTTGTGTCTGCGAAATTTAATAATAAAATATTGTCTTTTTTACTACTTGTTTTGTATCTTATTCTACTCTCCACTGTAAAATCTAGCGCTAATTTCAGTGCAACCACCAGGCTAGAGTTGGCAATACAAAATCACGCTTCATGATAATACTATAGGTTATATATACAAAGATAATACTTCATTTAAGGTTTTGCCCGTAAAATTTCCATAACGAAAAACGTGTTTTGGGTATTAATCTCCATTACAATTTTGGATTCTGGTTGTTCAGAATTTCTACATTTCAAATTAAATAATTAATTAATTAAATAAATAAATAATTTTAAAAGTAATACAAAAATCCATATTTGTTGCAGTATTGACCTTTTCTATAGTTAACAATATAATTATACATTATAGATCCAATAACAAACTTCTTTAAGTTCCAATTAAGGAATATCATCATTTTTGCGTTATATATTCCAATTTCTAATACCTAAATCACCTCTTATTTAAATTTTGAATTAAAGTTAAATTCGTTTTTTTTTGTTTCGTTTAATTTATATTAATTATGTTATATTATTAGCTTAACCGATTAGTACAAAATGGCGATAGGAAAGTATGTTTAACGAAAAAAAACTTTTTGTTTTAATTTGCTTTAGTTGTGATGATATCCATTGTATAACTCTCTCATCTCGAAGTGAAGGCCTAACAATCTTTTCCTATTCCTATTTTGCCCATTCAAATATTTAATAATATGTTAAGCCAATTTGTATCATTGTCTTCTTTTCAATCCTTTTATAGTTACCTTACCTTTCCCTTTTTTCATGATTATAAAAAATCATTATCGCGTTTTTGTCTTTATTCCACATTTCGTCCGGGTAATCTCACATTGACTCATCAGTTGACTGTGAGGTCCTGTCAATACGCAATTTTTGTAAATAATAGTGCTAAGTCTTCTAATTAGCTGATTTTTTTAGTAGTATAAAGAATTTGTATTATAAGAACCTCTTTATATAAAAATCATATCCTTTTGATTTCGGGTTCATTAAAAAAAAATCAATTCACATAATCAAAAATATAGAATTCTCATTTTCCGTAGTTTTGAGGCAAGATAGTTCATCAGCTTGCAGATCTTTTTAAATATTTCATCACTCCTTGGAAAAACTTGTTATTATTTTTTTTGGGTGACCAAGCATATAGCTTATTTAGTGGTTTCTGACAGCTGTTTCCCGTTCAAAATCTTGACAGAAAGTCAGTATCATACCTCTGTGGAACGAAATGAGTCGCTTTACGCTTGAACAACGTTGGAAAATATTGAAAACTTATTTCCAAAGTGTTGGCAGAAACGAAGCAGCCTGCTGGTATGCTAGTGAGCAACACTCCATAATAATGCATAATACATGGAAACAATTTAATTTTGTTCATTTTGTTGCATTTTTAAAAAGAAACTTGTATTTGGCCAACCATTTACATACACTTCATCGATTAAAATTTATAACAGAGTTCTTTAATAATAAATAAATCAATCTTCACTTTAATTTGATTATAAAAAAGTAAATAACTTCAAAATTAAAAAAATATAATAACGCGATAGTTAATTTGATTTTCAATATCTTTTTTTGATAAATGCAATTTTTCATCGCATTTACCTCGAAACAACAGATTTTAAGTTATGACGGTCTTGTGGCAAATGACCGATATGTTCTGCTAAAGAAATTGCAATTTGAGCATTTCAGCTGGCCTTCGTTCCTCATCCTAGATAGAATATTTTTTTAATCAAAAATAAATTACTAATTGAAATTTCAACGCATTTTTGTTGATTTTCGTTCCTGATATGTGAATTATATCCACTTATTCTACTTTGTGTATATGTGTTTATTTGATAAACAACTATTATAATTTTATCTTCTTTCTAAATAGTGTCTTTTTTTTAAATATGTAAGGCACCCGTTTTTTTGAATTTTCAAAGCAGTTTGCGTTTGCAATTTATCTCCAACTGCACTCATATAAAAAGAAAAAAACTTCAAGCTACTTAGTATATTACGAAAAAATCTTGACTGACTAATAGCTTAATTAGTTTTTTGATAAACATTATTTATTTTCATAAAATCAATACACATGCTGAACTTTAATGCTGGATACGGCATACCCAGTCAACACAACCAAATTAGCTTACTAAATAAGCACTCACTAAATATTTACTATTTCATCAATCAATTGCTAAGATCACCCGACACTTCATTTTCTAAGATATGTTTTACAATATTTGTATATCCAAGTTGTTATTGCTCAAACCGTTTATTAAAAACTGCATTTTAAGAATCCATTACGTAAATAAAACTCATGGGTTTATTCGTTAAATTTTGTTGCTTGCCAACGGTTTTCATGAATGTGTAGGAATTCCAGTTCTGCCAGACAATCTGGTGCAAGACTTCTTGTTTTTATTTTTTTTGTCAATTAAATTTTGAACTTAGCTGGTTGATAATATTTGGTGTTAATTTATTATAATTGATCAAGTTGCCGACAAACATCTGGCCATAATAAAATGTTTACGAGTGTTGGTAGTGGACCTAATTTTTCATCAGAATTTCGGTGCTATAAAAATATAAAAAAATGCAGGAAGTTAAGGAATCAAAGACCACTAAAACATCAACCATATAGGAAAAGAAATATTCAAATAAATGAGCAAATTTTGGGTATTTTAAAAAGTTATCTTAAAATGCACATAATATGTGAATAGAGACCATGAATATAGTCAATGTCGTTAGCTTATGGACTATAACAAGTGTTAAGTTGCATGATGCTAATAACAAGGCAATCATTTTGGTTAAATAAGAAAACTAGATTTTAGCCAAGGTTGCAGCAAAATACATTGTAAAGCAAAACTGATAATGGGTATTTCATAGCTATTTGTATGACTCTTTCAGTTTCTATGGAATTAGACACGGCTGAGTTAAAGTGACCAAAATAATTATAATTTTAGTATTAGGTCAAGAAGTAGAGAATTGCTCTAGAACCTAAGTTATAATTTTCTATACAGAATTGTACTTAATTATACGTAATAGAATAGTCCACCGAGTAGTCAAAAGCCAAATAGAACAGCTACTATAAGTTTTGAGGTAATCTGTCCTTATTTTTACTTAGACTCCAATTTAACTCAGACAACGACACCAACCCTGAGTTGAAAAATCATAATTAAGTCTTCTTATTTGGGAAGATAGTAGTTCAACGTTCTCTTAAAAGTTGTTCTCTTGGAGGTGTATGGACTTTGTGAAAGGTTGATACGAGGATGCTTTTTGCTTTTGGAAATTTCTTCGTTTGATTTATATGCATGTATCGGGTTTTTCAACAAGAGCGCTACAAAAGTTTTTTTAAATAAAACAAAACCAGTTTTAGATATCAATGAATATCTTTATTCCTGGGAAAGTACGTTTGATGCCATTATGTATGGAACTCAATTTCTTTTTCATTGCCACCACGGGCACGCTTGCAGAAGTCCAGACGCTGAACCCAATTTTCGACGGTTTTCAAGCATAAATCGGCCGATACTGCTGCAATTTCACGTTCGATATTCGTACGAAGTTCATCAATCGTCGCTGGCTTGTTGGCATAGACCATAGACTTGACGTAGCCCCACAGGAAATAGTCTAACGGCGTCAAATCGCACGACTGAGGCTGCCAAGAAACTGGACCATTTCGTGAGATAACACGTTTTCCAAACTTGGTTTCCAATAAATTGATTGTGACATTCGCTGTGTGGCTTGTGGCACCGTTCTGTTGGAACCACATGTCCTCCAAGTCCTTATCATCCAATTGGGGCCAAAAATATTCGGTTATCATTGAACGGTAGCGATCCCACTTCACAGTAACGTGCCGGTCTTGATCATCACGGAAGAAGTACGGCCCAATGACGCCGCCGCCGGCCCAAAAACCACACCAAACCGTAATTTTTTCGGAATGCAATGATGACTCATGGAGTACGTGTGGATTGCTGCCTGACCAATACCGCATATTTTGTTCATTGACGAAGCAATTCAGTCAGAAATGAGCCTCATCGCTGAAGATGATTTTTCGATGAAAATCCGAATCATTTTCAAGTTGTTGCTCAGCCCAATTCACAAACAGACGACGCTTCTGGTGGTCAAGCGGCTTCAGTTCTTGCGTCAATTTAATCTTGTAAGGATGTAGGCCAAGATCTTTTCGCAAAATTCGCCACAACGACGTCACGGAGATGCCCAACGCTTGAGAACGTTGCTTTCTGCAACTGAAGCCTCAGCGGCAGCAATATTCTCGACACTACGGGCACTTCTTTGTCTCACTGGCACTGACTCCGAATTTGGGTAGTAAATTTTAATAATTTTGACTCGTTGTTGGGGTTGGCTCGTATATCTTTCCATCATGAAATGGCAAACCTTACTGAAGAGAAATGTCAAAAGAGCGGCAAGAAATATGGCGTCGTTTGGTGTCCCTGTCGCTCTACTTCTGTAGCGTCCCTGTTGATAAACCCTTTATGCATCTAGCTGAAAAAAGTGAATAAGCAAAAAATGTTGTTAAAGTTTTTGAATTAATTAAATTTGACTTAGGGGGCAGCTTAACCCGATATTTTCTTCGTTTTCTTGGAAATGCTTTGCTCTATTTTATATATTAATCTTAAGAAAAGGCTGATATTCTGAAATTTCATTTAAATTTTTGAGATGTAGCAAACGTCGGTTTAGTAGGATATTAATACTAGATCTGTATGTATGGATTTTGCACATTTTACCCGAATATTAGCATTGTACTATTCTTCACATATTATTTAAGTTTAAATGACCGAAAACTAGTTTTCTCTTCTTGGTATCGTAATAACTATATATGACTATTTAACATTTACAAATATCGAAAAAGATGTGGTTGCACAAAATTCGGCACGAACTTTTAAAGTTCAGCTGTAATGAAGTAAAAAAAAAAATTAGTATAAAACATGTTAAATAGTGTTTGAAATTTAGAATTATGTATATTGAAAACTACTTTAAAATGGCGTCGGAAAATAAGACAGAATGAATTTAGGTAGAACAGACTTGATTTCCATGTGTACTTGTAGGCATGATCTACATTCTTTTCAAAAAAATTTACGGTATACCTGCCATAGAACGGTTTTTTGTTTGACTTTCTGATTAAATGCTATACCAATTTGGATCAAAATTTTAATACAGAGTTTTCTTCGAATTATAAATTTTATTGTTTATAAAATATTAAAAAAAGTCTTGGATTTAAGAAAAAAAAAATTTTAAATATCTTTTCAATATCTTGAAAACGGGCGAACGATTGTTTTTTTTTAAATACAATTTTGATAAATGTTAATTATTAAGTACTTGAAAATCATATTTAAAATTGATTTTTAAAAAGTTTTTGAAGAAATTTTGTATATAAAAATTTGTAAAACTCTTAAAGTTTTATTTTATTTAAAACTCAAAGTTCAATTGAAATAAAATAGATAAATAAAGTTTGTTTTGAATTTCGATTTCATAAAACCATATTTTTCCAGAAATCACACGGCATTTCTATTTTTGAGCTGAAACTATTGAAGGAGTTGTTTTAATTTTTTCTCTAATTTTTATTTACACAATTTTAAAATTCAAAAGTACATGTACATAAGAACAAGTACGTGATATCAAGTCGTGCATTTTATGATTATGGTTTTCTTGTAAGAATGGTATCAGTAAATGGGGCCGATATCCATTCTTTTCAACACCTACGAATACTTTCTTCCAACTACCTCTTTAAACTACCATTAAAATCGATCAGGTTGACTTAATATGTGTCTTGGCCGACTTAAATAGATTTAAATGTAATATTATGTAGAGACATAAAAAAAAAAATATATGTAAAATCTAAAAATCCTTGCTGCGGCTGTTCTAAATTTAAGTAGATTTATTTTATTTAAAGAAGGTTTAATTAGATCTAGTGGAGCCTTAAGTTCAATACATATTTAAAATAAATGGCAATGTACTGACTTTTTGTTGTTTTTTTTCTAGGCGAAAAATGAATAGTTTTTATGCCGAAAGGCGTTAGAGATAAGACACAGTTTAACTTAGAGCGCCTGCATAGGGCCACTAAAATAGACCTAATTAATTAATTAGTAGGTTAGTTTTTGTAAGCTTTTGTAGAGCTTTAAGATAGTAATAAATGTAAAGTAAATACAAATTAATTAAAAAACAACTTACAGGAACGACATGCGAAGACGAAAATCAAAAAAAAAAAAAAAGTAAATCTAAACAAAAAATAAATAATCAAAATAAAACAATAAACCTAAATCTATTTTTTTTGACAACGTTTTGCTCACAATAACAATTTTTTCTTGTGACTTATAAATACAAATTATGCATTCATAAAAAAAATAAATTTGAGATTTTGATCAAAGTTGATACGATGATATACAGAACACGAAAAACATCGGTCTCGCAATTCTGTCTGTTCAACTACAACCCAACCGACTCGGCCGATTTTTTTAAACTTGGTAGATATCATTTTTAAATTTTCCCCCACACGTTTTTTTCTTTTTTTTTTTAAGAGGAAAAATAATGGTATACTTGCCATACAATCTTTTTTCTAAATTTTATAATATATTTTTTTTTCTCAAAACCTGTTCGACAGACTTTTAAAAGAAAAATTAAAAGAATTTCATTAAGTTAAAGCTATAGGTAACGGTTAAAATTTTTTTTTCGAAAAATGGTTATTACAGCCTCCCTTTTTTCGAAAATCGTATATTTCTCGAAAACAGGGGCCTAATAGAATATTGATAACAATTTTTTCTTTCATTTAATTCATACAATTAGTAATTCAATTTTGAATTTCTCAGTATTGGCTTAATGGACTTTTTATAGAGAAGCTACTTAGAAATTCAAAATTCATTGCATTTCAAAACTTAAAAAAAATATTTTTCGAATTTTTGAAAAAAGTTTTTTTTTGGAAATTCGATATCTCAAAAATGGGTTAATATTTTTTTTTGAAATTTAAGTTTTGTTCGCACAATAATACAAGTTTTAAGTTGGCGTACCAAAATTTTTACTTAAAAATGTTTAAACAATCTTATACATAAAATCTTATACATAAAGCTTATAAATGCTATTAAAAGCATTCATTGCTAAAATTCTTAGTCTTTTACATAGAAGCAAGTTCGTGCGACCCACTCGTGCATTTTATTTTTTAAGAAAAATTTAAGGCCAAAGAAATTTCAATGCCTATTTAAAAATGATTATGAAGTATTTAAGAAGAATGTTATTCCGATTTATCCTTGTATTGGCCTTTTCTCTAATTACGAGTAATAAGTTATGCTTTACATGTGGCCTTATTGATCGACAACGTACACTAACAATGTTGATCGGTAAAGTGTGTACTTAGCTTTAAAGAGCATTATAGCAACTATTGGTTAAAATAATGCCGAAATAATGTTGTTTAAATATATAGGTACATAGATCGATCTGGTGGCTTGTTGTTGGGTACGGAAGTCCATCCAGCACTGTAGTGTCACCAATTAAGTAAGAATATAAATTTGAGAATGTCTGCCAACACTTCTGTAGAGCCTGAATAGGTAAAAGGTATGTGGGGTTAAGAGAAAAAATATTAATCATTACTAAAGTTTCGTCACTTTGAAGACGAGCTTAAGAGTTCAGTTTTTCCAATTTTGAGGACAAATTTTATCTATTTAGGATGCTTACAGCAATTATTTAGAGCCTAATTAAAACTCCTTTAAAAGTTTTATAATGCAAATATGCATAAAGAAGTTATTCATTTTTGATTCGTATTGAATCTTTATAGACATAACTCTGAGCTTGTTGATCATACGAGTAGCAGTGTGAAATTCCTACTCACTTAAAATACCTTAATTTCTAACCCAAATACGATTTGCTGCTGTAGATAATAATTTAAAATTCAAGTGCAATTGAGGTAATACATTGAGGAAGCTTTGAATTTCCTAGGCTTGAGGTGACCCATCAGGCGTTGGCTTACTAAATAAGAATTCCTTGGAAGATTCAAGGTGTCTCAAATTGTTAAAAAAAGAATAATAGCGCCATAAACATAAGCGAGAGGTTATATAATTTGAAATATTATTAAGTGCGGATCTTAAAATTCTGGTTTACCCTTGTGACGTTTCAAAATAAATACAGTCTACACACAGAGTATTTCGTCGAGAATACCTACAAACCTAAAATACATTAAAAAAAGATCTCCATTAATTTTAGAGTTCAAGGACTCAGATCATAAGTCTTTAAATTTTTTAGTTGAATCTCAAACGTTTTTCAAGGTAAATTCTTGAAATATGAACTAAGAAGTAAAAAGATACAAAACTTCTATTTTATTAGACAAATAAAAAACACTCCTGTTTTGTGGTCCCCCAGAGCTCTATTTGAATGTTTAAAAAAATAAACAAACAAACAACTTTGACCTAGAATTGCATTAGAACTTTTTGCTTTTGTTTCAGCACGGGACACATTCCCATTCTCATGTTACAATCAATTTGACGAATCACGATTCCAGCTCAAAGGGAGATCTCAGCGAGGTGATAGTTTGTGTGGTGCCAACCAAATGGAACTCCAGTTTAATAAATAATTAAGTCCGTCGACATTTGTTTGGAAAGATTAAAAGATTGTGTTTGGGCCTTACACAAAATTAAAACAATAAACTCAAGACATTGTGCAATTAATCCGGTTGTGTGTGAATATCAGACATTCAACTACAGCTGACCACGATCACTTTATTCAAATCGGACTTAATGCTTGCTCGAGTTTTGCTCTGAGATAATTCTGTCGTCACGTCTGTGGCTGGCGAGCGCGCGGTTTGGTCGCGTAGATTTCCTTCGTGTTCCGGCAAAACCAGGTGTTTGGTTTTTTTATTTTCATTATGTTGATCCGGTAGTGTTGTGAGCTTGTAGGAAAAAGGTTTCCTATGGACTTTTTACTTTGACTTGCAAATGTACTCCACCATATACGTTCCGAGCATATCTCGAGCATTTCAAGGTCTTTCGGTTCGATTCTGGGTGGTTGGACAAAATCTGCAAGACCGATTTTTTGTCATCCTGTTTAGGTGACTTTTCGTGCAGGTTGAATTTATGAAAGGTTATGCTGGCGCACCAGTCAGATGCACGAAATTTCAAAACACGATTTAAATATTGGGAAAAAAAAACAATCTGGGTTGGCTTGAAGAGTGGAACATGACACGATATAGGCACTGATACAGAATACGGAATTTAGTTGAAGTGCTTGAGTAACTTAACTTATCTTTTTGAAAGTATAATAAAATTAGCTCATAGCAATTTCATGCGCAGGTGTATGTTTTTCAATTGAAAATCGACCGTGTAGTTCAGGTAAATTATAAAACAGGAAAATTTTGTTAGTGATTTCCTAAGCTTTTTGAGATCTTTTGCCAGTGTATGTCACCTTAAAAACAAAAATTGTTTTTTTTTCAAGGGTATTGCCACTTATGAAATTCCATTTGCCCTCTAGAATAATTACACTGCTTTATTAGACTAAAAGGGCAATGTTTTGAAACAGAAAATATTAAGTGTGCCTTAAAAGTGACAAGTAAGATTGGCTAGTATGTTTTTAGAAGTTCCCCAGAAGAAAGAAATTATACAAATTAAAAGCTATCACTAGGTACAGTACTTATGATACTTTGAAATACCAACTTGTAACATACATTCAAAATATTACAAACGATTGATACGATCAATGTTAAGAGACTCCTGTGGCGATAAAACAGTGCTCGCATATTCTAATTAAATTGGGAACGATCAAGAGTACAGTGAAGATGTTATCAGATTACATGAAAATTCCTTACCCAAACGTTATAAATCTAAGTTTTTTGTTGGCCTTATTTACAATTTGTTCAATTTAAAGAGTAAATTCAATGTTCTATGTGAAGTTTTCGGCCAGGTCACATGCTTATCAGGGCCGCCGCTACCATATGTGCAAAATGTGCGGCGCACAAGGGCGCCAACGTCTAGGGGCGGAAAATTAAGAGATCGATCTAACTCAACCTATACAGCATACTCCAAAAGTTTTCCTTAAGCTATTGGAACTTGTTTACATTTGACCGTTCACTACGTAGTTCCCACATACAATCTACTACAAATCTTTATTCATATTTTGTTTGTGACTGTGGCCTCTCACACCAAATAACCTTTTCGATTGCAGTCATTGGGAAAAAAAAACCAACGGTAAAAAAAAATGTTTTATGTCTTTAAATATTTATGTTTCTTATTAAAAATAAGGGTTTACGAATAGTTTTTAATTAATTTTGGAATTGAATTAATAAATAACTTAAATGTCAACGTATTGAACAAAATCAGAATAACCCAGAAATTTAAAGTTTCATTCGTTGTTCGAATTTAAGCTTTCAATTGACATTCAGAGTTCAGACTCTATTTATATCAAAATATAGTTCCCACACAAGCCACAAAATGTCAAATTTCATCAAAGCATACCTAAGATGTCAAGGAATTATATATAATACTTCCAGATTCGGAAGTAAATGAGTGTTTCAAAAAGAAAGTGAAAACAAAAACTTTTAAAAATATCAAAAACTACTTTGTCTTCTTTCTGTCAAGCTATAAACTATTGGTTTTTACCAAAGGATTGATTTGACATACATAAATTAAAAACTGTGCAAGGAACTCGAATATTTTCATTTTGTATGAAAATGGTTTTGTTGAAGATATATATATTTTTTGTTTCCTCTTAAAATAAAATGCACGACTGGGTCGCACGAACTTGCTCTTATGTAAAAGACTAAGAATTTCAAAAATGAATGCTATTAGAGAAAAACTGTTCATAAACATAAAGTTCACTACTCTTTAAGTAGTAGCTGGAGCTGAGAACAGGATGCCATGTGAAGCAAGAAAATATTAGTTTATGCAAGAACAAAATGTATAACAAAGTTATAAGTCAAAAAATCTTTTATATACAAATTTTAAAACATTTTTTTTATTACTTTACGAATAAAAAATAAATTTCCAAGAAAAATATTTAGCTCTTTTTTGATATATCGAATTTTCCAAACAAAAAAAAAATATAAAAAGTTTCATTAAAATCCGTTGAGTCGGTAATGAGAAATTCCAAAATCGTCAAAATGGTTCTGTGTTCGGTAGAGTCAGTAATATATTGATTTCAATTTTTTTTTGTTTAATTTATTATAGAACGTAAAAATTTATCAAAATTCTCGGAGACGTTTTCGAGAAAAACGATTTTCGAAAACTTTTATTTATCAAGTTTTAAAAAAATCAAGCATGGGGTTTTTGAAATATTGAGTTTCGAAAAAAAAATTTGAAATCCAAAAAAAAAGATTTGAAAATTTTAATGCACGGGAATATTTTAAATTTTGGGGCGCTTTAGCATAAAACAAATTATTCTTTATTATTCTTTAAATTTTTTGATTTTTGTTTAAATCTGTTGGACATTGTTTTAAAAAAAAATTAGAAAATTTCGAAAAAAATCGTATTGCAGGTACAGTTATTTTTGGTCTTAAAAAAGAAAAAAGTAAACGTGTGGGGACAAAATTTCGAGATCCATTTTTTTCGTCTTCGCTATCATCGTAATGTCAACTTTGATCAAAATCTCGAGTTCGATTTTTTTACGAATGTATAACTTGCCTTATCTGTAGTACCTATAAGTCTCAAGTAAAAAGGGTAAATAATCTTTAAAGGATGCAAAAACTGTGCATATATGCTATAATGACTACGTTCATTGTATAAGAATTTGTTGTAGCTCGGAACGCGACAACAACAATGCACGTTTGCTTAAATTTTTCAACTGCGAAATGGAGAATAAATAAAACTTTCACTTATTCAACGTAAATACCCCCATGAACCCGAGACATGGGGCGGCAATTTAAGGTTCTTGCACAAGGGCGCACGAACAACCAGCGGCGGCACTGATGCTTATTTAAGTCTCATAAGTGCAAATTGAATTATGCTGCAGTTAGAGCATTTCTTTTAAAATAAGACATCGATTGGCACTTTGACACATTCAAAAACAGATTAGGAAGGGATAGAGAATCACTCTGCTCTCTGATAATCTTAAATAAATTTATATCATTAGCGTTGATAAGTTTCCTACTGATAAAACGTCATTGATAGCAACTATATATAGTATCGGGCTAAGTAGACTACCTTGATGTACACCAGAATTTGCGTTTATCCAATCAAAAGTGATTTATTTAAAATGTGTTTGGTAAGTCCTTCCCTACAAATATGAACTTATCCATTCAACGAAAGTTGAAGGAAAACCAAGAGATCAAAGTTTGAATAATAAGACCATGACACAGCTTGTTGATCTTGTTGTGGGTCTTCACATTTGTAAATAACTATAAAAGGCCTATTTAATTATGTTAATTATTTTTTGTTATCAATCACACCCAAAAATTGCTGTGGGCTCTTGGTCTAGGATAGCTCACTCACAACGTATTTTATTTAGATCCAAAACCGGGCACCCTTAATGAAAGACCCTTTACTTTATGCCTATCCTTAATTTTACTAGCATTTATTATGAACAATTCCGTTTCGGTCCTTTTGTCTCAGAAAGTTTTAAAACTATAGTTTTCCGCTTCTACTGGAGAAAACCCTTAGATTCACAAAAACATCAGTTCAGAACCCATCCTAGTCCTGATTTTCAATTTGGTAATTCATCCTACAATTTAGAAATTCTCTTGATTTAATATTAGCTCCTGGATTTATTATTAAACAACACTATTTACCCTCTCAAATTAAACTCTGTAGTCTTGCGTAATAGTACCTAACCTAACCTAAAACCGCAGATCAATTAAAACACCAAACTATTATAAAAGATCTTTTAAGGAAACACCATGCAAAATTATTCAGTTAGCAACAGGTAAATAAAATAAAGGAGGTCAATTTGACTGACAGATCTAGAGTACTTTGTTATTTTATCTTAATTACTATATCTGACCAATAAGCCAAAAACCTGAAAGCTATTGGTTTTATTTTCTTTGTTTGGTAAATCGTTACGCACATTTATAATTAATCTGATAAATGTTTCCGTTTTTTTTTTTAATGTAGCATTTGGTTAGCTGTCAATTCGCAAAACAATGATGTAAAACATAAATAAAGTATAATACAGACAATTATAAGTGACATTTCCTGGTGAAAAAATTGATTTTCGGCAAACCTGTATCCTTGTTTTACTGTGTTCAAAACATCAGAATATGTACCTTTTGGCTACACTGTCGGGATATCAAAGGAACTACATCGAGAAGGCAGCATAAAGGTTTTTTTTATATACTAAAAAGTCCGGCTACTAATTATGTTGTTTTGTTTTCAATTCGATGGCCTGTCAGCTAAAGTCTTATATGTCAATTATAAGACTTGAGCTGAAAATCGTGGATTTTTATTTTTGTATAAATGCTGCTTTATCCAAAAAGCGAAACTTACTTGCTTATTTTTTTATATTGGCAAAGTAAAATAGGTACACTGAAAAAACACAATGAAATTCAATTTTATTGCCTGCCTTACAATATAACAAAATTTCTGTGAAACATTTTTTTGCTGTATTTAAAATTAATTTTTTTTTGAGTTATGATATAATAGTTTTTTTTTTTTGTCTAAAATTACTTTCGATTTTAGTTTAAAAGTTTTTAGGAGTTAGTTACTCCCTGACTCTATATGCATTTAGGAAGCCAAATATGGTTTAAATAGTCTTGGTACGGTTGTAAGCCCCGATCAGTCTAACATAAGTCCTTGAATAGACAGTTTTGATAGTATTTTAAACATACTTAATTATTTATTAACTTTTATCAACTGCAGTATTAAACATTATGTGTAAAGTTTCTTATAGTACACTCTTTAACTGTTTTTACAGAACAATTCCTCTTAAAAGAGCTCGTAGTAACTCTAGTGTACCACCATGGTTTGATTTACATCTTAAAAACTTACAAAATAAAAGAAATTAAGCCTGGGTAAAATATAAAAGGACAAGAACTGATGAATATTGTGAAACTTTTGTAATTCTAAAACACTTTTTTACAGAGTATTCTAATTCTTTATATGAAAGTTATATTTCCAAAATAAAATGTAATCTTAAATGGAATGCAGGGGCCTATTGCACCAACTACAATTACAAGTACAAATTTGTGATTAAAAAAAATTATAAATGAAAAAAACTCGATTTTTTACAAATTTGTTGAAAAAATGCTTGTAATCACAATTTTGTAAGATGGTGCAACAGGCCCCAGATAGTTTCTGGAAATTTTTAAATTGCAAAAGGAAAACTAGTGGCTACTCAAACTCTCAAACTCTGTTAAATTCATTGTCAACTCATCATGAGCCTAAGGTTATCGCAAACATATTTGCAACTTCTTCAAAGAAGCTTTCGAAGATACAAACTATGCCAACAGTTCTTCTTCTGAAGTAAATTTCCCTCACTTAAATTCAATTAATTTTGAAATAAATAAGTATTTTAATCCAGTCCCTGATGGTGAACCATCATCTACATATCTTAAGAAAATGTTTTGCTTATTTGTCATATCCGTTATGGACTCTCTTTAATGAGTCCTTAAAAAAGTAAGTATTCATAGTATCTGGACAAGTGCATTCATTATACCTGTGCACAAGAAAGGTCCTAAAAATGCAAAAGTGAACTACCGACTAATAGCTAAATTATCTGTGATACCGAAACTGTTTGAGTATGTTGTATGTAAAAGTGTGTCCACACCAAAGAAACCTTTTCGAAACATTTCAGAAACATTTAAAAAACATTTCAGAAAGAGAGAAACATTTCTAATATGTTTATGAAATGTTTCTCTGTTTCCCATTCCGAATGGAAAACTTTATTTGTTTCCCAAGCATTTACAAAGGTAGATATTGGGTGATTTTTTAAAAATATATAATATATTTAAAAAGTGTGGAATAATGAGTATGTTATCCAATTGATCAAAATTTATGAAACGAAAAAAGTTTTTTGGGATCCACTTGAAGAAAATTTTAAAAATAAAATAAAAAAAGCCGATGCTTTGTCTGAATTTTCCGAAAATATAAATTGTGAAAAATATTAAGTAGAAATAAAAATTCATGCGCTTAAAGCGCAATACAGGTGGGAAAAAAAATTACAGACTACTTAATCTGGAAACAATGAGAAACATTTCAGAAATGTTTCTCAAAGCGTCCACACCAAAAAAACACATCAAAAACATTTCTCAATTCAGAAACGTTTTTTAAACAATGTTTTCTGAAATGTTTCTTTGGTGTGGACACACTTTAGTGTTCTTTCCTTTCACTGTACTTCAATCAGCATGGCTTCGTCATACTAATTTATTCAACTTCGCGTCCTTCTGCATAGATGTTTTTGAAAAACGCGGACAAGTCGATTGAATTTTTACTGATTTTAGTAAAGCCTTTGACAAATTGTGTCATAATACATTATTTTAAGCCTAAACAATCAAGGTTTTAACAACAATTTCTTAAATTGGATCTCATCGTATTTAAAAAATAGAATTTATAGTGTTTTATTTCATAATGACTATTCGAATCAATTTGTTGTCCCTCAGGGTAGCTATTTACTTCCAATTTTATTTTAAAATGATTGGTTTTGGATCATAAAAAATTCGACCGTCCTTATTTATGCTGATGACATTAAGCTGTTCAAAAGTATTAAATCTACTTCTGACTGTTTACTTTTGCAAGAGGACTTATTAACATTTAGGGAATAGTGCAATAAAAATCGTCGTTTTTCAAATGTTGACAAGTGTAAAACCATGAGTTTTACACACCCAAAAAGGTTCCATTTGTTTTTAATTATACGTTTTATGTATATCCTTTAAGTAAAGTCTCCGCTTTCTGACTTAAAATTTATTCTTGACACTAAGTTAAATTTTAATGATCATTTAAACTACATAGTTAAAAAAGCTAACAGGATCCTATAATTGATAAAGATTCGGTCGCGATTTTCGTTGCCCTTATATTCGTAAGCTTCTCTTTGTTTCATTTGTAAGACCAATACTTGAATATAGTTGTGTAGTAAGGTCACCTTACTACACTATTCATATAACAAGACTTAACACCCCGAATCCACAGAAGATAAATTCTCTCAGGATGCTCATCATGATATTAAATCTCCAATGGAGTCGCGATATTTCCACTTATGATATGATGTCAGCGATCTACGAGTATGTCTTCGGTTATATCTTGATATAGATGTCTGAAATGAAATTTGACAGATGGTTTTTTTTCGTACTTTTTGTCGAGGAATGACATTTTATTCTCATTATTTCGTATCTTCTCATTTGGTTGGTTGGTCAAGTATTCCGTCGGCAAATATTTTTTTTTTTATTTTGTAAGTAAATACATTAACGTGTCATGTTATTTATTTGTTCGTGCGTTAAGTTATGTTTGGTGTTATTTGTTTATACTTTAGGTAGATGCGCATTCTTTTCTTTGCAAATATATATAATTTTTGTTAGTTTTACGTTTTGCTAATATTTGTTGTCCACAAAACACATCCCGTGCAGTAGGGAATAGGGATAGAAATGAAATATCATGACATTATTTGACCAGCGAAGCAATAAAAAAATGTAGAGATAGAGATGTCAGACATTGAGTTGGAGAGACAGATATCTTGTGGAGTCGGGGTGTAAAGCAATTTAGACAAGATTTTCACGTTTCTTCTATGGTCACATGGAAATGGGTCATTTTTTAAAAATTGACATTTTTTTTTGATCGTTTGAAAAAAATTTTTTTTCAGTTTTTCTTGGGTTTTAGTTTCTAAATCTATAGTAAACAAGTAGAAAAGGAGTTCTCCGAGTTGCGCAAAAATAATTTCAAATATTTTCCATTTTACGAGTATTTTTTGATAAAAATTTAAATTTTAAATTTCGAATGTACTAAAAATGTTCTTTTCTTGCATAAAATAACAATAATCCACAAAATAAATAGTAACAATAAATAGTAACAATAAATAGTTGAAATTTTGTGGAAAGCAAATAAATTTAATAGGATAATTAATAAAAAAAGTTGTTTGTTTACGAAATGATTTTGTTTAAAAGCATGAAAGAGTCAACAAAATATTTTTAAATAACGGCACATAACTTTCTTGGAACTTTTACGGTACCAATACTGTAAGGAATGATGAAATTCAGTATATTTATCTAGAATATAAAAAATTTAATAATAATATGAGCCATTATAAACTAAAAGAACATTTATTAATAAACAAATACGAAAATGGCCACGGAGATTACAGGCCACGGAGATTACAAAATCGACTATTTCTTAATTTTAATATAGTAAATGTAATTCAATATCATCCAAATTATATTAGGTTCAAGTATGAGTAAATACCTTTCTTTTGGCGGTGGTTAGACTAAAAAATATTTATACGGTACAAAGATAACAAGGCCACGGAGATTACACTGAATTTTTACTCGGATGAAAAAATTATTTTGTATGCAAATTTTAAAGGAATTAACTGCAATAATTAAATTATAATAAAACATGAAATTAAAGGTTTTTTGACGTACCATAAGATAATGCATCGTAAAAAATTATTAAAAATTGTTTAGTTGTGTGAAAAAGCGAAAATTTTTAATTAGGTTTTTTTTTCCAAATCTTGTCACACTCGTTCAACTAAGTATTCGGACAACAAAACAAATTTTTTTTTTTGGCATATCATAAAATTGAAGTTTGAGAGAAGGCCTTTCAAACGACAAGGCCCAAAATTAAATAAAAAATCATTTTCATCATTAAAAATATTAATAAAACTGATTAAGCATGAAAATCACATCCCAAAAAGGCCACGGAGATTACACATTATTAATTACCATGGCTATTCGTTACTATCAATCGAATGCAAATTTTTTCTTATAATGCTGACATATAAACACAGTTCCATGACAAATTTCAAGTCTTTAAATTGAAATGCAGAAAAAATAGAAGCTATAACGCTAAAAATGTAATTTTTTTAAAACGACCCAAATCAAATACACTTCCTTCTGATTTTCAAAGACTCGCTTTAATAAGCCTTCGTTCACTCACTAATCATAGAAGGTATTAGTAATTTTGTTTTGTTGTTGAAATTATTAATGGGTCAATACCATCTCCATCGGTTCTAAGTTAAATTTCAGATTTAGTCGTACAAGTGCAGTAAATCAAACTATGGTGCAAATAGTCCCCTCAAGCAACTGATTGTATTAAATAAATTTTGCTTTTGTATAGAATCTTTCATTGATAACCCGAAATGCATTAAACTCAAAACTTTGTTCTTTAATAGCTTAGAATAATTACTTTAGTTTATAAGTATTATGTATAAATATTGTTCACGTTAGTATTTTTTAACGAATTGAAATAAATCAAAAATGGTTTTACAATCTTCTACCTTGCTTTTCTCTCAGTGTCTCTTTTCCATTTAAACATTAGCCACAAATTGTAAGAGTTCTTTTCTGCTTCGTACCTATTTCAGATTGCTTTTATTTTAATTATGAATTCATGTATATGTAAAACATTTGTTGCATGGACCTTAGTAACCAGAGCACCCACCAATTCCACACTTGCATTTTGCATACATGTAACCATTATTATGAATAAGATTGGTCAATTAACTATATTCTCTTTACATCATACATTATAAAGTAGTTTAATATTCAAATCAATCATCTATAAGCTTTACAAAACAATGACACACTGGGAACCTAGCCCATAACACAAAAGATTAGCTTTTACTCTTTTGTATTGTGTAACTTAATCCCAAGCAATGCACTAATGATCTCCAATCAATTTTCGCAAATGGCCATAAAGCCGTACGCTGTTTTATCGAATCGGATCACGTTTGGCTCTATATTCGTTGCTTCTGAAAATAACTGCTTGAACAATTGATCATTAAAATATTAACTGGACCAAACACATTTGGTGTCTGCAGAAATGGATTTATATGGCTTAGTTCCAATTTTCCGCCGGTAAAGTGATTGAGATTGCGTTTGGAATTTGGATGTATAATTGACAATTTCATTGATATTCCTCTGATGCCTGATACACAACACGCATTTTGTTCTTTTCTTGTTGGAATCTTTCACTTTTGCTAATGGAACCTTGATATACATATGCAAGCATAAGAACATGATTTCGAAATCACAAAATACCATAAATGAATACCGTTGCTGCATGCTACATTGATATTTTAAATTCCTTATAAAGCGGAAATACAGAAGATTGGAATGTAAAAGGAAGTATTATGACAGAAGTGATTTATTACATGTCAATTTGGAAACAAGTTTCATTCAAATGAACTAATTGAGGGATGTGTACAATGTATGTACATATTGAAAGGATCTAAATTTCAGTTCAAAGTAAACAACATCGAGTTGATTGCATAAAAGTATTTTATGGAATAACATGAGCATACATGAGCAATGAGCATGTTTGCTTAAGTTTATGGTAAAAATGTTACATTAGCTGTGTTTTATTGGTTAGTTCATTCGCTACATCGCTAAATTTAACATGGAAAACAACAACAAACGATTAGCGAATAAAAATAAGCTAGTGCGTAATTGAAAATAATATTTTACTGAAGATGGAGTTTCGGATATTGAAATGTAGGAGGTGCTTAGGTGGTGTGCGAAAAAATATATGTTGGCATACTTGAGGGTGTGTTCGTTGGTATTTATTTTTTATACTTTGTGTGATCGCTCCGCGATTTAGAGAATACAAATTTTTTCAAATATAAAATTTTAATTCATACCATAACTCTGGTTTTACACTGCTGCCATTAATTTTGTCACAAAATATTGAATCAATTTACACGAAGGCGAATAGTTTCGATTGGTATTTTTATCAGTACACTGGCATTTGTTCAGAAATGTCGTGTAACTGCGGCATTACGCTGAATTTATATGACAGCTGACAAAACTTGCACAAAAATTTAGTTGAATTAATACGATGTTAAAGCTGTTTTAGTATGAAACTAGGTTAAGACAACGGTTTTGTCTTTTATTTAAGTTAAACTCATAGAATACCTATTTTATTTTTTTAGTATCGTGCTAACTTCATATGACTCTTTGACATTTAAAAACGTCAAAATAGGTCTGTTTACTTAGTTTATTGTTTGAACTGTCATTGCTTTAGGTGTGCTCAGAAGCAGTTTATTAAAACAAAGTGTCTTATTACGATATTAGTTAGAGAATGTTTAAAGTTAAGAATAAGTTAGAAAACTATGTACTTTTTTTTACAAAAGTAAAAATCAACAAAGACAATAGTAACAATAGGGATACAAGGAAATTTTGAGTAGATTGTAGAAAAAAAAATATATTTTCACACTTTTGTAAGTGATAATGCAAAATTTATTAGTGAGAAAAACTCAAAATCAACACGATCTTCATTTTCATGAATATTTCAACACCAGCTTAAAAACGAGGTACAAATCTTTCGAACACATCCGTGTAAGTTAATTCAACAAGAAGAAAGGTCTTAGCATATAATAAATACACTGATATCAACTTTGGGAGATTGTTAAGAGTGAGTTAAAGAGTGTTGGTACGATATTACTGCGCTAGATATAGATTACCCATAAAACACGCCTATTGATCGGAAAACTTTACTTTTTCTGAAATTTGATGTCTTTAATTGAAATCAGACCTCAGAATTGTTTCATCAAAGTAGGCTTTCGAGTAAAAAGGTATTTTGATCGCCCATAACTATTAGAATATCTCAAAAACACCAGATAGCAGCTACCCAGTTCTAGCTTTTCATGAAACTTGAGGAATAACAGTTTCTTAACACCATTTAAGAGACGTAGAACAAAAAGTGCTCTCCAAAAATAACGATACCCGCCATATAAAGATTAATTAATAGGTTTCGAAAACACCTTCATTAAATGTGAAAATCAAGTGTTAAAGAGTGTTTGCAAAGAAAAATGGCAAAGTAAATATTTCAAAAAACTAAAACGGACAACGAAGCCGAATAGGTAAAAATATGCATTTATTTCTTATTTTCTTGTAAGATATTAGATTTTCCATTACAGTTCCTATCATAGTACTTTGAAGGATACAATACTCTCCACGTTGTTCACGTCAACAATTAAAAAGAAAAAACAAGATGTCAAATGGCACTAGGAAAAGATGTACTTGCCGGGTGTGGTAAATTGAGAAAGTATGTACTACTAGCGTACCCGTGCGGGAACTCCCGCAAGCAAATTCTTTTTTTCAACTGAAGTTTTTCAAAATAAAACATGTGTCTAAAAGTTTCTGTAGATTCGCTCAGTTTTTCTTGCATTGGAAATCTTGTGTAAATGGAAATCTTGTGTGAAGTACGCAATGTTGTAATGGAGCCAAGCGAAGGATATTTTGAAAAAACTAAAAAACAATGAGCAAATCACATACGTATGTAACTATCCTATAACAATATATGCAGTTAAACTTGTAGGCACATAAAGTTTAACTTACCTTAAAATAGTTTAAATTCAAAGACACACAAATATTTGTCAATTTTTTTTTGTTTTTAATTCGGAGAATTTTATTTTTGTTTTATTTTTTTTTTTAAACTTTTTTGAGTGTTTTTATAGTTACTGCTTAGGTAAATTAATCAAACAATGCCCCTCCTCTGGGCACCACCAAAGTATGGCATTTCAATGCAACTACTTATGTATATGTACTATATTTCAGTGCAATACGAAAATAGAAGTAGAGATAAATAATTTTGGGGTGTTTCGACCAACCAATGCCCCTCACCTGATAATAAAAAAAAAGTAGGCTATACGGTAATCCAGACTATAACTTTTTGTGTGTCAAATTTTATCAAGATCCATTCAGTTGTTCAAGCGTTATTGAGTAACAAACATCCATACATCGTAACATTCACATTTATAATATTAGTAGGATTGACGCCACAGTGACGAATATATATTAAAGACGTTATAAAATTTATTTCATTTGATACTCGTATCTATTTTTTTATTGTTTAAAAGAAAAAGTCCTAGTTTAAAAATCTGATTGAGACAAAGTTATTACTCAAACGATGCTAAAAACCCAATAGTTACACAATCTCATTAGATTTAAGAAAGTGCCAGATATAATCAAGTCACCATTTAAAAAACCTTTGCTTCAAAATGATGATTAAAGTGTTTCTAAGTTTCAATTCTAGTTTTTCAAGTTGATGCAAGACTTTTTTCTATTCAAAACGAAACTTCGAAGAATTTCCATTGAAAAGTAATTTTGCTATGTTTTTTAAAATTGAAAAATCTCAAAATTACTTCTAAGTAAATTTTTTTTGAAATATTGTTCGAATTAAAATTTCTGGAAATCATTCTTAATTTAAAACAAATTTTTCAAAACAAAAATTGATTTAAAAGTAATTTTGAAATTCTTCAATTTTCGATTTGCGTTTAAAAGCGCAAACATTGTTCTTGAAACATTTTCGTACAATTTTTGAACTTTTCCCACAAAAAAAGACTTTTCACTATATCAAAGCTATATCCTTATTCCATTTTTACTAACTTACTTATCGTCACTCTATAGGTTTGTTGGTGTTAAGGGTGTAAAAATTACCTGCGCTACGTAGTTACAAAAAACACACATAATGAAAAAAAAATGGAAAATTAAGACATTTTTAACAGTATTACCATATAACAAATTTTCATTTTTTTCTTATCGGTATATAGTGGGTTCACATTAAATGAAAGGTAAAAGAGTATTGCACATAAGCACTTTGAATACAAAATATTTTTTGAATTAAAGAATAATTTTTTTTGTAAAATTCGATACTTCAAAACCCTTCAACAGCTTCAACCAGGCTTTGTTCTCAGCAGTTGGTGGTGTCTAGGCGGTGTGTTTGCAAAGAATTTTATGGCAATTATACTTAACAATATTATTGGACTTGTTGAACCCTTTCTATATAATATTGAATTGGTTCACGTGTTTAAACCAAATAATCAATGCAACATCACAAAGCTAATATCCGATAAAAAATGAGGGCGCTTGGCCCTGAAATTACAAGTCGTCGTCAATTCGCCATACTTATTCGCAATTTTATTTAACAATTTTACCTAAAAGCTAAACGATTTCACTCAAACACAAATCGATTTAAACTAGTAGCAATTAGTAATTAGAATAGATTTCCAATAGTTCAAAATTTACTTAGATACTAATAGTTGACTAATAGTTGAAATCGATTTGCCTTTAGGTTAAATTTATTTGCATTTGGGTTAAAACAATAATTTGTGTTTTGGTTGAATTTATTTGCTTCTAGGAAAGATTGATTTGCTATACCTATAGTTAAAAAAAATTCATTTTACAAAAGGTTCGACTTAATTTTTAGCGCAGAATTCTAAAGTTTTGGTCGTTAGACTGGTATAATCTAAGCATTAAAATTGAACACAAACTTTTCTTTAATACTAGTAAATATAGTACATACATATATGTAGTTAATTTTTGTTGGATATTAAAATTCTTATTTGTATTTGCAAAACTCACTTTTTTGTGTCATGCAAATTTGCATTTATATTAATTTCTTTTTGTTTTCTTGTTATAGTTTCTTTTTTATGTTCAAAAGCTGGCAGCCCTGACTACCATATAGAATTATAAGTTTTATTTAAAGTGGTTAGAATCATACGAATACTTTTAATATAATCTTAAATTTTAAATGGGATATCTTCTTATAAGAGTTATATTAGTAAGAAAATTGCTAAAGGAACCAAAATTTATTTAATAACATTAAATTCTTTATGATATTTCAGTTTTATTTCTTAAAAGATTTTTTATGATATACAATTTTTCGAAAAAAAAAGAAATACCAAATTATTCAATGCATTTAAAAAAGCCTTGATTTTCTCGCTTCCAAAATTACATATGAATCAAACATCTCCCTTCGCTTAACAGCTACAGAAGAACAATACCAAATATTTAATGTCCCAGCATGACCAAAAAATCACTCAAGGATTTAAAATGACCCTTTTTGACCTCATGATTTTGATTCCCTTCAAAGTATGTAATTCGAATCAAATCAAAAATCACGATTTTAAAGGAATTTATTAAACAAGTGGCTTAAATATTTATTTTTGCGGTAGAGCACTCCCATCGGCCAGTTTACTTATTCACATTGGGTGTGGTCAAGCGTATATCTTAATTCATATTTCGATTTATGCGCTGAAGGTCATAAAACAGATCTGTACTTAAAGTCGATTCAGATGACAGCTTCAATCACCCAATGTAAAAATGAACAATGGTAGAAAGCCCCATTCAAGATCGAATCTATGCATGCAGTATAATTAGAGTACAGGCCGCTATACCTGACTGTGTGTTTTAAGTGATATCGATTCGAATTTATTCCATTGTATCTACATTTACGGAAAAACTCTTCCCTTATGGGGCAGCTGAGGTACGTGATCTTGATCTGGGTATTGACCATGCGGCCGATTGTGTGATTTCATTCACATAATGTCAGATTAAAATGAATGTCATTCTTCGTGTACCTTACTTAAGGCACTCTGGTTATTACTGAACGTGCTTCGAAGTGAGTAAGATTGGTAAACAAAACAATTGTCTTAAAATGATTGGCCAAAACCTTCCAACTATTGTGTACTTTACTCGCTAGACAACATAATTTTCAATAGCTTTCAATCATATCCGGAAAGCCAGACTTTTACGTATACCCTGTGGGAGTTTTGTTCTGCTTGAATAAACTTACTGACTCATGACAATCAGGCTTTCAGTAACATTCTTTAAAAAACACAAATAAATAACCAATCTAAATTGTTTACACTTTATCTTTCGTCGGCAGCTACTGTTCCATAAGCTCGGCTGGAAGATTCCGAGCAAACTAACACATTTTGAAGACCCAAATAACTCCAGCTTTATCAACAAATAAAATCTTTCAGAGACGCCCAGCCAAGATTTTATTGGACGTTTTATCGAAAATCTATTGCATTATATCCTTCCTGGTGTAGCGTTCTCTGCAAAGTGGAGGTGAGTATAGATTTGTTAGTCGGAAT
This sequence comes from Philhelius festivus, assembly GCA_963931855.1. NCBI lineage: Eukaryota > Metazoa > Arthropoda > Insecta > Diptera > Syrphidae > Philhelius > Philhelius festivus. The sequence goes on along the minus strand of OZ007554.1, from coordinate 259,741,784 downwards.
GGCTTCACCAGTAGCAGGAGACCACCATAGATGGTTATAGTTCAAACATAACACAGATCTTGCATTAAATGCGCTAACTTGCAAATCAATGGAATTTGCTGCGGTGGTAATTGCTCTACTCTTTTGGAAGTGCCAATCTCCACACTCTATTTGCAATGTCGGCATTTTCTACCAGTTTTGGAAAAACACATTTTTTCACCTAAGCTCATTAAAGCCAATGGAAGTTGGAGATTTGGAATGTTTGCTTTTGAGAGGATAGATACAGGTGTAAGAAGGCAGCACAGGAGGACATTTAAACCAACAAAGATCTAACCCTGATGAAACGTGGTGAAAACGTTTCGCTGTAAGAAATGAAAACCGAAAGATCCTTGAAGTATAGATATCTAAAGGTTTTCATAGGGACGCGAAGATATTAAAATTTGTGCAGTTCCAACTTTCGATTACTCTGGCTCTGAGATGAGGCTTATGTTGACATTGAGAAAACTATTGATTTGCGGCTTATTGGCATACATATACCACTTAAGGAAGTCCCTGAAAAAAAAATGAAATGGGTCAGTAGAATCGTCAATGCGGTAATTTCTTTCGTGACACCCCGTTGCGTTCGTTAAAAAATTGACCTTGTCGCTGAATATAATTTTTTTACTAAAAATGCGATCGGGTTTCAACTGCTCCAGAGTTTTTCATTTACACCAATGATCGACGCTCTAAATTCACATGGTCCCTATTAGAAAACTCTTTAGTAAGGAAATGTACTTAGCTGATGTAAAATTTCAATATACAAATTATTAATTGTGATTAGATTATCTACTTTGATATGGATTTTGTTTTTTCGAAAATTCTGATATTTTCTTAGCCTATTGAAAATGATTCAATAGCGATATGCTTAAATTTGTATTAAAACATGTTTTCTAAAATAGATTGACGGCATTCTTATCATTTATCAGATTCATAGGTGTGGCTAAAGTAGTGCATTGCGATTTCGCTAGTATAGGAGTAGAATTGAAATTAAAAAAATGAGTTTCAAGAGTTTTTTTAAGGAATGTTCTGTGTACTAATTTTCATAATAACTTAGTAAGAAAAAACAACTAAAATTTAGTCAGTGATTTTGAAATGAGGGAATGGTTTTTTAGAGCTATACATTTTCTCCAACAATATTCTAACCTTTTTAACCCTTCCAAAAAATATTTTTTATCGAACTCTGCAAAATAGACATTTGCTGCATCATTAACTTCACTATTTGATGAAAATCTTTTTCAACCGAGCCTTTTCTTGATATTTGTATATAAGAAAGAATCACATGGAGGCAGGTTTGAAGAATAGGGTTGATGAGTGGTAGTTCATAGTGCAATTTAGCTAATCTTGCTTTTGTCACTGCGGACGAATGTGCTAGAGTATCGTCGGTCGTAATGAAACAGAACTTTTGTTCTTCTTCAAATCAGACCACTTTTTTATTAATTCTGTGTTGAATATACCTAGTATAAATTGCCATTTAGCAGTTCCCTGTAACTGTTTTGTTTCCAAATATTCAATGAAGATTACGCGGTGGGAATTCCAGAAAACCGTTGCCATTATTTTTTCCCGCCGGCGGAACTTTTTTTGGTGTATGTTCCGCTGAAAATGTCTTATGTTTCGATTGTTCTTTTTATTCTGGGGTGTAGTGGTGTATCCAAGTTTTATCAACAGTTACAAAACGCCGAAAAAAATGCAAATTAATAGCTCTAAAACAAAGTTCCACTCCGTTTTTGATCACTTTTTTAGCGAATAAGACATCCATCTTGCCGATCGTTTGTTCATACACAAATTTTCATGCAGGATCCGAATAATGCCTTCATTTGAAATGGCTGCCATGTTATGATCCGGCGCCGGCGCGCAGTGGTGCTTTTGCGGAAATAAATGCAAAAAATGAAATTTGGAATATGGATTTGTTTTATTTATTTTTTTCATAAATATATAACTGTTCTATGTTTTCCCAAAATTTTGGAAATTTATATATAGGAACTTGCGAGATACAGCACCCTATCTTTTAGTTTTGAAATGTATGTAATTGTTTGCATTAAAAATATGGTATGGAGCTTTCAAAATAAAAAAGAAAAATAATAAAACACAATTTTTTTTGTCTTTTAGTTGGGTTAGGACTGAGTGGCTTAGAATTATTATTTTAATGTTTTTTTCCTAGAGCTACAGTTTTGGCTACGTCGTTACTACGCTACGTGGCTACTATTTTTAGAAAGCCTCAATATTTAACTAACTATTTTTGAAAGAATTGTATCCGTCCTGATCCTGATCCGATCTTGAACACAGTGTACAAAATTTGTGTCACTGAATCGGATTTAGAAAACACGGGTTTGACTTTGGTCATGTTGCAAAACTTGTAATTTCATAGCCAAAAATGGTTGGAAGGAATGGTACCAAGATTTTATTTTTGTTAAAAATATATATCTTTTATCAAAATATAAAATAAAATTAATCCTTTGACGGATCTCTGATATATTCAATTTTTAGCTCAAATAATTTTTCTCGCCTCAAATTTTTTTCCTAATTCAAGCTTTTTTTTTGAAATATGTGGCGACCATATATTGTTTTATGATGTTATTAAAATAAACTAATAGTACTTTAAAAACGTGCACCTTAATATTTTAATCCCAATTTTTTTATGGCGCAGAAACAGGATATGAATAAAAAAGTACATTTTTACTTGGAAACGAGTTTTTTTCTCCAAATAAAAAAAAACAATTGGTATAATTAGTATTGTTTTTTTATGATCGTGAACAGATTTCGAAGGCTGTTGCATAATTTTTTATAACCAATGTCTTGAAAAACTTTTCAGAAATAGTACTTCACATAAAGTGGTGTTTTGATGGTTCATCTGGGCAAAGCTAATATATGCAAACATTTTCTACTAGCAACTTAGAAGCATCGGATTCTCATCTTTTCATGGCATCATGAGCTGATCCTTCAGAGATGAATGACTTATCCAAGTTGCAAGCTAAGATCCTGAATGAAGAAGCTCTAATTCTGGGAATGTCATCACTGCATACACGGTTTCAATTTATGGAGTACATATTGTATTTGGAATATACCATAACTTAAGCTTTAAAGCATGGAGAATTAATAAGCTTACTCGTGCTATCAAGGACGAGGAAAAAAAACTAATTCAAGCGGAATTCATATCAAAGGTTGGAAAAAAGATGACGTTGTAAAGCAAGGAACTGGAACAACGAATAATGGCAATACTTTACGAAGATTTTTCGGAAATCCAAATATGTGGCTTCAGATATCAGCAAAATGTATTTGATATATGCTTGTGTTATCTTAATATATATAAATCTCGTGTCACAATGTTTGTCCTCAATGGACTCCTAAACCACTTAACCGATTATAATAAAATTCGCACACCATGTGCAGTTCGATCCAACTTGAGAGATAGGATAGTTTAAATCTCAAATTATAGTCGCAATTTTAATTTATTGCTAATTATTTGTCTGTTATTATTTGACAGTCACAATTATCTTTTAACTCCAAATGATTCTAACAGATGTCGATACCTTTCGACTGGGTTGAGTAAGTAATCAATAGATGGCGCTGCTATGGTAAATCTACGAACGTGTCATATAAGCTACATTTTAACAGCATAATTACCACGTGTTGTTGACGCTATAAAATTAATTAAATTTATTTTGTAGTGAACGAAATACCGTATATTTATGAATTTTTGAATATTACAACAACAACTTGAATGAACTACCACCAAGTAGGTTCTTATTTGGCTGGAGTTGAATAACTAATAAAAACGCTAGTCCTCAAGTGATAATTGATAAACGATAAAACCTAAATTGGGATGGACCTGATCATGTGGTCTCGGTAGCTAATGCGTAGGGCATTGGCTTCTGACGACGCTAGGTCTGGGTTCAAATCTCAGTCAAGGCAAAAAGTTTTTCGATTAAACTTGATAGTATAAAGGCTAAGCACCACTAATAAAGGAGTCTGATGATCGCCTTGGCAACCGTGAAATAGCTATAACTCCAGCCAAATAAGAACCCACTTGGTGGTAGTTCATTCAAGTTGTTGTTGTAATATTCAAAAATTCATAAATATATGAAGCTTCGCAGGTACACTGCATGTATGTAACCATACAAAAAACCCCTTCAATACCATATAATTCAATTATTTCCACTTTTTAAATTTTTGGTGTTAGCATAGCCGGCCACGTGTTACTTAGACTGAAGTGTAAATTGCATTCATATTATAATGAAGATAATACAGTGAAATTAATCCTGTTTTTTACTTATTTGTGCTTCATTAATCAAAACTTTATAATTTAACTCTACTTTCGCGGATGAGATTAATGCATGTTTGAAACAATCATTCTTATGGCGAAGTGTTGAAACACTTCGATTGACCATAAATATGCGAGTACAATTGCAAAATGATCCATCAGCACAAATATTTTCCGAACAACTACTAGATATTGGGAACGGTAAAATAGAACTGCAACCAAATACGCAATGCATTAAACTACCAGACAATTTTTGCACTGTTGTTCAGGATAAAAATGAATTGATTCAGAGTATTTTCCCGGATATACAGAATAATTATTTGAATCATGAATGGCTTAGTCAACGGGCGATTTTGGCAGCCAAAAACGTTGATGTTGACGAAATTAACTTCCAGATACAACAGTTGTTACCAGGCGATCTGATGTCTTTTAAATCAATCGATACTGTTGTTGATGAAAATGAAAGTTTAAATTTTCCAATTGAATTTTTAAATTCATTAGATATCCCTGGAATGCCACCACATAATCTTCGATTAAAGATTGGTTCCCCTATTATTCTCCTCCGTAATTTGAATCCACCTCAATTATGTAACGGTACGCGTTTGGTCATCAAAAAGATCACCGGAAACATTCTTGAAGCAACCATTTTGGCTGGGAAGTTTAAAGGAAAAGTGGTCCTGCTGCCACGTATTCCGATGATACCATCAGATTCTACCATACCCTTCAAAAGGCTACAGTTTCCAATTCGTTTAGCTTTCGCCATGTCTATAAATAAATCTCAAGGTCAAACAATGTCCATTTGTGGTTTAGATTTGGAAAATCCATGTTTTTCTCATGGGCAACTATATGTTGCGTGTTCACGTGTTGGGAAACCGTCGAATCTATTTGTGTTAGCTAAAGACAGGTTAACCAAAAACATTGTGCACCGATTGGTGTTAAATTAAATTGAAATTGAAAGTATTTATAATTCAAAATAATAGATATTAATTTTTTTTTTTTTTTTTTTTTTTTTTTTTATAATTTACTCACGCTCAAGGGAATATGAATACCCTTTAAATGTTTCAACACAGCGTGGGCGTGAAGTTACGGAAGAGAAAGAAGGATAGGAAAGATGTGTGGCACGATGTTCTGAGACTGAAGGTTGTTGTCTCAGATATTTTATCTCCAGGGATGGCGGCTGAACTAAAGCGGAGAATGCCGTGTCTTATTTCTATGTCGCTTATAATTCACATTATTTTATTCGTTTTTCATCCTTGTTGGGCATACTAGTTTAACTCAATCACATGTTGTTAGTGTTATGCCTAAACAACATGTAATGAGTAAACCAGCATCCCATTGATGACAATTTATAGAAGGTTTTAATGGAATTAAAGAAAACATAGACGACGGCAGGAATCGAACCTGTTATATTGAGGTTGACAGGCGAGCACACAACCATCGTGCCACGGCCACCCCTAATGTTTAAAAGTTTAAGACTGTCTGCCTTGCCTACCTCATTCATGAGTTTAAGCGTCACATGTTATTTACTGTATTATACTGTAATATACTTATATTTGTTATAAAATTAAATGGAAATAATAAATCTGATAAATTTTTATTTTGTACCTACTGATTTATGCTTAATATCAAGTGTAAGAACATTTTAATTAATTGTGTTCAACGTACTTCCCCTTCAAATCTCAATCCAGTGAATTTGTATACCAACATCAACATTTTCGTCTTTGTTCGTAAATAATTTCATTGTACTAAAGGGTTATAGTAGTAGAAAGTCAAATAAGGAGATCACCATATTTTTTTACAAATACCATCTGTGTGAAAAAGCATAGTGGACTCCGTGACTGATGTTCTCTTATTGTTCCTCTTAGATTGTTTACTATAATGTAATATAACAAAAACTTTAGCCACAGCAACGCGTGGCCGGGTCAGCTAGTTATGTATGTATTTGATTATTTAACACAAAAACAAATACAAAAAATTCTTTCGATATAAGTCAATAAACCCTGTAAATCCGAAAAATGTCAATAACTTTTCTCTCAATGATTTTTTTTTTTTAACCAATTTAACCAATTTAATATAATTCCGTTACATGGTTCAGATTTTACGGATTTTTTTCCGCTCTCCCATACAAATGGCACCACTGAGAGGTGGCGCGGCGCGGTGGTCGCCTGACACAATATCATTTATGTACTTTCATGACCTTTTCTCCAGTTGTGACTTCATTTGGTTGTCCTTGGCGCTCAGCGTCTTTTGTGTTCAACCGAAATTCTGTGAACCACTTGTGGACAATTCCATGCGAAGGAGCAGAGTCTTCCTAGTATTTTTTTTTAGATTTTCCACAGTTTCCTTAATTTACCACACAAAAAGTAGTGCTTTATAGAAACGCGTAGTTTACTTTTTTCAATTTTTTTAAATAACACAATCTATCTATTTGACTTTTTTTTGTCTTGGTCTAGACATCTTGTTGAAATATATTCCCAAATTCAACATTGAATCAAAATCCCAAAGGAATTTATATTTCTCAAACAACTTATAAACATCTTCTTGACATAGTAGTATAAGCAGCCTCGGAAGGCTGTGGCTCACACAGGTCAATCGGGGGCATTTTACTCTTCGGAATAGAAGACAAGATTCGCCTAAGGTAGTTTTGCTTATTTAATCTAACTAAACACACAGAAACTAAAAACTTTCCCAAAATATAAATTTCAGAGATAAACAAGATATAAAACTTATTTTTTCTAGCTATGACGCTGGTAGCCGCCTTGATTATAAAATAAATAAATAATTCTTTTACTTCTCTATTGTGGCAGCACTTGTAAGATTTTCGCAAGATTTCTATAAAAGAACTTTTTCTCAGGTATTTTGGCATTAATTCCACACTATCCATTTTTTACCATTAATATGTTTGTAGACTCTTTTGATTTTTGGTCCTAAGCTTTATCAACACGCCAATATTTAAAAATACCTTAAAATCAAATGCTTGAATTGTCAAAAGGAAATCCAGCGAAATTTTGTGTTTGTATTTGAAAACTGTCAAAACTCCCATGAAGGCCGAAACTGCCATCCAAAATTTTGTACTATATGAGACAACCAAGGTGGCTTTTGTTATTTTTTTCAACAAGCACAAATGCGATCTTACCTATGTAAATCCTTAGTTTCGGGTCTTACCTTAACTCTAAAGTATTCTTTTACTTAACTGATATATTAATTTTTAATATGTTCTTCCTTATAATAATGAAAATGTATATTTTAACTTTTTTTTTTAATTCTCATAACTCTTGGACTAAAAAAACATTTAAAAAAAACCATAATTTTTGGATTGGACATGTGCTTTGTAATTCGTGCAACATAGTAGAGAAACAGCTTTGCCTTTTCCCATGACGTTTTTACCAAAAGTGGTGAAAAAAGCAACAACACCTTATTTAGTTTTGCCTCACTGTTCTTAAAATGTTGAACTGGCTTAAAAATAACAAACACGATATTTGCAACTACTATTAAATTAATTTTAATTTTCGCTTATAGAAAATAATTATTTAATCTATCGACAATTGGAAACCCTTTTGATAAAAACCAGTTTAATTATTTTTTTTTAAATAAAGTTACCTACAAAGTTTGAAGTAAATCGATCAATCTGGTTGTGGTCCAGATTCTTTTTATCGTACATATGTGCAGACAGATAAATAATAATCAAAGAAACTGACAGACAAGCAAATGAAACCTTTTTATCTTCTTCTCAATCATCGTAACTTCATGCCGTCATTCATGATTAAAATGACGAGTCTGAGTTTTTTTTTACAAAAATTTACAAGTTTTTAAAAAGGATTAAAAAAGGCCTTACATCCACACACGTATTTCCTGAAAATATTGCCTAACATTCAAAGTGGTTTCTGGTCTATTTAAGCGTCATTTCAAATTATTTCCAGCTTACTTTAAAGGACTAAGACATTATGTACATATTATGTTACCGTACCGTGCATAAAAAAAAAATATACAAATAATAATACCTAGTTTCACTCAGTCAGCTTGTTTAATTAGCGATTTTAAAGTTACACAATGTTATAGGCCACTAAAAAAACTTAGCCTGGGTAAGACACTCAGCACCTTTTTAATTGGCACATGATTAATAATCCTCAATCTTTTCTCCATTGGTTCAGCTCGTCGTGCCTTAAATAACCTAACCAACTCACTTATCACTTTATTCAAATAGCCGACGTCGAAAGAAAATAAAAGTAAAACAGATTAGCACAGTCCTTTCTATATAATAACTAAACTCGCCGTCACACCACCAAGTCAAGTTAACCAACGGCCAAGCTAACCGCTGCTACGGCGACGGAACACAGTGGAGTAGGCTATCCTACAGTTGAACTAATTTTACCAGTGGAGTTGTAGAATCGTGTTTGATTACTAATTTAAATTCCAAGACACGCCTACTTCTTAACACTAAGTTCAAGTATCTACATATATCACGTATTAGTAAACTGCGAATAACCACGGTGTAGGAATTATACAGCTGGTGGTAAGTTGATATCTTATGTATGTATATAGTTAAGTGTAATATCTAATCTTTGACTTGTGACAGCGCCAAATTTGACTTTTAAGTTTTGGTTAACTTCTAATCACATACGCATACATTTGATAAAACCGCTTACAACAGCAAACATTTCATTAGCCGGTGATAATATTGAAAAGGGATCATACATCAAAAATATGTTTATTAATAAGAAAAGGTTCATCCGTCTGTGTAAGGAAGAAAATAATGGATAGCTGTTTTGTGATTTGTTGATATAACTAAATGATTTTGCCGCTAAAAAATGATTTAGCAACTTAGAGTGCATTTTCAAAATCAACGGCTAAATTTTCAAAATACATAAATAAATCAAAAAAATAATCACAGCATTGAAAAAAATATGAATGTTATAAAACTCATGTTTGAAGTATTTTTGTTTCTACATTCCGTTTCCTTTTTAAGATTTTCGAAACGAAATAGTTTTTTTTTTTGATCGAAGCATAAACATTATTATTTTTATATTTTCACACTGCCCCACTGTGCATTGGCCGTCGTTTCACGTCGTTGTCGTCGTCGGTCATTTTACCCACTGGCCTAGTAAACTAATTTTCACCAAGAAACCACAGCAAAACTATTCGACTTTGGTCTTGTGCTACACGTTGTGTGCATCAAGCTCCAGCATCCGTCCAATGCTCTCACTTATGTAAGCTATGCCAAATGTGTACCTACTCCGTTGGGATTCGGAATCGGATTCGAATTCGGAGCAGCAACAGAAGCAATAACCAGCCCAGTGGGTGCCTAGTGAACTGCTGGACCAGTGTAGACCAATGTGGTATGGCGAAATGACAAATTTTTAAAGTCAATCACGATTGATTGGTATTCTCCGGAGGGGTAAAGCCTAAACACGTTGGTTCTTTTCATTAAGTTTCGCATTAGCGAATTTACGGTTTGTAGTGTTTGTACGGGTTCGTCACCTTCTAAACGGATAGAATGGGCCGACAAGCCCGGATTCCGGTCATGTCATAATAACGAATTATCGTAACCACGAAATTCTTCGACAATCACATCGGATGAATGAGTTTTTTGTTGAATCATTATAAAAACTCACGGAGTGAAAATTGGCCATTCTCGCAAACTGATATTACTCGTAAAGTGTTTTTTTTTTGAGAACATAGAGTACTCGTAAGGAATAATGGTTCTCTTCGAATGATATCCGAGAACAACTTAAGGTTGGCATACATAGGTGCGATCGATTAGATACATTTTTGTGGTTGATACCTGTACTTAGATCATTTCACGGTTCTGCTACCAGGTTAAGTGGCCTGATATGCATGTTTGTTGGGCAAAAAGTAGTTCCTTGCTTACAGATAGTGCTGGCAACTTACACCAATTAGCAACAAATATCTATTCTGATTTTTATCACGTTTTTATTGGCATGACAGCTGTTGACAATCAAATTTGATAATTTACATGCGACTGCAGCATAATCTGCAGAAGTATTTTTGCTAGGATATTATAATGTCTGAAATCAATTAAACCTAATGGTATTTATGGCAAAAAGTTAAAAACGACTTGTACTAATGTAATGAAAGGAAAATTGGTAGGCGAATTAGAGTTATGCATTGACTTTATCGAGATAGTTTGTGAGTATTTTTATTTGGCAGACTTTTAAATTTCATTCAAAATCTAAATAAAATAGATTGATTTATTGGTTATTCAGCGGGTTCATTCAATTTTAAGACATGTCTTAACACCAAAGAAACATTTTAAAAATGTATTTGAGTACTTCGATAATAATGATAGAAGACCAGTTTAAAAAGCAGCATGTTATTTGGCGTAGATTGTCATAATTTAAATACTAGAATCGGAGAATCTTTTTTTACTGAGTTGTATTGATTGTAAGGTGAAACTTGGGTTATAGGCAGCATATGCAAGCTGAAAAATACATGAATAGCATTTTATTCAAATTTATTTTTGCTAATCTTTCAGGCAGATTTTTTAAGCTGGACTTGTGGCCGCCTTTGCTACTATCAGTTTTTCTTTAAAATACTGTTGGACTTGTATAATACTGATGCTTATAATTACTCCAAAATAATTGCAAGATTTAACTGTTTCCGCCTGCCTTCCTGCACCTTTTAGAAATACTATTTTCTGTGAATTAACATAGCTGATTGAACAGTCCTTGGAAGTTTTTCGGTAAGTGTCCATATAAGACCAGACCATCTGCATATGGGTTCATCGCGGATATTATGTTCGTTCATTATATAAACGAGCTAAAAATGCATTCTATTGAATAAATGTAAGTCGCAGTTTTTAGGAAATCTTCTTACAGCTTACGGTTTAGAACTGATGAGGAAGTTTTTCATAAAAATGTTATTTATCAGTGCAATACATTTTATTTAGCAATCTTTGTTATTAAAATTTTAAGAATTATGCACCTCTATCGACAATGTCAATGAAGATTTTTCTTGAACTCAATTAAATTAAATACATTGGCGCAAAATTTTAAACGATTTAGTAATATGTTAAAGCCATTTTAGGAAATTAATAAGAAATTTGCTAATTTTAAACGATTTTAACATTTTACTAAAGTTAAAATCACAAACTGGTTACTTTAACTTCTAGTAATGTGCTAAATCCATATGACTTCTGTCATTTTCCTCGAAAAATATTTCTTGGCAATTTTTGTTTGAGAGAATTTATTGTGTTCTTTTTTTATGATTCGTGAGCTAATTGTTTGTAAAAGTAAATAAAATAAAATAAAATAAAATGTTTTCGGAAGACGAAGATTTCGATACGTTTGAAGACTTAGCTTTGTGCAGAAAAGTGCGATGTTTTAAGTCCCGAGCAAATCCTTTTGAAGAGCTGGACGATGGAGAATCTTATTCCAGTTATAGGTTTCAAAATATTATGAAATAAATACATACGAGTACAAACCTTCAACAAACAGGAACTAGGCAAAATAAAATTACAAAATAAATTGATTAGATGCCACAAATATACGAATTACAAAATAAATTGTAGGTTGCCAATTATTTGACTTCTGACAAATCAAATTATTAGGTCCGTTCCTCAGATTTAGTTTTGTTTGCTTTGTATTTTTTCAAGAACTGTCATTGTTTGCACGAGTTCAGATGCACCGTTCTTAATAAAAGACAAATAGTAATTTACTAGTTAGTAAAACGAAAAAGAACATTAAAAATTTTTGAAGAGCTAGTAAGTTACTAAAAGCTTAAGATTAATTGCTTACTAGTAAACTGCTAAGCTTTTAATAATAGGTTGATTAAAATTTTGCCCCATTTACTCTAGCATTGAGTTATTGTCTCTAAACTCCTCCTTAGAAGCTGATTTTGATAAGTATTGCAAGGGGAGCAATTAGTCTTACTATTTTATTTTTTAAATTTCGTAATCAGTGCCTTATGTCACATTACTAAGCGCCATTTAAATTCTCAACATTTGAACAATTTTAAACCACTTTAAAACCACTTTATGTTTTAATTTGCTGACCTGGCTCTTTATTCTTTCAGAAAAACACATCTATTATTGTCCTATACTTTTCGCGAATCTCCAGTTTAAAAAATATTATATTGAATTATTTTTTGATCTCATCACTTAAGTATTGCATATTTTGTGGAATTCGAAAGGTATGCTATCAGTTTCAAGTGCTTTTCGGTCTGTCTCTTTCCTTCTGAAAGAAAGTTATTAAAAAATTAACTCTTTGAATGAGGAATAGCATTTTGAAAATTATATAATATGTAGGTGGAAATAATATTTTTAAAGTAATTTTCTAAGTTCATGGTTTCCGGAAATTGTTCTGTTTTTCTCTTGCAAATTTTCAAAAAGTAGCTGAGTCTCATTTCAGCGACTATAACATGCCCTGAAACTCTGTCTTATTCTTTTTTTTTTTTTTTTTTTTTTATAATCTACCCGCGCTCAAGGGATTATGATTACCCTTTAAATGTTTCAACACAGCGCGGGCGTGAAGTTACGGAAGAGAAAGAAGGATAGGAAAGATGTGTGGCACGATGTTCTGAGACTGAAGGTTGTTGTCTCAGATATTTTATCTCCAGGGATGGCGGCTGAACTAAAGCGGAGAATGCCGTGTCTTATTTCTATGTCGCTTATAATTCACATTATTTTATTCGTGTTCATCCTTGTTGGGCATACTAGTTTAACTCAATTACATTTTGTTAGTGTTATGCCTGAACAACATGCAATGAGTAAACCAGCAACCCATTGATGACAATTTTAGAAGGTTTTTAATGGAATTAAAACGACATAGACAACGGCAGGGATCGAACCTGTGATCATGAGGTTCACAGGCGAGCACACATCCATCGCGCCACGGCCACCCCTTATATTAAGTCTGCTTGAACTTGAACTTTGGTGCTTATTATTTTCAAAAAGTGCTTAATCTCGTAAAAGAAAAATCGAAATCATCTGTTTTCAATCTTATAAGTCTTTCGTTTTTATTATGAGTCGATGAGAAGAGCTTTGAAAACTAAAATTTCGATGTTTTCAAATGCTTGGCCTAATTAATATCGAAAACAAACACATCTTGATGAGTGAACTTCGATCTTCTTTTTAAATATTATCAGCACACAATGCATTATTAAGTAGATAGGAAGAGATTGGAATATTGGTGTCGCCCTAGATGAGAAATTTGATGATCTGTAACAGCGGTTCCATGTAACTAATTTATATCCTTACCCAATCAACAATTTGTGGTTTGAAAGCGGTTTATTAACCGGCTTTGAGCTCAAGCTCTCCAAACCAAGGGGTTACAAATTGGCTAAAAAGTCGTTCCAAAACCGTTCCAGAAGCATCTCCATAACCGAAAATGGTCAGTAACAAAATAACTTCAGTTATTACTGAACGATTTTTGAACGTATCTTTTGAACGCTTTTATTAGGTCATTTAAAACCGTTTGTATAACGCTTTTAGAAAACCTGTAATATGTACAATAATTGGTTATTTAAAAACGCTACTAGGACGTTAATTTGCAACGTTTTTAAATAACCTGTATTATGCCCAAAAAGTTATTTTGGTGGTTATTTTATAACCGTTTATTTACAGTTTGTAGGAAACCTGAAATAAGAACTAAAAGTTTTGTTGACGCTTTTTTATAACCGTTTATATATGATGATAATATAGGGTTATTTTGAAACTCTTTCCAAGTATTTTCTTCCCAGCTGAAAAAATAAATCCTTTTGAAAATAAAAACAGAAAAAGCAGTATTTTTAATGAACATTATTAAATTTTATTTAAAAAGTTTGGTAATTTTAATAGTACATATGTATGTATATAACTTAAAACTATAACTTAATAGTGCCTAATAGAAACGAATATTGATAAACGTAACACTATGTATATACTTACATATATTATTTAAATATATATATATAGGTATAACTCTGGGTGGATAATTGAATTGTTTATTTTGAAAACATGATATGTCACATCTTCAAAAAATAGATATTTAATGACGTTTTAAGAAAAACCAAAAGTTTTTGTAACCTTAATGCAAAATTTTGAAGATGGACATGTCATGTTTTTAAAATAAACGATTCAGTTAGAAAAAAAAACAAACAATTAAGAAAAATTGTAAGTATCTGATAATAGATATTGATGCTTGTGTAGTGATGGCGGTGGTGTCAGTTGATGAGGATTTGCTGTGCTGATGATGACTCGTTTCTAGTTTAAAAATAAAAATAAATTGAAATTTTGTTTAACTTACATTTTATCCTATTCTCATGAGTAATAAAATATCCAAGGGAAAACATGAAAAAAAACTAAAAAAATGTCTTACCAACCACTTACCAAATCACAGTTAACTCTTTTTAATTTAATCGCGCACGCGTACCGCGTACGAAAAAAAACTCAACCAACCGCTCGAGAACAAGAAAACAATGACGAGACATAGAGAGATGACCGTGGTGGTTGTTTTACTCCCGATGGAATGGGTGTGTTCGTGCCTAAGTAGTTGAGCTATGGCTCGAGTTGGGTTAAAATATAGCTGAGGTTAAAGAATAAATCTGGATTTGGTTAATTTGCAACCTATAAGTTAAAAAAGAGCTCTTTAATAACTGAATATAAACCTGGGGTTAATTAAAATAAATTCCGATTAATTCGGTACAAAAAAAGTAATTTAAGGTTAATTTCGATCCAGTATATTTCTTTTACGGTTAAAAAAAAAAGAAGTTATTTACAGCCTACTGTAAATTTGGGATAAATTGTAGTTAATTTGGACCCAATCTTAAGCTTTTTCGATAAAGAAAAAGTTATTAAAGAACTTACTATAAACTAAGTATTCAATTGGTTTATTTGCATCCAATACATAACTTTTCCATTTAAAAATGATTATTAATCGACTTACTGTGAACTTTATATAAAATTGGTTACTTTTTAACCAGTATATAACTTTTTCTGCAAAAAATAAAGCTATATAATTGCTTACTGTAAACTTTAGATAAAATTGGTTAATTTTCAACCTATATGAAACTTTTTATGCGACAAAAAAAAGTTATTTCAAGTCTCACTGAAAACCTGGTATTAAATGGGTTAAATTTAAACCAATATATAACTCTAACGGTAAAAAAAAGAGTCATTTAAGGACTTACTGACAACTTAGCATAAAATTGGGTTATTTTTAGCCAATATATAACTTTTATCGTAAGAAAAAAAAGTTATATTATAACGTAATTTTTCTTAAAGGCTAGGAATAAGTGATAAATGTACTCAAATTTAACCTAGATTTAAAAATAGTTATTTTCGAACCAGAAAAATTACAAACTAGGTTTGAAAGGGTTAAAAAATATCCAAATATTATCACCAGTTTAAAAATGGAATTTTTTAAACCAATATATTACCAAGAAGTTGTGCAAGAGAGAAAATTTTACCAAAATCAACCATAGGATAAGTTTTGGTTTGTTTCTACCGTAAAGCATACTAGAGTAATAAAGTATCTCATTTCTAGCCCCACTATGACCAGAGTTATCTAAGGTTTTTTTGTTACCTGGGTTATTCTGGAGCCACGGCTAAAAATTGTTGCTTGGGTAATGGTCGACACTATGTATATGTGTATTTTCACAAGTCGAAAATGAAATTTTTTTTGGATAATGTATAAACTTATTTTTTAGATCATTTGCCTCTATAAGATTGACATTTTTGAAAGCTATCAGTTTAAAATCGATGGCAAAAACTTTCGCTTACGAAGGTAAAGAAACAAGTTTTCCAGCTTTTAGAATTTAATCAATTCGTTAAATCTTTTTTACATATTTACTTATCATTTAGTTAGAGAATTACATATATTTCCTTGTAAGCTTGTACAAGTACATGTCATCCATTACATACATAGGTATTATTTTGAATTTGTAACGCCATTTTTAGGGCCAATGTTCTTAAGCTTTCTGATTGGTGACATAACGTCATCCACGTCCAGCATCAATTTCTTCAATTGCACCAAACCTTTCACGTTTCAATCATAAAGGATGGTTTTTCGGAGTCGAGATGTTATACAAATTTTTGTTCGTCAAAGAACAAATGAAAATGAGCTTCATCACTCAGAAAATTTTTGAGTCCGAAATTAATTTTAACTAATTTTTGTTAGTTCAATACCATAACAAATAAATAATAATTAATAACTTTCTATTTTTTACTTATATCAAAAGTCATATCTTTGACAAATAAAAAAATAAAAGCGCGTCCATGTATACCTTTTTATCAAATAGATTCAAAAAAAAATATTTGGAATGAACGTCTTAAAAATGATCCCATGATTTTCTCTTCACAACCTTTGCAATCACCTATCAAAGCCATTTCACCGTCAAGAAACGTGTCATGTCTTAAATTCCACGATGTGCCACAAAAATACCCAGATCCAATCTAAAGTACCACTTACTGCGAACATATGGGGAAAATTCACCACCATCACCATAGCTTGTGTAAATTACTGCATTCACGAGCCTCAACCACTAGACGTCCCGTACCGATTACAATAACTCTTCCACCTGTAATTCTTCATATTCTTTTTTCTTCGTTGGTACTCTGGCTTCGAGGTTGACTGCACGAAGAGACTTTCAAGTTCAGGTCCGTTTGCTTATAGAGGCACCTGAATAAAATAGCTACCGCATAACTTACTGCCAGCTTCACGAAGTGATGCCAACAATTTACGATTCCTCGGGCGGCACACTTCTCAGAGTTCCTCATATGAGTAGTATACGTGAACGTATCGTTCAAGGGCCTCCGCCTCACCTCATCTATAGCTTGTTATATACCTTGCAACGGCTTGAAAGATTGTTGCCGTCAAAGATTTTATGGGTGATTGACATTGTAACGTTTTGTGTTTGCATATAAATGCATTATGAGCAACTGATGTTTGTTTGTGGTCCAAGGCAGGCGCCGCCGCCTGCCGCCAGGGGTCTCTTTAAGGCGGTGGCAGGGTGGGCTTTCAATTGTCTTCAGATTTTTTGTGCAGTCCATTTTGTTGTGTTATTTTCTTATTGTCATGTCATTTTTATTATGAATAATTATTATAACTGCTGGCAAATTACTCTCACTTTTTGATCGGAAAAAGTATGCAAATTGCAATTTGAAAGGGAAATCTAGCTAGGGAAATCCCATCGTAGGAACAATTGAGTGTGAGATTTGGTATTCAGATCATTACTTACTGTTGTGAAGTATCTCTCTGCGTCCAAGCTCTCTATTCACAAAAATGTTATGTGAGTTTCTAGGTAAATAATTGGTGATGAGAATGTTTAGTAATTGTCAAATTGTGCCATAGCCATTGAACTTCTTTTTATGACGAAAAAATGCTTAAGCTTGGGAGAAATTAATTCCTATAGTTTTATTAGTGTGTAATTATACTCAAAGGGTCAATATCTTAACTTCGCAACTCGGATGATCCATCTGCCACTAAAAATTGTCCCTTAATTAAAGACAGAAATTCTTTGGATGACTTAGGATTACTCAATACAAGTTAAATTGGATTAATGCCGGTGCGCCTTAGGGTGCCATTTTGTCTCCGATTCTCTTTTGAATATTTATCAATGATCTCCTGCCTAAAACTTCCTATCCATATATCATTGTCTTTTTGACAACAGTTCAATCAGCTTTCCATATTCGTTTCTAAATTCACACGAATCAAAAACCTTGTAGAATTAGATGCTTCGAAAACTTAAAGCTGCCTCCTGTCTGTAAAAAAGAACTCACTTCCAATGTCGTTATTCATAAGCTGCAACGAAAAAATCGAAAAACATCGGGTACTCTGTTTTTGCATCACATACCATCTTTTGTAGAATAAATCAATTAGGCCTATTCGGCGAGATCTTTTATTCTTCTATTCTGTTATTCTGCTATGAATTTCCATACAAATGTTTGAGCTGTCAACAAATCTTTTATGAATTTTAATTTTGGTATTCAGCACGCTAAAATCTGTTATAAAATCTGCTAAGAAAACTTTTATGAACTGTCAAACGTTCGAACATAGAAAAAATCTTTTACGAATAGCATTTTTGGTATTCAGCATGCCAACATCTGTTATGAAATCTGTTAAAAATCATAAAAGAATAAAAGACAAACTTCTGTGACTTTTATCATAAAAGATTTCAATACATACACAGATACGAGTATATCAATGAAAAATTGATATATCATCGTCGTCCATTGTGCAATACAATATTTTGCAAATATGGCTGATCTGGAATGAATTAAATAAGAATTAAATTACATTTTTGTTAAGAATGGACGATTCATAGAACGACGACGATATATTTTTTTATTTCGTCAACGAAATCTTTTTAATATGAGACAAATGAAAGAAAATATATTTACACACATACGAGTATTATATAAACATATGTATTTATGTAAGTAGAGTAGAGGACACCAAGTGTAAGAGAAGAGATTACTTTTTTGTTCGTCATCCATTTTAATTTTGTCTGATGAATTATTTTATTTAATCACAGCTGATTATGATAGCAGATTTAGTTCAGTTTCATAACAGATTTCGTTTTCGAAGTTGCATAACAGACTTTTATAAAAGTTCGAGCCCCTGAATACCAATTATAAAAGATCTTTTAAGATGGAAATCTTTTACGATTCATAACAGAAAATCCATAGCAGAATAACAGATGTTGCAGAATAGGCTTAAATATTCGACGTCGCTAAAAATGCTGCCAAGTATCTAGGTTTTCTTCCATGATGTTTTTCTTACATTTGGACATGTGCTCCTTTAATAAACTTGAGTCACTTGGATAGAATTGAAAATAGAGCTTAAAAATTATATAGGTGATAGAACCATATTTTAAGCTTTTACGTCACTCGAACACCGCCGAAATGTTTAATGTATCTCATTAAGTTGTTGTTGTTTTTATAAGAAATGATTTTATAAAAAAGTTGCATTCCTGCCGATTAGCAATTACAACATAATGCTTATTTTTGAGTTACCCTGAGAGCATTTTTGGATGTATTATCAATAGACATTCATTCCTAAGCCGCACTACGCGAAAATCTTCTCCTTAACACTGGTGTTAGCTAATACACAGATAGACTATTTTTCATATTAATACATATTTAAATTTCAAATTTTTACTTTTTTATATTTGGCTAGTCTTTATAACTAGAACCAATTCACTTACCCGCCATGGTTCATAAAATGTATTTTTTTTGTGTTGCGAAGTTATCTGTTCCATCAGCTACCACATGCAACAGATTCTTAAAAATTTAATAATAAGAGTTAGAAGTCAACAGATGTACAATTGGTAACTCGGGGTTTCGCGTCGTTTATTAATAGAGGAATATAAATAAGATTAAGCTTTCCTCCAAAAATTCTAGATTTCCGTAATTATTTGTATTCATAAGACCCACACCAACAATCAAATTAAAAGCCGACTTTAATATTTGAGCGAAATGGACCATTATTTGAAGAGCTCTTTAAAGTAAACCATATGGGTGATTCTACAAACGATGGAATTTTCGGTGGCCCAAGAAATATTTTAAAATCCGTTCAATTATTTAATCTGGGGGGTCTTTCCGTAAAACGATTATCGTCGGACGATATCGTTTTGACGATAGCCTCACTTCACGTAAGACGATAATCGTCAAAGTGATATCGTTTTGACGATAGTCTCACTTCACGTAAGACGATAATCGTCAAAGTGATATCGTCAAAACGATATCGTTTGCACGATAGCTAAATAGGTATCGTCTGTCATTAATTTCCATTACCTACTATTTAATCAAACTTAACGGTCAAACTCTTTCTTTATCTTCCAAAGCTAAATATCTTGGAGTTATTCTCGACCCCAAATTGAATTGGAAGGTAAATATTGAAGAACGGGTTAAGAAAGCCTCTATAGCTTTCTATGCCTGCAGAAAGACCTTTGGTAAGAAGTGGGGCCTTCAGTCGAAGATGATTTTGTGGACGTACACCGCAGTGGTACGGCCAATTTTGTCTTACGGATCGATTGTTTGGTGGCCTGCACTTAGCAAGCAATATAACGTCGGTAAACTTAAAAGGGTTCAAAGAAAGGCTAGCGTCGGCACTACGGGGGCTCTCAGATCATGCCCAACAGATGCCCTGAGCGTTATCCTGAACCTTTTACCACTCGACCTTCATATAAAATACCTAGCGGCATGCAGTGCTGTAAGACTTAAAGAATCTAACTGTTGGTTCTCCAAACCCTATGGTCATGGAAACATAACAAAATTGATTCCTCCGGATATTTTCTTATCGAACACAGACTACTGCGTACCTCCTCTTGGCCCAAGCGGGGATTTCAAAGTCATTTTTCCCACCAGAGAGGATTGGAAGAATGACGTTGTCACAAATGATTTCGATTCGATAATCTACACTGATGGATCTAAGATGGAGTGCGGTGTTGGTTCAGGAATTTTTTCCGAGTCCTTTAACATCTCCAAGTCACTCAGACTACCAGCCTTTGCGAGTGTATTTCAAGCCGAAGTACTAGCAATCAAGGAGGCATGCAAGTTACTCCAATCTAACCAAAACCAATTCAGAAATATAGCTATCTGCTCAGATAGCCAGGCGGCCATTAAGGCCATTAAATCATCTACATCAACCTCAGTACTTGTCCAGCAATGTCGGGACGAACTGGCGAGTCTGAACATTGACCTCCAGGTCACTCTCATCTGGGTTCCAGGTCCAGTGACATAGAGGGTAATGAACGGGCTGACGCTTTAGCTCGGCAAGGTTCGACCTTACATAGCTCACTAGCGGAAAAAGTTAATATTCCTCTTGGTGCTATGAAGAGAAAAATCTTCTCCATTTTTCTCAATGAATCCAACCGTAGGTGGAGCAGTCTCACAAACTGTGTCATATCAAGAAAGATATGGCCTACTTACAACAACTCACGTTCCAACGATCTAATATGCAGACCCAGGCGCGACATAGCCAGGATCACAGCAATATGCACCGGGCACTGGCCCATAGGTGAACATGCAAGAAAGCTAGGCATCCCCTTCAACCCACACTGCCGTAGTTGTGGAGATCCACAAGAAAAAGAAACTGTGGTTCATTTTCTTTGCGATTGCCCCGCCTTAGCAAATTACAGGATGGCTTCCTTTGGGAAAGCCTTCCTCGATGACCCCAGCGAACTTTCGGAGAAGAAAATCAAAGATCTGATTAACTTTCTGAATGCGACAAAATGGCTTTAGTAATGCTCCGCTAAAGTATATAAAAGCCATTTTCTTCCGTACTTAATCCTTATTAGGTTGACACGAGTTTAATGGTATTAAAACGGCGCACCCCAGCGCTAATTGAGTCGCGGGCCCAGCTGGCTGGCGACTACCATCTCTACCTACCTACCTATTTAATCAAACTGAGGTCAAAATGTTTCTTCGCAATTTAGTTTTGCTATCTACATTAGTGAAAATGAAAATTCAAAAAAAAAAAAAAATTAAAAAAAAATTAATACGGTTACGAAGACAATTAAGAGATGAATCAGACCCTCTATCTCTTCCAACCCATATGTAAGTATATTGTTTTACATACAATACATAAATATATACATAAGTAATCTTTCTTACTAATTGTTGTAAAATAATTTAAACCATTATAGTTTTGTTCAACGTTTTCGAATTTAAAAAGAAGCCTTTTTAATGATACTTCAAACAATAAACTTGCCGGATGGTTGTCGCTCTACATATACATATACCATCAATATTAAGATTTGCCGTAACTATTGAGGCTTTGGGTGGCGGAGGGTACCAATGGTTGACAGGCAACGATTTTGGACTCGCTCTTGCACAAAGCACATTATCCAAAATAGTTTCGGAAACGACAAATATCTTGGAAGCCAAGTTATGTCCCCTGTCGATTAAATGGAATCTTTCTTGCGCAAATGAAAAGTCCGAAATAAAGCATTACATTTTCAAGTTATCGAACAAGCATTGTCTTTCATGGATTTCATTTTGACATTTCAGTCACAGTATAAGAGTATCTGAAATTAACTGAACGATCTTATACCGAAAACGATTGACGAGACGATAGTGATAAAGTTACGTGAAGCAAATTATTGACGATAACGTTAATGATAATCGTTTTGACGATTATCGTTTTGAAAGTTACGGAATGACCCACCTGATTTGTTTTATAAAATTAAATTAAAATTAAATTCGAAAAAGTTGAACAAAATGTCGGTGGTGCAGGGCATGTTACCGACATTCGTTCAACTTTCTTTCGTCGAATTCAGTAATAGCAAACGTTTGGAAATTAAATGAAACTGTCAATTTAACTAATTCGTCGAATTATGTAATAGGGGTGAATATATAATGAAAAAGCAATATAATCGGTGAATTCATTACACAACAGACCCTAGATGATATTTTAAAGAGATGTTGGTTATATACCAATGAACCACACAAGACTTACTTCGTTAAGCTTCAATTAAGTTGGCAAGCTTGATGGAAATATCGGGATTGTTGAAAGATAACTTAGGGAATGAATCAACTCATATGCGAGTCATCATTATGTATATGGCACTGTTTCTAAGCAGCTTAGTTTGTCTTCAATTCATAGCAATTTAAACTCGCACTAGTTCTTCATGTAAATATCCCTTTTACTATCAGCAGTGCGCAATCCAAAATCTCCTCACAAACGGTCAAACGACACGGAACACTTACGCGAAAATTAAATCGACCATTTCGTAATGCATTTTCTACTCTAGTTGCACCGACAAAGTGAGTAATTAACAAGGGCTCCAAATACGCGGACACAACAAAGAAAGTGCATATCGCGTATGCCCCATTTAAGTGCACCTTTAAGGCTTCGGTGACTGTGCATTATAAGTAAGGGTCACTTCAACCACGCAGCCGACAACTGTCTCGCTTACGACTTACGGTTTACGCTCATTGAACGTGCCGTAGGTTATGTTATGTATGTACTATGATTTGTGTATGGTACAAATTTGCAAACTATAAACTCAAGAGTTTCAGTTATGCGAGCTATTTGATAATTGAGCTGCTCCTGAGCCTAGAAATGGTGGACATTGAAAGCCATATATTTCAATATGGAATGGAGTAGTTGTTGTTTCTTTTAATAGAGCTACATATGACGGAAGTATCGTGCTAGTAAAATAAATCAAAAGGCCTGAAAAAGCGAAAGGTGAGTGTAATTTTTAGTTCACGGTGTGCTATTAGACAAAACAGGAAAAAAATAATATCAATGTTTTCTCCACCAACTAAGGTAGATTGTAGGAGTTAAGTGAACTTCTTATGCAATTATTGACTTTTGTGTGCTTATTTTAGAAAGGATCAACATAAGGATAATGTCTTTATTAGTGCTAGTTGTAAACATGAAATAAGTAAAACCAAAATTATTCTCTTGATAGACACTTGACAATAATTGAGGCTTTCTTTGTCCTATTCATGGTTGAAGTAGAAGGGGGGCTTCAACTTGTTCAAATTGAATAACCAATTTATGCTATATTCGCATTCGTGTTAAAAACTTAAATCACATGCAAATATGACATACGATTTCTTAAAACAGAAATATAAATTAAGGAATGTCTCAATTTTATTCAAATTTGCACCATGGTGCACGTAATTGCAATTGGCTTTTTCCTGTGAGCTGAAAGAAGGAGTGCCATTGAAGACGAGCGTAGAAACCGATATGATCATTACAGGTCTAGCTTACCTGAACTTTTTCTGGTTTTCTGCAGTAGCGTTGTCTTTATAACATCGGAAACTTACTTCTCTGACATTAATAACCTCTTTACAGCTCGAATGGTTTTAAAGATGTTTCCCTTTTCGGGATAAACTTTCCCACTCCGAAAATAATAAAATTTCTATCGAGGAAGCACAGTGACCAGTTAAAGTTGGATCTCTCGTAATGCCAAACGGTTCGCTAAGCGATTTTGTTTTCTCTAACTGCGTTTTATTGGCACGATAAATTAGCAGATACGAGTATAAAACAATGAGAAGCATTAAAACACTTAAATAGCATTTATAAGGGTAAAAGGTAAGAAACAAGTCTAGTGTGTTGGCGGATTGACCTGCAACGTCAGGAATCCGAGCTGAGTCAAGTTGTTTAACTCAGCAAAAATCTCGGAATATCTTCCTTCGGGTGTTGTCTGATCAGAAAACCGCAGCCACGAAGAATTGTGTGTATTGAAAACGATTTCACTGTGCGGATAGTGAGAAACAATTCTCTGGATAGAACATCGAATTCTTTAGAAGTCGACTGCATTGGACGGGGTAAATAAATAAAATACGTATGAATGATGCGCTTATGTGCGGTGAATTTAAACCACATGAAATTTAAGTTTGAATTCAAACAAGACCCGTATTGTGATTAGAGTTTATCTATAAGTAACATCAAAAGAGAAACATAAACGTACTAAGCCATTAATCCTGAATTCCGAGTGATAAAAATTTTCACCCACCAGTTTTACTAAGTGCCAAAATTGCTAGTCAGTTTTTCGCAGTATGTATCGAGTTTTTCAATAAGAGCGCTTCGTCAATTTAATCTTGTAAGGATGTAGGCCAAGATCTTTTCGCAAAATTCGCCACAACGACGTCACAGAGATGCCCAACGCTTGAGAACGACGTGTGAGAGACACATTTGGGCTTTCTGCAACTGAAGCCTCAGCGGAGGCGATTATGACGACCATAAATTGGACGTAGCGCTCTTCACGTTGAGACCACTGACTCCGAATTTCGGTAGTAAATTTTAATAATTTCGACTCGTTGTTCGCTCGTATATCTTTCCATCATGAAATGACAAACCTTACTGAAGAGAAATGTTAAAAGAGCGGCAAGAAATATGGCGTCGTTTGCTGTCCCTGTCGCTCTACTTTTG
Source organism: Philhelius festivus (assembly GCA_963931855.1). Taxonomy (NCBI): domain Eukaryota; kingdom Metazoa; phylum Arthropoda; class Insecta; order Diptera; family Syrphidae; genus Philhelius; species Philhelius festivus. The sequence continues at coordinate 259,716,686 of OZ007554.1, read as the reverse complement.
TAGCGTCCCTGTTGAAGAACCCGTTACATGTTTTCTGAAACAGATTCTTCAAAGAAATTAAGGCTAGATTCCTTTCATATTATAATTTAGGTAGAGCTTATTTTTTTCCAGAACCACAGCATCTGATTTGTATAAGAAATGATTAGTGTGGTTTTATAGAAAGTTTTTTAAGGAGGTCAATGATGCATAAAGTAACTAAGTTTTAAAGCTTTCGATATTCTTTTAACAAACAGATGCATACGCAAAATAATTAAAAATCCAAAAATTAAATCAAATGAAACACCCAAAAGAATTTCGAACTGCTCCTAAGTCCTAAACAAAATCGGGGAACTCACATAACCTTTTCAGGGTTCGCTGATTCGCTATGTGAACCGGTGGGTATATGTTTTATTGCATTTGTTTTTATTTAAAAAAAAGTTTAGTCTGAAAAATAGTCTGTGAAATGCAAGGGGTCTAAAAAACCTTATTTAAAACTGACCTCAGGCTATTTGCATATCAACCATAATCTTTATTAAAAAAAATTATATTTATGACTTTTTATCTACTCTTTCAATTTAACTACCCATTTATTTTTATTTAGATAAATTTTAAAAGCACCTTCTAAAGGGCATGTTGTGGTTTCGAAAAAATTTAACTATTAAGGTGGACAAAATTTTCAAATAAGGTCTGTTTAAATTTTAAGCTAACTATTGGAAAAACTCTTGAATCTGTGTCTAAAGATTTTTTTTTTGAAAATTCTTTCAGTAACATCATATTTTTTTATTTTTTTAATTATGCTTCAAAAAGAAAAAAAAAAAAAGAAAAAATATCAAATGATTTTGATTGTATTTATACATAGTTTTTAGTATTTAGTTTACTGAGTATTCGACGATTAACCTCCTCCGGGGTTGAATTGAAGTCACATTGAAGATTGAATCGACAAGCACTGCATTGATGCCCGAAAATTTGGATTTAAGGTTTTTATGCTCAAAATATGGCAAATGGTTTGCTCAGTGATTAGTTATCATACTATATAAACCTCATTAATTAAATTTTGCGGACTATATACTTAAATTAAGATTTGACGTTTTATCAAAGTAATTGTTACTTTATTTACTTAAAATCAATTGAAAATCCAAATCAATGTATGCAGGAAATTATTATTTATTTTATTATTTATTAACGAATAATAATTTCACATTAAGATTAAATCTCAAAGCTTATGAAGGCTTTACAAAATAATTTATTTCCAAACATGATTTCAAGAGTTTAATTTGATATATGAGAGTTTGAGAAAGATAATTGACAGTTTTCCAATGTTAGTTTTAAGAGTGCAAACAAATTTAAAAAATAACTTTACTAATCAAATTAAGGTAATTTATATAAGCAAAATTTTATTTATTGAATATTTATACATATATCACTGGCCAAGTGATTGAAAAGAAGGGTTTTGAATTTACTTGTCTTTTTGATTAACTGATACCGGATTTGTGAATATATCCCTTGAAAACATACAATAAACAAAAACAAATCAAAATGGCGGAAAGCGTGCGAAAGCTCGAATTTGAAATTAATCTTAATAATCAACGATTCCTTTAGGAATCATTATAAACTTTTAAATATTAAACATAAAATAGTCGTTATTTTGAAGAAGTTTAAAAAAATCAAAAAGGTGTTTTGTATCTGTAGTCTATATACCAATATAAGTTTATCACTTGAATTGAAAATATTTATTGATCAATTTAGCAATTTTATCAATGAGATAATGGAAATCATTTTGGGTGAAATTGAATGGCAGACGAAGTTAAATCTGCTTTTCAAATTCTCCATTTAAATTGAGAACTAATAGGACTTGTAGGTAAAAATTGATTTCTAAAGTTCCCCTAGTTCCACAAAAAGTGGATGGAAGTGAAAATAACAGTTGTTTTTAGTCCCAGTAACAGTTGAAGCAGGTCAAAATATTTAATCTTTTTTAGCGGATATCCTGCTTGCCTTCAAAAATTGTCGCCCTAGTTAGAGGCTCCATAATTATTTTTATCTACGACTGTCAAATCCAAAGTGGCAAATTTTATTCACCAAATGAATCGACCTGGAACATAAAACGCACCCATATTTTAACTACTTTCTAAATTATTGATTTTCAGCTTCAATGAAAACATTGGCAAAATGAGCGATAACGTGTGACACAGTTGTGGAACTTATTTTGCAAATCTATTGTTTTATTGAACTAGTTAACTTATGTGCATAGTTAAAACGACTATTATGATAAGAAAAATAAATCTAAACGACAAATGAATTGAAAATGACAATTCGTGGTATCCGTGGGCGGCCATGAATGCTCAAGCCTGCTCAAAAGAATGGCACGGTTGCATATATAGTGAAGTGTTCGATAGGCATTAAAGGTTTACAAACAGGAAACTCACGAGAAACCTTTTTTGACCAGAATATCCAAGTAGATTTTATCAGTTTTTTTTCCTTTTTTTTACATCGTGATGTTTATGAGGAGAATGTTTAAGCAGTGTTTTAGGGTAGCAAAATACTGACTGTTGGTTTTAAACACTTGCAAGTAATTTAATAAGGAATTGAATTAATTGATTTGCAAATAAACAAGTACGTATTGAAATATATACTATTATTTGATTATCTTTGTCTTTTTAATTACCATTGATTTTGATTATTGTTTAAAAATTTATATAATAAAATAGCACTTTTTAATGAACTCAAAGAAACAAGACAGGAACTAAATATGAGTACAATAAGTATTTAATATTTGCAATTAAACTTATTACAAAGAAGAAAGTTAAATACAAAATTATTAATAAACCTTTCCAATTTCAGCCTAATAGTTAATTGGAAGGTTGTTTTTTTTTGTGTTCCAGAAAAACGAAAAGTGTACAATAGTTTTATTTTCCTTTATTTAAGAGCCCTAAGTTCTTAGAATTTCATTTAATAATTTCTTAAATCCGTTACAACAATGTATCTATTGGATTGTAAATATCAGATCGCTATTAAGGAAAATACTTTTAAGCTATATCCCAAATTCGGTTAAGTAAGAATAGGGCTTAAGTGAAATTTTAAGTGTGTCAAATTTACTTTTCAGTAAAGCGGACTCGATTGTCCTCTAATACTTGTTCAAAGTAACTATTTTTTGTTTGGATGATTTCATAAAATAAGTTAAAATTCAAACGATAATCCCGATAATTTTATTCCATTTTAGAATAAACTGAATTAATTACTTAACTGACAAATTGAAGCTTTTCTGTATTTTTTCTGGTTTTGTTTTTATAGATTGCTGGTAAATGATTGTCTTAAGTGTTCACGAAATTCGTTCTAGTTCAGTGGATAATGTGTGACTTTGGTGGTTTTATTGTCTTAAGTAAGCTCATTTTTGAGCTATAAATTTTAGCATGCACATTGCACATGTAGATACAAGCAAATATAAAAAAATTATATTCCAGTTTAATAGGAATACAGCAACCCACACCAAATCTTATCCAATATATCGACCATTTAACTTTTTTGACATTAAGAAAAAAGTTGTTACCTTTGTTTTATTCAATTTGAAAGTTTTCCCACAGTAATTTAAATTATAAAAACTTGCAAATTTGTATGCAATAAATATTGTCTCTTATAATAATATGCAGAAGCCCGATCGAGCTAAATTAAAACGATCGATCAATCATGTTCTGATAATAGCCACCAATGAGAAATTTAAAGGAAGATAGAAAGAATGTCAGAAAATAAAATTTTTTGTTTGTGCAAAAGGAATAATCAAAAATTATTCGAAAATATCAAATCATTTTAAAGGAAATACAGACTTTTGCTAAAATGTATTTCTTCTGTAAAATTCTTGGTTTTTGTGGAAAAGCTTGGTTATTTTGTATTTAAAATTTGAATACTAAACACAATTTGAAAGACAAAAATGTATTAACTTTGGCTTGAATTGCCGTACAATATAAAATAAAACTATAATTTTATTTGAATATAATAACTAAATAGCACAAATGTACATATGTATGTATATATGTATATGTACATATGTACATACGAGTATGTCGCAAGAAAGACTCCAGAACAAATTATATTGCATATGCCAACAAGCTTTTATAGATCGTAAATCAATTTTATCGATTTAATATCTGGTTATTAAGACCTTTAGTTTTCAACACTCAAAGCCTAACTATAAATTGCCAAACTTTAATCTGGAACAAGATGGTGTAACAACCTTCTTTTTACCAAGCATTTTGATGGATACACTATGTTATCTTAAATATAATAACATAACCTTATTTTAGATGATTGCATTATTTTTATCTGAAAGAAAATGATAAATCTTGATTCAAATAGATATTTTAGTACACCTACGTCTTTCACTTTGGCTGTCATTTCTTAAGTCCGAACTGTCAAATGAACAAAGAGAGTAATAGCGTTCAACAACGTTTGCAAATGATTAAATTGTCTTATAAAAGTGTGTGGTGTTCTGTTTAAGCAAAATCTCGAGGCCAATTTCTAGATGAATTGATTTACCAACAAGCAAAATAGTCGAATTTCGGACAATCAGAATACGAGATCAACCAAATTGCATTGTATCCAGTGACCGTTTGGTGTGGATTTGGGCTGGTAACATCATTGGTCCACACTTCTTTGGGAACGATGTTGGCCATCCTGGTAAACGACGAGTGCTATCAGTCAATGATAATCAAGACGAGAGGAGAGTTATCGCCACTGAACTTCAGGCCAAATAGAGAATATTGACCATCTCTTTGCACCCTCTGTAACCTATGGGAAAAGGAAGATGTTTTCCATCTAATAGGGAAATGCCCAATTCTTCAGGAGACTCGAAAATATTATTGGAATCAATCCTTTTTCACAATGGAAGAAGTCGTGGAGATATTAAATGGGTCAAACTGGAAAACCCTTTGTAAATATATCTCTGATGCCCTTGCATATAGAAACCAATTTATTGAAGAATAGAGAAATTATATTTTATGTTGTAAGTCATTAAAATTGCCTACTTTTGCTCGTAAAGTACAAAAAAAATGTAAATGCTTTATGCTATTTTGTGTTTCAAATCATTTAAAATAGACAACCAATAATCCAATGGCCAATTTATAATGAAATTATTTTGCTTCAAATCAACCGCACACTAATTGAAATTTCACAAAAATTTTGTATCCAAAACTATATTAAGTAATTACATAAATGTATATTTGAATTAAATATTAATTAAAATAAAACTACATACTCGCGAATCATCTAAAACTGTCAATCTGGCTGAGGGCTTTTGCCAATGCTTATATGAATTGTTCAATCAAAATTGTTAGAAATCAGAAGGGTGATAAAATAAAATTCACTTAAACTTAACTCAATTTATTTTGGCACGATTTGAATGATATGAATACCGCCGATATGTGGTTTCAACAGGATGGCGCTACTTGCGACACAGCCCATGTCACAATTAACATTTTGCACGAGCTATTTCCGGACATAGTTATTTGGGAACCGAGGTCAAGTTATATGACCCCTTCAGACTTTTTCTTGTGGTTTTTCTTAAGTCATAGGTCTTCGCCAATAAACAACAAACAACCACTACCAGGGTTCGGACTTTACTTCGATCGAAGCAGATCTACTTCGATTTTGAGAAAAAAATTAATTCTACTTCCCTACTTCTCTTTTATATGATCTACTTCTCCTTGAAATTCTTTACCAACATATTTAAAGACAGCGCTGATCACTCTATATCGTATTACTACATAAAAATCAAGTTTAGGAATCCTTTAAACATAAGCATCTGGGAAAATTTAATGTTTTCGAGATCACTTACAGATAAACGTAAAGATATTTATGAACCACCTTTTAAATTGATAAAATTCATACAAAAATACAAGTTCGTTGATGGAAAATTTAGTTTAAAATAATTATATTTAATTAAAAAATTTTTACAAGTCTGAAATCAGAATTTACTTATATATGTTCAGCCTTATTTATTATTTTTCACTAATACTGGGTTCAACCTCGGAATAGTTAAATCGAGCCGAAGCGCTTACTTCGGGTTTACGCCACGTCAAACAAATCCTTATTTAAAATTATTTTCTTAGCCGTTTTAGCTACGCCTTTCTTATGTCAAATATACTGGGAATATACTGGGAAAAAAGTGACAAATCTAAAACTCTGGTTATTATACACCTAAATCAAACCCAAGCTGATTTCCATTATTATTCATTTTATTATCATTGTATGGTCAACGGCCTTGGCTTTGATGAAAGCATAGCTTCCCATCGATCAGCGAAATCAAGCATCATTGCGCGCGGTTAGTACTTGGATGGGGGACCGTTCAAATACCAACCGTGAGCTGTTGACATGTGTTTCTTCTGTTGTTCTTTCTTTCTGTGTGTCTCTCTCTGTTGTATTGTCTAAAGCCGATGGCCTCAGTTGCCAGTGCTTTTCTGTGTCTCTGCTTCGTAGATTTATCTACCGAGTAGTGTAAAATGTAATGTAATGTAATGTAATGTTATCATTGTATGCATATTGGAAATTGGATACATTTAAAATTGGATTGTATAAAGTTCAAATCGAATAAATGAATGTACCAACCACATTGCGTTCCCAATACCATAGAACTGTTAGAGAGTTTGGAAAATATAAATAATTTATTATTGCAAAATATCTATCCTTTTTGTCTTAGTAAGAAACGAAAAAAAATTGCTTACACACCTTTTTGTAAATTTCACAAGATGTCATCTCAAAATGACATTTAGATACTAAAACGGCCTTAAACCTCCTATGAACCAGTTTTATCTTATTCCACCGCTATTCCTCGCGCATTTTCATTATAAATAAGGTTTTCAGGATTAGAGCCGTTGTAAAGTCGAAGTAACTTTACTCCGTCGCTAAAACGAGTTAGTAATAAGGCTGGTTATGTTTATATAATTTGATTTCCTAAAACTACTTCGATAATTTTGGATCTACTTCAGTTTTTTTCCGTATTTACTTCGAAAATTTAAAACCTAAGTCCGAACCCTGACCACTACTCTGAAAGCCAAGAATTTGCCATTGGTTAAATTCAGCCTGATTTACGAGAGCGGGTCAATAAGTCCGTGACTTTTTGAGTTTCTGACCTCTTTACTGAAACAGCAACACTGCTCCTGTGTTGTCTGTCAGTTGACTCCTGTCAAAATTTAAACTTGCTGCGTCAGTTAGTTTGTGTTTGACAGCTATTTTTATCAGACTACTCAATAATTTGAGGAGAAAATGGAAAAAAGTGAATTTCGTGTGCTTATTAAGCATTATTTCTTGCGAAAAAAAACCATTACCGAGACCAAGGCTAAGCTTGATAAATACTATGGAGACTCTGCACCATCGATTTCAATGGTAAAAAAGTGGTTTACTGAATTTCATTGTGGCCGTACAAGCACTGAAGATGCCGAACGTCCTGGACGCCCAGTTGAGGTCTCTACACCCGAAACAATCGAAAAAATTCACGATATGGTGTTGGTCGCATGGCTCAGCGGTTTCAATTTTGAATGATCACTTGGGCATGAGAAAGCTTTCCGCAAGATGGGTGCCGCGTTTGCTCACAGTCGACCACAAACGCAATCGTGTAACAACTTCACAGGAAGGTTTGGCGTTGTTTAATCGCAATATGGAGGAGTTTTTGCGCCGTTTTGTAACCGTGGACGAAACATTAGGGATGGGAAAAACCGGCCGGTTAAAACCGAAACCGGTTATTTGGTTTCAATTAACCGGTTTTCACCGGAGATTTTTTTACCTCGGTTAAAACCGGTGTTTTTTCTAAAATCCAATAACCGGGAAACCGGTTATTTACTTTGGTACCACAGAAACAAAAAAGTGTAGGAAACGTCTTTGAAACAAGATCTTTTATAGAGTTACTTAGTGTAGTGGTAGCAATGTGAAATCGGTTTAAACTACACACTTTCGCAAAATTGCGTTGTATTGTTCTGTATATTATTGTGTAAATGTAACTCTTTTTTTTTTAATTTTTAAAATTAACTCATTGAGGTAACTGTATTTCCCGACCAAGTGATAAAAGTCTTATAGAACAATAAAAGGAACACATTTATTATTTATTAATTTTCAAAATGAAATGTCGGCTATTTCCTCGTTAAATAAAAAAGAATTTTCCGAAAAAAAATTAAATTTTAATTTTTAATTTTAACTAGATATGCTTGTTTTTTTTTTAACTCATATTTTATTTCATTTCAAGTAACACAACACTTTAACTAGAGGATTTTCTTTTCTGAAAAAATACATGTTTGATGTTTTATATGTATATAATATAGTTTATTTGATATGAACGTATTTTAAGATTCCAATTTGTACATAAAAAACCGAAAACCGGTTATTGAAAAAACCGGTTATTTTGTCCGGTTAAAACCGTCAGGTTAAATCGAGAGGGAAAATAACCGGAAAAACCGAAAACCGGTTAATTTTGAATAACCGCCATCCCTACGAAACATGGATCCATCACAACACACCAGAGACTAAACAACAGTCAAAACAGTGGGTTTCTAAGGGTGAATCGGAGCCAAAGAAAGCCAAGGTGGGTTTGTCAGCCAATAAAGTTATGGCGACTGTTTTTTGGGATGCACGCGGGATAATCCACATTGACTACCTTCAAAAGGGAAGAACAATCAATGGGGAATATTATGCCAACTTATTGGACCGACTCAATGACGATTTGAAAAAAAAATCGACCTCATTTGGCCAAGAAAAAAGTTCTTTTCCATCAAGACAATGCAAGGGTGCACACATGTGCAGTTGCCATGGCAAAAATCCATGAATTGGGCTATGAATTGCTCCCTCATCCACCCTATTCTCCAGATTTGGCTCCGAGCGACTACTTCTTGTTCCCAAACCTGAAGAAATGGCTTGGTGGAAAAAGATTTGACTCCAATGATGAAGTCATCTCGCAAACAAAGGCCTATTTTGAGGACCTCGACAAATCATTTTTTTTGGAAGGGATAAAAAAATTGGAGAAGCGTTGGACAAAGTGTATAGAGCTCAAGGGGGACTACGTTGAAAAATAAAATTATTTTTTTATCAAAAAATCTGTGTTTTATTCCAAAAGTCACAGACTTATTGACCCGCCCTCGTATCCGCCAGAGTTATGGAAACTTGAACGTTTCGGATGCACGCTACCTTTAATGACCTTAAGTCTAGATGCACCTAGGTTTTACAGTAACACACATCAGTTATGCTATCGTACTTTCTAGGACGCAATATTTCGATCGATGATTATCGACACTAATGCAACAAAAAGCATATACTCACTATAAATTATGTTCTTCTGATTAGCCCAACCCGCTCCTGGAGGAAACACTTTTATACTACTCGTAAAGGTGATACAGAAACCTTTCATTGCCTTTCCTTCAATACACTCACTCAACAAAAATAAAAAAACGAAAGCTACAATTATTCGTGTATGTACATACTCGTATATGATGTACTTATGTGAATTTTCTTCTTCGGAAAGGAGTAATTTATTTAGTTGAACTTGTGATCATCGAAACAAAACTATTCCTTGTCTTCAAATACTCAAACTTGTGTATTTTAAATGGGGTGAGATTAAGCAAATAGGCAATATTATAAATTCTTGTTTATATGCATGTATGCAATGTATTTTCAGATACTTAAACCTAAAACACTCACCGATTTCTCACATTCGCCTTCAGCGAGCAACTCCGCAGTGACATAAGTAATATTACAAAAAATCGATTTTAGTCATAACACGTTCATAATTTCAATTTCACCTGAACCAACTCCTATGCTGACCGCATTTCTATGATGAAATTTATTCCAGAATCAATTTGATCTCCAAAATCCTGCAACAAAACCCAAACTTATAGCGATCAATCAATTTATATACATATATTTCGCGTTCGTAGTCACGGCTCTCGGCCGTGCAAACGAAAATAATGACAGCACTACAATAATTTTGCTTGCCGGCCGGGCTCACTGGCCACTCGCTAACTTGCTAAGTGGAAGACCATGATAATTGCAAATCAATTCGCAACATTTTGATCAGGATTCCATCAATTGGCGTGGGAAATTATTGAATTATTACAACGATTTGGCAAATAAGACAAACAAAAATTAAAAAGAAAAAAACATTTTCGTTTGACTTTTTATTGATTATCTACGATTTGATACGCGACTAAGTTTGAAATGCAGACATTCATAGTTTGTAATTAAGTGCCGATTAAATCTTTGGGCGTAGCTAGGTAATACTTCTCCTAAAGACCAAATTAGGTGCCTTAAACTGCCTGCTTGCCTGCCTTCGCTCATAACTTAATAATTATTATCGAAAGAAAATCTGTAAAAAAAATGGACTCGATCCAAGATTGGAAGTTGTTTAAATATTTTGCTTGTTTTGTAACACAATATCTTAACAATTCAATTTATCCTGAAATCATAAAATAAATACTCGCTACCGTCTTGCTGCCCCTCAATGAGTGTGCGATGACAATCATAACCATTACGGTGTAACGTTTAAAAGATAAAAATGGCAGCAAAACACCCTTAAAGTCGGATTAATCAATTTGAATAAAAAGACACCTGATACGTGCATTCGATTAAGCAACGCTAATGGTTGTCAAAGCCACAGCAGCAGTAGCGTTCAAAGTTATGTTCTTTCTGTCTAGAACTCAATTAGCACGTCAATAGACCGGAGGTCTGTTGCAGCCGTTCTAGAAGCAATGGCGGCAGAAATGCAGTCAAAGAACTTGTACCACTTATGGCTCTTATGACAACCGCGTTTTGAATTATGAAGCCACTTGAATGAATTTGGTTTGAGGGTAAATTGTTAAATCAAGTGGTTTACTGGAATCCAAATTGACCGAAATAATAGCGACATTCAAGTCAACACGCTAATAAATTTCCTAAACTATTTTTCACGGCTAATCTTAATGACTTGGAATTTGAATCAAGGTTATAACAATGTTAGCAGCATCGGAATGGTCTATATTTGAAACACGCAACGCCATGAGGTGTATTGTGGAAATCTGCAACATATTTTACAGTGGCGGATTAAGTTGTAAATAAAAGGGGTCCTTATTTCCATCATAAGATATGTTACTATTTTTTTTGTTGGACTGAACCATGAAAGATGTCATTCTAAGGATTATGGTGGTCTTCAAATTAACTTGTAATTTCCAGTGAAGATAACATTTTAGGGAAATAAACAATTTCAATACTTTTCTTCAGTCAAGTTTGACTGAATGTTTTGACAGGAGAGTCCATAGAATACTTTGCGACAATAGAAGTCCATTGATATTGCCTGATGCACCTGTGACGTAAACGATACATTGATTATTATTAATATAAGCAGACATTTAAAACAACTAGATTTGTTCAAAGTTCCTCGACCTAGTGGACAATCGGGAATGGCAGAGTACATTTCGTATAACTTTAAAAAAGCTTTATTTTATATTGTACGTTAACACGTCTATGACTTGAAACTCGTTTTTAATTTTTTAAAAATATCTCTATAGCCTTTATTTTGTCTTTATTAACACGCAAAATTTATAAATAAATAAAAAAGGATTCAAAATGCCCATTCTTTTGAACGGAGCATAGTCAAAGATACTGGATTCCAACTAACTTTCTTTCAGAAGATCAGGTTTTAAGGATGACGAGTGGAATAAAACTACAACCAATCTAAGAGGATTTTGGTTCCCCGTGTCAAAAAGATATAGTAAATTTTTAAGAGCCAGTTGTAAAAAGTGGTTAAAACTTGATTCCAGATTTTATCTCAGCGTTGATTCAAGTATGTAATTGACTAGTATCGTATATACTTGAACCATGATCCACAGTTTATCCGCAGTTAATACATATAGTAATTGGTGAGTAAAACTTAGTAAACTATGACTTAAATATTGTATTGAAATCAGTTTAATCGGAGATTAAAAAAAAATTCAATAACTGATCTTCTCGTGCGAAACGGCACGTTTACTGCATAGATTTGCTATGATTACTTACTAATAATAAGAAAATTCATTATTAACTTTTATTATCATATTACAACTTGCCACAAGTTGTAATATTTGCATATACTGCATTTGAACAGGCCATCAAAACGGCCATATTATACACAAACTCATTTTTAACACTAACGACAGAACATTACGAGTATATTCTTAATACTCAAATCCAATACCATCCACATTCGTAAGTGTTATATTTCATTTATGTACATTGTACTCGCAGAGTAAAATAAATCATTTTTTTTAGAAACTAAAATTAAAAAAAAAACACTAAGATACAAAAGTGCACAATGCAATGAGCAAACCAAAATTTTGACAACTGACTTCAACGGATCTGCAACGCCGACAATTAAAAATCATTAATTGACAACTGGTGTCGGCGGATCTGCCGATAAGAAAAGCTAAAAGTTGCGCTGCCCTGACTATGGGTCGCTTCTCATAAGACCGTGTGTAGATATGTAATTGATTTGTCAGTTGTATCCGTCAACGCAACATATACAACTGATTTTATTGTTCATACCCTAACTGATTTAAAAAAAAAATAATGGCGCAAAATTTTAAACATTTAAAACCTACTCTAAATCAATTTTAGAATGGGAGTCGACTCTAAATATTGAGTATAAAACGAGAACCGACTTTTTGTTAATTTTAAAGGACATAAACTATACTTTAACGTTAAAGAGCTCGTCTTACTTTAACAGCAGCAAATAGCTAGTTTATCTTTTAAAAGTATACTTTATCCATTTTGACAATGGTCATTTCATACCAAAGCAAATCGAAGAAAAAATGTTTACTGATGTTGTATTCGATTTTTTAAAGATGTTTTTTGTAAATAGACTGAATATTATAAATTCGAAATAATCGTACGAAACTACTCTACGATGAACAAATCTGTAAATACAAATGTATGTAGGTACATGTACATATCTTATGTATGCACGCGCGCCGCCGGCCGAGACGAGTATAGCAAAATGAATCTGCACCTTGCAACAACAAATTGAGTTTTTATGCTGTGAATTTGCGATTTATACTTTATTTCCATCTAAAATAATGTAAATAACTTATAAACAATCAAAATCTATACCGAGGTAGTATATAAAATGTACTTTTTTCGGCGAAAAATTATTTGGTTTAAAGTAAGTTGTCTGTTCTTTTTACTTTTTTTTTGTGTTTTTGCAGTTGTGTGAGTTATGTATCTGTCAAATTAAGGGCTGTTCAACGCAAATTCGCTTAGGTTCTGTTGTAAAACCCACATCAGTTAGAAGAGTTGTCTAACGTGTTTAAAATTATGCAAAAGTTAGACCAAGTCTCCAAGCTAAACGACTGCGTTAAGTAGAGCCGGTTTAATTTCTTAAACGAGAACTGTTTAAAATTTTGCGCAAATATATATAAAATTTACAGTCTACTTAACTTTATTTTAATCCTCGAAATACTCACCCATATTCCACAAGTCGTATTTTGTCTCGTACTTGTAGTCGAACTCGAACTCGTTTCGTATCAAAATCGTTATTCTTCAAGTCGTATACGTTGCGTACGAGAAGCTTAATGCAACTTTAACAGCAACGAAAACTTCAACATCAAAAGTCTTGTGGAATAGATTACAACGTGAACAGCGTTTTTGACAGCATATATTATAATCAAAATAGTTTCAAATGCGAAATGAATTTGCCGTACATAATTTTATAAAAATTAACGTAAATTGCATCAATGTATACGACTTGCAATTTGTCGTACTAAAATTAATTTGTTTTTAGTAATTCTTCCATTGTCAAAACCAAAATAAATAGACAAAACAAAAAGATGGTTGTCACATTTTCATTTGTGTGTTGATAATATTGACAAATTTCACTTTAAAAGTTGGTAGCATTTGCACAGTGACAGCGAATTTAGGGTTTAGGTCTAACGTTTATGTCGATGTCGAAGTTGCTGTGTTAATGTAATCAAAGCCATTTAAAACCACTGGCTCTAAAAAGAGTGACGTGGTTGTCAAAGTTGCTGTGCCAATCTGTTTCTCGCATAAAAAAACAACGTATATTGTCGCCCGTAGGTAATTGTCAAAATCAATAAATTTGAATTGAAAAAGTCATTTGTTGTTTTTTCAATTAAATTATTTTATTTATAATGAAATTCTGATGAGCTCCATTGATTTGAAGTAGCTCTTCTTCTATTTTATTTGTTTTTTGTTTGTACGAGTGGTGTTACTTGCTTGTGAATCCTCGTTATATTCTTGGACTATGTCAGTTTCATCTTCAGCATTTATCGTGTCGACTACAGGAGAAGGCTTAAAAACTCCAATGTTTGATCCTTGGGGATTAACAATTTAAATTTAAAATGTTAGCAATGCACTCCTCAAATTTGCCCTAGCATATGGTTGTAATTTCACCACCCCTGTGCCTTTAAATTGCTGCTTACTGTGATGCAGTTTCTGTTTTAACTAAATACTTTTGATCATTGCAGACCTAAAGAGGCATGTATTACAATTTGTTAAATACTTCTTACTTTAAGACAAGCTGGACCATTTCGGATGGGTGGCTCAAGGCTATTTATTTTTTATCGAAAGGTCCACCCAAAACTGGTAAATATTTGCTTTGAGTTTTCTAGTCTTCCTATGACCCCTTGCTACCTCCAAATTTTCTTCCAATGCACAAACCAATGCCTCAAATTGAGAACGATTTATTATTTTACTAAATATGAACGCGTTTATAACGTTGAGTCCAAATAAATAAACCAATAATGTACTTTAAAAAATTTGGTGCTGCAACAGCTCGAAATGAACCAGGACCTATAGTGACTTACAATTCTCAACCATTCCTGTGTGTGTGTGCTGCTACTAGGAACGGAGGGGTCCTACAATTTTCTGCCGATTCCGAACGGCTAATGTGCAGCACCTTCCAAGACAAGGGATATACTCTTAGAGGATTTGTCAATTCCTTGCAAGATGCAGCACACTCCTGAAAAACTTTTTGCTGCGGCTCAGAATCGAACTCCAGACCTTCCGCATGACAGTTTAACGCCTAAACATTGTGCCAAGAGGTACCAATGTACTTAAATTAACTTTTTGTCCATTTTTATCGAAAAAAAAAACAAGTCTCGTTTAGAAAATTTAATACGAAGTAATAAAGTACACAAATACGACTTCAAGTAAATCGAATACGAGATTCGGAATAACGATAAAATACGAATAGTCGTATGCGATGTTTTGCGTTTCCCGATATTAGTACAAGTGAAGTCGAATGTACGACTTCTGGAATACCAACATACGACTAAAGTCGAATACGAGTCATAAATACGAGTTTCAGAATACGGGTGAATATTTTTATCAAGAATAGGTACATAATACTTAAAAAAGGACTCACATAAGAAAGTCTATAGATATTTTCATTTTGGTTTTATAATAGAAGCTTATTTAGTATTTTAGCTGCTTTTAATAAATCGCAATTAAAAAACCGCCAGTTCAATTAAAACCATAATCTATTTTTAATTTTGGTTAATAATTTTAACTTAATTCCATTTACATATATAACCAACTTGAAGAAAATTGGTTTACTCAAATCCATTAGGAGTTACTCTTTAAATTTAAAGACGTGCTCATAAAAATAAAAACATTGTTCTCGCCTGCTTAAGGATCTTGGTGAGTCCTATCTAGACTAAATAAGCGTACACATTTTTCTACATCAAATTCAAAACTTCATCAAAATAGCAATCAATATTTCAGTATTAATTTTTATTTGTTATGTCACTGAGTTTTCTTTTCGTTTTCCAGATTAAATTCATTAAATTGGAACTCCACAATAGAAATACTAAATCAAGTCCTTTAAAATGGCAAGTGTTATTAAATAGTAAGGAGGCCGCTCATAAACGACAGGTGCCCAAATAAGTTTAATTTAACGAAACGCAGCGGGAAACTTTTAATTTGCGGAAAATTCATCCAAAGACATAAAAGGAAAAGACGTCTCTATTCCTAGTGGTTGTTGTCTTATGAATGTCATATATGTTTATATCATTATGCAGTGCAAACGATACATCAAGCCTTCACAAAAAAAAAAAAACACTTTCTTTGGAGCTCAATCTATGAAAAAGAAACTGGGTGGAGTCATTGCTGACGACTCCGAACAGAAATAAACTGATTGATAATGACGAATTGTTTTGTTGGCAGACGGTAATTGCTAGATACTGACACGTAGTCCTCCAGCCGTTTTGTGTATGTACTTTCATTTTCCATCGACTTGGCATTTGAGAAAGACGCTTTCAATGGATCAAAGCAATTTGCAATTTTAATTAACTAGATGATTTCTATTGTTACTTGTTTTTTGATTGTTTTATTGTTCATTGTCATGCATGATGCTACAAAATATTTTGCAGAGACGCGATATTTTTTGTAAGAGATATCCTAATTTCGGCTTAGACAATGCATACATCTTGGGTGAAGACAGGTCCGGACTGACCATTTCTTTTTCAATATCTAAGTGCAGACACTGGTTGATTCATGAAGGTGAAGATCGCTGCATTAAAATTTATGTTTTCGTTTAGGATAGCATATCTCGATAAGTATCAAAGATATTGGAACATTTTAAACTCCAAAATGTTGGGCGATGTCCGTTACTTTTTTTTAAATTGGATCCCGTTATATTTTATTTTTGTGAGTTTTAAAACTTTTAAGACTAAAATTTTTTTAGGAGAGGATATAGACCACAATAATTTTTTTAGAAATAAAATAAAAATGACTATGTAGAACATACCTTTCTCTAGGGGCGGTGTTTCTTACTTTTTTTAATTTTTTATTAAATTTTGTTAACTATGAAATGTAAAAAAAAAATAGAAACATTTTGTACCCTTATACATAACTCTGGATCAAAGAATCGTAGGTAAGAAAACGGGATTAAACTTTTTTAACCATGACATTTAAAAAAAAAAAGGTTGGACCCTTATAACTTTGGATCAACTAATCGTAGGTTAAAAAACGGTACATGAACAAATTAGAATTTCCAAACTCTAAAGGCGATGTTTTTTCTTTTTCTTTTATTTCATGTTCTTGAGTCGTTTGTTGTCTAGCAACAAATTACAACAAAAAGGAAAATAGATACACAAACCTATTTTAGATGTTGGTTATTTGTAATATTTTTATATCTTTTATTGCATTATCATATAATAAAACGGCAAACATGTTTTTTGTGGTACACTTTTCTCCAAAAGTATTTAACCGATTTCGATAAATTTTATATGGTTGGAAAGCCACAGTTACGGAGATGTGCAGAATATACTTGAGACTCGCATTTTCACACTGTGGGTCATTTTTGTTTTTGCACTGTCGAACACTTTGCATATTACATAAAATAAAATTTATTTTAATAAATTTGCTTGAAAACACTGCCAATAATATAAATAATAAATAAATTGGCACTCGAATTTCGAGAGCTGGGTCGGCTAGTATTAATAATTGTATATTATCAAAATTATAATATTTACTTCATATGAATTTTTATTCTTTCGATTCAAGTTTTAATAATACTAATAATAATAATCTTTATTGTTTCCATATAATGTAGTAAACAAACTTATAATATATATAAAGATTTGCAAGCATGGCTCATAGGCCGTCTACCGGTTAGTTTTTAAATTTTAATATTGTGAGAGAAAATACAAAATTGGAATTATATAAAAAAAAAAATTAATTGTTATACAAACAAAAGTAAAACTTCAACAAAAAGAAAGAAAAAGAATGAATATACTTTATTGAATAATTAAAACTGAAATTCTGAGGTAATTAGATAGATATGATGCGATATGTTTAACAAATTCGAATTGAAAAATATTTATTGCTTTTAGTTTAGCTTAAACAAAAAAGGGGGCAAAATAAATACTTGCAATATCGTATGGTGTTGGGCTTTTAGTTTAGCTAAAACAAAATTATACTAGGTTTAATCCTCTCGTAATGCCAGCCATCTACAAGGGTCCAAACTTTTTTTTCTTAATTTTAATGGCTAAAAAAGTTTAATAAAAAAAAAAGATTGTGTGTACTGACGTACGCGCGGTTGAAGTAAAACTTCTTTTTCCTCAAGCAAAGCTTCTGTAAGATTATAACCTACGAACAAACATTTTGTATTCTAAAAACATGTCGCTGTCTTTGACGGATAACGTGACGTTTTGACATGTCACTGACAGCTGCATAGAGAATTTTTTACCACCAACGCCGGAAAAGAAGTTTTACTTCAAAAAATTGAATGTGCGCGCCTAGCCTTAAATGAAATCGAGAAGAAAAGTACAAAACTCCCATGCTACTTGACAAGCAAGTTGCCTCGCTTTGTTTGTATTACCCTAGGGCTGCACGTGCAAGTATTGGCAAGCATGTTGTAATCTTGTAATGTACACAAGCATTTCTTATTAACCCGTACAAACCCGAGCAACTTAGTAGTCACCTGGCTTTAATTCAGTATCCAGGCAACTTGGAAAGCAAGTACACTGACAGCGGCACTCTTGTAAAATTAATTATTAAAGTATTTGATTGATTAGTCGGGTGACGTTCAAATTTATAAATACCAAAACAAATGTCGATGGTGTGTGCGACTAAGCGAATAAATATTATTAAAAAGTATAATTTCAAAACTTTCAGGCAACCTGATGGTCATATGGCATGCCGTCTATGACAGCAAGAATACAAATGGTAGTGGATATACCCAACTTTTTGGTCAGTACTTTGTATGCGAGGGTTAGGTGTTGGTAAAATTTATTTGGATTGCAATATGCTTGTCAATAATTATTCGGTTGCATAGCCATTGCGCGTCTGAACCTATAGTTTTATGTTTATCTTTGAATGCAGCCATTTGAAATATGTAAATTCTAAATCGTATCCAACTTCATGTTTTACTTTGCACATGCTAAAAACATGTCGCTGTCTTTGACGGATGGCGTGACGGTTTGACATGTCACTGACAGCTGCATAGAAATTTTTTCACCCCCAACGCCGGAAAAGAAGTTTTACTTCAAAAATTTAAAAAAAAGAAGAAACATCACCTTTAGAGTTTGGAAATTCTAATTTGTTCATGTACCGTTTCTTTACCTACGATTCTTTGATCCAGAGTTATAAGGGTACAAAATTTTTGTATTTTTTTTTTACATTTCATAGTTAAAAAAGTTTAATAAAAAAAAACTAAAAAAAGTAAGAAACATCGCCGCTAGAGAAAGGTATGTTCTACATATTTTATTTCTAAAAAAATTATTGTGGTCTATATCCTCTCCTAAAAAAATTTTAGTCTTAAAACTCACTAAAATAAAATATAACGGGATCCAATTTAAAAAAAAGTAACGGACATCGCCCCCTGGGAAAATTTGCGCCCAACATTTTGGCGTTTAAAATGTTCCAATATCTTTGACACTTATCGAGATATGCTATCCTAAACGAAAACATAAATTTGGATGCAGCGATCTTCAGCTTCATGTTGATTCTACTATCGTAATGTGCCAGTTAAAGCTTGAAGTGAAATGCATCGTTTTGACAAGTCATTTTTAAAGCAATCATTGAAAAATTGGTTTCAATAAGAGAATCTGTCAGTGACTGATGAGAAGCAACTCTAGGTATTTGAGGTTGGAGTTAATCATTTAAAGCAAAACTAACATCTAAGAATAGAAAGAGAATCAAACAAGTTCAGATGAACGATTGTGTTCCAAGTTGAAAAAAAAACGAAAATCAGCTATTCATTGAAACTGATTTCTATTAGTGAAATAGTAAAAGTGCATTTAAACAAAAATTTTATCAGAATTCAGTATTCTTTAAAGTAAAACAAATTTATAACTGAAAACCTTCATTTTAATACCAATTAAAGCCATTACCGTTTGTTTAATCGTCTTAAAAAATGTAATCATATTTGTCACTGATGCGTTTCATTGATAGTTCTAACCAGAGCCAGGACTTCTATGTTTAAACATAACATTTTTTGGATAATCTTAGAAGAAAACGAAGAAGCTGGTTTTTCGAATCAGTAAATTTCCTTAAAATTGGCATTCAATCGTTAGAGCATATTTTTATTTTATTTACTTTAAATGAATATATAAATGCATTTTTCGGTATATTAAATTTATTATTTTTAAAATAAATGCATATTTTAAGTGAATATTTTCAAAAAATAACAATAAATCTCAAACATATTGACGCTGAATAGTAACGAAGAAGAGAACCTGGAGAACAGCTATTCAATTTGTGATATTCTTTCATTCAAGAATGCATCTTTAGCGTTGACGTTGATAGAATAATTTTAATTTTGAAAAATTGGCCAAATAGACAAAGTTTTCTTTTAGAAAAAAAAAAAAACTTTCTGATATACATATGTGAACAAGACATATTCAAGGAACCAGTTTCAAGTTTATTTTATGCAAGCGTACCCGTGCGGGAACTCCCGCAAGCAAATTTTTTTTTTCAACTGAAGTTTTTCAAAATAAATCATGTGTCTAAAAGTTTCTGTAGATTCTCTCAGTTTTTCTTGCATTTGAAATCTTGCGTAAATGGAAATCTTGTGTGAAGTACGGAATGTTGTTTTTGGGTGTTTATTTTACTTCTGTGTGTCATCGTTGAAAAAGACAATTTACCACTGAAATAATAAACACGTTTAGCTTAGCCAAGAACTGTCACAACTGATCTCCTGTTCAACATGAGAAGTTGAAAGCGTACGAATTATTTTTATTTAACGTATGCATGTACCTGGATTAAAACAAAACAGCAAATCAATAAATCCAATCAAGTCCTTTTCTTAAAGGTAATGGAGCCAATCGAAAAAACTAACAAACCATGAGCAACTCACATACGTATGTTAAGCTAAGTGTACACGATTGGTAGATCTTACAATATTGTCAGATCTGTCAGGGAAAAACATGCTTACAATGTCTTACAACCGTGTAGTCTTACAATTAATTGTCAGAAAATTTGTCTGACAATTAATTGTTAGATCATTGTCTGACAATTAATTGTAAGAAATCTGACAATCATGTGTACGCTAGCTGACAATCGTGTAATCTTCCAATTAATTGTCAGAAAACGTATCTGACAATTAATTGTAAGACGGTAAATTGTAAGGTATTTGATAATCGTGTACACACACAATTTATTGTCAGCCCTGCCAATTTTTATCGTTGTCTGACGTTTCTGACAATGAAGAAATTGTAAGATGTTCGTTTTTTAGCATCATAAAATTTTTTCATTGTCAGCCAACGTTCAATTGTCACAGTTTCCATAACCAACAAAAAGACAATTAATTGTGTGTGTACACGGTTGGTAGAAAATCTACCAATATCTTACAATTAATTGGTTGGTATTAAGCCGGCTATCTGAAAATGAATAGTCAGCCAACTTCTGACAATGAATTGTAAGAGATTGGTGGATTTTGTACCAACCGTGTACACACACAACTTATTTGTCAGCTCAATCGTGTACACTTAGCTTAACTATCCTATAACAATGTATGTAGTTAAACCTGTAGGTACATAAAGTTTCACTTACCTTAAAATAGTTTAAATTTAAAGACACACAAATATTTGTCAATTTTTTTTTGTTTTTAATTCGGAGAATTTTATTTTTGTTTTATTTTTTTTAAAAACTTTTTTGAGTGTTTTTATCGTTAAATTAGTCAAACAATGCCCCTCCTCTGGGCAGAGTATAGCATTTCAATGCAACTACTTATGTATATGTACTACATTTCAGTGCAATACGAAGATAGAAGTAGAGACAAATAAGTTTGGGGTGTTTCGACCACCCAATGATCCTCCCCTGATAATAAAAAAAAAAGTAGCCTATACGGTAATCCAGACTATAACTTTTTTGTGTGTTAAATTTTATCAAGATCCATTCAGTTGTTCAAGCGTTATTGAGTAACAAACATCCATACATCGTAACATTCACATTTATAATATTAGTAGGATTTCCTTATTTTTGTTTAGGTTAATGTTGTTAAATAAAAGACTAATTTTGTTTTAAATTTCAATTTTTTTTTTCATTATCTTACAACTTTTTCATACAACTTTTTCAAAGCATATTTTCTCATTTTTCGTGCATATTTTGTGTTTTTAGCGAATAAAAATCATTGCCTTGGTTATAACAGACCCCTAACGAATTGATTACACAAACCTGAACGGAAAATGAGATTATTGTAACTTCCAGCCGGATAAAGTTTGTGACTTCAAGAGAGACATCGCAGTTTCTTGTATTCCCACTTTTTTGCCTTTATTTAACATTTATCTCATACTGAACAGTCTGGATATAGTTTAAAATGAATAAAGACATTGAGTTTTTAAAATGTTGGTTTTTACAGCTTTGACCAACAAACAAAACTAAAACCATCTATTGTATGAAACGCTAGAGCTAAATATCTATCTTTGTAGGAATTGGGTCTTGTTGAATATTTTGAGTTCTACAATATTTTCAATACCATCGATAGCAAATTAAATACAAATATTTTCTTAGCTTCACGCAGGCTTTGAGATGTCAATGTGCAGTCTATTTGCAGATTTCTGCTTTGCAATACAAAAAAAAAACAGTGAAATAGACTTCAAATGCGATTCAGTTCTTGCGTTAATTAGATCTTGTAAGTGTGAGATGAAGATCTCTATCCTCATACATTCACTCTATCCTCATACATTCTTCTAAAAACTAAGTTGATAATAAAATTATAAAATTATGTATTATATTATAGAAATTACTTTATTATTTCGGTTCCAAACATTTTAATTGAAAAAAATTTAAAAACGAATTATTAATATATAAAAGATATGGTTTGGTTATTGATGGAAGGGTACTTACAAAATATATCCGCTCTAAAACTAGATATACGTCAAATATAAACCATTTGTTAGAAATTGTATTATGTATAAAATTAAATAATGGCAAAGTCAATATCATTGCTCGTTCTCAAGATATTCTAATCGAAAAACAAATATTACCACCTTTTAGTAGATTTTTTTATATTTTTGTCAAAACTGTCAATTCGATACTTGTCAAAATTTAACCATATGTTAATAATTGTATTATGTCGATACTTTCCCGTGAGAATGTACTATGCGACACTTTTTTCGAAAATGACTTTTTGATGAGGAAATATACTATATGTTAAGGGCCACGTTTTGGCCTAGGTTTCGCCAACCTATTATGCATGAAAAGGAAACTAGAGTACAAATAAAAAAATTTTTCAACTGCCTTGTTTTCTCATTAAAATAATGTTGCCCCCTGAAATTTGTATTATCCACCAAAAAAATTATGCTAAGCGACATTAATAAAGATCTCATTGTCGTGAGCAACAAAAAATTTTGTTAGATGTCACATAGTTTAACCAAAATTGTCTCTTAGCACACTATGATTCAACTAGAACTTTCTTCGTTTTTTTCGTTTCCTGAACAATTTTAGAAATGTCGCTTAGTATACATTCTTACGAGAAGGTATTGATGTATAACATACTTTAGAAGGCACTATCGGTGTTCATTCCCAAGAAATTCGACTTGAAATACAATTTTAACTAGTTTTCACTAGAATTTTTAATAGTTTTTTTATTAAAAAAAAAAACTATTAATTCAATATTTGTCAACATTTTACCAATTGTACAAAATTATACTATGTATAAAATAAACTAAATTAGAAGTCAATATCACTACTAGTTCTCGAGAACTTTGAGTCGAAAAACAATTTTTAGCAATTTTCAATAGAATTTTACATAGTTTTTTATTTTTTGTAAAAAAACTGTAAACTGATTTTTTTTGAAATTTTCACCAGTTGTTCAACACATTATTCTTCGTAAAATAAAATTATTTTGAGTTTCAAATTGTTTTCTGTTCTTAGAATATCAGGGTTATGAAATTTTTTTTTTCAGTTTTTTTTATTTAAAAAAATAACGGTATGTTCATTTTTTTCCAAATTCATACCAAATCTGTATGACCTTATAATGAGTACATTAAATTTTATTTGAAATCAATAGCATTTTTTTTTCGTGAGATATTTGAAACTAACCAAAATTTTTACTTTTTTTTTAAACCGTTATAGGGAAAAAACTACTTACTGAATTTTAATAAACGCCCTTTCAGCCTCTTTCGAAGTTATTGTCTATTAAACAAAATTTGTTTGAAGTCGATACCTTTACTCGTTCTTGAGATATCGACTACGAAAAATGGTACAAGAACGTACGGACGTACGAACGTACGTACACACACACACACACAGACATCTCTCTAAAAATGATTGATATAGCCTCTAGGGACCTTGAAACGTCGAGAAATGTCAAAAATTCCAAATTGACAAATCGGACCGATTACAATAACTCCCTATGGGAAGTTAAAAATTTTTTATCCAATGTTAACTTCACTGACGTTTTTTACTTGCGACTTGTACTAAATGGCAATAGTTATACATTCGTATGATATTAAGATGATAACGAAACGAAAAAAGTGGGGTCGCGCAATTTTTGCTTTTTGTTTGTCTGTCTTCTTTATAGATAGCATTTTCATAGATTTTTTTCTATTTCTTAAAGAAAAAACTATAAAAGCTAATAGTTGGTTTTTAATAGTATACTTAGCATAGAACCATTTTTTTTCGGTTTTCCAAAAAAACGGTTCAACTGATTTTCTTAGTTTGTTTTGTTTTTGTTTTGAAATTTTAAAAACGGAAAAAATGATATATGCCTACCTATATCCCAATAGGTGTATTTTATGATTTGTAAGTCTTAATTCACTTAAACTTATACATTTCTTGTCTGTGAATTTTCAAAGAGCTCATTGAACTTTTTTTTTCTAAATAAATGGGACAAAAGATGATTACGAGGAATTCTTTTGAAAACTATAAACTCAAAAATAATTACATGTAAATAAATACCTACATGCAATTAATTTGAGTTCCGTGGTTTGCCAGTAAGACATATGCAGCTAATTTGACTAGGCTTATACTTATGGAAAACAAAATAAGACGGAGGTAGCGCTCTTCTAAGCTACTTTGATTATAAACTACTGTCTATCATCATTAACTGCAGTCTACCTTAGAGCTCATACAAATATAAATAATAAATGACAGCTACAAAAAAATTAGAAACTATCAACTTTGTGGAGCCAAGTAATGTTTTTTTTTTTTAACTCATTTCCAGCACAAAAACGAGACAACTATCATAAATCACTTGCTGCATTTTAATCGCACATAGATTCTTATCATAAGTTAACTGCTGCGTTAATTGCAGCGCCATCTGGAGCTATAATTGAGCCATTGACTTAACGATTCATGTCACTTCAATAAATTTAACTCTTCAAGTTACTAAAGACCTACCATGCACCCACCCCCTACACCGACCGTAAGTAAAGTACCTACTGTCTTCAATTCAAAGAAATGTGGCAAGCAATATGCGAGCTTCCTGGATGAAATCCGTAATGCAGTCCATGTTGCATGGTAGACGTACATACATATATGTTGGAGCATTACAGTTGAAAGCAACTTTATAAATGTTCCTAGTGTCTAGTTAACCAAAGTGTATCACAGCACTAGCAGCAACTATCATCACCCACAGTAGAGCGTGAAAGCTTTCAACATTTTCCATGAAGCCGCAAACTTTTTTTTTTTATTATTGTTTAGACTTCTGCTGGCGTCAGCTCGCGATAACCAATTATTCAGTCAATTGATTCAATAATATTAAACAATATTTTTTATTATGATTGAATATTATAACGTTCCAATGTTCACATTGCTTGAGTCTGAATGTTGAAGGCAATGTTGCCGTTGTGCTTTTTAAGTGCGCTTCGAAGGTTCGTTAGACTGGAGTTACACGAGAAGGTTTTATTGCTATATCAACTTCCAATTTTAAGAAGGGAAAAAGCGGGAAGCTAGGGTAATGAGCAAAATCGATCGGGTCAACAATTTGATGATGTTTTTTGACATTTGTTTCATGCTGAAGGTAGTACTCGTACGAGTATGCGTTCAAAAAAAAAAATCTATCGAACAAATGAGAATAATCGTAAACGTTAAAAACAGAAAATATAAACCAAAGTTTTAAGTATACTCGTTTTTACCAAAAATATTTTTTCTTCACGGAAGTGATCACGTGTAAATTGACTATTATGCCCAAGATATGCAGATTGATTCCCGCCACTGTTACGTACAAAAATGTCTTTTTTTCAGGGAAACTATCTCGTGTGATTAAATTACAAGTCCTCCAGGAGTATCTCTTGTCATGAAAAAGTGCTTCATATCTTAACCGTTCGTCCATTCCTGCCACCAGCACAAACACGAAAGTAAGAGTTGAGAAATTTCTTGGTTCTCCAATTAAATAATTAAATTTAATTTTTTGTATTTCAAAAGTATTCACGAAATAGTGTGTTAATAATAAATGCGATTGAAAGTTTCTCGCTGAATTTTCTTATAAATTTTTAAGTTGAGACTAAAAACTTATGAAAATGAAAAGTTAAAGGAATGATTTTCAATATTTAAATTTTAAACGCAAAGTGGCCAGAATTTGTTCCAAAAATTCCACAATTTTATCATCAATCACAATGTTTAAGAATAAAACAAGAGTTTACTTTTTTTCTAGCTCCTGTAAAATAAGATTTTGGAAGAATGTAAATATTGTAATATTTTTACTAGGTTCGGTAAATAAAACTTATTACTCCTTTTAGAATTTCTTCTTTATTTACACTTTTCGAATCAAAACAATAAATCTCAATTTATAATCAACTCTAATACTTTTATTCCAACTTAAATCCACTTTTTAATTACACTTTCCACAATCCAATAGTTCAGCTTTGCACACTTTCATAATCGAAAATAAACTGTGTTCCGCTCACCGTGAAGACTCCCTTTTATACTCAAACCAGTTGTTCTAGAAGGTTCTTGTCCAGAAGGGGAAATTCTTATGGGGGTAGAATGTTCTAGTACTTTGGAATTAGGGGAAATTTAGATGCGATGGAAAAGAGCTTTTTGTTTTGTTCCCTCACAAAGCAGATATGTAATTCCCAACAGATGGCGCTGTAGGAGTATAAAGCAGAACAGAGCTTTATACTACTACAGCGCCATCTATTGGAAAACTGCATATCTAATTTATGAAGAAACAAAAAGCTCTTTTCCAATGTCAAATGTATTTCCCCTTATTCCAAACATCTAGAACATTCCAAGACAAGAACTTTCGAGAACAACTAATTTGAGTATATAAGGGAGTGTTCACGGTGAGCGAGAGACAGTTGATTTTGGATTATGAAAGTGTGCAAAAGTATTGCTTATTGGATTGTGTTATTAAACAAGTGTGATTTAAATTTGAATAAAAGTATTTGAGTTGTTTATAAATTGAGATTTACTGTTTTGAATTGGAAAGTGTGAATAAAGAAGAAAGACTAAAAAGAGTAATAAGTTTTATTTAACGAACCCTAGCAAAAATATTACATTGGTGTCAGAAAAGTGGAATAAAACTTATTGTGCAGTGAAGTGTGTGAAAAAAAAAAATAATAATAATAAAAATGAGCAAGTTACTAAAAGAGCTCAACTGTAATGAGCTGAAAAGTGAATTAGGCAAGCGAGAACTTTCTAGAGCAGGATCGAAAAATGAGCTTGTTCTGCGCTTGGCCGAATATTTGAAACAGCAAAATGAAGACCTGGACATCTTCGTCTTTGAAGCTGACGCTGAGGAAGCAGACGTAAGTAAAAATGTAGATGTTTCAAATTTATGATTAGTCTTCTGCTTCAACGTTTCAAAGAGCAACGAAATGAACAAAACGAACGTTTCAATGAACAGAAAAACGAACAAAAGAATGTTCTCGAACGTCTCGAAGAGCAACGAAATGAGCAGAAAAACGAACAAAATAATGTTCTCGAACGTCTCGAAGAGCAGAGGAATGAGCAGAAAAAACAGCATAGCGAACAAAAAGACCTTCTCGAAGAGCAGAGAAAAATGCTAGAAGGCAAGCTTGTTAACATCGAGAATAATGTATCTGCACTTGATGGACGTGTTTCATTGCTGGAGAATCAAGTCGACAACAAAATGGAGACGTTTTCAAAAGTGTTAGATGAACGTGTTTCATTGCTAGTCGACAACAAAATAGAGACGTTTTCAAAAGAGTTAGACCGTGTACGAAACATAAAGATTCGGGAAAGTTCTGGAGAAACCTTGAGAAAAAAAGAGATGAAACCTCCAACCTTTGATGGACAAACTTCTTGGTCTATATACAAGAAGCAATTCGAGGCAGCTTCCACAACAAATGGCTGGGATGAGGCTGACAAGTATATAGCCTTAACTCTTGCTCTTAGAGGAGCAGCTGCTGAGTTGTTGCAAACCATACCAGCAGATAAGAGCGGCGACTTCAAGTCCTTGGTTTTGGCTATAGACAAACGCTTTGGTAACAGCCACATGAAAGAAGTCTTCAAAGTGCAACTCAATTCCAGAGTTCAGAAGAGGGGCGAAACTCTACAACAACTGCAAGCGGACATTGAAAGGCTTGTTCATCTTGCATATCCAGATGTTGGAGAGGAAATTTGTAACCAGTTCGCAGTTGAGGCATTTGTTCGCGCCATTTCTGACGTACATCTTCAAAGGGCCGTGCGAACTGCTGGAAAACGAACGCTTTCGGAAACATTAGCGTTTGCCTTGACAATGGAAGCAGCTGAGCAAGCTTCTCACGGAGTACATCGACTTAGAGAAGCCATCGTCGAAAAATGCTCATGCCAAAGAACGTATGTCCAAAGGAACCAACGAAACGGACTTGCAAAGTGCTGGAATTGCAACAAGACCGGACATTTACAGCGTCAATGTCGATTACCACCAAGAAGAGCTTGTCAACATTGTGGACACGGAGTTTCAAACCCAGAACAAGGTAACAATAATATCAGTGTTACTTCCCGAAGTAGTTTCCCAACAGGGAAACGAGTAAGAACCAACTTCGAGGGGCAGAAGCTGGTTTCTGGTATCGATGGCCCCAGAAACACCATCCAAGTCTCCCAAACTAAACGAGACAACAAAAGTCTGACTGTCGAGGCAACTTTAAATGGCAACAAACGTGTGGTCACCATCGACACCGGTGCCACCGCCTCCATTGTGCGTCAAGACCTAGTGCACCTGAATTGGCTACACAACACCAATACCTACCGTCTGAGAACTGCCACAGGAGAAGCAAGTAGGGTTTATGGTGAAGTCCGACTTAGAATTCGAATTGCAGATCTAGAATTCTCACACAAATTTTTGGTGGCAGATATATGTGACGAATGCATCATAGGCATGGACTTCATGAAAGAACATCGTGTAATTTTGGATATTGGCAAACAGGTACTCAAATACCAGAATACAGAGATTCCAATGATCTATGGGCACGAAGGAACAACAACTCTAAGGACTGTCATCAAAGAAGACGTGATAATTCCAACTTCTTCTGAGGTATTCGTTTGGACAAAATTAGAAGGTGAGTGTGGACGCCATCGATACCTAATGGTGGAACCAGGCTCAGATTGTTCTTCCCAAAACGTCATCATTGGGAAGACACTTGTGGCTCCAAAGAACAATATGGTCCCCGTACGGATACTCAACACCAAACCGTACGATGTAAAGTTAGGAAAAGGAGAAGTTATCGGCAAGTGCGAATCTGTCGCAACCATTACACGAATTGACGCTGAAACACCGAGAACGACATTAAACCCTAAGGAGCTCAATAGCATCAAGGCAAAGATACTTAATTCATCTAACCTAGACCAACATCAGGTTAAAACGGCAGAAAGCCTTCTGAACGAGTATGCTGACATTTTCGCTTCACCAAACGGAAAATATGGAAGGACACAAATGGTGCAGCATCGAATAAATACAGGAGATGCAAGGCCCATTCGTCAGCCCGCAAGACGTCTGCCACTGGCCAAACAAGGTGAAGCTGAGGAAATGATTACCACCATGAAGAAGGATGGTTTGATTGAGAACTCCAAAAGTCCTTGGGCGTCACCAGTGGTCCTAGTCAAAAAGAAGGACGGAAGTACACGGTTTTGTGTTGACTACCGAAGGTTGAATGACGTAACCAAGAAAGACAGCTACCCCCTGCCAAGAATTAGTGACACCTTAGATGCGATGGAAGGAGCACACTGGTTTTCAACACTGGACTTGAAAAGTGGATATTGGCAAGTTGAAATTCACCCTGAAGATCGAGAAAAGACAGCGTTCTCCACAGGTAATGGGCTGTGGCAGTTCAACGTGATGCCGTTTGGTCTTTGCAACGCTCCGGCAACCTTTGAGCGTTTGATGGAGTGCGTCCTTCAAGGCCTGACGTGGAAAACTTGCCTTGTCTACTTGGATGATGTTATCGTTTATGGAAAGACATACGACCAACACTGTAAGAACCTAAAGGGTGTGTTCCAGAGACTTCGAGAGGCTAACCTTAAACTGAACCCAGAAAAATGTGCACTGTTCCAGACTGAAGTAAAGTATTTGGGACATATCATCTCGTCCCAAGGAGTCAAGACCGATCCTGAAAAAGTTGACACCGTCAAAAATTGGCCAACACCACAGGACAAACATCAACTACGAAGCTTTCTTGTTCTTGCTACTTATTACCGACGTTTTGTTAAGAACTTTCCCGGAATTGCGAAGAGTTTGCATCAGCTTACGGAAAACAACAAGCAGTTTAGATGGTCAGGTGAGTGTGAAAAAGCCTTCCAAGAACTGAAATACCGTCTATGCAATGCTCCGGTGCTGATCTATCCAACTCCAGGCAAGCCTTTTATTATCGATGCTGATGCAAGCAACGTGGGAGTCGGCGCTGTTCTGTCACAAGTGCACAATGGCGAAGAAAAGGTTGTCGCCTATTTCAGCAAAGTACTGTCGAAGACTGAAAGGAACTACTGTGTGACCAGAAGAGAACTCTTGGCACTCATTTTGGCAAC
This sequence comes from Philhelius festivus, assembly GCA_963931855.1. Taxonomy (NCBI): domain Eukaryota; kingdom Metazoa; phylum Arthropoda; class Insecta; order Diptera; family Syrphidae; genus Philhelius; species Philhelius festivus. The sequence goes on along the minus strand of OZ007554.1, from coordinate 259,685,858 downwards.
GAAACACTTCCACAAATACATCTATGGACATAGGTTTCTTCTACGAACCGATCATGGTGCTCTTAACTGGTTGTTGAACTTCAAGAACCCAGAAGGACAAGTCGCAAGGTGGATAGAAAGACTGCAGACTTACGATTACGAAATTCAACACCGAAGGGGAAAGCTGCACTCAAATGCCGACGCACTATCTCGAAGACCTTGTAAAATAGATTGCAAGCATTGCAGGCGACAAGAAGAAAAGGAATCCATCAACATTCTGCGAATAAGAGCTGACCCCATTTGTGGATGGAGGAATGAAGAAATACGATCTGCTCAACAAGAAGACCCCGACATTGAACCTCTTCTCGCATGGAAGGAACATGAAGAAAAACCCGCATGGAATGACATTTCCGATAGGAGTCCAATTTTAAAGGCCTATTGGGCACAATTAGACTCACTTCATGTGCAAGAAGGTGTTCTTCGGCGAAAATGGGAGTCCGCTGATGGTAAATCCTATGTAATGCAGCTTGTGTTACCTCAATCGAAAATCAAAGAGGTTCTTCGAGAGATGCATGATGGACCTTCAGGAGGCCATTTGGGAGTCAATAAGACTTTAGAAAAGGTGAGGCAACGATTCTACTGGTTGCATGCAAGAGACGACGTTGAAAAGTGGTGCCGAAATTGTGACGCTTGTGCTGCAACCAAAGGACCTGGTAGAAAACTGCAAGGAAAAATGATGCAATATAATGTCGGCTCACCGTTTGAAAGGATTGCTGTTGATGTCGCTGGCCCATTTCCGGAAACGAATGCTGGAAACAAATACATTCTGGTGGTAATGGATTACTTCAGCAAATGGCCTGAGGCATACGCTATTCCGAACCAAGAAGCCAAGACCGTGGCCGACCAGATTGTGTCTAACTGGGTAAGCAGGTTTGGTGTGCCTATGGAACTTCATTCCGACCAAGGAAGGAACTTCGAGTCGAACATATTCCAAGAGGTCTGCGCGTTCCTTGGCATTAAGAAAACGAGAACCACACCACTTCACCCGCAATCTGATGGAATGGTCGAGAGATTCAACCGGACCTTAAAAGAACACCTCACTAAAGTCGTAGGCGACTACCAAAGAAACAGGGATAGGCACATACCACTATTTTTGATGGCCTACCGAAGTGCACTACATAGCTCAACAGGACAAACGCCATCTGAAATCCTGTTTGGAAGAAGCATACGGCTGCCTAGTGAGATAAGGTTTGGACATCCACCACAAGAGTCTAAGGAAACAAGGGATTACGTGAGTGACCTACAAGAGAGGCTAATCGACATCCACGAAAGGACCAGGACTAGAATGAGCGCTTACAGCGATCGAATGAAGACAAGGTACGACACAAGAGCAAACACGACAGGATTCCAAGTAGGAGATCGTGTATGGCTGTATAATCCACATCGTCAAAAGGGATTGTCGCCGAAGCTTCAACAAAACTGGGAAGGCCCTTATATTGTCGTCACGAAAATCAATGATGTCGTTTACCGAATTCAGAGAGGGTCAAGAGGAAAGTTAAAAGTTGTGCATAGCGATCGACTGCACCGATACAGTGGCGAATCTGGAGATAGAATTGTTCGGGACGAACAATCTTAAGAAGGGGGCAATGTTGCGAACAGAGCTTTATACTACTACAGCGCCATCTGTTGGAAAACTGCATATCTAATTTATGGAAGAAACAAAAAGCTCTTTTCCAATGTCAAATGTATTTCCCCTTATTCCAAACATCTAGAACATTCCAAGACAAGAACTTTCGAGAACAACTAATTTGAGTATATAAGGGAGTGTTCACGGTGAGCGAGAGACAGTTGATTTTGGATTATGAAAGTGTGCAAAAGTATTGCTTATTGGATTGTGTTATTAAACAAGTGTGATTTAAATTTGAATAAAAGTATTTGAGTTGTTTATAAATTGAGATTTACTGTTTTGAATTGGAAAGTGTGAATAAAGAAGAAAGACTAAAAAGAGTAATAAGTTTTATTTAACGAACCCTAGCAAAAATATTACAATATATATAGCTTTTAGTTTTTGAGGCACCCCACTAAATTTGATGCAGTTAATGATAAAAAGACATATTGTAAATGTAAGAATCTAACTTTCAATCTTGAAAAATCAAAAATCATGATATCTAGAAATACAGGAGGTCGTTACTTATGTCTGAAAAAGTGGAAGTTAGATGGTGAAGAAATTGAAGTTGTATCCAGATACAAATATCTAGGTATCCTGTTATCGCCTTCTTTGGTAAAAAATTAGCTAATGCTAAATGAGCTATCTGTGCAAATGGGGATCGTTGTTTCAAAAAAAATTGTGTGTCGCTAAGTGCAAAACAAACTTTGCTTCCCTCGACAGCAGCCTCGATAATGCTCTACGAAGCTCAGATATTGGGTGCGATGAAGTGGAAAAAATTCCTTCGCTACTTCTAGAAAAGGATATTCCGGCTACCAAAACATACCCCCAACTGATACTGAAACTCCTTCCTGCGTTTGTGCACCCTCAAAATGCACACAATTATATTTTCAAATCATTAGAGATGCATGAATCGTAAATACCAAAACAAAACAGTGTTGAAAAGCATAACTAGAACAAATGGAAACATTTGCGAGGAATGGCAGCGTCGGAGCACGGAATGAATCTTACAGATCAGGTGAACGAGCAATCTCATCAAGAGAAAAATTTAACTCAATTTTGGAGAATCTTGGCAGACATTATGTTCGTATGACCAATATGTGTTGTCTGAGCGGTGAACTTGTCCATTTAAACTTTATGCCACATCGACCAGATTTACCAACACTTTGTGACCTCTGACACATGAAAAAGTGAGAAGATGTCTTGCAATTTCTTGGTGTTTGTCCAATTCTCAAAGAATTTCGACTATCAATGTTTGGAAAACATGTCTTCTTAGAGGAAGATGAAGCAATTATGGAATGTCCTATAAACTATTCAGTAGCAGCACTTCGTTATAGAAAGCGAGTTAAAGCAGGAGATTTTTAATACAAGAACTTTGGTTTATAATATGTCAACCTGGGTAGAGAAGGGCCATATGCCAGGCCCATTACGACTTTGACCAAGTTTTAATTGCAACAAAAGTCAATTAAGAGCTATATTTAAGTTAGATTCAGAACTAGCTTGTATTAAGCTTAATAAATGGGATTATAATTTAACTAACTAACTATAACTAAAGCTGAATTGTTCTTAAGACGATAGTCCTCTATTTCTGACATAAATATATTTAAAGATCTTGTAAGTAAATACTAATTTCATCAGAAAGTCTAGTTTAAGTGTCGAAAAAATAGAAACCATTTAAATTATGAATTGTCTTATATATATATGGCACGAGTAAAATGATTTACAATGTCTTCCTCCTATTATTTAGATTGAAATTTCATATGGTCCTAAATAAATTATAACCCTTTTTATCGTATTTAAATTAGAAGTCTCAACCACCAAAATAGCCTTCAAGACATGGTCCATTTTATACTTGATTGATTTCAAACAAATGCGACTTGGATTTGAAACAAAAAAAGTCACACGGTAACTCTGGTTGAATCCATCTGCAATGAGACTCAGTGGATATTATAGAATTGCCTGAATCGTTTCATATACACAATATGTGTAAAAATCCGCATAAATATTTTATTATGAAATAGTGTGATATAATCCATCCGTGTGGTATTTTCAATTTGATTATTCAAAAAATAAAATGTACAATATTTATGAGTATATCTTAAGGTAAGTACGCTAGACTAGACGCTAAATAACGTTCCTATATTATATTCAGACGTACGCTGCTGTGCGCCCGATTGAGCACTTCATCTTATGGAAATTGCTTTTAATTAAGATTGATTTAATTATGGTGCTGGCAGTGCTTTGATATGATTTTGGATAATTTTTATTAGGTACCTGGTTTCAATTGAGTGAGTTATGCATAAAAATGCTAGATTTTCTTTACTCCAAATGGAATGATTCGAATGAACTACTTTTGAGCAAAATCGCTATTAGTTAAGGTGTCTTGTTTAGTAGGTGCATATTTGTTTTTAAAGCGAGGAAGTTAGAAATTTATGAATTTAAACATAATATCCGTAAATACATTTTCCACTCTCACTTGGTGTTAAAAACTTATTTTTGCTGATTCATTTTATGAGCAGAATTTAAATGCCTACATCAAGTAAAGGATACAAATTTTTAGAATTTCAAAAGCAGCAAAGGAATTGGTCGTGTTAACTGGTTATTAAGGCGTAGCCAGCAGTTTAAGCATCTTACTCGAAATTTTAATCGATGATATAGACAAGTTTAAACAAATTATCTAACATGTATTTTATATTAAACATATATTATTTTACAAATCCCAGCGACCCGCCCCGGCTTTGCACGGGAAGCACTAATTATCTAAGGACAGATGACTTCTGGGGGATCATTTTTGACAAAGGCTTCGCAGAAAGGTACAGACCCCTTGCTATGAAAAATATGGAAAATTATATTTGTATGTACATATATAAATGAATTTATTTTAAGGCCAGCTAATAACAATGTTTATGGTTTTTTTAATTGCAGTAAAAAGGTATGAATTTTTCTATGTGTCAACTCCGTATCAAGGCCCATATAATTGGCCAAGTGAAAAACAGATTTTTCCAAATTTATTTCAGCAATAGATAAACATTAGGTTTGTTTGTTGAGCCCTGAAGTCACCCTGGGTTCGCCCTAAATCATGTTTTGAAAAACCTGAAGTCACCCTGGTGAGTAAATTCTGTGTTTTTTTCAGGCTTGGGGTCGCCATGAAGTAGATCTATGTATTTTGCTGGGGCAGGTTCAGGTAACGACCAAACTGTCAAAAGTCATATGAGATTTCATATCTATTTCTTTTGTTGCCGTTTGGCGCATCGCATGTTGCATGTTATTGCTTGTGTTTGGAATTAAGTGTTTGTTGTTCTCATCAGATGAAATATTTAGAAACAACGCAAAATTGTTTTTGTTCATTTTTAAACTGTAGTATTTTTACTAGGTTCTTTAAATAAAACTTATTACTCTTTTTAGTATCTCTTCTTTATTTACACTTTCCAATTCAAAACAGTAAATCTCAATTTATAATCAACTCAAATAACTTTATTCAAATTTAAATCACACTTGTTTAGTAACACAATCCAATAAGCAATACTTTTGCACACTTTCATAATCCAAAATCAACTGTGTCTCGCTCACCGTGAACACTCCCTTATATACTCAAATTAGTTGTTCTCGAAAGTTCTTGTCTTGGAATGTTCTAGATGGTTGGAATAAGGGGAAATACATTTGACATTGGAAAAGAGCTTTTTGTTTCTTCCATAAATTAGATATGCAATTTTCCAACAGATAGCGCTGTAGTAGTATAGAGCTCTGTTCACAACAATACTATGTAATAGCTAAGGCAACTGGAGACGCTTGGGTTCGAATGGTCAATGCTTGAAAATAATCGGTATGCGTTAAATCAGTATGTTTTCGCCTGCAAATTTGCCAGCGATAATTGTGACTTCTATTAAAATGGATGACAATTTTTTAGTGATCAATCTTGTGGGCTTAACACAACTCTGGTGCGTTTAAGTTGGGAATAAGATTCCCCGGTGATCCAACCTTAATCTTAATGCCTTCGCACAGCCAATCCGGATTTTTGTAGTTGCTTGAGAATACCTTGACAGCGGGTTAAATATTCAGTTGCATTTGACAGAATTTCGGCGGGAACGAAATCTCATTCGTGGGCTATCAATTGGAATTCTTTTATTTCCGATGTGTTGAGAATGTTTGGGCAGACAAAGCTCGCGGATGTGTGTCGATACCGTGATTTACTCGACCCGATGTTCAGCTTATCTGCGAACAATGAGCGGCAAATAATTTGGAAAGCTTGGGAGAAATCACCAGTAAGAAGAATAAGAGCACCTCCCCATAGTTTGGTTGTTCCATCGAAAATCAAGAGTTCGTACAAGCGACTTCCAATGAGTTACTGTGCATTCGCCTAAAATGATAGTCCTGTACATTTTAACGATTGTGGCCATGTCTGAGTTTTTACTGATGTTCTAAGTTGGTGTTGCTGTATGGTTCAAATTCAATAGAAACTGGAGTACTGAGTGTGCAGTGCGTCCGCTGTCCAATGTACCACTGCGAGTGCCATTCATTTCTGCATTCGAACCGGAGCCAGTATCAAAATTGATGAGAAATGCCTGTTCCCCTGGTTGCATTGGTTTGTTACACCATGCATGCCTTTGCCTAATGAATTTTGCTGTCATGTTGTTGGAGTTTACTCATATATGATGTTGCTGGTTCACATCAAAGATCTGTTTTCGCATCTGGCTTATGTCTTGAAAATTCTTTTTGTCCGCTCTTTAGCATTATGCATAAAATATGATTTCGGTCACGTGGGCATCTCTGGCATCGGCCGGCGCACGGTTTTCTTCCAAGTCCCCTCATAAGTAAAAATCGGGTGGCAAAAAATCAGGAGATCGTGGTTGCCAGTCGATATCACCACCTTTTGACATTAACTGAGCGGAGAAAAATATCTCATGAGATTCGCACCACTGCACGAGCTGTGTGTGATGTTGTGGCTGCGTCTTGTCGAAACTAAATATTCTGTAGGCTTAATTGTTTCAATTCGTGCACAGTAAGTGTTACCGCATTACCTATGGCATCTTTCAAAAAAAAAATATGGCCAAATGACACCGCCAGCCCAAATGGCGCAGCATACATTAGTCTACGAGGGTGTAGTGGTTTTTGGTGTATCAATCCGGGGTTTTAGTGTTCCAATAGCGGCTATTTTGTTTATTTGAAAAGCTATCCAAGTCAAAAAGTTCTTCGTCTTGAGCCAAAACAATAGCGGTCGTCTCTAGCAAGCTGTAAAACTCGAGCACTTCAATCTAGCTGACATTGGGCCTCATTTCCCTGCAACTCTTTTATCAATATTGAATTGTATACAGGTAGACATATGTATGTACATGCAGCCTTTTTTAAGAATCTTCAGCAAACATGACTGCCAAATCATCATCATCATCGGCTCGACAACCGGGTTCCGGTCCTGGCCTCTTTTAACAAGTCTCTCCACCTATCCCGGTCTCAAGCTGACGCCATCCAGTTGCGCACCCCAAGGCTTCGGGCGTCCTGGTCTACGCCATCTATCCAGCGCAAGCATGGTCTATCACGCTGTCTTTTACCATAGAATGTACCACAAAGAACTTTCCGAGCAGGTTCCTCTTCGCTCATGCGAACTAGGTGCCCTGCCCACCGGAGTCTACCGAGCTTAATTTTTGTCACGAAATCTGCTTCAAGGTAGATTGCGTATACAGTTCATGATCGTCCTTCCTCACATATGGGGCCAACAATCCTCCTTAAGACTTTTCTCTCGAGCGCAGCTAAGAGGTCGGAGTGCCTTTTGCTAAGCACCCAAGTCTCGGATCCATATGTGAGTACTGGCAGGACCATGGTCCTGTACAGCAGCAGTTTTGAAGTTATGGTGAGATTTCTGGATTTGAAAAGCTTTGACAGACTATAGTAGGCTCTGTTGGATTTGAGAAGCCGCCCGCGTATTTCTTCTTCTATATTGTTATCGGCTGCTACTATTGACCCAAGGTATTTAAAGGTTTCCACCACTTCAAATTCGTGCTCCGCTACCTTGATTGTTTGACCAACAGTTCCTCTCGCATTCGACGCCACTATGTACTTTGTTTTACCTTCACTAATGTGCAGCCCCAGATTTTGTGCCGTCTGCTTGATCTGGATGAAGGAATCGTGTACACGACTGCCAAATGCCAATTGATAAATTTGATTCAAATAAAAATGGCAAGCAAATAAAATCCACCAGGAACATAAAACGCACACTGTATTAAAATTGAAAAGTTTAAGAAAATTTTGTTGTACAATTTTGGAATGGAATTTTATTTGTATAATTTTGAAATGGTGGAACCAATAACGAAATATATGGCAATAAGCCAGAGTGGAATCGGCTAAGGTGATAGTTGATTGTGATTGTCATTTTGACTATAGCTGTCTCCATCATAGAAATAAAGAAATATAGAGAGAGCGATTGTCAAAATGACAATCACAATCACCTATCACCTTAGCCGATTCCCCCCCAGTTTTGTAGTAGTTGACATAAAAATTCGAATTTTCTATTAAAGGGTTATAATATTAAAAAAAAACTATATTTTCGACATTCGGATTTGAATAACTTTTTTCCATGACTAAAATTAATGTAGACTTTATACAAAACCTTTTGACCAACTGCACACTTATAATCCTCTTAATTTTTGGGCTCCGTACGTGTTAATCAATTTTGAAAAATTAGGATTTTTTAATTAATGCAAGCTCATTGAAAAAAAAAATTGGAAAACTTTGACAGCTCTGATCCGTCACATTTATTTCTTGTAGGTATTTCAAACCAATAGTGCTAAGTCTTCTACTTGGCTGATTTATTTCAGTAGTATATAGAATTTGTATTATAAAAACCTTCACATGGTTTTTCAAAACTTTTACATATTTGTAAAACTTAAACAGTAATTTTTGTATTTTCATTAAATTTTTATTTTATCTTAATACAATTGCGCTTTTAAAATATTATTTCACTTTATGAAACGAGTTGACATTTCAATATTTTTTATCATCATCAATATGTTAGAAATTGTAGTTTCGAAACGACATTTATTTTTTTAATATATCCTTCTGTTACGATGGCCCTTATTTGGTCTCTTTGTACTACGTTTGTGAAGTTTGCTTAGCCTAAAAAAGTGGGGAAAAATCAAATATGTAAATTTTTGTACTAAAAGTTATTTTTGAACACAAACAAAAGAACACACAAAAGTGGCTAACAATGGGAATTTTCCAAAGATGCTTTTAGATAAAAAAGCTAATCATAAGAAGAATGTGAAAACATGATCATGTGGTGGACTTTGCTTTGCGGCATGCGGGGAAATCCTTGGGGAATAATCATGAAACGGAGCCAATTTCTGTAGTTATTTGAAAAAATATAATGTAAATCTGGATATGTAAGGAAATTGGCAAAACACGGACTCAATCGATGGAAATGAGTTCTAACACAACCACGAGGTGGAAAGTTATAGGACACTCTGCGAGTCATTGTGAACTCAAAGCAATTTTTACCTTGCATGACAGTCATGAATTCTAAAAATAAATAAATACAAATTTAAATTTTAGTTGTTAACTTTTCTTTTCGTGGAAATTTACCATCAAAATCCACAGTGCCTGAACCATCAGCATCAATTTCTTCAATAATCATGTCCAATTCATCTTTTGATAGCTTGTCATCCAATTCATGCAGAATGTCACGAAGTACTTTAACAGTGAGGTAACCTTTGCCCTCTTTGTCGTAGACTCTGAAGGCTTCTTTAAGTTCTCTGGCCACTGCTTCTGCATCTTCTTCAACTTCTACGAATCGAGCCGCCAGTGCACAGAATTGGCTGAAGTTTAATTTTCCTACCTTGGCTTTGTCTTGTTCCATGATGAGATTCTTAATGGCTTTGTCTTCGAGCTTTTGTCCCAACATTTCCAGGATGGTTTGGACATTTGATGTTTCAATGAAACCTTCGTTTTCCTGATCAAATGCTTTGAAGGCGTTTCTAAGAACTGTTAGGTATTGAAAACAAACACAAGGTTAGGTATGGGTTTTTGATATTTAATGTTTTATATTACTTCGCAGTTGTTCTTTGTCGTATTCTTGTTCACCCTATCATAAAAAGAAACAAAGTATGGGTTTGAGGTTAAAAGAAATAATTTTGTTTAAATTAAAGCATACAATACTCTGGATAACAGCTTTAGTGCAAAAAATATTTATTTCTTATTAAATTGTGAACATTATTTAAATAAAACAACAATGGCGCAAAACTTTAAACAGCCTATTATTGAGGTATTAGTATGATACTACTTAACAATTTGTTTTTACTACCTTATTCTTAATTTTAAAGATTTTCTAGCTAGTATCGTACTAAAAGAATTTTCTTAATAAATTGCTTCTTAACACACCTAAATGGCTAAATCAATGACATTTCGTGTAAGAAAGTAGGTACACGAACATTTTTTGATGTTTGCAAATGTTAGAGTCATATGAAGCTACTCGTAGCACGATACTAAAAAAATAAAGTAGGTATTCGATGATTTTAACTTTAATAAAAAGGTAGAGAAAGTATAATCCTATATTCGATTAAAATTAGCAAATTCGTTGTTTTAGCCTAGTATTATACTAAAACAGCTTTAGCATCGTACTAATTCAATTAAAATTTTGCGCCAATATTTTTGACTTGCACCAATCCTTCAGTCGAGAAATGTTTAGGAGGATCTCTGAGGGATGGTTGAATAAATAGCACGAGAAAAAGGAAGGGGGCCTAGCTAGCTGAAGAAATTAGTTGGTTGAGTACCAGCAGATCTACACTTAAAGAGGATGAATATTTTTCTTGCCGCTCCCTAAAAGAACATACTTATGTGTGTATGTACATATTTTGACTTTATTTAAAGTACGCTTAATCAACAATCTAACTTTAAATACCAATTTGTAAAAAAAAGCTTGTACACTTTTGACTCCTTAGTATTCTAATAGTCTTAATTATTCAAAGATGTTTTCTGTTAATCAGTCAATGGTTATTTTTGACGGAATATGTGTTTTGAAGCAAAAAAACAACAAAGATGAAATTCGACTACCTCGAAAAAAGACGAATTTTAAACATATATTTGTGTGTACTGTTATTGCGCCGAGCGTGAAAAGTCAATAAACATAACTTATTTAATGCTTGCGATGCTAGTATTGCATTTGGAATAAGATTGTACTCGAGATTTACATCAACTTTGACTTTACGATGATAGAGAATATGAAAAAAGTGGGTCCTGTCTGTAGTGAAAATACAATATCTTGAAAACGAGTTAACGATTAGGTTTTGAAATTATTTCCCAAAATGTATGTGAATACTTAAAATTAACATTCCAAATTTTGTTTTGAAAAATTATAGGAAAATTTCTTATAACAAAATAAATTTAATAATAAAACGATTTTTTAAACTTTGTTCCCAAAAATTCATACTTTTCTAGAAATCGACAACAATTTTCTGCATTTGAAAATGTTTCTCTAATTTAATCCATGATCTTATATGAAAAAACAATCCTTAAGTTCCAAGTACTTTTGCATAAGAGCAAGTACGTGCGATTCAGTCGTGCGTTTTATTTGAATTTCAAAACTGTTTTGATCTAAATAACTTCGTTTAACTTCCCAAAAAAATAATATTTATTTTTTTGGTTTTGTTTTATTTGCACATGGATTCTATTAAAAATACAGACTGAAAAATGATGAAATTTGTTTCTTTTTTACTGTTAAATAAACTCAAAAACAGTTTTTACTTTCAAAATCTAAAAGAATAGAAACAGGATTTTATGCATATTAATTTTAGAAAATAAATTCAATATAAAGTAAATAACATTTTTGACATCGGATAACATGTTATGTACTTTTGAATAACTATTCACAATTCTTATACCAAAATGTGTTATATTAAATAGTACAGTGGACGCTCGTTAACTTGAACATACGATAACTTGAACATTCCAATAACTTGAACAAATATTTTTTCCCTTTACGCATTCTACACCTTGAACGGACTATTCTTAAGACACCTTGAATTTTTCCATTAAGTACTCTATAAGTTGAACAAAAGTAAAATTTATAGGAACTCTGTAACTTGAACAAAGTTTAATATTGAATTTCTTAAATTTTTGAATTTATGCAAGGTACCTGGGATGTTGGTACAGAATGCAAACGGGTTTTGTAAAGGGGAATCCCAGGAAATTTCTTTAGCATTTCCGTATAAGGTTTTATTCTTCATAATCGGTGAATTTCTGAATTTCATTTGAACACGTGCGTATTTAGGAATCGAAAAACGTTTCAATTAAAAGTATTTATTAATAATATCATTATTTATGTTTTAAAATCATAAAAATGAATCATTATTAAATAAAAACAACAATTTTTTAACTTGATCCAGTAACTTGCACAATCCTATAGCTTGAATACACCTGGTTTCGTCCGTGTTCAAGTTAACGAGCGTCCACTGTATTGCATATATTAATTTGCATTATTTAATTCAAGCCAATCACAAGACAAAAGATTTATATCTCAATGTTAAATTACATATTATCCAATAAATAAATAAATACTAAGAACAAATTTGTTATATCAGTTCTAAATATTTGCTAATATTCACCCACCCATTTTCTGGATATTGAATTTCCACAAAGAAAATTAGGTTTTCAAGAATCCGAAGAACATTTTTATAATTAAAAAGAAGAAATAAATTAGGTAGATGCCAACAGCTTATAAATATCACGAAAGAACCTAATGACTTACAAATCTCAACCATTCCAGTGTGCGAGTAGAAGGAATAGAGGGAAGCTACAATTATCTTGCCCAGTCCAAGCGGCTAATATGACAAACAGTTTTCATGAAAAGCGATACTCTTGGAGAATTTGTCGCCTTCTTGCAAGAAGCAGTACTCCTGATAATTTTTTAAAAATGTTGTAGGTATTCTAACAGTCGTCTCCTTCACCAATATAAAATCAGCAAATGAAATTATTCTAAAACTAAACTTATCTATATAGTTTATTCTAGAATTATCTAGCTCTAAGCACTTGTAGGTAGACCTATCTTGCTATTATAATTTATTTATGTATTACTAAAGTTATGATAATAATAAAATACTTTTATAAACAAAACCAATGAGAAAAGAAAACCATTTCTTAGCACATTTGATTTGAATTTGATTCAAAATTTAGCCAAGTTATAGCTTTGAATGACAGGAGCAATTGTATATTATTTTTAACTTAAGAGGTGTTCTCGAGATAAAGAAGCCTTTTTCGATCGGTTGGCAAGTAGCGATATTATTAGAACTAAGAAAATTTGAGTTCCCCCTCTAGGAAATTACATAGAATTCTTAAGTACTGAGTTTGAATACAAAAAACCGACCAACTGATGTTTTAGGTCAAAATACTGATAGATTTTTGTACGCACTCTTAAGTAAAAATTAAGTCAGCATAACATTTATAGACGTTAGGGTAGGAAAGCGTTTTTTGAACTTTATAGGTTTTGATTTTAAAGGATAAATTCAATTGAACTTCCGATATGAAATACCGTTGAATGGCGAAAATTACAGTCATAGTGATTATAGTTAATAACTACTAACTCTTGATTGCGTCCACGGATTTATTGGGTTCGTCCTGAATGTGCTGACTATTAAACTGTCTATAATATTAAACATTACTGTACGAGTTGTACAAACTTCACAATTTATATGAAGGCCTTTCTAAAATGCAAACTTTTTATACTGAAATAAATCAGCCAAGCAGAAGACAAAGCTATATTTTTTTAACTGGACTTGTTGAATTATTAACTCAAATTAAATTTTCTTCGTTTTTAGTCTACAAAATCACCGGGACCAAACGATAAATTTTTGTGTAGCAATCGTAACTACAAAATACTCGAGAAATATCGTTATTTTATGCAAAACATGAAATAAAAATGATTTGAACAGATACTTAATGTTTCGCATTTGAAATTTAAAAAATTGTAAGACTGTATTTTGCTATGCACACCCGTGGCGGGCGTCAAACAAAATTCAAAACTGTCAAATGGCGATCCTGTGATCGAAATACATATTGTAGATTATCAAATCGCGGAATATTAAATAAATATTGATTTTTAAAAATGTTAAATAATTTTGATAAAATTGTAAGATTATATTTGTCTTTAGGTGGCTTAGAGTAAGTACTATTTGTTTAATGGTATATCAATATCTCGTGAAACAGTTATTTCTATTCTTGGTGTCACATTTGATCAAAAACTCCAATTCATTCAAAATACAAACTTCATTTCAAATAAAGCTATGCAATTCTTGGTTGGATAAAAAGAGAGTCGAAACAATTTTCCGAACCTTTCGTGACAAATCAGCTTTTTATAACTTTTGTTCGACCCATTCTAGAATACGCTTGTCAGGTTTGGTCACCTCATTACGAATGTCATAAAAATAGCCTAGAACAGGTGCAAAAAAGATTCATCAGGTTTGCCCTCAGGGGACTAGGTTGGGATAATCCTTATGATCTCCCACTTTATAACAACAGACTTAGAATTATTGATATACCCAGTCTCGAGAACAGACGTTCTTATTTGTGTTTTATTTTCATTGTAAAATTAATCAACAGTAACATAGACTGTTTGGTGTTTGCACCTTCTGTCTCGTATTAACTTTAGTATTTCTCAAACAAATTTGAAAAACATACCGGAGAGTACATATTTCAAACTATAGTACCAATTATGAAAAATTTTTCTCCATTAAATAAAATGTTTAAGCTCTTTTATGTTTACAATCTTGAATATAACAATTTGTTTGATAAAACAATAATTAATTCATATCAATTTAAATAAACATTTTTTCCACGAAATTGTTTAAAATCTTAGTATACATCTTTGTAAGAAATTTTGTAAAACTAGCAGTTTAGTTATGTAAATAAATAAATGAATGTATTTATTAATGGTTTTTTTTTTTTGGAAGTCAAGATCGCCGCATACTAATATACTGGAAATAAATTTTTATTGTACACTTGATCACCAATATTTTGTTCTCAATGATTTATTCCACTACATTTTTTTTATAAAATGATGGATTGTATTATTGATTATTTTGCTCCAAAAAATGAGCTCTCTCCTTTTTCGGACGAAATTTCAAAATGATATATTTATGTATGCATGTATGTATGTATTAACTTCTTGCGTTACAGAATTTATTAATCAATACAAAAAAAAAATAAAAAATTGAAAACAAATTTTCTAACACAATCCAATTCATCGAAGCACCGAATTTCGATTATCAAGATCTCCAAATAGCTAGTTTCAATTTACTTATATATTTTTGTTGGTTTATTTGAAAAGTTAATTATTGAAGTTTTGATTGCGCGAATGTTTGTTACTTTTCAAAATGTCTGCCCAGTGAGAAAGCTAAGTTCCTGTAAATCTAAATGGTGTTCCAAATTTGGTACTTTGTAAGACTTGTGTATATCGAATTTGCTAATAGTACAAAACTGATGATATAATTAAATATATGTATAAATGAGAATTGACAAATTTTGAAATATTATTTCAAAATACAAATTTCACAACACACATTCTAGTCTTATCGCTTTTCATCTCCATCTTGTGTTTTTTATCGGAGAAGTTTTTTGAAATTAAAAAGAGTCCAAAGATTAAGAACGCTCCGAAACACGTCTTGTAATTCTTTAGTTAAAGTTCAATGCCCAATTTTGTCCGTTTGATTTAGTTAAACCTTAAAAATGAACGAAATTGAAAATTCATCGTGATATATTAAATATCAAATTTTAAAACCGTGAACAGTATTGCCGATGAAATAATTACAGTGAAAATCATCACAAAAAGAATAAAATATTATACGAATTGCGCGATGCAGAAGAAATGATTTATTTGTTGCTAAAAAGATCAAATTGCGATGATTCACAAGAGGATGAGTAAGTGAGTGTGTGCAGTGGGCGATATTATGTTTGGTATTGGCGACTAATTTGTATACATGCGAAATTTAGTAATCCTTTTATTTTAGGGAATTCTTTTCGCTTAATAAATTCTTATTAAAATTATTTTGTTTGTTTTGATTTAATAATAACAAAAAGGACACGGTAAAGAACTAAGGAATATTGATAATTTTTCCACATTCAATGTTGTGTAAAAACAATCGTTTGATTCATGAGGCAGATTTAAATTGTCACTTTCAGTTCCTCAAAAAAATATTTTCATTAAAAGAAAGAAAAGATAACAAATCCTTGAATTAAAAATAAAATAATCAAGAAGAATTTTCGCGACAGGATGCAATTCACTTCATGTGTCGATCAAACCCGAATACCCAAACTTGGCAATTATTCAATAAATTAATACGATTTTAATATGTTAATAAATTAGTGTCATTTCACGTCGTCTTCATAATGTTAATTATGTGTTACACTTTCGCAGTGCAATTTATAAATTGCAAAACATCCTATATAATAAAAATATCAATTCAATGCAATTTTGCAACTTCGACAGCCACCAATCGTAGAAGCAGCGAAAATTTCTTGCGTAACTCTGGCTAATTTCGGTGGTGATATTAGTTTTGTAATTGGATGTAATTGTTGTAATAATACAATTTTATAGTTGTATAGCATGAACCGAACATATTTTAGTACTATTGGGGTAGATTTTTAATTAATTGTTATCCAGAAATATTGTTTTTTTTTTTGTATTAAATTTATTTTATATTTTTGTTTATATTATTAATATACCATTTTTTTGGTAGACTCTGTGTTTCAATCCGGCACGAGGAGACACTGGATAAAGTTTGTTGTTTATATAACTTCCTTAAACAGATCTCTATTGAATTTATTAGAGGAGACTGATCACCGACCCGAACGTGTTAACCGCACCGAATTTCTGTAATCACTCAAGACTTGATCTAAATCGACGATAAAAAAATACCTCTCGATCGATATGTCTAAATTTAAATCAACAATACAAAATAAAAAATAAAAAGCAAACAATAAAACTATTAATTTGTTATTTATATTCAATTAAGTCGTTTTTTTTGTAATAAAAAAAAGAACTTTTTTTAAATAAACTTTTTCGTTTTGTGTCTCCCACTTCTATGTCAGTTGGTGTTTTATCAGAGAAGAATATAGAATTGAATCGATCCTCTTCGGTTTTGGTTGTTCGTTTTGTTAATGCAGTCCACAATGGCCAAAAACCACTGTAGAGAGTAACGCTCGGTTTCTATGCTTCGTCGTTGAACCGAATCGATACCGAAATTAAATTTGGAATTTTTTCACCACACACTCTCACAGTATGAAAGTTAAAAAAAAATACAAAATTAAGTAAAAAAGAATTGAATAAAACGTTTTCTATCACCAAAAGTTCGTCGTTCGTGTACTCGCAGCAGTTTATATTGCAGAATCGATCTAGCATCAAAGGCATCCCTTATGCGAGTAGACACCCCCTCCCATTGAAGATGCTTTGTATGAAATTCACAATGTTTAGTCACCCGTAGTTCACAGCAACAACAAATGTTGATGCAACAAATTGTGGGAAGATTTTTCGAAAAGAATGAATCAATTCCAAGTTTAAAACAAAATACCGTGAAAACGATCGATTGTGATTGTTTGCGACAAAACTGCGAAATGGTGACCACTCAATAAAAGATGCACGACTTGCTGCAGCAGCAATGGCAGATCGTTTGACCATTTCGAACCATGGTCCCTCAATGTGTCAATAGGGACAAAAGTAGTCACTAAGCGATTACTAGTCCGATAGACGCGGCGAAGACGATGACGGACGGTTGGTTAATTTAGGAATTTGAATTATTCCGCCCAAAGGATCGGATTGAGTACTTCGCGACGATCATTTATTTTTGGATTTAAAAAAAAAATTAATGCAACGAATCGCAATGTATGGATTTGTTGTTTTTAGATTTGTCACTTGTCTGCATGGCAGATGTGCGTGTACCTTGGCTAGTTATTGTATAGGTAGGTAGTACCTTACATTGCGCCCTAATTAATTTGGTTTTGGCAGTGGCGTCCGCGCACCGTTTTTATTTTATTTAAGAGTGTTCTAAATGATGTTGCTATACCGTAATTTCCAAGTGAACATGAACATATTTATTAATTTTTGTATAATATAGGGCGCAGTTAATGTCCACGGTCGATGTTTTTTCAACAAATTATAAATGAAATACAATTTTATAATTTATATTTTATTGATCGAGTATATGGTATTTAACAATATGTGTGACTTTTTAAAGCACATTTTGCATAACAATTTAGCAGACTTTTGTTGTAAATTCAGCAATTTTATTTCAAATGTTGTCCTTAAGCGTTCAGGTTGTGGTTGGTTTGTTAATGTAATTATACTTCTTCCTTCAAGTATCCCCATTGGAGGAAGTCGAGTGGCGTCAAGTCAAGGGATCGTGGGGGCAAATTTTCAAATTTATAAGTTATACGATGGATGGTTGACTAGCACCAAAAAATTCATGTCATTTTCTAAGTGTATTAATTTCAACACTTAAGTGCTGCGTTAGATGCTCCATAATAAATTTGTCTCACCGATTTGTGACTTAAATGCACCCTGTATTTTTTGTTTAAATTTGTAAGGTGTTATAGTACCATTACAATTTGTTAGACTGAAACTCAAGAGCATAGAAGCTCGTGTATTACGGTGGCCGGTGCTTACGCAACTCATGTAAACGACTGTCGCCCAGGGATGGAAAATGTAGATAATTTTTCAATTGTACTGTAATCTGGAATAAAATTGTACTGAAATGATGTCAATTGTACCGAAAACGAATTTAGTATAAAAAAAATCAATAATTTAACTATTTAAAAGTTTTCCAAAGTATTTTACTAAAAAAAATCAAAGCAGAAATGACCAGTTCGTCTTTTTATAAAAAATAAAAATAAATATAAGAAAAAAAATGCTATCTTCATTTTAAAAGTATGTATATACATAACTATTGTAAGATTCACAAATTAAATATCTTAAAAATGTTGACAAAAAACAGCAATCACAAATCACATCTACAGTTTAGTAGGCTTGTTTTTTTGCAAGTCCATCAGGAATTGTGGAAGAAACGACTAAGCGTTTTACATGTAAATACAACAACTACTTAAGTCTATACGGACTTAGCTAGGTCCAGATAATTTTCGAGACTTAACCTTAGTCGTGATAAAAACTGTGATGCAAAATAATAGCTGTGTTTTTTTGAAAGTCCATATACTATTGTAGACAAAAAACGTAATCGGGACTTAGGAACCTTTTCTGCAAAAAGTTGGAAGCACTGTGCATGCTATGGCATTTGTCAGCTGTATTGAGACTACCATCAACCAGCATCCAACAACGTCACTTTTGACTTCTCTGAACAAATTATCCATAACATATAGATAATATCATTTTGGCATCACCGTTTTTATCACGACTATTTTTTTGGATAAGCTGAAGTTTGCGATCTAATAAAACACCAAAGATAGGTACGTCCACCTTACGTTATAACGTTATAAGTTTGAATAAATAGTTAAAAGAAATAAAATAAGCTTTATTTTAAAATTAATAATTTTACTCTTATCGATGTTTAGAAACAAACATTAGAAGAAACGACTTAAGGTCACATTGCAACTCCTTAAGATCGCGAGATTTTGAGACAATTTTAACGCTTGTAACGTTGTAACATTGTCCACATAGATGAAACAGTCTGAATACTTCATTAATAAATTTTATAAAAATTACAGGATATAAGTGGCTACCTTGCTCTATTCCAGAATCAACATTAAAATTTGTATCGAAATCGTTCAAAAGTATCGACTACATAGATTTCTAAAAGAGTAAGTGCAATTCCTTTGCTTTCAACATTTTGTCATTGTTTAAATAATATTTAAAGTGCTTAATCTCTTACAGGGTTGCTGCTATCTTAAATTAAACACTCATTTCATTATTCGCGCATAAATAATATGGCTGAAAACAATTGGGCTATGCAATTTTGAAAACACCATGTCGGAAAATTATAATTGCTTAATAGTACTCTTAAATGAAAAAAATATCTTCATTTCTATTTGATTGAATTTATTCTTCTTATCAAAATTGTTTCCATAAAATCAAAAATACGTCATTCGTTAAGATAATGAATAAATTTAATGCACATGATGAACTATTAAATTTCTTTTACGGTTCCCGAACTCAAAATAAATGTGTTTTCGAATGAAAACGAATAAGTATTTGCCTTAAAAACTTGAATAATATGTTTTCTTGAAATTTCCGACCATAGAGTAAGAATAAAATAATTTAGCTTATGATACATTATTTAAAATTAGACTGTGGAAATATTTTTCTGAGTACAAAATCCAAAGTATATTTAGTGAAAGGTTATTGGTAAACTTGATTCCGAAGTCAGTATTGCTCATTCGGGTCATGTACTTAATTTAAATCATATTTAAAAATCATTGAATATACCTAATTAAGTTGCAGACTTTTATCAAATTTAAAAGTCGTATTAAAAAAAAAAAATTTCCTTCTAACAAGGAAAACAAGTAGACTGGTTAGATCTTCATCCAGGAAATTATGGTCCAGAAGTTTGTACACTTATACATATGTACAATGAACATAACTCTTAATGGGATTTTGAGGTCGTATCCTTAAGCCATTGTACTTAACTAAAAAGAATGGGATGAATAATTTTAATATAAATGGAACGCCTGGAGAATATCAGAAATCATTTTTTAAGCCAGAGTTAAAAGTCTTGAGTTTAATCAAGTAAACCACAAAATCTTGAAGCAAAAGATATTAAATTTAGGCCTTTATTCTAATCTTTTGAAGTGGCTTTAAACTTATTTATGCGATCGTATTGTATACGTTCATACAAATAGTTTTAAGTCTCAGCAAATTGATGTTAACTTTGGTGTTCCTCAAGGAAACCACCTTGGACCCTTTTTATTTTTAATTTTAATAAATGATATTCCACTTCATATCCGGCTTTCAAAAAATTGTTGTTTGCTGATGTTATTCCGACGCATAAAATCTATTTCTGAATGTATTCTCCTCCAAAAAGAGCTTAATAGACATGGAAAGTGGTGTAAAAAAAATCTCTTGTTTTTGAACATCTCGAAATTCCAAATTATGTCATTTTTTGTAACAGTTATTCGTATAAATTGATGATATACCTCTTTGTAAGATAGAAGAAAAAAAAGAATGTGTGTACTGACGTACGCGCTCTAGAAGTAAAACTTCTTTTCTCTCAAACAAAGCCTCTGTAAAAACCAACGTCAGAATTAATTGTGATTAAGATTATAACTACATAAACTACAGAACGTTGACATACCTTATCTCCTAACAACCACTTTACTCAAATGTACTCATTACTTACAACTAGATGTCGCATGGGTTCCAGGTTTGTGTACAAAATAAAATGCATTTCGAAATTTCGGATTAGCATAGATACAATATCACAACCACATATTTATTCCTATAATTAATATATACAAAATAATTGTAGGAAGCGTGTCGTTATAGCGTGACGCTTTTGACATGTCACTGACAGCTCCATAGAAAATTTTTTACCCCCAACGCCGGAAAAGAAGTTTTACTTCAAAAAAAATATGGGCGTTTAATTTGATCCTAAACTTAATATAAATCTCCATATTGATTACATTGTATATTGTAGCTAAAGCCAGTTCTATGCTATAATTCATTTCTATACTCTGGTCAACAAAAATTGTCAGTACAGGCCTTATGGGAGAAATGCCACTTAAAAAAGAGCAAGCCACTGACTTTCCTTAAAGAATTGTTGTTGTAATTCTTAGCAAGAAGTTGTACACACCAACGCGACCGCTGAATCCCACTGCAGAAGGGTGAAGGGATACTGTCAAGTCAATACGATCGTGCGCTTGTTATATATATCAGAACAGAGTTACCATTATCATTCTTAATTACAAGCAAGGAGCTTTTTCAGTGGATTTTAGTAAGGAGCTTTTGGGATTTGAAGCTTTTGAGAACAAGTTTTATGAAGTTGAGTATGTTGAGTGTTGGCGATTTATAAAATAATGCAAACTAGGGAAACCCTGTGAACGCTTTAAAAGGCGACACACTTATGCAAGCCAATGAAATCACAGTGAGAGGCAAACATCCTATCTTCCCTGTACTGAACATTTTTGTTGAACAGAGTATAGAAATTCTAAGGAGTTCACTGATCCCTACACTCTTTAATCTCTCTTCATTGTTTTTGTTCGTTCTGTTTTAGAATATTGTTCTACGAGTATTATGCGGAGTCCTTTCTACAAAACAAGTTCTCAAAGGATTCAAAACATTCAAAAACGTTTTACAAAAATGGTAGTCAATCGTTTGTATTGGAATATCAGAATGCCCGCGTATACTATTAGATGACAACTTATTGGTTTACTAAAACTTACTGATCGCCGTAAATAATTGTCCATTATAAACTTAGAGACTTATTATGTTATCACATAAATTGTCCCCTTTTGTTATCTTTTATTGAAATTTACACTCTTTCAAGATATTTGCGAACAATAAATTTATTTTGTGAACCGTTTCATAGGACGAGTTATGGGCTCAATGATCCTCTGGCAAGATTTTTAGGAGAAGCTAGTTCTGTTTGTAATCATGTTGATTAATAATCTCAGTTGGTAAATAATCTTTAATAATCATAAGATACTTACTTGTATGTAAATGTGAGATCCGTTTGATGAAATAAGGAAATAAATAAATACATTTTGTTGGACATTTTTCAAGATAGTTGAAACTTCCATAACATAAAATTTTGTCTGATAAAGATAAAAATAATAATCAGTAAATAAGAATAAAGAAAAAGTATGCTTTTCATAAAGGACTATCACTCCCTTGTGTGAAACCAATATTTGTTGAGGATGTTGTCATGTCGTGTGAATGTCACCAATGTATTTTATTTATTTCAATCATCTAATTTGAGTTTGGTTGTATTTGCATTTCTAAACTCAATTATGATGATGAAAAAACAAAACATTGACCTAAACAAGCTTAAATGAATAAGTAGAATTCAATTTCAGGAACTAAATTCTCCTCGACTACGCCACTGTTTCAAAATTTCATCATTCTCAATCAGGGACTCATCCATCAACAAGTACTCCTCGACTTAGCACACTCAAATGCTCACCACTGAGATGGAAATTATTTTCAGATCTTTCAAACGCATTCACTTGACAATACTGAAAAATGAATAATAAATCATAGAACACAGAGTTCCCGAAACAATCCTACCCACGACGATGATGGCCCACTGGCTGTGCTTCAGCGATGCCAAATCTTAATGAAAGCGCTCGCATAAATTCCGACACAATTTGTCCGTTGCAAATTAAATTTTTGATTAGGTCACATTCATAGATCAGAGCCGAAGAAGATCGAGCTGCTCGGGATTATCCTGGTAGACTTTCAAAGACATGCACGAATCGTGCACTTATTCTATATCTAATGCGGTGTAGCCTCCTAGCCATTTGTGGTAAGCCAGAGATGCAAAATGTTCAATCAATGTGCCGTAGCCGTAAAATACTCGGCTGATTAGTGCTGTGAATCTATTTTCAGTAAAATTCCACCAATCGACCAAACAACCGACCTGTTCCTATTTTCAGAATTTTGTAATATCAAAGTGAACACGTCGTCGTCGTCGTTAGTAATTTATTAATGAATATGGCAAGAGAAATTATAGCCAAATGCAAACGAAGGCTAGCTATCTATTTTTTTTTATTTTCGTTTAAGTGGAAATCGAACATAGAACTATGTACAGTACATGGCGTACCATGGGACGGAGAAGGTTTAAGCTTATTCTCAGTTGGCAAGGCTTTCAGCTAAGATCATATAAGACGGATTCAAAATTGAATTTGACTCATACAAGACTGTCATGAGAAACTTCTTTACTACTTTTTCTAGACATAAATCGATTTTTTATATTTAATATTTTTGCATTACTCTTGATTGGCACCACATCATTTAAGTTCCTTCGAGCCGTCCCTGTCCGTCCACAAATATTTATTGCACTACTTTCAAGTTTCAACTATTGAACTAATTTAAAATCGAGCTGTTTCGATACACCCCCATTGGGAAACGCTCTAGTCACGGCACCAAAATCTATGGAAGAGTTTTTTTTTGTTCATTTGAATTTAATACAGGAATTTTTAATTAAATCAATTTAGATTATACGCCATTAACATGTGTTTTTGACTTTTCAACAGATTCGGAAACGTTTGATTGCGTTGTTTCGAAAGTGAAGCGAGGGAGTGTTGATTGGTTGACTGGTGGGAGTGGTGGCTTTATGTTTTTTTTTTCTTTTTTTGAGTTACACTTTGCTTTTGCCCTTGATGGTCAATTGGGTTTGAAAAGGCTTTGGAAATTGAAACCGCAAAACTGAGCTAATTTAAATCAATACCTTTGACATTTCGATGGAGTGCTGTCCAAATAAAATTATCTTTACAATGAAGAGGTATGTACGAGTATGTAGGTGATTGTTACACATGAATCTGTACATGTTGATAATGAAGGTAGAAAACTAGGTCTAAGCAGGTGTGGCATCTGATTGCCGGAGCTTATGTTTGAATTGACCTTGATTTAGCTGCTATACATTGATAATAATCAATTCAACGGAAATTACATAAGAATCTGTACCTTAATAACTTTATTTCTGACTTCATTTTACGAATTATTGTTATTGTACATTTATTTTAACATTTTCTTATATTGTATAGGTACGGAATTTCGATTAATTTCGGTTTCAGTTAGTTAAGGATATTGCCCGCACATCAGTACCTACTTGAAGTCTGTTCTTAAAATCGCTAATTGATTTCTCCCCAGTCATTCAGTTACTATTTTCAGTAGCTATTTTCAGTAACTAGTTTTCATTATATTATTTTAGTTCGATTACTTTTTCACTCGATATTAGCTTTGAACGTTTTTAGCAATACTTTTTTCGTTTAACTAGTTTCTCACCCGATAGTTACTTTTACTTTGAACGATTTCAGTATACTATTTTCGTTCAATGAACGATTTCACTATACTTTTTTGTTCAATTAATTTTTTTACCCGATAGTAGAACTCAACGATTCTACTGATTTAGTTACTATTTTCATTCATTTAATTTTCGCTGGTTGATGTTTGTGTTTTTACTAAACCTTTGTTTTCCTTTATAATAATATTCTTATCGTTATTTGTGAGATTTGATTGAGGCTCGGTAATATTTGAGATATTATTATGATTTAGGGTAGGGTTTATTTTAAGGCTTAGGGTTTAATATTTCAGTGTTTGGATATAAAAGATTAAATTTTGGGTTCTGTTTCGTCTTTTGTGTTCCTATTATTTTAACATATCGGTACATGTTTAATTTTTGTTTGCATAGAGCTGGTCAATTATGTAGAAACAAAAGTGTTTCACAAAAGTCTCGACCGACATCGTAGCCATCCTTTGATGCAATTTGACATTTTATGACTTAACAAATAGAGGACGAATTCAGTTATGATGTACATAGAGTACTTAGTTCCAAAAATCACCCGAAAGCGCTAAAATTGCTCTTTTCTGGAGCAATAAATAAAATCTTTTTTTTTTTCATTTTTGGAGTTTTCTTAATCCACCGACATCGTAGCCATCCTTTATTGGAATTTGACATGTTATGACTTGACAAATAGAGGACAAATTCAGCTATGATGTATATAGAGTATTTCCTTCCAAATATCAATAATAAAGCAATAAATAAAATCTCTTTTTCTTGCATTTTTTGACGCTTTTTAATCCATGGACATACCAGCCATCATTTGATGTCATTTGGCAATTTATGGCTTACAATATAGAGCATTGAGTATAGAGTATTTTGGGAGAACTATCATAGCCTCTAGTCAATCTTATTGTAACTATAAAATCGGTCTATTTCACCAACTTACAAATTGTAAATTACAAGTGCTTTTTTAACAAATTTGTAGAAAAATTGATTAATTCTGTTTCACGAGATAATTGTTTTACAAAATTGTAGTTGTAGATTACATAGGGAAATTTGTAGAAATTTCACCAAAACTATTTTTTGTAGTTTACTAATACAAATTTGTAAAATATAATTTTTTTTTGTAAGTTTGTGTTCCACAAAATGAAATATCTTTACAATTTTGTTCAGTTTATGAACATTTCTTACAATAGAAAGATGATGTGTAGATTTGATTACAATTTGTAATTTTCAATAAGAATCTCGTTTCCAGTTTAAGAATGTCGTTACGTGCGCCGTAGGCATAGTAGCACCGATAGTGATATAAGTGACCATTTCGTGCTTAATAGACGAGGACAAATTTATCGACCGCGTATAAATTACGAAATTTCTGATACTTTTACATTCAACGAAAAGTTTCGCTTGAAACGTGTTAAGGCAGAGGAAATAATAGGTTAAATTGGACCATGGATTGAAAATGAGACTGAAAAAAACTTTTCATTGACAGCGATGCAGCAATTTTATTTTGCTTTTTCATAGCTGTTGATGTTCTCTATCGGCCGACTTAGAAATTTGTGAAAAAAATTGTAGTCTACAAGTCTGGAAATTAAACGTTGTAATTGTAAATTACAATTTCCCCTATTTTTTGTCTATTTTCTTACAAATTTGTTGGAATTATGTTTGTAGTTTGTGAAACAGAAAATCAGTTTACAAATTTGTTATTGTAGTTTACAAATTTGTGATAGTAATTGTAATTTGGTGAAATAGACCACAGGCCCATTTAGATTTGTACAAACATTTTGGTTACAGCAAACAAGAGTAGATAAAACTGGATATTTATTAGGTGAGGTGACCATTACCATTATTACCAAATAAAATATATTTTAAAACAAATTTTCTCCCCTTATTGCCTTAAATAGTAAATTTATTTAAACTTGACAAAAATTCTAGATTTAAAAAGTCAGATCAAGAAAAATATATATGCAAGTATTGGTGTTGTCTCACATATATAGACAGAATCTGTTATACAAATTTGTACTCTTATGACTATCTCAAAAGTTTCTGTTAATATACCCTAATTTCCTTTCATTTTCTCGGACTATGTTATCGGATGAATCAGACTTTTCAGCTTCCTATAGTTTGTCATAGTGCAGTTTGTCCTGGTTTATCCACGAACTATGTGACTTCTTTCCTGGGGGAGTATCCTTTAATAACATTTAAGTTAAGGTCCTGCCTTATGCTTACGACCTTAAGGTGCTGGCTGAAAAAGGATTCATGGTGCAATTTTACATAAATAGACGCAACTCAACCATTTTGAAAAAGCATTCGATCGGCAACCACGAGATCTAATATGGGTGGCCCTCAGGCAACGAGGAGTTCCAGAAACCTATGTGCGGATAATTATGGACATGTATGATGGAGCAGTTACTAAAGTAAGATGCGCAGCTGGAGTCACCAAAGAATTCGAAATCACAGTAGGTGTACACCAGGGAAGTGTCTTGAGTCCCCTGCTCTTTATTACAGTTCTTGATTACCTGCTTGAAGGCAAAGTGACGGATCCAAAAGTGCATCAGTTATTCTTTGCTGACGATGGAGCCATCATAAGTGAAGACCCGATATCCCTACAAGGAGCACTTGACGTATGGGTGGATGTTCTAGAAGGAAGTGGGTACCGCATAAGCGCGAAAAAGACAGAATACCTATGCTGCCCATTTTCTGATCCACACAGGCCTATTCCAGACATTTATTTGAATGGAGTAGTGCTTCCCAAGTGTGAAAAGTTTAAATATCTGGGGTCTATGATAAATAACGAAGCTACTTGTGATGACGATATCAATCATCGCGTAAGCGTAGGGTGGATGAAGTGGCGGGAAAATTCTGCTATCTTCTGTGACCGAAAAATGCCCCCTAAGCTGAAAGGAAAGCTCTACACTTCAGTTGTGCGTCCAGCACTCACATACGGTTCACAATGTTGGACAATGTACAAAAAGTATGAGAGTAAGCTAACGGCAGCTGAGATGAAGATGCTTCGTATGACAGCAGGAGTTACAAAGCTTGATCGAATTAGAAGTACGAAGATCCGAGGAAGCCTTCATGTTAAGAATACCATTTCCCAAAAAATTGAACACGACCGACTCAGTTGGTATTGCCATGTCCAAAGGAGAGATCCTGAGAACCCCGTCAAAAAGGCAATATCATACAACGTTCCAATTCGGAATAAAAAGAAAGGTAGGCCTAAACACTCCTGGTACAAACAAATGCAAAAACACCAGCATTCAGTTGGCCTCAGAAATGGAACAATACAAAACCGGGAGGCTTGCCGCCGATTTCTGAGGTCAACCCGGCGAACCCCACAGGCGGATCACTAGTGTAAAGCAGATACGTGGGAGAGTTATGATCCCCTCGACATCGAGATCATAACAGCGCCGAAGAAAAGGAAGAAGAGAAGAAGACGCAACTCAACCAAGGTACTGATTTTTCAATCCGGGGTAAACGGAAGACAAACAGGGTTACTCTTACATTTTAACCACGCATATTAAAGTTGGGAGTTTTAGTATGTTTTGCCGATCTCTGTTTCCCTTCCCATGTGCATCGTTATCTCCTCTTAAATCCTTTCCTATTTACTTGAAGTTTGCACTGTGTTTAACATTTTGAGGTTGACTACACTTTATTGCGCATTATAAAAAAAATCTTAATACTGTTCTGAATTATCAACACGATATTTGATATTCATCAACAAAATAGAATATAATTTGAAGAAAATAATATAATCCCAGTAAATTTCGTTGTGAGTATGGGTGTATTCATAAACGCAGAAAATCTGCGCTAGTACAATCGCAGTTCTTTTCTAATGCATTTGTGAACGCACTCACAATGCAGAATGTCTGCATCTGCAGTAAACAAAAAGGCCTGACTTTATTGCCAAAAAATACATTCTTAATGAAGGTGGTTTTAAAGTATCCCGGCGATATATTCCGTAGTTATTTTAGGATGTTGAGGTCCACATTCAATGTAAGCTTCTTTCTGATTATAATACAGTGCCTCTTCGTCCTTCTTGGTGACTGTAAGATTAATTTTATAAATTTCCGCTCTTCTGCAGCCAAAAAAAATCAGCTGCACAATCTGCCCGACGCTGACGACAGTTTGACGTTTATGAACGGTATGTACTGCAGTTGGGCTAGGTTAGTTCGATCGAAAATCTGACTTTATGAACGCAGATAATGCAGTTCTTAGTTAGGCTGACGATTATGAACTCACCCTATATTTCATTCAGATTGTGAAAATGTTGATTCTCTTCGCTTTATCATGGCTTTTTTGAATTTTTCCAAGTGATTTCCTCCTGGTAGAAAATGATGTTCCCAAAGATATCATGCTCGCGATGCTAGCGGTATAGGAACTTGATGTTTAAATCAATTTTCTCTTGTAGCGTAGTGGACATATGTAGTTAACGACGTGTTATTGGTGCACTAAATTGATCAATGAGTTATTGTTAAATTATTTTTTTTTATTTAAAAATATTTCAATTATAATGAAATTTTGACAAAAGCGTAACAATTTAAGAATATTTAATACCTGAAATACTAAATAATAATATATGTATATACCTACGAGAGTATTCCCAATCGAAATTAGTTTCTTTTTTAATATAAGCAGTAATAACAAAATTTAGCAAATGAAAACCGTAATACGAAAATGTCAATAAATTAATAAGAAATATCGTTCATCAATCAATTGATATATGACAACTGTAATAAGGGTGTTAGTTCTTATAAATCTCACCCTTAGAATGAAAGTGACTGAAAATAACTCAAAATTCCCGTAACTTCTGATTTCCCAATAAACTGACCTTAAAATGGGATCTCTAAATCCCTGTGGTGAAAAAGATACCGAAATATTAGTAAGAAAGTGACAGTTTATACATCGGTCACTTAAAATATGTGAGAGATACATTCAAACTTACTCAAAACTATACTTTCTTGCTCATTTCCCACAAATTGCTATTTTTCAGTTAGGTCACTTTCATTCTGAGGGTGCGAAATATTGTCTGCAACAGTTTCTGAAAAATGTTCAACCAATAAAATTAAATGTTACAAATCATTTTATTATTTTTTTTTCGCGCTTCAAATTACGAGTATTTTACCTGAAATTCGTTCATGTGAATAAGTGAATGATTTTTAAATAAGATTTGTCTACTACTTGATGATTTCTGGGTTAAATGAATTATTATGTATTGGGGTATTGCTCTGTGACCTAGAGATCAATTGTGTCCGCTTTCTCAGTTAAAAACAATATGTAAACCTTCCCAATGGCAGCAACAGACACATGAAAATACAAACAAAAAATTTGTGGGGGGTACTGTCTCTTGTAAGGAAATGACAAAACCTTGAAGAGTATCTCTTGTCATAAAAGCTGTCGAAAATATGCACAGGAATTGTTAAGGAATGATTGAGAGCTAAAAGTCGCCATATTAGGTTCTCTAGAAGCCGTTTGGACCTTATTTATTTAACGACTATGATGTTAATGTTAAACTTTCAAAAAGATTAACTTAGGGAACACACATGGGACCACTAATTAAATGAAAAATTGCAACGAATTACGAATAAAACATGTTCCTTTCTCAAATTCAAAATTTAAAAACTGCTTAGAACCATTCAATGTTTTCAAATTACGTATTATATTAGATTTATCAGTCTGGAGAGACAAAACCAAATTTGAAAATATTGTTCTTGAAGTTTATGCAAAGAAAACTCAAAAAAAAATAAGTTTTTGCAAATAAACATTAAAATTTCAAAAAATAGTATATTGACTCGTTTCGAATTTAAAAATTTTTAAGTTTTTTTCAAAAATCCAAGAAATATGTTTGTTTTAGCTTTGATCTGCAAAGTTTTTTAAACTTGTTATAGAAACTTCTGCTTATGAAATTTTATTAAAATCCGTTATGCCGATAATGAGAAAGTCAAAAATCGGAAAAATGGTTCTATAGTAATGTAAGTAATGTCATAAATTTTATCAAAATTCTATTTGCCGTTTTTGAGGAATACACTGTTTTCGAAAAAATTTTTTTAACATTTGAGTAGTGCAGTTATGTTTAGGTATAATGCAAAAACCATATCATAACCAATAGTGTTAAAAAAACTGCAAATTTTAAAGTTTAAAACAAATCGACCATGTGGTTTTCGAAATATTGAGCTTCTAAACAAGAAATTTTAAAGTTTTTAAAAAATCCAAGACATTTTTGTTTGAGAATTTGAATTATTCATACTGCTTAAACTGTTAAGGAGCTTTAGCATAAAAAAATGGCTTAAAGTCAGTTGAACCGTTTTTGAAAAAAAATCGAAACAAAAAAAAATCTAGCTTTCATTAAACGTTTTTTTTTTTTAATTTTTTTAACCTGTTGCGCAGTTTTTAAGAAAAGAAATATTTTCTAAAATTTCTGAAAAATTTTTTATTAAAGGAACAGTTATTTTTAGTATTAAACAAATTAAATTAAATGTGTTGGCGGAAAAATTTTAAAATGCGAACTTTCAAGAAAATCTGTCGAACCGATTCGACTTAAGTCGAAAAACTGGCAGACAGATTTGGGAGGCCCACTTTTTTCATCTTCCCTTTCATCGTAAACTCATGACTGATCAAAATCTCGAGTTCTATTTTTCTTGCAAATGCAGAACTTGCCATATATCGCTATTAAAAATGAAATAAACTGTTTTTCCGCAATTTTTTACAAACCATGTTTTCATAGTTTTTAAGTTTTTTGTCTACTTTGATATAATTTTACTGAACAAAATCAGAAGTATTCTTTATTCCAAGTCAACTCAAGGAAAAATTTAATTTTAGAATTTAACTGAGTAACCCCCAGTTTCACAGTGGGAGTTTAAACTTAAGTTCAGCTAAACCTTAACTGGAGTTTAAATTTGAAGTTCAACTCGTCCGGTTTCACAGTTTAATTTGAACTTTAGTTCATTGAACGTAGTTTAAGTAAATTGTTTTCTCTTTCTATCTGAATCAAAGAAAAAACAAAAATGGAAAGTTTGCTTTGTTTTAGTTGTGACCTATGACAGCAAAACAAATTAAAATATGAAAATAAATTCTATTTTCAAATGTTTGAAGGGGTTGTTGAACTGAGGTTTAAACGGCCGAATAGTATCGTTTAACTTAAACTACAGAATGAACTCTGTTCAAGGACTGTGAAACCAAATTTATTGTTGAACTGAAGTTTGAACCAAAAGTGGGGTTTAAACTTCCACTGTGAAATTGGGGGTAAATAATTCTTAATTTTAGCATTAAACTGAGTAAATAATTCTTGTAATTTGGTATTCCTTTTATTTTATTTTGTTCTTAACAACTTCAAGTATTCTCTCTCTTGAAAAAATGTTAAGTTAATTTATTACACTGAATGGACTTGATAATATAAAATAAAGCTGGTAATAACTCTTTATATCATATTGAATAAAATTATATCAAAGAAATAACAAACCTTAAAAATATAAAAATTCACTGTCCAAGAAAGAGTTGGAAATCAGGTTTAAGATTCAAACATGTTTGTTTGACAAAATGCCACACAAATCAATCTAAATAGACCCAGAAATAGCAACAAATTTGAAATTTCCTCATAAACAAGAAGTTCTTGTCTGTATGAAAATAATAAATTTAATCTTTCTTTTGGTTATGTCTTTACTAAGCACTTAACATCTTAGAAATTGTCTTGGAACGATTTCAGCCAAATCTTGAATTCAAAAAAGTGTCGTTATTATGTCCGAGTTGTTTTATAAGATTTCTTAAGTTTTTTTCATATATTCATTATTATATTTAAAATTGGTCATACATTTTTCTCTTAAGCAAAAAGGAAATAGAAGTATTTTATTTTGATGTAACAATTCAACAATATCTTAACTTTTCCACTTCGGTTCTCAAACATGATGAATAGGAATGATATTTACCCGAATTTCTTACTAACAATAAACACTTTTTTTGTTGTTATTTAATTGGATTAAAAAAAAATACAAATTTTGTAGCAATGCAACATTTAAAAATAAAATATGAACCACTTGAAGCAACTTACATACATATGAGTATACTTTACTACTTTGTTTGTTATAAATTTTATATAAATTTAAAAATACCAAACACCAATATAGAATATTCGTAGAATTCTAAAAAATATTAAAACCACGAAATTGTTAACGAAATTACATCTTTATTTTACTAGGCACTTTATACAAAGATTATTAATATAGTTTTTGTAATACATTGTATACATTTAAAATAATTATTTTAAACAAAAGAAATGAAGCATAGAAAAGAATTTTTTAATAATGCTGCTATACACCCAATTGTCTTTTTATAAATACATAAAACATTTCTTTAAGGACTAGAAATAACTCATTTTTGCTTGTCAGTTTCTACAAAACAGTTAAAAAAAATAAAATTGTAAGCTTTCTCAAACCATACATACGGCCAACTTCATTTCTAAATAGCTATAGCTAGGTACCTCTGCATTTCAGAGGGAGTGTTTGCGAGATGTAAGACTGTCTAGATTTGACATGTGCATTAACAGATCCAAGTTGTGTTTTGTCAAGGCCATTGGCTGTCATAACCTTATGCACATAATTTCC
The DNA here is from genome assembly GCA_963931855.1 of Philhelius festivus. Classification (NCBI taxonomy): domain Eukaryota; kingdom Metazoa; phylum Arthropoda; class Insecta; order Diptera; family Syrphidae; genus Philhelius; species Philhelius festivus. Next base: position 259,652,700 of record OZ007554.1, on the reverse strand, counting down.
AATAAACTATCTCTGAGTGGAACAATAGGTGTTTGAATATAATGCATAAGTGATGTAATATGTCTAACTTTAGCTATTTTTGATTGAAGTGTCCGTTTCGAGGTGTAAATGGTAATAAGAATATTATACGTCTATGTCTATGCACTTGTACGTTATTGATTTAAATGTAAATGTTGCTGAATTCGCTGAACAAGGTGGCATGAAGGTGTACGATGCTATCTTGGGTTACATTTAATCATCGCCTCCAGTCATGACTTCCATGAATTCTGTAAGAATACAAAAGTGTCGCATTGTTAGAAATAATGAATTTGTAATAATGTATTAACTCTTACCATCAAAGTCAACAGTGCCGGAACCATCGGAATCAATTTCTTCGATCATCATGTCAAGATCATCGTTAGTGAGTTTGTCGTCAAGTTCGCGCAGAATTTCTCTCAATACTCCGGTGGTGATATAACCGTTGCCCTCTTTGTCATACAAACGGAAGGCTTCTTTGAGCTCGGCTTGCATAGCCTCGGCATCCTCTTCAACAAGGAAGCGCGCAGCCAATGTTGTGAATTCCTCGAACTCAATTTGTCCAGAACCATCTTCGTCGACTTCAGCGATAATTTCGGCCAATACGTTGTCGTCCAATTGATGGCCCAGCATACTTAGAATCGTGCCGACCATGGTGGCTTCAATGTAGCCGTTCTTGGCAGGATCGAATGCATTGAAGGCATTTTTTAGCACTAATTAAAGAAAAAATATAAATGATAATATCTCTTGTAGAAGTTTTGAAGAAACTGAGTTCTAGCTTTTGTCTGAATTAGGGGCTGTTTGTTTGACCAAAACCGGAATCACACTAATCTCGTATGGTGAAATGATGTGTTGTAATCGTTCCCATGTATTTCATATGTTTCGATTATGCCATTTCCCACTGACATTTTCTTTTGTATAAGAAGAAGAGAAGAAATTGCTCTCGGAAAAAGAAAGAAGTGTTCAAGAAGGAGTGGCAGGAAATAATCCCAGTTGGTAATATAGCACGCTTGATTAGTACGCACACGCACGGTCGACTAGCACATCACCCCACAACACACCATATGTGACAAGTGTGATTGTCGCCTAAAAACTTGCCTTGAGGATAGTGTACAAAATTGTGCTAGAGGAAGAAGTGTATTGCCCTATTCCAAACTAAAATTGCTGAATTTTTGAAAAGAAATACTTTTAATACGAAATTAACAGTTCTGTTTGGTCATCAATCTTTTCACATTTTATTTTAAACATAGTCCAAAAAATCTGAATTATTAATAGGGTAAAACATGCACTGTCTTAAACTCCAATAACCCTTTCCAGACCAGAAACATATGTTGTTTCTATATGAAGGTTTTTATAATGCAAGCTCTATATGCTACTGAATAAAATCCGCCAACTAGAAGACTTAGCACTATTATTGCACTTGTTTAATTATTGATTCAAAATAGCTTTTCTTAGCCTTTAGTTCATGTGAGATCGCCGGGAGGAAACGCCAATTTTTGCCAGCTCAAGGCCAATAAAAGCTATTTTGCATATATGTGGTGTTTGGGAGAAACACCATTTTAAAATTTGCGGCTTTACGACCACCTTAGATCGAGCTAGAGCCTATGCGCGTAAAACAATTTTCTTCAAACTTGAAATACGATTTTTCTTAGATTATGTTCATATATATTCCAAATTTAAAGAAAATCGGTACACTCGTTTAGGCTCTAGGTCGATGTAAAGTGGACGCAAAGACGCAAATTTTAAAATGTAGTTATCATGTTTCTACCAAACACCACAGATATGTAGTTTCTCTTAAAGTCCTTTCAAGGGCCAAAAACTACTTAGGGTTGTTGCTAATTTGTAAAAGCGTTTGTAAAGCGTACTAAAGAAGATAGAAAAATATATTGATCGACGGTCTCAAGACAAAATTATTGTATTATTATTTTGAAACTATATATTTGTTCTGCTTTATAGTCTGCAGTATGCAGAATTTTGCTTAATTTTGCAACAGCATGATTAAATGGGGTATACAAAATTGTCGGCACCTGTGTCAACAACTATCTTCGTTGGAAAGACCACATTCTCTAGACCACTAAAAACGCTGGTAAATGCTTGGGATTTCTCTAACGGTGTTTGAGTTTGCCTCTCATTCCGGTCTGGCTATAATTTAAAAGACTTTTATACGTCAAAACTTGAGTACAACTAACATCTTTGGACAGGTGCAGCCTAAACTTCTCTTCATTTATTGGATTTAGATTTCCTTGTTTTATCGCTTCTTTCACTCGAACTAGCCAGTTGCATTTGTCCACTCAATCAGCTTTCCGTAATACCCATTCCACTAGGAATACTCCTCAGTTCACTCTCGAGTCTAATTTTTGACGTACCTACCCATAAGTACAGAGATACGATTTTTCAATTTGAAAACTTTCTAAACCAATGTTTATCGACAACTCCTTTCTCTCCTTCCCTAATTTTTCCATTCCTTATAGGTTTGTAAACACTTAGCCACGAGATGTAAATTTACATGCCAGAGATCCGTCATTTTTCCTATTCTCCTCAAAGCGAGAAATGATTCTCTCTTCATAATCGGGCTCTTAATCCTACTAATACGCACACAGCAACAGTTAAGAGTTGTAGGTCACTATGTTTAAGTTCTCTACGAGCGGTTGGTCTTTAATTAACTTTGATTTTAATATTAATCTAGGTGAAAGCCTATTTAATCGATATTCTTTGAAACACGTTATACCTTACGGCTAGCGTTTTATAATAACTTTAGTATAGTAATTTACACAAAGTAACTAGCCACCGTCAGACATTAATTGGCTTTGGGGCCAAATTCTATACAAACTATTAACTATCCATTTGATAGATTGACAAACATCAAAGCTCTGTCAAGCACACCCATCACAGTTTGAAAGGAAATTTATTATCCGATGCCTATGATACTTGTAGCTCTAAAACAGCCTTTCGAAATATCTTATTCATACCTACATACGGGCATAAGTATATATGCATAATATCTTGAGTTTGACTAGTTTGCCACTATTGAACGGTAGCTGATGAATAGAGCTTACTCCTCTGGGAAAGGCTCAAAACATTCTCTAGCTGTTGAGTAAGCTCTATAAGCAAAGCACAAGCACCAACCACACGCGATCGCGCAGAATCCATTGGACTTGTGTATCTTATATCTGTCACATGAGTGTTACAATATTTTTGTTTTGACTTGTGAAACGAGTTGTGTGGGTAGAGCACAGCAGCATTATTAAGTTGAATAACCCGCCACCGCCAGCAATATAAATCACCACAATTCCCTTTCCCCATTTCTATTGGAGGAATTTCAGTTTGCCTGGAAAATACATTCGAATCGAAATTAAAATAAATATAAAAAAGAGCCTAGTTTTATAGCTAATTGCAGGTACAATGTTAGATTCTATTTAAGTGGTATTTTGCGGTTTCTGCATGGCATATTCCGTGAAGAACATCAATTTGCGGAAGATCCGACGACAGGTTCACATCGAAACTATGGGAAAACTGAATTCTATACCTTCCAGGTGGTATGATATTCTCGGATCAATTAATCTAACACCGTTGTGTCTCAAAGCCGTCTTCGGTCGACCCAAATTGAGGGTTTCTTCAACGCTTGAGTTTCAGTTTTCGATGCATGTGAAGCAAACTTTTTGAATCCACCTCTGAAGATTGAAATACATTGTTAGATAGTTTGATCATGATGTCTTTAGCCCTAAAGTCTGATCTTGCATGTTGGAGGGTATCAAAAACTTGTGGTTAACAAGTGATTTTCTCAAGTGTGTGCATATGGATGCTGATGGTTGCGACATCAAACCGCATGAGGCCGTGACTGCAAGCACTGCAATGTACTCGTATCTTATACTTACAAGCGATTTGTTCTTTGTTGAGCTCATCCTAAAAGTATAAGAAAACAAAATAGAAATAATATTAATAAGAGACTAATATTGTTAACATTCATAAAAAAGAATATGGATACCTGCAAGGATTAACAAATTTACAAAAGGATATAAGAACATTGATGGCGACAGCATTAAGTTAATTGTTACACATAGAGGCGAGCGTTTTTAATGCAACAAGATTTAGGGCGTCCTTACTCAAAACAGTAATGGAGTTTTAGACATCAAATGAAGGTAATAGAAGTCTTAACATGAATATCATCAGTCAAGAAAACTGTCATAAATCAACGGTAACGAAAACGTTTGTGGGCAGGTATCTTTATTTTTGGAGCTAAAAATTATTTTCCTCTTAAGAAATACCCTTTAACACAAGATTGAAAAAATCGCTTTGGTGAAGGCTTAATAGACTAACAAATTTGTTTTGGTATGACACATGACTTTCGGGTTCGTTTTAATGTTGGCTCTAATGGGACTAATATATCTTTTTTCAGAGCTTTTGATAAAATAGTAACTTATCTCTTTGAAAATATTCGTTGAATATTACATTGATGAGTCTTTGGCGAAAAATTGTTGCAAAATGCATGTATCTTCCGTTAGAACAGGTATAAAATTACACCTCTAAAAAAACAACACCCTTTTAGACCATTCACTTTCGATTCATGTTTCTTATCGCAACTAAATGTTCAATGACACTCGCTCAATACACGTTGTATGCGATCTTCTTAAATCTTATATTCACAAAATTATTGCTGGTGCGCCACAGGGCTCCATTTTGTTTCGATCATATATTCATCAATGATGTTTTAATCCATTTTTATTGGGGACAATACTCTCAGATTTTCATATTCGTTTCTAGATTCGCATCCTTTTTTACTTGCGATATAGGTACTTTAGGGCAAGTTCCGCATTTGAAAAAACAAAACGAACTTGAGATTTTGATCAAAGTTGACATTACGATGATAGCGAAGACGAATAAAGTGGGTCCAACAATTCCGTCTGTCTGTCTGTGTGTCTCTACCTCTCGCTACAGCCTAAGCCGCGGGACCTTTTTTCTTCAATCGGGTTTTCGGTAGTTCCCTAGAGGTAAAATTGAAATTTTTTTAGCTCTAAGACTAACGATACCCCCATACACCCGTAATGCAAAATCTTATTTATCTCGAAATTGGCTCAAACGGTTTTGATAAAAAAAAAATGTGTGATATTATGGACATGGACTACATTCTGGTCAAAAAAAAAATTTGGGTCAAAATGTTATTAACGGTACCTGTCATAGAACCGTTTTTTTGATTTTCGATTTTCTCATCAACGGCTATAACAATTTTAACCAAAACTTTTCAGCAAGAGCCCCCTTAAGTTTAAAATAATATTGTATGTAAAAATATTCGAAAATATATTTTTTTGGGATTTAAAAAAAAATTCCAAGTTTTATTTTATTAAATTAATATCTTTAAAACGTGTGAACGATTATTTTTAAAATAATTTTCTAAAATCTATACTACTAAATACTTAAAATTTGCATTCCAAATTTTGTTAGTATATAAAAAATTACTTTTTTTTTATAATCTACCCGTGCTCAAGGGATTATGATTACCCTTAAAATGTTTCAACACCGGAATTAAAACGACATAGACAACGGCTGGGATCGAACCTGTGATCATGAGGTTGACAGGCGAGTACACAACCATCGTGCCACGGCGATTTTTAAACTTTGCTTGCATAACAGCAATCCTACCTTGGTTGGATAGCAAATCTAACATCGGCATACCCCTAGCTACTTGTAAAATTATGCTAAAGCATGATACCATGAAGAAAGCTAACCACAGATGGACCAGCACCCCAACGTGCCGGTCTACTAAACTGATTTGGCCATTGTTTGATGCTAAACGCTCAAAACAACTAATTTCTATTGGTAGATTGCATATTAGCTCCATTAGGGGTGTCCTTACTGCCTAATAGGAAGACATGCTTTCCGTCTTGGAGTTCCTGCAAATGATTTTTGCAGAAGCTGCATGGATGAAGAAGAAGAGGAGTCAGTTCCTCACCTTCTATGTTCTTGTCCTGCCCTAGCGCAAGGACGTAGACTCCACTTGGGAGACTACTGCTATAACGATCCTAGTGATGTAAATAATTCCGATATTCACTGTCTCAAACGCTTCATTATTAGCTCAAAATGGTTTAACGAGTAAGGGTGATTTTTGACATCCTTGTGGTATCACAACGGACCAAATATTGGTCTAAGTGTGTTGACCTTTTCCGGTCAGCAGCCACTTTAACCTAACCTAACCTAACCTTGCATAAATTCATACTTTTCCGGAAATCAGACGGCAATTCCATGCATTTGAACATTTTTATCTCATTAAATTCATGTTTTATAATTATAAAATGTATTTTAAGTTCCAAGTACTTTTTCATAAGAGCAAGTTCGTGCGATCCAGTCGTGCATTTCATTTATTGTGGAACAAGAGTGTCAGCGGGATTTCATAAATTGCGTGGAATTTTAAGCTTAAAATACTCAATTTTGTATCCTGTCGTTAAGTTAAGAAAATTAAATCCACATCAACCTCGTTTTTCCCGAACAACACCCATATTTGTGATGTTATCGAAAAAACAGCCTTAGCCATTTTGACGAGTTTTACAAAATCGCTTATAAAAGATTAACTAAAAGATTAAAATTCCAATTTTTTCGTTAAATATTTCAAATATTAAAAAGAGGCTGGGTGCGACCCACACTGATAACTTCCCATTGTGGTAAGAAAACATTGAGTAGAATTTTACATCTTCTTCATGGACAAAAAGATAAAAACATATTGTGACGTTTTCTTCAATTTTACCATAGCTATTAATGGAATTTGAATATGTGGGACTTGGGTACAACTGAACAACCTTATTCATATACGTATGTACAGTACATACATTCTTCTAAAAACTAAGTTGATAATAAAATTATAAAATTATGTATTATATTATAGAAATTACTTTATTATTTCGGTTCCAAACATTTTAATTGAAACAAATTTAAAAACGAAATATTCAAATATAAAAGATATGGTTTGGTTATTGATGGAAGGGTACTTAGACTTACAAAATATATCCGCTCTAAGACTAGATATACATATGTCAAATATAAACCATTTGTTAGAAATTGTATTATGTATAAAATTAAATAATGGCAAAGTCAATATCATTGCTCGTTCTCAAGATATTCTAGTCGAAAAACAAATATTACCACTTTTTAGTAGATTTTTTTATATTTTTGTTAAAACTGTCAATTCGATACTTGTCAAAATTTAACCATATGTTAATAATTGTATTATGTCGATACCTTCCTTCAAGAATGTACTAAGCGACACTTTTTTCGAAAATGACTTTTTGATGAGGAAATATACTATATGTTAAGGGCCACGTTTTGGCCTGGGTTTCGCCAACCTATTATGCATGAAAAGGAAACTAGAGTACAAATTAAAAAAAATTATCAACTGCCATGTTTTCTCATTAAAATAATGTTGCCCCCTGAAATTTGTATTATCCGCCAAAAAAATTATGCTAAGCGACATTAATAAAGATCTCATTGTCGTGAGCAACAAAAAATTTTGTTAGATGTCACTTAGTTTAACCAAAATTGTCTCTTAGCACACTAGGATTCAACTAGAACTTTCTTCGTTTTTTTCGTTTCCTGAACAATTTTAGAAATGTCGCTTAGTATACATTCTTACGGGAAGGTATCGATGTATAAAACAACATACTTTAGAAGGCACTATCGGTGTTGATTCCCAAGAAATTCGACTTGAAATACAATTTTAACTTGTTTTCACTAGAATTTTTAATAGTTTTTTTATTTAAAAAAAAAACCATTTATTCAATATTTGTCAACATTTTACCAATTGTAAAAAATTATACTAAGTATAAAATAAACTAAATTAGAAGTCAATATCACTACTAGTTCTCGAGAAATTTGAGTCGAAAAACAATTTTTACCAATTTTCAATAGAATTTTTTATAGTTTTTTATTTTTTGTAAAAAAAACTATAGGTAAACTGATTTTTTTTGAAATTTTCACCAGTTGTCAAACACATTATTTTTCGTAAAATAAAATTATTTTGAGTTTCAAATTGTTTTCCGTTCTTAGAATATCTGGGCTATGAAATTTTTTTTTCAGTTTTTTTTTATTTAAACAAATAACGGTATGTTCATTTTTTTCCAAATTCATACCAAATCTGTATGACCTTATAATGAGTACATTAAATTTTATTTGAAATCAATAGCATTATTTTTTCGTGAGATATTTGAAACTAACCAAAATTTTTACTTTTTTTTTAAACCGTTATAGTGAAAAAACTACTCACTGAATTTTAATAAACGCCCTTTCAGCCTCTTTCCAAGTTATTATCTATTAAACAAAATTTATTTGAAGTCGATATCTTTACTCGTTCTTGAGATATCGACGACGAAAAATGGTACAAGAACGTACGGACGGACGTACGAACGTACGAACGTACGAATGTACGAACGTACGAACATACGTACATACACACACACAGACATCTCTTTAAAAATGATTGATATAGCCTCTAGGGACCTTGAAACGTCGAGAAATGTCAAAAATTCCAATTTGACAAATCGGACCGATTACAATAACTCCCTATGGGAAGTTAATAATTTTACCGGAGTATAGGACACAACCAGAGACAATAGTTCTTTTGTCGATAACTATTTAAATTTTGATGATTATGAGCTTTGTTTTACAAAAATGTCATCAGATGAAGCCAGTTTTGCAGTCGAGAAGAAAGTTCACCTATGAAAGTTCCATATTCTTATTTTATTGGTAGTTTAAGACCCTTTAGCTACCATTTCAACAATCAATTGTTATGACCCAGCGAAAATATCGCCAGTATTTTAATTCGAGACCAACTCTCAGAGGCTTCATGACAGGGAGTTTGATGAGGCGAAAGTTGTAAAGATTAGAGTCCAAGTGCAATACTAGCATCTATTATACCCAGCCAGATACACTGTTTGGGTGGGTGTTATGGCCGAAAAATGTATCGACCCATTTTTCTCCAGGAATGAGGATGAAACGCCGGAAACAAGAAGACTTAAAAAACCAGGTGGTTTTCAGTTTCTGTATATATATAAATACATAAATAAATACTTTAAAGGTTATCAACGAAAATTTAGAAAAAGCGAAATGGTCCAAACTGTTGAACAAATAAATTTTGTAATGAATTTTGTGTGTCAATTTCAAACTTCCCGTAAACTTTTAAGTGAATGATGTAATGATGTAGAGAGTTTTAAATGGGCCCCAATCGATTCTGCTCGAGTCCTTTGTAACCTGAACACTTTTAAGAGCTGTTTATATGTATATCAAAGCTTCTATGATTATGTTCGCTTTATTTAATAAATGTCTTTTTTTGTCTTTTTTAGTTAAAAAGATCGTTTCCCTGATTATCTGCAGTTTATATATTCATTATTGGGTCTTCAAAGCAAATCAAGAAAGCGCATACTCAGTACTGTAGAACCCACATGAGTTTTTAAATATTGAACTCCCTAAACGTATGTAAAATTTCGATTCTCAAAAAGCTCAGAATTTAGTAGATGGCTAATTACATTGAATTTGAACTATTAAATAAATTGCCCGAATAGTTATAATGAAGACATTATTAAAAAAAAAATGTATTCTGCACGTAAAAATTTCTAAATTAAAAATCATTTTTTTATAATTACCTAAGAAATAGTAAAATATTGATGAAAATCTAAAATTTTCTATTTCATAACGGTAACCAGAACAGAGTTTGCTTTAAGCTGTCACTTGAATTTTGTACTGTATACACGTTCTTGATGATGAAGGAAATGTTTTGTTGATTTAAACATGTAACAATTATTAAATTTGATCCATGTACATAAAGAAAATGTTGTGACAGACAATAACTTATAATTTTGAAAGTTAAAAAAACTTTCCTTATCTCAATTTTACAACCAAAAGAGTATCCTTACAACAAGTTTTTTTTACATTCCAGATATGAATAAAATTATATTATCCAACTATAATAGAACCCATATAAAACGGGCTGAAGATTGTCATCAACTGAAAGTACCTTTATATGTCATTCCGTAGTAGATATTAAATAGGTACACCCACAAACAACAAAATGAAAAATTGCATCCATGACTTCATCTCCTCTATGTAATTTATCACTGAATTAAAAAAAAAATGTTTTAAAATTGAAAAATATCTATTTGTGTTACATTTAACAATATATGGTACAGTAGCAACAGCAAAATAAAAACACAACATCGCCATCAGCACCACGACGATATGCCGCGCCGCCATGGCACCACCACCGTCCTTCATATAGACCGACCTCGAGAGCATCCATCGGATGCATGGGTTAAGCAATACCATTGCAATTAGGTATCTGAGGAGCATCTATTATATGAGAAGATATACTCTTCTAACTTGGTGCCATCCGAAAAAACCAGCCGCCATCGCCATTCCTATGCTAAATTGCCTGCGATCTAAATATAATACTTCGCTTAAAATAATACACTTTTACAATATTCATCAAAAATCTTTGTGCAAAACTATGTAACCCTTCGTCGTGTGATGCACCCAAGAAGCACTTTGGGATTGTGTAACAAATGTGTATGATATAAATGCCCGCAGATAACGTGACAATTATTTAAAATTTTCTCAAAAAAACATTAAACACTCACCATGGCAAACTATTTTTCGTAAAACACAAAACAAGACTTCAACACCAAATATGCACAAAAAACCTTAGAAGGTACAAAAAACTTGACACTTAACAGAGATTTACAAAGATATTTCGAAGTTTTGGGTTTTTTTGGAAATGTTTCGAATTCTATTTATGAGAGTTTTGAAATCAATGAAAAACAAAAAATACAAATCGAAGCGGTCGATACGCGGAGCTTGAAAGTTTAGTGGAATCTTTTGGTGTGTTTTAAGGAGCTGAGGACCGCGCACAACACCTCCTCATTCGATCGGATACAGAATAATAAGTCCAAAAATTATTCTCGCAATTCCTCACTTTTTCAAGTGTGAATATTAGATATGTGGTCGTGCAGTGTGGGCAGAGGTAGCTAAAACTGTGCCGTGGTGCACCCAGACGTAATGCATCCGAAGTGCTAAATCAGCTGTTACCAACAACCACCACAGCACCAACCACACTCAAAATTTTCAAAAAACAATACAATTTACACAAAAGACAAAAATTTCTTTTATTTTAAATTAAAAATTTGAAAAAAAGTATCTACAACTATTCTTCTAATTTTGCACTTTGAAGATCGATGGGTGCCCGAGTAGAAGAAAATTTTATAGCTGATTCTAGATCTTCGCACACGGATTATAAAAGATTGACGAAGAAAAAATCCTTCGACTAAAATGACAAAGAGTAATATTCGAATGCAAATTTTGCACAAGGGAAAAATTGTATTCTTTTTTTTAATTGTTTATTTGTGTAAAAGTCGCCTCGAGATTACAACACCAGAGGCGACGCGACGAGATGATGTTTTGTTGCACTAATATTGCACTATGCCAAAACTGCAACTGGGTGTCAAAAATAGCATTTTAGGCGAGATATGTTGCTTATATTTTAACATACTGATGATGGTGATCGGAAGATCAGCGCTGCTTCGAAGTATTCATTTGTTTTGGTTCTGCCTTACGAGACACGAAGGCGACGGGAGGGACACGTTTGCTTTCCTAGTTGGTTGGTGGTGGTTTCGATATTTTTTTGTTGAATGCCTTTCGGCCATATCGCTCATGATTTGACATTTTAAAACTAATAACACATTTGTGAAAAGTTCGGAGGACACTGGTTTATTGGTAAATAATTATTTCCATTAAATTCCGATCTACGGTTGGTCTTGGCTCAAATCCAAATCGTCCTAAAAAGGTTTTTCAAGTTGTACAGGTTGATTTCCGTGGAACAGCCACTTAAATTGCTCGTAGCATACTCAGGTTGTTCTTTCATTCAAACCTTAAACATTAAGATATCATTGAACGAAGAGCTTTGAAGGCTATACTACACGAATGGCTATAATATAAAAAAACATTTTCAACAAGAAACAATGGTTTTCTTATGTCTTAATTAGAATTATAATGGCAGATCACAGACGATAGATTCTCGGTTTTTGATAAGCTCTGAAATCGGTTTTCTTCACTATTGTCCAACTTGCTGATTACTCCAAGGTTGGCCAACGCTAGAGTTGATACCCAATGAGGGGCAGGTTGAAAATTGCTATTTTTTAACTCCTGAAATTTTCAACCCGGAAGTTGCAATCTTAAAGTATCCCTGAGGTATTTGTGGTTGGAAAAAAGACTTTGTATTCGGTTGAAGAGGAAGACTGGTTGGTTTCGAACACATTCCAATATCGTGATATTATAATACTTGTCTTTGATCGAACAACAATATCCATGATTTTTAGGTCCGAAGCCTTTATGTAGAACCGATCGAGGCGTAAGATTGGAAAGGGCTTTTGAAACCTGTTTCACGGTCGAAATGCTTACTCCTACAAAATTTGTAATCACTGATTGCATTATATCGTTACACTGTGGAATGAATGAGTAATTTGTCCTAATTGACGTGATCTATCAGAGAATGGACGTAAGCCTTCCGAATATTAATTAAATTTTCAAAATCAGTACCGTCTCTGATTGCAAAGCAAGGAACCCTGTATTAGATAAAGCGTTATTGTTATTGTGGGTCTTGAAAGACGAAAACGATAAAGAAAGTCACGGTAATCCCTTTTTTGGAGTCCAACACCTGAAAGCATCTTTTATACTGTCTTCGTTAAAGAATTTAAAACTTTCGTCTTCTTCATCTTCGCTTGCCGAAACAGATGATGGCCAACTTTTCCGAAAATAATTTGCTAGAAACATGAAATTTAGTTTTGAATTAATATATCTCAGATATTGAAAGCGAAATTTACTTTCATTCAAAAAAAAAAATGGAACAAAATCTAAATTCTGTTGGAAAATCTCAAATTTGCTCTAAATTTGAAATTTGGAAGTTAACACTGTCAGTTTTAAGTGAAGAAAATAAAATGATATGTTGGAAATAAAAATCCTCAAGAACAAAATGGCTCTTAATTTCTTTAAATGAAAAATATCAAGAAAGCTTACTCTTTTATGCAGTATAAACAAAATTGCTTATATTACATACTAGGTATGCTTTTATTTCTTTTAACAATGTGTGCGGCCTTATAAACGGGTTCTTAAGTTATTAACACAAGATATAAGTTTAAAATGAAATAATTAAAAAATTAAGAACTTTCATCAATTACTTTTTGCACAGAGTGAACAAATTGGCGGTTTATTAGTTCTGAAGCAAACAAAATTTTTTATGAAACTGATAATTTGGAAAGAAATTATTGTTAATTATTATTTGAATAACTATCTGGTCCTGAACTTATAGTTCCATGCTTGTCATTTCGCACCAAAAATAAAGGATCAATAATAAGATCCAAAATGAGCTAAATTGAGCTTACCAGATTTATCAGTGATATTCAGCGCATAAGTCTGAGAGTAAGTCAGTTAAGTCATTGGAATTATTTTATATGAACTAAAACTTCGAATAAAATAAAATGCACGACTGGATCGCACGAACTTGCTCTTATGTAAAAGTACTTTGGAATTTGCGATACATTTTATAAATTTATAAAACATGGATTTAATGAGATAATAATGTTCAAACTAAAAAAGTATGAATTTATGCAAACAAACTTTAAAAAATCTTTTTATTATTAAATAAATTGTTTATATAAGAAATTTCTTTAAAATTTTTCAAGAAAAACTGTAGGATGCGAATTTTAAGTATTTAATAATATTGTCGCAAAATTTTAATTGAATTAGTACGATGCTAAAGCTGTTTTAGTATGATACTAGGTTAAAACAAAGAATTTGCAAATTTTAATCGAATATAGCATCATACTTTGTCTACCCTTTTATTAAAGTTAAAATCATCGTATCGTGCTAGCTTCATATGACTCTTTGATATTTGCAAACATCAAAAAAGGTTCGTGTACTTACTTTTTTACAAGAAATGTCATTGTTTTAGGTGTGTTCAGAAGCAATTTATTAAGAAAATTCTTTTAGTACGATACTAGTTAGAAAATGTTTAAAATTAAGAATGAGTTAGTAAACTACTATAAAGATAGCAAATTGTTAAGTGGTATCATACTAATACCTTAATAATATGTATGCGGTTTAAAATTTTGCGCCATAGATTTTAGGAAATAATTTCATTAAATAAAAGTTCATAGGTTTTGAAGATATTGATTTTTCAAAAAAAAAAACACAACAAATATTTTTTCGAATATTTTTATATATAATATTATTTTTAACTTAAGGGGACTCTTACTAAAAAATTACTGTTAAATCCTTAGAGCGGTTAATGAGAAAGTCGAAAATAAAAAAAAACGGTTCTATGACCGTTAATAACATTTTGCCACAAATTTTTGTTGACCAAAATGTAGTCCATGTTCATAATATCACACCTAATTTTTTATCACAATCGTTAGAGCCGTTTTCGAGATAAATAAGAGTTTGCATTACGGGTGTGGGGGGGGGGTACCGTTAGTTTTGGAGCTAAACAAAAATTTTAATTTTTCCTCCAGGGAATCACCGAAGACCCTACCGAGATTGAAAGAAATAGGTCCAGTGGTTTAGGCTGTAGTGAGAGGTACAGACATACAGACACACTGAAACATGTTTTTTGTGTACTAAATTTTCCTTAAAATTTTTATAAAAAAAAATTGATATGCAAATTGTTAGTACATATTTAATAAAATACATTTTAAAACGTAATTTAAAAATTTAATCATGTATCGATTTTCAAGATATTGAATTCTCAAAAAAAAAAATTGTTTTATTTTTTTTTAAAATCCAAAAACTATTTTTTCGAAAAAATTTTAAATTTAATTTTTTAAAATGCAAAGCACCTCCTGCATAAATTTTTGGTTAAAATCGTTAGAGCCGTTTGGTGAGAAATTCGAAAATCAAAAAAACGGTTTATGACAGGTATCCCTAATAACATTTCCCCCCAAATTTTTTTTCGACCAAAATATAGTCCATGTCCATAATATCAGACTCAAACTTTTTTATCAAAATCGTTAGAGCCGTTTTCGAGATAAATAAGATTATGCATTCTGGGTGTATGGGGGGTTCCGTTAGTTTTAGAGCTAAAAAAAAAATTCAATTTCTCATCTAGGGAATCACCGAAGACCCTTAAGTACCGAGTTTGAAGAAAATAGGTCCAATGGCTTAGGCTGTAGATCGAAGTACAGACATACGGGCATACAGACATACAGACAGATAGACGGAAACTTTGATCAAAATCTCGAGTTAGATTTTTTTTTCCAAATGCAGAACTTGCCCTATAGTACATATGTATGTATATCGCAACTAAAAATTCGTGCGCGTGTTTTTAGTACGGAAAGAGTCCTAATCATTCAGGGTTCTTTAAGTGATTTTCGTTTATTTTTTGTACTTATTTATATGATATAATCATTACATGTTGTTCAGGCATAACACTAACAACATGTAATTCAGTCAGACTAGTATGCCCAACAAGGATGAACACGAATAAAATAATGTGAATTATAAGCGACATAGAAATAAGACACGGCATTTCTCCGCTTTAGCTCAGCCGCCATCCCTGGAGATAAAAATATCTGAGACAACCACCAACAGTCTCAGAACATCGTGCCACACATCTTTCCTATCCTTCTTTCTCTTCATTAACTTCACGCCCGCGCTGTGTTGCAACATTTAAAGGGTAATCATAATCCCTTGAGCGCGGGTAGATTATAAAAAAAAAAAAAATCCTTCGTACTTAATTTTTTTTAATTATATATTTTAAAACTAATAAGAACTTATGTCTGTTTAGATAAATCATGCGAAGAAATGTGTTAAAAACAGGCCTGTTGAAGAAATACATGGCAGCTGGAAAAGTGTTAGCAATGAAGAAAGAATGCTCAAGAGCTTAGCGTTTGTTCCTGCTAATGTGGCTTATTATTTTGTGTTCGTTCTGCACAACATTCTGAAATACTCATATATACATATGTGTTAATCGTTAATTTTTTCAAAATTCTACCCAATTTTTTAACCTCTGCTACACACTAGAATCAAAATTTCCTCTAACGCAATGTAGCGCTGATGCGTACGGAATGTATTCAGTATATCAAATTATTATCAACCAAAATGGCGGAGAGAGAGAGGTTAACCATTTCTAAGTCAAAGAAGGGTAAAAGTATGTATCTTATATTTCCGGGCAGCATGTCAAAAATATATTACACTGCGGTTTACTTGAATAAAGCCAAAAATTAAATTTCACTTAAAAGTTGGTTATGCCAGGAAAGTCGATGCACAGCCAAGTAACGCCAATTTTTTAAAGTTAGTAAAAATACTGAAAAAAGGAAACATTAAATCAAAGATTTCATATAATTGAGCAATATTTCGGCCAAATAAGACTTAATGCCATGGATAAGTGTTTCTTCTCCCTCCTTCGTATAAGTTGCGTTTCGATAATTCGTAGATCAGGGGAATACTTCCACCTGTTGGCTTGCAATATTGAATTGTTGGAAATCCGAATGAGACGTCTGTCAGGTGAAGAGATCACTGTAGATGTTTTTCGTTTGTATTGTTGTTCATAGGAAAGAGTATCCCTTCAATAATTGTCAACAGAAGTTGCGCTATGCCCAATTTTTGTTGCGATTTGAATAATCTTCGTGTGATAATCCATTTTTTTTTTTTAGTTTCTCGGATGTGATTCAAATTTTTTCCTCTGCCCCTTTTTTGGTTAAAATTTCTTTATTGACTTGCCTTTGCTATAATTTTGCCTAAGTTTTAGAAGATTAGATTAGAAATCGAGTTTCTAGAGTCCATTCTCTTCAGAATTTTAATGATGCATAGAATATTCGAAATTTTACACCCTGTTTTGTGAAGAAAAATGTTTGTCTTTATTCAAGTTAACCGAAGTGTATGATATATATGGAAAAAACCATTTGCATTGTGGCACCATCCCGATTTTCAACGTAAAAGGGCGTTTTTCATATAGTTTCGCACTTCGATTTTAATACATTTTTATGTCGTGTGATAATTTATTTACAGGCTTAACCATCTCTGATTTAATTAAGAGTTAATCCAGCACTGAAGAACTAACCCTAAAAGAAATGTGATATCCTTGAAGATATTTTGGAAAGCGTTAAACTTAAATTTGGCAGTCGTCAATATCTTTTGAAAAATAATTTTAAAAAAATTGCTCTTATCTTGCTTTAAAAAAAAAATGTTAAAATTGTAAAAAAAAAAATAATTACTCTATCTTTTATCTTTAAAATCAATGACTGACTAAACTTCAATTGGATAGTGCAGTTTTTAAAAATTTTATTCTTAAAGATTAATTTTAAGGTTAATATTAATAAATTTAGACAGCAACAAAGTTTTAAAAATAGATGTTAAATAATGTACGGACCGAGAAAAATACAATTTTATTTTAAATTTGAATTCACAGTGAGAGACTTTTTAAACTATCATATGATGTTTTTGCTACTTTTGGGGCAATAAGCCAGAATTTATTTCTAAGAACTTATTTTTACTGTAAGTTTTAACAATTTAATCTTAACAATAAACAAAAGTAGTAAGTAAGACATTTCGAACAAAAATTTTAAGTTTATTTAATTTTCTTATCAAATATTAAAACGTTATATAACATCCAATGCAAGTCCACTTGACTCATACAAAAATTTAAAGCAACACTTCCGTGGTAGAATGTATTAAAATTCACCACTGAGCTTTTCAAAAAAAAAAATAACAATTGACTTAGTATTTCTTTAACCTTCACCATTTTTGAAAACTTAATTAAATTGGCTTTATTTAGCAATAATATTTTCGTCTTCTTTGAACCAAGGTTATTTAGCTGAGTGTTAAAATAAAAATATATTGTCAATTACAACAGCAGACTGCACACATTTACCAATTCTACTTGATTATTTTAAATTATTTTTTAAAAACTTATCAACACTTTTTGCCTAACTAGGTGTTAAGAAAATATGACAGTTTAAAAATATCCAATTTCAAACACTTTTTTGAAAAAAAAAAAACTAAAACATTGATTAAATTTTAAGAAAAACATTTATTTACCATTGTTCTCGACATTTTGATAAATTTATTTTTTTATTGGACAATCAAATCAAAAAACGAAATCACTTGATCGAGTAAAAAATAACTTTCACAAAAATCCAACTCTCGTATAAAATTTCTTGAAGTCGATTGCCTAGTATTTTTCGACTTTTTCGATTTGAGGAAAATTCACCTCCGAAACGTTATCAATTGAATGACGAAGAAAGACTGGACGTGTTCCCACAGCTCCTGGACGAGAGAGAAAAATTCATTAACGCTGAAATGTACTATAATCATATCGTCATATTTTTTTCATTTTACGTAAACTCTCTTAAAAATATTCAATGAACGTGTACTGAACTGAGCTGCATTAGAAACACACTTATGTCTAACATCAACGCGGTTGACAGTTCATTGAATGGCAATCCCCCAAAAATTTTTTTTTAAACTGCAAAGTAACATTAAAAAATAAATAATAAAAACCACTAGCTAAAAACATCACTTTTGGAAATTGAGACTTTTTGGGAATAGGAGCGCAACAATGTCTGGGCTGATATTGGCAAGGCAGGGCAGTGGTACATAGGCAGTCTTACTGCCTACAACCCCATCACCACACCGCCTACTTTATAAAATTAAATTTAAAAAAATAAACAAAAAATTAAATAAAAACCCGAGTCCACTTAGACAGAAAAATACACAACATTGGAAAATGGCAGCAGCTAAATATCGGCATGCATCTATTTGGCTGGGACATTTGGGATTTGCAAAAAAAAAAAACAACGTCGGTCGTGCATGGTGGGATAATCTGCATTGGACAGCACTTAATAATAATTTTATGTGGTTTTAGTGGAATTTAAATAATTTGTTTGAAAACAAAGAATTAATTAAAATAAGGAAAAAACATCTCGGTATTAAACACAATAATTATAGAAATTTTCTGAGGCTAGGCCGCGGCCGTACGGCCCGGGCGAGTATCTACAACAAATTCTTCCGTACATGCCTGGAAATTGTATTCTCTTGAAGAGAAAAATTGGCTGCCGAATATAAATTCGCAGATGCCGCATTGGAATGTTGATGGGATATAGATCAAAGCTAAACTCTATAAAGGGCAGATTTTCCTTTGAACGCCCTTTGAATGCCAAAAACTCAACTGACTATTATTTTTAATCAAATTAATTGACTTGATAGTTTAGGGAAAGCAGCAGCTCGAAATATTGGCAAACTTTGTTACAATACACGAAAAATATTTACAAGTGAAATTCAGATTTTCGTTGACATTTTGTGATGTATAGCTTTTGGTAGTTTGAAAATGTTTCCAGGACTTGAGAAAAGTTATGTTAAGGAAATCGTTCAAGGGGATTTACATTAACTTTGAACTTCTACGACGTTCTTCAGTTTTTATAAATGTTATATCTGCACCTTCCTCAATTTTGATGTTAAGGTAGCCTGTAAGTTTGTTAACTTCAAATTCCTGTTTCGATTTTGAAATAATTTGTGGTACAAAAAGAATCGTCCTTCGTCCAAAAATTGCAAAATATATACAAAGTTATGTACAGTCCTGGCCATATTATTAGACGATGTAAGTTTTGAACAAAATCAAGAGCAGTTACTGTTTTGAATATTCGATCGCAGTTAATTTGTCTTTTTTGTATAGTAACTGTTATGAATTAGACCAAAATTTGGACAAAGATGAAAATAACAGATTTCAAATATTTATTTAAGACTGAATTGCTTCATTTGCGGATTATGATTCCACACATGAATCATTTTTTCCAAGAGCTGCTTGTTGGTTGTGATGAATTCTTGAGTAATATCCCTCTTCATCAGTTATCACACATTTTAATAGGGTTCATGTCAGTGATGTTATCCGGCCAAGCCAACAAGCAGATATAAACTTTTTGTTAATACCTGGCTCTATGACGGGGATGCATAAAAAAAGGTTCACCTTTTGGAATTCTGACCTGAGTCAACATTATATATAACTTGCTTATACTGACGGTCATTATGCCTTAAACCATCTTAAGACATCGGTAAAAAGTCAAAAATATATGCATTTAACTTAGTACAATCCCTGAATTTCTAAAAAAAATGCATAGTGTGTCTAATAATATGGCCACGGTTCGTGTTTTACAAACGATACTTTCCAAAAAATTTTGTTTCGTGGCTTTGCCGTCTGACTAACTTTGAAAAATTCGTAAACAGAACCCTGCTACATAAAAGCATAACCGTTTTCTAAAATTGGTTCTTTGTTCTTGCAGTTTTTTTTTAAGAAAATTTTACCTCAGAGACCTTCTTACCTTTGCTAACAGCGCATAGATGCACTCTAAAAATATGGACGTACCTTTTATCATATTTGTGAATTTGATTAAAATTGGTTCGCGCGTTCAAATTTTATGGAGCTTAGATTGCAAGTCAATATGAAAAACAAGAAATTGTCGAATAGTTGAAAAAAAATATTATCTGTAAGACTTTGTTATAACACAAACTTTTTGGCAGTTTTATGTAATACATCACTTTTTCAAAATGGGATGTGTCGGTACATTAGCGAAATATGGAATCCTTTTTTAACTTTCTTTATAACTCAACAATTTTAAATTCAAAACAAATAAAAACTGCACTTCAGGGTCCCACGATTTTGCTCTTATGGCCAAGCGACTAGGAACTAATAAAATATCTGCATAAACCATAAATGGTTTTAACTAGAAAAAAATGTTGAAAAGCATTAAATTCATTTTTAAAATAATTGCTAAAATTATTTCCTTAGTTTGAGCTAAGACTTTTTTTTTTGATGGAATATGAATTTGTGAAAAACAAAAATGTTTAACTCGAATGGAGTTGCCTAAAAAATATCATTTTTATTCATGTATTTAATATAAAAAATTGATAGAAAATTAAATTCCTAAAGAAAAATAATTTTCCTTTTAAACTATTTTTTTTTTCAGTTTTGATATCCAATGCTTTTAAGTCGCCAATAATGAGGAAGCAAAAAGTTATTCTATGTTAATGATATTTTAATTAAAATTATATTATCTTCAATGGTAAATCGTACAAATATATCGTTTTCGGAAAGTATACCATTTTTTACTACAGCATTTTGCAAACAATTTTTTCTAGATAGTGTAAAAGACCGCTAAGTGCGTAGATTCCATGCTTGATTCTAATTTTGATACACAATACAAAACTACACAAAACAAAGTAGGCCCACCCAAGATTGATTTTGAATTTTGGGTAACAATTAATTAATTGGTCATCATTATCAAAGCGAAGCATTTATGTAATTGTATAGTTTACATGCCTACGAGTTCTAATCAATGCTTTGAGAGAATGTAGGAAATAAAAAAAAAATATTTATTTTGTGCTTATTTATTTCATTTTTATTTAGATATTTTTCTTACATATATTTTTCAGTTTTTTCCGCATGTTTATCTGTAAAAATCTAAGAGTTAATTTTTTTTATTATTTCATTGATATATGGGCAAATCTCAGAAACTTTTGACTTTCGTGTAACTTTGAAATTAAGTTACTTCATAATCATATTTTTTTACTCTATCACTAATAAATTTTTCGAAAATATAGTATTACAGTATAAAAAAAGTTATTTTCCACATTAAGAATTTTTTTTTACCTATAGAACGAGTAAAAGGCAAAAAGTATACGAAAAATACAAAATTTTATATGTTACTATTAAAATATTTAAAAAGTTTAATGTTCTTACGATTGAAGCATCTGATTTTAGTTTGTTAAACTCAAATGGGGTGCATAAGAGACTTTGAAAATCAAAATTTTTTATGAGAAAATTATTTGTGCTTTGCTAAGATTTATGACAGTGTTTGTCAGAAGTTTCGGTACTACAATTCCGAAAAAATCAATGAAATCTGGTACGTCTCTTATCGTGTACACAGCATGCTTTGCACCGATTTCTAAATTACATATTCATTTTCTATAGGCAAAAATGAATAAATTAAGCTTTGGTAGAGGTGTGTGCTAAAATCGCAACCTGGTTAAAATTAGCTTATACTGAATTAAAAGAGTGCGAAACTTTTTTTTTTTCAAGACATTTTCAGCTAGTACTCTAATAAAAAGCAATATTTCTCGTTCTTTACCTATAATATACCTATAAAACTCGTTTGGTCGCTGACTAAGTGTTTGGAAGAGGACCCCAATTTTGGCCCAAATATTATCTTTAGCGTAGAGGCAAAATTTCCGTATATGAGATGGGCCCAACCCACACGATGTTTGCCAGTTTACAATGCATCCTCAAAAAGTTACAGTTTGGTGTGGATTTTAGACGCCTGCGGCGTCATTGGTCCATACTTTTTGGAAAACGACCTTAGTGAGGCGTCAATGGCAAGAGCTTCAGAACCATGGTAACCATTTTCTTATGACCTAAATTGAACCATGTTGACCCTACGCCACGATTGACATTCTGCATAAGCGTAAGGTTATCTTTCGTAGAAGTGAAGTCAACTGGCTACCATGGTCATACGATTTTACCCCGCTAGACTTTTTCTTGTGGTGTTTCCTGAAGTCGCAGTTCTATGCAAATAAACTACAATCGACCGCTGTTTATTTACTACAAAGTAGTAAGGTCGCACAAAAAAAACTTGTTATTATAGAATGATAATTAAAAAAAAAATGGGCACAAAACTGGTCTAAAATAAATCGGCGGAAAAGTGTGTTTTGTGTTTCGATTTACAAAAGGCCATAGCACTGATTATCAAAAAAAAAAATCATTTCACCTTACTCACGTAGCAAAAAAAAATATTTTTAAATTCGGAATTCACCACAGTGTTCAAATTGTGGCATTATATGCACTGTGCAGTTTCGAGAACTATACTAGCAAAACTAAAGTCATATCTATTTATTTATTTTTGATGTTTATTTTTTGAAAACCAAAAACGAACATTCCTATAAAGATACACGTATATTTTTGAATTCGAGGTGTTTTTTTTTTTGTTCGCTGCATGTAGGTACAACTGCCAGGGATATGTTGCCAAAACTGCTCATTTTTCGATTTTCTTGTTGTCTGCTTAAATGTTCTATCGAAATTCAAAATAAAACGAAATTTGTCGGACGAAGATCTTGTGCCAATCCGCTATATGTACATATCATGATTGTGTGTCAATAACTTATTCTTGGCCCTTGCCAGGTTAAACCAAACCAAACCAAAAAAAAAAAATAGAAAAATGTGTTGTTTTCTAGCGCAGCGCTAAATAAGTGGCGGAAGATTATTACTGCCCGAAGGACAGCTGTCAAAAATCATAATTTTCTAAAAAGATGATTTCGTGTTAAAACTAAAACTTAGCAAAATAGAATTTTTTTCATTCGACATTCAAGCTACTTTTTGCTAAAATACACATGATATTCTGCTATCCATGAATGAAAATGCTTTATAAATTGTTGGCAAAGATATGTATAATCGTCAAGAGCTAAATTGGTATTCAGATAATATCAAAAGCTAATTTAAGTTCAATTTTACAACAACACCGACGAAAAGAGTATGGAACTTTAAGTACTCGTTGAAGCATAACGTTGAAAATTATTTTTGTTCAATGCATCATATTGAACAAATTGCCCTGGTTACTGCAGATTTATTTTCAGAAATTATACAAAATACATATATTTTTTCAAGTTGTGTTTTTTTTTTTTGGTCAATTGATCGTACAAATCCGTCTTATTCCATTTGGCTAATGACTGTGTATCTTTCACCTGTTGCACCACCCCGTCAACACGAGATGCTCACGAGAAGATTCAACAATATAATGTTGTTGTTTTCTTAATCCGTTCCGTACACACAAAATAGACATTTTCGTCAGATATTTTGGTCGTCGGGTTTGGTTATAATTAGAACTCACTCCCCGTTGAAATTACGTGAAAGTGAACCGAATTTTCAATTAAAATAAGGAAATAAAAAAGCAGACGACATCGACCCTTAACGTTGATGGTGATCCAAGAATGCCGGGAAAATGAAGAAATTTGTATTGTGTGTGTAGCAGAAAGGGGAAGCAATACTTTTTATGTGAAAAGATTTTTTTTAAAGAGTTTTTTTTTTGGCTAAAATAAGTCTTTCAGTTCAGGAAGAGTTACCCTGAAATTTACTATTTATCGGGCATGGAAAAAAATTACCTCAAATGATAATAGATTTGGTGGAGGTTGGAAAGGGTTTAGTTGTTTTGCAACAAAAATAAATCTGAAAGGGCATAAATTGGGAAAAAAATGTTGAGAGTCCAGAAGACCCACGGTAAGATCGAAGTTCTCTGGCACTACTGAATTAATTGAAATGGAGATGTGCTAAAAATTGATTGATTAAACATTTTATTCCTTAAAATCCAAATAAGTACATTATTTATAGAAAGAAAGAAATAAGTGACAAAAGTATTTTTATAAAAAATAGAGTTATTGTCACTCTTAGTAGAATAATTTAACATGTGTATTATTTTGAATGGGTGGGGTGACTCTTGAAAAAGAAATATTAAAAAAGAAATCATTAAATTACATAATGCATATAAAAATTAAATTGAATTAAAGTTAAACATTTCATGAAAACATCAGGTAAAACCATTTAAAAAAAAATCGATACTCTCATTACCAAGACTAAGGAGTCAGTTTTTAACTTGTTTCACAAATACAAAATGAGAAGTTTGCATTCTGATAGAATTGAGTCTATTAAATATTCGACATGAGGAAATATTATAAAAATTTCGAAATGCGGTTGTTCGAAACACCGGTATAAACACTTTGTTCAAAAAATTACCACGTAAACTATAATTTTATCAATCTAAATCTAAAATTAAGATTACCTGATCTTTTAAAGAAAATTTTAAGAACCTTATAGCGATACATACATATGTCGCACTGAAAGAATTTTCAAATCCCTAAACAGTGGAAAACTAGAGTACAAACAAGGCTTACCACATATTTTCTTCAGAACACTTTTTTGGAAAACTAAAAGAGGCTGTATTTTGTTGTAATAGGAATCTCCCCAACAAGAAATTCCATATTATAGTTTGGAATGAAAAATGCTATAATAAATCTTAAGGAGCAGTTTAGAAGAGCAAACTTTTCGCAAAAAGAAGAAATTTCTAAGAGTGCACCGAAAATACTGTCTAAGATTTTCTGTGTGGTTATAAAAACTCATTCTAGAATCAATAAATCAATCCAAGTACTTGAATTCATTTACTATTTCTAATTTAAAACATTTATCACTACAGCTCGTGGAATCAGTTAAGTTTGTAGAAGTGTCCATAGGACTACAGGTACAGATAAAAATTATAAATTTTTGATACTCAGTAGCTTGGAAAAAGAGATCAGCATCAACAATCTTTTGGCCAGACAAACTCAAAAACATTACCTTAGTTTTAGAACTAATTATCAGTTTGTAATCAGCAAACCAGATTCTTAATCAGCTGAGATCCCAATTTATATCAGATATAAGATTAAGACCATAAGAAAATCCCATATCAACTGCAAAAGCTGTCAAAGAACCCCTAAATGGCAATCTGAATAAAGAATTAATATATATACCAAAAAAAAGCATTGGTCCCAAAACCGAACCTTATGGCACTCGCAAATCGAATGTCTTTGTATCACTCCTAATATCATCAAATTTCACTCTTTGGGTGCTTTTTAAATATTTAAATATTTAAATATGATCTTAACCAATCACTAATCTTCAGAGTAATACGAGTAGGTTATCAATGTTAGTTTTTAAGTTAAACAAAAACTAAACCAATTACTGATTTTTTTAATTTATAATAATATTAACAAATTTATATTAATAAATAAATAATTTTATTATTCATTTACTTTAAATAGTTCATTTAAAATGCTACATTGTTGTAAGAAGCTTAGAACTCAGGATTAAGTTCAATCATAGAAACTATGGGGTTATATTATAATACCTAAAGTCTTTAATAAATCCAATTTATAGAACTGGTGCTTTATGAAACAGCATATGTTGTTGCCGAACCACAAGGAATAATAGACGTATTACGTCCAGTTTAACATCTCAATATGGATTGGAACTAATTCCCCCGAAAGGATTCTTTATATTTGAGCCGCGATTAATGAACACGGCCAGCCTTTCTGTTTCTAGTGTGAGAATTAACAACAGCCTGCTTAATGGAAATAGTGTTAAGTGAGTTCAAAGGATTTTATGTAACAAAAAGTAAAATACATGTAATGTAGATCTTCCATTATTTTACATGACTAACGTCTATCAGTAAGCAAATAATACAAAATTCATCATTATATTTTTTTCTAAAAAAAAAAAGGTTTTTAAAAAGTTTCTTTTTTTCATCTTATTAGATCATAGAGTTTCCTTTGCAGTACGAATGGTTGTCCACAGAACTGCGCTATCTCCCTCCAAGACTCGAACAATGATATTTTTTTCTTTTTATCTTGGGTGTATTAAGAATGAAGTCGACTTTAATTAGTGTTAAGATGAACAAAAGGTGAAGCCGGGTTTCCAGCAAGGAAAAAATGATTTGGGGTACTATTTGGCAACCTTACAGTTCGTTTTAAAAAGTACCTCTGCAGCTGCTTCACTTCATCAAACTCACTATAGCCACATACTTGGACGGTATAGCATATTATTGCTTTGGATTTCGATTGCACTATTTGCACGATTTGACTAGGATCACCTGAAGCCTCTTTTTTTAAAGTGCTCGAATAATCTATTTATCATTAATTGGAGACTACCAGGCAACTCTCCTAGCAACAAGATATCATTGGCGAACAAAATAGTATTGACTAAAAGATCAACTGAAACTACCGCTGTTCATGGTGGAATCCCTTCTTTATTATCTATATAAATAGTGATAAAAGAAGTGGACTCAAATTACATCCTTGCCTCAATCCTATTCCAAAGACGACTGCAGACGTTGTTGTGTTATAAAATATCTCCAAAATATTAACAAAATTTTTCGAAATTCACTTTTTAAACAGCTTCAACATAAGTGCTCTCCTATCTATTGTGTCGAATGGTGCCTTGAAATCAATTAAAAACTTGTAGAACTTCTTCTTGGATTTTACAAATATGTCAGCTTAATTGGTAAGCGAATAAGTAAGATTGTGAGTAGTTTTTTGAGTGAGTTAAAGGGTAAGTAAATAACCCATTTGCAGTCAGTGAAAAAGCAGTCCCAGCAGTCAGTATATAGAAGAGGTAAGCTTATAGATTTATAGAAAGCAGAGCTCTACAGATATCGAGATGTTGTTTTGGTAGACCGCATTCCATCACATCATCAACCAAATACGGGTGGAAGGAAGCATACCCGATGATTGGATTATCAACTTCATATTCCATATTTATAAAAAAAAATGCAGTCCGATGTTCTGCAAGAATTATCGAGTCATATTAAACTCTTCTTCGCATATAAATTAGAATTCAGTGAATTCAAAGAGCAACTGATTACGTTCTGCCGAGGATCGGCTGTAGACCGAATCTTCACAGTGAATTTCAAATCAAGACTCACCGTCTACTACACAGCCGCATATGATAGCATTCATCGTCAGGAGATCTTAATATATGGCAATGGCCGAACTCGGGACCGAAGGAAAACCAACGACGATCAAAACTAAGCGGTATAATGTGCAAGTAGGGTGTGAATAATAAAGATTTACTGTGCTCCCATCTTAAGCTAGATGAGATGCTCACTTTAGAGCTCTACCTCCAAGTTTATCTTTGTAGTGAGTTTAATTATTTGGAGAAGCTTTAGATAGGATAATTAACTCTCTGCGTACAGCTCCTCAAAAACTATTCGAAACATCTACAGAGTATCAGTAGTTTCAGCAAGAGATGCGCTTACGTGTGCCTTCTTCAATCTAGTTCTGTTGAAGATGATCGACAACCGTTAATGCCGAGCCCGAATATCGTTGAAAACAGCTAGAGTCCAATTGAACGTATCCGTTGCCGTTCCACTCGAAAGCCGAATTGGGAGAAAACCAAAAGTTATTATGCACTTACATATGCTTTAAAGACTGCTTTAAAACATTCAGTCTTTTCAAATTATAAAAACATTAGCTTTGTAATATTGTCTGTATATTTATTTTATTTTATTTTATTTTATTTTATTTTATTTTATTTTATTTTATTTTATTTTATTTTATTTTATTTTATTTTATTTTATTTTATTTTATTTTATTTTATTTTATTTTATTTTATTTTATTTTATTTTATTTTATTTTATTTCATTTTATTTTATTTTATTTTATTTTATTTTATTATATTTTATTTTATTTTATTTTATTTTATTTTATTTTATTTTATTTTATTTTATTTTATTTTATTTATTTTATTTTATTTTATTTTATTTTATTTCATTTTATTTTATTTTATTTTATTTTATTTTATTTTATTTTATTTTATTTTATTTTATTTTATTTTTATGTAATTTTAATAAATAATAATAAAAATAATAATTTATTTTATTTTATCTGTTAAAATCAAAATATGAAAACACGAATATGGGAAATTTGATAACTCAAAACTAAGTTTAATAACTTGTTCCTTAAATGAAATCAGACTACAAGTTTTCAAAGGATTTTTATGTCACGAATTCGAAACCTTCATTTTAAAAAAATAATCCATTAAATCGGGTTTTCGTTATATTGCAATAAATACTGTGCTTCACTAATTTTTACTTTATGTTTCCTCTACGAAGTAAAAAAAGAATTCTACATAGTTACATATAAAGTATATGAAGATAAGATCTTTCAGATAGATTTCTTGTTTTTTGGAGAAAAACTAGCTATAGTATTGTTATTTTTTTTTTCAATTTTCTGTTAGAATATCCCGAAAGCCTGAAGTGATTGAACAATTCTGAAGTCGAACTCATGTTCGTAATCTATTTCGAAATTATATTCCGATTCCAGATAAAGAAAAACGACTTGCGTAGTTTAACATATGTAAATTTACAAGCTCAGCTTAGGGTTAGGAACATCAGAAACAAGCTCGCTAGCTGAACCGTACAAAGTGCTATCTGAGTTGCGTTTCGGCAAAGGTGGGGGTGAGGAAGGAGTAATCACACACTTATTGAACAAACACTTCTGTTGACAGTTATGGGTTTTGTTGTAGATGCAAGGCATTTCGTAATAGTCTTCGACTTCTTCTGATGATTCTTCTTTGATCTTTTCAGTACCATTCTTGTACAGCGGTATCGGTGGTGTTAAGGGTGCATTACTGCTCAGGTGAATAGTTCTGAAATAAATCAATTTTACTTGAATCTTGGTTTTTAAACAAAAAAGTTTAAAGAATACTTACGAACAGCTTTTCTTCCTCAAACTATTCTTATGGATTGCATATTCTCCTTCAGTGATTGTTGACACATAACAAGCTGCTTTATGGGACTTCTTGACCACAAGGACATGATTACTGCCTTCAAGTATATTCGGATAAGCTTTGATCCCAAAGTAAGCAAACACTCCACCAAATACTAAGGAACTCATGAGAATCAAGAAAACTATTACCAGGGTAAGTTCCTTTTCGTCGTGTGAGATCCAAACGTTTGGTTCCGTTTTGTCCTTTGAAGGTACATGAAGTGGCAAGCAGTTGAAAGGTGTGATTGAAAAAGTGCCACTGGGAACCAGACAAAATGTGTAAGTGCAGTTTTCTACCAGATTCTCAGCCAGAAGAAAGGGATCTGAGTACATTTCGCAATTGTAATCGACCGTGATTCCATTTACAGTATGGATAAAGTTCTCGAGGGCTTCACTGAACCAAATGATATTGATTGGCTCATTGGCATTTTGGACAACAACTTGAACGGAGTTATTTTGCAAAAGAATAAGCTCGAAATCATGGCACGGTGGTGCAAATAAAAAATACTCGACGAGATCATCGTCTAAAGAGGATTCCTGGATATTTGATAGATCAATATTTGACAAACAAGCCATTTTAAATGAAATACCAAGGTTAGATACACTGACTTCAGTACTTGAACTTGTGGGAGAAATTGAATCAGTTTTAATATGATAGAATGGTGTGTGTAAGAATGCTCCCTCGATCTCATGCTTTACCTTGCAATCTTCATCAAATTTGATGCTTGTCAAGAGAACTCCATAAAAGGCTAGTGGAGCCTTGCAATAGGGTACATCCCCGAAACGATCTTCGTACTTTTCGTACAGACTTATTAAGGGCTTTAAGTTGCATTCACAAAGCCAATCATTGCCCAAGAGATAAATGTTAACTATACCCGCTGTAAGAACTTTTTCTATAGATCTTACATCAAGGGTTATCAAACGGTTATTGCTCAAGTCCAAGACCAAAAGACGACTGGCTATGTCGTCGAAAGCGTCAGTGTCAATCGAAGATATCTCTGAGTTCGACAAAGTCAAGTATTTCAAGCACGGCAGTGCTCGAAAGAAACTCCTACAAAGAGTTCCCGTAATGAAGTTCTCACTGAGGTCCAAGGCACTCATGTTTGACATATAACTAATGCCAAAGATACTGTCGTTTCCTGAAATTGTCAGCTCGGCTCTGAGTGTAAGGCGCATTAGAGAAGCTTGAACGGGTTGAAAAAAGCATCTGTCAACGTGACGTACTCTTCCTTCTAAGCGCAGAGACTGAAGCTTTGCAAAACCCAAAAGAACTCCATTTCTAAGCGTATTCAATTTCACGCCCAAAAGAGTGACCGTTTCTGTTGACGTAAAGTCAAACGAATTGAAAGCTTCGTTTCGAATATGCGTGAAATCACTGTTTCGTATAACGATAGACTTGATTAATTTGTTAGCTGGTTTCCATCTGTTAGTCAAAATTGAGTTTGGGAAATGCTGGTTTTCTAAATGAAGTGTTATATTTTCTTTACACTGTGTACCCTGTAAAACAAATCCTTCCAAATTAAATAAACATGAATATTTAAAAATGTACTCACTTGAAGAACTTGAAATACTTCGTCGTAGACTTTTTTGACACCGAGGCATTTGATGGTGCAATTTGAAATTTCACACGCTCTTGACATAAATTTACGTTCAGCTGTTTGAAGCATTCTGCTCTCTGATTGCTGGGATGTATGGAAGTTGGATGATTTGGGTGTTTCAATCCTTGAACTAGCCAAGCTTATGGTAACAACTGCCAAGGCAAGGCTTAAAGCCAATAGTAGGTACAAGCAAACTCTCACTGCATTGTCAATATGTTTCTTAGAATATTTCCAAAAACTAATAACGGAGAACGAGAAAAAAGTCTAGTATTTTTATAATTTAAATAATTAAATTTTTTCTCACCAAATGGAAATTTCGTATTTAGAGGAATCCTTTGAATAGGTCATCGCAGGTGCAAAATATTCTAGCAAATGTGGACATTATTTTCCGTTTCTATGTATCCAGGGAAATTTATCGAAAACGATAAGGGATTGATTAAAGTCTGTATCACCGACGATTATTATGACACCGAAAACATTTGATATCCGATATGTGGTACATAGTAGATAATTGTGTCCTGATAAGATTCGGATAGTACTATCCGTATTGCAGTAGTTGGATGATTTTAATATTGGAGTATTGATTAAAGAGGTTCAGTAGCAAATACGGTAGATAGATAAGATGGTAGAACTTAAAAAAATGGGTTTTTTTCAAATAATCAGCTGTAATTGATAAAAGTAAAAATGTATAAGGCTCAATGCATGGAGTGTATGACGAAATGTATCCTGACTTTATTGATTTGAGAAAATTTTTAAAAGTGTGAAATAATTCCTTTTTTTTAGATTAGGAATTTTTATTTTTCAATTTGTTGAAGTACAATTCGACTTATTACTAAAATTAATCTTGTTGGCTCAACAATCTTAGCCTGAGGTTCTTCTTTTGGCTTTATATTTCATCATTCATTCATCTATAGAGTTTCCTATTATAGATTACTTAAACTAAGGTATTAATTTATAATTACATTCTCACTTAATTGTAATTTAAATACATTTCTTTCTAAACTTAAATATAAATTTAAATTAAGTTTATTAAGGAGTCTCACAAGATGATTTTTTTTTTTATAATCTACCCGCGCTCAAGGGATTAGATTACCCTTTAAATGTTTCAACACAGCGCGGGCGTGAAGGTAAGAAGAGAAGAAAGAAGGATAGGAAAAATGTGTGGCACGATGTTCTGAGACTGAAGGTTGTTGTCTCAAATATTTTATCTCCAGGGATGGCGGCTGAACTAAAGCGGAGTATGCCGTGTCTTATTTCTATGTCGCTTGTAATTCACATTATTTTATTCGTGTTCATCCTTGTTGGGCATACTAGTTTAACTCAATTACATGTTGTTAGTGTTATGCCCGAACAACATGTAATGAGTAAATCAGCAACCCATTGATGACAATTTTAGAAGGTTTTTAATGGAATCAAAACGACATAGACGACGGCAGGGATCGAACCTGTGATCATGAGGTTCACAGGCGAGCACACATCCATCGCGCCACGGCCACCCCCATGGTTCATTACAGCCATAATTATTAAAATAATTTTCTGGATCTTATATTTCTTTCTGGAATATAGATATTTAAAAGATTAAGCAATTCGGGGCATTTTATATGGTATGACAATGTATCATAAACAAACATAACACAACTTACAAGACGACTGTTTTCGAAGGAAACTAACCAAAATTCTTGTAAATGATCTTTGAACCCTTTCAATTCGATTTTTTGAAACTGAATAAGAAAGATCCCAAACGACCGAACAGTATTCCAAATAAGGGCGAACAAGTGAAGTTCATCTGCAAATAACAAACCAGTTGTATATTACAGCAGTGAAGGTAATTCATTTACATAATTTAAAAATAACAAGAGTCCAAGATGGCTGCCCTGTGGGACACCAGATGAAACATGTATTACTTTTGAAGTACTCGTACTATTGAAAATTTTAACTATTTGTCTTCGATTAAGCAAATAACTGGATGTCCACTCAAGAAATGATGAATGAAAACCAATGGCGCAAAATTTTAATCGAATTAGTACGATGCTAAGACTATTTTAGTATGAAACTAGGTTAAAACAACCATTTTACAAATTTTAATGGAATATAGCATCATACTTTCTCTACCCTTTTATTAAAGTTAAAATCATCGAATACCTATTTTATTTTTTACTTGCGATATAGGTACTATAGGGCAAGTTCTGCATTTGGAAAAAAAATCGAACTCGAGATTTTGATCAATGTTGACATTACGATGATAGCGAAGACGAATAAAGTGGGTCCGACAATTCCGTCTGTCTGTCTGTATGTCTGTACCTCGATCTAGTGCCTAAGCCACTGGACCTATTTTCTTCAAACTCGGTAGTTATGGGTCTTCGGTGGTTCCCTAGGGGTGAAATTGAAATTTTTTTTTAGCTCTAAAACCCCATACACCCGTAATGCAAAATTGTATTTATCTCGAAAACGGCTCTAACGATTTTGATAAAAAAAATTAGGTGTGATATTATGGACATGGACTGCGTTTTGGTAAAAGAAAAATTTGGGCAATATGTTATTAACGGTACCTGTCATAGAGCCGTTTAAAATAATATTGTATATACAAATATTCGAAAAATTAGTTGTTGGGTTTTTTTGAAAAAAATTTTTTTTTGAAAAATCAATATTTTCAAAACCTATAAACGATTATTTTTTGAAATTATTTCCAAAAATCAATATTATTAAATACTTAAAATTCGCATCCCACATTTTTTTCTTGAAAAATTTTAAAGAAATTTTTATATAAAAAATTTATTTATTTAATAATAAAACGATTTTTAAAGTTTGTTTGCATAAATTCATACTTTTCTAGAAATCAGACGGCAATTTCATTTTAAATTCATGTTTTATATTTATAAAATGTATCTTAAATTCCAAAGTACTTTTACATAAGAGCAAGTTCGTGCGATCCAGTCGTGCATTTTATTTAGTATTGTGCTAGCTTCATATGACTGTGTTCAAAAGCAATTTATTAAGAAAATTCTTTTAGTACGATACTAGTTAGAAAATGTTGAAAATTAAGAATGAAGTAGTAAACTACAATAAAGTTAGCAAATTGTTAAGTAGTATCATACTATTACCTTAATAATAGGCTGTTTAAAATTTTGTGCCAATATGTTTAAGTTTTTTTATTGAAGTTGCATAATGCAAATGCTATCAAACGCCTTCTGAAAGTCTGTAAAAATAGTATCAAGAAAACCAGATTCAAGGGCATCAGAAACATTTTTGGTGAACCAAGATAAGTTTGTAGTGGTTGACATACGAGTACCAATAACAATTCTATGTTGGTATGAAGATATAATTTCCTTAATATTAAAAAAAAATGTGTTCTTCACAATGAGATCGAAGAGTTTTGGTATTGCAGAAAGTTTGGAAATCGCACGGTAATTTACTATTTGATGCTTTTGTCCAGCTTTGAAAATTGAAGTTATAAAAGACATTTTCCAAACATCTAGAAAAATTCCTTTTGAAAGCAAAGTATTAAAAATTTTATGAAGCGGATAAGCTAATGAAACACAATGTAATGTTATTTGCTTACAATAGTAATGTTTTCTTAATCTAATCAGCAGTGTAATAATTTTTGATGAATGGGCTTTTTATCGCCTGTAGTACTAATTGTTGTGGATGATTATGGATGATTTCTTCAAATTTATCGTCAGTGATGGCTAGGGCGTATAGATACCTGTCACAAGCAATTACTGGCCCAGTGGTATTACTTTTTGTTCCTCGTTTTTAGTTGGTATATATTTTCTCGTCAGCGGGTTACGGTGTAGTTCAGTGCAATAGAGATGAATTCTGATGTAAAACAGCATATGCGAATATAACAATTAAATTGTCTGATTGATTGACAGAGTGTCAATTTTGTCCACATCATTTCGTTTTTTGTATTGACACATACTCAGAAACTAATAATTGTTCCAAACATTTATATGCTGATGATTACCAGCTATACTTTAGTTGCAAACTGGGACTGATCGAAGATGGTATATGTAAAATAAACGAAGATCTTGAAAGTGTTAATAAGTGGTCTGCAGAAAATGAGCTCAAAATAAATCCGTCTAAATCAAGCTGCCTTGTTGTCTATAAAAACGAACTTGACCTAAGCTATTTTCCTCCAGTTCTTATTGGTGATAGTCGGATTAACTATGTTGATAAAGTTAAAAATTTAGGTGTGTATTTCAACAGAACTCTAAGATGGGATGACCACATTCAACAAATTATCGGCAAAATATATGGAGTTCTTAGGAATCTTTCATTTTCGCAACATTTTACACCTCTTGGTACTAAAATATTGCTGGTAAAATCACTTATAGTTCCTTTAATAACTTATGGTTGCGAGATTTTTTGTTATCAAAGTGCTGAAACTAAGCGTAAATTAGTAATTGCTTATAACAACATTGTAAGATACGTGTATAATCTTAAGAGGCGTGATCACGTAAGTAGATTCTCTAAAATAGTATTGGGATGAACGATCCATACATACATTAATTACCGAACACTTATTTTTCTGTACAAGCTTATAACCATGAAAGAGCCCTTATATTTATATAACCTCTTGTCTTTTGCAAGAACACCGCGTTCTATTACATTAATACAACCTCGATTTACATGCCGTATAACCGAAATGCAATTTTTCATCCATGCCATTAGATTGTTTAACTCGCTACCACAAAGCATTAGGAGACTTATTGACACACGCAACTTTGAGACCGTTTTGTTTAAGTATATGGCTACAAATGAAAACTAATTTTATAAATATAAATTCAAAAATAAATCATTTTCTTTAATAGGTAGATACTTATGTAAATTTCTTTAAATTAATTTCTTATTACATAGTCAGATTCAAATTAAATTAATTTTTAACTTACTACACTCGAGCAATTAAAAAGATTGTACAGTCTATTTGTAAGAGATTTGATTTAACTGAATAAATATCTAAATAAATATCTAATAATGCATTCCGTTTCACTTAATTGTGGACAATAAGTATGCAGTGTTTATTTTATTTAAGTGTATTTTTTTTATCAAACGTTATTAAAAAATAACAAAAAACTTTATGTATTTAAATTCAATATGTGCATAAAAGAGGATTCATAATAATGATGGAATAAGTCATGAAGATAAATAATACTAATTTAATTTTTTTAATCAGCAAAATAGAAGACTTGTTAAATTATTAAATAAGATTATAAAGCTTCGCTTTTGAAATTTAAAGCATATTCGACCAAAATTATTTCCAAAAAGTAGGTTTCTCAATTTTGTTGGTCTGCTTGTCTAGCTGTCTTAAATTTTTTTTTTTTATTTTTGGTCGAAAATGTATGGACCTAGCAAAATCCATTATTTAGCAAATTTTGTAGCTAAAAGCCGTGTTTTTAAAAGAGATTAAAAGAGAGGAGTAAATTAAGATCAGCAAACAGAGTGAACATGAAATAAATTTAAATTGTAAAAAGGTTGAGACTGAGAGTTTAGATTGCGTTTCGAGAGAAAAATGTGATTGATTTTATAGTTTAAAAAAATTCAATATAAGAGTGACCATTAGCGTCTTATTTAATTTAAAATGTGGCACTGTTTAAAAGTTTCACAAAAGATCGGATAATGAATAATGTTGTTTGAATATATATGTACATAAATATGCTGGGTTGTAATTTTTATTTTAATTTTTTTTTTTTCGTTGAATCAAAGCTGAATCAAGACTGATGTAAATTTTAAATTATTTGAGTGATTAGTACAATACTAGAGTGAAACATTATCAAGGCATCATCAGTTTTCCAAAAGTACCCATATTGACGAAGTTTATAGAAATACTTTGAAAATCTTTTGAAATCCTGAATAACTTTTGAAAAGATTGAATAATATGATGATCAAAAATGATCTAGATTTTGTCAGCTTTACAAAAACATTCCTGTTCTGTTATTCACATAAATAGAACAATCGATTGAAACATTCGATTCACTTTCACACTAAACTTGTGTTCTCTTATGCGTCTGGTATTATCTAAGACTAACTCAATATTTACGTAAACAGCTGCTCGCAAGAATATCTGTTGAAGTCTCAATAAATTGCTTTTGTTAACTATCTTAAGTTAAAAAATGGAAATAATTATGGAGAGTATTAGACTTTTTTTCTATTTTCTAACAGAGAAGTGTAAAATGCCTAAATGGTTTTTATTTTATTTACATTTTATGAGGAATCGAGCAGACTGACAATTTATAACATTATGCTGATCGGTATTGTATGGAATTAGTGCTGTGTTTGAAAAGGAGAGTACCGCACTACTCTACCGACATAAATCATGTTCACTTCGAATAAATAACAGAATAGTGATGAATGAAAATTTAAAGAAAATTCCCCCCATGAATAGCATACTGGGGCTGATAGATCAATTCACGCTTTCCAAAATGGGAGCCTAAATTTTCTTTCAGGTTTGAAAAATCGGCCTTCCTGTATTTAATTCCAGATAAATAGGTGATTTTTGACATGCTGTTACTCTTTATTCCATAAATTTAATGTTCTCCTTGTTTTCTTTACAATGAAAAAAAGTATTTCAGCCATTACGGTTTTAGACATATCTCATTTTTATTCTGAACGCCCCTAAATCTGTTTTCTATCATTCACCTACTTCATTAGGGCGTGTCAATGCCAAAAAAAAACGGAAACATGTAAACATTTTAAAGAAAACATCTTCTTGATAATTAAGAAAAAAAAAATTATTTTAGTATTGATGCAAGTTTTGGGCTGCTGAAATCGCAATTTAGCATTGACAATGACGGTTACAATGAAATATTTTGCAGATTTTCAAATAATCTTTCAAATTTTACGAACAAATCTATCATGAATAACTTACCATTATCTTCTTATAATTTGCTTATGTTCGAATACCTCTAGTTATAACTTATAACTATAAATTACTCTTTTTTTTTTTTATTAACTTTATTTCATATCAAAATCTTAAGGCTACGTGAACAAATTTTATCAAAAATAAAAAAAAAAGCTTAAATAATATTACATATATGGCTTCTAAATAATTAAGTGAATATTTTTTTTTTTTTTTGTGTATGAGTATACAGTTAAAAGATAACTTTTAGCAAGATTTAAGATGAAATAGTTAGGTTTATTCTATTATTCAAAAGAATAAGTGTCGAAGAAACCCTTAATAGAAGAAAATTTAATTACAATTTTTTTTTGTGGGGATTTACACAATAAATTTAAATAAAAATTAATATATGTAATTGTTAATTTCAAATGTACATATCATATATACAAGATAAATCAAATAAATGGATTAAGAATAATATCTATTTCAGAATGATCAAAAGAAAAAAGCCAACATTTAATTGAGGCTAAAAACTTAGATTCATTTCTCACACATCTGAATTCATTAGGCAATTTATTAAATAAGCGGGGCGCAGTAACTGTATAAAAATTGCTGAAGTGAGATTTAAAAATCCTAGGAACATTCACGAGACGACGTAAGTTAGAACTCAAACTAACTATCTCTAAAGCTCTTACATTATTATAACCTTTACTTTTAAAAAATGATTTTAAAATATTAAAATACAAATGTTTAATAGGAAAAATACCGATGTTAGAGAACAATTCGAAACTGGGTGTCATACGAGACGCCTTTGATATAATACGAATCGAGTGTTTTTGACTAATGAGCAGCGGTTTAATTTTACAGGAATGAGTTCCACCCCAACAAGAAATACCAAATTGAATTTTTGATTGCACTAGGCCATAATACGCAAGTTTTAAGATTTTTTGAGGGCAATACAAGCTAATGTGGTAGATCTGTCTCACAACTTTATTAAGATAAAGTTTTAAATTAGTTGTATGTTCAACCCAACTAAGCTTCTTGTCGAGTAAAATTCCTAAGTATTTAAAGTGATCAACACATTCGATATCGAAGCAACCATCACAACACCGAAAAGCTGGACAATTCATTTGTGAACAGACTTGAAAACCAGAACAATTGGGTGCATGATAAGTTAAGGAAAAACCTATGGGAATAATTCCCTTTAAACTAAAGAACATGAATTTCGTCTTGCTGCTTGTGATTAACTTATGAGACCCAAACCAGTGGCGTAGAATCTCTTAGGGGTGGCCGTGGCGCGATGGATGTGTGCTCGCCTGTGAACCTCATGATCACAGGTTCGATCCCTGCCGTCGTCTATGTCGTTTTAATTCCATTAAAAACCTTCTAAAATTGTCATCAATGGGTTGCTGGTTTACTCATTACATGTTGTTCAGGCATAACACTAACGACATGTAATTGAGTTAAACTAGTATGCCCAACAAGGATGAACACGAATAAAATAATGTGAATTATAAGCGACAAAGAAATAAGACACGGCATTCTCCGCTTTAGTTCAGCCGCCATCCTTGGAGATAAAATATCTGAGACAACAACCTTCAGTCTCAGAACATCGTGCCACACATCTTTCCTATCCTTCTTTCTCTTCTTAATTTCACGCCCGTGCTATGTTGAAACATTTAAAGGGTAATCTAATCCCTTGAGCGCGGGTAGATTATAAAAAAAAAAAAAAAAAAGTCGTGGTTCATACTGACAAAAGTTTCAAAGTTATTATTATTGGAGTACGAAAGAGCAGTATCATCAGCAAAAGCAGATAATTTTCCCTTAAAAGGCTGTAAGAATAAGGAATTAATAAATATTAGAAACAATATGGGACCTAAGACAGAACCTTGTGGAATACCCATTCTAAGATAGGATACCGAACTTGGAGAATTTTTTATCCTGGTCATTTGGTTACGATTTGTTAGGTACGAACAAAACCAATCATAAACACAGCCTCTGAAACCAGCCATATAAAGTTTTTGTAGTAATAAGTTATGGTCAACCGTATCAAAGGCTATTGTTATATCAATAAATAATGCCGTGCGTCGTTACCTTAGAATCATTAACTGAGTTATAAATTTCACCACAGAACTTTAACAGAGCATCTTCTGTTGACTTACCATTTAGAAAACCAAACTGCTGATCACTGAAAAACTCCGTTCTAGAAAGAAAAGACATAATTCTGTTCTTCATTCCCTTTTCAAAAACTTTGGAAAATGCAGAAAGGAGAGAAATGGGTCTGTAGTTATTTAAATCAGAAGTATCTCCTTTTTTATGTAATGGGATTAGATACTATAGCAGTTTTTAGGGATTTAGGAAACACACCTTTTCTAACACAAAGATTTAATATGAAACAAAGAATATCAGCAATTTTTCATCCAGACAAGAAAAATAGGCATTTTGTTCTTTTTGTTTTTCAAAATAATTGCTTTATTGTTTATATTTGGCTAAAATTGGTCTTAATGACATAAACTTAACTATTTAAAACACGTTTAAGATTTATGTTAATATTTAACTATTTTATTTAGCTTATGCTGATATATTTTAAAATATATAGGTATAGGATTAATTTATTGCAGGAGCTACTATTCATACAACACTTGTGTATCCGTCATCATTATAATTTTGCTCCATTCCATGAATTTTCCTTTTATCGAAATGCCTCGCCTTTGTAAAATCATTGATTCGAGTTGGTAAAGGTGGGGCCGGACTTCTTGGCACCCGGTTAGAAAACATCAAATCATAGTTTGCATTCATTCTCCTACAGTACTCCAATTCCTCATAATTATTAGCCATCATGTAACTTAAACCGCTTTCAGCTGAAAATCGTCTTACATTTCTTGTTGTGGCATCCGAATAAAAACTAAACGAAAAACAATCAGTTCTTAAGCAGTGCGAAATATGCAAAATGCTAAAGTACAAACCTATTTCCAAAAGAAGAATCTGTAATGGAGTTTTTGATATTCTTTCCGTTTTCTCCGGTAATTTTGTCACCGATTCCAATCTGCTCACTGCTCCTTAATAAACATGCATTAAGCCGAATCAGTAAAAACATTCCTATCAGTCCAAGAACTATTGAAACCAGAATGCAAGCAACGAAAACACCGATTGCCAGTGGCCTGTCTTTTTTCCTCAACCAAACTGTCTCACTTACAACGACAGTTTCAATATTGCTGAAATGAGATCTACAATTAAATGGTGATATTTCTTTTGTGACGTTCTTGACGAGACAAAATGTGTAGGACTGATTCGCGACTAGTCCTTCAACAAGCAACGACTTGTCAAGTTCACTCTGACAGCCAACATTGAACTGACCGACAATTCTAACACTTCCATAACTTTCGTTTGAGCCTGGTTGTTCACAAAACCAAATAATTGCAAGACCATCGCTAGGACCTTCCAAGATCAGCCTTATGCTAGTATCGCTGATTGAAATGATTTTAAAATATCCATCCGGAGGAGAGAGTTCTAGGACGTTTGGAGGATAATTCGTAATTCGAGCTTTATGTCTTGCGCATTGTATGAAAATTGAATCAGCAGAGAGGGTGGGTGTTCTTTTTTGAGATGAAGGAGTAGAAATTCTCTTCAGTAAAGTTTTCGAACTCGGAGAAACTATACTACTTGAAATAAGTGCAGTAGAATCTTTTCCTGAGGAAGTAGTTGGTTCAGAGGGGAACGAAGTTTCATCTTCGCATGGACTTAAGTTAATTTCATTGAGAAGTTTTCCAGCAAGATTGTTTGGAGAACTGCATCTTGAATTCCCTCCAAAAAATTCAGGATGATCCTTGAATGCCCGGGCAAGATGTTCCAATTTACAAGTACAATCCCAAGGATTGTTTTGGATATTTATTCGTCTTATGGAAGTTATAGTTGATAAATATTCGCCATCAAGTCGTGTCAACTGGTTGTTTACCAGGCTTATTAAAATTCCCATGTGGATCATCATAAAGTCAAAGCTTCCATCAGCTATGCTAGTAATTCTACATGAATTCATCGTCAATATAGTTAATTTTTTAAAATGCCCGAATGTAGCTGCATTAATATATCCCCCAAAATTACTACCATCAAGAATGACAGTTGTAAG
Source organism: Philhelius festivus (assembly GCA_963931855.1). Classification (NCBI taxonomy): domain Eukaryota; kingdom Metazoa; phylum Arthropoda; class Insecta; order Diptera; family Syrphidae; genus Philhelius; species Philhelius festivus. Next base: position 259,610,771 of record OZ007554.1, on the reverse strand, counting down.
TTGGGGAAAGCTTTCCCCACGAAGCCATGGTCCAGGATCAGTAGCAATATTGGTGACGTGTTTGATAACCAATGTTTTCAAGGTATTCATCATCGGTTTTAGGAATGCTTCGCCCGAAAATTGGTCTATTCTATTGACCAAAGTAAATTTTGTAATGGCCCTCAAACCTTCGAAAGAATTTTCAGTTAGATTCGGTAGTTGAACATCATGTAGCTCCAGTTCTGAAAGGGAAGCCACTGCTTGTTGATTAAATGCTCCATCTAGTATTCCGTTCAGTTTACTTTGAGATATTTTAATGGATTTGATATGGAAACTTCCTTCTAGCCAGTTGCTTTGTAGTTCATCTTGAGGAAAAGTTGCATCGGATATAAGTAGTGCAATGAAAGAGCAACTTTTTTGAGATCTTAGGTAATAATTAAGACCTTCCATGTTACCAGAGCAGGTAATAGTACAGTTACTATATGTTAAACATTTCACTGGTCTTTCAGAAAACAATTGAAAAGCTTGAATTGATGGAACTTGGGAGCTGTGGAATGTAATAATATAAATATTTATACATAATTAATTCAAAGCTAATTTACTCGTTTTGCAGCATTTCTTTTTTAGCAGCCTTTTGTTTCTCGTAGAAGCTCTGGCTTTTGAAATTTCCAAAGATAAGAAGCAAGGCAAAACTCGCCAGACCAAAAGTTACCATGCACTTTCGCCAGCTAGAATTATAAAAATTATTAAGCTTTGAAAAATTAGGAATAATATCATTTTAGCACTTTTAATTAACTTAAAAAATCTACTGAAAACGTTTTGATTGGTGTACATTGCGCTGCTCTCGTCTTGAATAATTGGATTGAAACTGGAGTAGAATGTCTTCCAATAGATATTTGAGTTGTAACTTCGATATTTATTCCATTTTAACCTCCGCTATTATTTTGAAAACTTTAAAGAACCTTGCACCAATTCTGATGAAAAATGTTTCCTCTGTTATCAAAAAAAAAATGATAAGCCGAAGATATGTTAATAGACCAAAATAAATTGGAAGACATTTTTTTTTTCAATTTTATATCACATGCTTCGAATATTTAAATCAGTGGGACATACATACGAGTATCTTTTAAGGAACTAGATATCTTTAGTTGGGTAATTCTTCATAATTTAGCTATCTTCCTGACCAGATGTAAATGCATGCTTGGGTTTTGAGACCCGAAACCGGAGGAATACAAAAGTATTGACTCTCAATTATATGATGAGTTTGTTTGCTTAGATATTCAACACTATTCTGCTAAACGTTGTCGGCGTCGGGATGAATGATTATTTGAAAATCTTTTACTTCTTTATTTGTGCAGTTATCTAAAAACCTGGCTATTTAAAACCTTCTTGAGAATTTTTGTGAAGTACTTATCAATACCGTGCAGATTAAATTTCCGAAAATTATCTTAGGTAGTTTCTGTTTTGTCGAGATAGTTGCTATTCTAATAACAGGAGGTATTTAGATGCGGTTCCAAACCAGACTGAAAAGCCTGTTTAGTTTATTAAGCCGAAAGCTTTCAACAATCCAAAAAAGGTTTTCTTGCAAAGTTAGTGTTCAGATTTCTTAAATATTGACTATTTATTCGGCTTGACCATGTCCATAACGTCAGATATCACTTTCTACCTCTCGATTGGCACACTCCTGGATTAAATTTGGGATCTCAAAATTATCGCAACGCTATCCATTTCCTTATATTTGCTTTGCTTGCAAAAATTATTTTGCTTTTTTAAATGTTTAAACATTTTTGAAATATGAATGTGAGACTAGATTTGAAACTGAGATTTGAAAGGTTCGAATTAAGAGTATGTAAAGAGGTATCTCCGACGTTTGACAGAATACATACGACGAGCGAACGTTTAGAAAATGGTCGAAAAACAAAATAACAACTTTTTAATTGTTAAATATTATTACAATTTGTCATTTTTTAAAAGAAAACAACAAAACTGTAAAAAAAAATTTCAGAAAAGATGTATTAAAGAATATGAAAAACAGTTTTTCCGTTGTAAAATTAGCTTACAAAAGTGTGTTTCTTGTATCTTTACGTAATGTACATTTAACTTACATTATTTAAAGACATATTTTATTATTTTAATTATTATTTTAATAACAAAATTGAAAATGTTAATTTTGAGCTTTCTTTGTGTTTTGAGTTTGTTATGTTGTGAAGACATTATAATTTATTTTACTGTTCCTTTCTGTTTATTAATTTCTTTTCGTTTGTTTTTTGGGGCGACTTTCCTTTAAGGAATAGCACACGTATAATATTAGCTGTGTTTTTTGAAAGAGTGAACAGCCAAGTTAGCAAAATTTTACATGCAAAACAATAAAAACATCAAGAGTGAATATAATTTGGTCAGCAATCAGGGTGAATATAGAGTGGATAAAAATTGTTAATATATTGAGATATATGTAGATGGCGCTTAAATCGAGTGCAGAAAAACATTTGATTCGGAAACGTTGGTACTGGGATGTGTTCTGGAATGCATCTTTTTTTCTCAGAGATTTTTATTATGTCAAGACATTTGGAAATAAAGCTATCTATTTTGTAAAAGACGTACAAAAAATCTCAAATGTCAATTCATTGAAAAACTTCTGAAAAATCTTAATTTTTTTACCGAAAAAGCGATTTTAGGGCTTTTGGAAAGCATCTAGAAATAAATACTCTAAATAGGTCAAAATATAGTATATTACCCATCTTCCATTGGAGGATGGCTGAGATCTCGATGGATTAAAAAACATCTACAAAATCTGAATTTTTTTTAACTAAAAATCGATTTTTTTGATCATTTATTATAATTAAGGGGCTGGCAAGAATATGAAAAGAAATATTCTAAATATCGCACCTCCAGTGCAATAACGACGTAAGTGCAATTTTCCTAAATGTTGAGGAATCACGTTTAAAGTTTTCTTGATTATCAAAATACCTTACGTTTCAGCTTTTGTGTCCATACAAAAAAGTGGCTTCTTTTGGGCAATAGCAAAGAGATACAATTACGTCGATTTTACCACTTATAAAACTTGACATTTAGGTAATTATGTCAATCTTAACTCAATTTCAGAAAAAAATGCAGTTACGTCGATATTGCACCGGAGGTGCAATATGTCAAAATAAATTTGAAATTACTCTAATGCTATCTACACAAGAGGCAACCGTTGCTTCGTGTGTAGCTATGTTGCCAATTGATTTTGTGTTGCTGCAACCGTTGCCAGAAATATTAAAAAGTTTTGATATTTTCGGTCGGTTGCTCCAACAGTACTGTGGTTGCGGCAACAGTTGCCACGTGTGTAGTGAACAAACGAAACACGTTGCTGCAACGGTTGCCTCGTGTGTAGCTAGCATAAAATTCGTGTCAAACTTTGAGATTAAAGAGATTTGAGACTATAATCGTTTTTTTTTTTCAATTTTTTTTTACTGAGTGGCTATCAATTTTCCATCAAACATGGCTATTGTTTTTTTTATGGTTAGCTAGTGGTCTAATTTTTACAGATTTGAAATATTAAAGTGAGGAAACAGCACTAAATGGTACAAAAAAATGTTTTACTTTTTCAGTTTTAGCCTCACTAACAGCCTAACAATACTGAAAGTGGCCCGTGTGTAAAGTCGCCAGGCAAGCGCCTATATCAACAGTTTCTTAACACGCCGTCTCCACTAGCGATAAATCCATCGCAATCGCAATAGCCAAAGCAGAAAGCAGAGAGCAGAAGAACTGTCAGATTTTTGTGGCTGGGCATTTCATCGCATACTTTTTTAGTATAGTGAATAATTTTAATGGATATAAATGAGTTCTATGGACAATTTCAAATCAGATTTTTTTTTAATTTTGTTAGAAAAACGTAAACCCCAGTCAAAAGCTTTCTTCGCACGCAAAACTCAAACTCAGTTAAATTAAATTTGGTGACGCCAGAACAATATGACAGTTCTCCTTGCGATAAAGCAAGCGATGGATGGTATGCGATGAGAGCATACTTTCTATCGCAAGCGATGAAAATATAGCTGCGATGGCGGTCTCCACTGGCGATAATGAACGCATGCTTTAAAGCATGCTCTGGATTCATCGCTAGTGGAGACCGCATGTAACTTAATAGTACTCTGGATGGCTTCGCGGGTTCTCAGGATTTTAACTCTCTTTTCGGGGACCAATTGCGCTAACGCTCATCTTCGTTGCTCCGTTTAAGGTATGTAAAGTAGCCAGGCAGGCGCCTATGTCAACAGTTTTTTAACTTAAAAGTACTGTGGGTTCAGAAACTTCCCTATAATCAATAAATAATTCCCTTACAAAATCAACGAAAAAGCAAAAATTCCCAAAAATAACCCAGCTCTGGTAATACTGGTAAGAAAAATGTCAAAATAAACAAAAAAAAGTGCATTTCGTAGGCAAATTGAGGAACTTTAAAAATTTATTAATAGTTATAAATCACACCCTTACAATGAAAGTGACCTAACTGAAAAATAACAATTTGTGGGAAATGAGCAATAAAGTATAGTTTCGAGTAACTTCGAATGTATCTCTCACATATTTAAAGTGATCGATGTATAGACTGTCCCTTTCTTACTCATATTTCGGTAAATTTTTCACCACAGAGCTTTAGAGATCCCATTTTAAGGTCAGTTTATTGCGAAATCAAAAGTTACGGGAATTTTGAGTTAGGTCACTTCCATTCTAAGGGTGCGAAATGTTCCCTCACTTTAATATTGTGATATTTGTTATTAAAAAGTGCTAATCTACCGAACTAAACTATCCGCGTGTGAAAACTTGTGCTATCTTAAAGGAAAGTTGAGCCGTTTTTTTTTATAAAAAGTCTTATAAGTTATATATACATATTTTTACGTTTTAAATTTTTGTCCTGGATTTTGCTCCCGGAAATATGGTCACCGTATTGATACACCTTACAAAAACATTTTTAAATGTTTGTTAACTCGAATACTTTAACTACATTACGGTACTTGTATCACTTTTAACTTAATTTTTTTTCGATTTACTTTTTTGTATGGGATAATCTATGGGAACATTAGTTGAAGCTACACTTTTGAACCCACAATTTCCTTACAGCTCTTGGAATAATATAGTATAAATTAGCTATTAAAGGACATATTTTGTTCTCTGTAAAACTACTTAAACATGAAATGGGAACATTGCTATATATGTATAAACCCGTTTTTATAAAAAAAAAACAATTAACATTCAAAAGCTTAAAGCTCTTACTTAATATTTCTCAATGATAATTGCAGGTGAAACATTGTGTTTTTATTTTTCGCCAATATGAATCTTTTCTCACTGACCATAATTATCTTAGTCCTGAATGGAACTGCATACTAATTGCTCTAGATTTAAATAACATTAATTGTTATCCTTATATCACGACCGTCGAACTGTGACTGAATTAATTGTGGGGAAATTAAACTAATTAAAATTGATATCCAGTTGAAGTCACTTGATTTGATTTGGTAGTTCAGATAATATTATCCTCGTATCTATGATAATACTGTTTCGGTTTTTATCGCAATTCTGTTTGTTGATCCACTTGAGAAATACATTCAACTGGATCATTTAATTTAATTATTTAATTTATACTGTTCCTGTCGGATTCTATTCCTTTTATATCGAGGTTACATATATGTTATGCTATTGACTAGTTGAAGAATTATAATTTTGGGAATTTAAATATTTTTAAAACTTTAATCAGTTTTTGGCAATATTTTCATGACTGTTACTCTTGAACCCTTATGCACTGAATTGTTTTCAATTTCTTCGTATATGACAGTGCTTTTAATTGATTTTGAGACTTTTCTGTCAGATTGGGTCTTATTCGAACCGTTATATTCTTACATGTTTTATATGGAAATGATTTTTGTTCTATATGATTTCACTACATGGATGGAAAATTATGGTTTTCTATATTTTAATCAATTCGACAGATTATTTTGTTAACTTATCGAGTTGGACATCTAGTGATGAAACTATTCGTCGGGTAGTAGCTGTGAACTTGAATACTACTGGTAAAATGTAATTGTTGGTTTCATTATTGCTAAGATACAAATCTTTCAGTCGCAGATCGCTTTAGATGCGAAAATAATATTGCAATGAAACCTTTTTATTACTCTTTACACTTCCGATCGAGAAAATATTCATTGGGAAAAAAAACTAACAAGTGTATGAATTATTTCAAAATAATTATTTGTTTTGATTCTATGAGAGGTTTTTTTTCATCGCATATCAATATTTCGAGCTGTTAGGTTTTAAAAAAATTTTCAACTTAATATGTAAAATAAAAATTCTGTTATTAACGCATGCTCAGTATTTTCCAAGTAAACTAGAGAAATATGGTTTTGGGTTTGCTACTGTTCCAATTTTTTTAACATTTGAAATATTCAACCGGATCGCGTCTCATCTTCACTTTCGCTTCAATCACTCTATGATTCATTTACCTTAGTTCAGTGCGACACCGAAAACCAATATTTGTTCCACCATAATATACATATATTGCGGCAGATGTGCTATTTGCTTGGATGAAATATCTGAAACCAAAGAAAATAAATCTGAGTCTATCTGTTGCTTGTGCGGCCAACATTTTTGGAAGAACATACAAACCCGGAATGTTGGTGTCAAATGTTTTGAAAACATCTAAATAATCTGAATTATTTCATATCTTCATTTTTCGTAAAATTTTCTCAATGAATTCTACTGAAAAATTTTATAAGAAATGAAAGAAATTTTTAATGTAGAATACAGCTGAACACAGTAAATATTCAAGTGCTAAGCTGTCAGATTATAACCCTTGAGTCTGTATCTCGTACAGGGAAAGTGGTATAGATGTTTCATTGAAACAAAACACAATATTTTATACAACTTAATTAATTATTCTTTAAATGACTTCCTACAGAAACTTCTAATTTACGAATACTTCTAGCTGTAAAACAAATATATTTTTATTTTCAGCTCAATCGGAAGGTTACATTTTTTGGTTTTCATGTCGTGGTTCAATGAAAACACCCTAAGTCTACTTTTACTAAAACTGGGATAAAAAATTAGCAATTCATTGAATAATACAATTTAAAATCTGTGTATACTTACTGTAGTTCGAATTGAATACGGATTCGGTACCATGTGCACTTGGATCGGACTAAATTAGGATTACTGGATTTTATTCAGCTTTGAGCCGGATTGAGTTAAAAATATGAATGGAGACCTGAATCGACGAATTGAAGCATCAAGATAGCATATAGATAACAATTACAGAGCTGGGGTGTGGGTTTATTTTTGTTATTGTTCCAACTTATATAATTTTGTTGAGTAATGTTTCGACGCATTAATTTACAACGAATTATACAAGAGAATTATTGAATAAACTTGATTTTACAAGAACTGAATTCCCACATACACACACTAAAAACAAATCTGCCACTTTCATTTAATTTCAATTCAATCTTTCGATCCTGTGTTGTCATATGTATACCCAGATCGAAATCTCAATTCGCATTCGATCCGAGCTCCCGAGCCGCTCGTGTAAACAGAATTCACTCGTTATGTTATGAACAATTTCCTCTTCCTATCATCTTTTGCCTAGATCGAAAATCTTGACAATAAAACCCTTGCAGGATTGTCACTTTCTCAAGTTAAGGGTTGAATTTGTCTTTTGCGAAAGAACGGTTCAGAAATTTGATTTCCACAATTTTTTAAATTTAATATATTAAACAAATGATAACCAATTAAAAAAAATCGGACCGACATTTGTTTTTGGTGAAATATTTTTGAATTTTTTTCTGAGCATTAAAAGTAAAACAATTCGGTCAGATGTAAGAATTCATTTTTAATTCTTTAATTTAGCTACAATGCTTAATTTATTTGGTCTGGAAATATAGTAACTAAGAGATGTGTTTCGTTAAAAAATTAAATAGCTTAATTAAATTCATCAATTTTCTAGAGTTTAACACCATGAGGTCATTGCATATTTTACGTAAACATTTATACAAAACACAGTGTATTAAACACATTTTTAATCATTTATTTATTTATTTATTATTAAGATAATTTGATCGTAAAGAATTTTAATGTGTTTTTTTTTTATTTTAATTAATTGGAGATATTATTTTGAATAACTTGAAAACACACTTACTTTATATATTTATTACCTTAAATGCATTTCGGAAGTTTTATAAGGCTTACTGACGATGGAAGCAAAGCTTCGCGAAATACCTTCAAGTAAATACATACATTAATATAATAAGCGTGTTTTAAGTCATTCAGATTAATATTTTTATTTATTATTTATTATTATAAGACATTTATCTTACTAACTCAAAAGTAAAACTGAGCTACCTATACTAGTAGTTCCATGGACTAGACTTTTTTAGTTCTTGTATAAGAGAAGCTAAAATATTTAAATATTCAAAAGAGATATATTCACTTTGTAGTATTTTTAATTTTTTTTTTTAATTTCCATATATATCAACAAAATTTAAATTAAAATTACAGTTAAGAATAACAAATTCTTTTTAATATACTAAAAAATGTTCCTAATAAATGGACACATAATATACCACAATTTTAAATAAGACTAAATAACAAAAAATACAAATCATAAAAATTGTTCTGAAAATTGTGATTATGAATTCTTAATATCTTCATAAATCCGTTTAAAATTTGAATCGAAAGTTATGGGCGCATGCAGAAGATAATATAATTGATGGATAAATATAACACCTTAGTCGCTTAGAATTTTATTGCACTCCAAATTATGAAATTGTGTGAGCTACTCTCGCCATTGATTACTATTTTTGTTATATATTACTTTCGTTCGATCTGTGTTGGAATATAGCTTGGTGATATAGAGCTCTTTCTTTTTAAATAGTCCCTCCCAAGAAATTGAAAATATTCCAAAACGCTCCTCTAGACTTCTAGTTTTATTGTCTTCATTTGAAAATTTGAATGCCCTCATATGATTCGCGATGCCAAATAATTGCCTTAACAAATATTTGGTCCCCTTTCTTTTAGCTCCTTCAAGAAGCTTGATAATAAAATATATATTCTGTAAAACTTTTCATAGAATGAATTCTGGGCTCAATGAGCCTCTTATACAAAATGTTTAAGAGACTCAAATTGTTCAGTCAGTTTTGAAGATTTTTTTTTTGTAATTCTTCAAATAGAAACTTATTTAAAAAAAAATTGCTAAAAAGTGTGGGTGAAGCTTTAATTTATAGTACCTAGTAGTCGGAAGGAAGTATATTATTATTAGTATTATAATGTATTATCGCTTTGATGAAATTAACGAACTAATCTAAACTATTAACAATGAACTGTTGCATGTACCCCATTTTTTTTTAATACTACATGCTATTAAAAATTCACAATTACTTATTTTCAGAATAATCTGAATGGGTTCTTACATCTGTATATTGCTTGAAGAAATTATTTTTTATTTTTTTTTTTTGAAATCGTCGTACAGTGGGTATATCAAATAAACTTAAATAATAATGTATTATTTTATATGTGTTGATATTTTTTGTCACCCGAGATATGTTTCCAGTTAATGGAGAAGCTTGTGCAAAAATTTACTGAAAAATAACTACTCAAATGACAAACAAAGGGAATAGTTGTTACTATTTCTTCGAATGCGAAATTCATAAAAAATTCTTTCGCGATTTTTTAAAGAAATGTTAACTATTTGTTATAAGACAGTTAAAGCAGTTAGTTTCGTTCCTAATGTACGTATGTGCCACATTTGAACAAATTTGGGCTCTATTAACAAAGAGTTGAGTTACAAAATGCTTGGCGAGTTAACATAAGCTTTCTGAGTTCAAAGCGAAATAATGCTAAACACCGACATATGAGGTGGCCGTGGCGCGATGGACGTGTGCTCGCCTGTCAACCTCATGATGACAGGTTCGATCCCTGCCGTCGTCGTCTATGTCGCTTTAATTCCATTAAAAACCTTCTAAAAATTGTCATCAATGGGTTGCTGGTTTACTCATTACATGTTGTTCAGGCATAACAATAACAACATGTAATTGAGTTAAACTAGTATGCCCAACAAGGATGAACACGAATAAAATAATGTGAATTATAAGCGACATAGAAATAAGACACGGCATTTCTCCGCTTTAGCTCAGCCGCCATCCCTGGAGATAAAAATATCTGAGACAATCACCAACAGTCTCAGAACATCGTGCCACACATCGTTCCTATCCTTCTTTCTCTTCATTAACTTCACGCCCGCGCTGTGTTGAAACATTTAAAGGGTAATCATAATCCCTTGAGCGAACAATTTCCAAGGTTATACTTTCCAATAGCTTCACCTAACTTAAGCGAAGTATCCGACGTCACAGTCGAAGAAGTTAGTGAGGCGGTAAAATACTCCAAAAAGGGAAAAGCTGTTGGCCCAGACGAAATACCCTCAGAGTTTTGGAAAAAGATGGGAGACATCGGGTTTAGATGGCTCATGATTCTTGTCTCCAAACTTATACGAGGTGATCGCATGCCTAATCAATGGAGGGAAAGTTACCTTCTTCCAATTTATAAAGGAAAGGGTGATACTCGAAGCTGTGATAATTACCGTTCGATTAAGCTGATGTCACACACCATGAAGATCGTTGAGCGAGTCTTGGGTAGCCGACTGCGAAAAATAATTAGGCTATCTGATGACCAGTGCGGGTTTGTCGGGGGTAAGTCAACCACGGATGCAATCCAGAGTATAAGAATAATTATGGAAAAACATCGGGATTCTTTGGAGGATTTGCATGTCGTATTGGTTGATTTTGAAAAAGCATTCGATCGGCAACCACGAGATCTAATATGGGTGGCCCTCAGGCAACGAGGAGTTCCAGAAACCTATGTGCGGATAATTATGGACATGTATGATGGAGCAGTTACTAAAGTAAGATGCGCAGCTGGAGTCACCGAAGAATTCGAAATCACAGTAGGTGTACACCAGGGAAGTGTCTTGAGTCCCCTGCTCTTTATTACAGCTCTTGATTACCTGCTTGAAGGCAAAGTGACGGATCCAAAAGTGCATCAGTTATTCTTTGCTGACGATGGAGCCATCATAAGTGAAGACCCGATATCCCTACAACGAGCACTTGACGTATGGGTGGATGTTCTAGAAGGAAGTGGGTACCGCATAAGCGCGAAAAAGACAGAATACCTATGCTGCCCATTTTCTGATCCACACAGGCCTATTCCAGACATTTATTTGAATGGAGTAGTGTTTCCCAAGTGTGAAAAGTTTAAATATCTGGGGTCTATGATAAATAGCGAAGCTACTTGTGATGACGATATCAATCATCGCGTAAGCGTAGGGTGGATGAAGTGGCGGGAAAATTCTGCTATCTTCTGTGACCGAAAAATGCCCCCTAAGCTGAAAGGAAAGCTCTACACCTCAGTTGTGCGTCCAGCACTCACATACGGTTCACAATGTTGGACAATGTACAAAAAGTATGAGAGTAAGCTAACGGCAGCTGAGATGAAGATGCTTCGTATGACAGCAGGAGTTACAAAGCTTGATCGAATTAGAAGTACGAAGATCCGAGGAAGCCTTCATGTTAAGAATACCATTTCCCAAAAAATTGAACACGACCGACTCAGTTGGTATTGCCATGTTCAAAGGAGAGATCCTGAGAACCCCGTCAAAAAGGCAATATCATACAACGTTCCAATTCGGAATAAAAAGAAAGGTAGGCCTAAACACTCCTGGTACAAACAAATGCAAAAACACCAGCATTCAGTTGGCCTCAGAAATGGAACAATACAAAACCGGGAGGCTTGCCGCCGATTTCTGAGGTCAACCCGGCGAACCCCACAGGCGGATCACTAGTGTGAAGCAGATACGTGGGAGAGTTATGATCCCCTCGACATCGAGATCATAACAGCGCCGAAACAAAGGAAGAAGAAGAAGAATCATAATCCCTTGAGCGCCGGGTAGATTATAAAAAAAAAAAAAAAAAATATGGGCTAATTTCACTTGTTCTTTCATATCTAACGGGCGGCGAGTTGGGTACGAAATCCCGAATAATGCAAAACGATCCCAAATACTAAACTCACGAACGGCCAGGTCATCACTGGCGATGGCGTGTGCTATCGTTCGATGATAAACAATTCTTTTCTTGGACACCGACGACATCATTTTAAATAAATTAGATCAGAAATTTATTGACAAATATTTCCATAAACATATTGCTTTTCATTGAAGATAGAAAATTATTTCTGTTTAAGTGGAGTGATTGAATGAAATACGAAATATTGCTTTTCCGTAAAGAAAGATATTCACTTTTATCTCAAAGTAGCCTAATGAACAGAATGCAAGCCATACAAAAGAGTTTAATTTCTTTAAAACTACTCAAAAAGGATTAAAAATTTAAATTCGAAATTCAATCCTCAATGTATGGAGGATTTTTTGACATTCGGAACACTGATATTCGGTACAATGTCCATTCGGAGTTCTGTATTGATGTGTCCCATACATATTTGAAGTCAATGGTGCTTATTTTGACATTCTCTTTCGTTAGAAAGTGAGTCGAATTCGTTGAAACTTAATTTTGAGACTCGGCGATTAGAATGTTAATCGAACAAATCGAAAGTTCACCCAATCCATAGAAAGTTCATTCATTTGCGAAAGCTAATTCAATTTTGACATTCGAAAGAATAGATTTAAATGTCATTTTTGTGTCGTTTGAATTTTTCTGTCGAGTAAACAACAAAATATGTAGGTTTTTAATTATTTCATGGAAAATAAATTACTTTTATTATTTTTGTTGTTGTTTTATGTTAAAAGGTCGTATTCCAACTGGACAAACCGTGAACAAAAGTAAAAGTTAATTAAAATAATGGAAGAAAACCCGGAGGTAGCAAAGGGTTTTTTTTTACCACCCGCGTTGATACGGAAAGAAAGAAAGCATCCACTATCCTTCTCCTCTGCACTTCCTCAACACCATCTTAATTTATAAACAACACAAATGCCATATTTTTATTTATTATTTTATGTTTTTATCCAAGAAATTTAAATTATTAAACAATAAACAAAACAATTACAAATAAACAAAGATTTCACCTTTTGGTTTTGACATTTCACAAACACTTCTCTTTTGTTTTTGATATTTTAGTGTGACGACGTGTATACGAAAAAAAATAAAAATTTAGAACGCGTCATGAACAACTTATTTTTTTAAGAATAATTTCAAAACAGCTGAGTTGACACAAAAAATGTAATAAATATGTTGTTCTTTATGGTTAAACTTTACTTTATAATGAAAAAGTGTATTATTTATTTTGTTTCTTGATTATTTATCCAATATCTATAAAATGTTTAGAAACAAAAAAATGTAAAACGGTCATACTAATTCAAATAGAAATATAGTAAATGTTATTCGTTCGAATCTCAAAATTAAGAAAGTTCATTCGAAGGAATAGAATCATTCTAACGAATAGACTATTCATGAGAATGTCAAGTGGGCAGGTGACGTTTCGTTTTCAATATTGTCGAAAATCAAATGTCGGACGACAGGGAAGTTTTACTATTTAGAACGAAAAAAAAGAAAATAAAAGAAAATTTACGCAAAGTACATTATTGGGTTACGGAATATAATGATGTCCATTCAGATCATCTAAAACCTGATGAGTAGATGTATCGAATTAGTCTATTTAATTCACGGAATTGTATCAAAGATTGTTTTTTCATATCAACTTTAGGAAGGTGTTATCTTCAAGGAAATAATTGAAACGACTAGCAATATAAATTCATCAAAGCAATCTATTGGACGGTAGAAAATAAAAAATTCAAATGACTCTGCTTTTACCATAAACTTTTCAAAAATAGCCACTGCTTAGTTCATCAGTTCCCTAAAGATTTACATAGTTCCCTACACTACCACTTTACTTGTCCTTTTAAAATGTTTAAATATAAAGACTGACTTCGTTTTCATAATTTTGATCGACTATTACATCCAAACTTCTAGCGTAATAAGGGGATATATTGCCTTTGACTTTGTCCGGAATTTCTGGCAAGGGATCATTGGATGATCGCTTACGCTTACACGGAACTTCTGCATATCTCACGTTTAGTGAAGATTGATGGCCTGGAATTATTTCATAAATATTGACATTTTCAGGATTCATGTAACTTTGATAGCTTTCCAAACTGTTAATCGACACTGAAGAAAGCCGCTGAAATGGGAACCTTAAACGATAAGTATTAATAAAACCTTTTCCTCATAGAAGAATTATTTTGTTCTCACCCTCTTAACTTCTTGTTTGCTAACTGCTCTTCCCTCAGTTTGAACTGCTGGAGTGTCTTGTCCTCTGGAAAAACAATGATGTTAGATGCATCACTCTTCTGCATCGCAACACGTTTACTTCCCTTAAGAAGAGAGGGCTTGCGCTTAAGGAGAACAAAGGCAGAAAAAACTCCCAAAAACATAAATATAATAGTGACAATGGTCATTATGCCGATTCCCGTGGCTTTCATATTGGTGGTTAGCCAAGCGTTTTTATTAATATCTAAGTTGTCGTCAATGTGAACCGATTGGCATGAAAATGGTGAAACGGTTAGGTGATCTTTAAGAATCAAGCAGAAGGTGTATGTCATATCGGGAAGCAGATGATTGATGGTGGTAACTTGCTCCACACGACCATAACAGCCAAGTCCATATTCATTATGATTTGTCTCCATTTTGTAGTATTGAAGTGTCACATTGCTGAACCACAATACCCCGTAAGATTCATTTACATTCTTCCTTACAACAATGTCCACTTCTGAGACCTTTTTCTTTACTATTTCGAATTGTGTATTTGGCCAATGAATGGACAACGTTTCAGTTTCTAGTTTTCCATTGTCCTTGTGGCACTCTAGTTCATGGGTTGTGGCATAGGCATTGAGTTGTGAAGCCGTTGGATATGGAAGCAATTCTGTTGTTTGAACCGGATCTGTGGATGTCTCTTTAAAGCTAAAAGCTTCCTCAGGACCAATCAGATTTGTTTCAGAAGAATGGTATGGTGTGGTGCTAACTAAAACTGGGCAGATTGTTTCACTTGTTACCAAAACATTTTCCATGTTTCCACAGTATACGCTTTCCTCTTGAAAAGCCAACATGGTTGTCATTTCCCTTTGAAGATCACACGTGCATTCCCAAGGATTTCCATTCAGATACAAAGTCAGGCCTTTGATAAGGCTCCGCGAACCAAAGATATTCCGACCAACAACTAACAACTTGTTGTTCGATAGATCCAGCACCCTCAAAGTTACGACAATACCATCAAAGATGCACTCAGGTAAATACGTTATTGCTGATTGAGTCAAGTTGAGTTTTTGTACCACTGATAGCTGATTAAAGCTCCCTGCCTTTAGAGTTCCTCCGAAATTGTTACAGCTCAAATCAACATCGTCTAAATTATTCAAAAGACACTGACTGCCTGTCAGGTTTTCAACATTCGTCAAGCCAGTTTGTATTGTAAGCTTTTTGATCTGATACTTTATGTATTCAAGCAAACTTTCATTAACTGACCTCAATTTCGGATTGGTTTGTATCAAAGTGAAACTTGTGAATTGTTCGCTGACGTTTTTGAAAATGCCCTTTTCAATGTGTTTAAGTTTCAAATTTTCCAAGTGAACTCCCGTTAGAGTTTGACTTTCGAAAGCCCCAGGATCAATATGTTCGATGTCTGAGGAATGAATAGATAAGTGATTGACTTTGTCCGCAATCGAGCCTAGGAGTTTCTTTGGAAGTATTTTTCCAGGGAACTGGTAGTTGAGGAGATGGAGTTCCCTGATGAATGTGCAGCTCTTGTCCTAAGAATATTATGATTTACAGAAGCTATAGAAATATTCAAATGTAGCTTATTTCTTACGGGGACATTATTGACATTTCGTTCAATAGTCGAATGACTTCCGTTAAAGCAAATGTACTTGCATTGAACAAGTCTTACACACTCTCCTTCAAGATTAGTTGTGGTAAGTTTCAAACCTCTGTAATTACAAAGAGAACCAAAAATTATTTAATTTAAAGTATTTGTGTAGAGTTTAAAAGTGGAAAATATGATCGAATTAAAATTTGCTTTCCAAAATTCAGTTATTTTCTATTCAGTCTTCAGTTTGCACTTCAGAATGTTGGAAAATTAAATTTATATTTCTAATGATTTATAAATATTTTCGGATTAGCCGCGTTATTTGAATTTTAAGAGTGCAATTTCGGGTGACCACGCTCAATGCAATTTGGGTGAGTTCTAAATTGCAACAACCGCGAAAAACTTAAAAGTTACATTTCAAATGAGTTTTTTTATTTAATCAAATTAATAAAACTTTAAATTGACGTTCGAAAATGAATTCTTTAGTAAATTCTTTGTAAATTTTATAATGGAATTGCATATTTTATTTCATCGGATATGATTTATGACAGCAGCAGAAGCACTATCTCGTTAGAAATGTCAATGTTAAGCTATGAGTAATCTAAGAAAATACCAAAAAGCACATAGGTAATGATCACACAATAAATCAATGGATAAAGTTGAGCACACTTTTATGAGTTTTATCGCTTTCAAATTACATTATCTTACTGATAAATCAATATGGTTAAATATTCACATTCACAGGTTTTCGTTGCGTTTTATTTTTATGAATGATTTTTATCAATCGAGGATTTATTTTAAATTAAGTAATTTTTACAAAATCAGCATTAGAAAATTGAATATGACTTTTAAAAAGGTGATTTTTTTTTAACTAACTGTCATGAAGAGAACTACCTTATGTTGGGAAGGGCTTCGCGGGAATTCTTCGAACTATCTGCAAAAAGCTTGCTGCTATTCACTTTTTTATTTAACATAAATAAAAGAAACTGTATTATAGTTATAAACTGCATTTCACTGAACTGCATAAATGTTATCTCATATTTTTGAAATGCAGTCCCTTATAATATATAAATGTGGATTGTATTAAGAGAATTTATTTAACTATATTAAAATGTGCACTCCTTACTGCCTATTAGATGACTAATCGCTGAGCTATCAAAAACCAGTTAGCCAGGATAACAACTGATAAATAATATCTACCTCTACCTGTGATAAATCGTTTATCGCAAAGCATGCAAACTATAAACATGAGCCATTAAGCTATAGAACAACTGAATCGGTGTTAATCGACGCACTTTGTTGGTTACCTCCCCTAAAAAAAGTTAAAATATAAATTCCTAAGGTTACGAATAAAACAATGTGGTTTCAATGTTGGTTTAATTGGTGTGTTGGGACTCTACGCTTGCGTCATTTTCAACGAGAGAAAAAGTTAGCATTTCGCAGATATTTAAACATAGTTCCAACTCACATTTTTCGAACATTAAAAAATCTTATTAAATAATACAACTCCTCGAAAAAGTGTTTACGTTAATCAAAATCAAACTAGATTTTTGCCTTCGAGCAACTTTATATTTGCTGGATATCCCTGGACAGAGTCATAACACATATATTTATACATATAAATTATACTGAACCGTTGAATTTTTAATAGCAAAAATCGGATTTCTGTTTTTTCCAAGAATACACTACCTTTACTATTGTCGATTAGATAAATAAAAAAAATTGCGTGTCAGGTGCGAAAACTTGTTGGATATAGTCAAAATCCACAATCCAAAATGAGTGAGTACCTATAAGTTTTTGTATCAGTCAATTTAAAAAAAAAACATTACTTGCAAAATATTCTAACACTTACCAAGTTTTTACCAAATTTGGAATTTGTAGTAGTTTTCTTAAAATTGAGCGTGTTAGTTGGCGAAAACCTATTATGAAGATTTCTCATCCCGTATCTCCATTTAACCAAAAAATCTGTTCAATAAGGTAGAAACGAAATGCCAATACCCAATGTGGACGTTTATTAACGATTTTGAATTTTTGGTTCGGTTCCTTTAAGCTTATTTATGTATTTTAACTTTTACTTTTTTTGATTCAGTAAATTTGCAAAATTATCTCAAATTTAAAATTTAAACTTAAAATGTTGTTTACCTGCAACGTTCCGCCGGCCGACCGTTTGGCAACTTTGAGAGCGAATGTGTTAATAATTCTGGTTAAGTTGTTTTAATTTTTCATTATTTGTAAACATGGCGAATACTAAGTTGAGAGATTTTAATCCCATTTGCGAGAAATGTTCTCAATGAATTCCAGAAATTTCTCCGCATATGTAGGTTCTTTTACTTTGAGTATAACAAACAAAAAATGGCGTTTGAGGATCTTGACGGTAATTGTGCGTATGTGTACGTGCTTCTGGTTTTGATTCTTTCTTTCAAAATCAGAATCAATTTTTTTCTTATTTTCAGAAGAAGAACTGTCATTAAGTGCCAAACAACTGATCTCAGAAGATTTAGGATTAAACTCTCAAACCGTTTTCTTTTCAGAAGAGGAACTGTCATTCTAAATACCAATAGAACACTTTCTGAAGAGTTTGTGAATTGCCGATCGAAAGAGCCATTAGATTCCACAAGCAATACATTAAAATAGCTGACAGTTTGACACAGTAATGATTTGAATCGCAGCTTTGAAATTAATGAATATTTGGTTTTGAATTAAAATTTTAATGTTGATATAAAATAGATAAATCCAAAAATCAAAAGTTTCTTTATTAAGTGAAAAAACAGTTACATATATGCTAAGAGCACTATTTTGTAAAAATACAAACTCTTGAAAAACATGTAGGCATAGTGTCCCACAGTGACGATGACGAGCATGAGGAACAAAGAAAAGTAATAAATATTTAGCTATGCAGAGGTGATGGGTTTGATTCTTAGGTACTCGTAGTCCGATGGATTTGCCTGATCAAAAGTAATTAAGCTCGCAAAATTGGTATTATTCAAACTTGAATATAGGTAGTCAAAATATTTTGCAGATTTAAAATTTAATTTCGACTCTATAAATACATATTTCTTAATATAAACATAGGTATGTATTTTAAATTTTATGGAATTAATTTTCTTGAGATTCTTTGAGTCTCAGTTACATTGGCGCAAAATTTTAAACAGCCTATCATTAAGGTATTCATGCTTATTTTGACATTCTCATGAATAGTCTATTCGTTAGAATGATTCTATTCCTTCGAATGAACTTTCTTAATTTTGAGATTCGAACGAATAACATTCATTTGCGAAAGATAGCATAAAAAAGATTCATTTTCATTATCAGCTCTTTGACATTTACTATATTTCTTTTTGAATTAGTATGACCGTTTTACATTTTTTTTGTTTCGAAACATTTTATAGATGTTGGATAAATAATCAAGAAACAAAATAAATAATACACTTTTTCATTAAAAAGTAAAGTTTAACCATAAAGAACTACATATTCATTACATTTTTGTGTCAATTCAGCTGTTTTGAAACTATTCTTAAAAAAAATAAGTTGTTCATGACGCGTTCTAAATTTTTATTTTTTTTCGTATACACTTGGTCACACTAAAATATCAAAAGCAAAAGAGAAGTGTTTGTGAAATGTCAAAAGTCAAAACCAAAAAGTGAAATCTTTGTTTAGTTGTAATTGTTTTGTTTATTGTTTAATAATTTAAATTTCTTTGATAAAAACATAAAATAATAAATAAAAAATATGGTATTTGTGTTCTTTATAAATGAAGATGGTGTTGAAGAAGTGCAGAGAAGAAGGATAGTGGATGCTTTCCGTATCAACGCGGGTGGTAAAAAAAAACCCTTTGCTACCTCCGGGTTTTCTTCCACTATTTTGATAAACTTTTCATTTTGTTCGCGGTTTGTCCAGTTGGAATGCGACCTTTAAACATAAAACAACAAAAAAAATAATGAAAGTAATTTATTTTCCATGAAATAATTAAAAACTTACATGTTTTGTTGCTTACTCGACAGAAAAATTCAAACGACACAAAAATGACATTTAAATCTATTCTTTCGAATGTCAAAATTGAATTAGCTTTCGCAAATGAATGAACTTTCTATGGATTGGGTGAACTTTCGATTTGTTCGATTAACATTCTAATCGCCGAGTCTCAAAATTAAGTTTCAACGAATTCGACTCACTTTCGAACGAAAGAGAATGTCAAAATAAGCACCATTAACAATTATCATGATTAAGGTTTAACAATTTGCTAACTTTATAGTAGTTTACTAACTCATTCTTAATTTTGAACATTATCTAACGAGGTAGTATCGTATGATGCTAAATTCGATTAAAATTTGCAATATCGTTGTTTTAACTTAGTTTCATACTAAAACAGCGATATAAACATCGTACTATTTCAACTAAAATTTTGCGCCATTAATTTTAAAATAAGCTAACACCTTAAGGTTTTTTGCTGACGACAAACGCAATACAAAAAATTACTGCAATGGGACTGAATTTTCAAGGACAAATGTCACAGGATGAATGCATTTCGCAAAACTTAAGGTGCCAGTTGAATGGTATAAGTAATACCAAATTCTTTTGTCGTGTTTTGATATCTAAGGCATTACTACTGTATGAATATTTTATAATAGCACAAACCTTTTGAAAGACAAACTCATGTTTGTATGGTTTTCGACTTTTTCACATTTCTTAATTAATAACGTGATACTACGAACAACAGTTTGGTACCTTTTCAACCTTTATGTAACGAATACATAAAAAAACAGTCCTAATAATGCATCTAAACGTTATTTATAAAACTTATGCAACGTTGAATAGAGGCATTATAAGTCGTTTAGAAGTTAAATAGTGCCTGTATTATGACATTTTAGTATTGAACTGTACTTTCATTATGACATAACGTTCTTCGACCGGGATGTGGTAGTGTTGCAGTTTTTATTTTTCATCCATTTAGATTTTATCCTCAATAAGCTTTCTGAGGAGTTAGTATCTGCAAATTATGATAAAACGAATATCAGTTTTATTACCACTATTTTGCCAAAGATAATTACATACCTTATCCGACGAATTCCAGTTATCTAATTCCTAGAATTCTTTTAGCTTTTGGTAGTTCCGTTTTTGTTTATTAAATTCGACCGGCAGACAAGATGTTTTTTTCTTTCGAAAATAGGGGTGCTGTCCTTTGACGGCTAAACGTAATAGATTGTCACTTGTTGGTTCTTTATTTGTCAAAAGCTCTGCATAACTATAGTGAATAGGAAAATGTTTCATAAATAAAAATTTGTATAGCAGATGACTTAGTAATTATGAGCTGCACCCTTTTAGAGAATTATAATAAAAAGGGCAACTTTAAGACAGTTGCTATTCGATATATGCCTTGATTCACCACGCACGAGGTGATGCTCAAACAAACTTATTTAATTTCATATCTTCAATACATAGAGACGTTATAGCATTTAAACCAAAAAATCAAGCTCGTGTCGCATAATTCATATTCACTTCTAAGCTTGCGAAACATTCACCCTTATTCCGATAGTCGTTTTAATAAAACGCCAGTAAAACGACAAGGCTCTAGAAACGAAAATTGGAATTTTATTGAAACGTTTATCGTTATGATACTTAATAAAGTGAAGAACATAGAGAACGCTGCCCTTTTCGTATTATTTAAACACCAAAATGTGGTCTCTGGAGCCTTCTCGTTTTAAAGGCGTTTTATTAAAACGACTACCGGAATAAGGGTGAATATTTACTTTTCAAAAGGAGACTGTTTAAGTGACATTGGACAGAACAAAAAACGGAAGACAAAAAGAAAGCTCTTTATGCAATAGATACTCCATTTTCTCAGAAAACCGAAATTGATTCTTAATACTAAACCGATAGAGAAAATTTCAAAAGTGCCCTTAAGTTTTGTAATCGTATTTTGAATCAAAAAATTACATGAACACATGTATCAAGAATAATCTCAAAAATCAAATGTTGTTGTAAAACGTGTCGAAACTCTGGATTTCTAACCCTTTTATCCAAATCACCTTTTATTTTCTATAGATAGGTACTTTACAAAACTTAATAAGCACTCCTAGAAATGCTTGTGAGTTTACATTTTCCAGCTGCAAAAATAAATAAACGCAAGCATTTTCCACAAAGTATTTCATTTACACGTTCTGAATTCATTTATTTTGTTTGTAATTCCCTTCCTTAATTCTCTCGTAGTTTTCTTATTATTTTGTTTCACAAGGTTCCAATGTTCTTACAAGACTACATTTATTATTTATTTCACAATATCGCAAAGCATACCAACGCTGCACCATGGCGCTGCATCGTTTTCTAGATACTAATTTTATTTTATTACTTAGAATTTATTCTTGTTTACTTTTCAAAAGATTATAACTAATTTGAACATCAAATATCTTAAAAGCGAAATCTATCAAACAAAATTAGAATAAATATTACAACTAATAATATTTTATTTATTAATTCTTAAGTCAAAATTTAAAAGAATTAAAACAAAAACCTAGCGGTAAAAAAAGCTTATGTAGGAATAATTATTTTTTTACGTTAGTAAAAAGGGCTTATACAGAAATAGGCAAGTACTTTAATTTTTAGTGTAGAGGTTGGCAATCGCTTATAAATAAATACAAACTAGTTAATAGACAGTTACTACAATTATACATACATTTATGTTGTTTTAGCTTGCTAACCTTAAGTACTAAGAACTAAGTTTCATTTCATAATTACAAATCAAATCTATTTTACAAATATTTTTTTTTTGTTAACATTTGAGTTTTTGTATTGATGTTTTTTATTTTTAGTTCGAATTCAAAACCTTCGTTGGTAATTGCAAGAGTCAAATACATATTTTAATTAATTTAAAGTTAATACTGATTGTGATGTGAAGTTTGAAAACGAAATTGCGCTTGAAAAGGTACCTACACGTCATAGGAATCTATGGACTTGACTTAAATCGAATATTTCTTAAAAGTATGGAATTTTTAGCGTTTTTTTTTTAATTTATTTTGTTCTCTATTATAAATTTAAATAAAATCTCTGAAATAAATTAAATTATTACGATAAATATAAAATATTACAATTAATAAAATCTGCTCTACAAAATAAAATTAATTTTTGTTCGTCTTGTTTATCTTATTTACACGTGTGCTCCTCGAGAACTTTCACACAGATATCACATTTAACCTGGCAACACCAATGGAATTTGCAGTTACACCTTTCTCGTACTACAATATTTTTCGTATTGTAGCCTCGACCACAGCAGAGAATACCGCAACCATCCAAACCTGACGAAGTTTTATTGCAGATTCGCCCGTGGGTTCCTGTCATAGATAAATATATTTTAGAACCTTTTCAACTGCACGAAATCAACAAAATTTGCAAAAATACTAACCAGGCCATTGGAGTTGTCTGTTATTCCGACACCAATCCGGGCTTTCATCTAAATACACCAAATCGTGGGCAGTGGGCACTTTGAATTGGGGATCTTTTACTTGCAAACGACCGCGTTTGTTTAGTTTCACCTCAGTTGCTTCGTCGTACCTTTCGCGCAGATAGTCACCTAAGATCGGAACCATTTTAGTCAAGTGTCGGTAATGTAGATTTCTTCATGAACTCACCAATTTCTCGTATTGATGACAACTGTTGCCAGCATGTGATGAGGCTACAGGAACCGGAAACTCCATGACATTTGCAAGTTATTCGAGTCTTCTTGATAACGGCCTGCAAATTTGAAAAAAAAAATATCGTAAGAATTTGTCTTAAATTTAACTTAATATTTGTATCTTTAAGTAATTAAATGGAATTATTATAAACTACCACCGAAAAAGATTTATTATTCAGAGACTAACAATTATAATTATAGGAAGCTCGTCGACTCTAATTACTGTTCGCCAAGATCTACTATAATCTTGAATCATATTTTTAGCAAAGTACGAGTATGTGTGTGTGAATAACTCATGTTACATGTTATATATGGTATTGTTGTTCGATTTCATATCAATCTATTGATGGACACAAAATGCCATTTAAATATAGTAATGGCGGAAGAAACGTACGAATATTTCATTGCTTGATAATTGAGAATATGCAGATTTATATTGTAACTTGTCATAATTAAATTGTATGTCTTTTCTTTTAGTGACACTGATGATACCGATAAATTCGTGTTCCTTTGGGGAAACAACGAAATTGATCCAGATTTCTGAATTTTCTGGAATTTAAGTACGATTGCGATCCCGAATACAAACAAATTGAAATCATAGTTTTTCAAAGAATGCGACTTGAGACGCTGCAAAATATTATCTATATGTGAATTTAAACTCAGTGCTCCAAGATTAATAGTAATATTCAAATCAAAATGTTTAGAAAAATTGTTTGGTGGGTGAAATGTTAGGACAAAATTCATGGCAGGATTTATGGTGGGAAAATATGATTTTCAGCATAGCCTGAATTTACTAGAAAGACATAAAGCATTTCACGGTTCAAGCTGTATACCTATCTATATGTCGAAAAAACTTTCCTTTTTGGCATTGATACGAGTACAATCGTGTAGCGATTTAAATTAAAAACTATGGCTGTTTCGAGTTTACATACTGGATAGGCCCTTTGGATTATTTTTATATCAAAGCAACAATCGTGCAACGCTCTCCGAATAATAAAAAAAAATACAAAACTATGGATATACAAAAAATGCACGAGTGATTTTCGGTTTAAATAAAAAGCCTAAAGTGTATACAGATTACTCAGCGGGGAAGGGTCCTGGATCGGCAGGACTGCATTAGTAGTTTTTTGGAACATCATTAGAAGTGTTCATACAAAGATATCCGAATTTTTTTGTTTACTGAACTTCATTTTAATTGAAAAAAACTAAGTTTCTTTGCTCTTATGTCCCAAACTAATTTCGTCGTATGATAATTTGAAAAAGACAAAAGACCAACTGTTATAATTGGACCTTATGTTACGTTCTTTAAATGTCATAAGGGCAAACACCCATATTTAGTTTTATGTCACTTGGCACAAGTAGAGATAGATATTAGATAGATATTCTTTATTTTTTCATAATAAAAATTTTACAATATTTGTTGCTTAAGAATTAAGACATGGCAATTCAGCCGTCTGCCTGAAATAACATTTCAAAATAAATAATGGAAAGTTTAAATTTTAGCAGAAAAATAAAAAAAAAAACAAACTTTAAACAATTTTGCAGTGATTTGTAACACAAAAAAAGAAGATCAATTTAAAAAATAAGATTTTACAAACATTTTTCAATTTTAAAATGAGTTGAAATACAAACGTTTATAAATATGTTTAAATAATGTTAGGTGGCATTGTAACAGAAAAATTTAAAAAATAATTAATTAAAACGTTGAATAAGAGTTATACACAAGATTTACAAGAAGCAGTTACGATAGTTAAGAGCTTGATCACAAAACCCGTAGAGATTTGTCCACCCTGCCGAACCGTTCAAAATTTCTATCAATTCTGATCTAGAGAGGACACTTTGATGGAAGTAAAGCCTTCTAATTTCCTGTAAAATCGGGCACACTGCTATGAAGTGATAAACATCATCACGTTCGAATCTGTTGCAGAAGTTACACAAGACTGGTAAGTCTGAGCGATGGGGAACATAATTTAAACTAAGGATTTCAACTCTTGCTCGAAAAATAGTGCTTATAACAACCACAGAGTGCTCGCTTCCAAAGTAATTAGCAGCTTGAAGTCGATGATTTAGATCTCTGTATATAAGTCTAGTTGACGATGCCGCCGCACGATTTAAATGTTGAATGTATATTTGTTCATCAACCTTCGATATTACATTAGCAAATAGTTCACTCCAGCTATCTAAATTAAATTCTGTAAGGTCTAACCTGAGGCCATGAGAGTTTGCGAGATCACTCCATTCTTTGAATGGTGTCGAATTCGAACGCAAAAGGTTCACCATAACAGTCTTGTGTAGACTAATGCCAGGCTTGTTCATGGTCTTTATCAAAAAATCAGAGTTGGCTTTTAAGTTTCTAATATAAATTGGGGTAATACCTGACTCGATGTGGATAGCATGAGTTGGAGTGGAATTCGGTAAACGAAATAATCGTTTGGAGAAAAACCTTTGCATCAATTCAAATTCTTCGAAATACTTGTAACCAAAAGCTTGGACTCCGTAGCACATACAAGAATTTATAGTGGCTTCAAACACCCGGTATTTTGACCCTAGATCAATATTTTGATTGGCAACCAGTTTTGGCCACATAACGCTTAGTGCAATTTTGGCTTCCTTACACTTACCCCCCCCCCCCCCCCCCCCAAATACTTAAATTCTTGTACTACCTCTATACGTTCGCCATCCAAAAACCAGCTTTCCTCCCTTGATCTCCTACATTTGCGAGCTTCAAACACCATAATTTTTGTTTTCATAGCGTTTATTTTCAGATCCCAGGTGTTGCAGTACCTCTGAAGCTTATTTATTTGGAGCTGAAGAGAGGAAGGGTTGTCCGCCAACATAACCAGGTCATCCGCGTAGAGTAGCACTTTGATATGAGTGTCGACAATACTGACTCCTCCAGGCAAGTAGTCACTAATGTCGTCGATAAAAAGAGCAAAGAATATTGGGCTCAGGATGCAACCCTGTGGGACCCCAGCAGTAGTTTCAAACCAATTCGAAGTTTCCGAGCCATCCCAAAACTGCCGCACTTGTTCCATTCAGCAGAGTTTCATACATTGCCAAAAATTTCCTAGAAATACCAATGGAAGCCATTTTGTATATAAGAGCTTGACGATTGACAGTGTCAAAGGCTGCTTTGAAGTCAACGAAGCAGGCATACAACTTTTTTTTCCTTTGGGTAAATTTATTGGCTATGTTTGACAAGGCAAAGATGTGGTCAGCAGTTGAAAATCCAGCGCGAAAACCAGCTTGAAATATGCTCAAACATTGATTTGACTCTATCCAGTTTGAAAGTCTCATATACAAAATTGTAGCAAATACCTTCCGAATTGAGTTCAGTATTGATATACCCCTGTAATTTTCAGGCATGTTAGCATCACCCTTTTTAAAAATCGAAATTATAACAGCTTTATTAAAGCTTTGTGGGACGCATGCATTTTCAAATAAATGATTGTAGAAAGATAATAGATAATGTTTGAATTCCGATGTTGAATGCTTAAAAAACTCGAGAGGGATACCATCATTTCCAGGTGATTTATTGTTTTTCATTGAAGATAGTGCAATTTGTAGTTCATCTAAAAGTATTGGCAAATCAAGCTCCTCGACAACTGGATTAGGCAAGGCGTAGTGGAAGGATTGACGTTCACTACAAGCTGTCAACAAAGATCGAAAATGAGTGGAGAGAATGTCAGCTTGTATTGAGCTGGCAGCTAGGCGATTATCACCACGTAGTTCCCTCACATTACACCAGAAGGTTTTTGAGTCTTTACATTTTTCTAAGTTTCTAGCTAAGTTTCTTGTGTAGTTTAACTGCTTGTTTTGACAGACATTTGTTTGCTTGTAAATAAGCGGATTTAGAAATGTCAGTATTTAATTTTCTAAACAAGTTCAGAGAAGCAAATACTTTTCTACGGAGCATGTTACACTCGTAGTCGAACCATTTACAATGGAAAACTAACTGCTTATTGCCGCGATTTCTTGAAACGGAAGATCTAATTGCTTTCAACATGTTCTCTACAATAAGCTCAATAGAGGCTGAATTAGGTGCAAGAAGTGACACAATGTTACGGTTTAACTTAAGTTGATAACTATTAGCCTCCTGAGGAGGTAACCATCTGAGCTTAGACAATTTTCTAGTCACAGCGACAAGAGCCTTTTGGTTAAAGCTTGCACTAGCGACGATTGGAAAATGGGTCGAGAAACTTGCTCCTATTACATCAAAGTCATCTATAGCCTGAAGCCACTCACCAGAGACTGCACAAATGTCAATAACTGAACTTCCTTGGCCACTTAAAAAAGTAAGTTCACCATTTTCATCTGACTTTAGCGAACCATTTAATACACAGTAACCAAAACTTTCGAGTAAATCTAACCATTCCTATTCAGAGTGTCATCTTTAGAATTTCTTCGTGTTAAAAGATTGGACTGAGTATTCAATTGCTCCACGTAAGAATTCTGAAAAAGCCCAATTCTAGCATTAAAATCCCCGATTAACATTACATTAGCCGAGTTAAAATCGTATAAAAAATCACTCAATTCGTTAAAATCATTCAACCAGTTATTACAATTTAAATACAGTGGGACAATAAAGTGACTTTTGCGATTACTACTTCCAACTATTTCAATAACTAATTTACTATTTATTTGCTTAAATTTAACAAAATTACTAATTTTACTTTTTTTAATGCCACACATAATACCACCACTTGCTCTACCATGAATATTATTTCTTACTGCAGGGATATAGCTGATATTAAAATCTTTAAAATCTTTGGCACAAGTATGCGGAATTTCTGCATGCATTGCATTTGTGACACATATGCAAACCCTCTATGGTTATGATGCATAGTTCTGTCAAAGCAAAAATGACAACTGTGATGAATTTTTTAAAGGGATACTATAAAATTTAGTAATTTCGGATACTCGTACAAATTATTTTAAATTTGTCGGTTTGTTGTTGTTCGGCAACCAAATTAGAAGTAGAGACATGGGTTGCATGCGGCTCTTGAGTGAACTTGCTCACATAACTTCCTGTGTAATTCAATTCCGAATCATGCAAAAAACTACCCGACGGTTTTACCTTGTTGTGGTGGGGGGGCTTAAGTCTATTTCTCCGGCTTGCTGGGGATTTAGACAACTAAGAAAACCCTTGGGATTATCGTTCCTAGTTCGTTGTAAAGCGAACAAAGATTATAGGATTATCGTTCCTAGTTTGCTGAAGGGCGAAAAAGACTAATCGAAAATATTGGTGCAGATTGTGGTTGGCTTCAGGTCTGCACAACGGAGTTTCTACTCCAAAACTTTGCTTATTTCTTTAAGCGCATGTTATATTATTGGAGATATTTTTGAAATAACTTCATAATATTGAAAATTTAAATTAATTTATATAGAAAAATAACCCAAATTGTTAATTAGAGCCTCCACTGGTAGGCTTGGTTGGGTTGGGTAGGGTAGGCCCTCTGTAAAAAGAGCTCGAGGTGGCTGTGGTTATACTAACCAAGTCACGCGGTTAGCTATTTTCACCAATAGTTATATGGAAAAACACGGACCAAGGGTGGTACTGCCTACACAGTGCAAATTTGGAACAGTATGGAGGCTGACTTGTACTCTGAGGCAAGACTATACGATACATTGATGGTGGTGACAATGTCGAGTTGGTTTTGTCAAGGAATCAAGATCTCGCACCTGCTGGAAAGGAGTGGCTACCTTTCTTCCAAAGATAAAAAACAACTGGGACTATGTCCTGGGAGCTCTTGTTCAATAGCTGATAATCGAACCCGCAGTGCTTGGTGGGCCAAGTAGTGAGATTGAGTCTTAGCTGACAGGTGCTCACTGTAAAACCTTCTTTTAGTTCATGCAAAAAACTGCACATCATGACTTATTAACATTTAATACTCATTTCCAGTTTCTTCAGTTAAAGTATCAGAAGAAGGTTTGTATTCCATTACGTTAATTCATCGTTTTACAGATTTTTGTCAAATATCTAGATTAGACAAAGTTATGGTAGTAAAAATATGAGTGCAAAATTTTAAATAGCCTATTCTACTATTTTTTTTTTCATAAATTGAAAATATACAAAACAATGATAGTTTTTTTTTACATTTTTACATGAATAAACTGCGAACCGTGGATGCTATGGAGACTAATGCAAGAATAGACATTCAATAACCGAGTGAAATTTAAAGAACAAATAACCTCTGATTATCTGAATAATAAATCCTAGTAAAGGTTTTTTGAATTGGCGCGGGTAAAGTTTGGTGGCCTGTGGCGGCCATATTGTTTTGGTGAGATCTGTCAAATCTGTTGTTTATTATTCAGTTACTGATGTTATATCCTGTCGGGACTTGGGACTACACCTGTACAAGATCCAACTGACCCCAAAGCTCAAAGCTCATAACCACAGATAACGCCGTTTGCTCGCTGAATGTGCTTCAGAGCGTTTTTTTTTTATAATTAGCGCACACTCAAAGGTGTTTTTTATACCCTTAACATGCCAGAGACACTGTGTGAGCATTAAGAAAAAAGGGAGGGGTTAGAAAGGAGGTGTCGGTGTACATTGGTTTTGAATTCTTGAACATTGCAATGACTGGGAAAGACAGAGCGTTGGAATAGGACCCCAATTTTGGTCGAAAAATCATCTTCAGCTACGAAGCTCATTTTTGGAAGAATGGCTGTCTTAATAAGCAAAACTGCCGTATATGTGACGACACTCACGCATACGAGGTTCAGCAAGTGACAATGCATACACTAGACAAAAATTTAAGCTTTGGTTGGTACTTTTTGGAAAACGACTTCGGTGAGTGCTACAGAACGATGAAAACCAATTTATTATGGTCCAAGTTAAACCATATGTATGCCTACACGATTTCAGGCTCAGGCTATAGCAAAGGTGACGAGAAGTGGCCATCAATGTCATGCGATTTGACCCTGCTAGACTTTTTCTTGTGGGGTTTCCTCAAGTCGCAGGTCTATGCGAGTAAACCCATCGACCGATGTCCTTACGGTGAACATGATATACAGGTCATCGCTCAAATACAGCCGGATCTATGTGGAATAGTCATTGAAAATTGAAAATTGAAATTGATTCGTGCAACCGTAAGAAGCCGAGGAAAGCGTTATAACAACAATTATCCAACAAGGATGAATACGAATAAAATAATGTGAATTATAAGTGATATAGAAATAAGACACGGCATTTCTCCGCTTTAGTTCACCCGCCATCCCTGGAGATAAAAAAATCTGAGACAACCACCTTCAGTCTCAGAACATCGTGCCACACATCTTTCCTATCCTTCTTTCTCTTCATTAACTTCACGCCCGCGCTGTGTTGAAACATTTAAAAGGTAACCATAATCCTTTGAGCGCGGGTAGATTATAAAAAAAAAATTTCATATTCCACACATAATAGCATAAATGGGCTTTCAAAGAAAAAGAAATTGGTAATACCTCACACACAGCTTGATTTATTTCATTTCAACATCTACCCGCCCTTATTGAAAACCCCCAATTAGAACGGCCCATAATAGAGTTTGATACTTTCACATTTCAAGTCGAAGATGAAAAACAAGTGTTAATGTCTGTTATTTAAGTATCCATGAGCTGGTGTTGTATGTTTTTTCATATTTCTTACCGAATATCATATTTATTCGATTATAAGATAAATTTAAATACATATTAAGCAGTTTTTGATTTACACGGTTGTCAAAAAGGTACCTACTACTTGCAGTTAATGCACGCATAGGAGCCAAACGCTCAGGCAATAAATCATATTGTTCCAACATCCAACCAGCAGTGTTATTTAAATCTGTTTAATATCACATCACGATATTAATAAAATTCTTTATTGTTTTTATTTTTACTTATTTTAATTAAAATATTCAAATTATTCTTTTTTACCTGGCAGACTGTTTTACTGCCAAAGGAAATGTGATAAAAATTCAGATAAAATTACAAATTCGCATTTATGTCTATGCAATCGCCACAATAAAATCCCATAAATCTTTTACTCGACATTTGTATATATATACATACGAATGGCCAAGAGCAGAGAGCACCCATGGAGGTGGCTTGGACTCAAATAGTACAGCAAGCCAAGCCGAGTACCAAGTTGCAGCAATTAGGAGTCGAAAACACACACGCTCCCGAAGGCTAGTACAGTAATTGCAGTAATATCTGACCATACAACGCAACAAGCTGGCATATCAGTTAATCAATGGGTCTGGTTGGCCAGAAGGTAGTAGTCAACAGGTTTTTTTTTTTTGGTTTGTTGTACTGGTGGTAGTTCCAGTTAGTGGGAATGGGAGAAGCTTAGGCTAATGAGTGCGAGATAATATTGTTTTGGGCTTGAGTTGCAGGACATAAGAACATAACTTCAGAACGGTGACCTTAATTTCGTAACTGCTTTTCCAGCTTGATTGCAGCTGAGATAAAATAGATTACTTCAGACTAGGTCAATTTTCTGAAACTATAAGTTTATCTAACCCAAATGGAAGTTAAAACTTGCTTGAGAATTATATTATTGAACTACGAATCAATGTATTTGTCTCGAAGAATTGATCAGAAAGTCTAAATAACATAATTTTATGGTTGTGTTTATATCAAAAATGCTTTGAAAATTAACCTAATCAAACAAAGGATACCTGAAAATTAACAAGGACTGGATGAATTGAAAAATACTCGTATAAAACATTTGAGGCGAAACAGGTCGTTGATAAGCATTGACCCTAATGACTATCGGAAATATGAATTCGTTTCCTAGACGCTGCCGACTTCAAACGAAAATGTTATTCAGTGACACTGTCATAACCCCAAGAGTTTCTCTTGTCATGAAAAGTCCCATCTTAACCGTTCGGCTTCGGCAAAAAGCTGTAGGTTCCCTTTATACCTGTCGACAGTACGGACACAGGAATTGTTGAGAATTACAAGTCATTAGCTCTCTTCAAGCCGTTGGCCTCTAATTTTTTTTAATGTTGATTCTAATATATATTCTTTCTACCCATATAATTTTCTATTTCAAATACAACAGCTTTAGATGAAATTATTTTTATTCTACATTAATATCACTGAGAAACTTATTTTGCATCTAGACATGAAAACAAAGGTCCAAAATATCTGCATGCCAGTTGCCAAAGTTTCAAACTCCAACACATTAAAATTTTCACCTCAAAGGAGCCAAGATTAATTTCTCGTATTTATTATTACGACAGCATAAACCGCTTGAGGTTATTATTTGTAAACACTTTGAAATCGTCCCTCGTCGTCGCCCTAACTTCTTCTTTGATGAGAATTTTTGAAAGCAAAACTTAATAACAAAAGCATCAGGAGCATCGTTCATCGACCACCAGAAAACCGAAAACCAAAACCCAAAAACTCCAACACAAAAAAAAAACAACAGCTTATGACAGCAATAAATGGGGGATAAAATTCAACGATAAATGAGACGCGATTTGTTTCACTTTAACATCCACCGCTGGCGCTGGTTGATCCTCTGATTCTTAACGTTTTTGTTGATGTTGAAGCTTGAAGGACGAAAGCGTTTTAGAGTGCAAATTGAAAAGAGAATTGCGGCTCTTTACAATATTGCATGGAAATGTTACATGCCACAAACAAAAACCGTCATAAATTGTGAAGGTTCATACTTTTTGGCAGAGACTTCGAGGGGGGAGATATTGCGCGCAGGACCTTACCATCAGCAGCTACCATGCCATAATTTTAAGGTGCACATCAAATTTTATACAGAAAGCAACTAAGACTTGTCCCTCGTGTCAAAACATTCAGAAACTAAGAGTCAACTTAAAACAGAAAAGCAAAAAAAAAAAAACTTCATGTTTAAGTACAATCGACGCTGTTTATGTTTTTGCTGGGCAACTTATTTTTACTATTTCTGCAAAGCTCTTCAGAATCACGTAAAATATGAGAAACAAGTCAGTGATGGTGACGGTGAGCGCAATCTGTTTCCATTCACGTAAAAACTTCCTTCGATCGTCTCCGTCGCCAGCAGGTTTTGGCATATTAGATGCGGTTGTTGGTCTTGGTCGTAACCTCAGTCATTTTCGTCCTTAATGTTTCCATCTCCTCCAAACCCAATGGCAACAAAGGGCGCTTTCCTTTTTGCATTGCATTTCTTTTTTCTTCGATACAGTTTATTTTTATTTTTGAAGCAGAGTAAAAGATATGTCACAAACTGGAACGACGAGTCGCTGTCCTTTGAGTCCTTTATCGTTTGTCGTCGACGACACGGGTTCTTCCAGGAGCAGAAGCTCGTACAAAAAAGGATGAAAACTAACAACGAAATTATTCGATTGGCATGGTGCGATTGGGCTTACTGATTGAGTTTTCCGGATAACACGACTCCGAAACAAAACACAACTTACCACAAATTTACAAAATTCTTAAAAAAAAAACCAAGAAAAGCAAAACTGCACAAACAGGACCAGCAATTTGGCGACAGCTTTTATCGGGTTTTTAGTTCTGCAGTGGAATATTTGAAGGTACGAGTATCGACGATATGGACGTGTTTTGGCAAAGTTTTCTGAAATTTTGCAGGGTGATTGCTTGTCGTGATGTGCTTGTTGTTTTTTACACGAGTAGTTTGACCAAATGATTTGTGGTATTTACTTATATGTATGTTTATTTTGGTGAAGGGTTTTTGTTACTGATGCTTCCAAATTTTGAATGGAGGTAGACATTTTAAGTGGCGAAAGTCAATGCTCAGCTCGGAAAGAAATATTGGAAAATGAGTACAAAATATGGATAAATTCTTTATGATTAAGATATATCCTTGATTATTATTGGAATACTGAAAATTCATAGAAAACTAATTAAGGTATAAACATCTTTATTTTTAGTCATTTCGGTAAGATTTATATTTAAAAGAAAAATGAAAAAGAATCTTTCCTACACACCAATGGAATGAATTCAACAGAATTCTTAATACTTTACCTAAATGTTGAGCTAAAAAAAAACATTTGGAATTCTGGCTTTTATGTTAGATACATGTTTCGAAACGGACTGCATATAATTGTTTCACAAAATAAAACCATACACACAGGATTTAACGATTAAAAGGATTAACTACTTAACTTTATACTCGTACTTAGTACCACAAGAAGCCTTTATTCATCTCAAAGAGAGGTTTGACAATGGTTGATTTGACTTGAATTTCTTATTCCGAATAGCTTAATTATTTATTTTTTTGTAAATCTGAATTCCAATGACAATTTCTTCTTCTTAATACACTAAATTAAATTACATAAACTATAATATACCATTATATCAAAATCCTAACGATTTTTGATCTATGGTATGCCGGTGGTAGGGTAGGGTTTCCAGAACATCTCTTTTAAAGAGAACATGTTCTCTTTTTTGACTCCGATCTTTCTTATTCTTTCTTTTTTCATCAAATTCTTTTGTTTTTACTCTTTTTTATTTGTGTACTCTTTTTGGTCTCTTTTTTTCCAAAATATTAATCTGACTCACTTTTCGTTTATATACTTTTGTATTAGTCTCCTAAAATGAAGCATTAACACACTGAAGTACGCACCTATCCATTCGGGAGCCCTCGCCGAACCCTGTTTCGAACATTTAACATGCGTGAAAACGAACAGACCGATTTAATGTCATGAATGCAAAACTCACCACACCTTTTCTGTACTCTTGTAACCCGGCTACATTAACATTAATTTTTTATTTTAGTTTTGATAATTTGAGGTTAACGCAATTAAGCGTTTATATACCTATTTATGTCATGAGTTTTTCTTAACTAGATGTTAAGATAAACTAACTATTAGTAACTAAACTGCTGCTATTTGTGTACCTACCTTACTTTTATAAACATACCTATATTTTTTTAAAATGAAGTCTTGAGGGGGGGTGGAAGCGGTTTAACAGTAGATGTTTGGAGTTCCGAAAATGTCCTCTTTTTTTTCAAACACGTTATGGACACCCTATGGTAGGGTAAACCAAGCACGTGGGTCTTACGTGTACGTTACGGAACGTTGCATTTAAGACCCTGTTGACATTGGGAATATTGCGTACTTACTATCATTGAGTTTATATACTATATAAACTCAATGTTACTATACATCGTGTTTACATTAGGTTTGTTTTTTGGCAAAAATATGCGTAGTAAAGTATGATTTTTCCCGTATTACAAATACCATTGACTTATTATATATGGACTGCTAGTTGTGTATAATTCTCATACAAAATTTGCAACCAAAATGGTCCAACGGATACAATCGAAACTAGCCCTCGTGCCGACACTAGTGGCAAAAATAAACAACATATTTAACGCCATCTCTTGTTCTACTAGTGCCAACAGAAACGTTTACTCATAGAAACTAAGGACATCTATTGACATTGCTTTGAAGAAACGGTGCTAGTCTATGGTTAGAGAGATAATCGGCTGAGAATAGTGCTAAGGGATCTCGAAAAAAAATCCCCTTTAAAATATTTTATGAATCATTTTGGTTTACTTAATGATTTTATGTCCGCACAGGTGCATATAATTATATGTTACACAAAATAGCGAACTCATTTTAGGCAATCGTTTAGTTTGTGTCAAAACACAAACTTTTTAGTTGCTCGAACCAAGCAGTTGAGAAACTAAAAATTGAATGTGCGCGCCTAGCCTTACAGTTCTAGTTTAAGATAAGGTGCGTTTTATTATTCACAAATCTATCTGGATCCGGATCTGGATTAAGTTTTAACATGTATTACAAAAACAATTTGGGATCCTGTTTTCTATCGGGATCTATTTCAAAGATCCAAAAATCAGTTATTACACGGCAAGTAGATGGCTTTTTATGGCAAGGTAGTGTAAGCTATAATGTAAAGAAAAGAAAAACAAGACATAATTTAAAATTTACAAACCCAAGGATAAAAAGAGACGGACTTATAACACTGCTGTCACTAAGATCCGTATCGTTTTATTTTCAAAGATCCAGATCCGGATCCAGATAGATTTGTGAATAATAAAATGCACCTAAAGAAAGTTTTTTGTAAATTTGATACAAATTGTAGGATTGGTTTTTCTCTAAAGTGAGTTGTTAATTTAAATCAAAATTAGGATTTATTTGCATAACTAATTTTTTTGCAAATATTTTCGCTCTAGCCAAAAAGATCTTAGCTTATCTCTTGATTTCTAGTATAAAAATTAAAATTATTTGTAAAAGTGAAACTAATTGCTTTAATAAAAGTATTTTTACAAACAATAATAATATTTGTTAATAGATAATACAAGTAAATGCAACGAAAACTGTGTTGCAGTATATATTTATACGTTGAAAACAAAAATGAAAAAGGGAAAATTAAAAAGGGAAATTTTCAGATTTGGCAATTGGACTATTTGCACATTAGCCCCTTTAGCACTGGTTCCATTTCATAGTACTCAAATTTTCCGTCAGTGTCGGCACGAGGGCTAGTGTCGTTTGGTAATCCGTTGGACCATTCTGTAATCAGCTACTAGCAGTCCATATCTAGTATATCAATGACAAATACAACCTCTTTACTGCCGATAAAAGTAGAAGTTGGATCGAACTGCGAATAGAATTTTGACGTTTGCTCGAGTCTCGAATATAAATGTTGGTACAATTGAAAACTCTTGTGTATCTCGAAGACATGTTCGAAGAGTACGATAAGTAGTTTGGCATATTTCATTTCACTGAGAGCTTGCGCCTTTTATCGTTAGCTGCACATTTTGAGATTTCATGTATTATCTGCAACCAAACTAATGCGAAACAAAAACGCGACAAAATTAAAAACGGCATTTTTATAAGAAAAACGCTGCAATTTGTATCGTGTTGGTGTCATAGAAAGCGGTGTAATCTCTTCCAAGCCAACGCGTTTTTGTAGCAGCAACATAAGGTATCTTAGCTGTCTAATTTTAATAATCCATTGTTTCATGAGTGTCCGCACACTAACGCGACAAAAAAAGTGTTTTTAATATTATAGAAAAAAGTTGCAATTTTTTGTCTCATTGGTGACGAACTCTTATAGAAATCTGCTTAATAACTAACGCGTTGTAGCAGCGACATGTCGTTGTCAGTTGTTATACTTTAGTTAAACGGAGTTACTAACGCGAAAAATCCTTCTTCTGAAAAACGCTTTTGAGAAATCCAAAACGAACTAAAGTTTGCGAACAGATCCCTTGACTTTTGTTTTGATATTTGTCAAAAAAAATACAAAAACAAAACAGCTTCTGTTATTATGGCTGGCCAACAAAAAAAGATAAACAAAAAATTGATTTAAATTCGAATGAATAACTAAAAACCACAATATATATTTGCAGAAACAAGAAAATTACATGGACCAAGGAAGGCACTTCTTATTCTTAGCCTGGCAAAAAGTTTTTGGTTGTTTTTTTTTTCAATTAATATTTGACAACTAGTCAGTAGAACCAAATTTAAAGTTGAAAAATCGCACAATTGCGGATATGTCTTTTTGGGAAATCATACTTCACTACGGATATTTTTGCCAAAAAAACACACCTAGGTATTGTAAACTTTGAGGCGCCTCAAAGAGAGTTTGCTTACGCTGTCATTGGATTGAAATCTCGATTTAAGTACTTTCCATTGAGAGTTAGAACTAAATATTTCCATTCCCACAATATTTCCTCATCTCTCACCGAACATGTAAAATTCATTCAATGTTTTAAACAAAACCCCTTAGTTAGTTAGTTATGTACAATCACATTTTATTTTATGGTCCAGAAAAATGCATTTTCAGAGTTGACATTTAAAAAATCTGAAAAATGTTGCTTTTTATTTTTTTTCTCCCGAAAATGCACTTTCAGGGCAATCGATTGATATTTGCAACGAAATATTCTCGATACGTCGAAATTTAATTTGTCCGTTATTGTGGTGCTATAATGCCAATCTGGATGATGAGTACCAATGGATTACAAATTTTAGTTTTTTTCCGCCAACCTATATTTACTTTGACAATTTGCATTAAAAGATGCAAATGACATCAATCGGTTAATAAATCTCTATCTACTCCCCTCACTCAAACTATCAAAAAGAAGAAAGACCAAACGAAAAAAAGAATCGTGTAATCAATCGGGCTCCAAGAGTCAAACTGAAGTATCAAATATTCGTGTATCATTAAGGGCGTTCACATTCTCAAATACGTTTGACAAGCACGGAATGATTCGCTTGATTTCGATAATATGAAAGTTCCATTCAGCGACTTGTCAAGGATGCTGCATGGATTTCAAAATGTTTTGATATTTTGGCTGCATGACAATGACAAGCATATTATTTGAGAGTGTGAACGCATGCTTGTCAAGCCAAGCCTAAAGCAAGTTCATTTTCCATGAAATTTGTAAAATATATAAAAATGAGTCTTATAAGCAATAGCTGTGTTTCAAAGTTTCAATAAGAAATGCTGTATCATACAAATCTTCTGCATCAAGTTACCTATAAAAACCTAGCGGCTCTAAGAAATAACTCTGCAAGAAATAACTCAAATGAGATTCCCGAAATTGGGCAGTTATTTGATGGGTTTTTTGGGATATTCATATTTCATATTAAATATCTGATTGTTTCTAAATTTTGGTGGAACCTTCTCTGGTAATGTTGAATTTAGAAAACTTTTGACACAGGCGCCTGTCCTAGGCGATAGGACTGTTGATAAAGGTGTTTCAGTAGCATATTTTATCTTAATAATTTTACAATTAGATTATTTCCTGAGTTTGGGGGGTTATTCCCTAAAACCTAACCTTGCAAAGACATTATACCTTTAGTAGTTCCAAAAAGTTAACGAAAATGTATTTAGCGTTGCACTTCAAGGTAGAGTCAAAATGTTAACTGCTCTTAGAACTTTTGAGTATAATTTGACTATTTTTATCCTATGAAGATATTTAAGGGACTATCTTCGCTTTTTTCAATGGTACTTATCAAAAAAAGCAATTCTGTAAACATGTAGGTAAACATTATCAACTTCCTGTTAAGGTAGGTACACAATATAACTCAGCAAATTCAGAATTCTGTCATACCTACTCATATTTTATTCATTTAATAAAAACACCAACTCGTTGATCATTAACGTCTGGGTTGGAGTAAATATTATGTAAAAGCAATCTATTAACTGACCTCAATTTAATGATAGGACCTTAAAAATAGCACTTCCGTAAAATATATGACTCAATCAAAAAACTTACCCTTCGGCCAGCTTCGTTATTGTGGAGATTCATTAAACTTCGAGCTTTCACTGACATGACGTTTTTCAATCGACCTGGGCCAGCGCCGCCACCTCCATTCCCCATAACGCCCATCATGTTGTTGCCAACGTTTCCCATGCTGTTTACAGCTCGCTGATTCTTCTTCTTCTTGCCGCCGCCGCCACCGCCGTACATGGATGCGGCGTAGTGATCCAAATTGAAAACCTTAGAATTTAATATCTCCCGGTTGATTTTTTCCTGTTCAAAGGACAAACGGCAAAATAATTAGGATGTGCGGGCAAAACTTGCACACTCATAATGAATAAAAAAGTTAGCGAGGATACAACTTTTTAATTTAAAAATCGAGTCCCCTGTGACTTTGACTGTGAGTGACGAAGTGCACACAGCAAACAACATCAGTTTACCTGATGGAGTCATTGCAAGTTACTGATGGAAATGTCTGCTCCACCTGGTTCTGATGTGATGCTCCGCATGCTGCCTTCATCGGTTGTCAAAATAGTAGCTACAAAGCAAACAGGAATGCTAATAAAAAAGTTGTCTCCTTTACCTGTAATTCCAGCATTTCCTTCTCCTGTAATTTCGAATTGAGAATCTCCTTTGTTATCCTTTCCTGCAATTCCAATAAATCTTCTGGCTTGAAGCGGCTGCCCGTTTCCGTGCTGTCCTCTTCGCGGTCTGTGTTGTCCTTGTTGACTGACGAACTGTAAGACGAAGATCCTGTAAAGGAACTACTGCTGCTGCCATTTTTATTATCACTATCGACATTGACAGTTATATTGGCATGGCCATCTTGCGAGTTTCGTAGTGTTGTTGACGTTGTGCCGTTTTGTTGCTCCACCGCCGTCGATGACGCTGACGAGGGAGCTCTACTGGAAGAAGAATAAACAGCATCTGTTGCTGTGATATTTTTTTTCTCCGATAAGTGAGATGGCAAGGGCTGTAGTGGTGGCGGCGGTGGTGATTTGTCCTGGGATTTTTCATCATTCTTTATTCGAGGTCCTGAAGCCAGACCACGGGTGCCACGCTTACGTTCCTTTTCTCTGATGTCGATGAAATCCTGAGAGAACCTGTATAACAGAAAACAAGGATGAGGATATAATGAAAGTGTGCTTTATTAAAATAAATATAAAGGTTTTATCGTGCATTACTCCATCGGCGGCGGCGATGGTGGAAAACGTTATGTTTTATCCTGGAACTGGAAATTCTTTGAGAACAATTTATCGTTGGTTCGTTATATTGTTAATCAGAAATTGCCATATAAAAATACTTAAAGCGAGGATTGAAGGACACTTTGTAAAAAATTTCCTCGCGAAACAACCCACATTACATTCACGGTAGAGCTAGACAGGAATCTGCCTTGAGAAATTACAGTCTGTCAACGAGATATTTTGTACACCTTGCTTTATATCTATTTTGTAGACTATGATGTACTCGTAGACGGAAATAAGTAATAAATTCTAGAGATACCTTTCCCTAGCTCGTTAGTTTGTTTATACCTTTTGCAATTTGCTTCCGCCAAGTTGTTAAAGTTTTAAGGAAATTTAATGTCCTTCAGGATACTCAGAAGTTGCTTTGACTTGTTTATAGTTTAAAATTAAATTGATTAAACAAAAATTAAAATTAAGCCTAAATCGGCTTCCCAAATTCACAATTAAAGGTTTCTTTTAGCCTTAGCTCACAGAAAAGATAGATTCTAGAGTCAAACAAATTTATTTATACATGTATATTCAATTTTATGAAATATATAAATAAATTTGGTGGTGCAACAGCTCGAAGTGAACCAGGACCTAGTAACTTACAACTCTCAACCATTCTTGACTGCGTGCTACCAGGAACGAAGGGGACCTACAATTCCGAACGGCTAATGAGCAGCACTTTCCATGAGAAGAGATACTCTTGGCGGATTTGTCAATTCCTCGCAAGAGGCAGAACACCCCTGAAAAAAACTTTCTTGCACCGGCTGAGAATTGAACTCGAGACCTTTCGCATGACAGTCCAACGCACTAATAATTATGCCAAGGGGTACTACTCAATTTTATGAAAGCTTACATCAAATTCCTTTGTTATCTTTTAGAAACGTCGGGTAAAATCAAATACAAATTTGATTAAAATATAATTAATAATCGCGGTAAGTCCGAAGATTGTTTTTCATTAAAATGTCTCAGAACCACGATAAAAATAGCCTTAAATCTACGACTTTCTTATTGTTGTGTAAAAAAATATTAATAATTAATAGGTACTTCGAATTTTGAAAACCATTCTCATCATCAACTGCTATTAGAAATGTATGCAAAAAAAAATAAAAATTCCTTATTTTACCTTTGGCAGGTTTGTTTTGCTATGGATTTTTCCACAAACTTGTTGAAAAAATAAGTAAAATTAAGTAACAGTAAAGTATTTTTCAGGGAAAAAATGTCCTCGAAATGAAAAGTAAGACAAAATTAAAAAAAATATCAGACTTAGAAATTGGATTTTTGAAGACTCCAACAAGATATAAATTTTATTAAATAGCAGTTTTAATGTTAGGAATTTTTTCTAAAAATAAAGTCCTACAAAAATGTCTACCATTTGTTAGTATTAACATAGGAATTTCCGTTAACATATGTCACAGTACACGGAAGTATGTCTTTTCTTAAATCCCTAAAATGATGTCAACATTGGAGATATCAGAGTGGAATATTTCAGAATCATATTCCAAATATTCTTGACGAATTAGGGGACATTTAGATATAAGGATTCAAAAAATCAGTCAAGTCTTATAAATACGCGTAAAACTCTTCAATTGTCAATGTTTCCATGAAAAACTTCATTCTAATTTTGTAGATGGCAACCCTGTACGATAAAAAGCATTTCTAACAACAGTAGGTAACATACGAGCTCACAAACGTTTAAAAATACCAATTTTAATTAAATATTATATTCACTAGCATCTATTTCCTATATAGGGTTGAGGTTTTTAAAACCAGACAAAGCTGATCTTAAAAAATTAAGTGAACTTGATAAATCATATCAAATATTTGTAAACAAGGTTAGTTACTCAATCATTCCCTGAAAAGTCGTACCAACTTCAACCAAATAGCAAATCCATTTAACCTAGCCCAAATATATTTAACCCAAATAGACTAGATTTAATCCAAACGCAAAAAGATTTAACCACAAACGCATAGTCTTAATCGTTTTGCGTTTGGGTTTGAGTTGACTATACCTATTTGTCTTTTTGGCTAAAACTATTTGCGTTGAGGTTAAACTATGATAATTTGCTATTTGGTTAAATAAATTTGCGAATCGTGTATATAACCCACATTTTACTCAAAACATATTGTAATAAAAAAAATTCTTTTCCTTTCCATAGTTTCTTGTGCGTCACGTCCTACAAAACACTGGTTTTAATGCTTCCTTAGTGTAGGTATCAAAAAACAACAAACAAAGGCTATAGGAACGAAGTATCAGAATCCAAACCCTAAGGAAAGTTTGCTATTTATATTATAATAGTTTAAGTTTTGACAGCACAAACAATCACCGCTATATAATCAGCCCTATAAAATATGGAAGATATGTAAGTTTAAAAACGAAAATATTTTACTAAGGGTAGTACTCGGTATCGGTACTCGTATACTATAAGAGATTGCGTGTTCTTAAATTTACATAAAAAGGTACATCAACCTCTGAGCTCTGCCTTTGGGCAAAAGCGAATCTGCTCAATCAATACATAAACAAAAAACAACATCCACAGCTGGAATAACATAATAAATATATTCTCTATTCACCTACACACATACTCTCTACACGCCAACCAATCTTTGCGCCAAAAAATTCCTTTTCCTCTTTCGA
Organism: Philhelius festivus; assembly: GCA_963931855.1. Classification (NCBI taxonomy): domain Eukaryota; kingdom Metazoa; phylum Arthropoda; class Insecta; order Diptera; family Syrphidae; genus Philhelius; species Philhelius festivus. The sequence continues at coordinate 259,567,242 of OZ007554.1, read as the reverse complement.
ATGTTTAGTTAACAGGATAGCACATTTTCCAGTAGGGATAGAAATTCCACAAGGTTTATCAACACAGCCAATTTCAATAACAAGACCTACCCAACTAAAGTTTTACCATCACAAATTCCTGCCATCCCAGCTTCTTCATGCTGCCAACATAACAAAGGCGGTTTTTTCTCAGCCATTCTCATAATTTAAATTACTTTTACATTCAAGTGCTTCAAATGTTCCAGAAATATGTACTTTTAAATGAAAGTTAGAAAGAGAAAATGCTTTTCCATTTTCCTCTCATAACACGCGCCGCGGACGATGAAATTCAACACGACTCAAATTCATTCAACAGGAATACAGAGAGTTTGGATATTATTCTCTTTTTCTGTGACTGTTATTATCCTGAAAACAAGGAACCATGGAAAATATCCTGCGGTTATGCCTGAGCTCCTGATAACGTGTACTTCGAACGCGCTTCTGTACAAATTGTATAGGGTAAAATTATGCAGTATGGTGCAACTTGTCTAGACTTCCAGCAGTGAATACACCCTCAATTCTCTAAAAAGGACTCATAATACAAATTTGTACTAGGTTCCCTTAGTTGATATGTTTGCCATGAAAAACAGGTGTTGCATTTGTGAAGTGACGTTAGGTCTAAGTCAGGAGCATTGAGCATGAGTAGAAAAATTTCACTTTCTCATTTGGGTGGAACCAAAGAGATGAGAAATATCCTTTTCGTAGATACGACATACGAGTAGCTTCGCGCTCCTGCCGTGCGTCGGCTCTTGGATTGAAGAAAATTCTACTCGTTTCGTATTATCAGATTGTTCACTCTTTTTTGTTCAAAACTCTCAAGAGGAATTGTATTTTTATTTCTAAATGTTTTCTCTACCAGGCGAAAAGGATATTCAGTTGGATACGGCATTTAGTTGGGCGCCTTCTAAGGACATTGTGAAATTAATCGTTTGTTATGAGAACTATCTGCTTACTTTTCAGCCTGGACATGTTGGTATTAAGACCTTATTTAATTCACGAGAACACTGATACATAAATGCATATTTCAAATACTGTTGAAAATTGTAGAAAATTGTTTATTGAGATTGTATACAGTTAAGAGGTATGTAACAGTTAAGATAAATAAAGTGCAATAATTTGATCGATAGTTTTTTTTAAAATATTTCCCTAAAATTGAATCCTTTCTTTCAAAAAATACTTTTATAACGGGTGATTTTTTTGAGGTTAGGATTTTCATGCATTAGTATTTGACAGATCACGCGGGATTTCAGACATGGTGTCAAAGAGAAAGATGGTCAGTATTGACATTTCATCATGAATAGACTTACTAACGAGCAACGCTTGCAAATCATTGAATTTTATTACCAAAATCAGTGTTCGGTTCGAAATGTGTTTCGCGCTTTACGTCCGATTTATGGTCTACATAATCGACCAAGTGAGCAAACAATTAATGCGATTGTGACCAAGTTTCGCACTCAGTTTACTTTATTGGACATTAAACCAACCACACGAATGCGTACAGTGCGTACAGAAGAGAATATTGCGTCTGTTTCTGAGAGTGTTGCTGAAGACCGTGAAATGTCGATTCGTCGCCGTTCGCAGCAATTGGGTTTGTGTTATTCGACCACATGGAAGATTTTACGCAAAGATCTTGGTGTAAAACCGTATAAAATACAGCTCGTGCAAGAACTGAAGCCGAACGATCTGCCACAACGTCGAATTTTCAGTGAATGGGCCCTAGAAAAGTTGGCAGAAAATCCGCTTTTTTATCGACAAATTTTGTTCAGCGATGAGGCTCATTTCTGGTTGAATGGCTACGTAAATAAGCAAAATTGCCGCATTTGGAGTGAAGAGCAACCAGAAGCCGTTCAAGAACTGCCCATGCATCCCGAAAAATGCACTGTTTGGTGTGGTTTGTACGCTGGTGGAATCATTGGACCGTATTTTTTCAAAGATGCTGTTGGACGCAACGTTACGGTGAATGGCGATCGCTATCGTTCAATGCTAACAAACTTTTTGTTGCCAAAAATGGAAGAACTGAACTTGGTTGACATGTGGTTTCAACAAGATGGCGCTACATGCCACACAGCTCGCGATTCTATGGCCATTTTGAGGGAAAACTTCGGAGAACAATTCATCTCAAGGAATGAACCGGTAAGTTGGCCACCAAGATCATGCGATTTGACGCCTTTAGACTATTTTTTGTGGGGCTACGTCAAGTCTAAAGTCTACACAAATAAGCCAGCAACTATTCCAGCTTTGGAAGACAACATTTCCGAAGAAATTCGGGCTATTCCGGCCGAAATGCTCGAAAAAGTTACCCAAAATTGGACTTTCCGAATGGACCACCTAAGACGCAGCCGCGGTCAACATTTAAATGAAATTATCTTCAAAAAGTAAATGTCATGGACCAATCTAACGTTTCAAATAAAGAATCGATGAGATTTTGCAAATTTTATGCGTTTTTTTTTTAAAAAAAGTTCTCAAGCTCTTAAAAAATCACCCGTTATTTCTCTGTTGTATTTTGTCAATAGAAAAACTTAAAACAAAAAAATTGGAAAAGGGTAAATAGGGATTTTGAATATTGTTCACCAAAAACTTTTTTCGAACCTAGAAAACGAGATACTCCTATAGAATAAAGCGGTTTTATATTTTTAGAGAAAGAATTTCGAAACTGTTGTGGCGATAGTGAAGGAGAATTGCTTTAAGTAACTCTACACTACTACACTAATGGGTCGCATGAACTTGCTCTTATGTTTAAGAAACTTAGAATTTCAAAAATGTAACTACAAAATAATGTTCATAAAATAAATTTTTTAAATGACTTTTTTAGAACATAAGAATGCCATTTGATTTCTTAAGATAATATGAATTTATGCATGAATAAATATTTTAAGGGCCTGGTCACGCAATGAGGGGCAAGCGGCAAAGCGAAAAAAAAAAATTGAAACACATGAAGTTATATGGCGTTGAGTGGCAAGCGTCATTTCTGAGCGACAGAGCAGGACTGCTCAGCTTTCAAATCTGTTCTATTATTTTAGTGTAGTGCTGAGCGGCAAAGGCATAATCATGCCAAAAATGAAATGCTTTTATTGACATTCGTAAGTGTTGCCTGAAGCGATCCTCATATTTTCGGAGGTTATTATATAAATGGCGAAATTCGCCATAACTTCCTTTTTTTCCGTTAGTTTGACGAATACCAAGTCTTTTGTTTTTCAAACGTAAAATAATTTTCCAAATTTTAAGGCGACTTTCACGTTAAATACTACCGCGAACAGAATTTGACAACAGCATTTTCACAACTAACCGCTCAGCCGCTCAGGAATTGCCGCTCATTAAAAGGCCAGCTGCCTTATCACTCTGCCGCTTTGCCGCTGGCCTCTCATTGCGTGGCCAAGGCCTAAGGGTTTTTTTTAAATAAGTTTCCATTTATCGAGCAAATTTAATACATTTCAAAAAATCTTATTAAAAAAAATTTACTTATATATTTTTTTAAATTAAAAAAATAGCTTTGGAGGTTTCGATATCAAAAAACGGTTCTATGGAAGCTAACTGAATAAGGTCTTTATTCAAAATATTCTTTTATCGAAAGAAAGATCGTTAAAACTATGTAACAGAAAAAATATTTACAATTTTTTTCGGGCAGTTTTCGAGAAAATAAGATTTTCGAAAATGACTTTTTTACATTTATACTTGGATGTATTTGGATTAAAGAAAAAAATTGTTTATACATCTTTTAGATAATATTCAAAAATTGCGAGTTTTGGAAATATTGAGTTTTCAAAAAAAAAAAAAAAAAATGATAAATATTCTAATAAAGTCAAGTCAATATTAAAAAAAAATACGTTTTTCTTTTTTTCGGTTTCATTTGTCAAAGATATGTTTACAGATTTCCAAAAAAATTGGGTTATCACGACTTCCAAAATATATATTGTATATAGGGTTTTTCGATTGGGACTTGACAGCTTTGAACTTTCACTATGAATTAAATTTCCCCTAAGCCTTAAACCTAAACTGTTAATGTCAAAACATTTAGTAAAACCAGTCCTTTTTATAATGGTAAATTTCACGAACAAAGGCTGTTTTACGGCCAAAATTCCGAGATGGCAACCTTAAGAGTTATCGCCCAATTTTTGTCTAAAAGGCTTCGTCACCAAACAGAATATGTGTTATTGGTCAGGTGAAAACCCGCATGTGCTTCAAGTAAAACATCACTTCAATAACATAAGATAACTGGTTTTCATTGGGCCGTTTTTTTACGTTGATGAAAATTACCGTCATACATTCAATAAAGTTCGTTATAAGGACGCAATGCTGTTTCTTTGGCCAATTGCATGGACTAAAAATTAACAATATGTGTTCTCAACAAGACAGTCCCGAAATCCACACAGCAACTGTAAAAATCTACTTATTGAAAACTCAATTCGATGAACGTCTTATATCGAGAAATGGTTCTGTCGATTGACCGCCTGATCGTGCCATTTAACACCTAAGGCGTTTTTTTATAAGAAAAAGTTAAATTGTTTATATATGCCAACAATCCGACGACATTAAAGGAGCTCAGAGCCAATATTGAACGAGGGGAAGAGGGTGTTTTCTTCGAAATGTGTGGCCGAGACATCGGAAATTTGGTTCAACGGATAGACTGATGCAAAAGTGCCCAATGGGAACAAATGAACGACATTGAATTCCATATACATGTACTTCAAACCAACATTAAAGCTTTTGAGGTATCTCAAATTGCTTGCGTTTTATTTAAAAAAAAACGTTTCCTTATTGGAAACCCAATATATATAGATACATATAATTTAAAAAGGAAAAAAAGTTGTTAAAATTTTAGAAAACGTTAAAAATCTGCTGGAAATTCAGAGATTACAGCTAATGAGGATTGAAGGTAAGTACTAGTTGCACTTGTAATTTTTATATTTTTACCACGAATTTCTTTGTATGTACCTACAGCGTGGGCCATCTATTGGTTTCTTTTTAAATCATAGGTTATTTTGACACTGACAGCTGTTTGCCGCTCGAAATCTTGACAGAATGTCAGTATCACACTTCCGCGGAACAAAACGAATCGCTTTATGATTGAACAACGTGGGGACATATTGAAAACTTATTTCCAAAGTGAGTGATGTGTAGCCTAAACATTGTTTTTTTTTTAAAGAAGTTTTGGCCGAAATGAAGCGCCTGCTGAACGCCAGTTTGTGGTGCAAAAAGTTCTAGAGACTGGAAAATATGCTAGTGGATAACAGTCATGGTACCCGTCGTCGTACGGTGCGCACAGACAAGAATGGGGTTGCTGTAGCCGAGAATGTGAGACTCAATTCACGAACGTCAAGTTGCCATCGATTTCAACAGCTCCAGAATTCACGCACTAGTCTGAGGAGAATTCTGCCCAAAGATCTCGGACGCACGACCAGCCATTTGAACGACGTTGTGTTAAATATGGGAATTTTGCTCTTACTAATAAAGCCATACATGTAAACATTTAATTTTGTTCATTTTATTGCATTTTAAAAAGAAACTTGTATGATAATACTATAGGTTATATCTTTGTATTATCATAGAGCGTGATTTTGTATTGCGAACCCTAGCCTGGTGGTGGCGCTGAAATTAGCGCTAGATTTTATAGTGGAGAGTAGAATAAGATACAAAACAAGTAGTTAAAAAGAGAATATTAAATTATTAAATGTAGCAGAGACAAATCTAGCAAGTCTGTCCCTATACTTAAGATGTCGCCACAATCTTTTGTCTTCTTGATAGTACTGTAAGTTTTATATAAAAAGGAAGTTACTAAATTTCAATTTTGATGTGTACCTATCTTGAGAGTTGAATTGAGTCATATTTGTCTCACGACAATGACATGTTTGACTAATTAAACTGTAGCAGAATGCCACTGTCACTTACAAATTACAAAAATCTAACACAACGTCAATCTGACGTCAAGAAGGCTCATTACATTTCCTCAGAGAACAGCGTTTCAATTAAATTGATCACATTTCAATGAACCAATGATGCATGCATTTCTCGTTAGAAGGCAGGCGAAATGTCAATCGCTTCCAGCTAAATGTTCTTCGTCTTGCCTGACATCACACATTCAACATTCAACAAGTCTTCATCCAGAATAGTACTACACAGATGAAGACTAATCAATTACTTCAGTGAATCCATTTTACTGACAGCACGGATATAAATCACAAACTATAGGACTTGTAGACCGTAAAATTATATTATATTTTTTTTCTTCTCCTGTTTATTGCCCCTTTCTGCGCAATAGATATACTTTCATCAACGGGCGGGTGGTTAAAAGTTGTGAGGACTCTAGACTGAGCAGAGTACTGAGCTATAGTTAAAAGTTATGATTTAAATCCATTGGCTGATGGGTATTTTCGACCGAATATGATGGATGTGTCCTTTTTCCTTACGAACTTAACCACGCGGAATAATAATTTATTCACCCCTCGGATAATAACAAGGATTATATATTTCCCTCAAACATAAACACAAACACGTAGGTACATTCATGAACTATATGTATCTTCGGATACGAATTTCGCTAGAGGAGTTAAGCCGAATTATTTAAATTTCTGAAACAATAACTCCGTATAGATTGGAAGTGGTTGTAAACGATTGCATATTTTCGGGCTTGAATAATTTTGACAACCGAGCTACGAGCGTGGCCCCTCCCCATTACCAACTATATTATTTCCCATCATCGTATCACTTTCAATTTTGGAGTTCGCCACCCCGCAAAACCGCCGACAATAACAAAGGAAGAGGACGAAAAAAGTGGAAAATTGTAACAACCACACGACCACAGAAGTGAACAATCTCATTATGTAAATACGAGCATCCTCTGTCGTCATCATAAAAAAGTGTTGCCGCTTTTTGATTTTCGAATCGACTTTTAATGAAAACTGTATTTTTAGCTCAAAGTGTTTGTTTCGAGAATGCATATTTTTTAAATCAGCTCCAAGAGAATTATAGTGGGGTTCTAATATTACCCCTTTGAAAATGTATTTTTCAATAGTAAATATTTCAAAAAAAAAAAAAATAAATACATAATTAGTAAAAATTCATTTGTTTTTCACCAATTCATTTAGCTAAAACACATTTCAGAAGAAAACCTGTATCGAGAAGAAGAAGAAGATTATCACACCCATTGGCTTTGTTAACGACGTTTTACTGTAGCTATATTTGGAATCGCAATTTTTACCTTTGTTGATATTTCATCAAATAAGAAAAATTGAAATATTAAAAGAATTTTTTTTAATGGTGACCAATAGATAGTCTAGTCATGTCGTCCAATAGCGCTGAAGTGCGCCGTATGGATAGGATACCGTAACTCGTTTAAGCCTGTGGATTGTTAAGGAGTTTGTGTGTTATTGTGTGTTTGCGCTTGAACAGTCATCCAGAATTCGGATGACCCAGTCAACTGGAGCACCACACGCATACGAAAACATTAACACTGTGCCTTACTAGACAACTTGTTGTCTGGTGCTGAAGCAGTAACTAATCCCATTGAGTGACCATCCGGCCGCTTTGTACCATAAACCTGCGTCAAAGCCCCCAGTCCACTAGCTCCCGGTCTAAGAAATCAAATATAGGACACGGCGACGACGCCAACGTAGAAGTAACCGAAGTTCGTCCTACAGTCATTTCGCTGCGTTTAGAAGAGATCAAGTCTTTGATCTTTATTGAGGAAAGTTCATCAATGCCTCCAAGAAATGCGCATCTTAATGATTGTGTTCTAGATTTGGACAGAGCAGGGTATTTGCAGAGGAAATGAATGATTGTTTCCTTTTTCCGCTTGTCTCAACAGCTACGGCAGTGAGCTTTGTAAGAAAAGCCGAGTTTCGGTCTTCTATTGGCGAGTGTCCGCAACAAGTAGCAATTATTCTGGCTCTGTGTTGCCTGGGTCTACATATCAGTTGAAGTGTTTGTGTTTAATTATAGGTGGACCACATCTTCCTAGATGTAATGCAGTTAGTTCAACTTCTTCACATGCACTTTGATTCGTTAAGAAAAATTAAGTACCTTGCTCGTCTCATTCATTCATCTCGGCGCCCGGGGCGGGAGACCCATTTTGCCACCCCCATTCAATACTAAATTAAAATTAAATTTCGGGACATCATTTCACAGGCAATGAAGTAACTTTTATTGAAAGTAAAATAGGATCAGCGGTTTCATAAACGGATTCTACGGGCCTTACGAATGAGGCATGTGATACAAAGCTGCATCTGCGGATTCATCGCCATGTATGCGTTTTTTCCTGCGAATTCTTTTCGTTTTGAGTTCGACTCCGAGTTTTTTCCAAAGAGTCTTAGAAAAGTCGATTGCGGCTTGGACGAAACAGTCTCTGCTCTCCACTAGGAGAGCTTTTAAAACGCAGAGTTTCTGAGCACACTTATCCACACTCAATCCGCGTTCCTGCAGGTAAATCTGTGCGTCATCTTCTTCAGGTAGCTCTGCAGCTCAAAAGCCAAGAAAAGTGAGGAAGTTGAATGACTGCATGACTGTCAGAAAAAGACTGGCTACCGATCCGTCAATTCTTCCAGTACCTCAAGAACTTCCACAAACTTATTTTTAAGCGTCTTTACAGCTTCACGAGGTTCAGTTCTTCTGCAGGCTTGTGACTACCCGCATCACCGGCGACATTTTGCCGCCCCCCTAGGCCTGCCGCCCGGGGCGGACCGCCCCCACCGCCCCCCCTACGCTACGCCACTGCATCAATGCCACTATGAACCGTAACACAGATAAGAGTGACACGGTCGTTAAGAAAGTTAATTCCGACGTTACTGAACCAATTCTAAGGATGATTGATAAAGGTACTAGAATTAATGATTTTAACGGCCGATTCCAGTTTGAAACATAACTTGTATGTTTCCCTGAAAGCCAGTAATTCAGCTTGAAATTGGAATCAACTCATTAATATTGTTACGTCCATAAGGTTTGGCAACCCAACAGTTCGATTGCTTTAATCTTAACGCGCTGCAATATTACAGATATACTTAATGTGTAAATCAAGTCGTAAGAGGTGCAGAAAAACGTTTAAGGCATCAGTTGGGCAAGATCTAAGAGCCCCTGTGGTGTCAACGCTTAGCAGATCTTTGCACTTTCTTGAGTGTATCGATGTTATGTGCTTTGGTAAACGCGGGCCAACACACAATCGAACAAACCAGGTTAGGATCTATCGTAAGGCTGTCTTAGAATGGAGACACCACTTTTTACCAAAAGTTTTGCCATTGACGTAGAAAGCTATGTAGTTCTTTTTCAATATTCAGTTTCCAGTTCAACTAAGGGTCAAGAGTAACAGCTAGATATTTACCTAATACTGGAAGACAGCGAGAGTGTTTGACCGTTGAGTAGGGGTAGAGCGAAGGGGTGTATCTTAGCTTTGGTAGTTAATAGCCTCAGTTAAGTTTTGCAAAGTTTGCTCTTAAAGTTCTTTCAATAATGCCTACCTAAAATTAAAATGCATGTCAGTCCTTAAGAACAAGAAGTATTTTAAAGTGTTTGTTTCTAGTTGCAACGGCAACACTTTCACAAGGAATATATTTGTTCGGTATCCTCTCTTCTGTCTGTTATCCTGTCGTTTGTTTGTTTGCTTCCGTTGTTGTTGCAGGCAGCCCCATCAACTTATTCAGTGGAAGGAACAAACAAAACAACATCACAAAATAAAATAAAAGGCCGCTGTAATTACACATAACAACCCTCCATTATGTCCTTTGGGGTAAAATCAAATAAAGTGTATTACAGAACACAAGCAAAAATTGCTTAGGTCAATGTTGTTTGTTTGTCCTCCTTGACTTGATAGTAGTAGGTATACACAAACCCATAATAGTGGGGGCGAGGATTCGCACTCTGCTTTACTACACTACTACTAGCTTTATGTTATTTTGTACAATTTACATAATGGATTAGGTCAGCCGTCTCGAGGAGCGCAAGTACATAGAACCACTCCCCATCCCATCATTGTCGTCCCCACCCAGCACCCAATCAGACTATCAAAAAGGTGCAAAGATCCCTTTTGGGAGTGGCACGGCTCAGTTTGGGTCGGCATCGGCATTGTTGGTGAAACCCCGGAAGGCCGTAAAGCCATATGGCGGCAGTCTCGTTTTCCAGATTCAAGGCGATAAATTGATTACGTTAAGCGCAATGGAGTGGTGTTAAGGAACATGTGCTCATTGTGAAGGGGTTTTATATGCTAGGTATACTCACACTCACACTTTGGGTTACTTACTTGTAGGCATATTCCAAGTCGTCACCGCATCCACCCCACGCCCAATCGTCGTGCAATTGCCTGGGGCGGGCACCACGTGAGCAGCCACACGATGCCAGCTGTCCATCACGACAAGCGCGCGCTATAAAGCTGGTAACAGTCGCTGAAGCCAACGCGTGAATGAATGCCATTTCAGGGGATCCTAGAAGACATATAGAAAGGGTTCAAATTAGTTGGGATTTATCTAGGAATATTTGGGTTTTGGGAGGGTGTTACTCGTACTTAACACAATAAATTAATGTTTATGGGTGGTTATAGAATTTGAAATTGATATAACACTTACATAAGCACATAAAGTGATACTAATAATTTTTTTTTAAAACATACCTGTGTTAAAAATGTTTCAAAACTGAATTTGAGTCTTATAAATTTTCTTACCGAAATGTTTTTAAAATATTGTGACTAGTAAATTGTAAATAAATTGCAACCTTCAACAACATGTAAGAGTCAACGTGATGGTGTAGTGCACGTATCTCAACCAGATTTCGACTGAATTGTCAGGTTGGATCGAATAGATTTTTTCGGCAACTTGTCATTCGGTGAACTATTTTCGAAGATTTATTTTTCTAATTCAAATTTGTAAATTAAATGTTTGTCAATAGAAAGATCACGAGACGAAGGTCCTTAGAGAAGGTGTCCATTTTTCAACTCCCTATGCAAGGCGATGCCGCTGGTTGGTAGAAGATTGAACAAAAATGACAATGATGATAATTTTTTTTAACTCACGCGCTCAAGTGTTTATTGTGAGACCCCTATAATTTACTTCATTCACATAGCACGAGCGATAGGGAAATAAGGGGGAGAAGAAAGATAGTGTAATCACATTGAAATAGTAAGGGAAAATCTCGCAGGGTAAATTTAAATTTTCCATAAAAAACGTTTTCATAATTTATTTAGTTCGAAAAATACTTAAATATTAAAAAAATTATCTAAAACTAGTTGGGGTAAAGTTGGGTAATACGATACCAGAATAAGCTAAGCTATTTGCATATACTTACTTACTTTACTTTAGATGGCGCTCACAGTCCCGGGTGGACTACGGCCTCAACCAACAAGTCCCTCCAGCTAGCTCGGTCCCTAGCTAACTGCCTCCAGTTACGCACTCCAAGTTGGTTGAGGTCGCTCTCCACGTCTCCACTTGTGCGCGCTACCTGAGGTGGGGTCTTCCTCTGCTGCGCAGACCATCAGGGGTGGATTCATAGATTCGACGGACTGGTGCGTCGGTGTCCTGGCGCTCCACGTGTCCCAGCCATCTCAGCCGTTGTATTTTCAGCTTCTTGTTGAACCTTCTCCGCCATACTCCATCGATACAGACTGGACCGAAGATCAAACGAAGAACTTTTCTTTCAAAGCACCCAAGCAGATTTTCATCAGTTTTAGACAGTGTCCATGCTTCTGCCCCATACAGCAGGACCGGGATGATGAGGGTCTTATACAAGGTCTCCTTGGTTCTTTGAGATAGGGCTTTATTACTCAAATGCCTTCTTAGCCCGAAGAAACAACGGTTGGCAAGAGTAATTCTTCGCTTGATCTCTGCACTGATGTCGTTTTGCGAGGTTATAGTGGAGCCCAGGTAGACAAAGTCTTTGACGACTTCGAAATTATACCTATACATCCTGACGTTTTGCCCGAGTCGACGATATTAAAATTCCTTTTTCGATGATAGCATATACTTCGTCTTGTCCTCATTAACAGCCAAACCCATTTTCGCCGCCTCCAGTTCAATACTTGCAAACGCACCGGTAACAGCTCGCTTCGTCCTCCCAATGATATCAATATCATCCGCATAAGCAAGCAGTTGAACTGACTTTTAAAAAATTGTACCTCTATTGTTGGGGTTTGAGTTTCGTACAATTGCTTCAAGAGCGACGTTAAATAGGTTGCATGATAGTGATAGCGCGTCGCCTTGCCTCAGACCTTTCTCGACATCAAAGGGTTCGGTGGTGTTCTTACCGACCTTGACGGAGCAGCGAGATTTCTCCATCGTCATCCTGCACAAGCGGACGACCTTGGAAGGGATTCGGAGATAAGACATGGCTCTACTCGTCTATAGTTGTTCTCTGTCCACGCTATCATACGCGACTTTGAAATGGAACTCCTATGTTTTTTCCAAAATCTGTCGAAGTGTGAACATCTGATCCAGGGTAGATTTGGCGGGCCTAAAACCACACTGATAGGGGCCGATCAGCTCGTTGACAAACAGTTTTAGGCGCTCACACAGTACAAACAACAGGATTTTGTATGCGACGTTGAGGAGACTTATGCCTCTGTAATTGGCACACGTCAGGGCATCTCCTTTCTTGTGGATGGGACACACTATGTCGAGGTTCCATTTATTGGGCATACTTTCATCCGACCAAATTTTTGAGATGAGTTGGTGCATGCTCCCTACCAAGTCATCCCCACCTGCTTTGAATAGCTCAGCTGGCATGGCAAGCCATCCGCGCCAGCAGCTTTGTACGCTTTCAGCTTGGCTATCGCTGACCGCAATTCATTTAGCTCGGGTGGACGGAAATTTTGACCATCATCGTCCGGGTTGAATGGAATGTTCCGCCTAGCTGCGGAATTTTGGCCTTCCTCGCCGTTCAGCAGTCCGGAAAAGTGTTGTTTCCAGATCCTCAGCTATTTGCATATGACGCGAAGAAAATAGTACATGAAGTAAAGTAGTTAAGACTACGAAGAAAGATATTTTAATTTTTAATATATTTTATAGAAAATTGCACCTCTTGCCTTAAAACGGGAAATAGATCCACCTTCAAAAACAATTTTCCATATCTACATACATATGTTCAACATGTCCTAACTTTTTTCCGGATCTTAGACAAATGTAATAGATGTCGAATATTTTAAAAATGTTTTTAAGAATAAAATATTGAATGTGATTTTAATTGAATGATAATAATTTACATATCTAAATATTAACAAATAATTTATTTGCATTATCTTGTATCTAAATCATATTATTCAATAGTTTTTGATGTAAATATTTAGATAAAATGTTAACATATTTTTTGTAAGTCTAAGAAAGTTTTGTACTTATAGACAAATAATGAATAAATTAAATTACATTATGTATATCTCTCGTATATATTACCCAACTTTATCCTTACTTAATTTCTTTTAATTTTATATTTTAAATAAGGATTTTAAATACCACATAATACAACAATAAATTATTATAAACAAATACAAGAATTACAACGAAACACTTCAATCTTCAAACATGCCGTTTTGAAATACGATTTACGGATTTAAAAATACGAACTCTGATTTTGTTTGATTTTGGATAATATGTGATTCATCTGATTTCAAATAAATTTGCATTCTATTGATTATTTCAAATGAATGGGGAAAAAATGATTGCAAGCTTTTAATTGCAGAATTTGCATTCGAAGAATTCTGAATGGGGAAATTGTAATGGGGATTGCAATCTTTTTAATGTAAAATTAATGGTTATTGTACAATTTGGTGTCAAAGCCTTAAGGTGAAATTAAAGAATGCAATAGCTGTGTTTTTTCGCATGTCCATATAGAATCGAAGAAAAAAACGACATCGGGACGACATCGGAGCTTTTTTTTAAATAGCTGGGAAGCACTGTGTACGCTATGGCATTTGTCAGCTGTATTGACGTCTAGTATCAACCTGCATCCAAAAACGTCACTTTTGACTTCTACTATTTTGGCATCACCGTTTTTATTGGGTCTTAGATTAAGTCTTGAAAATTATGTGGTCTTATCTAACTCTGTATAGACTTAAGTAGTTGTTGAATTTGCATGTAAAGCGCTTAGTCCCGATTGTCGTTTTTTTCTATAATTCCATATGGACTTGCAAACAAAATTTATTTATTTATTTGAATCAAGCTAATTAATATCTAGCGTACAAAAAAATATTACTTAGAATTAAGAATTTATAAATTATACAATATTATAGAATATTTTTTTAAAACTATTATTTGAGACATCACAAAAATTTATTAATAAATTATGATTGACGTTATACAAATTAAACATTCTATTCAATGGTGAATTCTGCTCATAGTTGGTACGATAGTGTTTTATGTAAATTGGGTCACGAAAACCTCTTAGATTTCGATTTGGAACATTAAAATTTACACGACACAAAAGGTTTAAAGCATCGATATTACCATCAATAAGATTAACAATAAAAACAAAACATAAATAAGAACGTCTGCGCTCCAGACTGGGTAAATCTATGAGTTTTAAACGGCTGCTATATGAAGGAAGATTCAATGGATTCTGCCAGCCTAAGCCTCTAAGGGCAAATTTTAGGAATCTTTTTTGAATTTGTTCAATTCTTATTTTGTGACAACTGTAGTAGGGGGTCCATACCTGGCAAGCATACTCTATAATGGGTCTGACAAATGTGGTAAATAGTTGTTTGATAACATAAGGATCAGAAAACTGACGTGATTCCCTTTTAATCCAACCTAATATTGAATTGGCTTTATTACATGCCATATTGATATGCTGTGTGAATTCGAGTTTCTTATCGAACAATACACCAAGGATAGATACATCATTTACATTTAATAGATTTACGCCATTGAAACTGTAGTCAAAAGATAAAACGGACAATTTTCTTGTAAAATTTATAATCTTACACTTATCGATATTTAACAACAAATAATTACGTGCACACCAATTATAGAAAGCATTTAGATCAATTTGAAGCTTTTCACAGTCAAGATTGCTAGAAATAGTTTTAAATATGTTAACATCGTCTGCATACAACGACAACGAAATTCTTCACAGGTGGCGACAGTATTGTGACGGACTTCTAAACGAACAATTTCCAAGGCTGTACTTTCCAATAGCTTCACCTAACTTAAGCGAAGTATCCGACGTCACAGTCGAAGAAGTTAGTGAGGCGGTAAAATACTCCAAAAAGGGAAAAGCTGTTGGCCCAGACGAAATACCCTCAGAGTTTTGGAAAAAGATGGGAGACATCGGGTTTAGATGGCTCATGATTCTTGTCTCCAAACTTATACGAGGTGATCGCATGCCTAATCAATGGAGGGAAAGTTACCTTCTTCCAATTTATAAAGGAAAGGGTGATACTCGAAGCTGTGATAATTACCGTTCGATTAAGCTGATGTCACACACCATGAAGATCGTTGAGCGAGTCTTGGGTAGCCGACTGCGAAAAATAATTAGGCTATCTGATGACCAGTGCGGGTTTGTCGGGGGTAAGTCAACCACGGATGCAATCCAGAGTATAAGAATAATTATGGAAAAACATCGGGATTCTTTGGAGGATTTGCATGTAGTATTGGTTGATTTTGAAAAAGCATTCGATCGGCAACCACGAGATCTAATATGGGTGGCCCTCAGGCAACGAGGAGTTCCAGAAACCTATGTGCGGATAATTATGGACATGTATGATGGAGCAGTTACTAAAGTAAGATGCGCAGCTGGAGTCACCGAAGAATTCGAAATCACAGTAGGTGTACACCAGGGAAGTGTCTTGAGTCCCCTGCTCTTTATTACAGTTCTTGATTACCTGCTTGAAGGCAAAGTGACGGATCCAAAAGTGCATCAGTTATTCTTTGCTGACGATGGAGCCATCATAAGTGAAGACCCGATATCCCTACAACGAGCACTTGACGTATGGGTGGATGTTCTAGAAGGAAGTGGGTACCGCATAAGCGCGAAAAAGACAGAATACCTATGCTGCCCATTTTCTGATCCACACAGGCCTATTCCAGACATTTATTTGAATGGAGTAGTGCTTCCCAAGTGTGAAAAGTTTAAATATCTGGGGTCTATGATAAATAACGAAGCTACTTGTGATGACGATATCAATCATCGCGTAAGCGTAGGGTGGATGAAGTGGCGGGAAAATTCTGCTATCTTCTGTGACCGAAAAATGCCCCCTAAGCTGAAAGGAAAGCTCTACACTTCAGTTGTGCGTCCAGCACTCACATACGGTTCACAATGTTGGACAATGTACAAAAAGTATGAGAGTAAGCTAACGGCAGCTGAGATGAAGATGCTTCGTATGACAGCAGGAGTTACAAAGCTTGATCGAATTAGAAGTACGAAGATCCGAGGAAGCCTTCATGTTAAGAATACCATTTCCCAAAAAATTGAACACGACCGACTTAGTTGGTATTGCCATGTTCAAAGGAGAGATCCTGAGAACCCCGTCAAAAAGGCAATATCATACAACGTTCCAATTCGGAATAAAAAGAAAGGTAGGCCTAAACACTCCTGGTACAAACAAATGCAAAAACACCAGCATTCAGTTGGCCTCAGAAATGGAACAATACAAAACCGGGAGGCTTGCCGCCGATTTCTGAGGTCAACCCGGCGAACCCCACAGGCGGATCACTAGTGTGAAGCAGATACGTGGGAGAGTTATGATCCCCTCGACATCGAGATCATAACAGCGCCGAAACAAAGGAAGAAGAAGAACATCGTCTGCATACATAAGACAATTAGAGTACTTTAAAACTGAAGGAAGATCATTTACAAACAATATAAAAAGAACTGGACCCAAATGCACCTAATATCATCATCATCATCATCATATAATAAAACGGCAAACATGTTTTTTGTGGTACACTTTTCTCCAAAAGTATTTAACCGATTTCGATAAATTTTATATGGTTGGAAAGCCACAGTTACGGAGATGTGCAGAATATACTTGAGACACGCATTTACACACTGAGGGTCATTTTTGTTTTTGCACTGTCGAACACTTTGCATATTACATAAAATAAAATTTAATTTAATAAATTTGCTTGAAAACACTGCCAATAATATAAATAATAAATAATAAATAAATTGGCACTCGAATTTCGAGAGCTGGGTCGGCTAGTTTAATTGAATTCAATGAATGATTTTTAAGGATTACATTCACAAAAGATTGCGTTCTTTAAGAACCCACGTTGCCGTATTCATTTAATGATTGGTTTTTGATTAAATAATGTAACAAATATGTAATATCTTTTAGAATATTCATAACGGATTAATTGTGGTATACTTTTCTATAAAAAGTAAAAATTGTAGTACAAATCTCGGATATCGTTAAATAAATGTTAAATATGTAGATAAACTTTTTCGGAACTTAACTTCCATAAATAACATGAATAACGTCCGCGAAAAGAAAAACTTAAAATCTCATCGTTAAATAAATTTTGATTTTTTCAAGCATTATTTTTATAAAGTACATATATGTATCTATATATTTTTGACTTCTAGTTCACTTTATATTTAATTTTTAATGTCAATAAATCACTTACTTCATTGTTCAATGTTATAAATTTAAAATTTGTATAGTGAACCGAAATCCTCGATTCGAATATAAAATAGGTACCTATAAAAAGTTTTCAATTTTGAATTATATTCTCAAGGAAAATAAAGGGACTACCGTATTTTGTTGAATTTTATAGTGTCATTATGCCTATTATAACCTGAATGCAAATACCGTCATCTGGTATATAGTATGTGTATTTGTTTGAAAGAACACCAAATTAATTAATTAATATTATATTCCAAGTCCTATTGTGCCTTAAACAAAGAGAAAAATTCTAAGCTACAAGCTACACAAATAACATCACCATTATTCCAGTTCATTAGCAACGTTAAATTCAATTAAAAAGTACGCCACGATAAAATCAGTATTAACCTCCTCCCCCTGGTAATTGTACACAAGTAATTCCGTTAACAGTCATCTGCTCCCAGAAGTACACATTTAGTACTTTCTTGTTGTTGTTTTTGTGCTTTTTTTGTGATCTGTTGTATAAATCCTTTCGACCTTAAATAAACGATGAAGTGGGACATTGGGCCACCACCAATCTGGCCCTCAACACAATTGAATTGAATGTGCCTCGCAAGGTAACCATGGTATCAAGCGCAGCACACCACACAGCATTAAGCCAAGCATAGACCCAACAACACGACTGTTGCTCAAGGATATTTTTATTAACATCCTTCCGCTACTCCCAGAAAAGGAGCAGCAATGGATGGATAAAGTTTCCCCATTTTTTCACCATTTCACCACCGACCAGCCGCCTATACCTCCTAAAAGGAGAATTTTCATTCATTCAATTTTTGTGAGTGTTGAGCGAACAAGTGAGAGTACAAAAATGGGGTTGTTTGCTGGGTTGGGGTTGAGTTGGTCTTGGTTTTGGGTTGGAGAATAACCGACTCAGTATAATGGTTGTTATCCTTTTCTTCAATAACCATAAGAGGATTACTTCCGCTTCGACAATTTAAGCATGACATTCAGAGTGATGCGCTCTTTTAAAGCTTTGTCTTCTTACTTCCTTTTACTTTTCGTTATTTTAACGGTAAAGTATTTTAACACGGCTAAGGTTTTAATAGTTGCTCTTAATTTTAATCGATTAAACGTCTAAAAGATTGGCTCTGAACTCAAAACTTTGTCCGTCAAATCAAATAATAGAATGTTATCAAAAATATGCAGTGAAAATGTAAAATTTTAAATTTTAAGGAAAAACATTTTTGTTTTTTTAAGAATATAAGATTTTTGGATCAAATAAAAAAATATTTTTCAGTCGCCAAAAAAATACAAAAAAAAAAAAGATTTAAATTTTTGAAAAATTGAGAAATATAAAAATTTTAATAAGTATATAAAAGAAATTCGGGTTTGTTCGAACACATATAACTCGAGAACGGCTGGACCGATTTTCATGGATTTTGGTTTGTTGTATTTGTCTCCGTCCTGAATACCAGAATAACTATTAAAAATATTGGAAAATTGACGAAAAAATAAAATAAAAAAAAAACTTTCCCATACAAAATGTTTGTGTAATTTATTCAATTAATGCTGTCTGTGATTTTTTTGATGTGTAAGTATTATTATTAATAAAGCCGCAACCAAGAAGATTTAATCTTTCCCAATGGAGCCGTAATATAATTAGGCTAAGGAACATTACGAACCAATCAATGCTTAAGAACGACAAATTGCACCAAAAACAAAAGAGCGTCGCTTTGGTTTGGCAAAAAGTAGGGCAAAGTGAAATTCCTTGCTTCGTGGCAAAACACCAGAATCACGACATTTTCTTTGGGGGTGGCCGTGGCGCTATGGTTGTATGCTCGCCTGTCAACCTCAATATCACAGGTTCGATCCCTGCAGTCGTCTATGTCTTCTTTAATTCCATTAAAAAACCTTCTATAAATTGTCATCAATGGGCTGCTGGTTTACTCATTACATGTTGTTTAGGCATAACACTAACAACATGTGATTGAGTTAAACTAGTATGCCCAAGAAGGATGAAAAACGAATAAAATAATGCGAATTATAAGGGACATAGAAAAAAGACACGGCAATTCTCCGCTTTAGTTCAGCCGCCATCCCTGGAGATAAAAAATCTGAGACAACCACCTTCAGTCTCAGAACATCGTGCCACACATCTTTCCTATCCTTCTTTCTCTTCCGTAACTTCACGCCCACGCTGTGTTGAAACATTTGAAGGGTAATCATATTCCCTTGAGCGTGTGTAGATTATAAAAAAAAAAAAAAAAAAAACACTCAAAAACATAATGGCTGTTTTTAATTGGCTTTATTTGGAGCGGAAATTCCAAAAGAACACGGTTTTATCCAATATTCTAAGCAATTTGTGTTGCAGAGTCAATGTTAATTTTTTACTATGAAGCGAGGTACATGTACATTTAACAAATCAGTGCAAGGATGTGCATATATAGTTTGCCTTATGTAATCCCCCTATTCAATTTTGGAAATGGTTGAAGGGGACTAACTTAAAAACGTTAAAAAAATGACAAAAAAATTGGAAAACGTCTTCTTAACAATTAAAAAAAACTGAATTCCAAAATCACTTTAAACACTGCCCGTTCATGAGTTTATATGAATAAATGATTTACTTTAAAACAACGAATTTAACTTAGAACCACTAATTAAAGTTTAAGTTATTTCAGATTTTATTTAAAATCATTTTCGAAATAGGGCTGGGATGGAGGTAGAGGGACCATTGTGAAAACGTTTAAAAAAAATCCAAAAATTCATGTTTAAAACGTCTTATTGATTAAAATAAAAAAGAAAGAAACAAAAAAAAATTATTTTACATATTTCACCATATTTGTGGTCTCAACTTAGAAAATCCATGTTTTTTTAATGTTCAGTTTTACGTGGCATAATCACGTGTCGGCAAATCATACGCTTTATGTTTTTGCGCCTAATAAAAAAAAATGTCGTGTATATCACAAGATGCTTCAATGAAAAGAATTAAACCGATCACAATATGTACATATGTACATAGTTTAATTCAATCATGTCTTGCTGACACGCGATTGATATTCTTAATTTTTGTACTTTTTTATTTCTTTTGTGTTATTATCTTAATAAAGTAGTGAACTTAAAATTTATTTTGTACACAATGGTGTTACTTTCATAAAATCATAAATTAAGTTCAGCTAATCCGTAACACGACATTGACTGTTAGGCTGTACGAAGTACCCCGGGTCGGCTTAACACATACATCTAGTCTAGTCGGCTTAACACAGATCTAGTTGACAAAAAAATAACAATTTTGCTTTAGAGATTATGTATACATAATTATTTTTGAAGAATTTATCATCCTTAGGTGTATGTGATTTAAAATAACAAATATTTGTATTCCCTTGCTAATCTTTCTGAATCTATTTTATTACAAGAAAAATGAAAAATGTCAGCCCTATTATGGCTATCCAATATCAATTAATTGATAGCAGATAACTTCTTTCAATTCATTCATAATTTGGTACAATGAGTATCAATTGATAGTTTTTACCCCATAGTGAATACTGATCAAAAATACATTTCTTATTTGCATTTAGTTTTACTTTGTGGTTAAAGAATCCAATTTAGGTTAAATAATAGATATATTATTATATTATACTGCCCCAAGGCATTTTATTTATAAAGTCTTCTTTTTCAATATTTTATGATAATAGAAAATCTTAGCTACCAAATATTTTATACAACGAAGAATTTTTGGTTGATAGAAAATTGTAATTACAAGTTTATTAGTCGAACTGCAAGTATTCACAATAATTCTTGAATTAAATAGAATTCACAGTTTATCCAAAATTTTGACAAGCGATCACCATTATATCAATTCATTAATTTGGTTGATACACATTACTCGTAACTATCAAATATCTTGTTGATATTTGGTATTCTTTTAATGTATATTTAACTTAAAAGGCCTTACTTGTATCAAAGTTCATCAATAGTTCACAAAAGATCCTAAAATGGGCACAACTCACAGTTTATCAAAAAAATTTACGTTTGATAACGATAATACCGATTCATCAATTCATCAATTGATAAAAATTGAAAAAAATTAACGTTTGATAACGATAATACCGATTCATCAAATTATAATTTACAACCGATATAGCGGCCATATATGTACATAACATTATACCATTATTTTATTACTTTTAATATTATGTAATTACAGCATAATCGTAACGTTAGCATTAAAGGGATTTGTTAATAAAAATATCAGAAGCACTTTCAATATCAAGGAATATCATTGGAGAATTTGTCACTTTCTCACAAGGTGGTTTTAATCAAAACTAACATAACAATAATTTATAGTATTCGAAAAAAGTTGTTTGCCATAATATACCTTCCGTGCGACGGTCTGCTCGCCTATATGCCGATCACTGGATATACATCGCGCTAACGCTTAAATGACCCAACTGATTCTTCACTTTTTGTATAGATTATTTGCATGTCATTCCTTAGAGGAAAAATTCGAATCCTTGACTTAGATCGTTTAGAACACTTGCTTGGCATAAATTGAAATTTTATCCAAAACAATTTTAACGATTTGGAATAAATACCTTTATTGTAATGTAACAAATAATAAATGTAATAATTGTAATAAATCAGCGGGTTTTTGCGATAAATGACATTTTTATGAGAAAATTTAACAAATTTTTCAATTTTGCAAAACAAAAAAAACTTCTAAATGATACGCATGATATAACATTAAAAAATAGTTTTTATATAAAGAAGACATCCGATGAGAAATACGTTTTTTAGAATTTTTGACTTCTTCACATTTTCTGGTAAAAATGCGGAATTACTTAGAACCTAATACCGCATCACTTCAATGCTTCGCCGCCACGATATATTCTCGAATTCCAAGAGTAAGTTCGTGCGATCTAGAAGGGTGCTTTATTTTTTTAAGTATCAGTGACTCCAATCTAACTTATCAACTACTGCTAGAGTGCTTACATGTCAGCAGAATTTAAAAAAAACAAAGCTTAAGCTTAAAACTTCTGGACTGTTTAAATATAATCAAGATGCGCAATGAACATAGGTATATTTGAGATTTTAAAATGTTCATTAGTTCGCTAATCTGTTTGCATATTTCCATACACAAAAACCAGATAGAAATCATTATATTACACCCCAGACAGAAACTCCATAAACAAAAACAACCCGTATGTCATCAAAATCAATTTTGTTTCCTTGAGTCCTTCTGCTTTCAGAAGTAATCCATCAATGCCGAAGTAATCATATCACTTTTCCCTTTATGCACACTCTCATCTGATCCGATAATCTATTCCCCTCTTTATCAAATCACTCCACTCCACTTCAGTCAGCCCAGACCGGACTAGACCAGATAAATATTCAGGATTGCTTTCCTGCTGCAATCAATCGTCGAATTTACCCACATTCGCAAGCAAACACTTCTCCCGTGTCAGCCAGCAGTGAAATTCTAGAACAAAACAAAATTCTGGAACTGCGAAGTATTGGAAGTGGTTGAGTTTGAGTCGACCTGCAAAGCACAAAAATCACGGAATCCACTTCAGAATGAAAATACACGGAAAATTCCAAATCCGAATCCGAATCAGATCAAACGCACACACTTTCGTTCACAAACATCAATGTGTGAACCCAGTAACTGTGCCTCGTCGCATTGATTCATCCCTTGGGAACAACATCTGCGCCGTTGGCAAGCAGCCACTCCGATGCCACAGCAAAAGAGCACCTCCTGGATTCACTTAACCATTCCATGGACTTTGTTTTCACGATTTTTTTTTATTATTTGAATTTGAATGCCTGAACCCAGTTCGGGTATTGATTACAATCTCTGAGTCCAAATCAGTCTCCGAGTTTTGTCCTTTTTTTGAAAATGGAAGCAAATCCATTATCATCATTTCCCACAGGGTGCGGCAGCGGTTTTAACTGAACTAATATTTGAATACGGGCGCAACGTTTCTATGTCAGACTCGCCCTTTCCCCGAACCTCGAAAATGTTTTCGGTCTTGATCGCGCTCCAAATTGAATATTCAAAATTTTTGTTACGAAGCTTGGGCTGAATGGAAACCCTCTAAACGGATTCTTCCTATAGTTCACATGGTAATGGTAATTATTGCTTGAATTTCGTAAGGATCGTAAGTCCTTTTAACAGGGCAGGTCCCTCAGTTTTGAGTGAGGGCACATGTGGGAGGAAAATCTTGATTTAATGATTTTTCAGTTTTAGTAGGGATTTAAGGACTTGTGTACGTACTTATGTACATAGTTTTGGCTTTGTATTCGAAGGAATGAAACGAATGTATTTCGACTTTTTGGGATTGACATACGAGTGGACCATGTGTGTGATATTGAATTGTGGACCAACTCAGAAAACCGTAGAGTAAATAAAACAACTTATTGAACTTCTAGGTTAAGGGTAGACTTAGGGCAAAATTAAAATACGAGTATCTACGTACGAGTATAGCGGATTTCCGTATCATGTTTGAGTTAAAGGATTATTTTATAATTATTTCATGATATTGAAAGAACAATTTTTGAAAACGACAAGTCAAGTTTCTTTTATCCAAAATAATTGTAAGGAAAATCGGACGGTTTTGGACAACTTGAAAACTGAAGCTATTGAAGCAAAATTAATTAACTAAATGTTCAAATACAAGTTTTCAATAACTGCTCCATATCAGCAGGACATATTTGATGACATTTGACTTGGGCCTATGAAAACTTAAAAAGAAGAAGATAAAAATAAATGTCAGTTTTCAGACGCCTCTTGTACATATTTTTGTGCAGTCTCAAAAGTGTCTATTTAGAAAACAAGCGTCACCCTCAATATAGGCTTAAATAGTGTTAAGTCTGTGATGTATTAACCCTTGGGATAATGGTTAGTGCCTTGGACTGTGATGCAAGAGGATCTTAGGATCACAACAAACATATTATTTTTCAGGGGTTCACAGCCTCTTGCGAGCAAGTGACAATTCTTCCAAGGCTTATAAGCCTTCATTTCTCGTAAAACGCACGGGAATGGTAGAGAGTTGTAAGTCTCTAGCCTTAGGTTCTCTACGAGCCGTCTTTCGCTAAAGCGGATACTGGTATTGTCATCGTCGTTTCTCAAACTTATATGCAGATATCATCAGACTATTTCAGAAGACTAGTTCTTACACTATGAGACCAAGTTATCATAGAAATGTATGCACTTCCAATCGCAACGACCGCCTTGTTGTCAGCGATGTCCTGGGAGGTCGGCTATATCCAACTCCTGAAGTTCGTACTCATCTCCTCGCTGTAAGAAATGGCAGTACTAAGAGAAGAATACTGACAGAAAAGAATCTAAAAGCCACACTATCGTGTAGTGTGTACCTAAACTTAGTTTTACCCGAGAATATGCTAACTGAATGATAGACCCATGGACCAATGGATGGACAAAAGCAGAATAGCCCTAAAAGGTCCAGATGTTCATAAGCGTGTTAACATTTAGATTTTTGCAAATTTTTTAATCTTCTACTCTGTAAAATTATTTTTTGTTTGTTGCATAATTTGGATTGGAAAATATTTGAAGAAAATATTCGATGTCGGAAAAGTCGAACGAATCTGTTTTGGTGTCATATATCTCTTTCCACTGATTTATATGTTATTGTGAATAAGTGATTTTTATGAATGAAACATATATTTTAACATTTGGGTTAGTTGTGGTTTCATTTTGTTTAACATTTAGGAAATATATCAGACAAAAGTAAATTTATTGCTATTGGGCTCTATCGTGAACAATGTTTCTCGGAAAATTTTTCCCGCGTTCGAGATATTCGTATCGTGAATGATGTTCGAAATTCGCCTTAAAAAGTATTGCTATTTTGACTAATTTCTGATTTTAAATTTTGTTGTAATTTCTTAGAATTTGTCTGCTTTTATTTTGGTTGAGAAATGTAAATACTGTGGATGTAGATGATTTTGATAGCATTATTTGAATTTTATTATATGTATGTCGAATTCAACAAATCGAAATCAATACTTCTGTGAATACCGATGACCAGGACCTACATCGTGGTATTTAGCGACTACTTTCTGGTATATAAAATAAAATAAATAAATTTGGTGGTGCAACAGCTCGAAGAGAATCATGACCTAGTGACTTACAATTCTCAACCATTCCTGTGTGCGTGTTACCTACAATTTTCTGCCGCTTCCAAACGGCTAATGAGCAGCACTTGCCATGGCAAGAGACACTCTTGGAGGATTTGTCAATTCCTCGCAAATAGAAGTACACACCTGAAAAACTTTTTTACAGTGGCTGAGAATCGAAACCAAGCTCTTCTGCATGGCAGTCCAACGCACTAACTATTAAGCCATGGGGTACTGCTTTTTTTCCTTCCTACCTTCGAAATTAAGCGTAAGCATGAACTCAACCTGATGATAATTCGCATATCAACTGACTTTTTTGCCAAAGCGAAATAGTTGGAGAGAGTATCCAGTTAATACTTTAATAAAGGTTTATTTATAATTATATTCATAAACGAGAAAACGAATGCAATTTGCGCTGAACGCAAACAGAATTCCTGTTATTCCTCTTTCAACACCGAATAAAAGGAATTGTCTGTTCGGAATATTCTGTTTAGTAAAAAAAACGTTAAATGCTTCTTTTAAATATTCGGAATAACTAAAGAAACATGCACAATATTTTACAACTCAATACTAAAAGAAATTTGCTTGGGATATTTAGTTTTATTGTGCAGGGAATTACAACTTAAATTTAATCGATTTTATAAATCGAATAAATGAAGAAATGATTTCCGGTGATTTTGTTATTACTTATTACTATATTCGAAAGAAGAAGAAAGTACCTTAAATCCCGTATGTAGAACCTAAACCTAGTGACTTACAACAGTGGCGTAGCCCCATTTCCGTCATTGTTATACACTTAAGAAATTTTTAATTAATTTTAGTTTACTGAAACTTCTCTCACATAATGCAAATGATATCTACACATATTGTCACAAAAATTTTTAGTGCGAGATTCTATAAAATCCCATTCTACTATGAGTTTTAAAAAAGCCTATAGATAAATAATTACACATTGTAACCTTCGCCGCTTAAAAATGATTCTTAACCTTGGTATCTCTAAGAGAAGTTCTGTTTAACCTCATCATACGAACCATCAACATTTAAAAAAGTTAATTTCAATTCATTAATATTTGCTAAAAGCAAAGTATTTGACTGCACAACCTCACACAATGAAACCACATCTTTAATAGATTCGGTTCTAGTTCGAAGCTCAGTTTTTTTTTGCAAAATGAAAATGGTAGACAATGGGCTACAATGCCACCGCTTTTTTGTAATACACTGCGAGCACCTACCCATTTCAATTATCCAGTTTGAGTGGACTTGTATTCAACTATAGCAAATCTCTTCTTTTTTTTTTTGCTGCTGATTGGCTTGTTAGCCCACACCGCCCGCACTAGTTACGCTACTGAATTACAGTTCTCAACCAAGAACAAAGGCAACTTAGAGGTACGAGTAGATCAAATCTTCTTGAGCTTCAGAGAATATTTGTCCGTGAATGTTGATTGGACAGGTTTCATTTTACTAACTTATTCTTTAATATATTTTGTTTCAGTGTAAATAAATAAATTTTATGCCATTACTTAGTAAATTTAGGTCAGAAAAATAAATTTATTTTTTTACATTTTTTGTGTGGAAGTTTGTCATTTCGATCTTTCTTTCGTGTTACATAGCCAGTCGATAAGAAAAATACAGACGTCAAAATCAAATTCAAAACGAAGAATTTCATTTGGGATAGAGATTGGAACTACAACATTTAATTTTCGATCATCGACTATCAACAAAAATCGTATATCGATAGACAAACGATCCTTGCAATAAGGGCCCATGTCAATGAATCAACAAACTTTGGGCCTTGCCATTGCTATGTCTGAAACCCTTACAATTGTTCTTTAATTTAACAATCAGGGTGTTGTAGCCTAAAAAAGGCGAATCTTCTTCAACCTCTAACTATCGTCCAATTGCACTTACATCCCTTCTTTCTAAGGTCATGGAAACGCTGATAAACTATCAGTTCAGGAAATATCTTGAAAAACGAAAGCTTCTTAATGACCGGCAGTATGGCTTTCGTAGCAATAGGTCTACTGGTGATTTGATGGTATATCTCACCGAACAGATTGGAACAAATATTTACATCGTTTTGGAAAAAGTAAGATTATTGCACTGGATATTTCAAAAGCAATTTATAGATTTTGGCATCAAGCTCTCTTATCGAAAATGCGTGCATTTGGCATTGATGAATCTCTTCTTCGATGAATACGACACTACCTTTCAGACCGCTCAATAAAAGTTTTATTGAATGGTTTTAAATCTGAAGTCCATTAAATAAATGCTGGTGTGCCACAGGGCTCCGTTTTGTCTCCGACACTCTTTCTGATATTCATCAACGATCTTTTGTCTGAAACCTGTGCCTGAAACCCTGATAGGTGATACAAATATAACACAAAAATTTCTTCCAAAGCTCGAGTACAATTCTCATATTTGGGTGGGTGCTCCAATAACTCACTTGAGTCTCTTGGATAGAATCCAAAAAACAGCTTTATAAATGATAGGTCATAGGTGATAAAAATATAACACAAACATTTGAAACTCTTGAGCACCGTCGCAATGATTCTTAACTTTCACTATTTTACCGTTATTTTTATAGACACTGTTCTAGTGAAATAGCCAGCTGTATTCCTCCCCTTAAACTATTTAACCGTAATACACGCGCTTCAAGGAATGTCAAGGAATGCCCATCAATTTACCCTTGAGCCCAATTTCGGACGTACAGTTAAGTTCAGAGATTCTTTCTTTTGTCGCACCACACGAATGTGGAATGCTTTACCCGACTCTATGTTTCCCTCCCATTATAATGTTCAGACATTCAAAACCAATGTGCATCGGTATCTCCTCTTAAATCCTCTCCCACTTTCCTAAAACGCTCGCACTGTGCTAAAACATTTTAAGGGTAGTCATAATCCTTTTAGTGCGTGTAAATTATAGAAAAAAATTATTGAAGGAATAGATGAAGGTGTAAAATAAGGTTCTGTTTGATTTAATACATTAAGAAGGCATCTTTGTCCAAATAAAAAACTATCGTTGAAGCTTTTATTAAATTTAAATACATATTTAATTTACTCATTACAATTATAAAATTTTTTGCTTAATTTTATCTTTTTCCCTTAAAATATTAACAAGTACTAAATCCATTTTAATACGTCGTAGCGATTTAATTTTTTAGAACAACTAAAAATGGATTCAACTTCAATTTTGACCGTTCGAAATGCTTTCGAAAAGTTTTTCGAATTAAATTGAAATGAGAACTTGCGATCGAAATGAAGAGCATGAAGGTCAAAGATACGAGTAATTTTCAATAAATTCGGACTTGAAACAGAAAATCGAAATTCTATTCTCATAATGCATGGAGCTTATTTTTTGCCTTTGGAATGGTATCAGAACACACCATTTTGATTCCGGAAATATGGGAGGGAATATTGTGTCTTCTTATTTATTTATATTAATGTTTTCTTTCGTAAACAAATACCAAAACTGTTCCATATTCTATGATTTTAAACCATATTCAATGTCAAAAGCGTTGTATAGGTACATGGTGGACAAAATATGGGTTTGCAGGGCAAATCTGTCAAATTTCCAATTGTCTGCTCTCATAAAACACACTCATCAGAAGGTTATACTTTTAAGTTATACCTATAAAAACATTATCGACAGCAGGGTCTTAAGCCCAAATACCATTCACAAATCCAGAAATGTTACAAATCGGAACTCCAAACAAAACAAATCCCTGAACATTGTTTTGAACAAAAGGACACGAACAAAGTGTAGATGCGTGCAATACGCCGAGATTTTTCACCAGCCTTCTTTTACGACTCTATAATAAACGATTTGAGAGAATCCACCCTTTGCGGTACATCTACCGCTACCCTCCTCTGAACTTGTACAAGCCTCAGTTTGACTGTTTGAAACAAAAAGTTATGGCCTCTTTGTAAGACCCAAGAGATAGAGAATAGTCATCATAACTGTTAACCGCAACAAATTGGTAAATTAGTGCACATTTATTACATTTCCTTTTCGTTAGGGGCGAAAGGACTTTTGTGAAACTGAAAGGGCGGCGAATTGCGCTGGGGTCCCCTTTCCTGAAATTTAATTTAAACTCTCTGCCAGCCAGACAAAATGAATCCGGGTGACTTTGAAATATGCGACGTAATGGTATTCGGAATGGTAAAGAGATACAAAAGAAGGGAAGATGTGAATGTTTGGTCCTGTAGGAATATTCTGATACAAAACTACCGTCTACCTAGTCGTTTGTTTCGTTTGTTTTGCACATAATAATATTTTGAATAATTAAATAGATAGAAGATTTTCTTTGGTTTAAAGTGGCTCCGGGGATTAGCATCACGCGACTCGAGGATGAGAAAGGTAAATTTTATAATTTTTGTGAAATATCAAAACGTAATTAACGGAGAATTAAATTTTAATGCGAATACCATGATAAAGATACAGTTTGAATGCTCATAACTTATAAGTTATAACCGTGTCAGTGAGTTAAAAAATTATTTAATTAGTGTTTCAAAACATGGGTTTGTATGATAATTTCGTAATTAAATTATTTTTACTACAGAGTAATTTATTTCCTCAAATAAGTCATACTTACAAGCTTATCAGAAATCTGCTCTTAAGGTTATTCCAATAGGGATTTTTGAATTTTGATTTGTAATTTCGCCCATGTTGTTGAAGGTTCATCTGTCGAATTGGCCGTAGTTTATTAAGTCTGTCTTGTCAAATGAACTTGAAGAGTAAAAGCGCTCAACAACATGTCAAAATGATTAAACTTTTTTATGAAAGGGGTTTTTCTGTTCGAGTTACATGTGGGGCCCTTCCCCGATTTTACGTTCAAAAAGCATATTCAGTGGGGAGATCACAATCCAGGCGAGATATACCAAAGTCAGTTACTACGTTTATATGAGTTGTTGAAGCGAGCTTGAAGCTAGCTTGGACCCTTTGTATACTTGTATTGAGTTGAAATGGGCTTCGTTCGACTCGATCCCACTCGCTCAGCGGTGTCGAGTCGAAATGTGAGACGAAAAACCTGGGTCGAGGAGTTGGTTTAACAAATTGTTTCAGAATCGCTCAACACCATTTCAACTCAACTCCAAATCGACCTCTTAACTCAAATGACGAAAAACCTGGGTCGAAAATCCGACCCTACTACGATACTGCATATAAACGTAGTAAGTGTTTGGTGTGGATTTTAGGCTAGCGGCTTCACCGTTTTATGCTTCTTATAACGATAACCTATTTGTTTGGCCTGAATTAGAAGATATGGACACCGACGATGTGAAGCTTGCGCTAGGTACCACACATGCCGTGCTACTATGGAACACCCTTTAGATTTCTGGCATGTGCTTTGGAGTGTATTGAAGTAATTGAAGTAAATTCAGCGGCTGGGACGCTGCAAAAAATGTTTTTTAAGGGTGCTTTCCCAAGCAACACAATTGCCTCTTACAGATATCTTGAAAAGTTATTTTCCAAGTGTTTTCAACTCTTTGAACAATCTTAAAGAGGTCTGTAATACCCAAAAAGGCCTTAAAGGGGAGGAGTCTATTGTATTGAACAAAGAATTCTAAGTAAAGTATTTGTAAGACTTCATAAAGATCATTTTTTGATTAATCTATAAAGACACTTTCAAGTGGTTTTCATTTTTTCAAGATGTTTATATTTTTGAGTAGAAAGATTGAACTGCGAAGAAGAAAAATGTATAAAAAATGTCTTTCTCTTTCACACAAATACAAATTTAATGCAATTCAAATAAAAAGGATTGACTAATATAAATACACAAACATGGCGAATTCTTTCCTTCAATAATTTATGACTGGATTTACGATATTCATTGTATACCCTTTTTATGATTGTGTGTTTTGATTTGCGAGAGAAGATTTAATTTGAAACCGCATACTCTACCCTACTTGAAATTAACGTGCCTTCAAATAGAATAGTATTTACAAAGAAATATTCAGAAAAATAATGTTATAATAATATAATGCCCTCAGAATAAAAAAACAAATGACGTTTAAGTATGCAATAGATATGGCCGATTCATGTATGTGTATGTATCGAAGATATTCCTACCTACAGGGTGCTTTATTTTATGAAAGGTCTTTTTTTGTTCGATCTGAATAATTTTAAAATGTAAAATAATTTCAACAAATAAATACAACTCAAAAGGTTTATAAACTGAGCGATATATTAGCACTTAGAATTTTGTATGAAATAAAATTAAATCAACTTTTTTATTGTATATGGTGATGCTAAGATCTCCTTTATATACTACAAAACACGAAGAAACATAATAATTGTTTGAAGAATGATTCCGGATTTTTATTGCATTTTTTTTTCAAAATTTAAATGTAAGTTGACAGGTTTTATACATCTTACAGAGAAAAGATACAAAAGGACATACTATATGAAAATAAGTAAAAATATATGTCATTCCATAATTTTTATTTCACAAAGTGTTAAAATCCCTGGATTAAAAATCTGTTAGAAAGATGCTAACTTGACATTTAATTGTTGCGTCAACATTCTATCAAGATTTCTTTTATATTCTGCCAAAGTTCTTCAAATAACAACATTTCCTTCTTTCGTTTACTTACATCCGTAGAAACTGATGACTTCGTATAGTAAACGATAAAACATAAAAATCTAGTAAATAATAATTTTATCTTCAATATACGTTTAACAATGTCACCCTTTACAAAATATATGTATTTTATACAGATACGCCACCCATTTGTTAAGAACTCTTTAAAATATCTTAAGCACTTCACAATAAGATATCGAAACTGAAATTCAAAGCAAAGAGTGAAAAAAGTGTAAGCAAAGAGTAAAGGAAGAATATAGCTGTTTACAATCAGTCAAATTAATTGAAAGCTCAGTCAAATTCAAAGAAAAAAAGAGCAAACAAAGTGTAAGCAAAGAGTAAAAGAAAAAGATAACAAATTCACAACAATTAGGCTAGGCGCGCACATTCAATTTTTAGTTTTGCAACTGTTTGTTACGAGCAACTAAAAAGTTTGTGTTTTGACACAAACTAAACGATTGGCTAAAATGAGTTCGCTATTTTGTGTAACATATACGCACCTGCGCGAACATTCAACCAAATAGTTCATCTGTTTTCTATAAGCAACCAAACAAGTGTGCAGTTTTGCTTAGTTTTTGTTAAACATAATCATATGCAATGGCGCGCACATTCAACTAAATAGTTGAGTTGTTTTCTTTAAACAGAAGAGAGAAAAAAAGATTTTCGCTTGGTTTCACAATTCACAATTGTTAGGCGAAACAAAACATTTTTTTCCAACCAAAGAGGAAAGTAGTAATTCTTGATGTTAAGCTTTCATAAATACGTTTTAGTGAAAACTTCCACAGAATATCTTCAAGATATATACGAAAGATTAAAATGAAAACCTCTTTCAGCATTTTAAAACTACTCCTTTTAAAGAGGTTTTATAGAGGGTACATAGAGAGTCAATATGGTGACATTTGTCATGGTTATCTCTAAGATGTTTTAAAGAGCATTTAATTATACTATAACAAAAAGAACATTTTAAAGAGCAAATTAGGAGGTCATAAAGTGAAATGGTATTAAGAAGATTGAACTAACGTAAAGAGCTGATACATTTATTGAATGAACTCTCCAAGAGTTTATGTGTTGCTTGGGTTGCCCCTGGCGATGAGGTGACACATGTATCTGGACAAGTGCATCTCATATAAACCTTTCGGACTCGATAGTAACCTGCAGGTAAATTGATTGTTTTATTTCTGTGCATTAACGGAAGATGGAAATTCCAAAAAAATTCTATTCACCTACAAATCCATATCAATAATATTCATCATTCCTCAAAATGTCACCCCCTGTAGAGATAAAGATCAAAGAGAACGAAAACTACGCAAATTTCTCATTTTGAGATTTCAATCAAATCTAGTATTACGTTCAAGTGGAATTCTAAAAAGTTCTTTCGTAATACCACAGACATGACACACATGATTCGCATCAAATTTGAGCCGGATGGATAAATTTCCTTGAAGTTTACTTGATAGCAATTCAAATCAAAGCTTCAATCTAATTGTGAATTAATTAAATTAAAATCAAGAGATATCATTTTAATTTGCTATTTGTTTAAAAAAAAAAGGATCTAGCTGATAAGATAAACTACACCCATAGTTAAACCAAAACTTATCAAAGGTTAAGGCTTAGACTGATAAAATGAATTAAGTGAACAATATGGACTATAAATATAAACAACTCTAAGTTTATTGTTCCAGTTTCTGTACGAGTTTTAACAAATTAATATCAATGTGAGTTAAGGAGTTTTCAATACACCGTTTAAAAATAAAAGAAACTTTACTTTACAGATGAAGTTTGTATTATTATTAACATTTTTTGTGGTACTCGCCGCTTGCGCGCATGCAGCTGAATACCAATGGGGTGAAATCGGACCAAAGGATTTTCAAATTGCGAAGGATGAAGTCAAAAAAATCTTTTTTATGGGATTGACAGTTTCGAAGAAGTATGTATTCAAACAAAAGGTTAGTGTTTAGAAAAACTGTGTGTAGTGTGAGTATATTATTAATTGTGATTTATTTAGAAAATCGATGCTCTGACAATAACTGCTATAAAAGTAACCGATATGAAGAAGAAATTTAATTCAACAGCTGAGATCGTAAATGGTGGACTCGGATCCAAAGGGTGCACCATACAGTTTCATTCAAAACGTGGTAAGAGCATCGGGTCACGAGTAGAAATCTGGGGACGATAAATATTTCTGTTTTGGTCCCCATTTAAGCTTTCTTAAATTGAAGCAATATTTTAATGAGAACCAAATAAAACATAACATAATGAGCAAAAACTCACGAATTTTAATGGATAAAACCGAATTTTTATCAGCGAATTTTAAGCTTAACCCAAAAAACAGTAGAATGCAACTTCATAAATTTTTATTTATGTTATTTGCAAACGATTTGTAAGAACTTAGATAATTTAAGAACTTTGCAAATTTTTTTTGTCTGTTCGGCATAAATACAAATCGATTTTATTTTTGGTGGGGGCAATACCCCCATTTATAAGGCTCAATAAAAGCTAATTCTTAATCTAACTTAAATATAGCTCTAAGATTCGAGTGAATTGGAAGGATGATTGAGACGGAGATTCAGGTAGGCTGAACTGAGGTTGAAGTCGAAAACGATAATGTAACAATTAATCTCCTGAAGCATGCAATCAAAAGGTCCATTGGAGGAGAGCCGAGGATTAGTGTTGAAAGAGATGAAATTGTAGAGTGTTGTGCAGTCAACAGACCCCGAAAGTAGTCGATGAATGAATAGAATGTCTCTTATTACTCTTCGTTTTTCCAACGTATTCAAGGTAATCAATAGAAGTCGGCCTCGATACGAAGGTAGTATCAAAGGGTTATTCCAAACCAACAAACCATGAAGGGAGAAACGTATAGGAATACACGAATTTGTTTATAAGGGGTTATGTATAATGATCGGGTCACGTAGGGGTCAAATAATGCTTTGGTACATCGTTTCACAAAGCCTAGTGCAGAGTTTTATTTTAACGTACTAGTACGGTCTATCTTCTGTGACCGAAAAATGCCCCCTAAGCTGAAAGGAAAGCTCTACACTTCAGTTGTGCGTCCAGCACTCACATACGGTTCACAATGTTGGACAATGTACAAAAAGTATGAGAGTAAGCTAACGGCAGCTGAGATGAAGATGCTTCGTATGACAGCAGGAGTTACAAAGCTTGATCGAATTAGAAGTACGAAGATCCGAGGAAGCCTTCATGTTAAGAATACCATTTCCCAAAAAATTGAACACGACCGACTCAGTTGGTATTGCCATGTTCAAAGGAGAGATCCTGAGAACCCCGTCAAAAAGGCAATATCATACAACGTTCCAATTCGGAATAAAAAGAAAGGTAGGCCTAAACACTCCTGGTACAAACAAATGCAAAAACACCAGCATTCAGTTGGCCTCAGAAATGGAACAATACAAAACCGGGAGGCTTGCCGCCGATTTCTGAGGTCAACCCGGCGAACCCCACAGGCGGATCACTAGTGTGAAGCAGATACGTGGGAGAGTTATGATCCCCTCGACATCGAGATCATAACAGCGCCGAAGCAAAGGAAGAAAAAAAAAAAGTACGGTCTAGAACGCCAAAAAACGCACGATTTTTGGGAATTTTTTTCTCGGAAACCTTATTAGGTAATATCATAAACTTTTTTTTTAAATAATGAATACATGCGTCAAGAGTACAATAAAAATTTTTTTTTTTTAATTTTAGAATTTTGGCCGAATTATAGAAGGCCCAACGTCGACTCATCAAAAAATACATTGTTCCATGGCGGACAGTTAATCTCAGGATTGGCTGGACTGAAACAAAAAAAATAAAATGGGTTATTTAAAGGAAGGTTTCTTACGAGACAATTTACCACAATTTGTTTGAAAAGTCAAAAAAAAAAAAAAATCTCGAGCTTTGAAAAAAACATTTTTTTTTGGCAATTTTTTTGGCAATTTTTGGGTCGCCATTTTTTTCATTCATAACTTTTTGGTCAAATTGTGGTAAATTGTCTTAGAGAATATAAAAACAATCTAGTAACAACAAGTTTTTTTGAAAATCGGTTCAGTAGATCCGGAGATTAACTGTCCGCCATGGGAAAATGTGTTTTTTGAAGAGTCGACGTTGGCGCCCTCTATAATTCGGCCGAAATTCGACAAACAAATTTTTTTTGTACTCTTGACACATGTATTCATTATTTAAAAAAAAAAAATATGTTATTATCTTATAAAGTTTCCGAGAAAAAAATTCGTGCGTTTTTTGCGATTTCTAGACCGTACTAGTACCTTAAAATAATCTCGTCTAATGTGTGAGATAGTTGAGCTCTCTATCACATAAAACAACAAGGTCGCGAATTGACTCAGCGGTAAATATAGGTTGACAATGAAGAAGGTATAGACGTTGAGACGATGCGTTTTCGTGAGAAACTGATTGAATGCCATTTGGAAATATTTAGTTCTAAGCAATTTTTCAGGCACCAGACAGATAAATTGTTGAGATCATAATAATTAAGTGTGGAAGAAATGGTCTTGAAAAAATTGACGTAGAGTGAGATATGCAAATATGTTATGACCATTTCAATATCGTATAATATAATATAACAATATCGAATAAAAGTGAGAGGTCATAACCTGCTGCCTTGTGGGACCCTGGAGGTAGCTTAAGATATCAGAGAAAGCAGATCTGAATACAACTTCGTAATAGCGGTTTTTCAGGTAATTAGAATCCCATCTTAGGAAGATAGGTTCAAGCTCAAGGGTGGACAGTTTTGTCTAGGGGAAATTAGAAGCTTACAATGAAAACCTCAAATATCGTACAAAATGCTTTAAAACATTTTGGGAATATATGAAAGATTAGCAATTTAACGATAGTTTGTAACTTCGCACTTTGGGCCCTTTTTATATTTTGGGGTTATAAGAGAGGTCTTCTATAATTGACGGAAAAGTAGGTGTTGAACATCATTTTCAATGAGTTGATTTAGCTTATATATATATTAGTTATATATGTATAATATATATATATTATATAGGTATTTAAAATTTGTTTGAATTATTATTATATATTCGTGGAAAATCTGTTAATATAAATCGTAGATTAAATAAATAAATAAAAAAAATAAATAAATGGTATGTATGTATATTCTCATTGGGTATAAAAACTGGAAACTTTAAGCAAAAGTTTTGCTTTCCAATTCTGATTAGTAAGTATAATTTAAAGCTCTATTCTTTAATTTCAAATAGATTACAAAAAACAACGCGAGTTAACAAAAACGTTTAAAAACAATTCTTCTACCACTAAAAATAAAATCAGATGTGTACATATACACTATATATAAAAAGAGAACATTTTAAGGCTTACCTAAACTTGACATTGGCCCAAACACAGTATTGTCCTCTGTTGTGCTGCAATTCCAGCGGCGATTTTTGAACTGGTGCTTACATTCCTGAAAACAAAACCATAATCAATTTTAAATTGAATACCTGCGAATATTATGAGTAAAATCTAATTAAATACCCCTACACAATTTTAATAGAAAAACAAATCAAAAGTGGCACTCAAATGAGCCAACACACACACGAACAAACTAATTAACAAATTCCAATTATTTTTTTTTTCTTTAATTTTGTTAAAAGTTTTTGGAATTTAATCCAAGTACATGTTTAACCACTTATTCACCCAATCACATCATCAAATCCAGTTGGATTAAAATAGAACTGAAACAGACGCGCCGCATAAAATTCCTACTCAAAAGCGAACACACTTTTTGCATATTGCATACTTGCTACAAATTCAACAATGGAAACATTGAACTTCAAAACTTTTTGCCCTTCGTTAGTAATGGCGGAAAAACAGCAGCGGCAAAAGAGAGCGTCCTGTTCCCCGAACAATCAAATACAAAAAATTTGAGCACACAGCGCGCATTAGGCAAGGGATTTACGCCCGAAAAAATATTCAAAAGTTAGCAAAAACCCAGGAACAGTAACAGCAGCCAGGACTCAGCAACAGCAGCAGTATATCCTTTATTGGCAATTGTAATTGCATATCGGCGACTAATTTGAATTCAAATTTAAATTTTCCAATTGAATAGGTGGCTGCAAGTATGCAAAGGGGTAGCTGAATAGAAATCATCCCCTGACAAATAATAATATGTATTGCGATTGTAATCGTGCGGTGCAACAACCATTGCAACACACTTTTCAATGCAACAAAAAACAGTAGGAGGCGTTAGCTTCCTGCATTTTGCATACAAAAACTTGCAAATTGCTATAAGGGTTGAAGGTGGAACATCCGATTCATGGTATTTGCCAAGTCAGTTTACAATTGTGTGTGCACCCTAGACACCCCCGCACAATGGTTTGTATTTTGTTTTGTTGCTGTTGTTGTTTTTTGTTGGTGTAAGGCAAGACCTCAAAAGTGTGTTTTGTGTCCTTTTCGATGTTGGTCAGTGCAGAAGATTGACATTTCTACTGGAAAGACTGCAAGTGGCACTGTTGATGTGTTACCACACAGTTATATCCTCTTCTATCTCTTGAGCATTATTTACCTAGCTCCAGCTTCCTTTTACAATGTGCTTGTCTGTGGTTTTAATACAAATCGTCATTTTATGCAAAATTGCTCACAAAGGAGTTGCACGTGCATGAAAGATGAAAAGGTTGAGTACCTACCTACGCAAACGGCAGTTCAAGTTGGCATTTTTGTATGACATGCTTTCAACGATGACATATCTCTTTCAGGTAGGTATGTTTTTATGCTCATAGGATGTCTTTGTCCTACAATACAAGAGAATATAAATAGGATAACTGTTGCACATGATTGTTTTGTGGTAATTCTTTTATAGAAGATCCTTTGAACAGAGACTTGAGGAAACATTTTAGCTACAGAATTAAAGTTTTAAAATGATAAGTATACAATGTACAGATTTGAAGACATGCACATCACGGTGACCAAGAATTGAACGCCCACGGAAAAGAATCGTACACACTAGTTGTTCGATTAACATTTAGTTATTTAGAATTTAATCTTCTAGTTAACTTCCCATAGGGAGTTATTGTAATCGGTCCGATTTGTCAAATTGGAATTTTTTACATTTCTCGACGTTTCAAGGTCCCTAGAGGCTATATCAATCATTTTTTGTTTTGAGATCAGATTGAGTAGTTAAACATGGAGTAATTTTATTAAGCGATTCTTTCTGGGAAAGAAAAGATTGGACAATTATACGTAGATACTCTTAACGGATTTTTACAAAACTTTTCAATAGTTCCGGTTTGAACGGGAAAAATCATTTATTATATCGATCTGTTTTATATCTGACCGAATAGAGTCCGAGTTTTGCAGTGGAAATAACTTTCTTAAATGATAAATATTATATAAATAAAAACAACCATATCGTATTTTTTCTAATCGCAGGCGCTGCTGTGCTCAAATCATAAAACTTATAGTACTATTTTTGTATATACATATAACCTATAGTATTATCATGGAGCGTGATTTTTTATTGCGAACGCTAGCCTGGTGATGGCGCAGAAATTAGCGCACGCTTTTACAGTGGAGAGTAGGATAACATACAAAACAAGTAGTAAAAAAGAGAATATTTTATTATTAAATTTAGCAAAGAAAAATCTAGCAAGTACTGCCCCTATACTCAAGATGTCGCCACAATCTTTCGTACTATAAGTTTTATATACAAAGGTAGGATCGTGTTGCATGTTTTTGTGGACGCCATACATACTCGTACTTCTTCCCGTCTGATCCGAATCGACAGAACTTGGATTCATCGCTCCAAAACACATTTTTCCAAAAACTAAGCGGCTTGTTCAGGTGCAATTTGGCAAACTCTAACCTGGCCTTAAAATTTTTTTTGGTTTTCGCTGCGCAACGCATCCACGTAATTTTTTTTCATTTAATCGGCGTCTTACAGTTCTTGAAGATTCGATAAATCATCATTCGCTCCGAATGGCATTAGAGGTCTTAAATGGATTCTTGGCTGATAGCTGGTGAATTATCTTGTCTTCTTTCCGAGATGTCTTTCGTTTTGCGGCGAGCTTGTTTAATGTTTTGAGTCACTCCGAAGTTCTCAAAGTGACGAAGTGCGTTGTACACCATCTTTCTGGCGCACTCTAAAAGTCCAGAAATTTCTTATATTGTCCTTCCATGACCTTTCATCTGCAAGATGAGGCTTCTTTCGTATTCCGAGCACCATTGTCCTCTTGCCATGACTATTTAATTTTATTGTTGATTTATTTATACATATGTTAAATAACATTAACAAAATTTAATTACATACATACCTAAGAAAATGTTCTGTTCTTTCAAAAAAAACCAAAAATGTTGATAAGAAACACAAAAATATCAAAATTTGCTAAATTTATGTCCAGCTAAAAACAATTATAATGACATAAAATCGACGTTTTTCTCAAAACGAAAATAAACTTAAATTAAAAACTTCTTGTTGCCAAGTTGGTTGTCATTGAATGCATAAAAAATTACAGTACTTTAAAATAAACTGTGAAAGTAAATTAAAAATATGCTATTACTTCTACAAGTGTGCTAAAATATTGTCCACTACTGTATATGTATGGTTTGAAAAAAGGACTGTCTGAGACCGCTTCACCTTGGGTCATAAATTCAAACATTGCACTAGGTTTTAAAACGAAATACTAGGAGTATTTTATTGGTAATCTATACGTAGTGCATCAATGCAAGTCCGAATAAAATGCCTTTTTGCCCTTATACACACTTTTAGTTTAAATTTTAAAGTGGGTATGCTTGGCATTTTTAACATGTCAAAATCAGCTGATTTGGAAAAGAAGTAAAATAAATATGTAATTTTTAGAAAAATAATAAAAATTGAAATGAATAAAGAACCAAAACAGATAAGGGCTAAAAATAATATCTGAATTTCTTTTAACAAATCATGTTTTTTTTAGTAGATATTTCAGACTCATTAAGTGAACAAAGTAAAAGGAAACGAAAACGAAAGATGAAATATTTACCTACAAATAAACAATCCACTTTTGAAAAAGCTAAAGGATGCGTTGGAAAAGTATACGTTATTGTATGTCCGGTTGAAATAGTGTTGAAATTGTTTGATAAGAACAAATTTCAAAATCATTATTTCACTCTAAACGTAAAGATGTGGTTTGTGCTGAATTAAGACCACTGACAAATTTTCTGTCAAACAAGTGGCAAAATTATTAATAAAATCAAATCTTAGTGGCATGTTTGTTCACAAAGTCAAATAAAGGTTCGGTGTCAGAAAAAATCTGCAAGATCGTGCTTTCTTATGATTTGCAATATGGTGGTCATACGTGCGTTTGGTATCCTGAAATTTCTCACAAATTTTCACAATTTGCTGTTGAACCCCGTACGCAAAAACCAGCCTAACTAACCTTGGTGAAAATTTAAGTTAATTTATGTAGGTATATTAAAACGAAGCCAGTTTCTTATGTCGAAAATAAAAGCAGATCCAAAAGTTATTTACACGATAAAGTCACAAGTCACAAGAAAGTGTAAACAAAACTTGTAAGTCTTCCAAATCCGGCATTAGTGTTTTCGCCAGGAATAGGAATGACATTTTTGTTATTTCTATGGAAATCTTTTTATCTTCTTAGTTATTGAAAATAAGACATCAAAATCGTGGATTTAATGGATTTCGTTGCTAAAGTCATCGCAAGCCCTCCAATTATTTTTTCAAGGACGAAAAATATAATGTCATTCGTTAACTTTTCATATGATTTTTAATCTATTGGCATCGCAGCCATCCTTCGATGAATTTCATACTCTCACGTGACAGATAGGGAACATGCAAACGCATTAAGAGACAACATTTTGACCATTGACTATTAACCGTCTAATCGTAGATTATTACTTCAAACCACAAAATGTATAAATATCACCGAACGCACTCTCGAATAATCAAAACCTGCCAACTTCACGCCAACGAAAATTTCTGCAACCAATTTGATTGTGATTGTCTTATTACTTTGTCGTTGTTTAGGCCCGGTGCCCACAAGCGTTCTTTTGACGCGCGGTACCGCAGCGTCACCGCCTTTGCGTCTTACAGTACTCACAAATGAATTGAGTGGTGCACACACGAGTGCGATGACGCTGCGGCATCGCGCGTTATTTTGCCTGTAAAAATACTCGCACGCTGCGGTACCGCGCGTTAAAAGAACGCATGTGTGCACCGGGCCTAACTGTGTAAAATTTTACTACGCATTTACTGCATACTGTGTATAGGTAACACTTACCAATAAAAAACGATTACTATTATTCTTATAAAAGGTGTTTTTCTTAAAAGCGGAGAAATTCAATTTGAAACAAAACACAGAACAAACACTTTCATAACCATAAAATTGGCTTTTTTTGAACGGTAATTCTTTGTCTAATGTTCAAATATGATTTCGGGCAAGTTGCCAACGCGGCTGACGCGTACATTGCGTAATCCGGAGGTCTAATATTCACAAACATGATCTTTAGGCAAATTTTCCATAAAGTGGATGGGCACAAGTTTAACTGTTGAGTACGATGACTAATTTACACATTTTGAACATCATCAACACTACGCTACACTTTAGCAATTGCTTATTCTGTGTGCACTAGACGACGCCGACGACGCCTTACGGATTGCATATTATCGTTTAGAGTATATGTATTGCGAAAACGATCCATATTTTTTCGAATTAATCGCTCTGATGAATGGATCCTTAGTTTAGTTTTATTTACTTCATTAATCGTGCTTACAATATTACTCTTACAGACTAATGACATATTTAAATAACAATTTGTGTATCATTTTTCAATTAATCCATTGAGAAATATAAACTTAACAAATTTTTGAATCAATCTCTACTATATTGAAAGTCAAAATCAATTATATTTGAAATAATAACA
This sequence comes from Philhelius festivus, assembly GCA_963931855.1. NCBI lineage: Eukaryota > Metazoa > Arthropoda > Insecta > Diptera > Syrphidae > Philhelius > Philhelius festivus. Next base: position 259,524,145 of record OZ007554.1, on the reverse strand, counting down.
AAGCCATTTATGGGCCCTTTAAAGTCGTAATTTTCAATATGATTTCGCCTTGTATTTTTTTTTGTTGAATTTTCTCAATTCTTACTGAACGATATATAGAATGGATTCCATACTACAAAGCAATATTCAAGAACTGACCTGACATACCTAATATGCAATATACGAGTACTTATAAAGATTTAGGTGTATAAGGATCGTTTAAGCCTTTCGAGTTCCAGATGATAAATCCCAGTATGGAATCAGCTTTACTAACTATATAGTCGATATGGTTTTTTTAAGTTGAGGTTTGATTTGATTTTTTCAAGAACTTTATCTTTGATACAATAGTCATATAAGACAGACAATAATTGCCGAGTATCTAAAGGAAAAACACTGACATTGAGATGTAGTTGGTTGTGTTTGCACCACACTGCTAGTCTTTGTAGGTCATGGCATCAGATGTAGAATTTCTCAGTAGTTTGTTCTTTTTTTTCAAATTAATCAGTCTACTGCTAACGTTGCTCTGGTCGTGACGATAGTCTATTCACCGAAACAAACTTACCTCAAATAAAACCGAGAACTTTTAAATATGCTGTCACAGAAAACAGAGCTGCCAATTTAAAGTTCTCCGCCTCTAAAAAAGAACACCATTGTTACATAATAATTTTGCTCAATATCAATAAATATTCCTCTATACAAATAGGAATGTTAAATTATTATTAAAATATAAAACATATTCGTTCGCCCAATTTCAACGGTGATTCATACAATTTTATAAATTAAATCGTTTTCTCAATACCAAAAATATCTCGGGATTATATAATATATTTGAATTCGTTTTTAAGTTTCTATCTGTTTGTACCTCGATCTACAGCTTAAACCGCTGAAGACATTTTCTTCTAACTCGGTACTTAAGGGTCTTTGGTGATAGTCTAGACGGGAAATTAACGATACCTGCCACACAGCAATTATACAAAATCACATTTATCTTAAAAACGGGTCTAACGACTTTGATACAAAAAATTAGGCGTGCTACTGTTTTTTGATTTTCGATTATTAAAATTTGTATACTGCTGCTTTGAATTAGAAATAAATGAGTGAACGATTGTTGTCTGAAATTATTTCCTTAAATGTTTATTATTTAATACTTAAAATTGTCATAGCAAGAATTTTTTTAGGCAAACTTTAAAGGAATTTCTAATGTAAGAAATTAATTTACAAGAAAAAAGATTTTATTCAAATTTGTTTGCATAAATTCATATTTTTCTAGAAGTCAGAAAGCATAATTTAAGCAAAGAATTGTATGCATTTGAACATTTTTTTATAATTTCATCCATATTCCAAAACGTCATTTGAGAGCTCTACCTATATAATCGTACCAATTACGATCGAAGTTCTCCTTTAATAATTTGTTAATTAAATTTTCGTATAATATCAAATATTGTCTTTAAAAGAACACTTTATAATTTATAAGTTAATGCTTCTATCCTAAATTAAAAAAAAAATACTTGTACGCTAGAGTAATCAGCCTCATTCAAATAAATAAATGTTAATAAGCAATTTTTATTCCAAAGAACCTGTACACAAGATTAAGTACGTTTGATCAAGTCATGCATTTCATTTCATTTTTATTTCTCTTTCAAATAAATTTAATAAAAGTTTTTAATTTTGTAATTGGGTTGACAATTCTGTTTCATGTCTACATTGGCTACCGGTATATACATTTCAGTCAGCCTTTTTTAAGTTCGATTTTTAGCCGCCGCCGGTTCTGGATGAGAACATCCTTAAAGGTCAAAAACCACAATGTATTTTCGGTGCGTCTTCGCACTTATCGATCCGTCTTCGATTTGTCTTTAATCTGAATTCGCTCCGTTTCAATTCGTCTTCAATCCACATTCAAATCACCTTCAAAAAATTCCTGCTACATTTTCAATGTCTGTAGGAATAACCAACGATAACTTGTAAATAAAATACTCGTATTTAATTTTATTCCTGTACCTATACCTACGAGCTTACAAAGATGTTGGCTGCTCAGCCAACTTTCATGGAAAGTCATAAATTGACTACCTATAGGCAAAAGGAAAAAGTCTGACAAAATCACGAGTTTCTTAACACATCCTATGTAATATCAGCGAGCGCTTAAGCCGAGCAAAAAAAGCATCCATTAGCATAGCTGGGCACCGTTAATCAAACAGTTAACTTCGTTAATCGTTAATCCGCTACTAAAAAAGTTAGCTTCGTTAAACGTTAAAGCGTTAAATTTCGAAAGAATTAACGCAAGTTAACGTTAATCGTTAATCCGTTAACATGTGATAAAAATTGCATTTTTTATATTTTTTTTTCTCTAAGCACCGGTTTAATTTCTCATATATTTCATTGAAAAAAACAATTGAAGGGTTGTAAGTCTAAAGGGTCTAAGTGCCAAAAAATCAAAAATCAATATTTTTATCAAAATACAATCTAAGGGCCAAGCCTTATAATATCAAAATGGATTCAAGTGCCTATTTCTTTTAAAACTGTACACAGACCCCTCTTTACCACTGGGCCCACTGGGCCCGGGCCCAGGGCCCCGCAATCACCAGGGGCCCCCAAATTGCTGAAACATTAATTAACCTCTATTGGTCTATTTTCAAGAAAAAAAATATTTCGATACAATTTTAGATGCATAAAGAATGATCAGAATTCGTACTTTCTTTGCTGAATAACAACCTTTGCTGAATATTTTCAATCACATTCCCTGCGAAATTAAATTCAAATTAAAACAGAAATATGAAGCACCAAAGTTGAACGAAACCGATGAAATGAAAAACCTGCTGCAACAATTAAAACTGATACGGATGCAGCAAGATTACATCGAAAACAGAAATCATAGCAACAATGAAGAACTTACTCTTCTCATAGCTCCACCAACATCATAACAGATAGTGGATCAACCTTTTTTGATTTGTAAAAAAAAAAAAAACATTTTCCAATTTATGTAAACGTGGAAAAAAATTTATTTTTACAATTTATTTCTTGTTTAATGTATGTACATAATAAAGCAAATAATTTGAGTAATAAATATCAAAATTCTACAAATTAAAATGATTGTATATCGGCAAATAATATTCTTTTCATTTGACCTAATCTTCGAGTTTCAAGAGAGTTGTTCGATAAATGCTCGCTTTCACGAATAGGTGTATTATTTTCTGTTTCTTTAAGTGGTTGGAAATCTTCGTTGTCCTTTAAATATTTTGTAACGTTATGCAAGACAATACAGACTACAATTAAATTTGGAACATTTATCAAATTTTGAAGAATCGGAAATCTTCTTATTAACTGCCCAAAACATCTTTCTATGTGACTAAAGTCTTTTAGTATTTTTAAAATACCAAAAGAAGCAAAAGTAGATGCTATGGAATTTTCAAGTTGGTCCATAGCAAATTGAAAAATTTGCAGTATTTACTGCAGAAATAAAGTATGTACTAATTTTTATGCATTCGAGAAAAGTATGTACTACAAAAATTCATCCATTATACTTTGATTTAAAGTAAATACTTAGTTTTTAGTATTTACTCCACTTTTATGCATACCAAAATTAGTATTTACTTAGAAAATCTTCAGTAAAAGCATTTACTGTCTTTTATGCATACCACCCAATGACGCAAAATTTTAAACAGCCTATTATTAAGGTAATATTATGATACTACTTAACAATTTGCTAACTTTAAAGTAGTTTACTAACTCATTCTTAATTTTAAACATTTTCTAACTAGTATCGTACTAAAGCAATTTTCTTAATAAGTTGCTTCTGAACACACGTAAAACAATGAAAGCTCGTACAGAAAACTAAGTAAACAGACCTTTTGTGGCGGTTGTTAATAGCACGATACTAAAAAAATGAAATAGGTATTCGATGATTTTAACTTTAATAAAAGGGTAGAGAAAATATGATGCTATATTCGATTAAAATTTGCAAAATCGTTGTTTCATACTAAAACAGCCTTAACATCGTACTAATTCAACTAAAATTTTGCGCCAATAGTGTTTCTATATTTGCAACGTGCATAAAAGTTTGCATCAACGCAGTAACTCATACATAGGCGATTTAACTATCCGTCGGATGAACGGCACTCAATTTTTTAAGATTTCAAGGTAAAGAGTTTTTGTTTTTGTGCATTCAATGAGATAGATGAAAGATTACGCTTCTCACTATTTGTTTTATAGGTCAATGGTAAAGAAAAGGATAAGCGTATAGTCGAATCGTTTTTGCGCATGCGGAATTTTCAGATATACTCTGGTAGTGTTAGTGTACGACTTTGCTCATTTGATTTTTACTTGCGACTTATAGGCAGGGATGGGACTTTTTGACAAAAATTCCGAAGTAGATTTGAAAAAAGAGCGCAGTAGATTCGTTTTTATCGCAGTAGATTTTTATGTTATATTAATCTCTATTTAAAAAAATAACAAAAACGGAACAAAACAAAAATACATACATTTTTTTTCATATACATAACCATTTTTTTTTTCAAATTGTCCATCGACAAACAAGAACTGATTAAAATGGTTTATAAGACCTACAGAATCTATATAGGTTCCCAACAATCTTTTCCAATATCACCCATTTCCTTGCAGAGAATAATATTTTGCAAAGTGGTGATGTTTATTTTATTTCGAAGCTTATCTTTAACTAGACTAACTGTCGAAAATGTCCGTTTGGCTTTGGCACTGCTATGAGGTAGAGAACACAACGTTAACCTATATTTGCAAAAATGTTTAAATGGTTTTCTCCCCCAAAGCGTTTTCGTCCGTATTTAGTTTCACCCAAAAAGCTGTTACGTCATCAGAATCGTGATATTTTACTAACAGATATTTTTTTCCTACCAAAGATCTCCAAGCAATATTAACATTTTCAAGGTTTTCGTCACAGAATGGAAAAACAGTAACAAGGGGCAAAAATTGAAGTCATTGTACCCTCCACAACCATCTTTGCATCTAAGTACTTCAGAAGTTTTAGTTTTTCGTCATTTAAATTAAAATGTTTTTTTATTTGACGACAAACTTCTATGTAAAATTCAACCAAATATTTTTGGATTTTGTACAGTTGGTGTTTTTTCGAAATGCAATTAATCTTTGGAACTCGATCCCAAAATACATGTCTGAATAGCAAAGATAGTCTGCAGTACTTAGTACTTTCTAAATCTATACTTGTATCTAATATATTCGTATGTTAATTTTTTTTTTTTTAAATTTGTGTAAACAGATCTGTTATGGATTAGTGTATATTCGGATTGAAAAATTTATTTTTTTTGATTTATAAGGTTTAATATAAACAAAGGAAAAGAAAGTAAAGTTTATTTGTCGGTTCAGTTAAAAAATTTGAAATTTCATTAAAAGAATCAGGATTTTCAAAATTAATGAGGTGAAAATATTGATGTAAACGAGTCCATTGTCCATTGCTCTATAAGTCGATGAACAACATTTTCCATTGAAACATTTAAAATTTTATACTTTTGGAATTATAATCTGCTCCTATGCACCTATAGGACTATGAGAAAAGTGATTTTATATGTCTTTAGTTATCTTTTCAATAAATTTTGTAAACTTCTTGCACATAAATGTAAGGAATGACATGTGCACAAAAAGTGCAGTAGATTTTATTTAAAGGCAGTAGATTTGTTTTTCGAAGAAAATGCAGTAGATCTACTGCAATTGCAGTAAAGTCACAACCCTGCTTATAGGTACGATAAGCCAAGTTATGCATTCGTAAAAAAAATCGAACTCTAGATTTTGATCAAAGTTGACATTACGATGATAACGAAGACTAAAAAAGTGGGTCTCGCAATTCTGTCTGTCTGTCTGTCTGTCGCTGCGACTACAGCCTAAACGGCTCGGCCGATTTTCTTTAAACTTGGTAGACATGGGTTTTGATTTTTTACCCCCACACGTTTTTTCTTTTTTTTTTTAAGACCAAAAATAACGGTACCTGCCATACGAATTTTTTTCGAAATTTTATATATTTTTTTTTCTCAAAAACTGCTGAACAGATTTAAAAACTAAGAACACAAAAAAAATTTCATTTAGTTAAAGCTACGTAATGCTTGACAAATTTTTTCCGAAAAATTGAGGGTACCCCCCATGGAACCATTTTTTTTGTTTTGATTTTCTCAACAATTTAAATAGAATTGTGTATTCAAATTTTCAAAAAAAAATTGTTTGGATTTTTAAAAAAAACTTCAAATTTTTTTTTTTCAAAACTCAATATTTCGAAAACGCCATGCTTTATTTTTTTTAAACTTGATAAATAAAAGTTTCTTAGTATGATCTACAAGACGTGATAAAAAAAATTTCATTACCCACCATACAAATGTTAAAAAATTTAAAAAAATGGTTTTCAAAAATCGTATTTTTCTCGAAAACGGCACCTAGAATTTTGATAAAAATTTTTTTCTTTCAATTAATTAAGATATTACAGCTTGTACCTACCATAGAACCATTTTTTCGAATTTTGAATTTCTCATTATCCACATAACGGTTCTTAATGAAATTTTTTATAGAGAAGCTTCTAAAAAGTCTAAAACACATTGCATTTTAAAACTTTAAAATAAATATTTTTTGAATTTTTGAAAAAAAAAAAAATCTATTTTTTTCTTTTTTTGAAAACTCGGTATCTCGAACAATAATAAAAACTTTAAATTGGCGTACCAAAATTTTTTCTTTAAAACCTTTTAAAAATTTTGTTAATAAAAGCTTTTTTTAAGAAACAACGACTTATAATCTTTGTTTTTGCATAAATTCATATTTGCATAGCATTCTGTTTTCGTCTCTTACTATTAAAAGAATTTAAAAAATTAATTTGATCCTTATGAACAGTTTTCTCTAATAACATTTGTTTTTAAGATTCCTAGTCTATTACATAGGAGCAAGTTCGTGCGACCCAGTCGTGCATTTTATTTTATCATCGTTCTGTGTGAAGTTTGTAATGTATTTTCAATTTGTGCTATTATAGTTAAAATGTTCCATTTTGGTCATCGTTCTGTGTATAGTTTGCGTGTTTCATTTGTGTTTTTGAAGTGCATAAAAATATACTATATTAAAACAAAAAATGTCTAAACGATCATATGTAAGTGGATCCGAAAAAAGGAAAAAATGCTGCAATAATCATTTATCTTTTTAATGAATTAAAAAAATATTATTTGTTAAAAAAATTAAAAGAATATTAAATCAAAGTTATGTGATTTTTTCTATATATCTTTATTACACAACATAACATTTTTATATAATCATATAGGGGCCCCATTTTCGAAAAGTGCCCAGGGCCCCCAAAATGGTAAAGACGGCCTTGACTGTACACACACACAAATAAAGTTGTGGTATAGCATAAGTGCCAAAGGGCTTTTGCTTATGTTTTTCTCGTTTATCTCTAAATTATAAAAATGGCACTTAGACCCTTTAGACTTACAACCCTTCAATTTTCTCCGCGACTCAAGAAAAAATCATCTACCCAGAATCGTCTTGGCTGTTTTTTCTTCCTTTGTCGTTCATTTTCTAATATTATTAATGCGGCAGCCACTTTTTTTTTCTTAGAGGAAATCATACTCATACGGAACAAATTTAAGAATATTTTAAACCGAAGGCGTGCGTCGACAATAGTATGTACCGAACTGAAGTCAAAATTATTTCAGGTTTGACGTTTGAGTTTTTTGTTTATCGTGGTGCGTTCAACGTGTTCCCGAACGAGTGATCCTTGGTTCCTTGGTTAAGTGTACGAAGGTATCAACTCGTTCATCAACTGGTTAAACAACAATATCGAAAACGCAGTTGATCAACTCGAAAAACTTTTTTTCTGTCAAAATCGAACAATTTTATATAGCTATATATAATATGTACCTAGCTGGTTTTGTTTCACCCGCGGCACGCACCGCGCGGCACTTGTCTCATACTTTTCTGAACGTGTTTTTCTCGCCGCGCGGTAAATAGTAGGCATTGGATTAACGATTAACGGACTTAACGTGGATTAACGGATTTAACGTGTCCGTTAACATTTTTAAAAGTTAACTTAAAAGTTAATCCGTTAATCAAAATGTTAACTTCGTTAATTAACGATTAACGGATTAACGAGTTAATGCCCAGCTATGTCCATTAGATATATTTGTCGATATGCCACATCAAAAATAATAACTTTTTTAACCGTGTTAAAACTCAGCCGATTTTGTAAGCTTGATTTAAAATTTAACTTTAACTTTGATTAGGGAAATAAAAACATATGTACATATAGGATAGGACTGCATTTAAAATAATAATAATTTAATGAATCTTTTATGTCCAAGAGTAATTCAAATCAAGATTTCAACTGCGATGTTAACTAAGCAAGTTTCAAAATAGTTCATATCAACGAACTTGATATATAAAAGAAGATTTGAAGAAGATTTAGCATTATTATCTAAATTGTATGTATATTTCAAGTATCAATAACTGAGAAGCCGTAAATGGCCCACTTTGAATTTATAAACAAATTTCGGCTGATGTCGTTTAAAAGCAATTAAAATACTCTCTGTCAATTGTCAAAGGCTCCGATGTTATAGGAAATGTTTACAATTCAAACAAACAAAATGATTAATAAATAAATCAAATGTATGATGACTCAAGAAATTGGATGCTTTTTTACTTCGTGATCCATCACCAAATATTTTTTATTTATAAGAAACTATGTATCATCATGAAACAGAAACATATGCATCACTGGTGCCTTCGTTAAAAAATCAAACAAAAAAAAAAAACTTATCGTTTGAACTTAAAATAATTTTTAACGGCCGAACATAAGGAAAAACGACCCTTTTTCTGCTGAACCCATGGTTACATACTTTGTGAATTTTTCTCATTCTTATCTTTGCCAGACGGAATTGTTTGCCTTTAAGAGGGGCGACACTAACGAAATCGAATTAAAATGCCAATTTGCAACACAAATTGGCTCTTCTAATGCAATGCAAGCATTCGTTTAGCTTTAGATATGGAGGTAAGAGCTATGTATAAGGGTTTGTTTTTGTCAGCGTCAGTCAGCCCTTTGCTTGCCTTCGAATATTGCAACATGGCAGGCTCTTACGTTCCGCCCATTGTGTAGAGTCTTCTGTTTAACTTTAATTTAAGGACAAAATCAATAAGTGATAATAATGCTCAAAGGTGTTATGTGTGTCTATACTTGCAATATAACGGCATATTGCATCCATTGCTAGTTTATTTTATGATGACGATGACTAGGAAAATTTTGAAGAAAGGTTAGGGTGGCAGAATTATGCTGATCAACATTGGAATGGGCTTGGTACATATTGATACTAGAGTTGATAAATATTACTAATTGGTTTTGAATAAACAAAGCCAAGTCAGTTAGTCAGATTTTTTTGTTTATGTAGTCCATGTATTTGAAAAAATATTTGTTTGTTAATTTTTGTTTAGTAAAACGCGTTGCGATATTTTCTTGTGCAACTGAAACCGAGAAAGAAAACTTAATTTTAAAACAACTCAGAGATTCCATTTTGTCTCATTACCTTCACGATTTCTAGAATGAATGAATTATGTGTTGCACTGCTACCTATAGATCTATTGTGCCCCTCCTCTCCTCTGAGATCTTAGTATTTCGGCCATCTTCTGGGAGGATAGGTCACTCTCTTTCATCTGCTATTGTTCCAGATGGTTTGTTCTGTGGTGTATGAGCGGACAACATTTTCCTTATAGGTCCGGTGTTTCCTCACACATGTTGTAGATTCTACATGTGGCACTGCTTACCACACCAAGTAAACCTAGGTGTCTTCTAATATTGTAGTGTCCAGTTAGAAACTGAACTCAAACTCTGTCGAAGGGGTTGATGAGCCTATTTTTGCTATCGGGGTGCCTCTTTGTTTCCATGAACACTAACGTAACCAGGTACCCAATGAAATGTGATCCTTTTCTGTTTGCCAAGTTCGTTTACCCTATTTATGCACTCTCACACTAATTTAGAGCTGATGGTATAATGAGCTCAGTGACTTAAGTGCAACTTGGATATCTGACATGATGGAAATGTTCTTGTTGCAAAAGTTTCTTTCGAGATTTCGATCCACGCATTTCCCTATGGCGATGGCGTGTACCTCCGCTTGGAAGTTGCTGGTGGACTGCTCTATCGGTATAGAAAGTTTTGTTCCAGCCCCAAAGATTCTTGCACCTTTGCTTTCTAGAAACAAAATGTGTGTATTAAGAAAGCAGAAAATAAACCAAACGCCTGGTTTTTACGAAATTTTCGATCAAAGTTTAAGTTTTCGTTTTAGGAAAGCGAATTTCTAAAGAGTACGGATTTTTCACAAACTTTTGTTGATTTTCTATCTTTATCTTCCTGCCTCAACTTGTAAGAGATTCTGCTCCACCTGGTAACTTATTCCACTTAAAGTGGGAGTTTGTTCCAGTTGACTGGAATTAAGGTGTCAGACTTTAAAGTTTTGGGGAAATTTGAGGGAAAATACCAATTCTTATCAGGTACAGGGTTCCGTCGTCAAGGAGGCGCCTATGTCAAAAGATTTCTTAGATAACAATACATTTTGAAGAATGCTTCGCAGGTTCCAAGGAGTTTAGCACCTTCTTATGGGTCTTCTTTACTGCTCAAGCAACTCCGTTGTTCCGTTTAGGGTATGTTCTGTCCTCCAAGAAGATATCCATGTTTTAGTTATAGTCAGATTGTCGTGGAATTATTTCCCTACCATGTGCTATTTTGGGATCATCTTTTAAAGATCCATATTTCATTTTACCAGAAAACAGATGATATTATTTGATTTTGAAACTTTGTGGCTGAATATCTCTTCTTGAAAAAACACATGCTTTAAGCTTTATAGTACGTGCCAGTCGTTGGAAAATTGCAGGATTTATTATCATTAATAAGCAAAGCGACCAACGGAAGTAACATCTTATGGACCAATCATGGCAAAACTTTGCGAGAATCTGCTCCTGAAAATAATGTAAGAGAAAATAGACATACCCCGAAGCATCAGTTTGAATTTAGAAAAAAACGTTATACGTTCGACGGCTTGATACGGCTTTGCGCTTGGAACTTCATTTCAAACTGCATAGGGACCTTTCAGGCAGGACTAGAAAATACTGAAATCCTCCTTACAACCAAAGTTACTCGGAACAAAATAAAATTAAAACCGTTGTATCCAAAAGAAGTGCCCTACGACCAAGCCTGTATATGATTTATACCAGACATGTTCCAGTGAAATGTATGATGGAATAGAAACCTTTGCTGACGATACTGCAATATTGGTGCCTGATAAATTCCCTATAAGGGTACAAGAGTATTTCAGTATACAGTAGTTAAGTTGGACGCAACAAACAAACATACAAAAAGCTAAATTATGTTCCAGTTTTTAAAAAGCTGTGCCAAAACTCCCAAATAACTTGGAAAGACTATAAATTCAAAGTTTAAATGGAATGGTCACACTAAAAAAAGAAAAAATAATCTATAATGAAGAAACACGTACTGGTTACCAGGACAGAACTCTATTCAGAACATTATTCAGAATATTATAAAAGCAAGTGCTGAAGCCCGTTTGTTCGTATGGTGCCCAGCTATGGGATTGTACAAAGAAGACAAATGTGGAACGCAACCAAAAATTTTAAGAAAAAGTCCTTCATTGAATAATAAATGCCATCGTGACCTTCAAATAGAAATGGTAACAGAAATAGTAAAAAAAACACGCGGTATCACACAATCACCTAATGCGACCAACTCGGAAATAGAAACTGCCTTAAAGGTACGAGAAAATGTTCGGAGATTTAAAAGAACCAAGTCTCATGAGCTGATGGTCTAAAATATAAAATATTAAAAGTATAAACTTTCCTCAATGCTATTTTATATTAAAAAAGAAAATTGTGGATCTTTTATAAATTACTCCCCATCCCGTTGGTTTTTGTGCGCGGAAAGTGTCATACTACATAGTATATACCAAGTATTTTTCGAAGATTTCGTCCGTTGACAACCAATCTCAGTATTCTACTATCGTATAGAAAAAGTGCTCAAAACTTTACTTCATTATTCGTATCGGTCAGTTAAATAACTTACTTCTTATAACCATAAAAACCAATGCATATTTTTGAATGAAGTATGTATTACCCAATTTAACAGATAATAGTTTCTTTTCACTTGAAACCCGAACCAAAAAACGGTTCTCATCAGTTCTAATGAGTTCTTTTGTACAGAACTCTTTTCTTGGAATTCTCAAATCAATTAAGAAACCATGAACTCAATTACTTCCTCTTTGGTCATTTTTTGAGTGATGTTCCAGGCTATCAATATCCATTAATTAGTTAACATCAAAGAGTACCGTTTATCAACAAACCGAGTAAACTGTCACGAATGAAAACAACCACTCAGTCTAAGCTACGGTTCTTAAAATCGCACAAACAGGAATCCCTCACTGGCACCGTCAACGTCCTAGTTGTTCTCTCCAGGGAATGAAATGTATTTCAAACTCAAAATGCGAGAAAAAGTTCAGTTTTGTTGCTCTTGTTTCTTTGCAACTTTTACTTCTTTAGACCGCAAAACAGTTCAATGTTGTAATGGCGATTTAATGACTGAACAAAATGATTTATGTCCCTTGTCCTGGACCACGACAAACAGCACACGGTGCTGCAGCCAAAAGTAAGAAAACAAGCTAGCAGACAGATAGACAGACAGACATGCATACATACAAACATGCATACGTACCATCGAACCACTTTAAAGGCACACGCAAAGGACAATGAGACATTTTTAAAAATGTTAAAAATTCCCCAAGTGGATTACGAGTACAAAAATGAAGACAGAGGAAGTTTTCTCCGATTCTAAAGATAGCAACAAATGACACTGCAAACAGTGTTACAGTTGTATGCATTTTTAGTTTTAAGATTAAATATGAAAAATCATTATGTTGCTCTTGTTGATTCTCATGAGTTAGTACGACACGCATTTTTTTATTAGATGAGTTGAAGTATCATTTTCTAGCCTGGGTTATTTATGTGTAATTCACTCGTATGTAGGTGTAGATTATTTTTAAAAAATTGATATTTATAAATGAAAAAGTAGGGTATTGTCTTTAACCAATGCCTGACCTAGGGTGGAAATGGCTAAGATGATAGTTAATTGTCGCCTCATTGATAGATCTTTTCCAAAATCACTTACAATTGTTTTAAGATATAAAATGTCAATTGGTTACCCATCACTCTCAGTTAAAAAAAAAAGAAAGTTACTTGTTGATACTTGATTCTGAGCCATAACCATAAAACATATAAAACATAAGAACTTTAATAGGTGATTGCTGTTGAAACTATATATCTGTCAAATTAGCTGTCATTTATTTGTTATTTACATGTATTGTCAAATCAATTAACATGTGTAAATTATTTAGATTTTTAGATTATTATTTTTTATTATTTAGATTTTCTGTACGAGCAGCATTTCGCACACTTCGTCCATTTTCGGTTGCTCATTTCTGGATGAATTAATTCGTCAACAAGAAAAATTATCGAAATCAGGACGATCCACCAAATCGCAACGCATTCATAGAAAGTCACTGTTTGAAGTGAGTTTTGGGCTGGCTTTATCATCGGTCCATACTTCTTTCAGAATGATGTTGGCCAGGCCATCACCGTCAACGTCGAGCACTATCGGTCGAGGATAACCTATTTTTGTTGGGCTTAAAAAAATACAAAATGATCTTCTACTCACAGTTGTTTTGTTCAAATTTTTGCGTAATCAAAAAATCCCTTTATAAAAAGAAGATCTTCAAAAACCTTAAATTAATAATTATTGTCAACAATGTCTTCTACAGAATTTTGCTACAACGTTTGAACATAAATTGGATTTGGAAGTTTTAAAATACTCTTTGTGTAAATGGAGTTTTCTATATGAATTTCCTTCATTCCTTCCTCTATTTGCACGATTGCAAAGTTTAAATGAAGCAAAAATAGCAGTGTATGATTCTCACTGAATACTGAAACGACATTTCACTTATTTTAAGTAAAACAAATACATATATTAAAATGACACATGAATTGTTGTCACACGAAAAAGATTGCAAAAATGCTTCAGTCAATTTGATTATTTTTGACTGGCAATAGCCATTTATCACCTTCGCTGATTCCACCTGTGGAAAAACATTTTTATAAAACATTTTGTATACACAATTCGTGTGTACAATCAAAAGTTGAAAATTACTCTATTGGTACTACAATAACTATTTTTACTTATTCGTTTGTGATATAGTTCGCAACTTAGACTGCGGTTATTGTTTCACAACTTGGAATGCAGCTCATTTCTTAAAATTATCTAGCTTACTTAACTGGCTTAAATTGAGTTTCAGGGTTTCGCAAGTAGGCATCGTACCTACTTTGCGAGATCCGAAATTGAAAAATCAAAGAGACAGAAAAGTATTTATCTCACTTTCTTTAGTTTTTTAGAAGAAACTAAATCCCTATTCGACAAATTAGTCTTTTTCGAAGCTGTTGGTCACACTTATCGCACAATGGAACCTACTTTTTGCAACAAAAATGAAGCAGATAACTCAACGATGACGTTGAAAACGTAGAAGTGTGGAACATGGAACTCCCCAACAAGTTAAGTGCAACTTCGCTTCTAATTGTGTTGGGATATCTTTTTACTCAATGGTATTAGTGTTCAAAAACTGCCTGTGGAACTCTCAGCAAAGAATGAAATAAATCATAATCATGAGCATCACCATCAATGGAGCAGAAAGACGTGACTAAGGGAAGTGTAAGAAATTTAATTGAGTTCTTGGTCTAGAGGTTAATCTTCAATGAAAATTACAACAACAAAAAAAGAAAATCGGATGAGTGTTATATGTAGGTAATAGATGATATAAAAATATTTCATTTCCTTTGATTTGCTTGATTGATGTTATGGCGATAATAGTTGCATTGATGATGACGATCATTCGAAGATGACATTCCATTTATCCACATTGATTTGTTTGATTTGTAACGCGAATATCAAAGTTAAAGATGGATAGCATTAATGTGCTGTTACAAGCATTCACAATGCACGTGTTCAATAGAGCGTGACACTTTAATAATTTATTGATGGGTTGGTTGTCTTTTTTTTATGCCAATGAAAATGGGAGAGTTTTAATCATACTTTTTACATCTGCTGATTGGGTAGTAAATGCAATTTTTCAG
This sequence comes from Philhelius festivus, assembly GCA_963931855.1. Lineage (NCBI taxonomy): Eukaryota > Metazoa > Arthropoda > Insecta > Diptera > Syrphidae > Philhelius > Philhelius festivus. The sequence continues at coordinate 259,508,992 of OZ007554.1, read as the reverse complement.
ATTATTCAACTAAAACGAAAATTTGGGTCGAGGAAATTCAAATTCCAAAAACAAGTATTAATATAGATATAAAAATACCTAAATACAAGCCCACCGATGTTATTAATCAAGTCAACTGGATTTCTCAAATCAATGGACTCAGTTAAAAACTGCAATTTTTAAATGCATCAAATCGTTATAAATTAAGGAGAAAAATATTGAAATGAGTTTTACAGAAATGTTTCTTATTTCGTTTTGTTTTTTATTTAATTATATGTCCTTAAGTCGACTTTAGGTCAATTTTGTTAAATATTGATTATTGAAAATCAATATTGAATAAAAAGTTGAATGTTACAGAGCTAGAAGAGAAGAAATAACAAATAAATTAACCCTCACAATCACAATATCTATTTAATGTTGAAATATTCAAAAATACGTTTCCTTGTACGAACAATTTTCGTGATTTATGGTTTTTATCTTTTAAATCATTGGTCTTATAAATTTCAAAACCAAGTTATAGGAATTTCTTACTTTCACTTGAATTAGTGGTAAAATTTGCATATGTACATTTCACACCATTTTTAAATGGAGATAATTATATGTAGGCATATCAGTTGTTTAAATATTTACTGCTATGCAAGTTTTAAAAGCTTGATTGCAATTCAATTAAAAATAAATGATAAATATACATGAAAACTGTTTCAAATAGTACCTACCTATATCACAAAGTAAAAAAAGTCGATACAGGAATCAGTTTTTAAAACAAGCTGACATTCAAAAAGCATATATACTATGTAGACCTGACGTTGAAGATAAGAATAACCAAACTTTTCCTGCCACTCAGTTGGCGAAATGAACAAAGTTAGAAGACTATACCTGCCTGTTGTGAGCTACGCCTTTCCCATCCATATCACCATATCATTTACAATTCAATTTGAAGCCATCATCTACAACGACCGTTAAACGAGAACCGTAACAATCAGGTCTACAGGGAATAAAAGCCTTTTATTTTAAGTCGAATAGCATTTCATATAAAAATTGGAAAATACATTTTTGTGATCTATTTAATCCGTGTTGTGCGTATCATTGTAGTGTATGAAAGCAAGGAATGCACTACTCAGTGTAGGTTGCTATATAAAAGTCTCAAGTTGGCTTAGGATAAGGCTGGAGACTCTGTCCCAATATTTTTTCCATTAAGCTTCTGATAAGCCCGGATAGTTTCACTCTACTATTCCAATACATTTGTATCTTAGCTCCGGCTTACCAGATAGACATATTGTAAATTGTATGAAATTTGTGTAATATTATTTTAAGTAAATGCATTGTAAGTTAAGCAAATTGAATAAAAACTTTAAATCGATTGACGGATGTTCTAAACTATTCAGCTATAGGTTAATAAATAATTTTAGCCTGGAATAAATTTCGCGTAAGTTTGTATTGTACCATAAAGAATAATTTGTTTTTGAGACTTACTCACGAGAAATGTATCAACCTGTGTCTTAACAAATAAAATTGAAGCATTTTACAAACTTGTATCGAAACTTATTTTCCTTCCTTTCAAATTTCCATTGCCAATACAAAAGAAAATAACAAATAAACAAACGAAAAATTCCCCTATTTAAATTACCATTCCACAAAATATCAAATATTTGCCTCTGAAGCCATTTTAAGTCAATAAAACAGGGAATCATAAAACCTTTTAAGATAATTAAACCATAAGACTATATTGATTTACCAACCATTATTTAATTAAACTTCCGCAATACAAGATACATGATACACTTATTTGCAATTTCAAAATATCTTCAATATGAGATTATATCCAAGTACGGGTCTTGTAATTCGTCTAATCATTAAGCTTAAGGCTAAGAATAATCACCGAATTTCTGGCGAAATTGACAATGTGCTCTACTGTTTTGTCTTAAGCGACTTGACATTATTTGGTACATCATGTATGGTATACCTTAGGATATTGAAACAGAAAAAAAAAACAAATTTTCTCAAAACTTTATTGGAAGCCTTCGCCTGCTCAAGGATTTATGTGTAATAAGAATACCCCTGAGTTCTGTTACAAGGACGAACAAATAATAATATTTTCCATGTTAATTTTATTCCGCTTCAAGCATCAACCCCCTCCTGATTTAAGTTGTCTTCAACATGTTATCGTCACATATCTCCAAACTGACAGGGTTTTTCAGCTTTCGAGATTTGCTCAGAGAAATATAAAGAAATAAACACACATCCACTTGCTGTCTATAAAAAAAAATATAGTGAGGAAGATTCAAAATGCTTGGGGCTGTGGAACGACCTCTATTTGAATACCAGCTTCATGCTGCTTTCATTGCCGTTAATATAAAAAAAATAAATAAGAAAAACGAAACAATTCTTTTGATCTCTAAAAGATACAAAATGTTATTTCGTACTTTCTCCTTACAGGTGGTGTGTAGGATGTTGTGTCCTTCATATAATTTACGTAGCTACAAGGCGCACACTTTGTTCTCAGGAAAATATAAAACCAGGAAACACTCCCTATATCTTCTTATCTCTGGGGTTGGTTGCTCCCCTGCACCTATATTTGTTTGTACTACTGTGCTGGTGCGTTTAGTATACGCATTTTCTTAAGTTTTTTGCAGTTTGCGTGTTCTAGAAATGTGTTACCCTTCTCTTCTGACATGAAGTGGCAATTCTTTTAGCGAACAAGTGTAGCTTAATGGGTTAGAGCATAAGAAGCTGGGTTCTGGGTTGCTCCTCGGGCAAGGAAATTATCCTGAAGATTTGTCTGCATTGTGCTTTCTTTAGCAAGAACGTGGTAATTAGCTGAAGTTGAGTTGTCTTGCCGTAACAGTTTTGTATTAAAGGTTGGAGTGCCATGTGTATTGGTAAAGTAATTCTGCTACACATGTGTCCACATCTAAGAAACATTTCAGAAAACATTGTGTAAAATACGTTTGTTTAAAAAAAAATTTCTGGAATTTGTTTGGAATGTTGTTTGGCGTAGACACTTCGAGAAACATTTCTGAAATGTTTCCCAACAAGAGAACTCTGAAGTAAAAACCGGGTCATTAATGCTAATCATGTTTCGGTCTTCACGGACTGTTCCAAGCATACAAAGGAGTAGTGTCAGGCATCTACTCAGATAACCAACCTATTAACAGATAAATAAAGCTGCAAAATGTTTGCAGAAGTGCTTGCAGTTTGCTATGTCGCAAGACTTCTTACCTCACACGAAGTAGTAAACAGAAATATCAACATCTTCCCAAACATCCAGGCGGTAGTTAACTTTCTCAATCACTGTTAGGCACTAAGTATTAAGCTGAGGTCTGTCAGTGCAACGAACTTATAGTTACCCGTGTTCCGAGACATCGTGATATAGACGGGAATGAAAAGGCAAATTTACTGACCAAAAACAGGTCATCTCTTGATCTGAGCTAACCTCGGTACTTTTGCCACACTGGAGTAAGAAAGAGGCCAAATTCAAGAGAATTTCCTTGGTGCTGCGGAATTCACACAGTGACCCATTTGGGGCTTCAAGGAACCTATGGCCGAATATTTCGAGAGAAAAAAAAACAGAATATTTACTCAAGATAAACAAGCCTCAACAACCCATCCTCATTGGACTCCTAACGGGCCACAATACAATGGGAATTCAGATGAGCAGAATGGCCATTAGCTCGGTGGACTTGTATCTGTACATGCTGTCAAGATGAAGAGACGGAGAAGGGCTTATCGCATTTCCTTTTTGAACGACCCAGCGTACCCATAACAGGAAAAGCAGCTAAAAGAGAATACTTTTTCTAAGGAGCATCTCAACCCTGGCTGTAAACCACTTCTCAAATTCACTCAAAATTCAGGATTATTCAGGGAGCCATCGAATACTTAAGCTGCATTTAATTCACTTCTTCCACACAATGGATCCAAGTGAGATGGGTCGACTTTGCAGTATCATCACCTCTTAGTTTAAGACTTTTATCGTATAACTAAAGAGGCTAACGATCTTTTAAAAGAAAGACAACTTAAACATTGCGCATTCGCATGCCTGATGTCTACAATGGGCTCTAACTAAACCACTTCCCTTTATTGGAGGAAATCTCAACTACCTACATAAATTTATCGAATGATATGTTTTTAGGTGAACAGGTCGAAGCAAGGTATCAAACATTTTATCACATTTATCAGCAGAAACTTACCTGAAGAGCAGATCTAGCTCCTCGGCTAATAGCCGGCATCACACTCGGATGCATAACACAGATCTTCTTTTGGCCATACGTGAGAGCGTCCACATCATAACACAGATCCGGATTCAAATTGATGGGCTCGGAGTAGGCAGCTACTGTTGGAGATGGCGTATTGTTCAAGAAAATCTGATTGTTCATTCCTCCCAGCTGCCCTCCTGACATTATAAAGTCTTTCGCAGGGGCATCATAGTATGTCGACCCGTAAGCCCCACCAATATTTCGTCGATTATGGTGACTTCTGGGAATCCGTATAAGCTTCAGTTCTGCAGATGGTTCCTTGGTTTCATTCGGTTTGATTTTGAAAGAATCCGGAATCTCAATCGAGACAGCAAAGCGTCGAGTATTGTTGATTGTCTGAAGAAATGGCTGAAATGGCGGATATTGTTGCTGTTGTTCTAGCATTTGTTGTTGTTCTTGCCTTCTTCTTTGACGCTGACATTTCGGCGAGTCTGGGTTCTTGCAAGGCTTTCGCTGATTCTTGTTGCGTTTTTCACCATTATTTCTTGGCCTTTTGGGATTTTTTCGGAAAGGCTTTTCTGGCATGTTGATGGTTGTTTGTGAGGAAATTGTTGTAGTTACACTTGCTGGAGTGCTGGGTTTGCGGAAGTTTTTTCTCTTCGAATAAATGACCCGTTGGTCCTTGTGGTCCCCCGTTCGGCGACTATCCTCCTCATTGTCATCGGGTGGAGTTTGATCGTTCAGCAGGAGGACTTGTGGAACAATAGTAATTTTTTCGCGCTGTATCGCCACTATTGGATCTTCGTGATCGAAATAATGATCGAATTGGTGAGAACGAGGGGTAGGAGTTGTAGTGTAGGAATGAAATGTCGCTCGCCTTGTAGGAGGCGGTATTGGAGGCGTATACCTATAAAGCGACCTTGAAGTGGTACTAGTAGTAGTTGTACTTGTCGTCGTTGTAGCTGGTGGGCCTTTATCCTTCTGAAGACTTGGAAAAACAACAAATTTGCTCTGAAAGTTACTATTATGTTTCGTCATGTTTTGCAAGAAAAGGATATGATTTTTAAGATCATCGATGTTCGACGCGAAGTCTGGAGTGGCAGTTGTCGTCGTTGTGGTTGTTGTTGTGGTTGTAGTAGTTGTTGTTGCTGGTAGGGGTATTCTTGGATCTGGGGTGACATTTTTCAACGCCATCGGCACAATGAATTTTCGATCTTCTTCTGTCAGACTCGCTGGTAGTCCGTTCTCGTCTGTATCCTCGTCGAGCAGAACTATTTGCTTCTGTTCCATTTCTTCTTGTATTGGGTTTACATGACCCCCTCTTCTTCTACTTGGTGAAGATGGTGGAAGCTTTTTTGTGAGATTCGCTTTAACGAAACCGGTTGTTGCGTCACGCAAGTCCACCGGTTTTATAAACGTTCCCAACTTTTTTAAGCCCTCCTGATGCATAAGTGCTTGCTCATCTTTTGTGATATTTAGGGAAACACTTGTGTTGGCAAGAACTTCGATGTCGTTACTGAATTCGATGAACGGTGATTTGATGCCCAGACATCTGGAAAAATAAAACAAAAATTAATAGTTGTGCACTACAAGGAACAATTGGGGAAAAAGGGGCAATCAATCTTAAAAAGTTGGGAAAGTTTTCTGAGTAATATGTAGTGGACTTGACATTGGAGAATAAAGGGAAATAATATTTTGAAGAAACATCAAACGAAAAGAATCGAATGATAGTGTGAGATTTTAGATTAGATTAAGAATTTTATTTTTCAATTTGTTTTATATACAATTTGACTTAAAACTAACTTATTACTAAATTAAATCATGTTGGCTCAACAATAGGGGCCCAACGTTCTTCATTTGGCTTTACATAATGCTATTTGCTTACAATATCATATTAATGTTTTCTTAATCTAATTCATGATTTTTTAATATTAACTAAATAATAATTTTTGATGAGTGGGTGTTTTATCCCCTATAGTATTGATTGTTGTTCTTCTCGTAAAAGGGTGCGTTGTCGTTATGGATGATGTCTTCAAATTGATCGTCAGTGATGGCTCGGGTGTATAGATACTTGTCACGAGGCTCTAGTTCATGCTGGAGAAGTTGTTGCACTTCTGTGTTGGGATGATCTTCCAGGTTCCTGATGATTTTTCCGGAGAGCTGCAGTAAATACTCGTCCAGTGGTATTAACTTTGCTTCTTTATACAGATTCCTTGTTGGTATATATTTCTTTGTCAGTGGGTTACGGTACAGTCCAGTGCAAATGCGGAGCATCTTTCTTTCAAAAAGTTTCATCTTTTTCATTGCTGTAGGTGAAATAGTAAACCAGATGGGAAAGGCGTAGGTCAGAACGGGTCGAATAAGTTGTTTGTACACAAGCAGCTTGGTTTTCTTACTTAGTCCATTTCGCCTCCTGAGAAGCGGATGGACCAAGTGCAGAGAATAGTTAGCTCTCTTCAACATCAAGTCTGCATGCCTTTTGAATTTGAATTTGTTGGAAAAGTTGATTCCCAAATATTTCGTTGATGATTTGACAGTCACTTCAGAGCTGTCTGGAAGCTTTATTTTGATTGCATCACAGCGTGTTGCAAACGCTCGTCTTCAAATGACAGTCACCGGTGTTCTGAAGCAGATGAGTTCAGTCTTTTCGCTGTTTATCCTCAGTCCCCATTTGACATAGTATTCCCATAGGTTTTTAATGTGCCCTTTCACTCTTCTGGCAGCAATTTCTGGATAGTGTGAGATTTTTTAGGATATGTACGCACGTTGTTCTTTTTTAATGTACCTTAATTGTGCAGGTTGATCAAAAGTAACTAAAATTTTCAACACTTTTATTCATCCCAATTTGTTGAGCAATTCAAACTTATCTCTTTGTTTACACAAATAAAATATGTTTTTTCCAACCGATGTATCTTGGCGCCAAGAAATCCATTTGAATTCTCAGATAATTTTCTTTCCTATAATTAATTGACCTCTTAAGCCTTCCGATTTAAAATACAAAATTTTATCTCGTTCCTTTTAGACACAAACTAGAAACCTTAATTTTACACTAAAATGGTTTCTATTATCTGCCATCGAAATTGATTTATAAATCAAAACACCAATGAAACTGCTTTAAAACCAACCTCGACTCAAATGTGACACAAGTTTAAGGTCTTTATCTTAATGCTAATCCGAGTATCGAGTGTTAAGCGATACAATAATTGAATTTGATAAATCGTTATTGTTTTTATTTTGTCCAACCTTCTGCTAAATGGGCTGTGTATTCAAATGATGAAAATACAAATTCTTTTCTCTAGAGAAAAGAAAACTTATCTCGATGAATTAGTAGTAAATTTTCAATGTGCAACTGCCTCATCTTGCTTTTTGTAAAACAACCATTTGTTTGGTTTTTATTTCAAATAGAAACAAAGAAATAAAAATGCTTTTACGAATGGAGACATTTTTTGATTAATACATTTCATTATAAATTTCCACTCTTCGTGGAGCTGATAAAAGTCGAATTGATTAATGACCAAGTATTCATTCTTTCCTTAAGATAGTTGTGGCAACTTTTTTGTCTTTTAGTTTTCAGCTGAAGAGAAGAAAAGGTTTGAAAATCTTTTTTTTAATGAGTAATAAAACGTGACTCCATTTAGAAAATCGGCATACTTATCAGAAAGGTTTACAATCTGGCAAACAAGACGGCGCCATTTGAATTAAAATTGAAGTGACCGCCTAGAAAGGATATTGGAATTTATGTGGGTATTGATTATGTTTTTATTGAATTAGTTTTTTACAAAAAAGGTTTTATTTAAAAAAATGTAGTTATTGATAAAGGTTTAGTTGCAAGCGCATTTCCGGATTTCTTCATCGCCTTCCATTTTTTTTGTTTTATATATATTATACGCGCACTCAAGGGGTTATGAATACCCTTATAATGTTAAACACAGTTTGAGCAATTAGGAAAATGGGATAGGATTAGAAAGGAGATACCGATGCACATTGGTTTTGAATGTCTGCACATTGAAATGAGTGGGAAACATTGAGCCGGGTAAAGCATTCAACATTCGTGTAGTGCGGCTAAAGAAAGAATCTCTGTATTTGACAGTACGTCCGAAATTGGGCTCAAGGGTAAACTGATGAGCATTCCTAGAAGTACGAGTATTACGGTTGAATTGTTTCACGGGAGGAATACAACTGGCTATTTCACTAGAGCACTGTTTATGAAAATAGCGGTAAAATAATGATAGACATGAAACATTCCGTCGGTGCTCGAGGGATACAAATGTTTCAGTTAGACAACGGTCGCCTATCATTTTTATATCACTCTTTTGAATTCTGGCCAAGAGACTCAAGTGGGTTTTTGGAGTTTTGGAATTGAAGATTGAAACGAAAAGTAAGATTTATACTCAAATGGGTGTCGGACAAAGTATTTCACATTCGTGTAGTACGTCTAAAAGAAAATAGGCACAGGAACTTTCTTCTATGGTTTAAGGCTGTAACTTGACTGACATTGAAAATGTATGGTAATAAATAATTTTAAAGTATGACAACAGTCAAGAGCCCGAATCTCTGTACTTCACAGTACGGCCGAAGTTGGGCTCAAGTGCAAGCTGATGGGCATTCCTAGAAGTGTGAGTATTACGGTTGAATTGTTTAAAAGGAGGAATGCAGCTGGTTATTTCACTAGAGCATAGTCCGTTAAAATAATGAATGAGTCAATGATGTTACTGTCAGCAATCATTTTCAAAGCTCTTCTTTGAATACCGTCCAAGAGACTTAAGTAAGTTACCGGAGCACCAGCCCATAGATGGGAGTTATACTCAAGTTTTGGACGTATACGAGTATGTGCTTATCCGTGCAAATTTTAACTTTTGCCATGCGTCGAAATATATAGACATTATAATTAAATATTCAGGTTTTGGAACTTATAATATTATATGTATATATCATTGAGTTTTAACTATTCAATTTATAAAATGAACCATCGAGATAGTGCGAAAGTGTTTGAAATCGAAAAAATCATCGAATATTGAGACTTTTGGCTGCGTGCGTGGATAATTAACGTTTTGTATTATTGCAAAAATAATGTTTAACATAAGATTACTTAGTACAATTTTTGTTTTTTCAGATAAATGAAGGTCAAAATTAATTGAAATCATTCATTTTGAGTGCGTGCCTTCCTTATAAATAATCCTATATGATATACATTTTAGAAAAAACTGCCATGCGTGATTTTTCGTAAATCTTTAATTGTCACAAATTTTCGTGTCTATTTTTTTAACATTGATCATGGGGCATTTTTTAGGGTCTGCATCATTATTTAAGCTATCTAGAGTAAAAAAAACTTTGACTTCAATGCGTGCTTCATTATGTACAAATTTTATGAAGTTAACCAAACGAACGTAAAAAACGTAACTGTTTCAAAAAAGGCACATTTTTTACTAGCACACCAAAGCATTGTTTGATTATACCCTTACAATGAGCGTAATTTAAACTATAGAAACTATAAAAATAAATGGTAAAAGTGTTAAACAAATAAGTTTGAAAAAAGAAGCTGTGAAGCTTAAAAATGAAAACCAAATCAATTAACTCGGTTCTTAAAATAAATTATTTTAAATTCATTTTTCTATACTTTATACCCTTATACTCTTCAACAAACAATACATATGAGTTATTTTGAAGTTTTTTATTTATTCGTGGTTTATAATTGAAGAAAAACTCAAATTTACGTGCGTGCCTTAATTTTTTTTTTGTTTTTTTCAAACTCAAGAAGTTAAAATTTACAGGGATAAGCCCATATAGGTTTTATAGATTGTAGCCAGATCAGAAGGAGAGACAAATTTCTTGCACCGTCTCAGAAAACCCAAACATCTTGCGGCATTTTTGGCAACATCGCGTATGTGATCGTTCCAAAAAAGGTGGTTCATGATGCACATACCGAGAATATCGAGATGTTCAGTTTCATTGATGCAAGTGCCACTCATAGATAGTGGCAAGGGGGTATATCTCGCTTTAACGATATAAGACAGCATTGGGTTTTCGAAGCATTAAATTCGACGCGATTTCTTACTCACCATTGTACTATGCTGTTTAGGTCGTAATTTAATGAGCTTACCATATTTTGTCCCTGCCAAGTAGAAGTAGTATATTTGGACTTGTTAAATTAATTATTAATTTTTGGCTTTTAGTCCACAAAAATTGGCGTTTCGTCCCGGTGATCTCACATGGACTCATAAGTTAACTGTGAAGGCCTTGTCAATACACAATTTTTATTTAATTCTGTACATCTTACAACGATTTTTTGACGAAAATCCGATGTGAACTATATCCAACCAAGATTGAAACAGACAGTTGAACGCACTAGCCAATATGTCCGTCGCTATTTGAAAACATTTTATGAAGAATTCTATCAACATATATTCTCGAGATATCGCAGAAATTATTGCTATTAATCTAAAAAACTAATAACTACGCCAACTCATACACATACCTACTATTTTTAATCACGGTGATTTGTGAGCACAAACACTAGTACTTTATGTGATAAGCCACCAACAATACTTGAAGACTACATAAAATAATCAAAACAGTTATAGTCGAGCCAATAAAGAGAAACTTCAAACAATTGAAGTGCACTTCTGAATTTGATGATTTTTTTTGTATGGATAAAAGTAACTAACTTTCGCATCATTAATAAAAATATAGATAAGACCGGTTTAAGACCGTCGGCATCGGTGGTTAGATTAACAGGAAAAAGAAAACAATATACATACTCGTAATTATTACAATGTATTTCCATAAATAATAATAAATCTAGAATTATTACAAATAAATAAATAAATCTAAATATATTAAAAAGAAAAAGAGTGAATTAATGAGAAATTTTTGAAAGAAAATTTAGACTAAGAGCACACAGCAATTTTTGGGTGGGATTGATAACAAAATATGATTAGCATAATTACATAGTCCTTTAGTAGTTATTTACAAATGTGAACGTCTTGCATGATCTAGTGGGAGCAATAATTGTGAGTAAAACTGCATCAAATATGCAGTTCTTTCCAAAGTCTAAATATTTGTGATAAAAACTTTGCTATAACTTCAAAATGCAAAGCTAAGTGCCCTGATTGCAAATATCGATGTCCAAGACGTTTTGCAGGCTGCCTTCTTCGTGCAAGACGTACCCTATTCTTATCGCGTCTTGCAGGCAATTTAATTTATTAGATTGAATCTGGTACCTCCCAAAAATATATTACCGAATTTTTGGGAGAATCGGGCATGATCCAAGAATTTTCTCTTTCATGCTTGTAATTTGGTACTAAATGTATTGTGTATAGATAGATAGGTCTGGTGATTGCCAATCTGTGATTGCCAATCTTCAAGTTCCAATACCTATGGAATCCGTCAATGAGTCAATAAACATCGGCGGTAACCGAGTTTCAATGTAGAGCATTTCGATTTAGCTATTGTTTGGGAAAAAAATTATTTTGCTGACTATTGAATAACTCTGTTTGCAATACATTTCTTCTATGAAAAACGTATGGCAGCTTTGGGTTGCTTAAGTTAAGCTTTGACGTGTTTCTTCATGCAAAGGTCACTTGACATGATCACTCCAAGGTACTTAAATTCTTCAACTTCTTTAATTTTCTATCTCTAGTAATTCATTTTTTCTTTCTCCATTCTCCTTCATGGCCTCTTTTAAATCATTGCATTGGCGCAAAATTTTATTGGAGCTAGTACTATGTTAAAACTGTTTTAGTATAATACTTGGTTAAAACAACAATTTTGCAAATTTTATATGAGTTTAACATATGTACTTTCTCCAGCATTTTGTTAAATTTAAATAGCTATTTTATTTTATTTTTTCACATGACCTTACACATGACGTCAAAAAAGGTCTGTTTACTAAGTTTTTTTTTGCAGAAACTGTCATAGTTTTAGGTGTGTTAAGAAGCAATTTAGAAAATTTTTGAAATCAAGAAAAGTTAGTAAACTACTTTAAAGTTATTAAATTGCTAATAACTTAAGAATATGCTGTTTATGTTTGATTTGTCCAGGTTTACAGATAAGTTCCAAGTATCAAAATTTTCTTCTAACTTGCCTATCATATTTTCGAGCAGGATTGGAGATTCAGATGGGAGAACTGTCTCATCAACGTCCACTAAACCCTAAACATTTTCTTCAGCAATAGTCACACTGCCTCCCAGGTCAATAAATAGAGTGAACAAAAGAACACTCAACAAGGCCTATATTGAAGAACTAAATTCATTCGAAATAGATAACCAACCCTATCTATAAAGGCCTCATAGAATACGATTTTTTTTTAAAACATACCAATATAAGATAATTTATACAAAAACATCTATCAATTCTGTCAAAAAGCGTAAAACTTTTCCATCAATGGAGATGCACTTCCGAAATTTTTAAATCCAGCTTGAAGCTGAATATGCTTTATTTTTTAAGCCACCCACACGCCTCGAAATAACTACATAGAATAGTGCAAACACAAAATCCTTCGGAAGTTATTTGGGAAAAATATCCAATGACAAAAAAAGGAAAATTTCATTGTACTATTTCAGAAATGTCGAAGCATACGTCTTGAAGAATTAAATCGGTATTCTTTCCATTCCTGCTGCTTTATAGTTGTTGGCTCGATCCAATGCTGTATTTAATTTGTCTTCTATTAATGAGGAGTGCAAAAAATCGTCTTTGAGAAGCGGAGTGGCCTACTGAAAATTTAAGGCTCTACATCAATTTTTTTTTAAACTGGAGCATTAAGTTCAGACGGAAGTTCCTTCTAAAAGGGAGAAAATATAGCCCCTCTCTGAAACAAATCTCAAACTTGTTAATTTAGTTTTTTCTGATGTCCTATGCCAGCGTTTGATGTTGTTTGCCAAATTCTAACATATACAAATAGTTGTGAGCCCGAATTGGTTATTTATTATTTGAAAAGAATGCAGATATGGCACCTGCTTTAAAATTCTTCCTGGGGGGAGTTTTAATCATGTTCGATAAGATATTTTTATTGATTCTTTCTTATCACTCCTACCTTGCGTGATATTTAATGAAGTTGAAGCAATAAAATAACTTAGCGGACAGAATTTCACTTTTAGTTGCTCGAAGTCCGCTTGGAATAAACTACAAGGATCTTAGAACGTAAGTTAATTCGATGTTAGTTTTTTATTTTCCAAACTATAATTTGGGAAACTTACAGAACTCTATGAGGATTAATTAATTTTATTCATTAAAAATTTTAGATGAAACTACTTATCCTCGCAATTGTTTTAATACTTGTGGCATTTGCCACTTGCATAGAATACGAATGGGGTGAAGTCGATCCCGATGACTATCTCATTGCTGACACTACAGTTGCAAAAAGATCATGGTTATTTAATATACCAAAAGAAACATTTGTTTTTACACAAAAGGTAAGAACCGAAAGCTTTTGATTTATTTTTGATATTTTTTAAATTTTGTATTTGATTTTAGAAAGATGACAGATTGACTATATCCGGCATTAAGGTTTTGGACAAAAAAGGAAAGTGCAATGCAGAAGTAACGCTAACCAAAGGAGGCCCAGGAAAAACAACGGCGACTTTGAATTTTGTTGGGAAGCGTAATAAAAATTTTAAGTGTTATGTTAAGATTTGGGGATACCAATGAACTATTAAGGGAATTTAAGTTGACAATCATATCTATAAAAAATCAATTTTTCTAATAAACAAAGTTACTTATTTATTTGCTGTTTTGGAAACAAGAATCAGTGAGAAGAAACCGTGTCAAACTTTTGAAGAGGTAGCTATTTCCCGGCGAGAACACGAGACACAATTAAAAATGTATGTTGAAATATGTTGTTATCTTGAAAATATCTACTCTCAAAAAACGTTTTGTTTGATGAATGTAATGTAGAATTTTTAAACAATAAATCTGGTGTAAGCATCAGACAAACTCCGATTTTCCAAAATTAAAAATGAAAATTCATTTCTTATTTTTGAATGCAGATACTCGTATATAGGTAAAATTTGGATTTTTCAAGCTTACCTACCTACTCTTACATAATCGTATGCATGAGCATGTACCTATGTGTGTATTTAGCTACTACGAATATTACATATATGGGAAGTTAAGCACATGTAAGCAAAATCGAGGTTTTGATTGACATTCTGTCTGTTTGTCTACAGCCCAAACGGCTCTGTTTTTACCCCTGACACGTTTTTCTTAAGTTTTTAATACATTTTTTTCCAAATTTTAGAAAACATTTTTTTAACTAAACGAAAAGAACAAACATTTCTTTTAGTAAAAACTAATCTATGGTTGAAAAAATAAAATGAATTGCATGAACCTGCTCTTATGTTTATGAGACTTAGAATTTTAAAAATAGATATTATTAGTGAAAAATGTTCAGAAGCACAAAATTAGTTTTAAAACACTAAACTAATTTTTTAAGTAGTTGGAGCTAAAAACAGAATATCATAAGCAAATATGATTTTGTGCAGAAATAACCACTTTAAATCGTTAAAATAAGTTTTTATGTATTTTTACTTTTTTTAGAAGAAACTTTGGTACGCCTATTTTAACTTTTCAAAATTGTGTAAATCTAAATTAAATTCAAAAAAAAAATATTCGAAATATGGAATTTCCAAAAAAAAAAAGTTTTGACATGGAATGTTTTTGAAACCTTTTTAAAGCTTCTGTATAAGAAGAATCATTAAAGTCCTTTATGTCCGTAACGAGAATATCAAAATTATAAAAAAAAATAGTTATATGTCATAATTTCAATTTTGTTTTAATGAGTTATAGATCGTAGAAATTAATCGAAAGAAAAAAATTTTTATCAACATTCTAGGTGCCATTTTTGAGATAACTAGGATTTTCGAAGACCACTCATTTGTATGGTTGGTACGGTTATTTTCAGACAAAATAAAATCTTTTTTTTCATAAGTCTGTAAAGACTAACTCTTGCATCGGCTTTTCGAAACATAAAGTTCTCAAAAAAAAAATGTGTGTGTTTTTTTTTAATAAACTTAGAATAAAACACTTTTTGGATTTTTAAGTGAATTCCAAACTTTTTTTTTGAAAGTACGATACCTCAAAAATGTGTCAATGATTTTTTTGAAATTCAATTTATTATTTGCACAGTAATAAAAACTTATTTTTTTTCTGAAAATGTTTAAATATATCATACATATATATTTTAAGACCGCTTTAAAACTTGAGAAATAAGCTCCAATTACTAAGTGAGTTGTTTTAGCATTTAAGAAATTAGTTTAATGTAGGCAAAATTGTTCCCTAATAAGTTCAATAGTTAAAATTCTAGTTCTCTTAAGCCCCTTTTAGGCGATCATTTCAGTTTCAGTTTCAGTTTCAGTTTCAGTTAAGCTTTCAGTTACACTGATGTCTAAATACAAAAACTGAAGCGTTTAACTGAGACTGAAACTGATGAAATTCCCATAAGTTTTCAGTCAGTTATCAGTTAAACTGATGTGTAAATACTTTTCAGTTCAGTCGTCATTTCAATTTTAGTTTGCGGTGATTTATTAAGCGACCAAACTATTGCTATTGCAATAACCCAGTAGGAAATTTACAAAAATTCACTAATGAAGAAGTAGGTGTTTCATCATGGAAAAGGAGCTGCACCCATGAATTTCCTACGGAATCCTATGAGGAATTTAACACAGGCTTGTCATTGGAAGGAGGTACACACTTTCTCGATGCATATTTTGTTGTGAAATCACTATGCTCACGGCATCTTCGATTTCATGGGTAATATTTATGTATGAAAAAACTGGTTCTATTGATGTGATGCTTTCCTCAATGGAAATAAATTAATGAAAAGTGTGTCAACATTTAATCAATTGCATCAGGGAAAGAATCTATGAAAATACTAATTATTCACTACAGAATTGTGTACATATTTGAAGCTCGTTTTTTCAGTTTTGAAAAAAGGAATGCATTTAGGCGATGTTTTATTAAGAGAAGGAATATAAATAAAATCATTATCCATTTCTTTTCTTATTTCATCAATAGAAGAAGCGCTTGAAATGTATAGGCAAATTTTTCGCTTGAATGAAAAAAACAAATTAAATTTGTGTTATGTACGTATATATTTTATTAAGTATTATAGTACATTTTAAAGAAGTTAGTAGATATTTATGTCTTACATTGTCTTGTCTTGTTGTAAGACGTAACACAAACAGTTGGTCGAAAAACTCTCCTTTGACACTTGGTAGAATTTGGGTAGCAGCTTAAGGATTATTCATCTTTATTTTCCTGTTCATTTGAGATCTAAGAAAAAGAGGAATATTTACTTTTGGCAAACATTCAAAAGAATAGGGAATTTACCGTTGGTGAATTGTTTTCCTTCCGCATGGTTGTTATTTAATCTTTAGTAAAATGATTGAAAACACAAAAAACCCCGCACAACCATTTTCTTTGATCACAAAATTGACACTAAATCATTCCAAAACAAAAGAAATAACTCATGACAAAAAAATACCTATTGAGCGTCGCGACCCATCGCGGGAAAAACCCAAAAAAAAAAGTATTGTTTATTGCAGGTCAAAATCTCTCTCTCTTTTTCCTCTCAGCTCGCAGACTATTTTGCCCAGTAAAAGAAGTTCATGAAAAAATACATTCCTTTTCCCTAGCGATATCAGAGTTCAGAGGCTATATTGAAAGGTTGTTTACTGATTTTCAATTCCAAAGAAAAGAAAGGGTTGTTTTCTCTTTCACATCGCAGGCATTAAACTCTCAATTGTGGATTACAATAACCACTGAAAAGATGCAAGAATAATAATTATAACGTGTTCAGCATTGTATTCATTAACATTAAGGATGTGTAAGAAGGATATTGCTTTGTTTCATTTTTTCTGTACCTTCTTTCGAGAACAAAGCACAAGATGCAACTGGGATTGCAAACTACTGACTCATTGCATGACTTTCGATGAATGAAACCAATGCAGACCTTCTACTCAATGAAAGTGCCACGTGATTTCTACGCGGAATTCAACTTTATTTTTCCTTGGGGAGCAAATTTCCTACTGGGAAGGCTTTCATCGTCCATTACGCAATGTATTTCCTTTGATTTTCGAATGCACACAAGTAAAATGAAAGCCCAACTGAACACTGGACTGACGTCTAAATACACTGCCTTTTTTAACTGAACTGATAACTGAAGGATCAACTGATCGTCTAAAAGGGGCTTTAAATATAGGTGTATAGTTCGTGTATTTAATTTTGTATTTTGGGATTCATTCCAAACATTCTATTAATTTTGCTTTTTGAATATTAATGTTGCTTAGGAAAATTCATAAACCAGTAAATGTTAAGAACTGTTTCCTAAAAAAAATGACTAATTGAGAGTTGCTTTAGGTCAGGTATATGTTCTCTATATGTTCTCGATTTAAAGGGCAAAACTTTAAAGATCCGTCCATATAAAAACAACTAAGATAACAAATCAATTACTTTTTTTTGGGGGTTTCTCCGAAGAAAAATAATCTCAAGAATTTTATTTGTTGATAAATTAATAGCACTGTAAAATTTAAACTTTCTCTTCCCAAGATTGAAACCCAAATTTAGCACTTCAAATCCATATCAATAATATTTATAATTCATCAAAATTACACCCCCTTATAAAGATAAAAATCAAGAAGCACAAAAACCAAAAATTTCAAATGTATGAGGTATATTGCGTCAAAAAAAATTGTGTGGTTTTAATGAAATCTATGATAGTATTAAAGTTAGGTGCAATTAGGCGGACCCCTTCCGCCCAGTCGGTCGAGTCCGTGTGTTGTGCAATCAGATTTACATAAAATTTGAGCCTAACCTGAAGGACGAATTGCCCTGATGCATTTTGCTAGAAAGTAAGTAAAATCATTGTAAATTAAATTGCTACTGTAAATTCGAGCCACCAGTTATTTGTTTATTGTTTTTGGACAATTCGATTTATCAGCAATTACGGTATTTATTTTCTATTTGTTTACAACAAAAAATAATCTAGCAGATAAGATAAATTATATCCATATTCAAACCACAACTAAGTTAAGGTTTAGATAAAGATAATAAATTAAGTGAACAATTTTTACAGCTGTTTACGAACTATAAATTATCCCAACTCTAAGATTGTTGATCCAGTATCCGTACGAATTTCAACAAATATCGATGTGAGTTAGAGTTTTCAATACACCATTTATTAATAAACCATACTTTACTCGTACCTTACAGATGAAGTTTGTATTGTTATTGGCAGTTTTTGTGGTACTCGCCGCTTGTGCGCATGCAGCTGAATACCAATGGGGTGAACCGGGACCAAAGGATTACCTAATTGCAAAGGATAAAGTCAGAAAACTTTTTTTTTTGGGACTGAGGGTTTCGAAGAAGTACGTATTTAAGCAAAAGGTAAGTGTTTAAGAAAACTGTGTGTACGCTGGATATTGTATTATCTGTGATTAATTTAGAAAATCGATGCTCTGACAATAACTGCTATAAAAGTGACCGATATGAAGAAGAAATATGATTCAACAGCTGAGCTTATAAGTGGGGGACTTGGATCAAAAGGTTGCACCATAAAATTTCGGTCAAAAACAAGTAAAAGTATCAGGTCACGAGTTGAAATCTGGGGAAAATAAAAATTAATATTTCATTTAAATTATGTGTAAATTTGAAAGTTGCAAACATTATTTTAATATTGAGTACCAAAGAAATACATAACAGAATAATGAGAAAAACCTCAAGGATAATCTTGTTTTTTTTTATTTTTTGTATACAGCACGCGCTCTCAAGGGGTTTTCAATACCCTTAAAATGTTAAATTCAACACAGTGCGAGCGTTAGGAAAACAGGGAAGGATTAAAGAAGAAAAGCCGATGCACATCGGTTTTGAACCTCTGAACATCGAAATGGAAGGGAAAAATACTCGTAGAGCCGGGTAAAGCATTCCATTCGGGTAGTTCGGCTACAAAAAGAATCTGTATATTTGACAGTGCGTCCGAAGTTGGGCTCAAGGGTAAACTGATGTGCATTCTTAGAATAACGAGTATTACGGTTGAATTCTTTTCGGAAAAGAATGCAACTGGCTATTTCAGTAGAGCATTGTTTATGAAAATATCGGTAAAACAACGAAGGACATGAAACATTCGGCGGCGGCGGTGCTCGAGAGTTGCAAATGCTTCCGTTATATTTCTGTCACCTATCATTTTCATAGCTCTTCTCTGTATCCTATCCAAAAGACTTAAGTGGATTATTGGGGCACCTGCCCAAACATGAGAATTGTACTCGAGTTTTGGACGAATAAAGGCTTCATATACATATAACAGCCAGATCAAAAGGGGTGGAAAATTTCTTGGATCGCCGAAGGAAATCTAAACACTTTTGGCGACATTAAATATGTAATCAAAATATGGTCTGTAATACACATACTGAGTCCTGAGAGCTTTTCGGTTTCCTCAATGCAAGTGCCACTCATTCACTCATTTTTGATTCCCCATTGGACAATGCTGTCAAGATCAGAATTTAATGAGCATATCATACGCTGCCGTTTAATTTCCACATTCGAAGCACATGAATGCGAAACAATTTAATGGATTAGTAGTTTCAGACAAAAGATCATTTATGAATATAAGGTAGATTTGTTCCACTCTTCGAATATGACCGTTACAGGTCTTCCTGGCTTGTTGAAACTTCTTCCGGTTTTCCTCAGTAGGGTTGGCTTTGTAAATACGGAAACTTACTTTTCTGACCCTAATAACCTCTTTACAGCTCGAATCAAACCATGAGTTTTCTTTGGGTTTGATAGATTTTACCCTATTCGGGATAAAATTTCTCATTACACAAAGAATTAAATTTGTGATTAAATCTGCACCGGGCGGCGGCGTCTACGTCATCATCGAGGAAGCATAGTGACTAACTGAAGCTCCTGAAAAATTATTGAGACCGTCCCAGTTGACTTTCTCATATTGCCAGACGGTTCTCTTAGGAGTTTTTTCTCTAACTGGATTTTGTTGGCATGAGAAATTTGCAGATACGACACAATGGTCTAATGTGCCTAAAAGCTATAATACATTAATAGTACGAGTATATTTATCCAGGTCAGAGGCAAGAAACAAGTCAAGTCATCATCATCATCATCGGCTCGACAACCGGGTTCCGGTCCTGGCCTCTTTCAACAAGTCTCTCCACCTATCCCGGTCTCTAGCCGACGCCATCCAGTTGCGTACCCCAAGGCTTCGGGCGTCCTGGTCTACGCCATCTCTCCAGCGCAAGCATGGTCTACCACGCTGTCGTCTACCATAGAATGTACCACAAAGAACTTTCCGCGCAGGTTCCTCTTCGCTCATGCGAGCTAGGTGCCCTGCCCACCGGAGTCTACCGAGCTTAATTTTTGTCACGATATCTGCTTCAAGGTAGATTTCGTACAATTCATGATTGTACCGTCTCCGGAATCGTCCTTCCTCACATACGGGGCCAACAATTCTCCTTAAGACTTTTCTCTCGAACGCAGCTAAGAGGTCGGAGTGCCTTTTGCTAAGCACCCAAGTCTCGGATCCATATGTGAGTACTGGCAGGACCATGGTCCTATACAGCAGCAGTTTTGAAGTTGTGGTGAGATTTCTGGATTTGAAGAGCTTTGACAGACATGTCAAGTGTGTTAGCGAATTGACCTGTAACGTCCAGTACTCGGGTTGGCTCGTCAAGAAGCCGAGTCAGGTGATTCAACTCAGCAAAGGGCTCGAAGGCCTTCCTTCTGACCGGAAAGAATAATAGGGAAATTTGAAGTCTTAGTGCAAAGAATGTAGGACAATGCTCAAGCTAAATATTCTCAGTATGTTTATTCGTTGTGACCATTCCACTTGTGTTTTTGCGTTTTCTGTGAATCTTTTTAACCCCAGTTATGTTGTTCGGAATTCGGAGTACACCTGTGGAAAGAACAGCTACTTAGTTGTAATGGAAAACAACTTTGGTCTAAAATTCATAAAAATACTTATTTCTTAAAATATGTACGTTTTTTAAGAACGCACACTGAAAATAAATTCCTAGGTAATATTGATAAAAACGTTTCTGTTAACCTTCAACAAAACAATTTTATCGTTTCGATTAAATTTTGTCAATACGAAAGAATGATTTTGTTGATTTCACAAAATTGTTATAATTCTGCATGGTTTTTTGTCAGTTTAACAAAATATGCACTACAAAAAATATTGTCAGTTTAGTAAACCAAGTTTTGTTAAAAATAAAACAGAGATTTTAGTCACATCCACAAATTTTCTTGTGATGTAAACAAAATGTTTGTTGTATCTACAAAAAAATCTATTTTGTAAATGGTTGTCAATGTCACAATGTCAATTTAACAGAAGATGAAAACATTTTTGCTAAAATGACAAATATTTTTTTTTTGAGGTTGAGTTATTTTGTAATGTTGATAAAATAAAATTATCAGATACATAAAACTGTTTTGTAAGGAATTTAAAAAAAAATACGAATATTTTGTTGGTCATGTAAAAACTTTTGTGTAATCATGGTTTGATATAGTTCACATTTGATTTTTGTCAAAGATGAACTGAATTTAACGAAAATTGCGTATTGACAAGGCCCTCACAGATGAGTGCATGTGAGATCGCGGGGACGAAACACCAATTATTTTTGTGGACTTTAAGGCCAAAAAAAGCTATTTTGAAACAAAAAACATTGTCAAATTGAAAGCCATTCTTATTAAGCTGAAAAATAAATTTTGTGGATTTAACAAAAGAAATTTGTTAAATTGACAAAATATTTTGTTGACTTAACAAAAGAGTTTTGTTAATCCGATAATAAAGAAAAAACAAATTTGTAACATTAACAAAAAATTTGTTGATACAAAAAAAGAATATTGTTAATATGACAAATTAATTTTGTAGATTCTAGGAAAAAATAGTCATATTGACAAAATATTTTTACTATTTCAATAAATCAATCTGTTAGCTTGACAAAGTAATTTTGTGGATACAACAAAATACTGTTTGTTACCTCAACAAATTTCTGTAATTTTTATCAATTTGATAAAACATTTTGTTGGGCGTACATTGACAGAAGTTTTATCAGGTCCCAAATGATTATTCGCCGCATAGCATCCAAGCAATCTTCTCTGATGCGCTACCAATCTACATTTTTATCATATATACGAGTACCTAGATTTTATTTTAATTGCGCGATGCCTCGAAAACAGACTTAAAAAATATTTTTTGAGTGTTTTAAAATGATGTCAAAGGAACATACTTACGTTAGTAGATTTACACTTACCCAGAAACGAGTATAATATGCACTTGTCAACCTCAGGATAAATTCAACAACAAATGACGAAAGAAAAAACTGGAATTTTTAGTTGGTTTAAAATTACTCGTATTTATTGTTGACAATTTGAGATAGGGCCTTAATATATGAAAATTTTTGATTGGATTGGATTTATAAAAAGTGTTTTTTTTTCACAATTATTTATCAGTAAATTTTTTTTTCTTGATTAAATCAAAACCACCAACTTTTTGGGGAATTTGTATTTTTAGATAAGATATTATTTTCTAATAATCTCTCGTTGATAATTCAAAATCTAATAGAGGTGGAGCTTAGTATTTAAAACAAACTTAATTTTTTAGATATAATGCCAAAATTTCTGTAAACCTTACTATTCTCTTAGAATACTTAGTAATTAGACATTCTAACATAAGGAGGCTTCAGTTTTTAAAAATTAATTATCAGTAAACTTTGATAATGAGATACTTGCTTCTTTTGTCAGTTCTTCTGGCAATTGTGGTGTTTGCGTATGCTGCCGAAAAC
Source organism: Philhelius festivus (assembly GCA_963931855.1). Taxonomy (NCBI): domain Eukaryota; kingdom Metazoa; phylum Arthropoda; class Insecta; order Diptera; family Syrphidae; genus Philhelius; species Philhelius festivus. The sequence goes on along the minus strand of OZ007554.1, from coordinate 259,486,035 downwards.
AGCTGGGGTGAAATTGGTCCCAAGGATAGGCGTTTAGCCAATGACAAGGTTAAAAATAGAGCTATTTTCGGTTTAGTCAGAACGAAGAAATACGTTTTCAAGCAAAAGGTGAGTAAACATTATTATTTAAAAATACGGGAATCAGGTTTTCAATTTGTTTTAATATGACATTTATTTAGGATGTGGGTGCGTCAACAATTACCGCGATAAAAGTTACCGATCGTTCTAAGAAATATGATTCAAAAGCTGAATTGGTACATGGAGGACCCGGATCTAAGGGTTGTACTATTAAAATCAAATCCAAACGTGGCAAAAAGATATATTCAGTTGTGGAAATCTGGGGACAGTGATCTGTATATTTGATGTTTTGTTATATTGTTTGATCATGATAATTGATTTATAAAGATGAATGTATTTTAATTTGATTCCAAAAGAGATATTAACAGTATTTTTAAAATACAATAACTTAATCAGTGGAAATTGTTTGAATTTTAACTTTTTGTATAAAAATAACTAAGACTTTTCAAATAAAATAAAATATTTCATCATTTAGCTCCTGATTGAGTTGTAAGTGGTTTATTTTTGTAAGTGGCAGACCGTCGAAGATTCCTACAAGATGACTTATATAACATTACACTCTTCGAAGACTGGTCACTATTCTTCGGAAGCGACAGTATCCCTTTTTGTTTTTATGCAGCAGCTGGTGTGAACTCTGCATTTTAGTTGCTCTCGATATTTTGATCAACTGCTTAACATTAGGATGATAGAGAAAACGAGAAATGTGCTTCCCGCAATTGGTCTGTATGTCAGTAAGTCTCTATGTCGATCTATATAGTCTAATCCGCTGAAAGATTTTTTTAAACTTGCTACTGAAGGGCCTTAAAAAATTCCCTAGACGAGAAATTGAAATTCGGTGTAGCTCCAAAAATTACGATTTCTGACACCTGTTATAAAAAATCTTATTTATAACAAAAACGGTTCTGCAAGAACTAAAATTATCAGTCATTGAAGCGATATAAATAAATAAATAGAAACATAAACATAAAACATTAAAAAAAAATATACGTTTTAATACAAAAATTAAAAATTGGTATGCTTACTTTTTTTAAATTATATCATGCCCATAATGAGATAAACAAAATGGTTCTATGGAAGGTACAGCCAATAATGTCTTAATTTCAAAATTGCTTATCAAATTATAAAAGGTAAATATTTAGATTTTAAAGAAATAAGCACGACTGGATTGCACGTACTTTCTCATATGTAAAAGTTCTTTGGAATATTTGTATATAATATATTTTCTTATAAATAAAGAAACATTAATTTAATTTAATGTACAAAACTGCCGTTTGCTTTCTAGAAAGGTATGAGTTTATGCAAACTATTCTTCGAAAATCGTTTTATTATTAAATAAATTTTAAAATTTTTCTAAAAAGAATGATAATACACATTTCAGAATAAAGCTGCAAAAATAAATCGTTCACTCGTTTTCAAGAAATTAAGTTTTCAAAAAAAAAGAAAAAGACAGAATTGTCAGTCGCATTTTTTTCGTCTTAACTATAACCGTGATGTCAAGTCTCATTAAAATCTCGAGTTCGATTTTCTTGCCAATACATTTATGTAAATTGCCACGGAGTACTTATTTATAGCGATTAAAAATAATATGCACGGTTTTATTGCAGCTATGGATTTTAGATTTTGGTCAAAATCAATTTAAAAAAAAAATTTACTAATGACATTTTGAGTGGCTTCAATGATTTCGATCAACATTTACGATCAAATATTAATACCTTGAAAACGGGTATTTTTTTGAAATTTATTTATTTATAAAACTCCTCTAACGATTTTTTAAATTATTTCATGTAGGAGATCTAGGTTCTCCAAAAAACTGGCTTTCAGGGGTACTGTCTCTTGCGAGATACACACTAATCCTCCAGGAGTATTTCTTGTCTTGAAAGGTGTTTTTCATATAAGCTGCCGTTTTGATTGGGCATAAAATTGTACCCCTCTCTCATCTCTGCCAACAACACGCACTCACGAATGTTTGAGAGTTATATGTCATTAAGTTAAGGTTCTGTACGAGTCGTTTGCTTCAAGTTAATTTATTTGTCTTATTCAAAAAATTTAACTATGTGTTTTGAATAAAAAATAAAGAAGGATGTATTTTACTACAAATTTCCGAAATTGAAAAAAACAATTTTTTGATTAGATTATATTGAAGAAATCTAGGTAAGCAATCATTTTGATAATTCAAAATCAATCACAGATCTGAGGCGGAGTCTCATTCTTCATCACTTGTATTTTATATTCACCTAAAAATTAGCACAAAAGTTACTAATTTCATTAGTCTCTTTAGTTCCTTCATAAGAAGTCAGCAAATAAGTTCTGACCAATCCAATTTCCGTAAAACCAAACAACTTATAACATGAAGCACCTATTTCTATATGTTGTCAATTATTTTGGTATACGTTATATCGACTTATGCTGCCGAATATCCTAGGGTGACCCCAAGGATTATCTTATTGCAAAGAACAAAGTTATAAAACCAGTATCATTATTTGGCATTCCAAGCTCAAAAAAATATGTTTTCAAGCAACGAGTAAATTTTCAAAAAAGAAATTCAAATTTCAGAATTAAAAATAAAATAAAATTTGTTTCCTTAGGAAACCGACGCATTAACTATTACATATGTTATTGTTTTGGATCGAAGCAAGAAATGTGATGCTACTGCTGTAATGGAAAGTGGAGGTATTGAAAGCAAAGGATGTACCTTAAAGTTCAAGGCGCAACGAGGTAAATGTATAAAGTCTCTTGTTCAGATTTATGGCCGTTGATCAATAAGTTTTCAATGTGAAGAAAACACTTGAAGAAATAAAAATGTTAGCAAATAGAAAGTACCTACTCAATTTATATTGATTTATAAAGCATTTTTGTAATTTTAATTTTCAATTGGTTTTTGCTTCAGCCTTAATTTTCTTTTCTTATCGTCGAAAAGCTATTTTCTGAAAAGCCTTATGCCCAAATAATCAACAGCTTTTTGCGAAATATAAATATTCACTCAGACTTCAGACAGAAAAACACTTCTCGAAAATCGTGACACAGTGAATGGATATTTCTTGTTTTGATTTCCAATATGATAAGAAACTTTGAAATAATCTCTTAAAATAATTAAATACAAACAAAGTCAGATAAAAGCCTTTTGAATAATGAAATTCCGAAACTGATAGCCAATAAAGTAATAAATATTGAACTCCGCTGCACCAGTTTTCATCAACAACTTTACAAGCGTAAACGGTACTCTCTTTGAATATATTTAAAAATAAAAAAAAAAAGAAATTTTTAAATTTATTGATATTTCAGATGAGATTCGTACTTCTTCTTGGTATTTTTGGCCTTTTTGTGGTATGTGCTCAAACTGCGAATCATCAATGGGGCGAAATAGGTCCCAACGACTATCTCATAGCAAAGGAAAAAGTTAAGAAGTCCAGTGTTATTGGTTTTACCTGTTCAACGAAATATGTTTTCCAACAAAATGTAATATTGTTTTACTTGTTTTTGTATGTTTTTAATTTAAATTTAATTTTAGAAACACGATGCAATGACTATTTCTGCCATTCGTGTTACTGATCGCAAGGATAAGTACAATGCTTTGGTTAATCTATTACATGGAGGCATTGGGTCAAAAGGTGCAACTCTGGAATTCAAATCAAAGAGAAACGAAAACATAAACTGCCTTGTGGAAATCTGGGGTCGATAAAACAGTTTTTTGTTATACAGATGTTCATAAATACTAAATGATAAATTATAATTCTTTTTCTTTGTTCTTAGTTTTGTTACTTGAACAAAATAGTGTATTTCCTGTAAAAGATGTGGCTGTTTAATATTTCTGTTGATTGATTAGAACATCCTTTTTATTCAATAAATAAATTTGGTGGTGCAACAGCTCGAAGTGAACCAGGACCTAGTTACTTACAGTTCTCAACCAATCCTGTGTGCGTGTTCCCAGGAACGGAGGGGACCTACAATTATACCATATACCAAGGAGTACTACCATCCTTTTTATTAAAAACACTAAATTGGGGTCCTTGTAAAATAAAAATATTGGCAGAAAAAATGTACTTACTTACCGTTCGCGGTGATAGAAGTGAGAAATTAGATTATAATGGATCAAATAAGTACTATTTGCGGGCTTCCAAAATTTTCTCAAATATGTAATTTTACGAGTAGATGAATTTGGAATATATTTTCAAATAGTGCTTAAAATTAAGTATCAAATGAATAAAATGAATGACATACGCGTAGGTATCTTATCTTGTGAAGAATATCGAACAGAAGTTTGGTGCCTGTTTGGCTTCTCTATGGTTACCTATCGTACTCTTTAGAGTTATTTTGACTCTCTTTGAACGGTGGAACTCTACTTTCTGAAAACCATTGGCGCAAAATTTTAAACAGCCTATTATTAAGGTATTAGTATGATACTACTTAACAATTTGCTAACTTTATAATAGTTTACTAACTCATTCTTAATTTTAAACATTTTCTAAAAAAAATTTCTTAATAAATTGCTTCTGAACACACCTCAAACAATGACATTTCGTGTAAGAATGTAAGTACTCGAACCTTTTTTGATGTTTGCAAATGTCAAAGAGTCATATGAAGCTAGCACGATACTAAAAAAATAAAGTAGGTATTCGATGATTTTAACTTTAATAAAAGGCTGGAGAAAGTATGATGCTATATTCGATTAAAATTTGCAAATTCGTTGTTTTAAGCTAGTATCATACTAAAACACCTCTAGCATCGCACTAATCCAATTAAAATTTTGCGCCATTGTAATTTAATTCTTTCAATTTGGAAGTCATGTTCATGTTATTTTTAATTTTCTCAAAAACACAAAATTTATTGAAAACTCTAGTTCCTGGACAAAAATTACACACATTCAACCGTTTGAAATAAAAACGAACAGTAGTCTTTCATTAATTTATCTTCAATAGTATTATTTCCATGCGGAACAAAAAATCAAAAAATTCAATATCTTAAGTTATTATTAAAAAATTTTTCTATTTGCTCACATTTTTTGTTAAAAGTTTAATGAAATAATCTATTATTTAGTGATCATGTTTTGAACTTTTTGCTCGAAATCTAAACCTAGATTGGGAAAATTAACACCCTCTTTCTGCCATTTCATATAATCTCACAAATTTTGTGTAAGCTAACTTTTTCATAACAAATTTAAACGTCAGGATCATGAAAAAATCTTAAAATTATTTCGAAAATAAGAATGCATTCTTTTGGTTTTACCCCATTTTACCCTATAAATAGAAATATTACAATATTGTACTGCACACGTACCCAATGGACGATTGTTTCAAAGATCGATATGGTCAATTTCAAACTGTGACTGCAGCCCGAGTTATAGATTATGGAACATGAGGCAAATTAATGACATATACTTGGTGGATTTGTATTTTACCAACATCAAGGTAAAATATTGTTGTAATAATGAAAAAAATATTGATGATTCCAAGCAATGGCAAATCAAAAAAAAAGATATATTTGACTTTTGAGATTTGACATTGGGATTTGAGACATGTGTGAATCATTCATCAATAGACACGAGGAGTACTTTCACTGGTTCAGATAACAATGGTTCAACTCGGTTGTTTGAATTGATTATTATGCATTCATGAAATTAAAAGTTAAACTTAACTTACGAGTACACCTACAACTTTAACGTACTTCATTAAATAAATAAAAAAGGGTATAGTTGTTAAATATAACAGCACCAACAAAATTGTGTTTGTTATTGGGTAACTGTTAACTGGGTAACTGATGATAATAAGTTAAAGGGTTTTTTGGAGATGTGGCAAAAAAATAAATTGAAAAAATTTCAAATTACGCTGTAAAAACCAACAAGAAAAAAATTGCATACCAACAAAAGTTTTCAGCAATATTTCAATATCAAAAACAAAGTTGAATCTTTTTATTTTCTGCCCCGGGTTCCTCCCGAGTCAAACTAAACTACTGGATATTACCGAACAGTCGGTGTTCAAATCCCCCCGCAATGTAAAATTGTTCGTTTTTACGCTTTCAGTGGTAACACACTACACTGCCGGGCACTAGAATAGTGTAGGTTAGGTTAATAAGCTGACAGTTGATCTTGTGACCATCACACTTAGATCAATATAGATCCGTTGTGATACTTTAGGGATTGTGACTCCCTAATATAATCCTTTATAATTCAAGCCCGTTGATGAGTTTCAGCAAGCTATGTCTATGCCTATAATGTCAGAGGGTATTTCTTAGTCATTAAAGAAATGTCTTTCGTCACCTGGTTGAGGAGTGGTAGACGCCTTTTAAGTGCGCGATCCTTTACCCCCACCTGAGAAATCATTCCTAACCTTAGGAGCATGTCGCTCCTTGCAACGTCTGGTAGATGAGTTTGATAGGTCAGTGGTTGATGTATATGTCCGTTTGTTTGAACAAGATTGCTGAATAAGTCAAAGTCCCTTGTCTCAAGAGTATTTTATCAATCTTAGGAAGAGGTGGCCCTATCAACTCACTGTAGCTCGCATTCATCGTATGAGTGGAAATCGCTGGTGCATATAGGCGAGATGCTCATTCTTTGTTTGTCGCTACTTCTATAAGAAACATATGCATCGTTCAGTTGTTTTCGTTCGTTCTTTCATTGTCTTCCGTGACCCTTTTATGTCTTTTGATTGTGGCTGGGGCGATTTCCAATCGGTCGATTGATTGATAGAGCTTACGTAACTAGAATATATCTTGTAATTTTTAAAATTTCGAGTTGAGTTTTCTTCGGACGCATTGGTGACATACTCAATACCCCCCTAGAACTACAAATATGTATACTATTCCAGAAAGCGATTTTGATTATATTGGAATCTTTTAATACTTTTGCAACTGTATGAGTGCATTATCGTGAAGCAAAAATATCATATTTATTTATGAATATAAAAAAGTTCGTATTTACAAAAGAACTTTGAATTAAATTCTATGGTGTTTGTTATTAGCATGATCACTTCCTTAACGTATATTTTTTTGCAAATCCAATACATCCTATGTATATGAGCAAATTGGTCTACGCGATTACACTCTTACTCGATTTTAATGGGGCGTCAAAAGGCAATTTTTGGGAGTTATCATCTCTATACCAAACCAAAGAATTATTTTTGTCAACCTTTTTGTAAACAAATTGTGTTATATAATTATTTTTGTCAGTTTAAAAAGAGAATCTTTTAGATCATAATGGCTTAAGATGATCTTTTTTAATTTATTTTAAGAATTAAAATTGTCTTTAAGTTTCCATATAGCTAGAAATAGCTTAAGCTATCGGAAGTATAACAAGAGTGCGTCATTATTTAAGATAACCTAGTATTTCGCTCTAGATATTCACAAATTATTTTTTTACTGTCGTATCCATTTATCATTTCAAAAATAATGTCAAAATGAACTTGAACAGGTAAACGCTTTAGTTGATTACATATATGTATGTACGTACTTCAACTTTTTGTAAATATTTACACAACTGACTTTATTTTGCGAAGTCTTAAGAATATTCATAAGCATGTATATGTGCAGCATGTGTGTGAAAAAGGTTCTTGACAATCGGAAATAAATAGAGCAGCTAACAGAATCTAGGGACAGAGTGAAGCACTTTTTATATTTTTCCAATAAAATATTCTGAATTTGTATACAAAATTTCATTCATGATTTAGAAAAAACCATTTATTTATACAAAAATATTATTTTTGACTTAAAAATAACACTGTTTGAGCATATCTTCACCGTCCAATGGAAACACCCTTGGAAGTAGTGTCGAAACAAATTTAACTTCAAAACTAATTGTAACTGGAAATATCTTCATATATGTTGATTTATACCTCTTTCTTGAAATGTTATTTCTTTTGCAAGAAACGGTACTCATAACAAAAAATAAGATCCAGCTTAATTCAAGCCAAGTTTTAGATTTGAAAATGTGCTTACAGTCTGCAATGAAAAAGAAACAATTTTAAAAATGAAACATCGTCTCAAGCAATCAAAATATTTGGAAATTGTTTAATCAGAATATTAGTCAATCGATCAAAATTGTTCATCTGGAAAATGGAAGCAAGGAAACATTTAAAACTGATCAGCCGCGATGAAAATCAAGGTGAACTTAAAATTAGTTCAAGATGAAACACTTGAGTTCTTACATTAGCGTAGTTTATTTTTTGGTCACATGTTATGGTGTTAGTTTTGCTAATGGTTTAATTGTCCTTTTAAAGAGGTTGATTCGTCATGAATTTGTTGCACTATCATCAAAGCCAGTTTGAAGAAGACCAATTGTTTTTTACAAATTTGTTTCTTTTTTTTTCTACGATTAAATCTTGCAGGGTATCTATCAAACTTAGGTTTTCGAGACTGATATCTGCTGTGCCAGCTTTAGATTTAAATAAATATAAGGTTTATGCTTCATTATAAGCATCCATCACTCGAAGAACTCCCAAATATTCAACCTTAGGTTTGCGTTTGCATTGAATATTTCTATTGAAATCCCAGTGTGATAAGACTACCCAAGAAACAATTTTAGCTGTATTAATGCTTGAAAAGCGCTTTCGGAGCTAATCTTAGAGCTATTTAATTCAAAAACACGCTCTAGATGCGCCTTTAGAGCAAGCATGGAGCCCACTTGCAGCTAATTCATTGAGTTTCAGAGCACTTTTTAGCTCCTTAATAGTGCTTGTAAGTAGGTTTTGACAGCTAAAAGCTTTAATATACACTTTAAAACGGCCATAGAGCCGCGTGCCTTTACGTTTTTTATTAGTATTAGTAAATTAATACAAATCATACTGTTGAACACGAAAAGAAATTATTATTTGTGTTGGTAAATCATCTTAGCATCATAATTTATTTTCATAGAACAATGAGTAAAGGTAATAATTAAAAGCCATAATACGTTCAACATGGGAGAGATTTCTAAGTGCAATTTCATTTTTATCAGAAATGTTGATATTGTACTTCGAAATATTACAACGCCCTTCTTAAATAATTTGTTTTAAGTGGATGGTAAATTTTTTTTATTTCAATTTTTAACTTGAGAAAAAAATATTTATTTTGCTCGTGCACTTTTTTGGATAAGGCTTCTGTGTTTATCATGATTCTTTTAAAAATGGAGTCATCACAGCACTGTTAATAGTTTTCTTTTCCTGTTTTATAAAAATTCTTAAATATTCGCCATTTTGTTAAATACACATGAAGATATAACTTGTAGCTCTTAAGTAAATCTTTAAAAAATTCTTTTGCTCTTAAAGAGCTATTTTAAAGGGTGCAGTATCAAAATGCTAACATGCTTCCCAATAGCTGATAAAAACATTACTATGGAGCAAATTTATCGAGCAGAAAGCTCTTAAATGTAACATATCTAAAGATTGTTAAGAAACTCCATTATAGAGCTAGATATTTAAATTCGTTTACCAAGAGCTGCAATATGTTTTGATATAGAGCTAGGGCCGTGCATTTAACTCTCTCAGAGCTATTTAAGAACATATAAATAACATTTAGCTCCAACGATGTTACTTGGGTATTCTCTCGATATTTAATGAAAAGGCGAATATTTTTATGATTTGTATTTTTCAATTTAAATTTGTGTAACTTACAATTTTTGTTTTAATGAATATTATTTATTTATTTATTCATCACTAAAATAAAATAAATCTCTTATAGAGTGAGATAACATATTGCCAGTTCTCATGTGTTAAACTGATAAGGAACATTAAAAAAGTCATGATATACTGTTCTTAAATCGGGCACTTAAAAGCTAATTCTGTCACTAAACTAAATAGGTTGGTTGTGGCAGCCATTTTATTTAAATTTTTCTTTAAATTCAAACTTTTCTTGTAAGCCTTTTGAATAGAATTTCCTTAAGTTAATACTTATCTCTTAGTAAAATCCATATAATTATGTGTCTTTTATTTTAAATGTTTTTATAAATATTTATAAAAAATGCATAAAAGTCCTTTTCATAAGATTAAATGTAATATGCTCGAACTTTGACTTTACAATCTACAATCCTAAGCCTGGTTAGACAACAAGACTTGTTAACATCTAATGTATAAGGATTTCATAAGACCTTACAATTAAATCTCGGCAGACTTTTGGATTGCATTAAAAACGTTATTTTATAAAAGAAAAGTTCAAAAAGTTACCATCGCATTTTTTATTTAAAATGTGCTACGAGTTTGTCCACGATTCGTTTAATAACCTTTTACAAAACACATGTACCAACGTATTCCTTCTGTTCGCACACGATTGTGATAAGATAAAATGTGTTCTCGAAACACCGAATGATTCACAATCGCGTCATCTGAATGATCAGACGATAAGCATCCCCGAATAATATCTCAACTCGAGTATCTTAACCTAAAAACCATTCGATCCTATTAGTTCATCATGAAACATTTAGCAGTTCTTACGTTCGCGCTTGTGGCAGCTTTGTGCTTTGCCTTATCACTAGGTGTCAGCTCTAAGTATGGTTTGAAAGGACTTCACGATCAGTTGCTGCACCGGGAGTATGTTATTGAGGAAAAGCATTGGTGGCGTCGTAATACCGTAAATGTTAAATATCCTCCACCGGTAATGTGCATTCGTTTTGATTTTAACATTTAAAAGATCTGACCTTAATAAATTTTTTATTTAAAGGGTTATATAAATGCGAAGACCATCTCTGCGATTTATGCCATTGATCAAACTGGAGGAAAGAATACAACCACAGGATATGCTTCGTTATCCGAGGGTGGCCCTGGATCCAAGTCTGTAACTGTGCACCTTAAATCAGGGTATGGTAGTGGATTGAATTTCACTGTAGAGATCTACGGATCGTCAGGGTATTAACTATAAATACTCCTCTACATAAAATTGCTTGCAAAATTCTTTCGAAAATAAATAAAATCAATCAATTTGCATAAAAGAATAACGAATATCTGTTTTGATAACTTGTTTCCATTTAATTAAATCAAAGTCATTCGATGTGGAAGAACGTAAGGATTTTATGAAATGAAAATTATATCTTTAACATACATACATATGTGTAGAATTTTCTTAATTTAAGATTCATTCATATATGATACAGATTATGTGAAAATCAAAAACGTGAATAATTTGGAAAAATAACAGATAAAAAAACATATAGAACAGAGAACATACTAGCACTTCAAATTATCGTTTATGGGATACCAAAAATACAGTTCTGCAGAAGTGAAAAAGTGATGAGGGGAAAACATTTTATAAACAAAGGAACGAATTCGATCTAGAACTTTCTCTTAATTGTATGTAGTTCAAGTGGCTTAGCTTTTCTAAATTCTTGTTTACATTTGTTGAAAAAGTTAATAAAAAACATATGATTATGTTAGTTTTTAGTTTTAAAAATGTATGTTTTTAGTGAAAAAAGGCCACGAAACTGTGTTTAACATTATTCTGCGAAAAAACGTCGCATTCAAAAAGTATTCTTGGGCTTCAAGTTTATTGTTTAAAGATTGTTTAGCGAAAAGTTCAATCTTTAGACATGGTAACGTCATGTAAATGTACATTTAACACATTTTAAAAATATATATTATAAGAGACCCTTTCCACCAAAATTATGGTATGTTAGTTAATTCATATCTATTTTCTGTATGTTAATAGACAAATTACTATTAAGTCGAAAAATATGCACATTTCCGTTCGTGGTAACCCGGATTTAATAAAAACAGATACCGAAAACCCTCTGATATGTACTATATCATTTTGAGGTTCAATCTTATTTTAAAAACACATATGTACATATACTTGTTGCTTAAAATCACTTCTGTATATGTAAATATGACATTATCGAAACGGGACGCTCGTAAATGTGTGTTAAACAGCGTTACCACTTCCGGAAAAAAATGTCGAAGGAAATTTGAAGAAAAAGTGAAGTAAACTGCGAAAAGTCAAAGTAGATTTCAAAATGCTTTTTTTCAATTTAGAAAAAAATTGAACTCGAGATTTTCATTAGTTGACATTACAACACGAATGTGCAGCCACAGGAGAAATTGAAATGTTTTCCTCGGTTCCTTCTATACAGACATTATGAAATATCTTATTTATTTCGAAAATGGCTTTAATGATTTTGATAAACAAAAAATATGTGTAAGCCATGCCAACAATAGTCTACATTCTGGTAAGAAAAAAATATTATTCACAGTACCTGGCGTAGAACGTTTTTTTTATTTTCAACTTTATCATTTTCGACTATATCCATTTCGATAAAAAAATGTATTTATACAGGAGTTTCTTTGACTAAAATTACAATGAAATTACTGTAATTACATATAATTTAATTTTTGAAAACAAACGCAAACGCAAGTGAAATTTTCATAAGATTCGTGTACAATTACAAATGACAATGAGTGTCGTGAGTTTCTATATATATGCTTTGTAAAATTACTCATTTGTGTATTTATATTTGTGTTGACGTTCATTTTTATGGAAGTTCTGGACTTACACTTAGAGTGAAAATAGAGAAAATGAAGTTGGAAGTAGATTTCAGTATTTTGCTGATGGTGCGAAGTAGGAAGTAGATTTTTAAATATTTTGAAAGAAAAGAAGTAGATCTACTTCAATTGAAGTAAATTGGTACCACTGGTGGTAACCGTGATTTATTATTTTAAAAGTTATAGGCCAAGACATCCAAGAATAAGAATAATTTGGTAGATCTATTGATTTGTTTTTAATGAACCGATTTCAAACAAGGTTGGGTAAGCCATTGTGTGTTTCAAATAGGGTTTCAAAGGCCATCTGACCATTTCAAATAAGACAACCCTGTTTTTCTAAATCTTTCTCGCTGAACTCTACAATATTAGTATGGGTTCTACTTTAAACTCTTGGATTTCATTAATGGTCGAAAAAACGGGCGAGAAACAACTCGATTTATACCGAATACAAACCAGAATTTGCTATACAATCCATGTCTCTTGGATATACGAGGATATACCTCGTGAAATTAGTCGCCACATGGACTATACAAAATAAATACATAAAAACCAGAGTCTCTTGACTTTTAAGTCAAAAACAAAAAACTATCCTGACGTATACTCGCTAACGGAAAGCTCATTAGTTTTTAAAAATTATTTAAAAAAAATTTTGTGTGATGATAATGCATTGTTTCTTAGAACGATATTTTAACTGTACGTCTCAGGAACCGAATTTTTGTTGCTAAATTTTGGTATGCTGAAGATTCTATTAGTACTGCATTACAACATTCCTAAAATATACATATTTATGTTTTGGATTTTAAAAAAATTGTTGCAAACTATTATTTTGAAAAATTAATATTTTCAATATGATTTTACAAGAGAAGTTTTAAGTATCTTAAAATAAACACAACAATTAGAAATGACGTACTATTATTTTTATGTTTTTAAGGCTATTAAAAAATGTTTTTTTTTTTTTAAATTATTATTTTTAACAATGCCTTAAAAATAAACAAAAAATAAGTCTTCTAAAACTATAAGGCTAATTGCAGTATAAATTAATTAAAGAACGAATTCTTTTTTCATCAAACAGGATTCACCATTTCTGACAAGCGGAATGATTTGTCCAAAATTGTGTAAGCGATAGTTTATAATTTATAATTTTTGAGATATTTCTACAAAAAAATTTGACCACAATAAAAATATCAATTCTATATTTTAAAAAAATTGGCAATCAATCTTTAAATATCATTAATATGAAAACAACTTAAATCTCAATATGTTACGAGTAGTTATCAAAAACATGATTTTTATTCGGACAAATTTGAACTGAATTTTAAATATAAGATAGTGGAAACCCTTTAAGGGATATCGGCCTGAAATTGGTATTTAAGAACCTAAACGAAATGAAAACAAATTCAATAGGAGTAATAATATCGGACTACAAATTTCAAGTATGTTTGTGAAGTTCGTAAAGAAAGTAAAGTTGCGTTTGATACATCAAATTCAAACTATTTAACGCTTATTCTCTGCCTACTGAAAACCTAAATTAATACATACATCAACTCAGGAAAAAATCAAGAATCAAGACTTTAGACTTAAAAATGGTATTCAAAAAATTACATAATAACTTAAAATTCAGATTTCGGAACCCATGTTTCAAAAAAGATAAAATAAAAATATACTAACAGACACAAATCGATAATTTGAAAAAATAGTTATTCCGTTTCTAATAATATAAAATGTACCAGCATCAAAACATCAACAGAAAAAATGGTAAGCTATTTTTTAAAGGTGTATTTGTTTCTAATGTTTAAAAATCTATATCTACTTCCTTCTCCTTGGAAAATATCGGAAACTATCAGCCTTATTTCACTGTTTAAATTAAGTTGGTGAAATCCATGGAAGGTAAGGATGGTCAAAAAGTCGGTCTTAAGATTCATTATAAGGCAATACAAGAAATGTCTGTTCCAATGAAATATTTAATTCCCATGGAAATTGTACTACTAAACTAGTATTATAATGTTAATGATGTAACATGACTTCACTGAAGAAAACAAAAAGATTAATTAATAATAATATAATTTAGGGAAAGCTTGCAATCCCGAATAAAAGTGTATTTTATTATTTAATCGTAAGAATATATTTTTCTAATTCAGTAATCTAAGATCACGATGACCAACAAAATGCCATTCCATCTCCAAGCAGTTTATTGTCACAAAATGGAAGATAATTGGACGAATTGCAATAAAAATATTTTCAAAAATTTTAAGTTAAATTGAATCGCTGAACTGTACATTTCCTCATATTTTTTATCCAGGACCTGACATACAACGAAGTTCTTGAAGTTCTAAGGTTGAATTTAAAATTTGAATTACGCGAGAAAATATAGGGTCAATTTTTTTCAATAGTTTCATTTCCAAGTAACTGATATGAATAAGTTTGATGTAAACAAATAAGTTTCCTCTTAGCATCATCTGGCTTGAATTCATTCCATTATATTGGTCTAACAATGTTTCAGTCTTAACTTAACTATTTTCAAAATGCGAAACATTGCTACATTGCATGTATGGCACCTCTAAAACAAGATAACCAACCCACTTAATGCAGTCTATTTATCGAACTTCTATTATATTTGGCAATTTTCAATGATACATACATAAAGCGTAATCTAACCCCAAACAGAAAGCAAAGCCACATAACATTAACCACACATCCTAACCACAGTCGCTGTCGCAGCAACCGGCAGCGCATTACATACAGCAAAACGCTGTTTTTCCAGAACATTTGCAGTTGAATCTCTGCACTCATGTAATCGAGCCCTTAAGCTTAATTTTGTCGACAGCGAAGAGGGAATGAAATGATGGCGGTAGCAGCATAACGTCAGTGGTTTTGTCAGATTTTCAATTAAAATTTGAAACTGTTGTTAGAAATTATTGTTTGTTGTTCTTTCGTGTGCTGCAAATATCACAATGCAAAAAAGAATAGAGAAAGTAGGTATTTAACTTTTAAGTTTTTTATTACAACAAATTAATATTACAACAATTTACTATAGTAGAGTTTTATCTTCCGTAAATTTCCACACGGAAGATTAGTCCATAATTATATTGGGATTGCAGCTTTATGTGAACGAAATTGAAGCCAGGACCTCCGGAGTATAATGTTGCATGACCGCCAGTGCCATTGGTAACTTGGTCAATGGCTTTGATTCCTGTTATAATACGTGCATTTGCGATACCCTGCTAAAAATATAAATAAATATTTTGTAGAAAGAAAGAAATGCAGTAACTTTATTTAATTCAGTTTTGCTTGTAAAATAAATTGTAAATACCAAGCAAATGTGTTTTTTTTTATAAATTTAATCTACTTCAAGTTTATTATTAAAATGGTTAGACTAAAATTAAGTTTTTTCTCAAGAATAGAGAGTAAGATTTAGAAAATTCGTTAGAAGATTTTCGATGTTAGGAAAGACAATCTAGAATAAGACATTTAAGACTCACAAAAACGGAGAACAAACAACTCTTACTCGTAAACCGGAATTACATTTATAAAATTTTCCTTGTCCTTCAAAAAGACTTCCTTAGCCTTTCTAACAGGTATGGCCTTTATTGGGTTTTATTTTTTCATACAACATATATTTTACTTTTTATTTTCTATTTCAACTATTTTTCCCTGTTCCTGTAATGATATTATGATTTACACTGTTTAAAACTCAATTTTCGTGTTAGCATATACCTACTTCTATCAGGATCTAAACTAGAGTTCTTTAGCATGCCTTTGTTTTGCCCTACTTACTGAGCCGACAACATAAATTTAAGAAATACCCATAGTTTTAAAGAATTATTTAAGAATTGTTTATTTATAAGTAAAAATACCTAATAAAGCTGAAATAATTATTACCCATTAAAGATTGAATTGAGTATGAATTAAGAATTGTGATACCCAAAATTATACTATTTTGTGCTTCTTATGAGAGTCACCTGAGAAAAAATTCGGGCATAAAGTACAAACTAGTTTGATTCAAAAACTATTTGGATATTCTACCAGCTTAAAAGGAAGATTTTCTAAATCATACTTTCTCTAACATTTTAAAAAATGTTAGTGTTAAATCTAGCAAAATTTAAAATAGTGCCATACTAATGGTTACTGCGTTGAACTGTTATGGAGAAGGTCTAGGTGCAGTTCCCAGTCGCTGTAAAAATGTTTTCCACGCTTGTACTGCTTTTTCGAGGAAGTGAATCTAAACAAAAAGGACTTTTAAGATTTTGAGCTAATGGCAGTGGCGTAGCGTAGGGGGGGCGGTGGGGCGGTCCGACCCGGGCGGCAGGCCTAGGGGGGCGGCAAAATGTCGCCGGTGATGCAATTAGAGTAGAAATCATATGTTTCACGACAGATCGTTTGACAAGTCAACAAACAACAATGATGTAAATTTGAAATTTGCCACCCTATCTGTGGTTCGTCGTTGACCGCTCTCTGCTGATTTTCGTAAATTCGTAGACGGTGAGTAGGGCCGTAAGAGTGCATTCCGTATTGTCGCGAGACTCGCGAAACTAAAACAAAACGTTCCGAAACTCTCGCGAAACTGAAAGGGAGTGTTCCGAAACATATGATATGCACATGCGAGATATGATTAGATAACTAGGATATTCTAGTCTCAGCCAGATCAATGTTTTTGCTCCCTCCCGCATCACAGAAACTTGTTTCGATTGTGTTGTTTATAGCTTAAACACTGTTGAATCTTCTAAAACTAAACACTTAGTACTTCACTCAACCTTTGAACTAGTTTATGAAAATAAAAAGAGTTAAAGGAAGCGGCGCGGAATAAAGCAAGAAAAAGGCTAAGAAAGAAGCAGACACGAAGACGCGAAATATTTCAGTTCTAGTTCTGGTTCAAAAACCACGTTAACGTCTTCGGCGGCATCCAGCAGCAGCGGAAATGATTCAAATGTAAGTAAAATTCCTCCATCTACAATCGTGAGTGGCCTAGAATTGTCCTCCGGCCAATATTCATGGGAATGCATAACTTATTTTACAGGCAGAAGAAGAAGACGTGCAGACGAAGACGAAGTCGACTCACCAGAAGTACCTCAAGCATCTAGTCACAAGCCTGCAGAAGAAGTGAACCTCGTGAAGCTGTAAAGACGCTTAAAAATAAGTTTGTGGCAGTTCTTGAGGTACTGGAAGAATTGACGGATCGGTAGCCAGTCTTCTTCTGACAGTCATGCAGTCATTCAACTTCCTCACTTTTCTTGGCTTTTGAGCTGCAGAGCTACCTGAAGAAAATGACGCACAGATTTACCTGCAGCAACGTGGACTGAGTGTGGATAAGTGTACTCAGAAACTCTGCGTTTTAAAAGCTTTCCTAGAGGAGAGCAGAGACCGTTTCGTCCAAGCCGCAATCGACTTTTCTAAGACTCTTTGGAGAAAATTCGGAATCGAACTCAAAACGAGAAGAATTCGCAGGAAAAAACGCATGCATGGCGCTGAATCCGCAGATGCAGCTTTGTCTCACGAGCCTCATTCGTAAGGCCCGTAGAATCCGTTTATGAAACCGCTGATCCTATTTTACTTTCAATAAAAGATACTTCATTGCCTGTGAAATGATGTCCCGAAATTTAATTTTAATTTAGTATTGAATGGGGGCGGCAAAATGGGTCTCCCGCCACGGGCGCCGAGATGGTACGCTACGCCACTGGCTAATGACGCAAAATGTAAGTCAAATTAGTACGACATTAAAACTATTTAAGTATGATACTAGGTTTAAGAGACGATCTTGCAAATTTTAATGCAATTTAGCATCATATGCTATTTCTAACATTTTATTAAGGTTAATCCTCAAATACTTATTTTTAGTATCGTAGTAACATCATATGACTGTTTTATACTTCCATAGTTTAAAAATGATCTATTTACATAGGTTTTTGCATATTCTGTCATTTTTTTAGGCGTGTTCAGAAGCAAATTTATAAAAAAAAGATTGCTTTAGTACAATACAGGTTCGAAAATGTTAAAAATTAAGAAAAATTAGTCAACTGCTTATAAGCTAGCAAATTGCTAAGAAGTACCATACCTACACCTCAATACTAGACTTTTTGAAATTTTGCGCCAATATCTTAAAGAGTTTCCCAGAAAAAAATTTAAAAAAACGTAAACAAATATTTATGTATATTTAAAACCTACGATGCATATCTCATAGGCATGTGTTTTGTAGAAGATGCAAATTCGGTGGTTTATGATATCCATTTTTGGAAATTTAAGGGTAGTAAAAAGGAGTATGTCTAGAAAACGAGTATGCAGTTATTTAGTGTAGTTTTTTGGCTTCTACAGGATGGGTCATCTAGTGGTTTCTTTTTAAACCATAGGTTATTTTGAAACTGAGTGACGAGAATGTGGGAGCTGTAGCCGAGAGTGTGAGACTCAATTCACGAACACCAACTTGCCATCGATCTCAACAGCCTAACATTTCACGCACTAGCCTGACTAGAATTCTGCACAAAGATATCGGATTATTCGCTTATAAGGTGCAATTGAATCAACAATTGAAGGCCTATGAACATCCGCTTCCTTATTGATTGAACGACCGACGACGTTCTGTTCTATAATTAATGGGAATATTTGCTCTTACTAAAAAAGCCAAAATACATTGAAAAAATTAAATTTCGTTCATTTTATTGCATTTAAAAAAAAATTGTATATGGCTCAACCTTTATATCTTATATCTTAGGATTTTATCAACGAAACTTAAATTGTCTATCGTCATTTCTGTTGTTAATTAAGTTTAACTGTTTTTTATATTTTAAAATACACTGCTTCAAATTAAAGATTGACCTTTATCAAACATACACTCTTTCACTCAGACATTAAGTTTTTCTTTAATTCTCATGGTCAATGAAACGTAGGTATTATTCAAGGTTGATATTTCGTTGTTTTATTTGTCCTACTTTGAAATTAAAAATTGTAGTTTTAAATTTTATTTTGTATTGCTAGTTCTTTGCAAAAAACTAATTTTGTTAAGATATGAATTCACAGCTTCCAACTGTTAGAAATAAGTCTAAGAGTTTTGGATTTTCGTACATTTGTGTCCATTAAATATAGGGCTTTGGGCTACTAAATTAAAATTTATTCTGTAAGCCAATATATAGTTTGAAGAACTCAAATATTAAGACAAAAAGAAACTGATAAATAATTTTAACACTGTTGGTAGTGAAACCTGTCTTCCGATGTTTGTACTAGATTTTACACAATACCAGTGGGTTAAACTATGTATTCTTAAAAGAAAAAAAAAAAATAGTTATAGAAGTACTTTAAAATTGTATTTAAAAGTCTAGAGTATCCGAGTCCGAAGTCCTATTATACCTACCATATAATCAATTTTACATAAAATAATATCTATGGTTATCTTTGAACATCTAACGATTACAAGACAAATGTAAGGGTCACAACATAGAAGAACAAAATCCACTGTAATGATACCAAGAAATATTGAATCACGGCGCCATCAAATATGACGAATAGGTAATTAATATATATATATAACGGGTGATTTTTTTGAGGTTAGGATTTTCATGCATTAGTATTTGACAGATCACGCGGGATTTCAGACATGGTGTCAAAGAGAAAGATGCTCAGTATGCTTTGACATTTCATCATGAATAGACTTACTAACGAGCAACGCTTGCAAATCATTGAATTTTATTACCAAAATCAGTGTTCGGTTCGAAATGTGTTTCGCGCTTTACGTCCGATTTATGGTCTACATAATCGACCAAGTGAGCAAACAATTAATGCGATTGTGACCAAGTTTCGCACTCAGTTTACTTTATTGGACATTAAACCAACCACACGAATGCGTACAGTGCGTACAGAAGAGAATATTGCGTCTGTTTCTGAGAGTGTTGCTGAAGACCGTGAAATGTCGATTCGTCGCCGTTCGCAGCAATTGGGTTTGTGTTATTCGACCACATGGAAGATATAAAATATCAGTATAAAATACAGCTCGTGCCCGAACGATCTGCCACAACGTCGAATTTTCAGTGAATGGGCCCTAGAAAAGTTGGCAGAAAATCCGCTTTTTTATCGACAAATTTTGTTCAGCGATGAGGCTCATTTCTGGTTGAATGGCTACGTAAATAAGCAAAATTGCCGCATTTGTAGTGAAGAGCAACCAGAAGCCGTTCAAGAACTGCCCATGCATCCCGAAAAATGCACTGTTTGGTGTGGTTTATACGCTGGTGGAATCATTGGACCGTATTTTTTCAAAGATGCTGTTGGACGCAACGTTACGGTGAATGGCGATCGCTATCGTTCAATGCTAACAAACTTTTTGTTGCCAAAAATGGAAGAACTGAACTTGGTTGACATGTGGTTTCAGCAAGATGGCGCTACATGCCACACAGCTCGCGATTCTATGGCCATTTTGAGGGAAAACTTCGGAGAACAATTCATCTCAAGGAATGGACCGGTAAGTTGGCCACCAAGATCATGCGATTTGACGCCTTTAGACTATTTTTTGTGGGGCTACGTCAAGTCTAAAGTCTACACAAATAAGCCAGCAACTATTCCAGCTTTGGAAGACAACATTTCCGAAGAAATTCGGGCTATTCCGGCCGAAATGCTCGAAAAAGTTACCCAAAATTGGACTTTCCGAATGGACCACCTAAGACGCAGCCGCGGTCAACATTTAAATGAAATTATCTTCAAAAAGTAAATGTCATGGACCAATCTAACGTTTCAAATAAAGAATCGATGAGATTTTGCAAATTTTATGCGTTTTTTTTTTAAAAAAAGTTCTCAAGCTCTTAAAAAATCACCCGTTACATATTTCCTGATCTCAACTGGTCCTGACCTTTCACCAAAATATAAATTGAATGTTTATCAGTTCCAGACCAAACCGATTTGTCTCTTCAATTTTTATAACTCTCAAACACATTCGTAAAATGGTGCTGTGCTGATAATGCTGACACCACAAAATCAAAGCACGAGTATCTCACATTTTTGGGGTATCTGACTTCTCGATTCACATATCGCTTCGGCAATGAAAAGTTGGCTATGTTCTCAACATACAGCAATTGTGATGACGCGGCAAAGTTACCCCAGGAACTAGAGACAGCACAAGCAGTTGCCACAAACGAAACTATCACACACAGGACCACAAGTTTTAAAGTTTTCATATTGTTTATAAGTGTTTTGTTTTTTAATCTTTATGATTTGCTTTTGTGGATAAAAAGATACTGTTTGTGCAGAAAGGGTCCTATCAATTCAATTTGATTGATTGAAACTGAAAGAATCGTTTATGAGTAACAAACAAATTTGGAACCGTTTGCGTTAAATATAGATTCGAAACTAAATTTCGGTTTCTTTTTGGACCATTTAATCTGCCGATAGTATTTCTTATCACTTTTTATTTTAAATTCAATGTCATACTGAGTAAGAGCTTTGCGGATATTTTATTATGGGTCATACACATGGTTATCTTCTTGAAAATATAAAATATCAAATGTAAATTTGTGTGTTAAATTGTATACGTGCCATATACATATGTTAATTAATTAAGTGAGTTTATTATTTTTCTAGAAATTTAAAATATAAAGTTTTTATGGAAGGTTTTAAAATTCTTGTGAATTCATGTTTAGGCACCATTTAAAACGTTTTGTATTACCAGACAACGGTCTACACTTTTCCGAAGGTTTTATGTCCGACGTCAGGTAAGGTTTTCACGATATTCGGATTGAAAGTGCAATAAAAACGCTTTATAGTTATACATATTTGAGTTGATGACATCCATTCTAATGTTTAAAGTGCAATTTTTAATAAATGGCGTAGGTTTCCAGCATCAGACTTCTTAATCATAGGGGTATTACATTCAGCAGCTTACGAGGTAGTATTCTGAATTACGGGGTAATGAATGACAGGGCCCATGTTAAAGATACATTTATCCCAAATATTTCGAAATAGGATATGAGGTAATATTTTATTATATGACATTTTAACGGGGGCTAACGAGACTTTCTTCATCTCAGATACGGAACATTTTTGCTATAAAGCTGCAGTAAAGTCAAACATTCGTTATTTTAAGAGTAACGAGTTATCAGAACTACAGCAGCGATATAACATTGCATCAAGACTTTTTTGCACTCACTGACTTAAATATCTCGAAAACCGGACCTGATGGTGCACTTCTAATGCCGAATTTTAGTGAAGGGATTTATTTAAATCCTCTTAGCATTTTCTGAAAATTACCGTACAAAGGAATAACCCCAGTCCAAATTCAGGAAAATGTTGTTTTTTAGGAAAAGCTCTCGTCCCTTCCTGGGCTATGACATTGTTTTCCAAAATTCTGTGTGACCAGAATCTTATAAATGGAACAAAAATTTTGTACTCGAATGACTACAATATTCTGTATTTCATAATTTTGTTTGTCAAAATCTTAAAATTCATAGTTCTGATTTTCAAAATTCTGTAAATCAAGTTTCTGTAAAGAATTAAACTTGTTGTTCTGTCGAACAATTATTATTCAAGAAACAAAAATTACAAATACTTTTCATTAGCCAGAAAGACTTAAAATTAAAGATACATTAGTAGTCAAAAATGAAAAAGATTCCAAATAAATGTACTCAATTCTGTGTGACTTAACGCTCCTTTTTTTAAACATACTTGAATTACCGTCGACACATAACGTATGACTGCCTTTATTTGATTTGGTAGTACCCCTTGGCATTATAGTTTGTTGTTGCAGAGGGTCTCGAGTTCGATTCTCAGCCACTGCAATTATGGTTTCAGGCGTTCTTAGCCATTTGAAAGAAAGAGACTTTTTTCACCATCAAAACAATTTTTTCTTTTATAATTTACAAACATTTTGGAATAGAGAATATTGAAATATGGAATTATGGATTAACGGAGTTTTAAAATACACAATTTTGGTTGAACAAAATTTTGAAATACAGAATCTTTGAATACAAACCGAGATTATGAACCCAAAGCAAATTTTTCTATTTCAATGTAATGTCAATTTCTGATTTTCGGATTTAATATAAATTATAAATAACATGAAATGAGAGAAGCTACGAGTATCTTTCGTAACGTATTTTTAATTAAAGAATTATGTTTAGTTTTAGATGCCTAAAATAAGATTCACGAAATAAATAATTTCACAGAATTCATGTTTCTCACAAGGTCAACAACTGTAAGTTACTTGGTCAAGTGTGGGAGTGCAAAAAAATGTTTTCATTAATCTTCAAAAAATGTATAAATGCCCTGAAATTTAAATAAAAAATATTCTTGGCATTATTATTTTTGATTTATAATTTAATTCAATTTGTATGCATCGTGGCAACGTACGCAGTCAATCGACTAATTTGCTATAAAATAATAAAGACACTTTTTCAATGACAACAGAAAAATAAAGATATCGTTCAGCTCTGAAAGTATGAAAGTGTAAGCATTTTGTACTGCACATATGTAATATAGATATTGTACTCGTAAATTCAAATGATATCCTGGATAAAATTTTTGGAATAACGAAAGATTTATCAACCAAACAAATCAATCCAGAAATCCCAAAATTCGCTCATTCATTCTTATATTATCAGAATGACGAAAAAACCATTTACCTCATCAAGTCTTCCAAATACTGAAGAAAGGTATATGTCGGAAATTCTAATAGCAGTTACTCATTCGTTTCACTAAATCCTCTTAATTTATGTAATCTTGGTTATTTTTTGTACAATTTTATTGCTTTTCATTTTGATACTTGAATGTACATATTTGATCTGTTATAAGACATCAATTGTGATTTAATTTAAGGTACCAGTTTTCTAAGAAAAATGAGGCTAAATGGTGTATCATCTGATCGTGTAATTATTGTATTGACACTGTTATTATAACAAATAGTCATTTTTGCTTATTTATTTCAACTTCAGCTTTGTATTAATGTTTTAAAATCTGCATTACTCTGTTAAACAAAAATTGTCAGTACAGGCCTTATGGGAGAGCTTTTTCCAAAGCAGTGGCGCCTGATGCACCCTCCCTAAACTGCGTTGGGAAAAATGTCACTTAAAAAAGAGCAAGCCACTGACTTTCCTTAAAGAATTGTTATTGTAATTCTTCGTAAAAAGTTGTACATTTCAACACGACCGTTGTATCTCATTGCTGAAGGGATTAAGGGATACTGTTAAGTTCAATACGATCGTGCGCTTGTTATATACATCAAAACAGAGTTACCATTATCATTCTCAATTACAAGCTTAATCAGTGGATTTTATTAAGGAGCTTTTGGGATTTGAAGCTTTTGAGAACAAATTTTATGAAGTTGAGTATGTTGTGTTCGCGATTTATAATGTAAACTAGGGAAGCCCTGTGAGAGCTTTAAAAGGCGACACACTTATGCAAGCCAATGAAACCAGAGTGAGAGGCAAACGTCCTATCTTCCTTGTACTGACAATTTTTGTTGAACAGAGTAAAGTGACTTATGTTCCTTTCATAAAAATTTGTGTGCATGTGTTGTTGACATGAATAGAGAGGGCCTACCGAACGGCTGCGATTAGAAGCACTTTTCATGACAAATACTCTTGGAGGATTTTTCACTTCCTCGAAAAAGGCAGCGCTCCAGAAACAAACTTTTTTCAGGTAGCACCGGGTGGGAATTGAACGCAAACTTCCAAGGCATTTTATTCGTTTTTTTTTTAATTGATTTCTATTATTATTTATAACTAACTCAGAGCAAGACAAACATTCGTAAAAACTATGCACTGAATCCCAAGATTTCGTCTTCAAGTTAAACCAAACAAAAAAAAAAAATTTCCGATAAGAAAAATACCCAAGAAAATCTATTTCAATATCATATAATTAACATGGAGAAATGCAACCGAAAAAAACCCAAAATAAGCTAAAAACTAAATGTTTTGTTAATGTTTAAACAAAAACATAAAAACGGGTCTTCTAGATTTTTACATTAAAACAGAAAACGATGGAGCAATTCAGAAAAAAATCAAAAACGTTCGAAAAACTATAAACTGATGTCAACAGCAGCTGATTTTCAAATTTCCAGAAAAAGAAGCGGGTATCTTATTTAAGCCTTGTTAATTCGGTGTGCACATAACCCAAAAAGGATTTTAATATTTCTTGAGACAATTGTCTTATTAGGTACAGATAGAACCCGCCATATAGGAATGTTTACTTGCGATATAATATATAGGTACTCGTACTTTGTTTAGGGCAAATTATGCATTCGTAAAAAACCGTGCTTGAGGTTTTAATCAGCCTGGACATTTAGATGATAAGGTAAAAATAAATTGAGTTTAGCAAATTTGTCTGTCTGTTCGAATACAACCTAACAGCTAGGCTGATTTTCTTTAAACTTGGTAGAATTTACCTGTATTACAAATTTTTCGAAATTTTAGAAAATACTTTTTTCTCAAAAACTGTTCCACAGACTAAATTTTATTAAGTTACCGTTATTAAGATAATCGTTCGAAAAAAAATGTTAAGATCTATAACTTTCTACAAAAAAATTGAAACTACGACATTGCTAACAGCCTACCTATACCAGAGAACCATTTTTTGCTCAATATTGCCATAATGGATTTTAATGACACTTTGTATACAGGAGTTTGAAAAATATTGCATTTCAAAACTTACGAAAAAAATGTTTTTTTATGGATTTTTAAATTTGACGTATAAAAAACAGGTCAACATTTTTTTTTGAAATTCAATTTTAATTTGTGCAATAGTAAAAACTTTAAGTTGGCGGAAAAAAATTTGTTCTAAAAATGTTGTCATGAATATTTTTCTAAAAACATTAATATTTAAAAACCTATTACATAAGGGCAAGTTCCTAGGTACGAACGTGTCGTAAATTTTATTTGTTTG
Organism: Philhelius festivus; assembly: GCA_963931855.1. Classification (NCBI taxonomy): domain Eukaryota; kingdom Metazoa; phylum Arthropoda; class Insecta; order Diptera; family Syrphidae; genus Philhelius; species Philhelius festivus. The sequence continues at coordinate 259,459,681 of OZ007554.1, read as the reverse complement.
ATTTCCGACTTTCCCATTAACGGCACTACTGACCTCAGATTTAAATGTGAAAAACTTGACTAATTATTGATTTCAATTTAACTTAAAAAAATATAGATATATGTATATAATAATAGCTCTGGTATTGAAATAAGAACATCGAGAGACAAGCAGCCCAAATTTTGTTCGTGTTCCAAAATTCAATGTAGAACATTTTTCCACATGTGTTTGGGCATGTGTTCAAGCTGGGTGAAAAGTTTATCTAATTTAAAACAAATTCCTTGTTTGCATAATGCATCCAGAATATTGATTTATGTCCGATGCACAACCGAAAAAAGATGACTGGCACAAGATGGATATTTGCCTGGCGTATAAACCCACTATAAGTTAGAAATACATCCTCAAGTGAGCACACAGGAATGCCTGCCAAGAAGTTAAGGGAAGTTGAAAAGTCTTCCCAATCGCAGTCGCAGGCAACCACAAAACACAGCCACTTGAGGAATTTCCAACATCACGATGATGGTACATTAGAAAAGAATCCTGCTTGGCGGCGTGTCAGGCGTTCGGCGGAGATAAGATAAAAAGGGAGCGCAGACAACATGTCGAGTAGAAACAGTTATTCTTAGAATTTGGCAATATTTGCTATTTTCGGTGTGTGTCTAAAATGGAAAACGGCGTAAGCGGCTTCGTTTCTTTTTATTTGACACAAAATAGCATACGGTGGAAACAAATCACGTTTCCCGAGAAGGGATGGGGAGGAAAATTCATATCAGCGCACACACACTCACTCTCGACACAACAGGCCCAAACAGTGAACAAGAGTATCAGCTATCACTTTTCAAACAAGTCTTGAGGAAATTTAAGGGAGAGGGTACACTCGCATTGTATTCATAATGAATGCCTCCTCTTTAAGTTCAAGGATGTTGTTCATTAAAATATGATACTTTGCCTTGGAGAAAGATTTGGGCTTTCGCAATTTATTTAAACGTTGGCTCCTTGGAAGGGGTTGATTTCGAAGAAGTGAAGACTCGTTGGGGTTTTTGGGGTCATTTTTCAAGTTTTCTTCTGTCTATATAAGTTTCTTCGTCTCTGGTTTTCGTTTCGTAGGTACTGTTAATGAGAATAATTATTAGGAGGGCGAGCTAAAAGGGGTTAAACAGAGAAAACACACACCTCCTTGCTCCCCAATTATTTTAAATTGCTAGTCTAGTATTTACACTATGGTGTGCTCTTAAGGCTCCTCCAACAAAGATGTGAAGATGGATGAGATGGGTCTTTTGTTGTATTTTGGTATCTAATAAGGCTTATAATCTTGAGTTGAAGTAACAATGAGCGGGTGAGTTTTTTTTTGTTTGTATTTTTGTGCTAAGTTTTGGAAAGAGAAGAGACTTTGTTCTGCGCCTGTTGATGTTTTCGTTTGATAACGAAGAAGAGTTTTCGACTTGAAAAATAAGTTTTAATTAGAAGTTTTGGTTGCCAATTATGATACGAATTTATAATTTTTATCTCAAAATTGACTTAATCTAAAGAGCAAACAAAAAATATCAGCAGAATTTTCTTATTATTTTCGTTGTTCCTTTGTTTTAAGGTTCAATTTTGATTTACATGGAAAAACTTAAAGAGTTAATTTGGAGTGTGTTTGTAGAAAAAAATTCGCAGCAAACTCATTGCTGCCAGATAACGACAGGATCTCACCAGTATTTGAGAACGTCAGCTTTTCCTCAGGACCCATACATTTTTGGAACTGCTACAGTAGCTAGCGTAGAAACTATCGATAGGTGGAAAAACCACTGCGTAAATCTTTTTCATTTATTCTTTTTGGAAAAAAGCGTTTGAAAAACCAATTGCTAAAAAGAGCCAATTCATCTTCATTCTCCCAATTACCAACCAAGTGCTCAGACATCCCTTCTTTCCAAGATGAGGAAAACGTTTATTAAATATTAAGAAGACCTTCTTAATAATTGATAGTACGGATTTCGTTGGAAAAGAGCTCATAGGATAGTGAAATCAATTACTATTATTTCGGTCGATACTTTTAAACATTTGGCTTCAAACTCTCTTACCAAAATTGCATGCTGTTGGTATCAATGTGTCACTTCTCACCTGGATTAGTTAAAACTATCACAATTGTTCAATCCAAGTTGCTGGTGTGTCTCAAGATTCAGTGTTGTCTCCGACACTATTTCTCATATTCATAAATAATCTCTTATCTGAAACTACTAATCCAATATACTGTTTTGTTTATGAGAGCACTTTTAGTTGTTAATACTCCTTTCCAGATGCACTTCCCTGTTCTTTGGATGTAAAGCTTCCATCCTCATTGATCAATGGCATGTTGAGCTCATTAAATTCAGATATAAATGGGGTGTTAATAAGTGTGTGCAATTAAATGCTTCAAAAACTCAAAGCTGTCTCCTATCGTTAAAACGGTGTATACCCCATTTTATATGATTGGAACTTGCATTGAGGAAACTGATTCGATAGCAAACTTTCATGGAACTACTACCTAGATGATTCTAAAAGTGCGAAGTACCCAGGTGTTATAAGACGTTTTAGGAATTTGATTTACTCTTCTGATTAGACATCTTGTATAAGGCATACATACTCTCATAACTATAACATACCTCCCATCTGATCTGGCGCATCCTTCTGGAAATAATCCGGAATAGAGCTTAAAGCTTCATAGGTGACAGGTCAATTTCTGAAACATTTGCTTCATTGGAATTTCGTCGAAATTGATATAGTTTATCCAATTTATTTATTTATTTATTTATTTATTACCGTCATTCAAGTTACAAGACTTTATGAAGACTACCCATTAAAATTAACTTTCAATATATGTATATACAATTTTAAAAAGATAAATTAATTAAGTTAAATATAGGTTATAGTATTTGCAATAAGCTTATCAATTTTCTTTTAATTTCATTTCTATTCATATTAAAATCAATTGCATAATCAAATTCATTAAAATCAATGCACGCATTAGTGATTGGACTGTGCCTAGCATAACTTGTACTATGATATGGAACTTCTTGGTCGCAAACTACGAGCAGGTGTATACATATTAAACATTGACAACAGCACTGGACAATCAATAATAGAATTGAGAACATCATAAGCAAAGAGTACGGAATTTAATTTTCTTCTCGATGAGAACACATCTGCTTTCATAACATGATACACTTAAAGAACCAAAAGTTTTACGTAAGGTAAACTTAGTAAATCTTTTTTGAACTTTTTCTATACGAAGGATACTTGACTTAGTGTAAGGATTCCATATAACGCTACAATACTCCAGCAACAGTCTTACAATACTCGTGTAAAGAGTTTTAATTGTATAAGGATCCTCGAAACATTTTGAATTTCTGACTATAAAAACGAGCATCGAGTTTGCTCTAGAAATTATATGATTGATGTGAAGCGAAAAATTTATTTTCGAGTCGAAAATCACTCCGAGATCCTTCTGATAATCTACTCTTTGTAAAGAGTGGCTATCAAGCTTGTATTCAAAACAGAAGGGATTCAGTACTTTTGAATAAGTCACAACACTACATTTGTTATTGTTAAAAAAGAGTCCATTCATCTTACACCATTGAAGAATTTTATTTGGATCAGCTTGGGCATTATTTGCATCAGATAACGATTTTATGCAGCTAAAAACTTTAAGATCATCAGCATACAAAAGGCATCTTGAAAAAGAGAGGAGGCTGGGCAAGTCATTAATAAAAATAATAAATAGTAACGGTCCAAGGTGACTACCCTGAGGTACACCTGAAAAGTTCACTATTTCCTTAGATAACTCGCAACCAATTTTGACAAATTGTTTTCTGTCCTCAAAATAACTTTTAATCCAACTAAGCAGCACAGAATGAAAACCAAACATTTCAAGTTTCTTTATTAGTACATTATGTTGAACGCGATCAAAAGCCTTTGAAAAATCTGTGTAGATGGTGTCAATTTGAAAATGTTTTTACATATGATCAAGGCAATAGCTGGTAAAAATCGATAAGTTTGTCGATGTCGACCTTCCACTCATAAAACCGTGTTGGTGCTGAGATATATGATTTTGAACTAAAAAATACAGTTTGTTTTTCACTATTGCTTCAAAAACTTTAGGGATCAACTGAAGTTTTGCAATAGGTCTGTAGTTCTCAACAGCACTTTTTGAACCGGATTTCTGCAGAGGAGTAATAAATGAATATTTCCATGTATCCAAAAATACACCTTGATTTAAAGACATATTGAATATAAAACACAATGGAACCGCAAGTTTAAATCTACAAGCCTTCAAAAGAATTGGCGGAATGTTGTCTGGAGGAACGGAAAAATTCTCATCAAGAGAGGATAAAACTGCTAGTACACAGCGTTGCCGATGTGGCACGATCGTGCCATTTTGACACGGAAATTTTCTCGTGGCACGAAAAGTTTTAATATGGCACGTTTTTTTTTTACTTTACCTAAACGCGTTTAAGATAATTGACCCATCCTTTTTAAAAAATAATCCAAACATACAAAGTATTTTTCCACACTTCAATATTTTGGTATCAGAATTTTCTCATCTATTAAAGTGCGAGAAAGATGTTCTTTTTGGCGAAATAAAAAAAATGTTGAGATTGGACTAGCCGAAAGTATTTTTCTTGAAGATTCAAAAACGTTCTAGGTTAAATTAAAAAACAATATTGACCAAGGAATGTTCATTAACATTTCAAAATTTATGTTGTCTCTTCTTAGTTTGCCTTACGGAAGTGCATCAGCAGAGCGAGTGTTTTCAAGGCTAAATAATATTAAAACAAACAACAAAAACTGACTGTCATACAAAACAATTAATGCTAATGTCAATGAAATTATTAAGCCTAACTGTCAAAATTTTAAATCTCCAGCTAATTTATTTATTTGACTTATTATAACAAAGCTTTATTACTTATTATTATTATAAACTTTCCAAAAACTCCTGTTTTTTGATTTTTTTGTTTGTTATTTGTTTGTAATAGTATTTAATTAAGACTTATTTTTAAAGAATAACTTGATTTTTTTTCATATGGCTCGAAAATGTCACTAATGACACGTTTTTTCAAAGAGTGTGGCACGAAATTTTTTTTTTGGCGGCAACGCTGCTAGTACATCGTCTTCAGATAAATATAGACTACTAACGTCAACAACTGAAGGTGAGTTTTCTAGATTATCATAATTTAATTTCAAGTCAATAAAATTTGACTGAAAAAATGATGCGAAACTATTGCAAATAATATTCAGATTATCTGAGGCTACCACTTTGTATGAAACGTTAGATGGAATCCCAAGCGATTTATGTTTAGTATTTAAAAATGACCAAAAACACTTCAGATTTTTTTTAATGTTCGATTCAAGAGAGCAAATGTACTGCTTATAAATAAATTTTCTCAAAAATTCGTACTCCCTCCTTACCTGTTTGAATTGCTCACGAAATGAAGCAAAAATTTTACTCTTTTTATGCAATTTATTCATGACATTTTTAAGCCTGGACAAACTTTTATTAAACCAAACAGGTTTTTTAGAATTCTTAACTTGTTTTAAAGGGACAAAATTTGAAATAATATATTCTAGAATGTTCCGAAACATAGTAAAAGCTAGCTCCAGATTTGAGCACTTAAAAATTGGCTGCCAATCAATAGTTTCTAAGTAAATATTCATTGACGCATTTTTAAAGTCATACTTTTGAACAATATTAGATGATTTTGATTCTTTTAAAACAGAAAAGTTAAATACAATCTCAAGTGCATTGTGATGAATACTATTTTCCAATAATTTAAAACTTGATTCATTTAATTGAGCTTCAAAATTACTATCAATATAAATAAGATCTAAAATACGTCCTAAAGAATTAGGAATAATATTAATTTGGTACATATTTAAAGCAGTTATATTATCAATCACATTATATTCAAAATCATTGGTGACATTAACAGGAAACATTCTTTTTTCATCATTTGAGAACAACCATTTTACGTTAGGCAAATTAAAATCTCCAACGATTACGAAATAACAATTTCCATCGATATTTTTAACAATATTTGTAATATTCTTGATATGAGTGTCATAAATTGCATATTGCGATAAAGGTGGAATATAAGAAACAAAAAAGTACACATGAATCATTTCAAGACTGGAGTGAATAGGTAAATCTACACGTACACAAATTTGTTCAACAGAATCTTGGAATAAATTAATTTCTTTACTTAAGTAAATAGATTTTACAGCTAATAAAACACCGCCACCTCTATTTAGGCCAGTCCGTTCGTAACAACGATCTTTACGAAAAACGTTGAAATCAGGGGCCGAATTACCGCTTCAGTGACGAGTGAGTGAGTCCCATCAGTGATCGAATGAAAATGTAAAATTGGAGTAATGTATTGCTCGATAACGTAAGCGGTAATGCCAATCTCACATAATTCAGTCACGTATTACTCGATAACTGATGCGGTAATTTGGCCCCAGAATTGAAATATTCACTAGTGAAAATTTTTTCGTTTAACCATGTTTCTGTCAGGGCAATAACGTCATAAGAACAGTCAGCAGCAGCATTAAAAAATGCATGAGACTTTGTTCTCATACCTCCAACATTATGATAATACATAGAAAAGTAATTTTTGGTTTCAGAAGCAGGAAAATTGTTGTTTATGTTTTTACGACCTCCAGTTTTTTGCCAAGATCGTTTTTTGAACGGCTTTTAAATTGTTTAATTTGAACTCCTATTGGCCACATAGACTCTCGTGATTTTATCGCTACTTCTTTAAACATTGAAACATTACATAGCCAGCTAAACTCCTGTACTTTTTTAAGCAATTTGAGCATCATACCTGCTCCGTTAGGAATTAACATGAGTTTTCCTTTGAGCCCAACTTCGGACGTACAGTTAAGTAGGAAGATTTATTCTGTAGATGTACTACAATACTGTTAAATTCCTTACCCAACTCTGTAAAATAACAATATCTAAGACTGAAAAAAAATATTGATTTTGAAAAAGGTCTAGTGGGATAATGTGAAAAGTAAATGAGGTTGTTAAAATACAAATACAAAATAAATTATTATTCAGACATTGTATGGACTAAGTAATAACTAAAGTAATTTTTGTTTAATAATTTTACTAATGCATTATTATCTTCTTGGCTCAAAAGAAACACCAAACTATTAACAATATATTCAGCCAAAATATTTCGGTTCGTAAATTCAAAGCTTTTTAAAATAGCTGCATGATAATTAACTATTATATTATGCACTTCAACTTTTATTCGTGCGCGATATTCTTTTGAAAGAAACATCAACTGTGGGATTACCGCACAGTCGCACGTTAAAACCATTTATGTGTTACCATAAAATTTTGAAATATCGAAACCAATAAATATAATAAAATCTATCAGCAGAAAAGTATTTACGCCTTTAATGAGACACAACGAAGGCAGCACGCAGAAGGAATGATAAAGAAAACTGAAACCCATGGTAGGATTACCAAGCTATGGAATTACGGATGGATGGTCGATCACGAATAAGCGATTTCATATTTTTGCTCGCCCTCGTTCCTTTCAGTTTTCAGTCAGTGGTTGCACATTGGGATAGTCTATATGGTATTCTCGGAACAAAGTCAAAGACAAAGATGTTGCTAAGGCCCCTTTAGTGAAAAGAACTTTAAAGCTATTAATTTTGTATTTCTGTCTTAAAAACGTCATATCGCTGACTTAACATAATCTATAAATTTTACCAACAGGCTTGAAAAAAAAAATACAAAACATTCAAATCTATTAAATTTTTGTATGTATAAGAATAAATTTTCATATTTCTATTTATTGAAATATTACAAGCACTTCGATAATGATGAATAAGTATATCTCATTGATATCAGTTTTGTTAGATTTGAAAAACCAGGGGTCAGATTCGAGAGCGCTTGGCCTAGATGACTGGAAGCAGCGTGCTCGGGATCGCAGAGGTTGGAAAGCCGCCGTGTCTCAGGTAGACCCCCTTCATAGATCGGGAGCCGGTTAAATAAGTAAGTGAGTACAAGCCATAACCTTCCATTCTTCTATTAAGAAGAAATCCAATTGTACATGTTCTAGTATTTTAAAGAGTAAAGAGTGGTATCCCTTGGTATAATGGTTAGTGCGTTGGACTGTCATGTAAAAGGTTTCGAGTTCGATTCTCAGCCGCTGCAAAAAAAAAAAGTTTTTCAGGGGTGTACTGCCTTTTGCGAGGAATTGACAAATCCTCTAAGCGAATCAGCAGAAAATTGTAGGTCCCCTCCGTTCCTCGCAACACGCACACAGGAATGCTTGAGAGTTGTAAGTCACTAGGTCCTGGTTCACTTCGAGCTGTTGCACCACCAAATTTCAATTTAAATAATCTTTTATTAATAAGATAAAAGTTTATTTACAAAAAAATGCTTCTGCTGTTTCTAGGTACTCTGCCCCACTGTATGCCGTCAGAGGAACATGAAGTGCATATTACAGCATCAATAGTGCCAAATAGCATGACATATAAAGTCAATTGTGATTATGATATTAATACGATTGCGCTTGGGCAATTGCCTCCTGTGGTGTGCTAAATATAGTGAGATCCCATAATAAATGGTCATCATTGGTCGAATAGGGTCTTGTCCGGTATTCGTGCAGCACTTGGCTTTGCTCCTCGAATGGACTTTATTACTTTTAGATTGAAGACTTAATGGGAATGAACGTATGATGTTTTTTTTTTTTATTTTAAAATTTATATGAAAACATCTTAATACACCTTCTTGGGCGATTTTATGGGTTTTCTCAGAAAGTTAACTGAGATAAATTGCATCAACATGAAATTCAATGGGAAATGTTCAAAATATAACGCCTGAGTGAGTTTCAATGCATCATATAGGTACAAGTATAGCAACTGCTTTGAGGATAAAACTCCTTTAAGGACGTTGGAACGAAGGTATATATTTTCCAGACACCATTCATAGAATTATATGCAGGTTCGGAGCTAAAACTTCAATCTGGTGGGGGAAATCCTGTATAAATTGTCAACAAGGCGAAATTTGTTTTGCTTTATTTTATATTTTAAAATTAATGAATCTAAAATGTCGTACAAAGATTATATAAAATAAAATAAAAGTTATAATATTACTTCAATTAAATAAATAGCTAGATTTTCTAATGACTTTGAGAAAGGGTGTTTTCTAAAATTAATAAAATGTGTCCTTCTATTCTGAGATTTAAAAAAAAAAACATCAAGAAATGAATACAAACAATTTATATATGTAATAATGACCCCCATGAATGCCCACATAAATGCGGCTGTGCTCATAATACAAAGAAGTCCCCTTTCTTAATAAACATTTTTACAACAGGATTCATGTAAAATAAAACACATCCCTTTTTGAACTTTCTCCTCGTTTTCTATTCACCTAATTCCGTGTTTTAAGTCTGGCAGTACATATGGGCTACATACTTATGTTTTTTTAAAAGGGTGCGTAGAGTTCAAACCCCTAAAGTTCTATAATAATGTATGTTAATGTGCCCAACAGACAGTTACAAAGTAACCTGAATGGATTGATTTCATGACGTAGTAGTTTAAATGTGCCATGATGGATGGATGGATGGATGTATGAATGAATAAAAATGCGAAATTGAAATGAAGTTCTACGCGATAAACGGTTCTTTTGTTATATTTTGACATGTTGATGGAAACTAAGATTTTATTCTGTTTGAAAAGTTTTCATTTTTTTTTTCTAAAGAGGAATACACATTTGAGGTTGAAATAGGATACGATAACATTTTCAAAAGGCATCTGGTTCTTTATAACTCCTTCCATGACCGAAAGAAATTCTTATGGTGATGCATTTATTTAAGGATATTACATCAATTTTTATTATTTTTTTTATTTATTCATTTCATCTACCAGCAAAGATTCAAAGATTACAATATAATTAGAGTATACATTGCTTTATTTACTATTTACGTGTTTGCATAAGCGATTTAAATTAAATGTTTTCGAAGCATTTTCTTGGCAGATATATGTCAATACTTTGATAGAGTTCATTAAATGTTGAAATTGTATTATATTGGCTGGAAAAGGAGCTGTCTTTTTTTACAAACCTAGAAGGAGCGTAAATAGGTATCATTCGCAGAACAGCAGCTCGTTTTATTTGATAATGTTCATCTCATTTTCTAAAAAATACATTTTGTAAGCCTTCTTTGAACATCTTCAATGCGATGAAAAAGAATTTGATAAACTGAATACATCGCATGCTTAATGGAATACTGACCCATTAGGAGATACATAGGTCAAAATTGAGTTACGTACAGATACAGGTTTTTGCAAGTCTCAGATCTCATGAATAGTTTATTATACTTTAAGAATACTAGTATTCATGAATTTGTTTTAATTTTATCCGTCAACAAGTAGGACAAATCCTCAAGCAAGATCATTTTTTGCAGTTTCCCAAAAATCGTCATTTCGAGTTAGGTCAGTATTCCATTAAGCATGCGATATGAGCGTATAGGAGAATGGGTCTTAAGTGCTAAACACATGAGCTGCGAACTGCGAATGCGAATAAATCTTTTTAAGCTATTTTCACAGTTAATATCAATTTTCGTTTTGTTTTAACTTTACGACGAAGTGAATTAATGATCGAATCAACTATTTAAAAGGAAAACACTGCATAAAATAATTATAAATTGAAATATTTTGTATTTTAATATTTTTGAACGCGACCAACAACGTATCTTCTGCGAACTGTCAAATGTAAATTTGAAATAGAAAATATTCCAATTTATAATTATTTTATGCAGTGTTTTCCGTTTAAATAGTTGATTCGATCATTAATTCACTTTGTTGTAAAGTTAAAACAAAACAAAAATTGATATTAGCTGTGAAAATAGCTTAAAAAGATTTATTCGCATTCGCAGTTCGCAGCTCATGTGTTTAGCACTTTACTAACGTAAAAAGTGTATGAGAGTTAGTGATATCTTTAGAGTTCCTTTTAATAAAACCTATAGAATATAATTTGCCTTTGATACAATGTGGTCAATATGTGAATAAATATTAACGCCAAGATAGTAAATTAAATTCACTCTTTCCAAGGGCTCTCTCCAAGGGTATAATTATACAAAATAATAGTATCACCTTTGCAAAAGATTACATATGGCTATGTTTAAATTCAAACAGTTACTTAGACACCTATACAGTTGGCTTATGTGTGATGAGTAAGCAATCGTTAATGGATTTGGCAAAAAAATATCAAACCAAAACAAAATTTGAAGACAGGTACTATATGTCATTGATAAAGATAATAAATAGCAATGGTCCAAGATGGCCGCCTTGACGTTCTCCTAAATTTAAGCAAGTTTGCCTTGAACATGTATTATGGATTACAAGTCTTTGGCTTCTGCCAATGAGAAAGGAAGATTTCAAGTTCAACATTGCAGAGTGACATCAAAAACTTGTTTAGTTTCTTACTAAGTAACTTTTTTGATAAATTTTAAACATTTCATCTCATCAAATAACTCAAGAAGTCTTGAACTTTACTTAAATCATTGAGAATATTGAAAAATCTGAAAATTAAAATACAACTATCTTGACGTTAAATGAAACCGAAGTAAGTTTGAAAACGATATTTTAGAATTTAGATTATACAAAGTTATAACTAATTGTCATTTTTGTCTAGCTCATTAGCTCCAACCTCAGTATGGCTAATACTGACTTTAATTTTATGTGGCTTAATAAGTACTGTTAGTGTGTTAGTAAAGGAACTATGAATATGTATGTATACACTGAACCAAAAAGGTACATGATTCGAAGGAAAAACTGCATGTTTTTAAAGAAAAACTTCATTAAAAACGCGCCAAGAATCGCGTTCATTAAAAAAAAGAAACCCTGAACATACGTTTTATGAATTTGTTCCTACGACTATAAAAGGTTCTTAAAATTATTGATTCCTGCATTAAATTAATGATTGGAAGTCATTAAAAAAATCTCGATAAATCACAAAACTTATGAACTATTTCATTCGATGTAAGTAAGTAAACATGAAATTAATAATTTTTTGCTTTAATTTCATGTATTTTGTCATTCAATGTTACTATATTTTTCATTTATTTTATGCCCTTCTGACATAAATTGAAGGAATAGATTCACTGTTTTAATGTAAAGAATCATGAAAATCATGTTTGTTGTTCTTAAAAAGTATGAGTAATTTCAGACAATGTATGTAAAAATTCATGGAATTCATGATGTTTTTCATTAATTTTATGAAATCGGTCTGTGTTTTAAATGATTTTATTCATTAGTTTTAAAACTCTGACACTTGTTCTAGCAACAGTTTCCTAAGATGTATGACGTTTTTCATTGATTAAATGAATGATAGTTTTATTTTTAATGATTTTAATCATTTGCTTGCAATAATTGTAAGAAAAGTTTCTTTTTTAATAATGAAACAATCATTAATTTAATGCAACTTTTCTTATATTAGTATGAATCTTTTCATTAGTTTTATGTAAGAAATTATGGAACCTAAGCTATTTTTTCATAAAACTAATGAAGTTTTTTTTCCAATGATTTCTATTCGTGTTAAGAAAAAATAATTATACGTGCACGTCCACCTGAAATACAAAAGCCCCGATGACAAATTATTTTCAAGAAAATGGTATACCTGAAAACTTAAAGAAAAGAAAAGAAAAATATTTAAAAATAGAACAATTATTATTTATTGAATATATTTTTGAATATCAAATGTTTGCGTACAACATATAAATAAAATATACAGGGTGTCCGACAGTCGAAAAACATTTCGTGAAAAATTATTTCGGGCGAATAACATTCTACCCGGACACCACATTAATTTCACTGCAGCATTATCTAAAACAAAAATAAAAATACAAAGTCAATTAATCAAGGATATTAAACGTGGTTTTCTTAAAGTAATCATTAAAACAAAAGCAATTTTGGCAATCAAAAATGATAGGTTTAATGTTATCGTTTAATGTGTTTTGAAATAAATATATATGAACTAAGAAAAATAAAATTACCACTTTGACATCTGCTTCAACTATTTTTTTCAGCATTGCCCTCATCTTCTTGTCGGATGGCTTGATTTGTCCATCTGCTGACAATCCATGTGATTTCCAAACAACACGCCAAAATCCATTTTTATCTGGAAAAATGAAATAATATTATAAAACGAATTTATGAAAAATATTCGCAACCTATAGATTAAATACTTACAAATTTTATAAATCAAGTAGTTGAATAAATTTAACGTCGTCCACAATGCGCAACACTTTGAAAAATGTATACATATTTTTAAAATAAACTTAGAAAAGAAAACTTTTTGGGAACTTTGTAAAATCACGTTTTAGCACTGGTAATATCAAACAAGAAATGAACTCTTGATATGATATTACAAGTATATTGCATGAAGTAACCGCAAAGTTTATGACATATTTCCTACTATTAAAGAGTCAGTCATACAAAACATGAAAATGTTCCTTTTTTTATGAATAAGTACTTAAAACACCAGACTTAAGCCATAGGTGTATAACGGTAATATTTTGCACTTTAAAGAAATATTCCATAAATTGCAAGTAATGAGCTTGCAGTTTATGAAAAAATTCCTACGATTCAGGAATAAATTCTTTCACAATAGTGGGCAAAATCAAACTGTTCCTAAAATTGAAGTGTTAGTCATGCAAAATATGAAATAATTCTTATTTTTTATGAATTAGTTTTTAAAACACCAAATAAATCTTATTTTGTATGAATTAGTTCTTAAAACACCAGATTTCTATAACGGCACTTTCATAGCCGCATTAAATTGGTTTTCTTTTTAAATAATTATATTATGTGTTAATAAAAGTTAATCTTTTCTAATAGATACGCATTTAATATTAGATTCGCAAATGAAGTCAAAGATGATGACGTAAGAAATACATAATATGTAGCTTATTAAAATAAAATTCAAAACGGGGTCGCACGAACTTATTCTTATTGTAAAAGACTGAGAATTTAAAAAATTAATGTTACTAAAGAAAAACTGTTCAGAAGCATAAAATTCACTTTTTCATTAATTCACGTTTTGCATGCATCAAATGAATGGATTCAAGCATTTAAAGCAATTTTTCTTAAAATGTCCGTTACTCATGCATTGAATGATATGTTGCATGTAACAAATGAAAAGTTACATAGATTTTAAGTAATCTTTCATACAGCTTCATATTAAATTTTGTATGAATTGTTCATATTTCAAATGTTAAGTTTCCTGCTTGGAGTTCGCAACAAAAAAAAATGTTTATGAATGTGGTTTCATGCATTTTATGATATTTTGCATGTAAAAAATGTATAGTTTCAAGAATTTAAAGTAATTTTTCATAAAATTTCAGTTGCTCATGTTGATGAATGTGGTTTCATATAATTAGTCACTTTGTTTCTACAATAAAAGAACAGTTTCAAGCATTTTAAGAAATTTTTCATAAAACTTTACAATAAAATTTGTATGAACTATTCATATTTTAAATGTAAAATATCATAATCTGATTTTCCAACAACAATTCTATTGCTTTGGATTTTATGAATGGTTTTTCATGAAAATCATGACTTGGTCATAAAACAAAAATTAATTTTTATGAATTCGTGCATTATTCATATGAATATTCTTTAAAAATTAATGATTTTGGCTGAATGATCGCCATTCATAAAAAGAATGTACAAAAATTTTTTCAGTGTAGGTTATGTCATGATGTAATAAAATAGATGAACAATAAAGTCAGTGTTGAACTGAAAGCTAAGAGTACCACATGGCGACGAGGAGAAGCTATTAAAAAAGTAAAAAGAAAATTTTAAGAATTGAAAAGTCAAAAAGAAAATTAAAAAAAAAAAAAAAAAAAAATTAAAATTAAATAAACATTGAAAAAATTAAGTTAAACGAATTAAATAGCAAATAAATACCACGTGACGTTAATGGTGCGAGCAAAAACCAGAAGTGCCTTAAATATAAAAATCAGACCACGTGGGCGACCGCCAAAAGTACGAAGAACAACCAGAATAAATATGGACTTCTTAAAAAAAGTAGACCCGTTGAAACTTGATGGAAATGTGGCAGAAAATTGGAGAATCTTTAAACAAAATTTCGATTACTTTCATATTGCTGCAGAGTTGAGCAAAAAATCGGAAAAAATTCAAGCGGCTGTTTTCTTAAACACGGTCGGACAAGAAGCTGTAGAACTTTTTAATACGTTTACTTTCACAAATGATGACGACAAAGATAAATACAGTGAGGTGGTAAAAGCATTTGAACGATTCTGTAAGCCACAAACGAATCAGGTGTATGCGAGTTTTAAGTTTCATAACCGAATGCAGGCGGTGTCTGAACCATTTGATAACTACTTAATGGACCTTAAAAAAACTTATCAAGCAGTGTGAATTTGGTAGTATAGAAGATAGAATGCTTCGAGATCAGCTTGTAGTAGGTGTAGCAGACAAAACACTTCAAAAGCGATGGTTAGAAACCGAAAAATTGGAACTTAATAAAGTAATCGAAATGGCAAGAGCGGCTGAAGCATCAAAGCAACAAGCGGACAAAATAAACAAATCACAAAACCCAGCTGAAGAAAGTGGAGCAGTAGATGTCATAAAAAACCAACGAACATCGAGACAACCAGAAAGACAATCAGAGAGACAGAGAACGACAAACAGTGGAAGTGACTACAAAGAAAAAAGGGATTATAATAGGAATTATGCATATAAAAATAGAAGTAATAATAATAATTTGGATTATTCTTCTAGGTATAATATTGGAAATGGTATGAACTGTAAATTCTGCGGGAGAAGGCATGAAAAAGGGAATTGTGCAGCATATGGAAGAAAGTGTCGCGAATGTGGGAAAATGAATCATTTTGAAACGGTATGTCGTAGTAAACAATTGCATGAAATGCATGAAATCGATGACTTTGACAATTTATATCTTGATACAGTAGTGATGATAAATGAAATTAGGAATTCGTGGTATAAGGAAATTTACATTATGAATCAGAAAATACGATTCAAATTAGACACAGGGGCAGATGTAAATGTGATTCCTCTAAAGATATTTTCATTATTTAAAGGTGCTAAATTAGATGAGCTAAGAAACAAAACTAAAAGCTTATAATGGATCGGAAATAGAAGTAAATGGGTGTGCAGAACTTCCAAGCAAGGTTGATGGAAAGCAAATAATGTTGAAGTTTGTAATAGTAGAAAATGGATCCATACCTATTCTTGGATTGAAAGCATGCATAAAATTAGGCTTAATTAAAAGAATTGATAAAATAGAAAAAGTGGAAACAAATGAGCAGTTGGTAAACAAATATAAAGAGAATTTTGAAGGATTAGGGTCATTTGAAGGGGAGTACAGATTAAAATTAAAAAGTAATGCGAATCCGGTAGTAAGAGCAGCACGAAGAGTGCCCATTGCCTTGAACTTACCATTGAAAAGGGAACTGGAAAGGTTATGCATGCGAGGGATTATAGAAAGAGTTAATGAACCCGCTGAGTGGGTATCTAACATAGCCATTGTGGAAAAAAAGGATAAAAGTTTAAGATTGTGTTTGGATCCTAAATATCTGAATGAGGCATTAGTTGAAGAAATATATCCTTTGCCAACTTTTGAACAAATTGGAGCACAGTTAGCAACTATGAAGGTTTTTTCAGTTTTGGATTTGAAGGAGGGGTATTGGCAAATAAGATTATCTAGTGAATCTGCGAGCCTTTGCACATTTTCTACACCATTTGGCTGTTTCAAATTTAACAGACTTCCTTTCGGAATAAAAGTAGCACCACAGGCATTTCAAAGACTAAATGAACTGAATTTTAGTGATATACCCGGGGTCATAGTTTATGTAGATGACATATAAGTAAGTGGGAGAACTGTGGAAGAGCATGATGCGAGGTTGGAATTATTGATGGAAAGGGCTAGAAAAAAAAAATGTCAAATTCAATAAAGATAAAATTCAGCTAAGAGTTAGTGCAGTGAATTATTTAGGGCGCACGATTTCGTCAAATGGAATTCAAATAGATGATAAAAGAATGAAGGCAATAAAGGACCTAAAGGCTCCTGCTACTAAAAAAGATGTACAAATTTTGCTAGGAATGATAAATTATATGAGAGACTTCATACCAGATTTATCTGAACTGTCATATCCACTACGAGACTTGCTAAAGAAAAATACAATTTTTCAGTGGCTCACAGCTCATGACGTTTGTCTAGAAAATATTAAAGATCTTATTTCCAAAGCTCCGGCACTAAAACCCTTTGATTCTTCAAAACAAGTGACTATTCAAGCTGATGCATCGAAATTTGGTTTGGGATGCACGCTTTTACAAGAAGGTAGGCCTGTTGGGTTTGCATCGAGAAGTTTAACTTCATCTGAAATAAACTATTCGCAAGTGGAAAAAGAACTCCTTGCTATAGTGTTTGCTTGTGAAAAATATCACACTTATATTTATGGCCGAAATACTACAGTTATAACTGATCATAAACCATTGCTTGGAGTAATGAATAAAGAAATTGGACAAATTCCATCACCTAAACTCCAAAGAATGAGAATTAGGTTATTAAAATATACATTAAACTTAAGATATGCACCGGGAGCAGAGATGTTTATAGCAGACTTATTGTCGCGAAATTTTGGTAGTTACGAAACAGAAGCAGAAATAAAAGACATGGATGAGTTGGTTCATAGTATAAATGTTAGCGAACAGAAAAAATATTGTTTTAAATTAGAAACTGAGAAAGACAGTTGTTTAAAAAACCTTATGAAATTAGTTAAGCTTGGTTGGCCAACAAATAAAAACAAATTGTCGGGTGATTTACAGATTTACTGGAAACTAAAAGATAGCATCTTTGTAGAAGATGGCCTTGTATTTTACAATACAAGGATAATAATACCTTGCAGTTTGAGAAGATCTATCCTAAAAGAAATACACAGTTCTCACTTAGGCATAGAAAAAACAAAAGCAAGAGCTAGAAGTTTAGTTTTTTGGCCTGGATTAAGTAAAGACATAGAAGAATTAGTTGAAAAATGTAGCATATGTCAGAGCTTAAGGGCGGCTAATGCAAAGGATCCTATGATTCCTCATGAAGTTCCTTTAATTCCTTTTGATAAAATTGGGATGGATATTATGGAATGGGCTGGAAAGTCTTATTTGGTAGTTGTTGATTATCTATCAAAGTACGTTGAGGTAGAAAAAATAAAAAATAAAACAGCCGAGGAAGTAGTTGAAAAGTTGAAAAACATTTTCGGGACACATGGAATTCCACGTATAATAATAGCTGATAACATGCCATTTGGTTCATTTTTCTTTAAAAGTGTTTGTAATGCATTGGATATTAAGATAGTGACTTCAAGTCCACATTATCCCAAATCTAATGGACTTGCTGAAAGCTTTGTCAAAATAGCGAAATCATTACTAACAAAGGCTGAAAAAAGTGATGAAGAATTATGGAAAATGATCTTAGAGTATCGTAATACACCCATCAAAGGAGTAAACTTGTCTCCGGTGGAAATATTATTTGGTAGGAAAACTAGAACACTAATACCAGGGAAATTGAGCATTTTCGAAAAAAAAATATACAGTGAAGTTAAGGAATCCTTAGAAAAGAATTGTTGCAAAAGGAAAAAATGGTATGATAGAACAGCAAGAGTAAGATTAGAATTTCAAGTAGGAGAATCGATTTGGTACAAAGATGGTAGAGAATGGGTTCAGGCTAAAATCATTAGCAAAGCAGATACTCCGCGATCATTTTGGATTGAACTAAATAATGGACGGACATATAGAAGAAATACTATTTTTTTTAGGCATATGCAATAGAGTATTTTAAATGCCTTCTCCCAAAAGAAACAAATGAATTATTTAAAAGAACTAAGTATATATGAATATTAATAGTTAAATTGAATTATATTAAATTAGTTTTAAGTTGAATTATATATTAAATTAGTTTTAAGTTGAATTATATTAAATTAGTTTGTAGTTGAATTATATATATATACATATATACCAAAAAAAAAAAAAAAAAAAAAAAAAAAAGTTTATAAGAATCGATTGTTTAGTTATAGTACTTAGTCTAACGTTTAAATGAAGACGAAATTTGAAAAAAGGAAGATGTGTTAGTAAAGGAACTATGAATATGTATGTATAGGTTATGTCATGATGTAATAAAATAGATGAACAATAAAGTCAGTGTTGAACTGAAAGCTAAGAGTACCACAGTTAGTAAACACATCTATTGCACTTGCTCTTATCCATAAGAGTCATTGACTTTTTAATGTATTTGATGGATTGTCTGACTCCATATTAAGAATTGCTACCCGTTTTATACGCACTGAAATTGTTATTCTGGCAGATTTCAATTTCCGAAATTCTCCCTGCCTTCGCCAGAATGGCCACAAAACACCCGAAGGAACGAAAGATCTTTGCTGAATTAAACGATCTAACTTAGCTCAGCTGAAGTTCAATGGGCTTGGTCTATTCGTTATATTTCATTCTTTCAGGCACATCTAAGCACTGAATATTATCAGCCCATTTCTTAGCCTTCTTAAACACAGTTAAAGGAAAAGCTTCAAAGAATACCATTTGGTATTAAAGAAAGGAGAAAAAACTAAATGCGAAGTGCTCTACAATTTCTCTCAGAACTTAAATCATTCACAATGCTTCTTCGCTAGTGACATAGATTAGAGTGCTGATATGATAACAGACATTATTCTTAATGGATTGAATATTTTTGTCCCTCCAGGACAAGACTTAAGCTATTACTTATAGAAGGAGGATTCATGGTACGACTATTGCTGTAAGTTCGTTAAAAGGATGAGAGAATCAAGCTCCCGATGCTACAAAATAAAACACTTCTGAGAAAAACCGATGAAAGTACAGGCAACTCAGGGTTACCGCAATGCTCATATTCAAAGAACAAAGTTCTTATATGATAAAAATCTACAACAAAGAATACTACAAACTTTTCTTAATTTTAAAAACATATGACCAACTGTTTGAAGTTAACCCATTTCAATACTCCGTCAATGATAACCACAAATTATTATGACTCATTTTGTACTTGAGAAGTTTTATGGGCAAATCCTCTTTCCCACTTATACAGAAGCAAGAGTTCAGATTGTATATTCCCTTTAGTTCAGAAAAGCCTTCTGTTCACTGGTGATCTGATGGCGTTTTTTCACCGAAAAGTGGAACCAACATTTACAAAAGCAATTGCTCTTGATATATCTAAAGGATTTGACAGAGTTTGGCGCGAAGCTTTGTTATCGTAAATGCGCTCATTTGGTATCGATAAGTCTCTTCCTTCTGACCGTTCAATTAAGAATTTTCTAAATGGTTCCAAGCCTTAAATTCATAAAATAAATACTGGTGTACCCCAAGGCTCCGTTTTAACTGCAACTTCCTTTCTTATATTCATCAATAATCTTTTGTCTGAAACTTCTAATCAACTGAATTTTATTTCTGACGACAGTTCTCTCAGCTTCTCATATTCTTTGCCAGATCCACATCTTTGTCGTTCAGATGGGGAACTTGCATGGCAGGAAACCGAATATCTTTCAGTTTTCAGTATGTGCGTCAGATATCTGGGATGACCACATATTCCACGTCACCAAAAACGCTCCTAAATATTTAGGTTTTCTACAACGGCGCAAGAAATTTTCCACCCCTTCTTATCTAGCTGCTTTAAAGCCTGTATTCGTCTGAAACTCAAGTACAATCCTCATATTGGGGCAGGTGCTCCAATTACCGACTTGAGTTTTTTTAGATAGAATTCACATGAGAGCTTTAATAAATGATAGGCGACAGAAATATAATAGAAGCACTTGCATCCCTCAAACCCCACGCCGCAGTGTTTCATGTCGCTTACTATTTAGTTGGTATTTTTCTAAAAAATGTTTCATGTTCTAGTGAAATAGCCAGTTGCATCCCCTAAACAATTCAACAATTAAGAAATACTCGGGCTTTTAGGAATGTTAACCAGTTCAACCTTGAGCCGCAATTCGAACGTACTGTGAAGTACAAAGATTTTTTTATATGAGCCGCACTTTTCGAATGTGAAATGCCTTATCTAGCACATAATTTTCCTTCCCATTGTAATATTTAGAAATTTAAAAGTAATGTCCATTGGGATCTCCTTTCGAAACCTTCTATATTTTCTTGAGTCTCCCACTGTTGTAATCATTTAAAGGGTATTAATAACTCCTGGAATGCGCGCATATTATATTATAAAAAAAAAGACTTTTAACTAAAGTTCAAGGTGTACTTGCTTAACTTAATTTGTTCGTTCTTCCAAAAATTTAAATACTATCTTATTTCGATCAAGAAGAAAACTTTGTAAGAGATGATAATGAATAAGTCACAGACAATATTTTTATTACAAGCTCCCCATTGTTTCCCGCTTGTACACCAAAATGGTCCGTTTCCAATAACAGTGCGTTGGCATAAACCATGCCACAGAAATAGACAAAACCCCATATAAAGTCATAACGCATTTGATTTATTGAAAACTAGGTTAACTACACAATTAGCAATTATATGAGTTCTTCATTGTTAAACTTCCTCTGCATACATTTTTACAATTATAAACACAAAAGAAAAAAACAACGCCTACAGTGCTACCGCTAAATGGTTATACCCAATACAAATTATTCAAACAATTTTATTGAATTATCAATTCACCACAGTATCCAAAAGATAAACATCATAAAAAATATTCCGGACAAAATATTCATAAGCCCATAATATGCGACCTCAAATTACGAGCAATAGGGCGTCCCACAAGCTCAAAATAAATTAATTCTTCCAATAAAACTAACACTTTTGGTATGCCCGAACGTGGAACAGGTGTACACCACTTATTCGAGATTCAACAGCAGCAACAGCTGGAGATCAAGCCATCGATAGGCTAAGCTTCGCCTGCCTGCCTCACAACCCCACCTTGACATCTCAATACCATCGATCATTAAATTATGATTGGTGCAGTTACAAAGGCTTAGAATTATAGAACCACGCCGCGCCGCGGTGTCCGTCGACGTCATGCATACTCGTATAGGTAAAACGCCACAGGTGGGCGTGAATTTAATTCGAATTCAAACAACAATATTACTGCAACACTATTTTTTATTGTTCGCTTTTGTCACCGTCATCGTTATTAATTTTTGAAAAATGTGTTTTGACATTCCGGACTCCGTTGATGACGGATCTATTGATCAAGAACGTGGTCAGGATGAGTTGGCATTCTTTTGCTCGACCCGTTCTCACCAAATCGAACCAATAACATGAGTGTCATGTTTTAATTCACTTGATGAATTTTTGAAAGCCTTGCTTCTTTGCAGACGACATTGCGGGCGTAAGAACTCACATAAGAAGATCTTGATCTTGAGGAAGAGATAATTTTAAAAAATTAAATCAATTCAATTAATCAGGTGATCTTTATGCAAGACTTTCGATACTTGAAATGAAAGCATCCAGGTATCATTCTTTCAGCTCTTAAGGCACTCGGGTGTTGAGTCTTAGAATGGAATCTTAACAAGCGGAAATTCTTCCTCGAGCTTCTTTGTTATGTGAGATGATGCTGCAAGTCTTATATTTCATTTAAAGGGAACATACCTTCCTACAAAATGTAGTTTAAACTTATCTTAATGGATATCTTTGCGAATCCATGGAGGTAGAGATCTTGAAAGCGGAAAGCAGTCTATGAGTGCCTCATCCCGTTCACGTGACCTGTTTCGATTTCTCGAAAGCAGCTTTTCGTGCATTTAATGGGAAATCTATTTGACAATTTGAATTGTTTAATTATGGAAATAATTTGTATAAATTCGAGATATTTGGGGAGAAGTTATGGTTATGGAGATAACATGTTGGAGTTTGGAATTCCATCTCGGTTAGTTGGTATATTATTGTTTTTTTATGAGATATTTAAGCGCCTTAGTATATAAGTGGGGAATTGGAAATGTTTGTTTATGTCATTTATGGAAAAATTAGTGGCTTGAAATATTTCTTTAATGTGCTGGTATAAGACGTCTGACGGTATTCTTCGGAGCACAATGATACAATGACATTTACTGAAATCAGTGGAGAAAGTAAGCTGTCGTTTTAATATTATGTTTGTTTCTCTGTGTATGTGCGGGAAATGTGTGATCCTGCAAATTTTTTTTTTAACTAAAAATATAACTTTCATATGTCAATTTTTCAATAACTGTCACCACCATTTTATATAAAGTAAAATTTTAATAAAAAATCTATTCTCTTAGAAGAACTTGAAGAATTTCAGTCAATTAAGTCTATCTATGTTTCAATAGGGTAAAAGAGTACATGGTTTTAAGAAGTACCAAAAAATAATTTTCTTCTCTGATTTGTCTCACCAAAAAATTATAGCCCGAAGCCTCGTAGAGAACATAAGCCCAGTGATATTCATAACAAAAATGTTGGGAGCCTCCATTTTGTCTATTCAATTGTTTTGCTGATGAAAGTAATATTTGAAATTTTTACTTGCGATATACATAATGTAATTATATGTAAGTTATGCATTCATAAAAAAAATCGAGCGCGAGATTTTGAACTGGCTTGCTATTTTGATGATAGGGAAGACGAAAAAAGTCCCAATTTTCGCTATCATCGTTATGTCAACTTTGATCAAAATCTCGAGTTCGATTTTTTTTTAAGAATGCATAACCTGCCTTATAGAACTTATAAGTCGCAAATCGCAATTAAAAACAGTCCTTTGATTGAGAAATTCTTTTTTGGAAATTCGATGTCTCAAAAATGGGTCAATTATTTTTTAGAAATTTAGTTTTTATTAGGTATGCGGCAGATGGCTCATAGGCCATGCTTTAATTTCTTTATTAAAATTTTATTTATATATATTTTTAAGAACAATCAATAAAGATTTTAATCTAATCTAATCTAATAAAAAAAAAATTAAATTAGCGTTCTATAATTTTTTCTTAAAAATGTTTTAAGAAAACTTATTAAAAAAAACCGATAAATAATTTTTGTTTGGATAAATTCATTATTGCTTACCATTTCCTACTTATCTCCAACTTAGTAGTTATTTAAGTCATTTATAAAATAAATCGTATGGTTATGAACATTTTCTTATTGAATAAAATTCATTTTTAAAATTTAAAGTCTCGCAAACATAAGAGCAAGTTCGTGCCAGTCATTTTTCAATTTTATTTGACATAAACTGAGAAAACTGAACAGTGCATCGTGCATCACAGGCAGGTTGCGAAAAACGCTACTGAGGTTGAAAAAAAGTTTCTCTTCTGATCGGGTTTTTATAAATCCAATATTTTTCCTGAGCATCAGTACAGTTCTTATATGTGGCAGATGATGGATCCATAACTTACTAATCTATTGATATAGGACTCTCGTAATATAAATATAAAAGAAACATAGATACAACTATCAACAACCATCATCATGTTTCATATACGAGTATTTCATTATTTAATCTCAATTTGTATAACAATTTGTATTCTACCGTAATACTCAAGCTTCACAGAATGCCCATTAGTTTAGGCTTGATTATCCCTTCAGACTGACTTTTAATTTAAGATATTCTTTCTTTAGCCACAAAACACGAATGTTAAATGCGTTATCTGGCTCAATATTTTTCTCTCATTGTGCGTCGGTGTTTCCTGCTTAATTCTCTCCAACTTTCCCTAAAACTTGCACTATGCAAACACATTTTTAGGGTTGTCATAATCCATTAAGTACGACTTAAATTAAAAAGAAGAAAATAGCATTTGCCGACGGGCCCTTTAGTCATAAAAATGATTTCCATAAGATTATATACGCGTAAAGGAACTTAGGCGAACTTCTTAGGTGCAACAATACAGGCGGCCTTGATGGGCATAGGAAAAGAGGAAATAAAATGCACGACTGGGTCGCAAGAACTTATAAGTGGTTGTAGTGGTTTCTTAAAAAAAATCTTTTTAAAAGGTTTAAAAAAAAAATAATACGCCAATTTAAAGTTTTTATTATTGCTCGAATAAAAATTAAATTTACAAATAAAAATATTGAGCCGTTTCGGAGATATCGAATTTTCAAAAAAAGAATAAATAGATTTTTTTTTTCAAAGATTCAAAAAACATTTATCTAAATTTCATTAAGATCCGTTATGTGGATAATGAGAAATTCAAAATTCGAAAAAAATGGTTCTATGGTAGGTACAAGCTGTAATATCTTAATTTCAATTTTTTTTTATTAAATTATAGATCGTAAAAATTAATTGAAAGAAAAAAATTTTTATCAAAATTCTAGGCGCCGTTTTCGAGAAAAATACGATTTTTGAAAACCATTTTTTTTTTAATTTTTTAGCATTTGTATGGTAGGTACCTTTATTTTTAGGTAAAATAATTTTTTTCCCACATCTTATAGATTATATTGAGAAACTTTTATTTATCAAGTCTAATAAAATCGAGCATGGAGTTTTCGAAAAAGGTACATATTTAGTTTTGAAAAAAAAATATGAAGTTTTCTTTAAAATTTCAAAAAAAAAGTTTTTGAAAATTTGAGTACACAATTTTATTTATGTTTTAAGGGAGCTTTAGCAAACAAAAAATGATCAAAATCCGTTGTACCGTTTCTGAGAAAATCAAAAAAAAAATGGTTCCATGGGGGTGCCCTCAATAACCATTTTTCGAAAAAAAATTTTAACCATTACCTAGCTTTAACTAAATAAAATTTTTTTGTATTTTTATTTTTAAAATCTGTGGGACAATTTTTGAGAAAAAAAAATATTTATAAAATTTCGAAAAAAAACTCGTATGGCAGGTATCATTATTTTTGGTCTTAAAAAAAAGAAAAAAAACGTGTGGGGGGAAAAAGTTAAAAATGATATCTACCAAGTTTAAAGAAAATCGGCCGAGCCGTTAATACTGTAGTCGAACAGACAGACAGACAGGATTGCGAGACCCACTTTTTTAGTCTTCGCTATCATCGTAATGTCAACTTTGATCAAAATCTCGAGTTAGATTTTTTTTTACGAATGCCTAACGTGCCTTATAGTACCTATAAGTCGCAAGTTAAAATTGATTTCGTCTAGCTATATCTCCAAAATTAAATAATTTGTGTATGTTATATGAAACTTTTTATTTCATCGCATCATTCAAATATCTTGATTGTTTCAACAATAACAGTGTCTATAATTAATAGGCTTTTAAAAATTCATGAAATAATTTAAAAAAATGATACTTATCCACTTCACCCATAAACTTTAATTAATTCTTGTAATAATATACATACGTTTGAAAATAGAAAATATTAATGGATTCTTTTAATCTGAAGTATCAAAACTTATATAACTGCCCAAATTAATCTTGAGAGGCTTAAAATACCCTCAAAAGAGTCATAAAAGGCTTTTTCACTATCTTTCAAATGTTCTAAGCTAACGAACCATCAAATCTTTGTTACAAACTTGTTGCTTCTTTAAGCGTCTCGACAACAGCCTTATACCTCTGCATATCTATATAAGATCTTTAAAAGGAATGTCAAAGCTCAACCCAACAATCAATGAAATGTCGCCGAATCAAATCGCCGATCAACTTAAAAACAACATGAATCTTTTTTCCGTTCGAAAACAAAAACAAGTTGCTTTGCATTTAGTAGGTATTGATCTTCCTTATCTCATGTATTGAATTAAGCTTGATTCACAGTTAATTGGTTTCTGATTTTATCGAAAGCCATAAAATTAGGTACAGCCATGGCGTACTACTATCGATGTATCTGTCATCCATGATTTATCACTTTTATCTCGATTCGTTTGACTGTATCAAAGATTCATCAACGAGATAAAGACATGATTTACATAACGCTTTTCGTGTAATCAAAATTCAAGATAATGTAAATCTGTTTGAAGGTAAAAGATGTTTGTAGCTTAAGTAGGTTGTTGAGGATCATTGATGGTCGGTTGTTACTTAACCAAAGCGAACGGAACACCATGATTATAGCCCCAATATTTCTTTTTAAATTCAATTCAACTTCGATAAGAACAACTTTACTCGTACACTCAACCTTAAAATGTGTGTAAAAGCTTGATTTATATAAACAAAAATAATAAAATTGATAAGGGCTAATATTTATCTAGATACGAGTAAATGTGAACTTGATGCTGTGTTACGAATGGAGAACAATAATTACAAATAATCAATGAATTATGGGAAAACAATCATTATGCATTTGCATTTATAATTCACCATTAGATGAATTTAATTTTAATAATTGGATTATAAATTTGGGATAGTGCGACACGTTTCGATCAAACCAAAGTATTGAAAAGGGTTTTGTTTCGAAACGTACGTGTTATTTATAAAAAATGTAAACGCCTTCAGCACCTCGGGAACATACATTTTTTTTTTTCATTATTAAATAGAAAACATGAATTGATGGCGGAAAATAGGTGACGAATTCGACTTCAGCTCCAAGTCATGGCTTTGTTATTAATTTTAATGTGTGTTAGATTATGTAAATCTGTTTCATACCTATTTAAATAAATTACGCGACTGTATCTCACGAACCTGCTTTTATGTTTAGGTAACTTACTTTAGTTACAAAATTAGTTTTTAAAAAGCTTAACTATACAAAGTGTCCCTTAATTCGTGCATAATATTTTAGAGCGTGGTATATTCTAAGAAAAAAATCATTCTGCAGTAAGGGCCTATCTCCAATTTGTATATCATATAGCGGGGATTTAAGAAAAGACCTATTTTGGTGTACTATGAACCATGTTAACAGTAATTGCGCTCTTAGTACTAATAATACAATCTTACTTTAGGCCTTTATTTTTAGAAAAAATACCAGCCTTTGAAATTGCGTTCAAGCAAATATGATATCCTATTTCCTGCCCATGCAAATTTTTTGACTTTGGGCTCAATTTTCTCCAGAAAATGCGTAATAACCATATCGTTTTACTATTTTTTGAATGATCGATCGTAACAATAATAAAAAGAGGCTGGGTGCGACCCACACTGATAACTTCCCATTTGTGGTCTTGAAAACTTGTAATAACTAAGAAGGTTGGTAGGTACATATTATATACTGAATTATAGATTTCCGTGTTTTTTAATATTATATTATAGAAATTACTTTATTATTTCGGTTCCA
This sequence comes from Philhelius festivus, assembly GCA_963931855.1. Lineage (NCBI taxonomy): Eukaryota > Metazoa > Arthropoda > Insecta > Diptera > Syrphidae > Philhelius > Philhelius festivus. Next base: position 259,431,568 of record OZ007554.1, on the reverse strand, counting down.
AACATTTTAATTGAAAAAAAAATTAAAAACGAAATATTCAAATATAAAAGATATGGTTTGGTTATTGATGGAAGTGTACTTACAAAATATATCCGCTCTAAAACTAGATTTATGTCAAATATAAGACATTTGTTAGAAATTGTATTATGTATACAATTAAATAATTGCAAAGTCAATATCATTGCTCGTTCTCAAGATATTCTAGTCGAAAAACAAATATTACCACTTTTTAGTAGATTTTTTTTATATTTTTGTTAAAACTGTCAATTCGATACTTGTCAAAATTGAACCATACGTTAATAATTGTATTATATCGATACCTTCCCGTAAGAATGTACTAAGCGAAACTTTTTCCGAAAATGACTTTTTGATGAGGAAATATAATATATGTTAAGGGCCACGTTTTGGCCTGGGTTTCGCCAACGAACTTTCTTCGTTTTTTTCGTTTCCTGAAAAATTTTAGAAATGTCGCTTAGTATACATTCTTACGGGAAGGTATCGATGTATAAAACAACATACTTTAGAAGGCACTGTCGGAGTTTATTCCCAAGAAATTCGACTTGAAATACAATTTTAACTAGTTTTCACTAGAATTTTTAATAGTTTTTTTATTTAAAAAAAAACTATTAATTCAATATTTGTCAAGATTTTACCAATTGTACAAAATTATACTATGTATAAAATAAACTAAATTAGAAGTCAATATCACTACTAGTTCTCGAGAAACTTGAGTCGAAAAACAATTTTTACCAATTTTCAATAGATTTTTATATAGTTTTTTATTTTTTGTAAAAAAATTGTAAACTGATTTTTTTTGAAATTTTCACCAGTTGTCAAACACATTATTTTTCGTAAAATAAAATTATTTTGAGTTTCAAATTGTTTTCCGTTCTTAGAATATCTGGGTTAGGAAATTTTTTTTTTCAGTTTTTTTTATTTAAAAAAATAACGGTATGTTCATTTTTTTCCAAATTCATACCAAATCTGTATGACCTTATAATGAGTACATTAAATTTTATTTGAAATCAATAGCATTTTTTTTTTCGTGAGATATTTGAAACTAACCAACATTTTTACTTTTTTTTTAAACCGTTATAGTGAAAAAACTACTCACTGAATTTTAATAAACGCCCTTTCAGCCTCTTTCGAAGTTATTATCTATTAAACAAAATTTATTTGAAGTCGATACCTTTACTCGTTCTTGAGATATCGACTACGAAAAATGGTACAAGAACGTACGGACGTACGAACGTACGAACGTACGAACGTACGAACGTACGAACGTACGAACGTACGAACGTACGAACGTACGAACGTACGAACGTACGAACGTACGAACGTACGTACACACACACACACAGACATCTCTCTAAAAATGATTGATATAGCCTCTAGGGACCTTGAAACGTCGAGAAATGTCAAAAATTCCAATTTGACAAATCGGACCGATTACAATAACTCCCTATGGGAAGTTAAAAATAAAACTCAAAGACAAGTTTGCGGAAAAGCCCATGGATTTTATGAAACTTGCGAAAACCTGAGGCATACAAAATAAAAAAAGTGTTTTTTGCGTTGAGCTCCAAAGCTCTATAAATAAAAAATTAATTTAAGAATATGTATATATAATCAAGAATAACTTCCAATATTGTACCTAAGATTTCGCAAATAAAATTGACCCGTTCTTCAGATATCGAATTTTCAAAAAAAAATAAATTTAAGAAATATTTAAAGTAAAATGTGTATATATTAAATAATACATCGAAAAGATTTACCATTACAAAAACAAAAATTAACAAAATTCAAGGTACATTTAAGATAGTATTAACAGACTGTTAATAGTCAAGTTTCAAGATAATCTGTAATGTGGTTTTGGAAATATTGAGTTTTCAAAACAAAAATTATTCGAATTTAAAAAAAAAATCCAACCAATTTATAGAAAATTCGAATATTTTGAATACAAACATTTATTTCAATCACTTATGTATATTGTTTTTGAGAAAATCGAAAACAATCAAAAAAGTGGTTCTATTGGAAATACCCAAACTAACAATTTTTAGCAATTTTTTTTCAACCTTTAAAAGAATTATTTTTAAATCTGTGTTTTCGAATATTTTTTTTTATTTCAAAAAATACGAGTATGTATGACAGGTATCGTTTAGTCCTTAAAGGGGCTTTAGGCCATCATTTCAGTTTCAGTTTCAGTTGAGCTATCAGTTAAGCTTTCAGTTAAACTGATGTCTAAATACAAAAACTGAAGCGTTTAACTGAGACTGAAACTGATGAAATTCCCATAAGTGAGCGGTGATTTATTAAGCGACAAAACTATAGCTATTGCAATAAGGCTTTCACCGTCCATTACGCAATGTATTTCCTCTGATTTTCGACTGCTCACAAGTAAAATGAAAGCTCAACTGAACAAAGGACTGACGTCTAAATACACTGCCGTTTTTAACTGAACTGATAACTGAACGAACAACTGATCGTCTAAATGGACTTTAAAGAGAGGGAGAATAATCCAAAAATTATATCTATATAGTAGTTATAAAAAAATGCATAACTTGCTATGCACGTACCTTCTATTTATGTGCTTATCGCAAGTAAGAAAACATATCAAACATTACCTGATGAGTCTATGAAAAAAATGGTGTTCTAACATAGAAGCTTGTCAATTTATTATATCAATTTATATATTCAGAATCGTACTTGAAAATTTTATTTATATCTTATGTGAGTTCAACCACGAAGTTGCAGTTTTAAAATTAAATTAAATAATATTCAATTCTGTCACTTTTCTTCTGAACCGATATGTTATGCATTTATGTTTTCTAAGCCCAGATTTAAATAGCTACAGCCTAGTTAGTAAAAAATCGCTAATTGCATCTCAAATTCACGATTTTACTTATAAGTTGTTGGTAACGTCACTTGGCAGAAATTTTGATTTAAATTTACTACTTAGTCCAGGACTTAAAAATAAAGATTAAGATCAAATGAATAAGTCCATGTATTTCATAGCCAAATTGTTTAAACTGTGTTTATTAATAGAAAAGTTTATTGAATAATATTTTTGAACAATTAAGCTTCAAAAAACTAAATAGCAAACTACTCGTACTTCAAACCTTATTTATGGTACGAGTACTTAACTACTTTTAACAAACATAAGGCGGCGTGGTTAGGTGAAATTTATAACCAGCACAAAAAATAAAAGTGAATAAAACGCTCACTTATACGAGTAATACTCTTTTTTATTTCAAAGTTGGTGATCATGACAAATCCGATGTCAAAATCAGTGCCTTATATTTTACATTTCACATTTCTCTACATTTGAATTAAGCGCCATCTAAACTCTCAACATTTCAACAAATTAAATTCACTTCATATTCACTCAAAACTCTCATCTAAAATGTATAAATGCATACGTATAAAATTTACTGGCCGGGCTATAAACTTTTTTAAGAAATAAGACAATTCATAGATGCATAGTCATCATTTGCCACATTATGTTTAAATTTTTGTAACTTGGAGTTTTATGTAGTTAGTTTCAAATTTAAATAGATACCAACAAAGTTAAATAATTCATCTTGAATGAAGGTTATTGCATTTAATTAATGGTTTTTTAAATATCGAAGTTTATTTTTTTTTATTTCTCATTTCTAAAATTAATTTGTTTGTTTGTTTTTTTTTTTTTAATTATTGATGCATTTATTATTATCATTTATTATAAAGAAAATCGTTGGTTTCGAGGATATTTTTAATGTTGGTAGAGAATGACGGGTTTTGTAAGTAGCAGACATCTTATGACATTTGACACTAAAAAAACAGAAAATGTAAATAATTAGTCAGCCTGTAGTTATAATAGTAGTGAATAATTCATTAGTGTTTTGTTGTTTAATAATCTGTTACAATATTTCACCTTGAATTTCGTTTTTTTGTTAGTATAAATTTGAAGCAGGAACGAAACGTAACACTGAAAGCGATAAACTAATCGGTGTTTTACTTGTATTTAAATTTGATAAACCGTTCCCAAAGTTAAGTGATATATTTTACAATGATTCTTATAACTTAACTATGATTTAGACACTTACAGCCTTATTTATTATTTTGCACTAATACTCGGTTCAGCTTCGGAAAAGTTAAACAGAGCCGAAGCACTTACTTCGAGTTTACGCCACGTCAAACAAATCCTTATTTATAATATATTTTCTTAGCCGTTTTAGCTACGCCTTCCTTATGTCAAATATACTATCAAAAAAAGTCACCAATCTAAAACTCTGGTTATAATAAATGTTAGCAAACCTCAGCTGATGGCCATTATTATTCATTTTATTCATATTGGAAATTGGATACATTTAAAATTGGATTGTATAAAGTTCAAATGAATGTACCAACCTCATTGCGTCCCCAATATCGTACAATATCGTTAGGCGTTTGAAAAATGTAAATCATTTATTAATGCAAAATATCTAACCATATCATCTTAGAACAAACGAAAAAAATTGTTTATACTCCTTTTTGTAAATTTCACACGATGTCATGTCAAATGACATTTAGATACTAAAACGGCTTTAAACCTCCTATGAAAGGAATGTTTTATCAAAACCAAAAACTTAATTTTGGTCTCAGGTCTTGTTTGACGCCAAATTTAATTGGAATCAAAAATTGATGTTCAACAGAAAAGAAATTAAAGCCACATGAGTAGAGGAGCATTTAAAGAAATATATTTAACAGACAACGATTTCCAAATCAGACTTCTGTCAATGTATAAAGATGTTACTCGTAAGTCGTAACCTAACAGGATATGCTAGTTGTTACTCACAAAATGTTTACTTTTTTGTATCCTCCTTCGGCAAACGAAATAGTTTTGATAAAAGTGATAGCTATGAGAAACGTCTATCAGGTTGCTTTTTAGATAAATAATGCGAAATTGCGAACGGGCGATGATACTACGTATATCGTCTGCATACACCAAAATTTGGGCAAATGTGTTGAATCGTTGTTACCGCCTTCCATGAGCACCATATTATGTTCTATGACGAGATTGAAGAAGTCACAAAATAGCGCACCTTCTTCGAAATTGTGTATATTTGAAAAAGTCTTGAAGAGCTATTCCCTAGTTGCACATTGCACTGCATGTTTTCTTAAATTACACGCCAAAATGAGATCGGTTTTCCCAGGATACCTAGTTCGGTCATAACCATATAGAGCTTCTGATCATACTTGCTATCAAATATGTAGCTTAGGTCGATGAACAGATGGTATCGATTTGCAAGTCGTTGGTCTTTTCCAGGATTTGTGTTGATGTGAATTCGCATATTGTCAATCTGCTACACCAAAAACCACTTTCCGACTATAGTGTTTTGAAATGCATGATGACACTTAACAGCACGTTGGAAAGGATCTTATATGCGAAGTTTAGAAGGAATACCCCTTTATAGTTTTTGTACGACATATCATCGCCTTTGTTATAGGTAGATGATATATATAGAGCTGATAGTATAATAATCGGTCATGCTTCCGTCCATTCATTCTTGATTGATGATTCCATGCATACTCATCACTTCAAAAAAATCATTTTCGTATTTGATGAGCTCTGCAGGTAAGCCATTATGATTGTATGTTAATCTTTGTTTTATAGCTAATAGCTACATAGCTCTTATATCCTGGGTGATGGAACTGGTTCTTCATTGAATGGAAGCGGATTGTCATTTGGCTCTACATCATGCCCATCTAGCAGCTTCCGGAAATGCTGCTTAGAACCATATACCATTCCTGTGATCCCGTTTCTTCGCTGTTTCGAAGATCCTGCGTTATGCTTTTAGAACCAATTCTGTCGCTTTTCTAAACTTAATCTTTAAGTATTGACAAACAACAAAATACACTTCACACAACAAGCGTTTTCTTAAGTCACTTTTTCTTTTAGTTATTGCTGCCCATTCTAACTTATTTCGTTGCTCTATTTATAGTTCTCCTAAAAATGTTTCTTCTCTTTGACTGACATTATTTCAGAAATCGTTTCATCAATACTTTAGCAATCATTTCCGCATTCTCTGCCAATTGCTGATTAATATTCCTCAAAATTTCACATATTTAATATAAAAACTAAATATCCGACGCAGGCCCACAAATTGAGCGTTCCATTTAGAAATGAAAAATCCATTTAGCCGCAATCTTGAATCTCATGAAATCCAACTTCTTAGCCTGATATATTTCCCATTAGCATTCAATTGAATTCCATCAATCACCACGCAAGCAGAACTGAAGTGATCCAGTCATATTTTTCTTTTAAATTAAAAGTCGATTCGGTTTCCGATATCAGCAGCCAGCACTCTCTCCGATTTTACGACAACAATAACAACAAAATGAAACCAAATTAAGGAAGGTTAAGGAATGGGAGACTATTACGAAGGAGTTGAGTAGTTTATAGATTGTAATCGTCACGTCAATGCGTTGATATTGCATGTTGATTTCACGACGATCAGCTGCGCGCAGCGTGTACACCACCACCTGCGTCCCTTAAATTGCAATTATTCTGCACTGCGTTATGTTCATTGCATGCAACGGCAATTTTGAAATTGAGATTTTAAAATAACTCTGCCATTTTGGAAGGAGTAACAGAGACAAAAGTGGTACACCAACATCGTTCATGCATATACTTACATACTCAACTCCATTCGAAACGATCAAGATAATGCTATGATGTTGATGGGCGGAACGGAGCACAGCATATTGTGGTATCGACCGGTGAACACCCTCACCCTAGAGGTATCCGGTGATCTGGCAGATCATGCACAGTCCTCAATGTTGGCGCAGCACTATCGACCTCATCGACTTGAGAAAAGCCAAACTGCGAAGCTTGTTGGTGGTTTTGTTAAATTTGTCAGCATCATCAATAGTGTGACCAGATGGTCTGACAAAACAAAAGTCATCAATCATAAAATGAAGTCTCTGTATTTGAAGCAAAATTAATTTTCTTAGATTAAATTACAATTCTCTGTTTCAACGAAGCAAGGAATATCATTTGTGTACCTAGGTCTAGATATAAGAATCGTTAAAGATAAAAGCAAACGTCCTAGAAAGTTGAGTCTCGCTGGTGACTCACAAGAATTTTGCAATGGTTATATTTATTCTGTATATACTCTGGTCACATTAATTTCAACGAATCAACTAACTATCCTCATTCTCATCCATTGTGAAAATGCATCGATGGGTTGCCATTAAATTTGATCGATAATTTAATTGCGCCAAAAGGTCGAGAGGTGTGTAGATATGTATATCGCTGGAAAAATAGCTGCAGTCATTCGATCCACCAGGGGGCATCTCGTTCCGATTACCACCGTAAACTGTGGCCCGTGGCCCTTTTGCACTCTCGCTATTCGCGGTTGGTAATGCAATGTGCGAGTTTGCGGGAGAAACATAAAAATAGCTGTGGGTGTCAAGTCAATATAATGACCATTGGAAATTGCACAGCAACATGCGATCTGTTTTTGGAAAAGTTCAGAGCTTGCTTCAATAGATTAACAGAATGAGCGGAATATTTGTGGTATCTTACACACACATACAAAAATTCTAATTGAACATCTTTAAGTGTTATCTGAACTTTGGACTTAACTGATGATCATGATCACATCAATGAATCGTGAGTGGTATAACCTTCAGGTTTTGTGATTTTTCGAAAACTTAGCAGGCGGCGTACAAGGCTGTATTGCATTATTAGAAATCGAGGTGGGACATCATGTTTAAGAACATGGAAGCAACATTTTAAACAGGCTAATGTTAGAGTATTTGCATGATACAACTTAAAAAATTGCTTGTTTTCAACAGTTTTCTATTTTTTCTTAAAAATTAAAAAGTTTTTACACTAATTTTATTTGTACGATTCCAGTAAAAGTCAATAAAGAGAACGAAGTGTAGATTGGATTAATTTCTTGTACAATTTCTAGTTTTTTACAGTGATGATGTGACAAAAACTAGAGCGTGTAGGTTGGATCGAATCGAGAAAAAAACTCATACATGAGGAAGTTTATTTCACAGGTAATTTTCTTAAAAAAAAATATTTAAGATTTTATTTAAAATTTTTAAAAACCACTGCAGAACTTATAATATTAATTACGCTTTAGCTTTTTTAATGCCAGCAACCCAGTATATTATTAACTTCGGCAAGAGTACGATAACTTAGGCGCCAAGAAATTATAACGGTTTTTTGTAGAACAGTTCAATACAAGCATTTTTTACTATGGGAGGGGGGGGTCTATCTCCCCCCGTTTGGGCGGGAGGGGCAATTTTATAAAAAAGGTAATAAAATGGAAACAAAAATATTAAAAAATAACGGTAATACTTACAATTAAGTATTATACCTTTTTTTAAAGCCAATACTCTGATCTATTAGATAATTTTTAAATCAAGTAGAATCTATGCACAGTTTTTGAAAAAACGAGTTTTAAACTCAAATTTTGGTAAAAAAAAAACATAAAAAAAAGTTTAAAGTTTAATTTTTCAAAACTGCAAAGTTATATATTGTTATTTTTCCTAAAATTCGTCGCTCTAATATATTCTTATTTAAAAACTGAAAACTAGATGATTTTATGTCGTCTAGTTTTTGAGAAAATTGAAAATAACGAAAACTACTTTTTTATGGGATATTTGCTTTTTTTGCTTGCTTACGCATTACAGCGTATAAACAGTGAGATATGTATGGGGGGGCATGCTGCCCCCCTGCAACCCCCCTGCCTGGGCACACTATAGGATTTGGGGTAGGTGCGAGGTTGGGTGTATGCAATTTTTTTTTTGCATTTACAGAATCTGGATTTAAAGAAACTTTGAATTTACCCTATGGTCTATATCCAATGTCTACTAAATATATGTATGTACGTAGCCCAAAGTTGCACATTTATTTAGTTTATATAATTCCTTAATTAATATGTATGTTCATTGTTTGTGTCTAACATTTTTAATGCTTATATGGTACAGGTTATTGTTTACCAAGGTCATTCGTTATTCAACCTTTGTAAGAGTGAAGTATTTTTTTCTTTGAATAAAGAATGACGACTAAGCATCCACTACTTCATCCTAAATTAAATAACTTTTCAATATTTCAAAAAAAATATTTCAAAAGCATCGCGTTCTTAAAAGAAATTGGTCTAATTCCAACTAAAGCGTCAACTCCAACTCAAAAAGGTGACAAAAATTGTAAGAATACAATATTATTATTATTATTTATTCATCAACCAGAGCATATTATACTCTTACAGACTAAGATACATAAGTAAATATATAGTTACAAATTTGTAGGTGGGTATATAAAATTCAAATTACATTTAAATGATTTACATATAGTTAATCTTTTATTTTAATAAATAACGTTACTGAAATTTTGCTTAAAACTAATGATTTAAAAGTTTCTCTGGTGCAATTTATATAAAAGTTAATCTCAGAGCAATAAACCCATCTATCGGCACATTTTTCCATGGACCTCAATATTGGCTAGAGATTCGGGAGGTCCTTGCTATAATTTTTTGTTTGTGATCAAAATGCCTGTAAACACGGTTTTAATACATTGAACATTGAAAAATTGACTTGACTATTTTTAAGTAACACCTGACTTACTCACAAACTGACTGACTGAGACGCGAAATGCCATGCAATTCTACCTCCTCTGGTGCATTCTTGGTAATCCTAAATGATTTGCTGTACTTTACTTACAAATGAACCACATTAACATTAATCCTCAAAATGAAATCACCGTAGTTAAATACCAAAAATCAAAAATTTCATAAAAAGTAGTTTTAGTAATTTTCGATTTTCTCAAAAACTAGAAGGGACAAAACCATTCGGTTTTTTGTGTTCGATTCACAATTGATAGTAGCATTGACCACAAAAAGCCAATTAAGCACTTCATTTTACAATTTTGAAAAAAATTGGTCTAAACTTTTTTTTTTCATTTTTTTTTAACAAAATTTTGAGTTTACATGCAAATTTTTCAAAAACTATTGACATAAATAATTTAATTTAAATTTACGATTATAGAACAGACTTCTGGCTTTCAAAACCGGTATAGTATTTTATTGTAAGTGTTGCCGTTGTTTTTTAATATTTTTTTTTCAATTTAAGTCATTTTTTCTAAAATCGCCCCTACCTCCTAAACGGGGCGAGATAGGCCCCCCCCTCCCATAGTAAAAAACGCTTGTATTTGACCCTTCTACAAAAATCCGTTATCAATTTTTGGCGCCTAAGTTATCGTACTCTCCCCTTAACTTCCCATAGGGAGTTATTGTAATCGGTCCGATTTGTCAATTTGGAATTTTTGACATTTCTCGACGTTTCAAGGTCCCTAGAGGCTATATCAATCATTTTTAGAGAGATGTCTGTGTGTGTGTGTGTACGTACGTTCGTACGTTCGTACGTTCGTACGTCCGTACGTTCTTGTACCATTTTTCGTCGTCGATATCTCAAGAACGAGTAAAGATATCGACTTCAAATAAATTTTGTTTAATAGATAATAACTTCGAAAGAGGCTGAAAGGGCGTTTATTAAAATTCATTGAGTAGTTTTTTCACTATAACGGTTTAAAAAAAAAGTAAAAATTTTGGTTAGTTTCAAATATCTCATGAAAAAATAATGCTATTGATTTCAAATAAAATTTAATGTACTCATTATAAGGTCATACAGATTTGGTATAAATTTGGAAAAAAATGAACATACCGTTATTTTTTTAAATAAAAAACACTGAAAAAAATAATTTCATAACCCAGATATTCTAAGAAGGCAAAACAATTTGAAACTCAGAATAATTTTATTTTACGAAAAATAATGTGTTTGACAATTGGTGAAAATTTCAAAAAAAATCAGTTTACAGTTTTTTTACAAAAAATAAAAAACTATATAAAATTCTATTGAAAATTGATAAAAATTGTTTTTTGACTCAAATTTCTCGAGAACTAGTAGTGATATTGACTTCTAATTTAGTTTATTTTATACATAGTATAATTTTGTACAATTGGTAAAATGTTGACAAATATTGAATTAATAGTTTTTTTTTTTAAATAAAAAAAACTATTAGTTGTAATATTTGTTTTTCGACTAGAATATCTTGAGAACGAGCAATGATATTGACTTTGCCATTATTTAATTTTATACATAATACAATTTCTAACAAATGGTTTATATTTGACATATATCTAGTTTTAGAGCAGATATATTTTGTAAGTACCCTTCCATCAATAACCAAACCATATCTTTTATATTTGAATATTTCGTTTTTAAATTTTTTTCAATTAAAATGTTTGGAACCGAAATAATAAAGTAATTTCTATAATATAATACATAATTTTATAATTTTATTATCACCTTAGTTTTTAGAAGAATGTATGTACTGTACATACGTATATTAATAAGATTGTTCAGTTGTACCCAAGTCCCACATATTCAAATTCCATTAATAGCTATGGTAAAATTGAAGAAAACGTCACAAAATGTTTTTATCTTTTTGTCCATGAAAAAGATGTAAAATTCTACTCAAGGTTTTCTTAGGTATATTAAAAACACGGAAATCTATAATTCAGTATATAATATGTACCTACTAACCTTCGTAATTATTACAAGAAATTTAACATTTTAAATAGAAAAGTTTAAAATTAGTTAAACACATTTTCTGTAAAAAAAAAAACATAAAATGAGCGACTAAGTATCCTCATCATCAACAAAACAAAGCAAATTTCCTAATATCATAGTAAGCCACAAGCATCATCGATTTTTAAAACAGGAGTCATTGTATATCCAGTGCAGATCACAGCCTTTCAATCCGGAAAAAACCGCAACAACAATTACACAACACTATGAAACCATCTACTTCGATCTTCCATCTACTGCTCTATGATCGATGTATGTATACAAAATATCATACCAATTACCACAACAGATACAGTACAGATACAGCTAAAGTTTGTTTCACTGAAAATTTGGTTATTTGAAAAAAAAAACTAAATATAAAGTTTTCAAGACCACAAATGGGAAGTTATCAGTGTGGGTCGCACCCAGCCTCTTTTTTTATTTTCAAATAAAGTTGTTTGAGTGAACACTTTATATTTTTTGAAAATTTTAAGTGATTAAGTATTATTTCGATAAGATATTCAATGCTGTTATTAATTTTTAGTGAAACACTGTGTAACGTTACAATGCCTACATACCCTAATCACATTTCCGAGCAAAACGTTACGACACCTGCATACCCCATTATTAAATAATCATATTGCATATCTAGTGTGCACCCGGAGTCATGTAATTACCACTCAACCGGAATCACATGCAATTTTGTCATTTATTTTGTTGCAGTTCACACTGACTCTTAGCCACAGATTTGATTAGTGGGGGTTGGGAAAACGACGAAATTGTCTTTTATTTTCATCCAGTGTGGATACCAATCTAGTGTATAGAGAGTTTGAGATCGGGCCGCAAACAAAAACCTTTGATAAGGCGTTTCGGTGACAGAGAGGAATTGCAGTAATGGTGCAGCTGATCTAAATTTTTTATAAAATAGTAGGGTATTATGTTAGATAGAGTAGGGCAAGCTTTAGTATTATTAGGAGTATTAGCTAGAGTGGGCGAATATTTATTATTGTTATTAGGAGTATTATTATCTACGAAACCAACCCGTTTCTTTCCTCTGATCTCCTCTTCATGGTAGCTCATTGAACAGGTTCTCTTTTTAGAGTTCCACCCGTTTATTTCTCTAGATTGCGTGCTAGGGATACTTTATATGAAATACCGTGTTATTTATTTTAAGAAAAGAAGTAATACTGCTAATCAAAATTATATGAAATACCATGTTAGAAATAAAAAAGACCCCGAAATAAATTAATTAAGAGTTTAGCAGTATTAAAATACATTCTTTCATTCGGAGCTTTAGACCCTCCAAACCCAAGTTTGTCGCTTCTTTGGGAAGAACCCTGGACACCGACAAGTTTTACCTCAGCCACGAAGAAAAAGTATCACAACTGAAAACCTGAGGTAAAGTCTAGTTTTATTCATCTTAAAGAATCCTTACTGGATTAACGATTTTGTCGCCTCTTTTTTCTTTAATTGTTGCAAATAATAATTGATCCTTCTATACTCTGCAGAAATGAATCTGATGAAACATATAAAAAAAAAAAAATAAAGAAATAAATAAATAATTAAGGATTATTATGGAGGTTAACAATTGCAAAAGTCTGCAAACAGCATTGAAGTAAGCGCGATTCAGAAGATGGTCATGAGTACATCAGGACTTCAGTCAAAACTATGAAATCCATTGTCAAACATGTATTCATCCACAATCCAAATTATTTATCAATTACAAGTTAAAGCCCATTTTATTAAATAGGAGTACCAAACTGTAATCAAATTGGCCCTACCATCCAATATAAACGAAATTTAGTCGAAAAACATTACACTGTGGAAGAATCAAAACCATGTGTGCTGCTATTCTTAAGCGTATTTTTCTTAAAAGCATTTGATGGAAATCATTTATAAGAATTAAAAAGAATAAATAGTAACTGAATTCTCTACACCAAACACAAACATTTAAAAGAACTCGAAACACCCGGGTCTCTGCATCTAAGACCACCCAAAAATTTTATTCAAGATCCCTTAAATCGAATCTGGCATTGTAGTAATGTTTTGTGTTGCTGTCGCATCCAAATTCAATTCATTCAGTTTCAGTTCAAGAGATTGTGAACCCTTCATTCCACTTCACTGTTGCGTACATAATTGGGATTTGATATCAAAAAATAAAAACTCAAACGCGGACAACAAAATTGACATCGATATACACTCAGCCTTAGCAGCGCTCCCCGGTCGGGTCGGGTGATTGTAGATCGAAAAAAAAAACAGATTTAATGTACTTAAGTGGTCATTAAATTTGTTTTGATCAAGATTCTTTTTTTCAGCGTTATTTTCTTGCGTGTCGCTGTCGTCGTTGATCCCAATCGATAAAATGTGTGTTATGATGATTATTATAGGTATTTTGTATCTAAACATTCCCAGATACACGCATGCAACAACCGCGCTCGGTCCAAGGAAAACACTCCGTGATGTGTTTAAGAGTGACACACTAAGTATTTTGATTTATTTCTTTTGTTTGAAAGAAAACTTTGGACTTGATTCAATCAAACTAATCAAAATATTTTTTATTAATGGCGCATAAATTAAACGGGGACTGTGTTTTGTTGTGTTGAGTATACAAACTTAGGGTCTGCATGCAAGAAAACAATCTCATGCATTCTATATTATGTGTGCCGTCGAACGATTAATTTTAAATTAAAAAAAACTCCATAATGGAATTTTAAATTAAGAGAAATTGGAAGGGAACCAGAGTAGTTTATTTTAGGTAGTTAATGCGTTTGTATCGTAAACACAATCTATAAAGTTAATTAAAAATGAAAAAATTAACTTGATTGCTGTTAATATTTTAAGTCTTGGGGTAGGTAAATACGTTTAGTGGCTTGAGAATTAATTAAAAAAAATGTAGGTAGCTTAAAAGTAGATTTTTCAACAGCATTCTGTAGTTGTAGCTTGACGAGCCAGGGCAAGATAAGAAAATATTTATACAAAAGGAGGTACAAACATGACGTTTAAAGCACTTTTGCGTGGTAATGGTCAGTTCAATTTGTAACTTTATGCTCCTGCAGGAACTGGAGCACGAACTTACACATTGTAAGGCGCGAGCTAAACGACTGTGTATATCGTGGGTGTACAAGCAGAAGGCACTAAGTCAAAAAACATAGTTTTGAGTAAATTGATATTTAATGTTTGTTTAGTCGTGAAAATTCAATACCGATTTCAATTTTACATCTGATCACGTGAAAAGCTCTATTGATATTATGACTTAAGTTTCTAATCAAAAATTTTAGTTTTTGCCAAACAAATTCAAAAATATTGCATTAAAACTACAAAATATGCTGACTTAGTGCTGTTCAGCAGAAAAAATAATGCAATTATGTAGTTATAACTAAAAATACAAATTAAAAAAAAATTTTTTCTTAATGTAATATTTAAAAGTTTTATTTATATTTAGTTTTATTTATATTTTATTATACAGTTAAATGACATAATAAGTTATAATTATAAAATTAAGAAAAGCCAGTTAAAAAAAAATAAGGATAATTTATCAAAAAAAATAAGTGAAAAGGTTGGAACTATTCAGCACCATCGCTTTCTTTTGATGTGTAAGGTTCTGGCAAGTTGTTTTTTGGCCTTTGGTTGTGAGGGCACAAATTCAAACCAAGAATGGAAAACTTCAGAAACCACTCCTTTTTGAAACATTTCTATTATGTCTTTTTTTTTTGGCTGCACTTATTTTAAGAGGTTCTTGATAATATTTAGGCCATTGTGTTAGAGAAAAATACTTTTGAACAGCATTTCTTCCTCTTTGTAAGGTTTTTATTACGTTCGTTGTTCTAAAATTGTCCGCGAAATTGTATTTTAACTGAAGGATTCCTGGTTTTGATGACAGCTAAAACGCACTAAGTGACTTTAATGCCTTCTTGCTGTATATTATTATAGCATATTGTAACTTTTTCTATGACAGCCAAAAGGCACTAAGTCAACTTAGTGCCTTTTATCAGTATTAACATTTTTTTAACTGACTTAGTTCAAAACATAACCTCAAATAATTCATGTTTAACGATGAATAATCACTTAGGAGGTGATTGGAGTACAAAGATATCATCATTCTTGATCACTTTGCATTAAAATGTAAAAATCCTAAAAAATTGACTTAGTGCCTTCTGCTTGTACACCCACGATATACTCGTACATAGTTAATTGAAACAAGGACAAGTTGAATCTATGCATGGGATGTAGTTTCAGTTTAACATGAAGGGTCATTTAACAGAAGATGTTATATTCAGCTGTTCAGAATAGAGTTAATGATAACACTAAATCAAGCTTGAAAGTCTATTTTCTTAACGGATATTTTGAAATTACGAGTATAAGTACGAAAATACGTCTTGGGGAAAAACGCCCTTGAAAACAGTTTTCAATATACAATAGTTTAAAAAGCAGTGTTGTTCCTCTACGTGATGTCGACTTTGATTGTCTACATAAATGCGTAGACAATTGTGTCGACAATGTAGACAATGTAAACAATGTAGACAATGTCGACAATGTAGACAATGTACACAATGAAGACAAAGCATGCCAGCCAATCTGTCATCTGTCATTCTTGATTTCTCTGTCACATTGTTTACTTCATTTAAGAAAATTTCAGGTGTTGATTTGAGTTTTTATTCAAATATTGGTCGACGAAAAAATAAAGGTTTCGATCAATTAGGTTTTCCTTTAATACAATAACAAATATGTAGCATATTCTACAAAATACTGCAGAAAGCCGTCTTTGTATGTAATTTAAAAAAAAAAAGTTAAATTAATTGAATTATTAAATGAATTATCGGCAAACTTAGACGATTGTAAATTTTTATATATTGAGGGAATATTTTATTTTTTGAGTTTAGATAATTGCAAATGTATTACAAGGGTTCAAAACTGTGTAGGTACCTACACATGAAAAAATATAATAAATTATTTAATAGTTTCAACTTGTTAATTTATTAACTTTAAAAAACGAGGTACGGTTGGTGTATACATAGAAGAGACAAGGATTTGTTTGATTGCGAAAACTCGTGTTGAAAGACATGGAGTTACCATAAGAGTTGTGCCGTTAATTGATCCGGAAAGTCGTATATGGAGGTAAAATCAATCAAAATCTCGTGTCTGAATACATAAATTTGTTGATAAGGAGATTATACTTGACATGCGTATTCAAGAAGAGGTCGAACAAAGGTTATGAAAAGGGATCGGTTCATGTAGGGGTGAAAGAATTCTTTGGACTGTAAGGCGTATACCTACTCTAAGCTTTATATACATACCTTACAATATAATATACTTTATACCTCGCTCTAAGTATACTTTTTAAAGCTTGTTATTTTATTATTCTAAATTATTGTTGTTTGATGAAGAATACAAAATATATATATTTAGATTGATTTGTAATTCTCTATTTAAATATAAGAAGACCCGTTATAGGACCATCGTTATACCATTCCCAGTTCTGAGTTTGCTTTAAGAATACATCTCATCAATATGTGCAAGAAAGTTGAGCTCTCTATCCCATAAGACACCAAAATCTAGAATCGACCCAGCGGTGGATATGGGTTGATAATGGAGAATGTAGAGACGGGATGGAGATTGGATGGGCTTCCGTGAAAAATTGATTGATTGGCATTTGACAATATTAGGATGCAAGCAATTTTTCAGGCATCAGATTGAGAAACTTTCGAGATCAGTTGAGGGAACTTACAACGAAAAATGCTTTCAAAGTTTTTGAGAATATCTGAAAGTGTAACAATTGGAAGTAGATAAGTTTATAACTTCACACCTTGAACTATTTTTATGTTGTAAAATAAGTCTTTTATATTAAAGGTAATTTTCTTTGAAATAGGGATAAATTGAAGACTTCTGAGACAGGATTAGAAGGTGTGGAAGAGCACTTTTTGAAAAATATGATAGGTATAGTTTTTTTGCCCGGAATAAACTTCTTGTTAAATTGATTTAACATATTTTTGATGAATGAGAAAGAAACGGTCAGAGGAAAAATCGATAAATATTGAAAAAAATCGTTAAAAATCTAGCAGAATAATTTTTAATTTGTGATAGACCAAATTCTTCAGCTTTCAATAGGTGGCAGCAAGAACGTACATATATGGAAACTTAATTTTTAACGGGAGACCCCTAGACCTCCACCTTACTTTTTTTGTGTATTAAGTCAGGCGACTGTATGTATTTTGAATTTAAAATTTCATTTTGATTAAACTTCCTTAGAAATATTATTGCAGCACGAATAGCTACAATTATATAGAAAATGCATTTTTCCGTCGGAGACAAAATCCCAATTTAATCAAAAGAATCAAGGTTTTCAAACATTTTGTTTAAGGTTTAACCTTTTTTTCTAAACCACAAGAACTCAAAGAAATTTGTTTTTATTAATTTTTATTCAAAAATTCAACAACTTAGTGACGCTTTCTTTTTTTTGTTTAAAAATTTAAATATTTTTTGTGAAAAAAAAAAAACGGAAAAATGTTATTCTCGTAGAAAAAAATGTGTAGGGTAGGTTTGAACGGCTAAAAAAATTCCCTAAATACAAACAAGATCGTTTTAAGTTTTGAAGACACAGAGCCAGAAAACAAAAATAATATAACTCCTAAGTCAAGCTAAATGAGAAAGTTGCCTCTCGAGGTTTTTTTTTCTTTAAATTATTTTATGAACTCTTTGCCTTCGTCTGTAGTACCACTTGGCATAATGGTTAGTGCGTTAGACTGTCATGCGGAAAGTCTCGAGTTCGATTCTCAGTTGCTGCAAGAAAGTTTTTTTCAGGGGTGTATTGCCTCTTGCGAGGAATTGACAAATTCTCCAAGAGTATCTCTTGTCATGGAAAGTGCTGCTCATTAGCCGTTCGGAATCGGCAGAAAATTGTAGGTCCCCTCCGTTCCTGGTAACACGCACACAGGAATGGTTGAGAGTTGTAAGTCACTAGGTCCTGGTTCACTTCGAGCTGTTGCACCACCAAATTTAATTTAAATTTAATTTTTTCTTGGCCTTCGTCTATAGTTTAAGTAACTGCAGAACACCCTGCATATTGAAACGTAGTCAGACATAATTTTCATGATTTTCGAGTTCGGTGAACTAAGACTTTGAGTTGTTGAAATAGGATCGTCCAGGCGATGAATGAATGAATTTGAATATTTTTTTAGGTTTAGGTGCGCGGCAACCTTAAGGTTTATTGTGCACGCCTAGAACTTAATGAGATCGGTTATACTAAAGCTCTTCCACCACACTTAACCTTGAGAAACTTAAGATATGGAGTACTTTCAGAGATTCTATTTTGTGGCTCCTAGAAACCTATGTTTTGATGCACGAGTGTATCATATCTACCTAATATATCCGACCATATGTTTGTTCGTGATCATTACAACATCTTTATGTGGCACTGGTCACCAACGCCCATCCAGATTTGGAGTGACCTCTGACCAGAGACCAGAAACCTGTAATTATAAGGTTATTCCTGCTAAAACCGATACAGGATGTAAAAGCCTTCTTGTTTGAAACTCCCAAGACGCATTTTGTCCTATCTCGGATTTGGGAGTTCTGTGCATTTTTTTGATCTTATAGTCTCCTCTTCCGTTTTGATTTTATATTTAATCACATTTTCGTTCAGGCGATATTCAATCAATCCAAGACTATCGAATCGATATCGTCTTTGCGAGTGCCCAAAACAAACTCATATTCAATCAATCTTCTTCATCATAGGTTATTTGGCTACATAAACAAACAAATGGCAAATGGCTTCCATAAATAGTCAACGAAATCCATTAAAATTCTTCATCGAAATTCACAACACTATACAAAATAATGTATCTTCAATTAAAACCTATAAATATCCAAACATCTACACGATAGTAATTAACTGGCTGCCATCAGGGCTTGGTGTTTGTTTACAAAATTTCAAAAATCTCAACAACACAAACTCTGCGCGCGTACGAACCTTAAGAGTTTCCACAGCACCACCATGTGACTCGACTGTCTTTCACGTTACATTGCCTGCTGCCGTCGACATCACCACCCACAATCATCACACATCTGTGTTGTGTCATCGATTTTGTTTTTTTTTATTTATCGAACTGCCCGAAGGGGGATTTCCACCGAAGTATCTTCACTTCAGTTCTCCCAGATACCCGGGAGTTTATTAATCTGTTCCTTTGCGTCTGGTAGAAGTAGCATGCACAAACAGAACACACACTAACTTGCAACCAAATTGAGTCATCTTTCATCGATATTATTGACAACGAAAGACCGAGTGTTTCTAATATTTCATGCAACTGCAATTGATCGGAAATAGTTCGCTTCATCGAATTGCATGGAGGCGAAAAAGTTCACTTCCTTTTCAACCCAGGAAGATAAAACACGGCAAAAATGTTTGAGATGATGCAAAGGTCCACCTTGTACTTCGAATGACATACGAGACCGAGAGATGCTGCCGGGCCTGCTGTATCATTTCCCGCTTTCGAATTCACTTTAACCAATCGGAATCCCTTTGGATTGCAATTAGTTTTCTCTGTTGAGGGAAGTTCGAGTTGGTGAAACTGTAGGTGGTGGCTTTGGAATGTGCACATAGTAATTTTTTGTTGGTAGTTTTGAAGTATCTTTGGAATTCTGTAGTATCTGTATATTTGAATTTGATGTGGATTGGTTGGTGTGTTGAACAGGTTCTTAGTCCGTGATTCATTGCAAGGAATTTATGAGGATTTGTTTTTTTTATGATGAAATGGTCATCTACTCGTTTTTAGAAAAGGTTTGTCCATTAATCCAGACTGATGGATCATTTGGAAGGTTTATTATGTTTACAGCCTCGTTCGCTGCCAATACGAATCGAAAATTCCCATTCAAAATGACAACGAAAAAATGTCGCTTTATATAGATTCACTCTAAATTTCCACACAGTACTTTTTAGGTATTTAATTAATTAGTGGAGGAGTGAAAGTTAGTTTGTCAAACTGAAACACTTATACTGTTGTCTACAAAATGAGTGTGTGGCACCTGATTTTAGTGTAATTTTTAGTTCTGGACAAAAAACCAAGGCATTTTTAAACTACAAACCTTTTGAAATAAATGGTCCGGACTCTTGCTGTAAGATGACTCAGTTGACAAATTTACACATATGCGTTGCGTCGTTTGTACGGCATGCAGCATCATCTTTTTGGAACCATCACCGGTCGGAAATATTGCTGTTTTCGGGCTATAGCTACAGAAAGTCGGTTAAATCGTTCTTTACTCGTAATCATTGACGGTAACGATGTATCTTTCTCATTTCGAAAGAATTAAGGTCCAATAATGCCGAAATGATATAAACCAAAAAGAATATTTTCTTTCTTCGTGACCTTTTATTTAATTATTTAAACCAAAAAGAGTCAATCTTTGTTGATGTTGTAGGAACACTTGTGGATTTTGTTTAATCCAATAATTGCATTTTTGATTGCTATTAAAGCCGCTTAGCAAAAATGTTCCTCGTCCGAAAAAAATGATTTTTTGGTAAAAATCGTGGCATTGCTTATAATCGCCCTGATGAAATGGCGAACTTTGCTGAAACTGGGTGTCTTCAAATGGTAACTGCAAATAACATAATAATTAAAAAAGAAAAACTATCATTGCTATCTGGTCACCCATTCTACAAAACCTAGGATGTAATTACGTTAGAGAATGGATAATGCGTAGGCCGTCATGCAGATGGTCTTGGATTTCATTTAATAATAATGGCTTTCAGGGCTGTACTGCCTCTGGCTAGGTAGTGATAAATTGTCCAGGAGTAACTGCTGTAATGAAAAGTGCTAGGAGTTCGGTATCGGCACAAAATCCTAGGTTTCCTCTAGATTTAGGCTCTTTGCGAGCTGTGATGATTTGTTATTATTTCAGTTCACAAGAACTACTGTATAAAATTTTTTACCGAAACTGGTAAAGCGGTTAATGAAAAAATGAAAGAAAGTATTTAAAGAAACTTCTTCAGATTTTTATCAAAATCAATGTATGGTTTTTTACGCTACCACATATCAGTTTCAGCTATATTTTTTAAGTTATTTTTGTTTCTGGAATAGAAATTTTTTTTTGTGAATAGTTCAAGACAAACACGAAATGGTAAAATGTCTTTTAATGTGGATACTTGATTTTTAAACTTAAATGAAACAAGTTTCGAGCGAGATATCACTGTTTTCTATTTTTATTTAAAAGAACATTTTATGGCATTAATTATAATTACTATTAATTATTATAATTACACTACTTTACAACATTTTTTACCCATACAAAAAAACGATGTGCATTGATAGATTAATTAACCCTTAAAAAGAAACTGAAGTTACAAAAAAATAACTACGTCAAGTTTTTTTTTAAATTCATTTTCTGTATTTCTCAATTTTTGCTTAAATATATCACAAAAAAATTAAAAATGACACAAAATACTCTTTTTTTTTACACTGGTTAGTGTCAGTTTCTCTTAATGTATGTAGACCAGCAGTAATCAGCTAACATATTTTTATCCCAAAACCCTTGGTACCTCTCTTCATAGGACTTCAAATCCTGATGAAAACGTTCACCATGTTCATCGCTTACGCTTCCCAGGTTTTCAGGAAAAAAATCCAAGTGCGAATGTAAAAAATGAATTTTAAGTGACATGTTGACTCCCATTCTGTAGTAATTCTTCAATAAATTGGAAACAATTTCTTCATAGTCGTCGGTTTTATTGTTGCCCAAAAAATTGTTCACCACCGCTTTGAAAGAATACCAAGCATCTCTTTCGATATTTGACAAATGTCCATCAAAATGTTCATCCCTCAATATCTTTCTTATTTGGTGGCCAATGAAGATTCCTTCCTTAAGTTTAGCATCAGATAAATTGGGGAAAACTTTTTTTAAATACTTAAAAGCTGATCCATCTTTGTCAAGCGCTTTTACAAAAATTTTTATTAGTCCTAATTTGATATGAAGCGGTGGTAAAATAACATTTTTTGAATCGATTAGAGGATTGTGTTTAACATTCTTTTCGCTAGGTATATACTCGTATTCTACACGTAAGGGCCATTCTTTCTTTATATAGTGCTCCTTCCTAGCTCTACTATCCCATAAACATAAGTGTAACAATGGAAATCTTATGGGAAGATTTATATTAATAATTAGAGAAAATTATACACGTTAGTATTCGTTGAGACTTTATTTCAAACTCCTCTTTTCTTTATCCAGGATTTCAACTTTTAAATAACAAAATTAATAGTGCTGCCATAAGGGCGAAAGTAAAAGATTAATTTCTTGACATTAAGATGTCACTGTTACATGGATTTTTCTTTTTTTTTAAATTGACTCTGTCAATTTTCGTAGTCTACTAACCATTTCGGTGGTCTTCGTTTGCGAGATGATTCGTCGCCATCATGTGTGCTCACCTTTGGATTGTTATCATTTTGTGAAAATTTGGTAGCACTGCTTGTTGAGTTTTCTTTCTCCTCTTCGTCATCTTCTTCGTTGTTTTGTATGTCAGTGTCAACTAACAGCTGATCTTCATTTCGTTTATTGTATTTTTTTACTTGTCCGGTATGAACTATTCTGAAAATCTCCTGGCCAATATTATTGAGTTTTCGGATTTTAAGTATGTTTTCACCCAATATGTTTGTAATTTCATATGGATTTGGCTCGTATGATGGGCAAAGTTTATTTCTTTTAATTGGATTCAGCGCCAGCACCGAATCTCCTACCTTCATGTTAAAGGCGTTTCTGTGGCCATCGATACGAATCTTGTCCTGAGCCTGTGATTTGTTGAGATTTGTTAGCGCTTGTTCTCGGTCCGAATGTAGTTGAAGGAGTTGGTGACTTCTATCGGTGTTGCATTCCACTATTCCTAGAAGAACTTCGTCTCGAATTCTGGGCTCAAATCCATGTAGAAGGTAGTGTGGTGATTGCTGAAGTGAGGAGTGCTTGCTCGAGTTGATGGACAATGTAATTTCAGGGATGTAAGATGACCAATGTTCGATATCCCTCTCTGATATGAATTTTCGTAAAATTGAAGAAACTGTTTGTACTTCGCGCTCTATTAGTCCATTGGATTCCGGCCAATAAGGTGGAGTTGTAAGGCTCTGTATTCCAAACTTATTCAAAAATTCTATGAACTCGTTTGAGGTGAAGCTTGTGGCATTATCGCTGATGATTTCTATTGGAGGTCCGTGAATCGATATTATTTTATCTTCAATCAAAGATATAACGTGTCTGGAGCTGACATCGGGTACGCTTTTTGCAATTACATATCGAGTTGTGTGATCGATTATAATCAAGATATTTTTGTTTCCTTTAGAATCTTGTGGGAAACTGCAATGGTCCATTGATATCACATCGAAAGGTCTTTGAGGGATACTTCTTGGTTTTAATAGTCCAATCCTTTTGCTTGTTCGATGATTGAACAATTGACATGTTCGGCAGCTGGATACATATCGCTTGCAATCCTTTGCAGCTGATGGCCAAAAGTATCGCTTGGACAATTTTGAGAAAGTCTTTTCATGGTCCATGTGTCCACTGTTGTCGTGGCACATCTCAAGAACGCAGTTTTGCAGAGATAGTGGAATATAGATCCGGCCGAAGCCCTTATTGTTTTTGTATAGCAATATGTTGTTTTGAATAAAGTAGTTGTTCTTTATTTTCTCGTCATGTTTTGTATTTGCGTCATTATTTAAAGTTCTGACCAAGTTCTGACATTCCGGATCGTTGTTTTGAGCTGTGGAAATTTTTGTCTCGTCGTTGGATTTAAGAATTAGTTGGACTATTATGTTGTTTGGAATCCTTGACAATGCGTCAGCACATACATTGCGTTTGCCTGCTCTGTGCTTGATAGTGAAGTTATATGGTTGAAGATCTAATAACCATCTGGCAAATTTTCGGTTGAATTTACTATTTTGTAATAAGCATGCAGTTGTCCAATTGTCCGTGATTAATGTAAAATGTTTTAGACCATAAAGGTAAATATGAAATTTGTCGGTTATGGCCCAATGTATAGCAAGGCTTTCTATTTGGTTTATATGGAGGTTCTTTTCCGAGTCAGCTAGTGCACGACTAGCATATGCGATAACGACTTCTCGATTGTTCTGCTTTTGTATGAGAATAGCTCCTAGTCCGGTAAGTGAGGCGTCAACTTGAACTTCAGTTGCGCAGTCGTTCATAAAGTGCGCTACTATTGGTGGCGATTTCAATTTTAGCTTTAGAATTTCCACTGCTTCTGCTGCTTCTTTGGTCCAAACGAATGGTGTAAGGTTGTAAGCATTACGTATTGGTAGGGCGATTTTGGAAAAATCTTTAATGAATTTTCTATGATGTGATGCGAAAGCGTGAAAAGATTTGGCGTCTGTTTTAGTTTTAAATTCTTTGTTGTAACGATCTATAGAATTGATACGATTTGGATCTGGACGTATACCTTCTGCGGAGATGCCGTATCCCAAAAAGAAGATTTCGCTTTTGAACAGTTGACATTTTTTGAGTGAAATACGTAGACCACTTTTAATCAGCTCGGTTAGCGCAACTTCGAAATTGTCCAAGGCTATGTCGATGTTCGGGGCGGATTGGCCTATGTCATCCATGTATGTAATCGTGTTCTTGGTTTTGTGGAAGGTTTGTCGCATAATGCGCTCCATTGTTTTGGGAGCGTTTGCCAATCCAAATGGCATTCTCATGAATTCAAATACTCCATCTTGTGTCACGAATGCGGTTTTGTGGATATCTGAGGGTTTTACCTTAACTGTCATAAAGGCTGTTTTTATGTCCATGACGTTAAATATTTTTGAATCAGTTTGGACCAGTTTTTCTATGACGTCATCGATATGTGGTGGTGGAAAATTGTCTTTTAACAACTTTTTGTTTAAGTGGGTGTAGTCTACGGTCAATCTACGTGGTGTAC
This sequence comes from Philhelius festivus, assembly GCA_963931855.1. Taxonomy (NCBI): domain Eukaryota; kingdom Metazoa; phylum Arthropoda; class Insecta; order Diptera; family Syrphidae; genus Philhelius; species Philhelius festivus. The sequence continues at coordinate 259,406,067 of OZ007554.1, read as the reverse complement.
TGGGGTGGTGAGGTTGGTTTACTATCACCACTGGCGATGCATATTCGGATTGTGAATCTCTGGTTATTTTGAGTTGTTTCCAGTTTTCTACAGTTTCGTTTATAAATTTCCGGTCACTCCATGAATAACGATATGGCTTTCTAGAAACTGGAATTTCATCGGTGGTGTTCAGAGAATGTTCACCTATTGTACAATGACCTAATATATCTTCGTCCGTTGAAAAAGCTTGTAAGTTGTTGCAAACTATTTGTTGAAATTTTGCGATGTGGATAGGCGAAAGGTTTGTGAAGGATGAAATTTGTTCTTCGGTTTCTTTTAGCAGGCTGGACGGAATGTTTTGGATGTTTTTGAAAATACAGGAGTTTATGTTTGGTTTAGTATTGTATGTGTTTAAATTTTTTTGAAGTTGGATATCGCCGTTTGATTCAACAATTATGGTTAAGTTGTTAGCTTTTCTCCAATCACTGCCAAGTATGAGCGGAATAGGGGTATTGTTTACAACTGCTACAGGGCCGAACGTACAGGATATGTCACCTACAGATACAAATAGATCTATTTGACCTATTGGCTTACATTCGTTGTCTATGGATGTGATGGTAGGTCCGTCATATTTCTGAATGCAATAATTTTGTGGAATTGAACGACGGTCGATAACTGACTGTTCTGCACCACTGTCAATGAGAGTCGAAATAAGTGTTCCTTCAAACGCAGTAGCATCAACGATTGGCAAACCACGGTCGCCCCCTTTTGATTTTAAAGCACAGTTTGCTTGCTTTGAAGGAATTTTATTTGGGCAGTTGTTGATTGAATGACCTGTTTTATTGCAGATGGTACATGGTATGTGGCATTGAGAGATTGGATGCGAGTACTTTTTGCAACGTGGACATAAATAACTATTTCCTTTGAAATTATCGATGTGTAACGTAGATTTGGGAAAACTATACTGTTGGTTGGATAAAGATGGGTTATTGTTGTGCTGTTGAGAATGGTTGTTTATATATGGTTGTGGTTTATTAATGGTTTTGTCGTTGGAAAAGTATTTTGAAGTATATTTTGTATCATCATCTAGAGTTTGGCCTATTTCAAAAAGTTTATCTAAAGTAGTGGGTGCTCCAATACGCATGAGTCGACGGTCTGTGTTGTCAGTGATACCTTCTATAAGATACGATATTTGGTCTTCAATTGGAATCTTTATGTCGTTTGGGGCCTTAGTAATTATTTCTAACTTACCGCACAGATATTGAGTGATGGACTCGTTTGGATGTTGGATGCGTGCGTTGACTCGTTCGTTCCATTCTCGTAGTGTGGGCGGCTTTATGAATCGTTGCTTAAAAGCCTGGAGCCATGTCGACCATTCAATTTTGTTCTCGCCTTCAAAGTTTTGCCAGTTTTTGGCGATTCCTGTTAATTTGCTGGTACTGAATGCAAGCATTACTTCAGCGCTCCATCCATTGATTTTTGCAGCTTTTTCAATTGATTTAATAAAGTATTCACTTGCATTGCTATCTTCGCCGTTGCACCTGGCTATGGTTTGTGTCATATCGGGATTCAAAACCACATGTTGAACTTGTTTTGAAGTGTCTGACATAAATGCGCTTGTAGAAGGAAAAAGATTGGATAGCATGGTGTTGTTTTCTATAAGTATTTCAATTGCGTCGTCTTTAGTTGTTGCCTTGGCCTCCAATCCTCTTTTTTTAATTTCAGTCTTCAGAAATTCAAGAGTGAATTTGTTAAGGATGGAAGCGTCGGTTGTTGTTTCAATCAATTTGTCCAGAAGCGACATTTTGGTTTAATTTTTTTTACACGGTTTTTTGTTTATATTTTGGAAGTGTTGTTTGTTCGAGTTACCGACTGCGCCATGTAACAATGGAAATCTTATGGGAAGATTTATATTAATAATTAGAGAAAATTATACACGTTAGTATTCGTTGAGACTTTATTTCAAACTCCTCTTTTCTTTATCCAGGATTTCAACTTTTAAATAACAAAATTAATAGTGCTGCCATAAGGGCGAAAGTAAAAGATTAATTTCTTGACATTAAGATGTCACTGTTACAATAAGAAACAGCAATATTTTGTATATCCGCCCTGTAAGCCAAGAAGAAGTCCCACAACTTTGAGATCTCCACACACATTCCAATTGTGTTCTTCATATTTTATGAGCTTAATTAATGTTTTCATTGTCTCATACGATTCCTTTGTATTTACCGCGTGTCCTATGGGAATAGATGGATTTTTGTTCCCATTATGAAGTAATACCGCTTTCAGACTTACTTTTGAGGAATCTATGAACAAACGCCATTCGTCAGGATCGTAGGATTGGCCCATTGACTTAAAAAGACCACGGACATTATGACAATACTCATATCCGTCATTTGATTCAAAGTACCCAGCAAATTGATCACTACGTTTGCGGTAAACAGTCACTCGGGTTTCAGGAGCTAACAAATTCCATTGCTGAAGCCGTGAAGCAAGCAGTTCAGACTTACTTTTTGGAAGCTGGAGGTCTCTCACGAGGTCATTTAATTCACTCTGTGAAATCAAGTGTGGCCCAATATCCATAAGTTCATCACTAAAGTCACCATCATCGAACTGGCTCGTGAAAGATTCTTCCGATTCTATTTCCATATGTTCCGGTTGATGTGTTCTATTCGAGGTGCTGGGTAATGATGGGTAAGGAACTCCTTGGGAATGCAAAACAGGTTTTGTGACCGATGCAACATCAGGGTATTGAATATGTTTTTTTGTTTTTGTTGTTATATCCTAAGGTTTTTGTGAGGCAAAAGTAACAGTCCGTTTCATGATTTGATTACTCCCTCCATAATATGGGGACTCCAAATTGCAAATATTTTTGGTTTCCTGCAGCCCAGTTCGTTAATATACTACTGCAATTTTCACACACTTCTCCAGGAACCCACTTTTTATCAAGGTTTGTCACAGAAATTTTAAAATATTGAAGGTATGCCCGTTTTACCACTTCTGTGATTGGTCTCTTCGTTTTTGTTAAAATAATTTTGCCACAAACATAACAAAAGTTATCTGGGCTTAATTTGCACTGTCTTGGAGACATTTAAAACAAAACAAAAATTGAAAAAATTAATTCAACACACAAATAATGACCGACAAACTACAACGCAATATTGTTAGTGCATGTTAACTTCTTAACGGTATATTAAAAAAACCTTACGTCATAAAAACATGTGACATATATTTTAGTAATAAGGGGGGAAAGAGAAAATAAATCTAGTACAAATAACCGTTCGGTAAAAGAAAAACGAATATTTTGTAAAGTAGTGTTATTGAATAACATCTCTTTCAAATGGTTTCATGCACGTATTTGGGAGGTGCAATTTTCTATAACTTGGTCACATAAATCTAGCTGAATGTGCAGGACATTGTTCTCTGAGAGCATCAATTATTTGTGCTTTAAGTATTTGAATTAACCTCCACTTTGGTACACTATTTCGAAGACAGCTATGTAGGGTCTTTGAATTCCCTAATGGAAAATGCAATGGATCTGCACCGGGTATCACTTTGTCCAACAGCATTGGAAACACAACCAAACCCTCTCTATGTAGAAACAGATATAATCCCACTGAACAAATACTACTTCTCTATCCGGGCAGGTAATAAGATCCGATAACATGAACAACATGATCCCAATGTTAAACGAGGGAGCAGAAGTCTAAAGATACTAACTCGCACGATTTCAGCACTCAGTTCCAGATAACCATGTCCGCATATCGCTAGTTAAGAATGTCCATCGTGACGTCTGCTGTTACCGTATATTGTCAGTATTTATATCATTCAGTTTAAGCCTCAATAATTTGATAATCGTTAATTTAAACGACTCGTTGTTGACAATGTCCCAATGCTAGTGGATAATTCTTCCAGACCAAAACTCACACCAAACAGTGAGTTGCTTGAACTGCATTTCGTGGCGGTGTATTTTCCACATTTTTGCATTTTCACACATTCATTCATCCAAAAGAATAGGGCCTTTTACTAGAGATGATTTTTTGGAGTAATGCGGGGAATGTTTCTTGAAAGAAACAATCGTGAAAATTAAAGTTGATGAGCTGCAGACTCCCGAACAGTTCCCAACAGAAATGTCAGATATTGCTTCAACAACGTGGCTGATATTACCTAACAAATTTCCTCCAAAGCATGTGTTTCCTTTTAAAATGTATGAAATAAAAAATGCGGTTCTAAGCTACAAAACTAAATTATCCAATGTTAAAATTCGTTAATGCCTATTCTCATTCAATTTTAACATCTATCCTATTCAAGAACTTTGTTTGTATAATTTGTTAATTTGCCTTTCATATACAAAAATGTTTAACTTATTTCATTGGTAAATACTTTAAAATCGAAAGCTCAATTTACAATGACCGATACTTCCATTAATTATGCTAGCCGAGTGCTAGAGAATAGAACGGTCAACGGGACGTAATTTGAAGACAAATAGAGGGCAATTTCCTTCCGTTATATTTTTTGAAGTCGTTTACGGCACCAGTAATATCAGCAAAAACCTACTTTGATCTTGGCAAGATATGAATTTCATCATTAGGACCTTGAACTAAATTTCCCAAAAAGATCTTAATTTTTTTTTTATATATTTCTCTTTGTGAACTACTTTATTGGCTTTCATAAGTCTTAAGGTTGATCAAAGCCTTTTAACTAATTCCTTAATTATGTTTCCTCAATATAAAGTGTTCCAATGAATCAATCAAAATAATGTTCAACCCTATAATTAAATAATTAAAACTGTCTGCTATCGCAACACGAATCTTTCTAACACTTCAACTCTTCCACGAAAACCAATGATGCTTTTTTCGAGCTAAATTCCTTCAAATAGTCCAAAATTTCAACATTTGTATGAGTTTTAACACTCTCAATCAATCAAAAGTAGCGTGTTTCTTTAAATCAATTGCTCGATGCATGCTTGGCTATTCTATTATTATTATTATTATTATTATTATTATTATTATATTTGGTTTTTGTTGAAAAATCTTCAAAATAAATAAAAAAGAAATAGCCTGAAATGGAATCCCATGTCCAGATTTCAAAGGTTAAAATAATTATCATCTTGCCCCCTATCTCGAACACGTATTGGTCTCGAATCCGTTCTATCCCATCTACGCTCTAATTATAGCAATTTGCAGGTCCGATTTTGATGTAATATGATGTTTAATTGGCATTTGCCGTTACTCTTTGAAGCCTTTTCCTTCTTCTCATGGATTCTTGATTTTGTCTTCTCCGTCCATGTATACATCCTTATTTATCGAAAGCGTAAATTGAGTTGTTTCATTTAATCGGGTACCTGCATTCACCTGGATTGAGAAGCAGATGTTGATGAAGGTAGACGGTGTAAGGTGTAACTTCTCTTAAATGTAAAAGCTGTAATTTACCGTAGACAATTGCTGTGATTTAGATAGATATATAGCAAAGTTGATGTGTGGGTCGAACACCTGTGCATGATGCATGAAAAGATTTATCTTTTTGAAAGAAGACTGCCGACAGACAGAATATCATTATGAAATGGGCACGGCTCGTCAGCAGCGCCAGAAAAATATGCCAGAGGTTGGCTGGGACGATGTGTTTCATAGATATGCTCCGGAATGGCAATGGCTGCTTTTGAACGGTTTTAATATGGTGTGTGTCTTCTTTGAAATGGATACATTAAGATTGACATTATAAACATTCATATGAATTTGTTGGAAAGACGGTTTAACGATGATTCACTAAAGTTACAATAAAGGTTCCCTAATACGAATGCCTTTGGCAATGAGACTTGGAAAAGACATTTTTTATTTTAGTGGTCAGTAGCCAAAATAAAAAATGAAGATTTTAAACGTGCTATTATTTGGATTTTTGTTTCCAATCTCACCAAAATTTCTGAACAGATTTGAATGAAAATTGGTCTAGCCGACAAGTTTGTACTAGTTGAAATGGCAAAAGGATACTAAAGTAACTTAATTTCATAAAATATAGTCAATTGAGTTTGGAAACAAATAAACTAAGGTTCTGTAAAAAAATGAAATTAAAAATAATAATTGTTAGGGATTGAAAGAAAAAGACACGACCTTGTTTGAGCTAAAGTTTAATTACGACTGAGATTTCAAGTTGATACATTAATACAGTAGTTTTGTTTTAATTCCATTTCATATTCATAAGATTATATAATGATCATATGATCCATGTTAATAATGTAGATGTGTATTACTTGAGAGTGTATTACGTATATAGAAATAATCAAGAAGTATAAATTTGATTTCAAACTAATATATTAACACTTGCCCTCAAATTTATACACAATTATACAAAAGAAAAAATATATAAATAAAAGTATGTAATATTATTTAAAATTCAAATAAGGCCAAGTTTTTTAACAAAATAACAATGTTTAGTTTTCATAAGATTTTTAGTGAAAATGTCGGCAACCATATCACCAGTGGGAATATATTTCACAGCGATGACTTCTTTCTCTGATAGGTCTCGAACATGGTGAAACTTAATGTCAATGTGCTTTGTTCGGGCGTGGTGCACAGGGTTTTTGACGATCTGTTGTGCACTCAAATTATCACCAAAAAGATCTACGGGGCCATCACAGAGTTTTGAAAAGCGTAAGTCTTTCAAAAGGGTCTTCAAGTGGATAACTTCCTTCGCGGCCGATGAGAGGGCAACATATTCAGCCTCAGTGCTGCTTAGTGCGACGGATTTTTGCTTTCGGCTTTCCCAATTGATAGCTGCACCGGCCAAGAAAAAAGCAAAGCCAGTAAACGATTTTCTATCGTCGCAACTGCCAGCCCAATCCGCATCTGCGAAACCTCGAAGTCTTTCCCCACTCTGAAAATACGTTAATTTTAAATTTAGAGTAGTTTTCAAATACCTTAAAATGTGCTTTGCAGCACTTAAATGTTCAACATGCGGATTGACATTAAATTGTGCAAGCTTGCACACCGAATGCATAATGTCAGGACGAGTAGAAATGCTCAAGTACATCAATGAGCCGATGATTGATTGGTACTGTTTTGGATCCAGTTTTTTACAGTTGGTACAGTCCACGCATTTTTTGAATTTACTCCCAGGGTCTAAAGGAGTAGCACATGTTCTGCATTCTTCCATACCCATGTCTCTAAGCAAATTTTTAATAAATTGTTTAGATGAAATTTGTACAGAACTTCCTTTTCGGCTGATTTCCATCCCTAAGAAATGCTCGGCTGCACCTTTATCGACAATCTCGAACTGAAGGCTTATTTGATGTTTTATTGCTTCTAGATTTTCAAGGTTGGAGCACGCCAAAAGGATGTCATCGACATACACTGCAACAATATTCACTGCTTTTCCCTCATTCTTGGTATAGACACATGAATCTCCGATGGACCTTGAAAATCCAATCTTTTTCAGTGCACCATCTATCTCGCTGTTCCATTTACGCCCTGACTGCTTCAACCCATACAAGGATTTCTTCAGCTTGCACACCATATGAGGATAATTTTTGTCCACAAAACCTTCTGGTTGCCGCATATAGACCTCTTCTTCAAGCACGCCATTAAGATAAGCTGAGGTTACATCTACCTGGTGAAGAAAAAGATTCATCTCGGCAGCCAACGCAAAAATTAAACGGATAGAAGAGTAGCGAACGACAGGAGAAAACGTCTCCGAGTAGTCAATACCGAATCTTTGGCTACATCCTTTCGCAACCAATCTGGATTTATATCGCTCTATTTCTCCATCTTTGTTTCGTTTTATGTTGAATACCCATTTCGAGTTTATAGGTCTACGGTTTTGAGGCAGCGTTGAAAGCTCCCATGTTCCATTCGATATAAGCATGTCGTACTCAGCTTTCATGGAATTCAACCACCTCTCACCATCCTCTCGACTTAAAGCTTCTTGAACTGTAATTGGGTTTGAAAAAATATTATTGTTAGCGACATTAAAGAAAAACCTGTTTTCAGTTTGCGATCGTAATATTTTATTCCAATCCTTAGTAGCAGGCTTTGGACAAACACCAGAATTGCTGTCATCAATAGCATTTCTTTCATCAACAGCTGGGGAAATATTATCTTGGACACCACTTTCATCAGCAACAACTTCATTGTTTAAAGCAGCAGCGTCTTCAAACTGAAAATCTGAAGAGATTCCATCGTCGTCAGCATCCCCACCATCGTTCACAGCAGCAGCATAATCACCATCAGGCTCAGCATCAAAAGACGTTTCATCATCTTCGTCCTGCTCCTCACTCACATTACTCAAATTGATTTTGATTGGAGGTTCCTCATTTTTGTGTTGAGTTTTTTGCTCGGTTTCTAAAAAATCAACTTCAATTGTATTTTTATTAGAATGCTTACCGACATCTTCGATGAACTTTACATTCCGGGTTTTAAAAATTTTTCTTGACTTGGGTTCATAAACCCTATACGCCTTGGACTCGGACGAATAGCCAACCATGAGACACTCTGTTGATTTTGGTTTAAATTTAGATCTTCCAGGACGATTTTCAAGCATAAAAGCCTTGGATCCAAAAATCCTGAAGTGAGAAACAGATGGTTTGCTGCCGCCCCATGCCTCGTAGGGAGTAACATCCTTAAGGATTTTAGTAGGGCACCTGTTACGAATATATATTGCAGAGTTAACTGCCTCCGCCCACAAGAATTCTGGAACGTTTTCTTGAAGGAGCAAACATCGAGCCATCTCTACGATAGTTCTGTTTGCCCGCTCCGCTACTCCATTCTGTTGAGGAGTATACTGGACGGTAAGCTGTCGCTGAATTCCAGCATCTTCCAAAAAACTGCTAAATTCGCGACTCAAATACTCGCGACCATTATCTGTTCTGAGACATTTTATTTTTCGTGAAGTCTTTAATTCAACCGCGGATTTAAAGCGCTTAAAAGCATCAAACACGTCAGATTTTTGTTTTAAGAAAAATACAAACATTTTTCTGCTAAAATCGTCTACAAACAAAACAAAATATCTAGCACCGCCTAATGAGTTAACTCGCATGGGACCACAAATGTCACTATGGACGAGTTCTAAAACACTGCGACTACGATACAACGAATTCTTCGGGAATGGAATAGAGGTCATTTTCCCTCTCAAGCATGTCTCACAATCAAATTGTTCATTTGAAAAATTATTCTTTTCAATTCCTTTAACCATGTTATTTTTTATAAGAAAGCTAAGACTCTTCGCATTTAAATGACCGAATCGTTCATGCCACTTGATAAACAAATTATTGTGTGCGTTTAAACTAAAGAGCTTCTCTTTCTCAGTTTTGAAAATATATAAATTCCCGATTTTGTTAGCATGTAAGAACACAGTTCCATTTTCTTTTTGTATTGATGCACTATTTTTATCAAGAACAACTCGATTATTTTCTTGTGTAGCTTTACTCAGCGAAATAAAATTTGTTTTTAATTTTTTTACAAAAAGAACGTCGCGTAAATGAATCTCGCAGTCGTTTGTTTTGATTAAAACTTCGCCGATCCCGTCAGATTTTATCACGTTATCACCTGCTAATTCAATTTTCTCTTGATGTTGCTGGAGGGTTATGAAGAGCGATTTGTCACAACACATATGACATGTCGACCCGCTATCTAGCACCCACATGTTTTGGTTCAGTGCTGATACATTTGTCCCGTTGAGCATGGCAAACGATGACGTCACTTTATTGCCTGCAACTTTTATTGCTGAAACACGGCAGTCTAAAGCCATGTGGCCTTTTTTGCCGCACTTATGGCACTTACCGGTAAATCTTTTCTTCGACTTGTTCCGTTGCTTCGAGAAAAACGCTAACTCGGATGATGTGGATGGTTCAACTTCTTGGGCGATATCTCCCTCACGTCTTCTTGCCTCTTCTAAAAGCTTCGTCTTTATAAGGCTGGATTTCGGCAAATCATCCCTCGATTCAATGGCTATCACAAAGTTTTCATAACTCCTAGGCAAGCTTGACAAAATTAAAATAGCTAATAACTCATCTTGCATTTTAATGTCGAGTTCTGTTAATTTTTCGAAGATTTCGAAAAAATTATTTAGATGGTTTGGCATTGACATATTTTCTGCCATTTTAAGATTGAGTAATTGTTTGAATAATGTCACCTTTCTCGCCGGACCACTAGGTCGGTGAGTCTCTTCGAGTTTTTTCCAGGCATCAGCAGAAGTGGTACATTTTTTTATATGCAGAATCTGAGACGATTTAACGGAGAGAAAAATTGTTGCCAAGGCCTTTTCATCTTTGGCAGACCATGAAGCCAATGCAGCAGCTTCTGTAGGTCTAGCCATTGTCCCCGACACGTACGTCCATAACTCGCTATGGATCAAAACCGAACGCATTTGGACAGACCATCCATCGTAATTATCATTATCCAGTTTTTCGATCTGGTATAAACTCGAACTCATGACTATATTTTAATATTTAGAATTTTAAATAAATACTTTCAAAATAATCCGCGAACTACTTTTACGTGACTGGGCCCATAACCTTTGTTAGGGATTGAAAGAAAAAGACACGACCTTGTTTGAGCTAAAGTTTAATTACGACTGAGATTTCAAGTTGATATATTAACACAGTAGTTTTGTTTTAATTCCATTTCATATTCATAAGATTATATAATGATCATATGATCCATGTTAATAATGTAGATGTGTATTACTTGAGAGTGTATTACGTATATAGAAATAATCAAGAAGTATAAATTTGATTTCAAACTAATATATTAACAATAATAACATATTATGAACGTTTTTTGTTTAAAATCGAGAATGCAGAAATGAGTTTTCTGAATTTAACAACTTGACATTCATCAACATTTGTATAAGAAAAAATAAAGCATCACTATTTTAAAAGCTTGTTATTTAGCACAGCGGTAAGTCTTGTGGTGCATAGAATGGAAAATTTGGAAGTTTTCATTCAGGTGTGGCGTCCACCCACTTTCTCAAAAATTTTTAGAAATCATATGGAGCAGTTCCCGTTGTTGTAGGATGCCTTCCGCTTTAACGACAACATTGAGTTTTGAAGCATAAAATTCTGCGCGGTTTATGGTTCTCCAATTGACAATGCTAAGGATATCAGAACGTAATAAAGTTTTCATACGCTGCCATCCTAGATCTTCATCCGAAGGCAAAGAAGTGAACCAGGAAACGAATACGAAAAACAGACACTACTACCGCCAGCCAAAGCGATTTAATAAATTAGAAGTTTAAGATAAGAGATCATTGATAAATACGAAAAAGACAGTCTGAATCAAAACGGAGATACACACCAATATTTATTTTATGAATAACAGACTTGAAATCATCCAAAACAACTTTTATAGAGCGCTTGGAAAGAAAGGTAATTTAAAATCCAACGAAGAAAATATTCGTCAATACCAAATGCACGCATTTTTGACAATCTTGATCCCAAAAACAACAAATGCTTTCTTCTATTTGTGCCACTATTCGGTGAGATAAACCATCATCACCAGTGGAGCTATTGGCTGCCGGTCATTGGGAAGCTTTCGTTCTTCAAGATATTTCTTGAGTTGATATTTTATCAGCGTTTTCATGACTAGTAAAAAAAGTATCGTAAGTGCAATTGGACAATAATTAGAAGCGCAAGAAGATTCGCTTGTTTTAGGGGCAGACTGAACCAATACTGGTTTGCAACCACTCGGAAAAAGATTAGTAGAGTAGGGCAGATGGAAAAGCTTACACAATGTTTTTACCAGCGTTGAAGAACACCTCTTCAGAACAAAAGGGAGGATACAATCCAGGCCGAGATTCATCAGTACTCTTGCAACTAAACGAGTGCAAGAGAAGATTCTTGTTCAATGTAATTGTTTGCGTTCCAAGTACAAGAGTAGTCATGACAAAAACAAAAAAAAGAGGCTGGGTGCGACCCACACTGATAACTTCCCATTGTGGTAAGAAAACCTTGAGTAGAATTTTACATCTTCTTCATGGACAAAAAGATAAAAACATATTGTGACGTTTTCTTCAATTTTACCATAGCTATTATTGGAATTTGAATATGTGGGACTTGGGTACAACTGAACAACATTATTCATATACGTATGTACAGTACATACATTCTTCTAAAAACTAAGATGATAAAATTATAAAATTCTGTATTATATTATAGAAATTACTTTATTATTTCGGTTCCAAACATTTTAATTGAAAAAAATTTAAAAACGAAATATTCAAATATAAAAGATATGGTTTGGTTATTGATGGAAGGGTACTTACAAAATATATCCGCTCTAAGACTAGATATACATATGTCAAATATAAACCATTTGTTAGAAATTGTATTATGTATAAAATTAAATAATGGCAAAGTCAATATCATTGCTCGTTCTCAAGATATTCTAGTCGAAAAACAAATATTACCACTTTTTAGTAGATTTTTTATATTTTTGTTAAAACTGTCAATTCGATACTTGTCAAAATTTAACCATATGTTAATAATTGTATTATGTCGATACCTTCCCGTAAGAATGTACTAAGCGGCACTTTTTTCGAAAATGACTTTTTACTATATGTTAAGGGCCACGTTTTGGCCTGGGTTTCGCGAATCTATTATGCATGAAAAGGAAACTAGAGTACAAATAAAAAAATTTATCAACTGCCATGTTTTCTCATTAAAATAATGTTGCCCCTGAAATTTGTATTATCCGCCAAAAAAATTATGCTAAGCCACATTAATAAAGATCTCATTGTCGTGAGCAACAAAAAATTTTGTTAGATGTCACTTAGTTTAACCAAAATTGTCTCTTAGCACACTATGATTCAACTAGAAGTTTCTTCGTTTTTTTCGTTTCCTGAACAATTTTAGAAATGTCGCTTAGTGTACGTTCTTACGGGAAGGTATCGATGTATAAAGCAACATACTTAAGAAGGCACTATCGGTGTTCATTCCCAAGAAATTCGACTTGAAATACAATTTTAACTAGTTTTCACTAAAATTTTTAATAGATTTTTATTTAAAAAAAAAAAAACTATTAATTCAATATTTGTCAACATTTTACCAATTGTCCAAATAATACTATGTATAAAATAAACTGAATTAGAACTCAATATCACTAGTAGTTCTCGAGAAATTTGAGTCGAAAAACAATTTTTACCAATTTTCAATAGAATTTTATATATGTAGTTTTTTATTTTTTGTAAAAAAAACTGTAAACTGATTTTTTTGAAATTTTCACCAGTTGTCAAACACATTATTTTTCGTAAAATAAAATTATTTTGAGTTTCAAATTGTTTTCCGTTCTTAGAATATCTGGGTTATGAAATTTTTTTTTTCAGTTTTTTTTATTTAAAAAAATAACGGTATGTTCATTGTTTTCCAAATTCATAGCAAATCTGTATGACCTTATAATGAGTACATTAAATTTTATTTGAAATCAATAGCATTATTTTTTCGTGAGATATTTGAAACTAACCAAAATTTTTACTTTTTTTTTAAACCGTTATAGTGAAAAAACTACTTACTGAATTTTTATAAACGTCCTTTCAGCCTCTTTCGAAGTTATTATCTATTAAACAAAATTTATTTGAAGTCGATATCTTTACTCGTTCTTGAGATATCGAAGTCGAAAAATGGTACCAGAACGTACGGGCGTACGAACGAACGTAACGTACGCACGTACGAACGTACGAACGTACGAACGTACGAACGTACGTACACACACACACACAGACATCTCTCCAAAAATGATTGATATAGCCTCTAGGGACCTTGAAACGTCGAGAAATTTCAAAAATTCCAATTTGACAAATCGGACCGATTACAATAACTCCCTATGGGAAGTTAACAAACAAAAAAATGGTATTAATGGTACCGTCATAGAACCTTTCTTTTGATTTTCTACTTTCTCAATTCCGACTCTACCGATTTCGATCAAAATTTTATATTCGGAGCTTCTTTCATTTTGAAATAATATTGTATACAAAAAATGTTGTTCTTACATTTCTTTTTATTAAAGAAATTTGTATACAAGGAATTAACTTATTAATGAAAAACTTTCTCTTATAAAGAATAACATTAAAATTACTATAATTAAATATGATTTAATTTTAAAATAAAAACACTCATGCAAGTGAAATTTTCATAAGATTTGTATAAACATGAGTGTGGTGAGTTTCTATGCTTTTAAAATTAAAATGTGTGTATTTTTATGGTGTTGAAAATAATTTTTGTTTGTTGGGAATTCTGGTGCTACATACTACTTAGAGTGAAATATTGAAGAGGAAGTAGATTTGGGCTTTTATTTGTAAAACTGAAGTAGGTTGAAACAGAAATTTTTAAAATGAAGTAGAATTCCATATTTTGCTGATGGTGTGAAATAGAAAGTAGATTTTAAAATATATTGAAAAAACAAGTAGATATACTTCAATTGAAGTAAAGTGGTACCACTGGTCATGACACTTTCTGGAAGTGACGAATTAACGGCAAACTGTGCGCAAGCAAATTGGTTTTTTCTTGCGAGCTGACAAAAAAGAGTGCAATTGAAGATGAGCGTTGGAACCGAAGCCGAAGTATTCACCCTTATTCCGATAGTCGTTTTAATAAAACGCCTTTAAAACGAGAAGGCACAAGAGACCACATTTTGGTGTTTAAATAATACGAAAAGAGCAGCGTTCTTTATGTACTTCACTTTTCTAAGCATTATAACGATAGTCGTTTCAATAAAATTCCAATTTTCGTTTCTAGAGCCTTGTCGTATGTCGTTTACTGGCGTTTTAGTAAAACGGCTATCGGAATAAGGGTGATTATCTCGTAAATTTTTTATAACTGACCAAAAATTTTGATTATCATTACAGGTCTTTCTAGCTTGCTTGAACCTATTCCGGTTTTCTTCAGTAAGGTTGGCTTTATAACATTGAAAACTTACTTCTCTAACCCAAATAACCTCTTTGCAGCTCAAATCAAGTAATTAATTCTGTTTCGGTTTGATGGATTTTCCACTACTGGGGATGAAATTTCTCATTGCGAAAAGAATTAAATTTGCAATAATATCTGGAGTATACATCACTGTCCAAGAAGGATAGAGACCAATTAAAGTTCCTGGAGAAATTTATTGCTGAAACGTTCTTTAAGGCAATTTTTCTGTGACTGGGTTCAGCTGGCAAGAGAAATTAGCAGCTATGATAGAATGGTCTGATGCGCCTAGTATTTCACTTATAGTGTATTTAGCAGGGTCAATGGTGAGAAACAAGTCTATAGAGTTGGCAGATTGACCTGTAACAAGAGGAATTCAAGTAAGCTCGCGAACGAGCGGAACCAAGTTGTTTAACTGATAACAAATCCCAACATACCTTCCTTCGAATGTTGTCTGACCATAAAAACGCTGCCACAAAGAATTGTGTACATTGAAATCGCGAGAAAAAATTCTTTGTATAGATTTTCATATTCTTTCCCACTGTACGGATTGTCCTACACAACATAGAAAGGAAATACGTTTCTTTACGTTCATAATAGGTTGTGAGAGTGCTGATGAGTAAAAGTTAAAAAACCTCAATACTTTCATATTTTGATACTTGAGAATATTGTTCTTTTGTGTTTCCATATCTCATCTCAAAAGAGTGCTAGCCTCAAAAATTAAAAGACTTCAAAATTGTTTCCACCCGTGGAACTCTTTTGCATTGGATTGTTCCCCGATTTCTCCACCAGCTTTTTTTTCTTATTTCTTTGCAGTTTTAAAAACTTAGTCAAAATGAAATATTGTTTGAAAAAGATCTTGATAATTTTTTTAATATTCAAAGTTGTAACTAAACGAGCACACCCGAATTTTTACCTATAAAAATAGTTTCAATAATATTTTTGTTTTTTGTTTGAACAAGATTAACCTATTTCCTTAATAGTTGGATACGACAGATGTGTTGCACAACAGGAGTCTAAACTTCACCTAATTCGAAAGCAATAAACGAATTCATATCCAAAAAACAGATGTTTAGATCTCTCAGACAAATGAGCCGATGATCGGTCCCGATGGGCTAGTCCATATACTATGGGTAACATACCGAGTGCAGGCACGCCGCCGACAACGGCCACACCAATGTTGACCGACTTTAATTGCCTTCTAATTAGCGGTTGCACCGTCTGCCGAAAGCGATAAATTCGGGTTGAAATTTGTGGTGTATTTTGAGTTATATTTTCCCCTGAAACTGGTACAATAATGCTACGGATTAATTTGATGCAGTCCTCTTTCCATTTTTAATTTACTTTTCGAGTTTTTCAATCTTTTTTATAATTCCTTATTATAACGAGTTTTTTCCATTGGAATGTTTTGTTTTATTATTCGAAAAGAGATCCAAACAAAACAAAGAGAAGAAGAAGATGCAATAAAGATCGGATTGAATTATCGCATAAATTGTGTTTAAAGATCACAATGCTTCTTCCGACACGATCTTTCCATTTGCTGGTGAATTGGCTTTTCTGGGAGCTGTAAGCTGTGTTTGATTTTTGTTCGTAATCGTATTGCTTTCTGGCTTAACTCTGACTTCTGGGTTTTGTTGTTTTTCTTGCGCAATTATATCCTTTTGGATATAGCCATGATAGCTATAAAAAGTCAAACAATTTAAAGCTTGAGGAGGGATAGTAGGTATAATGATCGTGATTGCAATATTGTAAACGAAAAGATTCAACTTTCGTCTTTCGTGTAACCCAAAGGTGTTACAGAGTTGAAAATGGATGTGAGTGGCAGCATAAGTTGCTTTTGACTTTTCTTGCCTTTCAAATTATTGTATAAATGGGAAGTATTCATGTTACACTCGAACAGCTCTGAGATGTGAAGATGATGGGGAAATTAACATGAATGAGAGATACTACATGAACTCTTGTCAGGTTTTGAGATTTTTTATTTCTCTTTTTTTTGTAATTTGATACAGAAGGGAAAAAATGTATTTCTGACATTTGGTGTTAATTAAATGCAGTTTATGAAAGTTATTACCTCGTTGTTGGTATTTAAGTTCTTCGTTAAAATTCTGAATTTATTGTAAACAACTAGAGCGAACCTTAGGTCAAAAAGAATCTTAGTGTGTCTAGCTTTAAGATAGTTATAGGTAAATCGAAATCTCATGTGTCAGTGTATATCGTAAATTTGCTGCAAAAAGCATTGCCTAAACTTGCAAAGGGTATGCTTGTGGTTGCGATTACCATTTAAGATATACGCAGAGAAAAAACAAGGTTAATTTAACAAATTTCTCTTTTCATTATAAAATTTTGAAATCCCGATAAACTTTCAATAAAATTATTTTCAATGTTAAATTTGCATGGCCATTTCTTTAAAGAAATCATGCTTAATTTAAGAGGAAGATATTTTAATTCAACTTGACATACTTGCAAATGAGAAAAGTGAACCTCTTTTGACATGACGGCAATGTTAATTTTTACCAAGTGCGTGTTTGACTTATCGCCAGTTTCTTAGTGGGAATTTAAACTCCACTTTTGGTTTAAACTTCAGTTCAACAACAAATTTGGTTTCATAGTTTCATTTAAACATTGAACAGAGTTCATTCTGTAGTTTAAGTTAAATGCCACTATTCTGCCATTTAAACCTCAGTTCAACAATACTTCACACATTTGAAAATATTATTTATTTTCATTTTTTACTTGTGACTTATAGGTACTGGCAAGTTATGCATTCGTAAAAAAAATCGAACTCGAGATTTTGAAAGTTGACATTACGATGATAGCGAAGACAAAAAAAAGTGGGTCTGGCAATTCTGTCTGTCTGTCTGTCTGTTCGATTACAGCTAAACGGCTCGGCCGATTTTCTTCAAACTTGGTAGATATGGGTTTTAATTTTTTACCCCCGGATGTTTTCTGATTTGATTTTTTAAGACCAAAAATAACGGTACCTACCATACGATTTTTTTTTCGAAATTTTATAAATATTTTTTTTTCTCAAAAACTGTCCCAAGGATTTAAAAAAAAATCAAAAAATTTAATTTAGTTAAGCCTAGGTAATGATTGAAAAATTTTTTCCAAAAAATGACTAGTTTTAGGTCCCAAGGGGGGACCATTTGATTGATTTTCTCAAATACGGTACCACCGATTTTGATCATTTTTTTTTATGCTAGAGCTTCCAAGCTGTTTGAATATTATTGTGTATTCAAATTTTCCAAAAAAATTTTTGGGTTTTTAAAAAAACTTTCAAAATTTTTTTTTGAAAACACAATATTTCGAAAACCCCATGCTCAATTTTTTCAAAACTTGATAAATAAAAGTTTGGAAAAATAATCTACAAGATATGAGAAAAATAAATTCATTTTACCTAAAAATAATGGTACCCTCCATACAAATGTTAAAAAATGGTTTTCGAAAATCGTATTTTTCTCGAAAACGGTTCCGCGAATTTTGCTTAAATTTTTTTTCTTTCTATTATTTTTTGATATCTGTAATTTAATAAAACAAAATTTGAAAACAAGATATTACTGACTATACCTACCATAGAACGATTTTTTAAAATTTCGAATTTATCATTATCAGTACCACGGATTTTAATGAAATTTCGTAGAGAGAAGCTTCTAAAAAGTATAAAAAAGATTGCATTTCAAAACTTTAAGAAAAATATTTTTTTGAATTTTGAAAAAAAAAAAAAAAATTTTGTTTTTTGAAAATTCAATATCTCGAAAACGGCTCAATACTTTTTTTTGTAAATTTAATTTTTATTTATACAATAATAAAAACTTCAAATTGGCGTACCAACATTTTTTCTTAAAAATGTTTTAAAATTTTCTTATATAAAACCTTATTTTTTAAGAAACCACTACAAAGACTTATAATTTTTGTTCTTGCAATCTATATTTGCTTGAATCACATGGCATCCTATTCTTACCTTTAGCTACTAAAGATGTTTTTTTTGTCATTTAAAAAATGAATTTTATGCGTATGAACAGTTTCTCTAATAACATTAATTTTTGAAATTCTTAGTCTTTTACATAGGAGCAAGTTCGTGCGACCCAGTCGTGCATTTTATTTAATTTTGTTTCCTGTCACAGGTCAAAACTGAAATAAATCAAACTTTCGTCGATTGTTTTTACTTTCATTCAGATAGAAAGAGAAAACAATTTACTTAAACTACGTTCAATCAACTAAAGTTCAGATTAGACTGTGAAACCGGACGAGTTGAACTCCAAATTTAAACTCCAGTTCAGGTTCAGCAGAACTTAAGTTTAAACTCTCACTGTGAAATTGGGGGTTAATGTTTCACATTGATATTTTCACAATTACTTATCTGATAAACTTATCTTGTTTTTAAGAGTCATCAGCAAAATAACGAAGTGGATTAGAAGTTTCAGACAAGAGATCGTTTAAAAAATGAGGAAGAGATTAGGAGATAAAACAGAGCCTTGCGGAACACCAGCATTTATTTTGTGAAAACCAGACTTGATTTCATCCCAGAACTGTATTATAAGATCTTTTTCCCCAAATCAGGTACTGAAAGTTGAGTTTGAGATTAGATTGAAAAACGAAAAATACAAAGCTCTTCAAATAAATGAATACTTTGGGCTTTAAGTGCACTACGATCTTTAAATCTGCTGTAGCTCTGTCTGTAGCTAAGTAGGATCCATTGGAGCCATTGCCACCAGCCCTAGATCCTAGAATACCGAGGTTTCTTCTCAGTTCACTGGGACTAGTGACGAAACACGTTATTATTTTGAGGTTATTCCTACTTAATCCGATACAGGATGTAAAGCTTAATGGCATATGAGTTTAACGCTTTGAGTGCTGCTTCGTTATTTGACATGATGGCAATGTTTTGGTTACGGTTATTTTTGTTCTAGATTTTGTTGGGCACATTTTCTACCGCATTTAATTCTGCGTGGAAAATGCTTACGGATGGCCCAGTCTTGGTTCGGGTTCATCTGTTTATCATTTAAGGCATTTGCATTGAGAGAGTGGTTCACTGCTTCGTCTACCCGCGACTTAAACCTGTTTTGCTTGTTTCCTCAAAGTTATACTTCTTATTCCTTCTATTGGAATGTCAAGTTAGCTCCAAACTGAAGACTTGGATATGCTATCTATTAACTTTGACAAGGTGTCACAGGAGGACATTGTTAAAGTTACAGTACATCTTGTCAATCAATTCTGATTAGCATTCAAATGTAATTTAAGATTTAACTAAGACTTTAGGTACTCAATTTAGCAGTAAACCATTTTGATTTATCTATATTGTCATGTTAATAAAACATGATTAAATTTTTAATGTAGTTTTAAACTAAAATGATGTTAGGTAGATTTCCAAGTTACTTGGGTTGATTTAACACAATGTCTCCATACACAAACATTTTAAATTTTGAATAAGGCTCTTCTTATTTTTCTTTTATTTTTGTTCCTTAATTAGCATATGAGTAATTATGTATTGGCTTTATTTTATTTTTGCATTAATCCTCTCAGTATTTTTCTTGAATGGCACACGACATGAGCATACGAGTAGTTGCGAAAGATCACAAACAAACAATAATTTGTCTCCTGTCAGGAAAAGTTTCCATCACATGTAAATCATGCAGAAACTTATATACCTCTACTTAAATCGGGGGGACAAAATGACTTCGCGTCACCCGTCGTCGCCCCACGCTACACCAGCCAACCATCTCATATATCTTGACTAGAAGATTTACACTCTCAAACAGACTTGTTTTTTTATTTAATGTCATTAAACATTTTCCTTGCACTCCCTCGTGGTTGATTGACATGACTGACATGCTTTGGTTAGCCACAAAGGCCATTAGTCCACGAAGCTTAGCCAAGCATTGTGCTACAGTGGTTCAGTTTTGGATGAAAACTAGAATGTTCTAATGTTATAAATCATTCTACTATTAAATATATGAATACTGAAAACCGATTTTTTTTTCATTCCAATTGAAGAATAAAATTCGTGAAAAATTAAAAAAAGGATTCTGGATACTGGATCAATTTTGCTGTAAATCGTTTAAAAACGTTCATACAAATCAATATTTTTTCTCTGAATACCCTTATAATGTTAAACACAGTGCGAACAGTAAGGAAAGTAGAATGGGATGAGAAAGGAAATACCGGTTTTGAATACCTCCACATTGTAATGAGTATAGGAAATATTGAGCCGGGTAAAGCATTCGACATTCGTGTAGTGTGGCTAAAAAAGAATCCCGGTACTTGACAGTACGTGCGAAATTAGGCTCAAGGGTAAACTAATTTCGCTCAAGGGTAAACTGATGAGGCGGCACAAAATCTGGGGCTGCACATTTGTGAAGGTAAAACAAAGTACATGGTGGCGTCGAATGCGAGAGGAACAGTTGGTCAAACAATGAAGGTTGCGGAGCACGAATTTGAAGTGGTGCAATTCTTTAAATACCTTGGGTCAATAGTAGCAGCCGATAACAATATAGAAGAAGAAATACGCGGGCGGCTTCTCAAATCCAACAGAGCCTACTATAGTCTGTCAAAGCTCTTCAAATCCAGAAATCTCACCATAACTTCAAAACTGCCGCGGTGCTTGAGAGATACAACTGTTTCAGTTATAGAAAACGCTCGCCTATGATTTTTATACCTCTCTTTTGACTTCTGTCCAAAGGACTCAAGTGGGTTTTTGGATCACCTGCCAGATATGGGAATTGTGCTCGAGCTTTGGACGAATATAGGCCTCATAGATTACAGCCAGATCAGAAAGGTTAATAAACTTCTTGCATCGGCGGAGAAAGCCTAAACACTTAGCAGCGTTTTTGGCAACGTCAAATATGTGATCACTCTACAAAAGATGGTCAGTGATGCACATACCTAGAACTGAAAGCTGTTCAGAATCCTCGATTCAAGTGCCACTCATAGAAAGAGACATTGCGTTGAACTGCTTCAATTCTGTTTTGGTTAATTTCATACTCCGAAAAAGTTTTTAATGCTTTTTGATAAATTTTCAAAAACTGTGTGCATTTAGTAAGATTTTGCAGAAAACACTTTAAGATATAAGGCTCTTAATTTTACTACGAAGAATCCTCCCGATTAAATTGTTCAAATCCTCTTGTGAAAAAAACTGCGAAAAAAGAGATGCGATTGCGGTGGCAGACTTTCCGGAAGCAAACCCTTGCTTATCGGAGATTAAATGTTTAATGATTTCATAAATACGTTTTTACTATCCCCTCAAAAATTTTTGTAATTTTGAAATATCCACAGTTGGTAATATCTTGTTTGAAGCCTGGCTTCATTTATTGACCTTATGACCGAGATTTTCCATCTTATCTACGCGAAATTTTCAATAAAGTGGATAGGCACAGTTTTCATTGGTGACCATGATGACGAATTCACGCATTTCGAACATCATCAACACCATGTGACACCATCAGGAATTGCTTGTTCTGTGCGCAATGTATGACGTCTTAGGGGATGCGAATTTCATTTATCTCGAATTAACAGCTCTGGTGGGCGATTTTAAGCACCATAAAACGCATGTAACGCCCAATGTGTTTCTCGAATTGGACCATGTTTTTCAAAAATAAATTTAAATAATTTGCAAACGTGGCTACGGCACTATTCTATTCATTGTCACAGCAAATAAACCTTTAAACAACCATTAAACAAACTTTCATATTCGTTGCCAATTTAAAGTTCTTCGTCTAAAAAAACACCCTTTATATAGCTCTGAACCGAAAAATTCATGCGATCCAGTTGTGGATATATTTCCTTAGATTGTGCTCTCTCGCTCTATACAACTAGAACCACTGTGCGTCCTCAAAACTCATTGATATAGTGATCTGCGCAATGAATTAAGTGCATAAAATTACATGCTCGCCTTGTATTGCATTGTCCACTCGAACTTCTGTTGTAAAAATATTCACCAGATACTCGTACAAAGAAGTTATAAGATCTAGCAAGAGCTGCGATACAACATGTGTCACAAATAATTACTCGATTTCAGTTGATTCTGAGTTGTGTTACACAATATTGTGTCGCGTGTTGTACATTGTGTATTGTGCCCTCGCTTTTGTCACTTTTATTTAAAGTTGAATGATGTTTTTTTTATTTTCAAATCACACGTAAATGAAAAAAAAACTCATCTTTTGGACGGAAACAAAAATTAAGTATAAAAATAATCCCTCATAAATTTAAATGCTCAATAAAACCTTTTCTTATCTTTGAAATGATTTCCCAAAATCTTTGGTCATAAAAACAAGATTTTGGAAGGTTTTAGGGGTCTCATTCAGTTATTCAAAGCATTAAACCCATAAAAGGTGAACAATCATGGTCGTACATATATAGGACGGTAAACCTTAAAGAATTCTCAAGTTTCTCATGCTCCCTTTCATAATTAAACTTTATCCATTTATGGGGACTAATTTAGATTTTTGACTTAAATCTTACGTGAGACGACAATAATTCTATGCATAAGCTTAGGATTAATGACTAAGTTTGACCGTTTTGACAGTGTAATTACTTAGTGTCAGGGTTTATTTTTTATATGAAAATTAATGGGATCACTGAATTATCATTTTGATACCAAATGGCTTACAGGTTTAAAGTGTTTTCTGAAAATAAAGTCATAAAGCAGCGGGCATGCTAAGATTTGTGAACTTTGCATATCACTCAAATGTTTTCTTTAACTATAAGCAGGGAGACAGTTCTCCGGACATAAGTTACCAAGGCACACATATTGAAGGTGATATGTTGTGAATTTTAATTCTCGTTCAAAGGCATGTTTCAAAAGACATTATTCACTTGCATATTGTTACTTTAAGTTCTAGCAGTTGGTCTCCGACATTCTTAAATTCTCTTGATCAACTATGAAACTCTAGAATTATTTTGTAAATTCTTACAGCCGTTCTCTGAGGTTTAAAAAGGTGCGCAAGTTATGGACTCGTCAACATCTAAGCCTCTGCATGGAATGAACATTAGTACAGTAATTCATTATTGTAAGTAAGCTTGGATTAAAAAATGGATGGTTGCTCTTAAAGCAGTTGGTGTTTACAGTTTACCAAAATTCATAACCATAATTGATAATTGTAATTAAAATAACCTTAACCAAAAGTGGACGAAAGTAGTAATTGCAGTTGTGGTTAGAAAGAGAAAAATCGTTCGCAGATTACCCGTTGCTGTCCGCTGGTTTCCTTTCATTTAAAGAAAGATGGGCGTGAAACAATGCATGCGGGAAAAATATTTCTTGCTGCTCACTTTTCGGAATTGACAGAAAATTTTAGAACCTCTCCATTCCTGATAACACACCCACACGAATGGGTGAGAGTTGTTACTAGTGACTTAAAACTCTTAGCCTTTCTATGAACCGTAATGGCCACTAATCAATCTACTTTTTGATATTATTATTGAGGCTGATCAGGGATATAAGGACAGATAAAACTGAACACGAAGCGCGATTGACGATTTAGTACCCCGATATACATATGTGGAATGAAGTTGCTTTTGTTATTGTCAGGAACGAACTAGATAGAAACATCAAACCAGGTTTTGCATTTCCAGAATATATCAAAATTTCATCAATTTCATGACGCTCTAAGACATCAATTCCTTTATTGCGAATATATTGAATTCTACGGGAACCTGCTTCACATGCAAATTTAATCCACTGTATGTGAGAATATGTCCCACTTTTCAGAGTGCAGTCAATTCCCACATGGAATGAGCATTTTTTACACTTTTTAGTGAGAAAGAACTTCATCCTATAGACATACCGGTCTGTCTGATGACTTAACTGAGTAATGGAGTTGCGTGAGCGGTACAGAAAAATTAAGAATTCTTTTGATACTGTTTTTTTTTTCTCGGTAAAAAAAAACTAAAAATCAATGAAAATAAATCTTCTATTAACCACTTACCAATTTCTGAAATTAACTGACCTTTCATTATAATTTAAATTTGCGAATATCCGTCACAAGAGGTTCCAAAAATCGTACGTGAACTTGCGTGATCTTGAAAAACTTTAAGCCTTGATTACAAATATTTTATGGTTAACCAATTTGTAAAACTACTTATTTGATCAAATAATGACCAATAAGATGGCATATATGTTTTTGAGTATTCCATTTATGGGGTCCAAAGATCATTGTTGCCAATTTACTGCAATTGCACTATATTTACTGCATTTTCAGCATACAATATATTCAGTGCCACATAATTCAATTTTCAGCACTTTTTTTTCAAACCCAGCGAATCTCGGAGTGTTTTTTGACTTTGGAAAATCATACAAAACCAACTTTCCTGGCGAAGTATATGGCGTTACTACACACATTATGGATAACTCAGTCTTAAAATCCAGTAAAAACACTTTTACTTCTTGCTAACACTTTAATAAATCTGATTTTGAGATATTCCTGTGAAGTATACTGCAACTGTAATTGTGTAAGCAAACGTAAACTTAATTTTGCCTTTAATAGTACTATACGTCTTTGGCTTGCGAAGATGAAGCATACTATCCGGTTTTCTAATTTACTGCTGAAGATTTGGTTTTAGGCTTATTTAATTGTTAAAATTATGTCCAAATTAAATAATCACACTTGTTGTTCTCTACAAAAACTTTTTATTTAAAATAATGACACTGACGCTAAATAACACCTATCTAACGACAATTTTTTTTTTTTTACGGGAAAACGCTTACCAAGATCGCACAGCCATTAAATTGAGTGAGCAGTTAATGATTTTGCACAGACTGTGGGTGCCTGTATTGATTTACAGTTTGGTAATACACAACTTGGGGGGATTATGTGTAAAAATTATCACTCTCTTGGAAATTTACTTCACTTTTGAAAAGTAAACGAGATTACAATTGTTCCCATGTGGAGCAGATTCCCATATGGAATTATTTCCCTACTCCTGAATTTCTGCTCCTTTCGAATTAAAAACTGTGGGATCAGGACCAGTGGTACCACTTTACTTCAATTGAAGTAGATCTACTTATTTTTTTCAAATTATTTTAAAATCTACTTCTTACCATCAGCAAAATACTGAAATCTACTTCATTTAAAAATTCTCTGTTTCAACCAACCTTAATTTTACAAATAAAAGTTCAAATCTACTTCCTTTTTTAATATTTCACCTTAGGTAGTATGTAGCACCAAAATTACCAAAAAAAAAATAATGTCAATAAAAATACACAAATTAGTAATTTTAAAAGCATAAAAACGAATCTAATGAAAATTTCGCTTGCGTGTGTGTTTTTATTGTAAAATTAAATTATATATTTAATTATAGTAATTTTAATGTTACTAGCCGACCCAGCTCTCGAAATTCGAGTGCCAATTTATTTATTATTTATTATTTACTATTTATATTATTGGCAGTGTTTTCAAGCAAATTTATTAAATTAAATTTTATTTTATGTAATATGCAAAGTGTTCGACAGTGCAAAAACAAAAATGACCCACAGTGTGTAAATGCGTGTCTCAAGTATATTCTGCACATCTCCGTAACTGTGGCTTTCCAACCATATAAAATTTATCGAAATCGGTTAAATACTTTTGGAGAAAAGTGTACCACAAAAAACATGTTTGCCGTTTTATTATATGATTCTTTATAAAAGAAAGTTTCATTAATAAGTTAATTCCTTATACTTACAAAAATTTCTTTAAAATTAAAAGAAATGTAAGGAAAAATTTTTTTGTGTACAATATTATTTCAAAATCAAAGAAGCTCCGAATATAAAAATTTTGATCGAAATCGGTAGAGTCGGAAATGAGAAAGTAGAAAATCAAAAAAGGTTCTATGATGCACTGAGAAAAATATCAAACATATTCATATTTAAATCAAACTCAAACACATACGATTTGGCATGGAATCGATATCTATTTAATTTGAATAGAAACGTATTTACCCATGTTTGACCCTATTTGAACATGATTTGGTTTAAATTTACCACGTTTTCTATTTGATTTAAACATGCTTATCTTTGTTTTTATCAACTTTATTTGATGTTGTCTCAAATAGAATCATATTAATTTTTTGTTACTTCAGATTTTTCAGAAATTCAGAAATAATAAAAATACTCAACACAAATACAAATTAATAAGTACCTTCATTATGTATGTATTTATATTTTTGTTTTATTTATTTTCATTTTTCCAAAAAGTCATTAAATTGTTGTGGAGCGCTTTAAGATCTCATCTTTGTCACATTTTGAGAACATCTTCAAATTCTGGTTCATATAATTCGTCTTCTGGAAATTGCTTCTTTTTTTACGTCTTTCGTCTTGTCGTCCTGTGGCAAGAATATAGAAGTCAAATGATAGTTAATTATAAAACATACTTGTTAATCAGTATTTTTTTAAATAAAACTATATAAATAAACAGTTTTTGAAACAAATATTTTTTTTACACTTACAATAGAGAGCAGGGAACAATGGTATTAACTTCCACTCCTCGAATAATCTTATGGTTTATATTTTTGCTTGAAACAGAACTTCAGTTATGTAACATTATAATGGTAATCAAATATTTCTTTATTATTTTATAACTTACTCACTTTAGTAAGATCACAAACACACGCGGAACATAAACACACTCCATGACTTTCGATGCCAAAAAGAAGAAAAGTTGTATTTAGCTACTTCATTTTTATTCAATTCAAACTCATTCGTGATTAAATGTAACATTTATGTTTAATCTCTTACTCATGTAAATATTTTAACTTCGTTTATATTTGAAACAAACTCGTTCATGTTCATTTTATGTTACAATTTTTAAGTTAGTAAAACAATTAAACCTGCATTTTAAAAATCAAACTAAAACTAATTTGAATACATATAAAAAATGAAGTGCAGATCATAATGAAATTCTTAAACATGAATGAGTTTGATTTAAACATATTTTACTGTAAAATAATAGTATTTTCGAATCTAAACAGATTCGAGTTTAGTTATAAGCGATTTCTATTTGTCCTTATTTAAACATGCAGTTAAACATGTTTCTATTTAAATAACTCATAGTACAGTTTTCTCAGTGTGGTAGATACCATAAATATCATTTTTTTTTACCAAAAAGTAGACCGGATTGTTGGTATGGTGTACACATATAACTATACACATAACTACTTTTTCGTGTTGTAATGTCAACTGATGAAAATCTCGAGTTCAATTTTTTTTAAAGCAAGTAAAAAGTCTTTTTAAAATCTACTTCGATTTTTCTCAATTTACTTCACTTTTTTCTTCAAATCTAATTCCACTTTTTTTCCGGAAGTGGTAACGCTGATCATGACCATTTATTTCACTTTACAGTCGATCATTTAATTTCCAGTTCAAAACTTATGCTATTAAGGTATACCGTCAGTTGAAGGAGTCAGACATACTGTTTTCCTTGGTCAAGGATGGGATATCTCCATAAATAATTTGTAAAGGTTCTAAAAATAAATATAAATATTTTACTCGGCAATATTTTCATCATTTCTCTTAAATTCCGCATAACAATAAAAGGCGTTCGGGGGACTAAGTCGCAGGAACGGTAATACTGATTCAAAACAAAAATCAGCCAAGTGATCTTGATAAATCGTAGTTCAATAAAAATAGTATTGCTTTTTCATACACATGTAGCTGTCAGAAAATTGTTCCAATTAGTCTCAAACAAATTTATTGCAACCTGTTTACTATTTCAACAAACTGCTACCTCATGTTCGGGCTGCACTACACTTCCTTTGATTTGTGTTGTTGCCAAACTCGGGAGGTATAGTCTAGTCAATCTTAAATATTTAAATATGTAAGTAGAAATTTCGTGTTCCGCTTCCGTAATTCAGAATCTTTTCCCAAAGTTGAAAACAATGCTGAGTTGCTACATAATTATTTATGGGCAGATGTTTGTTTAGATTTATGAGTGGCAGGTACAGCAGTTCGTTGGTCGTTGCGCGCGACCTCAATGCAACGTCTTTCTATCACTATATCACAATCATTTCTCAAAATAATTACATGTGAATGTGACAGTGACTTCTTCATTTCACAATCACTACTCAAATCAAAACAACTCTTTAACATGAAAGAAAGAAGGAAACGAGTTCTGATGTTCATCGGGTAAGTGGACATTCTCTTCAAAATGTTACTGCAAGTAGATTAAATATTAATCCGCGCCATTCGAACGAAAAATCCCAAAGGAATAGAAGATGGCTCTCAACAACAACAATGAGAAACAGTGGGCGCGAGTATACGATACGGATACCTTTAAGACAGATAAATTGCAAAATGTATTACCATCTACATCTCCATCGCCAAGTTGTGACTAACTTGTCCATAGAAAGTGAGAAAAAATTATAATTATCAGGTGGAGTGCGCAGTCATTAAAACCGGATGGACATAGACAGCGCTTATCTTGAAAGTTATACGAGCAAAGTTAAATTTGAAAGATTAAAAAAAATCACTCAAAAAACTTACATCCATGTTGGAACACCTTGGAGTCCGTTGCTCAGATCCACTAATGCAGCTAATATTAATGTAATAATCCACAATGAAAAATGTTTCCTTTTAAGGAATTCCATTTTGGCTTCGGTTGTAGTTGTGGCTGTGGTCGTGATGGACGAGCTTATTGCCGTTGACGGTGTCGGCGTCCACCAACGACGACGCCGTATGTAAAAACCACGGAAACCTATTTTTTTAAGTTAAATATGTGGGCACTGGGCAACTTGGAAACTTGGAAATTCTGAGCTCTTCACTTGCTATATATAGGGAAGGTAGACTGTTCTTCGAAGGCGAAGATAGATTCACTGAGACGGAAATTCTAGATAGAACAATTTTTCTCACTTTATTTTATTTATTTTTCTTTCTTTGTTTCACTATTGCATTTTATGCAATTTATTTTCTTTCACCACTTTTCACTCGGAACACATTAATTTTCACTTTCTTCCTTTGTTTGCAATAAAATTTATTGTATATTTA
The DNA here is from genome assembly GCA_963931855.1 of Philhelius festivus. Taxonomy (NCBI): domain Eukaryota; kingdom Metazoa; phylum Arthropoda; class Insecta; order Diptera; family Syrphidae; genus Philhelius; species Philhelius festivus. The sequence continues at coordinate 259,376,251 of OZ007554.1, read as the reverse complement.
TTTATATTCTCTCTTGTGTTTTTTTTTTCTTTTTTTGTTGCTTAGAAACTTTGATGTTTTGAAAAACTACATCAAAAGGAAGGTGATGGAATGCTTTAGAGCTTAGACGGAGGGTTTCTGGGGCTATAAATCCTTGTGAAGTGAGCTTATTTGAATCATATCTCTGAATTTGTTTGTTGACTACTTTGTCGAATGTTGTTTTTGGTTAAGATACATGACACTTTATATGTGTGGTGTCTTCTTTGATCAACTTGCCGCTATAGTCGTTGGCAGTCCAACTTGATATGGCCGGTTTTCATCTGTGAAAATAAGAAAAAATAACAAATTTGAATTAAAGAAGTTGTCGTAAATCTTTTTGGAAATTTATTGAGGTAGCCTGAGAGCAGTGTAATGCAGTAGGAGCGAGGATTGTGTTAACTAATAAAAAATAGTTACTACTTGACAGGAAGAGAGGAAAAATAAAGATGACCATAAGAAGATAGTATATTTGTCGTCGGATGCTTTGGAAGATTTATGATCCGGCTTGGGTGGTCGGTGTAATTGATGGCGCAAGTATTTAACAGCTCATTATTTTAAGACTTTTCAATTTAAGCCCGTCGCGTCCGTGGGTGCAAATGGAAAAATGGTTGATGGTTTTCATTTAACTTGATAGGATTTATAATTCGATTCTTTCATATAACAAGACACAGCTCCTATTACAGTCATAATTATATATAATATTTAAGAAACAATGGTAGAAAGAAACAGTCATTCCGAAAGAACACCAGTTGGGATGTTTAAAAATAATCGTAAATAAGTGCAATCGTAAAATAATAAGAGTGTAGATACAAACAATTTTCATAAATGCAGAATGTTATTAATGAGACTTTCCTTTATTTTGATCGTACATATGTAGGTAGCGAAATATGTATTATATATACAAGGTCAAAAGCAAAAATCGTATGGATAACTTAATGGACTTCATTTTCCATCTTCTCTCATATGTATATTGAAATTCATATTACCTACCCATTAGTTTAACTTATCTTTGTAGACAATATTCGACTTAACATATTAAGATAAATCCTTTAAACTTGTGAATGCTTCAACATTTTTTAAAATGAGTATAAGACATATACATATAGATACATATGTACCGAGTTATTTTTTAAGAGCTATCAGAAATTTAAAAAAAAACATACACATTCGGAAAAATGCATGAAATCTTTATTTGAATCGATAGTACGGTTGATATAATTTAATGTTTGAAGATTAATTCATGCAAATGTTGGCCGCGGCTGCGCCTCAAATGGTCCATCCGCTTAGTTCAATTTTGGCATACTCTTTCTAACATCTCGGTAGGTATCTTACCAATAAATGCTTCAATGTTGTCTTCCAGTGCGTCAATCGAAGCCTCAATAATTTAGAGGCGTTAACTGGCTGAACACAATGGAGACGGAGCTGCAACTGGAGCTGCAACTGGAATAGCTGTCAAAATATTCAATACACGTAAATTCAATGTTACGAACACAACACAACGCAACTGCAGTCGGTGCTGCAGTCGGTGCTGCAAGAGTTGGCGAACTTTTAACTTTTTCGTGCAGCATTTTTGACATTTCAAATTTTATATATCTGTCTGTGATTTTAAGTGTTGTTTTGTTGTATTGTGATTTCGTGGTTAAATTTTAATTAAAATAATGGACGAAAATCTTCAATTTCAGTGTCCATTTTATAGTTTCAATTACTTAAAATATTTACAATTTGCCAAAGATTCAACACCTGACCCAACAAATTACAACAGAACAATGAAAGCTGTACAGCCTCATTGTGGGCACATAAAAAAAAGTACGTACGACACTTTTTGACAGCTCTTCCAGTTGCAGCTGCAGCTCCAGTTGCAGCATTCTATTGTGTTCAGCCAGTAAATCGCACGTTCTAGGCGGCAATTGACCGCCCCCAAACGTGAAATAAACTGTTCACCGAACTCGCCTCTCAATTGGTCCATTGTTACGAGTGCTGTGTAGCATGTGGCACCGTCTTGTTGAAACCACATGTCATGCAAGTCAAGCTCTGTCATTTTTGCACAAAAAAAAGTTTATTATCATCGCACGGTAGCGCTCACCATTCACAGTAGCCTTGCGATTCGCATCATCTTGGAAGATATACGGCCGAATGATTCCGCCAGCCCATAATCCGCACCAAACGGTGACTTTTTCTGAATGCATTGGTAGCTCTTACAATGCTTCTGGCTGCTCTTCACTCCAAATACGGCAGTTTTGCTTGTTCACGTATCCCCATTCAATCAGAAATGAGCTTCGCCGCTGAACACAATTTTTCGATAAAAAAGTGGATCGTCAGCCAACTTTTCAAGAGCCCATTCACCAAAAATTAGGCGTTGTGGTAGGTCGTTTGGCTTCAATTCTTGCACCAGCTTTATTTTGAAAGGCTTCACACCTAAATCCTTCCACAAGGTTTTCCACGTAGTCGAGTAACAGAGGTCAAATTGCTGCGAACGGCGCCGAATCGATAATTCACGGTCATCACTAACACTGGCCGACACAGCTGCGATATTTTGCTCCGTTCGCACTCTACGTAAGCGTGTTGGTGGTTTAATGTCCAATAATGTCCAATAGCACGAATAGCCGCCTCAGTGTGTGGATTAAACTGACCATAAAATGGAAGAAGCGCGCGATGAACTTTCTTCAGAGCACGCATTTTGATAAAAAAGCTTGCAAGCGTTGTTCGTTTGTAAGATGATTCATGGTTAAATTATAGACCAAACTGAAGATGTTTGACAGTGACACAAAACACGAAACGTGCGTGAGCTGCTGCCAAAAAGAAAATAGCAAAAAAATTATATTCAATCAATCTACGATAATTAATTGGAGCAAGAAATTGATTTCAAAGTTAATGGATCTACAAAATCTGCGAAATTTTAGAAAATCTTACATGGAATTAGACTTTAAAACAATATATAAAATATATGATTTAAAACTTATCATCAAAAACTACGCCTAAGCCTTTCATTTCACGTACCTACTCTTGATAATTTGTATCCTTCGAGTAAAATAACAAAAATATATGACTCGATAAATGACTGTAAGTCATAACAGAGCACTTTGACATATTATGCTGAAGGTCATTTTGCTTACACCAAGACTCAAAGTTTCAAATATCTCTTAGGAATGCAACACAATCATTATAAATTTTTATAACTTTGAACATTTTAATGTCATCTGCGAAAGTTAAACACTTAGAACTAGATAAGACTGATAGGAAATCATTGATAGATAAATCGAACAAATGTGGACCTAAATGGCTTCCATCGGCAACACCAGAATGAACAATTATCGAATTAGATTCCAGATCACAAATTTTAACAACTTCTTTTCTGCCAAAAAGATAGAATCTAAACCAATTTAGTATAGACTTCCATCATTACCATACACTTCTGTCTGTCTGTTTGATTACAGCCTAAAGGGCATGGTTGATTTTCTTTATACTTGGTATAGATAGCATTTTTAAATGTTTCCCCATATACAATTTGTCATAAATTTTTTTTTTTAAATTTTATAAATTTTTTTCTTCTCAAAAACTGTTCTACATATTACAAGGAAATCACAAAATGTTATTTATGGAGTTAAAGTTTATAATGGTTTAACAAAATATGCGAAAATGGTCAATAATGATTGATTTTCTCAAAAACGGTACAACCGATTTTGATCAAGCTAAAGCTCCCCAAAAGTTTTGATAGTATTGCGTATTAAAATTTTCCAAAGTTTTATTTCTTAACAGTCAATATTTCGAAAACGCCATGTTCGATTTTTGTAAAACTTGACAATTAAAAGTTTTTAAATAAAATCTACAAGATGAAAAAATAAAATAATGGCATTACCCACCATACAAATGCTAAAAAATAGATTTCGGAATTCGTATTTTTCTCGAAAAAACGGCACCTAGAATTTTAATGAAATATATTTTTTTCGATTCATTTTTACGAGCTCTAATTCAATAAAAAAATTATTCATTTTTTTTTGAAAATTCGAGATATCAAAGATATTGAAGATGGCGTTCCACTTTTTTTCTTAAAAATGTTGAAATATTTTTACATAAGAGCTTATTTTTTCTTAAAACCGCTACTAAGATTTATAATTTTTGGTCTTGCATAAGCTAATATTTACTTTAAGAAATCAAATAACCTTCTTTTTTTTAGCCCCAACCACTATAAAAGTTGTTTTTGTCTTAAAAAAATGAATTTTATGATTATGAACATTTTTCTCTATACTCTGTCCAACAAAAATTGTCAGTACAGGGAAGATAGGACGTTTGTCTCTCATTCTGGTTGCATTGCCACGCATAAGTGTGTCGCCTTTTAAAGCTCTCACAGGGATTCCGTAGTTTAAATTATAAATCGCCGCAAATGAAAGTAAAAAACGCGTAGGGCTACCGTCTGCCGATTCAAAACGACTGAAAACAATATTCAATTTACCTTTTCCCACAACGCCAAGCGGTAAGATAATAGGCGCGTTTTTTTTTTTAAGTTGAAAAGCAATGCGACAACACTCAACATACTCATCTTCTTAAAATGTGTTCTCAAAAGTTTCAAATCCCAAAAGCTCCTTAATAAAAAGCACTGAAAAAGCTCCTGGCTTCCAATTGAGAATGATAATGGTAACTCTGTTTTGATGTAGATAAAGAGCGCACGATCGTATTGAGTGAAACTTGACACTCTTTGCAGTATCTCATCAGCAGTGGGATACGACGGTCGTGTTGGGGTGTACAACTTTTTGCAAAGAATTACAACAACAATTCCTTAAGAAAAGTCAGTGGCTTGCTATTTTTTAGTGGCATTTTTCCTAACGCATTGAAGTGAGGGTGCATCAGGCGCAACTGCTTTAGAAAAAGCTCTCCCATAAGACCTGTACTGACAATTTTTGTTGGACCGAGTATAGTAACATTCATTTTTAAAATTTAGTTCGATCCAGTCGTGCGATTTATTTTAGTAGATTTTGAAATAGTGCTAGTTATATTTAATAGAATGCAAATGTCTTCGAAATTCATCGTTTTTAAAATAATACTAATTCAATGAAAAGTAGAAATATAATCTCCTGTTTATATTCAATTTTATGACTTTTATGTTTTTCTGCAGAGCGATTGTTAACTCCGACATAGTTTTATTAACGAGTATTTCAATTTTCAGTACTTTCGTTTTCATTAAAAAATAAAAACAAGTGACAAAACATTTTGTTTTACCATAGAAAAAACGTCATCTTCTTATCCTAATCTCGCCAATTAAGAAACCTGGAAAAACATTTTCGAAACATTTCTTAAACAAACTTTGTTTCATAATGACTAACTTCTACCAATTACTCAATATCAACATCACGATTTGAGTTTTGGTTTTTGGTTTCCGTTATTCATAACACCATTGTGAATATCTTTAACAATCATCAAAATGTTGTCACCGCCTTCGTCTGAACATCAAACAAATTAATTCACCCAAATTTATTAGCATTTGTCAATGTCAAGATGCAATCCGATGTCTCGTTTACTTCAATTTGAAGATGAACAAATGGTATAATTTTCTAAGAATAATAAATTGGTTCAATCCTCGCCACCATTAAAAAAAAAACATTGATAATGAATCCATTAAAATTTCCTTTTCTTCTTTTATCACAATCGATTTCTTTTCGTCGATTCCACTCATCGCGAACGGACTTCTTATTACTTTTTACCTAAAAACTTTGTAAAACCAAAATGGAGACCGATGATTGTGATAAATTGTTTTCATTTACCGCTCGTCATAATGATGAAGTTTTCCACAGAAAATCTAGTATTAATTCAAATGATTTATTTCTAAGGTAACGTACACTTTTAATGACGTAAAAAAGACTTGGTAGCACTTCATATGAAATGAGAGGTTTGAGAACTTGTAGGTAGGTTACTAGTTTATTTCTCGAAGCACTTTTGTCTTTTTTCAATTTTTTAACTGCATACTCTCATTTACGGCTTCTTGAACCGTACAAGTGTTAGCCAAGTGGTACTTTAACTCGCTTTTCATTCCAGAGTTCTCACTTGCCCTAGTCCTTTTTTCTGGTAATAAAATTATGAAAGTGTGCATCGTGGTGTGTAAATGGGTATATGAAACATGTGATGTGGGAAATTTTAATTAAAAAGAATATCACAACATGTTGCAATACTGCAAGCATCAGTTTAAATGTTTCCGTCGACAAATTTCTTGTGGAGATTCAAATGAAAGTGGTTTTTGGGGTTAGGAAGGGAAACAAAGGAATACGTCTACATACCTAAATCTAATAATGACATTAATCGGAGCAACTATTTTATGTTCAGTAAATATTCGCTCTAAATATCCTAGAATGTTGCATGGTTGACTGGTAATTAATTTTATTAAACGGGTCAAACAGAAACTCCCTCATTAAAAATAAAATACCTACTTACTCGTACTTCCAAGAGAGTGGAAAGTACTTACATGTTTTCAATGCTTTGTTCTCTGTGACTCTGCAATACGAGTATAATAAAATTTTGATTTTCAGATACATAATATTTAGTTCGAAATTTAGCCATAACGAAGTGGACATTTTGTAAACTATCAAGAAAAATATCCTTTCGGATTTCGGAACAGAGACAGATTTTATATTGAGTTTGAAAAGAGAAGAATTAATAGTAAAAGAGACAAACGCAAGACTAAATATTTTGCGTTTGTATTATGGAAACATAGATACACCCTGTACTCTCTGTTCTATTATAGACAACGCTGACTGGACGTTTGGTAAAGGACCCAAATCATCTTTAGCGACGAGGCGCATTTTTGGATAAATGGCTGTGTTAACAAACAATATTACTGTATAATGTGACGACGCCAATCTACACGAGGCTCACCAGTGCTGACAATGCTACCGGTTGTCGTTGATTTTGTGGATTTTACGCCTGTGGTGTCATTGGTTCGTACTTTTTCGAAAACGACGTTGGTGAGGTGGTAGCAGGATGACTCTAAGTGAAGTGCCACACAGCGGTGAGAGGTGACGTGAATTGGCCACCAAAAAAATGTGATTTTACACCGCTACACTTTTTCTTGTGATGTTTCCTGAAGTCGCAAATAAACCACAACCGATGCACTTTGGGTAAACATAAAGCAGCAAATGGAACCACTCGGATCTATGTCATGCGTAAGAAGCCGAAGCGAGCATTTAAACAATGAATGCTCAAGTGACCTCAACTGCAGAGTGCGTTTCGTATTTCATATATCTTCATGTGAACAATGTTATATTTCATACGTAATGGCATATGTATATGGGCCTTTCAAAAGAATTTTGTGAATACCATACACGCACAGTTTATTTTATTCTATTTCAACATCTACCCACTCTTATTGAAGAACCCTTAATATTTGTGTGATAATTAAAATGATGATAATTAAATTTCTTAACTTTGTATTAAATAATTAATTTTATCAATCACAGAATAAGCAGGTATGGTTACATTGAAGTTCGTAATGAAAAACTTCATTTTATTCAACCACACTCCGAATTCAATTAAATCTATCTTTCCCAAACTTGATGGTATTATTTCTATCTGTAAGTAAATCACGATAAATATGTAGAAAACTTCTATTCCCGACGAAAGAGTTAATTAAGGCGCAGCAACTCTATTCCCCATCACCTTAAGATTCAAGCAAAAATAAACACATTCACAAAAGAAACTATAACTTGTTCTATCACGAAGGATAGCTAATCAGCTTCTGTCAATCGATTACAGTCTGAGATTTCCTCTTCTTTAACAAAGAATCCGCTCAAGTGATTGATACTCTTTCAATGAAGCATTCATTACGCTTGGTTGGCTGACAATTTAACAAGAAACTCGTTCACAAATAAATGATTTCAAAGAAAATGCCGAGAGAGAGAAAGGGAGAAGGCCAGCAACAATAGTTGAAAGGGGATTTAAGGATATACGAGTAGGTATCATAACATATTATACTCCTCTCTGCCTGCATGGACTAATCCGTATTTGGGTGATGAAATCTGAACCCTTTTATCACGGTAGTTAGCCGCAGCTGACGTATCTCTGCCCATGTTCATGTGGCACAAAAGGAATAAAGGATGTCCCCAAAAAGGATATCCGTGACAGTAAGGTTTTCTTGGTTTCTATTTTGAGTGTAGGTTTAAACAGGCAAGATTTTATTTTTTGAATATTTATTTATTTTTTTTAATAATATTTGGATAGGTTTTTGTGTTTACACATTCATATGACTTTTTACCATAAATACACAATTTGTTTTTTTATTCCAGACAGATGAAATGTCTTGTTGTCTATTACCCCACTTAAATGGAGAATCATGGGTCGGGACTGAAAAGGAAAACACTTAACAACAAAAAATAATCCAACCACAAATTCAGCTTACGCCAAGGCACATCAGAGGCAAGAGTTCCTTTGGTCAGCCTCTTTTTGGATTCCCAAAAGAATTCACAGAAAGAAAGAGAAAAAGCCGAAACCTGATTTCCAACAAAGCATTGTGTGCGGACTTGTTGACCATAACAACAGGATGGCTTTGATAGCATCATTGGGATAGCTACATACCTTCGGCAGACGCCTTTGATGTTATTTTTTTTATAATAGTAATCGAAATGAAGGGAGCAATGAGTTGTGAGTACGAGTAAATACATATATAGAAATGCATTGAAAGTACATAATCTTTTTTTCTTCTAAGCGGCTATAAAAAATAATTGTACATGTACCTATTAATTTCTAGTAGTTTGTATGAGTGTAGGTGCGATGTGATCAAAGCAGAGAAATCTTTCCATTTTTTTTTTTTCTGTTAGCGATTACATTGGATCAGCGCCTTAAATAACAATAATTATCAATATAAGATTTTAAAAACATGTTTTATTTTTTTCATTAATAACTTTTTAAGACCTCTATAATGAAGTTGAAAGATTCCAGATAGTTGAACTTTCCAGTTTTCCATATTATTCATTCAAAACGAATTTCTAGATTTTGTATTTTGTTTCCTTTTGTCCAATTTTAATGGAGGGGCTGAACACAATGGATACGGATCTGCAACTGGAATAGATGTCAAAATATTGGATACACACAAATTCATCATTACAACGTAACGCAGCTGCATTGGTAGCTCGAAGAGTTTTCCAAATTTTAAATTTTACGTGCAGCATTTTTGAGGTTTCAAAATGTAACTAGTCAAACCACTCAATCCAAGTTTATGAATATATCGCCAGAGTTTCCTTTTATTTTGACAACCTTACTGTGAATGATGCAATAGACATATTTTATAGAGAAATATTTAATTCTATTTCTCTTCATGTACCCGTTTCTCGTCGTAAGACTTCGTCTTCTTCCCCACCTTGGCAAAATCACAGGCTACGGCCAATGCGTAGTAAGAGAAATAAGCTTTGGTCAATTTTCCTTCATTCGCGATCTTCAATTATCTTGGTGCCTATCTCCAATTTACCGACATTTACAACTGCCTCTATCAAAGCTGTTTAATCCAAACCCAAAGCAATCTTAAAGACCCTAAATGCTTCTTCCAATTTGTCAACTTTAAAAGAAAATCCGATGGTTATCCTCCATCTCTCTTTTTCAATAACGAAATTTCAAACGAACCACAGACTATCGCCAACTTTTTCGCTAGTTTCTTTAAAAAATCATTTACCGACGGCACCTGATTGCAATTATTTCAATTATTTTAATTTTTTACCGAATTTCTCCCTCGGACCATTTCTACCTCATACCATTGACTCATTACTCATCGAAAATAAGCTTAATCAACTCAATGATGTGTATATTCCCGGCCCAGATGGTATCCCCGCCATATTTCTCAAAAACTGCTCTTCAACACTCTCTCTTCCCCTTTCAAAAATTTTCGGCTTATCTCTATCTCAAGGAGTATTCCCTCAGTTATGGAAACCTCTTTTAAAACCCCAATACATAAAAAGCGCCCAAAGTGTGAAATTACAAACTATCGTCCAATCGCTAAACTTTCACATATTCCCAAAATCTTTTTGTATGAAAGGAAGTTGATGTTGTGTCAACCGATTTCAGTAAAACCTTTAAAAAAATCTCACATAAGCTTATTCTATTCAAACTGTCCACCCTTGGTCTTGAACCTATCTTCTGAAGATGGATTTCTTCTTACCTAAACACCCATCACTACAAAGTTGGATTCAGATCTTCCTTCTCTGATGATTTCTTAGCTACCTCCGGGGTTCCACAACGCAGCCACTGAGGACCTCTCCTCTTTATTCTTACTATTAAATTTATATAAATTTGGTGGTGCAACAGCTCGAAGTTAACCAGGACCTAGTGACTTACAACTCTCAACCATTCCTGTGTGCGTGTTACCAGGAACGGAGGGGACCTACAATTTTCTGCCGATTCCGAACGGCTAATGAGCAGCACTTTCCATGACAAGAGATACTCTTGGAGAATTTGTCAATTTCTCGCAAGAGGCAGTACACCCCTGAAGAAAACTTTCTGGCAGCGGCTGAGAATCGAACTCGAGACCTTCCGCATGACAGTCCAACGCACTAACCATTATGCCAAGGGGTACTACTTATTCTTACTATTAACGATATTGAAATGGTTATTATAAACATTGTCATATCTCACTCTACGCCGACGATACAAAGTTGTTGAAGACCATTTCTTCCACACATGATGCCACTCTCCTACAACTTGATCTCAACAATTTCTCTGTCTAGTGCCTGAAAAATTGCTTAGAACTAAATATTTTCAAATGTCAATCAATAACTATTTCAAGAAAACGTATCCGATCTACTCCCCGTCGATACCTTCTACATTATCAGCTCATAGATATCCACCGCTGAGTCAATTCGAGACCTTGGTGTTTTATGTGATAGATAACTCACCTTTCTCACACATACTGACGAGATTATACTCAAAGCAAACTCTAAACTAGGCTTTGTGAAACGTTGGTCCAAATAATTCTCTGACCCCTACGTGACCCGTTCTTTATACATAGCCTTTGTTCGCCCGCTTCTTTAATATTCCTGTCAAGTATGGTCCCCTTATCAACAAACTTATAGCATTCAACTTCGTTTCCTACGTTTCGCACTTCGTAGTCTGTTTTGGGCAATAAGCGACATTCTCTTCATTCATCGATTACTTTCAGGGTCTGTTGACTGCATTACTCTCTACAATTCCATCTCTTTCAACACTAATTCCGGTAATATAAGAAATCCTCGTCTCTTCAATCTGCCTACCCACAGTACCTCTTATGGCTCCAAAGAACGTATTACCTTTGTACTCGTATATAAAACTTATAGTGCTATCAAGAAGACGAAAGATTATGGGGACATCTTAAGGCTAGGGACTGAGATTGCTAGATTTGTCTTTGCTAAATTCAATAATAAAATATTCTCTTTTTACTACTTGTTTTGTATGTTATCCTACTCTCCACTGTAAAAGCGTGCGCTAATTTTTGCGCCACCACCAGGCTAGCGTTCCCAATACAAAATCACGCTTCATGATAATACTATAGGTTATATATACAAAGGTACGAGTATTACTCGCATGCTTCGGTGGATTGATTGTAACATTAACTGTTTCGACTTTAACCTCAGTTCATCCTGCCTGAAACTCCGTCTTAATTGTCCTTCCAATTCCCAACCTTATATTTAAGAGCTATACTTAAGTTAGATTAAGAATTAGCTTGTATAAAGCCTAATAAATGGGGGTATTGCCCCCATCAAAATTTATATAACGTTGAGCTTCAATTCCTTGTATAATAGCGAACACTACATTGTGCCAGAGTTATGTAAAATTGGACGTTTCAAAAAACGAATTACCATTTTTCAAAATTACCTACGCCAAAAAAAAACAATACCGATCTTGAACCTTAAAGAAATACATTTATCGCGGTTCTTAGATTTTTCTAAATTTTTTATTATATCTAAGACTTTCTTATATTAATTGATTTAAACAAATATTTCCCCATTTAAAGAAATAGTTAAATACCGATTTCACTCTTGAGATTTTCTTTAAATCACTCTAATGATTGCGTTCTAAATATTGCGTTCTTTTAACATAAATGTTTTTCTTGATTTGTGATGATTTTGTTCCGGACCTATCAAAGATTTTCAATCTAACAAAAAGGCCTTTAATAGTGCTAAGTCTTCTACTTGACTGATTTCACCTTATAAATACCTTACATAGTTATATGTCGGTTCTGGAAAAAATAGAAAACATTTAAGATAGATTCCGTCTACAAGGCTTTTATCTATAACTTAAAATTAGAGAGAAATGGTGACCACCGGCTAGCGCTAAAGTGCGCCTTTTTGATACCATAACTCGCATGAACCTGTGGATGGAATTGATGTGGGAAATTCTGGACATTCCCACGGAGTCATCCAGTTTGGATTAAGTTCAAAAATATGAAAGGATCTAGTAGGTTTTGATGCTTGTTATTGTGTGATGCCTTTTGCACAATCATCCGGAAATTGAATCACTCAGTCAGCCGGATCACCATACTTATTCTCATGAATTACTCGTAACATGAATTCTGTCCATCCCTTCTCATCCAACTAAACAACAAACTAATTCCTTGATTTGTTTTACTTTGAAACTAACATTTAATTAAAAGAAGCCAATGTTTTTTCCACACAAAAATTTCACACAGTGACACCAACACCAACTAGAAAAACAAGAGTATCATTTCAGTTTTTTTGGGTCGAATTTTAACTACTGGCCGGTACTAAAAAAAACTATAGTTTCACTATTCAAATGGAAGCCTTCTAAAATCAGGCTCTACATATTCTTTACTTCCAACAATTTGTAGTTAAGAAAAGTGAGACGTAATCTTGGAAAAACTGGGTGCATTTAAACATTTGAGAAACTTGAGATGTCCTTAAAAACCTAACTCTAATTGCTTTGCTGATCTCTACCCAAATTAAGTACCTTCATTATTTCCAATGTTGCTGCAGAGCTATACTTTTATTTTCGTTGAGGGTTCATTAAATTTGCATGACCCCATAACCCCCCTTTATTTTCCAAAGTCTACAACTATGCTATGGCAGTTAAGTTAAATAATTATTCTCTCCCGGTAGCGGCAGCGCAGAATTAGTTACTTTCTCCATGTTTTGAATATTCCAAGCACAAATATGGCGGAAGTAATGCCATCCTGCTGAATTTTTGAGTACCTAGTTCCGTTCATTTGTTTCTGGTTTGACTTAAGGGCACTCTACACAAGCCAAGATGGTGATGAGTGGCAAATGACAGGATGATGATTTATACCGAAATATTAAATAAGTACAGAATACGCAACCTACCCACTGCCAGTCGTACACTCTTTTCGAGTGGGTATCCTTTATTTTCATATTTTATTAAAATCATATTATCCGCTAAAGTTGTAGTTAAATGCCATTTTTTCTATTCCATAGAAATATATATAAGTAAGTGGTGGTTTCCATGCATAAGGCATGAGCTTGCTAATAGGAAGCTTGGTTTCCTTATGGAATCATATCTCTGTTATAATACGAGTGTACCTGGATGAAAAGGAAATCCACATTTAGGTCGAGTGTTTTTCGAGTGTAGAATTTCTCTTGATTCACCTCTATCCTGCAGGTAATGTAAATAAAGGGGAGCATTTATGACGGATGCCTGCAGCTTGTTTATTTTTGCTGTCCTTGCAAATATTTCCAGTGTGTGTATGGGTGTGTGTTATTGTGGAACACATATCAGATGTATATAGATACGTTGTCCGTGGTGGCTGATGTGTGGTGTGGTGGCAATTAGTTATTGATGGTCCTTATATTTCGTTGCACTGGGATTGGTGAAAGATTATTTATAATTTGCATATTGCAAATTCCGTAAATTGTATTAATTAATTTTTAAATGCAAAATAGCAAAAAGAAAAACCTACACAGAAATGAACTCCAAATTAATTTGTTCACTATTTCACTGATTTTGTCTGGAATTTATTAATACCACTTAATTAGTTTTATAATTGTGATTGTATTGGTTAAACAAAGGAAATTTTAAATGTATGTTTAAATATTAAGAAAAATTATTATTTCCATCAGTTATTTTCTCAATTTAAAGTTAAATAAAACAAACAAACTGTGAATGAGATTTCACTAAAATGTATTATTAATTAAGAACACCCTTGTATCCCATTATGTATGGAATATATCATCATTAAAATGTCGAGACTTCACTGGGTTGCGTGCATCCGAAACGTCAAATTTTCCATAATTATGGTTCATGAATTACACTGAATTTGGCCATTGGCATTGATTTTATTGGCTTTCAGAGCAGTGGTGGTATTTGGGTTATTAGCCTAGATTTCCGACTCAAGAAAACCTTACAAGAAAAAGTCTAACTGGTTCAAATCGCACGATCTTGGTACCCAATTCACATCTCCTTCCTGATGTGAGATAACAGAGCCAATAGAAATAGGTGAATACGTCAGCCCAAAATCATAAACAAACAGTGACTTTTTCTGGATACGTGCAATTTGGTGGATCTCGTGTGGATTGTGGTCGTCCCAAATTCGACAAATTTGCTTGTTCACAAACCCATTCACACAAAAAGAAATCTCGTCGCTGAATACGATTTTTCGACTGAAATTGGAGTCAACTTCCAACTGCTTGGTAGTCCAGCTTTCGAATACATGTCATTGTCTGTGTAAGTTAACTCTGAGTTCCTGTGCCAATTTTCGGAAGATCTTGCGTTTCCTTTAATACGGGTGGGTGTTCACTGATAGTCCACCACGTTGCGAATAGTTCTATTAGAAGGAAGATTATGGCGATCGCAAAATAGGCGACAAATTGCGCCAACCCAAGACTAATTTCGTACAAAAAAAAATAATAATTTGTGCAATTTGTTGAACGCTTTAACTCTCCATGGTGGAATGGCCTGGCCAGACAGACTTAATTATTAATAGCCAAATTGACAGATGTAGCTTCAACCAACACCTGTCGAAATTGGGAAAACCCTATTGGAGTACCTTTAATTTAAATACAGATTTTATTCGTTTATAAATATCTTATACACGGGTAAAAGCCTTCCCCATAATTCTCCAACTACTACTGTACGTTTTCCGGAACAATAATCTTTCCATCGTTTTCTTTGACGCCCGATTCGTAGCACTTAAAGGTACCCAGTGCCTATACATTCTTGTGACCAATTTGCTGTCTTCTCGTATCGTTCTCATAACGTGTTCTGCCCAGTCTCAATTAAATTGTTTGCCTTCCCAAAAATAGTTTCTGCAACTTTTCATATTTGTTGAGATTTTCTTATTCTTAAGGTTGCTCCTTCCATTGATCTTTGTATAGTTGGAGACGTTCGGTTTAGGGAATAATTGCTTTTGCATGTTTGGGGCACATAAGTTAACACTGACAAATCTGTCGATTCGAAAATTTAAGTTCCGTTTGGAACGTTCAATATTCTTCGAGAATTCAGTGCACACAATTTGCTAAATTTCACTCTTCGTCGCAAACAATGTTAAGGCTCTCTTTCGGATAAAATGAAAAATACGATTGTTTTTCTCCAGATACAAATTCAAATTTAATCCAATATAACTCTGCAAGAAGTTGATATCCAAAAATATTTAAAAAAATATTTATTATAATAAGATTTCTTGAGTTGTATCGATAATCTTCTCCACCGACATGATCTATAAAATATACAACATGCATCAATTTTCCATGAATTCTAGTATTAATTTGGATAAACCTTATGTCCTATGAAAGTGATTTCCAGCAAGTATAAACTTAACTGTATATACATTCGAAATTAATTAAGACCGTAAACGTTAACTTTAACTAGAAGTAACAAACACAATTTGTAACGAGTGATTTTTTTTAGAGCTATCGGAAATTTAAAAAAAAACACATAAAATTCAGAAAAATGCATAAAATCTTTATTTGAATCGATAGTACGGTCGACATAATTTAATTTTTCAAGATTATTTCATGCAAATATTGGCCAAGGCTGCGCCTCAAATGGTCCATCCGCTTAGTCCAATTTTCGCATACTCCTTCTAACATTTCGGCCGGTATCTCACGAATAAATGCTTCAATGCTGGCTTCCAGTGTGTCAATCGAAGCGGGCTTGTCGTGAGCCTCAACATAGCCTCACTAAAAATAGTCTAAAGGCGTTAAATCGCACGATCTAGGCGGCCAATTGACCGACCCAAAACGTCAAATAAACTGTTCACCGAACTCATCTCTCAATTGGTCCATTGTTACGCGTGCTGTGTGGCATGTGGCAGAGTGTTGTTGAAACCCCATGTTATGGAAGTCAAGCTCTTCCATTTTGCTAAAAAAAAGTTTGTTATCATCGTACGGTAGCGCACACCATTCACAGTTGCGATTCGCATCATCTTTAAAAAAAATACGGCCCAATGATTCCGCCAGCCCATAATCCGCACCAAACAGTAACTCCTTCTTGATATCTGGATGCATTGGTAGCTAACTCTTGCAATACTTCTGGCTGCTCTATTCTCAAAATACGGCAGTTTTCAAATTAGCTTTTTTGGCCTTTAGTCCACAAAAATTGGCGTTTCGTCCGGGTGATCTCACATGGACTCATCAGTTGACTTGTGAGGACCTTGTCAATACGCAATTCAATTTTTTTTTTCAATTCAATTCAATTCAAATAGGCTTTATTCTCACTTAAATCATTTTAAATATTTACAATTTTTCATAAATATACATACTTAGAATTTTAAGTTAAATAATGAGAATAGGTAGTGGCATCTTTAAATTAGGAAACTAATTGAGATAATGCCACATCAATAATAAACTTTGTGTGGGGTGTACAAAGAACTAATTATAAATACCAAATATATAAATATAAACAAAAATTCATGTTAAAAAAAAAAGGAAGAAGAAAAAAAAAAAATAAGCATGAATTCAAATCAAAACTGAATACACAATCGAAAGAAAATATGAAACAAAAGACAAAAATATTTTACTTTCAATGTAACAAACCATAATAATTAATTATTTATATCACATACAAAAGCAAACTTTCAATTTCCATCTGATCAAAACATAGAAGCCATAATTTGACTTTATTTGTGAAATCGAACAAATTTCTTGATGACCGAATTTCAAGCGGAAGAGTGTTAAACAACTTACAAGACAGAATGGAGTAAAAGTTTCTGTAGTTAGTAGTGCGAAAGAAAGGAATATTTGTGAAATACATTGCGTTTCTACGAAGACTACGGCTATTCAAGATTGGACTTTGTAAATATCCACCTCTTATAAAGAAAACCTTTAAAACTTTGAAATAATATAAATGTCTTACCGGAAGAATTTGTAGGCTTTTAAACAGAGTCATTGAGTGAGCAAGTCTGTGCGACTTACAAACATTTCTTATCGCTGATTTTTGAATAAGGGTAAGTTGTTGCAATTTGTTTAGGTAAGCACCACCCCAACAGCAAACTCCATATTGCAATTTCGATTGGAATATACCATAGTAAATAGTCTTAAGCAAGTTCGTTGAGCAGAATTTTTTTAACCTATATAAACATCGAGTAGATGAAAGAAGATATTGTTTTAAATTTGATATGTGCTGGGACCAACTTAAATTTTGATCAATAGTTACACCTAAATACTTGAAGGTATGAACACTATCAATATTAAAACAGTTATCACTGCATGGTTGATTGTTGTCGAAAGATTGAGTACGTAGTAGATGACAATTACTATTTAATAAATTGTGTCTTGAACAGTCAAATGAGTGAAATGTTATATTGACATCAGGAATTTCTTGACCTAAAAGACTGAAAAACATCAGTTTAGTTTTATTACTAACTATAAGTTCATGTTCAGCGAACCAAGACCTTAATAAATGAACATCATGGTTTATATCTGAAATTAAATCTAATCGACTAGCTGAACAGTAGGCAATACCAAGGTCATCTGCAAAGGCCTTGATTTTGCCCAGAAATGGAAGTGAAAAAAGAGAATTTATGTATATTAAAAATAAAACTGGGCCAAGCACAGAACCCTGTGGTACACCTACGTTACTGGATTTTGGACTACTAGTACAACCACTGATTGTTACATATTGCGTCCTATTTTTAAGATAACTCTCAAACCACTTGTAAGCAAAACCTCGAAATCCTATCTTGTATAATTTCTCTAATAAAATTGTATGACTAACCATGTCGAAAGCTTTCGTTATATCGACAAAGAGCCCAGCGCAACAATTTTTATCATCTAGACCTTTGTAAACAATAGAACAAAAATCTAACAAAGCGTCCTCAGTGGAAAGGCCAGACCTAAAACCGAACTGCAAAGGACTAAAGAAGCTAATTTTATTCAAATAGGACAAGATTCTTGTCTTAATGATTTTTTCAAAAACTTTCGAGATAGATGGCAATAAAGAAATGGGTCTATAGTTGGAAGTATCTGATTTACTTCCTTTTTTAAATAAGGGAATGATTAAAGCGGTTTTTAGGCTCACAGGAAAGATTCCCGATGTAATACTGGAATTAAAAAGAAAGGACAGTATATCAACAATGTTGGGACCGATGTCTTTGAGCACTGAATTTGAAATTCCATCTATTCCCTTTGAATTTGAATTTTTCAAAGCATTAATAGTTTTGAGCACTTCAAACCCTGTGATAGGTTCAAAAAAGAAGCTATTTCTATTTATATTACCTATTCTTACTTCATTACAGCAGTTACATTTTGTTTGGTTATTACCGAAAAATGAGTTTTGACCAACAGATGCAAAATAGTTACTGAATTCGTTTGCTATTTCTTTAGGGTTTGTAATAACGGCACTACCTAATTTAAGTGTATTATATTCTGTTTTTAATGAAACCTTGCGATTCAGAATACAATTTATTACATCCCACTCTTTTCTGATATTCCCCTTTGCATGATCTATTTTCGAATGGTAATATCTATCTTTTGCATTTCTGATTTCACCATTTACTTTTTTGGAATAACGAATTTTTGTTAAGTTCAGTTCATCTTACATGAATTTTTTGACAAAAATCCAATGTGAACTATATCCAACAAAGATTAGGATTGTAATCATTAATGTTGGAATTTTTTTTTTTTTTTCCAACATTAATGATTACAATCCTAATCTTTGTTGGATATAGTTCACATTGGATTTTTGTCAAAAAATTCATGTAAGATGAACTGAACTTAAAAAAATTGCGTATTGACAAGGTCCTCACAAGTCAACTGATGAGTCCATGTGAGATCACCCGGACGAAACGCCAATTTTTGTGGACTAAAGGCCATAAAAGCTAATTTGAATCAATAATTCAACAAGTCCAATAATAGTGCTAAGTCTTCTACTTGGCTGATTTATTTCAGTAGTATATAGAGTTTGTATTATAAAAACCTTCATACGGCAGTTTTGTTTGTTCACGTATCCATTTAAGCAGAAATGAGCTTCGTCGATGAACACAATTTTTCGATAAAAAAGTAGATCTTCAGCCAACTTTTCAAGAGTCCATTCACCAAAAATTCGGCTTTGTGGTAGGTCGTTCGGCTTCAATTCTTGCACCATCTGTATTTTGAAAGGCTTCACACCTAAATCCTTCCGAGGCCATCGCTGCGAACGGCGCCGAATCGATAAATAGTTCACGGTCATCACGAACACTGGCCATTACAGCTGCGATATTTTCCTCAGTTCGCACTCTACGTAAGCGTGTTGGTGGTTTAATGTCCAATAATGTCCAATAGCACGAATAGCCGCCTCAGTAGGTCGATTAAACTGACCATAAAATGGAAGCAGCGTGCGATGAACTTTCTTCAGAGCACGCATTTTGATAATAAAATTCAATAATTTACAAGCGTTGTTCGTTTGTAAGATGATTCATTGTTAAGTTATAGACCAAACTGAAGATGTTTGACAATGACACAAAACACGAAAGAAACGTGCGTGAGCTGTAAAAAACTGTGTTGCCAAAAAGAAAATAGCAAAAAAATCACTCATTATAAGCTGTTGTCCGTGAAAAAATCAAATTTTCAAAACTTAAATAAATAACGCAAAATTGAATCTTAAACAATGTTGGTTCTACAAACATAAGTTCTTTGCCACTTTTCGTGCTAAAATCGTAAGATCTGTAGTTTAAAATTTTCAAAAAAAGCTCAATCAAAGAGTAGTGTAATCCCAGCTAACAAAAAAACTCTTTGAATATTTAATGCATGTAAGGTTAAGCAATTGAAAAGTGAGTATTGAATACGAAACAATAATGCTGGATTAAACCGAATGAAAAATTGTAGTAAATTCTGCAATTTGTTTACATAAAACGCGATTATGGTAATAAATACATGAAATATGACAAAACTGATGGAAATTTGTCAAACATGCAAATCAAGCACAAGTTGATATCTACCTAATTAATTTGTTTTGATATTAATTTTTATCTGAGTCTTTTTGCGCGGCAGTGTAAACCCATGCAAATGAAAAATTACGAAAAATTTACAAATTGGCGTTTTATATTAAGTGGATTTTGTAAGATTTAAACTGCGAATTGATTTATGATAATTACATTTAATGTATTTAGTTTTTGATTAGATAACTATTAAGAAAAAATATTACTTTGATAGGCCGGCTTTGCACTCTGCATTGGCGGCAAGTCATTTGAATTATTTATGCTTTTTGTAGTTTATCGCAGAGCAATTGAGGTAGCGTTGTAAACACATTACTCATATTTATAGATTTGATAAAAGTGTCAGAATTAATAACGTCAATTTAATATTAAAATCGGTACTGTGAATAAAACGGTGCACCTGCTTAGAGAAGTTGGTCTATATACGAACCTGAGCGGGAAGATACTCATGAAAATGCATGATTTCATTCATATACTAAATACCTGATCAAACAAAAGGCACGACTGGGTCGCACGAGCTTGCTAATGTAATAGACTAGGAATTTCAGAAACGAATGATATTAGAGAAAACTGTTCGTAAGGATAAAATTAATTTTTTAAATTATTTTAGTGGTAAGAGATAAAAACAGAATGCTATGCAAATATGAATTTATGTACAAATTTAAGAACAAAAATTATAAGGCGTTGTAGTGGTTTCTTAAACAAATAAGCTTTTATATGAGTCATTTTTTAAAAATTGACATTTTTTTTTGATCGTTTGAAAAAAATTTTTTTCAGTTTTTCTTGGGTTTTAGTTTCTAAAACTATAGTAAACAAGTAGAAAAGGAGTTCTCCGAGTTGCGCAAAAATAATTTCAAATATTTTCCATTTTACGAGTATTTTTTGATAAAAATTTAAATTTTAAATTTCGAATGTACTAAAAATGTTCTTTTCTTGCATAAAATAACAATAATCCACAAAATAAATAGTAACAATAAATAGTTGAAATTTTGTGGAAAGCAAATAAATTTAATAGGATAATTAATAAAAAAAGTTGTTTGTTTACGAAATGATTTTGTTTAAAAGCATGAAAGAGTCAAAAAAATATTTTTAAATAACGGCACATAACTTTCTTGGAACTTTTACGGTACCAATACTGTCAGGAATGATGAAATTCCGTATATTTATCTAGAATTTTAAAAAAATAATAATAATATGAGCCATTATAAACTAAAAGAACATTTATTAAAAAACAAATACGAAAATGGCCACGGAGATTACAGGCCACGGAGATTACAAAATCGCCTATTTCTTAATTTTAATATAGTAAATGTAATTCAATGTCATTCAAATTATATTAGGTTCAAGTATGAGTAAATACCTTTCTTTTGGCGGTGGTTAGACTAAAAAATATTTATACGGTACAAAGATAACAAGGCCACGGAGATTACACTGAATTTTTACTCGGATGAAAAAATTATTTTGTATGCAAATTTTAAAGGAATTAACTGCAATAATTAAATTATAATAAAACATGAAATTAAAGGTTTTTTGACGTACTATAAGATAATGCATCGTAAACAATTATTAAAAATTGTTTAGTTGTGTGAAAAAGCGAAAATGTTTAATTAGGTTTTTTTTTTCCAAATCTTGTCACACTCGTTCAACTAAGTATTCGGACAACAAAACAAATTTTTTTTTTCTTGGCATATCATAGAATTGAAGTTTGAGAGAAGGCCTTTCAAACGACAAGGCCCAAAATTAAATAAAAAATCATTTTCATCATTAAAAATATTAATAAAACTGATTAAGCATGAAAATCACATCCCAAAAAGGCCACGGAGATTACACATTATTAATTACCATGGCTATTCGTTAGCATCAATCGATCTGCAAATTTGTTCTTATAATGCTGACATATAAACACAGTTCCATGCCAAATTTCAAGTCTTTAAATTGAAATGCAAAAAAAATAGAAGCTATAACGCTAAAAATGTAATTTTTTTAAAACGACCCATATACGAAATAAGTCAACGGCCTTGGCTTTGACGAAAGCATCGCTTCCCATCGATCAACGAAATCAAGCATCATTGCGTGCATCGTTAGTACTTGGATGGTGGACCGTTCAAATATCAACCGCGTGCTGTTGACATGTGTTTCTTCTGTTCTTCTTTCTTTCTGAATGTCTCTCTCTCTCTGTTGTATTGTCTAATCCGATGGCCTCAGTTGCCCGTGCTTTCAAAGTCTCTACTTCGTAGATTTATCTACGGAATAATCTAATATTGTATTGTATAGTAATATACGAAATCTTTAAAACATTTTTAAGAAAAAAATTTGGTACGCAAACTTGAAGTTTTTAGCCGTTCTTAAGATATTGAATCTTCCAAGAAAAATAGATTTTTTTTTTTTTCATGTCTTGAAATGCAATGGCGTAAAATTTTAAACATTTAAAACCCACTCTAAATCAATTTTAGAATGGGAGTCGACTCTAAATATTGAGTATAAAACGAGAACCGACTTTTTGTTAATTTTAAAGGACATAAACTATACTTTAACGTTAAAGAGCTCGTCTTACTTTAACAGCAGCAAATAGCTAGTTTATCTTTTAAAAGTATACTTTATGCATATTGACAATGGTCATGTTTACTGATGTTTTATTAGATTTTTTAAAGATGTTCTTTACAAATAGACTGAAAACTGAATAACTGAATATTATAAATTCGAAACAATCGTACGAAAGTGCTCTACAGTTAGAAAATCTGTAGATACAGATGTACATATGTATCTTATGTATGCATGCACGCGAGCCGCTGGCCGCCGAGACGAGTATATAGCTAAATAATTCTGCAACAACAAATTGAGCTTTTATGCTGTAAATTTGCGATTTATACTTTATTTCCATCTTAAATAATGTAAATAACTTATAAACAATCAAAATCTGTACCGATGTAGTATGTAACGGGTGATTTTTTTGAGGTTAGGATTTTCATGCATTAGTATTTGACAGATCACGCGGGATTTCAGACATGGTGTCAAAGAGAAAGATGCTCAGTATGCTTTGACATTTCATCATGAATAGACTTACTAACGAGCAACGTCGAATTTTCAGTGAATGGGCCCTAGAAAAGTTGGCAGAAAATCCGCTTTTTTATCGACAAATTTTGTTCAGCGATGAGGCTCATTTCTGGTTGAATGGCTACGTAAATAAGCAAAATTGCCGCATTTGGAGTGAAGAGCAACCAGAAGCCGTTCAAGAACTGCCCATGCATCCCGAAAAATGCACTGTTTGGTGTGGTTTGTACGCTGGTGGAATCATTGGACCGTATTTTTTCAAAGATGCTGTTGGACGCAACGTTACGGTGAATGGCGATCGCTATCGTTCAATGCTAACAAACTTTTTGTTGCCAAAAATGGAAGAACTGAACTTGGTTGACATGTGGTTTCAACAAGATGGCGCTACATGCCACACAGCTCGCGATTCTATGGCCATTTTGAGGGAAAACTTCGGAGAACAATTCATCTCAAGGAATGGACCGGTAAGTTGGCCACCAAGATCATGCGATTTGACGCCTTTAGACTATTTTTTGTGGGGCTACGTCAAGTCTAAAGTCTACACAAATAAGCCAGCAACTATTCCAGCTTTGGAAGACAACATTTCCGAAGAAATTCGGGCTATTCCGGCCGAAATGCTCGAAAAAGTTACCCAAAATTGGACTTTCCGAATGGACCACCTAAGACGCAGCCGCGGTCAACATTTAAATGAAATTATCTTCAAAAAGTAAATGTCATGGACCAATCTAACGTTTCAAATAAAGAATCGATGAGATTTTGCAAATTTTATGCGTTTTTTTTTTAAAAAAAAGTTCTCAAGCTCTTAAAAAATCACCCGTACCTATATTAAATGTACTTTTTTCGGCGAAAAATTATTTGGTTTGAAGTTGTCTGTTCTTTTTACTTTTTTTTTGTGTTTTTGTAGTTGTGTCTGTCAAATTAAGGGTTGTTCAACGCAAATTCGCTTAGGTTCTGTTGTAAAACCCACATTAGTTAGAAGAGTTGTCTAACGTTTTTAAAATTATGCAAAAGTTAGACGAAGTCTCCAAGCTAAACGACTGCGTTAAGTAGAGCCGGTTTTATTCCTTAAACGAGAACTGTTTAAAATTTTGCGCCAATGTTTTTAAACTTTCTGAAAGTTTCTCCATACAAAATTACATTAAAATCCGTTATGCCGATGATGAGAAATTCAAAATTCGAAAAATGGTTCTATGTACCGATCAGTCAGTAATATATTTATTTTAAAATTGTTTTATTAAATTATAGATCGTTAAAATTAAACGAAAGAAAAATATTTTATCAAAATTCTCGGAACCGTTTTCGAGGACCATACGATTTTCGAAAACCATTTTTTAACATTTGTATATGGTGGATACCGTTATTTTTAAGTAAAATAATTATTTTTTTCTCACATCTTGATTATATTAAGAAGCTTTTATTTTTATCAATTTAAAAAAAAATCGAGCATGGGATTTTGAAAATATGTAGGTATTGAGTTTAAAAAAAAAATTGAATTTTTTTTTTTAAATCCAAAAAAACAATTTTTTTTTTTAAATTAAAATACACACTAATATTCAAATTTTTGGGGAGCTTTAGATTAAAAAATATGGTCAAATTCAGTTGTACAGTTTTTGAGAAAATCAAACAAAAAAATGGTTCCAGGGGGGGGGGGGACCAAAATAACCATTTTTTGGAAAAATTTGTTCAACCAGTACCTAGCTTTAACTAAATGAAATTTTTTGATTTTTTTTATCGTATGGCAAGTACCGTTATTTGTTCTTAAAAAAAAAGAAAAAAAAACTTGTGGAGGGAAAAATTTAAGAACGATATCTACCAAGTTTGACGAAAATCGGCCGAGCCGCTTGGGCTGTAGTCGAACAGACACACAGACAGAATTTCGAGACCCACTTTTTTCGTTTTCGCTTGTCAGCTTTGATCAAAATCTCGAGTTCGATTTTTTACGATAATCGGAAGTACTCCATATAATTTAAATGAATTTTTGAAAAAATAGGTGGATGTCACGCCCCTGCATGGAGAATTTTAAAAATTTCGAATTTTCGATTAATTCCTTTGTATGCACCACAAGATCTACCGTTTAAGGTGTAACAAGGTCCTACGGCATCTATGTTTCATCAGCTCGTTCAATACTACTTTCTTACTTTATTGGTACTGAAGTTAGAAGGGAGTCGAGTTTATTCCCCTTGTTTATTCCTGGAAAAAGAGTGTAGTACAGAGATTTTGGGTGGGCACTACCGTGCCCTTTGATTCGCAACCATATGGAAGTCAATAGTTGTGAAACTCAATTAAATGTACCAAATGGGGTCATATATTCCCTTTATGTGCTACAAAACATCTCTCGAAATCCCAAGGCTCACCTTTTAAGATCTTCCCCTTCCTTTTTTGCCAGGTGTAATGCTCTAGAAATGAAATCCAATAATGATAATTTCAAACTATTGTATTTTTAAAAGCCTATATTTCCATTGAAAACACTCTTGCAGGTGATTGCGTTTTCAAAGGTAGGCATAGGTACCTACATTAAAAGGTACCTCTCACAATACTCTGGAACAAATTGTTTACGTTGAAGAAAATCATGATCCTCTTCTTCACTAAGAAACGCGATTAAAAGGGCATAAAGAAGACGATCTTATATAGTATGTAGTGTAATAAATTCCAAGAGAAAAATCATAAGTAGGTGGATTCCATACACTCCTTGAGGGAACAATACACGTTACTGTGGTATTGGTACAACTCTTAAGCCTAGAACCAAATTCAAACGTTTTCATGCGTACATAATGTTTAGTTTATGCTTCATTGCGAGTTCATTGTGATGGGTTCTTGCGGCTGTTCCTTCGAGGCAAGGATGCTTCGTTATGTCAAAATCTATTTCTTGCTGCGGTGGTGGTTGGAGGCACTATGGCAGTTGTTATAAGTCCCGCATTGCTGGAAGCGTAAAGCGATTATGCATGCATTTGGTTGATGATGATAAAGAAGGTGTTCACAAAGAGGAGAACACATTAACTTACTTACTTCACGCAAGAAGTTATCCACGATTCAGCGTGCTCGTTTATTTTCTTTTTTTTTCGATTTGATCCGCTCAAAATGATGCACGAAGATAATTAATTTGGAAAAATTCTTTCCTGATTTTGATGGTGGTTCCATTAGTAAAACAGGAAATGTGGGTTTTTCCTTTGAAACTAAACACAATTCGTAACGTTTAATATGATTGCACTATCGTATCGGAAAATTAGATTAGTACAAAGTTGACAGTAGTTTTTGGATTGATTTTGGGTTTCCCTTTGCAACCACACTTTTTTAAATTGGTTTATTTCTTCGAATAATCGGGTAAGTTGTCACGTTAGTTTAACATTATTTGGTACATGTAAGTAAATGGATCTGGGCCAAACGTCGGACGCATAATTAAATTCAGAGATGATTTCTTTAATTGCACAACACGAATGTGGAATATATTTGTCTTTCATTGAGATATTCATTCACTAAAAACCAATTTCCATCGGTATCTCCTATTACAATCTTCTTTGAATGCCCGCACTGTGCTCACGAATTTTAAGCGTAGTCATAACTCCTTTTATAAAAAAATAGTTAAATACGAGTCAAGGGTTGGTTCAATTTTGCGGAATTGTGAAATCGGGAATACTTTTATAAAATATTATTAAAAATTATACAGATAAAATTATGTAGCAAAAACGATTAAAAACATTAATAATTATTAAATTTTAAATTTTCTAGAAAGTGGTAAAATCCATTTGCTTGTCTCTGGATTAATGAACGTTTTAAACGATTTACGCTATAAAATTGACATCAAGGCAATTTCGGAAAAATGTTCCCAAAAAAATACTTCTTTTCTTTATCTTTCTAATTTTCCCAAAAACGTTTGTTTTTTCTTTTTGATTTTGTTTATTACTTCTTCTTTGTCTTTGTCAAACAAGCTTTATACATATTGCGACCAAAGATATAAAAGGAACCATTTTCAAGCTGATCACACTAAGGCTGCCATGGCAATAGGGATTTTTGAATTTCGACAGCTAATTTTTTGGCCACATTGCTGAGACTGCATCGGTAAATTTGCTATCATTTATTTAGTATGTTTTGTCAAATTAACATCGTTCGTCTACATGCAAAATTGTCGAATTTGAAACGATCACAATCCGCTCGATACAATACAATGCAATACAGCTCGAGGAAGTCATGGTTGGGTGCAGATTTTCGACTGGTGGCATCATCGGTTCATACTTCTTTGAGAACGATATTGGCCAAGCCATCACTGGCAACGGTGAGTGCTATCGGTCAGTGATAACTAATTTCTTTTGGCCCAAAGTGGATGATATGGACACCGACGATATTTGGTTTCAACAAGACGGCGGCGCGGCGCTTCGTGCCACACAGCCGGTGCCCCAATGGACATTTTGCCTGAGAGAATACCGAACATAGTTATCTGACGGTGATATAAATTCGGCACCGAATCTGTGTGGTTCAAAACCTGTTAGATTTCTTCTTGTTGCTTTTTTTTCAAGTTTCTAGGATATATGCCAGTAAACCACTAACCAGCACTATCTCGAAAGCCAACATAATCATTGCCTTTGGTCAATTTAAGGCTGATTTATACGCCAGAATTATTGAAAATTGGACATTTTATACATAACGATATACGAAACATTTTCTAAATAGACTATTTTTGAAATGATTCTGACCAAATAATCACTAACAAAATAGCTCAAGGCAGAACTATCACAAGAATCCAAGCAGGGACCATTCTTCTTCAGCTGTTATAATGCAGATCAACCAAAGAGTACGATAG
The DNA here is from genome assembly GCA_963931855.1 of Philhelius festivus. Classification (NCBI taxonomy): domain Eukaryota; kingdom Metazoa; phylum Arthropoda; class Insecta; order Diptera; family Syrphidae; genus Philhelius; species Philhelius festivus. Next base: position 259,348,064 of record OZ007554.1, on the reverse strand, counting down.
GAACAAGGTGTAGGCTTTGAGAATCGGCAGAAAATTATAGGTCTCCTCCATTCATGCTAACACAGGAATTATTAAGAGAGCCTATACGAGACATAATGGCCTCTTATTTATTTATTGATTTATGTGTCTATCAAAACATTGAAACCAACATTATTTATTTTTTTCTTTAAATTCCGAATAAGAATTTTCATCCTAATATAACACTTCATTTTTCTACTTATTTTGTTTTACTATAACATTGTATGCCATTTGATTTAACTTTTAACTCTATTGTCATTCAATACTAAATTCAGTACTATGTACTTAATACTAATTTGTTTGTATTTTTCCTATTCATTGTTCATTTAATTTTTTAAAACTCACATTCAGTTTATACAAAATTGGTTACTAGTAATAGTATGAAACTTATGTAAATTATCGAAAACAGTTAATAAGTGTTTAATTACAATTAAGTATTACTATATATAAAATTTTAAAACTTGTAATCTTTTTTTATTGTGGGAAAAGTTTATGAACTGTTATTTTAGTTAGTGAGGAGTTACTGCAGGCAACTATTATACTACAGTTTATTTTAGTTTTGTTGGTTTTGTCGATACATGTTAGTTAGCAGTTCCTCCAGGCAACATTCCCGTACTACAGCTACCGCATAGATATCACCTTCTGACAACATCACATCAATGACCATATAGTATACGTTGTAGAGTACAAGACTATACCACCAACCTTTGGATCTACTACTTGCAAATTGTAATAGGGTATGAAGAGCAATGCCAGCAAAACGGAACTTATATGCTTCTGGTTATCTAAAAAAAGAATGAGTGCTACAAGTCAAAACATTGTTATCAGACTACCCAGACGGCAGCGTTATTCTCAGTAAATTTCTTGACATAAACTTCACAAACCAAATGAAGTTCAATAATTATGCTATGACAATTCTAAAACTAACAAACCTTCGCCTGCGAACACTTTACAGAGGAGACAGAATGGACTCAAAACAAAGATGAAGCTTCTCATCTACAAGTAGCTGACCAAGCCCGTTCTAACCATCACCATTTCCCTCACTAATGATGAAGATACAGATTTTCAAGAGAAAAAATCTTAATATCATCGAGAGTGCTATATCGCACCCCTCACAAGGGAGATTCAAATTGACCATGACCAGCGTTTGTTCCAACTTGTTCAAATCTAAGCAATTCATATCTAAGCAATCACCGGTGACAGATTCCGGGACGTATTCAACAACAAAGCAAAATTCTATGAAACAGCTGATAGTGAACACTTCATTTTTATATCTTTTAAAACCGCTAACTTTCAAACTTTTACCATATTTTGATAAATACTGAAAGTAACGCTCTTAAATCAGAGTGAAGCCTAAAATATTCACAAAAATTGTCTTATGATTGCCAACCAACCCCACCCCCTCATTTTCCTTCATTCACAATAACTGGTTAATAAATCTAAAAAAGTTTCAACTTGAAGTTATGTTGAAAATTTTCGAAAAATATTTTTCATTCATGAAAAAACTGGAGACTTTCTCGCTCTGTCCTACTATTTAGGGCACTTACTTCAGATACTCTTATCTAAGACAAGAAATGTTCATATAATGTCAAATTGGACATTTTTGTCTGAACAGCTTTTATCTTCGATTGATATGAATCGAAATAAATCGATTTTTTTTTTTCTAAAAAAAGGGGCAAATGTTTATGTGCAGTTTATCCAATAAGAGAGGATTGCCTTAAAATTCAAGAAGCATCTCCAAGCTATATAATAGTTGGAATTTCGAATGCCAAAGAGTTGAATTTTAAAATAAGTACCTATTTTATTTGCAGTTTCTCACAATCTCCTCAATCCTCGCACAATAATGTCGACTGAATGTCACGTGCTCCGGCACCTTTGTCAACATCATTATTTTGTGCGCTCCATACCACCCTGTGTTCCTTTCATGTAGTTTCATCATTTCAAAACGACATAAAACCAAATGAAACAACGACGACTCGACGAAGACGATGTACCTTCTTCTAGTCCTAGTGCTAGCATTGGCTATACCGTGTCTTGGTGGTGGTTGTAATAATAATAAGTAGGATTTAGGATGTTTTACGTTTCTTCGTCTTGTTGACTTGGTGTTTCCCTCTCTGAGTTTTTTTTTCTATTTTTTTTTTTTTTTGAAAACTCCTGATCCTGAGTCGTGATGTGAAATGAACACCCGTGGTGTAAGAAAGTCAATTTGTTTGTACCCGACGACGAACGTAAGTTACACAAATAAACGTCAGAGAATTAACTAATGGATTCGAATTTGATACCGCAATAGGGAAATACTGTGCTTGGCGGAAGAGGTGGTAAACGTTGAATACAAGCATCTTTAACAAACAGCATATAGTAGTTAACGTGTGCATGAGAGACACGTGGGTGTGACTAATTGTTCTAGGATTTAGTTTTAACTAAGGAAGTAAGTACATTATTTGGAGTTAATTAAACTTTAACAGTTAAGCGGATATATTTAATGATGACATTTTCAATTCCAGTTAATAGTTAAGGACTGTAAAACAATTGGAAAACAAAATTTGAATGGATGTAAAGTGCGGTGATATAGTTGGCTTGGGTTATTGAGTCAGACAAAATCAAACATAAATTTCACACATACTAGCAAATGAGCTCTAGGTATTAGAATAAGAATTTAAAGTTTTAGACCTTAATTAACTTAATGAACTTCCAAGGTTCGTAATCAAAAAGAATGGCTAAGGACTCCTCTTCTTTATATTTCTTTACCTCTTTAATTTATTTACTCAGTTATACCACTTAGCGACTTATGATGGATGACCTAATATATATTTGCTTTGCTTGAATAATTGGAAACAATTATAAAATACTTGCAGCTTCGCACGGGAAGCGCTAATTATATTTGTCCAGTAAGTTTTTCGAAAGATCTCTTCCAGTACTGTTGAGAATAGTAGCGGAGATATGGGATCTTCCTTTAACGTCTGAAGACAGAATTGAGCCTTTGAAACATTAAATTCCACTCGGCTTATGGTTCCACAGCTTATCACACGCTGCCGTCCTAGACCCACACCCAAAGAACAAAGTCGTGAATCTGCACACGAATGTGAGAAGCTGGGAGCTGTAGTCAGCAAAACAATTTAATGGTCTAGAAGTTTCGAGCAAAAGGTCATTAATGAAATATGAAAAAGAGAGTGGACACAAAACGGCCATTGGCAAACCATCATTTATTTTTTGAATATCATATTCTGAATACTTCTTCAGAACAATGGGAGGGATACTATCCAGGACAGTGGACTTGTGTACATCGAGATCCTTCAGTACTCTTGCAACTGTAATACTGCGAAAGAAAATTTTACTCATATACTCATATTCATATTACTCACATGACTTTCTGGCAGCGTCGAATCAACAGAAAACTGTGCTGCAATCAAATTCGCTTTTTCTTTTAAGTTAACATAAGAAGTGTCATTGAAAACGAGCGTTGGGACCGAAGAAGAAGTAGTATTTTGTACAGATATGTTAAGACCTGTTTAAGAATACCAAACATAAGGCAACGCACCCTAATTAAAATAAGAAGAATTACTTGCATAAAATCACACCAGCATTATTGTTATATATTTTATCATATCTTGCTCTCTTTTAATGATGTACTCACATTTTTTGTATATATTTAATATAAGTAACTTGCACTTGCAATTAACCGGTTTGATCTACAAAAACAAAATACTGGTTTTTGCATATTCTCTTTTCTGTCGCTTTCTTACCTAACATGAATTATTCTACTAAGCTTAAAAATCATATTGTAATGATTCGTAATTCAATCGCCAACGACATCGGTTGGTTCTTTTGTTGGACACATAAATCAAATTATAATTTTCTTTCTTAAAGTTAATAACAGTCACATAAAACATTGAACATTGAATACACAAAATCATACACACTACATTACAAAATCATACACACTACACATAAATTTTAAAATAAAGAAATTAACTTATAACGTTGTATATTGGACGAGTTTTCATTTTAAGACGACAGCGCACAATATACATTAATCTGGATTTGGTAACATATTTTAAGACCACTAACCATTAAAATCACAATTATACGTACTAACCAAATTCACATTACATTGCATTACATAAATTTACAAATCACACAAATCTATATCAACATAATTCCAAATCAAGACCTTTAAAACATTGTAGTATTTTTTGCCCTGTTTGTGTACTCGTAATATGACCATTACAGGCCTTTTCACCAGTTGGGTTGGATTTATAACATCGGAAACTTACTTCTCTGACCCTAATAATCACCTTACAGCTCGAATCAAACCAAGAATTCTCTTTCGGTTCGATAGATGTTTTCCTATTTGGGATAAAAAGTTCCATTCCGAAAAGAATTGAATCTGTAATCATAGCTGTACTGGAGTCCACGTCACTATCGAAGAAGCAGTTGAGTTTCATGAAAAAATCATTTAGACCATTACAGTTAGCTTTCCGTATTGCCTAACGGTTTTCTTAGGGATTTTTTCTCTAACTGGGTTTTGTTGGCACGAGGAATTCGCTGATATGACATACAATGGTCTAATGTACGTATAGTGAATTTATCAGGGACAGAGGTAAGAAACACAGTTAGTATGTGGGCGGATTGAGCTGCAACGTTAGGAAACCGAATATCAACAAGCAGACACACAGTTACGAACTCCAAGTTGGTTGAGGTCGCTCTCCACTTGTGCGCGCCACATGAGGTGGGGTCTTCCCCAGCTTGACAGACCACAGAGGTGGATTCGAAGATTCGACGGGCTGGTGCATGCGTCGGTATCCATATGCTCCACGTGTCCCAGCCATTTCAGCCGTTATATTTTCAGCTTCTTGACTAGGTCAACGTCGCTGTTAAGCCCGTACAGCTCTTTGTTGAACCTTCTCCTCCATACTCCATCGATACAGACTCGACCGAAGATCAAACGAAGAACTTTTCTTTCAAAGCACCCAAGCAGATTTTCATCCGTTTTAGACAGTGTCCATGCCTCTGCCCATACAGTAGGACCGGGATGATGAGGGCCTTACTCAAGGTCTCCTTGGTTCTTTGAGATAGGGCTTTATTACTGAAATGCCTTCTTATCCCGAAGAAACAGCGGTTGGCAAGAGTAATTCTTCGCTTGATCTCTGCACTGATGTCGTTTTGCGATGCCAGGAGCCCAGGTAGACAAAGTCTTTGAGGACTTTAAAGTTATACCTATCCATCGTGACGTTTTGCCCGAGTCGACGATATTGAAATTCCTTTTTCGATGATAGCATATACTTCGTCTTGTCCTCATTAACAGCCAAACCCATTTTTGCCGCCTCCAGTTCAATACTTGCAAACGCACCGGTAACAGCTCGCTTCGTCCTCCCAATGATATCAATATCATCCGCATAAGCAAGCAGTTGAACTGACTTTTGAAAAATTTTACCTCTATTGTTGACGTTTGAGTTTCGTACAATTGCTTCAAGAGCGATGTTAAATAGGTTGCATGATAGCGCGTCGCCTTGCCTCAGACCTTTCTCGACATCAAAGGGTTCGGTGGTATACTTACCAACCTTGACGGAGCAGCGAGATTACTCCATCGTCATCCTGTATAAGCGGACGAGTTCGGCAGGGATTCCGAGATGAGACATGGCTCTATGTCGTTGTTCTCTGTCCACGCTATCATACGCGACTTTGAAATCGATAAAAAGGTGGTGTGTATCGATTTGGAACTCCTGGGTTTTTTCCAAAATCTGTCGAAGTGTGAACTTCTGATCCAGGGTAGATTTGCCGGGCCTAAAACCACACTGATAGGGGCCGATCAGCTCGTTGACAAACGGTTTTAGGCGCTCACACAGTATACAGACGACAGGATTTTGTATGTCACGTTGAGGAGACTTATACCTCCCGCTTATAGACTTATAGTCCCGCCTTAGAGCGAAAATTTTAGACTAATCAGGAATACACCCATTCCAAAGAAAAATGCTTCGACGGATGTTTGGTACTGCGTTCGAGAAAGGCAAATGGAAGGGATGCCATAGTGCTTGACCTATACGTCTAGAAGTTAGTTACTTGGGATCTCAGAAAATGGTAAGCTACCGTATTTCATGGAACGTGAGCAGGCTAAGTTAATAGTAAATAAAATTTTCAACTTTAACTTATGCTTCAGAAATATTTATATACATATTTGCCTGCAAACAATTTTTTTTAAATTAAATTCTAAGTGATTTTTATGTGACGCATTTGAATAGGGGTAATTAATCAAGTTAAAAACTTTATAGCTTTATAACTCCTGAATGATTGTACTGGCAAACGAATTGTTACTTTTGGAGGAACAAGTAACTACTGGCTCTAATGTCGAATTACCCAAATTTTTGTAATACCAAGGTTACATATCCGTTGCTTGGGTTAAAGCAAACAGAGGCATGCACTAAATAATTCTGTGATGGTTCATATATCATATCCATAGCCCCAATTTTATGTGTGGTTTTTTAGCAAATTCCATTAGCTTGTCTCTTAAATATGAATCGATTAATAGTAAGTTTTTGAAGTTGAAAATTCGTTTTCTGACAAATTTGACACATCAACCTTAGTGCCATAAAATGTTTTTCTCGAAATTCTTTGAAACATCATTAAGTACCTTAAGATTGTGATTCGGAATTTTTTAAATTTTCCACCATCCTAATTTCCGCAATATATTTTCCGCACTCGCTATTTTAGTTTGTTAATAAAATCTACCAAAGAGTCTTTCCTTCATCAAAAACAAATTTAATATGAACTTCCAAGAGGAATAACGATATAATTAATTTAAATTCCTTGAAAATCCAGTATCCAGAATAAATTCCTTCTATTCCCATAGTGAAATTCCATTTTTCTCAATTCAGTAGTAATTAAAATCACTTTGAGCTACATATATGCACAGCTAATTTTTCAATTGCGCGCGCCTTGTACGAGAGGGAACACCAACAGCCACACTTGCTGCACGTCATTTATCACAATCAATGGACAAGTTCATCACACGGAACATACAACCCAGCCCTGCCAAGCTCAGCTACAAAGGCAGGCAATCGGGGATCCCAAGAAAAACCAAGATTCTAATTTTAGATGTTCGTGATTTTTCATTTTCAATTTGATCCCAAGTTTTTTTTGAGAATTTTTATTTAACCATCGCACATCCCCTACACAGAAAGAGGAACGTGTCGTCCCAGAGTCCCAGCATACTCGTATTATCGCAGCACAGAAACGAACGAAGTAATTGCCTGGAGCAATTACAAAAATCAACGAGAGCGCAAGCAAGGTGTCATTTGAATCGCTGCGCTGAGGGGGCGAGAAATCGGGATCATTTAAAAAAAAAACTGTTCAACATCGACATCAACAGACAGGATATTGAAAGATGTTTTAATTGCAGGGTAAACACTTTATGTTTGCCGTATGGATGAATGTGCACATCAGCGCGCGGAACAGAGCCGATGATGGTAAAAAGGGTACTTCAGAAAAAAACAATATAAACGATTCTGGAGAAGAACAAATTGGAATGGCTTGTTGTTGGTTCCATGCTATTTGGCTGAAGTTGAAGATCCTCAATTAGCCTTTCATGTTTCCACCTTTAAAGTCTCTCAGGTGGGACTATGGGCATCATACAAATACAGCACTTGTAAGTTCGACGGTGCGCGCGACGGCTTTGTGGCGCGTTAAGACAATTTGATTTCAATGGAACTGAAGATTTGTAAATATTTACCAGTAAGCACACAATTTAATGCTTAAGTAGGATGCAGAGATGATAAAGATAGGAAGTCACTCATAGAAACGGCCTGAGTCTGGGAGATTGGTTTGGGGTATTGAAGTGTTGAATGACTGAAAAATCGCATTAGTGTTGAAAATTTAAGTGAAACATTTTTGTTTTGTTTGAAATAAATCTTCGAAAGTTTATTTATTTTGAACTTGATGTAAGGGAGGAATTTAGAGGAAAGTTCAGAGTGATGATAGGTTCTAAGCAGGATATCGTATATTTCTTGCAAAAATGTCTATAGTTGACTTTTTATTGCTCACCTTGTGAATTTCTTAAAGTAATTGTTCAATATTTCTCGAAGGAATGTGTAGTAGATTTTTCAAAAATTCATTTGGTTCCAGATGTTTCTATAGACTTATTTTTTTCGTTACATATATTTAGTATTTTTAGTATTTAGTATTTATTAGTTTTAGTGAAAGAATTTAAAATAAAAAACCCTCTTTTCGACGAAGAATATCTTAAAAATTGTCCATACCTATATGGTCCTTCTCTGCGTGAAATGGTGAAGAAAATAGAAATCACCTTTGAAGCGTGCTTGCCACTGCATCTGGTCATACTAGCGTTTCAGGCGCGTTGTACGCGTAGCTGGTAGTGCTTGAGTGTAATCAACAACTGCTGCTGCTTTGAAGCGTCTTCGTCAAACCAAGGAATAGTAAACTATCTACTTGTTAATTTTTTCCTAGGATAAGTATATATCAATGGAAAAGAGTTGCCTTGAAAATGAAATGTGCTGAGGTCATAATTCTGTAAGTTTCGAAACAGACAGGCAATACTAAATATCCAAAAAGGGAACTCTGGAATGAATACAGCGTCATTAATGCTCACATGTTTCGGTATTTACAGACGGTTCCAAGACATATAGGAGGGCGGGTAAGGCATTCACTCAGATAGCCCACCTATTAACAGATCATTCCACATGGAAGTGCTTTAAGTTTGCAAAAGCCTCAAGACATCTGGCCTCGTATGCAGTAGTAAACAGAAATATCGATGTCTTCATAGACACCCAGGCGGCAATTAAATCCATTTCCTCAATCACTATTAAGTCGGAACAAATAGATCGTTGCCGTAATGAGTTGAAGCTTGTCAGTCCAAGAAAAATAGTAACCGTCAGATGAGACATGTGAAATCGTGCGATATATAATTGAACGGAATGGCAGATGAATTTTCCAAGAACGAGTCATATCTTGATTTGATCCAAACCGATAATTTGGTATTTTTGCAAAAGAAAAACAAAATTCCCTAGAATTTCCTTGAAGTTGCGTATGTCAGAATCAACACTTGTAGGGTTTCAAGGAACCTATGGCCGAATATTTCGAGGAAAAATATTTACTTAAGATAAGCAATCCTCAACTATTCATACAATTTGTAGTCCTAACGGGCCACAATGTAATGGTAGCCCACATACGCAGAATGGGCATTATCTCGACGGTCTTTTGTGTAGGGTGTCAACATGATCAGGCGAAATACAGCTCATCTCACTTCCTTTCTTAATGCCCCAATGTATCCAGAATCAGCCCCGGAGAATATTTTTTTTAAGAATGGTTTAGAGACCGTGCCACTGTAAATCATCATTAAATCATCACCCTTTAGCGGTATCATCATCCCTTACAAATTATCCTGATATAATGTAGCGATCTTGGGTTTCCAAAATTCTATGTTTATAAATTCTGTAAATCCAATTATAAAAATTACGGAATAAAGGAATACAGAATTAAAGGCATACAAAATATACAGAATTTTGGAATTTGGGAATACAGAATTTTGATATTTTCATCTTTTCATTCCAGACAACGTTTTTTGAAACTAAAGAAATAAGTGTTCTTATGGTTATTTAATAATCACAGTTATCTCTTGTTAAATATTTTGTTCGAGGTTCGAGCGAAAACGAACTTTTCAGCATCTTTTTCGAAATAAAAGAAAAATAATATTAATCAACAAACAATGCTTATTTCAAAGGGCTTATTTGTTATCACACATCACGGAATAAAAGTGTTATGAGATAAATTTAAGAACATATATGCATTTTTCGTTTCAGAAGAGTTTGTTGCCAGAACTTAGGTTCTTACTGCTAGTAATTAAAAGGTATTTCCCTAAATCGGCAACAACGTAATCTCTACAATAATGTTATTTACCAGCCTAGAAAATATAAAATCTACATACCTACGTCCGCAATTCTTCCATGATTTTGGAATTAAATATTTGTTTATGCATTCAAGTAAAGGAGGGGTGGCAAAAAATACAAGCCGCAAAAAGGTACGAACCTATAGGTAGTTGGCTTAGTTTTCAACTCTATTTTATTTTCAATAATTAGATCTTACTCGTATTTTCGTTTTCATATTTTAAATTCGAATGAAATATGAAGTTTATTTCAGTTAAATTTTATAAAATAATGTAGACAATTTACTAAGAAAAAAGCTCAACTTTGCGAAACATAGGGCCTTGTGAATAAAAAAAAAGCTAAAGCTGAAACTTGGATTTTTAAGTAAAAGCTTGATTTTTAGTGAAAAAATAAGCTTAAGCTAGCTAGTTAAAGATGTTTTCTAGTAATAGCTATTTAAAAATAGCCAAAGCTAAATTCATTTAGTTTTAGCTTGTTTTCCTAGCTTAAGCTTCAATTTGTGTGAATAAAAATAGCTTAAACTAGAATATTATAGTTAAAGCTACAAAAATTTCAAGATTTTTTCGACCTGTCTAGAAAGCTTTGACTAGGTCTTATTTTCAGTATTAACTTGTGCGAGTTGTTAATTCAACATAAGGGAATATCTCAAAAAATAGGACTGTGAACGTATAGACCCAGAAACTGACATACGAAATGTTAAAAACGTTTTTTAGCCGAAACCAATACTTGCCCTGTAGAACAGATAACAAATTGAGGCAAAAAAACTTACCTTTTGGTCATACATGTACCAGTTTTAGCTAAAGCTAATTAGCCGAAACATGTGAATAAAAAAACGAACACCTTAAATTACGAAGCTTAAGCTAGAATTTTCCAGCATAAGCTATTTAGCGTTATCATTTTTTTATTCACATAAAACAAAGCTTAAGCTAGTACTGTCTAGCTTTAGCTGCTAGTAAGAGCTATGACTAGTTGGCTTTAGCTTCCTCCAAAAAAAGCTTTAACTTTTTTTTTATCCACAAGACCCATAGTCAAACAGAAGCACAGGGGATGGAAAAGCAGGAAGTCTTTTCATTGTACTGTAATTTTTAAATAATTGGATAGATTTTAATGAGATTCTACGACTTTAATTCTGTAATAAGTACTCATGAACTTATCTTATTAATCTTTTCGAAAATGTACATATTTTTACAAAAGAGGGTTTCTACCATTTTGATTGAATTCTTTCGCTGTACTTTAACTTATTACACAAAAAAGAAGAGAAAGTTTGAAGACAAACAACTGTTAACAGCGGGATAGGATATAGCGGGATCCATTTTTTGTAAATATTACTCCAAAAACATACAATTTCGATCGATCAGAGAGTCAAAATAATTATATTTGTTTTAAGAACAGGGGAAATTTTCAAATTTAAAAAAACTTAAACTTAATTGACTTATCAGGATGTCTTGAAAATTTAATCCAAAAAACCGAAAAACAAATAAGTATCTACTAAAATGAAACTTTATTAATTTCAGATAAGCAATTCATAAAAACTGTTATAAGCAAACAAAAATCATCCTGATTACTAAGGAAGGGATATTTTTATTTTTCAATACAAAACCAAAAATAAAAATGTAAATGATCGTTCCACTGTGAGATGTTTTGATTCCTACGAGTATGTACATATATGTCTTATTTAGTTTTTGGACTTGTTGGTTATGGATTTTAGACACAAAATATCGTTTTGCAGATCATTGTAATTGTCACTAGTTTTGACCAAAATTTCAATTTTAAACTATGCTGAATCCAAAGTTTTTTTACGATTTCATTGAAAAGTTTTAGAACAGAGCATACCTACTTAACAGATTTCTGTACTAAAGTTATGTTTTAGTGGATTTTAATGGAATTTATATTTATCTCAATAGAACAGATTTAAAATATCAAAGTGAGGAAACATCGTTAAATCACAAAAAAAAAAATGTTTTATTTTTCAGTTTTAACCTCACTTTTTGTTATTTTTTTTTAGTGTTTTCTTGACTAACAGTACTGAAAGTGACCTGATTTCAATATTTAATACCTTTTAGGGTATGTAAAGTCGCCAGGCAGGCGCCTATGTTAAAAGTACTGTGGGTCCAGAAACTTCCTTTTAATCAGCAAATAATTCCCCAAAAAAAAAAGGAAAATTCCCAATAATGTCCCAAAAATATTCCGACTCTGGTAGTACTTACACAAATAGAAATGTCAAAATAAACAAAAAATAAGTGCATTTTGTAACTTTGGAACTTTAAAAAATAATTAAAAATAGTTATAAATGTTTCCTAACTTTAAAATGGTTCATTTGTTATTAAAAAAGTGCTAATCTACCGAATACAATTATCCGCGTGTAAAAGTTCGTGCTACCTTAAAGGAAAGTTCAGCCTTAACGCCTAGGTATTTGAAATACCTAATACACTCTTATTTAAATAAAAAAAAATTGTTTCTTTTGCTTTTATTGTGGCTAAAATCATCTCGTTATCCTCATTTTTTTTTTTAATATTCTTCATGGCTGTCCTCCATTCCGCACAATCATTTCCATTATTTTTATTTTCACGTTGAAACTGCAAACAAAATCAAAATAATTGTACCAATGAAGTCCTTATGCATCCAACTCCTCCTAACTCCTTTAGTTATCGATAAATTCACCCAGTTTCTTGTTGTCGACCGCCTCGAATACAAGTTCACTCCATTGCACAAAACACAAAGGGAGCTCAGACGCACAACACCACATAACATGCCCTTCAATTAAACCAACTGACAACCTGTCCCAGCTCCTGCTCCTACCCCAGCTCTTCCACATTCAACTGCATTGAATAATTTATATAAATTTCTTCACCTGTTACTAAATCCAATATCGCATAATAAATTCACCGGATTCATGCGACACCAGCACCGTCGAGTCTCCTTGGTTGGTTTCTCGCGCTCGCTCGTTAGGGATCCCCGAATCCCGAGTCCCAAATCAAGTCGAAGATATTTCCTCGTTTGATGCAAAATAATTGAACCACTTGCGGGTAAGTACGTTGGACAAATTTATTTATTCTGCTTCTTCTTTCTTTCACGTTTCCCACAAAACACGTTTTACCTTTTTACTTATCTTCTTTTATTTTATTTCAATTTTTTTTTTGAGCACCACACACAAAAACATTTTCCATCTGAGTTGGTTCCCAAACCCTTTCTTTCGATTTTATTTTATTTTGATTTCTTGTTGTTGTTGTATTTCTACTGGCAGACCAATTTGGCTTTGGCTTACACTATGCACAGCATTTACCGGAAGGATAGAAAACACACAAGCAAATTTTGCATTTATCTTGAAACATTTTTATCAAATGGCGCCCAATGTGCACCTCAGCAAAATTGACATATTAACATACGAGTACACTTTAACACGCACAAGGTGTCCTTTTACCATGAGACACCGACGACGGCGACAAACGACGACAACGAGCGGAAAAGGATATTTAATTTTGAAGAATAACAACGAAACAAAAAAACGTTAATCTTTTTCCATTTATGCACAATCGCTCAAGCACACACACACACTCACTCGGATTCACTGGGAGAAAGAATGTATCATTCAGAACAACTCATCTCCTCCGGTTTATTTTTTACTATTTTTTTAAAGGTTGGTTGGTAATCCAAAAGGAAAAGGGGGAACACGGCGAATAACAACCCGATCCTTCTTCTTCTTCTGCTTTTGAAATAAACTGCTAACACTGATAGATGCACTTTTTACGAGACCCGTTAGTAAAAACCCGACTGCTTGTAGACAGAGCTTGTAAACAACTGAAGAGGTCGTGCTAGATGTAAATAAACCCACGTCTTTCACTGATGCTGAAACTGTGAAAATACGGAAATGTGTTAAGCAACATGTTGCTAGAGGTGAGTTAAATTGTTTATGTGGTGAGTTGGGAAGTTGTAAATGCATGATAACAGAGCTGCATACAATAGCTGGCCAGGAAGGATTGTTATGTTGTTTAGTTTAATATGCGGAAAACTGGAGATTAAAAATGAACCTTTGTATAACTTCCTTGAAGAGGAGGAAGGTGGCATAAATATGGATTACGGTAGAGATTAATGGATTAATAATGCTTTGAAGACCTACGGTCAACATTTTATTCAATGAAAAAGATTAGTAGTATAAGATATCTGGATATTGAAATGGGAAGGACAAATGAAGTTCAGTAATGAATTTAACATTCGTGTAGTACGAATAAAAAAAGAAACTGTGTTTAATGGCCCTTTCGAGGACAAGCTAAGCGGTATATCTTCTCCTGATAATGGCCAAACCTGGGGGAGCAAGTACCTATTAAGTTTGCTGAAATTATTAAAGAGAGGAATGCAACTTCGCGTGGCCGTCTGCCTGATTGACTTTTAAAATTAACGATAGTATACAATTAATCAGGGGTGTACTGCCTCTTGCGAGGAATTGACAAATCCTTCAAGAGTATCTCCTGTCATGGAAAGTGCTGCTCATAGCCGTTCGGAATCGGCAGAAAATTGTAGGTCCCCTCCGTTCCTGGTAACACGCACACAGGAATGGATGAGAGTTGTCACTAGGTCCTGGTTCACTTCGAGCTGTTACACCACCAAATTTATTTATTTTATTTTTATACAATTAATTATTTGTCTTAATTTTTCTTTTTCTTTTTAATTACATATTTACAAATGTATGTACATACATCTTTATACATAAATTAAACCATATGAGTTTGATTTTAGAAACTTTCCGTTTATAATATTTTGTGTATAACACAGTGCTATTTTGGAGCATTTAAACAATTTCTTTACATCGTAACCTAAACATCATAGTAAAAGTAACTAGTTATTTGGAATTAGGTTATGATTCTGCTGGCTGTAAATTACCCTATGCAGGAAGTTCCACCTGCTTCTTCAATATATCTTTGCCTAGCTTTTCAATAAGAGTGTATAAAGTCGACTTCCAATTATTACTAATGTCCCTCTCGTGCAGTGTGATGTCGCAAGATTCTGCTAGTTCAAGCCAATCTCTGTACCAGCCTGTCTTTGTTTGAATTGCATAAAGGACAGCTTTCCTTGGAAGCCGTTCTGCTGGCATGTTTATGACTTTTAGTATATAGTCGATCTGGAGCTTGAGAGTCTTTATGAAATGTAGTTATAGACCAGTTTCGAGCATTAGCATACAGTTGGGCGTTTTCGATGGTAAATGGAAAATTCGTTTTAGGTAAAATCTCAAGAGTTTTTCAACACAGTCATAAGGTTTTTCTCCCCAAATTTGCGCGGCATAGAACATAATGGCTTCTGAATCGCTATGCTATGCTGTAATAATCTATTCTGGAAACAATTATTCCATGCTGTATTGATGGCAGTTTTCGACGTTAAAAGCTTCGCTTGGAGATGATGCTCCATATTTAGATTTTTGGTTATGTAGACCCCGAGGTGCTTGTACCCCTTTACTATATACTTTAATGTTTTCATAATTGTAGTTCCACTTTTCGCTAGCAAAATTTCTACCACCACCTTGTTGGAAGATTATTATTTTTGACTTCTCAAGATTAATATTCAGACTCCGAAGCCTAGTGTAATCAGTTAAACGATTTATCACTAGCTGTAGGGTTTCGAGTGAATACGTTAACAACACTACATCATCCGCAAACATCAGTAACTTGATTAACGTACCCGCATACTCCACTCCTCCTGGTAAATAATCCAGGAGATCTTCGATGAAAAGTGCAAATAAGATAATAAGATAAGATGTCTTACGCCCGATGAAGTCTTAATCCACTCTGACAATTCCTCACCATCCCAAACTGGCGATATTGTTTTTGCATAAAGGCCTTCTATTATCCTTCCAAATCTCCATGACATTCCCATATTGTATAGCTTGTATAGCAAGGCCTTTCTGTCTATGGAATCGAAGGCTGCCTTGAAATCAACAAAGAAAGCATATAGCTTTCTATCCTTTGCAATGAATGTCTTAGCTAATACTGGTTAGCACAAAAATGTAGTCGATAGTTGAATATCCCGATCTAAAACCGGCTTGGAACTTCTTAAACATGTTGTTGACTCTAATCCATTCATTAAGGCGTCTCTGTAGAATACCAGTAAAAATTTTATATGATGCGTTAAGAAATGAAATTCCAGGGTAGTTTTGTGGATCCGATGTTGCACCTTTTGCATGAATGGGAAAAATCAAGGCTTCCTCAAATCGCTGCGGTATGTTTCCAGTTTCCAGAATTTTATTAAACTGGGCATTAAGTTCCACAATAAGTTCACTTGTGCCATATTTATAGAACTTCACAGGAATTTCGTCGGAACCTTCACCTCCTGAAAAGTGATTGGATTATGAAGAGTATCATTATTCAAACCTGGGGGCGTATTGGAAACAAACACTACTTGATACCGGATTAAGAAGCTTCTCAAAAAATATTTTTCAAGCTATGTAGTTAGAATTTAGTTCGTTGCATATAACGTATTTAGTGCCGTTCAAAATCCTTATTTTTATCCAAAATTCAGATGTATTCTGAAGTGTGCCACCTTTTCAGCTTCCTCTTCAAAATAATTTTTTTCCTTTTGTATGCATATAGTATTATTCTCATAAAGTACTATTCTCAACTATTAGATGCACCAGCCATAATATGCATGTACAGCTTTTAGCATGCAGCGAAACTGATAAACAGGGTTATTTTGTGGGTAAATACACCAAAGGGGTGCATGCAATCCAGCTCATACTCATACTTTCTAAATGTTCTTCAATTCGAAATAGAATGGTTCAGGAATGGCAACAGATTTCATACTGAAGGGCAGATTGAGTTTCCAATCAATTTGATTTTGATGAAAAGATTCCTCACGAATGTTGAATGTTAAGTGACGATAAAAAAAAAACGTCGATTTGGTTAGCTTTCTTATGTAGAGGGGTGATTGAGTGCTATGAATTATAAATATTGAAGAGTATGCACATTTATTTCAGGTATATTGCTGTATACATCGATGCGTGCAGAATAAAAGAACTGTTAAAAAAAGAGCTAAAAACAGTAACATGTTGAAGGTATTTCGACAATATTGCGAAATCTATCTATCATCTATATCTATCAGCTTTTAGTATATATTTTCGATTCCATCTAGAAGGTAAAAACAAGTCTCAAGTCAACAGCCTTGGCTTTGATGAAAGCATCGCTTTCCATCGATCAGCAAAATCAAGCATCATTGTGCGAGATTAGTACTTGTATGGAGGACCGTTCAAATACCAACCGTGTGCTGTTGAGTGTTGACATATATTTATTCTGTTGTTCTTTCTTTCTGTGTGTGTTTCTCTCTCTCTATCTCTCTGTTGTATTGTTTAAGGCGATGGCTTCAGTTGCCAGTGCTTTCAGTGTCTCTACTTCGTAGATTTACCTACGGAGTAGTGCAATATGTAATGTAATCTAATCAAGTCTCAAATGCACCAGAGCAGATATAGGAGTTATACTCTAGCTTTGAACGTATGTATGCCTTATAAACTGTTGCCAGATCAAAAGTGGAAACGAAAGTTAAGCATTTCCCTATAATAATATCTAAAATATAATAATTTCAAAGAAGGTGGTTAGTGACACGCATGCCATGAATCGAAAGCTTTTCGGTTTCCTTAATGCCAGTACCATCCATGCTTACGTGTGGTGTCCATTTGAATGAAGACAACATTGAGTTTTGGAACCCTTAAATTCCACACGGTTATTGATACCCCATTTAACGATGCTGTTAAGATCGGAATTCAAAGTACCCATTAAACGTTGCCGTTAGATTGCAAAATTCTAAGAATGGTATCGTGCGTCGGTGAAACAGTTGATTGGATAAGAAGTTTTAGACAAGAGATCATTTATGAATACAAGAAACAGTGTAAGAGACAAAACGGAGCTTTGGGGAACAACAGCATTTATTTTGTAAGGATCAAAATTGATGTCACACCGAAGAACAAGTTTCAAAGTTGAAATTTGAACAAGTGTTTATTTCTGTAAATATAATGCATTATAAAGGTTTAATACTTTACATGTTTCTTACCGCAGTTTTTCTTTGTTCTTCTTATGACTTCGGTTTGACAAATGACAATGGAATAGTAATTCGATGAAGAAAGGAAGTTTCACGCGGAATTAAAAATGGATGTTGATACTCGACATAAACGAGAGTCGAAGTAATATCGATGTCTTAGGAAGAGAAAGAAAAGGCTGCGTTTACATTATATTGCTTGGCTGAGGGCCGTTCCGCAACAATAGAAATACGTAAAAGTATGAGTTTACTACGAATGTCTGATATTATTTTGGATTTATTGCATATATGCTTATTTTAGAAACAGTTCAGATTATCACACTTATTACACTATAGGCTATTGAATATTAAACATTAGAAATTGAAAAAAAATACAAATACTGCTATGACAAATAATACACGACATTGCCCGGGGTTTTAATACTTTTAATAATTTTTCATTATTTAAAACTTAACTTTTTCTAATAATGAGAAATTACTGTTTTGAAAGCGAATTTCGTATGCGTCACTGTGTTAAAGGCTTATAAAAGGTATCCTATCCTATTAACACGCAACCATATTCACGGACTCTTATAAAAGTCACTGCATTATGTAAGTTTGTTATTCCAGAAGAATTTTCTTAAATCCAGACACTTAGAAAATAAATACACAAGGTAAACTACATATATGTATACTCTATGATTTTTTTAAGACTCGTTAAGTTTTGATCAAGCTTTGCGCCTGTGATTGCAAAAGCAGTGAAATCCAAATTTCTTTATATGCTTAATTTTCAATCAATATCACATATTATTTGATTTCATATTTTTGGAACATTTAAGAATAGGAGACAAAATTATAAATTGTGTCTGACTCTTTTCACTTCTCATTCGGGCCATCTCCCGGATCTATTAGAAACCTGATTTTCTGTTTTATTACATTAACCTTACAATAATCTGTATAGATAATAGATTGTTAATTTTATTTGCATAGGCGACAAATAAATCTATTTGTTTTAAAATATTTTCATAAACAACACTGAACAACAAAACTGATATTCTAGTTATTTATGGCATCCATTATTAATCCGTACAGAAAACTTTTCAAGTAATTATTTATAGATAAAGATCAAAGTTCCGAACAGTCTTCACCTTTGATCCACTCTTATTTCTCATAACATACAAAAATAAACTACAACAAAAGTCTCCTGCCACACAAATTCTCGCTAGACTTTTGCAATGACACTTTATATACAATAATTTAATGCTCGGTCTCTGAAATTTGTATCTTGCGAAATTCCATTCAACATCAAAAGTTTCAACTCCTACACCACCATTCACCATCATCATCCATTCCGTATATCATAAACTACAAAATAAACATCTGAAATGCATTTGGACCGGAAAATATTTTTACAAAAATGATCTCGAGCAGCAGAGGCTGAAAGGCTGAAAATGTTCGCTCGGTAATCAACGGTCACGGTTAAGTGACTTAAATTTATTATGTTCGCACTGTGTTAAGTTTTGACTTATGTCTCCGAATGACATTTTTACAGCTAAGTGTTTTGTCAAAGCTCCGCCACCGCCCTCCAACCCCCTCGACATAAATTCGAGCCCAAATGAGTTCCAGGTTTTTCGCTACTTACAGCGTACAGCGTATAGGTTTTTATAATGCAATCAGAAAATTATTATTTATAATTACTGAAACTGCAAATACGTAAAATAAGCTGGCAAGAATAATGACCCTTAGCTAATAACTCGTTTATTCGATTGCAGCCAAGAAATAGAGTCTTGTAATTCGAATCTAATTGAATATTATGGTGTATCGTAGATTGGTATCTGAGGTAACTTGCTGTATAGGTATCTATAGTGAGTGGTTTGTGTTATGTGTATTTTGATCTCTTAGGCAATCGTTATCTAAAGGATTTTCGGCTTTATTACATTTGGAAAATCAAACATATGTATTTTAATTAGATCAGATCTTTGGCCTTACTCGTTAGCGAGGAATTTGACGAATTCAACCAACCTATGCAATATGCATGTAGATCAACATTAGAACGACACTTGATAAAGTCTAATTTATGACACCTTGCATGAGCCGTAAAATAGAAACTTGTCTGCAAAACTTACTCAATAATTTCCATTTACTTTTATATATCCTTGACTTAAATGTCTGTCTCGAAAAGTGTTAACAGTTTGAAAGAAAAAGAAAGGTCTTTCATACATTCCATGAGGAGTATAAAAGATTGCAAAGGGCATTTCAGAAATAAGTACAGGATTCCTCTTGAAAATTTCACTGGTTAAGCATCATACATATATATGAAGGATACAAGTTTTGGACTCACTTGCTCACTTTTTGATGGAGCGAAATCTGTGAGATCTCATTTTTCTAAACTGAACCAATTTCAAATGAAGAATCAAATAATTCTGAATTCACATGGTCTTAGTGACGGAAATAAAAACAAACAGACTCGAGTTGGTCCCTGTAAAATAATAACATAAACCTCCAGTCTAAGGTTGGCGATAACACACTGAAGTTGTTCATTCAATCAAGAATGTTCACTACTTATTCATAAAGGGTGGTTAAATTTTAAGGGCCGATGTTGATTTTGAATAAAACACAAATTATTTAGGAAGTTATTGTCATTTCTTTTTATCATGATAATATTGGTATCGTTCAATTATGTATGAAACAAAATATCGGCCAAATGGTCCAAATTTTCGATGATGCTGAGGTATAATTGAGGTTCTATGCCACATAATGTGCCGAATTATCTCATCTCACGATAGCAAACACCATTCACAGTAACTGCCTGACCGGCCTCATTTTGGAAAAAATACGGCCCGATGATGCCGCCAGCCCATAAACCGCACCAAACAGTCACTCTTTGTGGGTGTGGGTGCATTTGTTTTTCGACAATCACTCATGGATTATCATTCACCGAAATGCGGCAATTCTGCTTATTAACGAATCCACTAAGGTGAAAATGTGCCTCATCACTGAAGATGATTTTCTTTGAAAATTGATCATCCACTGTTGCCATTTCTTGCCACGATTCTGACCATTGACGACGCTTGAAATGGTCAAGAGGCCTTAGTTCTTAAGTCAATTGCACCTTGTAAGCGTGTAAATGCAAGTCTTTATACATAATGCTCATCAACGACGAGCGTGAGAGGTGCAATTGTTGGGCATGACGACGACGAGTTGAGAGAGTTGGAGAGTTGGACGGCTCTTCAGCCACACTATCGCGAATAGCAGCAATATTTTCTGCTGTACGAGTTGTACGAGCATGCACTGGTGTTTTCACATCTCCCGGTTTGCTCAAATTTTTGAACGATTTTTCCGATTGTACGCACATTTGGACGATTAAATTGACCGAAAAAATCACGAAGTGCATGATATGCATTTTGATTTGAACTCCCATTTTTATAATAAGCCTGAATAACTTTAACGCGTTGGTCGATTGTGTATCTTTGCATGGTTCAAATTGAGTTAGTCTGAAATTGAGAAATTTCAAATGAAATGCAGAAAAAATTTTACGTTTAGGTGTGGGTCACATTCAACATCGGCCCTTAAAATTTAACCACCCTTTATTATACTCCTTGTACTGCATTACATACAAAACCCACTGTGAAAAATATTGATTTCAAAATTCTGAGTTTTTCAGGTTCCTGGAAAATCTGCGCCCATTTCATGTCTTTTGAGCACATAGAAGATGTTTTTGAAATGAATAATACAGAGAGGCTCGCAAAAGTAACGTCATAATATGAATTGGCTACCATTTTGTAATAAATAAAGAACTAAGCTCTGTTACCACGAAAAGTTTTTTTTGAAGATGACAATAACTTGAAAAAATTATATCGATCAAATGACCACCTCCTGCGTTTATGCAAATTTGTGATCTACAAGGTTTGTGTTTGTGGTAGTTGCATTTCACACAGCCCCAAAGGTAGAATTATAATGTCGTTAGATCTGGCGATCGGAATGGCCAGGTCAAATCTCCAAAACGGGAGATCACTCGGCCCAAAATTGTATGTCTTAAAATTTCCATCATTGTCCGAGTTGTAGAGAAGTTGCTCCGTCCTGCTGAAACCATTTTCACTAGAGACCAAATTCATCAACTTGCGGAAAAAAACTCATTTAACATCTGCCTGTAATGCTTGCAGTTATGGTTACGGTGACGTCCTCCAAAAAATAAGGGCCAATCACTTTTGCACTATACACCAAAAAATCAATTTGATGAAATACAAGGGCTCTCCTGGCATTCCATGTTGGTTCTCTGTGCCAAGAGACGCAATTTTTATTTGTTAACACAAGCTTCGTCCCTCGTTATGATCTTGGACATGAAATCATACTCTTTTTGCACTGCAAAAAATAAGCCGCGTTACATTTTCTGTAACCGCGCTCAATTTTTTAAACATTAAACCCTTCCGCTGCTCGTTTACGATGAAAAGCCAGCAATTTGTGAACGGTTTGCCATCTGTTGATGCTTTAAGGACTATTCACATGAGAGCTGTACACGATTCCTTCATCCAGATCGAGCAGGCAGCACAAAATCTGGGGCTGCACATTAGTGAAGGTAAAACAAAGTACATGGTGGCGTCGAATGCGAGAATAAGAGTTGGTCAAACAATCAAGGTAGCGGAGCACGAATTTGAAGTGGTGCAATCCTTTAAATACCTTGGGTCAATAGTAGCAGCCGATAACAATATAGAAGAAGAAATACGCGGGTGGCTTCTCAAATCCAAAAGAGCCCCTAATATAGTCTGTCAAAGCTCTTCAAATCCAGAAATCTCACCATAACTTCAAAACTGCTGCTGTACAGGACCATGTTCCTGCCAGTAATCACATATGGATCCGAGACTTGGGAGCTTAGCAAAAGGCACTCCGACCTCTTAGCTGCGTTCGAGAGAAAAGTCTTAAGGAGAATTGTTGGCCCCGTATGTGAGGAAGGACGATTGCGGAGACGGTACAATCATGAACTGTACGCAATCTACCTAGAAGCAGATATCGTGACAAAAATTAAGTTCGGTAGACTCCGTGGTAGACAGCGTGGTAGACCAGGACGCCCGAAGCCTTGGGGTGCACAACTGAATGGTGTCGGCTAGAGACCGGGATAGGTAGAGAGACTTGTTGAAAGAGGCCAGGCCCGGGACTCAGTTGTCGAGCAGATGATGATGATGTTGGTCGTTGGTAGCTCTCATGTGAATAGTCCTTTATTGTGTGCATCGTTGACGTTTGTGGTTTCCCCTTTATGTCCTCGGCCGTAGCCCTCTATCTGTCCACACTCCACACATGCACAATTCCATTTGACGCCATTTGCAAAAATAAAGGAACATTCACATTATGACATTAACCAACCAAAAGTCACAATGCTTATAGTATTTGACTTGCGTAAATATATTGGCGCAAAATGTTGAAGAGCTTACAATTAGTATGATACTACTTAACAATTTACTAAATTTAAAGTAGTTTACTAATTCTTTCTTAATTTTTAATATTTTCTAACTATAGTATCGTGCTATTAATTGCTTTTAAACACACATAAAACAATGTCAGTTCGTGCAAAAAAAAAACAAAGTAAACAGATCTTTTTTGACGTTTGTAAATGTCATTTGAAGTAAGCACGATCATAAAATGGCTATTTGATGAGTTTAACTTTAATAAATTGTTAGAGAAAGTATGATGCCAAATTAAATTAAAACTTGCAAAATCGTCGTTTTAACCAAGTATCATATATAAAAACAGTTTTAACATCTTACTAATTCGACTGAAATTTTCTGCCATTGTTAATTTGCCACAATTTAGAACAGATGGAATTTGCATTTCTAAGCATTTCACCAAATAACTTTCTCAATCGTTGTATAAGGCTGTACCAATTCAAACATCTTTACGAAAACGCTATAAAGTTGTTAACACGCAAAAGGAATAAATCAATTATTAAGTGCCACTGTCAACCCATAAAAAAAAAGTAGATCAAGACTAGATCGAGTCACTATTGAGTGCCAGTAGGAACACTTTTATGCGCACAGTTTCCTATCATGACAACTTAGTAGGAAATTAAACTTGCTCACGGACATCCATTGAACAAAATGTCTTATTTTTAACGAGTTCTTTTGCCACGAACTGCAATTTTATGATTGGAATTTCGAATTATTGTTAGTTGACATAAAATGGCTCATCTTGTGCTACTGCTCTTCTAATAGCAAACAGGAAAACTAGAGGAAATGTTTTTTTTTAGTGTTGCCAGTAAGGAAAGCCTAGTTTTATTTCTTGGAAACAAAGAAAATTGTAATGTTTTTTTTTACTTATTTGATAATCTTCTCATAGTAAAATTAAATCAAATTACGTGACAATTCAAGAATAGAAACTATTAAAAATCATCTGACGATACCTTTTTACTGCGTTAGAAATAAATAATGTTTGTTCACACTTTTGTGTTAATTTATTTCCAACAAGTTCTATGACCACTGCTCTTTAGCACTTAAATATGTTATATTTACCTTTGGCATTAGTAAATATCTTAAGAACTGTATACGAAAATTGAATTGATAAACGTAAGGCTAATTTATTTTTAATTTTTTGTTAAAAATGAAATATAATCCACGACTGGATCTCACGTTCTTGAATCTTAAAATATTACAAGACGTTACTAGACAAACATTTTGAAAAGAATGAATGAAATTGATTCTTTAAATTACTTTAACAACTCATAAAACATTTTGACCTATTTCTAGAAAAAGCATGCAATTATGGAACTATATCTAAGAGAATCGTTTAAGCTTTTTAAAAACTACGATTCCTGCCATACAAATCTTAAAAATGTTTATTTATTTCAAAAACAACAACATAATAATAGTTTTTATAAGAAAACTTTTGAATGG
Organism: Philhelius festivus; assembly: GCA_963931855.1. Taxonomy (NCBI): domain Eukaryota; kingdom Metazoa; phylum Arthropoda; class Insecta; order Diptera; family Syrphidae; genus Philhelius; species Philhelius festivus. Next base: position 259,323,277 of record OZ007554.1, on the reverse strand, counting down.
CTCCAATTTAATTAAGGTCTATTGAGGTTTTTTGGTTGGTAATAACCGGTACAAAATTAAGCAAATATTTTTGGGATTAAATATTAAGAATAAATAAATTTGGTGCAACAGCTCCTAGAGAACCAGGACCTAGTGACTTACAACTATCAACCAGTCCTGTTTGCGTTTCACCATGAACGGTTAAGACGAGTAGCACTTTTCATGACAGGAGATACTCTTAGAGGACTTTTTCACTTGCTCCTAAGAGGATACAAAACATTCAACAAAATGTTTGCAAAAGCTGAAAATCGAACCCAAGACATTCTGCATGATAGAATATTTAACATTTGAAAATCGAAGTAAGTTGTGAAGCAGCGCAATAAGCCTATGAAACGGACGGATTAAGTGATGACGAGCCAAACAAACGAAATAAGGACAGCGAACCTCGGATCTGTCCGTGGAATTTTAGGTAAGTGAATAGGCCGTGTGCAGCGAAAGAAGACTTTAACTGCTAAAAGTCGAAATTACCGCCATTTAAGAAATGTGATGGGATGGACTGAGTAGCGAAAATTAAAAGACTGGGATATATTCTACGGTGACTGCTTACAAGAACAAAAGCATTTTCTGTTTGGAAATGGATTTGTTGTTGGAACTGCGTTCAGGAAAAAAGTCTTCAGTTTCATCTATCTGTACTGTGCGTGACAATCTTCATCAAGACAAAATTCAGCAGCATAAGTTATTTGCGTGCATGCCCCCTCAGATGAAAAAGATGACAATACGATTTAGGCTCCTGAATGCAACTAGCTATGACATTAAAATCGTTCTAGGAGTTTTCTCAGCAAGCGATGAAGAGAAGAAATCTTCGGTGGCAAGGTCAGAAGATACAACCTGAACAACATCACTTCCGATAACGAACTCGGGCTGACTGACTTTTTTGTGATTAGAACGCTCTGGTAGCTAGTACGCAATTAAAATATCTGGATATTCACAAGGGGACAGATCAGTTCAGTCAACCGTCAACCAGATTGACCACATTGTAATCGCCGCAATATACGAAATGTTCGCACGTTTCAAAGGCGTAATATCGAATAGGAGCACTCGTTTTACGTTGTACGTTGGTACGGCTGCGAATATCCCAGGACAGAACAAGGAAGTACTGTAAGGAAGTTCGCCGTTGGGCGGCTACAATTGCGAAAGATGACCAGATTCTTTTCCGACCGAGTCTTTGATAACCTCTTAAGAAGTTTTATGGCACTAGCATCATATAGTATCATAGCTATTGAGAACCATTAACAATATTGTCAAGCAGTTGTCGGAGATGCTGCTCCTGACATGCTGGGCTTTGCACGACCACCACAATGATGATGGTCCTTGGTTTGATGATGAGTACTGGCAAGTAAGAACAGCTAAAGAAAAGGTATATAAAGCGTTGCTGCACAGAACGGTCAGAGCTTCTCACGAGCACTAAGAACAGAACAAGAGAGAGACACACCAACTTCACAGAATGAAAAGAAGGATCGTGAGAAATGCGCGGTCAAGGAAATGATGAAAACATGGTGAGAACATTCCCTCAAACCTTATAACGGTGCCAACGAACCAAATTCCGTCATCATAGATATTCCATTCGACTAAAACTTAGCAGAAGAACGATTCCGCCCTGTCGAACCCAATGAAGTGAAGATAGCTATGTATGTATATCGATTTCTAAGTTCAGCAAAGACACTGGAGCTGACGGAACATTAGCATTGTTTGGCTGACCCTCAAAAAAAGGATACCCTCTGAAATGCGCCATTTTCCATAAATCTGCCTCATAAATCATCCTGAATTCGACAAGTGCTATTCATTATGCTCGTAATGAGTAATGAGCACTGAGTGTTTGTTGTTGATTTTGGCAAAGACCTATGTACGACTTTAAGAAAACCCCACAAGAAGAAGTTTAATGGCGTCAAATCGCACGATCTCAGTGGCCAATTCACCTCGGCGGAATCATGTTCGGAAATCGCTTATGCAAAATGTCAATTGTTATAAGGGCTATGTGGCACATAGCACCGGCCGTCCTGTTGAAACTAAATGTCCTCATCGAATACGTGACCAAAGGAATTGGTAATCATCGACCGACAACGTTCTCAAACAGCGTTCTCAAAGAACTATGGATCGATGATGCCGCCCGCCAGCCCAAAATCCAGATCAAACAGTGACAGATGCATTACAATTTAGTGGATCTCGTGTAGATTGTGATCGTCTGTTCGTTTTTTTGACGAACCTATTCATCCAGAAATGGGACTCTTCACACTCAATATGATTTTTCGACCGAAATTGGGGTCAATTTTCAACTGTTTGAGATCCTAGTAAGCGAAAACACATTAATGTCTATGGGTGTTAAATCTGAGGCACTGTGTCAATTGAAGTTCATACGGGTGTAGGCCCAACTCATGATGCAACTTTCGCCAAGTTGTGTTTTGCGAAAGACATATAGTTCGAGTGAGTGACGTAGAATTGACTGCATCGCGTTCTCCAGCACACTCTCACGGACAACGGCGATATTTTCGGCAGATCTATCGTTTCGTTGATGTTCGGATCTTAGTGGATTGTTCACTGAACTAGTAGACTCAAACTTATGCACCACGTTGCAAAAAATTTTCCCGGAAGAACGATTATAGCGACCGTAAATTGGCCAAAGCACGTGAAATATTGCTCGAATAGAAGACCTACTTTCATAAAGCAATTAAGTCATTTTCACATGTTGTTGAGTGCTATAGCTTTCCATGCTGATTCTGGAAGAGAAACTTAATAACTAACAGCCAATTCGACAGATCTAGATTCAACAATAGGGTTCCAATCACCTGCCAAGGTTCAAAATACCTAATATCGCATACAAGATCATTTCTGCCATATTATGTGAATGTTGTGAACGCTGATTGTAAATAACCTGATAGGTGTGTCTGTAGACCAGGAAAAACTAAAATTGACCAAATATTCACATTAATGGAAATCTTGGGAAAAAATTCCAACCGGCACCTACCACCAAAAAGCCGAAACGACCAACAATTTAGCATAAGCAAATTTGTCTTACATAGTGAACCATTTAATGGCTTAGGTTTGACAAAGTGGCCCTGAAATTAAATACTTATAGCAAAAACTTCAGAGTAGAAAATAAATGCCAGCATGCATGGTACTCGTAAGCAACAAAAAATCCGCATATTTTACTCATTTCCCGCCATTTTTCTACGTAGTTAAAAATAAAATTATCCCCTGCAACTTAATTTCAATGAAACAAAATCGGCAACATTATTTATTGTTGCCGAGATCACTCGCTCCAAGTGTAGCCGTGCGTCTATAGCCTACAAGTCGTAAACAACCAATCGGATACGGCTTTAGAGCTGTTTTTACTGTCCGTCTCGTCTGGAGAGCATGTCCCGCAGATAGACAACCAGCTCTTAATGACGTTTTCTGCGTTCGACATGGCCTAAGGACAAAACCACTCCGGTCGTGCCGTCCAATTTTTTGCCTTATTAATTTCATAATTACAACGATAAATGCCAATCATTACAAGAGATCTTGTAATTGCGAGTAGCGAACACTTGTTTTTGTGCGGTCTGTATAGCAGAGTTTAGATATTATTTTTTTTTTGTTTTTTATTTGGTTTGTCTTTAGTTACCAAGATCATTGATCATTGTTCCCCTCAAGGCATGATCATAAATAAATCCGTAGGCTGCGTTGACTGCAAAAGTCAGTAGGTTTATGAACACCTTTTCGATGTAAGCTTTACAGCACGGCCAGCATCGGCAGTGGGGTAGACAACACAGTAGAAAAGATGATTAAAATGACATGATACTTAGTGGGATTGATTTGTAAATGGTCTTGGTGCAATTGGTTTTCAGAATTTACATGTCTTAAAGAGTCTCGGACTAACTGAGTGAGGTGAAGGCTTTATTGTTTTACTACAAATGAATGCTGATTTTATTTCTATACATCAAGGTTTAGAATTTTAAGAGGTATTTCTTACTTAAATCCGACATTCAGGAAATTGGGATAAATTATGCATACGTTTTTATTACATTGCTTTAAACAATTTTGTTGGATTTAACCGTTTAACCAGTGACATTGGCAATCATATAGTTGCAAAGGGGCTTCACAAGTATAACATGGAAAACTATGATATCTGCTTCTCCTTGTGACAACTTGGATTGACTCGCTATTTTGTGTGTTGTATGTTGAGGTTGTTGCAGAATACTGGTGAAAGATTGAGGCCGCCACGCTCTGTGAGGATACTCAGTGCCCATCGGAAAATTAGTATTGCCAAATTATCTTTTTCTCATATCATCATAGAAGATTTCGAAACCACTTGCTCACTGTGTCATTGAAGCAGAAATTTATGAAAAATAAATTGAAAGCTCTGCTTAGCTGGTGCGTGAATAATTCTCCTAGGCAAATTTTTTTCACTGAAGCAAAAATCTTCACCATTGAAGAATCTTTAAAAAAAACCTGAATATTCAATTTTATATTGGGACATCAAGATATCGAAGAGTGTCAGAAATCATTCCGATGGCTGAAAGAGGTAACTAGAGCAAATATAATGGTTTGGTGGGGAGTGAACCCATCATAGTTCTTCTTCTTCTTTTGACTTATTGGCTAAATTTTGTCAGAAATAAGTCAAAACTTCTTCAAAAGTTTTTTAAAGACATGTTTTGAAAGAAGTTAAAAGATCTCTAAGCAGAAAAATGTCCGGCAATAAGCAGTGGACAATCCAAAAGAATTCTGCTATAGATCAAAAGTCGAACAAATCTCAAGAGTGACCCAAAAACGACGTGCCGGACTTCATATCACCAGATGATATTGGCTAGCTGGCTGGCAGTTCATTCCTCAAACCAATGGATAACTACTACTTCTCATATTGAACCGAGCTCTTGTCAGTGTATAGTGGAAAATTGTTCCCATAAATGAAATATCTATGGGTGATTCTACAAACGATGGAATTTTCGGTGGCCCAAGAAATATTTTAAAATCCTTTCAATTATTTAATCTGATTTTTTTTTTATAAAATTAAATCTTGTTGATATCTACCTGGCCTAACAATATTATTAGGTTGACCTTATTTTATCTTACTCAAAAAATTCTTCAAAGTGTCTGATTCTCAGTCCCCTGACGTGTCCCCAGTGCGTTTTCGCAAAGAAAAATTATTACCGTTCTCTTATTTCAGGTCTCATACTTAGATGAATTGCACCAAAGTTACGGAAAATAATTTATTTTATTACAAAAAAACTTAATTAAACTTTGTCCCCCGCTTTTTGTATCAGTCCCCTGGCATATTGAAACAGTCGAAAAAATCAATAACTAGGATATCGATCGAATTTCCAGCACTGCCAATTTGAAGTACCAAATCTCCTTACAATAAAATTGTGGTGCAAATCGATTCTGTTTCTTATGTTAGTATTGTGAAAAAGACATTTGTGCAAGAAGTCGTGGATTGTCCCTTTAGATTATCAGTCTTCTGGTAAGGTTTTACAAAACAAATTTGTATGTAAGAAGGCATATTTGTTAGAAGTATAGTATAGGTTTAATAAAACTGAAATGTTATATATCTATTTTTATTTTTTAAAGTAAAACCTTAATGAAAAACCTCAGTTCCCTGGTTAGTAAATGAGCAAATGATATTTTATTCAGAAACCTGAGAAATTTTTAGTTATATTGAACTTCGAACTTCATTGCGAAATATTTTTAAAATTTTTAAAAAGAATATAATTTATTTTAAATTGATATTTTATATTTAATTATAATACATTATATTCTCTTAATAAAATGCTAAATAATATTTATTTACCATGAATTTTTATGTTTATGAAGAATAATTAAATTTAATTTCTATATTTCAATGTGTACCCAAAAGAAAATAAGAAAAAAAAATAGAGATTTATTCAGTTCCCTTAAAAAAAACTCAGTACCCTGAACATCCTTTTTCAAAAAATGTCCTTAAAATCGTCATTTTTTATTTTTTTAACTGGCCGCTTTCAACAACGCAAAGGGACGTTCTAATGATCATCTAGAACAACTCTTACGACTTTTGGAATCCAAAAATGTCGTGAAGAAATTTGTAACATTTTATTCCATTGTTTGTAGAATCACCCCTATAACGATGGATGAGTGATAATGGCCGCTGGTGAAGGCAAATGATGATCATTTTTAAAAATGTCTTCTAGGAATTGTAGCCATTGAATCTCAATGAATTGTAAAAAAAAAGTTTTCAAAAAAATTTACGAATTTTCTTTCAACAAAAATTTTTCTGTTTATCAGTATTTTTGATTAGACTTGATTACATATATACAAACATATACAATAGACTCTTCCTAAGTCGAACCCTCCCTAGGCTAGATTTCTCTCATACATGAACTGTTTAGCCATATCTAAGCATACCCTCAATGTTTTATACAAAAACCAACCTCTACGTTGAACCCCCTCATTTTTCACCACTTAACTTTAAATCACTTAACATCAAATACTTCCCACCCAACATGACTTGAAAAGTTCAGCCAATGGACATGGAAAACCAAAACCTTAAGTATTTGGAAAACCAAAAAGTAAATATCACTTCTGGACTGTGTGCGGGAAATTTCAAGAGCATAGATTTCAAAACGAGACCTGTGACAGGCTGACGGTGGCTATGTCTATAAAAAATTTCATTAAAATCCGTTATGCCGATAATGAGAAATTCAAAATTCGAAAAATCGTTCTATTGTAGATACAGTCAGTAATATATTGATTTCAAATTTTTTTTATTAAATTATGGATTGTAAGAATTAATCGAAAGAAAAAAAATTTTAGCAAAATTTTTTGAACTGTTTTCGAGAAAAATACGATTTTCGAAAACCATTTTTTAACTTTTGTATGGAGGGTACCGTTATTTTTAAGGTAAAATAAATTTTTTTCTTTTCATTTCTTGTAGATTATATTAAGAAACTTTTATTTATCAAGGTTTAAAAAAATCGAGCATGGGGTCTTCGAAATATTGAGTTTTCAAAAAACAATTTTGAAACTTTTTTTTAAAATCCAAAAAAAAAGTTTTTGAAAATTTGAATTCACAATAATATTCAAACTATTGGAGACCTTTAGCAGAAAAAAAAAGATTAAAATCCGTCGTACCGTTTTTGAGAAAATCAAAAACCAAAAAAATAGTTCCAAGGGGGTACCAAAAATGACAACTTTTTGGAAATTTTTTTTTCAACCATTAGCTAGCTTTAACTAAATTAATTTTTTTTTTTGAATTTTTAAAAAAAACTGGGAAAATTTTTAAGAAAAAAAAATTTATAAAATTTCAAAAAAAAAATCGTAGGGCAAGTACCGTTATTTTTTGTCTTTAAAAAAAAAAGAAAAAAAAAACGCGTGGGAGGAAAAATTCAAAACGACATCTACCAAGTTTAACGAAAATCGGCCAAGCCGTTTAGGCTGTAGTCGAACAGTAAGACAGACAGAATTGTGAGACCCATCTTTTTAGTCTTCACTATCATCGTAATGTCAACTTTGATCAAAATCTCTAGTTCGATTTTTTTTTCGATTGCATAACTTTCCTTATAGTACCTATAATAGTCCAATCAAATTAGTATTTTATATCTACAAAAAATACTGCGTCGAATTTTTTTTTGTTTCTTAAAGAGTACCTATTGGAGAGTGTAAATCCAAAAAGTTCGAACAAAAAGCGCCCATGCGTTGTCCGCCATTTTGAAAAAGGCTTTGGAAAGCGTGAACTCGATTTTCTCGGCTCCTATCATATATAGAGCTGTGTTTTTTTTAGGTTTGTACGTTAAAATATCTTCTTTAACTTTTGTTGAGAAAAAAATTTGAAACCTCTTTCCAAAAAAAAGTTATCGACGAAAAACTGTCGAGATTTTGAAGTGAAAAATGGTTTTTAATGTAATCTCGCCTCATGTTCATCTGATCGAAAAAATGCTTAAGTTGTTTTTTATAGATCACTTTATTTCCTACATTTTGGTATATTTAAATTTTATGTGTGACAAAAGCTGTAGAACTATAACCTGTCAAAATGACCAATATCCTGCGAAAATTAAAAAAAAAAGAAATGTACTCACGTTTGAAAATTTTCAAATTTGATTATGTTCATTATGAAATTTAAAGAAACAGTTCAAACTCTTTTCCACAACACCGATCCAACGATGTTGATAGCAACGTTTTGGGAGCCGCCGGAGAAAAAGTTTTTATTGCGTTGTTCAATGGGAAGGAAAATGGGTCACTGGATTCTTTGCGATAAAGCGACTTTGTTAAAACGTCAAACAAACTAAGTTTAATCTATCTTCATTATCTCCTAGTGCAACAGCTGCTCGGCAACACACATTCCATACCTACCATCAAGTACAGACTTGGATCGATGTTCACCATGACCCACTAAAATGGGGTTGGAAAAGAACTCCGAGAGGATTAGAGCCAGTTACAACCACTCAGGATCCAGCTCCACAAAGCATATGGCAAACTATACCCTGCAAATGCAAGGGCCAGTGTGGCCAAGCTTGTGGATATCGGAAAACTGGTCTGAATAAATTGTTCCTTATTATGTTTCTACTGCAGTGGAAAAACATGCGAGAATGTTCCTACCTTGCAAAATTTACTGGAAGATGAAGACGCATGTGAAGACTTTTCCTCACCTCAAAACATTGAAGAAACTACCATTGACGATCCCAGCACAAACAAAGTTAATATGATCATTGATGTCCGCACGCCTAGCCCCAAAAAAAAGGAGATAAGAACGACATGAAAAAACTATGCCACATTGAGCTATAGATAGGCTGATATAGAAACGAAAACGATTTAATCGTGGAGTATACCTCCTGGGGACACCACATTAAAAAAAACGCGCCGTAACTCTACCTCGGTGGTGGTGTGGAAAAGTGTTTGAACTGTTTTTTTAAATTTCATAATGAACGTAATCAAATTTGAAAATTTTCAAACGTGAGTAAATTTTTTTTTTTAATTTTCGCAGGCTATTGGCCTTTTTGACAGGTTATATTTCCTACAGTTTTTGTCGGACATAAAATTTAAATATACCAAAACGTAGGAAATAAAGTGATCTATAAAAACAACTTAAGTATTTTTTTGATCAAATGAACATGAGGCGAGATAAACGTAAAAACCATTTTTTACTTCAAAATCTCGACAGTTTTTCGTCGATAACTTTTTTTTGGAAAGAGGTTTCAAATTTTTTTCTCAACAAAAGTTAAAGAAGATATTTTAACGTACAAACCTAAAAAAAATACAGCTCTATATATGATAGGAGCCGAGAAAATTGAGTTCAAGCTTTCCAAAGCCTTTTTCAAAATGGCGGACAACGAATGGGCGTTTTTTGTTCGAACTTTTTGGATTTACACTCTCCAATAGGTACTCTTTAAGAAACAAAAAAAAAAATTCGACGCAGTATTTTTTGTAGATATTTCGAATTAATTAATTTAATTTGACTGGACTATAAGTAGCAAGTAAAAAAATATTTTAAAAAAGCGAATGCTACAGAGAATCAAGAGAAACCAATGTTTACATATGTTTGAGTTGTTAGGTTTCTATTTGTTCTAGATTGTGCAAATGTCAACTATAAATTTCTTGAAATTTAGGTACTCCATAACTTTTTTCAAAATAAAAAAAAAAAATAAAAAATTATTTATGAGAATTAAAAAAAATTGACGAAGTCTTGGAATAGTTTTTTTTTATCAGAAAATTCGAGAGAATATTTTTTTTTAAATCAGCCATGTTCAAAATTTTATTCAGATATTGATGATTTTCTGGCTGGCACTCCTAAACCATAGCCGAATCCATAGGTAGACTGTATCCATTACCTTTGTGCTTCATAGTTAAACAACAACAAAAACTATGTAGGTAGTATATAAGATACTTTTATTCAGCTTGTAATAGAAACCGGTCGGCATTATTGACTTTGAACTTGTTGCGCCCACAATTCACACAGATGATGATCCTTTTCAGGGTTTCAATATACATTCACCTATATGTAAGATATCTTGGGTCATATAGGCGTTGCAGTCATACTGTGTTTCGGCAACTTTCTTTGAAGATTTTTGATCCTGATTTAGGGAATAATCTTCAATAATGACTTTTAAACGTTCAACCAAATTTCACTTCAAGGCGTTAGTTCCCCGGTGAGAGTGCGTTCAATGAAACTACTGTGTTTAATGGAAAAAAATGTTAATATTTGTATCTTAAATAGATACCTATTTATGTGTATGGTGTATAGAGTACCTACATATATAAGGGAGGTAAAAGTTGTATTCATAAATTTTAATTCATTTTAAATTATTCAAATTTAAAACTACATCATGTATTAGAAAGTGTACCTTTTTTATGTTTTCAAGACCTCAATTAAAAAAATCTAATTTCTTTTCCAATTTAAATTTGATGAATTTTGATCTTCGGAATTTCGGATTTTCGGGATATTGGGTTTTCCATCTTCTAACTCTTAGGATTTTGATTAAATGAAAGTTGGAGAGAATTCCGAAAACTTATTATCCAGAAAACCCAAAATTCTAAATCCAAAATATTTATAGTTATACCATCCGATCCTGTCTCACTATTAAATCGGTGTAGTCTCTCTCAGATTTACAACTACAGAAGATTGAGTAAAAGAAATTATATTTGCCTGTCTCTTATTTTGGTTGTGTAAGCAAAAGTTCATATTAATGTAGGTTATTTTCAAACACTTGTTTTTTGTTTGTCTTAAGTGGGCTCAAGGTCAAGTTTTGGTTGTTATTTTTTATTTTGTATGTTGTGACGTTTCGGGTGTGATTGCACCATTCTTCAGACCTATTCATGAGTAAATTTCGATTAAAAATTTAATATTTAGCTTGGGTGCTTTGAAAGAAAAGTTCTTCGTTTGGTCTTCGGTCCAGTCTGTATCGATGGAGTATGGAGGAGAAGGTTCAACAACGAGCTGTACGGGCTTTACAGCGACGTTGACCTAGTCAAGAAGCTGAAAATACAACGGCTGAGATGGCTGGGACACTTGGAGCGTATGGACACCGACGCACCAGCCCGTCGAATCTTCGAATCCACCCCTGATAGTCTGACCCCACCTCAGGTGGCGCACACAAGTGGAGAGCGACCTCAACCAACTTTGAGTGCGTAACTGGAGGCAGCTAGCTGGAGGCCTTAGTCCACCCTGGACTGTGAGCGCCATCTAAAGTAAGTAAGTAAGTAAGAAATGAAGATTTTAAACCGTTTAGGAAATTACCTTATAATTGGTTTAACGCGAGTTAAGCACTTGTTTTTTGTTAAATGGCAACAGCACCTGTAGCATTGAGTCTAGTATCAAACTCTTTAACAGCGAGATAGGTCACTCATTCATTCAAGCTTTAAATTTGTGTATGGTTGGCCTGCAAAACAAAGTCCTGTAACTGAGGCACGAAGCCGTCAATTTAAAAAAATTAAATGCAGAAATGTTGTTTACTTAAATTCTGGTAATAAAATCAATTCACGACGGCCGGAATTTAGCATCCACCATTTTTACAATTATGTTCAAAGCGGTATCGTTCGATCATTTTCGTTTTACGCCTAAAGAAATGATGGTCGCACAACTTTATGATCCTCTTAATTCAATGCTTAAAACTATCTAACCCTTTCTAATATCAACCTTAAGAAATGAATGAATTGTATTTTAACTGCAGAACCACGACTATAGAGAACCTATAATACCAAAAAAAAACAGAAAATTTTAATTGAAAAGAGTTAGAAGCAAGGAACTCTCTTTTGAATAATATTATGTGTGAATGGTGGCTAAAGTAACAAAATAGCGACTTTGGTCCAAAAAGATGAAAATTTCGGAAGATAAGTTAGGTCAAGTCTTAAATTTAAGGAAATCGTTTTTAAATATGCATCTGTCCACTCTGTTTTCTTTCCTTGTTTGCCGTAAGGTAAACTAAAGACTAGGAGCGTCTTTCCTAGTTCGCCGTAAGCGAACTGATTTACATGTAACATATCACTCACTTTTTTCACCATTTACTATTCTTATTTTTTATAAACGATTTTTTATAATGAAATTTCATAATAAAAATATTTACAGACATGTGGAACAAATTCCAATGAAACGAAAACATTATCAAAAAAAAAAACACTTGTTGCTATGAAGCTCTAAAAAAAATGTGCTAAAAAACTTTGGCTGGACGGATCTTAATTTTTTGTTTCTAAACCATCTACAAAGAGTCACTTTTTATTAAAAAAAAAATTATAAAAATCCATCAAGCCTGATTCTAGATATAAGGTCACACACAAAATTTTATTCTTTTTATAAACCTAGCAAATCATGCCTCAATTTTTTTTTTAGTTGTGCTGACTCGTGTCCCTATATACAAATACTCTTCCCTTCGTCAATAGTTTTGAACGACTTAAGAAACAATATCTATAATGATTGTTTGTTGTACAATAATTAATAATGATGGATAAATTAGTACGTTATTAAAACTATTTTAGTATAATACTAGGTTAAAAAGATGATTTTGCTCATTTTAATCAAATTTAGCATCATGTTATCTCTAACATTTTACTAAAGTTAAGATCATCGAAAACCTTATCTTTTCCACGTCAACGCCAACGAAAAAAGCCCGAAGATGGATGCAAATCCGAAACGCGTCACTTAAAAAAAAAAAGAATAAAAAATATATGTTGTGATGAAAAAGTTTAAATCGAAATAAGAAAATAAAAATTTCCTTTTTAATTTTTGTTTATTTTAATTCTACATAATTTATCGTATAGAGTGACATAACGGTATCCTCAAATTATAAAGTGCAAAAATGCAAAGAGTGTTTTGGTATTGGTATTTAATAAAAATGTTAACTTTTTTTACCGTAAGTTACTGAAGCGTGTAAATACTTATAGGTATTTCTCAAAATCAATGCCAAAGAACAAATTTAGCTATAGGTGTTAGCAAATTATTGTAGTTGTCAGCAAAGGAATTTCTGATCACTCCGATTTATAAGTTGTACAAACTAGAAGTGTTTTCTATTTTTTTTATAAAATCTATAATTTGTTTTCCATCGTTTGTCCCAAACAAATCATATTTGTGTTGTGTATTTGATTCTTTTAGTTAATAAAATATTAGGCATTTTGTGTTTTTTTATTATTATTTTTTATAACTTTATTTTCATTGTTCTAAGGGGCTGCAAAATTTATCAGCCCGGGGCGCCAAATCCTTAAATACGCCTCTGGCCGTAAGGTGAGCAAAAGACTAGGATGCACATATTGAGTTGTTGGTTTCTACCCCGGCTGACTTCTTGGTGTGTATCCTAAGGGTTTACAGGCCCAGGGTTTTGCAGGAGCCCATCTGGAAGTGACCTCGGTTGCGAAGCTCCACCGGAAGCACCGGAAGCTATATTCTGGTACCCAGGCAGATAGTGCCCATTTGAGGTTGAGTTTTGTCCTCGGGTCGAACCCTATCTATGAAGTACGCCCCCTAGTGGGAGAATCATGGTGGCTTGGTTTATTCCGAATGCGGAGACACATGGTTTTCAAGATTCTTTTCTTGAATTCAAAAGGTGTTAGATAGACCTCGCCTCCAAAGCAAGAGGTGTGCATATGCTGCAACATATCACAACTTTGCGACCGAGATAGCTTGCTATGTCGGGGTTAATGGTCAGGACCCAATCTGACTCCAAATGGAGGTAGGCCTCCCGTGGGATTGAGCCGTAATAATCAGGTGCTCACGTTAAACCAATAGACGATCTTGCCCTCTTGTTTACGCCGTTACTCTGTTTACTTACTTTGAGAAAATGCCCATACGAGTAAGTCTTGAACAAGGCTGTGATGGTCCCATTTAAAATTAACTATAGTATATTCTACGTTCTATGCGGTTTTCTTCTCACCGCAGCGACTGAAAGACAACAAGTCACTAAGAGTATTATGTTATCTAGATATTATTATAGGCTCAAAAAGTGTAAAAAGCCACTTTTCATTTGAAAAGTTAAATTTTAATACAGGGTTCTCAATCATACGTTTGAGTTAACAACAAGTTTTTTTAGCATTTATGAGCATTGATTTAATTTTAACTCATATTTATTTTTTACCAGAACCAATCCAACTTTCGACATATTATTTAATTCATAAATATTTTTACAGAAACACTTAGCCGTACCAAAGTAATAAAGACTGACCAGACAGATCATACTCCATCGCTTGATAGTCAAGTATCACTACTTGAACCGAAGGAAGTATATTATCCATTATCATCATAGCCTGTTTGGGTGACACGATAATGCACTTTTTGCCTACGCATGCCAACGTTTGTATTCTCAGACAAATAAGAACCATACCTAATGAAATTCCAGTTCCAGGCTATTGTCACCCAAAATAATAAGAAAGAAATCTAAAAAAATGTTCTCCTGACCTCAAGTGGCAACTAAAAATAGACTTCATAAGTAGCTCACGGCTTCTTGATGAGTCGCAGCCTCGCAGCCCAACCCATAATTTGACACTCGGGATCCGCATGTACATAAGCTGTGGCTGCCTTTCCATCACAGACATGAAATAAATTATATTGGTTCTCCTTGTAGCTTCTCCAGCAGAGAACAAGAAGCGCGACAATGCGTGGAGGCACAATAGCAGCCAGCAAGAAACCATCAGAAGCAATGTTCCAAAGAGGGCGTAGGTGGCTAATTCCTGCTGAAGTACAAGTGGGTTTTTAGTTTAAGTTTTTTTTTTTTCTCCTTATTTATTTCATCGCTCCTTACGTCTGAATGACAGTTTGTTGTGACAATCTGGAAGATGCAACTGGAGCGGGCACTTTACGAGGAAGACTCGCTTGCTCCAGCACAAATAAACCATTCATACGGAGAAAGATACATTGCATTTTAATGGCTAATAAATTTCAACCGAGTTCAAATCGGCCCTAAATGAGGCCCAATTAGTTGTGATCGTGTTGAACAAGATGTTTTCGACCAACTTGATTTGTGATTATACCTAAGTCTGCTTGGGTGGTTTGTCAGCAGATGTTTTGTTGTTTGTTCACATTAATTTGTTTGGAACGATATTATTCCGAATAAGTCAGACGAGGTACATATCTATCTAAATCTAATCAGAGTTTATTTATGAAGGCTTTCCTGTTTTTGGATTTATATAGAAAGAGTGTTTTTCTTTATATTTTGATTTCAATCGGAATTGGTTAAAGGAACAAGATTATTGTTCTTTCTGTAGGTGGATCTTTACTTAATAATATTCGGTTAAGAATAATATGAGACTCTAACCGCAAAAAAAAAAACTGGACATCATGAGAAATGTATGGAAAAACTATTTTCTTCCCTTAATTTAAAATCAAGTTTAAAGTTTTAACTTTCTTCAACTACGTAGACCACATGCTCATGAGGCTTGAAATTTATAAATCGCCGAATATTACCCCGTACATTAAAGAAGGACTCCATTTCGATGTTCATAAGACTTTGCGGTTGCAGATTTTAGAGGACACAGCCCCAAAGCCATTCTTTGATTGTACACGGCCATTATAAGGCCTATCTTGATGTACGCCTGTTGGGTTTGGTACTCAGCCTTGGATTAGGGAACCAATCTTAATGCCATGAGAACCATGCCCACCGCATCCCTATAGAAAATTTCCTCTGTCTTGCCCCAATCGATCTATTCACGAGGAAGTTGGCAGCCAAAAGTGCCAAAAGTGTTAAAATTGGAAAAGGTGTCACAGTGGTCATCATAAACTTTACTGACATAGACATTCGAAAAGACTATATTTCACCGTATATATAGGTTGTAGTCCAGTCACACTAACAAATACTCCAACAAGGGAGATACGGATGGAAAACCCGGTCCTAAACGCAAATCATGTATCGTTCTTTACAGACGGTTCCAAAACCGAAGCTGGAGTAGGATCGGGCATCTTCTCAGACAACCCACCTACAAATAGATTATTAAAGATCTCAAAACTCTGCAGAAATTTCCAAGCGGAAGTGCTTGCAATTTGCATGGTCCCAAAATATCTTTTCACATGTGAACTGACGAACAAGAACTATCTTAAGAAACAAAGTATTTTTCGGATTATCTGCGTTATTTGAAATTTAATATGAGTGCAATAATTTAGGACTCACCCCGAACGTTTCGCATCAAATTGCATTGAGCGTGGTCACCGGGAAACTATCTTCATAGGTAGACGGGAGGCAATCAGAGCCATTTCATCAATGGTCTCGAAGTTAAAAATGGTTGTTCGTTGCCGCAGTAAATAAAGATTGTTCGGCGAAACAAATTCAGTCATCCTGCGATGGATTCTGGAACACTGAGACATTTATGGAAATGAAATGGCTGATGAACTGGCCAAAAACTGTTCATCAATTAAACAGAGCCAAATTGTACCCTGTGCCTGTGTACTTAAATACGGGCTCTTAAGTATTTTGTGAAATTTAAATGGTACAGGGTGGGTTAAAAGTTACTTCCTAATTTAAAGTGACAATAACTTTTATAGATTTAATTTTTTATTAATAATTTATTTTAAAATCACAGGGTATGATTTATGGATATTTTGTTGGGCTAAGAATGGAATATAATATCGCTACCAGCTTCATGCTCACACAGACGGGCACTTTTTAGAGTGTTTTCCATAACACCTCATAGGACATCGGGGCTCAGCACGAATGTTCTAATTCAACTGCGGGATAGTGGTGGATTTATTGACGTACACTTTACCCTTCAAATAACCCTACAGAAAAAAGACTTGTGCAGTCAAATCCGGAGAACGTGGAGGCCAATTAAGTCTTGATTTTTTTGAAATTATTCAGTCGCCAAAAATTTCCCTTAGTAGCGCCATAGTAGCACGAGCAGTGTGCCTAGTAGCTCCATCCTTCTGAAACCACATCTCACCAATCGCTGACCTTAAAAAATGTTCGATCATAGCCCGATACCTTTTACCATTTATGGTTACTATATTAGCGACATCGTCTTCAACGAAGAATGACCCAATAATTTTTTCTGAAGTAACACCACACCAGACAGTGCACTGAAGTGGCTGCGATTCCTGCGGAGATCAACCTTGGGTTCTCAGTACCCCATATACGGCGATTTTGTTTATTAATGCATCCATTGAAGTTGAAATGAGCTTCGTCACTCATTATGAGATGATGAATAAAATCATTTTGCTGCCTTGCCATTTATTGTAAACGAACTGCGTAAACAACACGTTCTTGAGCATCTCCTGGCTTTAATTCTTACCCAAATTATATTTTGTATGGAAACAGCTGCAATTTGGTTCTTAGAACTCTCCTCAATGAACTGCGGGACACACCGAGTTGACCAGAGCGCCTTTGTGTCGATGTTTCTGGACTCTCCACAACACTTGCAAGAATGCCTTTCACATTCGCTTCAGCTCGGGCAGTGCGAGATCTTCCAGCTCAAGGAAGATTAACTACAGCTCCTTGTTAGCAAAATCGTGCCACCAGTGCCGTAATTATGTGCGCAGAGGGTGGATTTCGCCGATAAGCTCTTTGGAATGAAATAATCAAGTGATTATTTTCAAAATAAAAAATAAAATTCAATTAGTTTGGTCCTTTCTATAGCGCTATAGTTCATTTTAGTAAATCCCCGAAGTTTTTTTCATACTCGTAAGTACCTTAAAAAACAGAGGAAAAAAATTGAAAATAGAAGAGTTATGATTTTTTTTAAATTAGGAAGAAACTTTTGACCCACCCTGTATTTGCACAATAATTACAATTTTAAACGTTTTAAGATTGTTATTCTTGCAAAATTCATATTTGCGTATAGCATTCTGTTTTGAGCTCGAACTACTAAAAAAAATTGTTTTAGCTATTTAAAAACTAATTTTGTGCTTTGAAAGTGCTTCGCTAATAACATCCATTTTTAGAATTCGAAGCATATTGGATGTTCTCTGCTACCCTGCTCAAGTGAGCATTGTAGAATGTCAAATGTCATTCAATAGTCAAAAAAACTACATTTACTCGTATATCTGCTCTGTTCTTGACTTGATATCGAGCACCTGAATGATATTTTAACAAAGTACTATTTTTCGCGAATTCATGCGACCACTGAATTTTCATGGATTCCAATTGATTGTATGTTCAATGTCTGAAGTTTCATTTATAAATTTATGATTCAATCAATAGTTCCAAATTATCCCCTTTAGTGCATATATTGACAGACAATTTGCAAATAGATATCTTTTGTTTTAAAACTGAACTCTCGCCAAAAGCTTATTTCAATTCTACAGCCAGATTTCTTTTCCTGAGATATCGGATGTAGTGTGTGGCCAGTACGCATATCAAAAACAGTCGGCCCTAGTGCCGACAACGTACACTCAATAGCGCCTAGTCGAGAATTAAAGATGTGCATCAAAACTGTCTGTACATTTCCTGTTGCAGCTATCTATATGCCCCTGCCTACAAACAAATCCAAATGCACCTCACACTAATCTTGACTGGAAATTTTAACTATCTTATCCCAATTAACATTCCAATGCTGCGTCATACTCGTATCGTAGTAGTTAACTTGCCACATAGAATATCTCCACTTCACTTAAGAGTTATCATCCACGATGATCTTCGACAATTAAAAACAAAACTCGTTCCTTCAGGCCGTGAATCATTCAACCCAAAACCCAATTTAGTTCCACTCCATTTAGTATGTCAGCCTTACATGAATACCTCTGTTTTGAGGCTACTCCAGCTTCGTTCCAGCTCCAGAGTGTATTCACATTACACCACATTCAGGTTCAGATTCACCCAATTCAGATTTGTGAATGCAGCCAATTCTGCCTGTGGGATGTTTGGGTATTGATGTCTGCTGCGACTCGATGGCTATAAATTACAATCCCAGAACAGGTGATGTCCTTCTTACCAGTGATTGTTACTCATTGTTAGAGGTCTCGAACCAGGTTTGCTCTACAAGTTGTGAGAACACTCAACGCCCTATTTCATGATGACTTTCTGAGACAGAGGGTATCCATACAAAGCAAAAACTCGAAACACTTCGTAATTTACCTGGACGAATGCAGTTCCACGTTACGGATAATTAAGTTCCATAAAAGGAAGAACAATTCCAGAAGCATTCCCATTTTCTTCTCCTTTGTGACTTTCCCACCTACGTCGCGTCTCGTCGGTCGTCCGTTGGTCGGTGTGTCTTCGTTTGCGTTGTTGTCGACGTCGTCGGATAGTTGTAGTTGTCGTTCACAACGTGAGCTGGAAATGGTTTATTCTTCCTAGGTAATTTAATGCTGACGGGTGGTTGCCCTTCGGGTCAGATTCAGATTCAGATCCAGAGACAGAGACAGAGAAATTCCAATGGCCTGTTACGAATTGCCATATCACCGACTGCAAGGCTTAAGAAGTCCTAATTGATTTTTGCGGTTAGAAAACTGTAGCTGATTGTGATGCTGGTATGGCTTCTGGAGTCACCGATTGTCCAAGTCAATGGGAAACGGACAAGACTTGTCGGCTCTGCTCGTTAGATTAAACAGGCAATCCAAGTCCCGAGCTGCTGTTTAGGCCAATGTCGAAGCAAATTGCCTCTTGTGAGGTTCTCTCTGCTTATTGCTGGCTTTGGGTGTTCGAAATAAAATTCTTATTTATGGCCCGATAGACTTGCTAATTGGTATGCCCATTCAGGTAAAACGTGTGTGTTCCTTTGGCTAATTACTATCCCTGTGTTCTGCTGTGTGTCCGGTAGACATATTATGTAGATAAGCACCTCGGTCCCGGATAGACGAACCACGACGACGACGACGATGCTCAGAACGTTGTTGGAATTAAGTTCGATACGCCACTTAAAAACGTGTAAATATCTAAATTGTCCTGACACAGAGATTCGATTATGGTTTCAACATATTTTGTTATCGGTTTTTGTTAAGCCTTAGCGTAGGTTTTTGTTTGGTTCAAATTTCTTTAATGTGTAAGTTACATTAGTGACCGATATTTTTTCTGAGAAAAAAAAACTGAATGGAGAAATACTAAGAGCAAACTTTGAGATTTTATGTTTTTTGTATCAGTATATGTGATTGGAGTAAAAATGATATGATTTTGTCTTATTTTTGTGCAAATATTTATATTTTCAAAAGTATTGATGCCCTATTATTTTCGCTAAATTTTAAGACCTTATTCTTCACGATGTGGTTGATAGAACTCAATAATAAGCTATAGTTCATTTACCATAAGGGTATTTTTGAGAATGAAATGAGTTCTACAGCTCGCTATAGACGACCACAATTTTTGGCAAAAAAATCATTATGAGCGACGAAGCTCATTTTCACTTGGCTGGCGTTGTTTACAAACAGAATAGCCTCAAAACCGTCAATTGAAACAAGGAGACAACTACAACTCCTAGAGTATTTTTTTAAGGATACTATGGGCAATTTGTTTTTGGTAACCGCTATCAGGACTTGTTGGAAAGCTTTCTAGTGCACGAACTGGATTATTTAGGTCTACAGAACACGTGGTTGCTACGATGTGAATCGTACGAGAAATTTTTCCTGGCAGAATAATGTCAAAAAGTGGTGATCCACGATCCCTAGATTTGACGCTTCCCGATTTCTTCTTATGACGGTACTTGAAGGAAAAGGTTTATATCTAGAAAGCAACCGCAAATTCGATGGTTAAGGACAACATTAGAAACAATATTTCTGAAATTACAAAAAAATGTGCTTGAAAGGGCTCACTCTTGCGCCAAGACCAGCGGCACCCACTTGACTGACATCATATTCCATACATAATGCTGATGACCATATCAAAATATCAATCAGTAAAATATACATTATATAATTGAATTTCATTTAAAAGTTATAAGAAAAAATATCGACGTGGAACATAAAACACACCCTGTATTACTCAAGGGATACATCGATCACGTAAGTCCGATAAGATCATTTAATATAAAAATGATATTCAAAAATATTAGAAGCTTCTGAGTGAGAAATTGAATTTATACATAAAGTCGATAACGAGAAAGTCCAAAATAAAAAAAAAAAACGGTTCTATGGTTAATAAGATGTTTTTAAACATGTTAAATGAAAAAAAAAAAAAACTCAGATTTATTTAAATCAGATGCAATGTTTTCGAGAAAATCAGAAGTCAAAAAATTGTTTCAATTTAGAAAATATATTTCGACATAGAGGATTGAGTCTTTACTTAAAATAATAAATGGTCCTCACAATGTGGTATAAAGTTAAGGCTTTCTTAAACAGCTCTGAGAGAGTTAAGTGTTAAGCCTTAGCTCTATTTCAAAACTTATTGCAGGTCTTGGTGAGCAAATTTAAAACTCGATCCCTGTAATGGAGTTTCTTAACAATCTTTAGCTCTGCTTCGTTTAAAAGCCTTCTGCTTGGTTAATGTGATCCATAATGTTTTTTTATTAAGTGTCAGAAAGCATAGATGTATTTTGATTTTAACCCTTTAAAAGGTGTTCATTAAGAGCTAAAGGGTGGTCCAACGAAAACACACGATGTTAATTGTAAATAAAACAAAAAGTTTTCAGAGAATTATCTTAATACTTTTTATTATGATGGAAGGATCTATGACAATGTTGTGTGAAACAAAATATTGGCCAAATGCTCGCCATGGCTTCGGTGGCATACCTCTATTCGATGGTCCATATTTTCAATGACTCTAAGACATAATTGAGGTTCAATATCGTGGCGGCCAATTAACATCGCCACAACGCCACAGTGCGTCAATTGTATGCAAGTAGTGGACAAAAATATATTTTTCAAAAGTAAGGTAACTGTGAACAAAAATTGGTTGCTAAATGTAATAAATAGGGTATCTATTATACTCAATTTGAGGAATTTTCAGGCCCCCTTCCACGGCCATTTTTGGTAATAAATAGTACGATAGTGATTACAGTTATAAATATTCTGGTCAGTGAAGAAATTATAAATTAAAATAGCGCAAAGTTCGCCCACTGACACGCCCACTTTTGCTATAAAATTATTTTTTTTTTTAATTTTTCATACGATAGGTATTGAAAAAAATCTACAAAATTAATGTATGTGATAACAAAAATTCATTTGAACAAAAATTGACCCACTGCCACGCCCACGATTGTAAAATGATTAGTTAGAAGCCAAACATTTAAAAAATTTGATGACTGTACGATATACAGTTATTGTAATATTTTAAAGGTTAGTAGGAAAGTATACATTTTCTCAAAGTAAAATATAATGGATGTTTTTATTGTTGACAAAAATAATTATTCAAAAAAAAGTACGAGTAATAACAAAAAGAAAAACTTAAAAATAAATAATTACGAAAAAAGATCACTATCCGAGTCTTCGAGTGTTAGCGATGAAAGTGATAAATTTGTTAAATGTTCATCCATTTCGATTTATGGCCCGATATCACTTTGGTCAATTTTTGAAAGTCTTGAATCTGCTTTCCTTAAATTCAAAATAAAATGATCCGACTTTAAAAATAATGTTGTCAAGAGGTCTTCGTTTGTATTAATTTAAGATGATTTTCTTGTGTGGAAAGGCCTCTATTACTTCTTCAGAAAGCTGTCTTATATAGCTATTTGAAAAGATGAAGTTATATCTGAAACATGGATCAGAAGCTTATGGACACTTATAGTACCAACTGTAGAGCTCAAGATATTTTTCTTTAACTTCAGCCAGAGCCAGCAGTTCAAAAAAGTAACGTACCCATATCAAGAAAAAATCCTAAAACTAAGATTCTTAATTCGATTGGAAATTTATATATAAGTTGTTAATCAAGTCTTATTATTTCTGCAGTTATTTTCGAATTCCCAATTTACTTTTGAATTATTTATTCACAAGATGAAGCATTTTCCAGAAAATTAAGAATGCTATTTGGAAGAATAAAAGAAGGAAAAAAACAAAAACAAACCAAATTAAATTTCAGTAGTTCAAAATGTTCTAAAAAAGGTTTAGAGCATAAACATGGGATTTTCATTTTTATTTTTTTTTATTTTTGTCTACTATAGTCAACGTCCAGGTCCATATCCTCTGGCCCATTTTCGTAAAAGGCTACAACAATCTTTTCGCGCTGCTCAATTGTGTACCTCTTAATGGTTGAATTTGTCAAACACTGAAACACTGAAATGTCAAATTAAGTTGGGCTTTTGCCCGTTAATGTGTGACTCACAACTAACATCGTACATTATGGTTAGACCACCACAGTTTGCAACCATCGACCATAAGCAGGGTTTCCACCATCTTGATTCAAATTTAAAAACGACAAAGTAGATTTTTAGAAAAAGATTTTCATAATTCATGATCATGTTTAATATGGAAATATAAACGAAAAATATTTTAATGATTTGATTTTTTTTTTTTTTTTGGCGTAGGAAATTTTAGATTCCTTTTGTATAGCATGCGGCACCATCCTTATATAAATACCCCTATATGTACTTTTGCACAATACATATACATGCATGGTCGATTTTATAACAAACCGTATAGAGAAATTCAATTGGAAAAATATGTACTTACTTCAAAATTCCTTTATAGGAAAATTCCATACCTTCTTAATTAATTTGTTGCTCCTCTCTTGTGCATTTCCATTCACTTTTCAGCATTCATTTTCTACCCACAGCCACAAGTCACCTATTATATTAGGTTCAATTATTCAATCTGTTTCACCATACAAATTGTTTGCACATTTTGCACACTATATCCTTCAGATATTAAACAAAGAAAGATACATTATTCCCAATGCTGCAAACATGCTTCCATTTAATTCATGTCCTTGTGGTATAGCCACTCATCAATTGATAGCAAATATCAACACAAATGTTTTCTTCATACGAGTATATAGCAGTGTATCAAATCAGGATAATTGAAAACCTATAAATCTCAGCAGGTTTGTATTGTTGGGTAGATTTGCTTACACATCAGGATCAGGATTAGGCCGGCTTGAGTTAACAAAATTACTGTAATTGCATCCTGTGTTTGAATTTAGTATCTGAATGGATATGGATTCTATGACTTGGCTGTTGAATGAAAGTGAACAAGAATGTAAATGGTTACAAGTATGAATTTGGTTTCTATAACAGTGTCGAAATGAAAGGAAATACTGTTGTTTGTAGGTTAATTTCAAAACGAGCTAGATATTTCTTTTATTTATTTTTTTCAGAATTTCATAAAAAAATTCAATTTGAACAAAAAAAAATTCACATTTCAATCATGCTTTGTTTTGCGATCACACTTCTTTGAAAAAAATAATAATTTGTGGTCATAACATTGTAAGTGCTTCTTGCGAACCGTAGGCGAGAGTTCACTTGTTGCTATATATCCGACATTAAGAAAGATCTCCACTCTCTAAGAAAAGAAGTGTGAGCAGGCATAGCATTCATGTTCAAAATGAGCGGCTTAAATTCATTTATACTTTTGAAAAAAGTTGAAAAACTTGTTTAAAAATGTATGGCAGGCCAATAACTAAAACTAGCTGATCTCCTACCGAATTTACTGAAGACTAGAAGATCTTTTATGATAAGTTACTAATCTATTATTTTATTCTTATTTTGTTTTATTTAAAAATAGTTGACATTTATCACGATCTAGTGATCTTTCGGATGATGAAAGTTTTTACCAATATTTCCGAAATGCCGAAAAACTCTAAATACCTTAAGCTTATAGGTAGATTACAAATTTGCTAGGGCCGACCAATTTATAAAACGAGTTTAACTTTTTTCGACCAATTAGATAGCAAACTTTTTATATGGGATGACAAGATCCCAGTGCCAAAATCGCATGTTAATTTTTTTAACGCCAAAGTCCGTTTTGATCTTAATTAATTTTTAGACACATTTCTTTGAATAATAAACAGGTCCATAGAAGTTTGTTTGGAAAAAAAGTTATTTTATTAATATAATAATATAATAGATAAAACTTAAGACTAAATATGTTCAAACCTCGTCGATGTTTGTATCTGAAAGTATACAAATTTATTTTTCTTTAAACAGTCTACGGGTTTTATGTTCCAGGTCAATGTTTTTTCAATAACTTTTAAATAAAATACAATTTTATAATTTATGTATATTCTAATAATTGATTATGTGGTTTCTAAACATTCTATGTATTGTATAGAACATGAGCATCGAGGTTGTGGTTGGTTTGTTGATGTTTACCTTTTCCTTCAAGTATCCCCATATAAAAAATCAGGATGCGTGAAATTAGGAGATCATGGATTCCAGCCGATAACACTAAACTTTTTGACATTAGTCGGCTGGGAAAAATGTCTCTATAAATTCGTATCGTGTACCTGTGTGTGATGTGACACCGTAATTTTGGAACCACATGTTCTGTAGGAACATCTGTAGTTTCATAAACATTCATAAGTATCATATGAATGTGTAAAATTGTTACCTTTTTGGACATAGTAGGAAGTTTGTGCGATCTTGTCAGGGATACCACTTTACTACAATTAAAGTAGATCTACTTCTTTTTTCAAAATATTTTAAAATCTTATTCCATCTTAAACCATCAGCAAAATACTAAAATCTACTTCCTTTTAAAAATCTCTGTTTCAACCTACTTCAATTTTACAAAAAAAAAGCCCAAATCTACTTCTCTTTCCCTGTTTCATTCAAAGGGAGTCTGTAACCCTAGAATTTCCATAAAAAAATTAATGTCAACACTATCCAAATACACAAATAAGTAATTTTACAATGACTTACTAATGTGTACACGAATCTTTGGAAAATTTCACTTGCGTGTTAGTTTGTTTTTTAAAATTAAATAAAACAGAGAAAAATGTTCGAATGTATGAGGTACATTATTTTAGTCAAAGATGTCTTTTAGTTTAAAAATAAAAATAAAATATGCAAATAAAATTTTAAAAAATGTAAGAAGAGTTTTATTAATAATTTCTTTAAAATTAAAAAAAAAATGGAATGACAATTTTAAGTATGTATTAATATGTATATACAATATTACATATTTCAAAATCAAAAAATTATGATGGAAATTGCTAGATTCCGAAATGAGAAAATTGGAAATAAAATAAAATGCACGACTGGATCGCACGAACTTGCTCTTATGTAAAAGTACTTTGGAATTTAAGATACATTTTGTAAATATAAAATATGGATTTAATGAGATAATACTTTTCAAATGCATAAAATTGCCGTCTGGTAAAGTATGAATTTATGCAAATAAACCTTAAAAAATCGTTTTATTATATTAAATAAATTTTTTATATAAGAAATTTCTCTAAAATTTTTCAAGAAAAAAATGTGGGATGCGAATTTTAAGTATTTAATAATATTGGTTTTAGGAAATAATTTCAAAAAATAATCGTTCATAGGTTTTGAAGATATTGATTTTTTTTTTTTTTCAAAAAAACCCAATAAATATTTTTTCGAATATTTTTATATACAATATTATTTTAAACTTAAGGGGACTCCTGCTAAAAATTTTGGGTTAAAATCCTTAGAACCGTTAATGAGAAAGTCGAAAATCAAAAAAAAAAAACGGTCTATGGCAGGTACCCCTAATAACATTTTGCCCCAAAATTTTGTTGACCAAAATGCAGTCCATATCCATAATATCACACTTTTTTTTATCAAAATCGTTAGAGCCGTTTTCGAGATAAATAATATTTTGCATTACGGGTGTATGGGGGGTACCCTTAGTTTTGGAGCTAAAAAAAAATTTCAATTTCTCCTCTAGGGAATCACCGAAGACTCTTAACTACCGAGATTGAAACAAATAGGTCTAGTGGTTTAGGCTGTAGTGAGAGGTACAGACATACAGACACACTGAAACATGTTTTTTGTGTACTAAATTTTCCTTAAAATTTTTATAAAAAAAATTGATATGCAAATTGTTAGTATTTAATAAAATACATTTTAAAACGTAATTTAAAAATTTAATCGTGTATCGGTTTTCAAGATATTGAATTTTCAAAAAAAAAATTGTATTATTTTTTTAAAAATCCAAAAACTATTTTTTCGAAAAAATTTTTAGTTTATATTTTTTCAAATGCAAAGCATCTCCTGCATAAAAATTTTGGTTAAAATCGTTAGAGCCGTTGGTGAGAAATTCGAAAATCAAAAAAACCGTTCTATGACAGGTACCCCTAATAACATTTCCCCCTAATTTTTTTTTTTCACCAAAATATAGTCCATGCCCATAATATCACACTTAATTTTTTTTATCAAAATCGTTAAAGCCGTTTTCGAGATAAATAAGATTTTGCATTACAGGTGTATGGGGGGTACCGTTAGTTTTGGAGCTAAAAAAAAAAATTAAATTTCTCCTTTAGGGAATCACCGAAAACCCTTAACTACCGAGTTTGAAGAAAATACCTCCGGTAGTTTAGGCTGTAGTTCGAGGTACAGACATACAGACATCCAGACAGACAGACGGAATTGTCGGACCCACTTTTTTCGTCTTCGCTATCATCGTAATGTCAACTTTGATCAAAATCTAGAGTTCGATTTTTTTTCCAAATGCAGAACTTGCCCTATATCGCAAGTAAAAAGATTAAGTTACAGACCAACAGACAGACCACTTTTCCTTGTTGAAATGTCAACTGATGAGAATTTCTAGTTAATTTTTTTTATAAATAAAAGTAAAAAGTCATTTTGAAATTTACTTCGATTTTTCTCAATTTATTTCACTTTTTTCTTCAAATCTACTTCGAATTTTTTTTCCGGAAGTGGTAACGCTGTTGATTTATTTAATATTTCAAAGCTCTCAACTCCCTTACATATTCGCTTCGGGACTCATTTAAATTTCCCGATCCCCACTATACAGGGAAACATTTTATCTAGAGAACGAACTCAAGCGGTTCATGTTTGACTTATTCGATAGTTCATTTACATCAATTCAATTTTGATTAAGACACTCATAAGATTTCACTCTTAACTCATTAATCAAAGATACCTGATTCACAATTGATATGCGTTTATTAATAGATTAATAGTGGGTATACAATGTTCGCTCAACATTGATTACATTTAGCTAAAAATGATTTGATATGAGAATGTTCGATATACGAATACATAAAGTTTATTTATTGCTTTTTATTTATTTCTACTTAGTAAATATTTACATTCATACATTTCCTAGTAAGCGATGACTTGGTATACGTATGTATGTATGTATATACAAAAATTCCTCGATCGTCTTACATTATAACCGAAATTTCCCCCGCAAATTAGCAACTTAGTAATATGTAGTATCTACATGTGTGATCGACTTAATGGATTCTGTCAGAATTTGTTTACCAACCAACGACAGGTATCGACAGTTAATATTGCAGTTTTTTCGTTAATGCGAATGAGTGCAGCCATTAAAAAGGTATTTTATTCAGGGTAATAAATTAATTGAAAAAGTTCTCTTAATGTATAACCAAACCACTTACTGGATCATCGTATTCCAAAGAATCCATAAGCTTAAAAGATTATTTTATGCGGTTGGTGGTCATTGAAAAGGTTAAGATGTTGTTGTTGTTGTGTGAAAAAATGTATAATTTATTGATAAAGGAACTCCCTTTATACCTATATATTTTTTTAGCTTAAGTCTGTACTTTCAATATAGGAATGGAACATTGAAAAGGCTTAACTCCCAGGTGCCAAGATCTGCTTGTGGAATCTATTTTTAATACTAAGCGGACTTCAGAGATACCAAGACAAAAACTTTAATGTAATGCGTTTTATGTGAAATTAATAGCAAATTGAAGAGGAGGTTTTAAGAAGTTGTGATAAGCTAAATTTTTGGATTGAGTTATAGATTTTTAAAAATAACAAATAAAAAATGTGAACAAATGTGTGGTGTTTAAAATACTGGACCAATATTAAATGTTTGATATACTGATTAAAAACACTTAACAGACATCACTAAACAGGAAATGCAAAAATATATTGATAGAATACAATACGCGCATCTGGTTTTGATTGTATTCCTGTGCCTTAGAATTTAAAAACAAATTTAATATATAAGCACATAATTATGTTCCTCTATAGAATTGAAATAATTATAATTATTATAGAAGCTATAAAATTATGCTGAGTTATAAATAAAATAAAACGAAGGAAAATATTTCAAAAGATTAAAACACATTTTTTTAAATTGCTGAAAAACAACTTCAAATATATTCACTTAAGAAAAAAGAATGTTTCCTAATTTTCGGAAATTAAAATATATAATTTTTGCAAACAAAATTTAAAAAATCGTTGCAGAGATTTTGTGTGTCCAAAATATAATAATTAGCCCTTATGTTTTTAACCAGAGATGATTGAGGAGGTTTTATTATCGAAAATAACTAATTTTACTAACTAATGATTTTGTGCCGACGACGGCGGCGGCAGCGACAGTAATTTTTCGAAAATGAGGTTGGTGTGGCGGTCACCGTCAATGGCCAGCGCTAAAGAATAATGATTGATAACCAATTTCTTATGGGCCAAATTAAACCATATGACGATATGTGGTTCTGGACGCTACTAATGACACTCTGCATGAACGTCTTGAGGGCAAGGTGATTTCTCGCGGAGCTAACATGAATTGGCCGCCAAGGTCATATGTGTTTTCCCCGCTATACTTTCTATACTATAGTTTCCTGAAGTCGCAGGTCTCTGAGAATAAACCAAAATCAAGCGATTGCGATACCCTTAGTCAATATAACACAAGCCGTCATTGAAAATTTAACTATGTACTCAGATCCGTGCCACCGTACGAACCAGAGGCAGGCTTTTGAATGATGTCATATTCTATACATAATGATACATAATGGCATACATGCGCCTTTCAAAATTTTGTTAATATACCGCACACACACTTTGTTCTATTCCATTTCAACACTTGCCCGCCCTTATCGAATATCGTTTTAGATTGATAATGAGCAGCAAGTATATAAGTCGATGGTTTACAACAACAATCTCCAAACAATTCAGGCCACAGAAGAATATATCCGCCGAGAAGTTCTTGTCATTAAACTAACCCTTTATTCCCGCGTGTTCCAAAAATTTAAGTGTCTGATTCCAAAAATGCGTTGATATAAATGGAAGGCATTTAGACGATATAAGTCTTTAGACACAAAATCCGCTTTGTCAAAATCCATTTTGTAAAATATTACACTCAACAAGGAGATCCCTTACTTGCAAATACAATTTTACAAGTTTATGAGACATTTTTGTTGCATATTTCTCGCACAGTTGACGCCTCATTGGCTATAGGTCTTTTGACACGTTGAATGGAATGAAAGGTTAAATCTTCCCTATGATGATAAACAAAATATCTGACGTCCAACAATATTTCTACTAAAAAGTTTTTAAGTTTTTTTATAGATTTTATAGAAGTAGTTTGAAAAAAGAGATCCCCACAACTTACCACCGAAACCGTTCAAAAACAAGTCAATAAAGAAATCAATTCTAAAACTTATTCCTAATTGATATGTGATTCTTATATTCTGGAGCTTCCTTAGCATCAGGAAGGAAACTACATATTTACAAAATCATAATTCAGTATGATTTTGAGAAAACCTTGGATTCCAATTTAAAGTCTTCAATTTGCCTTCATTATAATGCATCAGACTCAGTGTCGATGTTACGTTAAAATTTATTACAGTGATTCATCTATTCCTGAGAAAATGATCAGATTTGATGTAAACTGCTATAAATCTTCGTCTTTGTGTTCACTATAATCCAATTTTCGAAAAAGACAACCATAAAATCGTATTTTATACAACAAATCTGACAGTTCATGTCGTTGAAGGCCCAAAGTCATCCTTTTTACAAAGCTCCAAATAAATTATTCCAAAGAATAAAAAAAACCTTAAATCAGCTCCCGGTCACATTATTGGCTGCGGTCTACCTGCTTTTGCTTCTGCACCGACTTCTCAAAACATCCATCTGCGGTGGTCTTGTAAATCAATGAACCCACAAGCGCTTACTCGCTGAGTGGCTACTAACAGAACAACCAACAACGTCACATTGTGGATAAACAGCGGAACAAAAGGATTCCCCCAGGGGGAAGTATTGTGGTTGGGTTGAGTGTTTTTGTTTTCCTCCACTGATGATGATGCTGTGATCCGCTTCTCGCGTCGCTTTGGAAACAAAGTATGGACGGTTCCTTATGCGGTATAGGCAAGTTGTTTGCATTCTCTCTATATAAATACTGCTCCTCCAGGGTAGATTAGGCCCTGATCACACTACACTTAGAGAAATCGGTTTCAGAAATTGAAGATAATATGACTGTAATAGTATATCCATAAAACGTTCCCATTATATAAATATGAATAAAACAAACTGAGGAAAATACCATAGAAATTTGTTCATTTTTTTAGAAAGATCATGTAGATACTAGTATATGCCATATGTATATAATAACATCAGTCAAAAGTCAACCGCGGATTCGCTGGATGGCGCGCAGCCAGAACGTTCATAACTGTGGCGCATAAATCAGGCTGAATTTTTCCAATGATATTGATTATGATGTCCTTCAGGGCAGTAATGGTTTATAGCTTATTGGCATAGACTTGTGACTTAAGATAATTCCACAAGAAGAAATCTTACGTGGTCAAATCACATGGCATCGGTAAACAATTCACATCGAATCCGCGTGATATACATAACCATGCTCGAAAATCACTAATGCAAAATATCCGTTCTAGCAAGGGCTGTGAGGCTTGTAGTGCCCGTCCTGTTGTAACCATATGTCATCGGTGTCCATATCATGCAATTTGGTTCAAACTAAATTGTTTAAGAGGGACCGTAAGTGCCAACTTTGTTCTCGTCATCCCGAACTCCACAGCCAACTGTAACTTTCTCTAGATCCATTGCAGTTTGGTGTATCTCGTGAGGATTATTTTGCTTGTTGACAAACCCATTATCATAAAACAATTCAATTATTTGCACAATGTTGTCGAAGGCCAGTACTCTCCATGCTGATTTGACAATACAGACTTAATAAATGACAGCCAATTTGACAAAGTTTGTAAATCCCTATTGGAAAATCTTTCAGATATGTATTTGAGTTAAAGCCAAACTTAATTGATTTCGCAAATAAAAGGGCAAAAATGTTTCTTGAGAGAAATCGAAATGTTGCACTTTCTTGAATCCTAGTAATATTTTAAAAAAAATCGAATGTTTCTCAGTGGAATAAAGGCAAACATTATTTTACATACTTTGCTTAGTAACCAAATTTATTTGAATTATTTCACGTTCGCTCTGGAGTTGAATCAGTTTCGATTGGATTCGTTTTAAATCCCAATTTCAAATTTTCTCTGAGTGTAGGCATATGGACAAGAAAAATCAATATGACCAATACTTTGGAATGTTGTTCTTTGTTAGGAGTTGTTGTTTATCGTTCGTCCAAAGGGTCAGCATTAATTATTGTGAGGCAAATATTTACGGAATTTCGATTTCTTTCCGCAATGGCTTTTTTGGTGAACGTCGCGTTCGGCCGTTGACAAATGCAGCGGCAGTGGTCAGCCACTCAGAAGACGTTAAAATGTGATTGCTACCGCATTTGTAAAAAAAAACAAGTGCTAATTGACTTTGACCATAAAACGTCGTGTTTGTGATTCAGTCTTTTCGATGGGTTGTAATTTTGTGAGTGAAGACGACCTACATCAAGAAGGCAAACGAACATCAAAGAAGTCCTGAACTGGTAAGCTTCATTGTAGTGAAAATTCACCGTATTGACTTTCATTGATTCAGTAACGTGTTTAAAGTTTGAAAGTGTTGAACTTCTTTACCAAAAACTTATTAAAGATTTTCCCAGCAGCTGCAAATGTTTTTCAGGGGTGTTCTGCCTCTTTCGAGGAAGTGACAAGTCCTTCAAGAGTATCTCTTGTTGTGACATGTCCTTCTCATCTTAGCTGTTCCGACTCGGCAGAAAATTTAAACATTTTCTAACAAGTATCATGGTAAACATATTTTTTTTTATAAATTGCTTCTGAACTCGCCTAAAACAATGGCAGTTAGTGCGAAAAACTAACTAAACAAACCTTTTTTTAATATCCAGATACGCCAAAGAGTCATATGAAACAAGCACCATACTATAAAGATAAAGTAAGTATTCGACAATTTTAACTTTAATAAAATTTTACAGATGGTTTTATTTTTTGCCATTTTTTTTTGGGAATGAAATTTGTCAGTTGGCATTTGACAGTAGTAAAGAGTGGTCGATAACAGTTTATTAGAATAGGATCAATTAGGCCTGCAGAATTTATGTGGTTCCAACAAGACAGTGCCACTCGTACGATCCGAGTGACAAGAAATTCACCTCCCACCTCGTGAATAATGCCAAAAAGTTGTGAAGGACGATTCCCTGATTTCTATTTATGAGAACACTTGAACCACAACCCCGCCGCTTAAGGACAACATTAGAAATGAAATTGCTGAAATTAAAAAGAAGTCTGCAAAATCTGCTTAACAAAGTTCGTCTTTGCGCCACGGCCAGAGATTCCCACTTGACCAACATCGTAAAATTTAAATTATAAAATTGTATTTTATTTCATAATTTATTGAACAAAAAACCATCGACCTTAAACATACAACGCACCGTAAAATAGTTTTAACATTGCACTTATTTGAATAAGATTTTGCCCGAAAGTTCAGCCCTCAGTTATTGATATCGGATAATTATGAATAGGTATATCCTTAATATAAATTTAATGAGGTTTAAATTTAGGACTGGGTGACGAAGAGTGGCAATTTAATTCAGATTTCTCGAAACAGAAAGAGAATGGAAAGATTCGAAATTAATTTTTAAGGTCAAGATTACATACATAGTTTTTTGAAATGCCTAACGTTTTTTTGTATACAAATTAATTCGAAGTATCTAAGATAAGCTTAAATTGGTGTACTCGAGAACAATTTGTTTAAATTTTCAAAATGGGATATCTTCAAAAATGGAGCCAATTGAACAACTCTGAGATCGAGTTTCTACTTAAAGACTTCAAGTATCTTCAGAAATGTATAATCTGGCTTTGGCAAACAATACGGGTACAATGTACAGGTTACTACCTAGTTATATTTTTAAATCAAAATTAAACACAAAATTAAAAGGCATCAAATAAAAATTATTCTCCAATTTGTTCACCCAATTGATTTTAGCGACATCTATAGTTTCGTATGGCTATGTTTCTGTTATCTGTTACCATACGGTTTGTGTCCTAAGTAAAACTTATTTTTGTATATTCACCACGCACTGAAAACACAAACCACGGCTGGTGAAGAGTTGGTAAAAATGCGAAAGAAATCGTTAAATTTTTTGAATAAAAATCAAAAGTTTATCTATACTATTATATAAAGTAAGACTTTTGTTTGTTTGTCAGTTTGTTTGTAAATAGTCCAATAGCAGACAAACAAACAAAAGTATTACTTTATAAACATTTTATATACTTACCTTTGTATGTCGATAGTAACATAGGGCCATCTGAAAATGAAAAAACTAATAAATAATATATTAAAATTTAAATTACTTTCACTTACCTCCAAAAAATATTTCCAAAATAGAAAATTAAAAGCAGCAGATTGAGAACTGTCTGCCATTTCCAACTATTCCGCATTTCATTTCATTTTATTCCTCTATATATTTTGAGGCTGAACACCTACTTGGGCTATTGGAGTAAGAAACTGTTTACACGGCCATGGATACACGCAAGTTTTAGCGCATGATTTTTTCGTGCATATAAATTTTGTAGTATCTATCAATATTTAAAAAAGGCACGGATTTTAGTTTTAACTCTCTGTACATCAACAGTTCGCAAAATCGTTGTTAGATAAAGTCACGGATTTCTGTTAACACATTCCACACGACTTTGTGTGCAAAAAAATTCGTTAAAGAAACGTGTGGATTTAAGTTTACAAAGGAAATGCCTTGCAATATTGCTTTCGTCAATTTTTGCAGAAATTATGTTTCAACATTCATACTCAAGTCATAAAATCATCGATTCTCAGAAAAACAGCTTTTACATATGCAAGTTTTTGCGCACGATTTTCTACGTTGAAAATTTTGCCAAATCGAAAGAGCACAGATCTTAGTTGACACATTGAACACGACTTTTTGTGCATCAAAATTTTGCAACATCGATGTTCGATAAAGCCACTGACTTCTGTTAACACATTTCACACGACTTTGTGTGCATACAAACTTTGTTCAAAAAACCTGCGGATTTTAGTTTACACATAAAATGCTTTGCAATAATACTTTCGTCAATTTGTATGATGTTAATTTTTGCAGAAATTATGTTTTAAGGCCAGGCGCGCACATTCGCAACTGTTTAGTTGCTAAAATGAAACATATGGGCTTATATGGGAACGATTGCTTTCGCAACAGTTGAGCTGTTTTCTATAAGAGCAAGAGAGACAAGAGTGTGAGCGTGAGTAAAGAGTTGCCAGTGCGCGGTTCTCTTTCAACTGGTGATTAAACTATTTGATTTCGATCACAGTTGCCAGTGCGCGACTATCCTAACATTTATATTCAAGTGATAAATTCATCGATGCTTAGAAAGACAGCATTTATATATGCAAGTTTTTGCGCACGATTTTCTACGTTCAAAATTTTGCCAAATCGAAAAAGCACAGATCTTAGTTGAAACATTGTACACGATTTTTTGTGCATCAAAATTTTGCAACATCGATGTTCGATAAAGCCACGGATTTCTGTTAACACATTTCACACGATTTTGTGTGCATACAAACTTTGTTCAAAAAACCTGCGCATTTTAGTTTACACATAAAATGCTTTGCAATATTACTTTCGTCAATTTTGTATGATGTTAATTTTTGCAGAAATTATGTTTTAACATTCATATTCAAGTGATAAATTCATCGATGCTTAGAAAGACAGCATTTATATATGCAAGTTCTTGCGCACGATTTTCTCCGTTCAAAATTTTGCCAAATCGAAAGAGCACAGATCTTAGTTGACACATTGAACACGACTTTTTGTGCATCAAAATTTTACAACATCGATGTTCGATAAAGCCACGGATTTCTGTTAATACATTTCACACGACTTTGTGTGCATACAAACTTCGTTCAAAAAACGCGTGGATTTTAGTTTACACATAAAATGCCTTGAAATATTACTTTCGTCAATATTGTATGATGTTAATTTTTACAGAAATTATGTTTTAACATTCACACTCAAGTGATAAAATCATCGATGCTTACAGAATCAGCATTTATATATGCAAGCTTTTGCGCACGATTTTCTGCGATCAAAATTTTTAAATATCAAAAAAGCACAAGTTTACACATTGAGCACATCTTTTTGTGTATCAAAATTTCGCAAAATGGCCGCAAAAAATGAGTCGTGTAATCAGATCCTTAAATTTGGTGAAAGAAAACAGGAAAATGAATAGTTGTTTCATTTCAGTTTAGGCTTGAACCGTTTATTTTTGTTCCATTTCAGTTCAGCATGTGTTTGTTTCAATTCGGACAGATGTAGCTACTTACACATGTGCAACTATTTGCAATGGTGGCAAGGGGAAGTTTTGACTGCGTTCAGACAAATTTAATGCTCTTTGGCTAAAGGGTGCGTCCAGAAATATATAATGTTTATTTTTATCGTTGGTAAAACCCGATAACATACCCAAGCAACACATAAACTCTTGGAGAGTACTTCAATAAATGCATCAGGTCTTAACAAGCTATTAGTTAAATCTTTTTAATACCATTTCACTTTATAATCTCCTAATTCACTCTTTAAAAGTGTTATTTCTGTTATACTATTAATAAAACATCTTTTAAACATCTTAAAGATATTCATGACAAATGTCATTATATTGACTCTCTATATACCCTTTTATAAACCTATAAAACCTTTTTAAAAGGAGTAATTTTAAAATGCTGAGAGTTTTTCATTTTAATCTTTCGAATACATCTTGAAGATATTCTGTGAACGTTTTCACTAAAACGTCTTTATGATATCTTAACAGGGTATCTTCAAGTAGTACCTACTATTTTCCTCTTTGGTTGAAAAAATGTTTTGTTTCACCCGAAATATGTGAATTGTGTAACACTTCCCATGCAATCAAGAACATATGAAGGAAAAAACTAGCTAAAAAACAACTCAAATATTTAGTTGAATGTGCGCGCAGTTGCATATGATTATAACTATTAAACAGAAAAAAGACAGAAACTGATTGTTGTGAATTTTTTATCATTTTCTTTTACTCTTTGCTTACACTTTGTTTGCTCTATTTTCTTTGAATTTGACTGGCATTCGTCCTTTACACTTTGTTTACACTTTGTTCACTCTTTGTAGTTATTCGCGGGCTGAGTTGATGGAACTCTCGAGCTGCTCTTTTGTTAATTTTGAAGATGACATTTTCGCTTTATCCCAGGAAAAAGAACATACAAATAAAAACGATGAAAATGAAAAAATAATAAAAATTAAGTAATAACCGGCTAAACAGATAGTGATGACTAGGGCAAAAATATGCTTTGAAATATTAGTTTTAATAAAATATGTTATTAATTAAATACATACATATGAACATATGCTTCAATAAAAATTAATTTAAAAATTATTTAAAAATTCAATAAAATTAATTACTTAACGAAGTTAATAAAATACATTTTTAAAGTATTTAATGGCCAATAATTTAAAATCGCATGCTTAGGTATGTATATTTAAAAAAATGAAATTGACAGCAAAAATAAAGTTATTCCAAATGCATATTTCTTGAAAGTATTAGTGGTTTCAAGCAATTTAATTTTAAATGTAGAGACAACATTTTTTTTTGAACGAAACAAAAATGGAATTCTTCGATAATTACGGAGTCTTTTCAGAAATATTATTAAAATCGATTTAGAATCATTAGGCAAATACTTTTTTCAATCAATTTTATGAAAGCCCAAAATGAAGAAACAACAGATAGTGATAACTACGGCAAATAAAAATATGCTCTAAAAAAAAGTTTGAAGCGCTTAACATACATATGTTAATGGTGCATATGCTTTAATAAATTTATTCTTTTTCAATGTTTACAAATAGTAATCAATACTAAATATGTTTAGTTCCCCTATTCTACGTGTGCATGGTATGCAAAAATATTCATTTTGGATGAAATGCAAAAATCTACCCCAACAATTTGTGGTTTGATAAATCATGTAACTGTAAAGGGCTTTCGCGAATAAATTTTTCTCGGAATATTTGCCGTTTACTAAACTTAGGGTAGGTGAATGATGCTCTAGAGATTCTCTCAGAATTTGTTAGTATCGGAAATAAACTTTCTAGGATAATTAGTTGTTATTACATAGGACTTTCTGTGCGAAAGAAATTTTCTTCGCAAGAACCCGGCAACGCCGGGTATTTTACGCTAGTTTATTTAATAAACTACTAGGAAGCTATTTGATTTAATATCGATAGGGAATATTAAACTTGGTCCTCCACTTTGAGCCAAGATTGAAAATTTCTTTCCAGTCTTGCATATTATTTATAAACGTCGAATGTTTACTTCGTTTTATGCACGAACTGACATTGTTTTAGGTGTGTTCGGATTCGGAAGCAATTTATATAAAAAATACTATTAAAGGGTGGTCCAACCATAATGCATGATGTTATACTCTGTCCAACAAAAATTGTCAGTACAGGGAAGATAGGACGTTTGTCTCTCATTCTGGTTGCATTGCCATGCATAAGTGTGTCGCCTTTTAAAGCTCTCACAGGGATTCCGTAGTTTAAATTATAAATCGCCGCAAATGAGAGTAAAAAACGCGTAGGGCTACCGTCTGCCGATTCAAAACGACTGAAAACATTATTCAATTTACCATTTCCCACAACACCAAGCGGTAAGATAATATGCGTGTTTTTTTTTAAGTTGAAAAGCAATACGACAACACTCAACATACTCATCTTCTTAAAATGTGTTCTCAAAAGCTTCAAATCCCAAAAGCTCCTTAATAAAAAACCACTGAAAAACCTCCTTGCTTGCAATTGAGAATGATAATAGTAACTCTGTTTTGATGTAGATAAAGAGCGCACGATCGTATTGAGTGAAACTTGACACTCTTGACAGTATCTCATCAGCAGTGGGATACGACGGTCGTGTTGGGGTGTACAACTTTTTGCAAAGAATTACAACAACAATTCCTTAACAAAAGTCAGTGGCTTGCTCTTTTTTTAGTGGCATTTTTCATAACACATTGTAGTGAGGGTGCATCAGGCGCCACTGCTTTAGAAAAAGCTCTCCCATAAGGCCTGTACTGACAATTTTTGTTGGACAGAGTATAGTTGTGACTCACATCTTAACGCCAAGTTTTTTGCCCAACTTAATTTGACATTTTTCATTGTTTCAGTGTTTGACAAATTCAATCAACAATCAACAAATTCAACAGCGCGTTAAAATTGTTGAAGCCTTTTACGAAAATGGGCGTTCAAATCAAAATACATTTCGTGCACTTCGTGAGAACAATCGGTAGAATTGTGAGCAAATTTCAGCAAACCGAGTCTTTAGGAAATGTGAAAACAGCTGTGCATGCTCGCTCAGTTCGTTCTGCAGAAAACATTGCTGTTGTTCGCGATAGTGTGGCAGAAGAGCCGTCAACCTCGACTCGTCGTCGTACCCAACAATTTCACATCTCACGAACATCAGTGATGCGAATTTTGAATAAAGACTCAAGAGTCAAGAGTCAAGAGTAGAAGCCTACTGACCATTTCAAGCGTCGTCAATACGCCAAATGTTTGGTTGAACAGACAGAAGTGAATGGTGACTTTACAAAGAAAATCATCTTCAGCGACGGGGCACACTTTTACCTCAGTGGATTCGTTAACAAGCAGAATTACCGCATTTGAGCAAATTAAAATTCAGGAGTGATTGTTGAAGATCCGATGCATCCACAAAAAGTGACTGTTTGGTGCGGTTGATGGGCTGGCGGCGTCATCGGGCCGTACTTATTCGAAAATGACGTCGTGAATGGTGTTCGCTATCTCGAGATGATACCGTTGGACTTCTTTCTTTGGGATATTTAAAAGAAAAAGGGCACGTCAATAAGCCAAGAAGAAATCCAGAGCTTAAGGATGAGATAATTTAGCACATTAACGACATTGAACCTCAATTATGTCTCAGTCATTGAAAACATGGACCATCGAATAGAGGTATGCCACCGAAACCGTGGCGAGCATTTGGATCATATTTTATTTAAC
Organism: Philhelius festivus; assembly: GCA_963931855.1. Lineage (NCBI taxonomy): Eukaryota > Metazoa > Arthropoda > Insecta > Diptera > Syrphidae > Philhelius > Philhelius festivus. The sequence goes on along the minus strand of OZ007554.1, from coordinate 259,283,244 downwards.
ACATAATTGTCATAGATCCTTCTATCATAATAAAAAATATTACGATAATGCTTTGAAAACTTTTTGTTTTATTTACAATTAACATCGTTCGTTTTCGTTAGACCACCATTTAGAACGATATTAGTTACAGAATGTTTAAGATTAAGAAGGAACTAAGAAACTACTTTCAGGTTAGCAAATTCTTTAGAAATACGAGTATCATATTAGCAGCCTAACATAAGGATTTTTTTTTAATTTTGCGCCATTGTTTTCTGCAAACAAAAACATATTCCATAGATTTTCTCTTTTTTGAGAAACTTTGCGGCTAGACCAAGCGACATGTTTGCTGAACAATTCACAAATTATAAATACTCCCTGTTGATTTTTTTCTTACTTTTCAAGGGATTTTTATTTTATATAATTTCTAGCGTTATGAACACAGCCTTAAATTCTTATTGTGTAAAATGGTGAGAAGAGGTAAAGATGAATGGATTTAATAGGATATATGGATGCACTTTGGTTTTACAAGCTTGTTCAATGAGGCCGAAAAATCGAGAAATTTTAAAGGTCGATGGAAGCGCAAGACTTATTAAAAGCAAAAATACAATTCTAATACATTTTCCATGTCCAGTTCCTTCAAAAGAAATTGTCAGAAAATACATTCAAAGTTTTGGCTAGGTCTTGGAAGATCTCCTTAAGCATATCTACAACTTTTGTGAAAGAATCCAAATCTCAACAAGACTAACTGTATTATAAGATGAACAATTATCTAACTTTATATCCAGAAACAAAGAAAAATTACCAAAAAGATTGTATCATTTATTAGTGTTTTAAAAGATGGATATTTAAAGGGATGAAACCTGACAGTGTGACTTTTTCAATCATGAGTCTTTTGAACATTGAAAAGTCAAAACCATGTACATATTTCAGACATAGGGGATCTAAACATTTCCTCACGAAATCGTTCAGTTTGGTTAAATTCAAAATAGGATAAAATATGTTTTAATATGTCTTATGGATGTCGTACATATGACATGTATTTGCTGCATCAAAATCATCAGGAATCGGATCACTTACTCAAGCGGATTACAACCCACATCCAAACTTAGCAGCTTGTTCACTGGTATATACTGGTCAATATTCGGCCACTGTGCACTGTGAACGCACGTGAGAACCCCCAGTTTGCAATATTATAGTCTTGCGAGTCCCACGATACAGCACCACCAGACCTCGTCCTATAGCCATTTCGTCGCATTGAAAAAAGATAAAAAGCCTTTGATCTTTATTTCTGAAAGTTGGGCAATTTCCATATGATCTCATTTTGCCCAAGCGGTGCAAAAATGAAAAAATGTTTCCTTCTCCTGCTTGTCCCCACGGCTACAACTGTGAGTATTGTCAAGAATGCCTAGCTTCGCCACATGCTCTCTCCTATTATACTAGCCAGTGTCTGGTCTGTTGAGGTTTTTTACATAGGCACAAATATTTCTATATATAATGCAGTTGGTTAAACTTTGGTTTGATTCTTTAAGAAAAATTGAGAGAACATTGCTCTTCATAACTCCGAGTGGAATGTTCACTCTTTCCGCAAGTAAGGTATGAAGGGCTGATCCTATCCTGGCAACCTCGTGATAATATGACCCGTTAGACAGTAAACAGATAAAAATGACACCGAGATTAATTTTTAGACTAGCAAGCTTTTTCCGAATTTTTGGATGAATTGAGGGGATGGGGGATGATTTATTAGAATGAATAAGTTTTAGAGCTGGTTATGTTTTGGATCTTGTTTGAGTAACTTGCATGGTTCCTTGATGGTCAGCTTGAAAGACACTATAGCGGGTAGCCGAAAGTACTCAGAGATATTCAGAGACTCATTTGTTTTTAATAAGAGGATTTTTATAACACAAATTTAAAATATTACATTTGAGGCATTGTATGATGTGCCTGATTTCTATACCGATATTTATTTGTTGTTTAAAATATTAAGCAAAACATCGAATATTAGTAATTTAGTCAAAACCACAACTTAAATGTTTCAAATTTTTTTTTCTATTGACACCTATTTGTTAAGAAATGAATAAATAAATTTGTAATAGAGTTTTAATAAGTTACATTTTTAGACGAACGTTCCCTGCAATGTCCCTTACATTAAAACTCTAAAAGCTTTTCAAACCATCACTTCGAGCAAAAATATTAAGATTCCAGTGAAAGTGACCTCAAAATGTTTCCGTTTTTGGATTTTCGATCCAGATAATTTAGTTTCGACGCAAGCTTCACCAATCCCTCTAGTCTGGGATGATTTTCGAAAAAAGGTATTTTTTCAATGTTATATTTAAGCATTTTTAAAGATCAACTAAATCTAAACATTGTTTTCAACACCTAGACCGAAGTTAGTAAGTTATTTTGGTTGCATTTATAACACATTAATTAAACAAGACTTAAGTTTAGTAAAAATTATAAAATTTTATTAAATTTAGAATTTGTATTGCTTCAAAACTTGCACTGCAATAACACAGTAAATTTCATTCATAATAAAATACAAAATATTCAATAATATGTTTATAAACTGTTTTCGGTACATTTAAGGGCTAAATAAAGGTAATACAATTTATTATTAAATGAAAATAAATTGCAAAGCTGGAGTCAACTGAATTTATTCTTGATTTAACAGCTACACCAGCTACGCAAAGTTTTTATTTTTGGGGGAAGCGGGGGATGACATAGACACCATTTCGAAATTATTTTGCCTCCTTGTTCCTTAAACGACTATACGATGCACATGACTGGGATCTACTTGTCGGCTGGTGCTATTGTTGCTGCTGTTGGTACTGCTAAGGTTATTACTGCTCACATCCAGAAGACTTCCTCCGACTTTTATGCGACGCGTTAGTGCTCGTTTGTTCTGCAATGAGAAAGACTCAATATTTAGACATTAATTGGAAATTTAGGCCATCGGAAACGAACCTGTCTCGCTTTTGTACACTTGGACTGAGCGATTAAAGTTTTTGGCACCTGGAAGAGCGATTCACCGCGAGTTACAAGGACACTCGTCAGCCTACAGCATTGCGCAGCCATCTTGACTTGTTCTTCTATGCTGTTCTTATCATTTGGTTGGATGTAACGTGGGGGAAAGAATGAGGGGGCAATGATAGTTGATACGTTGTGTATCGTCATTTTGTTTGATTCTTGTTGCTTAATAGTGGTATTCAAAAAGTTTATAAGCCTTCGCATCGTGTTGCGGTTTTCATGGGGCAGCATTTGACATACTACAGCCAAGGCCTTGTATTGATCTGGAGGTGGTAGAGCATTAGTTTGATAGAAGAGCTGAATCAGCTCATGGCTCAGCAAAGGTTGTGGAAGTTCACGCAACCATCGCTTGAGCAACGCACTCAAATCGTGCACACTAGCGGAGCTCAAAAGTTGAGCCACCTTTTTTGGTTTTTGGTAGAAAACTGCTTCCAGTTCGGTGTAAAGTAATTCAGTCTGTAACAAAGGATATTCTTTTAGTTTGTGCCAAAATCGTGAATAATCTAAGTGGTCTTACCTTATGTTTGTGTCCGGCCACTCTGAGGATCCCCTCTTCACGAACGCCACGCCTGGTCAGCTCATCTAGCAGAAATTCCAAGAACAAGGGGACTAGTGTGGAGTCCTTTCCTGTGATTTGTTGATCCCGACGAATAAGCGCGTTCAGCGAAACGCCAAATAAGTTTCCCTCTTCCTTGCGACGTCTCTTGAAAGGTTTTCTTTTATCCAAAGTGACGTGGTACTTATCGAAGAGCGTCGCCAGTTCAAGCCACAATATTGGTTGCAACCTTTTCAAGTCGTTTTCGTTAATAACGTCGATATCGCAAAAGTATTCATCGGTAAAGACATGACTGTCGACGGTATCCTTGTTTAGAAAACAAATGTTTGATTTTTTATTAAAGTTTCGTTAAAAACGGAAGCTCAACTTACCACGCCATCATCCTGTTGACTAGACTCCCGATACATACTCTCGAAACTGATGCCATCCCTGGATGACGGTGAATTTTGGGCACTTTGAGGAGGCGTATCCAGAGTTATTTTATGCAGAATCTTTTGTGGTGTACTTTCATTGCTGGATGACTTGGATGACGAGCGTGTTGCATATTCATCACTCGAGTCGCTAGAGATATTATGATCGCTTTGTGAGTTCTGAATCATTTGTCCACGAGCACGACTGTAAAACGAATGCAAGAGCATTAAATTTAACTCAATCTGGTATTTTACCTGAACTTACCCTACTGAACATGACGGATCAGAGCCAGAACGAACTCTTGGTATATGAATAGTTCCGATTCTCGAGAATCCCACCAATTCAATACCCTCAGCTGAGTAAAATGGGATATCACAGCGAACATGCGAACCTCTAAAGAGATCAGCTGCTCCTTTCAAGGGAGCACTAGGAGTACGCCTTAGTTTTTGCTTATGTTTGCCAGCATTTTGTAAAGTTGGGTTGCTTCCGCTATTGTCGAATATACTCACGAAATTTGGTCTTCTAAAACGTAAGCAAAAAAACATTTTTTGAAGTTAAAATAAAAAAAAATCAGAGATGTAGACAATTTGATTTAAAAATCTTACATTGCTGTTGTATTCCATACTTCGTCGCCTTGAATAGAATCTAATGAATCAGGTGTTGCACTGCGGGAGCGAGTACCTGTGCTTGATTCCTGAATAAATACGAAAAAAATCATTTATACTTGAACATTAAAGCTATGCCTAATCGATAGACTTACATCGAAATCTCGAAACACATCTCGGATGTCTGGTTTTCGTTTCTGGCGAGATTTAGTCCGCCCGCGGACTGTGTGGTTAAGGGCGCGCACTCTTTGCTTTATAGCCTCAGCATGAGGTCTTGAAAGAGTAGCTAGTATTGGTTCCAAATCCGATGCACGTACTTCAAAGCCCTGAAAATTAACATAGTAAATATTTATATATAAAAGATTTAAGGGTTCAAAATAGTATAATTTATAATAATAATTTAACACCCTACAGATATGTAAAAGAGTAGGACGAATTTTTCAATAGGACTTTTGTTACTTTTGCACAAACTAATCTTATAGCAGAAGTCCGAAGATTGACATAGCTCAGTTTTTTTCCAAACAAAAAATACATGGATAACTTCTGTCCTTAAATACCTATATCATGGTTGTGTTATACGTTTTTTAAAGGGGTGACGTTCAACTCTCAACCATTCATATGTACGTGTTGCTGGCAGGAATGGGGGATTACGGATTACAGAAACTAACTTCTTCTTCTACCATGGTAATGCTAGGTTTGGTTAAGATCTCAAGTTGGATTTATTTAAGGAATTCAAAACAAATGTGGGCAATAAGAGCTTAAAATATTAATAAAGGTTTTTCGTATAATAAATGGGAAAACCCTTCCACTTTTGAATGGTAAAGTTCTACGGTCGATGGATGTGTTTACGAAGGCGGAGGTTTGATATGGTCTTATTACATTGAAAAATTAATTTTGGATCAATTTAAGACTTGATGACTGTACTTTATGGGACTCCATCTCATGTTCCATCTGCAAAAAGGGCCAACAAATAGCGAGATTAATATCCCATATAACAACCTATCTAACGTCTTGTTAGAGTCTCAAAAGGCGTTAAGCCACACCATAATCAGCAAAGAACATTCTGAATTCTGACTTAAGATCAATTTTGCCTTGAGGACTTAGGACATTATGACAAAATAGAAGGATCTGCCCTTTTTGAACATGCTTCCTGAATTTCTATTTTTTTCTTTTTTCAATTTGGTGGATGATTCCTTGGGGACATTTAGCTTTTAGCTGTCGCGTACTCTTTCTCCTGATGTTGCCAGATCAAAATTCAAATGAAAATATTTTAAGATGAGATGGCTGTCCTTTGGTGAATAATTGCGCTTTGTGTTTGTGTTGCACATCTGTACTCTTTGAGATATAGTTAAAGACGGTACAAACAGTCCGGAAAGTGTGGACTTAACCAGGATAATAGTATCAGACCAAAAACATAAATGTTAAAAAAGAGCAAAGTTCTTCCATACAAAAACCTTTGTCTAACAAGTCAGCCGTGAAAAGTACTGAGATCTAAAAGTACGCCAAGTTCTTAATTCATGAAGGTTCAATACCGAATATTTAAAGTAGAATAATATTGAAACAGCTACAATGTAATAGTGAAATTTTATTATTTGATGATTACTGACTAAAATTTGATGGGTTCACTTGTCAAGTTTTTAAAACCTTTCTAATTGGGCATAAAAAAAACTAGCCAAGTAAGCCCATTAAATTTTAGTCAGTAATCATTAAATAATAAAATTTCACTATTACATTGTACCTGTTTCAATATTATTCTACTTTAAATATTCGGTATTGAACCTTCATGAATTAAGAACTTGGCGTACTTTTAGATCTCAGTACTTTTCACGGCTGACTTGTTAGACAAACGTTTTTGTATAGAAGAACTTGGCTCTTTTTTAACATTTATGTTTTTGGTCTGATCTTACTCTTTTTTGCAAAGATTTTAATATTTTGCCATGTCAAAATCTTGAAAGATACGGAATGATAGAAGGGTGGACTCTACCTTCTAAAATAAACTTAGTTTATAGCTTCGTACTTTTTTTTTGGTATATTTTCTTTTTGTTATTGCTTGTTTTGATTTGTGCTTCAATTGTTTCATCTTGTCCTGGAAAGATAACTTACCCAACATACCTACCTTAATTATAAATACTAGTACCTACATCCGCTCAAAGTCATAAAAAAGCAATAATTGTTGAGGACGCGATGATGTTTTTGTTGCAATTTTAAATCCTTTTTTAAATGAAGGTAGCACATCAATTAATAGCCTAATTAGTGGTTTGATTATAGTTCACATTACAGTAAAGAGTTTTTTTTATGTAAACTCAAAATTTTTTCAGGTATGCAAATGTTTTCTTTTTTCATTCATGTAGTTCTAAGAAAAGTCATGAATTTTCAAGCTGTATTTATAGTTTCAAAATGGCAAAATGATAATAAAAAGACACTTCGAATGAAAAATCTTAGATTTTCTATTTTTCGCTTCGAATGTACATTAAGCTATTATTCTCTACCAAATATCATCATTCTATAGCAATCGGAAGTGCTTCATATAAAATAAACATTTTCTCAGAAAGTGGGCGGGTACCACACCACCTGAATGGAAAACCTCAATTTTTATTTTTGGTCCTTTATATGCGATTTGAGCCCTCCCGTTCTACCAAATTTCATTGTTGTACTGCAATCGGAAGTGTGCCATATATAATTTATATCAGTTCTGAGGATGTGGGCGGATACCACGCCCCTGAATGGAAAACCTCGATTTTTATTTTTGGTCCTTTCTATGCAATTTAAGCCCTACCGTTTTACCAAATTTCATCGTTTTACAGCAGTCGGAAGTGCTCCATTCAACCAACACCAATTCGGAGAAAGTGGGCGGATACCACGCCCCTGAATGGAAAACCTCGAATTTTCGATTTTTTCCTCTGCTTGCATAACAAGACCTACCGTTGTGCAAAATTACAAGGTTCTACTATGTCGGGAAGTGCTCCATAATTTTGATGATCTGTCAGTCAGTTAGTCAGTTACGGTTTTTGTGATTTTTGAGGCCTTATATCTCAGAAACCGCTTAAGCTAGAAAATTGAAATTTCGTGAGGCGCCTGTGCCTGACTAGCTTAGCATATATTCGGAATTTTAAGTTTCTGACTTCATTGGTACTGAAGATAAGGACGGGTCAAAAATCGCCTGAGTTTGTTTCTGTAAAAAGGGTGTAGTGCCAGAACTTGGCTGGGCACTACCGTGGCCTTTGATAGTGTTAAGACTACTGGTTTCTAAGCTAACGTCTTGGGATTGCTTTCCCACAAAATAAACGAATACAATATGCTATTCAAAATTTAAATAAGAATTTCTACGACCATCCTAAATTCGGCTTCGACATTAAAACGAAATATTTTTTCATATTGACCTGTGTACTCGTAATTTATTCGAACAAACATATCACATCTGTTGTTCACTTATGGTTTGCTAAATGGAAATGCGTAGTGTGTTTCTTCTACCAACAAAATATTTAGCTTTGTTGATTTTCGGGTCGAATTGTTTGCGTTTGTCATTTTTGCTCAAAGTTAAAAAATTTAAACATATTGTACATAGCATTCGCTGAAGGTTGTTGCCGTAGAATTTTGTTTAAAAAAAGAAGCAAACAAACATATTTCTTGAAATCAATAGCCGTGGGTTATGTCTAAGGTGCCATTAACCTAAGTAGACTTTTTAATCTCCCTCTCCGAGCACCTAGTGCTTTCAACACTTGGTCTCACCCACCTACGACCTAAACGTGCTTAACTGCCTTGTTCTGCATTGTTTATAACCACTTTTTCTATTGTATTTGATTATATTAAATATAGTGGCGGCACAGTCACCTGGCTTGTAGGTGGCCATTTTTACATAAAGCACGTCGTCGTCGTCGCCTCTGTCTGTGGCACAGTAATATAATACTATAATATTTTGTCTTGTTAAAGCTGTAAGCACAAATTTGTTCCCATGTGTCACGCTAAATGGCACATTTACTAAAGCAATATAAATAGCTTACGATTGCGGTTATTATGGTGAAGCATAAAAAAACAGGTCAGTTTCATTTCAGTTTATTTTCCTCAATAGTTTTTTTAGAAGAAAAAAAATTCGCACTTACTGCGCAGTGGATTTAAATATGTCTGTAGTCAACATAGATTTTCATTACATTCGCTGTTTAATTCGTGTTTGTATAGAATCTAGAAAATATGATCATTTAGAAAGCTAGTACTTCGATTCACATTCTTCAATTATCTCTTCCTTGTTAGAGTATTGCTTTCCTCTTTCATAGACTTTTCTCGAAAGCCATCCCACACGTTTTTCATGATATTCAAAGTCTGTTCATATGGCGGCCTTTCTAGTAGCAGTAGGTCTATATTTAGGCTATGAATCCAAGCTTTTGTTGTTCTTGCAGTATGTATCGGTACCTTGCCGTGTTGGAAAATTTATCGCTGTCCACTAAATAGCTCAATAAGCTGTGGGAGAGCCTTTTCTAATACTGATTTGTAGGTGATTGTGGTAATTTTTGAGCTCTGAAAATCAATCTTTGCAGGTACATAGAAGCTTACTGCTTCCCAAACCATCACTTCTTCTCCTTGGCTGTGTAGCTTTTTAAATTATAATTCTCAAATATAATACGGGGCGGGTCAATAAGTCCGTGACTTTTTGAATTTCTGACCTCTTTACTGAAACAGCAACACTGCTCCTGTCAACAGGCATTTGTCAGTTGACTCCTGTCAAAATTTAAACTTGCTGCGTCAGTTAGTTTGTGTTTGACAGCTATTTTTATCAGACTACTCACTAATTTGAGGAGAAAATGGAAAAAAGTGAATTTCGTGTGCTTATTAAGCATTATTTCTTGCGAAAAAAAACCATTACCGAGACCAAGGCTAAGCTTGATAAATACTATGGGGACTCTGCACCATCGATTTCAATGGTAAAAAAGTGGTTTACTGAATTTCGTTGTGGCCGTACAAGCACTGAAGATGCCGAACGTCCTGGACGCCCAGTTGAGGTCTCTACACCCGAAACAATCGAAAAAATTCACGATATGGTGTTGGCCGACCGAAGATTGAAAGTGCGAGAGATTGTGGAAGCCGTAGAGATCTCGCATGGCTCAGTGGTTTCAATTTTGAATGATCACTTGAGCATGAGAAAGCTTTCCGCAAGATGGGTGCCGCGTTTGCTCACAGTCGACCACAAACGCAATCGTGTAACAACTTCACAGGAAGGTTTGGCGTTGTTTAATCGCAATATGGAGGAGTTTTTGCGCCGGTTTGTAACCGTGGACGAAACATGGATCCATCACAACACACCAGAGACCAAACAACAGTCAAAACAGTGGCTTTCTAAGGGTGAATCGGCGCCAAAGAAGGCCAAGGTGGGTTTTTCAGCCAATAAAGTTATGGCGACTGTTTTTTTGGATGCACGCAGGATAATCCACATTGACTACCTTCAAAAGGGAAGAACAATCAATGGGGAATATTATGCCAACTTATTGGACCGATTCAATGACGATTTAAAAAAAAAACCGACCTCATTTGGCCAAGAAAAAAGTTCTTTTCCACCAAGACAATGCAAGGGTGCACACATGTGCAGTTGCCATGGCAAAAATCCATGAATTGGGCTATGAATTGCTCCCTCATCCACCCTATTCTCCAGATTTGGCTCCGAGCGACTACTTCTTGTTCCCAAACCTGAAGAAATGGCTTGGTGGAAAAAGATTTGACTCCAATGATGAAGTCATCTCGCAAACAAAGGCCTATTTTGAGGACCTCGACAAACCATTTTTTTTAGCATCTGAGAATCGAGCCAAAGACGTTCTGCATGACTATAGAATCTTGTCAGTATGAGTGGAATATAACATCATAGAAATGTCCCTCATAGGAGTTCTTGCAAGACACAATTATGACACGGTAATTTTCGTTGAAAATTGGGAGTAAGACTCGGGCTTGATTAGTTGAATATTCGTTTTTAAAGCGTCAAAAGTTTGTGGATTGTGTACATAAGAACGATCTTTTGCTTTTGCCCAACAGAATCAAACCAACGGCGACAAATCACATGATCTTCGTGATCAATTCAAACCATTAAAACGCAAAATAATTCTTAATACGAAATCTATTATCTTGTGTGAGATGTGTCACCGTCTTGTTGCATCCACACATCCATATCTTCGATTCCAGGCCAAAACAAATCGGTTTACATTTGGCAATAGTGATAAGTATTGACGGTGACCGATACACATCTCTCATTTTTTTATGACGCTACTACTCCAAATTGCACGATATACATTGAGTTTTTGTGGATGCAATAGTCTTTTGACAGTTACAGGTGGAATTTTTCTTTCTTAATTTTTTTAGTAAACGTATACGTATAAAGTGAAAAATTAGTCTTATCGCTGAGCTAAATAAAATGTAAAAATTCGCAAAACATTTTTATTGCAAATTCCTAATTTGAATAGTTCAGAGATAGTCAAACAATTCATGTTGTAAGATGGCAATGCTCTAATTAAACTTACTCGTATACTCAGATGACAGTTCGGTTTGACGTTTGTTATTGAAACAGGGATGTCAAGTCAGAACTACGAATTGGATGATCCTATTTGAATGAAATCAAAAGCTATGAATGCAACACTTGCTTATGTTAATATTACGATATGCGTTTATTTATGTTTTTGGATTTGAACAAATTAGAAAATATCTTATAAATATAGCTATTAAAGTTAAACTTATTTTGTAATTAGTTGTTTAATTACCTGTTCAAAAGGTTTTGTCAATTGAGAGAATCCAGCGGCATTTAGCCATTCGGCTTCTAACTCACCATCTAAAAAAAAATATTGAAAAATAATGAGGTGAGAAAATAGACCTGTAGTTAAAGCTTTAAGTAAATTATATTAAATTTCAAAACAAAAAATCGCCAGTAAGTTTTTCTTGATCTATGGAAATTCATTGCATGTTTGTATTTACTTCTATGTTTCAAACTAAATGCTTCCTAAAAATATTCTGAAAAACAAATCGTATTAAAGAAAGTGTCCATATCTACCGTGTTTTTGAGTAAGTTGCAATTTATATAAGACGTTGATTTAAAATAGATACAAAATTATAAAAAAGAACGCCAACACTGATTTTATTATGATTTAGCTGTTTTTAAATCAGAAAATCAATTCTTTAAATTTTAGTTTTGTCGTAGTCAAATTAAATTTAATCACTAAACATTCATTCCAACACATGAACTGAAAACAGTCTTTAAAGTTTGCTGAGTGGATAGGTCAATTGGTCAATTTTAAGGAACACAAAAATAATATTTTTTTATTAAAAATATCTGCTAAAAATTTAGCAATTTTCTCAGAAAGAAAATATTTTACATAATTTACAATATTCTTAAAAACTAAACGAACAAAAGCCACTTCGTTTTTACCCTTTGGTTTAAAGTTAATACATATTTGAAAATTACAAAGATTTAAAACAAAAATACTAATTTACATACAATTTTGTGCAAATCGGTTTGAACATTTATTTGATTCATTTCTTTTCCAAAGAAAATCAGAAAAATCAGTATATGCATGTCTTTCAAAAAAACAAAAAGTATTATATTGTTTGTGTTGCCAATTTAAGTCAAATCACTCTTCCTGCAAATATAGACACTTCTTCTTAGTACCGACGCTAGACTTTTAAGCATCCTGTTTAAAAATAAAATAATATAATAAATAAAATCTTGATCTTATTTAATAATATATATCTGAAAATATTCCTCTGGCCAATTTGAGTTTTGAAATTACACAAATATGGGATAAATGACATATCTTACCTTCATAGTGTAATATAGGTTCGCTGGATGAATTGGTTTGTAAAAGGCATTCATGCAAGTATTCATTGAAATCTGGATCAGATGAATTTTCCAAAGATGAATTGCTATTCATTTTGTATGGCATTGTAAGAAGAACTGTTTAAATTGACAGTGAAAAGTTGTCCAAAATATATTTTAAAAATTGTTTCAAAATTCAATTTTCCTTAAGATAGAGCACCATTTTAGAATTTTTATCTGTAAACCAAAAATTAAAAAGAAATTAATTAAGAACAATGTTAAATTTACATTATCAATATTTAATACATATAAATAATATTAATTTTGAAATAACAATAATTATTATAGAGAGCATCCAAAAACTTGGCCGCATTATTATGTTTTTATGTGAAAGGTCTTTCTTACTAACTACTAGTTCATTAATATTAATTTCCAAAGCAAGAAATAAGTACCAATCCACATGTTATCGGAAGGTGTTCTTGTTCAGCTCTCAAATACGATAGAGATTGGAGTTTGAACAATTGCACAAAATTTTTAAATTTATCGAATTTAGATTTCCCCATATCAAGACATGGTTTTCTCAGATTTCGGGAAATATATTAATATAAAAGAAGTTTATGGACATTTAACGCCTGCAAAATGACACACACGAGCACATGATAGCGGATTTTTGACCTATTTATTGTTTCGATTAAAAATTTATTATTTTAACGTTATGTATATTGTGCATAACTTCTTCTTGTAATGATAGCTTTTTTTCATAATGACGCCTAATCTAGCAAAATTGAATAGTCACGATACACTTTGAATCCAAACGTGTAGATAAACTTCCGCCGATTATTCACGTCAGAAACGATTTTCAAAGATCCGCAATTGGTCTTCAATGTCTGATGCGTTTATACTGAGAGGAAAAAACCAGAAGCGACGACATTACATAAAAACAGTGAGCTCTACTCAACTTAAATGATCGATAATCGTTTGGGTAAGTAATGTGTGCGTTGATTCTTCCACAGGAGTTACCTTGAGTCGTGTCGTCAATCAAATTGTTTTAAAATAGATTGAGGAGTAAATTGCATGCTGCCGCTGCGTTCATGATTTTAATTGGACACGTTTTTTTTTTTTCTCGAAGCCATAGAAAGGCGTATTCTCTTGAGCAATTTTCCTGATTAAGGAGAGTTAGAAGCAAATGTGTTGCATCTTGGGGCAATGAAGCTATTTAAAATCAAATGGGTTTGTTAACACTTAACTTTAAATAATATGCCAACATTTTTGATATTTAAATTTAAAGATATGGTTTGTAAAAGAATTTTAAGCATCACAGTAGAAGAATTGAATGAAAAGCCGATAAGTCCGAGAGAACAATAAAAAAAAATCTGTCGATAAACGAAGAGCAAAGTGCTTTAGAAGTCTGATTGATAAAATACGGTCACATAACTGCTGTGTACTGTCTCTGCAGAAAAAATTGAGCGAATTAAAGAAAATATCTATAAAATAATCGATGCTTCGAAGGCTGGTTTTTGCGAATTTATCATCAAGCAGTGCATTTAATATCCATCCATCTATCAATATAGAGATTATCAGCTCTATCGAGGTATCCGTTCGGAGAAAATTTTTTCCGATTTGTTCGAAATCGGAGAATTTTCTACCGAGGTACTCTGTCCAAATGCCATAATCGGACAATCATGCGATACAATTTGAGGCTCATCAACGCATTGCGATGAAGTACATTCAGCTAACAATTTTTAACAGTTGTGCGTTAAATTTCTTCGAAAATTCTTAAACAGAAAATAGTTGCGGATTATTTTAAGAAAAATGGAATGGAATGAATTCGATTGTATGCTTCATTTTTTTTGGATACCTCGAACGAAATCTAAGTTCCGATCGGAACGGACTATCGTTACGGAACTTCTTCCGAACGGATACCTCGATAGGGCTGTATATCTATAATATCAAAGAAATTTTACCTCAATTTTATGTTTATCGACCAAATTTCAATTGTAAGGGAATTTCGTTATCGATTATATACACGTTACTGAGCTTTAACTGAAAAACATAAATCTAGTCAATCAAAAATATTCAAAACAAAATGGCGGTAAGAGCTGTATATACTCGTAAGAGTCACGTTATATGTATATACTATAGAGGCGAAGAACTTTAAATTGGCAACACGGTTTTCAGTGATAGCGAATTTAAAAGTTCTCGGGCGATTTGAGGTGACTTTGGTTTGGCAATTCATCATAAATAGACTCACGCGCGCCGGGGCAACGTTTGCAAATTATTCAAAATTTATTTTGAAAACCATGCTTCAGTTTGAGAAACACATTGGATGTACGTGCGTTTTATGTTTGCAATGTCTACAATTGACACCTCGATTAAATAGGCAAGTTCTTAAGAACGCAATGATAGCATACGCATATGACAAACAGTAAGAGAACTTTTTACTTTTCGCTCCGGCACTGCAGATTTGTCGAAATCAGTTTTCAAATGTTCATTGTAGGTATTGTGCACTTTTTTGTTCTGGAACTCACTCTGTTGTGTTACAATATAAAAATTAAATACAACTCATATAAATAATTTTAATGTAAGCTACACACGAGGCAACCGTTGCAGCAACACAGCCAAGTTGAAGCAACTGTTGCTTCGTGTGTAGCTATGTTGCCAATTGATTTTGTGTTGCTGCAACCGTTGCCAGAAATATCAAAAAATTTTGATATTTTCGATCGGTTGCTAGAACAGTGCTGTGGTTGCGGCAACAGTTGCCACGTGTGTAGTGAATAAACGAAACACGTTGCTGCAACGGTTGCCTCGTGTGTAGCTAGCATAATGAACATGGGAGTAGATCTATTGAAAAAATAATTTTCTGTCATTAGAGTTTAAAAATGAGTTCGGGAATATGAACACCTTGATGGTCTGCTCGAGTGTAGTGTAATTGTCCACTTTGTCGAGCAACTGGGACATATATAGGAAATTAAAATTTGCGAGCGTATTTTTCAACACGATAATAGAATTCATTTAGGACTTCTCATATTACTTGTCAAACGAGTGCCCTTTCACACACGTGGAGATCCGTTATTTAAATTTCTTTGACGTTTTCTTAAGATTTCGGTTTATTAATTGATTTGAACTTATTTTGAATGTTGGTTCAGTAATTTTAACTCATCGATTTCCGTAAGTTAACTGAAGTTCAATCGTGGTTCAGAGTTCTGATATTCGTTATTTATGTACTTAAATCTGAATCTTACATCAGTAAATCCGTCGAAATTTAGAAGAACACTACATATTTAATTCAAAGATTAAGTCTCAACTTTTTAAAATTACAATTGTATATATTACGATTTTTGTATTGTTAATTAATTACATATAATTATATATGTAATTGTAGTTGACTGTTAGACAATCATAAAGACTTTAGTTTTTGAATATTTATTTAGGAAAATTGAGTTGTCCTTAATTTATAAATGAAACTGAATTCAACAGACCGTCCACTTGCAATCTTTAAAACTAAATCAACATTAGTTAAAGTGGGTTTAAATGTCATTCGATGGTTCGTAATAAGTTTCTAATAAATGTTGCATTTAACAAATTTTTCGTCACGGCACATGATGTGTTTATTTTCATTCCGAAAGAATGACAGCAAAAACTCGACAACTTAAAGTTCAAAAAAAAAAAAATTAAGTATTATTCATTACTACATACATCGTGAACATCATGGCAATTATTTTTAAAAGACGTTAAATCATAGAAATAATATGAATTGAGTCAATGATCTGTTAATCTATACGCGTTTTATCTAATAAGACAACACACTTTTAACATCATTGGGAATTCAAGTATGTAATTCGATGGAGTTTTTCTTTGATCATTATTTGTAAAGTTGATTGCAAAAAAAAAAATAGAAAAAGAAACTAATAGCCGCCATCGGGGAATATCAAAGTGAGATAATCATCTTACGAGATGAGTCAGAAAGCATGAGTCGATGGATACGGATTGCTGATGGGCATTTAACAATATTTATGTATATTTATTGGAATCTTTTTGTTTCCGGTAGTTTTTTTAAGTTCTTTTAAAATCTCGTAATGACTGAGAAATCGAAAAAAATCATATCATCAGGAAATTTTCATCTTTAAGGGTCTAGTTAATTTTTAAGATTCACAGAATAGCGTCGGTTTGCAATTTTCAATTTTTAATTAAAATGCTACATCAATATTATTTTTAATAGATCATGAACGGACTTTTTGTAATAGGTATCAACATTCCAATGAGAAAATTTGATGTTTGTTAATTCCATTTCTTAATAATAAACACAATTTCAAAAAGGAAGTGTAAGACTGTAAGACTTACATGTTACGCATTTGAACTTTGACTAGACCAGATATGCTAGATCATAAATACTCTTTTAGTTAATAACGGATTTTCCATAAGAACTTGTAAACTTAAAAAAAAAAAAACTAAAATCATTCGAGATATGTATCTCAAAATTTTTAATATTTTTTTTAAGTTAACTAGAACTATTTATCTATTTTGTGATTTATAAACATTCGAAAAAAAATCTAAAAAATGGTCACCCTGTGACTGAGGTACTTGGGGCTTGGTCGACTTCTTCTACCACTTCGTTCTCGTAACAGAAATGAATCACTATTTGATAGCCCGCGGTACTCTGGGCATGGTAGTAGTTACTTATAAATTAAATTAAATTTAGACACGATGAAGCCTAGAGTGCATTTTTTTAATGAATTAAAAAGAATTATCTTAAAACCGGGTTACTGGAGAAAAACATTTTTGTTTCCGTTATTTATGGAATATTCTCAAAAATGTTATACCATTTTGAAATGAGAAGAGAACACGCCAACCTCTAAGGTAACTTGCCAAAATTTTGTAGCACATTTTTTTAACATTTCCATTGAATTGGGGTCATGTAAAAATGTTGAGTACTTAGTTGGGCAAAAAAGTGATATTTTCTTTAAAACTGATGCAGGTGTGTTTAATTTTTTGAATGCAATATTGTAAGCAGGGTTGTTCAAGGTTCCATTAAAAAACAAAAAAAATTAAGACTTGTAACCATGGCACTTAAAGGACCGTCAGGGTGACCAGCTTTTAATTTTTTTTTCGAATGCCTATAAATCACAAAATACATGTCTATGATTTTTTTAATTATTTTTCTGATCTCCACCTATCCTGTCACCCATTTTCGTTTCGGCGTTGACTTTTGGGACACTCTATACGTACCCTATGTATACAGAGTTCAGCGTCGTCGTTAATATGTCCACCACGGGCACTTTTGCAGGGGTCGATTAGTTGAACCAATATCCGATTCCCGCCATACATTTCGATGGAAACAGCCACTAACTCTCGTTCAATATTGCCTCTGAGATTCGCAAACGACGCGCGACGCTGGCTTGTTGGCAAAGATCAATGATTTAATGTAGCCCCATTCAAAAAAGTCTAAGAGGTGTTAAAACACACACGATAACGGCGGCCAATCTACAAGACTATTACTCGATATAACACATTTATAATTGAGTTTTCAATAAGTCGATTGTTACACACGCTGTATGGCTCTATGGCTGCATGAGTTTCAATAAGTCGCTGTGTGGCTAGAGGCAGCGTCTTATTGAAACCACATATCCTTACTGTCAACCCCAACAATTGATCAAAGAAATACCCTTGGAGCATGTCTTTGAATTGAACGAAAAAACAACTGCCCAATGACACCAACGTCACGAGTATTACACCATACAATTATGTATCTTTTGTGATTGAAATTATGTTTCTTGAAGCCAAAAATTTGCTTCATCACAGAAGAAAATAAATTGGCGTTAACGCTCTTAAAAGTTTTTGTTACCGACTGAGAGCTTTGGTAAAGTTTTTCTAAAGTTTGCTCAACAGTGAAATATGACTGACTCTCATTACAATTTTAATAGAAGAGGATCAACTGTGTATCGATTTGAAATAGTATGTCCGTTTCCTTTTTGTAAATTTCGGCGACTTTCGGGTAGTGGTAAAATGTTGTCAAAAAAAGAAATATAACTGATTATGATAAGACAGCCAACTATACTGTGTCTTGGTTATATTAATTTTTCTTGGAGCTAATTTAAACTACTCACATATGTATATTATTATGATTTTTAATGAATAAACGAAATTAAATTAAAGAAACAGAGAAAACACACCTTTTTTAACATTTGAAAGTGTTTATCAACCCGTAATTGAAACTCATTTTTTATAACTTACTAATAACTTGTTTTAAAATACCTCACAAAAACATATTACTCACGAAGTGCAACTTCTATAATAACGATCCCAGAAGACGCAAGTCTTTCTTATCTTTGCAGCTTCAGCCGTCGATCGAATGGAGCTCATTTTGAGGCGAATGGTCTATTAATTGATATGATTAATGTCTGAAACAGATATGCAGATTTTTGCATACAGCGAAATTGAATTAAATATGTGAGCAGATTCTCTCATTTTTCAATAAATACAACAAACCAAAAAAATTGGTATTTGGCATCACTGAAATTGACAGTTTACCTTATGAAAATAATCAAATATTGATAGTTGTCACTTTCATTTTCACAGAAATATGCACCATTATTGTCAAAGAGTATGCACATGTATTCCGGTGCAGTGCATCTGTAGTATCAGTGCGTGCAGAAATACTGCACGTCTGTTTTTATTATGAAATAGAAATGTCTGCAATTACGAACAAACTATAAAGATCTTAAGTCCAAGAACGAGAAATAACTCAATAACTCAAAAGAACATTGGATGTACTTAGGAAGTCAATGAATTGTTGTTGTGTTCTTCATAATAACATTATTACTTAATAACACACTTGGCTTGAATATGAACGAAAGTCTTGATAAAGATCAATACTATTCAATTTACGTAACGCTGCGTATCATTTTAATGACAACATTATGAAGTTAATTAAATGTTGGATGTAATTATTTGTTACAACCTCGTTTAAAAAAATCTTAAAAATACAAAATATTTACTAGTTAATCGCACCAAGCACCCTTCATGTATAACTTCATCACCAGACAAACTGTCTACAACGCAAAACCCATGACAACATAAGGCCTAACTTAAGCCACAGATCACACTTAAATGGATTCATTTAAAGTCTCCGCTTCTCTGCAACATAATTACTGTCACACATCCAGACATAATGAATTCCTCTTTCCAAAGCGTAAAAGTGAAAGCTCTTCAGTGATGCCCATCCCTGTCCCAATGTACACCAAAACGAATGTCAACACACACGTTGCTCCGAGTATTTGTGGCAGCTATTTACAACAACAAAAACAACAAAATTCCATGTATGAATGATATTGCCGCGCCCGCACCGCATCGCCTGCAGACCAAGCGCGACTCCAATCAGTTGCAGTAAATAAAGTAACGCGATAAGCGGAAGCCATGAAAACTGACAGCCGATGGGTAAGCGATGAAAGTTACCTGCGCACTCAACCTTGTACTTTTTTCTCTTCTTCTCGCTGATGATACCGGTGGCGTGGCGATGGCGGTGGGAGGAAACCATATCACTGCGAGCAGAGCAAGAAGATGGCGGGTGACATAATGTACCCCAACACTGTAAACAGTTGACCGATAAGGAAACTACTTGAGAAAAACTTGTGTTGGTACAACTGCTTGTAAACAAATGCCACCACCGCTCAAGCCTGACGCTGCCGTTGTTGTTTGACAAACAGTCCAACTTGGAGGAAAGCCCTGCTTATGGGGATGTTTCATCTGACTACTTTGTAGGAAGGAAGCCCCATTGCAGTTTTGCGATTCGGTATTTAACTTTACGAGACTTTGTTTTTCCGAGGAAAATACAACGATTTCGCAGACTTTCTATCGGTTAATGTTGTGATTGTGACATACATATGTCAATTCTGTTAACTATTTGATAGCGGTGCGTAATGATTCAACCTGTACTTCATGAACCAAAACAGCAAATATGCGATATACTCGTAGAAATAGAAAGTGCTGCTCGACTTTAAAAGAATGTGGCGCACATTAGTTGTTTTGAGAATATGATGGCACACACACGGTAATTTTGTTTTAATTACCATGAATTCGGATTAATGTTCGCACACAGAGCGAAATCGTCTCGTAAGAGCGTAATTAAAGTTTTCAATTTCCTCCAAGGTAGGCCTTTTGCATGTTGACAATTTAAAGTGAGAGTCTTGTGTTTAGTTTGAGGAAGATTGTCAAGAGTGATTAACTTTTACAGGTTGGTACAATTTCTAGAAGTAAGACAATGCTTATTTTTCGCCAACAAAGAGCGAACACTGAGGCAAATTGTTAGCCACAAGTTTTTAATTGGTTATGAGACTGAAAATAAAAAAGAGAGTAAGATTTTAAAAGAATTGGGTCTTCTACACAGAAATCGTTAGTTTGATTTTTAGTATTATTAAAAAGAAATAGGCTAATTATTTCTCCTTTTATTTCTGAAGAACTAAATAGAAGATTAGGAACTTCTGATTTGACATTGATATTTTAACAATTTTTCAATAATTTTGCACGTACTAAAACGATGTGTGGACTACTATTAAAATGTTTACACACAGTAAGACCATTTATGAAATTTGGAGAGGATTTAAAAGTAGATACCGACGCCCATTGGATTTGAATTTCTTGGAAGGAAATATATGTCCGGGTAAAGTATTCCACATTCGTGTAGTGCCTTTGAAGAAAGAATATCTGAATTTAACATTCCGTCCAAAGTTGAGCTCAAAGGTAAACTGATGGACATTCCTTGGAGGCACCTATTAATTTGAAAGCTCTCTTTTGGATTCCATCCAAGAAACTCTATTTAGTTTGTTTCAGAACGTGCTCAAATATGTGAACTATGCCAAAGGCTTTACATATTACACACCGATCAGAAGAGACAAATTTCTTGCATCGTCGAAGGAATCCTAAACACTAACCAGCGGTTTTGGCGACGTTGAAAATGTGGTTATTTCACACAAGTTGGTCTGTGATGCAGATATCGAGAACTAGGAGCTGTTCGCTTTCCCCAATGTAAGTGCCGCTCATGGATGGCGGTATGGGAACTGATTTCCGCTTTAACGATAGAAATAATTTACTGGATTAGAAGTTTCAAACAAAAGACCATTGATGAATATGAGAGAAATAGTGTCGGAGACAAAGCGGAGCCCAACAGTTATTTAATAAAAATCAGTGTTGAAACCACCCATTACAACTTGTATAGAACGGTTCGAAAGGTGATTTCTATTTCAACGAAGAAGGGATTCTTACAGTACTGTTCGTTGAGATATACTATTAGACCACTAGTGGACTTATTGCTAAGAAAGCGTTTCGTAGACCTTAGAAAGAAGGGACGTTAGTGAAATTGGACGATAGTTAGAGAGAGGGAAAACTGAGAAAATGTTGTTTTCCATCAGCTCGAAAAAAGATTAATACATCAGGAAAGATGAAAAAGCTCACTCAGTGTTTTTGCTAGCTTTGAAGAACACCTCTTCACAACAATGGGAGGGATACTATCAGGGACAGCGGATTTGTGTACATCGAAATCCTTCAGTTCTGTACGAGTGCTAAAGAACATTTGTGCAAAAAAATCGATTACGCTCTCAAATGCCCATTGAGCCTTTCTGGAAGCGTGATATAAAAAGTACTTTCATACTTTTAATATCACATGTAGTTATAGTAATAATTTATTCTTTTTGTAAACATATATGTAATTGAATATTTCAGTTATTTCGAAAACAGTTCTACTGATTTCGGTGAAATTTAATTCTTTCATCATTGATTGTATCGAAAAAAGTGATACAAAATTAGATGCGAATAAAATCTTAGAGCTTTGTAAAGACAATGGAACTTATTTTGAGCTATCATTTTTGAGTCAAGTATTCAAGAGCTTAAAAGTCTAATGCGATGAAGGTCATTCAGTTTTAATTACACACGCGAAATGTTGAACATTTTAACTTTTTTTTAAATTTGGATTTAACTTGTTTTTAGTAAAATTAATGGTTATTCAAATTTATTGCAAATGTAATTCGGTACAAAAATATACAAAAATAATTCTTCAAGCAAGAAAACCAACTTTTGCAGGCAAAGCCGGCTAACAACATACACATTCCACCAAATTTATTTATTTCTCATGGAAGAAATGATAAAATCGCAAGCAAAGACCGATAGTGTTAACTCAGTTTCACAAAAACCCTAAAAATGATATTTAATAATTTAAAGAGCAATACTTTGACCCAAGGGGGACTAAATACACTTTTGTTACATCATTATTATCAGCAGTTTCTTGAAAATATTAGAGATGAAATTTTTGTTATGTAAATTGTGGAAATTGCTTCAAATGCTTTTAGCAGCAACCAATTTCTAAATGGATTACGTGGGTGTTTGAAATTAATTCTTAAGTGAATATAATGAATATGCCCCCGGGGATTACATTTGTAAATGCTTGTAAAAGCGATAGTTTAGCTTGGGCATTAGAGGGAAGTGAGCAACAATATTTTAATGGACAGCTTTTATTGAGACCGCCACTATAATTTGACAAGCCAAATGCTGTTGTTTTTGCTGACTTCTACTTAGTTAGGAAAAGGCTTTTAAAGGTAGAGTTATGCAGTTTCTGTTTAAAAAAAACTCAAAAGTAAAGAAAAAATGTTGGTGATCAAATCGCTTTACTAAAAAGGAAAGAAGTAGTATTTAAATAGCTCAAAAACATCAGACGTTCCTTAAACTTTCACAAATAAGATGTTTTAAGTGCAAAATTAGTAAGCTAATGAAATTTTGCAGAGTCTATTC
This sequence comes from Philhelius festivus, assembly GCA_963931855.1. Lineage (NCBI taxonomy): Eukaryota > Metazoa > Arthropoda > Insecta > Diptera > Syrphidae > Philhelius > Philhelius festivus. The sequence continues at coordinate 259,260,110 of OZ007554.1, read as the reverse complement.
CGAAATAAGAGCTTTAACGGGCGCATATCTCGTACCTATCGCTTCTTTTTCTTTAAATCTTATAGAAAGTAGTTCTAACGATTTGGGTAAAACTTTTGTTTTTATTTCTGGGTAAAAATACATACATATAATATGTAAAATTGCATAGGCACCACAAATGAAAAATAAAATTATCAAAAATGCAAATTTGTATGAAAAAAACATGCAGAAGATGATATTACAACTTTAATTTTAAAGGTTTCTTTTTAATTGGACAAACCCACTAAATTTAAAGGAATCATGCATATGAGATGGATATACAGGAACGCATAAGGGATTATTGAAAAATTAAATTGTATGCTGTCAGGTTTGATTGATCAGCAAATTTATCAATTTCAGCTAGAGTTTCGAGTTAAGAAACTATAACTTGGCCTATTTTTCCACTATCGGTAAAATTGATACTTAACTCCACAACTCATTGTTGGTAAATATTGATTATACATATCATTGTAAAGATAATTTTTAATGAAATTTCGACAATTAATTTAAAAAATTGGTAAACTCTTATCAAATTAATCCAGAGATTTTATCAGTTTACACGTTTCCAATATTGGTTATCAGGTTATTACAAATTATATAAAGTACCTGAACAAATTATTTCGGCAATTGATGAAATACTTTTTCTTAACAATTGTGTTTCATAATAGGTATGTTTTGGTTTTAAAAAGAAATACCATTATCAATATAAAACGACATAATAATCCCTGAAATTACACTTATTTTTTTTTTATGAAATTAAAGAGAAATTTAAATTTTATCGAGATAAATTGTTGGAAAATCACAATAAAAAATATTCCACATACGCCCCAGTGACCTTTGCTTACAAAATATATATTTTATCACAATTATACATAAATGTATTACTGCACATACCTTGATGTGTTGAAATTAATAGTTATAAGACTATTAAGCTTTTTGGACGTTGATTCTTAATTGATTGATGTTACGGTGCGGTGTATACTGTACAGTAAACAACGCATATCTAGTTTTGGTTTTAAATTTTTTTTAGAAAATTCATAATATCGTTTAATTTTCAAACTTACACCGAAGACATATTATTTAGTTATAATAATAAGATTAACATCCATATTCTCAGTACAATTACATTTCCTTGCAACTCTGTTTGACGAAATATTAATTCGAAGAGTTACGTTCTAACGAGCTGGATCAATGACTTACATACAACTTTTCGATAGGTTATGTAAACATTAAAGCCCTGTACAGTGAGGGCCTAGATATTGAGAAAAATTCATTATAGAAAACAAAATCAACATAAGTACAATATGGGTTTCCAAAATAGTAATTTAATAAAAATTCATTGATTCGAGTCAAAAGAAGCAAAAGCATACCGACCAGGTGCAATATTAATTGAAAAAATACAAGAAAATCTTCATTTCCTTAAAATGACTACTATCCCAGTTTTTAACATCGATCAAACCCTTAGCACTCAGTTTAAAACTTATTTATGTCTTAACTCCTTTGTAAATACCTATGACATCTCCGTTGATAGAAGCAACAAAAGCGTAAGTTGTTTGAAAAATCTTATTCAAAATTTGTTAGAGTTCGAATTATGTGTATGGCATACGATGAAATGAAACTCTCAGATCCAATCGGAACAAAATATTCTTAGATTTCTATGAAATGTAAGAATTTTGTATCATGGTATCTTTTTCGATTAATAAATGGAATTGTACCTCTGAAGAAAATTTAAATGTACCTACGTTGAAAATGACAAAAACTGAGTAACGTTGCTTAACAATTATGTATATATGTCAAAATCACAGCAACTTAATCTAAATTTATCAAATTCAGGGGACGCTTGTCGAATTTTATGTTTCCATTGTCACCGATAGTTAAACAGGAGTTAAATTATTTCCACGGATACAACATAGACAAAGCATGGAACAACATGGAAGTTGCTCAAGATCATGAAGTGCCGGTACATTTTTTTTTTTTTTTTGAAGTTTGTGAAGAACTTGATGTCTTTGTACATATATACCTACGCAGAATCTGATATTTCCAAAATATTTTAGTATTTTTTAAGAATCTTGTTTTTTGTTCTCTACTTGCTATTTTTTAGCTACTAACAGTGTTACCCTATCCAAGACTTTCATTTATTTACTTGACATATGATTCATGTCAACTATATGCCGGTACGCGTCAATTTTTCCGTTACGATTTGAAGAAACCAGAGTGGAAATACAAACATTTAATGCATTTACAACATTTTATAAGCAAAAAATTAATAATTCTCTCGACCTATAGCCTATAGCCACTGAAAGGATATTCTAAAAATTTGGTACTTAAAGGTGATTCTTTAGAGAAGAAATTGATTTTTTTTGAGCTTCAAAAAGTAACGGTACCTGCCATACAACTATTATGAAAAATATCATTTATCTCGAAAACAACCCTATCGATTTTGATAAAATTATGTGTGCTATTGTTGGTATGGTCTAAATTTTGGTCAGACCAAATTTTAAGAAAACATGGTACTAACGGTACCTGTCATAGAACCAATTTTTTTTTTCAACTGTCAATTTTCTGTTTAAAGGCTTAACCGATTTTGATCACAAATAAAATTTAATATAAAAATTTCCGAAAGAAATAAAGTTGGATTTTTGAAAAAGAAGATATTCAAATTTCTTAAATTCAACATGTTGAAGTCGGATGAACTATTTATTTTAACAAGTTGATTAAATGAATAAACATACTTACATTTATTTATTTTTCATTTAATTCAAAGAAATTTCGTACATAAAAAATTAATTTATTAAAAAAACTCTTAGTATATCGATTTTCTAATTTTGTTTTCATATTATTTACTTTTATTTTTAACTGGATCTTTTTTAGTAGATGTTTTAGTAATTTAAACAATGATTCTTATTTTTTTTTCTAATAAATGTTTTTATATAAACAATTTTTTAATCTCAAAGTACTTATATATAAGAGTCTTGCTCTTACGTGCGATCCAGTCGAGCATTTAATTTAAGATAGCAATTAAGGATTTTGCAACTTCCACTTTTTCAACCGACAAAATTTCTATTATTTACTGAGTGAATATAAAAAGTGTAAAAAACGCCTGCTTAAACATTTTTTTCATTCAATAATACGATTGATTTATTACATTGTCAACATATGTTTTTGCACATATAAATTTTGCAATTAAATTTATTTAAATAAATATGTAAATTTGAAAGACAACTTCGTAGCAGCTCATATACTGCCATAGCAATATGTATTTGTATTATGCATAGTTTTGCTATTAGCATAAATATGTGAAACCAGGAAACTTGCTAAGCGGCGTATAAAGTGAGATTTTGTATTTATTATACATGGTTCTTTTTACGACTGATTTTGTATGTAAACAATTTGTATTTGCCCACAAACACACGTGCAAGCTTAAGCATTTCAATTTGCTTAGTACGCTCAAACTTCAATGTCATTCGTTGATGTAAACAAAGTAAATATACTTTTTTTTATTCAAAAAAAAAAAAAAAAAAACAATAAATGTAAACACACTTATGATGTTATTTAATATCTTCGAACAATAACTTCCTACAAATGTGTTCCGAATATTTGATACTTCTGCGACCGTAAATATTAATTCTTTCACACGGTTGTAGAGGTTAATTTTTTTTTTCATAGGCGAATCCAAAATGATAACATGTTGCCTTATTTGTATGGTTTTAAGTTTCTGTCGTTTAGACTTTTAAGAGAGGAAGTTTTCTGTTTAAAACAAAATTTTGGAGGTGTTTGGATAGAGATATGGGTTTATCAAGCAAATCAAAAAACTCGTTTAATTTTATTTCGAAAATCGGCGAATTCGCTGATACTATTAACCATACATAACACACAAAACGTTTCTCGCGAAAAAATTAAACAGACTTGGTGGTTTCTCCTTAATTACGAGTTTTAGTATTTCGTTAGTCATGCTCTTAAACTTGTTTCTGAATTAAAGCTTCAGAAAAAAATTAAATTAATTCGTAATCGTGAAAATAAATCATCAATGGTTAGCTAATTTCTAATTTAGGTAAACGGAAATGCAGGAAGTAATTTAATTTTGTAGTGAGCTTTTTATAAAGATGTTAAGAATTAAACACGTTAAACATGTTATTGTATCTTTTTAGCACTGTCAAGATTTGTTTTAGTATTCTTAGCATAAATTAAATTTATAAGTTTTTATGTTTCTTTGTCTATGATTAATGTATCACATTGTATTCCGAATTAAAATTACAATACAAATGTAAATTAAGACTTTTTTCGTTCTATAGTTTCGTGATCGATTACCATTCTATGCCACCTAAACGCAAACAAAAATTGTTTAGGGTTATTGTCTTCACCGGGGAATTCTTCGATGCATTTCTTTTCTTTGAAAATTGTAATATGTTCATCCATTCCTGCAAACAACACAAGTTAGTCTGGTTATCCACGAGCTGTCGATTTTTGAGAAGAAAATTCTACTGTGATTTTTGGTCTCGTCTGCTTAGATGGTCCGGCTGGAAGAGTCTTGAAATACAAACCAGAAGGAGGGCGCAGTAGAGGAAGATCGCAAATTAGATTGTCCATACAGGTAGGATAGGCTCGCGTTTAACTTAGCGTGCGAAACTGGAAACAGCTAACTACGGACCATAGCAGAACAGTTTCCAAGGAAATGCAGGTATTTGACCTGCCAGAAAGCTTAATTTTACTCCGCCTAATCTTATAAAGATGGTGTATTATTGGAGTACTATCTAAGCCGTTCATTTTTTTGAATGAACTAAAGACATTTTGAGTACCTTTGAAATGTTTAACTAGTGCGAGCGTTAAGAAAATAGGACAAAATTTAAGTGGATGACCCATATACTTTGATTTTCAAGTTTGTATTTAAAATAGGTAAAGCATTCCGCATTCGTGTAGTACAGCTAAAAAAGGAATCTCTGTACTTAACAATACTTCTGCAATTGGACTCAAGAGTAAACTGATAGGCATTCTCCGTAGCGCTAATATAACGATTGAATAGTCTTAGGGGAGGAATTCGCTTGAACACTGTTTATAAAAATAACGATACAATAATGAAAGATATGGCACAATGCCGCGGTACTCGAGAGCAGTAAGTATTTTTAAACCTTTTTTTAGGGGTGGCCGTGGCGCGATGGTGTATTATTGGTGTGCTCGCCTGTTAACCTCAGTATCACAGGTTCGATCCCTACCGTCGTCGTCTTTAATTCCTTTAATTCTTTTAGAATATATTCAAAAGTGAGCAAGCACCTGCCCATAAATATATGCTTTATAGATAATAGATAGACCAAAATGACGTAATAATTTTAAACTATTTTAAGGTGTTATGTTTTCTAGGCTTGTAAGATATTCTTACCATATCAGCAGGCAAAAATCCAATTTACAAACAATTTGAAAATATGAATTGTCAATTGAAAAACATTTTAAAATGTTGCAATTTTGATTGCAAATTAATTGGAACAAGAACGACGAACAACATAGTCTTAAAACTACTTCAATTTGATTTTTAATAACGTAAGCTTTCGAAAATTTTAACTCATAAATAAAAAAAAAAAAACTACAGGGTGGCGTAAAATGATAATAATTTTTATATATGTTATTATTTTACTTCTAGACAAATAAAACAGTAAATGAACGGATGTAAGTGATGGTCTCAGAAATTCAAAATAGTATTCAAAAAAATGTTTTTGTTTATGAAAAAGTTTAATAAGTTCTTTTAAAAAAATAGTTAAGGTTTGATTTCAAAACAAAAAAACAAAACTGAAAAGATAATAACTGCTCAATAGCTGTAGATCAGTTCTGTAACGAAAATATGAGACCTTTTATCAATTTCAAAATTAACAGCAACGGTATCATAAATGCAGTGGTTAACTCCTAAGGCTAGTCGCGCACTGGCAACAGTGATCGAAATCAAATAGTTTAATCACCAGTTGAAAGAGAACCGCACACTGGCAACTCTTTACTCACGCTCACACTCTTGTCTCTCTTGCTCTTATAGAAAACAGCTCAACTGTTGCGAAGGCAATCGTTTAGTTTGTGTCAAAACACAAACTTTTTAGTTTCGAGAATCGAGTTGCTCTAAGTGCGCGGTGTCCCATATAAGCCCATATGTTTCATTTTAGCAACTAAACAGTTGCGAAACTAAAAATTGAATGTGCACGCCTGGCCTAATAGTATTGATTCGAGGCCCACTCAAGGGAACTTAATTTTCTGTATAATATTCAGCTTCAACTCGATTCCATGCATGAGATTTCATGAAATAATATAAAGAAAATATTTTTCTCAATCTTATCCCGACAAAAATTCACCTATTTTTGAAATATTACTATAAAATTGTTTTTTTTTTTTTTACATTTGCAACACAATATTCTACATCATTCAAAACCCGCCATCTATCGCAGTTAACAAGTAATAAAATGCGATTTCCCGTTAGATTTGCCCTTCACTTTAAAGAAAAAAATTTCAAAAAATTGTGTTAATTTTTCTTCATGTTTCGCCATTCTAATGGATACTTTATGCGGAAATTTATTCACAATGGTCTTCTTGCTGGTTGTAAGCATATATGTATTTGTATTTCTTTTGATTTGCTTCATTGCATTTTGTGTGTGTTGATGTTCTATTTATTGTGGGTTCTTTTTCGTACTTGTATTTTGCTGTTATTGTGAGATATTCATATTTTCGACCTTTTTTATTGCTAAATAAGCCTTACCGGTTCGATTGTTCAAGCTTGGATTAACATGTTTTTTTTTAAACTTTTTAATTGAATGCATTTTAATTTTTGATTGTGAATGAGTCACTTAAATGTGGTTTTAATCTACGTTTTAACGCCAAACATGATTTAAGAATAAACACTGGTCAGAGGAAGGCACAACAACTCTTGCAGAACCAGGGCCTTGTGACTTAAAAATCTCAGCTATTTTGTATGCGTATTGCCGGCCGAGTTTGATGATTGTCGAAATAACCCAAATCTAAATAATATATATAAAACATTTTGTCTCGCTAAACATACCCTTAACGCACTCCACAATTTAGCACCACTTTTTATTCACTAAATATACCCATAGGTTTTGACTCTTCAAATCGACCCCAACAATCTTCACTTTAATATCATTCAGTGTGTCTGTCTGTTGTTCCCAGAATTTTCATTTTTATAAAAAATTTATGATTATTTTAATAGGGCTACTTTTCCGACTCTAACTAGAAGCTACAAACATTTTCAAATAAGGCTACCGAACTAGTTCAAGATATGGTAACCCTGAAGCAGTTTTCATGACAAGATACTCTCTTTAAGAATTTGTTACTTCCTTGCCAAACGCAGTATCCCTAACAAAAAACATTTCTTCTTCAAAGCTGGAAACGGCTGAGAATTAAATACAGACTTCTACCATGACAGTGAAGCGCACCAACTATTACACCAACGGAGAGATATGGTCAGAGCAGGTTCTTCGTTAAAATTAAAAAAAAGTTGATTTAAAATTTTCGATAATTCCACTATTTCTAGATTCAATCCAAATGAATTGGTAGGGAAAATAAGGCTGTGTGTTAGATCTACCTATCACCATTTTTGAAACGATAAATGTAATAATATTTCATACATATATAGTTGTAAAAATTTTTCATTTATGTATTTTTAAGTTTAAATATTTTGGAAAGGTCAATTGAAAATCAAATCCGAGCCTAAGCTTCAGTTTCAATTTTAGAACTTATTTATGCTGGAGTTAGTATGCATTTCCAACAATTATCTTGCATGTGCATAAGCGGAGCACTTCATGACCGCTTCATTTCCAAGTCATTCACTCCTTCAAGATCTTTCTGGTAGGCTATGGGCTCATTAAAAACATGCTACCAACTGCTAACACCCGCATCTTCTCGGATAGTCAAACAACTATCAAATCTCTGAACTCGTCCTCAACTCTATAACAGCCCTTAACTGCATTTAATCTCTTATGGGGATGGAGCAGCAGTTCAATATTCGTCTCGGTTTGGGTATTAGGGCAAAGGGACATTCCAGACAACTCCAAATGGTTGAACGGGCAGTGATAAAAACTCTAGATTCATGTGGTACGAGTATCACAAGGGTCTAATTGTATCATCTGCGATGCTGGTCACTTCATTTTAACCTAGCATGACATTATTGAATTTTGGAATATCAATAAATTTTAGAATATGAATAAATTTTAGAATATCAATGAAATATTTCCCCCAGCTCTCAAAAACGCCATTCAAGAATTTCTATTAATATGCTGGGTGATTCATAAATATATGAAATTCTGTGTCACGTGTTAGTCCTCGGTTTTCAAGACCGGAATACCATAAAGTAATAGAAAACAAAACTAATGGTTAGCATTTATAGTGGTGGATTGTCCGTCTGTCGAAGTTACTCGTATGTGAACAACCTTAATCAAACATTCATGCATAACATTGTCAAGAAGAAGTGGGACATCAATAGCATAGACTCGATATCATTTCTGGCATGATACTTCTAGTTATGCATAATTTTTGAACTTAGGTCTCATCGTCGTATCACAAATGTAAAATTTTCCTAAAACATTAAAAATCCATAGCTATACATTTGTCGTGCTTTCATTCAAAATATGCATTTATGGAAATATCTAAAATAAATTTTCTTGCCGTGGCTTTTTATAGCCGAATGCATTTGGGTTTATCCCTGCATTTTTATTGATAGCGGTCTTATTATTGTTACGACGCACGCGGGACTGCATTTGTTAAATCTCTTCAGGTTTTATGGAATTAGATTCATGGATATAAGAAAATTAACATTTTATTCTATGTGGTTTTCAGATATTAATTAACCAAAAAGATACATAATGAATAGAGTTTAAGCATTTATATTCAATATTCCAGTAGATGTTAGAGTTGGGCTTTTAGTGCCACCAATCTTGTATTTTAGCCTGGTGGGTTGTGCTTTTCTACACAAATAGAACTATAATTGCTTTTAAAATGTGTTACTACGGTGCAAGACTTTCAGAAGTTGAAGATGGGGAAATCTCCTGGCCCATAGAACCAGACTTCGGACAATAAAATGGGTATCTATCTGGATTTAGGATCATATCATTAGTTCACCTGGAATCAAAAAGAGCAATCAATAATTTTTCTCAATAAATGTATGCCTGCAGGCCCGGACGGAATAGTATCAATGATGCTGCAAAAACTTTAAGTAGTGGCAGTTCCTTGGCTGGAGATGATCTTCACTTTAGTCATGGAGACCTGTTCAAGTAATTCGCAAGGGATTTCTAACCAATTAGTTTAACTTCCTTCGTGCTTAAAACTACGAAGTGCACTATAGGCAACCCTATTAGAAACACCCTAGACATCCTTATAAAAGCTATCAACACCCAAGTTTAATTCACGGACACGACTCTTCACGAGGTAGTGCTTATAGTTGGTAAAGCAATCCACCCTTAATTCCATTCAAGAATCACTCATTGATATCGTTGTTGAGGTCTATGTACGAGTATATCAGAGAATGGATAATTTTCATGTTCAGAGATAGAAGGATGCAAGCTACTCGTACGTAAAGTAATACAAATTCAAATAAATATGTGATTAGAGAAGTACCTCAGCGTGGTGTTCTGCTTCTTCTTTTATGATTTTTTGTCATGAGGAACATTCTGGTTAAGTTTGAGAGTTGTTGTGTGAAGGCGTTTGAGCACTCGGGTGATTTGGTACTATTTCTGTCGAAAAATTTGCTCTGGTACTTCGTAAAATCACGTAGATAGCTTTGAAAAAAGTTTTCAACTGCACCATGAACTATGAACTAGGGTTAATCGAGTTAAAACTGTTTCTGTCCTTGCCTTCCAGCGTGAAATTTTTGTTTTGTTTTATAATTCACACGCGTTAAGGGTATATTAAGAGACCCTTATAATGTTAAACACAGCACGGGCGATGGCGAAATTAGGCTGAAGAGAAAGGAGGTATCGATGAATATTGGTTTTGAATGTTTTCAAATTAAAAAGGTAAGGGAAAATCGTACCGGGTAAGTTATTCATCCACTAATCGTGTCGAATCTCTATCTCTATCCTTGAGGGTAAACTGAGGAGCATTACTAGCGAAGCGAGTATCACAGGTGAACTGATAATGGGGAGAAATGCAACTGGCTACTTCGAGTGATCATTGCTTGTGAAAAAAGCGATAAGACAAAGCAAAATCATGAAACATTCAGACAGTGTTCAAGAGATGGGAATGAATCCATGATAACTCTGTTTCCTATCAGTTATAAAAAGGGTGAAATATTTCTTACATCTATATAGAAATCGTAAGCATTTTTGGCGATCTCGAGAATGTGGTCATTCCAACGAAGATCGTCGTTGACACACGTACCGAGTACTGAGAGCTTTTCGGCTTCTTCGATGCAAGTGCCATTCAACGACAATGGCATATTTTGGATTTATCTTCGACGTTAAATTAAACTGGAAGTTTGATATTGGTCAAAAGGTTAAGTAGGCCCGCGGGCATATATTTGCGTGTAGTAAGGCATTAGTTAAAAAAGCAGGGTTTTCAATCGAGCATGATTTTGTGGACGTACACACCCGGACGTACTAATCTTAGCATATGGTTCGATGGTGTGGTGACCTGCTCTCAACATAGTTTATAAAATTTATTAACTTAAGAAGAGTTAATGATCAGTTAAAGAGCAGGCGTTAGCAATACGGAAAATTGGAAGAGTGGTAAGGCTCAAAGTACAAACAAAGAATACAAAATTGAAAATTTGGGATTATCTATACAGGGGACTTGGCATCTACCCCGTTTCTCAAAATGCTTACCGATTATATGGAGCATTTTCGACTGTTGTTGAAGGATGAAAGCTTGAAATGTGGGATTCCTAAGTTATTATTGATGTGTCAAAAAAGTACAGGGTTGACTTGGAAAGTTTCCTTTTATGACTTACAACATAAAAGGTTATCAAAACTTGACTAGTAAACCCTCCAAATTTAAGTCAGTAATAATAATAATACAAAAATATTCCCTAATAATTGGGAGATGTTTCGATATACTTAAGAAATTGTATACTAATTAAACTTCATAAACTAAGAGTTTGGGGTACTTTTAGATTTTAGTACTTTTCACGACTGACATATTATATACAGGGATCTTGCACACATGTGAACTTGGCTCTCATTTTTAACATTTATGTTTTTTGTTGTGATTTTTCAGTCGAGAAAGAATAACATTCTGATGAGAGACATCAACATGACCGTCGTTACTGATAGCTCAAAGAAGGACTTAAATTATACCCAAATAAAAACCAGAATACGGTTATTTTTACATATAACCAAGCGACTACTAAACCTGTTGTTTTGGCTTGTTCATCTTCTAAATTTATCCTATATATGTTTTTTTCTGCGTCGACAGCAATCTTAATATTTTATTAATATCTAAACACATATAATTTTTCTTTTATTCTTAGACTAATACCATACTCTGCTACTCTTTCCACAGATATAAGATAAAGGATAAAATTGAGTAATCAAGAAAGATAATTTATTGTTAAGGTTAATCAAAATATTTGGTTTTGTAAATACATATGTCTATAAAGATATATCTATATATTTTTGTGGATTTAAGTCGGTTTTTAATTGAAGCACTTTTGCATTCCGAGAGTTAAGCCCGGTGTCTGTCAAGATAAAAATAATTGACTTCCCAAAGAAAAATAAATTCAGCCCTTTCACGAATTCCATCGTAATCGGAACTTTTACGAATCCCGACGAAAAGATATCATCAGATCCGTTCGTAAGAACAATTTTTATGAGATTCTCCACACTACGTTGGATTCTGTGATAGTTTGTTCGGGATTCGTAACAAGTTCCTGAATACGATAGAATTCATGATACGGCTGATTATTAAGGGAAAGATTGACAGGAAATCTTTTTACACCCTCTTTTTTTAAATAAATGGGAAACTTTGCTCTATCGAATAAAACACCACCCTGAAGAACACCCAGCTCCTATGAAACTTTCCTTTTTGTCATCATATACATACATAATACAATCCACTCTTATTAACAAATCAAGAACGTTTGACCCAGTCATTTTAAGGAAGTTATAATTTTCGAACGAAACATTTAACAGTGGACTACTATTTTCGTTTAATGGTAAACTCGAAAAATTATAAAAGATTTATATAAGTTTGCATATGAACTGAAATTTCGTTCTTAACTAGGGTAAAAGGTATAAAAAATCAGTTGATAACATTTCGAACTTATTTGCTACTTACCTATAATTTTGTTAAATTTTGTATACCAGGCACCTTATTCGATTCTCGAACCATGTGTCTATTACGTGCTCAGATTGGAAATCACTTTCCCGATTTCTATCATATTGCCGCTTATTGGCATTCAATTGTTGTATGTGTGAAAAAGAAATTGTTAAGTAAGTCAACAGAAAAAAAAGCAAAAACAAATAAAAAAAATATTGATTCAAGTCTAGTTTCACTGCACATTTCGATTGAAACTCAATTTTACCTTATATCATACATTAAATTAAAAAATCCTACATACATACATACATAAATGTGTATATTTATGTATTCGTACGTCAAAGGTGGCGACTTATTTCTTTTTTTATTATTGCTCTCTGTGACTTGCGGATAAAAAATCTTCAGCTATATAACATTCCGCGTAACGTCAATCTGACAAATGTCGCATCCATGTCCATAGTCAGCTCCCGGTTTTCTTTGTGCTTACTGCCCAGAAAATTGCATATGCGAAGAAGATCAGTAAGGCAGCAGTGAGCTGTGTGTGGATGAAAAAGGAGGAGGAACCCATCCCATTTTTTCCAACAAACAACAAACACACCAACCGACCTTAGGCAATGGAACACGTTTTGCACTTGAGTCGATCATACATCTACACTCCGAGTTAGTTGATTAGCTTCACAAGTGATTTTTTTAACATACACATTTCGAGTGAAAATGAAATGTTCATAAGAAATTGTGAGCGTGATAATTTTAAGTTAAGAAACATTCCACAACTTCAGTCAAGATTTCCAAACCTGTAAGAGTTTCAGATTACCTGGAATTTTTCTGTGATTTTCCCACTCTCAAAATATTTTTAAATATACATATTATATTAAATATTTGTTGTCTAACTTCTTCACCGTTATTATGCTTTTACTTGCGTGATAGCTCGTTGCAAATATGTGGAAGGGAATGTGAGTTTAGCCTCAAATGCTTTTTGCCTAGGCAACTATTGATACGTACCTAAATGTCAAACTTTTGACACTTTTCCAGTTATTTCTATCTTGTTGCATATTATGAAGTTATAATTTCGGAATAAAATGCGTTTTGTAATATATTGAAGCTACGATTTTGAAGAAAGTACTAGATTACTAGCTTTAAATTAAAAAATTAAAAATGATTTAACACTAACTAACTGACACAGAGTGTTCTTACATGTATGCTCAAGCCATTTCTTGGGAGATACATCATCTAGGCGTAAGTCTATAATATAATATATATCTTTTGTGCAAGGCAATCGTTATGCAATCGTAGATTTACGATCTGCCTAACACTGTGACTGAGACTATTTCTTATATTGATTCTTTCGACATCGGTATGTGGAAGTGAAAAGATTGATGGCACAAATGAGGCGCATAATATTTTAACCGAGATTCTGGATTTTTCTTTATTTTCTGGAGACCAAACAAAAAAGAATATAAACTTCACGTCCTAGTCTTAAGAATAGAAAAAAAAATAAAGTGTGCAGAGCATCTCAATTCACCTTCTTCATGTCTAATAATAATTACTTAACATGCCTGCCGGGGGCATTCAAGCAAATAAGACCAAGAAAATTGAAATTGTTTTACAAGTACAAATAGAAAAGCGTTTTATTGCTGGTAATTTTATGTTCCGCGTATTGTAATTAAAATCAGCATTACAATTACAAATGTTAAGAGGAAGATACCTTACCCACCTTTATTAGACCACAAGCAATAGAAGAGAAGCTTTTTTTTTTAATTTAAATATAATTTATAGACGAGAACAAAGCCGTATAGGTCTACAAAAAAGGTTAAGAACATCAATATACGAGTATGTACGAACGACTCAAAGCAATACAATCCAACCAACTATGAAGGAATGGTATTCTGGCTAAAGAAACACGGAAAAAAAACTGCAACTATACGAGTCACTGGCCGGTGCACCATGGAGTGCACAATAGTGAGGAAATATTGTTGGTGCACAATTATATCGCATATCACATGTGCAATGACACAAATTTCACCTCTTGCACTGAAAGATATCCGAATGAAGAAATTAATAGTATCTACTTTAACTTAAGTCATAAGCGCCGACAGAAATATTTCCAAGGGGGGGCATTCTAAAATTAAAAACTAAAATTTTATACAGATACTACACTTTGATCTTAGCCATAAGGCCGAGAAGCGATACAATACAATACAACTAAAATTTTATATTTTAAATTTTTAAAAGAATTTTATTAAAAATTATGGATTGGATATATTTCTGTGGGGAACTTCTAAGCTAACAGAATGAAACGCTTTCGACTTTTTTTACATGAATCAAAAATGTAGAATAATATTAAATAAATATTAATTAATTTTAAATATGAATGATATTATAAGGCTGAACTTGATTTAAAGACGTTTTTATATATTGAACAAAAAAAGGTCATTATATGTACTTTAGTGGCAACACTGATATGAAATCGTAAGGTTTAGCTATAGATTATCTTTTAAATTGAATTTAAAGTTTTAAACTTAAAAAGTAAAAATAAATTTAAAAAGTGATCGTAGAGCATACATAACCGTAAAACGAACATCAAAATAAAAAAAAAAAACAAATATTCATATATAGAAAGGCAAGTGCTTTTATTTATTAAATTATTGTAGAACAAAATTAATAAAATCCCCAAAGAGGTGGCACGAACTTGCTCTTATGTAATAAACTTTAAAAAATTAATGTTGTATTGCCATAAAATTCATTTTTAAATGGCTAAATAAATAAAATTATTCCTCATCGTGAACCTGTTGTTATAAAAGACAACACCTTAAGTAATTGGAGCTTAAAATGGAATACTATCGCCATGTTATTTCTCAACAAAATTATAAATCATTGTACTAGGTTTAAGAAAAACAACTTTTTATATAATTAATTTTAAAAACATTTTTAAGAACAAATTTTGAAAAGTCAACTTAAAGTTTTTTATTTAGGATATCTAATTTAAAAAGAAATGAGTTTTTATTCAAAAAACCAAACGAAATATTGTTTTAAGTTTTGATATGCAATGATATTTTAAACTTTTTGGTAGCTTCTGTACACAAAATTTTATTAAAATTTCAAAAAAATGTTATTTGGTATGTACAGTAATATCTAACTTTATTTCAAAATAAAAAATAAGGCGAAAGAAAACAACTTTTATCAAAATTCTAGCAGCCGTTTTTGAGAAATAAAGATTTTCGAAAACCATTTTCCAATATTAGCGGTAGCGGTTTTTAGATGAAATAAAAAAAATTTGCCTACATCTTGCATATATATATTATAGCATTGAAAATCTGTTACTTGTCAAATTTTAAAAATAATTCAGCATGTAATTTTCAAAATATTTAGTTTTCGAAAGAAAAACACAACGTTTTTTGAAAAACCCAAAAGAAAATGTATTGGAAATTTAAATACAATTCAAACTTTTAAGGAGCCTTGGCATACAAAATTGATCAAAATGATTTGCACCGTTTTTGAGAAATCGAGAGTAAAAAAGGTTCTGTGGGGGTATAATTTTTAAACATTTTTCAGCTAGGGGTTACTAAATGAAATTTTTATATGTGTGCAACAGTTTTTGAGAAAAAAAAATATTTTCTAAGATTTCGAAAAAAACATTGTATTGTATTTTTGGTCTAAAAGTAGTAGTAGTCTAAAGGTTTTGACTGTAATAGAACAGACAGGAAGCCAGACAGATATCAGGCAGAATTTCAAGACCCACTTTTTTAGGTTTCTTTACCATCGTCAAATCTGGTCAAAATTTCTATTTATTTTACGAATACATAACTTACCATACAGAATAGCAAGTAAAAAAATAAATAAAAAAAATAGATACAATAAAAGTTCAAAGATAGTATAAGTATAGTGACTTACAATTCTCAACTGAATTTCTGGTACATATTGGAAGAAACATTTTTCTGCAAATTCAGAACGGTTGCGATGAGATACTCTTGGATATGTCACTTCCCTGTAGGAGGCAGTGCACTCCTCAAAGGCATGTTTGTAGCGTCTGGAAATCGAAACCAGATCTTCAACAAGGCAGTCAACGTATCTTACAAAATTTCCTCTTATTGTTCAAGACAATAAATTCGTCAAGCATAAAATAAGCTATTCGCACCAAATCTAAGCCTAGATTTTTTTTTCATTTTTCATTCAAAATCTAACAAAACCTATAGATTTTTAAACAAAATGAAGATTGGTATTTTGACATTTAATTTGAAGAAACGTTATTTTTATTTTCATATTTTTTCAAAACTTTACACGAATTCAAAAATAAATGAAGACGAATAAGAACAATTTCTTATATACTCGAAGTGTTAGAACTTTGAAAAAAACTTTGAAAAATAGTGACCCTATTACCCCTATCGGAGACGCCTCTGTCTTAAGTTAACATATTAGACTTTTTTTTACCTAGATTTGATTTGTTTTGCGTTTTTTTTTATCGAATCGTTAAATAAAGAAAACAATCGAATAAATCTTTGGCAACATATTAAACTAAAAAACAATTTTGAATCAGATAAAAAATCACTCCAATTTAGCAGCCGACTTTTAGATAAACATTTTAACACGAAATAATATACCAATTATTTTATTTAACCTCATTTTCTCATAGGGCTACAACTTATGGGCTATTAAAGTGATTTAAAGATTCGAACAAATTTCTTGAAGTGTATAAACTTGTCTGCTATTAACCCAACTTGTTTTAGATCGAATAGAAAGACAAGTTCAAGTCAAATTTGCTTAAATCGTTATGTTCTTGAACAGCAAACCGACCAGAAGTGAAATAATTCGACAGGCTTTTTTCGAAGGACAGCCGATTTAGGATGCCATTTATCATTGTTGTTCTTAGAAATCAAAGAAAAAAATAACCTTCATTAGTGGGTCAGCACTTTTACAGCAACGATCAGCCAAAGTTAAGTGGAGTGGTATGTTACCCATGAAGTTAGTCATACATATTCAACGCCGCCGGCGACACCGCCGACGTGACTTTTGCCTTTCGAGGCCATCGGATGTGTTTGATTTGTGATTCCTACGAAGAATCACTAATTTAAAAATTTAAAACAAAAAATACTAAATTTCTGATGTTGATATAGGTTTGTTGGATTCAATTCTGAAATATGTATAAAGAATGAATAAACTTGTAAGTGATATACGTAGGAATTTCGATAAACAAGAAATAGAATATATTGAAGACCACATGGACAACCAACAACTTTCAGACTACGAAATAATTATTTTAATTTTGGTCTTATCAGTCACTAATGATACTAATTTGAATAGTTAGGTTGATGGCCGAAACTTACCGGTCAAGTTTTTGAAGAATTCTTTTGAGATTACAAGAAATTTTTCACGCTGTAAGGGAGTGCCATAAAATCTGTAAATAAAAAGATTCAATATCAATTTATGGTTCAAAAGATTTGCATGAATTATTTTAGAAGTAAACGAGTTATTTGGAAGAATTGATGGCTGAAAGTGTACCACTGATGGCTTAATATCCCAACCTATACATAAAAGTATACATCCATTGACAGTTTTTGACAACACAAACGTTTGATATGTTCATTAGGGTGGTTGTTAATTTCGTATACATATTTATGCTCCGAGATAAAAAAAAATTCTTCATTGTCAAGTCGTGATCTTCATATTAACTAGGCCTAAATTTTGTAAAAACAAAACCTTGTACTAGAAACCTCGGAAAATGTTTAGTTATTTTAAACTATTATAACTTTAATTTTGGACGTACCGTCAAATACGGAGATTCGATTTTTAGTCGCAGAACACGATTGTGGAATAATCTACCCGGCACGGTTGTTGTCATTTCAATTTGCAAACATTCAAGGCTAATGTTCATGGACATCTCCTCTCTCTCCCTCCCTCCCTAGTTTCACCATCGCTCGTGCCATGTTTTTGTTGAACATTATAAAGGTCTTGTAGTGAAGAGGTTTCTTCACTCAGTTATAATTAATTATTTAAAATTATTATCGGTCCATAAGAGAATGCTTCCAACGTCTTCAAATGTCCTCAAAAACAAATTATCAAAATTACCAGCCATTAAAGCCCCGAAGGTCTTCAAGTGTCTTGGTTTAAAAATAAGAAAGACTTTTTAAAATTTAAAGAGAAGAGACGTCTTTATTTGTCGATGGCTCAACTAAGAAATGATTTTAAAAATTCATATAAATGATCATTAGCTGCTTGACATAATTCTGACAATATTTTACAATTAACATTTACTCAGAGAGAACAATCAATGTTATTTAAATGAAATTTTAAAAATCATAAACTGCAATAATTTTCTTGTAGTTAAGTTTTTCGTTAAGTGACAATGAGTCAATGATTTATTTATACAATGCAAATTTTAATAATTCATGAGATTTTATTCAAAAATTTATAATAATGAAAATGTTATTTATTTTAATTAATTTAATTTAATGTATGATTGGGAAATAATTAAAAGAAATAATGTATCCTGAAAAAGACTATAAAAAGGTTATTGGCTCGTTACAGTCTCATAATAATTATGAAAAAAAAAAATGTTGTAGTCGATTTTAATGGAATGCCAAACATCACTATTTTAATACAATATTTTCTTCGAGCATTCATTGCCAAAACAATTCGACAAAAAAGTTTTATATGAGTTAGTAAATTGTGTGATCGTTTTTCAGAATATACTCTAAACCAGTGGCGGCTGTACCTTAAGTGCGCTCGTGCGCTGAACCGCCAATTCAAAAGATTTAAAAATTACAAAATATTACTGCATCTTTATTTTTAGATTCCCATATTAATATTTTTTTTTAAACATACAAGAACACCAAACAAGTAAAATTTCCAATTATGACAAAACAATGTAAGCGCTTTGCTTTACTATTAAGACTTACTTTCCCTGTAAGTAAAAATTCTCGTGCACTTCGGCGAGCGCACGAGGACTGCTAATATAACTTGTATGAGTTACAAGCAAGTATCCCTGACGCGTGAGACAAAAGATATTTCATTGAAATGTATCGAGAAATTAGCCTGCTCTCGTGCAGCTCACGAGAACCGAAGATTAACTAGAGCAACCGATGTTTGACTAGAATGCGCTGCGCCTGCGAATATGTAATGTTGTTTCGCTCTATCCGTGACTGGTTAAATAGTGTAGGTTTGTAGGAGTTAGGTTAGTAACTGTTTTTTATTTTGGTTTTGGTACTGTGTACAGTGTGTGGTGTGGGATAAAATTAACAGAGATTAGGTATATTAAAGACAGTAGTAAATCTTTTTAAAATAAAAAACATGATTCCTTGCTAAATGTAATAAGTGTGTCAGTTTTATAGGTACATGGTTGAAATTCTTCGAGCAATTATACAAAATAATAAAAAAATCGACATACATATACATGTAAATTGTTGTTTTTTTTGCGATTTCTAATCTTAATACCTACTTAGTGAGCAAGTAAAGTGCACCACCTGTTCAACAACCCACCAGCCGCCACTGCTCTAAACTCAAATTAGGGTTTAGGGATGTCTCTGAATATCCAATTGAAGTATTTTAAAGCGTGATAAAAAGTAAAGTTAGAAGTGAACAAAGGAAAACGAAG
The DNA here is from genome assembly GCA_963931855.1 of Philhelius festivus. Lineage (NCBI taxonomy): Eukaryota > Metazoa > Arthropoda > Insecta > Diptera > Syrphidae > Philhelius > Philhelius festivus. Next base: position 259,240,270 of record OZ007554.1, on the reverse strand, counting down.
TCGGATCAAATATGAAATCAAAGTATAATCTGAACCTAAGTACAAATTATGATTTGATGTTGTATTTTCACAGACTCGAAAAGATTATTTTTTTGGAATAATCAAGCAAAATTAAGCCTTTTCAAATTTTTTATATTTTATTTTCTAAAAACAAATTTTAGCAAGACTTCAATTTTTAAAATTAATGCCATAACGAAATTGCTTACATTAAGGGCCTTACCAACAATGAAATTAAGAGACGACTATAATATTTGAGCGAAATGAACCATTATTTAATGGGCTCTATATAACTGACCATACATGCTACATTTTATTTTTTAGGTTCCGTTCAATAAATGGTTCATAATTTAGAGTCCACTTAAATATTAAGTTCATAACATGTATGGCTAACTACTCGTATATAGAGCTCATTACATAATGATTCACTGTACTAAAATATTAAAGTCGTCTCTCAATTTGATTGTTGGTAAGGCCCTTAGTCTTTTTTTTTTTAACGTGGATACAACTAACAACCAGATATAATAGCTCGAGTGGAAACAGTGTTCACATATATTGTTGGATTGTCAAATGGTTTCACGTAGCCCGAAATAACAGTCTTCAAATCCGGCTGTGGTTTTTCTAAGAGTAGTCTGTAACAATATTTACCTATTGGTGGAATTTCGAGTGACCAATTTTAGCAATTTTAGTTTTATTTACACAAGTTATGATTTTTCATTTAAATTCATTCCTTTTTTTTTAAATTATTTTCACCTCTTCTATATACATATATGTAATTTTAAATATTTAATTATGAAAAAGTTCTGTCACTACGTTCGGAAACCACAATATCAAAAATGAAAATGATTTGAATATTAGTTCTCTAGTGCTCACCTTTGATAGTATTTACCTATTTAAAATTTAATAACTAAACTTAGTCGACTTATCTGTGCCATCTTATTTACACATAACTTATCTTTACAACCATGTAAATATCAAAATATCTTTGAATAGTTTTAGTCGTCAATTTGGCCGATTCATATTTGTCTTTGAATATTACTAGATAGACACTACTTGAAGGTTATATAAGCATGCACCTAATGGTCTATTTCACATTCCTTAATTCTTATGATGGAATTATTTACGCCTCTTTTCCAGTACTAATCCTCCTTACAACCGAAAAAATACTCATAAAAGCAACCTGTTTTTTTTTCAATTTCTCACAAAATTTATCAATTTGTAAATTCCATAAAATGATTAATCGGCCATCCAGTCAAGTCTTGCATGACTAGGTAGAGTTGAACCCTCCAAACCTTATATTTCTGATCGGATTAGGTCTTATCACAGTAACAATGATTGATCTCATTCAAAACACGTAAATGATTTTTGGGTTGCATTTAAAAGAATCTGGATCTGTGTTTTTTATGGAATCGAAGCATCAGGTAGGTAGTTTTTAATAAGCGAATACAAAATATCAGTTTAATGAGAGAACGAGGGGGTTTTAGTTTTGTTTCTTTTCTAAGCTAGAACACTTAAGAAAAATACCCTATATCTTCGGTTACATATATAAAAAGGCATTAAAGTACCCCAAATAAGGAATAAGATTAAGACGATTAAAAATGTTGCCCTAAAAATACCAAATTCTGGTTTGTCTCAGAATATTCTAAATTCTTTGATCTTATATTAAAAGCAGCAATTTATTACCAACTTTAAAACGTTCCATAAAACAATCGAACAATCCTTTTAAAAGTTTCATCGTTATGAAATGTACATACAGTCGCAACAGCTGCTGTTAAGAGCTCTTTTTCTAAGTTTTGAAATTTAAAAATTTGCATTTTCTTTTGTTGACTCTGAGTCGTTTCATGCAAACCTGAATAAAGGTGTGGATTTGAGACAAAGTCAATCTCAATTTATTTTATTTCATAAAGGTGTTCAGTAACTAAGCTGATCGTTCGCTAAAGTACTTTATTTTATAGTTTTTTCGTTTATATTATTACACCATTAGCACCTGCGGTGGAGGCAATTTGCAAAATTTTTATAGCTAACGAGCTTATATTCAAATATATAAAAACAAAAAAAAACGAAAGAACAAGCATACACAGAAAAAGTGAAAACGTTTTCCGCCCCATGTCGCGTCAGTCGTTTAATTCATTTGCATTCCGTTTGGGCGTTCGTCAGTCTAATTTATTGTTTTAGAACCCAAAAAAAAAATAAAACCAGCGTTCTTGTGGTAGGCAACCAGAATCAAAAATTAATTCCCTCTGCGCTCTTGCCTGCACTCGTAATAGGGTCGATTTTCATTGTTGATTTTGAGTTCCACCTCACGAAATGTAAGTCACCGCAATGGATTCATGGTTTTCGGTACTTGGCCTTATTAAACGACCTCGATGGTAACAATTTTGTTTTTTTTTTACGTTTCTTGAGCGTTATATTTTTTTGCAAGGAGATTGCTGTGGGCGATGGATTATCATGGGAAATATTGATTTTAATGATTATTATGTCGTAAATTTTGTCCATCAAAGTTAATTGTTTCTTGTAATTGAAGGTCAAGTTGAAATAACAATTAATTCAAGCATTCATATGCTGTCAATAATTTTATTCGATTGAAATTTTAGTTATATACAAAAAAAAAAATCATAATAAATAGAGGTACATTAACACCAATACTTACTTATTGTAATGAAATGTTTATGTACAGATAAGCCATCAAAGCCGACTAATACACACTTGGTCATTGGAAGTGATAAACCCTTTATGCATATTAATGTTATAGGCAACTTAACATGCAATTCAAAGTCATAGTTAGGTTTAAGATAGTACAAGCTCTTATGTCTACTAAGAAAACTTTGGCCTCCAATAAGCTATTGTTTGACAACCATAAACATGGGGGTGGCCGTGGCGCGATGGTTGTGTGCTCGCCTATCAACCTCAGTATCACAGGTTCGATCCCTGCCGTCGTCGTCTATGTCGTCTTTAATTCCATTAAAACCTTCTAAAAAACTGTCCTCAATGGGTTGCTAGTTTGCTCATTACATGTTGTTTAGGCATAACACTAACAACATGTGATTGAGTTAAATTGGTATGCCCAACAAGGATGAAAACGAATAAAATAATGCGAATTATAAGGGACATAGAAATAAGACACGGCAATTCTCCGCTTTAGTTCAGCCGCCATCCCTGGAGATAAAAAAAAATCTAAGACAACCACCTTCAGTCTCAGAACATCGTGCCACACATCTTTCCTATCCTTCTTTCTCTTCCGTAACTTCACGCCCGCGCTGTGTTAAAACATTTAAAGGGTAATCATATCCCCTTGAGCGTGAGTTGATTATAAAAAAAAAAAAAAAAAAAAAACATAAAGGGTGTTTTTTTTTTCAGAAGCGTAATACATACTTTAAATTGGCAACACTGTTTTCTGTGACAGCAGATTTTAAAGTTCTCGGTTGTTTTAATATTGATTTGGCTTGGAAATTCACCATGAATAAACTCACGCCGGAACAATCTTTTTAAATTGGTCAAATTAATTTTAAAAATATGGAGAAACACATCGGCCGTAGCACAGTGCGGCCGAAAGTCGATTCGGCCAAAATTCAAAAACTTAAAAAAATTTGTATTCTTGACGCATGTATTCATTATTTAAAAAAAATTATCTTATTATCTAATAAAGTTTCCGAGAAGGCACAAAGATGCCTTCGGCAGCACTGTGCGTGGGTGAGTTTTCTTGGTGCTCATATAAAATTGCAGGTAAGAGAGAGTGACTTACTATTAACTTTAACTTAACCATTCTTGAGTATATGTCTAAGGCAGGATCGGAATGGACCTACAATTTTCTGGCGAATCCAAACGGCAGCATTCATGAGTTCCTCTTTATTTTAAAGTTAACTACCTTGCGGTTTTTAGATCGAGGAGTACCCATTACAGAAGTTTTCGAGGTTTGTCTTAGAGAGAGTCTTTGATCTTCAGTTAAGATACTTCGTTAAGGTCATCGAGGCATATCTTTCCGAACAGTTGGGCTCTCATTCTGGCCAAAGCAGGTGTTTTCAGTGTCCAGTGCATATTGCATTTTAAGTTATTTTCCCGGGAGTTATATGGGTTGGATTTTGCGAGAAAAATTGTATAACATTTTGCCCTTCATAACACCAAAAGGAACGTTATCTCTTTCCACAAGTAAGCTATGAAGGCCTAATCCTTATATGACACGAGCTAGTCCGTCCATTTCCTCTATTCCACTGTGATCCAGAATCCACGTTGGAGTACCATCGAGGTTAATGTTCAGGCTCAGAAGCTCATCCCGGCTCTGCTGGACCAATTTAGAGAATGAAAAAGCCGAATCTATGGCTTCAACAATCGCCTGACTGTCTGTAAGAATGGTGGTATTCGGTATTTGCATGCTTCAGTTATTACCAGTAACTTAGCTTGAAAAAAACCTGCTAAAATCACGTAGCCGAAAAGACCTACAGACATTTAAAGACGCAGGGAAAATTCCCAAAGGGTACTACTAAATGTTAGCGCCATTTTCCAGGAAAAAATATTCTAGTTTGAATTGAAAACTAATTCTTTCGTCAAAACTCATAATGGAGTTTTCAAAATATATTTATTTTTTTTAATTCAATTCAAAAAGTTTTCTTTGAAAAGTTTTGAATGCAATTAACATGAAGTTCACGAAACGGAAAATTTTTCAAAAAAAAAAATCATTAGAAATAACAAACTAGAATTTTGGTAATAAAGTAATTTTATTTTGTATCACAGAAATTTTTGCAGTTTACATGTCTTTCCGACGATTTCATTTATAAGCCGATTTTTTGACTTTGCGAATTTTTTATCTGCATTTAAATTTTAAATGTACGGTGGAAAGAACATGCAATATTAAAATTATCGGGTGAATTGACTCGAAACGTATTGAAACAAAAACTTGAAAACACTTGTAGTGTTTTACCTTGAAAATCATATCTCTAAAACTAAATGGAAGATAATTATAGCCCACTTCAAAAACATCATCACACGTAAGATAATCTCAACTTTAAACTTGTTAAATGGTTAAAATGGTAGTTGAAATAATTAGCTTTCTAAAAAACACATACTGAATGTGAGCGATTAATGTCATCGATAAATAATTTAATTGCATCTTCATACAATAAAAATAAACAACTTTTTTTGTATACTTATAAAAGCAAATACGATTCTCATCGGATCTACAGTTTATTTTACATTTCTAGCAATAATGCAAAAATTAAACATTATCATTCTTCTTTTGGGGAGCTTTGGAAGAGGCTTGGTGACACACAATTTATTTTTACACATTTTTTAAACTAATAATAAATATTTATTTTAGTATGCACGGGACTACGATTTTAATTTTGACCGTATTGAGCCGATAAAAGGAGATTCGGAAACTTTGGTTGACTATTCTAATCTACGTTTGACTAGAAACGGGCGGGGTGAAAAATATGTTGCCAACGGTAATATGATTTATACGCAAGACTTAGGAGAAGATGTCATGGTATGAATAATGAGATGCTCTCCAAAATAACAATTTCAAAAATTACGTATTCCATCAAAAGCATTTGGTGAAAACAACTTATAGTTCATCTGGAACCAGTCAGTTTCGAGCGCATCCGTACACCGTGCAAAAATCAACGGCTTGCGAATTTTTCAAAACATTTTATAGGGAATACGGACAACCGTGGGTCGAAGGCCACACAAATTTCCCTCATATTCCAGAAGAAGGCATCTGTCCACTACCGAAGGCAAGACTGCATTTTTTTTTAAGTTACATATATTTTTTAATATTTTATATTTACAGGGAAATTATTACATAAAAGATATGCTATTCGATGAAGATAAACTTCCAGATCACGCTCCACGAGGTTTATGGAAATTTGATCAAATATTTGAAAAAAATGGTAAAGTTGTCGGAGGCATCGCAATGTATGCCAGGATTACCGATAAAGTTTAGCATTTGTTATTTACCTACATTGTCATTAACAATAACAAATCAACGTCGTCAGACAATAGTTTCAAAATTGTATATGACAATTTTTGTTTGGGCCAGTCTAATAATGTTGTATGTATTTAAGTTATTTTAAATTCAGCAAATGAATACTTTATAAGAAAATACATGTGATTTATGCGACTTGTTATCTAAATAATTGCTTTTTAAATTTTTCTTTAAACTTAAAATCAAGTATTGAAATTAAAAAAAAAATTAAAAAAAATTTTAATTAACATAACCGAGCGATAACATGGGATGTCCCATCTCAAAAACCAGATTAAACAAATTGTTTAGCAAATGCAATAAATAAAAAAGAGAGCTCACTTGTTTTTTTTTTTGCCCGAAATTTCATTATTATTTTAAGAATGTTTAGACAGCCTTGGCACGATACTAGTTAAAAAGTGTTCTTCAAGTACTTACGCTTTTGATAAGTATGCAGACGAGAAACTTTATCACTCTGATAAATAAAAACCTTTTTTGGAGGCAAATCATTAAGTCCCTTTTAGACAATCAGTTGTCAATTCAGTTATCAGTTCAGTTGTTAGTTCAGTTAAAAAAGACAGTGTATTTAGACGTCAGTCTGGTGTTCAGTTGAGCTTTCATTTTACTTGTGAGCAATCGAAAGTTAGAAAAAATATATTTTGTAGATGAGCCATTTGCTCTACTACGCTACTTCTTGAATCCATTCAATAAAAAGCAGTTGAATTATTATGGCATGGTTTTTAACTACAGATTATCAAGAGCTCAACGCATTGGGGAGAATGCCTTTGGCATTTTATCAAATAGATTTCAAATCTTTCAATCTGATATAAACTTAAAAATTGAAAATATGGATGTTGTTGTGTTGACATGCTGTTTTTTGCACAATGTCTTACGAAAAAAATGTGGAAATACGTACAATCCACCCGAAATTGAAGCTGAAAGAGATCCACAAAATTGGCACGTACACATCATTCGTCCCTATTCCCCTTTTTTGAGCGTTCTACTTTTTTTAACTCTTTATCAAAAGCAGAACAAATGCTGTTAGCCTTTGCACTGACCTTTGCCTTCGTCGCTTCTGTATCCACCTCTTTTAGTTTTTTGCAGCAACATATTGTATGCTGCTTCTCTTTGCACTGAATTGTGATAAAAAGGGTCACCGCCAACTGCAATTGAAATGCCGACTGAACTGACAACTGAACTAAAACGTATTTACACTTCAGTTTAACTGATAACTGAACTGACAACTTATGGTTTCAATTAAAACTGAAACTGAAATGATCGTCTAAATGGGGCTTTAGGTTTTGGTTCTCTACGAGCCTCTGGCATCTAATAAATTTATTTCAGGATTAAAAAACAGTAAGTACTCGCCCCCTCGTAAAAATATAAGTCAAATATTTAAAACTGATGCTTTCGTTTTTGTTTAATAAAAGGTGTATTTTCTGTTCAGCTGCAGTTTATTAAAATTGTTTAAAATTGACTTAGTAAACTTCTTTATAATTATCTGATGTTTTCAAGTTTTGTGCTAAAATCTTAAAATCAGGATGGTTATGTTCGAACAAAGACTTTAGCAGATACAAAAATCAATTCTGTCTCTGCCTCCTCATATGAAATTTTAGTTGAATTCAGTTCATTTATTTCATCTAACAGATTATACATTATAACAATAATAATATACTTCTTTACGACTACTAGATACGAGTACAATGTATATATTTAAGTACCATCCAGGTATACCTTATAGTACTTAACAATTTTTCCTTGAACAAGTTTCTATTTGAAGAATTAAGTAAGAGGCTCATTTAGCCCATTATTCATTCTATGAAAGGGTTCACAGAAAATATTTCTTATTCTCAAGTTTCTTGAGGGAGGATAGAACTTAGTTAAAGCTAAAAGAAAGGGGCAGTTGATGTGATTATATAATAGGTCTCCTACAAATATTATAGAGAAATATTTACGGCGATTAGACAGGTTTGTATGATCTAAAAGTTGGCATCGCGAATCATATGAAGGCATTCGAATATTCCAATGTACGCGATAAACTGCAAGTCTAGTGAAGGGTTTTTGAATATTTTCAATTCTTAGGGAACTATTTAAATAGAAAGGGCTCCATATCACCGAGCTATATTTGAAAACAGACTGAATATAAGCAATATAAAACGATTTGAGAGTATACGGATCAGAAAACTCTTTCGAATTCCGCGATATAAATCCTAGCATCGAGTTTGCTTTTGCAACAATATAATCTATATGTAGATTGAAATCAAGTTTTCTATCAAATAATACACCTAGATCCTTCTTTTCGAAAATTCTCGCAAGAAGTGCATTATCAATCCTATAACTGAAAAACATAGGACTCTGATAACGATAAAAAAACATAATTTGACATGTTGAAACATTTAAAAATAATAGATTTTGTTTACACCATTGATCAAGTCGATTAAGATCTTCTTGGAGAAGTAAGCAATTGGAAATAGATTTTATACGAGAAAAGATTTTCAAATCATCAGCAAACAACAGTTTTTCAGAGCTGATAATACGAAGAGATATGTATATCTTTTATCAGAATAAGAAATAAAAGTAGGCCAAGATGGCTTCCTTGGGGAACTCCTGAGGGAACCTGAATTTGATAATTTTGACAGAACAATGTTTTGACTTCCATAGAGCGTTTTATTCCGCAATATGAATTCCGGAGCAACAAATTAAAAGTAAAAGTGTATGCTTCCACAGTGCCTAGAAGCTTATCAAGAAATAAATTGTTTGTCAAGAATAAATTGCTTTCGCAAAAATTATATAAAATGATTTTGGGTAAATTATTATTTATAAATCAATCAATTATAGAAGACGTAATTGCAAATAAGTACACAGTCGATAGGGTGCAAGGATTTCTATTTTAAAACATAAGCGAATCAGTAAATTTCCTTAAAAATGGCATTCAATTGTTAGAGCATTATTTTTTTGCATATTTTGCTATAAATGAAAAAAACAAAAATTTCAAAATGAGAATGGAATATAATTTTGTAACTTAATTTTATATTTTTTTTTTTGTTATTTTTGTTAAATAAAAGATATATTTTTTTTCAATTTTTAATGTTTTTTCAAAGCATATTTTTACTTTTTAAGCGCATATTTTCTAATTTTTGGCGCATATTTTGATCTGGCTACGAGTATAACAAATTCAACTGGCGAACAAAATATTTGAAGTCTTTGCCATCTTTTGCATTCATTACATTCCTTACCCTCCCTTGCAATTGAATGCAATGACTAAATGAATGCAAATAACACAAAAGAATGCACAGAATGCAAAGAATGTGAAGACCAGGGTTGAACAAGCTTAAGTCACTGTTTAGCTTAAGCTTGGCTTTAATTCACAAGCTAGTGGGTGACTTATGAATTTAAAAAATGTAATTTAGCAGCTAGTTACTAGTAAAGAATTAGAAAAAAATTTAGCTTATAAGTCAGTTGATGACTTGTGAATTAAAAAAATTAAATCATAAGCTTCTAAGTGACCTATGAATTAAAAAAAAAAATAAATTTAGAACCTATTAAGTGACTTATGAATTAAAAAAATTTTAATTTAAATTTGAAATTTAATTTACTGTGTTCTTAATTCAAAAATTCGCAACCCTGGTGAAGTCTTTAAATTAATGCAAGGAATGCATGAATTCTCATAAGATTGCCATGGTATGCCATAAGATTGAATGGTGATTGCAAATTTTAAGTGGCAGTCTTAAAGTGGAGTCAATGAATGCAATCTTTTGCTTGAACGCAATGAATGATTTTTAAAGATTGCATTCTTTTACAACCCTGATTTCAACTGTTTGAAAAAACACCTCCATCGGTGACAAAAATGTTTGTATGTAATAATGATCACTAAAAATCGAAAATACATCGTTATAAATTTTCGTCTTATGAGTTGTTTTAATAAATGACTTACATTAATTATTCCTGCCACAAATTACTGTACAAACAATTTTTTGTTTGGTTTATGTTTATTTCTTTTTTACTTACGATAAATGTAAAATACATAATATAGTTTATATACATTCGTAAAAAAATCAAGATCGAAATTTTGATCAGACTTGACATTACAAAAATAGATGACACGAACAAAGTGGGTCTTGTAAATTTGTCTGTTCGACTACAGCTTAAACAGTTCGGCCAATATTCGTTAAACTTGGTGTAAAGATTTTTTTTAATCCTGCCCATCGGCACATTTTTCCTAAATGAAAATTGACGGTCCTTGCCATACTTCAATATTTTTCGAAATTTTATAAATTTTTTTCACTCAGAAACTGTTCAACTGATTTTTGTATTGTAGTATTTTTAATAAAATAAAACTTTGGCAACACTGTTTTCTGTGACAGCGGATTTGAAAATTCCCGGTTGTTTTGAGGTAAGTAGTTTGGGCAATTCATCATTAATAGACTCACACCGAAGAAACATTTGCAAATTGTTCAAATTTATTTTGAAAAAAAAATGGTTCGATTCAAGAAAAACATTGGACATTACGTGCATTTTATGGTGCTCATAATCGTTCATCGGAGCGAAGTATTCGAGAAACTATGAATCGTTTTCGCAAAATGTTTACAGATCACCGCGTTCGTGAAACTTGACGCCATTCGATTACTTTCTTTGGGGATTTGTAAAGTCACATATCAACATGGATAAACCAGAAATAATTGACGCCAACATTCGATGCATCATTTTACGAGAATTGGACCACCAAAGTGCGGTCCAGCCACGAAAAATTATCTTTCAAATAAAGCCAATTTCGTGGATAGTAAAAATATTTTTCTGTGTTTTATTTCGAATTATCTGCCTCTAAAAAACACCCTTTTTCTTAACTTAACAAAATCAAATGAAAATATTAATTATCCCGAAAACTATAAACCAGATGTCAAATGTTTTTTTTTAGAATTTTAGACCTTGAAAAGTAAAAAAAGGAAGAAAATCTCAATCCAAAACCATGAACAGGTGTTGTATTCGATAGTATCTAAAATTGAATAATCAAAAGTAAGTCACTAACTTAAATTTGTTTTTATTAGCAAAAAACATAGTGGTCAAAAGTATACAATTATATTTAAATTACAAAATGAGTAATACAAGTTAATCTAACAATTGGTTTCAAGTGCTTGCAGCATAACACGGTAGTTTAGTGCTGTGATTTCTAACAATTATATGACTTGTTAAAATCATTTAAAATGTGAAAATGTAGTCTTTTTTAAATGATGCACCCACCCACTCAATGTAAGTGATTAACATTATCGATAATAATTTTAATTACTTCTTCTAGCCAATAACTTGAATAGAAATAAATGTGTACTATAAAAGCAAAAACGGACCTAGGTTCTCTAAAACACTACAGTCTGTTGAACATTTTCCACCAGTAATGTCAAATCTTAGCCTTATTCTCATTTTGTTAACGGGGAGTTTTAAAGTTTCTTTGGTAAAATATAGTCTGTTTTTTTTCATTTTACGTTTTCACAAATCAATATATTTTAAGTGTTTACGGGATTACAATATTGAACTTGAGCGTTTGGAGACACTTAAGGGAGACGACGAAACATTAATAGAATACTTTGTCCGTCTCACTAGACGTGGACACGGTGATGCAGGATATATTGCAAACGGGCACATGATCTACAAAGAAGATTTTGGTGAAGATGTCATGGTATGACAAAAATGTGATGAAATCTAAAATAATTATGTTCCAAAATTATATTCCACAAAATAGCATTCAGTTACAACAACTTACAGTGCATCCGGAACGAGTCAATTTCGAACACACCCGTATACAGTTCAAAAATCAAACATTTGTCAATTTTTCAAAACCTTTTACAGGAAAAAAGGACAACCATGGATCAGAGGGCACACAAACTTTCCCATTATTCCCGAAGGGGGCATTTGTCCACTGCCAAAAGCAAGAGTTTTTTTTCTTATTTTTCTTAAGCTAATTTGAATAAATATTTCACATTAATAGGGAAACTATTACGTTAAAAATCTGGAATTTGAGGAAATTGAGCTTCCATATCATGCTCCAAGGGGTTTGTGGAAGTTTGAACAAAAATTCGAAAGAAATGGTAAAGTTATCGGTGGTCTCGTGATGTATACCAAGATTACTGATAAGGTTTGATATTTACATTACAACAAAATATTTTTTTAGTAACGCAAAAGTTTTTGTTAATTTAATAATATTCTTATACATTTATAATTATTAAAAATACAAAATGAAAAAAAAATACTTAAAATTTGTTTCTAAATCAAATGGTACTAAATTTTAAATAAAATCGACTTGACTCCTTTAATTTAGAGAATTTTCGATTTTTGGATGCTAGTTTGATATGGATTGTGGAAGGTAACTTTAGAAATTTGATTTTGACAAACCCAAATATGACATACATGGATATGAAAAAATCACAAACTTCAAAACAAAATCTTATTTCGTTGAAAAAAGTAAAATTTGTTGAATATTTACATAAATTGTGATTGTTTTGTGAATATTGTTTTAAAAGGGGGAGAAGACTTTATCTCTAATTCTCAAACGAAAACTTTACACTTGTTCCACTTTAAAATACGCTTGGCTGGGGATATTTGGGAACCGATTTTGTGTGTATATATCGCCGCTATATTGCAAACTTTATTTGTCTTTTATCGTCTAGCTTTTTATTGTTTTGTTCTGCTTTTAAATATTGGAGCTTTCTTCAAAAAAAAAAAAATTATAAAAACTTCCTGCTTCAAACTTTTGCACATTATTTGTTCAACGCGTTGATCAACTTTTTAATTTTCTTTCGGATTTCTTGACGTAATATTGTGTTGCGTTGCGTTGGCTGCAGTGAAATGTGTCTACGTGGTTGAACTATTGCGTTGCCATGAACTTGCAGTTGTTGCAACTTGCAAACTGTAGTTTATTTTGGTTTTTCGTCATGGAAGGTGATCAAAAATCAGAGTGGACCACGGAATTAATTTTGCAAATGATTTCAGCAATTGAGGAAAAGCCCAATATATGGGACACTAAGAGCCCCTCTTATAAAAATCGAGATGCCAGGAAATTGGCTTGGTCTCAAATTTCCTCGAAAATGCAATTGCCTAAACTTTGAATTCGAATTCACGGGCGCGGTGGGATCAATCGATTTTAATTTCTCATATATTTCTTTGAAAAAATAATTTTCTTCGCGACTCAAGAAAAAATCATTTACCCAGAATCGTCTTGGCTGTTTTTTCATCCTTTGTCGTTCATTTTCTAATATTATTAATGCGGCAGCCACTTTTTTTTTCTTAGAGGAAACCATACTCATACGGAACAAATTTAAGAATATTTTAAAGCGAAGGCGTGCGTCGACAATAAATGTATGTACCAAACTGAAGTCAAAATTATTTCAGGTTTGACGTTTGAGTTTTTTGTTTATTGTGGTGCGTTCCGTTCCCCAACGAGTGATCCTTGGTTAAGTGTACGAAGGTATCAACTCGTTCATCAACTGGTTGAGCAACAATATCGAAAACGCAGTTGATCAAATGGAAAAAAATGTTTTTCTGTCAAAATCGAACAAGTTTATCAACTAGTGTACGAGGTTATTCAACATTTGAGTAAGTTGGTCAACTAGGTGTACAGAGCTATTCAACATTGGAATAAATTTTAAGAGTTGATCAACTAGGTGTGCGGGGTTAATCAACATATGGCAAAGTTGGTCAATTATGTGTACGGGGTTCCAAACGCATTTTGTTCAACTTTAGTTGCTCAACCTGAATTACGTAAGTTGCTGCACTAGTGTAAGAGGTTGTAAATTCGTTTATCCAACGAAAGAGTTGAATAAAAAGTTGAACGAAGTTGGTTGAACTTATCGCGCACATAGTGGACGACTGGCATAATGAAATGATCAAACGAAACGAATCTCTTCGCAGTTTTCTCACTCGCACGCGCCGTCAATATATAATACGTACCTAGCTGTTTTTGTTTCACCCGCGGCACGCGCCGCACGGCACTTGTCTCAAACTTGTCTGAACCTGTTTTTCGCGCCGCTCGGTAAATAGTAGGCATTGGATTAACGATTCGTGTCCGTTAACATTTTTAAAAGTTAACTTAAAAGTTAATCAAAATTTTAACTTCGTTAATTAACAAGAAGGAAAAACGAAAAATAAGTTTTTGTTTTTGTGGACTGTATTGATTAAATAAATTGAAAGTTTTTTTGCGACCTTTAGTCCAAATGCGTTTCGCCCAGGTACGACAGTTGGGCTCATCAGTTAGATGTTGTCGTACGTACATGTGTTGATGACCATCGACTAATATTTTGCGTCTTAGAAGGGTACGACAGCATCTAACTGATGAGCCCAACTGTCGTACCTGGGCGAAACGCATTTGGACTAAAGGTCGCAAAAAAACTTTCAATTGATTCGTTAATTAACGATTAACGGATTAACGAGTTAATGCCCAGCTATGTTAATAACGGGTGATTTTTTAAGAGCTTGAGAACTTTTTTAAAAAAAAAAACGCATAAAATTTGCAAAATCTCATCGATTCTTTATTTGAAACGTTAGATTGGTCCATGACATTTACTTTTTGAAGATAATTTCATTTAAATGTTGACCGCGGCTGCGTCTTAGGTGGTCCATTCGGAAAGTCCAATTTTGGGTAACTTTTTCGAGCATTTCGGCCGGAATAGCCCGAATTTCTTCGGAAATGTTGTCTTCCAAAGCTGGAATAGTTGCTGGCTTATTTGTGTAGACTTTAGACTTGACGTAGCCCCACAAAAAATAGTCTAAAGGCGTCAAATCGCATGATCTTGGTGGCCAACTTACCGGTCCATTCCTTGAGATGAATTGTTCTCCGAAGTTTTCCCTCAAAATGGCCATAGAATCGCGAGCTGTGTGGCATGTAGCGCCATCTTGTTGAAACCACATGTCAACCAAGTTCAGTTCTTCCATTTTTGGCAACAAAAAGTTTGTTAGCATTGAACGATAGCGATCGCCATTCACCGTAACGTTGCGTCCAACAGCATCTTTGAAAAAATACGGTCCAATGATTCCACCAGCGTACAAACCACACCAAACAGTGCATTTTTCGGGGTGCATGGGCAGTTCTTGAACGGCTTCTGGTTGCTCTTCACTCCAAATGCGGCAATTTTGCTTATTTACGTAGCCATTCAACCAGAAATGAGCCTCATCGCTGAACAAAATTTGTCGATAAAAAAGCGGATTTTCTGCCAACTTTTCTAGGGCCCATTCACTGAAAATTCGACGTTGTGGCAGATCGTTCGGCTTCAGTTCTTGCATGAGCTGTATTTTATACGGTTTTACACCAAGATCTTTGCGTAAAATCTTCCATGTGGTCGAATAACACAAACCCAATTGCTGCGAACGGCGACGAATCGACATTTTACGGTCTTCAGCAACACTCTCAGAAACAGACGCAATATTCTCTTCTGTACGCACTGTACGCATTCGTGTGGTTGGTTTAATGTCCAATAAAGTAAACTGAGTGCGAAACTTGGTCACAATCGCATTAATTGTTTGCTCACTTGGTCGATTATGTAGACCATAAATCGGACGTAAAGCGCGAAACACATTTCGAACCGAACACTGATTTTGGTAATAAAATTCAATGATTTGCAAGCGTTGCTCGTTAGTAAGTCTATTCATGATGAAATGTCAAAGCATACTGAGCATCTTTCTCTTTGACACCATGTCTGAAATCCCGCGTGATCTGTCAAATACTAATGCATGAAAATCCTAACCTCAAAAAAATCACCCGTTATACAATTGAGTGATGCCAATAAGGCAGTACTATACAATAATTATGTGGATAAAGTTAGATAACCGCTTTAACGTTTCAATATACAAGAGTCCTAAGTCTTTAACTTGGCAGATTTATTTCAGGGGTAGGAAAAATTTGATTCTAAATTTTGTTGTGTCAAACATAGTTCATCTTATAATCTATATTCATAGTTCATAGTTCTTATAATCTATTAAATATAATATAGTCGATAAAAATTAGAGATTTTCGGCGCAAAGTGAAACTCATTTCGAAACGCTTATATAATTTTTGAAATACTTAAATCGTTTTGACAATATTGTAAATTGTCAGCATTTTTTTTTTGTCGTGATATTGATATTTGAAATAAACTAAGTTTTCTGTCAATCTTTATATCATTCCAATTATTGGGAAGTACAAAAAAATAGGTTTCTCCATACCCTTCATTGGTCTATTAAAATTTAATTGAAAGTCGAATTCGGAACACCTTATTCTAAGATATGCTGATGACACGGCCACTTCTTATTATTATTAATAAATTGGTGAAATCTGTTTACCAATTTTTGTACGAGATTTTCAATATTACCAGAACTACGAGAAAAAAAAGTGTAATAGACAATAAGTTGGAACTTTTTTTACGACTAGACTACTAGACTTTTTTTGATCGATTTTTTTGTAAGATCCTCAAAATACCAAATTGACCGACGAATGTTTAATGCTAATTATTCAAAAGGTGGAGAAATTATACAAAACATGACTTAGAACTCAGTTTTTCGAGTTATCGGTACGAGCTCTTATTCCGCTTGAAAACGTCATTCAATAATTCAGGGCGTTATCGTATGAATTTCAAAACAAGTGTGAAATTAGTTGCAAGTTCTGAGTATTCGATGATATAGGCGTAAAAATTCATTTCTGTATGTCGAATCTGGTACGCGTCTGTGACGAGAAGCTTCATACCCACAAGGCATATAATTTTTATTTAAGATTTCAGAACAGAATTTGAATTTCGATCTTGATGGACTTATTTTTTGAAAAGTTTTACGAATGAGGTCCAAAATAAGTGCGATAACTTGTGACTAACAACTCTCAACCATATTTTTTGGTATTCGTGTTGTTAGTTGACAGGAATTGAGGGAACCTACAACTTTCTTCAACATCCAAGTGGCGAATATGAGAGGCACTCTTTCATGAAAAGAGATACTATTAGAGGATAACTGTAATTAGAATAAAATATTTTAGTTATTTTAGATGGCATATTTATAATATATTAATATTTATTATAATAATTTTTACGATTATACTCATTAAACTCTGGGAGTGTTTTTTGATTCGAAATTCAGATTTAAAGTTCATATTGATTTTATAGTCTCAAAAGGAAACTCTATGTTTGGCTTTTTAAAACGTAATTCGACAGTTTTTGAAGACGTGCATACTCTTAAAACCTTATTCATGAGATTAGTTCTGCCTTTTCTGGAATATTGTTTAGTAATTTGGTTTCCATTTTACGAGAATAGTATATCTAGAATCGAGAGAATACAAAATAGATTCACCCGCTTTGCATTACGGAATCTTAATTGGAATGACTGTTTGCCAGATTATCTATCGATATGTGCTCTCATTAATATGAAAACTCTTGAATCCCGTAGGATATGTCAATGTCTTTTATAAACAAAATCGACAATCGTGTGAGTTCTAGTGAGCTTTTCTCTTCTATTTCGTTCTATGTTCCAGAAAGGCGAATAAGAAATCGTAATGATTTATTTCATATTACCGCACATAGGACAAACTATAGGTTTAATGAGCCCATAGTACGTTCTCTGAAATTATTCAACTCAGTTTGCAGTGAAGTCGACCTTTGTATGCAAAGTGATACATTTAAATCAATAATCTTTTAAAAGATCTAGATATTATATTTTATAAGTTTTGTATATGTAAGAAAATTAAACAAAATGTTCTAAATGAATTCAATCTTTTGTAATCAGCAAATAATGTATCAATTGATGAAATAAATAAATAAAAAAACTTGAGGGTTCTTGAAAAAATAGCAGGCTGGTTTTACTAAAGAAATATAAGAAAATAAATCTGTGTCAAAATCCCATCAGCAAGTTTAACTTTTCAAGAAGTCATTTATTCACAGTTTTTGATGATGTTATTTTGAGTTTTTTTTTTATTTTTGAGGAAAACATTTTCAATACAGAATGGATTTAAAAATTTAAAAACCCCGCGAAGTTATATCTTATAATTTGGGCCATACCATAAAGACTAACTTAACCAACAAAACTATCCGAGTTCTTTACATCCTCTTTAGTTAGAATATGATCAAACCAAGTTTGAAAAACAAAACTCTGATTTTATTCATTAATATTATGAAGTTTTGTTTTAAAGCCTATTTTAGATAATTCAATTCTATTTTATTTATTCCACTTTAATTGAAATGCCTTACTTTAAAAGTGGAATCACAAGATGCCTATATTTCAAAGATGTTTATTTGTTTATGCGAGTAACACACCGAATTCCAGAATATCAAGATCAAGGTTTAACAAACGGGAATCATTACACCTAAGCTTAATTAGCATCTTAATGCCTTTTAGAATCGATCCTTATCCAAAAAAATTCAAATTGAATAGCTTCTTAGTCCGGAAAGAAGGTAGGTAGAAGTATCACTTCCCTGTCTATCATCTACAATTTGAATCTTTATGTTTATCTTTATCGCCTTGACCATCTATAAAACGAAATAAAAAATATAAAAATAGATATAGAACTGGTTGTGAAGCAAACAAACAAAATAAACTAAAACTAAAATTCCTTCCTCAACAAATAGTTTCTGCCAAACAAACTTGTCAAATTCTACAGGTGGGCATGTTATACATATAGAGGAATAGTAGTCTTATGTCTCTGACGTACACTCCCAGTAATTGCTCATGTACAATGTTTTGATAGCTCTTGATCGGTGCAGTGTTCCACCTTCATTTCGCCAGCTGATTGCCTTGCAAAAATTTGCTGCTAAAAACCAACGGGGCAACAAAACAGCTAACAGCAAACAGCCAAAACAGACAAAAAGCATTGGCACGCCATCCATGCCACGGCATGCGGCATGGCAGTGGCAACAGTGCCAGTCTTATAGTCATCCATCTGGAGTTGCTGTAGGACCAGTCTTCGAGCTGTTGTTAGTGAGTTTCTATTTCTGATGTGACCATAATATATTTCAGCAAGTAATAATTCGTTTTCTATGTTCGGCGGAATGAGTCACCTTCCGATGGAAGTTGGTATTTTTCTTTCCTCTTTTTTTAAGTCTGATTTTGTTTTCTTCTTTTGTTTATTTTTTGCAATGATGTTCGTGTCTTGGCCATTGCGCCAGATTGGTTAGTAATTAATTTTGCTTCGATTGCAATGGGGGAACATTGGCAAGGTTTCCTTGTTTTTTTTTAATATTTTTTTTTATTTTATGTGAAAATTCATTGAATATCGTTTTGTAAAAGGATCAATCATCATTTCGACGTTACATAATATGTAATTCTATCTTCTTTTAATCTCACGCTATTTTTAAGCAAATTTCTTCTGAAGACATCTAAAACCATGATACCAAACGGACCTCTTTTAAAATTTTAAACGCCATTTGAACTTAGTACGGCACTAAATACATAAAATAGACATTTAATGATTTTAATTTCCATACAATATTCAAGAATATAATTTTACGAATGCATTTCTTCGATGACAACCCTTACAAACTTTTGAGGTACCAAAAATACTGATAGCTTCACTTTTGATGGAAGCAGGTCAATCTTTGGTTTATGAAAAACCTTAGTGGTGTAACTTTCCCATTGACCATAATACGATTCACTAATCAGGTCTTGTTCCAAACAATTTAATTATCATTAACAACGAATAATTGTGTTAAAAATATGATACGATCGACAAGACTAGGTAGGTACAACGCTATTAAAAACAAAACAAGTTCAGTGTTTAGAATTATGCAATTTAGTTCAATAACTGAAGTTGAAAAATGAGGACGCGAAATTATTTGGTTTATGCTTTTTATATTCGCGCTTTCATTTTGATAGATGTTGTAAGTACAATTCTAATTCAACTAAAATTTATTACAAACAAATATTTTTTTCTAGAGTGGTCTTGATTACATAATACTTTTAGATCGGATGGAGAGTATCAAAGGTGACAGTGAAGACCTTGTTAATTTTTCGCAATGGAAAGTAATAAGAAAGGGTTCGGATTATTTTATAAATGGCAACTATACGTACGTCACAGATATGGATGATTCCTTCTCAGTAATGTCCTTTATGAAGCAATTTAGAACGAACATTAATATCTTTTAAAAATGTATTTATTTCAGCGTGGAATTACAACTGCATATAGTCCATTTGGGAATAGTCGTTATATTAGGCAACCTTTTCAACTTGAAAAAGTTCCCATGTGTGTTTTTCACAATACCACTTATAAAAAATACATAGAACCAACATTTAAGGGACATACAAATTTTCCTGAAATTCCACCGGAAGGATTGTGTCCTATTCCAAAGGTAATACATAATTAAATATTTATTGAATACATTAGTATTTGAGCATTTTCAATTTAATTTTTAAAGGGAACCTATTTTGCCAAGGATGCTGTTTTAGATACAAAAAATCTCCCTATGCATTTGCCCAGAGGACTTTGGAGAATAGAAGAAAAGTATTTTAAGGATAAAAACTGTATTGGGGGGTTGAGACTCTACGCTCACGTTAAAGATACAAATTAGAAAAAGAAATATCTGTTTTGTATTGCTTTATATAAATTAAAATAGCAACGTTATTTCTTACAACTTTGCAATTTTGTCTCAATTGGTAAGTTCAAGCAAATGATATCACACAAATTTTACTCTGTCAAAAAGCAAGCAAGCAAGCGAACAAATCTAACAATTTTTTTTGTCTCAGTATTTGACAGCAAAACTGAGGAAGATTTCTGAGATTTCTAAGATCTCAATTTTTCCGAACATACAAATAATTAATTTTTCTAATAAGATTTAAAAAAAAATATTCCTTTTATTTTTTATTTTATTATAAATCTAGATAATTTATCCCCTTTTAAAATGCAGTTGATGTTAATAGAGCCTAAAATTTTCAATCGAAACATAAAAAATAAAGTGAGCAAACTTTCTCTTATGTAATAGCCTTGAAATTTCAAAAACCAATGTTATTAGAGAAAATTTTCATTATAAAATAAAAATTTTAAATGTCTCAAAACAACTCCTTTAAAAGTTGGAGCTAAAAACAGAATATTTTCGCCATATGATTTCTCAATTTATTATTGTAATTAAAAAATTTAAAAAATATTTTAAAGGAAAAAATTTTGTTGTGCTGTCTTTAAGTTTTTATCGTACTAATAAAAAGTTTTTGATAATTTAAATACACAAACTTTTAAGAAGCTTTAGCATACAAAATTAATCAAAATCAGTTGTACCTTCTTTGTCAAAAACAAAAGAAATTGTTCTATGGGGGTGCAATTAATAACCATTTTGTGAAAAATTTTAACCATTTGTTAGTTTTTTTTAATATTTTTTTTTTAATTTTTTGAAAAAAAACAGTGGAACTGTTTTTGAGAAAAAAGCTCTTTACCAAATTAAGAAAAATCGGCAGTCTAAACGGCTTAGTCGAACAAACAGAAAAATAGACAGATGGAGCAAGTTGTGCGCGGATGACTGGGTCATGAATGAATGAATACGTAACTATAGGGTTTAAGTCCCTCCCAGAGGAAAATAAAATCTCTCACTCTACAGCTCTTCCTCCAAATTTGCTTCTTTGAGAAGTATATGGAATACTTGCAGAGATTGCAGTCCACTCTCTCCTAACTGGTCATGTCCGTGAACCCATATACCTATGTCTTTGATGCATGAGTCCATTACATCTTCCTTATATGTGGACCGGTGCGTCTACATTAGAATTGCAGCATCTGCACTGCTTAGTTTGGATTAACCATTGAGGAATCCCGAAACTCTTCTAAGGTTGTTCCTGCTGAAACTGAACAGGATCTTATGTTTTAGGTTGTAGCTTCCAAGAAGCAGTTTTGTCTACCTCAGTTTTATGAGCTCTATTCATATTTGTTATCTTTTGGCATCTTCTTCCGTTTTGATTCTATTTTTAATCACATTCTCCTGCATTGCACCTGTTTTAGCTAGAGTCTGCATTTTCATTTCCAATGACATCTACCGCTTCCCAATGAAGTGTGACATTCAGTGCCGCCGCTGGGTGTTGGTGCGCCCTTGTGCAAGAATCTTAAATTGCCGCCCCATGGCTCGGGTGCACGGGGGTATTTACATTGAATAAGTGAAAGTTTTATTTATTCTCCATTTCGCAATTGAAAAATTTAAACAAACGTGCATTGTTGCTGTCGCGTTCCGAGCTACACCAAATTCTTATACAATGAACGTAGTCATTATAGCATATACATATGTACAGTTTTTGCATCGTTTTAAGATTATTTACTCTTTTTACTTGAGACTAATAGGTACTATAAAGCAAGTTATGCATTCGTAAAAAAATGATCAAAGTTGACATTACGATGATAGCGAAGACGAAAAAAGTGGGTCTCGAAATTTTGTTCCCAAACGTTTTTTTTTCTTCTTTTTTTTAAGACCAAAAATAACTGTAACTGCAAAACGATTTTTTTCGAAATTTTATAATTTTTTTTTTAAACAATTTCCAACAGATTTAAACAAAAATAAAAAAAATTAAAGAATCGGTACAACCGATTTTGATAATTTGTTTTATGCTAAAGCGCCCCAAAATTTAAAATATTCCTGTGCATTAAAATTTTCAAAACTTTTTTTTTGGATTAAAATTTTTTTTTTCGAAACTCAATATTTCGAAAACCCCATGCTTGATTTTTTTTAAACTTGATAAATATAAGTTTTCGAAAATCGTGTTTTTCTCAAAAACGTCTCCGAGAATTTTGATAAATTTTTACGTTCTATAATTAAACAAAAAAAAATTGAAATCAATATATTACTGACTGTACCGAACATAGAACATGTTTTATATTTTTTTTTTGAAAATTCGATATCTCAAAAAAGGGCTAAATATTTTGTTTGGAAACTTTTTTTTTATTCGTAAAGAATTAAAAAAAATGTTTTAAAAATTTGTATATAAAAGATTATTTGACTTAAAACTTTGTTATTAATTTTGTTCTTGCATAAACTTATATTTGCTTACATCACATGGCATCCTGTTCTTAGCTCCAGCTACCACTTAAAGAGTTGTTTAAGTCATTAAATAAATTAACTTTATGTTTATGAGGAGTTTTTCTCTAATAGCATTAATTTTTGAAATTCTTAGTCTTTTACATAAGAGCAAGTTCGTGCGACCCAGTCGTGCATTGTATTTGTTTTAGTTGTGACCAGTCACAGGAAAACAAATTAAAATATGAAAATAAATTCTATTTCCAAATGTTTGAAGGGGTTGTTGAACTGAGGTTTAAACGGCTGAATAGTATCGTTTAACTTAAACTTTAGAATGAACTCTGTTCAAGATTTAAACGAAACTGTGAAACCAAATTTGTTGTTGAACTGAAGTTTAAACCAAAAGTGGGGCTTAAACTCCCACTGTGAAACTGGAGGTTAATCATTTACTTCCGGATCTGGAAGTATTAAATATAATTCCTTGACATCTTAGGTATGCTTTGATGAAATTTGACATTTAAAGATGGTTTGTTTACATTAGTTGTGTTCAACCAGAAAAAGGCCATTGTAGAGTAGTGTAGTGCAGTGCAGGTTCATGAAAACTGTCAGAGCAAACTCAAGCAGAAACGTCATACGTCAGATGTTAAAAAAAAAGAAAACAAATTAAATTCGGCGCAAGTAAAATGCCTTATGCCTGCGCTGAAGTCGATGGCAAAGGGAAGAAACTCATTCCCAGAGCCTGCGACGACGTTGTTGGCTTTTTGGGCACAAAATCTCTTCCTCCTCTTCACCTTTTTTCATCGAACTTTCAAACACTTGCGTTCGAAATTCTTCGTGCAAATATACATACATAGATTGAATTAAGATATTATTGGATTAATTGGAGAACACTGAATCACCAGAGATTGCCCTTCACTCCAAGTTGGCTCTAATCTATGCATTATTTAAAAACTTTAATCAAAAATACAAAGCGCGGAAAAAAATCAACTTATTCGTTATTAAAATATAATCGAATAATGACATCAACTGATTTTGACAGTTTTCACCAACCTGCACTAGCTCAAAAGGTTGTGCTAAATATTCTGAACTAGTGTACACTATAGTTCAGCTCAATGAACGCTAATCAGTGCAAGTTAGTGCAAAAATTTTCTCAATGAACACAAAAAGGCTACACTTTTCTGCCCCGAGTAGTCCAGTGCAGCTGGTTGAACAGAACTATTTTCCATCGGTAAAATAAGGAATGTTTTAAATCATCTTCGATAATTTTGTTCTTGTTACCAACTTAGATTTAAGATATTTAGCTATATCATTGCAATCAGAATATTGGTACCCATTCATAGAAAAATACGAGTAATTAGCAAAATTAATGTTGTCGAGACACGGTTTTCGTTTTATTTTATGGGAAATACATGGGCTTTAAATCTAAAAAAAATCAAAATCCTTTTCGAGTTTATAAGTCTGAGATGAAGGTTGCTTGGAAAGCTATTTCCCAAGTGTCAAGCTATGGCGACATGGCGTTAAGCAGTTTAGACTATGACTGCAATCGAAGAGGTTATTTGGTGTGAGAGGCGACAGTCAAAAACAAAATATGAATAAAGATTTGTAGTAGATTGTGTGTGGGAACTACGTAGTGAACGGTCATATGTAAACAAGTTCCAAAAGCTTAAAGAAAACTTTTGGAGTATGTTGTATAGGTTGAGTTAGATCGATCTCTTAATTTTCCGCCCCTAGACGTTGGCGCCCTTGTGCGCCGCACATTTTGCACATATGGTAGCGGCGGCCCTGGTGACATTATTATGGGCGAGGTCATTTATACTGCCACATAAGTTTAAATTTAATGGTTAGAAGATTAATGCTAGGTTTGGCTGCCCACCCTGATGGCAATGTGATTACAATGCATTCTTTGGAGATTTCATTTCGCACATTTTCTTGCGTCATTCACTTCCAACTGGGAAATGGGCTGCTCATCGACAGAGAAAGTTTGGTTCTAGCCTCTGCACTTGTCCCTTGAGATGATATGAACCCGTCAGTATATCATTTGATGACATTTGCAATGAGAGAGTACACCTACTCCCTCTTTCATGCTACTTACTTAACCCTGTTCTCTTGGTCTCGCCAACTCCATACTGAAGTCTTTGATAAGAAGTCTCTCTCTCTCTCTAGTTCCTGTGCATTTAACCCTCACAATAACTTCCCAGGGGAGTCTTAGCATAGCTCGTTAATTAATTCATTTGCATGCGAGCTTTTTAACTTGATATCGTAGCTTTGATGAAATTTGTCAGTTTAATTGGCGCGGATAGACTTTTGCTAGCATGTGTCGACCATGTTGTTTCGGTGACATATGTCAAATTTGTTGTTTATCATTCAGTTACTTATGGCAAATGACCATGTCAAGTTACACGATTGAACAGAACGTCGAAATGATAAATCTTTATTATCAAACTGAGTGGTCGGTAGTGCAACACATTCAGCTCTTTAATGTTTCGTGGCCAAATTTGAGAAGATCGGTTCGGTAATCATCTTTAGTGACAAGACGCATTTTTGTATGAATGGATGAGTTAACAAGCTAATGTCTTATGGTCTTATGGCCCCTATTGACCAAGATAACATGTGGTTCCAGAACGGCACTACGTGCCACACAGCGTACGCGACGATTGACATTCTGCATAAAGGGTTTGGGGGTTAGGTTATCTCTAGCATGACGAAATGACGTGAATTGGCCACCACTTTCGAATAAACCATAATTGACCCATGCTCTTGAGGTGAACACAGGGCGTCAGAATTCTGAAGAGTTATTGAAAATTGGACCACTCAGATCTGTGCCACAATAAGAAGCTGCGACGAGCATTAGAACGATGTCATATTCCATACATAAAGCCATTCATAAGCCTTTCAAATAAAAAGGAATATAGTACCTCACACACAGCTTGTTGTATTCCATTTTAACATCTACCCACCCTTATAGTGATTACAGATCACAAAAATCTAAGTCAATGGACTAGGATTTCAATATACCTACTAGGAAAAGATATAGGTGCATTTTTTCTGAAAACAATAACAATAATTCATTAGCATGATCTTATTTCAAACAATTTAATATTCATTAACAGTGAATAGAAAATGTTTTATAAATTTGATACAATCTACAAGCTGAACTTCGTCGAAAAAATGATTGTCTGTATCGTGTAACAAAGCTAAATACTACTTATTTAAATACGAAATTTTTAGTAATTGATACGATCCATAGTTTAGTTTATATATATATACGTTATATATTTGTGTTTTCATTTGGATTGACGTTGTAAGTAATTCTTTATTTTTAATCGACTATTTTTCATATTCATTTAATTAATTTCAAGTGCGCCATCAACTATGTAATACATTTACAGGGAGCAGAGCATATCAAGGGGCACCATGAAGATCTTGTAAATTTCTCCCAATTGAAAGTAATAAGAAAAGGTTCGAAATCCTCTATTAATGGAAGCTTTACATTCCTCGCAGAAATGGACAATTCATTCTCAGTAATGTGCCTTATGAATCAATGCTTAAACATTTTATTGAGAGGACCATTTTTTAGCGTGAAATAAAATCAGAATACAGTCCATTAGCGAACAGTCGATTTATAAAGCAACCTTTCCAACTTGAAAAAAAAAATGATTAAAATCCGTTGTACCGTTTTTGAGAAAATCAAAAATCAAAAAAATGGTTCCAAGGGGGGTACCAAAAATAACATTTTTTTTGGAAATTTTTTTCAACCATTAGATAGCTTTAACTAAATGAAATTTTTTGAATTTTTTTTAAGAATCTGTGGGACAGTTTTTGAGAAAAAAAAATATTTATAAAATTTCGAAAATATAAAATATAAAAAATAAAACCCATATCTACCAAGTTTAAAGAAAATCGGCCGAGCCGTTTAGCTGTAGTCGAACAGACAGACAGAATTGCGAGACCAACTTTTTTGGTCTTCGCTATCATCGTAATGTCAAGTTTGTTCAAAATCTCGAGTTCGATTTTTTTCTGAATGCATAACTTGCCTTTATAAGTCGCAAGTAAAAATTTAAAAAAATAAACTCTGACCTTTTGTTTCGTATGTACTTCAACTTTATCTTCAAAATGAGTGTTCGTTAGTGCAAACGTTGCACCTATTTTACGGTAGACGTGGTAGGCCTCTTGTGACCAAATTTGAGCCGAGCGGTTTGGTAATCAGTCAGCCAACATTCGTTTTTTAAAGAAAAGCGTACGTCAAAGTCGAGAATTTTGTCGCGGTCCGCAAAGTGTACAACAGAACCCGAGGTAGTCGATTCCTCTTCGCGTACAAAACCCGTTTTTTTCTCAGACTTCAACTTTGTGAATCTTGCGTCGGACCTTGGGCCTACACCTGAACAAGATCCTACTGACTCAGGAACTTAAAGTTCATGACCAAAGACAACGCCATTTGTACACTGACTGGACTTTGGAGCGTTTGATAAAGGGTCCCAATTTTGGCCGAAAAATCATCTTTAGCGGCGGGGCTCATTTTTAGATGAATGACAAAATTGCCATCTGTCACCGGCTGACACCAATCCTCTCGAGGTTCAGCAGGAGACAATGTATCCCGAAAAATGTATCGTTTGGTGTGTATTTTGGGCCGGGCACCGTCATATGTCTGTACTCTTTCAGAAAAGTCACTGGTGAGGCGGTCACGGTCAATGGCGAGCGGTACAGAACAATGATAACCAATTCCTTATGGTATGGCACAAATTGAACGATATGGACCGAGACCACATGTGGTTCTCTTATCTTTTTTCAACAATTTAAACAGAATAAAATAAATTTTCTAAAATTGTAATGTTTCTAAGGAAAAACTTCTTCGAAGCTTTTCTCATAGATGTACTCGTATCTACCTATTATGAAATAATCTGAAATAAACTGGGAATCTTCTGTGAATGTATGTACTCAGCGCGCGATAAAAATATCTTCAACTTCCACAAATACATTGCTTTTACATATTTTATCCACCAACCACATAAAGTTAACAAAATATATGGTACAATTAAAGTAGCTTTATCACTTAAACAAGTAAAATGAAATGTGCTAAAAATCACATGAATTTAACCGTTAAATCGTTCTTGAGAAGGTCGTTTGTTATCTTCAATTATTGTCGTACGCAAATAATTTTAATTTTATGTACACAGTTGATAAAGAATAAGTTCGATATGGTAGAGGAAATTAAAAGTAAATAATATGGAAGCTAGTAAAGTGCTTTCGAGAAAATTTAATTCTATGTTTGTTCTGATGCAAAACAAGAAGCTTAAGTTCGTGAGATTTGAATTTTAAGACAAGCAAATATTTTTGAAAAAAAAAACAACCGCTGTGCAAGTTTATTTAATCAGTTCTTCGTTTATGGAAACGTTCAGTCTTAATCCCAAGGTATAAGAGATAGCTTTATCTTCTAATTCTAATTGCCACGATAATTTGTATCTCTATCAAATTATCTAACTTATTCGTGAGGGAATTTTCGCGTGCGTTCAGTAAAGCGCATGCATCATAAAATGCCTACATTTGATTTTTTTTTTAAATTAATATCTGTATGTTCATTGATATGAAAAGGAAGTATGCAGTTGAAAGCTTTGTTATCAAAAAAATATAATTTTCAGTTTTGGATTTATGTATTTAGTTCTTTGATTTAAATTTATTTTTGTTTGGAATATCGTACGCTATAACGCAGATATTCAATTTACACTGCTAAAGGAACAGAAATATTTTATTTTCATGAATTTTTAAAATATTACAACAACAACTTGAATGAACTACCACCAAGTGGGTTCTTATTTGGCTGGAGTTATAGCTATTTCACGGTTGCCAAGCCGATCATCAGACTCCTTCATTAGTGGTGAAATAGCTATAACTCCAGGCAAATAAGAACCCACTTGGTGGTAGTTCATTCTAGTTGTTGTAATATTCAAAAATTCATAAATATATGAAGCTTCGCAGGCACACTGCATGTATGTTACCATACAAAAACCCCTTCAATATATTTTTTTCAGTTGTAAAATATTAATTTATCATGTAAATTGTTAAGTCTTATTCTCCGAAAATAAATTTGTAGGTACATTATAAAGGGTTTTCCAGTTTCTTATTTTTGAAGTTGAATAAAACATACTGTGAGTGAGAGATCATTCAAATTTTTGTATTTATTTAGAAAGCGTATATTATTAATCAAATATAATTAAAAAAAAAACAACTCATTGAACATTTAAACAAATATTCTGAAAGAATCACTCAACATGAACGCAAATACAAAAACCTTTGCCAAGGGCACCTATTATCACCTCTAAGCTTTCAAAGACCAAACTAATTAGACACTTTATTTTCATTTAATTTTTCTCAAAAAAAAAGAATTAATTAGATATTCATTTAAATATTTTCTTAAACGCAAATTAATTCCAACAATTTCTGATAAGCAATCTGAGTCTGTGTGGAAAAGTTAAGATTGTAAACTAATTAGCACCTGCGATTAACATTAGTTTTGAAAGCAAACGGCTTAGTTAAGTTTTCAATGATTTATGCTTAAAAAAGTTTTTTCTTACTAATAAATCTAATCTGTTAATTTATTCACCAAACCGTTCAGTATTTATATTTTGAAAGTCGAAGGTTGCTCAAAGATATTTTATGATTTATCAAAATTATTTTATTTCAATTTGTATCAAAGGTAAAACTTGAACTGCAAGTCTTGCATTTGTTTTAAAAGGAAATCGAATACAATGGATCTTCAAAAATAATCTTGTTCGGAAGTTTAAAATTAAAAAATTGACCACCTTTAAAGCCATTAATTTTTAACATCTAACTATCACAATATCTTCTGTAGTGCATGTATTGTGATTGAAAACTTTTTCATATGTGTATGTAATTGGAATAACGATGGAGTCACCACAACAAATATTGAACCCAATAGATCCTCAAGGGAGCAGTCACACGTGTTTTATAAACTCATTTAATATTGAGCACCGTACTCTCGGATAATTCAAATTAAAACTCTGTTTGGTGCCCCACAGTCTTTATTTTGCATTTTAGTACTTATTCATGCCCTATGTTCAAGAGGCGGGAAATTTTAAATATATGTAGATGTTATTAGAGAAGAATATTCGAAAGCACTTAATTTAATTTTACTTGCGATACGTAGGTACTATAATGCAAGATATATACGAGTATGCATTCGTTAAAAAACGAAATCGAGATTTTGATCATACTTGACGTTACGATAATAGGGAAGACAAAAAACTGAGTCTCGTAGACATCCCCTGCTTTTATTTATGACCAAACATAACGGTATTTATTATAAATATTTTCTTCGCTATTTTATAATATAGTTTTTTTCTAAACACAGAATTAAATTAAATAAAATGCACGACTGGGTCGCACGAACTTGCTCCTATGTAATAGACTAGGAATTTTAAATACGAATGTTATTAGAGAAAACTGTTGATAGGAATAAAATTAATTTTTAAATTCTTTTAGTAGTAAGAAACAAAAACAGAATGCTATCCAAATATGAATTTATGCAAGAACAAAAATTATAAGTTGTTTTATACTCTGTCCAACAAAAATTGTCAGTACAGGTCTTATGGGAGAGCTTTTTTCTAAAGCAGTGGCGCCTGATGCACCCTCACTACAATGCTTTAGGAAAAATGCCACTAAAAAAAGAGCAGGCCACTGACTTTTCATAAGGAATTGTTGTTGTAATTCTTTGCAAAAAGTTGTACACCCCAACATGACCGTCGTATCCCACTGCTGATGAGATACTGTCAAGATCAAGAGTGTCAAGTGTCACTCAATACGATCGTGCGCTCTTTATCTACTCTAGCTCTTTTATTAAAGAGCTTTTGGGATTTGAAGCTTTTGAGAACACATTTTAAGAAGATGAGTATGTTGATTGTTATCGTATTGCTTTTCAACTTAAAAAAAACGCGCCTATTATCTTACCGCATGACGTTGTGGGAAAATGTAAATTGAATATTGTTTTCAGTCGTTTTGAATCGGCAGACGGTAGCCCTACGCGTTTTTTACTCTCATTTGTGGCGATTTATAATGTAAACTACGGAATCCCTGTGAGAGCTTTAAAGGGCGACACACTTATGCATGGCAATGCAACCAGAATGAGAGACAAACGTCCTATCTTCCCTGTACTGACAATTTTTGTTGGACAGAGTATAGTGGTTTCTTAAAAAAAGCTTTTAGGTATATACAAACTTTTTAAAAGCTTTTTAAGAAAAAAATTTGGTACGTTAATTTAAAGTTTTTATTATTGTTCGAATAAAAATTAAATTTATAAAAAAAATATCGAGCCGTTTCTGAGATATCAAATTTTCAAAAAAAAAGAAAAAATAGATTTCTTTTTTCAAAAATTCAAAAAATATTTATTTTAAAGTTTTGAAATGCAATGTGTTTTAGACTTTTTAGAAGTTTCTCTATAAAAAAATTCATTAAGATCCGTTATGTGGATAATGAGAAATTCCAAAATTCGAAAAAATGGTTCTATAGTAGGTAAAAGCTGTAATATCTTAATTTCAATTTTTTTTTTATTAAATTAAAGATCGTAAAAATTAATTGAAAGAAAAAAAAATTATCAAAATTCTAGGCACCGTTTTCGAGAAAAATACGATTTTTGAAAACCATTTTTTTAAATTTTTTAGCATTTGTATGGTAGGTACCTTTATTTTTATGTAATTTTTTTCGCACATCTTGTAGATTATATTGAGAAACTTTTATTTATCAAGTTAAAAAAAAAACTAGCATGGGGTTTTTGAAATATTGAGTTTTGAAAAAAAAAATTTGAAGCTTTTTTGAAAATCCAAAAATTTTTTTTTTGAAAATTTGAGTACACACATCTATTTATGTTTTTGGTGAGCTTTAGCAAAAACAAAATTAACAAAATCGGTTGTACCGTTTTTGAGAAAATCAAAAACAAAAAAAATTGTTCCATGGAGGTACCCCCAATAACCATTTTTCGGAAAATTTTTTTTAATTAAATGAATTTTGTTTGTATTTTTATTTTTAAAATCTGTCGAGAAAAAAAAAATTTATAAAATTTCGAAAAAAAATCCTTTGGCAGGTACCGTTATTTTTGGTCTTAAAAAAAAAAGAAAAAAACCTGTGTGGGGAAAAAATTAAAAATGATATCTACCAAATTTAAAGAAAATCGGCCAAGCCGTTTAGGCTGTAGTCGAATAGACAGACAGAATTGCGAGACCCACTTTTTTAGTCTTCGCTATCATCGTAATGTCAACTTTGATCAGAATCTCGAGTTCGATTTTTTTTACGAATGCATAACTTGCCTTATAGTACCTATAAGTCGCAAGTAAAAACATTTTTGAAGTTATTTTTTTTTAACAAAAAAGAAGGTATGCAACATCAATGTTTGACTTTGATTAAGGTCTTAAAGAACATCTTGTTTCAAGCTAATTAAACGAATACCTTTTTTAACACTTTACATACCTTACAGCCAATCCCAAAAAAAAGGCTTGCCTTTTTTCACTCGGATTCATCCCAAGAATTCTCATGCAAAGTAGACACTTTAAAAATCTGTGTCGACACACAAAACAACCAGAACCAGATTCTTGAAATTTTTTAATCTTAAGCAACATCTCTTATTTCACATCTTTCTTAATTCGTTTCAATGATTTAATCCTGATTTTTATTTAGTATTTTTTTGTTGTTGTTTTATTTGCACAAACAATTTCCGAAATCGACGTTAAGGTGTGTTCGACAACTTTTATTGTTGACCTAAAAAAAAAGTGTTACTTGCCATCTTCTCCCTAATTAAAAGGTATAAGCATTTCTGTCGACCTTTATACATATTTTAAGAATGTGTAACGGTTTGATCTGAAAAGTTGGTCATACAAGGTCGTTGGATAAACAGAAGACGCCTTTCAATAGTTTAGATAAGGATATCAACTTAAATAAAATCGATTTTTGTATCAAAACGCAGAAAATACCAATAAAGATATCAATCATTACTTTATATTTAAAAGAATTTTTAAGAAACAAAAACTTGTTGTTTAACTTAGTCTTTCCAATTTTAGTATATTTTCCTCACTAGAATCAAAAGAAACTGAATAAATGAAATGAGTAATCTTTGAGTTCGTGTTTCCAAATGACTAATTGTTTACACACTTATTATTTATATAGAAAAAAAAAAACATACAAATAATTATCAAAATTCAATTAAGTACGTCGCCTGAAAATAGAACAATTTATTTTGAAAAGGTATACTTATGTAGAGTAGGCATTACGTGATCCATTCCTTCTCTAAATAGGTACGTAACAAACTATTCATTGTGATAAGATTTATTTGTTCTCTACCTGTGGTATAAAATTGTCATTATCACTGAGTGACGTCAAACCCAATGTAACACAATTTTCTGTCTTGTGTTTCATTTTATTATCTTCACTTTTTTGATGGATACTCACAAAGGAGATATCTCATACCCAAATAAAAAGATCTTGAAGGCATTTCGGAATTCTTATAACATGTTACATGTGTATGTGTATGTTCTTCGAGAAGTTGCTACGAATTGTCGTTCGCCTTCAGCGAGGCAGGAACTACAATGGTGCAATTGCTATTGATGATATTTGATAGTCATCTTTAAATTGTTCGAAACTGGTTCTATAAAGTGGATTAATTTTATTTTTAAAAATCCAACAAAATCTAGGCAAGCCTTTTTGTCGTTGCCTACTCGCATATACAAATTCTCAAAAGACTTATAGCTTAAACCGATTGTTCTATTCCCGAAAAGAATGTTAAGTCATTAAACTCGGGAACAACTTTTTGATATGGCTGGTCACTGGTCAGTATGGTTATTTTCTTATCTAGACAGGAAACACGCATCTAAAGATGTAACGAACTCTTCAAGTAACAGAGAACATGTGGATGCAATGGTCTTTGTGTAATTTCTGATAACAAAGAAAATAATCAAATCCGACAGTCGATGTTTTAGCGTTAGTTTTAATGAGAATCACATAAAAATATATTTTTTACTCGTTATCACTTCTTATTATTCTGTACCCATAAAGTTATCAATAAAACGCAACAAAAAAGCGATGGTTATAAAAAGTATTTCGGTCACTATGGGCATAAGCCCATATAAGTAGGTTTTATACATTTTGGTTAATAGTTTATGATTAACAATCACAATAAAAGATTTATTTACATGGCGTTTTCAATTAAATTGTAAATGTACGTTTCTTTCTTAATTGTTTGAATCTAGCTTATTAATATCTAGCGTACAATATTTTTCTTAGAATTTAAAAATATTAAAATATTATTTGAAAGCCAGTTACTGATACATAAGATACATTTTTTATCAAAAACAACTCAAAGAGGCACGGTGACAATCCAAGTTTTTAAGTTATCAAACTGAGGCGATTTTAAACCCCCTCTATCCTTAGTACTAATAAAGTCAGAAACTTCAAATTTACAATGATTGCTAAGCAAAGTTTCAACTTCTTAGCAAAATTGGTTCCCGAGTTATACTCGTAGGACTGCGAAAATATGTAGCAAAAGTGCTGACTGCTGACTGACTGACAGTCACTCGCTCAGCCAATCACTGACAGATTATCAAAATTATGAAGAATTTCCCGAAACTGTAAAACTGTGATGCATAGAAAGGAAATAAAAGTGTCCGACTGGATCGTATAATTTTGCTTTTATGTAATAGAATATGTAATTCGTATTTTAAATGACTAAAACAACTCATTTAGTGGTTGGAGCTTTAAACCAATACTATCGCCATGTAATTTCATAAGCCAATATTAATTTATTCTGTGGCAACAAGGAAAAACGACATATCTAAGTCAGTTTTTGCTACTTTTCAGGAGAGCGATTTGAATGCTTAGTTTACAATTACAAATCAGGTACAAGACTTATGGACAAAGTTTAAACGCGAAAATTACTGAAATCACTGTAAAATCTTATTTGAATTTAAAAAGAATTAGTTTTATGGCAATTTACAGCTAATTTTGATAAAAACATGACTTATGTCGTTGTTACTTATTTAAACTTTAAATAAGGAATAAGGAAAATGTACACAAGTCAACTTGTGTCTGGATTTTTTACGTAAAGGATTTTGGAAAAACTACACAAGTCAACTTATCTGCGTGTAAGCTTCAATTATACTTTGGAAAAAATATAATTGTTTTGGAAAAAGAGCATAAGTAAACTTATGTGTGTGTTAATTTGGTTATTTGTTTTTCCATACGCAAGTTCTGTAGATATTAACTTATGTCGTTTTTCTTTTGTCTTTAATTTCTTAACGGTTTGAGATAAAAATATCAAAAAAATATGACAGACGGAATGGCTTATTGCGCATCAGATGGTATCAAAAACGCATTTTCGACATAAGTCGACTTATCCTGTTTTTCCTTGTTGCCACAGATATATAAACACTATTTATAAATCGTTGTAACTGTTTTTTTTTAAATAAGTTTTTATATATATATCACTTAAAAAAAATTTATATATAAATATTTTATTATTGTGCGGAAAAAAAACTAAGTTTAAAAAAATTACTAACCCGTTTAAGATATCGGATTTTCAAAAAAAATGTTTTGTTTTTTTCAATAATTCAAGAAAACTTTTTTTTTAAGTTTTATGTTTATGCAATTTGCTTAAACTTCTAAGAAGCTTCTGTATATACCAAGATATGCCAATAACGAGAATGTTAAAATTCAAAAAAATGGTTATATGTATGTATTTGCTTATTGAATTATAGTAAGATCGTAAAAATTAATTAATTATAAGTCTCCTTTCCGGGAAATCTACCATTCTTAAAAATATACAATGGTGGATACCGTTATTTTAATATAAAATAACAATTACTTTTCGTCATCTTATAGATAGTATTAAAGAACTGTTAATTGTGAAATTTCAAAAATACCGAGAATGTGATTTTCAAAATATTGAGTTTTCAAAAAAAATTTTTTTTGGAAAATTTGAGTACAAATAATATTTAAACATTTGAGAATGAGCTTTAGTATACAAAAATTTATTAAAATCTGTTGCACCGTGTATGATAAAATCGAAAACAAAAAAAGTTTTTCCATGGGAAGGACCATTTAGAACCATTTTTGGAATTTTGTTCAACCATTATCTACATTTTATTAAATTTTTTGAAATTGTTTTCAGGAATTTTAAAATTCGAGAAAAATTGAAAAATATGTTCTTTAATTTAAAAAAAAAAACAAAAATTGGTTGGCATAAATAGTTATATTGGAGTGTGAAAAATTTTAAGAAAATCTTAGATTTCTTATCAATCATAATATCGAGTCCAATTTTTAATAATAACAGAACATGGTAGAGTGATAGGGCATAGTGCATAGTGCAGAATTCACCAAGTTCTAATTTCATGAAGATTTAATATTAAAAATTAAAGTATAGCGAAATATAAAACAGCTTTTTAAGTTAATAAATTCTGAATACAATTTGGTAGCTTTACTCACAATTTAAAAAGTTTTGAAAACTTGACCAATGAAAGTACCAAATTTTGTTCACTGATCATGAACCTACAAATACTCTCATAAGCCGTGTTTTATTGGTAAGTGAATACGCTGAATACGTGTTTTTACAATAATAAAAATAAACAATAGCAAATTAAATATAAAGAAAAAAAAATTACAATATCAAAAATAATATTAAACTTCACAAATTTTATTTTAAAACTCAATTAATTTTAATTCAAACTATTAATTAACATTTGCACTTCTCAAAAATACTTCAATAGTAGCAAAGTAAATAACCAGTCTTTAAGTTTACTGAGGAAGAGTTAAGATTTGTAATTGTTCGAATAAGATATGGAAGCTTGTTAAGCAATGAAGGTGCTGTAACGGTGTAAAAGTTTGCAAAGTGGGTTTTGTGAGCAATAGGAATGTTCACAAAATACAGATTATTAACGCGAAGACAGTTAATTTCAGAATTTTTGCTAAGTACATATATTACCATTTTTTATAGAAATCTTTTAAAACTTTGAAGATATAAAGGTATCTCATCGATAAGACGTTTAAATCTCTAAAAAGAGATTTCATTTCAGTTTCTATAATTTCTGTCGAATTGAAATAAACAGAAGAACAAAAATGAACACAAATCAACAAATACTTAATTTGGAGTACGTATGTACATGAACAGTACATTCAGAAACTGATTACAGTGTTGAAATATGATTAACCTAAAGCAGATACGCAAGAAAAACGTATGTAGATATGCGTCATTGCATGGAGGAATGCACATTGAAAACTGCTGCATTCTTTTTGGTATTCCATCATGATAAGCGTGTTCAGTTGAATTTAAAAAATGCGAGAGCTCTTGCATATGTAACCAATTTTTTTTATTTGTATTCATATTTTCTTACTTTTTTTTTATTGGGTACTCATTGATAAAGGAGTACTTAATATGAAAGGTAGAAACTGGCGCTAAAATAAAAATGATATTGCAAGTAATAAAAGATTGACTTGTGGGATCTTCAAGTCTTTAACTATTTGATCTTTCCAATATGTTCTTCTAGGTCCAATATTTATTTAGGCACATATGTTAAAGGCTCATCGAAAGTATGTTAAACTTGATGTATGCGCCTATTTCTTTAATTTTTTGGAAAATAAACTACATTATCTCACGCGACCTTCATACGTTTTTGACTGGTATCACACTCACTGGTAACATTGAAAAAGTTATTAATGATTTAAAGCAAAAGCGCGTAGCCACGGTCACATAGGATAAATATACATAAAAAAACATATACATAGAAAATAATCTTATCTTTTTGTCGACGATTTATCGTTTAGTATTTTAAATGTTGTTCCTAATTCAATTGACCTTAATTAAAAGTCCCATTACTGAACGAAGTCTCGGAATTTGTGTGCAAAATTTTCCGATTGCATTCTCTTATTAACAATATCAAATAGAAGATAATTCTTACAACAATCCTAATTTACTTGGCTGTCTGCAACAAATCGACTTGTGCAGCATACATTTTTACAATTATTGTTCATAAACCTGTCGTCGTGTTACCATCAAAATAGCAACCACGACCTAAACAACTTGTACACAGTGGTTCGTTGCATGCTTCTTTCTTTGTCACCACTTCATCATTATGCTGGCAATAATTATGCTATACCTTTAAGCTGGTTGTAACTTGTAACCAACTACTTCCATAAAACCACACCAATTTCAAGTTGATTTGCTCTCACCTTGCTATACCTTAACTTTACGAGCTCCATCAGAGAAGAGAAAGCATGATGGTTGATATGATGGCTCTGCCATCACCTTGCTAACTTTTTTAATGAATGAAAAGGCCACACCGCAATGAGCAGGTAGGACAGAAATGTATGTATGGGAGCCGCAGCAGCAGACACCACATCACACACAACAGCCACCCTTCCTTCCTGTCTTGATGACTGGGGACTGGAACTCTGGGTTTGCCATAAAAAGTGTAGAAGACCATAGATGAAACGTGACCACCAGAGAGCGCAACCGACAAGCGACGGATGAAGACGACAGCGGACGCATTGGAAGATACTTTTAAGCGTTGCACTGCAAATTTAAATCGATATCATCGATGATACATGTAGTCGGAACCAAACAAGGTTGCATATACATACATATGTATAAAAAAAACTAGATAAACCCGATGGGCATCACCCCATTTGATTGAAGTTACAGGTTAGGACTCACTCTAATCTACCGGCCTTAAAACTCACTTCAGCTCTTCAGCTTTTTCGGTACAAAATCTTATATTTTTTCGTGATTTTACATATGTAACTATAAAAATTATTTTCCTGAAGTCGGTTTTATGTCAATGATTTAGTTAATAGAAAAGTAGTTAATAAGAAACTAAAATCAACTATTGATATGAAGTCCTGTTTACCCCACGGCTCCACAATTTCAGAAAGTCGGACATGCTATGAAAATTGTCAGTGCAGACCACAAACTTCATGAAATCGATCTTAGCGTTCTTTTCTTACAACCTCAGTGGCAATAAATGAAAAAATAATTTGACGTCTAATGTCAGTTCGGCCGACTGGGTTTCACCTTTACATGCAGGTTGAGTAATTGAGTTGGTATTTCACGAAATGAATTTTCAAAATTGTAGAGTTTTGTTGTGTGCTCGGGAATCTGATTGCATATAAGATTTCATTCGATAATTTTCTTACTGAATTCAGACATACAAATTTCCGCAATCATTGCTAAAATGAAGATAGAAATAAAAAAATGCTTCTGTAGTTGCAGGGCTAGACATTTCTCCATAAAGTAATATGGTCGATCTAAAAAATTAACTTTTTTCTGTCAACGGAACCAGACTTTACTTTTCAGAAGGTTTTTGTTGCTCCAAATTCTAATTCAACCCCAAAACTGCTGGATCAGATCGTGCTTTCGAGGTATTCTAAATTAAAAATATAAAAATTTCGTTCATTCGGAATTTGCCTCTTAAAATTTAAACTTTCTCTTTAAAATCCATATAAATTATTTGAACAGAGAAACCCTAATTTGAAATTTCTGAGATTTAGATAATCGGGGAAAGTAGGCAAGAAGGAAACAGAGGATTGAAAAGATTCAAAATTATGTTTTTTTACATTTTAAGTTAAAAATGTCTCGAAAAACTCGACGTGATGAATTAATTATGACAAAGAGCATCAAAAGCCTTCGGAAAAGTACAATTTGATTTCTGTTACAAAATAGTCTAAAGCAAATGAAAGCTAATTTACAAATTCACCTTGACGAGTATTTAATGAATACAATTATTCAGTGAGTATTTTCAAAAATATACTTCAGTAAATCAGCAGAAAGGAAAATTCATTTATTTGACTATGGGCCCTCGAAAGCTCTATCTGAACCATTTCTGTCAACGAAATCCAGCTCAGGCAGAAAGCTACATGATGCTGCGTGGCGGTATTTTTCAGTTGAACGCACACGCTTCTGTCGTTTCCCGTCCAGTAGGCTGATGTTGATTTGATGGAAGGTTAAACGATTTATCCAAGAAGTTGCTGTTGCCACTGATCTACTCTGATGCCAATATAAAAGTGTTAAGTGGATAAACGTAGAACGACGAAGATGACGACGCACAACAAGGCACGGCGCGATGCAAACAGATCAAATGAAACCATCCAGCGGGTTAAACCTTAACTTGTCCTGTCAACTTACACGAGTGTATAGAGATTGAATGAAAATTGCAGGCATCGAGAACCATAGCTTAAAGTACATTACATCTATCTATACTTACATATCTTTGAAATAGAATATCCTTTCCTTTTTGATTCAAATTGATGCTTGTAAAGAAAAGAAGGCTCTGAGATAGGGAAGAATAAGCTATTTGACGATAATTGCACAATTTATAAAAATGTAGGCCTTTGAGGGTTTTCATATTGTATTTATGTAGATAATAAATATAGATAGATGCATGTCTGACATTGCTTCCAGGCGTACACCTTGTCCATCGGAAGTGATTCTAGCGAAGCAATTTCCAAGGGCTGCAATTTAAGACAAAGCCTGTGAAAAGCAAATAATATGAATTCGTTAAGTTTGGATGGCAGTGATGGAGGTACAATTTTGTATGCTCGGTGCCTTGTTTGGAGCGAAATGTGTTTGTAGTGCAAGTAACACCGAACTAAGTGGTGACTCAGTTGAACACTTAGTTTGTGTTGCTAATGTTTTTTCTTAAGATGTCGCTCTCTTCGTTGTTCAGTGTCAATGTCAAATGATTAGTTAATGTGGCCATCTTTTCAGCAGGTCAGCAGG
This sequence comes from Philhelius festivus, assembly GCA_963931855.1. Classification (NCBI taxonomy): domain Eukaryota; kingdom Metazoa; phylum Arthropoda; class Insecta; order Diptera; family Syrphidae; genus Philhelius; species Philhelius festivus. The sequence goes on along the minus strand of OZ007554.1, from coordinate 259,199,643 downwards.
TTAACTCTTTGTCATATCAATCAGAGTTGGTAAACCTTGTATATAAATAAATTACTTAACATTAAGGCTAGGCGCGCACATTCAATTTTGAGTTGCACAACTGTTAAGTTGCTTATAGAAAACAGATGAACTATTTGGTTGAATGTACCTACGCGCAGGTGCATATAATTATATGTTACACAAAATAGCGAGCTCATTTTAGGCAATCGTTTAGTTTGTATCAAAACACAAACTTTTTAGTTGCTCGAACCAAGCAGCTTCGGAACTAAAAATTGAATGTGCGCGCCTAGCCTAACTACCTTTAAGGCACTTTGTCATAAATATCTACTCACTGAATCCAAAGATAACTCAACAAATTTGATGGATATACTCCCAGTTAACTTAAGATTTAAGTTGACTGAAAAGGTAATATTATGAACATACATAATAGAAGCAGGAACACGGTCTGAAAATGTAACATTCGCATAAAATTTTGGGTCATGATAGGACATTTGTTGGCTTAAAGTTTTTTTTTATTTGTAACAGTTTTCAGAAGTTTTTAAGTTTAAGTTTATATTTATTTCTTTAATCCAGATTTCAATATTTTTAAGTTTAGTTTTCATAAAAAGATAAAAAAAATGAAGAAAATTTTTATAAATAATAAAAATAGAGTTTTTACTAAACTTGACAAATAAAGTTAACATAATTTAAAAGAAATTTGGATGGGATAACCCATTAATAAATTTAAATTAAAAAATAAAAACAAAGTTATAGATCATAAAAGAAATACAAAAACTAATCAATAAATACATAAAAATGTACAATTAACAATCATTTATATAAGTTACACTTGAGACAAATTTAATTAATTTTACCATTTCATCAAAACATAAAGTATAACTATATAAATTCAGCCATTATTTAACATAAGTTTTTAAATACAAAAAGTCAGATGTTAGAAATTTGCAAGAGTATGGAAGTTTGTTAAACAATTGATATGACTATATCATAAATGCGGTTGTACGAAAAACAGATATAGACACATGATTTAAAAAATTGACACCAATTGTATTGTTCACAATAATTCTTAAATTAAGATTTCCCGATTTTCTTAGGAACTCATTAAGAACGTGTCGAACTGGAACAATTTTCAATCCCTTAAAAGATGGAAAACTAGGGCCAAGGCGCGACTTAAGGCCAGATTTTCTTAATAACATATTTTTTGCAGAACTAAAAGAGATAGAGTTTATTGTAGTAAGTTCCTCCCCAACAAAAAAATTCATATTGAAGTTTTGAATGATAAGATTTGAAAGTAAGATTTTCTGTGTGATTATAAAAACCCCTTTTATGGTCAATGATAATGACCACAAACTTTAATTCATTCACATCTTCTAGTTGAAAACATCTTTTGGAAGTTCTCCCGTACTGGTGCTATTTGCGGCAGGAACATGGACATTCTGTAGCATGAAAATAGAGATCAGCCTCTAAATTTATATTCGCAGCCAAAGAAAAAAACATAACATTGGCGCAAAATTTTAAACAGCCTATTATTAAGGTATTAATATGATACTACTTAACAATTTGCTAACTTTATAGTAGTTTACTAACTCATTCTTAATTTTAAACATTTTCTTACTAGTATCGTACTAAAAGAATTTCCTTAATAAATTGCTTCTGAACACACCTAAAACAATGACATTTCGTGTACAAAGTTAGTACACGAACCTGTTTTGGTGTTTGCAAATGTCAAAGAGTCATATGAAGCTAGCACGATACCAAAAAAATAAAGCAGGTACCTATTCGATGATTTTAACTTTAATAAAAGGGTGGAGAAAGTATGATGCTATATTCGATTTATATTTGCAAGTTCGTTATTTTAACCTAGTATCATACTAAAACAGCTTTAGCATCGTACTAATTCAATTAAAATTTTGCGCCATTGATTTTTGAGCTGATTACTAATTTTTGGTCAGAGAACCAGGTTCTTAAGACAGCTATTGACACTAAAACTAAAACCCACATCATCTGCAAAAGCTGTCAATTCACCTTTGAAAGGCAAACTGAAAAACAAGTTGATGAATATCAAGAAACCATTTATACATCGCGTCATTCCTTATTGTATCAAACATAAAACCTGCCTTTTAAATTTTTGTCAACACTATTTTCTGGTCTACCATATCGAAGACTTTCCAAATATAAAAATATAAAGCTGCAGTATTCGGGAAATAAAATTTTGTTAATTTTTATTTTGTTTTAAATCATTCCAGACATGAACGAACACATTTTCCACATGAATTCATGATAGAAAGACACAAACGGCCGTATTTTTGATGTAGACATTTCCCGGATCTCGATCTTGTTGTTTCATTACTAAAAAAAACAAGCCCAGGAAAAGCTAATAAATCAAAATATGTTCCGATAAACAGACTATCCGATTTTCCACTATTTAAAAAGGTAGAAACTGTTACATTTGTAACGTTATCACCCGGTTTCAAAGGCTATATTTAGGTATTTCGAAAACTATAAGATTTATTTTGATATGATACGACTACATTTGAGCAAAAATGTGGACGAATTTAAAGGTGGCTTGGCCATATCTATTTTCAAAATACTTATGTATGTCATTAATTAATCAATTGAAAAAGATATCATATAATTTAACCTTTTTTGTAGAATTGATAACTATATCCCACCTTACTGAAAGAACAAGAGGCTTAATTTTAATTTTTTTAATTTTAGAGATAGCAACGTTCTAACGATGAAAATTTTTGCTCACGAATATCCTATGCAGGACTGTTATAAAACAAAATAACAAAAAAAAAGACAACTTTTTACCAAGATGTTCTTAAAGTTGAAAAAGCATTTGTTTCTGTTTAGTTCGTGCATGCATGTGATAACTGTTTATAATCAAAACATATGCCGAACAATTAACTTGTTGAGAAGTTTGAGGCGACCTTGAAGAATTTAATTTTTCAAAAATGCATATCAATTAAAGGACATCCCTATCGGAAGTTCTATTAAACCTTTAAAGAACACCATAAATCAAAACGATCATTTAATTTTAAAGGATTTTTTCAGTAAGTTATTTTGTATTTGTTTACAAGAATAAATAACTCTGTTACAGGATATCCTATGGTTGTCAGACAAATAAACTCGACACCCAATATCACACCGTTTAGCTACGCCATCGTCAAAGTAAATATCAACAAAAATACATCCCAAACACTTCCTGTACTTCTTGAGTTTTGAGTTAACATAAATAAAATAGAACGACATCGAAAGTGTGCGTTTAAAGAAAGAATTTTCTAAATTTAAAGGCAATTGTAGGTACGTTGGGCACGTTTTTCCACTTCGTGGTTTTTTTCTTTTAGTTTAAAGCGATTAAAAAGTTTTGTCTTCATTTTGTTCGTCTATGATAACTAGATATTCGGGTTTATAGTGAAGTTTATTGCATTTAAATTGAACAAAAACGTAGATGATCATATAGTTTGAACAAAATGTGTATCACTTTGAATTTCGTTGGAACAGAAACACTCTCACTTAAGTTCAGAATGCAGATGCGTTTCGTGTCTGTAATTAAAATAGACGTGTTTATTTTTGTATACAAGAATAATTCCGCATAGGACGAGTTCAATTCTCAGACTATAAAAAGACTATACTGGGGCTAGGGATCAATGAAATTGAAAGAATTCTGTGAAACAGTGATTTTTTGAGAATTTGTGTATGTGTTTAGCTACGTGTATGATGGAGCAACGAGTTGTGGGAAACTGTGCGAAATGCCATGATATGAATTTTTAGATTCGATATTGTTGTATTGCGATGCATTATAAGTCGAAGAGTTTTGGAACACAAAACAAGATTGAACATTGAACTTAGAATTAATCGCTAATTTATCTCCAAAAAAAGTACATTTGATTCAAAAAACTGAGTTATATTCTCAAAATAAAGAAATATCTTGTTACAGCTAACTCAGTTATTATTTATTTTATTTATTTATTAAGTAGCAAAACTAGTTTTCTTTTACAAACGGTCTGGTTTAGAGATTCAGGATTTTCCATTTCAGCTATCATTTAGACTAAGATATAATAATAAAAATAGTATAATGCATTTTAGCATTTATTATTAAAAACTAACTTAACGTGTAGTTTCTGTAATTATTACTTATGATTCAGACCATACTTTCCGCGAAAGCGAAATTTGATACTCGTAAAAAGATTTATCAGAATTTATTAAAAATAAATCAATTTGATTCAACCCAAATACACGGCTTAATAATAGACTGTTTTCGAAAACGTCAAATCAACGTCAATTTGATCGTCAAGTGATCGTAATTTTTTGACGCAAATATTGCTGTCGTCAAATATGCAATCGTCCTGCTTGCACAAAATTTATTTGATCAACGTCAGTGAATTTTCTTGCAAATGCATTTGACGTTTACGAGAACGGTCAACAAAATCAAAAATGGATGCTAAAAAGTTTTCAAACATTGTGGTTGAAAATTGTTCGAAAAATTTAAATACGTACTACTATAGCAAAAAAAAAAATAATTTTTAAACAAAAAAAAGAAGGCGATTTGGTTTAAACTCCGAAGTTCGAGTCGCAAAACTCCAAAGGCGCGTATGCGTAATTACATCAAAACAATCGAAAAGTTTTCGGATAAGGAATTCTTCGGTTATTTCAGAATGTCAAAGCAATTATTTCTTGTAAGTACAAAGAAATGAAACGTTTCAATTCATAAAAAATCGACTGCACCCATATCAAAAAAGACAATCTAAACTCTATTTTCTGAACTTCAATTATTTTTGTTGTCAACTCAATTTTTTTACTGTAGAACTGCGCGGCAAATGATGTTATCGAACAAATGACTTAAGCAAACTGCGTTATCGAAAACAATGCTTTTGTGTGAAAATTTCGTTTCGGGTTTTCGAACAGTTGCCTTTTGCAGTTTGCGTTTAAGAACATTCTGCAAATGCATTTTTGATGCAGATGACGTTTTCGAAAACGGCCATATAAACATGGGACATTCTTTATGATGCAAGTAAACATTTCATCAATCCACTATCAAAGAAAGAATAATTTTTATACAATTTTCGTGTTAAATTTTCTATAAGGGAGTCCAAAAGATTGACATTGGGTTGTTCATAAAGCCTGTAAGTTGAATAACACCATGGTAAATCAAGCATCGTTTTAAAAACCTTATTTTGACATGTTTGGAGTTTAAGTTTTGTGAATTTTGGCACAATCGCTTGGAAAATTGATTTGTAGAGTAAAAGTTTACTTTCAGTGCTAAGATTAGAACGTCTACATATCAATGGGTTTACAATTTTTTGTATACATTTATTGTATTAGTTGTCATAGATATATGTTTTTGAAAATACATTTTTGTATCTATCATAACCCCAAGATATCGACAATGATCGGACCAGTCAATGTTCACGATGTCCATTCGAAGCTGTATATTTTTTAAAAGAAGACAATAATTTTCGACGTCTTGTAAGCCAAATAGCTTGGGTTTTAAAAGGGTTTATTTAATTTTCCTTTTATAAAGTTATTTTTCTATTGTAAAAAAGATGCATTTGCAACTTATGATAGATCCAAAAAAATTGTTCCCTATGTTAAAATAGCCGTGCCGTCAGCAAACATTGCAATACTTACAATATTTCCAAGATTGGGTAAATCGGAGACAAAGATATTAAAGAAGGTCGGACCAAGTACTGTACCTTAAGGGATTTCATATGGAATATTTTGTATGTATCTTCAGTTGTAAGACAGATATCTATGTCAACAATTTTCATAGGCAACAGTGTCTATCGCAGAATGTACCACACAAATAAAATATAAAAGAACCTACCAATTTTAAATATGAAATAAGTCTTCATAGCACATAGGCCAATGAAATATAACCCAAATGTTGGGGGTTTATTTCATATGAAAAAAAAATTGTTTGTTTATTTGGTTGGAGGCTTAATTCCTACAACCGAATTATCATTGTGAAATTACACTTAAACGGAGCCTTAGAAGAAATTGAAGATTCTTCGAAAGAAATAAACTTAATTCTCCATATATCCACAAAATCTTTTGAAGTGTTTTTTTTTTAATTTTGACAACATTAACATTTTTTAGGCCGTTCTGATTGACGAAGGTTGATATTTAACTGAATTATTTAAAGAATTCTATGCTGTTACATTGTTCATTAATACGATTAGGTAAATTCTTCTTCAGTGAGTTTAGGTATGGGAATACACAAATACTAGAATATAGAAACAATCGACTTGGCTGAACCAAGTTTTGGTCGATTTAAATCAGGAATATCTGAACAATCTGAACAAATAATTACGAACAACTAAACTAAAATAAAATACACGACTGGGTCGCATGAACTTGCTCTTATGTTTGATAGACTTTAAAATTCAAATTTTTTCAAAACAAAAAATATCTATTTTAAGTTATGATATGTAATATTTTTTAAACTTTTTAAGAACTTCTATATGATAAATAATGAGAAATTCAAAATTAAAAAAAAAATATGTATGGTGGACACTGTCAGTAATTAGTTTTAAAACAATTTTATCGAAATTCCTGTTATCGAGGAAAATACGATTCTCGAAAATGATTTTTTAACATTTGTGTGGTCGGTTCCTTTATTTTTTAAATAAAACAAAAATTTTTGTCTATATCTTGTGGATAGTATTAAGAAACTGTTAACTGTCAAATTGCAAAAATATAGCAAAAGTGGTGTTCGAAATATTGAGTTTTCAAAAAAAGTTTCGATTTAAAAAAAAAAATTTTTTTAAATATTAATATATATTTAAACTTTTAAGGAGCTTTTCCATAAAAAATTGATTAGAATTTTTTGATAAAACAAATATTTTCTAAAATTTATCAAAAAATGTGTGTGTTTCTACCGCTGTTTAAGATTTTTAAGATTGAATAGAAACATAAAATAGAAGTCGAAATTGGAAAAATCACTAATATAAATCACATTATTTTTCTTGTAATAGAAAGAAAACATAATAGTTAGTAATTATTCTTCAGTCTTCACATGAAACCCCAAATAGGGTTTTTCGTGGCCTAAAATTACTTTTTGGGGAAGATCCTCAAGGCCTACAACTTGAGATATGTATTGGGAAAAGAATAAATCCTTTTTTTTTCGCAAAGTGTTAGGTACTCTATTATTACAGCATATGCGTGTAAATGATTATAAAAAATCACTTACATATTACTTTAATTTTATTTCTTATTAAGAATTTAGGAATTCTACTTGGCGCTAAAATAATTCCAAATTTTTGTTTTGCAAAACCGATTTTATATGATTTAACGTGTATGATAAGAATATGTTGTCTTTGAAATGATAGATAATAATTGATACAAAATGTATTAAATAAAATGCAGTAGCATGTTGGTATACAAAGCTTTAAAACTCTTGGGCATATTTTTATTATCTGTAGCACGTTTTTGGAAAAATGCATATAAAACAAACAAAATAAAAATGAATCCGGCCTACTTTCTTTCTCTCCCATAAATATACCACTGGAAATAAAACTCGTTAAAAAGTGTGATATATGCAGATACAATTAAAGAATTCTAAAATATCGAACTATTTACCTTTTCGTTTTAATTATAGAGCGCCATAATATTTTTTTTTGAAGAAGAGACACGAACGAAAATTAATAAAACAAAAATCGAGCACCCGTCCAGCGTGTGGTTTCACTTTATTACAATGGAAAAAAAATATAAATTTATTCACGAAAAAGACTCAAACTATAGCTCCAAAGGCACAAATCGTAAACTTTAACGACGACGACGAAGTTTAAAATATTTCCTTGCACTATACCGATACCATATCACTCACAGATACACACCAATACAAAACAAAAACAGAAAAAAAAACAAGGAATTCTCTCTAAACCGAAATTAATTAGTATTCCGATGATAAACGTTGAATTTATATTTTTAAATATAATTTTATTCAATTAGTTAAGGTATAGCATAGGTACTACAGTATGAAGGCCAGATTGAAGTGGCTATAGAAGCGGCGACGAATCAACAAAATTATTATGATGTAGGTACTTTACGGAATTCTTTCGTTCTCCGAATCCTCACTCACCGCCAATAATATGGTTTTGCCATTTGCCAGCGAATTGGATAGCAATGTTTTTAACAATAATAATGTCGCGCTTGGACTTTTTTCTTTAGCAGCTACACGGCTTTTGAATACTAATCACTAGATTTTGCCATAGTTCAGAATTAGAATTATTTTTGCCGAAGCTCGAAGGTGGGATTTCGAAAGAGAGGAATTTTTATTGCACAGAGTTCAGACTCCAGACGTCACACGCACTTTCTGTTGCCAATGATTTAGACAAAATTTTCACTTTGACCATCGAAAGTTATGTGAATCAGTTGTTTGCTATAGTACTTCGATTTTGTATCTGTTAAACTTGTTAAATGAACCCTAAAATTGAAAATGACGCAATTCACAATTTTATGAATAGTAATTATTTTGTTTTCACACTTCTCGTTCGGTTGGGGTTTTTTTTTTATTTTTAATGGATCTTATTCATACAGCAGAAAGTTTAATTTATTTGCAACAACTCGTTTTCAATTGATCAAGCGCCAAGAAATAAATGATTAAGACACAGATATAAAATGTATCTAAGTATCTTTTTCTTACAAACAAACAACACAAAAAAAGAGAATGAAATTGTTTGTGATAAGAACAAACAAAAATCACACAATCAAAACGAATTGAAATTGAAAAGCGTTTATTGAATTTGTAGAGTATCTGTTTTTTTTTTTTTTTTTTTTTTTTTTGTCAAAACACAGTCGTAAGGTTTTGAAGAAAATGAGATATTTTCTTTATAGAAAAAACGAAAAATGCCGGCGCTCACGACGAAGCACAACCAAAATGTTTGCCTCGTACAACAAAACTAACTGAGTGTGCGCGCACAACATTGTCCGAGAGCGATCGAGCGATCTTGCTCTCCATAGAGCTGCTCGTCATCAGGTGGAAGTTCAAGTTATTCCACAGGTGTGTGCAGTTCAGTTAGTTATTTCACTTGTTGTGTTGTGATGACCAAATCTTATTTGTCTTAATGTCGTCGTCGTAGTTGTTGCGACTTGCGAGCTTGCGACTCTTCTATACTCTCTCAGGCGAAGAAACTCTGAAGCAGGGTATAGTATAGTAGAGCTGGAGCTCAATCAGGGTATGGTATTGGTATCTGGTTTCTGACTTCTGAGGCATATAAGTGTACTCGTATCGGTCGAATGTATTATATATAGATTCTTACGATACGGTAAACCAGAGGCCTTGTTGTTGCTTCTTTTCAGTTTTACTTCTGTGACGAGTTTCTTTCTTTCTTTATCGTCGATTTCAATTATCATTGGGTTTGGTTTTGTATCTTTAAGATACGGATTTACTTAGTAAAGACGGAAAAAGAGTGAAGTTTGCTGTCAAAAAAGATATTTATATTATCTTTAGGGAAAAGCAAACTTATCTTGGAAATGACATTAATTTTGTTCATGTCGGAAAAAACCCTAATATTTGGCGGCCACTAAAGGGATTATGACTACCCTTAAAGTGTTTGAGCACAGTTAAGGGGCGTTAGGGAAAGTTGGATTCTCGAAGGAGAATAGTAGAGCATCTACGATTAGTTTAGTTCGGCTAAAGAGGGAATCTCTGAACTTAACAGTACGGCTTCAAGGGTAAACTGAGGGCATTCCTTGAAGCGGGAGTATTACGGTTGAATTGTTTTGGAAGAGGAATGCAACTGGCTATTTTCCGAGAACAATGTTTTCAAAAATAATATAAAACAATAAAAGATATGTAAAATTGCGGCGGTTCTCGGTAGATATAATAGGTAAGGTAATATATTAGCTTAGTATTCGCTGCCGTTCTAGACACACATCTGAAGGACAAGGACGTGAATCTGGAAAGGAATATGAAAAACTGAGAGTACTGTCGTTAGCAAAATAATTTATTGGATTTGACTTTTCAGACAAAAGATCGTTGATGAATATGAGAGAAAAAGGGTCGGATACAAAATGGAACCCTGGGGCACACCAACAGTTATTTTATGAATATCAGTGTTGAAACCACCCAATACAACTTGTATAGATTGGTTTGAAAGGCGGGAAAGGAGAGATTCATCAGTACTAAATGTACGCATTTCAGATAAGAGAGCTTGATGCCAAACTATATCTATTGGAATATCAAGGGCAATAATCTTACTTTCTCAAAAACCAAAACAACAAGATTAGTGTCACCGTAACCGTGAGATATACCATTAGATCACCAGTTGACGTATTGATACGAAATCCGTAATGCCGGTCATTAATAAGCTTTCGTTCTTAAGACATTTCTTGAGTTCCAATCACTCCAATTTCTGCTAAGATAAGTATCTACGAAAAGGCAGGTTTTGAGCTTTTGAACAAAATTGGTTACACAGTTCGGTCTGACTTGATCTAATCGATTTTCTTCAATTGTCACACTTAAGAGTAATCAGGAAATCGAAAGAATCCCACTGCGAGTTATAGGATCATTAGAAACAGTGGCGGCTGTATACCTTAAGTGCGCTCGTGCGCTGAACCCCCAATTCAAAAGATTTAAAAATTACAAAATATTACTGCATCTTTATTTTTAGATCCCCATATTAATATTTTTTTTTAAACATACAAGAACACAAACAAGTAAAATTTCCAATTATGACGAAACAATGTAAGCGCTTTGCTTTACTACGAGTATTAAGACTTACTTTCCCTACAAGTAAAAATTCTCGTGCGCTTCGGCGAGCGCACGAGGACTGCTAATATAACTTGTATGAGTTACAAGCAAGTATCCCTGACGCGTGAGACAAAAAAAATTTCATTGAAATGTATCGAGAAATTAGCCTGCTCTCGTGCAGCGCACGAGAACCGAAGATTAACTAGAGCAACCGATGTTTGACTAGAATGCGCTGCGCCTGCGAATATGTAATGTTGTTTCGCTCTATCCGTGACTGGTTAAATAGTGTAGGTTTGTAGGAGTTAGGTTAGTAATTGTTTTTTATTTTGGTTTTGGTTCGATTCTGTACTGTGTACAGTGTGTGGTGTGGGATAAAATTAACAGTGATTAGGTATATTAAAGACAGTAATAAATCTTTTTAAAATAAAGTTACCTGAATCCACGACTTGACGCATTTAAGTGAAAAAATAAAAAACATGATTCCTTGCTAAATGTAATAAGTGTGTCAGTTTTATACATGGTTGAAATTCTTCGAGCAATTATACAAAATAATAAAAAATCGACATATAGATACATTTAAATTGTTGTTTTTTTTTGCGATTTCTAATCTTAATACCTACTTAGTGAGCAAGTAAAGTGCATCACCTGTTCAACAACCCACCAGCGGCCACTGATTAGAAGTATTATTTACTCTAGAAGCGCTTTCTCGAAATAAGGTTCAAGTTCTTAGATGATAGATCAATTAGAACCAACGGAAAAGAACAATCTACACGGTACTATAAATACTCGTATGTGTCAAGTTCAAAGAAACAAGCACATATTGCAGCGGTTTTTCAATATCTGAAGACCAATAAGGCGGCATTAAAGCTAACATTTAAGAATTTCGAAATATCGTTGCTACAGGCTCCTACCTGGCGGCTGAACATACCCTAAGTGGAGCAACGGAGTTGTGTGAGCGAGTGTGAGATCCGAAAAAAGAGTTAAAATCCTGAAAACCCGCGAAGCGGTCCACCTTAAGTAGAAAACCCAGAACGTCGGCCCCCGATAAACAATTATGTATTATACGAATCTACTCGTAACGGCAAAAACTCCTTTTTTTTATTTTTAACAAAACATTTTATGTTTGGCCTTAAGTCACAAACAAATTTGGCCTTATGTCACTTTGTAAAAGCGAAATAAGGCCAAGTCCTAAAATTTGGTCTTATGTCACGGCACCTGGGCCAACTAGTGGTTTCTTTTTAAATCATAAGTTACTTTGACACTGACAGTTGTTTCCTGCTCGAAATCTTGACAGAGTCAGTATCATACCTCCGCGGATGAAATGAGTCGCTTCACGGTTGACCAACGTTGGGTAATATTAAAAACTTTTTTCCAAAGTGAGTGCTGTCCAAACAGTGTGTTTTTTTAAAGAATTTTTGGCTAAAATGAAGCACCACCACGACTGCTGTAAGCAAGTTTGTGCAATAAGATCGTGAGCCTGGTATGCTAGTGAACAACACTCATGGTCCCCGTCATCGTACGGTGCGCACAGACGAGAATGTGCCTGCTGTAGCCAAGAGTGTGGGACTCATTTTCACGAACTTCAATTCGCCATCGATCTCAACAGCTCAACATTTCACGCACTAGCCTGAAGAGAATTCTGCACAAAGATCTCGGATTATTCGCTCACAAGATCCAATTGACTCAGCGATTGAAGGCGCACGATCATTAGTTGTGTTCCATAATTAATGGGAATGTTTGCTCTTACTAATAAAGCTATAATACATGGAAACATTTTATTTTGTTAATTTTATTTTTTTTTTTTAAATAAACTTGTAGTGGGCCCACCCTTTATTTATAAATACTTCATACAACACTGTTGAAGGTTTAAGTCATCGTCGTCCAAGTACTTGGGAAACCTTGAGATTTATTTTTCTTCCTCTAAGGACTTTCTAATTTTTGTGTTTACAGCATAAATCCGATAAATGCTTTAGTGGACAGTGAATTTTAATTAAATGTAACTGATGGTCAGAAATAAACTCTTTTTCTTCTATACTCGGAACGGTCGTCAGTATGAGAGAAATTGCCTTATTTCTTTTCCTTCAGATTTTCGTAAACTTGAACTTACTGATGTGATGTGATGTGATCTTTTCAAATTTTTTTTGTAAAGTTAGACTTTGCCGTATATTTCCAAGCAATCACTAGTAAATGGCATTTTCATCGATAAAGCGCAAAGAAAAACAGTGAAAGAAGAGACAATACTTATTAGAGAGCCATTCATTACCACTACAAATGCAAATAAAACTTAAGTTAAGATACAAGTGAATAATAGCGCCGCATAATCAGCTCTCGAATTAGATGTCAAATAGACCCCCATAGCACAAGACTGCACAGAAATCATGGTTGCCACAGTACTATTCTAATTTCAATACGATTATGACTTTTTTGTATATACGAGTACAATGTAGGCTTTCGACTAAGATAAAACTCTGTAATGAGCCTTTTGTCTGGATATTAAACGGTCATTTGCCATCGATTCGGCGTTCTTTTTCAACTCCCTCGAAGTAGTCAATTTAGAAGAAAAAGAAGCCCACATTTATTTTATAAGAATATATCTTTGATTTCCTGTTCTTCCTCTGTTTGTTATTTATTGCCTTCTTTGGTCAACATCAATTGTATTTTTTTTTATTAACATTTTTTACATAGGTATGCATGTATGTTTATATATAAATTATGTCGACGAAAAATCTGGTTTCCTGGAATTCAAATTTGAGGCACCCGGATTTCCTCAAAGCAAGAAAATCGAATCTTTTATATTATTCTTTTTAACTTCTTGATTGAGAAGGTATACAAAAGGATGAGAGAGGGAGTGCCGAGAAATGAATAGATACTCGCAACTGAATGAGATTTCGGGATAGTATGTTTTTATTTCGAAATTTGATATTTTCTCACCATCCTACGATGACCCTTTTTCTATACCTGTGACACGGGAAGGGTGTTTCTGAGATGCTGCACGTAGGCTGGAATTTTTCAGAAGTTATACCTACATTGAGGTTTTTGTTTATGGGCCTTTTTTTATGGTTTGTTAAGAGATAAAACCAAAATTACGTAATTAGTGTTTTGCTCCTACTGCCAAACAAGAACGGTAATCAATTGCCTGCTGGGAAATCTGTCAGCAATTTTGTATAATTTGCTTTTTGGAAAAGGTATATAAGTACATACATACATACATAAATGCAAGGAAATTTCTAAAATCAAGAAAAATATTTTTTAAATAAAAAAAGGATCCTTTGTCATGGAATAACATGGAGGTATAACCCTTCTAAACATCACATATTATAAGTTCCTATCCAACGTATAAGTTTTAGGAGTTTTACAAAACTAGAGGTGGCAAATATTACCGTGGCTTCCGGCCCACCAGGTCGATCATATTGACCAAATCTTCGAACTGAGACAATTCTTGGAAAAGATCAACGAATTTCAAGCCGAGAATCACTACTTTTCATCGTCTGTGTTACGAGACATTGGAAAATTCGTGGTGCAATGTGCAACACTAGATTTTAGATCATCCAAGCATGCACAGAGTTTCGGCAAGAAGACATGTTACTCCTTGAGTTTCATTCTGGACCAAATGGTGCGCAGAGTAAGCGTTAAGACCGAGCGCTGTTTATTTAACAAATCTATCCATCTATTGGGATATACGGATAATATGGAAATTATTGGTGGTCCTTGACATTTTGCAATAGTCATTCACAGGGATTGAAGATCGGGCGAAAGTGCACGCTCTACAAAACCCTTACATTACTAGTCCTGCTTCACTGTACAGTGTTGGACGATAACTGGGTTTAAATGGAAGAGAAAATACAAATTCTAAGCCTATGAGATGTACCAAGATGTGAATGTAGTCCAGAAACAAAGAGCCAAAATCCGTCGACAATATTGGCCCGTTCACATCGAATGAATGGGCAACAAAACTGAAGCCAAGAGGGTCTTTGTATTTCAACCTCCAGGTTTAAGGAGACAAGAAAGATTGAACCTCAGGTTTAAGGAAAAAGCCATCGCTGCTGCTTAAATGATTCGAAGTAGTTTCCTCGGGATTGCATAGGATGAAAAGCCATCGTGTCATAGCGTCCACTATACAGTTGGAAATTGGACTAAACGGTTAGACTTTGTTATAAAGCGCTTTATTAAAGGCCTTTTTTTAAATAAAGAAATCTGTGTCTGAGGTATGAATTAATGAATAAACTGGGGTATAAAAACACTGCGACCTAAAGATCTATTGTGCCCCCCATCTAGAACTGGATGAGGTTAGCTCATTATTACAGTTCTTCCGCCAAGTTTGTTCTCGAAAACGTTCTCGGTTGTAGTCCCCGAGTAGAAATTTTGCCTGTCTCAGCTTAGGGAGTTCTTTTCAGATTTTTTATCTTTTTGCCTCCTCTTCTGTTTTGATTTTATTTTTAATCGCGTTTTCTCCTATTCCGCAGTAGGGCTCTGGCCCTGTAAGAGGTGTCGATGGACCTACTTTTGCTAAGGAGTATGCCTCTTCGTTGCCCTGGACACTAACGTGGCTTGGTACCCAATGAAGTGCGTCAGTATTATTCTTCATTAAGTTTAATCACGCACTCCCAAATAAGTTTGGAACTAATGGCGTAGGAGCTTAGTGCTTTTAGTGCAGCCTGGCTGTCTGACATGATGGCAATGTTTTGGTTTTTATATTTTCTATCGAGGTTTCTTTCAGCACATATACCTATGGCATTCACTTCTGCCTGGAATATGCTAGTGGCCTCTCCCATCGGTAAAGAGAGTTTAGTTCTAGGCCCAAAAACTCCAGCACCAGTCCCTTCAGCTGTTCTCGATCGATCAGTGTACCATTTGATGGGTGTGTGAGATATTAACAAAATCTCTTTTTTATTTGAAAGAGCCAGTAATGTATGCAAGAAGACATCGTTAAAAAACGGCTTCTAACGGTGGCAAGAATCCGAATAGTCCAATTTTCAATATTAATCTCTTCCGCATTGATCCAAGAGCGTTGGCATGTGTTATGTTCACCTTAAGGGCATCGGTCAATTGAAGTTTGTTTCTAGCATAGGCCTGCGACTTCAGGAAACCCCAAGAAAAAAAGTCTAGCCGGGTCAATTTGCAAGACATTTTCCAATTCACCTAGACTCATCAACGTCGTTTTCGAAAAAGTACGAACCCATGACACCACTAACCCAAAATCCACACCAAACGGTAACTGTTTGAGGACGCATTGCCACCTGGTGAACCTCGTGTGGTGTCGTCCCATATACAGCAATTTTGCTATCAACACAGCCATTCATTAAAAAAATTTGCCTCGCCACTAAGGATGATTTTTGGAACAAAATTGGGAATTCTCTTCCAAACGCTCCGAAGCCTAGTGAGCGAACAAACACTTTCACGGACCGCAGCAATGTTCTAAGTCGATCTTGCCTTTCTTTGACATAGTAATATTGGCTGATTGGCTACCAAACCGGCCGTGTTAAATTTGGCCACCAAACGTTTGAAGAGTTTACCATAAAGCGGGCGCAACGCGTCCACTAATTAAGTTTTATCATTTGGACGTTCTGTTCAATTGTTTTACTTACCATGGTTATTTGGCATCAGTAACTGAATAATAAATAATAGATTTGATAGATGTCATCAAAACAACATGGCAGCCAAAGGCCGTCAAAGTCTACCCGCGTCAATTGAAAAGTAACAATATTTTCTTTGTTCCGCACTTAATTTACAGCAAGAAATAGTCAAATTATTTAATTTTAAAAAATGATGTGCTAACTTAACAGACATATGTAGTAGAATTCTATTTATTTCTAAATCTTTTGCGTCATTTTTTCTAGATTTCATAATATTTTACGCCTGTCCTCGCAACGCATTCGGATACTTTTAGTTGAATCGAAGTTGCTACGCTCTCAGGCATAAAATTAAAACGACCTTGATTGATGGTTTTGTACTTACTTATGCACAAACTAAGAAAAACACCAAGGTCATCAACATGACAACTGCTGCGCCTATAGAGTTATTAATTTTACTATTACGTATGCAATGACCAGAAATTTTATTTACTATTTCAGCCAACTAATTGAAAATTTACATGTGGTCATGATTTTCTAGACAGACCCATCCCTAAGTTCGTCTGACAAACCCAAAAATTTATGTGAGAAAAACTATCTGATGCATGAAAGAAAGGTAGATACTTCCACTGGGACATTTCTTCGATATTCTCTCTTTTAACAAAGCAATTTCCACTTGGATAAGCAGATCTACAAGTTGTTCTTGAAGGATTGCTTCCATTAAGAGGTTTTTGTACAAAGAATCATAATTAGTTTCAACGTTTGTTGAAAAGTTACAAAAAGGTATTCATTAAAGGGAAGTTCTCTAAACTATGCGACAAAAATCGTGTGAGTAGATAATAATAGGTACAAGCACTAACCATATTTGTAAAGCTACATACACACGAGTGGATGTGAGCAAGTGCTTTAGAAGACTCTAAGAAAAGAACAAGGGAACTCCAAATGCTACGGTGCATTAATTTCTATTCAAGGTCTTGTTTTCTTTACTTTGTTCACATATAATTGTAATTAATTTTTATTTTACTATTGTTTTCTATTTGATTTTTACTTTATAGGTTTTTATCACGCTGCACAGTGGGACAGTGTGTATGGCCTAATCGAAATAAAATTCAATAACTACATATATTGGAAAGGTATGGCATAGGCTAGGATTCGAAGCAGAGACCTCATAACTAGAAATGGATTTTATGGAAATAGATCTTTTTAGTATACATTGATTTGTGTTGAACCGCGTGGAATTCGTATAGATCGATTTTAATTAATTTATAATATAATACCTTATTTTTATTGAATGCATTTTAGAAATGTGGGTCAGAGTTCATTTTTAATTTTAATTAATTTTACTTAACTTTTAATTTAAAACCCAAACTTTTCAATTTGTGAAATCAATAAAAGGTGTTATAATTTTATAATAATTAAAATTTATAGATCTTTTAAAGTTCTTTAAATTTAATTTAATTTTCAATAAACACCAGTTATTCGGTCCATTAAAAAAATAAATTAGGAGGTGCAAGTACGAGTATGTATATAAAGTACCTTTTTCTTAAAATGATTGTATATTATGTAATACTTGTATTAATGAATTTCAGCACAGTTGACGTCTCGAAGTTGTTTGATTCATGAAAGCTGTATTTGGCATTTTTTTTTTCAAAAAATGATCCAGAATTATACAATACATGTCATCAAATTTTAAGTTCTTTAAAGAAAATCCTATGATCGAAGTTACTCCATAACTTTAAACATTTTTAATTAAAAGTACGAAACGAATTTAAATATCTTTCTCATTGAAGAATGTCTTTTTCCCGTTCTAAGAACCACTATCTTTTTGCTTGCAGGTACTTACATATATCGCACTTTATGCATTCCTAAAAAAATAGAACTTGGCATCAACGTCATAGGGAAAACAAAAAAAGTGAGTCTCGCAATTCTGTCTGTTCGACTACAACCTAAACCAGCCGATTTTCTTCAAACTTAGTAGATTGAATTTTTAAAATTTTGCCACACCATAAATCTATTTATTTGTTTAAGACCAACAATAACGGTAGGTACCTGTCAAACAAATTATTTTTTCGAAATTTTAAAAAATATTTTTTTTAAACTGTTGCACTGATTTTTTTTTAAACTAACACCCATGTTCTGCATTTCACTTATTGTGAATTCGAGCAACAAAAGTGAATTTTGATGTTCTGCATTCCGCATAAAATGACTTTTGTGATTTGTTCATTCCGAATGTGAAATGTTGGTGTTCTGAATTCCACCCGAAATGAAGTTTGTGAATTGAGTTTTCGGAGATGAAAATTCGTGTTCTACATTTCGAATACATAGCGTTTTACGGTGAATTCAATTCACTAAGTTTTATTTGGTGAAATTGATAAACGTGTAAATAAAGATTTGAAATTTTGATTGATTGATTGATAAATTGTTGTTTACAAGAAAATACAAAAGAGCTCCCGACAAGAAAAAGTTGGGTTGCAATTTGTGAAATAAGAAGGAAGAAATTTTGTGTTAAGGGAATTGAAGTCGATTTTATTAAGGGATTTATTTCTTAAATGTAAACAAATGTCTCTTCGCTTAGTTTGAAGCTTCTTTTGAAACTACAAATAATTCAAATATGACCATGTTAATTCATTCCCCATTTTTTACTTACGCTGCTTCTGGAAGATCTAAAATTATGGCTTTACTACGTAAAACTTTTCCACAAACTCTCTATCATTGATTTTCGTCCCTTCTACCATTTATTAATAAGAATAGTGAATCTATTTTCGTTATGCACAAGAAACAATGTTTTAATAAATGATGCAAATTGTCTTTCAGCTGATTTTGACATTTCACAAATAAATTCGGAGTGAATTGAATTCACTCGGAATGTAGAACATGCCTTTTCATTTTAAGTGAAATTGAAATTCGTTTTCAATTCACTTTCACTCGGAATACAGAACATGGGTGTAAATGTTTATTTAGTAATGGTTGAATTTTTTTTTTTTTTTTCATAAAATTTTACTACTGGTTCTTTAAATGAACAATTTTTTTTGAATTTTTTCCAAAACTGTACAACTGATTTCAATCAATTTGTGAATGCTAAAGCTCCTTAAAAGTTTTAATAGTATTGTGAATTCTTCAAAACTTTGGTTTTGAATTTAAAAAAATCAAATTTCTTTTGAAAACATGATATTTGTTTTTCTTTTAATTTGAAAATTGATAGATACAAGATGTAGAAACAATTTCTTTTTTATTATTTTAAAATAACGGTACAGATGTTAAAAGTTGTTTCCGAAAATAATATTTTTTTCGAAAACGTCACCTAGAATCCTGATACAAAATTTTCTTGTGTATTTTTAATTTTTACGGTGTACCTATTATCCAACAAAAATAATTTTTGAAATTGAGACATTAATGACAGTACATCTCATACAACTTTTTTATCGATTTTTGACTTTCTTATTATGGGCTTAATGGATTTAAATGTTCTTATACAGAAGCTTCTTAGAAGTTTAAAAAACATTTCATATCAAAAATAAAAATATACACACACATATTTGGATTTTAGGAAAAAAAATAAAAATTTCTTTTGAAAATTCTATCTCATTATGTTTATTGCTTCTTAACTGATTTCTTCAAATTTTTTTACCAAATAGAAACCAATAAATCAATAACGCTCTTCTCGAAATTCTGCGTTTTCCAGAAGGAAAATGCCCTGTTGTTGGCGTTTTTTGCCATGTTGGAGGATAGCATAGGAAAATATGTACGAATGTATACATATATTTGCAATAATCGAACCCCATTTCTGAAACGAAATAGAGCTAAAATCGATAACAAATTTCTTTAGATATTATTCATGAACATTATACATAGATCAAAAAAACATGTATTAAAACAACAACGCGCCATTCTGCTCTTTATCGGTATCACGTTTCATGATCCAAAATTAGTTTTTACTCTGGCGGATAGACATTCCTGTCACTTTGATTTTTATCGTTTTATTTTTAGTTATGTCGATTTCCTTTACACATAAAAAATCAATTTCTGCGTGAAAATTTTGATCCCTCGCCGGATTTTACGTTCTTTCACACAAAAAAAAATCGATTTTTCCTTAACAGGGATCAAAATTTTCAAATCATTTTTTGAAAAAAGACGTAGATGAAACACGTACTTGCAAACACACAAATCAAAAATTTTCGATCCGGGATCGAAATCCCTAGTGCGTAAAGGAAATCGATGTAAGTAATAGTAAAATACGGCTTTTGATATTTTTTTAAATGTACATGTGTGTACTTAGTTAATTTGGACGAACTGTTTTATTTAAGTCACTGACTTATAATTGTTAAAGGTTAAAGTTAATAGTTTAAACCGACTTACGTTGAAGTTAAATTGATTTGCTATTTAGTAAAATAAATTTACGATTTTTTTTTTTATATTAAAATTGAAAAAAAAATGGAAACCCTTTACAAACTCAAAATGCCAAAAGTTACACCATGTTTCCGCATTTGCTAGCGCTAGTAGGGGTGTACTATCGGGGTATATATGGAAATATCGTGAATTTGGCTTCTAATATGAAGTTAGCATGATACTAAACCACTTTCATATTACTCTTTGACACTTCCAAATGTGAAAAAATGTCTGTTTAGAAAAGTAAGTAAAAACAGTTAAAAGGTTCATATTTTGCACAGTAGCAGCACATTTATACCTTAACGCTAAGCTGTTTAAAACTTTGCGCCAAATACCTTTTAGCATCTATGTAGCTATTTACTCATCACAAACGACAGCATAACTTTCTATTAAAGCTTTATGTCAAGGCATTCCCTAGGTCATCTATCCGTCACTCATCACAATCATTTCAAAGTGTTAAAGGGTGCGACCAGATTGATGATATTAGTTTCTACATAAATTCAATAACAAACACAAAGTGTTTCGAGTTAATAATTGCAATTACATATTTTCTTTCGCATTACCGACACTCCTTAAACACAATTAGATAATAAAGCTTGGCAATTCTACAATGTAATAGTAATAATTTTTATGTCGCACCTAAAGAAGCGCAATCTTCACCTCAAGCGTAAATATTCTTCGCAACAATAAATCGTTAAATAATAGACTAACCCTAATTATGTTTTATTTGTGTAATAAAATTTAACAAGACCTTTGAATGGTTTGCGAAATAAGTTTCTTGACCTTTGGCTTTAATTCTTTACGAACTTAACGAGTGCGTTTATCGTTCAAATTGCGAAGGCAGTAATTTACCCTTTGTTGATTTGTTTACGCAAAAAGTGACACTTTGTCGCTGTTAAACTTGAACCCGTCCAAAAGTTAATAGCACTTGATGATGAACTCAATTATTATGACAGAGACAATGACAGTTCAACACCGAAATTTATGCGGAATTATGTTCCGCCTTATCACCGAGGACACTTATTTTATTGAAACAAATAACCGCTAATTACACGGATGCCGTCTCTAAATATGGCAGTTTACGTAAAACGGAAATGTTCATAAACTAAAGCAGATACCGTTATGTTTAAACAGAGAATTATGATTCACCATCTGAAAAGGTGCTGATGTAATTTAAGACTGGCGACAAAGGATGAATATTTTTGGGGATCGTTCGGATTGAAGATTTCTGATTTTACGACAGTAGCGCAGGAGGTAAAAAGTTATAAATTCGAGCGTGAATTAAAATAGCATCAGCATCACACGCACATAAAGTCGTCGTCAGGGAGGTGTGTCACGACACGATCACATATAAGCTAAAAAAAATGACAAGTCCCTTCAACTTGCATCTTTTAACTGCAATGTTTGACGCAAGTAAATATTCAGTTTCGGAGCGAACGAGCATGCAACTTCTTAATTTTAATCTAAAAATAAATCTTTCTTTATAAAAATGGAGCCGCTGTGGGTTGTATGTGGTATTTTATGTCTGACTTGGCTTTGATTTCTGATTCTTTGGTAACTTGTGATCAGGAGGAATGTTTATTAATTTTTTTTTTAGATTTTTTTTTATTTTGTTATTGGACTTGGGTTTTGTTTCCCCATTTTATGCTGAAATTCAAAGATGCCATTCAACTGTGTTGGACTTCAAGGCAGTTGAAGGTGTCATTTCATAAATACACCAAACAAATATTGGTTACGGCAATATATTGCATGTTTGTTGAGTTACACGAAGGAACAAGAGCGGATTTTTCATTTTGCCTGTCGTGTTTTTCTTCATTAATAATAGGGTATATATTTTTGTACTGAAAATAAAAATATTTCATAATGGAATAATAAAAATCAAAATGGCCCTTAAGAAGACGGTTCACACCTATTTCTATTATTAAAATTAAAATAATGAACCGAAATAATGTATCCAAATTTCCAATGATTTTGTAATGAACAACAGTTTATGTAAATATTAATAATATTATTATTACGATGCGGAAGGGAATCGAATATATGAAAATAATGTAGGATTCAAATAAATAGCATGTTAAGGGTGAAAGTCATAGGCCGTTTTTAAAAACGTCAAGTTATAGCCAATTTGATCGCCCAAGTAACGCCTGCTTGTACAGAGACTGCTTGATCAACGAAAGTCAATTTTCTTGCAAACTCTGGTGGAGTTTACGAACACACTCTCCGGCTTTTCAATATTTTGTCAACTCGATTTTTTTAATGCAAAGTTGCGCCGCAAATGATTTTATTGAACTTCAATAAACTGCGTTATCGAAAACAATACCTTTGCATACAAAATTTTGTTTTGGGTTTTCAACTGTTGACTTTTGTAGTTTGCGTTTAATAACATCTTGTAATTGCATTTTTAAAGCAAATGATATTTTCGAAAATGGCCATAAAAGGCTTCTTTACGAGAAATTAATAACCAATTTATAGATTGAGGATCCATGAAAAAACGAGCTTTTCTGTTAACTGAGGAACTGATAAACATTGAACAACCAAAGTGATTTGATGTTAATTTAATAATTTTTAAATCCGCTCCTGTTCACGTCGCTATGGTTTCCGCTGTTGAACCTAAAAGAAAAAAACTGGCACTACGTTATACCCATGAAGGCTAAATTCTGAGCTATTCATTTTTGATAGTTTATGCGGTTACGTTATGTTTATGCAGTTCCCAATAAAGCACTACAATTTTTAAAAAGATATTGATTTTTTTTTTAAGTCTAGCTGGATATGAATATATGTACATTAGACTGGGCCAAAAAAATTGACTATTTTTTTTTTTTGAAAGATATATCGAGAATATCATTCAGAATGACAAAAAAAAATTTTCGTAAAAGTTTGAGCCCTTAATATCAATTTTAAGAGGGCTATCATCGCTAATTTTGATTTTTAGTCATAATTTCATGTTTTGCGTCAGATCTGACAAAACATTGAAGTAAAAAAAATTCATTTTGAGTTACTTTTATATAAAATTAAATTCCCTACAAAAAAGGTCTAATTGAAAATTTTCGTCAGACAAGCCGTTTTTGAGTAATTAAGCTTAATAAATTGTTATTTTTCTTCGATTTTACTTTTACGAAAAATAACAATTTATTAAGCTTAATTACTCAAAAACGGCTTGTCTGACGAAAATTTTCAATTAGACCTTTTTTGTAGGGAATTTAATTTTATATAAAAGTAAGTCAAAATGAATTTTTTTTACTTCAATGTTTTGTCAGTTCTGACGCAAAACATGAAATTAGGACTAAAAATCAAAATTAGCGATGATAGCCCTCTTAAAATTGATATTAAGGGCTCAAACTTTTACGAAAATTTTTTTTTGTCATTCTGAATGATATTCTCGATATATCTTTCAAAAAAAAAAATAGTCAATTTTTTTGGCCCAGTCTAATGTACATAGTAATAAATAATTCAAGATTGTAAATCAAACTTCTGTGTTTTTAAGATTTTTAAAACAATTTACGTAAAATGGAAAGTGCCTTCTTTAAAATGCCTTGAAAGTAAATTAAAAACAAAAAAAATATTTTAATATAAGCGAAAAAAAAACATCCAATTAGTGTTATTTAAATGTATTTCGTTTCCTTGTCTTTCGAGGCATGTTTCCAAAAAAGAATGTAACCCGAATTTAAATGGTATTATTAAGTACTATTCAGTTTTATAAAGCCCATAACCAAACCGGTACGAACCAAGGGCAATTTCCTAAACTTCGATCCGATATTGTCTGGTGCGAAAATATTGCTGTTATGTTTAGTTTCCGCCGATATTATAATATTATACGGGTAATCATAATCCCTTGATTGTGTGCAAATTATAAACATAGGAAATAATTAACTATCGGAGCTCTCATAAGGTGCCGAAACAGATTAATTAAAATTCTTAATTTTTACAGAAAGAATATAGATTTTGGCAATTTATAGGTCTTCTTGACGTAATGGTTAGAACGTTATACTGTCAAGCTGCGCTGTAGGTCTAGGTTTGAATGCACTGTCGCCAAAAACAAGCAATGTTTCTCAAGGGTACTTCTACTTGAGAGGAAGTTACAAGCCCTCGAAGAGTGTCCCGTGTCATGAAAAGCCCTTCTCGCACATAAGCTTTAATTTAGAGTAAGGTTTTCCACAAAACAAAATCGTTAGCTACACCAACATACTTGTTTTCAAACCACCTTACAGCAGATCATCAGCAAATTTATAATTAATGTAACAGAAGAGAACTACAAGATATATAGTATGAACAGTACCTACAATTTTAAAGCAATCAGTCGAAATTTTTACTTCCAAGAATGTTTTTGTGTCTGTTCATAGTCTACAAAAAAATATTAAATTGCTCTTGGTGAATAATTTAATTAGCTTATTGTTTGCATAATTTGCAAATCATTTATTTTTTTTCTTTTGCGTTTGGACACTTTTTTTTTTTATTAGCATCTTCATCTGCATACATAATCAGATTAAATGTGTTTATTATTCATCAAGGTCATTTAAAATCATTTGCTATACAAAAACACTTGAACAATTGCTATTATTTACTTACTACGTTGTTCGAACAAACTCAGATGTGAAATAATTTCTTAAAAGAGTCTCATTAAATTGAAATTCCATTCCATATGCATGCGCCTATGTACATTAATAGTTAGTTATATTCATTCGTAGGTACTCTCCTATTCATTCACATTCCAAATTTGCATGCTAATTTGAATTTGCTTTAATAAAATGTCTCTGATGTCGCTTGTTTATTGTGGGGCGATAGATCCCACCTAGATTTAAGCTGTTCCGCACCTTGATTTTACACAGAATCAATTGTAGAAGTCTTGGAGTGTGCAAATAGCTGATTGATTAACTACGCCTATTGAGATTTGCTATGACGCAGTTTGACTTCCGCGCGCAAAACGATTATAATCAGCAGAGTAATTAATGAGGCAGTTAACTTACTTACGTCTTCAGGTACATAGTTGGTTGGTTTATCCAACTTGAGCTTAATAGTTGATCTTTACAATAACATTTTGGCAACACACATAAATTTGGAATAAATTAGATTAACTGTTTTGGGGTTTGCCTATGATCAATGGTTTGAGCTAGCGAATCTAGAAGAAGGTGTAAACCGATCATCTCGAGTTCAGATCGTAAAAAATATGATGCTAAGTATCTTTCATTGAATGTCGGCTTTCATAGGAGTTATTTTTGAAAGTTTTCGTTTTTTTTTTAATATAAAAATAATAGAGTGTCAGTATAATACAGATAAAATGGATCTATTAATCACATCATTTCAACTGACATCTAAGTACATTAAGAACGTAATAACTTCTTACCTTTGATTCTTGCGAAATTCCAATTTAGCATTTCAATATTCTTTTTGTGCTCATGGAGGTCTTAATAATGAGATGAAGTATGTGGGTAGGTAAGCAAAGCACAGCACAACACATCTTTGAACTCAATCATTTTTGGCACAATTAATCATTTTGTTTGTGTAAAGAACATCTCGTTTGCAATCTTCTGATTTATGTACGTTGATTTGTTGTATGTATGTATGTATTTTTGACCAGTATTCTTGGATGAGTTATCCTCGAAAAGAATTTGCACCATGAATGTCATATTTCAAATTGAGGGTTAGTCTTTTGTGAGCGAATAAGGATTATATCAATTCGCCTTGCCTTCCAGTACAGATGGAATCTTCTTTTTTTTTTGCATGTTTGTTCTTTCATCAGATAGAACTATTGCCCAAGGCAATAGTTGGTCTACAGATAGTATAAACAATATAAAAACAAAAGTACATATATAAATGAGATAATTTGGTTTTACCACTGTTAAAGTCAATTATGTTCTTCTAATAGTCGTCGTGGCATATCCCCAAAATCTTTCATATGTAAAAGCTTAACTTTTTCAACTTGAGGTCATGAAGTTCTAGTTGGATTTCATTAATGTTTCCTTTTATGACAAATGCTTGAGACGATATCAGGCCTATTTTCGATCTTACCCTGGCACAAATAGCACCACAAGTTTAAAAAATACTTTCACTACCTTCAACGTATGTACCTACACTTAGGCTTGCTATAAAACTTAAGATTTTTCTATCACTATACCTCTGGTATCATTGCTTTAAATAAAGACGCGCTTCAGGTTTAGGTCAATAAACTCCATTTTTTATTTTATTTTCCTTTTTCAATTAAAGCATGAAAAAGCTGTGTTTGTCTTACTTACCTAACAGCTCAAATATTGATGATTATGCAACAGAATTATTGGCTCAATTCCTTAGAATTTGTTTGAGGAATCCGTGAGATCCTTGCCACTCATGTATCGTTCGTTAATACCTTTGGAAGTCATCCAAATCCTTTATTTTATCACTAATATCTCATTTAGATGCAAAACTTTTATAAGGTAATATTATTCTCTTTTGAAAGAATGAAAATTTACTCTGAAACACTAAGACCAATGTTTTATTTAAATAATTGCACGCAAAATAAAAATTAACATTTCAGCAATTGTAATGATGAAAACAGTAAATAAAAAATACTGAAAATTGTATCCTAAATTATAACATAGCAACCACTCGCTATATCAAAATTAAATTGTATTATATGTATAATAAGAATAAGTATAATATTTGTAATCCTAATCATGTGTAAGGTATAATCTTAAAAAGTTAACGCTTGTTCCATCAAGAGTTTTGTTCTAACGCTTTTCATTTTTGAAATAGAACATTTCCAATTGAGCTCCTATCTCAGACATAAAGTCCCTTTGATCATTCTACTTAAATTAACAAATAAAATATTTGTAGTTAAAAAATATTGCTAGTTCTTAAGATCTAAACTGGGGTATTTTCTGCTATGGCAGAAAGTCCTCAACGTCCTGCTGGAAAGTGATAAATCTAGTGCTCTTTACGGTGGCAATCGAATCAACATTTGTTGCCTGACGCTTTTGCAAACGTTCACCCTCATTTTTTTCTGGATTTTCTTGTTTGTCTGGGGCCATGAAATAAGGGCGATAGAATGGACTTAGCTTTGGTTGGGTTTCATTAGTGCGGTCGTACGCATTACTTCCTCGTCGCTTCTCAGGCCCACCACCGGTTTTGTTTAATACGTCACGAGAGCTTGGCGTACGTAAGTTGAATTTCGGTCTCAAGTTGGTTGGAATCATGTCAGGTTTAAGTTGAACTTCTGTGGTGTTGAGAACTTCACAATCTATCTGCATCAGAGTTATGTCACCATTGTTGGATGGATCACCAGCAGGCAACATCAGAGACATTTTTGGTCGGGTGCTTTTGTTGTAGGCAGCTGCTGGAAGGAGAATATGATCAGAATTGAAAGACAGTACATAGAAGGTGTCGTCGCGTCGTTTAATTTCTTCAAAAAGCCTCAAATACTCATCATCGATTTGACGTCCAAAAACTTTCAGCGAGTTTTTCGCACTATCTTGGATCTTTCTGTTCCGCAGCAATTGACGATTGAACAAATTCTTTCGATTTCGTTTAGGATTAGGCTTGACATTGTTAACAATTGGTTGGGTCATGCTTTTAAGTTCCAAAAATTCTGGAGTGAGTTTAAACTTAATAGATTTCTCCTGAACAGAACTTAAATTTAAATAATCATTGACGTCAATCCATTTTCTAAGTTCTCCAGCCAACCTCAAGTTTTCAGTTTGGTTTATACTAATCGGACATTTTTCGTCACTTTCTGTGGAATTTGTCTCATTTTCTGGTATCTTAATACGGCCAATCGGTTTAGTTATGTTCGAATTGCCAGTTTCGTCAACCCACAAAAGCCCTCTTCTTCCGGTATACATCGAAGCAGTGTCGAAGTCCACTCGTGGAGACTGCAAGATGTCTTCTTGTGAGAAGTATGTATGAAAACTTCCAAAGTTTATCGAAACCATAAACACCATTGCGAGAAGAACGGCTGTGTTTTTCTTCATATTTGATGCCATTAGGCGATTTTTAAAACTGGAATTTGTATAGCAGGTGTTTCCAACAGCATTGCTGTTTAACTTATTTGTGATAAACTCGCTTATTTTGAGATGGCTGCACTGACAAGTTTGAGCGAAGGCAATTAGCTGAGATCGTAAAGTTGTGTTTTCCTGATGGAAAAAAGAAATATTTTTGTAATTATGTACATCTTTTCGTTCTATTTGTGCGTAGGCCTAGATTTATGTTAATAATAGACGATAATTGAGAAATGTTCTTCCAAACGCAAAGATTTTTAATTCAATGAATTTTAGGGCTAGACGTTTACACGCAGTATTCACATCCTGGAAATTCTTGTTTCATAGAAAAAAAATACCTATACATATAATTTGATTAATTTGGAACATGACATTTAAACATTTTAACGAAGATTATATTGAAATAAGAAAATTATTTCAATTTTAAGCGGAGTGAATGAATTAAATTCAATTGAAAGTTTTATGCGACCTCAACTCCATAGTGCGTTTCGCCCAGGTACGACAGTGGGCTCATCAGTTAGATGCTGTCGTACCCTTCTAAGACGCAATTATTATTTGTCGATGTTTAGCGACGCTTATAAATTTCACAGCAGTAATATACTGTGAATTTTATTTTTTAGGGGAATTTCAAATTAAACATTTTATTCAATAGTAAGAACATTAGAATTGTCG
Organism: Philhelius festivus; assembly: GCA_963931855.1. NCBI lineage: Eukaryota > Metazoa > Arthropoda > Insecta > Diptera > Syrphidae > Philhelius > Philhelius festivus. The sequence continues at coordinate 259,170,349 of OZ007554.1, read as the reverse complement.
ACAAAATAGACCCAGAGCCCACAGCAATTTTTGGGTGTGATTGATAACAAAAAATAATTAGCATAATTAGATAGGCCTTGTATAGTTATTTATAAATGTGAACGTCTTGCATACTCTAGTGGGCGCAGTAGTGAATTATAGTGCATCAAGTATGCAGTTCTTTCCAAAGTCTAAAAAATTGGGATACAAAATTTGCCATAACTTCAAAATGAAGAGCTAAGTGCCCTGATTGCAAATATCGAGGTCCAAGATGTTTTGAAGGTGGTCTTCTTAGTGCAAGAAGTACCCTATTCTTGTCGCGTCTGGCAGGCAGAAGGCTGTCTGTAAAGCGTCTTAGACCTTGATATTTTCAATCAAGGGGCTTAACTAACTTTTGGCAAAGTTTTTATCACAATTATTTGGGCTTGGAAAGAACTGCATACTCGATGCACTATTATGCTTTCACATTTGTAAATAACTATAAAAGGCCTATCTAATTATGCTAATTATTTTTTGTTATCAATCACACCCAAAAATTGCTGTGGGCTCTTAGTCTAAAAGGAATCATAGATGTGACTGTTGGTTTTATATATTTGAAAAAACTAATCTAAATAGATTGTTACAATGTAATGACGCTGACATGCATTTCTTTAACCTTATACCAAGGGCTTCCATTCTTTCCTCAATCCCTAAGGAATGTTGACACCTGTATTGGGATGAAACCGGACTCGGAAAATCTTTTTTTTTTTTTTTTTTTTTTTGAGGTATCAACACCATCTTAGGGGTTGGCCGTGGCACGATGGTTGTGTGCTCGCCTGTCAACCTCATGATCACAGGTTCGATCCCTGTCTATGTCGTTTTAATTCCATTAAAACCTTCTAAAAATTGTCATCAATGGGTTGCTGGTTTACTCTTTACATGTTGTTCAGGCATAACACTAACAACATGTAATTGAGTTAAACTAGTATGCCCAACAAGGATGAACACGAATAAAATAATGTGAATTATAAGCGACATAGAAATAAGATACGGCATTTCTCCGCTTTAGCTCAGCCGCCACCCCTGGGGATAAAAATATCTGAGACAACCACCAACAGTCTCAGAACATCGTGGCACACATCTTTCCTATCCTTCTTTCTCTTCATTAACTTCACGCCCGCGCTGTGTTGAAACATTTAAAGGGTAATCATAATCCCTTGAGCGCGGGTAGATTATAAAAAAAAAAAGGTTAAAGAAATTTGTCAAAACCAAGAAAACTACTATGTATCTACTTTTTGCTGTTATAAAAAACTCATACAACGTAGGAATATATAAACTCTCTGTTTGGTTTATTTCTTCAACCGTCGCTCGTTGCTGTTTGCTGTTTTAACCTAACAAACGAACTTTCCATCTTATTTTGGGAATTTCACTTCTGCTAAAGCATCAAAGTCCATTCAGAGTCTGCAAAAATCGTTTGAATAAAAGCCAAGCCTCGTTGCCTATAAGACAGGGTCCGATTATGACATCAATTACGGAGCTGATTGTGGCCAGATCGGTTTTGTCATCAGACCGATCATGTAGCATAAGTTATCATGTAGCGTATACCTATGTTAGTCTTATCAGGTAATATAGATAATATCGTTCCACTTTTGGCGAGTTTGTCAGCCTTACAGTTCCATGGAATGTCCCTTTGCGCTGGCACCCAACAAAAGTGAACATTGAACTGTCTCCATAAGAGATGGACACCAGTTAACAATGGATCGTTATTAATCCATTGTGAAGATGTTTTTAGGGGGGCGACTATGCTCGTCGCCGTGGCAGATGGAACAGAATGTCCTGTGCGGCACATGGGATAGTGCTCCGGTTACGCACAGCCAAGATTATCGTTGGACTTTGCATAGATTGTCACAACTTACAGCCTTTCCTAGAGCGGTCCAATATATTTTTACATCATAAGAAAGTATATAGCCAGTGATTAATGCTGGGTTGGAGAACCCATTCGTTATCAATAGCTTTTTTGTTTGGATTTTTGTCTCTTTATTGAATATTAGGCTTCCAACTAAATTTTTTATAAAATAAGAGCCAGGTATTTTGCTTATGTGAAAAAGCTAGTGGAATACCTTTGGTAGAAAGAGAATCTACATGAGGAGTTTTGTTTTTATGAAGTTTGATGTCCAGGATGATAGACTAATAGGTCTGAGATCTATCGGGTTTACTTGGGAACGTTTACGGGCTTTGGGTATGAACACAACCCTAATTTCTCTCCATAACAGAGGAATGTCGAACTTAAGCAACTGTGGAACAGCATCTCCAGCATTGGTAGAATTAAATCGGAATTTAACTCCGCTGGAATTATGCCGTCTGGTCCTGTCGACTTGAAGGGTTTGAAGTTGTAGCCCATTGAAGCTTATCCCTAGTAATCTAACCTTGTGGACACCTTGTGGACACCTTGTGGGTTACAACCCACACAGTCAACGTTTTGAGAGCTGGGATATGGGTATCCAGTAACAACTTGAGCGCTTCCTCGCATGTGTCGGAGCACGAGCCATGCGCATTTTTTAAGCTGCAAAGTTTTCAAAAAACTATTTAACAAACGACTGTTCAGTCTGTTTGATTTTGATTTATCGAGTTTGATTTTTTTACGAATCCAAAAGTTGCCATTGAATTATATATTCCTGGGGATTCCCGCCAACCATCATCGAAATTTACAACTTTTTTATTGCAGTTTGGAAGTGATTGCGTGTGTATTCTTTATAAAATAACCGATGACTTTACGGGTTTAATATTTAATAATTCTATTAGACTTCGATTTCTTTTTCGAATGCAAAACTCGCCTTAAAGACCAATTAGCATAAGTAACAATAATCTTCACTTTCTTATTGACCTTTGTGCTTTTATAGATTTGCGACAAACCACCAAGCTTTGTTGTGGAAAGTAACATGTGTTTAGTCACCTTCAATCTATTTACAACACTGAAAGCACCAATAAGTCGGTTGTTCAACATTATCTAATCTTTTTCTGCTTCCACTTTCGGCGCACCGGCTGTTCAGCTCTGATTGGTTAGCGAAAATATTACGCAATTTAATTGGAAGCAAATTCATTGATAAGAAACTAAATCGGAAATTATTGTTTACTTACACCTTTGAGAGTTGTGTTTTCCTTTTCCAAGTCGTTGATGCGCGATTCTAGGGAAACGACATAATCCTTCTTCTTTTTGCGGGACAGGGAAGCAGATTCCCTGTTTTTAATCATTCTTTGCTGTTTCTTCAAATGTCGCTCGTCAATGATTCCTTTGAGTCCCAGCCTTGGTGGCTTGTTCGATGTTTGTTCGGATTCGGTCGAACTGCCGCTGGTACAAATGGTTGTTACTTTCGGTAAGACCGATGGTTGCTTTTGAACCGGTGTCCCTGTGGCCGTTGCTCCTGTCTTCATTATTATCTTGGGCATGGAAACTTTGTTTCCAGTGCCATTCTGAATTTTCTGCATCAATGCCTTGAAATCGTTGCTGGATAAAACTATGGTCTTCGGTTTTGACGAGGCGGCACTGGAAGTTGCCAATGCTGGAGGTTTTGGGCTTATTTTGATAGGTGTCCGCACGTTCTGAACGTTCACCGCAGTCAGGGGCACAGTTTTGACGGGAATAAGTGTTCCCTGCAAAACGTTTATGGGCGTCGCACAAGTGTTGATCGGAACAATGTTGTTCGGTAAATGAAAAACGCTGTTAGGTGGCGAAATTGGAGGAGTGTCGACAACCATAGATTGAACTGAGTCGCCAGATATTCCCGAGCTTGAACTATTTGTGGGCGATGGAGTGTTTCGATTTTCATATTTGATCGATTTACCATATCCATCTTCGTCTGAGAAAAAGTTTATGAAGTCGTCTGGGTTGAAATCCGAGGCCGAGTCACATTCGCTTTTAATATTTTCGCAATTCGATGCGGATGAAGCGGGAGGTGATGGAAATGTTTGTAGGCCAACTGGTTCCTGTGGTGGAAAGCTATAACCTATGCCGGACGATAAGTTTGCATCGGTACTACGCAGTATTTCGTCCAACTCATCAATGTTGTACTCGGGACTCATAAATGAAGGGAAGTCTTCTACATGTAGTTGTTTTTATCAATAGTTTGAAAAGGAATGTGATGTGAACACTTACCGTACAATTGGTGGCACGAATCGAAATCCATTGTTGTTATTAATCAAATAAAGTGAGCGCAATACCCAAACAGAAGGGAGGGTAAATATTTTTTTAAGTTTGATCTTTGAATTCTATCTTCAGAATTTTTTTGTCGCCGGCGTGAAATGATATGAAAAATTTTATGAAAACAAAAAAAACTGACAACTGATTCCAGGGATGGTATATGTCATGGTGGCTTGTGGTTGCTTATAAATAACGAAGAACTTGATTTTACGCATCATAAACGGATTGTGCCCTGCGGAGCACTGAGGCCTATTACACCATCTTAAAAAATTGTGATTACAAGCATTTTTTTAACAAATTTGTAAAAATCGAGTTTTTTTCATATGTAATTTTTTTTAATCACAAATTTGTACTTGTAATTTGTAGTTGGTGCAATAGGCCCCTGGACTTATTTTATGTCTAAAGCCTAGTACGCAGTTCGAGACAAGACAAATTTTATCTCTACAATTTTAATCTCTACAAAACGTTTCCAAATCTCGCGCAAAAGTTTGAATTTGGAGAGATAAATTCTAATTTAATGTGTTTTGTAGTGTATCTCTGGAACGGGTTGTCTTACAAAAGTCTATCATACCTTTTTGGAATCTCCTCTTGATGCTTTCAAGAGAAGCATCAGCGTTTTTCACATAAAAGCAGTTTTGACAAAAATCACTTTCGGAAATACGGTGGCTGTCAAAAGTTGTACCGAAAAATAATGCTTGTATCATTCTTTTTCCTGGCAAAATTTATAAATTTATAAATTTTGCGCGCGAACTGCGTACTGCTCGGAAAAATATCCACGACAAAATTTGTCCCAGGAAAAGAAATGTATGGGAGACAAAATTTGACCCCCAATGAATAAGCACCAAGTAAGCCACATCGGAGCCTTAGCCTAGGCGGGCACATTCAATTTTTTGTTGCGCAACTGCTTGGTGCGAGCAACTAAAAAGTTTGTGTTTTGACACAAACTAAACGATTGCCTAAAATAAGTTCGCCATTTTATTGAACATTTAATTATCTGCAAATTCACGGACATTCAACCAAACAGTTCATCTGTTTTCTATAAGTAACCAAACAGTTTCGCAACTAAAAATTGCAACTGGCAACTGTGATCGAAATCAAATAGTTTAATCACCAGTTGAAAGAGAACCGCACACTGGCAACTCTTTACTCACGCTCGCACTCTTTTCTCTCTTGCACTTATAAAAAACAGCTCAACTGTTGCGAGGCAATCGTTTAGTTTGTGTCAAAACACAAACTTTTTAGTTTCGAGAATCGAGTTGCTCTAAGTGCGCGGTATCCCATATAAGCCCATATGTTTCATTTTAGCAACTAAACAGTTTCGAAACTAAAAATTGAATGTGCGCGCCTGGCGTAAGGCGGACATTTCGATAAAAATCCGATTGTTGGTTGCATTGTGATGTGGTACATTATAGGTACTTAGCAGAAGCTATCCGGTATTGAAACTCTTTTTCAAAATAAAGCAGAGAAGAAATCATATCATGTGTAGTAGTTCACTAAGTTATCGGAAAATTTGGAGAATAGATAACCATTTTAGTTTTGCTGTGTATTGCCGGGTTTTTTGTTCAATACAATTTAAAAATAATTATCTGAATTTGGAATAATGTTTAACACGTATTATAAAAACGGTTAAGATCCTGCTCTCTATCTGGATCTGTTTCAAAGATCCAAAAAATTGTTCTTAATCTGGCGGGTAGATGGCTTTTTATGGTAAGGTATTGCTAGCTTTAGGTGCGTTTTATTATCCACAATTCTATCTGGATCCGGATCGGGATCATCCCTTGAAAATAAAACGATACGACTCTTACTGACAGCAGTGTTATAAGTCCGTCTCTTTTTATCCTTGGGTTTGTAAATTTTCAATTATTTCTTGTCTTTTTTCTTTACGCTATAGCTTACACTACCTTACCATAAAAAGCCATCTACTCGCCAGTGTAAAAACTAATTTTTGGATCTTTGAAATAGATCCCGATAGAAAACAGGATCCCAAATTGTTTTTGTAATACATGTTAAAACTTAATCCAGATCCGGATCCAGATAGATTTGTGAATAATAAAACGCACATTTTGACTATAGTCTGTAATCAAAGCTCTTCAAAACTGCTGCTGTACAGTACCATGGTCCTGCCATCAGTACTCACATATGGATCCGAGACTTGGGTGCTTAGCAAAAGGCACTCCGACCTCTTAGCTGCGTTCGAGAGAAAAGTCTTAAGGAGAATTGTTGGCCCCATATGTGTGGAAGGACGATTCCGGAGGTACAATCATGAACTGTACGCAATCTACCTTGAAACAGATATCGTGACAAAAATTAAGCTCTTTAGACTCCGATGGGCAGGGCACCTAGCTCGCATGAGCGAAGAGGAACCTGCTCGGAAAGTTCTTTGTGGTACATTCTATGGTAGACGACAGCGTGGTAGATCATACTTGCGCTGGAGAGATGGCGTAGACCAGGACGCCCGAAGCCTTGAGGTGCGCAACTGTATGGCGTCGGCTAGAGACCGGGATAGGTGCAGAGACTTGTTAAAAGAGGCCAGGACCGGAACCCGGTTGTCGAGCCGATGATGATGATGATTGCTAGCTGAAGTGCAGGGAAAAGAGACGAGACGATGTCTCACGAGACGAGGCTCACATAAATGCGAAAAAGAAAGCAGATATGAGGAAACGAGATGCAAAAAAATATATCCCCGGTGAGTACCGGGCTGATTTTTAGTAGTCATATTTGACGTTTCTTTTTCTCATGTTCGTTTTATGTTGTGTTGTGCATTAAAACAAAACGAACAACTGTCAAATTTGAGACATTAGTCTATTCAACGCGTAATAGGTTTTGCGTCACGGGATACAAATTTAAAAGGAAAGTCAAAAATGAGACATTGTCTCATGAGGCAACGTGTAATAGGGGACTAAGGGATGATCTATATGAATCACGGGTAATATAGCACGTATCGTATTTGGATCAACAAATGAAAATAAAGTTATTGTAATGAGGAGTGTTATTTTGCCAACTCATTTTGTTTTTAAGTTTGTTTATCTTTCAAGATTTTGATGTCTTTGTTTTCTTACAATACCGCTACAATTTGCAAAACTAGATAGGCATTTATCAGTCAAAAGTGATTTTTTGGATATGAAACGGAATCTTGATTAATACCAGGGTCTCACGTTGTTGCTCAAATACATGTTTCTTGGCAATCTGTATGAATACAATCTGATAATAAGAAATGGATATTGTAATTGCAATTAAAATCCAACTAAATTGCAGTTTCCACTGTGAGTTTGTAGCTTTCGTGATTTTCTATCCTTGATATTTCTGTGGAAAAAAATTTATTAAATACACTGATTATATAGAATATTTGCGTGAATTTAAACGGAAGATAAATTTGCGTTTCCGTACTTTTTCCACATTTTTCATTCAATTTCATACTTAATTTTTAAATTTAACAGTAGTTGTGAGTTTCAGTGCAAAACATAAAAGCTTAGATCTATTTATCATTTATTAATTGCGGGTTTCCTGAAAAACGTCAACAAATTTTTCACGTCATCTTTATGAATTGATTTGCTCTTACACAAAATATGTAGACAATTCCATTAAAGTCAAGTGACCCCAAGCCCAGGCGAAACGCATTTTGGATTTAAAGTCACTTGACTTTTAATTGAATAATAGGTGCGTTTTATTATTCACAAATCTATCTGGATCCGGATCTGAATCTTCCCTTGAAAGTAAAACGATACGGATCTTAGTGACAGCAGTGTTATAATTCCGTTTCTTTTTACCCTTGGGCTTATAAATTTTCAATTATTTCTTGTCTTTTTTCTTTACCCTAGGTGCGTTTTATTATTCACAAATCTATCTGGATCCGGATCTGGATTAAGTTTTAACATGTATTACAAAAACAATTTGGGATCCTGTTTTCTATCGGGATCTATTTCAAAGATCCAAAAATTAGTTTTTACACTGGCGAGTAGATGGCTTTTTATGGTAAGGTAGTGTAAGCTATAGTGTAAAGAAAAAGGACAAGACATAATTTAAAATTTCCAAACCCAAGGATAAAAAGAGACGGGCTTATAACACTGCTGTCAGTAAGATCTGTATCGTTTTATTTTCAAGGGAAGATCCCGATCCGGATCCAGATAGATTTGTGGATAATAAAACGCACCTACTATAGCTTACACTACCTTACCATAAAAAGCTATCTACTCGCCAGTGTAGTAACTGATTTTTGGATCTTTGAAATAGATCCCGATAGAAAACAGGATCCCAAATTGTTTTTGTAATACATGTTAAAACTTAATCCAGATCCGGATCCAAATAGATTTGTGAATAATAAACCGCACCTAATATTCTATCACTCCACTCCGAAGTAATGCTGTTCATTTTAAAAATATGTATATGAAATGAAAAGACTCCATTTTTGTATAGTGGCTTTTGGTCCATAAATTTTTGTAGGTTGAAATTAATCAATAAGGATGACTCATAAAAAATTATAAATGAATTCACAAATATCTAGTACCAGAATTATCAAACTAGCCAGACATTTGTTCTTGCCTCGCAATTTTTGTTTTTCTACTTGGAACGCGGCTAATATGATGTGCCTCCTCTCTACCATCCCTGTTGGCATACTCAAAATTTCCCTTATGATAAAAATGTCCCCTATTTACAAACATTAAGGTGACAGCTGCTGCTGACAAACGCTTCTTATGTCACTCAAGAATTAGAAAAATCTAATTTATAATTTTTTATTAAAGTTTTCTTATATTTTTAAATTTCTAATAAAATAATTGATACGATTATCAATTCTTCGCCATGGCAACTTACAACAATCCACATTGGCTCCTATCCCACATCCGGAATTCTTTCATCTCAACCGATGACACAGGTATGTGTGAAACAGTGATGCTCAGCGATGATCTTCCAAAGCAGTACTTGAAAAGGTTCCAAACACCACAACAACAGCAGCGTTCAACAATTAGAAAAGTCGGAGCTAAGAACAATCCCCGACCGCCAGAGAGTGCTTTGAGCGAAGTCGATTTCGTTTGCTATCCCGGTCTCGATCAGAGCGACGACGAAGACATGGACCTAGCGTCCCAATCCTTTGACATACAAATGTACCCCGAAATTGGAGCACATCGGTTCCGATCCAACACAGCACAGAAGCTGGAAAAAATGGATATTGCCAGACGGAAGGCCGCACGAACGAAATGCGTGAACTTCGAAGATCAATCGACCGTGGGGGGCGAGAGGCCGGACTTGTTCGTCAGGAAACCTGTGTCGATTGTGACAGACAAGAAGAACAGCCGTCTTTCTATGGAGTTGGTCAATAGCCCAAAGCAAACCACCAACAAGTTTGTTGAGTTCTCGAGATTCGACGGCGCCGCACAGACGGGAATGCAGACCAAGCGTATCAACGTCTTCATCAACATGCTCCCCGAGAAAGAGCGCAACTATCCTATGAAGATATGTGTTCTAGCTAACGCGAAGATCCAAGAAGTGATCGGATTCATCTGTTACCGGTGCGTAGTTCAGTATCCTGAAATCCCGCTCAAATCGATCAGGCACTACGGCCTCTATATGACTGAAGACAACGACGACATGGAAGACTTTCCTCCTCTAGACGTTCGAGAGCCATGTTCCAAGTTTGGCTTTAGCCACCTGACGCTCGCCGAACGTCGTCCTCTGGCGCACGTAACTCGCGTCGATTACCGTTCGCTGTCTATGACCTCGGAAGACGAGAAAGCGGGTGAGGCGGCAGTCCATGACGTGCATGGAAGCGGCGGCAATCTGGCCTGCTACGAAGAACGAATGATGGACCACAACGACATGATCGATGCCCCCATGTATCGCACATACAAACTGAACATCATTGATAAACGCTTCTTCAAGTCCGAGGTGCAATTGGGCATCTCTGGCGAGCGCATTGAAATCGATCAACAAAAGAACTCCTCCAAGTTCTGGACCAAACAGAAGGCGATGACCTATCCCATCGACTGCATTGCCTTCTGCGAGATCGTGGAACGACGACAGAATAAGTCTATTGTTAGGATTTGGATAAAGCCTCAATTATCCGAGGGCTTCTTGTCCGCCTCATCGAAGAACTCGGCTTTGACAGCAATAAGTGGGTCTCCCAACAGCCCCCAGCACTTCAACGCAACCACAGGTTCGTCGACTTCATCTTCGTCATCCAGCGCCCCTCCAGTACGCTTCAAGCATTACGACTTCGAAACAGATCCCACGCAGGCTCAACGAATCTTGAACAAAATGAATTTCATCCTAGACGTGCGCTCCAGCGACACTCGCAGGGAATTCATAGCCGCTCGGGAGAAGAAACAGGAGAAACACGGAAAGAAAAGGAATTGATTTTCGGTTTGAGTTTGAATTCTTTTTGAGGATTTCCTTGGACGATTCTGTGATTTGTATTTTTAAACTTTTAAAATTAAAAAAAAACAAGGAAGTCTTCTTGTCGTCTTAAATTCTTCAAACGTAATTTGGTATTAATTTTATTTATGTCATTTAAAAATTTTAATCATTTAAATAAATTACATTTTATCATCATAGCCCTTTATGTTTTATTTTTTAATTTACAGATTGGAAGTACAGAGTCTTGAGAATTCATATTTCTAGCTAATAAATTAGTGATTGCCATTCATCAATCAAATAAAAATTTAAGCGAAAAGTTTATATAAGTTATATGTACAGTTGTGTTCATAAAAATAGCAGTGCTGGTCACACTTTATTAATTAGTCAATAATTTTAAAGACGCAGATTCTTAAAAAAAAATTAACCTGTTATTTGCATCTAACGGTCTTTCATTTTTATATTTGAGGCTTTTAGTTTGTAATTGAACCTTACTTTTTCCGTTGTAGACGCATTTGTTCAAGCTCTCTGAATATAGCGTGTTCATAAAAATAGCAGTGTCTTGCATTTAAAGGTCAAAAGTGTTAAACATTCTCTTTTTTTTATTTTTCGGTAAGTAAAAATTTTACTATTTGTAGTTTTTAGTATTCTCAAGATAATATTATAGAAAAAATTATAAAATATTAGCTCAAAAATAAACGATGGGTCGGTCAAAACATTGCAACGAAGAAATTCGAAGTTTAATAAGAAAACTACGTTTGGAGGGGAAAACTTACCAGGATATTCAGGAAATGCTAGGATGTTCAGCAAAAAAGATAAGTAACGCTATAAAATGGCAGAATCAACCGGAAACACGCGGCCAAAAGAGGATGACGAGTGTTAGAACTGACAGAAAAATTATTCAGTTAGCTAAACAGAACCCTTCCATAAGCTCCAGAGAAATTAAAGATAAGCTTGAACTGTCTGTAAGCGCTGTAACTTGTAAGGCCAGGCGCGCACATTCAATTTTTAGTTTCGCAACTGTTTAGTTGCTAAAATGAAACATATGGGCTTATATGGGACACCGCGCACTTAGAGCAACTCGATTCGAGCAACTAAAAAGTTTGTGTTTTGACACAAACTAAACGATTGCCTTCGCAACAGTTGAGCTGCTTTCTATAAGAGCAAGAGAGAAAAGAGTGTGAGCGTGAGTAAAGAGTTGCCAGTGTGCGGTTCTCTTTCAATTGGTGATTAAACTATTTGATTTCGATCACAGTTGCCAGTGCGCGACTAGCCTAACTGTACGTAGACGTCTTTTGGATGCCAAATTACCAGCCCGAAGTCCACGCAATGTACCATTGTTGACAAAAAGGCATGTGGCAAAGATAATGGAGTTTGCCAAAGCGCATCGAGACTGGTCACGAGAGAAATGTAGGAATATTCTGTGGAGCGATGAAAGCAAAGTCGTTCTTTTTGGATCCAAGGGTCGTCGGGAGTAAGTTAGAAGACCACAAAATGCAGTAAACGATCCACGATACACTGTGAAAACAGTGAAGCATGGCGGATCGAAAATTATGGGCTTGCTTTTCTTACTATGGGGTTGGGCCTATATATCCCATTAAGGGTATAATGGATGCAGCTGAATATGTTAAAATTCTCGAGGAGGTCATGTTACCCTATGATGAAGAGGAAATGCCATTGGTTTGGGTATACCAACAAGACAATGACGCAAAGCACACTTCAAAAAGGGCAAAACCATGGTTCCAGGAGAACAAGTTATGGAGTGGCCCGCTCAATCCCCTGACCTTAACCCCATTGAAAATTTGTGGGGGGGTTTTAAGAATGCGGTTCATGAAGCGAAAACGAAGAACTCGAAAGAATTGTGGGAAGTAGTGCGATATTCGTGGAACGCAATACCAGTCGAGAGCTATCAAACTTTAGTGGACTTCATGCCACGCAGATGCCCTTCCGTTATAAAAAACAATGGTTATGCTACGAAGTATTAATGGTAAGCTAAAATATCAATATAGTTTCATATAACTTTTTTACAGTTTTTCTAACTTTTTGCGTTATAGATTCAGAACATTCAGATGCACTGCTATTTTTGTGAATAGCCATAAATTTTAAAAACGCTTTTTACTGTGATAAAAGTAACGGTAAAAAATCAATCTTAATTTTTTCTGTTAATATAAATGAAATACCTTAAATTGTTATTAGAAGTTAAGTGAAATATATTATAAACGTTGATAATGAAAGGCTTTTTGTTTTATTTGGGGAGGCTATTTTTATGAACACAGCTGTATATGCCTAATATGCCAAAACTTTTCAATTTTTCTTTGTGAGTTTGAAATGAAATTTGCAGTGGAAATTTCAGATTGCAGTGGAGTGCAAAAGAAATCTCATCTTGCAAATGAAAGCTTAAGGTCAGACAATTTCTGAGCTGTTATGGTCCTTCGGAAAGATGGAGTTCAAAGCAATTAGCATTTTTAGAGTTTTAAAGTAAAGCTTGCCACACAAGAAAAACCACTAAAAATTAAGACAAATATATTTTTCGATTATCAACAAGACCTTCAGTGTACTAGATGCGAATTAAAGACAATAAAACATCAATATTTGTTCTAGAACCATAAGACCCCACTTGAATGAACAAAATTTGAGTTGGTGCCTTCCTCAGCGAAAAGCAGTAGTTTCCAAAACAAATTTAAGGGCAAGGTTAGAGTTTGCCAAATCTCACCTAGGTAAACCACTTAAGTTTTTGACAAATATGTTTTTGAATGACGAATCCAAGTTCTGTTAGTTTGGTTCTGACGGAAAGAAATAGTATGTGCGGCGTCCACAAATATACAAGACGATAGTGACTTTAAGCACACTTCAAACCTAGTGAAGAGTTACTAAGAGTTCCATACAATTAATGTTTTGCAGTGGCCTGCGCAATGTCTCGGTCTTAATCCGAACAAAAATTTACGGAACGATATAGAACATCACATTGAAGGGTTAAAACAATAAAATTATCAGAATTGTGGAATGAAATAACGTTATGGTTATGAGGTTTTATTAAAAATTTACCGTGAAGGACCACTGCCGTTGTTAAAAAATTAGGTTTCTCTTCTGTATATTGAAACATCTGTAGTGCATATATTTATGAAAGTAAGTAGGAAAAATCAAACGATTAATCTAAAAACTATAAAAAAATGTGCTTTGCGAAAATGTTTTTTTTTTTTAAAATATGTATCTCGAAAACTTACAGTTAAATATGTAAATATTGTTAGAAATGTTTTCCTAAAATGTCAGTTTTATTTTTTCAACACCACTCATAGGCACTTTTTGTGGTGTACCCAGTAAGTCATTTGTATAAGAAAATTTGAATATCCTTGAAAAATTTAAAACTCAGTTCTTGTGGCAAATTGTCTGAATGTCAGCATTTTGATAAAGCTGGATTTTTAGGCTGCTAGAGCACACCTTAGTGTTTTTTCCCCAAAACTCAGTTTTTATGAAATAAATTTTGAATTTGAAGTGCGAATGAGAAAACTTGCCGTAGAAAAAGTAGCATGTCCCATTTTATATTATTATCTATGGGACTATCATAGCGACGATGGACCAAGTCAATCCGCAACGATTTTCTGTGTTGAGTGTGGAGATTTGTATTTTAGACTTACCTAAATGTTTAAAAAAAAGAAGAACATTGTGTTAATATAATGATGAGAGGTTTCATTTATAAAAATAAGGGTACATTACATACAAATTAAAAAAAAACCGTTATGGGAAATCGTATTTTTCTCGAAAACCAATTGAAAAAGTTTGATGCAATTTAAGGCAATTTTTAGCTAAGACATATTTTTAACAGTGCCTACCATTTTTAATTTTATTTTCGTTTGCACAGCAATAATATTTTAAATTTGGCTAACCCAAATGTTCTTGAAAATTGTTTTAAAGTCTTTCGTATGTATGTAAAAGTATTTTTTCAAAAACCGCTCCAACGATTTATGATTCTTGTTCTTGCAAAAAATTACATTTACTTAAGAAATATCTTTGCATTTTTTAGCATTGTTAGGCCATTTAAAAAATGAATTTCATGCTTCTGAAAATTTGTATCTTTTAAAATACATGTTTTTATACATACATATGTACATATTTTAAAAATCGTAATTTAAAATTAAAAAAAAGTTATTACGTAGTTATTAAGAAAATAAAATTATTCTTAATTGCTAAACATGAAAAGTATTTAATATTTAGTAAAGTGTAAACAGTGAATAGAAAATTGTTAAATTTTAGGTTTGGTAGATTGTTCAGTTCAAGACGCCTTATTGCACTTTGGTAGAGGCCTTCTTTTGGAGAGATCTTAGTTAATAAAGTTCCATATAAAAGTTTTTAAAACGCATTTTTTAAAATTAATTTAAATGTTGTTGTCGAATTTGGAAACCATGCATGGAACCATAATCTTCAAGGTCTAAGTAAAAGAAATTAACCTTTTTGAAACATAAATAAAGTATTTGAAATGAAGAAAGTCCATATTTCAGGTTTTAAGGTAGGAAGTGCAGTATTGCTTTCTAACGAAGAAAAAGCGAACTCCTTGGCTTTTGAATTCTGTACTAACTACTCGTATTTTACTGCAAGTATTATAGCTGAAAAGAGACATCCAGAGCAATATTACTCAATCGATGTAACTATTTAATATAATATCCATTGGTGTAACGGATCATTTGGTTAAAAGCATTTAAAAATGCTAAGGCTTCTGGATTTGATGGTATACAAAATAGGTGTAAGGTTCTTAAAAACACTATTCAATGGGTGTTTAGAAATATGATATTTTCCGAATGCATGGAAAATGGATAAGATAGTCCCAATTTTTTAGCCTAGTAAAAATGCTAGCACGCCATAAAGTTAGAAGCCAATAAGCTGGTTAAGTTTTTTTAAGCAAATGTTTAAAAAAATTAATTTAAAATAAATTATTGATATAATTTATCAATTTGAAAAGTCTAATTGAAATGTTGCCGGTGTATGAAGTTCGATGATTGGAGAATTATATTAAAGGCTTCAAATACTCAGGTATTATCTTAATATATATAATTCTTCTGTGAGTGTGTATGTCACTGAACTTCTCTTAAACGACTGGACCGATTTTGATGAAATTTTTTGTGTGTGTTCAAGGGGATCTGAGAATGGTTTAGATTCACAATTCAAAAAAAAAAAATATTCGTAGTTAGCAACGCGAGCACGGGCGGCTAGTCTGTTATAAATAAAAAGCCTGTTACATACCTGCCAAGCAATACGCTTCAGTTAAATACAATTTAGGCGTGCTAAATACTTTGGGGTAAGCCGAGAAAAAACCATAACTTTTGCTTTACATATTCGGAAACAGTAAGGGCCATTTGCTTCACTAGAAGTTGACCTCAACTTTTTTATTCTCAACTTGTGATTTTGTTTTTCTTCACTCAACTGAGAGTTTGCTTCAAGTTGAGCTAGAAGAAAGAGAGTGAAGAAAACGGCCCTAAATATACTTAATCGGCCCTAGCGAGGTATCCGTTCGGAGTGGAAAATTGTCCGCAATGCATACTTTGTCGGAGGTCAAAATTGCTTTCTAAATATCCCATCGGAAAGAATAATAATACACAAATGCGTTGTCGCAATTTGTTCCGCGAAGAATTTGTGTCGGACGAAATCGAAAAAAAAATTGCATTAAGTTGTCAGAAATTTCACAAATATGGCACTAGATCGCCCTTTAACGCAGTTCGCGGGGTGCGTTAAAATAATGTCGGAGAAAAATTCCGAACAGCTGTTCGGAAGAGTACCTCGAAGCAAAAATCCTCCGAATCGAACAGAATCGGAGAATTTTCCGCTCCAAACGGATACCTCGCTAAGTCCGAATATGAATTTTAAATCGTATGGTTCACCTATCTAGGGCACATGTGCTAAAAGCCATATTCGTAAGTTACAATAATGCAGAACAAAATATAAAAAATGATCCTTGGAATTATTCTACGGATGATCTTCACGAAGAGATAAAAATTGATAAAGTTGCAGTTCGAATTACAAAACTATATTAAACTATTTTTTGAATAGAGCTGTATATGATTCTTTCTTAAAAGAAAATTTAATTTTTAATTCAGACAAAACTGAATTGCATAAAAGAATCATTTAGGTTAATTAGGTCATTGGAAGTTAGAACTTGCAAGGTCGTTGATATTATAATTATAGATATTAAAAATATGCACAGAATAATTAAGTCTTGAGTAATGAGTGCTTCCAGGAGTAGTTTTCTTGTGTCCTTCCTTTAAGAAACCAACCAAATAACAAACTTTATTAGAAAACAAATGTTTCAACAAAGAAAACCATCTACTCCAAATCATATGCATTTCCAAAGTGCAAGAAGCAGTCCCTCAGACTCTGCTGACAATGACAATAATCTGGAAAAGGTGGAGCCAACACTTCATTCATTATCTTCAGCAGATCAATATATTTCTTCAAAGCGTTTGAATATTCACCAACATCATACAAACGTCTGGCTGTTCTAGTCATTAGTTCAGTATCCTGCGAGTAAATCATATTTTTATATCGTATTACTTCAATATAAAGATGATCCCACTTCTGATTCTTACCTGCATAACTTTTAATCCTTTGAATATATTTGTGCTCTGTCCGCAATGAACACACTTCACCATAAAATCGTTACAATTTACTGGAACCTCAATTATAGCCGAACACGATTTTGCTGCATCGCACCTGAACCGAATAACATCGACCTTCATTTCTTCGAATCGAGGCCAATTCTCCAAACAAGCATCACAAGAACAGTCAAACCAATACAAATCCTTTAGTTTAGCCTGACGATCCTCACGGTTCTCTTGTGTGTACATTGGCCCGTAGTTTTCTGATATTTGAAGTCCAGATTCAATTGACTTGACTGTGTTAACATGGATTGTTGTTCCTCGGAAGAATCTTCAATCAAGATTGTTCATGTAAATATTGTTCTAGATGGCTAAGCCTTTGATTTACCTTACAATACCAGGGTCACAAGAGTGATTGAATAGTGCCAAAGTTGGGTAAATACCCCCTCCAATGAAAACTGTCTTTTCAGTCTGATTAGTTTTCGACATATGAAGTTCGGAAATTTCATGAGTGTTGAATTGGATGAATTGCAAATTTCGCAAAATCAAAGAGCTAATTAGAAGAATATCCGCAGGACTGGATGAGTTTCCGAAGTAGCCAGACACCTCAAGACATTTGGTAAGAAAACGGGCCATCAGGGCATGTTGGAAAAAGTTTGAGGCTGTTCGTCCATTTTCATGGCGAACCAAGTGCGACACACACCTGTAGTCAGTCTTTGGTAATCTGCAAGAAAATTAAAATAAAGTTTACATAATGAACCAGCAAAGTATTGACTTCTTTCTTTTGGTTGATCGATGGACACAGAATCTCTGCAAACAATTTAACTTACTTCTTGATTTCTTCGATTGACAATGAAGCATCAAACTGATCCCTGATTTTCTTGAAACTCTCCAATGTCTGGCTAGCGATGATTCTTAAAGCGAGATGACAGTTCACTGACGCACCAGAACGCCAAATGGTTTGCAACAACCCACATTCATACTTATGATAGGATTCACCAGATTGTTTTAAGCACTTCTCGGAGCAGTAAACGACATCACAGCAGTTAGGGCATGCCAAAGGAATAACAGTTCTAAAACAAAAACCAGATAAATAAAATTGCCGCAATTTGATACCATTTTGAATTATTTACCTCATAAAACAATTTTCGCAATGAGTTTTTGAAAATTTTTCAATCAATACAGCGGCAAAAGGGTGTTCCACTAGGATCTCTTCACCAACTTTGATGTCTCGGGCAGCTCTAGCGAACCTCCCCTCATCTTTGTTCTGGTCGATTTTTATAGCCAAGCTTGTAAATGCCTTTTCGTCTAGAATATTAGGGCTGTATGTTGCTTCTTTATGCTTATCAGAATGTTTAGTTACTTTTGGGTCCTTCTGAAGCATTGTTATCATAGCAACTGCATCAAATTTCATTTTAGCCTTCTTATCTTGCGCTAGTTTGGCATCGTCTAATGTGGACACAGTTTTTCTATTATGGACATAGACAAAACGAAATTTTCAAAGTCTTTGATCAAATAAAAGCATTTAAAGTATGTAGTTATATTGCAGCCAGTCAATAGCATACAAATTAATATAAAAAATCAAATCAATGATAAATGTGCATTGCATACAAATTTTCCAAGGAATAAAATTCACCAACTGAGGCGCACAATCTTACTCATATAAATTAAGTTTATGTAAAGGCTTCCGATTTTTAGTTGTGGGAATTTTAAAACATTTAGATTCTTTTATACGATACGATACGATATTTAAACGCTTATGTCCTTTTTCCTCTATATGGTAACTGCCACATTTGAAATTACATTATGTTCAGACAAAGTACATATTTTTTTTCCGTTTGAATATTTTTTTTCCGTTTGAAAAAAGGGCCAGAATATTATTGTTAAAAAAACTTCTCTAATAGTTATAGAAGTTTGTATAATTGGAGTAGGATTAATATCGAAGTGTAAGACTGAAGATAATTTGAGAAACGCTCTTAAACTTTTCGAAAATATGCAAAACATTTTTCAAAAATGCTTTAACTACCCTTTAAGCTACAGGTCTGTATTAAAAGTAAAAATATATAAAAATATAATACACATGTACATTCTCACAATCAACGTTTTAATAAAATTTATGGAATTCTTTCAACAATGTTATTGATCTTGACTCACATTTTATACAAAAAGATTGCATTCATGAATCATTATTTGAAGAGCCTTATTAATAATGCAGTCAGTGCGGAAGTGGAACATTTGTTTAGGCAATGGCAATCACCGCGCCGCCGGCTGCCGCCGATACACCTTTAAGGTCTTCGTATTGTATCTGAACCATAAAACCAGATACAAGATCTTTATTTACTTTGATAATACAAAACGGAATACAATCTGTTAGTTATCAGAGTTGACACTGAATAAGAAAAAACCGTGATTCAGTTTTTAATAAAAATGGGTTTTTAATTAATCTCAAGGGAAAAAGGAAAACAACAATGACTGTCCCAATTTAAAAATAATATATATATAAATATAATATAAAATATACCCTACTGGGTAGCTACTTCTTGTCCTTATTTCTAGGATGCTTAGAACTTTCAAAACTATATACAAATGTCAAATGTGTATATAAAACACGGGTGTTTTTTTTTTAATTCATTTTTATTTTCATTCATCTTAAAACTATCTTTAAGCTAGGCAAAAATTCATAAAAATTAGCCTAATTATCCAATAACTTAAAACTAACTTACTGACCCTATGCGCGCGCTTTAAGCTAAACTATTATCTTCATTCTAATACCTTTCGGCCTAAAACCTATTTTTTATTTAAACTATGTATGTATGTATATCTTTTTTAAAACACTGGTGTTATTAATAGAAAATGTTCAAAGCATGAAATAAATTTTTTAAGTTCCTGACACAACTCCCTACAAAAACAAAGAAGAAAACTATCTAATTAAAGTGAACAAATATACCATGATCTCCATAAATGTATCCTAAGGCATTAAATAGAATTAATTAAAAAAATAATATTGCTTATAGGAATCCTAACGTACCTTATCACATGAGTTAAAGAGGTATAAGATCTTCAAGAAACCAAGCAGGTTTCTACTACAAGTCGATTGTATCAATTGTTCCGTTATTTTTAAATAAAAGATAAATATTTCTCTCCAATGTGTTAGATGGTCTAAAAAAAACACTAGTTTCACACTAGATTCATAAGAATCCGCAATGTGCTTTACGAAATACATATTGGTTTAAAAAAAATGCACAATAGATCTACTATTAAAAACTAATAGAACTAACTGTGTAAAAATTAATAAAAAGTATAATATTAAAATTTAATACATGGTCAAATATAACAAAACTTAAAAAGTATTTTTTTTTTGGAATTTTTTCAACTATTTTTATTTAAATCTGTGAAACAGTTTTTGAGGAAAAAAATATTTTTTTCAATTTAGCAAACATTGTACCGTTATTTCTCGTCCTAATAAATCGATAAAATGTTTCGGGGCAATAACCAAAAAACTTTAGGTATCAATTTTAAAGAAAACCTAACAAACAATTTAGGTCGATTTTCTATCATAAATATCCTTTAAGCATTGCTTTTACTTCAATATAAAAAAAAAAAAAATACAAAATTTAAAATTTTAGGCTTTGTTTTGTGACAACAAGTTATATGTGAATCCAAATTCTTTAGTGTGGCACATATGGCCCACCCTTAATATTTTTTGAAATAAAAGCTTGAATTTAAGTCCAATTCAATAATGTTTTTTTTAAATAGTCTTACGAATAATTTTTACTTCAGTCTTTGAAAATTTTAATAATAAATCAAAACTTAACAAAAACATATATGTACGTATGTACGTAAGCAAAAAATTAAAGAAACCTCATTTTCAGATTTGAAAAAAGTGCGGATAATATGGCCTCTACATGGGGTTTAATATGACCTAGGGTGGGCTACTTATATTTTACATTTACCTTGTTGAAATAGGATGTGAATCTGAACCATCATTTGAGATTATATTTGGATTAATTTTTGACAAAGAAGAGTGTTCTCCGAAAAGTTGTACTCCAAATTAAAAAAAAAGCTAAAGTTCAATGAAGCCATACTGCATACTGCTCACTGATTTTTATTTTTAACACATCCCTAAAAGTTTTTTTTATATTTTTGATTTAATAAAATATATCAAAAGATTAAACACTATTTAGCCTAAGAAATAAATTATTAAATTTACGCAAAGTTCAATGTGAAAAATCTAAACAAAACTTACCAAAAAAGTAGATCAAACAAAAATAAAACCCGTTCTATAATTTGGAAATTACTCGCACCAGTTCAAAAACGAAAAAACAGGTTTGGTCATATTTGAAATGAATAAGTCTTAAAACTCTTTTTTATTATTTCTTATTCAGTAAATATTACGAGGGCCACACACAACCGGCGCATTCACAACGCTTTAAATAATATGTACACTATTAAAATTTGTCGCAAACTTTTAAACAACGTCACCGGAGACGTGTTTAGCTCTCATTTGGGTTTAATAAACAAAGTTCGGACCTCTTCTGTCCCACTGAATTGAAAAATTATCTAAAATTAAAAATCAAATAAACATATCCCACTTCACAGTGTTTTTCTCAACCATTGCTTTTCGTACTTAAGAAAACTGAAAAAAAATCTATTCTTGTCTTCTACGTTTATGGAATTACGCTTTTACTATTCCCTTAGGCTAAGTTATTAGCTTAACAAAACGTTATACTTACTGAAACGACAATAAAGCACTGCAGAAATTCTTCTTCGCCAAATGACATCTAGCTTGCCTTTCGTACAATTTGTAAACCAAATCATTGGGGTATCCATATTCCATAGCTCTTTGAATGTCCAAAAGAGTTTCGTCGAATTTTGACATATGGTAAAGTGTTGCCGACCGGTTGGCCAAAATTATGGCTTTTTCAGCACCTTGGTAAAAGAAGGCATAACCTCAATTTTGTATTTTCCGGAGAAATATCTTTTTAATAATACCCACTTTTGTCATCCGGTAAAGCAATGTAGCTTTTCGAATACAGCACCATAGCCTCCAGCCATTTCATTGCCTTAAATGCTTGATTGCCCTTGTCTTTTAAAGCAGCAGCCGTGGAGCTATTTTTCCCCTCAAAAGTACGTTCAATTTTCAGGTCATTGCTGCGAACATATTCTAGACTTTCAATATACTCCATGCGATCCTTATCACTTGTGCATTGAGAAATCTTTTCGATATCACTTTCTTTGCAAAGATTTCGCAAATTTAAGTAATATTCCGGAAAGAATCCTGATATTTCGGTTAAGACCATTTTTACACTTTTACGTTTAATATTTCTTTCCGTGAAAAAATAAATATCTTTTTGGTCGAATTTGTATGTACTACACTTGTGAGATTCTGGTGGAAAACTAATTGAGAAATCCCTTCGAAACGCTAAATTTAGCATCGAAAATAGAATACTATTTTGAAGATTCTCTTTGAGTGATCTAAAAGGTCTCAAGAGAATTATTTTTAGTATATCTGATCTCTTGAAGTGTTCGAACGCTTTCTTTTATTCAGAATCTACAAATGTTTTGAAAATTAAAAAAATTAATTGAAAATGGTAAATTTTTCACAGTTATAAATTGCAAAATGAAAGTTATTTGAAAATGTTTATATGTATTTATAACAATGCAAAATTATAACAGAAAAATGACAAAGTGAAAAAAATAATTAAAAAATTTCTATTTAAAATTAAATTTACGAGTATATGTGACGTTAACAATCAAAACGGTGCTAAAGGCACTTTTTTCAAAATATGGAGTGTGGTATACCAAAATTTGCGTATTAAAGAGAGCTATAGAATGGTGGAAAAATTGTATTTCAAAACGGGCAGTTTAGAAGTTATTACTATTTTAATGTTTTTAACAATCAAATGGGTGCTATTTTTCATACAATGCTTGTAATTTTCAAAACAGCTCTATTTTTCTCTAAATGAAATCAAATAGATAGGATTGCTAGGAGCTAAATAATTTTGGGCGCTAAAATTGTTGACACTTATAAAAGGATCTTTAGTTTACCTATCGTATTCTTTGTTATCATTGTTAAATAAGTTTTAATGAATTCCCATAAAAAGAACTTTTCCTTACTTAAATGTTCTCTTCTTTTTTAATTTTACAGGCATTTGAGAATCAAAATTTAGGAAACTTATTTTCAAAACGCGCTAAATATATTTTTAACAAACAAAACTGCCTAAAAAAAAAAACATTTCACTAAAGGAAGAAAATAAAAGGTCCCTTTAGTATTTTTATTGGTCAATCTAATAAAAAAGACTTCTACAAATTTTACAAAATTTGCTGCATTGAATTATCTTAAATATTTTAGGAATTATAGTTTTCCGCCCTTTTGCTCTGTTTGATTGTTAACGTCACATATCTTCAATTTTCGAAACGAAGCTAATTGATTCGAAAATGTACAAATTATCCACATTGAGTCATGATTTCTTATTGAACTCTTAACTTCGAGAACTGTCAACGCAAGGGAAAGAATCTGAGACTGAATTTCATTCTTTTGCTGATGAATTTCGAGAACATTTAACTCACTTCTAGTCAATATGTATAAGATTGTATATTCTAATCGCATGTAAATAGTAAGGTCAATCATATGACAACGTTTTAATGTTTGCTTAAACTTATATCGCTAAAAGGCTAAGATAAATTTGGGTTCATTTCATTTATACATTTTAATAAAACATTTTATAAAATATGAAAAATCTAAAAAAAAAATTATTTATTTATTTATTTATAACTAAATAATTTACAAAATTAATTTATAAACTATTTTTTAATGAAGAGATCAGGGCAGCAGGGCCATATGATGTCGTCTTTTTAAAGTAACAACTGATTCCAGTACATTTTAACACAAAATTATCATAATTATGACATAAATAGATATAGATATTACGTACAAACAATTAGAAAAAGATAGATTTAAAATACAAAATTGAAGATGATAAATAGAAGAAGTTAAATTGGAATGTTTCATAAGGCAATTAGATCTAAATATCGTTAAATTTATTGTGCAGTGATGTTGCTTCTTTGATGTTTTTAAGTGACTGCATACTAGATGGATCTAAGATTTCAGCGAGTTGTTGCTCAATAAGTTCTGGATCATTTATACGTTTGGAAATGGGACAGGTAACCAATATGTGCCAAATTGTAAGGGCAGTTTCACAGTTTTGGCATTCTTCTGGAGTTTCTCGGTTGTACAGGTGCCGACTCGTGAAAAGGCCTACCCTAACTCTAAGCACTTTTATACAGTCGTTTCTTGTGAATGTTGTATTGTATGGTATATTAATTCTAAGGCACTATATTCTTTTGTGCACTTTTTCTTCATTGCTACGGTTTAACATATAAAATGTCATTTATTCACTTACGTGAAACAAACAACACCATTCGCCAACCATTTAACAAACAGTTATTAGGTAACATACCACTATGGATATCTCATTTTTACCCTTATTGCTTAATAGCTATCATGTCAAATTGAGTAAATAAATAAATTCAGTGTTAGCTAAGTCTATACTGCTCTTATAAACAGCGACTGATGCAGCAGACCAGATCAATTAAATTTTATTTTTAGTTAGAGTCCAAGAGTTACGGGGAAAAACCTACATTATCTCACCAAAACAACACAAAAGATATTTGAATGATGATTTATCCCTTATCAAAATACTGTGTAAAGTCACGAATTGTAATTCCAATATCTTTGATAATATTTTGTTTTTACCAAGAATCCATTCACGCTATCACCAGCATTTCGTCTACATTCAATCAACGAACGCCTGCAAAAGTATCGAATTTCAAATTCCATAGAACAACATGGAATAAATTGTATTGATTACCTTTACCACATGTGTTATTCAATAGTAAATTGTAACAGGCTAATGAATTTCTATATTTAAAGAAATACTACAACAAAGATCTGGATCGGTGCGAAATGACTATGCACTATGCAGCTGGTTTAGAATTATGGAACCGCTCAGAAGTGTTCCTTTGTAGACGCCAAACGTTTATCATCAAATAGCTGATTGAATCATTTAATCAAGTGAGACATATGGAAGATTAAACACTCACCGATGGATGACTGTGTTGTGAATTCTGTAAACTATGATATTTTTAAAATTTTACAATCGAGATGGTCGTATAGCTCAGTTTATAATAGACACTGGTGTGAGATTGATCGTTTTTTAGTCAATAGTGCAAAATATAAAATTAATAATGGTAATCCATATTTATTTTCAAGCCTCGCTGGTGATTCAGAAATGTTTTTGATTGTTTCGTACATCTAGATTAAAAGGATATTATTTTTGGTGGTCCTTGTTACTTTTGATATTGTTAGCAAATCAACGGCTCAGGATATAGAACCAGTCCCTCTTCCGGGACCTGTAACGAGTGGTCCTTTAACAACTTCAACCACAACAGAAATAAATGAAAACGCATCTACAACGCTCAAGGATGTTGAGGATACATCACCTTCGAGCGAATATAGTGAAACTACACAAACTGAAACCATTCCTGATGGGGAATCCACAACTCAAAGTGTCACAACTACTGAGAATACTTACTCAGAAACGACAAGAGAAGATATTACAGAAACAACGACTGATACTTATGAATCAACCTCAGAGATAACCCCCTCAACAACAGACAATCCTGAGGACACAACGACAGAGGCGGTTAAGACTTCAACTGAAGATAATAAAACAACTGCGTCAATTCCAGAAGAGTCATCGTCCACAGTACAAACATCAACGGAAGATAATACCACCATTGGACCTACGACCGCGTCAACTCCAATAGTTCCTACCATCACAACAACATCGCCTCCTACGAAAAGACCATTAGATAAAGGTGGTAATGGTAGGTCACCATTTATTTGTCGCCTGCATCTTCAAGATGGAGATGCATATTACAATTGGATTTTTAGAGGCAAGTATTTTTAAATCTATTGAACATTCGTTAACACAGTTGAAAGGCAAAAATTGCACGTGTCATACTCCTTTTCTAGTAAAAGGTGTTAAACGTAAAAAGATTGAAAAGCTTAATATATTTATTTCAAAATTTGAAAAAATAATTGTTTTAAAGTGCGGACTTCGTCGTTGAAATCGCTGTAGAAACAGGACCAAAACAAAAAGTTGCTTACAGACAATTCAATCAAAAGAGAATTTTGATATAGTTATCAGTTTACCATAAACCATTTTATTTTACGCGGAAAAGATTAGTACAATATGTGTTTCAGTTAAATTTAAATATTTGAGTTTCGTATCGGCAAACCAAATTTAAATAAAAATCAAAGAATTGAAGATGTATAAGTTATTAGCCTTAGGTGTGTGAAAAAAGTTTTAACGAAACTTAATTCTTCTTTAATTTTTTTTTATAAACAAAAATTGTTTGTGATATTTTGGAATATTAGAGGCTTAACAAAATTTAACTGAAAAGACAAATTTCTCATTGTGAATTTTTTGCAATGCAGTTTTGTAATGCAGTTTTGTAACGCAGTTTTTTCGCCAAAAATCTTGAAACGCAGTTTTGTTACAATGTCTTAAAATTCACTAATTCGAAATTTAATCAAAGTTTGAGCTTTTTTTTGAAAAAGTAGATAAAGTTTTTCGGAACTTACCGCGTTTAATTTCTTTGGAAATAATTATAATTTCTTTAGAAATAATTATAATTTCTTTTTCCCAACGTTTCGAACAAGTTTCATGGTACGTGGCACGGAATAAGACGGATAAAGAAATTAAACGCGGTAAGTTCCGAAAAACTTTATCTATTTAACATAAATCATTGATGCTGGATGATCTAAAACAAAAAATCAAATTCTTTCTCTAAAGAATCACATAAAAATTCTCTGTACCAAATTTAAAGTAATTCGGTAAAACGCACAGATTGACGAACGATGTGACAATGAACACTGTTTTAGATTTCTTCTAATGTTTAGTTTGATCAAAACTTCGAAATGTTTGCTATGTATTTACTCGTAATAACTCAATACGGTTCGATTCTGAATTGTAGTTATTACTCGATCATTTTAACTTTAAGGTAAATGTTTTCGGCATCTCAATCTTCACACCTGGTATCACAATTTTGTTTTGATTCAATTAAAAAAAGGTGAGAACACTTAATTTCATCAATTGACATGTCATAAATCGCCTTTTTCAATAGGGACATAAGTATTTTGTATTTTAATACAGACGCACCAATAAACTTTTGAATGATCTGTTAGTGATAAAACGTCAGTCATAATGAAGACTACGCAGGAACAACGTTTTGGAAATTGTTACCACCGAAAACGTTAAACGTCTGACCAGAAAACTGTGCGTTTTATAGTGGAAACATTCGTGTTTTTGAACGTTTCTTTGCCAGTGCAACAACATACCAGTCGAAGTTCAAAAGGAATAAGATCAGTTAATTAACCACCGTCAAGGAAATCGTGAACTTTCAGTCTACTTTGTGGCGAATTTTGCGTAAGGATCTAGGCACACTCCCTAACAAGAGCAAAATAACTCAAGAACTGAAGCTTCTTGAGCATTCAAAAGCAAAAGGTTGTCCGGGTGAGCTCTGCAAAATGTTGCAGAACATGCTTTCAATGTTATGTCCTTATTGAGATTTTTTTTGAGCTTGATGAATTTACCGAATCATTTGGATAAATTTAACAAACCTAAAACCACATTTGCGAACTGACGGCTGAAAATTGTTTTGGTATTAGTACAAGGAGGGGTAAATCAGCTGAAAAATTTAGATTGAATTGATTGAAAATCGAATATAAATCAATTTTGTTACCCAATAGATTGCTAAAATTGCCAAAATCGAGGTTTTAACAGATCCAAATCAAAAATAAATTATTTTATTTTACCAATGGAAAACCACATTCGAAAAAAAGTTAAATAGTAATCTTACATCTAAATATTTAAATAAATGAATAAATTTGGTGTTACGAAAGAAAGATTTATCACTTCCTCTCAGGAGCCGATACAACTGAAAAAAACATTTTTGATTTTAAGCGACAGTGGCTGGGAATCTATCGCCAGACTTTTGGCGTGACTGTCGAGTGCACGAACCATTACGCAACGGGGTATTTCATGTAAATATTACGAATACCCAAATACTGGCTTATAGAATTAGATTCCATATTTATGTATAAGGTTTTTTGAAACGGTTTAGCTGTTTAACTTAATTGATGCTGATAGATTTTCTGAGACCTGCTAGCTTGCAAGAAAACGTATGCAAAAGAAAATTAGTCTGCATTTACAATTTGTATTTTGTATTAGTATTTGAACTCCATATTTCATGGTTAAATGATGCAAACGCAATAGTAGTAATTAATTATTCAAGTTCAAAAAACAAAGATGTTTGATGGTTGAATGATTCTACTAAAAAAAGATGTGAGTATTGTAAGTAGATAAATCAAGACAGCATGACAAATTTAAATTGAAAAAGACAAACAAACACACTGGTAAGGTTTAAAGGCCAATTGAATTCATAAGTAACTAATATTGAAATTCGTCTCGTTTCCGTAATTTTAAGGGCATGATTTTATTCAAGTGCATATACAAATGTTTGTACCTGTAAAGTAAAGTGCTTCCTTAGTTGGACGACTAAACACTGTATTAATAGCATGATCCTTTGCAAAATTAGCAATATATTCTATAACGCATATTTTTATTGTATGTAACACTCAAATTTGTACATACATATTTACAACTTATACAATTTATTCGAGATTTAACTAAAATTTTATTATAGGAGAAAAATTTGTTCCACAATTCTTTCACTTATCTTCTCCCAATTAAAATTTATAATTTCTTAAAGGATTTTTCTCCAAAATATTATGAATATACTCGTGTCTACATAATGGTCTCTTGTTCACAAAACTAATTATAAAATAAAAATTCAAAATATAACCCCCATTTCAATACAATAAAACATGATTTTTCGGTGGAATTGCATAGTGCGCAATCATATTTTGCATGTTTTTATAGTAGATATTGACAGAAAAATATTTCCATGAAAAAAATTGGATTATCCGTGTGAAATATCCATAATTGATGAAAGTTCCCTATTGCTATTGTTTCATTTGACCTTAATTATTAATATTAATTGTTGGAGCGAGTAATTTGCATCTAAGTTACTATACGAAAATTCCCCTTCCTAGGATATTTTTGTTTGTTATTTTCAAATTAATTACTCAAACAATGTAAATTACATATTTTGTGTTACATTAAATTTTCCAAGTAGCTAATTAATTGAAATTTATAAATACAAGTTTTTTATCAATTCATCAATAAATAATTGCTACCGAAAATGTGGTCACATCGAATCAGTCGTCGTTGGGGAATTAGATGAAGATAGATGATTTATTGGTTTTATTATTTTCCTAAATAGTTCCTCCACTATATAGTTTTACTAAAAAATGAAAATAAACACCAATTATTATGGCTATCTTTAAAACTAATAAAAAGAAAATCCATAGCGTGCTCACGATTTAAGTGTTAAGTTTGAAGTAAATAAATAATTTTAAAATTTAAAGCTATAATCGTGAAAACTTAATACCCATCAATTAATGGCATTATAATCATTTTTAACTTTTTCAAAGCCGTTAGTGATGATATAAACAAATTGTATTAATATTGTGGGTGAACTATGGACTATTTAACGTCCACAGTGGTGGTTCGTCCTTATTATGAATAAGAATCACAATTTATTAGAAGATTATGGTCATGATTTGTTTTATATACAATAAAATGCACGACAGGGTCGCACGAACTTGCTCGTATGTAATAGACTAGGAATTTTAGAAACGAATGTTATTAGAGAAAACTGTTCATAAGGATCAAATTAATTTTTTAAATTCTTTTAGTAGTAAGAGACAAAAACAGAATGCTATGCAAATATGATTTTTTTTTTTTCAAAAATTCAAAAAATATTTATTATAAAGTTTTGAAATGCAATGTGTTTTAGACTTTTTAGAAGCTTTTCTATACAAAATTTCATTGAGATTCGTTATGTGGATAATTAAAAATTCGAAAAAAATGGTTCTATGTTAGGTAAAAGCTGTAATATCTTAATTTAATTTTTTTTATTAAATTAAAGGTCGTCAAAATTAACTGAAAGAAAAAAAATGTTATCAAAATTCTAGGCGCCGTTTTCCAGAAAAATACGCTTTTAAAATTTTTTAGCATTTGTATAGTATAGGTACCTTTATTTTTAGGTAAAATATATTTTTTTTCTCACATCTTGTAGATTATGTTGGGAAACTTTTATTTATCAAGTTTAAAATAAAACTAGCATGGGGTTTTCGAAATAATGAGTTTAAAAAAAAAATTGAAGTATTTTTAAAAATCCAAAAATTTTTTTTTTGAAAATTTGAGTACACAGTTCTATTTATGTTTTTGGGGAGCTTAAGCAAAAAAAAAAAATGATCAAAATCGTATGTACCGTTTTTGAGAAAATCAAAAACAAAAAAAAATGGTTCCATGGGGGGTACCCTCAATAACTATTTTTCGTAAATTTTTTTTCAACTATTACCTCGGTTTAACTAAATGAATTTTTTTTGTGTTTTTATTTTTGAAATCTGTCGAACAGTTTTTGAGAAAAAAAAATATTTATAAAATTTCGAAAAAAATTCGTATGGCAGGTACCGTTATTTTTAGTCTTAAAAAAAAAAGAAAAAAAAGTGTGGGGGGAAAAAATTAAAAATGATATCTACCAAGTTTAAAGAAAATTGGCCGAGCCGTTTAGGCTGTAGTCGAACAGACAGACAGACAGACAGAATTGCGAGACCCACTTTTTTAGTCTTCGCTATCATCGTAATGTCAACTTTGATCAAAATCTCCAGTTCGATTTTTTTTACGATTGCATAACTTGCCTTATAGTACCTATAAATCGCAAGTAAAAATGTAACATAGACTAGTAAAACAATTAGTTTGTTGTTTCTTGTGATGAAAATACTGAAGTCAAATCATCAATCAACTTTTCCAACAAACTTATATTCAAGAAGCATGTAGACTAGATTTTGAAGGGAGACAACTATTCTCTGCACTAAGTTCATCCGTTACTCAGGAAGCAAAATAAATAAATAAATAAATACCACTGAGCTGCAGCTCTCCGGAAAAGTTATCAATAACCTGGAAAATCCACCCAACACAAGCAGTTCAAATACAGTAATATAATATTCAAACTCATTGGCTAAGAAGATATTAACTTGAAATAGAAAACTCAATTTATAATTTTTATAATTCAAGTTGAAATAATCACTGATTTTACTATTGTTAATACAAAATGTCAATGGTCAATTATCGAATCGTGCGCAGTTATTAAGAGCTTATGCTCGTTCTTACGAGTATATAAACTCTTTTTTTTTTTTTAATTTTAAAGTCAGCGCCATATAGGTATGGCAAATTTCACATCTCTCTACATATAAGCGCCATCTTCATTCTCAAGTTTTCAACAATTTAAATTCACTCTGATTACTGACCTAAATTGTATTCACTTTTATTTTTGTTGTTGTTTGCGTGTTAAACCTTAAATCAAAACAAGGGGGTGGCCGTGGCACGATGGTTGTGTGCTCGCCTGTCAACCTCATGATCACAGGTTCGATCCCTGCCGTCGTCTATGTCGTTTTAATTCCATTAAAAACCTTCTAAAAATTGTCGTCAATGGGTTGCTGGTTTACTCATTACATGTTGTTCAGGCATAACACTAACAACATGTAATTGAGTTAAACTAGTATGCCCAACAAGGATGAACACGAATAAAATAATGTGATTTATAAGCGACATAGAAATAAGACACGGCATTTCTCTGCTTTAGCTCAGCCGCCATCCCTGGAGATAAAAATATCTGAGACAACCACCAACAGTCTCACAACATCTTGCCACACATCTTTCCTATCCTTCTTTCTCTTCATTAACTTCATGCCCGCGCTGTGTTGAAACAATTAAAGGGTAATCATAATCCCTTGAGCGCGGGTAGATTATAAAAAAAAAAAATGTTCTTTTCAGGGGTACTGCCTCTGGCGAAAAAGTGAAAAATCCTCCTCCTTTTGCCTTTCCTTATTACTATGGAGTAGAATGTGATTTTTTTTCAGATCCGTAATATTTACCTTTAATAGCCCGTTGCGTATAAAATAGTGTCACGTTGAAGGCGACAGGCACGTTTTGGATATAGAATTTTGTACATCCCTGATTTCCAAAGCACAATTCCGACACAAAAGAGAATTATGAGCCACACAGAAATATAGATATTAAAAGCTCAATTTATCACAATTTTTATTTAAAAGAAGAATAAGTTTACAAATTCGCAAATTATAAAAAATACATTTTCCTTGAATGAAACATAACATTACGAAACTATAAGATATTTTTAATTTTGTTTTTTGATATTTTCAGTCATAGTCGTTCCGAAGGAGTGTTTCTTCTGTTGTCGAATTGGCTATTTCGGACTGGAACAGTGCACACAGATTAATCCATTCTTTTGCAGTTGTTGATTAATTCCATCAAACAATATTTTTAATCATTCAAATGCATACATATCTTGTTTTCCGTTTAAAAAAGTATAAAATTTATAAAAAAGGATTTTTAATAAATAAGTTTTAGTAATAAAATGGCCCAAAAAATATTTACTTTGTTATAAATTTATTTAAAAATAATAAATTATATGCATAGTTTGGATTATAAATTTTTAAAATAGAAAAAATTAATCGTTTTTTGTCTTTAGATAAATGAAATAAATCTCAAAGAAAATTGTGAATTGGCTCAATGGATTGTTTTATAATCGTAAAATGACTGAATAACACAGAATCAGAAAATTTTTGTTGGTTCTAGATATCATTCGCTATTCCATATTTTGTGGATTTCCTTAAGTGGAATAAAATATTGAAGACATTCCAAATGAATTTCGAGGTGAGTAGATATTAGGGGGCCGTGCAGTTACGAATTTTTTTACAAAAATTACTGAGTGCCATAAACGTAAAATCCTTTTATTTTGTACTTTTATGGGTTTCGCAAAACCCGGGCAGACTTGGTCCATAAAATTCGAGGTTTTGAAAAGGAGATGTAATCGTAGTCTAGATTTTCTCGAACATAAAGTCGGTTATATTTTTCAGGCCTCTTGGTTTTCGTGATAGGGTTTTATTTAAAAAATATTGCACACATCAGAAAAGCGAAAGGTAAACAAAAAGTAGACAGTAGCAAGTAGAGATCCGCATTTAAGAAGTTTCATTGGGCCATATCATTTTGAAATTTCAGACTTGAAACTTCGTTGTCCACCCGACAGTTACTTTCAAATCGCACCTCCGGTGGTACAACGACGTAAGTGCAAAAATCTCGATTCTTCAGAAAACGCGATTTAACATTTTGAAGACGTTTTTGACTAAAAAAAGCATAAATTTTTTTTTTTTTTTTATTGAACAAACTTTTTACTAAAGGAAAAATAAACATAGCAAATACGTCGTTGACTGACTAATCAAAGTGTTGTTTGTTAGATATTTGAAACACAAGTGACATTTAAGGCTATGTATTCGCGATATATTAGTTTGAAAATAATGAAATGGTCCAAAGAAATTTCTGCCCCCTGGATGCAAATAGTACATTTTCAATTGGGTCTTTGTTTCATCGGACGGAAATACCTTTTTTTAGAACTATGGCATACTTAACTCAGAAAATTTAAAATTTGCACTTACGTCGTTGTTCCACCGGGGGTGCGAAATGATCTGTGTATCGAACATTGTGTATTTTTAGGACTTCAAATAGAAGAAATTGCATAGTTTTAGGCAACATGAATATTCAGAGTATATAAATCAAAAAATTCAACGGTAATACTTAATTCAAACAAATCCTACTATAGAATGCTAATACAAATTATTTTGCAATACCCTAGATAAGATTCTTAAAAAAACTCAAACAAAAGAAAGATAGACCCACTCAGTTACCCATTCATAAATGAAATAAAACAATAAACATAATAATTGTTCACGATAAAATCATACCTACATTTAATATTCTTTCTTCTTATACTAATAATACAATAATGATTGTAATTCATACATAGATTATCCACTGGTTATTTTTTTTAAATCAGTGTGAATATTTAATTATTTTAATTTACTAAAAACAAAAATAATTTATTAGGTACAAATAATTAACAAAATACACCGAAGCTTATTTTCTACACACATAATTTTGTTAATTAAATAAAAAAGTAACATATTACAAATATTATGTTTTTTTTTCGAGTTTTTATATTAAAATTAAGTTCGAAATAGATATCTGGCAATTGCTGCAGCTCTAACAAATATTTGGTATCATCGTCTGTGATTTCCACAAAAATGAGAAAAGGAAAATGTTCTCTTTTCATAAATTTACTTAGATTCAATGGTGGTGGTGCTTGCGTTTTAACTCCCATAAGGCAAATTTTCTTCTTATATACATTATTTAGCTTATTTTTGTTGAGAAAACTTAAAAGTCATAAGAGTTCGCTTCATCGTCACCTTTACGGGCCTTGAAGATCAACTTGTATATAACACCAGCCAGAATTCCTCCAATAATTGGACCAACCCAGTAGACCTAATAGTAAAAAAATCAGTTCCAATAAATGTTATGAAAAATATAAGCCGTATTTAAGGATCTAAAGATTGAAATTTGTTCGTTTATGAATACGTACCCATTGTTCATCCCAGTTGCTCATGACAACAGCAGGTCCAAAAGAACGAGCTGGATTCATACTAGCACCAGTCAATTTGATCTAAAAAAAGAACACAAAATTAGCTATAGCAAAAGGTTTTGTCATTCGTTTTCGACATACTGCAGCAAGATGTCCAGATGTGATAGAAAGCCCAACAGCTAAAGGTACAGAACCTTTGATATCACTACGACGAG
This sequence comes from Philhelius festivus, assembly GCA_963931855.1. Lineage (NCBI taxonomy): Eukaryota > Metazoa > Arthropoda > Insecta > Diptera > Syrphidae > Philhelius > Philhelius festivus. The sequence goes on along the minus strand of OZ007554.1, from coordinate 259,135,361 downwards.
TGTCACAAACACCCTTGACAACAAAAACGAGGATGAATGTGATGATAGCTTCGACAATAATTCCCTGTCCACTAGTTAGATCCGGATTGACCGAAGTAACTCCCAAAGTATTGCCAGCTAATTGGGTTGGAATAACGACCTATTGGTACAAAAGGTTAGTATCTCTATATCAGTTTTATATGTCAAAACAATTATAAATATAACCTTGATAAGAGCAGCTCCAGAAATTGCTCCAATACATTGCATTATTATGTAGAAGGCACCTTTAAGTATGCTCATTTCACCAACAACTACGAACCCAAGGGTTACAGCTGGATTAATATGACATCCGCTGACATGTCCAAAAGCCTTAAAAGAGAAGATAATTATTTAAAAACAGAAACACCACTTTAAAGAAAAACTGTTTTTTGAATCGAAATATTTTAGTAGAGATAAGTATTTTAAAGTATATTTTTTAATAAGCTAATTTTCAATTGAATAATACTCGTAAATTGTGGTTCATTAGTTCGAATCCACTTATGAAATTTTGGTACAAAAATATTTTATTACCTATTACATTTGTAATTTATAACGAAAGCCACTTTGTCAGTTTGTTTGTTCAGCATTATGTTAAATGAAAACCTTGACATTTTTTCGCCAGAAAGCAATACAATAAAATAAATAAGAGGTGAACGGATGCGTAGAGAACCTAGTGACTTAAAACTCTCAACCATTCCTAAATGCATGTTAGCAGAAATGAAAGAGACATACAATTTTCAGTCGAGTCCAAACGTCTTAAATGAGAATACCTTTTCATGACAAGAGATACTCTTGAAGGATTTGTCACTTCCACGCAAGAGGCTGTAGACCCCTGAAAAACATTTTTGCATCGGCTAGGATTTGAAATTTCTGCGTGAGAGCTTAACGCAGTAACCATTATTCCAAGAGGTAGGTACTACTTTGCTAAAGCAATACTAGCTCTATATAACAAGTAAAAACACACCTACTAAATTAGAGAAACGCTGTTACAAAACAATTTTTGAGATTTGATTCTGAAACTATGCTTCTGGTTCCTTATTTTTTTGGACAGAAATACATAAACTGTCAAACTTTGAAAAGTGCGGTTTAAATTCTCTCAAAACTGCGCCAAAGTACGGGAGCACAAATTCAACGTATTCCGTATTACCTATGGTGAATGATATACGCACAACTGTACGAGTATGTTCAACTTTTATTCTTTTAGTCTCATATTGACATTTTGTTGAGCTGTGAAAAATCTGTCCACAGAAATTTATTGGACAGAAAATCAAAACTGGTGTTAATTTTCCATTTGTATTTAATTTTATAACAATAAGTATCATTGTAATTCAAATCATATTGACTTAAAAAACAACGATGATGTTGTACTATTGTCTGCGGATGTATGTAGATCAAAGCGTATGTGTACTCTCTTTAACAAAACGATAATTACCTGTGAAAATAGTTAAATCACTGAAGTGAAACTTCACCTTTTCTAACAATTAACTTGCAATTAAGTGATTCCAGTGTGTACTCTTTTAATTTTAATGCAGTTTGGATTATTGTTTTGATACGAGGATCGTGGGGTTTACATTAAAAGCAAAAGATGCATAAAATGTCTTAACATAAAGAGTATGACTAAATGGCGAAAGGAAAATTATCACCTTTCTTAATGGCTTGAAAATTATATTACAAAAAAGCATGAGAACTTAGCCTTTGCATTTTTTGCTTTTAGAGAAAAAGTGATAGACCTATGTATTTCTTTTATCATAAAAAGCAGAAAGCAAAACTAAGTGTTTCTCTTTGGTAACTTGTAATTACTATCAATCAGCTAGTGAAACTTGGATACGACATTTCATGTACATAATTAAACGTTATTTAAAACATTATTTAAGTGCAACATTATGTATATATATTATGTATAAGGATAAACATATAATGTTTTTTATGTAGAATAATCTCGGCCACCATGTAGCATAGATTTTAAGGTATTGTTTTTTTTTATCTAAATTGTAAAGATGTAATTTTTAGAAGCAAAATTATCAATACTACCTTCGGTGTTAATTGTTAAGATAACTTGACAGAAATGTATTATTTACCAAAAGACTGCAAATATATTTCATTACCTAAAATCCTAATTTAAAATTTAAGGTTATTTTTCAGGGACAGGGAGAAATATTCTTTATGTTAAAAGATGTCTGCTAAAAAAAATAAAAATGATGAAACATTATCCGAACTCATGAATCAATATATTCATATAAGAAAACGAAACGTTTCTGGGAGAATTAAACTTTGTTTATTAACTTTCAATCAAAATTAAAATAAACCAGCATGATTTTACAGTAAAAATTTTAATTAGAGGAATAACTTTTCTGAAGTTCTGCTTACGAATCTATCCACTAAACTGATGTTGGCAGAAAATACTGTCATGACAATACTGATTTTTCTCAACCGATGTAACTTTATCGCAAGTTTTCTGAGAAACAAATTAAATTAATTCTCATATTTTAATCAGTTTAACTGAGCAACACTAAGTAAGTTAAAATGTACTTTTCCACTGTTTATTTGATTAAAGGAAACAATTAAAAGCAATCGAAGATGCAATTAAGTATTTTATTATTTCAAGATTCCATTTTTAATGTTACGTGTAAAGAGTTTAAATTGATATGACTGGTCCTTACTACGTACGTATTTACTTATTTTTTTACTTTATAGGGTGAATTGGTTGCGGGTAAACAAATTTTAGTTTTTAATCAAACTTAACACTACGATAATGGAAAATTTATCTCAGTGATATTCGCGTCATACCGTCCGTGTGTCTGTGTGTCAACTGTACATGATCTAGAGCCTTAAGAGCGTTTTTATGTGATTTACTAAAGAATTAAATCGAATTTTTGAATAAGCTCATCTAAAATAACTAGCTGCCATGCACTGGTTATAGGTTTTTAAATTTAAAAAATACGCTTACGCAATTATTAAATTTATTATTTCTATATTAATAACAAAATTATTATTATTTCTTTATACATATATTGCTACAGAGAAAAAAATGCTGAAATCAATTTCAAGAAATCATTTATTTCATGAAATTTATGGTCTCGATATTTTAAAAATGCATGATTTGTTTTGGAAATTAATTTGTATTTGTAAATTAATAAAATATTTGGTGTACCAACAATCTTTTAGATTGCTTTAGAAGTTATATTAAAATATATATTTTTTTTTTAGAAACAAACCTCCCATATTTGATATACAGCAAGGTACTTAAGCCAGCCTGGGCCTGGGGCTTTGTACAAGCGATTCTAATTATTTAAATTGTTTATAAACGTTTGAAAATAAACTTCTGAGATCATTTGTGAATGCACCTTTTTATATTAGAATTAAAGATCTTTACAAGAATCTCGGTATTCAAACGGTTCGCGATGAAATCAAAAATTTTGCGTGAAATTATAGAAAATGTGTGTAAAAGGTGCGCCATCTAGTAGTTTCTTTTTTAATCATATGTTATTTTGATAGTGACAGCTGTTTCCCGCACGAAATCTTAACAGAAAGTCAGTATCATACGTGCGCGGTACGAAATGAGTCGCTTTAAGCTTGAACAACGTTGGGAAATATTGAAAACTTATTTCCAAAGTGAGTGCTGGGCTACACAGCACAGTGCGTTTTTTGAAAAGAAGTTTTGACCGAAATGAAGCACCCACCGCGCCTGCTGTACGCAAGTTTGTGCAGAAAGCTTGTGACTTTGGTATGCTAGTGGACAACAATCATTGTCCCCGTCGCCGTACGATGCGCACAGACGAGAATGTGGCTGCTCTAACCTAGAGTGTGAGAATCAATTCACGAACATCAACTGGCCATCGATCTTAACAGCACAACATTTCACGATCTAGCCTAAGAAGAATTTTGCTTTTTGCATAAAGATCTCGGTCGAGGAAGCTACTTGAACGACGTTATGTTCCATAATTATTGGGAATCTTTGCTCTTCTCTTACTAATAAAGTCATAATAAATGGGAAAAACTTAATTTTGTTCATTTTATTGCAATTTAAAAAAAAAAACTAGTTTGGCCCAGCCTTTATAGTTATAAAAACACTTTATTAGAACACAAATCGAGACTCCCGATGTGGCGACTTTAGTACTCCACCGCATGCAAAGGACCTAACCTTCTCTTCTAGGAGCTAAACAGAAAACCGTTTTAAGATCGGGGAATACGAAGAAATTGTCACCGGATAGTTACGAGTACCTGCAATACGATATTTAATTGCTAGATAAGTCATAACTTAGTTTTAACCGGGAGGATGAGGCGGTATGAGCACGCGTTTTTCGATCCTTATAGAGCTTTTTGAAGGTTTTTACACTTGTCCACGAAAAAAATCTGTTGCCGTTATTTAACAACAATAAGAAGGTAATTAGTTCATTATACTTGCGTTGATTTATACAGTTTTTTCCTAAACTGTCTAAACTCTTCGTTTCTGCTAAATAACAATCACCCATATTCTGAAACTCGTATTTATGACTCGTATCTGACTACAGTCGTATGTTGTTATTCCAGGAGTCTAACATCCGACTTCACTTGTACTAATATTGGGAAACGCAAAACATCGCATACGACTGTTCCTACGACTGTAGTCGAATACGAGTCATAAATACGAGTTTCAGAATATGGGTGATCAATTCATATTGTTTTATTTCCAAATTTTTGGCCTATATTAATATAGGTTTTTAATTTTTATATTTTCTTCTTATGCAAATAGTGGCTTATTTTGAAAGATCATGAATACAAAATCTAAAATCTTCCATTATTTAAGCATAATGCAAAATAAAAATCAAAGCGATATTTATTTATTCAAAAACAAGTATTTGAAAATAACCTATTTCATATTCGTGCTCTACAAAAAATAATGAAAAATGGAGTTATGGCCTCAACATGACTAAATTTTCAAAAGTCCAAAACGATAAAGGTTTTTGTGAAACCAGCAATGAAAATTTGGAAAGTAGTGAACACATAATATTCCAACAAAAAATCTAGCAAGTAACCAATTCCCACACTTTTGATTTCTTAAGAAAAAAATTCGATTCTCTATCTTCGATGACAGCCCTCTACCATTTTACATCATCAAATAATAATCATGCAGTCTTAACAATCATATCACCACTCAAATCGACCTTAGCGTCGATCAATTTCGCAACACCATTAGCAATTTAATCCAAGAGTGTTTCTATTCAATTTTTCGATTCAAAATAAATTGCTTTTGGCTTAAGTATAATGTTCTCCTTGCCAAAAGGAATAATAAATAATTAATAAATTGTAATGAGATTATCTAAAAGTACCACCTCCACACGCAGCAGGCAGCAGGCATCATCCAGCAACCATCAGCCACAAAAGAACACAACATTTGATGGATCTGCCAAAGTGCACAGTTGAGCATAAATGAGCGATGAGCCTTAAGCTCATTGTTAGCCTAGCTAGAGCTAACCATATCAGACCATCAAGAATCAAGTACCTACCTACCACCTAAGACCTAACCAAACAAAACGAACTCGAGTGTTGACATTTAAAAGTATTAATTCATTTTGACATAATCTGTACAACAATAAATTTACATTTTATTCAGAAAACAAGGAGGCATTTAGTTTTTATTTTGTTTGTCTTAAGAACGAAACCAAAGTTCGAGGTGCTACTTTAGCCGGAGAACGTCAATATCATTATGCTGGTTCGTTGTTGTGGGATTAAAAATGTATAAAGCTGCGTCAGAGGGTTATCTTTTGATAAGCTCTCTTTAGTAGAAGGTACAAGATGTTTTGAATATGTATACCATTAATCCTTCAAATTTGCCAAAGATAGAAATACATGAAGTGCCCTTATTAATAAAATTAGAACATGTTGAGACTTAAAAATAATCACTGATCGCACAAATATTGTGCGATTGGATTAATATTTGTCCCTGATTTAAGAAAACCAAGAATGCTTGTTATAAGCAAACAGATTAATTAAATTGACCAGGTGTATTAATGTCACAAACGAGCATTAGCCGCTTTGATGCTGTAAGCACCAATCTAGTAAGTAGCACCATAGCTATCTATAGCCATTCACTCTTCATCACGTGCAGAAATAACGTAGTTTTATGCAAATTTTTGTTTAATTTAAGAAAATGCTAATTTAACGTATTAAACTTTAGATGAGATGTATGGTTATTGGTGATGATCTAAAGATATCATCTTGCGTAGATTGAGCGCAACAAGCCAACAAATTGCCCTAAGGGGAGGTCTTCCATACTATCTGCCATACAATCACAGTGTCTATTTTTGTGTATTGAAATATGGAGATGCACCTACGTTCAAAAGCATCTCTGTCAAACTTGTTGGGCGAGACAAATACGGCAAGGGCCCGTGGGAATTGGTAAATCTTCAAGGTTGCGTGAATGTCTCCAAATCCAGTTTCAAAGCATCTTCGGTCTACGGCAAACAGACAAAAACAAAAAAACCAAATCTAAAAACTCACACTCCATATTACCAAAGGCCATGTCTTCTAGCGAAAACAAATTGCTGAAACAACAAGAAATCCATAATTTGCGTTAAAATGAAAATCAAGGTTGCACACAGGAAAATTTAGGTTGCGCGCGCACTGCAGTCATAGATGATTGGCAATCTCAAGCAAAAATCTGATTTAGTTTCGCTGTGTGTATCGGTGTTTGCCATTTACCATTCCAACGTTCGAGATGACGAATGCACACGCATTTAAACATTGATTAATACCGATGGAAGTGCGTACAAGATTTAGCAGGTGTTTCGCACTTGATTGGCGATGGCGGTCCAGCTTCAGCTTCAGGTCCAGGTCCACCCAAGGTACAAGACCACATTTCGTGTGATTTCTGTAGATCGAATGTTGTTTGGTTGCCTTGCAGCTTGCTGTATGAAATCCGTAATAGCTCAAAGTCGTGCACTTAGAGTGTCCGTCCAGTTTTGCGATTCATTAATAAAAATCACTTTCGGTTTGAGCTGATGGAGGGACGGCCGCAAAGCTCCAGGGGGATTTTATGTGAATATCGACCGGCCGTATGGTGTGAATGAGCGTTGGAATAGTTTAAATGCTCCGAGAGTTGTTTCAATACACGTTTTTTTTATTTGGTTTTTGTTATTTCACGAAAGTTCGTTGAACGTTGACGTCCAAAGCCGATCGATATCAGCAGAATTAAAGCACATACTCAATTACTGGTACTACTTACATTGAGTGTGAAGTTTGTCTCTTTTTTAAGTTGTGTTTGCTAAGCCTTTGGGGTTGGCGGATTTAATCGGTGGTTTTAGTGAGTAATGTGGTGTTCGTGATGCCCGCAAACTAGATGTTTTGAGTGCACATTAGATCATTGATATGACTTTATTGAAATAAGATATTTCAGGCGCGTTTTTTAAGATGGTTTTTTAACTTAAATGACGACCGGTGCACAGTGAACCTTCAATAAATTGTTTAAAGAAACTATGTTTCTTAGAAAACAATTAAAATATTGAACAGTTTTCAAAAAAAAATTTATATTTTTTTGATCAAAGGTATGAGGGTTTTTCTTCTAAATTTAATTTTTAGGAAGTATTGCACATTTTTTCTAATATCTATTAAACAATTTCATTTTAATCTTCGCATAGCGGAATGGAGCCGGTGATGTTTTCTTTCTACATTCCACTTCTTCTTTCACTCTTCTTTGAATGATATAAAGAAAAAAAAATACTTATAAGGGCGGGTCAATAAGTCCGTGACTTTTTGAATTTCTGACCTCTTTACTGAAACAGCAACACTGCTCCTGTCAACAGGCATTTGTCAGTTGACTCCTGTCAAAATTTAAACTTGCTGCGTCAGTTAGTTTGTGTTTGACAGCTATTTTTATCAGACTACTCACTAATTTGAGGAGAAAATGGAAAAAAGTGAATTTCGTGTGCTTATTAAGCATTATTTCTTGCGAAAAAAAACCATTACCGAGACCAAGGCTAAGCTTGATAAATACTATGGGGACTCTGCACCATCGATTTCAATGCTAAAAAAGTGGTTTACTGAATTTCGTTGTGGCCGTACAAGCACTGAAGATGCCGAACGTCCTGGACGCCCAGTTGAGGTCTCTACACCCGAAACAATCGAAAAAATTCACGATATGGTGTTGGCCGACCGAAGATTGAAAGTGCGAGAGATTGTGGAAGCCGTAGGGATCTCGCATGGCTCAGTGGTTTCAATTTTGAATTATCACTTGGGCATGAGAAAGCTTTCCGCAAGATGGGTGCCGCGTTTGCTCACAGTCGACCACAAACGCAATCGTGTAACAACTTCACAGGAAGGTTTGGCGTTGTTTAATCGCAATATGGAGGAGTTTTTGCGCCGTTTTGTAACCGTGGACGAAACATGGATCCATCACAACACACCAGAGACCAAACAACAGTCAAAACAGTGGGTTTCTAAGGGTGAATCGGCGCCAAAGAAGGCCAAGGTAGGTTTGACAGCCAATAAAGTTATGGCGACTGTTTTTTGGGATGCACGCGGGATAATCCAAATTGACTACCTTCAAAAGGGAAGAACAATCAATGGGGAATATTATGCCAAGATTTGACTCCAATGATGAAGTCATCTCGCAAACAAAGGCCTATTTTGAGGACCTCGACAAATCATTTTTTTTGGAAGGGATAAAAAAATTGGAGAAGCGTTGGACAAAGTGTATAGAGCTCAAGGGAGACTACGTTGATAAATAAAATTATTTTTTTATCAAAAAATCTGTGTTTTATTCCAAAAGTCACGGACTTATTGACCCGCCCCTACCTATAACTTATCTAACAAAAATGAAAATTTGTAATCTGGCAAATAATCCGTTCATAAGTCTCCTTGCAACTATTAGTAATGCATATATTTTAAAAGATTACTAAAACTTATCTCAATTGTTCGATACAAATAATATTTATCGAAAAACTTATAGCCAGCAGCGCAGCAATTGAAAGTCAATAAAACGTTTATGCTCACTTCTATATTAATTTTTTTTTCTAAGTTGCTGATTATGACAAGTTCATTGACATTAGCTGCCAAAATCAGTTTTCTACAAATGAATTAAGTGCCATATAAATGCTGCACTCTGTTTGTTTACCTAAATTGAATTAGCTTTCAGTTTTGTTATTGTTTGCGTGGTAAAATTTGCTTTTTGTATGGCTTCATTATGTTAGTATAAATCCGCTCCTTCTAAATAATATTTATTTCTTCAAAAAATTATTTTTATTTCTTCAATAAAATGATGTCATAGCATTAGATTTCTAGATCTACATCACAAATTTGAGCCCATTTTTACTGTTGATAGTAACAGTTTTTAAAATTCACGTTTTTTCTTTATTTTAAGACCAAAAATAACGGTACTTTTTAAAAAATTCAAAAAATTTCATCTAGATAAAGCTAGGTAATGGTTGACAAAAATGTTTCAGTTCAAGTTTAAGTAAGTTTATTAATGGTACCCCCTTTGGAACCATTTTTTTTTTTGTTTTTGATTTTCTCGAAAACGTTACAACTGATTTGATATTTTTTTTATGGTAAAGCTCCCTTGAATATTATTGTGTTTTCAAATTTTCAAAATATTTGTTTTGGATTATTAAAAAAAATTTTCGAAAACCCATGCTCGATTTTTGTTAAACTTGACAATTAAAAGTTTCTCAATACAATCTACAAGATGTGAGAAAAAATGTGTTTTACCTAAAAAGAAGGTGCCTTCCACACAAATGTTAAAAAATGGTTTTCGAAAATCGTATTTTTCTTGATTTTTAAGAAGTTACTTAGTCAACTTTATGAAAAGAGATCAGGAGTAATATCTAACTACAGCTGAATAACTTGGATAAAATAAATAGTTTCCTTGCTAATAATCCTATTCCACTCAGGTAAGGATTTTATTAAAGAAATTCAACAAAATTAGTTTTACAGTGAAATAATAAATATTCACAGCCAAAAAAACCAACGAAAATGAAAGGAAAATGAATTATTACTGTTCTACATAAAAAGTTCAATTGCAATGTGCAATGATTATTATTTACACTCTCAATATTAAGTTCCAGCAAATTAACTGAATTTTATTACTTTGCGTTACAACTGCATATTAAATTCTTCTTATACTTGTAAGTAGTCTAAAAGTGAACGTCAAAGTCGAATATATAAGACTTTGGCTTAGGAATATATCAACGATCTCATAGATGATGATCAGATGATCAGTCGTCAAAGAAAATATCATCCTAAGAATAGGTAAGTTCTTAATTTACCCATTATAGCTCGTTAGATTAATTATTGAATATTCAACGAATTGGATTGGTAAAGGTGTAATAAGAGAGGGTCGTATAAGTATGAATCGTTTATCCGTCACTATCATTATGTCTACCACTAATGATTAGGAGCGATTAATAAACGTCAAATATTATCAATTTACGCTCACACTTCTTAAATGGCTGTGAAGAAGTTAGTTATGTGTTTAAACACTCATTTAATGTGCTTAATTATTCTGATCATGATATTATGAAGTTGTATTGTTCGCATGAATGTTTGTTACTTCTTATAAACTATTACAATTGTATGTTATAAATGATAGAAGAAAGATGTTTTATATATTATACAATTTTATTCAGGTAAGAAGCTATTATTATTGTAAAGATAATTTAATATCAATAATAAATTCTTAATATACTCAAAAAAGATATATCATATAGGCCTATCAAACAGGTTTATTGAAAATCCACCGAGACCTTCACATTAAGGCTTAGTCGAACTGACAGAGCGCCAGACAGAAGCGCCATACCCATTTTTTCCTTTTCTATATTCGTAATGTCAAGTTTGGTCAAAATGTTGAGAATCAATTTTTTTAAGAATGTATAACTTGCCGTATACCTAGTACCTTCCAGCAAATTTAATTGTTGTATAAGTATTATTGTTGCATCCTTGTGCAATTAAAATACTGAATTGGGATCATTTTATGCAAAACTTTGATTGTATTTCTAACTAAATTCATATTTCAAAGATACCTAACTCTTTGATATTTTAGTATGTATGTATATATTGAGATAAATACATTATTATTAATACAAAAACCTTTCAGCCATGACACTTTGTCATTCTAGTTCTATACTGAATAACAGCACACATCACTCACTATAAGTAATTTTGTTTTTAATATTGATTAATTGTCTGTCATTACTTATAAATTATGTACATATATACATATGCTTAGTCTTGTATTTAACTGAATGATGTATTAAATATAAGCCATATTAATATTTTAACCGTGGGGAATAACAATAATTAAAAATTATCAATTAAAAGCATTCATTAATACTTTATTTGTTGTAAGTTCACTAACCTGTGCTAATGCGGCCACTGTCAAACCAAAAGTGAATGCAATTTGTACAATCGATGGCGAAAAGCCATCATTCCAACCACCTACAGTACTGCCAACGCCAATGAATATCAAAAAGAAAGTTCCGATAAATTCAGCTATTAGTATTCGCCATATATTTTTGTTGTCTGTTATGTCGGAGATTCCGATTATTTGAGACATTCCTAAAAATAAAAGAAATTTTATTAAAATAAAGTGTATCTCATATAAAATAATAAAAAAATTCTTTTTTATAGGTTAACCTAAAGGAAAAGCTTCTAGATAGTGTTAAAAAACCCATAGGTGTTAAGTTTCACGAAAATCGACCAAGTAGTTTTTGAAATATAAATATATTGAGCTTGAAAAAAAAAATGATTAAAAGATTAAAATATTTGTTCGACAATTTCATATTTTCTGGAAGCGTGTACGTACAAAATTTGATCAAAGTCCATTACATTGTTTTATTTTCGTGTTTTTGTGGTAGATAGGTACTATTAATAACCATGTTTCGAAAAAAAATTGTTTCTTACAAAATAAAGCTATATTCATCAGCCTCGTTTTCATACGGAACACAATAGTGAGTAAGAAACAGCTTAAGAGCTACTTTCATTCCATAATTTATAATGCATTAATTTGAATTAAATTAATTATTATAATAATTATTAAATATTATAATTAAATAAATGGAGGATAGTTCAGAGATCATTTATATTACATATGTTGTGTTTCGAAAACTTTCAAAAACGCTAAAATTTTACTCTGATCCCCGGATCAAGCCGTCAAATTAGGCTAAATTTTCGCATATAATTTAACCCTAATTAAGTTAAAATCTTCAAAAAGAATAAAACATTATTAAAAATAGTTTGAGCTAATTACAAAACCTAAAAACAGGCCAACAAAACACGAATAAAATACGCTTTTTTGGACAAATTTGAGAGGTTGATGAATTTCCCAAGATATCAAGTCCTCCTCTTCTTCCCTACTCTTTTCGTAGTGCTGCTCTATAACAATTAAAAACTCAGAGAGAGGCATTTGTTTATCATGTTGATATACTGAAAATTATCATACCCTACAACAAAGCTTACCAACACGATATAAAAAAATAAATTATTTTATTTTATTAATTCGAAAACTCGGGAATAGTTTTCAAACTCAAACTGCAAACTTTGTAAATGAGTTACATCTTGTAAAGATATAGAATATTATAGTTACATATAAGTACTATTATATATTATATTTTGTACACCAAAAGCAAGTCCTAAAGAAATAATTGGTGCACTTAGGTTTGGCATACGTCACTGTAGTAAAATTTATACTACTCGTATTATTTATTACTGAATTAAGCTTTATATTTTACAAAGGTATCATTCTGAAGTTCATACAGTGTTTATACATAGTATCTGCAGAAAATGTTTAGCAAACAGCTGAAATCGCATAGCCAAACAAAGTATCTGTTCGGTAAGAATCAACTATATATCATAAGTATAAAAATATGTGTTTTCTATTTCCTAGATTACGAAATTCGCGGCCCATTAGGGTGTACCTCAGGGAAGTTATCTTGGTCCTTGGGTATTCATTCTCGTCTTAAATTATGTTTAACATGTTCTAGAGAGATTCTTATATTAACTGATAATATGAATATTTTGAAAACATTAAAAACCCACTATGATCACACTCTTCTGTTGACAGACTGTTTGGTGTGGTCACAGCAGTTTTCATAATTACCTAAACTGATAAATTACAATGGCGCAAAATTTTAAACTGCTTATTGTTAAGGTATTAGTATGATTTTAGTTATTTTTTTTAAATAATTTTCACGCACTAAAGGGATTATGACTACCCTTAAAATGTTTTAGCATAGTGCGAGCGTTTTATGAAAGTAGGAGAGGATTGAAGAGGAGATGCCGATACACGTTGGTTTTGAATATCTGAATATTATAATGGGAGGGAAATATAGAGTCGGGTAAGGTATTCCACATTTGTGTAGTGCGGCTAAAGAAAGAATCTCTGAATTTAAATGTACGTCCGAAGTTGGGCTCAAGGGTAAACTGTTAAGAGTTTCTTGAAGAGCGAGTATTACGGTTAAATTGTTTAAGGGGAGGAATGCAGCTGGCTATTTTACTAGAACAGTCTTTATAAAAAAAGCAAACACTAAAATAGTGAAAGAAAGGAAAGACGGTGCTCCAGAGGTTCAAGTGTTTCTGCTATACTTTATCACCTATCATTTTTAAAGTGCTTTTTTGGATTCTATCCAAGAGATTACATAGTGCTAAATTCGATTAAAATTTAAAGAATTGTATTTTTAATCTACATAATTTCATAGTAAAAAAGTTTTAACATGGTACTAATTTGACTACAATTTTGATTTTGTATGTGGCGCTTATAGTTCAGGATGGACTACGGCTTCAACAATATACAATTTTGCGCAATTATTCAGATCTTTAATATCATACCTCTATATGCTAAGATATTAAACGTTGGGCAAAAGAATTTATTTAACAATCACTATATTGCTCTTTTCTTATGCAATTGATATGTATGCTCGTAGCTGGAATACGCCTCTCACAACTATGAGCTCCAATACTTAATATTGAATCAGTAAAACATGAATTCATTCGCTTTGCCCTGAAGGGACTTCCTTGGGCAAAAATTTGTATATTTCTATTTTGTGTTCCACCTTTGTATATCAAACACCATTATTTTACTTTACTACTAACTATTAACACATGCACATATGAAGCAGTTCGCACTTTCCCGACGATGCTATATAATTTTTGAAAATGGCGGCAAATTTCAATTCTACTTTGACATCTGTGAAGTAAACAGATGCAAGTACACATCAACAAGACATGAATCGCTATAAGAATGGAGAATAATTGTTTCGATTTTTTTTATCATTCATAAACAAAATTGTGGTCAGCAAACATCGGGTTAAAATTCATCACTCAAAACTCACTCGCTAAAACTTGCTCTATAAGCGCACTACATCATAAAATCTGAAGTGTTGAGAAATTACCAATTGAGCGAGTACGGTAGCTACAACCATTAATAAGCAAATTGAAAGTAATTGATTTTTAACTTAAAAAAAAGTAAACAGATATAAATATTATGATGGAAGGATCACTCCTAATTTTTTGATGAAAACTTCTCGAATTCTAAATTTAAGTTTTTCATATTTATTCTTCACAACTCAATACAAAATAAAAGTTATCTACCTTCAACCACTTGATCCCTATCCAAATGTACCATTTTTCTACTTTTATTTTATTTTTACTTGAACGTTCAAAGTTTTAATATTTATTTCCTCTTAGAATAAATAAAACAATACAAAACCGCACCGGCCGCGTTTCACAGATAAAACTAAAAGCGATACTAACAGAAGTATCTGATATCTTAAATGTATCCTATGCCGGAAAATGCTTTAGATATTATTAGTTTTTTTTCTGCTAATTAATCGCATCAATTAGGGTCCATTTGAAGAGGTAAACAATTCAAAGAAGCACAAGTGAAAATATAGTTGCTTTTAAGTATTTGCAACACTTCAGTGTAAAATATTGATAAAATGTGCTCAGGTATGTGTTTAAATAGACAATGCGCCGCTGTTCGGTAGCGGTCGCCTCGTCAACGACGAAGCGTTATCCAATTGATGGCCACATGTGTTCTGAGCTTATCATGTTCCCGAAACTAAAACGAAAAGTACCTACCACTGATAATAAAATTAATCACCAAGGCGATGATTTTCCTGCTCTTGAAATTGATAGGGGCTTTTGAGTGTCAAGTGCATTACTCGTATATGGTTTTTTGGTGATTACGATAAACTTTCTACAATAATCCCACTTCTGATTTCTGAGTTTAAATGAGTGCATTATAAGGGTTTATTTAGTTAAGAATATGTAACTCATGTTAACAAGGAAGTAATGCCATCATTATTGTGTAATTATTTGCATGGAAACGTTAGAAAAGTTCAAGTGAATTATGAAATCGAAGTGCATCAGGTGTGATAATAAAGCTAAGTTAAGATTATTGTTATAATTTTATCTTCTTCTTTACTTAACTATAAAAATATTAATTTTGTTAGTGAAGATTGATAGAAATTTGAAGATTGATAGAAATTTGACCTAAAAGAATCCTTCAAGTTCTTGAACACTGTGTCTTAAAAACGACTACCCAAGATCTGTACAGAGAAGTCCCTAAATATTTCAAAAATTGTGCGGCTGTAAGTAGAGTGATTCACCAAATGGACAATCACATTTTGAGCAATATGTTAGAAATGGCTCGACGTACAATCATCAAAAACGTAAACTGTTCGGCAATTTAACTCTGAAAGTTTAAAATTTATTCATATTTGCATTAGAAGAATATATTTGAATTTTTAGTAAAAACTATGTAGTTGATGTTGATTTGGTCCTGGCACAAAGGCCACCTCTTTTAAGCACATTTTTTCATATCAATTTTGCAGACGTCTGTTGTAATTTCAACAATTTTGTTGATTCGTGGATTTTACCTTTCTCTTCAAGTACCCCCATTAGAATAAATAGGGAGGTGTAAAATCAGGGGATCATGTTTCCAGTCGATATTATCACTTTTTGACATTATTCGGCCGGGGAAAATTTCTCTTAAAATTCGCATTGTACCACGTGTTGCATGTGATGTGGCAACGCGGTGCACCGTCTTGTTGAAACCCCTTATTAATCCAATTCGGCCAAAAGAAAGTTTCACAAGTTGTCCCGATACAGGTCACCAGTAACTGTCATATAATTGCCTATGAGCTATGACATCCTCAAACAAATATGGCCCAAAGATGCCACCGCCGCCGCCGCGCCGCCACGCCAGCCCAAATGGCGCACTATACAATTACTCAACAAGGGTGTAGTGGTCTTTGGTGTATCAATAAAAGATTTTCAGTGCCCTAATAGCGTCTATTCTGTATATTTACAACGCCAGCTAATTCGAAACGTGCTGTAATAAATTGTTATGGACCACTCTCCACGACTGTCAAATGCCAAATGCAAATGACAGATTTCATTCAAATGACAACTAAATAAAATCGGCCTGGAACCTGTATTATGTTTCTGCATTATGTTTCTGCCGACAATCTCATGTCTTGTATTACAGCACATAGTGAGTGAAAGTGCCACTTTTCGTTGAATGAGTTATGTTGCCATATGAATTTGAAGGCCAAAGTGGCATCAGTCAAGGCTGCATCTTGGCAGTAATATTGTTTTTCTTCGTAATAAGCGATATTCCTAATGTTGGTTTGACGGTGGGAAACGAATAGACTTAATACTCTGACTTTCACACTTTAATACGTATCTAGACCACGTCTGCTGACTTTTTCAAAGTATCATTGATTTCCATCATATGACAATTAAAATAGGAGATAAGTTGTAACTTTTTTTATTGACAAATAATTTGGTAATTTTGTTCACAGTTCACCCAATATATTCCGTTGTTGTTTAACGAGTATCTTGTATTATATTTAATGGAACACATTTAAATTATAATTTACAATTTTGCCACACCTAATATGTAGACCCATTTTAAACTTGTCTCTACATTTCCATAATCATCACTCAAACTCAATCCAACCGACAAACCTACTTAAAACAGTTTTACTTTTAATATTTGAAAAAGTGACAATTTATGTAGGCGTGATAAAACTATTGACACAAAGTCAAATCGGAATGCTTGGACTTTAAATAAAGGTACGTGCCAATATGATGACTAACCCTAATTATTCGTACGACTTGGTTATCATATACATATTTGGCTGGTTGTTTCTTTTTTATGTTTAATTAGTGGCATCGTTTCTTCAGAAGACAAAAATTCACTGTGGAATTTGATGTCTATATTCCAATGAATAATTTTGTTTTAATAGCTTGTTGGTTCTTTCTGATATTTAGTTATCAAACAGGTTTCCATCTTCTCATTATTTTGCATCCTGATTGGAGTTAAGAATTTTATTTTATTGTGATTCTGTGTACTCTTAAACTAAGCAAAGTCAAAGTTTTCAAAAAATAATCTCTATTTCTGCAGGGAATTTAGTTTAGAACTGCCTTGAGTCTATTGTTTTTCACTTTTCCTTCAATTGCGAGACCCAACCTACCACCTAATGAATCTGAAAACAGACATAAGTCACTTACTACATGCAAAGGAAACCTCAGAACAGAGATCATGATAAACTTTTATTACCAATATAAGTCTTGTGTCAAGGAGATCACTGATTAAATGGAATGACACACATGCGTCAAGTTCGTTGTTTTCCAACAGTCCTATGGCGACTTGAAAACTGATTAGCATTTTTTTTTTATAAAAGTTGTTGTTAAAGTTGAAATTCAGGAAATTCGATTAAAAATAATTGGAAGTTTTGACCAATAACCATAAAGTTGTAACAAGATTAAACAAAGCGGTATTCTGTCACCGATGTTGTACGTATTTTCATTGATGATATTAAGTTTTTTTTTAGTGATTGAAGAAATTATAGGTTCTGACAGAAATACATCCGAAACGAATTTATTCTTAATAATGATTAATAATTATCACCTTAAATATAAGTAATTAAAACAGGTGCATCGAACTGAAAACTTATCAAGGTTATATTAGTAAATAAGTAATTTAGAAAATTAGTGAACAAACAAAAATTTGATAGCTTGGTCATGAAGTACAACTACGAGTACTTAGTAACATAATTCTTAGCATCTTATTCAATTTATCAAAACTGATTGTTAATTTTAACCATCAATATTTGTTGATTTTCAAAATGCTCATTCTAGTCACAGAGATATTAATTAAATTAGAATCGAATCGTATAAACATGGGAACAAATTGAAATGTTTATGACTTTAGCACACAGTAGTTAATAAATAAATATAAATACATTTTAATGTATAAATTAGTAGTTTCTTAGAATAACCCATCTGATGGCAATATTTTCAATGTCAAATAAAAATCTCTATAATATTTTCAACAAATTTACAAAATTAATAAGCTAGGATCTGTATTGGTTTTGATTGATTGTGTCAATGTTGATTGCATGCATTGTTGATGGTCAAATTTATCATTTACGTGTTAATGGCAACCGATTCAAATTTGGTATTATCTCTAATAAAGGAAAAATAAATATTTTAAGAGAGGAAGAAAAAAGAAGACTACGCTTATTTCGACATATAAAATAATTATAGACGTTGTAGCCAAAAAAGGTAGACAAAAAAAATTACCAAACTTCAAAAAAATTGCGATTATAAGCTGAATTTTATGGAGAGCTTTAGTCTTTATATATTTATAAAGTCAGTTGGTGACTTGTGAATTAAAAAAATTTAAATCATAAGCTTCTTAGTGACTTATGAATTAAAAAAAATTAATTCAGAACCTACTAAGTGACTTATGAATTAAAAAAAAATTAAGTCATGAGCCAGTAAGTGACTTATGAATTAAAAAAAAATAATTCACAACCTACCAAGTGACTTATGAATTAAAAAAATTTAAGTCATGAGCAAGTAAGTGACTTAAGAATTAAAAAACATTTAATTCAAAAGTTACCTAGTGACTTATGAATTAAAAAAAATTTAATTCTTAAGCTAATGGATTAAAAAATTATTATTCGGAAAATATATAAGCTAGCATGATAATTTTATGACACACAAAAGCTTGAAATCTACCTTCGTTAGTAATTAAATAATTACGAGTATGTAGTCAAAACAAGCTTAAGCATTTAAAATTTACCAACTAGCTTATGAATTAAATTCTTTTTAATTCATAAGTCACTTAGTAGCTTATGAAATAATTTCTTTTTAATTCATAAGTCACTTACTGGGTCATGACTTAAATTTTTTTTAATTCATAAGTCACTTATAGGTAGTGAATTATTTTTTTTTTAATTCATATGTCACTTATAGGTAGTGAATTAACTTTTTTTAATTCATAAGTCAGTTATAGGTAGTGAATTAATTTTTTTTTAATTCATAAATCACTTATATTTAGTGAATTATTTTTTTTTTTTTTAATTCATAAGTCACTTAGTAGCTTATGAATTAAATTTTTTTTAAATCATAAGTCACTAACTAACTTATGACTTAAATTTTTTTAATTCACAAATCATCTACAGACTTATGACTTATATGATTTTCTTAATTCAAAAATTTGCAACCCTGCTACTGAGGCGGCTATTCGGGCTATTGTGACTCAATTTTGCACCAAATTTACATTGTTGGGCATTAAACCAACAAGAAGCTTACGTAGAGTGTAAACTGAGGAAAATATCGCAGCTGTATCGGCCAGTGTTAGTGATGACCGTGAATTATAGATTCGGCGCCGTTCGCAGCAATTGGGCCTCTGTTACTCCACTACGCCTACGTGGAAAATTTTACGGAAGGATTTAGGTGTGAAGCCTTTCAAAATACAGGTGGTGCAAGAATTGAAGCCGAATGACCTACCACAACGTCGAATTTTTGGTGAATGGGCTCTTGAAAAGTTGGCCGAAGATCCACTTTTTTATCGAAAAATTGTGTTCAGCGACGAAGCTCATTTCTGGTTAAATGGACACGTGAACAAGCAAAACTGACATGTGGTTTCAACAAGACGGTGCCACATGCCACACAGCACGCCTCACAATGAACCAATTGAGAGGCGAGTTCGGTGAACAGTTTATTTCACATTTGGGCCGGTCAATTAAGCGCCTAGATTGTGCGATTTAACGCCTCTAGACTATTTTTTGGGGGGCTATGTTAAGGCTCATGTGAAATGTTAGAAAGGGTATGCCAAAATTGGACTAAGCGGATGGACCATTTGAGGCGCAGCCGCGGCCAACATTTGCATGAAGTAATCTTCAAACATTAAAATATATCGACTGTACCATCGATTCAAATAAAGATTTCATGCATTTTTTTGAATTTTATGTGTTTTTTTTTTAATTTCCGATAGCTCTTAAAAAATCACTCGTTAGTTTCGTTTTTTTTTGTTTTAATTTTGAGGTTAAAATGAAGTTGATTTTTACTAAAAGAATTATTTTGAACTTTTCTTTATAAAAATCTGTGAAAAATATTTTGAGGAATAAAAGTATTTTCTCTAATTTCGACTGGTTGGGGGTTAAATAAAAAAAAGCTAGCTACTAATTTCAAAGAAAATCAATCGAGCCGTTAAAGATGCAGCCGAGCAGACAGCTAAGTAGATACATAGACGGAATAAGGAGAGCCCCTTTTTTCGTCATCAATGACATCGTTTAATCAAAACCTGAAGTTTAATTTCTTAACGAATGTAGAACTTGGCATAATGGTAAGTGCATTGGACTGTCATTCAGAAGGTCTTGGGTTGGATTTTCAGCCTCTGCAAAAAGGTTTTCAGGGGTGTATTGTATTGCCTCTTGCGAGGAATTGACAAATTAATAGTTGTTTCGATTATACTGAATAATTTTACAAAGTTATTTTCAAGATTGAGTAAGTTTCTGATATACGTACTTACATAGGTAAGATCCGATATTTTAGAATCAAAACACATTTTTTTCCTGATCTTTTTGAAGAATTAAAAATTATCAGAAAAATGAGTTCTACTGATGAATTTGATTCTGGTTTATGTTTAAATGAAAACATAAATATTAACGTATGTATATAATCAAAACTAAAAGATTGTAAAAAAATATATTTTCATTTATTTAAGATGTCAAATAATTGACTTGCTATACAAGCAGCCCTAGGTGCAATAACTAATCGTGAAATGCCAGAAAAAAATCTGTTCCATCTCCGTTCACTAATTACTCATGCTACTGGTGACATTGAGTCGAATTACAAAAATGTCAGAGTTCCATTAACCATTCATTACCTCTAGCAAAATCACAATCTAATATCAACCATCTCACTACATGATGATGGGTTCTCTTGTTTATGAAAACTAAAAAATGATCCCATCAGTATCGTTTTGTCTTTTTTTATACATATATAAATTAAGTTCGACTTAAAAGAATAAAATCGAACAACTTTCAATTTCCATTGCTACTATATTATATTATTAGCAGGCATACCCTCGATTTGTTGACGCCCGTTTTTCTGTAAAATGTCATTTAACTTTTATAGCTGCCATTATTCTTACGGCTTAGGTACTTAAGGAGATGGCCATTAAAAGAGTACATACTTATTTCTGCACTTGACTTAAGCGCTGTCAACATGACGTTAAAAAGTTAAAATGCCCTCGACAATGACCGATCAATGAGGATGTTTGACAACAAAGCCAGTTAATACGATATCAGTTTCGTGGAGATTAACAAAATTACGAACATAATTATTATTCGATCGTGAGTTAAGCTGTCAAACTGGTAGCACAGTATCAGTATAGTAATGTGTTTGCCAAAGTGAGTTAATGATGTTTTTGTTAATTTTGAATATACATATGAAACTTCTTAACTTGCACTGCGCAATGGATTGTTTATATGGTTACGAGTAATTTAATGTGAGTGAACAGTTAAAAACACGCTATAAGAATCTAATTGCCATTTCTCACCGTGCAAGAAAATAATTAATTACAGTTCGGCTAGATGATAAAAAACACTTTTAGAATAGATCTAATTGTAAATTGTCAAATCGATATCGATAATAACTGCTGCAAAGTGGTCTATTTATTAAAAAATGCTTGCGAAATTAATTTCTCGGGTGGGTCTTTAATGCAAAACTTTTGAATTCACTGAATTAACAAGTGATCTATGTTTGACCTGTAGAGTGAGTTGATAGTTTCTTATGGTGAAAAAAAAATTACTTTTTTAGTTTTGAGCGTTAAAACTAGGAAAAGAGCGTACAAGAATTTTCTTTTAAACTGTTTAATTTAGTGTTTTTCTGAAAAACCACTTTTGGCAGACTTTTTTGACTTTGGATTAAGTAGATATCGTCCCCTCAGAAGCAAAGTGGCTTATCTCAAAATTTAGCGATTTTGAGTTGAGTATACAGAAAAAATCACAAAAAAAAAATCTATTTTTCTGTCAAACTTTCATAAAAATACTTCTTAAACTGAAGGCGTGAGGGCGTTTGTGTCCTTTTGCATTTTAGATATCATCCCTGAACTATTCATCTGTAAACTGACACTTTCAGTTTCGTGTCAGTCGTCATTTTGCTTGTTTGAATGCTAAACGCCATTATACAAAATATGTCATTTTTCTTACGAAAATAAGAACTTAAAAATCAAAAAGTTTTGTTTTTAGCAGTGTAAGAAGTGTCACTTTATCAAGGCTTTTCAAAATCTTAAACAATATTTATAATTCGAATTGCACCAATTTTTTTTACAATGTATGTATGTAGATTGAACAGATCTCAGTTGCTTGTCAAACTAGCGAGAACGTCAAACAGTGTTGATAATATGCCCGAATAGTCTGTTTCACCTCTGCAAAATCTTTCAGAACAAAATATTTGTTACCTTATTTCACCTAGTTATTTATTTATTTTTTTCGTTTGTTTCATCAATCAAGATTGATATTTTTGTTAAAAAATACTTCTGAAAGTATTAAAGCTTTGTTTAAATCCTGAATAGGTTTGTTAACTTTTTTGTTTATTGAAAATAAGTGTTTAAATAAAAAAATATAAATAAATAAATAAATAAATAAATTTGTTAATAAATAAAATTATTGGTTTCATTTCATTACAAAACGACACTTTGCAAGCATTTCTGGAAAAAAAAACATATAAATAGTAATTATTTTTATGCAAAACGACATAAGTCCGACCATGTTTTTTTTTTAAGTGATTTTCTTAAAAATGTATTTATACCAGTCGATAAAGAAAAAAAAATAATAATTTTCTTGTTCTACGACTTTTGCCGCCTCGCATAACCTCTAGACGGAAATTAGTTTTTTAAGACTCAAATTATTTCAAATCACTTTTGTGAAAAAACTATAGATTTTGAGATAAGCCACTTTGCTTCTGAGAGGACGATATATATTTAAGAGTCATTAAACCAAACTCGGCGGATAACAAATGCTTATATATTTCTTAACATAAGCCCAAATACTCAGCTGTACAAAATAGGAAAGAGTAGAGGTTTGATTTCAAGGAGTCAGTACATTTTTCATTAGTTCTTTTTTTCAAGAGCAGAAAAAATATAAATCAGTTTTAATAAAGTTGATTTTTTGACCAATTTGTGGATTTAGTACTGCAAAGTGGAAATGTAGTTTTCCTTCGGCTTTTTTGGTCGCTGTAATTTTGGCAATGAAACAATCAGGTTACATTAGCTTTCCCAACGTTTCGGCAGGGGTTCCTGCCTTCTTCAGGGATACTTTATTTACACAAAAAATACAAATAACGTTAATGGTTGATAAGTAAAGTAATAACACAATTATGAATACTCACTTAGACAAAATAAGAAAAATAGTCAAAACATTTATATTACAATAAAAAGTTAAATAAGCACTTCAAAGAATGAAGTTGAGTCTGTATGACTTGAACAAAGCACAAATTACATTTAGGAAGAAAGCAATACACAGCAGAGATGTTTTGTGTGTCTTGTTTTCGATTCATGTTGTTTTTGTTGTTGAGAATGTGTAATGTTTCTAACGTGTATCGTTTTGAAACATGTTTCTCCGTCTGTAGGATTTAAACGACTTCAAAGTTTGGAGAATGGCCGTTTTCAATACTGTGACTGGCCAAAGCTGTCTTTTCGGAATTTTTAAGTTTAATGTCAGATTTGTGATTTGATATGCGTTGTCGAAGAAGTTGTTTTGTGGTTCCAATGTAACACAGGTTACAAGATTCGTTTGTTTTTCCATTACAATTAATTTTGTAAATTACATCTGTTCGTTTGTCCTTATCAGGTTTCGTTTTGAGTTTTGTAAAACAATGGTCGAGTGTTTTGTTTGATTTAAAGGCAAGGCGAACATCTGTCAGATTTTTTGAAATGGATTTCTTGAAGTTGTCACTTAAAGTTGGGACGTAAACTATACTTTTGTGGTATGTGTTTGTCGGTTCTTCAGCATTATTTTTCGGTGGAATTTGCATTTTTTGTTTTGAAAGAAGACTACGAATTATGATGAAGGGATAACCGTTATCACTTAGTATTTTGGTGACTTTCTTCTCGTTAATTGGAATCGTACATCGCTTATTTTGAAAATTTTATTTACGAGGTTGGACGCGGTATTGATGATGATGTGTCTTGCTTGATTTGATCGAAAATTAATTATTCTACCAGACGCTGTTGGTTTTTGGTACCAATCGAACAGCAAACCATTTTCTTCACGATGGATTTTTACACCCAAAAACGGTATTGTTTTGTTGTGTTCGTTTTCAACAGTGAATTGAATTTTTGGATGGAATCCGTTGAGGGTCTTTAGTACTTTTTCTATGTTTCTTTTGTCCATGATCGCAAATATGTCATCAACATATTTTGACATGAAAACAGGCTTCTCTTCCATGTTAGTTAAACATTCATCCAAGACATAGTCCAAAACTAGATCTGCAATCGTTGGAGATAAGGGGTTTCCCATAAGCATCCCAAAAATTTGTTTATAAATAACATCTTGATATTGAAGATAGTTGTTTTCTTTGAAACAAAAGTCAAGAATCTCCAGAAATTTGTGTTGGGCCATATTTGTGTTACACTCGTTCATACGTCATCAAAAGAACGATCGATTCGCAAAATATGTTCTCTATGTAAACAAATTAACTATTAATTTCCTCAAACAGCACAAAGATATTTCCACTTTGCAGTAATAAATCAGTTTTGTTATTCGTTGGATTCATTCCTAAAAAAATAACTTTTCAACTTTTTATATCTTAGAAAATGTTTAAATTTAGAAAAATGTTCTTGAAACTAAAAAAATAATGGCGTGTTTATAGAACTTAGAGAAAAGTAATGTTCAATAAATGTATATTGCGAAATCATTTAAAAAATTTGAGAAAGAATTAGTCTTTTTTAGAATAGTCTGGTATATAGCCAAATTTCGATTGGATCGAAATCAGAAATACCTCAGAATATCTTAAAACACCTATACTCAATCATAATACCATAAAAAAAAATTGGGGGCTCATGGAGAACCAATTCCCAGTAACTTACAACTCCCAACTATTCCTCTGTATTCTGAGATTTACAATTATTTGCTGAGTCCAAAAGGCTAAGAAGAGAGATACTTTTTTATGACAACAGATGTTCATGAAAGATTCTTCACTTCATAGCAAGATAAAGTACCCCTTTCAGGTGGAATGGGATCTGTGATTCAATTCTCAGACTTCCAGTGTCATGGACTCTTACTCTAACCATTATACCAGGGAATAGGTATCTAGTTCTAGAAAAATTGTTGGTTGTTGAATTTGTTAGCCTTTTAAAATATTTTCCCGATCTGTTACAGAAAATGTTGGAGGTTTCTTTTACTGTTCTACAAAAATAGTTTGTTATTGCATTTTGTTAGTTGCAAGCCCTCTAAGAGATTTTCCCGATGTGGGAGAGAAATTGGGCTTAAAGTTCTCAAAGGCATTTTCGATAAGATGTTGGGTTTTGATCAGGTATTAGGAATACCGATGATACATATTTGGTTAAGGTTATGCATATACGAGTCTTTTCATGTTCTCAATTTAGGGATGTGAGTAATCCAAGATTCTGCTTCCATTTCACTTGTCGAACTTCTCCTATTTATAAAATTTTAATTTTTGGAAAAAATTATAATATTTTTTATACGCGTTCTACGAGTTAAAATATTTCTGTGTTGGATTTCAATCAAAGTAAAGTCTCAAGACAAGACAAGAATTTAGAGGTTTTTTATATTCCTTAAACCAAAGTTAGGTATTATTTTATATATCTTACGGTTCGTTTCTGCCAATGGATTTGCAGTATCTGTCAAAAAAGAAAGAAATATAATTTAATTAGAGGTTGTCTCTAGTCTGGAAAAAAAAAACTTACTTTTTTATAAACATCGATAAAAACAATACAAAAGCAATCTTAATTCTTAACCCATATAGCCACTTGTAAGAAGATCATTAAAATTAACTATTACAATAATTTGAAGAAGGCTTGATTTAGCTTATAGCATGCAATAAATTTATATTTGGGAACCAAGTTTGTTTAATAAGACATACATACATACATGCATTTTCCAAAATTACCAAGACTATTAACGAGTAATTTGAATGCGAGAAAAAAAAAAACATTAAAATGCATTTATATTTTTCAAGTGTAATAACCTAATAACAAACACTCTTTAGGCAATAAGAAAAGTGTAAAAATAATTATACTGGAAACATTGTGCCGCATTTAAATGAGTAAACAAATACGTAATAAAGATCTCTAGCCCACTCAGAAGACCAATTGGAAGTTAAATATGAATAATTGTAAATAGTTCTATTAATTTGTTGAAATATTTTCAATCTGTATCTTATTATTGCATTTTAAGCGAACATTTGCCTGATAAGAAAAAGTAAACAGAACCAAAATAATCTAATTATTATTATACTTTAGAGTCAATTAGTTCGCAGCAGTTCGTGCCTTAATGGATTTGTAAACAAATAAAACTGTTGACTGTGAATAATATTTCAATAATACTTTATTCAAAGAAGAAATTCAAAGAATTGTTCATAGAATTTATTGCTGGAACGTGTATGAATGCTAAAAATGTGAGCACATTTTGCCTGAGAAATTGGAAGCTTGTGCTAGAACTAAAGGCAGCTAACAAAAATCAATGGGTGATAAATCATTTCCTTATTTACAGATGTGGTTATTTCATTTTAATTAAAATCTGGGTTTAGCTTGCGATACATAAACAGTCATGTTGTGATGCAAGAGCACACATAAGTTATCTCCAATACCAGAACCTGAATCGGAGAATATTTTCAAAACACATATATACATAATTCCACACAATTTTATTCCCGGTTCTCCAAAAGATCGAATATTGAAATACTTTTGTTACAAATTCAAATTTTTTCGAAAATCTCCAAAAATTCTAAACATATTTTACTTCGTATAATGAGGTTAATATTAGACCGTTTCCTACATGCAAATAAAAGCCGGATAATAGAGTGCTGGGGGACCTGAATCTTTAGAGGAAGCATGTGAGACTCATTCCTGCATTTTAAATATCTACATATCAATTAAATTATTTTCATCAAAGTTAAAGCATTTTGCTTTCCTGTTTTTAAATAAGAAGCCTTTGACATTAATTTAAAGTTATTTACCATTTAATTTATTAATTGCTAGGGGATTCATTAAAGACATTCCACAAAATCCAAATCAATAAAATATCAGTAATATCTTGAAATCCAACAGATTTTTGTTTCTGTTTAATAATTTTGAATTTTTAATATTTTTTTCAATTACACTTGTATGGAAAATTTAACGAAATTCTTTAATAAAATTCGATTAAATATATCAAAGGTTATTTTTTATGTGATGTATTATCTGGTTAAGGAAAAAAGTTAATTTTCGGAAAAATTGTAGCTGACTTACTTAGATCTGGGCTAAATTTTCTTAAAGTTTTAACTTGTATCACTCAATTATAGCCTATGCACGTAAATAAGAGTTTAATTTCTCTGTATGCATAATAGTGTATTATGTTTATAAGTGTCACATAATTTTTAAATTAAATAACGAGTTTTATTATTAACGGCAGCATAAACTTTTTGAAGTTCAATGTCAACCTTCCATTGGGTTCATACCACTTGTCGTGCAAACAAGACAAAATCATGATCAAACCTTAACCATTATACCTTTACATTTAGATTGTTTAACATGCTAAGCTTGAGATGAGATCTGAAGCTTTGCTGTGTCATACTTCGTTGAACAATAATTGAACTGTCATAATAAACTACTACTGGCTTATGAGAGACGACTCAATTCATTACAAAATGTTTCATTTGATTTTAATTTTTTAATTAATTATTATGGAAGGGAGAATAGATGGGGTTGGTTCAGGACACCTTTAGAAAACCTCTATAATATTGAAGCTAAAATTTCATGTTCAATAAAAAATGAAACAACGAATTTTAAAAATAATCTTCTGTGACTTCTTTCAGCTTCTGCTTAAAAAATAATGTAAACTCAGCTATATATTTATTATTTCTACTTGCGATATTATGGGTACTACGAATAAGACTTTACGATGATAAGGAAACCTAAAAATGTTGGTCTCGCATTCCGTATGTCTGTCTACAGCCTAAACGGCTCGGCCAATTTTCCTTAAACTTAGAAAGCATTTTGAAATTCCCCCCTCCACATGTTTTCTTGTAATTTTTTTAAGACCAAAAATACAAATCATAGGAAATATTTTTTTTTAAACTTTTCCACATATTTTTAAATTGTTTCTATGCTGTTTGAATTTAAAAAAATAAATACATTTTTCTATCCAAACACAATAAATTCAAAATCACATCCTCGATTTTTATGAAACTTTGCAATTAATAGTTTTTTAATATTATAAAGAACCTTAACTACCGGGATTGAAGAAAATAGGTCCAGTGGTTTAGGCTTTAGGGAGAGGTAGAGACATACAGACATACTGAACCATGGTTTTTGTGTACTAAATTTTGCTTAAGATTTTTATAAAAGAAATTGATATGCAAATTGTTAGTATTCAGTAAAATACATTTTGAAACGTGATTTAAAAATTTAATCGTGTATGCGTTTTCAAGATATTGAATTATCAAAAAAAAAAATTATTATTTTTTTTTAAATCCAAAAACTAGTTTTTCGAAAAAAAAAATTAAATTGTATGTTTTCAAATGTAAAGGAGCTCCTGCATAAAAATTTTGGTTAAGATCGTTAGTGCCGTTGATGAGAAATTCGAAATTAAAAAAACCGTTCTATGACAGGTACTGTTAATAACATTTCACCCCAAATTTTTTTTTGACCAAAATGTAGTCCATATCCAAAATATCACGCCTATTTTTTTTTTATCAAAATCGTTAAAGCCGTTTTCGAGATAAATAAGATTATGCATTACGAGGGTATGGGGGTACTGTTTGTTTAAGAGCTAAAAAAAAAAATCAATTTCCCCTCTAGGGAATCACCGAAGAATTTTAAGTACCGAGTTTGAAGAAAATACCTCCAGTAGTTTAGGCTGTAGTTCGAGGTACAGACATACAGACATACGGACATACAGACAGACAGACGGCATTGCCGGACCCACTTTTTTCGTCTTCGCTATCATCGTAATGTCAACTTTGATCAAAATCTCGAGTTTTATTTTTTACCAAATGCAGAACTTGCCCTATAGTATCTACATATATCGCAAGTAAAAAACGGAAACGACACATATAATTTTGAATAATTTTATTTTAAGTATTTAATAATACATTAATGGAAATAATCGGTTACTCGTTTTCATCATAAATTGATTTTTTTACAAAATATACAAATAATATTATTTGAAATCTGAATGTGCTCCCGTATGAAAATTTTGATCGAATTCCAATATTGAGAAAATAAGAAATCAAAAAAATGGTTTTATGACAGGTAACGGTATTTTTTTTTGTAATTTTTGTTCAAACAAAATGTAGACCATTTTTCAAATTCAATTTAATTTTCATTAGCACAATAGCAAAAACTTAAAATTGACACACCAACATTTTTCTTAAAACGTTTTAAAAAATATAAAAAACTTATTTTTAAAAAGAAACCATTACAACGATTTATAATTTTTATTCCAGCAAAAATTCTTAGCAGTTTTGGATTTGTTTTAGCCAACCGAGAAATTAATTTTATGTTTATAAACATTTTGAAATTTCTACGATAAAGTCGCTACGACATAAGAGCGAGTTCATGCGATCCAATCGTACATTTTATTTAAAGAAACATTTATATATATTCTCCTATAACAACAAGTAAGTTTACAGTAGAAAGAAATAGTTGATGGTGTTCAAAGGTATAATAACTAATCAGGGTACGTAAAGCTAAGCATCCAAATCTTAACTTTCATCATAATTCAATAATTATGAAATTGAAATAAAATTGAAATAAAATCAGAAATTGATAATTTATGGGAAAATTTGCGATTACTTTCGCTGGAACTTATCCGCTTTTTCTTTTCTCTTCCATTTTTTTTCATTTTGTTTAACAAATGAAAGTGAAAACCTTCCCACTTACACTTGTTAAGTCTTGTATAGGCAGTCAGTTCATTACAATTATTATGCTTAAATGTATACATACTCGTATGTGGTATGTATGTTTAAGCAGAAATAGAAATAAATGGGTGTAGGTACCCTTAATGGGAGTTTTTCTGTTGTATGATCACCTACTTGAAAGTAGCTTGTGTTAAACGTAATAAAGTTATGATGTACCAACAATAACAAGCTTAGTTATCTTTTTCGCATTTTATGACTGAATTTGGATTACAAGTTTAATGGTACATTAACAAAATATCAATCCAAGAAACCTAACGACGTATTGTGGTCTTTTGTCTTAAAGGTTATACATTGCTTAAGAATGTGT
Source organism: Philhelius festivus (assembly GCA_963931855.1). Classification (NCBI taxonomy): domain Eukaryota; kingdom Metazoa; phylum Arthropoda; class Insecta; order Diptera; family Syrphidae; genus Philhelius; species Philhelius festivus. The sequence goes on along the minus strand of OZ007554.1, from coordinate 259,104,619 downwards.
GTCTTGAAAATTAACTATTTATTCTTTTAATAAAAAAAAATTTAAGATTTTCATTTAACGTGTCAGTAAAAAGAAGAATATATCATAAAATCGTTTTCAAAACTTTAAATTAAAATTTTAAACAATAATTCATTAAAAAAAATTCAATAAAAAAACCACATTCATAACATCTTCACAAACATTGACATTAATCTTTTAATTAGTTTGCAATTATTAATCGTATCACATGGCGGGGAGTTTTTCATCACTGCTGTTCAAATTGCCACCTATTTATTTATAGTTAAGACAATACCCTACCCATTAATCAAGAAATGATTTTAGCTTGAATAAATTCGTCATTTTTTTACAAAAAAAATTCCACTAAAATAAAATCTCATCAAACTAAAATTATATTCTAATTTCATTGTTTTTTTTTCTGACACGCAACTTTGCGGAATAACCCGGACAATTTGTTCTATCATGTGACCCAGTAAATTATTATTCTATTCTTAAGCACAACTTAACGAACTAGAAACCCCTTCTTAAGATACCACCGTGTTGTTTATCCTTCATGATAGCGCTGTTGTTTGTTTTTTTTTAGCAAAACAAACACTTATCTATGGGAACAGCAAAGTTCAAGGTATCACTTTCTATTTCATCAATCTTTTCGAAGTGTGTCTCTAGAGACTATTTGAATTAATGAATGAAATCCAGTGTGCCTTCCTACAGGTGGGTAAGTAAACAATAATAAATAAAAAAAAGAAGAAAACTGGTTTATTCTTTGACTTAATATATTCATGATTATAATCATTTAATTTTTGCTCGTAACATCGATGATTAATGAAAAATATCAATGATGTATTGATTCTATGGTGACTATTCGAATAGTATAATGAGACCCATAATACTTTAAAGGCTTCCATACACAACCAAATTATTTTTGCAACGAATATGAATGGTTGGGCAACATCTCACAACATGTTCTCGAAAATATATCTACGTAAAAATCCATATTTTCAAAGATTTTCCATCTGTGGACCTATTTCATTCTTTTATATTCTTCGAAGACTTCTGCACAATAGTCCCCAAATCGCATACTTATTACGATCTCGTGTTTGGTAAAACTTCGCGTTAACGAAATGTTTTTTTTTTTTTCAAATTATTCCAAATTAAGGTAACCGCACTTAAAATATTGCAACCAATAGCAAACTTTCGCAAAATTATCCTTAATTTGTACATTTCTTGAAAAAGAGCACTAACAGCGTAATTAATAAAAAACGTTAATTCTACCTCTGTTCAAGCTTTCCCCTCTAGCGACTTTGTTATTCATTAGATCTATCGGAATTTCAACTCAGCAAGCGGCAAAAAATATTTGTATGTCGCTAGATTATTTGTAGCGACTTTTGGACACAAGTATTTGTGAGTTATGACATACACATAATATTATTTTTCTTCTGTAACTAATGTAACATCCCTGGAATTTGAATTATAATTTGACATTTTTTCGATTCTTAAATTTTTGACCACATACATATACATAGCAAATCGTATGCGAAATGTGAGTGCGAATGAGCCAAGTAGTTTCATGTAGGCAATCCATCTATTTTAATTTTATTTGTGATGTTGATTTTTCAACTTGTAGGAGAGTTTCTCAAACTTATTTAAGAAAAAAAAAGAAGAATAAATTTAGAAAAGAAATTCAGTTTTTATTTCCAATTACTAATTAATGTTTTTTATTACTCGGCGAACAGCTTAAGTTGACGATCGAAACTAGAATGCTTCCAAAAATTGAAACAAACCATAATAAAGAATTCAAAGCTTATAGTATGTACTTTCAAAGCAGTAAAATCTGCTGTTCATTAATATAGCCGTTCAACTTAAAGGAGAAAGTTTAAACATTATTTACTTAAGTTAGGATAAAAGCTTTCGCAATATTTAAATATATAAGTAATGTATAAAAAAAAGATCATTGACTTTCTGAGCCTTTAGGATAGGTACTGCACATTAAATTTGTTTTATAAAAGCGTAAACACAACTAAAATTTGTCTAAAAGGCTGAAGTGCTTTAATTTTACATACCAGAAATTTATACTAAATATATGAAATATGGAAAAGGAGTTAAGTTCCGAATTATTCTCTTACATTTTAAACAAATTCACGGAACAGTAAACGTCTAGACAATGGAAGAATTTTAGCTAAAACCCAATCAAAATTAATTTTGCAAACTTAGCAATTTAGTTTAAATTATTAATTTAGAAAAAGTTTGACCATTCTGATTCATATTCCTTCACTACGCCTTCTTCTTCGTCGGTGGTTTAGTTTAATAGCAAATAGTAAACGTCACTCAGCAGACATTTTAAATAAAATTTTGAACTAAATCCAGGATTTAAAGCCAGTAAACCGCCTTTATTAATTTGGATGTAAAAGAAGACAAATCCTTTCTATAAAACACAGTATACTCGTTAAACTTAAATTTTCTTCATAATATTAAATAAATATTGTCATGTTTCACTTTTATCATAAAAAGTTTTGAATTTAAGTTTTTTGGTTTCTTTTAACGCAAATTTCTTCTTTTACAAATTGTTACATATCTCGCACTGAACACCAAAAACTGCAGTTTAATTTTTGCAAAAAAAGTAATTGATAGTAGGTGTGTTTTTTTTGCAAGTCCATATAGAATTGTAAAAAAAAACGACATCGGGACTAAGCGCTTTACATGCAAATGCAACAACTACTTAAATCTATACAGAGTTAGCTAAGACCAGATAATTATCGAGCGTTAATCTAAGACCCGATAAAAATGGTGATGCCAAAATAGTATTATCTATATGTTATCGATAATTTGCTCAGAGACGTCAAAAGTGAAGTTTTTGGATTGGTTGATGCTAGTCGTCAATAAGCTGACAAATGTCATAGCGTACACAGTGCTTCCAGCTATGTGGAAAAAAAGCTCCTAAATCCCGATGTCGTTTTTTTTTACAATTCTATATGGACTTGCAAAAAAACACACCTAGTGTATGGAACCCTTTACAATCTTAATTGTATTTAAGAGCCCATATTTTAAAGTGTGATTCGATCGATATAAATTGTTGTTTGACTGGTGGAATTCTAGGCCAAGCTGAATTTTGATTTGTAAAGTGTGCCAAAATATAACAAATTTGCATATCAAAGAAGAAGATATAAGCAAAAAGTAGGGCTGGGGTTTTGTTTGGGATTTTTGATTTCGCCAATTCTTATTTTACGTATCGTTACTTTTTTTATCGTTACTTTGGCGAGATATTAAAACTTAAGTTCAACTCATGCTTTCATTCCTGTTCTGAAAATTCGAAAACACATTCGAAACACAATGGCAATCAAATTAAAAAAGATGTTTTTATATCAAAAACTAGGATAAGCAAAACATTTAAATATATAAATTTAGATTTGTTTGAACTTTATGTATAGTGTTTAATATTAAACAAGATTCAGATTTCAGACAATTTCTTTCAAAACAAGAATATCAGAGCAAACTTAAATTTAAGCAAAACCAAAAATTGGGTTTTAGAATTATGCAAAATAAAAAGCCAGCAATTAGCTCGGCGAAATGGCAACTTGACGAGTTGAATATTCACGAAATAAAAATGGCGAGATTAGCAAAATTAGTTTTGAACATAGTGAAGTAAGGATTTGCGATATAATTTTTAAAGAAACGCTACACGTGCGGTTGGTATTTATCAATTAATATTCGATTTGACTTTTTAACCAAACAAACAAATAATAAAAAAAAGTTTAATGAAATTAAGATTTGGCAATAATCTTATTAGTTTTTAATTTCTAAAGAATATACTGGAATTTACTTCTCTTCTTCAAAATGGGGCTTTCCCAAAAACCATGCATTAATTAAAGAAAACAGATTTATTATTTATAAATTGTGTCATCAACGATTATTGTATCATTTGCTCTTTAGTTTTAATTTGTATGTTTAAATTTTAAAAATCTAAGGCTATATCTATGTACCTATAATGACCAATGTGGTCACTTTTATAATTAATTCTTGATTTGTGTTTTTGTTATCATAATTATTTTTTTTAATTATAAAAGGTTAATAATATGGAAAATTCTCATCAAAAGCAATGATTTTGATGACATTATTTTAAACGTACATATAACATCCACTTGAAAGTTTAAAACTTGAAATTTTCAGATAATGATGATGAAATGATGAAATCACACAGATAAATCTTTGATGGCAATCAAATTAGATGATAATAATACCCAAGCCACGGAATAATTTACGAATTCGAAAAAACATTTAGACTGTGTTTTAAAACAGAATAAAATCTTTCGGTCTCTGGGAAAAGATATCCATTTGTGAGAATATTTATTCGACGAATTGGACAACACCTCTGTTCTTCCAATAAGGAATATCCTAAAATTCATTTGAAATTCAGGATGGTGCAGAGGGGCATAAAATACCTAAACTCCCCTTAATCCACCTTATTTTTATCTTCATCCTGGGGAGAGCAATGGATCCATTTAGATCCGAGTGAGATGGTAGAAATGGTTGGTTTTGTCGATGTGCTCGTCATATAAGGCTTCGGTAACTTTTTATGAAGACTCATAACGAGTCGATTCTCAGCCGCTGCAAAAAGTTTTTCAGAGCCTTATTGCTTCTTGCGAGGAATTGAAAAATCTTCTAGAAGTATCTCTTGACATGAAAAGGTCTGGTCATTAGGCGTTCGGAATCAGCAGATAATTGTAAGCCTCTTGATTGCTGGTAACAAGTACACAGGAATACTTGAGAGTTGTAAGTCACTAGGCCCTAGTTCTCTTCAAGCTGTAGCACCACCAAATTAAGTTTTTTTTCTGTATTTATTAGTAAACTAAACCTTAAGACCCGTATGGTCAATTCGTAAGTTCTGGGTTATATCTACAACTTATTTAAAGAGTTATTTCTTTTAGATTCTTTCTACTCTTTGTAATGGTAATTCAGTTGGAATGGTATTACCTTTGAAGACTCTTAGCATTAATATCATGTTTATGTCGTTGGTAAAATTATGGTAATTTCAATGAGATTGAAGTTTAAAACGGCTGTCGGCATATAGCTTAAGATGATCAATAAACAGCAGGTGGCAGATTTTTATTATTATTATTAAATTTCAGCCTTAACTGGAATAGTTAACTTTTCTTAGGAACTAATTCGGTTAACAAAGTGGCTCAATATGGTAAGCAAACCTCTTCACCTCATTACAATTAATACAAAACAATGTAAACTATTTACGAGTAACATGTATAGATAAAATGCGTTCAGTTGAAACGACACACATAATTTTCTTTTTGTCAGCAAGAGAGAAATTTCAATACAATTATTTCAAGTTTATTGTATAATACTTAAACAGTAAGATAGTACATTTTATTTCAAATCCCAAAACTAATATTGCATTTTTCCAATCTTTTCGACAGATTTCCCTTGTGTTTACCTTGAAAATTTTGTCCGATTTTCAAGAACCGCCAAATGCTTTTCCTCCTAGATATTCAATTTCAATTGTATATCCCAATAAAAATCACTCAATAAATAATAAGTATCGACTTTTATACCAGATAAAACCATATAACTATTGCATGTTTTGTGTGCCTTACAATACTCAAAGCTCAAACTTATGAATTCATTATAAGAAATTATAACCGTCAATATCTCTTCCATCCTTTAGCCAACCTATATCATAAGTAATCATCTTGCTCGCAATTTTGCTTATGTTAATGATTCCTAAAATAGCACATTTAAACCCCAGACCCATCAAGTCGCATAGACCCATTTTGTGTCTGCTCATAAAAACAAAACAAACAGAAACGGTATTGTATTGTAGATACTCGTATACAACAAAATTTTGTCTGCATAGTTTCCTAACTACATAACAATGCAAATAAAGATATTAAAAAAGTTGCAGTTGGTATTAAATAAGCAAGCTGTTCGATTTCTGGTTTAATTTAGTTTGCAGTGCAATTTTTGGTTTAAAAAACTGTTTCCACTTGATATACTGTATAGTGTATATCGTGACGACAACCGAAGGAATATCCACTATGTAAGGTCTTGAGAAAATTTAATAAACCATATATTCAACTTATACTTGACCAACGAAAAGTCTTATTTGCATATTCTCGCAGGCATGTGACCATGCACCTTCTAGAAGATAGGAAATGTTATTTTACTTGTAATGGAGGCCAATAACAAGAAGTCCTTCTGTAAATACGAAATTGGCATAGGTAGGTTCAAGGAGCCGTTAGCCAAGGAAATGTCCGATAACTAGAGTATGGGAATTTGAGTTATTTGTTTTTAATTTTCGAAATATGTGGACGTCCTATTCTAAATAAATCAAAGGTTTCTTCTTACTTTTAAGGACAAACATTTTTGGCATAATAAATACTTATATGTAAATTTCTAAAAAAAAAGATATATTCTACTCCTATAACATATTGGTGGTGTATGTGTAATTCGATGCACTTTCAAAGTTGAAAGGCACAAACAAATAAAGCTCTCTAATGTAAGGCTGAAGCCGGAGGAAGGAAGAAGTTGAGGAACCTTCAACTTCCGGGTGCCAATTTGGAATTCACGTTATACGGAAAAAATCCGTATATTTAAGTGATGGGTATACTCAACAGCCCAAAACGCCCCTTTCAAAGTTGAGATAACTATCCGTCGTCGAGGAGACAGCTAATTTGTCGATGAATGTGATACTTTTCAGAAAGCAACACAAATTAGAAAAGAAAATAACTTTTATTATTGAAGTCTCTTCATTATAGGAATAATAGTTTTCATTGGAGTTTAGTTATATATGTTCAACGAAGGGTTGAATCAATACCTCCTATAGTAACGAATCTTAAATAGTACTTTGATACTGTTTAATTATTTCGGTAATGTTTTGGCCCGAACTTATCAATGTCATCTTAAATCTTAAGCCGTGAATTATTGCTTTAATTTCCAGCTGGGTAAGCTATAAAAATCCAACATTCCCCCTTGATCCAGCAAAATCCAATGGGAAAAAAAAATAAATCCAAAGCATTTACGAACAGGTACTTACTTTTCAATGCAGTTCTTTCTAGAATTTCCTCTTTTGACCTTAATTGAAGAAGAAAGTGTGATTGTTTGTAATGATACTGTGCAATATAAATGATTATTCTCTCGCATGATACTACTATTAGACTTTAGGCATATATAGTCGGGGAATAGACAGAGTATCTTCACGAGGTGCCTCCGAGAGATTTATTGTCCGGAAGGTAGTGGAATTTGCATGTGTGTTTTATGGCATAATACTTCCCCCATAAGTAGCTGAATTTTTTACTGATTCTGAGGCCTCTCAAACTTAACACTGCAAAGAGTCTCGGGTGTTGTATATGCAAATTTGCTGTTTTTTGTTTTGGCTAATCTATGCATATTATACACTTTTTCTGCATTGAATAGAATTTTAAATGTGACGAACACACGACCTACGCAACGTCACGACGATGAATCGGCCTCGGCTGCCTTCCTCGTTGTCGACCACCGCACGGGCCGCACAGCGGTATGTCCTATATACCATAGTTGGAATAAATTCAAGCAATAATTAACAATATATGTTCAGATTTTGCATGTTTTTGAATCTTAACATGCAACTTATCTTTAGATAATTTATGAATTTTGAAATTCTTTAATTTTTTTTTTAATCACAGAATATAAAACAAAAATCAGGAATGTAGGTTCACGGTTCACCACAGGAAGTTTCATACATCATTTGGTAAATTGTATTAAGAAGTAAACATTTAACGTCTCTGCATCTTTGCATTGCTTTTTTTTTTGTACCAGCTTCAACGATATTCTTCACCACTGTACGCAGTCGGATGCCCGTGCCGGTGTCGCCGGCCGGTATCAAATTTTTACTCGAATTTGTATATTTGTAAATATATCAATTTATCTTTCTCTGACACAGTTCTGTAATCAGATTTGAAATAAAATTCTTATCAGTGCTACGACTATAATCGACTTGACGCCATAACTTACAAAATAATCAAAAAATAATTAAAACTTCATGGCTCGACAGTATCAATTTCTTTAACAGACTCAAGACAGGTAATTTAATTTAATTTTGATAACAATGTAATTATCAAATATGATCACAAATAGAACTTTTAGCTTCTTATCACAATTTCCCTCAATAAGATATATACGAGATTTTGCTCTGTTGGTGTACTCGTAATAAACTTACTCTTAGTATGCATTAAATTTAAGAATATTATGGAAGGTCCTTTTAATAGCCACTCAAGAGAGGTGTGAAGAGCAATTTTTACTTCAAAGAATAAAAAACAAAAGACTTTTTTATTTTTATCTTTCTAATAAGAACTAAAAAAATCACATCAAAATTTATATTATCTATGACATATACCTATTATGTTATGTACCAAAATTAAAATACGTGTGTAGCTTATTTAAGACAATTGTTTTCAAAAATTTTCAAATGAGTCCTTTTTTTATTTTTCCAAGACCTTAACCTATAAACCTACTTAAATGAGGTCCTCGAACAATTTAGAAAAAAATTTCAATAGGTATGTATATGTAAAATGGGTAAATCAGAATAATGAGAGAGAATGAATTTTCGAAAATCAACAATTTTCAACATACCATAATTTTGAAGCGTGGCGTTGATTATACAGTTCGTCATTTCTTCCTGCGTTTTTGGGTAGTTCAATACTTGATTTATTTTTTCATGAAAGTAGTCGGACTCTATGGATGTGTTCTTTTATAATGAATGATTGCGCAAATGGATAGTATGATAAATTCATTTTTTGCAAAAAGTGGAAAGTTTTCAACATAACTTGGCTGGCGTAAATACATTACAAACTTTTTCCAAAAAGTGTTTAAGTAGTTATGCCTTATTCTTTTTGAAAATTTTTTCGAGTGCCGATCTTTTATTGTTGGTGTAATCATGTGAAAAGAAGTATGAAAGATTTTTTCAGAGGAATGAAATCTCTTACTTTTATGACACACAAGTGACAATTAGCATTGGAAATATCGTTCAACAATAATTTCAAGTGAAGCATTGAATTAGGTAGTTTTTGCAAAAAGTTGCAAAAGGGAAAAAAACTCAAAAACTGTACGAATAATATTTCAATATTTCGTAATTTTATGTGTTTGAAAATTAAAAATCTCCAAATATCTTTTGCTTGCTAAAAGTTTTTGAAATATTTTTCAAATTGAAAATGATTTCCAGCATCAGTTAAGCTACGAGCAGACGGCATATAAAAGCCGCAAATGTTTGCGGTTCTGACGTCATTTTTACGTCATCATTTGCGGCTATTGACGCTTATCATCTGAACACTCTTTTGGGACATTTCACGCATGCACGCAAATGGTTTGCAGACGATGTGCGACGGTGAGATCGCACATACATAAATGTGCGGCGTTTTTACATATCGTCTGAACACCCTCGCACATTTTTTGTGACAGTTTGTGTGCATGTGAGAGCATGTGCGACCGTCCCATTCATTAGCGATGACACGAAAACAAGACTACGCAAATGTGCATATTTCCAATAGCAATTGTGAAGTTGTTGTCATAGCATCGGTGTTCAATTTCAAGAAAAAAAAGAAGTGAGCGAATCAGCACAATAGATATCGAGGAGCCTCGGCAAAGTAACATACGCCGCATAAGAAAATCTGAGACTTGTAGTCGAATACTGTGTCTGCACTTGGATTGGACGACTGACGAAGTTAAATCTCTGATTACTGCTGTGGAGAAGCTCGGAAAGCTGGATTTTTGGCGTGAGGTGGTCGACAAATCCTTCCGTCTGGTGATGCAGAAGCCAGTCCTTTGTCCATACACTGCGTACCCGTAATTGCTCCACACCAGATTCTTCGCGAATTTTTCCAACTTCAACTTCTTCAGTATCTAATGCCAAAACAACAATAGCAGCCCACTTTCTTTTTGACATTTTCAATTCATTTCAGCACTTTATTAAATAATTTACACACATATGGACGTTCGCCAACAATCACAATTATGAGCAAAACACAATATTAAACTACCTATTGAATTATCGCAAACATGCACATGATCGCAAATAGGTGATGTGCGGATTTTTCCGCATATCGTGTGAACACGTCGCACATTGATCGCAAAATTTGCACACTCATTTGCGTACACTTGATGTGCGAGTAAATCAACGCAAATAAATGTGCGGCTTTTGGGACAGATTCTGCACATCGTCAGAACACTCTTTTATGCAAGTTTGCGTACACTGATTTACGTATAGCATTTGCTCTGCTTTTTAAACTTTTTACGTGACGTCAGCACCGCAAACGTATGCGGCTTTTTATATGCCGTCTGATGTTCTTAGCTTTAGGAAACTTAAATTGTAACTCAGAGCCATTTCAATAATGTAAATCCCTGCAACAATATTTGTTTCTTGGCAATAGGTCTTAAGTTGAAATATGCGAGAAACAGATTGGCACAGCAACTTCAACAGCAACTTTGACAATCACGTCACTGGTTTTAAATGGCTTTGATTACATTAACACAGCAACTTCGACATCGACATCAACGTTAGACCTAAACCCTAAATTTGATGTCGCTGTGCAAATGCTACCAACTTTTACGGCGAAATTTGTCACTATTATCAACACTCCAAAGCAAATGTTACAACCATTTGTTTCGTCTGTTTATTTTGGTTTTGACAATGGAAGAATTTCTAAAAACAAATTAATTTTACTACGACAAATTGCGCAAGTCGTATACATTGACGCAATTCACGTTCTTTTTTATCATACTATGTAAGCCAAAATCATTTCGCATTTGAAACTATTTTGATTATGCTGTCAACAACGCTGTTCACGTTGTAATCTATTTCACAAGACTTCTGATGTTGAAGTTTTCGTTGCTGTTAAAGTTGCTGTTGAAGTTGCTGTTGAAGTTGCTGTGTTAATCTGTTTCTCGCAATACACAGATAATTTATACGTTAACAGGTGATTGCGGCCATATTAGTGAATGCGGCCATGTTATTGAAGATACATCTGTCAAATTGTGTGTCATTTATTTAGTCTGTTTTGTTAAATCAACGTGGAGAGCTATAGTATTCAACAACACGTGACAATGATTGAATTGTTTTATGAAAATAGGACTTTTGTCCGAGCTACATTTGCGCGTTTCGATCACAAAATAATACGAGTATTCAGTGACAAGACGCATTTTAGAATAAAAGGGTTTGTTAACAAGCAAAATTGTCGGCCAATTAGTATAGTAGTGATCTTTTATTGTAGTTTCAGATTTGATCAAACATTTCGAGTAAAACATCGGAAATAAAAATATTTTGTAGAGCTTAAAACTCGCCACATTTTTGGAATACAAAATTTAAAATATTGTAAAATAAATCAAACTTACTTAAAAGTTATGTTTTGATAATTTAAGAAAAGAACATGGATTTTCTAGCTCAATAAACTACGCCAAAATTGGTGTAGTCATCAATAGTTCTCATCAAGGCTATATTTCTATTATTTAAGCTTAAATAAAATAAAAAAGGCTTAAGTAGAAAAATTTCAAATTCCTACTCTGAGAATAATTTGATATACAATTTTCAGATGGATGCATAGAATGAAGGAGAGCATGGAGAAAATAACTATTTTTGACTTATTCACTTCTTCAATCTAAGTTTTAACTTGAAATCGATACTTGCCTAACAGATCAGGCTTAACCTGACTCATCAACAGATTTTTTTTCCAACAACGTAGTTTTGCATATAAGGCCAACCTCCAATAAAACATCAAATTTATTAGTGAGTCGTTTTTTTTTTTTTTGATAACATAACAGAACCAATAAAACAGAGACGATTCATCATTAAACAACATTCTATTGGTGCTATTAATAGAATATCAAAAGGTGTAATTGATATCAAAAGTCGTCTGTAGTTCTAGCTATCTCACAAAAAGATACTATAAACTTCCGCACGGGAGTGGTTCTCATTTGGTTGATGGATACAAAATTCTTTTACCCTGGGTGGAGTAGTGTGATCACCTTCAATGATGGTATAACTTTTCAACCGCCTTCGACATGGAAACATTATAAACGCAGTGTTATTCTATAAAAAGGTGTGTTTGCATAAAGGATTCCATATGATTTTGTATGTCGCATATTTTAATTAACTTTATTTGATAGATTGCTTGACACTGCACTAAGGTGTTCCCGTAATATGTGCCTAAGGATTACTTAGGAAATTTTGATAAGGTCTTTCTTCTATACAGGGTATGTGGCTCCAGTATTTTGATATCCCATTCATGGTTTGTTCATCATTGGAACAATCCTTTAAGCGAATCGAAAAAACGAAATTAATGAATAGATAAAATAGGAATTTTTGATATTCACTTGACAAGTTTCTGCTCTTATCTGCCGTTCAGAAATATTTTGACCTACTTTTTAACTTTAAAGTAAAGAATATCTTATACAACTATGCACATAATATGTAATATGTATAATATATGTATATGTATGTATGAGTTAGCTAACAAACACAAACCGTAACCGTAACTAACACCTTAAATCCATTATAAAGCCGATATGGGTATCAAAATATTTGACTTTTATTTGAGCATGATTTTCCTTGATTGCACGTCTTTAAGGATAAAGTTTAATAACCTATCAAAATATTGCTTCTCCATCTAATCGCATAATCGATAAGATTATGACAAAGCATGAATTATTACCCACTAGGTCTCAGCCTAGGCTTAACTTAAGTCTCATACTAATAAGGGTGTGTCTAATCACGCGAATTAATGCAATTTCTAACCTATCGCTTGAACTTATTCGCTTAGCTTAAGAAAAAAAAAAAAATTGCTCATAAATAAATCTTAAGCTGTCATTTGGGACTATTCTCGAAAGACCTCAAGTACCTCAGCAATTAACCTCTTATCTAGAAAGACTTATCGGCCAAAAATAAAAGTACACACATAATATTGAATGCCGGTGTGATATTGTTGCACCAGTATCTTTATTATGCGCTGCTCAACTACTCGAATAGTTTATACCATATGAAAGACTTCATGGAGCAATTAACCATCTAGTAGTGCAGCATACAGTACGGTGTGGACGAATGTGTTTTGGTAAATGGTGAAGTATCGTAACGTACAGGTAAGTACACCTATCATATAAGACTATCATTCAATTTGTTGCAAATCCAAAATCCAATGAGCTTGCAGATTATTTAAAGATTTTTCTTAGCGTTCGTGTGCCTGCGCGACGGCGAAGGAGTGTGCTGATACTAAACTCTTGAGATGTCAACTTTGCCAGAAGGATAGATACTTTGTGGACAAGGTAGTGTGATTTCGTTTAGTGAGTTAAGAGGCAAATCGTGCATCACGTGTGGTATTTGGAACTGATTTTTAATTTTTCAATACATATAATATGTACATATCTACTCGTAGCATGAAGGATCAAAGCTTCAGAGTTTGGTTCAAATGAATCTTAATTTTCTTTTTATTCTTAAATAAACGAATGATAATGTCTAATAAAAAAGAGTTTGCTCAAGTGATTATGTTTCTTCATATTTTATAATATGCCGATAGATTATATTTGAATTTCTGGAGCGGAAAACTATTTTCAAAAAGACTTTAATTGCTTCATCTGTGTAAATTTAAAAGATAACGACCTCATAACTATTAGTCAAATATATAGTTATCATGTGATAACTATAGCATGTGCCATGTTGGTTGATTAGAAAAGATTGAAAATTAGCCAAATAAATTTTATATTTGAAACTTGATTCCACCTTTGGAAGGAATGACATTTAAAATGATAGCCGTTTTTCGTACTAAAATAATTGAAATCAGACCAAATATAGGTTTGGAAACGTAATAGCAAATCTGAGTTATAAGATATTATAAGCAAAAAAGCTTTATTTTACAGCTGAAAGATAAAATATTTAAACATTTTCTATAATTATACATACATGTATTTTTCATCAGGGCGTGCGTCGCTGGCCCCTCTCAAATTGATCAAGTTACATACAAACAGTTATGTGCGACATTTTATTGAAATCTATTAATCTATTAATTCTAACATGTGCCAAACGAAGTCGTTGAAATGTATTAAGTAGTTTTCACAGTATATTTCGTTAAAAAATAGAATTTGGTAGAAAATCTTTAAACTTGACACATTTCTCAGTTACAATACATATAAGGAGTAAAAACCAATCCTTCTTATATTGTACAAGAAGAAAAATAGTGAATTCCCAAAAACAAACATAAATATGTTAATTGTTACTTGGAATATATTTCAAACAATTCTCATAATATAATACATAACTACTTATTTAGTACATAGTATATGAGGTAATGTTCATGAATTCATGAATAAAAGGAATAATATTCGTAATCCTTTTCAGAAAAGATTGACAAGACAAACAATACGTCGCAATTAATTGATATATTTTATCAGAATGTAAGAGGTCTTCGGTCTAAGACCCACAAGGTCTATTATACTTCTTCGATCTGCTCCTATGATATTATTTGTCTCACGGAAACCTGGCTACATGCGGGAATAAATGATTCTGAAATGTTTGACGACACATTTAATGTGTATAGACGTGACAGATACTGTGATCCAAATATCGACACTGTTGGAGGCGGGATTCTAATAGCTGTAAAATCTTCTATGTTAACTTCTCTGGTTAATGTTCCTGTTTCACTTGACAATGAAATTCTCTGCATAAAAGTATCATTTAAAGACAAGAATCTGTATGTTATAACTTTAGGTATATATAGTTCCTGGTAGCCCACAAGAGGTTTATACCAAAGTTTTCAAATACTTAAGCTATATCTATGATTTATTGGAATACCAGGATGAAATCATTTGCCTTGGCGATTTCAACCTTTCCAATGTCGCTTGGACGCGCTGTCGAGACACAAATGGTATGTTACCAACTGGTAATCTCAGATCCAACGACTCTAAGCTAACTGATGATTTAACTTCACTTGGACTTCTTCAATTAAACGATGTTTTAAATATTAATGGAAAACTGCTGGATCTAGTGTTTACTACCATTGAAGATGAGATTATAATACAAAAATCCACCGAGCCTTTAGTGCCTGAAGATAACCATCACCCATCACTGATCTGTTCACTTTTTAAAAAATTTAATAATTTTGATAATGAATTGTGTTGATAACTTTTACTCTTTTAATTTTATAAAGACTGATTTTTTAAAACTTAATTCTTTGTTATCACAAGTTGATTGGTCTTGTTTGAATAATTGTTTAAATGTTAGCTTAATGGTGTTTAAATTTTACATTATATTGTTTGATTGTTTTCTTAAATCTGTTCCCATATAATAAATTAAATTACATTCAGAAGGTGCAAAGAGATCTAAAAATGAATCCAAAGTGTTTTTGGAATTTTATTAACAGCAAAAGAAAATCTTGTCTTTACCCGTCTGTTCTCAAGTTAAATGACATTTCAAGTCATGACCCACGGGTTATAACGCAACTTTTTTCTGCCTTCTTTCAAAGTGCCTTCAACAGTGATACTTCGAACTGTGATACCTTTAACTGTGATTCCTCAATCTGTGATAAATCTGACGAAATGGATCAAAACTTTGACCATTTGAAATCTTTTACTTACTTGACTGATATGAACTTTAACATTGATATCGACAACATTGTAAAGTTTATATCTAACCTTGACGACAGCTGTATACCAGGTCCTGATGGTATACCCTCTACTATTTTGAAAAACTGTGTACGTCACTTGCCATTACCTTTGTCTATTCTTTTTAATTTTTCAATGTCTTCATGTTCATTCCCATCTATTTGGAAAAGTTCATTCATTATTGCTCTACATAAAAAAGGGAAAAAAGACGAAGTGAAAAACTACAGGCCTATTGCCAGATTATCTGTGATTCCTAAAATTTGAGGCTATTATTTGTGATGCTTTATGTTTTTATGTTAAGTCATTTATTGTTCCCAATCAGCATGGCCTTATAAAAGGTCGCTCTACTATTACTTTTCTAATAGAATTAGCTGAAAATTGTATTGATTCATTTAAAAACAGTAAACAAGTAGATTGTGTATTTACTGATTTCAGTAAAGCTTTTGACGAGCTGTCACATCGTGTTTTGCTTTTTAAATTAAGAAAATTAGGATTTAGCGAACATTTTGTAAAATGGCTTCAATCCTATTTATTCGATATATCTTATTCAGTGTTATTTAACGGTTGCGAATCAAAGTTTAAATCAATTCAGGAATCCCACAGGGTAGTCATTTAGGCCCCATTCTTTTTATTTTATTTATAAACGACTTACCATCGGTGTTAAAATACTCTAAGTGCCTCATTTACGTCGACGATGTAACAATCTTTAAAACTATTTCAAGTACTCGTGATTGTGAACAATTGCAATGTGATCTTAACTCGTTTTTTGACTGGTGCACTCGTAATTGTTTGTTTCGTAATATTGATAAATGTAAAACTATGTGTTTTACAAGAAAGTTTTCATTTATTTCATTCAACTATTTGTTTAATGGTATATCAATATCTCGTGAAACAGTTATGTCTATTCTTGGTGTCACATTTGATCGCAAACTCGAATTCATTCAACATATAAATTCCATTTCAAATAAAGCTAATTCAATTCTTGGTTGGATAAAAAGAGAGTCGAAACAATTTTCTGACCCTTTCGTGACAAAGCAGCTTTTTATATCTTTTGTTCGACCCATTCTAAAGATTCATTAGGTTTGCCCTCAGGGGACTTGGCTGGGATAATCCTTATGATCTTCCAGCTTATAACAACAGACTTAGACTTATTGATTTACCTAGTCTCGAGAACAGACGTGCCTATTTATGTTTCGTTTTCATTGTAAAATTAATCAACGGTAACATAGACTGTTTGCACCTTCTGTCTCGTATTAATTTTAATATTCCTCAAAGAACTTTGAGGAACATACCGGAGAGTATACTTATTTCAAACTATCGTACCAATTATGAAAAATTTTCTCCATTAAATAAAATGTTTAAGCTATTTAATATTTACAATCTTAAATACAACAATTTGTTTGATAAAACAATAATTACTTCATGTCAATTTAAAACAACATTTTTCCATGTTTAAGAATCTTGATATTGACCTTTGTAAGAAATTTTTATAAAACTAGCAATTTAGTTATGTAAATAAATAGAGTAAATAGAGTAATGTACATAAGTATGTGCCAAGTGTAAAGATTTTTAATAACTTTAACCGATTTCAATAAAATTTTACATAGATTTTGCTTGCATACATTGATCACTTTGAGTGGAGAAGGGTTCAAAATAAATTGCAAAACATAAATTATTTCAGAATCAGTGAAAAGTGTTCACTTCTTCTAAATTTGTTTAATTGATAGTAATCTCAAGTAGGTATTTCTAGAAATTTCAGAGGTGGTAGTTTCATCTTTTCTATGTGGTGATGTTCCAGATACGTGCCACAAGTGCATCGTCCTAATATTTGCTCCATCGTTTTTTCATAAGCATTACAGAACTTGCAGAATCTTGGTTGCAGCTCGCAAGAAGTTGTTTGTGAATATTTTTGATCGGCAATAAAGTCAGGTGTCGCTCAGGATGTCATTGTTTCTATCTTTACTGAACAGTCTACCACTGCATTTTTCTGGACATGTACTCAATGAAGTTTGATGTTTATTGTAATTCCTTTCAAGTTCTTTTTTCTTGATCTTACACTCCCATATTACTAAAGAACTGATGGTATACGAGCTTATTGTTTTGAATGCAACTTAGCTTTTTGACATCGTGCCAATAAATGCTTTCGAACTGCGCCCCCAGTCGCCTTCTGGTCGATGCTGTACTTTTATCTGCGACATTTTCAGCCACAGCAGCTTTATTCTCTTGCAAACGAGCATTACCGGGACGTAGCATTCACAATGTTCTTAAGGTGAAGGGTCGGGAAATTAGGGAAGAAATTCACAATGCTCAAAAACGATTGACGATTCGATTTATTCCGTGAAAGATAATTACTTGAGAACAGATCGACCGATTTCGTTGATTTCTTTGCTGTATTCGTAATTGTCAGAATTTCAATTTTAATTTAATATTAATATTTTTGAAGAAGAATGGAATTGAAAGCTATAGATTATTGTGTTATCGGTGGTGATCAGATCTTTAGTTTATTCAAGATCATTAAATTCATCAGTTTGGTATGTTCCAAAAATTTAATTGATTTCGTTCGACACAAAACTACTGACAAAATCAGATAAGAATTTCTCATGTGAGTTACAAAGGTACCCATGCCGATCCCCATGACATCAGATATAAACACAAACAGCCCACAAATCATCTCTATCAACATTCCAATGAGGCAGTCAGCAGACATAAACAATGCTGCAAAATCAATATAGATCCCAAATAATAACAAAGTCAGCATAATTCGATGATCGTATGATCATCTCATCAGGCACCATAGTTATAATCATATTTGTATTTTAGCTTTAAGTTCAGTACTTGTTCACATTGCAAATAAAGAGGATGTGTGAAGATCAATTTAACTCTTTTAATACAACTCGTTGTCTTTCCTTTTGTTCCTCCACGTTAAGGAGAAGATATATTTTTTTTCGGATCCCAGAGGATTAGTTATAAATATAACTTGCGCGGTCCATTATGACTGCAGAACAACGGTCACAATTCCAGTTCGATCTAAGTCGGAGCATAGCCACGAAATAATTTGGAACATGCGTCGGGACGTTCGGCGCGTCGAAAATCAGAAGGCCAATTTGAAATTAACGTTTGGCGTTCAGAAACGATCGAAGAGTCGAGTTGCAGTGTTTGCGGAAACCTTAGAACTGTATCTTGATGAACTGACTGGTGGACTGACAGACAACGCACATCCTAGGCAACTGCATATACATATATATAGAGTTATTTGACTATTTACGATACATATTTATACATGAGAGTAAATAAAAATTCAGCTAATTTTCAAAAAAGCTTTAATTTTCCTATTTAAGTTTTGGTAATTTCTTGCATGAAAAGAACATGAAAAGTAATTTTGTCGAATTTAATTCGATTATTACAAATATAAAGTTACATCGAAATATGTGATTTATTTATATCATTCCTTAAACACAATATGTATATTTATTCACTATTCATTTAATTCAAAATATAAATCATATTAGTGCAGTACCGTTAATCACTATTTTTCTATAAATTTCGGAGAATTCACAGTTTAAACTTGCGTTCAGCGTTTGTAACCACTTCCAACTACGGTGAAATTTCAATTTGACAGCTGCCATTTCAAAGAAATGTATTAGTAGTAACATTTGTTCAACAAAAACTATTGTACGGGTATATTAAGTTATGAAAGTGATTTTGAAGATATAAGCAACTAGGAAATCTTTATTTTAATTGCAAGTATTAGAAAAAAAAGCCCTATACCTTGGAGAACAGATCACTTAAACTATTAAGACGATGTTTTTATCACAGCACACTTTTTTTTATCGATTCGTTAAAAAAAGTGCATTTTGGTGGGGGGGGGGGGGGGAATTCCGAATAAGGACCGAAATCTTCGAAAGATTTCGAATGTCAAAAGTCTCGGCCAAAATTACTTTGGAGCAAATTGGATCCCAAATTGAAAATGCAACGAATTGGTAAGCAATAATAAATGATTCTATGTAATGATAGAAAAAAATTTTCAGAATTCATTCAATATCTGCTGTTTTTTTCTGAGTGTTTTTAGTTCCTATGATTCTTCGTCCATCGGTAAATTAACATCGAAAAATTATTTGATTTTATTTTTACATAGCCTCTAACTTTTTAAAATTTATTTCCAGTTTTATTATTTCCCTTTCACTGGTCAAAATCATAATACAGATTGTACTTTTAAGCAAAACAAACTTTCCCAACCTTGGAAGAAACATAAATTATTTGGTTTTGTTTCGCGCTTTCTGTGCGCCAGAGAGAGAAAGGGAAGACAAAGAAAGGATTTTGTAAAATCGATATAAACTACGTACAGAACACATTACGAAATTTGCTGCTAACTCGTTTTTTTTTTCATAAAATCTTCTTAAACGAAGTTCAACTGAACTGAAAAATTCAGATTTAAATGTGAAACCGTGAACCATAACTTCAAACTCAGTTTAAGGTTTAGTTGAACTTAAGTTTAAACTTCCACTTGGAAACTGGGGGTAAAGAATTGATGGTCGACAATTTCGATTTAAGTTTTCTAAATGATACACTATCGAAATAACAGACAAGGAAGTCTCCAGTCAAATATTCAAAAGTCTCGATATAATTGTGCTAAAAAATAATGTGCCATTCCTTTTTGTACTTTTTGAACGAGATCATTAGATCTTTGGAGTTAACTAACCGGATTTGGACGTGAGATCAAGATGAACTTAAAGCCGGTTGTCAATTTCCACTTTACGAAGGTTCCATTGTAGGTAAATTCTTGTGCCAAAGGGTTCTCTATCTAATCATATACATAATTACACACTATCCCTTTTGTATAGTCTCACGTGTTTTCCAGATAAGTTTGTTAACCTCAAGAAAGTAAAAATTAAAAAATGATTTGCGTAGGTTATAATCTTTTCTACTTAACCTCTAATATACTCAAAACATGAACGCATGGAAAAAATCAATTTCTCACTTACTTTTGGCAGATGCTTTGATCTTCGTATGATTTAAGTCTTAAGTAAGACTTTTTTTGAAAAGACTATTAAAAAGCACTTGTAAAGCAACTCAAAGAATAACTCTTTTCATTTCTAATTCGTTTGTTTTTCAAACAATAAAATTTGAATTAAATTATAATGTATGACCGCTTTAGATATTCACATCATTCATAATATGTAGTCATCACATCAACTCATTAAAACGAGAACTCAAAATAAATGCCAAATAAATTATACACGTATCTGTATTAATGTTCTATTGTTTACAAAGGCAAAAAATATGCAGAGTGAACTTTCGAACCAACAGCTAAGGTATAATAATCTTACTCGTACTCCTAGTTTTGACTAATTATTTATTGTTTTAGTCAAAAAAACATTATATGTATATGTATGTAAATATTATTTTTACGCTTCAGGAAAAAGTATTCAAGGCTACAGGAAATTGTAGTTTATCACTTTTGCCTTTTTGCGAATTATAAGGAAAGAAAATAGAACAACCGTGATATGGGATATCAAGGAACAAAATATGGTAAGATTTCGATTATTCACTTATGCAAATCATGCGACGTCCTAGTCGTAAAATTATCCAAAGTTTTTTTCTGTCTTAAAGCTATGCGTGACACTTAAAAAAACACAAATAAACTCACTTTATGGATTTATTAGATTTACGTTATCGTGTGGTGCTGCTGCTAGTATTACTTTTCCAACAATGAATACACGAAGTTGAAGATCTTATTCATATCTATTTTCTATATCAACAGCCCCACCTACAACATTCATAAAAGTAAACAAATAATACAGAATATCTCATTTTGTATCCCCGAATTTTTTATGTCACAAATGTTCTACTGCGTAGATGAAATAAGTTTAAATTCGCCAGAAGCAATAAGTAAATATTAAAAATGAAATTAAAATTAAAAATATTCATAACATTTCTAGCTTCAATAACTTCAAGTGTCATAAGCTTTATGATAATATTTGGATTTGATCAATTTAATATTACCAAGGGTAAACTGGAGTTTCTTGAGACACGTGGAATAATGCCTGTTTATCAAAATTTGTGCACTTGGCATAACTCCTTGCAATTACTCGTAGTATCTATAAAAATAAAGAGATCGGAGAACTTTCCAAAAGTCCAAAAATGTCCAAATTTCGTGTGGGATAATGATTTTGTAGTCAGAAGATTAGAAATCAATTCACTAAACAGTTTTCCAGTTTTCCAAACGTAACTTCAATTTTCCCATGATCTAAGATTGATTTTGAAAGAAACACCGAACAACTAAATCGCATTGGCTTATCGAACATTTTTCCAGAATTAATTTTAAATAGCAAATATGAATTTTAAAAGTGCAAAATTACAAAAAATGGCGCCCAAAAAGAGTTTAGAAATACTTAAATAAAAATAAAGCTTAGAAGGATCGAAATTTAGTTTCAACCTTTCTTGAGCCATGTCTCCCCTTCTATTTATGTTTATTTAACATTAACGTAATTGTACAGTTTAACGTTCGAATAACACCAAACCATACAATTTTCAACTATTTTGAGTAGGTAACGTTCTTATCAGTTTTTTTTTTTCTTAAAATAATCATCTTGTTGAATTTGTGTAGTTATATGGGCAAGATGGTAAATTCGTTTCATGAGCTACACTCGGTGATATAATTGTTTATATTTACTTAATCTATATTCCGTTTTTTATTCTGTGTATGCAACAGTATTTGTTTTATTTTAACCGAGGAATGTATATCCACGAAATTAAAGAAATATTTGCTGAGAATGTATAATGTACAGATACTGTACAGTACATTTGCATATATGCATATGTATTTGGAAATAAGCATTTTTATCTTTACAAACTTATTTTTGTATTATTTTCTTAAGACACCATTTTTTATTGAAATTCAATATTTAACACAACATGCAGATATTATATGTACTTTTCTTGCAAAAGTCTGACTTAAAATATTAAATTATCTGTTATAATCATTATTTAGGTTAAAAATTTGCTAATTTTAAACCAGCTTGCTAAATTTGTCTTAATTTTTTTTATAAACTCTCCCATGATACACCAAAAACAGTGGTAGTTCGTACAAAAAACTAAGCAAACAAACCTTTTTACTTTTTTTTTGTAAATGTCAATGGTGCAAAATATGTATATACGATACTTCTTAACAATTTGTTAATTTTAAAGTATTTTACTAACACTTTCTTAATTTTAAACTTTTTCGATCTAGTATTGAGCAATAAATAAATTGTTTCTGAACACACCCAAAACAATGACTAAGGCTCGTATTTACCGAGCGCTCCTAAACGGCTCCTAACTTTACGAGGCTCTTAACTTGGTCGGGACCACTCCTAACTTTTAAGAGCGCTCGTTGATCTTCACTAATATTGCTTGGTGAATAGGTTTATGAGCTTCTTAAGTTATGAGCGCTCGGTGAATACCGGCCTAAATGTACAAAAATCTAAGTAAACCGATTTTTTTTGACGTTTGTAAATCTCAAAGAGTCAATGAAGATTTTAAATTTAACAAAATGCTAAGGAAAGGATGATGCTAAATTCCCTTAAGCCTTATAATGTCTAACATTGTATGTAAATTGAAAACAGGGGTAGGAGTGTTAGCTATCTCTATAACTTCTATAGTGATTTTAACCAAAACGTCAAAATAAAAAAACTGCACCACAAAACCAGACGATACATTTTTTTTGTGTTTGTAAACATTTATTACAATTGTGAGGTTTTACTATTTTCTTGAATTTTATATATGTAATTTAAAAAAGTTACCCCTCGTTTTGTATGTTATCTATAGAAGATGTTGAATGTCAAAATATTAAATGTGTTACATGCCAAGTTGCCCGTTTATAAGATACAGGTACTGGTTCATTAAATTTAAAAATGACGTTCTTACGGCAAAACTAACAATATTCTCGAGATCTAAACATGCTACGCTTATCAATCACCAAATCAAACCATGGAACATAAAAATTTAAATGTTTTCAGTTTTTAAACAAGAGTGTTTAAACAAGAGATGTTTTGTTGATAACATAAAATCATAGGCATTGAATTAGGTGACTCAATTTTCAATAGAACGGAAAAAATTAAATACTAGTGTCAAAGAACAATATTTTAAGATTGTGGAAAGAGGTCAAAATTTATCAATCTGAAATATTTATTTCGGTACAATCAAGTAATGATTATATGGGCTATAACTGTTTTTTATGGTAGTGCTATAGCTTTGGTTTTGTTTTATTAGATTCGGTATTAAAAACACTGAAATCATGTATGTTATCATTAAATTGTACCAAAATTGCTATTTCAATTTGAGACCTTGAATGGCCTGTAGATGGTGAAATCGTCATTATCTATCAATCGTCGTTTATGAATTAAAATATACGCAAATTTTAAAAACATATCTGGCCAAAACTTAATCTGAAATGTTCTAAGTGTTTGATATCCTTATGTAGATTGCACATCAGCTCCGTAATTGATGTCATAACAAGACACAAGCACGCAACAAGGATTGGCGTTTATTCAAACTTTTTTGCAGAAGCTACATGGACGAGGAAGAGGAGGCATCCATTCTTCATCTTCTATGTACTTGCTCTGCTATATCCCAAAGATGTAGATAGTGTTTCTTCGAGGAACTTAGTTATGTAGTTAATATAGACATCTGCAGTCTCTCTCGCATCATAAGGAGCACCAAATGGTTCAACGACTAGGGAGAAAATTTCTCGATTCATGTGGAATCACATTGGACTAACTCTGGTTTAAGTGTGTCAGCTGCGACGATGCACGCCGCCACCGCTGGCAGCCACTTCAATCTTATCTAAACTAGTTATTATTAATATGGTGCTCGGTCAGTTAGGAGAATAAAACTTATGCATACACACAGAAAAATAACGCAATGTAAAATCAACATGACGAATTATTGATTTCGATTAAAAAGATGAATTTTTAAATCATTGGATTTCATTTTGCTTTAACACGTTTTCATTTTATTTTAACATTTCAAAATAATAATTTAATACTAAATCCTCTTAATTTAAAATTGAAACACAGGTTAACAGGTATTTTCTTTAAAATTAAACCGTTTTCACTTTGTTTTAACTTTGAAGTTGTGTTGAAAATAAAAATAAAAGTACTCCATATTAAAACAAGTGTTTTTCATGTTAAATTAACAGGACATACACCAAAACAACGTTTGTGATTTTGATTCAACATGATTTTTGTTCTAAAGGAAATATTATTAAATCATCGAGGTTTCATATAAAAATTAATTCGTGTGTGCTATCATGTTGAAATAACATGATTGAATAATTTTGACATTAAAAATAAAATGATTAACATATTAATTCCAAGTAAAAAGTACCTCATGTTAAAACAAGCGTTTTTCATGTAAAAACAACATGGCTACACTAAAACAACGTTTTTCATTTTGATTCAATATGATTTTTGTTCTAAAGGAAATATTATTAAATCATCAAGGTTTCATATGGATACGAATAAGTTCATGTTAGAGATCATGTTGAACTTATTTTAAAATTAAAATAGTATAAAAACAAAACGATTTGGATAATAATTCTTAGCTAGAAATTTCAAAACAAATAATTTTCATGTTATACACCTGAACAATTTTTTTTTATATTGAATTTACATAATATTTATTTATTACCTATTGAATCAACATTATATAAAACAAATATCCATTAATAAAATAAATGATTGCTTCTTACAAAATTAAATTGAATATCCACAAAAAACTATTATACTATCTTGAAATGCTCGAAAAGAGTAGTTATCGGAATAAGATGCAAAAAACTGATATCTATTAAATACATTTTACACCAATATGAGAGATCGAACTTAAGCACGATATTAAACAACCCAACTAGGGGAGAGTACGATAACTTAGGCGCCAAAAATTGATAACGGATTTTTGTAGAAGGGTCAAATACAAGCGTTTTTTTACTATGGGAGGGGGGGGTCTATCTCGCCCCGTTTAGGAGGTAGGGGCGATTTTAGAAAAAATGACTTAAATTGAAAAAAAATATATTAAAAAACAACGGCAACACTTACAATAAAATACTATACCGGTTTTGAAAGCCAGAAATCTGTTCTATAATCGTAAATTTAAATTAAATTATTTATGTCAATAGTTTTTGAAAAATTTGCATGCAAACTCAAAATTTTGTTAAAAAAAATGAAAAAAAAAAGTTTAGACCAATTTTTTTCAAAATTGTAAAATGAAGTGCTTAATTGGCTTTTTGTGGTCAATGTTACTATTAATTCTGAATCGAACACAAAAACCCGAATGGTTCTGTCCCTTCTAGTTTTTGAGAAAATCGAAAATTACTAAAACTACTTTTTATGAAATTTTTGATTTTTGGTATTTAACTACGGTGATTTTATTTTGAGGATTAATGTTAATGTGGTTCATTTGTAGGTAAAGTACAGCAAATCATTTAGGGTTACCAAGAATGCACCAGAGGAGGTAAAATTGCATGGCATTTCGCGTCTCAGTCAGTCAGTTTGTGAGTAAGTCAGGTGTTACTTAAAAATAGTCAAGTCAATTTTTCAATGTTCAATGTATTAAAACCGTGTTTACAGGCATTTTGATCACAAAAGAGATAATTATAGCAAGCACCTCCCGAATCTCTAGCCAATATTGAGGCCATGGAAAAATGTGCCGATAGATGGGTTTATTGCACTGAGATTAACTTTTATATGGATTGCACCAGAGAAACTTTTAAATCATTAGTTTTAAGCAAAATTTAAGTAACGTTATTTATTAAAATAAAAGATTAACTATGTAAATCATTTAAATGTAATTTGAATTTTATATACCCACCTACAAATTTGTAACTATATATTTACTTATGTATCTTAGTCTGTAAGAGTATAATATGCTCTGGTTGATGAATAAATAATAATAATAATATTGTATTCTTACAATTTTTGTCACCTTTTTGAGTTGGAGTTGAGGGGAGTTGACGCTTTAGTTGGAATTAGACCAATTTCTTCTAAGAACGCGATGCTTTTGAAATTTTTTTTTTGAAATATTGAAAAGTTATTTAATTTAGGATGAAGTAGTGGATGCTTAGTCGCCATTCTTTATTCCAAGAAAAAAATACTTCACTCTTACAAAGGTTGAATAACGAATGACCTTGATAAACAATAACCTGTACCATATTAGCATTAAAAACAAACAATAAACATACATATTAATTAAGAAATTATATAAATTTGCTGCATTCGTACAGTAGTACCTAGGTAATGTGAATTTTTCATAATGTATTAAATTTTCATGTCTGAACATTTTAAATGTGCAACTTTGGGCTACGTACATACATATATTTAGTAGACATTGGATATAGACCTTAGGGTAAATTCAAAGTTTCTTTAAATCCAGATTCTGTAAATGCAAAAGAAACCTTGCATACACCCAACCTCGCACCTACCCCAAATCCTATAGTGTGCCCAGGCAGGGGGGTTTCAGGGGGGCAGCATGCCCCCCCATACATATTTCACTGTTTATACGCCGTAATGCGCAAGCAAGCAAAAAAAGCAAATATCCCATAAAAAAGTAGTTTTCGTTATTTTCAATTTTCTCAAAAACTAGACGACATAAAATCATCTAGTTTTCAGTTTTTGAATAAGAATATATTAGAGCAACGAATTTTAGGAAAAATAATAATATATAACTTTGCAGTTTTGAAAAATTAAACTTTAAACTTTTTTTTTATGTTTTTTTTCACCAAAATTTGAGTTTAAAACTCGTTTTTTCAAAAACTGTTCATAGATTCTACTTGATTTAAAAATTATCTAATAGATCAGAGTATTGGCTTTAAAAAAAGGTATAATACTTAATTGTAAGTATTACCGTTATTTTTTAATATTTTTGTTTCCATTTTAGTACCTTTTTTATAAAATTGCCCCTCCCGCCCAAACGGGGGGAGATAGACCCCCCCCCTTCCATAGTAAAAAATGCTTGTATTGAACTGTTCTACAAAAAACCGTTATAATTTCTTGGCGCCTAAGTTATCGTACTCTTGCCCCCAACTAAATTGGATATTTCGTATCATGATTAATATTCTGATATTGATTGATTGACATCCCCACAGAGCACACTGGAGCGAGAAACAACGAGCAAATCTAATATCATTATTGAATCTTATTTAATTTAATTTGCACCATAGATT
Source organism: Philhelius festivus (assembly GCA_963931855.1). Taxonomy (NCBI): domain Eukaryota; kingdom Metazoa; phylum Arthropoda; class Insecta; order Diptera; family Syrphidae; genus Philhelius; species Philhelius festivus. Next base: position 259,076,805 of record OZ007554.1, on the reverse strand, counting down.
TTCAGAAACATTTAAAAAACATTTCAGAAACATTTAAAAAACATTTCAGAAACAGAGAAACATGTCTGAAATGTTTCTTAAATGTTTCTGAAATGTTTTCTTTGGTCTGGACGGTCGGATCTACTCTTGACGAAAATTTTAAAAATAAAATCAAAAAAGCCAATGATATATCTGAAATTTGCGAAAATATAAATTGTGATAAAGATGAAGCAGAAAAAAAAAATCATGCGCTTAAAGTACAACACAGGCGAGAAAAAAATTTACAGACAACTCAATCTGGAAACAATGGGAAACAAAGAAACATTTCAGAAATGTTTCTCAAAGCGTCCACACCAAAAAACAAATCAGAAACATTTCTGAAATGTTTTTTAAACAAATGGGAAACATTTCTGAAACGTTTTTTAAACAATGTTTCCTGAAATGTTTCTTTGGTGTGGACACACCATTAGACAATTTACCACAATTTGACCAAAAAATTTTTATAAAAAAAAATGGCGACCCAAAAATGGCCAAAAAAAATTCAAAAAAAAAATTTATTTTTCAAAACTTCAATTTTTTTGTTTTTCTTTTAAAACATATTGTGGTAAATTGTCTCGTAAGAAACCTTCCTTTAAATAACCCACTTTGTTTTTTTTGTTTCAGTCCAGCCAGTCCTGAGAAATTCAGAAATTCTTTAACTTATTTTACGCACCTGCAGCTATTGAATTCATTTTATTGCAATAGATTTGCTTGGAAATAAAAACTTTTACACGTGTTTTGATGGAAGTGTCCATTAGCCTATCTTAACGACTCGTGACTACGTTAACTTAGCAGCCACATTCAAGCTAAGATTATGGGGGGATTTGCGGCAAGAGATTCTACTACGAACATTTTTCGTCTCCTGATGACAAAAAACCCCTAACTCAAAACTTTTATTTTGGACTTTTGGCCGCAAAAAGATGCCATCGGCCGCACTGTGTATAGGCCAAAACCCAAAACGTCAAATAATTGGAAAAAATGTCGGTGTTTTTTTTTTGGAAATATTTAATTGCTTTTATCTTAGGAGTAAAGGAGGCAGGAGAATGATATTGCTAGGTTTTATGTGTTTTGAGCTATTTTGATTAAACTCTTTGATAGTTTGTATCGTTTATCAAATAATTTGTTAACTATACACAAAATTACCTCAAATTCACATTAAAATACAATTATTATTTTCTCTTTGCGTTATTTTTTATTCTTATACATAGAACCATATGCATTTACCATTACCATTTTAAGTCTTGATAAATTATTTTCCCATTGATGTAAATAGAACAAGTTAGCCTTTCTTGGTTCACCCTGCATCGTGGCTTGTAAATCAACGTGGAATCATATTGAATCAATTTGAATTCCTTTCAAAACAAAATTAAATCTTTATCATTTAAAAGGAAATCGTGTAGAAGTATTATTGTTTCTAGTTGAATTCTACAAAACTTGAGAGATCCCGTTATTACTTCCAAGCTTGTAAATCAACGTGGAATCATATTGAATCAATTTGAATTCCTTTCAAAACAAAATGAAATCTTTATCATTTAAAAGGAAATCGTGTAGAAGTATTATTGTTTCTAGTTAAATTCTACAAAACTTAAAAGATCCCGTTATTACTTCCAAGCTAACAAATATTTTGGTCTGAAGCCTTTGCCTCTCATTGATAAAATAACAAGTTTTTTGTCTCTCCTGAAAAATCGACTTTTCTGGGTTACGAGGTATTCGATCTACAGCGACGATATGTTTGATGCTATTTCAGAGTGTGGAATTTAATATGTATATGAATTTAAGTTCAAAAATCAGTTTATTATTAAAGTAATTTTTTATAGGTTAGATAATAAATTTCTTTAAAATTTTTCAAGAACAAAATTTGGGATGTTTATTTTAAGTATTTAGTAGTATATATTTAGGGAAATAATTTAAAAAAATAATTGTTCACACGTTTTTAAGGTATTGATTTTTCATTCAAAAACATTAAAAAAAAAAAAACAAAAAATATTTGTTTGAATATTTTTATATACAAATTTTTTTTAAACTTAAGGGGGCTTCTGCTTAAGAATTTTGGTTGAAATTATTAGAGCTATTAATGAGAAAGTCGAAAATAAAAAAAAACAGTTCTATTACAGGTAGGTACCTAAAACTTTTTTTTTGACAAAGTAGTGTATTCCCATAAATTTTTCTTACCAAAAATTAGATCCCTTTTTTAGATTTTAAATAATCGGTGCATGGGGCATACCTACATTATGTACATACATATATCGCAAGTAAAAAACTTAATTTAATTTACAAAATTTTCCGAAAAGGATCTCTATAGACCAATATATTTCTTGTTGAACAAGTTGTTCTCTCACAGACTTAAAAATACAAAAACGAGAAACAAGAGCTGTCAAAATGCAAATTAGCTAATGACAGTTTGGCGAAAATTGGAATTTCAAGAAAATTTGCCAATTTTTTACCATCAATTCTGATTTAAATAAATATATTTTGACGTAAAATTTGTTGTTTATTTGATTCATTAAATGGTTACTGACCAAAAATGCCAAAATATACTTCAGCGAAATGGGAAAATCTCTGAAAATTCTTGAAATCACTTGATGAAACTTCTGCCTCGCGTGAGTTCGTTGTAAAATAAAAACCTGAGCAGCTCCGAGTAAAATGAAAGGTAATTTTGCAATCTTTTAAGCAAAGGTAAAAATTTTGACTAAGCTTTTTGATAGTTTTTTTTTTGTTTTATATATATGTATTTAATGGATGGATTATTTCAAATTCAAATTTATTTCTTCTTCAGTGAAATCATGTAACATGGTAGAATATTTTGTACATATAGAGATTAGAATACAATGATTCTTAGCAAATAAAGATTGTATAATATGGAAAGTTTTTGTGAAAGTGGAGATTAGTATGAGAAAAATTGTGAGAAAAAAACTCAATAGTAGTGATGGATTATATTTTTTTGTCACCAATAAAAAGCTTAATAAGTCGCCTGTATAATTTTGTATCGTTTATCAAATAATTTGTTAACCATACACAGAATTAACTCAAATTCACATTAAAATTTATTATTTCCTCTTTCCGTTATTTTCGCTAATTCTTATTATATATATTCATTTTCAATACCGTTTTAAGTCTTGATAAATTTTATCTTCCCATTGATGTAAGTATAACAAGTTGGCCTTTCTTGGTTCACCCTGTATCGTGGTTTGTAAATCAACGTGGAATCATATTGAATTCCTCACAAAACAAAATGAAACCTTTATCATTTAAAAGGAAATCGTGTAGAAGTATTATTGTTTATAGTTGAATTCTACAAAACTTGAAAGATCCCGTTATTACTTCCAAGCTAACGAATATTTTGGTTCGAAAAAAGTTAAATCATTTTCGTTTTGGTCGCGACGCAAGTAACATCATTTTATGAGTTTCATGTAAAGTGGAAAAAAAATTTGTTATTGGCTGAGATAGTTTAAATAATAGTGATATAAGAAGAAGAAGTTAAGACGAAAAATATAAAAAAAATGTATAGCTTTGTTTTAGTGATATATGTGATATAAGTGAAGCCCAGTGCATCGATTTTTCTACTGATCACGAGGGTACCATTGTGCTAAATATTCCGGACAGCAACAAACAAAAATTGGATGACTTTTTACAAAAATTTAACCTAACTGAAGCAAAAAATTTCCTAATTGGTGAGTATTTGCGACCATTTACATATTTGTTTTCCAACTCGCAGTCTCAAGCCTAGACGTACCGCATTTAACGGGCAGGGAATGGGGATAAACTATATATTTGTGATTGTCCGGTTTGACCGAAAAAACTTAATTGTGTTGCTTTTGTGAATGGCTGTTTGGCAGTGGCAGTCATCATTTAGAAGTTGTTGCGCATTGTATTTTTTGTTTTTGCAATCCCCTGCTGAATAATTTGGTCGCAAAGGATCAAACATATCTTTTTGTCATCCTAGAGATTTGTTCTTACAAGCAGCAATATAAATTTTTCATCTTCCAAGGACGAACTAGGCCAAGGTCTGAAATTTCTTTTGGTTCGTCCTCCAAAGATTTTTTTATTAAAATGTATAAGTGTTATTGCTGCTAGTAAGAAAATATCTCTTTAATGACAAAAACATAATATGTAATATATATATTATATTTATTCTCTATAGGCCAAATTCTTCAGCCGGGAGTAGAAAAAACACCCATAAAGTAGAATTCAAGCAAAATTCTTGGCCCGTAATTGAATAGGTTTAACATTTTTCAATTTTAAGCTTTTACTGTAGAGGTTATTTTATTAATGAAATATTTGTTACAGTTGAAGATAAGTTTCGGGATAATTCAGAGAACTCAGATTGGGATTCAAAAAATTTTCAGTCATCCGAATTAAGAAATGACAGCATAGTTTACGATCACTTTCAAGAAAATCATGATATTTTCATGAAATTCGTGAAAATGATAGATAAACTTCAAATAATTCTGAGTTTTAGGAATTCATTTGGCTAGAATTGAAATTCAAAACCATGTAAATCATCCAAATAAAGCCTGCAATTACGAACTGGGTGTTTTCTTGAATTCCATATGAATTTAACATGAAAATCTTTAAATTCGTCCAAGAATGCAAAAAATTGAAATTTTTGACCGAACTGAAAACGGACCTTAGAATTACTTAGAAGATTTAAATTAAAACTAAGAAACGTTTGAATCATACAAATCGTTCAAGAAGACTCCAACTGGGAGCTTCGTATCGATTTACATTTCATGTAAAATTCATATGGAATTCAAAAAATCGATACTTATACGAAGGTCCCAATTAGAAACTACGTAAATTATCATGGGAATCAAAAAATGTGAATGCAAGTTTTTAGCGAATTAACAATCAAATAATAATATGTAACGTTTATCTCCGTAGGCCGTAGGAAGAAAGGAGTTGATCCATTTCGCACTTTAATGACTTTGACACCAAGGCCAACGGATATAAATGTTCTGATTACCGAAAAAAGATAATAATTTTTTTTACGTTTTCTGTTGTAGAAGCTGAAATAGATTATGAAATCTTAAGATTTCAGTCGAAGGAGGATATACAAGAAGCTATAAAACCAATCGGGATGCGGTCTCGTTTTCGGGAAACTCTTTTTCATTGGATGAAAACTGAAGTATATTAACTTGTATATTTTCTTAATAATAGTAGTAATTTATGGTTTATTTATTTTTAAGTTTGGAGATGACGACGTTACCTTATCACAACCAATTGCAAACAAAGTAGTTTCTTGGCTAGGAAGCCAATCCAGTATAGCCTCGACAACGTCAACTTAAATGTCAAGTCCGAAAGTCGGGAGCTCAAAGTTCTCTAAGGTAAACATTGGTATAAATACGTCATTAAGTATTTTCTTTTATTTTTGTTTTTTTTTTCAGAAACTGAAACTTACTTTACCAGAGAGTTTCAAGGCGCTCAAAAATTTCCCTATGATTTTGGATGAACTAAGGGAGCTTTTTCCAGCTGAAACTTAGGTAAGCATTTTCTATCTTATGAAATTCTAATGTTATATTATAAATATGTTTTTAATACCTAAGCACTAAATCCTTGAGCATTAAAATTGTTTTAAGATTAAAGATTTTTCTAAAAGCTTCAATACAAAATTTGATTTTTTTTTAATTTCAGGAATATTATTTCAGCCCGCGTGGGGCAACAAAAAATCGAGGGGGAACAACAAGACAAAAAGAACTCAAATCCTCAGCAACGAATTTGGATTTTTTATGTAAATGGCCTTTATATTCAAATCAAAAAGTAACCAACTGGTACGTGAACTGAAAATAGTTTTCTATTTTTTTAATATTATTCACTTAAAAAAAAAAAACTTAAAATAAACTGCACTTCATTTTATTTAGATTTTGATAAGAAAATAAAAAATTAATGTAACAAATTTTTAACAGTATTTAAAACATTATTAACCGTTACCGGTCACTGTACTCAATTGAGTATGGTATTTTTGAAAATTAAATTTTTCTTCGTTTTTAATGTTATTAATTATTTCCTTAAGGTCAATCTAGACTTCGAATTGCTGCATCTAAATAAAGGACATTTGCTTTCAAGTAAATGGCAAGAGTTTAGAAATCTTATTTCTATTACCACTCCAACATTAACTATTTTGCTCGATGTAAATTTAAGTATGTTTTATGATGTGAAGTCAAACTTATGAAAGATTTTTCAAGCCTATTTTTTGTTTATATAATTAATAATGGAAATTACATTTAAGAAACAAAAATATATCATAAATTATTTATTTATCATTGATAATTTCAGTGTTGTATTATTGAACTATTTTTATTAAAATAAAACATGAAATTAAACACTGATTTTAAATTGTTTTTTTTTTTTTTGCCAAGGAAATTAAAATTTTTTTGCAGGATTAAAATGATGATCATGGTAATTCAACATGAAGATAATCGCTATTCAATATGATGATCATCGTGAACCAACATGATGATCGTGGTGATTCCATTTGATGGTCATCGTGATTCAACATGATTTTCGTCGTGATTTAACATGTTGATCATGTCGATTCATAATGATGATCATCGTGATTCAAAATGATGATTATGGTAATTTAACATGATGATCATCGTGATTCAACATGACGACCATGGTAAATCAATATGATGATCATAGTGATTTAAAATGATGTTAGTAATGATTTAACATGATTATAATGGTGATTTAATAAAGTGACCATGGTAATTCAATATGATTATCATCATGATTCAACATGATGATCGTTGAAATTCAACCTGAAATCATAGTGATTCAGCATTCATTTGGTATGAAATTCATTTTAATTTGCAGGTTTTTTCTACTTATTTCAAAATGAAAACATATTGATTTAACAATAAAAACGTTCTCATTTTAACATGATCTAATATTAATTTCTCTTATACAAAAATCATGTTAAAATAATACGAATGCTCGATGAAGCAAAAACATTGGCAAAATATGTTGAATCAACATTGTTTTTGTTGATTTTACCTTGTTTTTTTTCTGTGTGTAGGATATGAAAAACGCACTTCATCATGTTTTAGTAAGAGTAACTGGCTGGAGGGAGCATTACAAGTGAAAAAAGCTATAAGACATTAAGGATTCTCGCAGTCTTCAAAATATGGGAAGGATTCCATGATAGTTCTGTTTCCTATCGATCCCAAACTCTACGAAATGTCATAGAAAAATCAAGCGTAATAATCTTACTTTCTCCAAAAAATGTAAAGATCTGTTTCATTCTTCGGTGAGACATGCCATCAGATCACCAGTGGAATGAACTGAAACTGAAACGAAAGCCATATTGCGGGCCATTAAGAAGCTTTCGGTCTTAGGGATATTTATTGAGCTTATGAATGGACATATGTACTCATAAGTGTAATTGGGAAGGGTCGCCTCTTTTAGAAACAAGCTGGACAAATGCTGTTTTAAACCTTCCTAGCATGATTCCAGAACAGTAAACCGAATAGTTTTGCCATTAAAGAAAGGCCCCTTCTTCAGAAGAATTGGGGTATACCACCAGGACCAGCGGATTTTGTATATCAAGATCACGAAGGGTTCTTGCAACTGTACGATCACGATAGGTGGATAGCTTTTCGAACCAAATCCGACATAGGTTTTGAGCCGATGATGATGATGCTATGTAAAAGCACTAGTTGTAATTTCTCAAACGCTTTCGTGACCACATAAGAAAGGTATGCGTACTAATAATTATATACATACAACGAAAGAACATAATGTTGACCTGCACAAAATCCTTCTTTAACCTCACTCGCATTGAATCAACGTTTCATATATCTTTAAGAAGTTTGAAGAATTTCGAAAGAAACTGTGACGCAAGTAATATGAAGGAGTAAACCAAATCAGCCTTGTATATAATTTACATAGGATTGTTGTTCAAAATATTTATTCTCAATGATACTTACTCACTGCTATCAAAATGTCAAATGAAAGCTAAGTAACGTCATAAATTTTGTCTTTCTTTTTGTGAAAATTAATTTCGATTTACAAATTTAATTGTTTTCAAAATTCAATGTTCAAAAAGGAAATGATAATTTTTAATTTATTGAATATGAAGATAAAATTGAACCCTGTTTATCATTGAAAGAACAGAGGTATTTCAAAGCCATTGTCCTTACGAAAAGGGGTTAAATAAATTATAATTGATATTCCTAAAAATCATAATTAAATTTAAATTGAATATTTATTAACTTATGATAATTAAATATTATTATTTTTCCACAGAGGTTTCTAATCATTGTGCTAATGACGTTCGAATAAATACCACAAACCTTACTAATGGAAACGTTATAATATTACCGGTACTGACTTAGTTGTGCATCTTTTATGTACCGGTTATTTCATTGTTTTGGCTAAGATTTTCAAATTATTTTATTTGTTTTGTTTTTATATTGATCCAAGCTAAATAAATGAAATAAAAACAATAACAATCATTATCTTGACAACCACGTGCAAGATAGACCTGTTTTTCCTTTTAGAGCAGGTATACTCTGAGATGAACAACTTTAGGTAAGATTACTGAGATTAATCAATGTTTCGCGATAAAATTTATTTATCAATGCAGAATACAATTGTTGTGAAACGATAAATTGATGATAAATTTGAAAAGCATTGCATTACAATGCTATTGATTTCAAGCTGAATGAATTTAAAATAAGACCAAAGACTGGATCCCATGAACTTGTTTTGGCTTATTAAAAACACAAAAATGGATTCTTTAAATTTTCGTTTGTTAAAATAGTCTTTGAAACGCAATATTATTAAAACTTTTAAGCAAAATTGAATCAAAATCGGCTAAGCCATTAACGAGATTTATGGCCGATAATCCGAAAATAATCTCAAAAGATGTTAAAACTAGATTTGTGTTATGTTTAATTGTATTTATAAAATTCGGTAAGAACCAGATACGTAATTGTACTCGTACTACAATCCCTTCGAAAATTTAGGTATAAAGTTGAATATAAAAAACGTTATTCAGTACGCCCTGGGTAACAGCAATTCTCGCGAAACGCAATACTTCCGTTTAAACATCAGCCAATTTTTTAACATTCGAGATTTAGTAAATACAATTTTATTTCCATCCGTGATCTAATAATTTGTTCAATCCTTGTCTCTATCTTTCGGTGTTTACTTTTATCGTAACTGGACAGTTATTCTACAGCTTTCTCAGAATGTTTTAAACTCGTAGACCGTAGGTGCATTGTACATATTTTCGTTTAAATTCACCATTGTTCAGCTTATTTCTCGCGCTCGGTTGCTGCTTAGTTTTATTCGATGGATTATGGATAGTGTACAAAATTTTCCTAACCTGTCTAGTAAGCAGAAGGAAAAAAATCGAAAAGAGAAAAAATGTGTATCTAATTCAAAAAAAAGCTCGGTTTGAGTAGAAAACAACATGACTCTTCAAAAACTAAGCGAGTAAAATTATCCGAAAACTGTCAATATTTTTTGTAATAAATTTTCTTTATTGGAACACCAACAACCTTAATTAACGCAACTGCTCGAATTTTTGTCGGGTTATTTAACCGAGGGTGTACTGTAATAAGTTCACAAAACAAAACATAAACAGCCGAAGGTAGTAAGGAAAAATTCTCACTTTTGGTACTTTATTTTACATAATTCAATTTTGTAGTGCTAAAGGGGTTTTGACTACTTTTGAAGTGTTCAACTGAGTAAGAACGTTAGGAAAATAAATGGACAAGAACTATTGTAATAGGTAGGAAAACGTTTTTTGAATAAATAAGCAACTTAGTATTGATGAATAGTGGGCACATAAGGTGGGTTCTAGTAAATATGGTTTTCAAAGTATAAATAAAATTTGTTTTTTTTTTCTTTTTTCTGCAATATCGTAATTGAAAGTTAGTTGTTTCTATGTTCTATGATTTTCAACGATTTTTAAACGATATAGAAAAAAAGAAACCCACCTATTTTTTTTCCAGGAATATTTTCGTGAACATGTTTTCTTAGATTTGTACATTTGCATTTTCTGTTTATAATATCGGAACCAAATTCCCAAACAAACTGAACTAGAGAAAGAAAGAAAGAATGGAAGGCATTAAACAAATCTAACATTATATTGTCTGTCCAATCGCACAGTAGTTGGATCGACAAATCTAGCTAGATAAAGTTAAAAAATCAAAGTAAATTTATATTGGTCTTAACGATATCGATAGCCATAATTTATATTTTGTTTTTTGATCTATTTCACTGATAAGAGCAAAATAGGCTTTAGAAATCAGAAGTTGATCAAAGGCACTACGCGACAGAGGAATTCAGAATTTATTTGTCTACTAAAAGTAGAACCTTTTTATTTTATTGATGAGAAGTTTTATAAAATTTTATGTAATATAGTATATGTTTTTTAGTCATTAATATATTTAACATTTTATTATAGGTCTTTAAGAAAAAGGTTTCAAATTTAAAACTACCTCTCGCCTGGTGAGTTTCTAAGCAAATGTTTGAGGTTTGGCTAACATAGTATTTTCCATACTGTGCTGTTAAGCTTATTAAATACTCAAGAGGATATTTTTTTTAGAAATAAGTAGCTCTGTATTTTTTTGAAAATCAACACATAAAAGTTTTTATGTGTACTTATTTTTAATATTCTTCAAAAATTATCAAAGGTGTGAGATTTTCATAATTTGCATTTAATTCTTTTTTCAAAAAATGCTTAAACGGAATGTCCAAATTTCAGAAACAGTAACTTCTCTTACCCTTAAATTATGAACTTTCTACATCAAGTAATTGACTATAAACAATGACAAAATATAATCACATATCTTATCATCGATTGCATTACCTACTATGGTTTTAGTTTTGTTACTCAATTTTAACAGAAGTTAGAAAGCTGTAAAAATTTATGACACCTCAGGTGAACTAATAAAGTTAATGTACCCATAAAGCATTCTATCTGTTAAAAACTAATAAATAACAAAATCCATACATATCGTTGTGTGATTATAGAAGTTGCTTGTAAAGATAATATAACTTCACACGGAAAACAATACTATTGATGAACACATATTTGCAGCAATGTCATTGTCAAAGTGACACATAGAACTGAATATATTTTATCAAATATAATTTTGTTTTGTTTTAATGAATAATAATTTTGGTAGATTATAATATTTATTAAATTGTAATGCATAACTGAGCTGCACGAAGTTTTTTTTTTTTTAAGATACGAACAAGTTAAAAAAATTAATACAAACTTAGAAAATTATTAAAAAAAACTTATGCAGTTTCTTAAATAGTTAAAGTATTACGTAAGCGCATTAACTACTTATGAATTTTCCAGACGTTTTGAATACAAAGAGAGGTTTTATTTTTTTTAATAAAAACGAAAAACATTTTCCAAAACATGGAATCTTTTGAAATCAAACTTTTGTTTAAAATTAGATACTATAAAGAATGAAAAATCGAAATCGGAAAATTTTACAAAATGTGTATAGTTTTTATTTTTGTTTAAGTTCACAAAAAGAAAAAAAATCTATACAAGTTTTTTTTTTATATTTTTCGTTTTTCCATTCTTCTTAAATCAGCCAGATCACGGGAGTTTTTTTCTAGGTGGCTGAATTTAAAAAAATTCCCCTAGAAAAATATTACTTATATTGCATTAATGCTGTAAATTTTTTCGACTAATATATTGCGTCTTAGAATGGTACGACAGCATCTAACTGATAAGCCCAACAGTCGTGACTGGGCGAAATGCATTTTGACTAAGGGTCGCAAAAACTTACAACTCATATAATGTATGAACATATGTAAATATTTGAAAACAATGAATTGGGAAAATTAGTCCCGGACTAGTGAGTTTCATGGTGCCTACATTTTACATTTTTCGTCAAAACACATTGAAACAACAACAAATGAAAATCATGATTTCGGCTTTTATGTTTTCTTTTTTTCTCACTACCGTCCCCACCTAACGCTTCTCCTACCTACAAAACATAATGGCGGACTTAATTTAACCAGTCTATTCCGCAAGGTCTAAGAATTAAATTTACTCGTATATAAAATATACAATCCAACACACATAATTCTGATAATTATTATTTTTGTAGTTTATGATTGAACAAAAATTTTGAATGCATTTACTTTTTGATAAAAAAAAAACATTTGAAAATCAATTTAACTAACTAAACCTTCTTGTCATAAGAACACTATACTCTATATCAAATTCTTTTGTTAAAAATTTATCACACAAATAATTTCAGTGCATTCAATGAATTTTCAAAACTTTGAGCTATTTAAAAAAAAAGTTGCTAGCTATTTCAAATATCAATCAAGATTTATCTTAAGCCCCCGAAGAATGCTAAGCTCACGATTAAGAATAATGTATTTTATAAACTTGCAAGCATGGTACAAAACAAACGCACTATAGCAAAAGTTCACTAACCTGTTTTCTCGACCATCGTTCTAGTAAACTGCAAATTTATGTGATTTGACCAAAGTGGATCAAAATGTCGTTTGCACAAGCCCGAGTGTCAGAATATTAAATCTCGAAACGCGTATGGAATTGGAATTCCAGAAGTAGGTAAAACACTTTTAAGTTCACGCTGCACCCGTTTAGTGGAATCTCAGCTGATAAAAAACAACCGCACATACAAAAAGATACAAACAACTCTTAGCTATTAAGTGCACTAGAAACTACTTTTCCTCAAACACCGGCTGTAGGTTCCAAGAGAGAAATGTATGTTAATAGTAATTTCGAAAAAAAAAGAAAAAGAAGAAAGTTTTCCTATTCTCAAGTTCAACGTGGGATATTGGCACTTCAACGGTTAAATTCAAACTAAAAACAAATACGATAATTGATACAGAATTGGCAGTAATATTTAACCAAATGTAAAAACCTCTTTTTTATTAACAATAACTGATTGAGACCGCAGTTTCGCGTGGTAGTGCTTGTACTCGTATACTTTCTCGGGCTGTTGGCGCTGTCGCTTTCAAAGTTCGAATGGAAATAAATGAAAACGTTAAGTTACAAAACTAATATAGTGCGCTGACTTCAGATGTAGAGTTGTGTTGAACGAATGTTGAACTTGTGCGACTGATTTGCCAGAGTAGGCGCAGACTGGCAGACTATAGCAGACATCAGGCTCTAATGCCAGCCATAGGAGTTAGACATAGTTAAGTGTTACCATATTTTTGTGAAGCAAAATTTTGAGCATACTAAATATTGAAAAAAAAATTTGTATAATATATTTTATGAGCATCCACACAAATATGTAGCGATATACTCGTACCAATAAACAATACAGCTTCATAAATCTTTCAAGAAATTATATTCAGAAATAAATTCAGTCAGAATATTCTTAGTCCCTTAAAAGCCATTTGCTTACACATTATTATTATAAAAAAGATAAAATATTAATTTCCGGGTTATTTTGAGCAAACGGGTTTTGATAAAATAAAATTATGTCATAATTCAGGCTCCCACCTGACTATAGGTCCTGAAAACTTCATTTTGTTTCGTATTTATTTCTGAAATACTCCATTCCAGGTGTGGGAACTTCCATTTTGTGTAGAATGTGATTGAATTTTGAAAAACTAGACGTCACTGTTTCTAACCTTACATGGTTTTTTAAATACAATAAATACATTTAGTGGCATATCACATTTTGCAGAAGTAGTTCTTTTGACTTACATCTTACAACTCTTAACCAGTGTTACGAAAGATTTTACCATGGGGAACTAATTTTGGAAAAAAATCTAACAAAATTAAATTAATTGTTACCAATTCAAAAATAAAATGGCCTGCAGCACTGTACACATGATAGAAGTGAAACATTTTAAAGGATTAAAAATATCAATTAAAGTGTGTCAACTTTTATATGCAGAATCGAGAGATCAAATAGGCGTTTAAAGATTTGGATAAACTTTGTAACAAGATTTCGACTCAACAGCACTTTTCGATTTAGGGATATAAATGGGTTTCCATCAATTATGTAAAATAAAAACCAAAACTAAGAAAACTGAGAGCAAAAATTCAATACAAATATTTTGTGAAAGAAGGGGTAAGAAAAAGGAAATAAGTAACATAGTAACATTTTAAAAAAGTGTAACACTTTTGTAACACTTGTAACATTGTTGTTAGACTGCTCTTAACCATTACTACAAAAATGTAGGTGACCTACCCTCTTTGGGTGAGTCCAAACAGCTTAGATAAGAAACATTTTTAAATTACAATATTGGATTTATTTAATTTGTCCACCCAAGGTGTATATTAGTGTAGATTAAATAAAATTATGTGGTGTTTCAACCTCACGAAAAGATTTAAATGTATTACATAACTATTACTGCAAAAGATGTTTCCGTTTTTCTTATGAAGTAGAAGTGAGACGGAAATTTAAGTATAATTCAAATAAAACAACAAAAAAAGGGTCCCGTGAATGCGTTCAGCTCGATATTGGTATACATAAGTTCGATTTGTAAAAGTATTCATCAAGATTAATTTCGAATGTACTAGTTTAACAAAATAGTTTTGTATGGTTGAAGAAGATTAAGGGTAAACTTATTTAAATTAGTGGAACCGTAGTATTAGATGTTTTGTCACTTCATCGCAAGAGACTAAAAAATATTCTTCTTAAATCGCCAGACCTTCGGCAAACAGTGGTATGATACATTTAATACTAAGTTTCCACAAAGCCGAGATTGTGTGAAATCCGCCCTAAATCTTTTTGAACACGAGAGATTTTACATTATTAATTTCAATTCAAACATCACGCTGAATGCATTCACTGGAAAGGCGACTTTTTTCTTCCTTTTGAAGTAAGCTGAACTTTCTGTATCTGTTTCACTTCATACGAAAAAATTAAACAACATTTGCTTTTTTAAATATAATTTCAAAGTTGATCTACTTGTTAATATTTTATTGCGATGGAAACATAACATCAATTTATTTCATCCAAAATAAGACACATAGCAAGGCTTGAAGTAGTTTAATTTTATTCTGTAAGTATGACAGTGCATATTTTTAATTTTAAGTTCCTTAGCTCGAAGCCCTTGAAGGTGGAGCTTTATTGCCTTATTATTGATATTTGAATTTATTTATGTATCAATATAGCTATTATAATAATAATAATAATAAGATAATTTTAAGTTAATTTTGCTTTGAAAAACATAACAGAAAAGAAAATTCGAATTTCAAGCATAAAACAAAACCTTATAAAACAGAGTTGATGGTCACCATATGCACAAAGTATATTGTTGGTTTTAGTCGTAGTTTGGTAAAAGTATGTGGTGGTTAGTGGTTCAGTGGCGGTTGGATTGCATGCAACCAAATAGTGAATTCCTAGATGTGTTTTTTTCTGTTTTGTCTAAGACTTTGACTAAAAGATAGAAAGTGAGAGGCCATTGAAGAAATCCCTCCGCTGCGTCATAGTAAACGAATGAATGAATGAATAGTGTGTAGTGTTAGAACGGAGTTAGTTTCATTATTTAATGCTGCTACTGTAACATGGGTTGCGTTGTGTTTGAATGAAGTTTGATTGGATGCATTGTTGCTTTTTTGCAGGTTTTGATTTTGATTTTATTAACATTTCAGCTTTTAAGCCAATTGTGGAATGTATACTATTACGTATAATATGCAATTGCAATATTGATCTACTGAAAACATATGTAGGTAAAAATTAGACCAATAAAATTAGTAGTAGCTTTAATATTTAGGGTCGTTTGTTTTTAGTTTTTTAGTTTAGTTTATTCATCAAACAAAGTTACAGTAAGTACTTTAGTGATTACTTACTTACTACTAAAAAATGTATTTATAAACAAAATAAAACTAATAATAATATACAATTAAACATTACCACCAGCAAAGTTATTTAAATTAAACAAAAGATTTGTTTTGAATAAGTATCTACTTAGATTAAAGTCGATCAAGTTGCAAACTGTATTCGTTTCTCTTAAACATCTAGATATTGGTTCATTGGCACCATAAACAGTTCTATGATATGGGACATTAAAAAACAACTGGTTTCGAAGCATTCTCGCAGGGACATTAAACCCAATTAATAAAATTAGTAGTAGCTTTAATATTTAGGGTCGTCTTTTTAAGTTCTGATTAAATTTTTTATACTTTAATGATAAGGGTTGTTTTTCCTTGCGACTTATAGGTATATACTATAAGGAAGGTTATGCATTCGTAAAAAAATCGAACTCGATATTTTGTATAACTTTTAATGTTTTCGCGATTGTTGGACATAATCAATAATTTTTTTTCGGATTAGCCACGTTATTTGAATTTTAATGAGAGTGCAATTTAGAATTCACCCCGAACGTTTCGCATCAAATTGCATTGAGCGTGGTCCCCGGGACCAGGGTGAGTTCCAAATTGCACCGAAAAATACTTATCGATATTTTGATCAAAGTTGACATAAGTAATGTAGCGAAGACGAAAAAATTGGGTCTCGAAATTCTGTCTCTGTCTGTCTGTCTGTTCGCCTACAGCCTAAACGACTCGGCCGATTTTCATCAAACTTGGTAGATATCGTTTTTAAGTTCCTCCCCCTCACACTTGTTTTTGATATTCTCAAAAACAGTACAACCGATTTTGAATATTTGTTTTAATCCAAAGCTCCCCAAAAGTTTAAATATTATTGTGTATTCAAATTTAATTTTTTTTTTTTGAAAATTAATTTTTTTTTTAACTCAATATTTCGAAAACTTGATTAATAAAGGTTTCTTAATATAATCGAAAAAATGTGAGAAAAAAAATATTTTACTTAAAAATAACGGTACCCACCATACAAATGCTAAAAATGGTTTTCGAAAATCGTATTTTTTTCGAAACCGGTGCCGACAATTTTGATACATTTTTTTTCGTTTAATTTTTACGATCTATAATTTAATAAAATAAATTTTGAAAACAAGATATTACTGACTGTACCTGCCATAGAACCATTTTTTCGAATTTTGAATTTCTCATTATCGCCATAACGGATTTTAATGAAATTTTTTATAGAGAAGCTTCTAAAAAGTTTAAAAAACATTATATTTCAAGACTTAAATTTTTTTTTTTTTTTGGAAAATGCAATATCTCAAAAACTACTCAATATTTTTTTGGAAATTTACGTTTTATTCGTATGATAATAAAAGCTGTAAGTTGGCGTACCAAATTTTTTTCTTAAAAATGTTTTAAAAATTTTATTTTATTTTTTCAAATAACAACTACAGTACGAACTCGGTTAACGCAACCCTCGATTCGCCCAACAACCTCGGTTACTGCAACTGCCTTAATTTCTATTAGTTGCGTAAATCGAGTTTGTATCTACTGTATATAATTTTTGTTCTTGCATAAACTAATATTTGCTTGAACAATATGGCATTCTGTCTTTATCTTCAACTTCTTGCAAAGTCATACCAATTAATTTTTAAATTAATACAAATTAATACATATAAATAAATTTACGTACAAAATTTAATATTTTTGAACAAAAATACTAAAATAAACGTTAGTGCACGCTGCGCTCATTTTACGACAGTCGTGGTGGCCGTTTACAGTCGACCATTCAACGTTTGGTGGCTAAATCTGACACGATCTAATCGGTAATCAATCATACAATACTCGTTTTTTTTAAAGTAACGCAATTTCGGCCGTGAAAATATCTTCGCAGTCCGTGAAAGTCTACAGCAGAACCCGAGGCAGTCGATGGCTCGAGGTGCACAGGATCTCGGCCTTTCCTCGGCTTGGACTTAAACTTTCACTGATATAACATCCAACTTACTCAGAAGCTCAATCTATAATAATTATAAAAACAAAATGTTAAATTTTCATTTTGACTTTTAATTTTTCAATTTTTTTAGTTTAAATTAAATTTTTTAAGATTTTAATGCAAATTATTTACGATTTAAAAATTTAAAAAATAAGAATAAGAAACACCTACAGCGTCTTATTAAAGATCGGTTAAGGAGTAAAGCTAGATTCAAAAAATTTTGCTTGCAATTTACAAATGTATAATAATGTACTATAATGTAGGTCAAATTTTGAATTTGTAAAAAATCTAACTCGAGATCTTAATTAAACCTAAATAGTTGTGCACTTTATTTTTACTTGCGACACATAGGTATTATATGGCAAGTTACGCATTCGTAAGAAAAAACGAACCCGATATTTTCATCAGACATAACATTACGATGTCTGTCTGTCTGTTCGATTACAGCCTAAACGACACGGCCGATTTTGTTTAAACTTGGTAGATATCATTTTTAAATTATTATTATACAGCCTTTTTTTCCTTTTAGGACTAAAAATAACCGTACCCGCCATACGAAATTTTTTCGTTCCATCACAGTTCGAAGAATATTAAAAAAAAATTTTTATTAAAACTAAAGCTTGGAAACAAATTTGCGAAAAATGGTTATTAATAGAACAATTGTTTTGTTTTTGATTTTCCTAAAAATGGTACGACAGATTTTGATAATTTTTTTGTATGCTAAAGCTCTCCAACAGTTTAGATAGTATTGTGAATTTAAATTTTCAAAGAATTTCAATATTTCGAAAATCCCATCATTTTGCCATTAAAAGCTTTTTAAATATAATCTACAAGGTGTATGACACCAAATTTGTTTTTTCTAATTATAACGGTACCCACTAGAAAAATCAAAAATCGCATTTTTCTCGAAAACCGGCACATAGAATTTTGATACAATTTTTTTCTTTTGATTTCTATAATTCAATACAAAAAAATTTAAATTAAATATTACTGACTGTACCTACCATAGAACAATTTTTTCGAATTTCCCATTATTGGAATAACAAAACTTATTTCTTATTCATACAATAATACAAATTTAAAGTATGCGAACCAAAATGTTTTAAAAATTTTTTAAGTATATAAAAGTTATTTTTTTTAAGAAACCGCTAAAATCACTTATAATTTTTCTTCTTGCATTAATTCATATTTGGAGGGCTCACAGCTGTACCGAACCAAGTCATTTTAAAGAAATCCAAAACTAACGCCAGGATTTCCGCAAAATTTACCTCTATTTAGAGCTGTAATGAACTATACATAGTTCATTACAGCTCTAAATAACTATACATAGTTCATTACAGCTCTAAATAAAGGTCAATTTTGCGGAAATTTTGGCGTTGGTTTTGGATTTTTTTAAAATGACTTGGTTCGGTACAGCTGTGAGCCCTCCATTTGATTAATAAATCACATGGCATTCTTACTTACTACTAAAAAAGTTTTAAAAAATAATTGCAAGCTCGAAAACAGTTTTCTCTAATAACATTTACGCAAAATTTTAGTTGAGATAGTACGGTGTTAAAGCTGCTCTAGTATGAAACAAGGTTAAAACAACCAACGATTTTGCAAATTTTAATCATACTTTCTCTACCCTTTTGTTTAAAAATCATAAATTTTATTTATGAAATCATCGAATTAATTTGAATTTCTTACGATCCGCTAATTTCATATGACTCTTTGACATTTACAAACGTCAAAAAAGATCTGTTTACTTTGTTTTTTTTTTGCATGAACTGTCATTGTTTTAGGTGTGTTCAGAAGCAATTTATTAAGAAAATTCCTTTAGTACGATACTAGTTAGAAAATAGTTAAAATCAAGAATGAGTTGGTAGACTACTTTAAAGTTAACAAATTGTTAAGTAGTATCATGCTAATACCTTAATAATAGGGTGTTTAAAATCTTTCGCCATTCATTTTTAAAATTATTGTTTGTCTATTAAATAAGACCAAGTTCGTCCGTTTTTCAATTTTGATATTTCTTCGTTTAGAAAATCACAACTTCATCTAAAGGTGAAGATAATAGATACGGGTTTTCTGTTGTCTTGAACCAATCTACATATATAAGCGATTCACATTGATGTTATTAATGGATTACGAACTATTGAGAGCCTTATTTCCATAAAATACTTTGATTTATTTGGTTTAAGAGAAGACGGTATTTGGTTTCTGCGTTGATATTTAAAAAAATGTGTGTTAAATTTATCTTTTGTGAATTGTTATAATAAATAAAATAGATTTGAATCTATCATATTATCCACACAACTTTGAAAAAGAAAATCTAGAACCTAACATAATATGTCAACTAAGTTTATATTTTATTTCGTTTATTTTTTGCTGCGCAGTAAATCATAACAATATTTTATAATTATATGACTAATTTTAAATCTCATAGCTGGGATAATTTGTGGTTTGATTCATTCTAAAATTATTTCAAAATAATCAAAATATTTAAAATTGAAAAATCTTGCTTACATATCCCATCAATAATAAGAAAATAAAGTCATGACAGGAAATGATAAATTTTGTATATGTATTTAATTGTCTATACTTGTGAGATGATCATCTAAAATGCCTTAAGATATCAGTCATAATCATTAAGCTCAAAAATTCACTTTAAACTTCTATCATTACCTATGGAAAATATGAAAAAAACTAAACATGCAATAGAATAAAGATAGAGTATGCAACTGTTTTTAAATTTTAATTATTTATAGAAAACAATTTTTATTTCCTCATGTCATATGAAAGTACAAATCATTTTTGTGCCTTTCAAAATTAATTGTTTTTATAAGACTTGTCAACTTGAATTAAAACACGAAGAAAAGTCAAGTTTATTTATTATATTTACTTATTGCTTATTTTTGTTTCATTTGAAAAAAAAAGATTGATGTTTTGATGTTGATGTAATGAAGTGGATGATCCTCTTATATTCTCTCATATTATTGTAATGATTTCTAGCTTATAATATTAGAGGAGACACATTCTTAAATTAATGTTTAAGTGAATTTCTCATCTTTGAAAATGACTTATGCCCAAGCTCAAATCTTCGAAAGAATAATGTCAAAGTTAAGATCAACATACAAAATTCCATTACGTACGAGATCTTTTGTATTGAAACAATGCCAAATCTTCTGCTTTATTCTAAATATGTCACCGATTCTTTTGAATGGGGATACCAGGTTGATACTATTTACACAGATTTCATCAATTCATTTGATACTATATGTCACAAAATTCTCGTAGCCAAACTTCAGCTTTTTGGTATTCATAGATTACTTCTGAAATGACATTGACAGAAGTCAATGTGTGAAATTAGGGAATTTCGTTTCTAATATCATAAAAGTTACGTCTGCAGTTCCTCAAGTTAGTCACTTTGGACCACTTCTTTTTAACATTTTTGTAAATGATATCCCATTTCTTCTTAAGACTGCTTTGTGTTTGATGTATGCTGACGACATAAGATTTTTTTCCGTGTATCAAAAATGGAATTGATGATGAAAATCTTCAAAATGATTTAAATAATTTATCGCTTGGTGCAAAAGATATATTCTTCCCTTGAATATCAAAAAATGTAATGTTCTTACAGAACATCGAACTTTAGTACCAATGGTATACGAGATACGACTATCAAATATTCAACAAGATTCTTGATCGCAAATCTGAGATTCGTGATCTTGGAGTGATTTTTGATTCAACGATGTCATTTTTATTGCATGTCGACTATGTTATTGCAAGGGCCAAACTCTATGCTTGGTTTTGTCAAGTGAAACTGCAGAGAGTTCTCCACCCCTTAGGCTTTGAAATCGGTTTATATGTCCTTAATTCATCCTATTTCTGAATTTTGCTCAATTGTATATGGTGTCTATCTGCATCCATTGGGATAATTTTTATTGAAAGAGTTCAAACGGCTTTCACAAGATTTGTAGTCAGGCAACTGAAGTCTAGAATAGATACTCCTTCATATGCCTCGAGATGTGCCTTGATTGGACTTGATTCCTTACAAAATAGACGCTATATTCAGTGTCTTTTGTTCGTTCATGATGTATTTTCTTATCGTATAAAATGTCCACCGTCATTTCTTTTTTAATAACCAAAGACATAGATACAATCATGGTAGCAATGAATCGTTTTCGAGATGCATTAAACTTTTCAATTTAATATGTAATGAACTTGATCTCTTAATATACAGATTGGAATTTAAAATTAAATTACAAAATATAATTTCTTAAATTAACTTTATAAAGTTTAGATTTAAGTTTATGAAAAACATATATTAAATGGTAACTAATATGTTAGATTTATATTCATAGATAAATAAATAAATAAATAAATATTCTCTTTTTCATCACATCCATGAAGTTATTTCATTATGTTGAGGAAATTACCAGGACTTACATAAATTGAACAATAAAACATCAATAACAGTTTTGTTTTTGAGTAAATAAAGACATCAAAGGAAAACTAAAACAATAAAGAAATAATAATTTCAATTTTTGTGAGCTTAAAACAAATCTAAATAGCACAGACGCGCCCCGTTAAAAACCCAAAAATTATCTAGATCGTGATAATTAGTAATACGCATTAGCGGTATCGACTCCTTGCAATTAGAAACAATTTTAATAGATTATGTAAACATAACTCAAATTTCGCGTTAAACAATTAATCTGTTTGTTGAAAATAATAATTGTGTAAAGAAGGTGTAAGGTTATGTTTATAAACAAGTAATGGGATTCAAATTAATTTAAAAAGTAAGTGTCACCAAACAAATATTGCACCTCTCTTTTAGTAACCCACTCCGCCAACGCACCCATTTTTATCCTACCTTTTTTTTTGCTCAATTAAGTCACACAATAAGTAACAACGCTATCCAATACAACAACACGTGAGGCACCGTTCATTTAGTGGTTTTGTCTTTTAAGACCACAAAACAAGTTATTGGAGTCCCAAGAGATTTCGTTCGTGTCATTGTCCTTACTTCCTTACAAGAATATTTACAATTTTTTTTATGATCAAACTTATTGAAAACATTAATTGAAATGGCGATATTTTACCTATCAATTAAAGGCAGAAAAGCAAATCTTAACGAGCACCCGAGTGCTATGTTCAATTTCTCCTCCGAAAACATCAATCCTTAGAAGGAAAAACCTGAAACTAAGTATTATTGAAGTTTAATCAAAATCTTAAGAGGCGTTTTTAAGATAATTCACTAATCCATTTCGCACCATTAAACCACGTATGGTTAGATTATTTGTTATTCAAAGTATTCTTATGTACAATGCTACAAGGCAATTTAGAAGTTAGGAGTTGTAATTGCCGTGTTCCCTAGTGGTAGACCTAATTAAACAATTTTATTTGCTTAAAATATATCAAACCATTTATGTTTGAATGTCTAATTTGTATATATAATTCGCAAGGGTTAAGAAGACCTGCATAGCTCACTACGTAGTAAAACCTTTGGTAAAAAGTGGGGTCTTGATTCTAAGATGATTTTGTGGACAAACACAGCTGTGGTGCGACACCGATCCTCACGTATGATTCGATTGTGGTGGCCCGCTCTTACCAAAGCATATAACATCGATAAACTAAAGAAGGTACAAAGAACTGCTACACGGTTAAAAATCCTGGCATTAAATTAAATATTTTTTGGGTTGTATATATGACTACACCAGAAAATGATTTAATTTTAATATTCCGGATATATTTAATTTGGAAAATAAATAAGTGCTTTATTGAAATTAAATAATTCGTACTACTTGAAATTATGATAATAATATTATATTTTAACACCGAAAAAAACTTCGTTTTATGCCAAAAGTATTTAAATCGAACCCTACATACTAAAACGTTGACTGGGATTTTAATACATTTTAATTAGAATTAAATAAACTGCGTATTGACATCTGTAATTTCACATACAATTTAATAGTTTATATACTTGTTTTAAATACAAATAATATTTAAAAAGAATATGATCGTGTTATATTCAAATACCAATGAAGTTTTGTTTTTAATACAAGTTATTATAATCAAATACCAAAAATTATATATTTAAATACAACTATTGGATTTGATATCAGTATGGAAGGTATTATATTTAAACATTTTAGTGCACTGAATTTGAATAATAAGTAAGTTATAAAAAAGTACAAAATGTATTACAGTTTAATAGCAAATAGGGTTAATTTGAATCTTTAAAAGTTGTTATTGTAATACAAAAGGTATTACATTTTAACATCAAACTTCATTATATCTTATGTTATTACTTTATTGTAATGCAGTTTGCATTTTTTTTTTATAAAGGGTAATAACTTCACCAAGATGCAATTGTATTGTTTTTTATATATAAAATGCTTTATTTTATTTTTTTGAAAATATAATCCTGAAAATATAATACTTACAAAATGTTACCACGAAGGACAAAGTTCCATGATATAGCTCTACGATCAACCCATCATGTTTCAAACCAAAACTTTCCACAATACAAATCGTAAGTTACTTTTTTAATTGCATATATTTATTTAAACATAAGAAACTTTTACTTTTACAAAATCCAAAGACATTTTTAAATCACTTAAAATAAAATATATAATTTTATACAGAACAAATAAACATGTTACTCATTAAAATAAGGTTGAAGTACAAAAATTTTGTTTTTCAATTCATAATGTTGAAGTAGTGAAAAAACCATAGTTCTTAAGCTGCCTCCGAAAACTTATTATGAAATTTCGATTGAATTTCAATCAATCTACTTGTCCTAGGACTTTCTTGAATATTATAAATACATATGGCAAAAAAGTCTAAAAACGTTTTGAGGCTATAATCAAACTCTATGTTAAAAACATAAAATATCTTAAAAAAAAGGTCAAAAGTTTCACAAAAGCTATAATTGATTGGACAGCAAATTATTTTCTTGTCCACAACGATGAAGTATTGCGACACAGCTTGCTTATTTGGCCCAACTGCAATTATATGTGGCTGTTTGTCCAATAAGTCATAGTTGTTTTTTGGAGTATTCAACTATGTAGTATAAATATATTCATTTATGTAAAAGAAACAAAA
Organism: Philhelius festivus; assembly: GCA_963931855.1. Classification (NCBI taxonomy): domain Eukaryota; kingdom Metazoa; phylum Arthropoda; class Insecta; order Diptera; family Syrphidae; genus Philhelius; species Philhelius festivus. The sequence goes on along the minus strand of OZ007554.1, from coordinate 259,051,960 downwards.
TAAAAGATTTTTCTTAATTAGTACCTCTTCAAATTTGATGAGCTTAGAAATGGAGTTTTCAAAACTTGACCTCTTCTTCTCTTTAGATTTTGGGCCTTGTGAAGTTGATGGAAGCATTCGAAGTAATAAAAGGAATGATGATATTTCTTGATTCCAATCTATAAATTAAGTTTGATATTTAATTAAAGTGACAAATTATGCATTGTAAATTTGTACAAACCTTCGATTTCCTTAATGCTTTTCTCGGTAAACAATTCACAGAAAATATCTTTTACCACAGAAGCATATTTTTTCCATTGATTCAAAAAGCGTTGTTCTGCTCCAGGGTATCGAATTTGGAAGTCGAATAAAATCTAAGTGGTTATAGATACATAATATTTGATTAAAAGATATAATAATTTGACAAAAGTTTCGAAGAGCAGGTACCAAATTTGGGTTGAAAATAAAAAAATTGAACTGTTTGAATAAATCTATTGGCTCTTGCAAAATATGATTTCTTGATTCCAATGTTTTTAAAAGTCGTTGTTTGATTATTTCTTCCTGCTCTATGGCCAAGCAATTCTCAAAAAACTCTTTATCTTCTTGCTCTAAAGTAGTATTCCCAGAGTTTGTGGCCACGTTGTCGAGGGATTGACTTAATTTGAGGGACTTGACTTGACCATAAGTACCATCACATTTATGGCGTTTTATGTTGATATTCTTAATTTTGCTAGCTAAGTAGCCTTTGTTTGAAGTTGGATCAAAAAATAGTTCCTATAATATGGTTTGAAAAAAAGTCAATTCGAAATATTTCCAAATAATACTTAAGAATATCAAAACCGTAGCAATTTGAACTAAATGCAAACGATGTTATGAAGAAAAAATTCAGTTAATTTATTAAGTCTACCTCGGAGATAAATATAACTTAACATATTTTATTTCTTCAATGATAAAATAATAATAAAATCTCGAAAGTCTAACAAACAACTTTAACTTTAACTGCTTAATATAAAATTTGAAAGGTGTTGAAATGAATAAACTTTCTTTTATAATAATTAATAAATGGCATTTCAATCAAAAAACCTCATAGTAAATTAAAATTATACAAAAAATCAGAGGTTCATTAGAACAATTTTAAATAAAAACTTCTTTGGGGAGACAATATTTTTTGTTTCTTATTTAAAATTCGTGGAACAATTAAATGAAAGAAAATACCTACTGTTAATCATTTTATGATGCAAAAACCTAATTTGATTGTACTTATCAGGTTTATTTTTTAATTTGGTTATAAATCTAGTGTTTAATTGATTATATAATAAAAATAAAATTATGTACTTACATATCCTCCGATTTTACTGTTTGGAGTTTTGAAGGTTGGAAAAATTAATATTATTGCTTTTGCGCAAGCAATTTTCGCTTCTTTCGAAGGATAGTTTCCACAAATGGAGCGTAAGTAGTCCGTCGCCGCTGTAACTAGAGCCCTTCTAGATGAATCTTTTAACGAATTTGATCGAGAATACTCATCTAAAATGTATGCTGCCGGGCTAGCTTTAATATATGCTTCTAAGCCCTTGAAATAAAGGAAAAAGTCATATAAATATCACAAACTAAAAATATGATATGTATGTTTGACAAACTTACTTCTTTGTATATAACTACATCACTTCCAATAGCTGCGTTGTACTGCTTTAAATTTTCTCCGACTGCACCAGGCTGCTCTTTGTCAAAGCGATCAATTTTTATTACAAAGCAGGCACAACCAGAAAATTGTCCCACTATATTCACGAGATTATCAAGCGGTATCTCTGCGTCGTCCTTATCTTTAAGGATAAAACTACAAAAGTTTTCTTCGCCTTCCAAAACTAAAAAAACATGAAAATTATTGCATATGACACAATTATACTAAAAAGAGTGTGCAACCTCGAAGTTAAAACGTCTTAAAACACATGGAATATAAGATTGTATTACTTACTTGTTAAAAGAATATCCTCATTAGTTATTGTACCAGGTTCGTCACTCGATCTTTTTTTTATTTGTTTATATATTAATTTATCTGCATTTTTGACCCTTAAAAAAACTCCACTTAGTTCACAAGACGCCATTGTTAACAATACAATGCATTTAAGAAAAATATCCTTTTGGTTCGAAACTAATACAAACAAAATAATAAAATGTAATACCGAAGGGTTAAAACTAAATTCCGAAGTATTTAAAAGCAAAACTGGAATATTAAAAATTAGTAATGCAGGGTTAAAAAAAATTCCATTACATTAGAATGTAATACTGTGATGTATTAAAATGTGACGCTGGAGTTTACTAGCACATACAAAAATATTTGTGTAGGTAAGTCTAAAACGGTATCCAAAAGTAATAGAAAAATGTTGAAATATAATACCGAAGGGTTAAAACTAAATTCAGAAGTATTTAAAAGCAATACTGGGATATTAAAAATTAGTAATACAGGGTATACATACACACGAGCGTTTAAAAACTTAGCGTAACGCGCTAGTTAAGCAGAACTAATACACAAATGTTAAAATGTAATACTTGTCAAGGATTAAAAGATAATTTCAGTTTTATTAAAAAGTAATAACAGCGAGGTTTATTTAAAATACAAAAAAAATTGAATTTAAATTGTATTAGTGTTATCGTCAACTCGAACCGCATTTGTATTCAAACCAAATACAAGCCTTAAAATGGGACTCATTTAAATAATTTCGTATTAAAATATAATCGAAATGGGCGTCTTTTTTAAAGTCAACTTTTACTAAAAAATAATAATATTTAGGTTAAAATTTAATTTTAATAACTATAGGGTTATAATATGAACTTGAATATTAGATTGAAATATTTCGAGATGAAAGTTTAGAGAACACAGTATTGCAATGTGTATTTTAATACAAAAATATTAAATTTTAATACCAAATTATTTCAAAAAAAGTTTAATAAACTGACAATATTAAAATTAAATTTTTCTTGTATTGCATACGGCTGTAATACAGAGGCTGTATTAAAAAACATGCCAACATTTTTAACCGTGTAGCGTTGGCACCACAGGGGCTCTACATTAAGTATATAGTATCTTGCCATAGCTGGGCATTAACTCGTTAATCCGTTAATCGTTAATTAACGAAGTTAACATTTTGATTAACGGATTAACTTTTAAGTTAACTTTTAAAAATGTTAACGGACACGTTAAATCCGTTAATCCACGTTAAGTCCGTTAATCGTTAATCCAATGCCTACTATTTACCGCGCGGCGCGAAAAACAGGTTCAGACAAGTATGAGACAAGTGCCGCGCGGTGCGTTTCGCGGGTGAAACAAAACCAGCTAAGTACGTATTATATATATGTAGATATATAAAATTGTTCGATTTTGACAGAAAAAAAGTTTTTTAGGTTGATCAACTGCGTTTTCGATATTGTTGTTTAACCAGTTGATGAACGAGTTGATACCTTCGTACACTTAACCAAGGAACCAAGGATCACTCGTTCGGGAACACGTTGAACGCACCACGATAAACAAAAAACTCAAACGTCAAACCTGAAATAATTTTGACTTCAGTTCGGTACATACATTTATTGTCGACGTACGCCTTCGCTTTAAAATATTCTTAAATTTGTTCCGTAAGACGATTCTGGGTAGATGATTTTTCTTGAGTCGCGAAGAAAATTGCTTTTTCAATGAAATATATGAGAAATTAAACCGGTGCTTAGAGAAAAAAAATATAAAAAATGCAATTTTTATCACATGTTAACGGATTAACGATTAACGTTAACTTGCGTTAATTCTTCCGAAATTTAACGCTTTAACGTTTAACGAAGCTAACTTTTTTAGTAGCGGATTAACGATTAACGAAGTTAACTGTTTGATTAACGGTGCCCAGCTATGTATCTTGCATAATCGAACTCTTGGATTGCCAAACCTTATGGCCACGGCATTATTAAGGAGTTGATTCCAATATAGATTTTTTCGACTTGGAGATCTTAAGGTTATGTTCCCATCAAGAAAGGACTGGGATGAGGACGTCGGTCGTGACAAAAAGACTTCGACACAACTATCTTTACTGAGGGCTCAAATATGGAGTGTGGTGTTTCTGTTCAGGAATATTCTCTGTGACTTTGGATATATTTAGTTCGTTTCATTTCGGCTATCATTGAAGTAGGCAAGGAACTGAAACAAGGTGGATCCAAACCAGAACAGGAATGCGGCTTTTATTACTGACAGTCAGGCGGCTGTTAAAGTCATTAGTTGTAGTACAACATACTACAAATTGGTCCAGCAATGCCGGGATGAACTTGCTACTAACTACAATATTACTCTTATCTGGATTCCGGGTCATTGTGGCAGTGATGGGAAATTAGACGGGAGGACCAGAACAAAATTCTCTTAATTTTTCTTAGCGAATCAAACCTTAGGTGAAGCAGTTTAACTTACGGCATTATATCTAGAAAGATTTGGCCCACATAATAATTCCCGAACACTTGATCTGATATGCAGACCCAGGCAAGACATAGCCAGGATCATAGCTACCTGTAGCAGACACTGGCCAATAGGAGAGCATACACAGAATCTAGGTATTCCTCACAAGACTCACTGTCATAGCTGTGTGCACTATCGGGAAAAGGAAACAGTCTTTCAATTCCTTTGCAAATGCCCTGCTCTGTTTGACTCCTGAGATCTCGAGCTATCGGACTGAGGACTTTGACAGAGGCTATCGGTGTGGAAGCCGGATAATAACTCAATTGGATTGGCTACTTCTTCAATACCAGTCAACAAGCTGCCTAGCTTCCCTTTAAATCCTTTCCTGACCGCTTGCACTGTGCTTTTAGTAATTTCACATGCAGTTTGTGTAATCTTGGAGAAAGAGAGGATATATTTCATTTTTTGGGAAAATGTCCGATATACAGAGAAACAAGAAGAGATGTTTTTGGATGCGAGGCTCTAACGGATAATCAAATGGTTCAACTCCTCAATGAAGCAGATGTAAAGAAATTGTTTAACTACTCCAAAATAGCACTGTGTTATAGACAAAATATTATAAACGAAAGTTTCTAGAATCAAACTCATATGGTTTAATTTATGTTTAAAGATGTATGTATGTACATATATAATTAAAAAGAAAAAGGAAAATTAAGACAAATAATTAATTGTAAAATATAACTACTATCGTTAATTTTAAAAGTCAATCAGGCAGACGGCAAATGCCATGCAAAATGATTTAAAAAAACATTGTAATATTTATAATTTCGTTGTAAAATAAAATCTTTCTTAATCTTAAAAAAAATCTTAATCTTAGTACGTGTAAAATTATAATTATACAGACAATACCCATGACTATATAACATACTCAGAAGCTAATGAAAATTCAGAAACTATCTTTTCGAAATAATGTACATAATTCCGGTAAGTAAGAGTTGCTTGATATTCGAAATTTTTGGAATTCGAGAAAAAAATGAAATGAAATGAGAAATGTGTTTCCCAAAAATAAGTTTATATAAATAATTTATTTTGAACTCAATCGGACCCATTTGTTATTTATGTAGAAAATGAAAATCTCCTATCTTCCTATATATTATAGTGCTTATCTAATACTAATAGATATTAATTTATGAAGACACTGAATCCATTACAACCCTTATAATTCATTGATCAAAAATGACTATTGGCGTTGCCCATAATTTGTCTATTTATTAGTAGCTATTTCCTCTCTTTTAAAAACTAAAATCATTTGTATATCTTTTTTTGGGTATTTTTTTCTATAATAAATCTTCTCCTCTACGAAAAGTCCTTGCACGCGATAAAGCATAAGCTATTAATCTTTGCAAGTTAGCTCTTCTTCAACAATGACCAAAGCTTATAGCATGACTTAATATTTTGTTTTAAAACAACCGCTTCGGCTTACATGCACATCAAAACCTTTCCTTAAAACTGTGACAAACTATAGGACATTAATAATAGGTGTGTAAATCATTCATTAATTTTCAGGTCTTATCTGTCTTTCTTGAATAGAAAATCTGACAATGCCTAATTTTGTACTTCATGGTACTTTTTCCAGAGTTAAAAAATAAAAGGATGTCAAGGCTTACAAAAGTACCTTCTATTTCTGTTTTATTTTAGAGTTTTTTGAGCAAAAAAAAAAAACAGTCACACCCATAACCCTTAACTTTTGTATAAACACGTTTTATGTACTTATTTCAATCAAGTAAAGACATACACGCACTTCATATTATTTTACATGAAAATATGAAATATGATGTATCAATCAGTAAAATTATAATAAGTTAACGGAGAATGCAAAACCACTACCTTTCCAACGTAGATAAATTATTTTACAGTGCCGGATTACCCATAAGGTAAATAAGAAATTAGATAGCAGATTAGGTTCTTTAAGTTCCTTAAGCTAATACTATTTATTTTGTATTTCTTTTTTCGTTGCTTCAAGCTTATGCTTAAATAAGTATATCGTAAATGACTTATGAGTCAATAAAAATATTATAAAATTAAGATAACCTGAATAATTTGTATTATCGGTAAAAAAAAACTTTTTAAAAAATCTGTGAAGTAGAAATTGTGAATACATTTTTTTCAAACTAGTCGGTGTTGAAACCATTTGAACTCCATTCGAGCAATTAAATGAAAAACCACCCACACAAATATGAACTCCGAAAAAGAGAAATAAACATGAAATCAAATTTTGGCAATAATTACTCGTATAACATTTCATTTGAAGTTGGGTATTAATTGACGACAACAAAGATTTCGATTAATTTTGTATTCGCCTTGTTTGTTAATAAAAGAAAATCGAACCGATTGGAATATATTTAATAATATTAATTTAATAATAACGGGTGATTTTTTTGAGGTTAGGATTTTCATGCATTAGTATTTGACAGATCACGCGGGATTTCAGACATGGTGTCAAAGAGAAAGATGCTCAGTATGCTTTGACATTTCATCATGAATAGACTTACTAACGAGCAACGCTTGCAAATCATTGAATTTTATTACCAAAATCAGTGTTCGGTTCGAAATGTGTTTCGCGCTTTACGTCCGATTTATGGTCTACATAATCGACCAAGTGAGCAAACAATTAATGCGATTGTGACCAAGTTTCGCACTCAGTTTACTTTATTGGACATTAAACCAACCACACGAATGCGTACAGTGCGTACAGAAGAGAATATTGCGTCTGTTTCTGAGAGTGTTGCTGAAGACCGTGAAATGTCGATTCGTCGCCGTTCGCAGCAATTGGGTTTGTGTTATTCGACCACATGGAAGATTTTACGCAAAGATCTTGGTGTAAAACCGTATAAAATACAGCTCGTGCAAGAACTGAAGCCGAACGATCTGCCACAACGTCGAATTTTCAGTGAATGGGCCCTAGAAAAGTTGGCAGAAAATCCGCTTTTTTATCGACAAATTTTGTTCAGCGATGAGGCTCATTTCTGGTTGAATGGCTACGTAAATAAGCAAAATTGCCGCATTTGGAGTGAAGAGCAACCAGAAGCCGTTCAAGAACTGCCCATGCATCCCGAAAAATGCACTGTTTGGTGTGGTTTGTACGCTGGTGGAATCATTGGACCCAGTGACGTTTATTCGAAGGTACGCAGGTGTTCACCGCACACCCTACCAAAATAATCACATAAGTCACATTCCATATTTCATATTCCCCATGTTCTCCTTATTCAAGCGCACCACGGCAATTCAATGGATGAAGAATACATTTTCAAGCAAAATAACAAAAATAGTACTCTAGGGTGTTCTCCTGATGTAAACGCACCGACCGACCTCCAAAACCAAGGTAAAGCACATCCACATCCACACAAAAAAAATGCAAAGAAGAGACAAAATGTGTATATATAAATCCAAAATTCTATATTCCTTGGTGTTCACCTTCATCGAGCGCACCACGATCCTTCATCCGAATGGACGAGAATTCATTCTCACGCATCACGCTACAATGTTCTCTCCATGTCAACGCACCGACGAAAGGCAAGGGCAACGCGACGTAAAGCAAATCAACATATAGAAACAACTCAAACATCAAACTATACAGAAAAGAAGACAAATTGGTTTGGTGTATGGTGTTCAACTTCATTGAGCGTACCATCCTCAATTCGGCATCGAGAGAGACAGTGAATTCTGATATATGATTCATTTTCATTATGGAGTGCGAATTCATTGTATACCATGTTGTTGTTGTACACAAGGTCACAAGTGTACAACATAACAACACACAAGCAAGGTTCGGACTTCATAAATCGCAGATCGCAATAAATTGGCAAAGAAATCGCAGTAAAACCAAAATTTTCGCTGTAGAAATACATATATTTTTTTGATTAGGTAACAACAAATTATAAACAAAGGAACCAAAGTTAAATCACATTTAAATCATCGTTGATTGTTAAAACAACATAAGTGATGTTTTAATTTTTTACGTAAGAAAAAAAAAAACATATTAAAAAATCCTTAAAAAGTCGAAACACTATTATAAGATTTTTGGGTTAAAAAATGACAATGACTACAAGGCCAAAAATGTAGGATTTTTTGTATCTCCTGTAAAAAAAATTTAAATTTCAGTTATGTTGTTTTAACAATCAGCGATTCATTTACATAGTATTTGTGAACAAATATACTCTTAGTCGATAATGAAAATGTATAGTTTTAGCAAAAATGTATTTTATTGTTTTTATTTATGAAATTGCTTTTCAATACAACTGGTGCCAATTTAGTACAATTTCAAATTATTTTTCAGTACGATTTTCAAATGTCAATTTCCATCCCTGATAATGATTCACTGAGTGATGTGGATGTGGTGGTCCGATCTCCGGTGCGCTATTTATAAGAGTACCTTTTGTTTTGATGAAATTCAAATATATTTTCTCATTCTCATTCTGTTCTTTCCGTAAAAAAATTTGCTGAAAATAAAAAAAATTCTCAACTGATGGCTTCGAATGGTCGGTTTTTTGATTTTGTGAAGCTTGAGAATGAACTTACTGTGTTTTTTTAAACTTACTCAGTCACAATTCAAAAATATTTCCATTAAGGACATTCCAAAAATGCTCGATAATATGGAACTTAAAGACTTTTTTTGGAAATTTTTAAACTAAGCTCACTAATCTTGACGATTCCAGTATCAAGTAGCTCTGTCGAGCGATCATTATGCCAGAAATAAAATGCTAGAGAACAGATTGTCAGAACTGGCAATTATTTCAATAGAAAAATCATTTCTTAGGGAAATCAAATCAAAAAATATTTTTTATGATTATGTTCTACAAGTTTTTTTTGAAGAAATCCCGTCGAGTCGACCTTTATATACAAGTAAATATCTGTTGGACTGCGTTAACTTTACTAAACTACTAAGCAACACAAAAAAAAACACAAAAAAAAAATAAAAAAATAAATATACAAAAAAATATAAAAAATAAAAACAAAAACAAAATAACAAAAAAATAAAAAAAGAAGTTATAGTGAACACCCTACTGAAACCACCACGGCACGTCACTGATTGGACCGTATTTTTTCAAAGATGCTGTTGGACGCAACGTTACGGTGAATGGATATCGCTATCGTTCAATGCTAACAAACTTTTTGTTGCCAAAAATGGAAGAACTGAACTTGGTTGACATGTGGTTTCAACAAGATGGCGCTACATGCCACACAGCTCGCGATTCTATGGCCATTTTGAGGGAAAACTTCGGAGAACAATTCATCTCAAGGAATGGACCGGTAAGTTGGCCACCAAGATCATGCGATTTGACGCCTTTAGACTATTTTTTGTGGGGCTACGTCAAGTCTAAAGTCTACACAAATAAGCCAGCAACTATTCCAGCTTTGGAAGACAACATTTCCGAAGAAATTCGGGCTATTCCGGCCGAAATGCTCGAAAAAGTTACCCAAAATTGGACTTTCCGAATGGACCACCTAAGACGCAGCCGCGGTCAACATTTAAATGAAATTATCTTCAAAAAGTAAATGTCATGGACCAATCTAACGTTTCAAATAAAGAATAGATGAGATTTTGGAAATTTTATGCGCTTTTTTTTAAAAAAAGTTCTCAAGCTCTTAAAAAATCACCCGTTATTTATATATTCAAAATAATCTGATTTGGCATCTGTTTAAAATTTGAGTTCGAATATACTCGAAATACTTGCGGAGGGCCTTCTTATTTTGGATATCTGCAGTCCATATGTGGCCTAGTCCGCCCCTGATCGTATACTTTGGCAAAAAAAAGCTTCATAATCTTGACTCTTTTCTTCAAGGTCAACAAGATTTTAAAAAATTTGGACAAATTGGTTAGCTTGAATGATGGCAGATTTTTTTTTTAAGATTTGCATGTCTGAAAAAAGGAGGCTGAATGTGGAACACCTACTGCAAATAATAGCCATATATGAACAAGAAGGTGGTGAAATTATAACTACCGTGTTATAGCAATTTGATTTGGCCAGAGGGTATTTTTATTTTAACGGGTAAACTTAGTATACTTGCTTTTTATGGTTTTTGTTGTGGTTGCGCACTTTAAATTGACTCCAATTGCTTATATTCCATGGTGCGAGTACTTACTGCTGTTATTTTTTTTATTTAATGGAACAATAGTTTATTGTTTCGCAAACATTTTCAAAAAATTTATTGTTTTTTCACCGTTTGTCTGAACGCCCAGCGAAAAACTGGCATTAAGCTTGTCGATTTGATTAATGGATTTAATTCAAAATGTTGTGCTTTCATAAAGGAAATCAGAAGTAATTGATACAAGATTTTATTTGATACCAAAACACAAATTAAAAAAAAGCAGCTCATATTTAATTTTTCTTAGCAAAACATTCCCTGCTAATTTAATGTTCAAAAACTCAAAGGAATTATGCATCAGTCATTTTTTCTGAAACACATTCATGTTCTTCTGTGTTTAACCAGTTTAAGGGTTTTGAAAGGCAAACGTTATAAGCAAATCGCAATATCTTCTTCAAACTCTCATAGTCGTTTCAACTTGGTCCTAACATTTTGGTCCCAAGTAACATATTTATTGTGATGACAATGAGTAATGACTTATTTAACATTCTTATGCGACGAAAAGAGGGTGATTAGCTAAGGAAAAAAGAATTCTTTACTTTACTTTTCAATGGCTTAACAACTATTAAATTAAAGGAAAAGAAATAGTGGAGTGTTGTAGATTAAATTCGGTGTGTAACTCGCGGTCATTAAAAAAAAATATATATATATCTATAACCACTTTAATAAAATCATTTTACAGTCTATAATTAAATAAGAAACACTCGGCGTTTTTCAAAAGAAAAAAACATTGATTCCAGATTTTAAAAAACCTATTGAATAATGTGGGAAGAAGTAGAACTTCGAAGTATTCTTTTCTAAAGTCTTCCAAGGAACTTATCGGAACTATTCGGTAGAATTTGAGAACTTGGAATTGAAGCAATTAATCAGAAGTAATATCTAATTTTCTTTATTTTTGTTTATGAATACGCTTTTCCGAAATCTAAGATAGAGTGTATACAATAACTCCTTTTTGGTAGTTTCATTTCTAAAATTATTATTATTTCTAAAGAGTTTTTTCTTTTTTTAAGTTTGTAACTGAAAAAAAAGCTTTCTGATGGTTTTTTTAAGACATATAACTTTAAATTGGCAACGCTGTTTTCTGTGACTGCGGATTTGAGAGTTTTCGATTGTTTTAATGTAAGTTTCGCTTGGCAATTCATTATACACAGACTCATGCGGCTAATCCAAAAAAATATTTATTTAATATGTATTTTAAGGCGATCCTGGTGAATAATTTTCATTCAATTTAAATGTGAGTTTAATTTGATTTTTGTTGCTCAAAAATGCGGTAGTGATTGATTGCAATTATTTACTGATATTTTTAAAAAATAAAAAATTATATATGTATGTATTTTAAAAATGTATGTAAAATTTTATGTAGTAAAACGATTGTTTCAATCAAGACCTAAAGTTTTTTAAGGTACTAGTACGGTCTTTAGAACGCAAAAAAAAACGCACGATTTTTGGGAATTTTTTTCTCGGAAACTTAATTAGGTAATAACATGATTTTTTTTAAATAATGAATGCATGGGTCAAGAGTACAAAAAAATTTTAGAGGGCGCCAACGTTGACTCATCAAAAAACACATTGTCCCATTGCGGACAGTTAATCTCCGGATCTACTGAACCGACTTTCAAAAAACTTGTTGCAACTTGATTATTTGTATGATTTCTTAGACAATTTACCACAATTTGACTAACAAGTTATAAAAAAAAATGGCGACCCAAAAATGGCCAAGAAAATTGCCAAAAACCAATTTTTTTTTTCAAAGCTTGACATTTTTTCTCGTTTTCTATATTTAAAACAAATTGTCTCGTAAGAAACCTTCCTTTAAATACCCCACTTTGTTTTTTTTTTTGTTTCAGTACGGCCAATCCTGAGATTAACTGTCGGCAGTATAGGACAATGTATTTTTTAATGAGTTGACGTTGTTCCCTCTATAATTCGGCCAAAATTCGAAAATTAAAAAAAAAAATTGTTTTTGTACTCTTGACGCATGTATTCATTATTTAAAATAAAATTATGTTATTACCTAATAGAGTTTCCGAGAAAAAAATTCCCAAAAATCGTGTGATTTTTGACGTTCTAGACCGTACTTATACCTTAAGCTCAACAATTTTCAGTAATTGGTCAGCCATAGATTTTTTTTATGAATTTGTTAAGCTGTAAGTGTTGTAAGGCGTCAAAACAAAAATCGCTATGACCTTGAAAATTAAAAAAAATCGTTTAAAAAAATTGTGATTGACGAATTGTTGAAACAAGCTGATCTTCGATGACCATAAATGGCGTATTTTTTTTAATAACCCAAATAAGGTGCGAAAAAAAATTGTCTGAGACTTTTAAAAAAAAACTTTTAAAATTCATAAGAAAAATCTATGACCGACCAATTACTGAAAATAGTTGACTTTTCGTACGATGGCCCGTGACCTTAAAAAATGTAATCCTTGATTCAAAATTTCTATATGACTGACCAAATTCTTTTTTTTGACTCGCCAATTTATAATTGGGGTACCAAGAGCCAAATTACTACCTATAATGTACATATATCTCTCTCCCATTATTATTTTTAATTCTGCGTTTTCTTGTCATTTCGCTAATATTTCCCAAATTACCTCTCTGAAGAAGAAGCTACTTTCATATTGTTGTTATTTTTTTTAGTTTTCTTAATCTTTTAAAATAAAGAAAAAATAATTTTTTACTACTTCTTTTACAACTCATAAACAAGAGGAATAAATAAACTCCATATCCTTCCTTTATGCGAACAAGGAAACACTTTTTATTCAAATAACTTTTTTTTTTAGAATTCAATCAACGCAATCAAACATTAATTAGATGGATATGATTAATGTAACGTTACAAAACAAAATCAGTAGCTTGATGGAAAGACCAAATAAAGTAATAATGATGCTGCACCTGTAGCACCTTCCTTAATGATCCGATCAAACTCCACCTACTTGGAATTTCCACTGCGAATCAATCATAAATTACGTTTTCAGATTGCATTTTTGTTTTTGAAAACCTGACAAGTCACTGCGTACAAATCTCCCTTTGCAGGATACATTACATGCCAAACAAAGATCATTAAAATTCCATGTCAACGTTGTTAACACATCAAAATTGAAGATGTCTTGGTTTTTTTCTTACTTTTATTTTTTTTTCTCTCAAAACCGCATTTAAATATAAGAAAATCCGCAATGTGCCGCAAATAATTTTCTATCATTTAAAATACTTTTATGCGGTTGTATGTTTATTAAAATCAGCACGCCTTTTTGCGTGTTTTGAATAGTAATGTTTTCAGGCAGCGATTTTTCTTTGCATTTCAGCTACAAGCAGTTTTAACTACCTGGCTTGCATCGGTAATATTTGTTTTGCGTTTTAGAACTTAGAGTAGTTTTGTTTGTGTTTGAATTAAAATTATATCACCTTCAGTTTCATACTTCTATGTCTTTCCTGAAGTTGAAACTGCTTCAAACAGAACAGAATGATTTTGGCGGACTCAAAACTGTATGCAAATAAACAATGTGAAACTTGAATTGATTACAAGTGATGAGATTTTAACATTAAGATTTAAATGAAGCTCACTTTCATCAAGATAATGTTTGGGCTTAGTATTCTTTTGATACAAACAAATGTTTTCTATAATTTATGTTTTTTGGACTGGTTACATGTTTTTATATCTCGAAATACGACCTTTTCAAAGTTGCACCCAATTAATCTTTTGTAATGTTAATGTTTGGGATACAGAAAACATACAAAGCAAACAGCAAATTTACAGGTTACTTTAATATATAAGTGGAGTCTTCAAAAATTAACCATACCTACCAATAATTTTAAATTATTTGATTGTTTCCTTTTCTACTAACAGCATGAAATTGAGTTAAACTAGTATGCCCAACAAGGATGAACACGAATAAAATAATGTGAATTATAAGCGACATAGAAATAAGACACGGCATTCTCCGCTTTAGTTCAGCCGCCATCCCTGGAGATAAAATATCTGAGATAACAACCTTCAGTCTCAGAACATCGTGCCACACATCTTTCCTATCTTTCTTTCTCTTCCTTAACTTCACGCCCGCGCTGTGTTCAATTTTCTGTTTTCAAGGTCACGAACGACTTTTGGCACAGGCGCGACGTTGCAAAAGTTTAAGCCTTGATTACAATTTTTGTATGGCTGACCAATTTCTTGACCTTTTTAACCAATTGCTGATATTCCATATATGGAAACTTAAAATAAATACAAAATATTAAAAAAAAACAAGTTTTAAGAAAGATAGGACCCTGGCTTTCGTTTAAAACCTTGAAAAAAGGTAGTTAAGAATGTATGTTTCCAATACGCTTGCAGAATATCAATTTAAAAAGGTCCATGTATTTCATTATGTTTGGAATAGGATTGTTCAAATGCTCGCTGGCATGTCTTATGTTCACTTTAAGGATATCGGTACAGCGGGGTCAAATCGCATAACTTTGGTGGCCAATTTATGTCACCTCTGCGAGCCATAAGCTAACCCTCAAATCTTTTATGCAGAATGCCAATCGTGGTGTCCGCTGTGTGGCACGTAGTGCTGTCAGATCGTGATGTGGGCTAGTATCGTCCAATATACGGAAAAGTTGTTTGTTAACACAGCCATTCATCCCAAAATGTGCCTCTTCGCTAAAGAGGAATTTTCAGCCAAAGTTGGGGTCCTTTTCCAAACGCTCCGAAGCACAGTCAACAAACTTTGTGATCCTGGGTCAGTCGAATCGTGTACGGGTGTAGGCCAAAGTCCTTACGCAAAATTCGCCAAGTTGAAGTAAGCGGTAGGCCGAATTCTTGTGCACGGCGAGGAATCGACGGCTTCGTGTTCTGCTTTACACTTTCATTGACCACGGCGATATTAAGTGGGCACAACGTACGCAACTAACGAACACTCATTTTGATAATAAAGTTTTATCAATTGGACGTGCTGTTCAATCGTGTAACTTGGCAGGTAAATTGGTATCAATAAATAAACAACAATAGATGTCACCAAAACAGCATGGCCACCACAGGCCTCCAAAATCTACCCTAATTAAAAAAACACTTCATTATTTATGTATATTCTTATACAGTTCAATTGCATAATTTGGGTTGATTATGATTTGTCGACCAATTTCAGCCCAAACCCTTAAAAAAATAAACAAGTGGACCAAATATCAAAAAGAAAATGGTTGATTTCATCACAAAATACCTACCAACTTATCAAAATCCTTTTCCTCAAATAGTTAGTTTTCAAAAGTTTTGAAAAGTATTTTACTAAACAAGAAAACTAACTTTCATATTTCTCGAAGGATATACTAAATTAAAAATAACAAAAATAACCCATTTAAAATTTTATTTCAAATTGGTACAACAATCGATTTTGTCTAAATAATTTAAAGTCATCCATCATAACTCCTTGAGTGCTGGGAAATTAACCAAAGTCTTATGATTGCCTTAAATATATAGTATGAATAGTCTTTTTAAAGTATTTCAAATTACTCGTTACTATGGTCGTCGATAACAATAAACAATTTTTTGGGGACAGCTCGAAGGTACGCTCTCCATTTAATCTAAACACTGATTCACTTTCATTTTAGAAAACGCGATATTTTTTTATTTTGTTATAATTCTTTGCTTGGGCTGTACTGTCATAAGAGTTTTTCCTAAAACTATGCAGTGATTGAATGGAATCAATGATATTTGAAATATAAAAATGAAATTTAAACCATTCTTTTTGCATCGATGCACTCTACTAATGGAATGAATGTTTCATTAAATCACAAAGAAGAAATATTGCTATTTCCGCCCGCAATCTACTTAATGGAAATTTTATAGTGACATCAATAACAGTTTGCTGTTCCGAGGTATTTTATAGTTAATTTATTTCATACGATGTGATTCACTTGCATATAATTAATAAAAAACGATTAGATTACCTGCATTAACGGATACTCAGCTATGTGTTTATAGATATAGCTACCCAGTCGGGAAAAAGTAAATGATCGTGATAATTGTCACTTGTCATTCTTAATGTGGTTAGTATTATTGTTAACTTTTCGCATACGTACAATTTTTAAATATTACAAGGCCATGTTTTTCTTTTTTTAATTTTATTGCCAATTTGATTACAAATTATTACAAATCTATACAAATTGGTGTAGATCAATACTAGACATTTTCCAAATAAAATATGAAAAAAGAAACTTGGTTTCACACTTATTGTGGAATAATTTTTAATAACCGATAACATACTACATTCGTAGCCAAAGCAAAAGTATCGATTCATCGACTATCAGAAATGGGAGATTGGAAAGGAATAAAATGTCTAATACCCTAGTGTTAAACATAAAGTTAGGAACAGCCAGAAGCATATTCCAACCTTCAGTCGGGTTATATAATAGAAAATTCCTCTACTGCTTGGTAGAAAAGTAGGAGATGAACGGAAGAAAGGAATAAGTCACAAAAGTTTCAAGATTAATATGTCAATTTAAATGTTTATTCAATTTTCTTCTTCGGAAACCAAATAAGAAACCTGTCTGAAAGAACAAAATGGTGATGTATAATGTGTATATGATCATCGGCTTAAACTACCTAACTTCTTACCGACCGGATTTAGTCTCTAGAAAATTTAAATGAATGAATGAAAACATTGGTTTTGGAGCTCAGAAAACATAAATAAAACAGGAATTGTGCGAAAAATCACTTAAATCGAAAAGATTCATTCACTTAATTCGTTTTTTATTTGTTTCACTAAGAGATTCATTCTCATTCTGAAATTCAATGAAAGATTGCTTATTACTCAATTTTGAAGTTTAACATATTTATACTTTTAAATCGTCAATTAGAAAAACATTTTTTCACTTTTATAAAAGTGACAAATAATATTTTTTTCCTTAAATTTGTTCATTAAGTTATTTTAAACACTTTGGCGCAAAATTTTAAACAGCCTAGTATTAAGGTATTAGTATGATACTACTTAACAATTAACTAACTTTAAAGTAGTTTACTAACTCATTCTTAATTTTAAACATTTTCTAACTAGTATCGTACTAAGGCAATTTTCTTAATAAATTGCTTCTAAACACACCTGAGACAATGACAGTTCGTGCAAAAAACTAAGTAAACAACCTTTTGTGGCGTTCGAAAATAGGACGATACTAAAAAAATAAAATAGGTATTCGATGATTTTAACTTTAATAAAAGGGTAGAGAAAGTATGATGCTAAATTCGATTAAAATTTGCAAAAACGTCGTTTTTTTAACCCAGTTTTATACTAAAACAGCTTTAACATCGTACTAGTTAAAAAATTTAAAACAGGGACTCCATGCAAGCATTTATCACGATTAGTATTTTATCTCGAATGAAAATTCAAAGTCAGGTTTTTGAAGGTTCGTCTGGATTTCGAATCCGAGAATGTGCAAGTTGATGGAGAAAGTCAGTTTGGATAATTTGAACTTGGTTTGTTTATATTGAAACACAAAGGAATTTGTTAGGAAACTGATCTGTCGACAAGCGTGTAAAGCAGGTAGTTTTTTTTTCAGTAAGGAATGTTTAAGAAGGAAACCGGAAGAGTGAAGAATTTTCTTGACCTAAATTGAGGTTTGCTCTTTCCATCTTCATTGATTGTTCATTTGAAAAGTTATTGTCCTTAAAAAAAAATATATGATTGTAAATTTGGACAAACTTCCAGAAATTTATATTAAGAATGGTTTGTTTAATAACAGAACAGGAGTTGTAGACCCTATGCAAGAAAATTCCAGTTTGGGTCTTTTAAAAATAAACTAGATATGTATATCTTTTGAATCCCATTAAATACCAAATCTAAGTAATAAGCTGTGAAAATTAATATATTTTTAAGACAAACCTTAGAAATGATAGTAAACAATTTTCTATTTTCAATCAGAAATGTGAAAAATAACGCAATTTTCTTCGAGCCTTACAAACATATTGGGTGCAAAACCGAACAATATGATTTTATGTATAAAGCTAAAATCATTTCTACGACCGACAAACGAAAAAAAGTTATTTCGCAATCCAATAAAAAATAATAAAAGACTAAATCAAAAATCTACCAGCACTTTTATAAAGAACTTATACAAAGTCGTGCAGAGTAAATGTATAAAAGTAAAGTACAAATTGAATTATGTATGGAAAATCCGTAAATACCAATCTGTTGGAAAATAAGTAAAAGTTGTCCAGAAATAAAGCGATTCCTTAAAAACAAAAACAAAATTCAGGGGTATTGTCTCTTGCAAGGAAGTGACAAAATCTACAAGACTATGCATATCTTGATATAAAAAAGTGCTTCTCATATTAGCCATAGGAAATGGCTCTCCTCGGATTGGACGCTAACTTTTTAGCAAAATTCATAAATTAAAAAAAAGGAGTTTTTCCAAAAAGAATACGTACACTTTAAAATAAAAAGATGCAGAAACTAGGACTACGAAGACAGGATATATCAAAAAAAAAAACCCGTCTTCTTTAGAAAAAACTTAATATTTGTTTAAAAATGTTCGAAAACCTCATATAAAAAATAATAATTCATAACCAAAGCTCCTATCATACATATGGATGTAGGTATATTTTTTTTCGCTTGAATTAAGTTAGACAAATAAATAAATAAATATCGAGGTTTTTTTTATCGTGTAGCGCGCTGTTCTGAATCGTATTAAAGTAGTTATGGGCATACAGCCGTCTTTATTTTGGCATACCTAAATTATCACCCGTATAAATATACAAAATATACATTAAGCACTTCATATAGTTAGTATAGGTACATAAGTATAGGTAAGCTTAGAATAAAACCGGTTTCCTCCTCTGTCATTTCGTGTGCGCTGATTTATTTTCAATTTGTTTTTGTTTTGCACTTTCAAACCCACACTTCACCGTACCCGTTACTTTTTTGGTCCTTTTAGAATTCTGTCCTCCCTTATGTATCTACTGTGAATGCAGACGAATTTGAATGGAAAATTTTATCAAAACTCAAATGTTTGTTATTGAAGAATTCTTTATGTATTTATTTATATGCCCTTTATCAAATGGTCAAATACATAGAAGTAATGCGTTGTAGGTCCCACGATCCTCTAATTTTACGTCGCATTTGAATACTTGAAGAAAAAGGTGTACTGTACATTAACAAACTAACCACAACATAAATGCTTGATGACAAGAAAACAAAATTGCTGACAATGAAACAGAAGTCCGCAAAATTGTTACGCGAAAAAAGAACTGACTTGTTCGAAATCATATTCCATATATAATGTTAAAAACCATATAATAAATCAATAAAATACAAATTATAAAAATGTACCTACATAGGTACATATATTAATTAAAAGAAACATCGACCTGAAACTAAAACGAACCCTGTAAATGCTTTTCTCAATATTTTTTTGAAAACTAAAAATAACCGAATATGACTTCTTAACATTTCTTTTTCGAAATTAAAGAAAATTTTGTATTCTCGAAAGCTGTTCCATAGATTTTAATGAAAACAAAAATCAATAAATTATTTTAATTAAATGCTACCTAAATGTCAAAAATAAATCCAAAAACTAGTTTTAAATGATTTTATCAAAAACGATTCAACGGATTTTGAAGAAGTGTAAGCAATTCAAAAGTTTGAAACAAATATTTTTTATTAATTTAAACAAAATCAAATTTGTTTGAAAACTCGATATTCCAAAAAAAAAACAATGTCGATTTTATAAATCTTGTCATCCATGGCCGTTTCACCATTTTTTGTGTTAAAAAACCGATATTGAAATCTTATTCTTCCCGAGAACACCTTCAAGAATCTTTTAAATTTTTAAAGAATCGATATTTCAAATGTCGAAATAAACGACATTTATTTTTTTATTTTTTGGCACGAGTGATTTTTTAAGAGATATCGGAAATTAAAAAAAAAAACAATTCAGAAAAATGCATGAAATCCAATGAAATGCATGAAATGGTCCATCCGCTTAACCCAATTTTGGCATACTCTTTCTAACATTTCGGCCGGTATCTCACGATACCTCATGTTGGCTTCGAGTGCGTCAATCAAAGCGGGTTTGTAGCTATAGACATGAGCCTTAACAAAGCCCAACAAAAAATAGTCTAGAGGCGTTAAATCGCACGATCTAGGCGGCCAATTGACCGATCCCAAACGTGAAATAAACTGTTCACCGAACTCGCCTCTCAATCGGTCCATTGTTACGCGTGCTGTGTGGCATGTGGCACCTTCTTGTTGAAACCACATGTCATGCAAGTCAATCTCTTCCATTTTGTGCAAAAAAAAAGTTTGTTATCATCCCACGGTAGCGCTCACCATTCACATTAACGTTGCGATTCGCATCACCTTTGAAGAAATACGGCCCAATTATTCCGCCAGCCCATAATCCGCACCAAACAGTGACTTTTTCTGGATGCTTGCTCTTGCAATGCTTCTGGCTACTCATTACTCCACATACGGCAGTTCTGCTTGTTCACGTATCCATTCAACCAGAAATGAGCTTCGTCGCTGAACACAATTTTTCGATAAAAAAGTGGATCTTCGGCAAACTTTTCAAGAGCCCATTCACCGAAAATTCGGCGTTGTGGTAGGTCGTTCGGCTTAAATACTTGCACCAGCTGCATTTTGAAAGGCTTCACACCTAAATCCTTCGGCAAAATTGTCCACGTGGTGAAGTAACAGAGGCCCAATTGCTGGGAACGGCGCCGAATCGATAATTCACGGTCATCACTAACACTGGCCGAAACAGCTGCGGTATTTTCCTCAGTTTGCACTCTACGTATGTAAGCGTGTTGGTGGTTTAATATTCAACAATGTAAATTTGGTGCGAAATTTAGTCACAATAGCCCGAAAAGCCGCCTCAGTGATGATTTATGGGTAAATTATAGACCAAACTGAAGATGTTTGATAATGACACAAAACACGAACCGTACGTACGTGAGCTGTCAAAACCAGTGTTGCCAAAAAGAAAATAGCAACAAAAATCACCCATTATATAAAAACTAACTATTTATAGAAGTTCTGGAACGGTTTATTTTTTTCATAAATTCATTTTTATTCACAAAACCAGAGGATATACATACATATGTATTCTTTAGATCAAGAAATAAGCATTTACAAAGAAATGCTTTTGTTATGTTTTATGTATATACTTTACAAATCATAAACTTCAAAACTTTCTTGAACATAAGAGCAAGTCAAAGCGACCCAGTCGTGCATTTTTACTTGCGATTTATAGGTACTATATGGCAAGTTATGCATTTGTACATAAAATCTAACTCGAGGTTTTGATCAGGCTTAACATTTCGATGGTGAAGAAGATGAAAAAAGTGGGTCTCGCAATTCTGTCTGTCTGTCTGTCGGTTCGACTACAGCCCAAACGGCTCGGCCAATTTTCTTCAAAGTTGGTTAATATCATTTTTAATTTTTCCCCCCACACGTTTTTTTTAAGACCAAAAATAACGGTACCTGCCATACGATTTTTTTTTAAATTTTGTAAATATTATTTTTTCTCAAAAACTGTTCGACAGATTAAAAAAAAAGAAAACTTTATGCTAGATTTTTTTTAAACTTAAAAAATAAAAGTTTCTCAACATAATCTACAAGATGTATGAAAAAAGTTTTACTTTACCTAAAAATAAAGGTACCCACCATACAAATGTTAAAAAATGGTTTTCAAAAATCGTATTTTTCTCGAAAACGGCGCCTAGAATTTTGATAAAAATTTTTTTGTTTCAATTAATTTTAACGATCTTTAATATTATAAAACAAATTTTGAAATTAAGATATTACAGCTTGTACCTATCATAGAACCATTTTTTCAAATTTTGAATTACTCATTTATCGACATAACGGATTTTAATGAAATTTTTTGTAGAGATGCTTCTTAAAAGTCTACCATTACATTTCAAAACTTAAAAAAAGGAATATTTTTTGAGTTTTTGAAAAAAAAATCTTTTTTTTTTGGAAAATTCGATATCTCAAAAATGGCTCACTATTTTTTTTGGAAATTTAGTTGTCATTGGTACAGTTATAAAAACTTAACGTTTTTCTTAAACATTTTTTTTTTTAAGAAACCCCTACAACGACTTATAATTTTTGTTCTTGGATAAACTCATATTTGCATAGCATTCGGTTTTCGTCTTTTACTACTAAAAGAATTAAAAAAATTAATTTTATCCTTATGAACAGTTTTCTCTAATAACATTTGTTTTTAAAATTCCTAGTCTATTACATAGGAGCAAGTTTGTGCGACCCAGTCTTGCATTTTATTTTTTAAACTGTTCCACAGATTAAAAAAAATCAAAAGTTTTCATTTAGTTAGAGCTAGATAATGCTTGAAGAAAATTTCCAAAAAATTATTATTAATGGTTACCCGCATAGAACCATTTTTTTTTTGTTTTTTTAAATTTTTTCCAAAAACGATAGAGCCGATTTTGATCAAAAGCTTGGATAGTATTGTATGTATATTCAAATTTTTATTTTTTTTTTTGATTTTTTTAATAAAATTCGCCGTTGCAATTCTCCCAGTGTGCGCCTGAAGCATAAAATAAAAATGACTCTCCCCTAATTTGGTCTTCGTTCGATGGACCATTAGGATGGAACACAAAATTAGGGCCGTATTGCTTTGTTGTTATGAGAAAAGCAAATACGTACCTATGTATGTATGTATGAATACAAACTTTCACCCCACTCCTTTTTTGTGTTCTTTTTGAGTTCTATCCTTCCTAGGTATATGCTTAAGTTATGCAGACCTCTACAAGTTTAGTAAGAGAAATACATCTATGCCAAACCCAAAATTTCGTATGCTTATAAGGAATTCTTAATTTATTTTTAATATGCGTTTTTTAATACGCCCTGTATTAAATTATTCTCCACAAAATAATATATCAAACCAGAATAATATCATCAGCAACAGGCATCAATTTGTGATTTAACCTCGTCTGGAAGTCAATTTTTTGTTATTTTATCACTTTATTAGAATGTTCTCAACTTATTTCTCGATTTTTGGCTTGCCTGCTTCTTACTTCGGATTGAGTTATATTAAGACATAATGAAGCTAGCCTATAACAAAAACAATTTAAATTGGCACAATTTTGATGTGGTATCAGAATTCAGAACTCTGGGGGGCTGATATCATTTCAACTAAAACTAAAAGCTTGGTGCGTAAGTCTAATAAGTCATCATCGTCTTCAGGTATCAAACCTTGTTCAACGGCTATAAACAGTCATCAGTCAGTACTCTTCATTTCGGTCGTTCCGAATCAAACCAAAACAAAAATTCTGTATCTGTATTTGTACGGTACCTGTACCCCGAGTCCGAATGGCTTTTGTTGCTTTATTCATTACTTATTGTTAAATTGCCGCGATCGCACGCTAAAAAATACTGTGCTTCGCATGCTTAATATTTTAAAAGTATTTTTTATGTAGAAGTTTTGTGTGATTATTGTTTTCTTGTGAATTTACTGTTGCGAACCGGTATTATAGTGAAAGAAAGTGCTCTAGCCTTTTATTTAAGATTGGAAATATTGATTTTTCATTCTCCGCAGGTATGATCAATGATGTGTCCTTAATTTTTATTACAAAATATAATATGATAACGATAATTAAAATAATTATACCTTGATGAGCTCCAAGTATACTCGTACCTACCTATATTGTGATATTTAAATATGTATCTAAACTGAGGATTAATTGCTTTTAACTTGTTAAACACATATAATTAGCACTGGTTCGAAAAAATACCTCAAAAGTGATCTTGACAGTGTCCGTGATTTAATCTGATTAGCTGGTGGATAATTTTTGGCGTAATATTTTTGGTAGATCTACCTAACGTAAAAATCATTTAATTTTTCGAAAACAAAGAAATCGACTGCAACTTGTTTTTTAATTTAATCGAGAAAAGGAACCAGCGCAATTAAAAATTTGGTTTTTCAAGGTTATTAAAATTATTAATATATTTTTTTTTTAAATATACCTATAAAGGTGTTAACATTTCTATCTTTTGTTTTGATTTGAAAATTCCCTGGAGTAAGAAAAATTTTAAACTCTGCATTCCTTGTGGTTATTTGTGTAAAGTTTAATATTTTGTTTTCTTATACATAGCTACCTATGTTAGTGCAGAAAAAACACAAGGTGTTATAAACAAATCTCGAAAGAACAAAACAAAAATCGAATAAATACATTTTTTTTTTCATTTTTCCTTAAATTAATTTCATTTGTTTTTTGATATTTTTTTTCGACATTTTGGCGGAGGAGGAATAGAAACCTGAATGCGAATTCTCAGAATGAAGTCAAAATAACTCTTTCGTCTCTTTTTTATCATTTTTCCTGTGGAGGAATATTGAATCTTAATTGTGTATAAATGAGTACATGGAGATGTCGGAAAATTAACTAATTCTGTGACTTGTGAAGTGTATTGATGAAGAATCGTAGAAGTAAATCTAAGATATTTTGATTCAATACCAAAGAACCCTGTTGGTTGGTCCAAGGAGGTGTCCCTGTCCGTTACCAAAAATTGTACAGTTAAGAACTCATTTACAAAAATTGTAGTTAGTCATATGTCATTCGTTTTTGTAACGGTTATTAAAAAAAATAGTAAAACAATATTTTTCAATAGCAAATATGTATATACATACTTACATACACAAACACATAAAAAAAAGATTTTATATATTAAATATAGATGTAATTAAACAAAAGCTAAGAAACTATTTTTAAAAAGCTAAAGCAACACAAAAATAACAAAATTCCATTTAATTTCAAGTTAATATGAATTAATGCAAACAAAAATCCATCTCTTATGAAAAACTAGAGTTTTTTCTCTAAATCTAAAAAATATACATATGTTTGATATGGATTATTTTTACTTTCAAGGAACTTTTGTGTAATTTTTTTTTATTGACGAGGCGAAAAAAGCGAACACTAAAAACCGGGTGCATGGCAAGTTCCCACCGTTAGTGACATTTTCGTTTCTAAATGACAAAACTAGCGAAGAGTTATAATTTCGTTGATTTAGTAGGTATATCCAGGGCTCTTGAAGTAAGTTGTCGAGGTCATTGCAGTATTTATTTTACTTATTAAAACTTTGTAGAGCGGTACTGTTAATACGGTCAAATTACTGGTTTTATTTTTCTGAATTTTTTCATACAAAATTTTCATTCAAACCTTCATTATTACTGTTCTTTTCTCTAAACCAACTCTCCGTGAAGAGAGCACTTAGAGCTTCGTATTTTTAGATCACTGTTAACGAGTTCCATCGGTGTGATGGGAATCTGCTCTACATAGGTATCTTTTTCACTTTTCAAACTAGAGTTAATTGTCACCGAGAGATAGAATTAATTACCCCATGTGGTAGATGGGCTCAACACGTTTTCTTGGTAACAGTACGTTACTGAGTGACCTGTTTCGCATGTTTAAAGGATTTGAACTTCCTTTTGGCAGGGATAAGTTTAAAAACAAATAATAATGGCAGACGAGATTTGACAGCTCAAGTATGTATTTTAAATCACTCACGAAGCTCTAAAAATAATGGTGATAGGTAATTTGTAATCCTCGAACCAACCGAAACTACGTATGGAGGCCAAATGACGAGCAAAATAACATCGCCAATTTTTGTGGACTAAAAGTCATTAAGAGTTATTTTAAACCAATATAATTCAACAAATCCAATGAAATGCTTGGACGATTTCTATTTTTTATTAAAAACTATATTTTTGTTTTATTATCGTACTGCTTACTTCTTTTTTTCTTGGAGTACTGCTTTTTCAAAAAACGAAACGACCGTCCTGTGTATAGGTATCCGTCCAATTTATAAAAAGAAATTCAATTTTGTGAAATTTCTAAAATTTACAATTTGTTTTAATAAGCGAAAACGTTTGGACTAAAAAACATAAATAAAAATTAAAATACAAAGGCTCAACATTTTAAACAGCCTATTATTAAGGTATTAGTATGATACTACTTAACAATTTGCTAACTTTATAGTAGTTTACTAACTCATTCTTAATTGTCAACATTTTCTAACTAGTATCGTACTAAAAGAATTTTCTTAATAAATTGCTTCTGAACACACCTAAAACAATGACATTTCGTGTACAAAAAAGTAAGTACACGAACCTTTTTTGATGTTTGCAAATGTCAAAGAGCCATATGAAGCTAGCACGATACTAAAAAAATAAAGTAGCTATTCGATGATTTTAACTTTAATAAAAGGGTAGGGAAAGTATGATATAACTTTTGTTTTTAAAAATCGACTTAACTGCTATACATTTATTTATACGAGCATATAAAATAAAATAGTTGTCAATAAAACAACATTAAAACAGCTTTCGCATTCACTTGAACAATTTCCCACATAGTCCTTACAGAATGCTTGCATTACATTGGTGCCACACTAACGAGCACTCTATACTTGTATGTGGCACAATTAATATATCCTTCGAAAAAGATCAAAGTAGACACTGTTTTTGATGACCAACCAATCTAAAAATGAATTTTTTAATCGTTTTTAATTTCAAAGCTAAGCTGGACCTTGACAAGTCATCCTCAATAATTTTAAAAACAGCAAATAAGTAATTTATGTACATATTTAATTAAAATTGTTTGTTTATATTAATTCCTTGTTAATAAAAAAAAAAAACTTCTAATACTTTGAAGTCGTTGGATTATTTGAAGAGATTTTTTAATTATTTTATCTGCAGTATTTCATCAGTTTTGTTTGTTTGTTTTGAAATAATATATTATTTTAAAACTTGTAGAAAGAAATAGAATGATATAATGTTATTTAATTAAGAGTCCGAACGAAAATAAATTGATTAAATTGCTTTTCAATTTTTAATTATATTTTTCGCACACTAAATGATTATGATTTGATTACCCTTAAAATATTTGAAATTTAAAATTAAATATCGATGCACATTGGTTTTGGATGTCTTAATATAGCAATGGAAATATTAGGTAAGGTAATCAATTCCACATTCGTGTAGTGCGGCTAAATAAAAGATCTCTGAATTTAACATTCCTTTAGAAGTTGGACTCAAGTGTAAACTGAGGGGTGGCACTCCCTAAAGCGCGAATGTTACAGTTGAATTGTTTTAGGGGAGGAATGCAACTGACTATATCATTAGTTAGAACACTATGTTTTTTTATCAAAATGACGATGAGGAAGATTCAAAAATTGAATGTCTAATAATCTCCTAAGATAATAAGTAAATGTGTAGGTGCCAGATATTCAAAGAAGCCCTTTGATTTTTCCAGCAGACTGATTTCTTTTTTATCTGCTTAACTCAAAACTACCATTTACAGGGGGCTTTCTATACGGATTATATGACCAACGAGCTTTTTGGTAAAACGATTCATATTGAAATAATTTCTTTTACATAATTTGCGAATCGCTATTGAAAAATTTTAATTTAATTTAATTTTCGGTGGGGCTATACCCCCTTAATACTTAATACAAGCTTATTCTTAATCTAACTTAAATATAGCTCTTAAATCTAGGGTTTGGATTCAATTGGAAGGATGATAAAGATCGAGTTTGAGACAGGGTGAACTGAGGTTGAAGTCGAAACAGTTAATGTTACAATTAATCCTCCGAAGCATGCGAGTAAAAAGTTCGGTTGGAGGCATAAGAGGTACGGTGGGTAGGAAGACAGAAGAGAGGATTTCTTATATTAGGGGAATTAGTGTTGAAAGAGATGGAATTGTAGCCAGTTATTATTGAAATTTAAATTTAAAGAGAATTGTCTAACAGACTAGTATTTTAATAAATACAGAAGACTATTTGATAAGGAATAAGAGTTATATTACTCATTGATCATTTTATCGAAACTCAAACCAAACGAAAGTCAAGGAGACCATTGTTTTATGTACATAGAATTCGCTCCTTTTGGTTTATATTAAACTTTATTAAAGAATGATGAGAATCAAAATAAAAAACAAGAAAATTAAGAAGAAAACAAAACACTCAAATATGAAAAGTCTTATTCTTCTCGACTTCTACACTTCTTTAAGAATAATAAAATAATTTGAAAAGAACTATGTGGGTATAAAAAAAGCCATATTTGTTTTTAACGTGTCCAATTTATTTATTTTGTGATGTTTGAACAAACATAAAATTGACATTTAAAAAAGAATAAATTATATCAGATGGAATATATTCAAACATTTCTTGAGAACCCAAGACACCACCGAAAACAAGAAACACAAAATAGAATGAGAATTGTATGAACATCTGCAGACCATCCCCAGCGCGTTCAACCCCTTTGTTTACACTTTTTCACAACCTATAACAAAGCATTGAATGTGAGAGTAAATCTTGACAACAAAATACCATTATATATACATATGTATGTATGTATACATTATAAAATGTTTAACAATGAAATTAGATTTCAAAAATCAATCATATTAAAAAAGTCTGGCGTTGTTTCTTTGCAATTTCATCAGAAACAAAAAGAGATCGAGGAAATGAATCTAAACAAAATGTCTGGTTTTTCTGACATTGAATTTGGTATTTATTAGAATTCTGTGATTTTTCCAAGACCTCAAATAAATATTAATATATATACCTACTATAACAATGCTTTAATAAATATTTTACAAATAGAATATAATTTTTAAATTCATAACATTTATGATACAAATATTTGACCAGCTTTTTACTTGCGATATGTGCATTAATAGATTTTATATGGCAAGTAATGCATGTATAAAAAAATCGAACTCGAGATTTTGATCAGAACAAATTCAAAAAAAATCAAAGTTTTTTTTGAAAACTCTATACATATTTCCGTTCGTCCGATTTGGTTAATCTAGACAACTAGAAGTTTTTTAACACTATCAACAAGATGTATTTTTTCTCGGAAACGGCACCTATGATTTTAATAAACCTTTTTTTCTTTCGCATAATTTTACCGATTTTTAACCTAATAAGAACATTTTTAAATTAAAACTGTACATACCATAACCCCATTTTTCGAATTCTGACTTCATTATCGGCGTAACGGATTTTAATTAAATTTTTTATACATAAGCTTCTAAAATGTTTGAAAAACATTGCATATCGAAACTTTAAAAAAATTAATTTTTCTAAGAAAATTCGATATCTCAAAAACGGGTCGATTTTAAATTACATTTTTTTACAGTAAAAAAAACTAAGAATTCGCGTACTATTTTTTTAAACCGCTACAACTACTTATAATTTTTCTTCTTACACAAATTTATATGTTCTTGTGAAATTACATGGCGATGATATTCTTTTCTTAGCTCCAACTACTAAAAGAGTTGTTTAAGTCATTTGAAAATCGAATCTTATGATTATAAACATATATCTCTAATAAAATACATTTTTAAAAATTTAAGTTTATTACATAAGGAAAAGTTCGTGCGATCCAGTCAATGCATTCTATTTAAGAAATAATATGAATCAAAATGGAAGAAAAATTAAATTTAAATTTTGTTTACTCATGAATTTTTTTTTATTAAACTCCAATTCGTCATGTTCTTGACCAAAAAAATAGTTCTACGCAATAATATGACATAAAGATTTATCTGTTGCCTGGGCTTTGGTTTTGGTCTTAAAACTATTTCAAGCTTAATTGATTTGCTATTCATGTTTGGTAAACAATTCGCGTTGGATTTAATTAATTAGCTTCTACGTTTTTTCTAAATTTATTATTCATTTTTTCATTTCATCTACAAGATCCTCGACCTAGAATTACTGTTTGGTTTAGCAACCATCAAAGCATATCCGAGAACTAATTCCAAAACATCTTTTTTTTACAATTTTATAATTAACAAGATAAATATGAAAAAGAAAAATTTAACGAAGCTTGATGTTAACGACAAAAATATTTTACTCTCCAAGGTCACAAATTAAAAACCATGACACAATTTTTCTTGATGGGTATTTACCAAAATATATTTATATTATTTTATAAAGTCGTCAACCACAAATTTTAAAAAAATAATTTAATCACAAGTAAATGTTTCATTCTGATAAATTGAAATAAACAACATTTCTTAGGTACTTATTTGGACTTGCACAGAATTATAAAATTTAGTTCATTGCAGTTTTTTTCGGTTATCAGTTTGTGTAAACAATTTGGTTAGACATTGAGGAGTTCAATCACCTAAGGAACAAAATAAAAATAAAGAAACAAATTACACATTGTCACTGCATGCTATTTTATCGAAAGGAAAACATACTGGATGTTTTTGTTTAGGTTTTTTTCTTTTTAATAGGAGCGTACTCTGATAAATGAAAGTTGTCATATTTAAAATGGACTCACGTCGCAGTCGATTGATTTTTTGATTGAAGTTAATACTTTTCCCAATTCCTGTTCTCTTTCACAACATATGTCTCCATCTATCTCGATCAAGAGCCGATTTTTATACACTCAAGTCATAGTCTTCGACTTCCAGTTCAAGGACGTTCTGTTGTCTCCGCCCATAAAATGAGCTAACAAAAATTGTTCAAGTCGGTTACTCCTGAGCTATATATTCTACATTAAATCTCTTTGGAGGAAGTTGGCGTACAATTAGTTGTTGTAGCATCTGTGGGATCAACCTTTCTCGCATATGGCCCCAATAATAATTCTCCGTAAGATTGTTCTGTCGAAAGCTGCAAACAGATCAGCATGTATTTTATACCAAAACAAGTTGAATTATTCATATCAATTTTGTCCCGAAGTCAGTTCACATTATTGTTATTGCTATCCAAAAATGACAATTGATGTAAGGTCATCACTGCGCATTTGTGAATACATTTAAGTAATTTTACAAAATTTCCAAAAATTAATATCACTAACTTTTTTTTGGCAAGATATTATAGTCTAATCGCCAGTTTCTCAATACGATATCATTTTAGTTTAAAAGTAAAACTCGAGTGTGAGAATAGCTGTAGACTTATAATATTTTTAGTTAGACCAAAATGTTTCATTTACTACAAATATCTAAAACCGTGTTGGTATTGAGCGCTAATAAGTTTAAGAATCTCTTAAATCTATTCACCAATCTATAAAAGTATTTATTTATGAGTTTTCATAAAACTTTCGAATGGTCACTCTTCCAAGAAATTTGTTTCCAAAACTTTCGAAGTATATAATGTGTATGCACACAAGATATTCGCATAAATAAACTTATGAGCCCCCGATGTTTACAGCCCCAAGGCTTGCATTTTATTGTTTTGGAAATGCTTTCAATCATCTAATTAACATTTGGCGAGATCTTAATTTATATCGAATGAAGAAAGTAAATATTATCTGAAATAAAATTCGGCACGAAACGCAATGGTATAAAGATGTATTTTTTTCTTTTCTCTTTCATTAGTTATATAGATATGTTGATTGTCAAAAATTACGCACTGACGTGATTAAATCTGTCATAATGTCAGTTTCAATCAAGAAATAAATTCTTATTTTTACTTTTTATTAGTATTTGGAACCTATGTACATACATCTTTTATTCGGATTTAATAATAATTTACATGTAATGATAATAAAATACATACAATAAATAAATTACGTTTCTTTGATGTTGGATTTTAGCATTATATCAACTGACCTTAGTTATGGTTCATATTCATAACAAAACAATAATAACTTAAAGGTCTTGTCAAATAGAGCGCGTTTTAAACACGGTGCCCGCTTTGAGATTATTATTATTTTTTTTATAATTCACACGGGAAACTAGGGCAGAAGGTTACTTTGACGCGTCGTTCTAAGCGGCGCTGCGCGTTAAATATTTCAATATTGATTAATTTTCTCACAAAATGTTAATTTTTTGCCATATCTCGCCATTTAGAACAATATTTTGGAATGATTTATCACCCATGTCGTACAGAAATCGGTGGTTTCTTATACATTTTATTACATATTGAAAATAGATTTATAGTTGTTTTTTCCACAAATTATAAAAAAATATGTATTAAATTTAAAAAGGCTAACGCGCTTCGTCTTAGTCAGGACATTATCAGGGCTCTTTTATTTTTTTTATAATTTGTGAAAAAATAAGTGTAAATCTATCTTTTTCAATATGTCAAAGATTAATTTCCACCAAGCGTTTAAACTCAAATCATATACTGATTTTATTAAAAACATTCTATTTAGTAAACACAATAAAAAATATCTTGATGTGCCAATTACGCAAAATAATTCGCAAAAAAAGCGGCGTCCAAAATATAATTTGTCGTGTTGTGACACCGCGGTGAACTCGACTTCGCTCTATGTGACATGAGATAATATGTATTGCTGTATACGAATATTTCAACGCGGTGTTTTTTAAATCAAAAAAAAATAAATATAAAATTAAAGAGCTTTTTCATAGAAAAATTTATGAAAATCAATTAAGGAGAAAGTGCAAAATAATTACCAACTGTTCTATTGGAAGAATCGTGTATAACGCATTTTGTATAAAAGACAAAATACGCCGGAAATAAATACGAGAATCTATGTAGGTATGTATGTATATGTTTGTGTAGGTATTATGACAATTTATGGATTCGTTAAAAAAAATTTAACTTGATACTTTCACGCTTGAAATTAAAACGATAATAAAAAAATGTCGAGAAGAAGAAAAAGGTTTGGCCCCCAATTCTACCCGTCTATTTTTATATTCAAATTCGTTAAGTAACGTTTTTCAGTTATAATGGCACCTGAAACACACAATTATTTAACTTTTTAAATAAATTATATTTTTTTTTTCTTAAATACAAGATCAGTAAATAAAAATACGTTATATGTATACGTTTCTATAGATAGACAGACATATCTGTGGTATTTGGCAGAAACATGATAAATATAAATACCATCCGTTATGTTATCTTTACATCGAGCTAGAACCAAAAAGGGAAATTGATTTTTTTTAAATTTGAAACATAATTTTCAAAAAATATTCATAAGAAATATTGTAAAATTTGACAAAAATCAGTCAACCTGTTTAAGCCCATGAAAAGTGGTAAAAACTCAAATATTTTATGGACTTATCATGTTTATACCAAACCTCACAGATGCGTATGTATATGAGCAAATCTCAGAAACTTTTGACTTTAGACTTTTGAAAACGCGTAAAGAGAAAATAACTAAGCACACCTTTAAAATTAAGTTTAAAGCACCATTATTACATCAGAAAATATAATTGATGGTGTTCTTCTTTTATTAACGAATGCTTGAAAAATTCTCACTCATTTTCCGGCGACGCACTATAGGACCAAATGGTGCAA
Organism: Philhelius festivus; assembly: GCA_963931855.1. Lineage (NCBI taxonomy): Eukaryota > Metazoa > Arthropoda > Insecta > Diptera > Syrphidae > Philhelius > Philhelius festivus. The sequence continues at coordinate 259,018,213 of OZ007554.1, read as the reverse complement.
ACCATCTCAAAAATCCATAACTTTTTCGTTTCTCAATATTTTTTTTTAAATTTTGCACACTTATACTTCTATAACCAAGAATTTAAAATATTAAAACGTTTCAGATAGAAATAAATTATTTTATTTTTTTTTTAATAAAATAAAATAACAAATCTGTAGATTTTGTTTCATTTGTATGGGAAAAATTTGTTGGAGCAAGAATTATTGCAACAATTTGGATGAAATTAGTTTTCTTCTTTTACCGGTGAAAACATTTGAAAGTAGTTTTTTGTAAAATCCGCCTACTACTACGCCCATGTTTTTCAGATTTTTGTTATTTTCTCATTTTTAGTGAACAGGAAGCCGAAAATTTGTTTTTGAGGTTTTTTAAACTTAAGACATCGCATGTATATTTTTTCTGCCCACTTTCCCGCCTGACTTCACTCCCCTTTTTTTATTTTCAGCTTAAAGTTCATTAAGAGCAGGCATTTTTTAAATTAAGTTTTATATGAAGAAGTGAGTTTATGAAAAGTGTTATTTATTTTTAGTAAAGTCCGTGTACTGCCACGCCCCTTTTTGATATATGAAAGTTTTTCTTCCTTAAGACAAAAAAAAGGAATTCAAAAGTACACCTTATTACTAGGTATATTAATTAATGTCTAAAAGTTCTTTAGCCTCGTCAAACAATTCTTGTGTTATTTATAACTATGTACCTACATTTGTATTATATGCAACCATAAACCACACACCCCCTCCCACCATCAAATGCTTGGCATTTATTTTTATTTAATTATGATTTTTTTTAATATAAATATGAGTAAGGAAGTTTAAAATTGGAAAACAAAAAATATTTTATTCTAAAAATAAAATTTAGAATTTAAATAATATTGGAAATAAATGATAAAAACTTATAAATTTTGTGGAAACATAGTCACATATATGATGTTTATGAAAATGTGTTGCACATGTTTTAACAGTTATATTTTTTAACTTTTGACAAAAAGTAACATTTTTTTTTTTGAAATTTTGAGCTAAAAGTAATAAAATAATGGTCTAAAACTTTTTGGAATACACATTTATGTGCATCAATAAAAGTTCCACATTTTTGCCAAATTTTAATTTTTTTCATCACTTAACAATAAAGTTATAAGAATACGAGTTTTTATTCTAAAAACTTATTTTTCTTCCTCATCATACGTTTTTTCTTCTTAAACAAAAATGCATGAAAATGCGAGTTTTTATTTATTCTTCCAAATTTAGAATATTTTTAGAATACTAAACAGCCATTAACTAAACGGAGGCAGCCGGAGCTAACAGAGAAAACTTCAATTGAAAACAAAAAAATGAAAAATATACTGCACCTTACTCATTATTTTTTATTAATTTACTGGTGAACTTAATTAAAAAATATTAACTGTTTTGTAAAGAAGAGGGTTTGGGCTTTTGAAAAAGGTATAATACTTATACATTCTTTCTAGAAAAATACGAAATAATTGACTTCAAACTCTCACTTCCAATAATTCTAAAAAATAAAAATATCGAAATGTCATTATTAACGGTAATTTTAGGTACCTAGAACAAAAGTAAGATACCAAAAATTTACTGTGTTAGGAAGAACCCTATTTCTAGTATATAATCCCATCATTAGATTTTTCAAATTAATAAATTCACCAAAACCATTTTTGAGATGGATTTCATCATTTGGTCCCATAGTGCGACGTTGAACTATCAAAATTTTTATCAATACAATTTTTCTCTGCTTAAAAAGTAATGTATAAAAAATATCATGATTTTTCTTTGTAATTAACTACTGAATTTTAAAGATCCATAAAATATGTAGCGTCAGCGACAAAACGTACACTTCTTAGTATGATTTAGAAGAAGGAACAATAGTTAAGAACGGGAAATATTGCTTTTTATTAGAGTGCTAACTGAAAATGTCTTGAAAAAATAAAGTTTCGCACTCTTTTAATTCACTATAAGCTAATTTTAACCAGGTTGCGATTTTATCACACACCTCTACCAAAGCTTAATTTATTCATTTTTGTCTATAGAAAATGAATATGTAATTTAGAAATCGGTGCAAAGCATGCTGTGTAAATGATAAGAGACGTACCAGATTTTAATGATTTTTTTCGGAATTGTACTCGTAGTACCGAAACTTCTGACAAACACTGTCATAAATCTAAGCAAAGCACATATTTTTTTCATAAATAATTTTAATTTTCAAAGTCTCTTATGAACCCAATTTGAGTTTAACAAACTAAAATCAGATGCTTCAATCGTAAGAACATTAAACTTTTTAAATATTTTAATAGTAACATATAAAATTTTGTATTTTTCTTATACTTTTTGCCTTTTACTCGTTCTATAGGTAAAACAAAAATTCTTAATGTGGAAAATAACTTTTTTTATACTGTAATACTATATTTTCGAAAAAATTATCAGATATAGAGTAAAAAATTATAACTATGAAGTAACTTAATTTCAAAGTTACGCGAAAGTCAAAAGTTTCTGAGATTTGCCCATATACATTAAATACCTACATTAATCGAGATCAATTCTTTTTGTGTTCTCTATCATCTTATAAATCACGACTACGATTTTATTTGTATAAATACATAACTTGTCATACGTAGATACATATATACGTACACACTCAGAACATAGGTTCCAACTCGTAGATAAGTATAAAATATGTACTTAGGTTACTCGTAATTACATTCCTTTACACATTTTGAATTATTTTTGGTTCAAGAGTAAGCTTAAGTGTATGTTTTCGCCATCTTGGCTAAGCTTTTTGGATAAATAATAAAGTAATGTTTCCTTTTATAAACATTTACGTGATTTTTCTATTATAATCAGCGTTTTTCTCAATAATTAAAAAAATACTTAAAACAACTTCAAATCAAAATAGATCTCTTTGTACTGTTACTTGCTATTTCAGTTTATACATATGGATGAAAAACAAAAACAAAAATTTAAATAAAAAGATTTAAAAATATCTACTTAAAATCAAATTTCAGTATTTAGTCACGTAATTTAAAATAGCTGGTCCATTTCAATACACTTAGATACCTGAAACCATATAAAATGTAAAGTTTAGCGGAACACCACCTATTATTACTAGAGCAGCTTCCATCCCCTGCTTAATTTGATATATAGACCTTAAAGATTGATATTTATTTAAGTTCCCTTTAAGTGCTTACGTTATACATCCATATGTCCATATAACAGAATTATTTAGTTTCTAGTTGACTTACTATTCAAACCTACCTGAATATAGTAGAATCATTAGCAACGTAATTTGTCATTTCTGTTCAGGTTGGCATATTCACCTATTATCTTTGTAAATCAGTGCAGTGTCATGTCATGCAATTCAGATGAAATTACCACCTAATAAATAACAGCATTTGCAATAATCTTTTAAGTGATTTCATTCATAAAGTGCAATTGTATAAGCAAGTGTATTTAAATTGTAATCAAACGCTGTGCAATAAACAAAAAAAAAATAATATAGTTAATCATAGCTTGTTCACTGTATTACAATCAAAAAATCACGAATTATTCCCACGCGCCAAACATTCTTGTACAGTGAACAAATAAAATAAATTTTAAAGAATCCATGAGAGTCAAAATTAATTTTTGTAGCAAACATTAAACAAACAATGAATTTTTTTTATTTTTCAATTAGGATTCTCTTCTGTGTTGATTGTTGCCCACAATCACATACATATTTTTCTAAATGTTGTTTCTCATTCAAAATGTTAATGGATCATCCACACTTCCACACACAGCTCTTGAGGTTATCAGACTTCGGAGATATCTTTAGATCTTATGGCTTTGGGGTTTGGGGATATGGCCTTTGAGTTTTGTTCATTTATATATGAATTGTGGTCGGCTAAACGCTCTACAAATTGGTTCACACCGCCGATCATTTACCATTGAAACTAAACTCTGCGAGTATATTAAAACATGCAAAGTATGACCGCACTATTTTATTTTAAAAGTTTTGTGTTATTATATCTTTTTGTAGAGCGAACAAAAATACAAGTAGGGGCATACATCTGCACAAATACACATAACGGGGGACGGTATGTGTTTCGACGAGAGGTCGATACTATAAAACAAAACAAAAAAATAATAATACAAATATGAATTTTTAAAAATTACATTTGAATTATACAACTGGTATAATATTTGAATTTGGCGCCCTTCCGGCCATATTTAATTTAAAAAAAAAGAAGAAGAAGAAAACAAAATGAAAAATAAACCATTCGATTCGAACACACAAAACCGCACGGTCTTATTAATTTTCGCCATCCTTTTTCGCTATCGTTTTTTCTCGTCGTTTTTAAACGAATTTTAAAATTTAATTCAAATTCGAAATAAGAATTTTTTTTGTAAAAATTATTACAAAATTTTCATGGCGCCCGAGCAGGAACAAATTAAATAATTAATAAAATTTAGTTTGTTTCATTTAAAAAGTGTTCTTTTTTGTGCATTTGCATATATACATATATGTATATATAGACACTTACATATAATAAATAAAGTCGCGAGTGCAAATTAAATACAATTAAACTTAATAATTCGGTGGAATCATTTGTCGTGCGCGAGTTGTAAATTATAAGGCTTTAAGCTAAAAAACCATAAAAAAAAAAAAAAAAAAAAAAAAAAAAAACCACCACCAAACACCAACAACGCAGCCGCAGCAGCAACAATTCAAGCAAGCAGCGAGCCGCAGCCGTCAACAGCACCATCAAATACCAACCCCAAAAAGCACCCAATGAGTTCGCCAAGGGAAGTTGAAATTCTTGAGGAAGAGGTATTTAACAAAAACTGAAAGTGTTTCAATTTTTGCAATTCTGTTGTAATTAAATTACATATAATATCATAACTTTCAGTTTTTGTCAGTTTGACATTTATATGTACATTTATTTATTATTTAATTTACTGGTGAACAAACAAAAACAAGTTTCGTGGTTTAATTTTCTTTAATTTTTTAATTGAAAAATAATTTCATTTGATTAATCACAATATTAAAAATCAGAATTAAAATAAAAAATTTATTCCAATTATAATCCTTTCATCTGCCGCCGCATAGCCGCCGTCACCGTCGTACATAATTTAGAATCGCTCAAACACTCATATGTATATTTATTTGTGTCGAAACTTTAAACTAGTATTCCCGAGTGATATTTAAGTGATTAATTACGATTTTATCGAATTATTAAAATACAAATTAATAAATAATATTAAAAAACTCCGAAACTCGTGCAAATTAAGTTTGTTTACATTTTGATTTGACACTTCAGCTGTTCTGACGTTTCGTCTTTATTGAAGGAAAGTTTCGTTGAGTTCTCTCTCTCTCACGAGTGAATGTGTTCAGTGACACAAATAAATTTTACAAAATAATTTGCGAAGTGTGTATTCAGGAATAATTTAATAAAGAATTAATTTCTTTCGTTTTCGTTTAAAATATTTTCGAGTTGTGAAAAATATTTTACTTCAAACAATTAACACATAGTTTCTTTGAATTTATTTTCGTTTTCGTGGAATTTTGTATGAAAATAAACTAATTTTTCAGCAAATTTCTTTTTTTTTTCAAATTCTATAGTGTTAATTGAATATTTGTGGATAAACTAATTTCAAAAAAAAAATATTTTTCCAAAAATTTTCGTTTAATTTAAAAAAAAATAATAATAATTACAATGACGGGTTCAAGAAAACGGCAGGCATCACCAAAACACGGCGAAGACCTGGAAACATTAAGGCATCAACGCCATACAATTAAAAATAATATATTGCGTATTAAAAAGGGTATTGAAGAAAAAACAATGTCTTCAAACCCGATTGAGTTAGAATGTCGATTGGATCTTCTAACATCGTATATTGACCAGTTAATGGCTTGCCAGTCTCAAATCGAATCAGCTGATCGAAGTGACGACTCTCGCGGTGATTTAGAAGACATTTGTGTTAGTGCAAAAGCACTTCTGCTTTCATTGGTGAATAAAAGAAAAAATTCTACTGCTATTGCTGACTTCACCTTTAGCAATCCTCACCATTCACGACTTCCGAAAATGTCTTTGCCAAAATTCAGCGGAAAATATTCCGACTATAAAAATTTTATAAGCTTATTCGAAAATTTAGTCGACAACGATCCTATGCTCCCAGATATTGAAAAATTTAATCATTTAATATCGTGTTTATCTGGTGAAGCATTAGGAACAGTGAAAGCTTTCCAAATCACTGAACAAAATTATCCGAAAGCGCTGGCAAGTCTTAAGAAAGTTTATGACAACAATTGTCTTATATTTTTCGATAATGTATCAACACTTTTCGAATTAAAAGAAATTTCAAAGCCATCTGCTTCTGCACTGCGCAGTATGATAGATACAGTTTCTGCAATTTATGATTCGCTTCTTTCACTTGGTGAGGAAAAGAACATTACGAATGCGATCATAATTCATCTAGTAATGTCAAAAGTTGACTCAATTACGAGATCAAAATGGGAAGAGCAATTGGATTTCAGTACGCTTCCTTTATGGAGTGATTGTGAAACAGCTCTTAATAAGCGATATCAGCATCTTTCCGCTGAAGAAGCATCTTCTTCAAAACAAAGGGTATCGGAAAGGCAATTGAAAACAAAACATGATTCAAACCATAACAAGAATCAAAGAGCATCATTCGCTTGTGTTAATCTACAGCCACAAAAATCCAACTGCTTATTTTGCAAATCAAATGATCATTTTATAACTTCATGCCAAAGCTTCGCTTCGATTCCAGTGATGCAAAGATTTGAGTTTGCGAAAAGTGTTCCTGTTTGCATAAATTGCCTTCGAAAGGGACACACAGTTTCGAAATGCAAACTCAGTCGATGCTCAGTTTGCAATCGTTCGCACCACACCTTGCTGCATCAGTACCAAACAACTTTTAATAGTTCACCGACACAAGAATCAACAAGCTTTCAAGCGATGCATGTCTCTGTTTCCGCTGATCAAGTTCTTCTTGCCACTGCAATTGTGCAAATAAAAAGCAGTTCCGGCGAATTTATTCCAGCTAGAGCCTTACTTGATTCTGGATCTCAAGTGAATTTTATAACAGAAGAACTTTCCCAAAGGTTAAGGCTTCGAAAAGAAGAAAGGTCTCTTAATTTAATTGGCATTGGAAAAGCGAACACTACCACCGTAAATAAAAAGGTGCATGCGGTAGTAAAATCAAGGCTGAATGATCATTCCTTTTCATCTGATTTTTGGGTTATGAGTTCCATATCGTCATACCAACCGGATCATGCTATAAACATTACGAAGTGGAATATTCCTTCGAATATTCAGCTAGCTGATCCATATTTTTATAAGCCCCAAAAAATTGACTTGCTAATCGGAGCAGAACCATTTTTCGAATTGTTGTCTGTTGGTCAAATAAAACAAGGACCTCAATATCCAACCATTCAAAAAACTCTTCTTGGTTGGATAGTATCAGGAAAATGTCCTAAAGATACAATTTCAAATACCAAACAATGCAATTTGGTATGTCAGTCTGAAACATTACCAGACTTAGAAAAACTAGTACAAAAATTCTGGCTTCTTGAAGAAATTCCTGGAGAAACAAAAAAGTTTCAAACACCAGAACAACAATTATGTGAAAAACACTTTGTTGAAAATACTCAACTTTTGCCGACAGGTCGTTTTGAGGTAAAACTACCATTCAAATCACCCTCAAGCTCGCTTGGACTATCATTTGAGAATGCCAAACGTAGGTTTCTCGCACTTGAGCGAAAATTATCCAAAAATATCGAGCTAAGGACCATGTATATGGATTTCATGAACGAGTACGTTTCGTTGGGACATATGTCTCCAACTAACAATGAAATTCCAAAAAGCCCGCACTATTTCATTCCACATCAGTGTGTTTTGCGTCCACAAAGTACGAGCACAAAACTGCGTGTTGTGTTCGATGCTTCGAGTCGCACATCATCTCAGCTATCACTGAATGACATCTTGATGGTTGGGCCAACCATTCAAGAGGAGCTGTTTTCGACGTTGCTCCGTTTTCGCTTACATAGATATGCTATTACAGCGGACATTACGAAAATGTATCGGCAAGTTCTCGTTGCTGAAGAGCACTCGATTTACCAGCTCATAGTGTGGAGGCAGCATCCGTCCCAACCATTGCAACATTACCGTTTAAATACTGTAACGTATGGCACTTCTCCAGCGCCATTTTTAGCGATACGGTGTTTGAAAATGTTGGGCGATGCTAATGAACAATTATTCCCCACAGGGTCGAATGTGTTAAGAAGAGATTTTTATGTCGATGATCTCTTGACTGGTGCCAATGACTTTGAAACTCTAAAAACAATAAAAAACGAAACACAAGAAGTCCTTAAAAAAGGCGGGTTTCAATTGGCTAAATGGTTTTCGAACCATCCAGAGTTTTACAATATAGAGAGTACTGAAAAATCAATAAATTTCAATGATTCAGACTCTACAAAAACTCTAGGAATGTGTTGGCATCCAAAAGAAGATATGTTTAGCTTCAATTTGGATGATAATTTCCATGATCTACGAGCTACCAAGAGAAACATACTTTCAGTTTCCGCTCGTCTTTTTGATCCTCTTGGATTGTTATGCCCCATAGTAACTAAAGCTAAAATCTTACTTCAAGAGCTTTGGATTGCAAAAATTGATTGGGATGAGTCGATTCCGTTGCGCCTTGATACAAGTTGGCAAAATTTCAAAACCAATTTATCTCAACTTGGCGAGATAAAAATTCCGAGGTTTGTCGAAACTCATTCGAACGCAGAAATACAAGTTCATGGGTTTGCCGATGCATCCATGAGAGCTTACGGTTGTTGTATTTACATCCGAAGCCAGAGCACGGCCGGTATCAAGTCGACGCTATTAACAGCAAAGTCTAAGGTGGCCCCTTTGAAAACCAAATCGCTTCCGCGATTAGAACTTTGCGCAGCGCATACTCTTGCAAAGTTATGGACAAGAGTAGAGGCAATGTTGAATCTTGACGTTAAACAAGTGGTATTTTGGACCGATTCCGAAATTACCCTGCATTGGATAAAAACACATCCAACTGCACTTGCAACCTTCGTTGCAAACAGAGTGTCCGATATCCAAGAGTGGACCCCAAAAGTATTATGGAAACATGTACCAACAAAACAAAATCCAGCAGACATTGTTTCAAGAGGCTGTAATGTGGATGAACTCAACTCATCAATCTGGTTCAACGGTCCACAGTTCTTATTGCAAGAACCGTCATCGTGGCCGGTGAATTCGCATTTTGAGTTGTCTCCAGAAGATGAAGCTCTTGAAAAGCGTAAAACACACATGGCTCTTATAGCGGTAGAAAAACCTCGGTCAAAACTATTGCAGTATATTGAAGAAGAATCTTCATATATTGACCTAACGACTACAGTTGCATATTTAATGCGTTTTTTGAAAGGATTAAAAAATAAACCAGACCTTTCAGGAAAATTGCCAACGGCAAAAGAACTAAACTTAGCCTTTTTAAAAATAATAGAAATTGTCCAAAATTATGAATTTCCAGATGAGATTCAGAAACTTAAGAAGAAAGTTGTATTACAAGATAGTTTACAAAAACTCAATCCCTTTATACACGAATTCCAAGACGAAAATACTTCATTTTCACTGATTCGTGTAGGTGGTCGTCTCTTAAATGCACCAATAGAATATGATGCTAAGTTTCCTCTTTTGTTATCGAAAAATTCACCATTTGTAAAAACGTACTTAACGTACTTACATCGGAAAAATTACCATGCTGGACCTCAAGCTATGGTAGCATTGCTTCGCGAAAAGATTTGGCTAGTAAACGCCAAAGAAGCATGCCAAAAAATTGCGCGTAAATGTATAAATTGCTTCAAATATAAGCCGAAATTGCTCACACAAATAATGGGTAATCTCCCACCGGATCGATTGCGAGCGCAACGACCGTTTTTAGTATGTGGCGTAGATTTTTGTGGACCGGTGTATACCACTTTAAAAATTCGTGGTCGGCCACCCAATAAGACGTATATTTGTGTTTTTGTTTGTTTCGCCTCTAAAGCAGTCCATTTCGAACTTGCTTCTAATTTGTCTTCACAATGTTTTATTCTCGCCCTTAAAAGGTTTATCTCTCGCCGAGGAGTTCCGAAGACGATACACTGCGACAACGGCACAAACTTCGTGGGAGCTCAACGAATTCTGAGGGAAGTCCGAGAAGAGTTCGAAAGCGGACAGGAAGCAGTTCACAAGTACGCGGCAGAGGAGGGCTTCAGCTTCGCCTTGATACCGCCCAGGGCACCGCATTTCGGAGGCCTATGGGAAGCAGCGGTGAGGTCGGCGAAAACGTTGTTGCAACGTACCGTAGGCAACGCTCTGCTCACAACAGAAGAGCTGCAAACCGTGCTCGTCGAGGTCGAGGCGATTCTCAATTCGAGACCAATCGCTCCGCTAAGCAGCGATCCCAACGACGGCGAGGCACTAACTCCAGCACACTTGTTGATAGGCAGCACTTTACGGTCGCTCCCACCAGAAACAGTACCGGAACAGCAAACGGGTTGCTTGAAAAGCTGGCAAACTCTATGCTGGCTCAAGCAGCAGTTCTGGCGGAAGTGGTCCAAGGAGTATCTGCTTGGCCTTCAAGCTCGCTCCAAATGGATACGCGACCAGCCCAATCTAGTCGTGGGCAAATTGGTGCTAATCCACGAGGACAACGCTCCTCCACAGCAATGGCTAATGGGACGAGTAGTGGCGGTCGTAGAAGGGGAGGACGGAAAGGTCAGGGTCGCCGACGTCAAAACGTCAACTGGGCTGCTCAGACGACCAATCGTCAAGCTGGCCGTCGTGCCGAATGAAGAGGATGATTGAAGCCTACAGCCATTCAACGTGGCCGGTGTTTCGACGAGAGGTCGATACTATAAAACAAAACAAAAAAATAATAATACAAATATGAATTTTTAAAAATTACATTTGAATTATACAACTGGTATAATATTTGAATTTGGCGCCCTTCCGGCCATATTTAATTTAAAAAAAAAGAAGAAGAAGAAAACAAAATGAAAAATAAACCATTCGATTCGAACACACAAAACCGCACGGTCTTATTAATTTTCGCCATCCTTTTTCGCTATCGTTTTTTCTCGTCGTTTTTAAACGAATTTTAAAATTTAATTCAAATTCGAAATAAGAATTTTTTTTGTAAAAATTATTACAAAATTTTCAGTATGACGTAAACTTTTTTTTAACTCGAAATTTGTATGACATTTTCAAAATTTATAATTTGTATTTAAAGAGGGCTTATTAATGTACGGTTATCTGTTCAATAGTCCCGCATCTCAATATGACAAGTTAAATTATTCCACCTCGAAAAAAAATAAATGTATTATATGGAGTACCCCAAGGTAGTCATATTGGATCTATTCTTTTAAACTATTCTTCAATGATATAGGTACTAACAGCCATCTTGTGTATTAAGATTTTAATGTTTGCTGATGATTTTAAAATTGTTTAAGGCTTCAAAAGTTATCTATAATTGGTATCTGTTTTAACAATACAATATTGGTAAGGTGCCCGAGTGATGTTTAGAAAATGGAATGCAACTTAACAGTAATAAATGCAAGATACTGACTTACTCTCGTATAAGAAACATATCTGAATCTTTTCTTTCGTCGAAATTGTTTTTGTTCAAGGAGTGGAAATATCTAACAATCTTGGAACTATTTCACAGTAAACTTTTATTTAATCCGCATGCTGATACAAAAATCAGCTGAGCAAGGACATTCATAATGAGGTTCTCAAAGGAGTTTAATAATCCATATAAATTTAAGAATTCTTACTGTGCTTTTGTTAGACCAGAGTTGGAGTATTGTAGTTGCGGTTATACATTGCTAAACCGAAACTTGGAAGCATCCAAGAACGTTTCATTTTATATGCTCAAAACTCAACATTTACCTCCGTATGAAAATCGACTAAATCTTTTTAACCTATCGACTCTGGAAGAAGAAGGTTAACAAGGTGATGTTCCATCAACTTTTATCGGAATCTATTGACTCCTTTGTACTCTAATCCAACTTAACATAAATAAATACCCATCCAAGACAACTATAGAAGTCTGGAATTTTTCAACATTTTGTGCTCTAGGATCGATTATGGTGTTTGGGAAAAACATGATACAGTAAAACCCGCTTAAGAGAAACCCGCTTAAGAGAAAAACCCGCTTACCTGAAACACTTTCTTCATCCCCAAGTATTTTCCGACCAATTTCCCTTAAAACACTCCGCTTAAGTGAAACTCGCTTAAGTGAAAAAGCCGGATAACTGAAACATATTTTCAGTTAATTTTTAATATACTTCATTGAAAAAAAACTCTCTTAAGTGAAAAAAAAAAATTGAATCGAACAGAACAAAAATTTGCTAGTTTTCGTTTTTCAATAAATTATTTCTGTGTTATTCAATCGTTGTTTTTTTTAACTTCTTTCAAGGCAAGTTCAAAAGATAAAACAAATATTGTTTCTAGCATTAAATTTCCGCTTAATGGAATTTTTAAATCCGCTTAAGTGAAATTTATTTTTCACTTATCCGAACTCCGCTTAAGTGAAATTATTTTTCACTTAAGCGGGCTTCGTTTAAGTGAAAAACCTGCTTAAGTGAAAGAAAGACTGTGACATTTTGCCGTTTCTCTTAAGCGGGTTTTACTGTACCTCTAAAAATTCAGTAGAGGTATTTCAATGTTAATTAAAACTTTGCAAAAAGATCTGTAGGTTCCAGTTTCAATTAAAATTCAAATCTTGTTACTGTATGCTACAGTAACTCTTCATTGCACCAACGGTCCATTTTGAAAATATCTCACAGATTTTTCTAATTTGTAACATTGTTTGGCAAATAATTATTTAGCAATAGGACTTAAACCCCGAAAAATACAGCATTCATTTTCTTATTGCTTCATATTAATTTATGTTATAATTTAAACTAAACTTCAAGATTCTTATACTTGTAACATATCCTATTGCACTTTTGTACTTCTATTTGATATTTTCGTTTGTTAATATTTTTAAAACTGTTTTCGAAGATAAGAAAGTTGATATCTGTTGGTTGTTAATAGATGAATAATCCATAATTAAATATTGCAATAGGTATGTATATTTAGCAATACTATCTATTGAAAAACCTACACTGAGCAAAAATAATTTGTTTGGACTTGTTGGATTATTTATTCGAAATAACTTTTGATGATCTCACTTGGAGTCATCAGTTGATTAGCGGCGACCGTGCATGTATAAAAAACAGTGAGTAGACTTTGCATTTATTTTAGAGAGAAATCTTTTAAGACCTGGAGCTGAGTGAAGCTAATGAGTGCTTTCGAAGCGCATGATACTGAGCGTTTCATAAAGCGTTTTTAATAAAGCAATGAAGAAGAGGACATTGACAATCCGATCATTAAAAAATTAGAGATATTGATAAGAAATATAGTAGGTCAAGATGTTGGCGTTGTATGTAGATTCAACTAGAAGGAGTTCAACCTTTACAATAACATGATTTTTTAGCTTGATTATGGTATATCGACTCATTTTGAAGAACAAATAAAAGTATTTTAGCAGCTGAGCATTCTTATTTTGATGATCTTATTATTTATTTTGATGATTCCCAAGTTGGAGTATACAACTCATGATCTTTTTTTAACTAGTTATTGTTGTTTTAAACTTTTGTTTCCCATCAATTTTGTTCTTCCTACACATATCGAGATTGTTTTATTTTTTTTTGTTCAACATTAACAATAACAATGAATTGCATGTCTTGGGGAACACCTATTTATGTTCATACAGTTCTAGTCTAGCAAACTGGAATTTGGTGGTGTTTTTATTGGAACGAATCCCTTGTGTTTAAGGAGATATTGCTGTATTTATAATTTCTTTACAAATTAAATAGAGCTTAATGTTTTTATTGTAGGATCTTATTATTTTTTAAGCTGTTCTTCTTCTTCATTTACATAAATTATTTATGTAAATTGATACAAAATAAAATGCACGATATAAAAAACATAGTTTGAGATTTCTCACAAAAATATTAAAACTACATACTTTCAAAATACTGTTGAGAACAAAACTAATCACATCATCAAATTTCTTAAATAAATAAACACTGGTCACACTAGACGCGATCGAGAGCTTATAGTTTATTCAGCTTAGTATGCCGGTTGCCGGTGGTACCCGGCCGGCAAGAGGCTCCTCTTGTTTAGCCTATTAGAGAATTCTGTTGATCTTGAAAATATGGTCTACACGAACATTTGTAATGTTTACCTAGCAATTTATTTGTAATCTATGCTGCTGATGCTGACAGAGAATGATTAACTATACTGCTTTTAATGATGTCAGAATTGTCTTAGGGGTTAGATTCAATGATTTATGCATAGAAAAAAAAGACCGGTTTTTGACGTTTAAAACCTAATTTTATGGATTGTAGTTTTATAGTTTTGGTCTTATAATTGAGTTGGAAATGTTTTTTTTTTTTTTTTTTTTTGTATGATGAATCATAAATATTTCTAATTTGATGCCATTTTCTTTGTCTTGTTATCCAACAAGGTGAGGGTGTTAACAATTTTTTTACGACTTTACTTTACATTATACAATACAATAACACTTGTTATAAATTGTTGGAAAATTATTTTATGACGACGAATGAAGTATCAACGACCGACGCACGCCGTCGAACGGTTATACAAAATTTGCAATGACAAGCACGTTCCGAAACATTCAGATTTACGTAAAAGAATGTTTGCCATCACGCCGATTTCTCAGACGATAACAACTTTAATAGTAAACGGTAGCCCATTGGTATACATTGTATTTATATCCTGGTTTAAAGTTCTAAGCTTATATTGATATCATGAGTTTACACAGACTTTTGAGCTTTCCATTCACTCAATCCTTGAAGGCTTTTTTTTTTCTTTTTGATTTGATTTCCCAAATAAACTTAAGAACTGTTAGTCGTGTATGTATGTATTTACATATGGATTTGTAATGTTTATATATTATATATAACCTTAACGGTTCTCAATTTACAAAGGAAGATACACATAGTAAAATAAAATCGTAAATCGGAGGAAGAATAATGTCTGCCTCATTATAAGGTAATATCGATGTTCCCCCAAACCGAAACCTGAGATTTAAGCTGAAAAACTTTGAGATTTCAAGTTAGTTTAGCAAGATTTCGAAAAAATCTCTCTGAGATCTTGTTGCATCAGTTTGAAATATCAAAAGTCTTCGGACAAAATCTCGTCTTCGGTTTTGGTGGGAACATAGTACATAGTATAAGCCAGGATTTAAATATTTAGAGTTCAGACTTTTGTTTATCAAAATTAAGCGAAGCAACGCGAGCACGGGGCTACTAGATTGCTTTTTTAATATATTTTAATATATGTATTTCCAAATTTGTAATCTCCATAAATATGGAAAGTTCAAAATGAGTACAGACAATTTTTCGAAGTGTCAATGATGTAAAATTTACTTAACCCAATTAATTATGTTCAATATTTGTTAAAGAATGCATTTTTCCTTTGTATCTTGGTTCATTTCTAAAGTTAAATGAAAAACAAAATACATATTCACGAATAGATATAGTTATACAATACACGGAACGCTATATAAATGATAATAATTTTAAAATTTTGCTGTTCTCAAAGGTCTCGTGCTCTTTATTTAATTAACAAATTTTCTAATTTTATTTACTTCACTGTTCTGTAAACAAAAGCTTCAAAACAAACAAAGTTATCATAAATGGAATTGGTAGTAATAATTCGCATATTTTAAGATACAGTTTTTCTCCAGCTCCAGCTTTTTTTCTGCTTTGAACAAGTTTGAAGTCCGGGGGAGGATCAACTTGTGAATAGTTCAGAACTTTTAAAATCAACAGAGTTAGATATTTAAAAAAATTGGAAATCTAATTAATTTGAAGTAGCCTGTTTCGAAAACCAAACCTTGGCATTCACAGAATTGAGGAAATTTTAAGGAGAAAGTTTTTATTCCTTATACTGAAGAAAACATCAATATTTGAAAAATGTCAATTTACAAATTAAATTTTTGACACATGTTTAAATTTGATTAACACAATAAAAGGCTTCTAACTTCTTGCATACTTTTTTTGGGGCATTAAAGGCCATTCTACTCATAGCTTATCATCTTCATTTATTGCTTTTGCATACCTCTTCCTAGAAGAGTTAATATTCTATTGCACAGAATAATAGTTTTTATCATATAGGAATATATGATATTCAAAATGCCCTCTTTGAAAAAACTGGGCCTTACTCTATGCCCTCTTCGTCTGATCCGCTCCTGGATCTGAAAGTATATTCTTTTAATTTTGTTTACCAACAAGTGTTAAGTTCTTGAGATAATTTTTGAATTAGTTTCTCAAGTGCCTCAATAGATTTGTAGAAAGAAGAGTGTCTTAATTGTTAATGATTAACAAACAAATGTCTGTTTTATTTTCTAACAAAAAGAAAAAAAACCAAAAATTTAAGACATTTTTCATTTTTATCACATGCACACAATCAATAATATTACAAAATTATTTTTTGCAACAACTTCAAAGATATTTTCAGGTCAATCAAACCAATCATATGCGAATTATCTACAAAGAAGAGTCTGGAAATCTTTTGATGCCGCGACACAAATGAAATACAAATATGGTTAAACTATTTTAATTTATTTTCCTTGTGCATTATTGTATCATCCAGGGGACAATAGTTGTGGGATGAAAAGATTACCGCTTTCGAAATATATTTGTATTTTTAATTAAAACAATGAGCTAAGTTCGACAATGAAATGGAATTTAAAATTAGAAAGATGACGTTAAATAGAGTTTCACTTGCAATTAAAAGTGCCTCTGGATGGCCTTGGTCTTGATTTATGTCATAGGCAATTACTTTTTCCAGAGTCAAGGCGTGGATAGCCAAGATTAACGGAATGACGCAATGTTAAAAGAACTTTATGAGTTCATTGTTCTGTTTTTTTTTTTTTTTGGCAATTTAAATGTACTTATCATAAATCAATATTTGACAGTCACCAACAAAAAAGTACGTTAAAAAATTTGCTCAAAGAAATAGCGAAATAACCCCACACCTAAAATTGACCCATTTTGATAGATGTTTACATTATATCAATTCTTAAAATGTATTTACGAGTACATCAGTTAGATATAGAGTATCTTTATAGCCATATCGTTAAGTGAACTGACAAGATATCAGTCCCCCATTATAATAGTTCACTTGAGGCAACTCACCTTAGCTATTTAAGTTTCAAATACAAAAACAAACTCAGACGAGTGAGAGTGTAATGACTGTAGGAGACTCATTCTACTTTAGGCTTGATATCCTCTTTAGATTTGCATTCAACAAAAATATCTCTTAATCTAAAGTATGAATGAATTTTATAATTAAGTGCAAAATGCCATCATAATAACCTACATGCATTTAATGTCTTACTTTTAATTGCAGATAACAGAAGTACACTTTAAAGAAATATGGCTGGATTCGAGTATAAACTTGGAGTTAACGAACTCAAGTCAAAAGATGAACGATTATGGCAAGCTTTAATTGGAGAATTCCTGGGTAAGATTTTTTTTTTATATACATATGTAGATACATGAAATACAAAAACATACAAATCATTCTTAGAAAGATAAAATTAATTTCAGTTCTTTTCTTTTGTAAAATGTAATTTCCAGTTCTCAGTTAGAGATTAAAATGTACAAAATGTCGATTTCAATACATGTATCAGATTTAAAAAAAAGTCAATCTAGGAACTAAACCGAGAGAAAAAATTCAAATTTTTAGTCGAATTAGTACGATTTTAAAACTGTTTTAGCATGATCTTGATCAAAAAGACTATTTTTCAAAGTTAAAATCATCAAAGATCATAGTTTCTTCAATATTTTATTAAAGTTAAAATCATCAAATAGCTATTTTATCTTTCTAGATTTTTCTAGTATCGTGCTAATTTCGTATGACTCTTTGACGTTTACAAACGTCAAAAACTTTGGTTTGGTTTTTGAATTGACATTGTCTTAGATGTGTTCAGAAGCAATTTATTAAAAAATTTGAAGAAGTTCGTAAGCAAGCACAACTGATATGTCAAAGCTGTAATTAAAAATAGCAAGTTTTAACCTGAAGCCCACATAGAGATATAATCTTTTCTATAAATTTTATTTGACTTTTTTTAGATATTAAAA
The DNA here is from genome assembly GCA_963931855.1 of Philhelius festivus. Lineage (NCBI taxonomy): Eukaryota > Metazoa > Arthropoda > Insecta > Diptera > Syrphidae > Philhelius > Philhelius festivus. Next base: position 258,999,996 of record OZ007554.1, on the reverse strand, counting down.
TGATAAAGATTCAATTTTAATTTCCGAAAAAAATTATATTTTTATGAAATATTCAATCAAATAAATAGATATAAGCACATTTTACTTTTTGGATTATAGGAAACTTCATTCTGAACTTTTTTGCGATCGGAGCTTGTACACAACCAGAAGATGGACTTTTTAAGGCTATGGCGTTTGGTCTTGGAGTTTTCATGGCAATCACGGTAAGTTCAATGTGATCCGAGTACATACAGCAGATGTATAAGTGTCATTTAAACTTGATTAATTTAACCTCACACACAACATCCCATATTTGGCAATTCTTGATTGGTTAGACTTTTGAAGTATTGTGTCATTGTGTAAATAAATGAACTATTACCATTTTAGGCTTAATTTGGATTAATTATTTGTAGTTGATAATAATTTTAGTGTTTGATAATAGTGAAGAATAGCTCTCTTCATCTTTGGTATTACAATCATTATATAAGATGTTTGGATTTAAACAAATTCTCCTAGAATAATTAAATTTGCATTATATTGTAATTTTTATAACACCCGCTAAACATCGAACAAAATTTGCATCTTTATAAGTGTATAAGGGAGGTAAACAGATACTTAAAATAAAGGCAAATGACCTTTTTTTATTTGTTTTTAGATTAAATAACCATCTGTTAAATTCTGTTTGTTAAAATATTTGTTGTCTCTTATGATTTTCTGAAAGTAAACTAAATAAAGTGATCGTCATTTAGTATGATTTCATTGTGTCGGTGCATTCTTAAAGTTAAGAGTTGTATTTTTGCGACAGAAAATCGCTAGTTCATTCATAGTCTTATTGGGTGCTCCATTTGTAAAATAAATCAATTTATTTTTGATTTCGATCTTTCAAAATGCTGATTTTCGCAATTTTAAAATGTACAATTTACCAATGAAAAACTTAGTACTCTGCTCTGATGCGAAACGAAAAATTCATATACAAACATGATATCAGATTTCAACAAAAAAAATGGAATGCGAATTTAAATTGATTTATTTTAATCCTTGTATTAGTGTAATTGTATGTCTGTGTTATAATTAAAAAGAAATATTCACTCTTAATTTACTTTCAGCAGAGAAATATGAGGTTAATGAATTTACAGAATCTGCTTCCATTTTTTACTAGAATTAATTTCCGTCGTATTTTGGATAAAATTTTTACAATCGAAATAACATTTTAACAAACTGAAAAAAAAATTTAATTTACAAAATGTATCTTAAATTGTAAAATAAATCAACATTTTTGACTAATGGAATACCAAAAATGCCAATATCGGCATTTTGACAGATCTAAATCAAAAATAAATTGATTTGTTTTACCAATGGAAAATCACAATAAATTATCTGTGGAAAAATGACATTTGAGTTGTTCGTCTTTTTGTTGTTTCTTTCATTACATTATGTTTCTTTTTTTTGCGTTATTTTTGTGGATGAAGTCGTTTAGCCTAAAATAAAATTACGCGAATTTTGATTAAAAAAATTGTTCGTTAACACTCTTGAAATGGTCTCTAAAAATTTGGAAATTTGGTAATCTATTTTAATAATTTCTAAAGGCTCTTCGTTCGCAAACTTTCACAATGATGAAAAAGTTGTTTTTACTGAAATTTTTGACATTGATAGCTTATGGCCATTGGTTTAAGGGTCCGTTCACAGTGAAAGTTCAAAGTTGTCAAGTACCAATTGGAAAACCCTTTACGAAAAGCACATGAGTTTAAATGTGAATGATAAAAAGATATCATAATAGTACCTGTTAGTAATAAAAATAACACGAGATTTTTCCAAATAATCTGCTTTAATTAATTATTCTACTCTAAGAACGTACTACACGATTATGTTGTGTTTGTTTTCATTTGAGTTTGTTGTTTTGGAGGTTATAAAGTATTTGTTTTTCACAAATCAGCAACGCACTAGTCTTTAATCTTAATTCCTGATTAACTTAACCCCAACTTTTCTATCACTGACTTCAATTCTAAGACTTAAAAGAAAGTTAAACTTGAATTTTTGTAATATACTGAGAAAAATATCAAACATATTCATATTTAAATCAAACTCAAACCCATACGATTTGGCATATCTATTTAATTTTAATAGAAACGTATTTACCCATGGTTGACCCGATTTAAACATAATTTTGTTTAAATTTACCTCGCTTTCAATTTGATTTAAATATGTTTATCTTTGTTTTAATTTACTTCATTTGATGTTGTTTCAAATAGAATCATATTAATTTTTTTTGAATATTTCCGTGTTTGAATCAAATACGTATTTTGTTCAAATCAAATATTTTTAAGGTTAGATTTTTTAAACAGGTGCTAGTTATTCTAAACTAAAATCTATTTAGTTTCTACAAAAACACCTTCGATTTAAATTGAATTTGTTTCTATTTATTATGATAGTAGGTATCTAAAGTTTTCAATACTTTACTTACCTACCTATTGGGGTGGTGCATATTTTGTAAATGTTTGAATTTCTAGATCACTCTATAGTGTGCATACATAAGAATATTAAATTTGAAAACTAAAAAAAATTTGTTTCCTCCAAATTTCATTTTATTGAAAATAAACACAAAGCTCAAAAAAAGTGTAACTGGTGTCGAATTTTGACATATGGATGCAGCTGTTTTCCTCTATGTAAGACCTTATCAACGATTATGTTTATGATGTCTTGACGATGGTTTTCCAATAGGCTACAATTCTTCTCATAGAAAGAAATTGCAGCTTTCCCTTTCTCGGTTTCTTTTAGGATATCGGATAAAGACTTCAAAAAAAGTATTTTTTCTTAGAATAATTAAGTAAGCTATTCAAATTTTAAAATTCTCAACTTACATCTGCTACGCTTAAGTTATTTTTTGAAGCTTGCGAATTGATGTTTTTCATCCAATCGCCGACTTTACTGTTGACAGAAATAGTTCTATCATCGATGTTGAACTGCAAATGATATTTAAAATTAATTATAACACTATTTATATTTTCATATATTCGTATCAGTTAATACCTTTTCTTTCTTCCATATGAGAAGCCTTTCCCTAAACTCAGCTCTAGGACTAACTTTTGGAATAAGGTCCTTTATGTCCTCCTTTATGGCCTTGAGTAGTTCCCGTAATCCCTTATACTCTTGATGCAAATCTTCAGGTTCAATTATATACTCGTAAGCCGCATTGTGGCAGTTTGTATCCACGATACCCAAATTACCTATACGGTGTACGATTGTCAATTAATTCTTGATTTTCTATTTTGTTTTGCTTATATTACTCACTTTCACAAATGAAATATATTCCCGATATATGCAACAGAACGGACTAATTTGCAATGACTTTTAATGCCAAACTATAATAAAAATTAAAAACTTACAGTTATCTATTTACTTCGTTTGAATTCAATTCAAACTTGTTCGAGTTTAAATTTAACATGAATGTTTAATCTCTTTATAAATATTTCAACTCCGTTTATGTTTAAAACAAACTCGTTCATGATTATTTTGTGTTAAACATTTTTAAGTGAGTAAAAAAATTAAACTAGCATTTCAAAAATCAAACTCAAGCTAGTTTAAATAGGTACACATACAAAATTACTAGCAGATTCTCTTGCAATAATCAAACGTGAATGAGTTTGATTTAACCATACTTTACTTTAAAATACTAGTAATTTCGAATGTAAGCAGATTACAGTTAAGTTATAACCGAATTCTTTTTGTACTTGCTTAAACATATACTTAAACATGTTTCTATTTGAATAACTCATAGTTCAATTTTCTCAGTGAATTTAAAAAACAAAAACTCTTATTAGAAAGCTTATTATCATCAGAAACAAAAACCACATATAAAATGGTTTTAATATAAAAAGTCGCAACCCAAAATAACTAACAAACATTATGTCACATCTCCTTTTCTAGTTAAAATAAACTTTAGATCGTAATTGTAAAGTATGTGTTCATACGTATGTATGTATGGTATGTACTCCTTTTTTAGAGACTATCACGTTCATGATTCAATTTTAACTGCGCGGTGGACCATGTTGTTTTGGGTTATAATAAGCTTTGCTGATTGTGGTTAACGCGATGTCGACTTATTTTTTTAACAAAATACATAAGCCTCAATTGAAAATGCGAATTTAAAATTCAAATCAATTTATTCTCTCCGCATTTGGATACAGATCGTGGGTCATGTTAGTGGAGGTCACGTCAATCCAGCCGTGACGATGGGTATGCTCGTCGCTGGACGCATAAGTGTGGTTCGCAGCGTTTTGTACATCTTATTCCAATGTGTCGGAGCGACAGCTGGCACTGCAGCGATTAAGGTGAATTAGAAATTTAAAAGCCTGTGATGTTTGTAAATCATAATACTTTATACATGTATCCTATTTAGACTCTTCTCGATGAGCAATACTTTAATGGCTTAGGTCACACTAACTTAGCACCAGGTATCACTGCTCTTCAAGGTTTAGGAATGGAATTTTTCCTTGGGCTCGTCTTGGTACTTACAGTCTTCGGAGCTTGTGATCCTAACAAACCAGGTTGAGTTGAAAGTTTGCAAATTGTATAAGAAAATACTAAATTATGTTTTGCTTAGATTCTCGATATACTGCGCCCCTGGCAATTGGTCTCTCCGTAACACTGGGTCATTTGGGAACTATTCGTTATACTGGTTCTAGCATGAATCCAGCTCGTAGCGTTGCAACTGCCATTATGACAAACAACTGGAACAACCATTGGATATACTGGGTGGGACCAATCATGGGTGGAATTGCTGCTGCTCTTATTTACACACAAGCCTTGGAACAACCTGCACCTCCAACAAGCATCCCTTCGTCCGACAAATACAAGACAAATGCTGACGAACGTGAGGTATATACGAACAATTAAAAAATTAACATATTTCACCAAAGCATTTGTTTACTTTTGTATTTTATGTTAGATGAAAAAATTGGAGAGTGGTCGTGATTATGCCTAAAGAAACTTCCAGGAAAAGCTTATAACTTTTGTTTGAAATGAAAGTCTGTCAGCTAGTTCTGGAGCCTTTACTCTCATTCCTGTGAGGCAATAGGATGCCCAATATGGAAAATATTTCTAAAGTATTCGAAAAAAAACTTTTACTATACAATATTTATATTTAATGATGCATGTTTTTTTAACCAACTTCATTTAAGTTTTATCGTTTTGAACCTTCTTGTATAATTCATTTTGTTTTAATTTTGCATTTTATCAAAAAAATAAAATTTTAATCTTAAGGAAAACGTTTTCACTGCGAACATCGAAATGTTATTTTGTATCCATAATAATTTTTATTGATTATAATCTGTTTAATATATGTAATATAAGCAAAAAAATGTTTTTTGTATCTTGTTTAATGCTTTCTTTAGGATCATCTATGTGATTGATGAAATAGCTGTATTCGATAAGGACCTTGGATTATAATACAGCTCAGAACAATACGTGCCGGTTAAAGCAACACAAGGATTGATTGTAGATTTAGAAAAATTAAATAGACGACTAGATCCTACGAACTTACTCTTATACAGGGTGCGTTTTATGTTCCACGTCGATTTTATGTGGTTCTTGTGTGAATGAAATTTATCAGTTGGCATTTGACAGTCATATAGAGTGGTCGATAACAATTCACTATGGAGAAGTTAACGCAGCAATAACGCGTTGAAATTATCAAAACATTTAAATTGAATAATTGTTCAATTTTAAATAAATTGTACATTTTAAATCATTATGAGCGACGAAGCACATTTCGACTTGGCTGGCTTTGTTAATAAACAGAATTTCCGCTATTGGGCCACTGAAGAACTCGATTGATTCACCAAAAATCACTAAACCCTCGTATAGAGTAACTGTGTGGTTTGCTATCAGGATATGTTTAAAAACTTTCTTCTACCCGAATTGGATCAGTTAGGCCCACATCACACACAACTCCTGCTACGATGCGAATTTTACGAGCAATTTTTACCGCCTGGAAGTTGTGATATCGACTGTACCCCACGATCTTCTAATTTGACAACTCCCGATTGCTGCTTATGGGGGTATTTGAAGGAAAATGTGTACATCACAACTTCGATGCTTTAAGAAGGACAACATTAGAAACGAAACCTCTGAATTACAACAGAAGTCTGCAAAACTGCTATGCGAAATGTGGTTAAAAGAGCTCGCCTTTGCGCTACGGTCAGAGGGGTCTACTAAACCGACATCATATTCCATACACTATGTTAAGGACAATACAATCAACCAATAAAATATAAATTATTAAGTTGTACTATTTAAAAGTTTTTTCCCAAAAAAATAACCAACTGGAACATAAAACGCACCCTGTAGTGGTGATTTATAATTGATAAAGATTTAATATAAAAATCATGAATGTAGTTAGAGGAAATTGTGAAGAACCATTAAATTAGTGACCTAAGCTCAAACATACTTATAAAATAAGTTCGACCTCAGATAAAAAGAATCAAAGCATTCATTTAACTTCTTCAAAACAAATTTTAAAAATCGTTAGAGGGGTTTTATTCTCATTTACTCATTTATTTTGAGGTGACGAAAGTAAATTTTAATAAAACACATTTATGGCTGAGATCTTTTCATTATACGAATTAAATATGTCATCATGCAAATGTCTTCCTCCCGAGTCTTTGTAGAACTCGATTATGAGAAAGGAATTTTCGATGACTTTTCGACACATATCGAATAATAACTTGAGAAGAATTTGTTTCCACATTCGCTTTTTTATTTCAAATGATGACAGTTCCACCTTTCTCATGAGGGAGTATGACCAGTTACATAACCAAACCATGTCACATGCAGTGACTTGTTATAGATGGAATGGTCTTTCCACAGTTACATGTATATTTTTACTATGGGGCGATTTTACTGTTGCTTAAATACATTCTGTAAAATGACAAACCTTAAACTTAACGTATACAACTCACAGTATGGTTTGACTTATGTGAAACAAAATGTCAAATCCAAACCACAAATTGGATGAACCTACATTATCCTTGTTACGAAACAGTGGCATCGTCAGATAAGAATTCCATTTCAATAATCATGCTTATTTTGAGATTCGAACGAATAGCTAATTCGATAGAATAGATATTTTCATTTGAATGAACTTTGCATATTTTGACATTCGAGCGAAAACTGTTCATTGTCGAATGATTGAATAAAATTAACCTCAATGAAATTCATTTCCTAAATCAGCTGTGTGAAATTTACTGACATTTCTATCTGATTTAGTATGACCAAACTGTTTTTTTTTTTGATGATTTTTATTAAAAAAATAATTATGGTCTAAAAATATAAAAATAATACTTTATCATTTAAGAAAAATAAACTAATGCTAACGGCCCGGTAAAGTTTAAATTTGAAAAACATCAATAAAACTGACATTTCAAAAATTGGGAGCATTAAGAAAACAGTATGGTAAGTTTATTGATATCAAAAAGAAGAAAAATAACAGTACAACTTCTCTGTATAATAAAATACTTGATTTATTTTTTAATTCTCATGTAAACTAATTTTGTTTTCCAAATTGTTAAACAAAAAAAAGGCAACTTCAAAGACTATTTAATTTACACAAATCTGGTCACACTTGAATTTTGAATTACCATCTGTAAATTGTTTTATGAAAATATTGATAAATTGAAGCCAGACGTTAAAAATCAAAATGGCATTTGTTTTATGTATGAAAAGAGAAGACGGTGAGGAGCAGTTGTATAGAAGAAGGATAATTTATCCATCAAATCCATTTGATGCATCCATTACCACTAACATCATACTAAACTTACATGTTTTATGAATCTATTCGCCAGAAAAAATTGAACGAGAATGAAATTACATTTCTTTCGAACGATTCGAAAGTGAAAATTTGCTTAGTTTTCGAAAGATAAATGAACTTTCCATTGATAAAGTGAACTTTATAATCGTACGAATCTCAAAATACAAATTATTCGAATTCGACATACCTACTATCTAGTGAAATCGAATGTCAAAATAAGGCTAAATAATAATATTTTTTTCTATATATAAAATGACATAGATTGTTGTTTTAATTTAATTTACCAGTTTCATGTATTAACTACTGTTTTTAACCTTATAATATTAAATATAAAAATAATTATAAAATTAAAATTAAAATAATATTAATAAAGAAAATTCCCATACAAAAATGATAATGAAATAACAAACTTGATAATTGCAGAAGATAATTTGGAGAATAAGTCTCCACTCTTATTTCGCACAGAATTAATTTCTTCGAGTCAAAATTTGGGTGATGAAACATAAAATTTTAAATCTTGTCTTTGTTTTTTTTTTGAGTTTATTATAATTTGGCAACCCTCCGGGAATGTTTTTCCGCTGTATTTTTTATGCATTTCGTTGTGTTGTTTTTACTTGCGACTTATAGGTACTATAAGGCAAGTTATGCATTCGTAAAAAAAATCGAACTCGAGATTTTGATCAAAGTTGACATTACGATGATAGCGAAGACTAAAAAAGTGGGTCTCGCAATTCTGTCTGTCTGTCTGTTCGACTACAGGCTAAACGACTCGGCCGATTTTCTTTAAACTTGGTAGATATCATTTTTAATTTTCCCCCCACACGTTTTTTTCTTTTTTTTTTTAAGACCAAAAATAACGGTACCCCCCATACGAATTTTTTTCGAAATTTTATAAACATTTTTTTTTTCTCAAAAACTGTTCAACAGATCTTAAAAATAAAGATACAGAAAAATTTCATTTAATTAAATCTAGGTATTGGTTGAAAAAAATTTTCAGAAAAATGGTTATTGAGGGTACCCCCCATGGAACCATTTTTTTTGTTTTTAATTTTCTCAAAAACGGTTCAACCGATTTTGATCATTTTTTTTTTGCTAAAGCTCCTCAAAAACATAAATAGAATTGTATACTCAAATTTTCAAAAAAAGTTTTTTTGGATTTTTAAAAAAAACTTCAAAATTTTTTTTTCAAAACTCAATATTTCGAAAACCCCATGCTAGATTTTTTTTAAACTTGATAAATAAAAGTTTCTCAATATAATCTACAAAATGTGAAAAAAAATTTTTTATTTTACCTAAAAATAAAGGTACCTACCATACAAAAATGCTAAAAAATTAAAAAAAATGGTTTTCAAAAATCGTATTTTTCTCGAAAACGGCACCTAGAATTTTGATAAAATTTTTTTTCTTTCAATTAAATTTTTACGATCTTTAATTTAATAAAAAAGAATTTGAAATTAAGATATTACAGCTTGTACCTACCATAGAATCATTTTTCCGAATTTTGAATTTCTCATTATCCACATAACGGATGTTAATGAAAATTTGTATAGAGAAGCTTCTAAAAAGTCTAAAACACATTGCATTTCAAAACTTTAAAATAAATATTTTTTGAATTTTTGAAAAAAAAATCTATTTTTTTTTTCTTTTTTTTTGAAAATTCGATATCTCCGAAACGGGTCAATATTTCTTTTCGTAAATTTAATTTTTATTCGAACAATGATAAAAACTTTAAATAAGCGTACCAAAATTTTTTCTTAAAAAGCTTTTAAAAAGTTTGTATATAAAAGCTTCTTTTAAAGAAACCACTACAAGGACTTATAATTTTTGTTCTTGCATAAATTCATATTTGCATAGCATTCTGTTACTACTAAAAGAATTTAAAAATTAATTTTATCCTTATGAACAGTTTTCTCTAATAATATTTGTTTTTAAAATTCCCAGTCGATTACATAGGAGCAAGTTCGTGCGACCCAGTCGTGCATTTTATTTCCTTCGGCATCAGCTCTTAGCACAGTACTAAGTGTCAGTTGTTCAAAAAAGATTCATTCTCGGATCATGTTTGAAGCTCGCTGTAGTTAGACAGAAAGTATGTAAAAAAAAAACATTTCGCATCAAACAGTAAAGAAAAGTTAATCACATACTTGTAGCATGGTTAAAACTCGATCAGTGGATTAGAGATGAACTGTACTTTCGTATAACTGGGGATCGAGAATTGGATTTGTGAATTAATGATAAAAAAATATAATTTTATTTTTCATAGGGATTTTCCAATTTATCATTTTGTTAACTCTATTTAAGCGATTCTTAAGCACATTGGAATAAATAGCTGTCAAACATTGTACTAAAAAATTCCAAATGATTAATCCTGTCACTTTTCTGTCATAATTGAATTTTTCTGAAAAGTTAAGATAAATATCTTTCGTTTATGTTTCTGCTTATGAAAATAATGTCTGGATTAGTTATTAGATTAATAATTAATAATAAACGTCGCACTGAACAAGGGTAATAACTTTTATCAAGTCATCGTCATCAAGTTATATTTCCGATATTTTCTATGCAGCTTTATGAGCATTATTTAATGCCAAGGGTTCTTAACGAAATTAAAACGAAGTTTAAAAATTTGAAACTGTTTTAAATTAACAACGGCCGGATACGGATATTATTGTTTTCCACATTACTGGAATTGTAATTGCTGGCGACAAATATCTTGTACACAAACCTAAGTTCACAATGAATCAAATGTTCAAGGTTTCGATTGTGAATCGCCACAACAACTGTCAACTGTTTGACATCTAAAAATATGACAACAGATACAGCTGACTATTACATTTCGTTAACTCGCTTCCGTATGAAAAAGTGCAAATAAATATTTAGATTTTCAAAAATGATTTAGAAAATTTTAAAAGTAGTTAAAAACAACCTTTTTTATTTAATCAGCTTAATAATTTGTTAGTAATAATGTATCATAATCATCTTCAATTTCCATTATATAAATTAAATAAGCTGTAAGATGGTAAGGTTCATATTCTATGAAGCAAGATAAATTGCGCTTAATTTATTTTAGGGTCAGGTCGTTTGCCAGCGGACCTCCAACGCACTACGATGTCTTGAATCTCAAGAGAAACTGTACAGCTGAAGAAATTCGAGACGCCTTTTTAAAACTCTCGAAACAGGTGATTCTTTAGTTTTTTAATTGTAAAATGTATTTGAAAGCAGGTGCAACATTTAATGATGTACTATATGGTTTCCCTGGGTCTTCAAATAAAATGCATCGCTAGATTGGTTGTGAAATTGAAATATTGTGTGTGTGGTTCTTTAATCAAGGCAAGTTATTTGTGGCCAGAATAAACAGAAAATGAAAGCTGAAGTTTATGCAGCTAGAAGTGAATTTTGTATTTGATATGACAAAAGACCTTATTGTATACCTATTGTAGCTATAATATAGTTTATGCTTTAAACTGATGAAGATATGTGTGTAAACCTAATTGCATCTACATTATAGGCATATCTTTAAAGCATAAAATAAGTGTAAATACTCAATGTAAAGCTCCACCCGAAAGCAAAGTTACATTTCTGGCCCGAGAATTTAGCTTCTTTAATATCAATTATTGTAGTCCTTGTGGTATTACTTGTGAAGTGAGTTTACATATATCTAGACATGTTGCAGGTCCGTAATTGCTGTACTTCCGCATTGTTAATAAACTAGAAAGTCAAAGAACGAAACATTGTTCTTTATTTCGTGAGAACCTTGCCAATACGAAATTTATTTAAATTTCATTTCACCTTTCATCAATTTTCTAACAAAAATCCAATGAACTAAAAGATTTCCCAATAGAGGCGGGTAGATATTAAAATAAAAGTAGTTGCGTGTGAGATAGGTATCGAGAATGTTTTTATTTTATTCAAAAGCCATACAAATGTAGAGTAAGACATCTTTCAATTAATTACAGGGGGCACGCATCCGAGATGTCCAATTCAATATACCTATCTGCCAGACTCAGTTTGAATTTGTCGCTCACACACGATTTGGGTCAGATCAAATTGGTTATAATCGGTCCGTTGATGATGTTGACAATGCCATCGTCGTTGAAGAACGTATTCATAGCCTCTTGGTGGACCTAGTGTGGATTCTTATCGGCCTAATCTAAAAACGAGCCCTTCGCCGAGAATGATGATCGTGTCACTTTCTATAAAAATATTATCGTTTGCAGATATTGTAGTGGCTCATGGAAAACTTCAACCTAAAAATAACAAATTAGAGGCCATTATGGCTCTTGGAGTACTTAAACTTAGTGACTTATAACTCTCAAACATTTATATGTGTGATAGGAGCGAACCTATAGTTTTCTGCCGATTTTGAACGCTTAAGATAATATGCACTTTTTAAGAGATGCTCTTGAAGGACTTGTGACTTCCTCGTAGGAGGCCTTGTCCCAGTGGCGATTTCTGGTCTTCAGTTCTGGGTTGGCTACAAAATATCTTTTGATCAAAAATTAATGTAATAAAACAAAAAATTTTAATTTTTTTCTTTTATTCTTTTTTCTATTTAAAACTTGTTTATCTATACAAAAAATCAAGCCGTCGCTCTATTTTCAAAAAATTATCGAGAACTTGGTCATAAAAACTCTCGCTTTTTCTTATTTGCGACAGCATTTCTTTTTCAATTGATATAAGAGATAAGTTGCTTAATCTTTCCTGGCCTTGTGTACTTCTAAGATACGTCTTTATTCTTTTTAACGCAGAAAAAGTACGCTCGACTGAGGCAGTTGTAGCTGGGATCGTGCAAATTAGTTTTGAAAGGGCATATACTTGTTCAAAACTTCCAGAAATATTTTTGGACTCCAACCAGAGAAGAACGTCATATGGAGTCAAAGTTTTCGCTGTTGTTGATGCTTTTTCTGACAGTTTAATTTCGGTAGAGTTGGCATATAACACGGTCAATTCATTTTTCAGTTGACCAAATTCAAATATTTCTGGGTAATATTCAATCAATTGTTTTATCAAGTTATCAGGAAAATTTTGATTTTGGCGATATTCTAATATTTTTGTGCCATTCAACAGATTGAAAAACTTTAATTTTTCAATGGAAGAAAATCTTTCGGAAACCTGCATGCTAAGGTTGTCAATAACTTCGAAAAATAATTTTTTAAATTTCATTTCGTATGAAAACAATTCTTCGTTTCGAACTGCTCTTTTTTCAGCTATCGATGGAACAATTTCGATGGTGGACTGTCAAAATTGAACAAACCCGTCTTCTCTCATTAATTTAAGCACATCATGGAATTTTTTAATTTGAGCAGCACAAAAAACTATATCTAGATTAGAATTCTGCAATACGTTAAAAAGAATGTCGGAATGAGAGTAAAGTTTTGAAAAAATATTTAATAAGAAAACGGTTTCGAATTTTTTCATGAATTTTATATATCCGAAAGCAGCCATTTTGTCATTGGGTTCCCATGTGTTTTTCTCATCGTCATATATATTCTGAAAATATTCCAGGATATCCTGTCTATAAGTATGCACTACGTTGACAAGTCGAGAGCTAAAACACCATCTGGTTGTAGCTAAGGAAGGAATTTTCCTTTTTAAAAATTCCGTGAGCGCAAACGTTCTTTTAGAGGAATGAGATGCAAAAGTTGCAATCCCATTTAGGGTGCTGAAGAAAATTCTACATTATTTTATGTTTTTTTAAGCCTTGTGAGAGGACCAAATTCAGAACGTGGGCATAGCAGTGGACAAATAAAGCTTTTGGACAAATTTCCTTAACCTTAACTTGGAGTCCGTTTAAATGCCCACTCATTACAGATGCTCCGTCGTATGTCTGGGCTACTGGCTTATTTTTGATGTCGTACTTTTCAAGAAGTATTTTTACTAATCTAAACAAATCATCCGCAGTTCGTCCAGCACTGACATCAATAAAGCCGACAAAAACTTCATTAATTTTTTCATTTACGAAATACCGGAAAACCACAGACAATTGTGACTTCATTTGGATATCAGACGTCTCATCGAGCATTATAGCTATAAATGTTGCTTCTTGTAATTGTTTGGAAATATTTGAGCTGAGTACCTCCCCAACTGCTTTAATTAAATCGTTTTGAATCGCTATTGATGTTCCTTTGAAAACTGTAGCAGTTTCAAAGTGTTGAGCTATGATAGGGTCGTAAAGTTTAAGGAGGTTGAGAATTTCAACATAGTTTCCTCGATTTAAGGACGAGCTGCTCTCGTCGTGACCTCTAAATGGTAACTCTTGGTTTGCAAGGAAACATGTGACGTCAATTAAACGCTTTAGGACATCACGATTTTTTTTTACTTGAAGATTATGTTGGCTGTTTAAATTTTTAAGCTGAGAGCTAAGAGCTTCTTCAATCCTGTTTTCACCAAAACTCGCTAGCTTAAGCACACATTCCAAATGGGAGTTCGTCTGTTTGTGCTTTTTTTGAAGTGTTTGCAGGGTGTTGAGATTTCTTAAACCTGTTGTGCTCCACACAGAATTAATCCGGGAGAAAAGTAGACAAGGCCAACAGAAGAGTGCCATTTTATTTTCACACCCTGCTAGCCACGGATAAAGTGAATATTGAGTAGCATTAAACCTTCGTATATACTCTTTCTTAGAATCTTTATGAGTTGATTTCAAACTGCCCAGTTTAGGACATGGACGCCCATTTTTAATGATTAATAATTTTTCAGAAAATGTTCTCATTGAAAATGATTTTTCTAATAGATCTTCTACTATAGATTTGGTTTCGTTGTTAGCTGTAGAAAAATCCATTTTTCTTCCTACGATTAAGAAATAAAAATAAAATTGTAAAAAATGTCCTTGCAAGTGGATAAGTGGGCATGTGAAATATGTTTTGAGGCTCTATTGTTCTTTTGTTGAGGAAAAGGGCGTTTCTTAAACGTATACCTATTAAGCAACTAAAAATATGCCCCAGCATATATTTTTTTTTAAACACTCTATTAAGACAAACTATGATACCTACATCCGCATTTCATGAAAAACTCTACCTTTTATGGGCTTTCTGGAAGGTCTATTTTGCATATTTAATCGAAAATGCATATTCATTTGATTGAAAAGCTACTTTTTACCTTTTTTTGAAAAACTACCATTAAGTACTTTTAAAATAGCTATTGTGAACAGTACCAATTTTTGTGCTTTTTTTGAGTTCAACACATGTTCAACAGATGTCCCAAATTACTGTAAATTTTCAAATCGTTCGGGTTGGTCATTTTCCTTTCCTAAATTTTTAAAGTTTCTTGAGGAATTTAGGTAGGGACCATTAAAAACATCATCAGGTACCTATTAGTTATTTTTTTGTGAATTTTCCCGAGATTTCTCTCAAAATTTTGATGAATTATTAAAAGAAAAACTTCAAAATTACATAAAGAAATTCAAATAACAAAAAAAATAATTAATTTTTAAACATCATGAAACATTACAGTTTGGTTATGCCAGTGCTAGTGGTAAGGATGTTTAAAAATTAATTTTTTTGTAGGTTTGAAAAAAAATAATCATTAGCTGATGTTTTTAATGGTCCCTAAGTTTCTCAAGAAATTTGAAAATTTGGGAAAGGAAAATGGTCAACCCGAACGACTTGAAAAATATAGTAATTTTGGACATCTGTTGAACTCAAAAAAAAAAAACAAACATTGGTACTATTCACAATATTGTAAAAGTAATATGTAGTAGTTTTTCAGAAAAAAACTAAAAAGTAGGTAAGTTAAAGATTCTGCGTCCATATATTAAATGCTGGCACATACAAAATTAATTTTATTACATACCTAATTTAAGCCACTCCATTAAAACCTTTTTAAAAACAAACTATCAAATGCTGGAAAAAACAAACAAATTCACTGCCCACTTTTCTTTTGTTATTGAAATGCTTGTTAATATTAATTAATCACTCACTCACTAGGTAGGTATGTTAATCTTTTAATTTAAAGGGTAAGGCTTAGCTTAGTTCAAATCAGACAAAAGTAATTGAAAAGTTTTGTTTTTTTTTTTTTAATAATTCCGCCACCGAATTAAAACTAAATATCTTGCTTTTTTTTATTTATTTCACGCATAAGTAGAGTGCGAGTATAAATTAACCTTTTTTATTTTATTTCCGTTTACCTTTAGTTGTTCAAAAACATAATCAATCTACAACAATTCTACTGAAAAATGAAATGTTTATAGTATGTAGGTAACAAGGAATACAATACAATGCTCGAGACAAGCGAGCAAGCACACATTTTTATCTCGTAATTTGCTACCCAAGGTGGCTCTTTTATAAGAGCCAACTTCTTCCTTATTTTTCAAATTAGCAAACCAAACCATATCCCATCCCACTAACACTGTCTCGCGAAAAAACGACCAAACGACACATTATTTTGTTTTGGTCGATACAATACGATATCGTAATTTCTATTCGTTGCAAACGACCAAGCACACACGTGTATTATTTTCATATTCTTCTACCCAGGTTGGCTCTTTTTTTAGAGCCAACCTTTGTAAATATTTTTTCGGTCTGTTCTTAAAGATAGAACGGGACAGCACATCGGAAATAAAAGTGAAGTTTGTATGAGATTTGTTGGCGCCAATTTTGTAGCCAACCCAAGACCGAAATTGAAAGCAAAATAATATTTAGAGAGATGCTTTGTATGGGATTAATATAGCACGTAGGAGTTGCCGTGAATGGCTCGATTTGAATACCTAGGTTTTTTTTTGGTTCTTAAGGATTTAAAAGCATTGGGATAGTTAGGTTTTTTGTATTTATGTAGGAAGGAATCCAAGTTTTAATGCAAAGAATTTGTTTGTAGTACCTACGTATAATTAAGCTGAAATTTTAGGGTTGGCGCCGCCAACCTCGCCAACTGTGAGGAATCGCCACTGCCTTGTCCCTTAGAAAACATGTTTGGTTTTAACGAATACCACCTGAATTTAAATCATCACAATTATTTCCCTGTAGTCTTCCCAGGTCGTGGTCATAGAGCAATTAAAAAGCATGTTTAAGTTACGATTTATTCACAAGTAAAAATGGATACCATGTATTAAAAATCCTGATATAATGTATATGACCTAAAGTAACTCTCTGGATATGGATGTAGATTTGCATCCATAACTAATATTATTAGTTGTTTTTTTATTATATAAGTTTTGAGATTTTGTGCTATTATAGAGGGGTTTTCATGTGGGGCAAGTAGATTTTAGCACCCATTTTGCTTTGGTGACATAGCCAAATTTGAGACGACCGATTCGGTTATCAATCACAGCAGAACCCGAGGCACAAGAACACTGCCTTTCGCATACTTCAACCTGGTGACCATATAAAACGCCGTTTGTTCGCTCACTGTACTTTTAGCGTTTAGAATAAGAACTCAATTTAGGCCCGAAAATCGCCTTAAGTGACGAGGAGTATTTTTGGATGGCTATGTTAACAAGCAAAACTGCTGTATATGAGACGACACCAACCCACACGAGGTTCACCAGGTGACAATGCGTCTTTAAAAAGTTACCGTTTGGTGTAAATTTTTCGAAAACATCTTAGATGAGCGCTATAGAATGATAATAGCCAATGGCCGAAATTGAACCATATGGCATCCAATTTGACCCCGCTAGCCTTTTTCTTTTGAAGTTTCCTAAAGTCGCAGGTGTATGCGAATAAACCATAATCGACCGTGGTGCTTAAGGTGAGCATAACACAGGCCATCGCTCAAATTTAGCCGGATCCATGCGAAAGAGTCATTGAAAATTGGAAAATTGGCCTTTAAAATGTAAAATAAATCTTAACCCTAGAAAGGTAATCATATTTTTTAGTACGTTAAAGGTAATCATTCGTCGAATCGACGAAGTAAAATTTAAATGCAATTTTTTCGAAAAGTTATTAACAAATTCTTGTAGATGTTAATAATTTATTTTTACCAAACCTTTCTTTTAATAAAAACACACTTTTCATTTTATTTTTTTAGATTTGTGACTTTTTATTCTCCTTAAAGATCTATGAAGAATCTATGAGAAATTTTAAAAAGAAAAAATGATGTTCGTCTAATCGACGAAGATTACCTTTCTAGGGTTAACAAAAATAGATCGATCAATTTCTCCTTTACAGAAAATATTTTAAAGAAATCTATCGTAAAATAATGAGATCATAAAGAAATTCAAATTTAATTGGGCGTCACAATATTAATTAAAAAGTTTTAGGCCCAATATTATGAAAAGCTCAAACTTTCTGAAATCTCTAACCCAAAAAAGAAGATTAGCAAAAATAGAATCATTCGTTGTCCAAGAATCACGCATATATGTATGTCGAGTTTTTACTCCTTCGAATAATACTAAATTATAAAAATTTCAGTTTCACCCAGATGTCAAGGGTGCGAATACAAACCCAAAAGATACTGCAAAATTTGTAAAAATCTCGGAGGCATATCAAGTTCTAAGTAAAACAATATCCCGCGATGCATACGATCAAGATCTTTTGGCTAGAAGTTTTGGCGGAGGAAGCACTAACTCCAGCAGTGGATTTAAGAAACCAGAAGTTCACAGGTAAGGAAAATCATTACCTAACTCAACTCTCACTGCTTAACTGATGACTTTTAAACGTTATAACCTATTAACGTCAATTATGCAAAATTACTCTTTCGTCGATTTACGATTTACGATTTGAACGCTCAGATAAATTGTTGATGTAAAAGATTTTTATGGAAATTTTCATAAAGTAACTTTGCAATTTTATTAAATAAAAATAATTATAGTGCTTGGTATTTCAATTTGCATTATATTGCTCCACCCAATAATAGTGTTCATTAAGCCTTAGAACTACTTATAGAATGCATTCACTTTATTATAAATATCTATCCATCACGATTTCTGCATATTAACTCATCAATTACAACTACAAATTATTAATAGAAACAAACTACAATAAAATGGAATGCCATTAAAACATAAAATTAAAATTATAATGTTACAGGCCCTGGGAGGTAAAACCAAACTTCGATCCGAATCCTGGTCCCTATTACGGCATAAGAGGCCTGCCCAAAGTTTCTAACTCAACCATTGTTATATTGCTAGTTGGGTTTGCAGCGATTGGAATTGGAATTGGATTTCTTTCTGTGAGGTAATATATCGTAATTCGTTTTGCATTTAAATAAGTTCTAAACTATCTTCTTTTAAGGAAATCCTTTGAACTAAATTGTAGCCAATTGGAAGAAAGATCAAAAGAGGCTGGGGAACACCACGCTGCAGTCAGAGTAAATGCTCAAAAGTTTGGCAACGACGAACAGTTAAAGAGAATGGTCGATAGGATGCTAACCAGGCCCACATGAGTTGAATAAGAAAATTGTTTCTTGTGTCAAAATGTTTGCGAATTTACATACATATATAGTTTCAATTTTTTTTTTTAAATTTTGTGATAACAACTAATATTTAGTTTGAATAAAGATGAGATTTGTTTTTAAATAAAGTGTATTTGAATGATTTTATTAGTTCGATTTTCTTGTTCAGAATAAAATTATCTTAGCTTATTTGGATTTAAATACTTCAATAGTGTTTAAGTCCATTTTGAATAGACTAATTGAATACTCCCCACATGGTTAATGGAATAATTTCAGCACATCCAACACTTCAGTGGCATTGTTCTAGCAAGATTTTGAATCGAAGCCATATGGCATCAAATATGCACTATTGTCTCCATAGAGAGTCACATCATTTGTTAGATCACTTGAAGGTAATTGTTATATGGCCTGCCGTTACTTGATCTTCTTATCTTATCTCTGAATTTCCAATGTCGTGATTTAATAATGAAAACCCTTAAGTAACTTTTTACAATCGTGTCAGCTTGAATGCAAGTTATAAGATGACAATGAATCTTAACTTTTAATAAATTGCAATATTCCAGTAGGTATAATTCTGCCATAAGTTTTCGAAGATAAGGCGTTAAGTATACAAACTACAAAATGACAGTAAATACTCAGGTTAAAGACTTATTAAGTCTATTATTGGATTCATTAAGTTAATGTTTAAAATCGGTATAATTGCATGTGAAAAAAAGTTCATATATTATGCACTGATGTTAATTCCATTCATACAAAAGGTGACTGTAGAGTAGTACGATTAGCTTTAATTATATATTTCAGTTAAATATAGAAAGATGTATGTATTTTAAAGGTACAAGAAAAAAGTATATGTATCTAGGTGAATGCAAAAAGCTAGTACTTTATATAGTGTATTAGTATAATATATGAAATAATTTGCACGAATAAATCGCATGATATTGATCTTATGATTGAAGGCTATATAATAGGATTCATTTAATATGTTGATAATTGGTCTTATAAAACTAAGGTAAAAGAGATATTCTTGAAAAATTAGTTGCAGAGAGAGTGGCAATCCAACGCCTTACTCCACCAAGTTCAAGAAATTGCTAAAACATGTCCCAGCAAATGTTTGAGCTAAAATAATAACTGTAATCTGATTTTTTTTAACAACTATGAACTTAAGAAATCGAAAAAAATCTATCAAAATTCTATGTGTAGTTTTAAAAATAAAATACGATTTTGAAAACCATTTTTTAACATTTGTAATGGTGCCAGTGCCTAGATAAATTATAAATTATATTTCTACATCTTGAACGTAATATTTAAAAACTGTTGATTGTCTAGTTTCATAAAATCAAGCATGAGGTTTTCGAAATATTGAGTATTAAGAAATTTAATGTATTAAAAAATGTATTTTATTTTTAAATTTGAATACACAAGACTATTTATACTATTTAGGAGTCTAAGTATAAAGAAATTAATCAAAATTAGCTTTACCATTAAAAAAACATTTTTCTGGCATTTTTTTAACCATTAACTAGTTTTTGCTAAAATAAATTAAAAAAAAAATCTGTGGAACAATTTTTGAAGATAAAAACTATTTTCTAAAATTTCGAAAAAAATGTGTATTGCAGGAAGGTATCGTTATTTTTAGTCTTAAAGAAAGAAAAACACGTGTCGGGGGAAAAATTTAAAAATGCTATCTACCAAAGTTTTAAGAAAACCGGCCGAGCCATTTGGCCTGTAGCCGAACAGACATACAGAATTACGGGACCCATTTTTTCGTCTTCCCTACATTGTATTGTCAAATCTGATCAAAATTACGAGATCGATGTGTGTTTCAAATGCATACTCGTAACTTATCGTATAGTACCTATACTATATCAGAAATAAATAGGCTAATGGGTTCTAAGATTTGTTTTTGAGGTACATAATGCAAAATAATTAAAAAGTGGAGTGTGAATAGCTATTCTCAAAAAGAAAAAAAAGTTTAAGTAGCATTTTATGGTTTAAGTATTGCTTAGGTCCTTCAAAAACATTACAATGATACGAGTATCCTTTTCGTAAAGATGATATATGAACTCTAATCAGCATATCCAAACAAGCTAGTCTTATTGAAAACTAAAGCATTGCATTTAAAAGCCATTATTGCTGCAGAGTATGTAAAAAGTAAAAATATAACACTTTCAAAAATTAAATTATCTATCCAAGTTTTATTTTCATCCAGCATCATAATGAACAATGAACAAATAATATATGTAGGTACACATAACAATTTTGCAAAGGATTTTGCACAATGAATGATAACTCATGTTGTTCATTCACCATCATGATTATTTTCAATACTCTGATGATTTCTTGAACTAACTACACAAACAATTAACTATTAAATTTATAAGTTATTACTAGTCACAATATTATTAAACTTGCACTAACTTCACAATTAATTCTTTAGTTTTTACATGTTGTTTTTAAATCAATAAATATAATTAGCTACATATTATTTATATTAATTGACACTTAATTTATATTTAAAAATACTTTTTTTTTATTTTTGTTTGTTTTCTTTTTTATAATGAATAACATTTTGTAAAAATAATATAACATAATACAAGATATTAATTGACAATATTATATTGCAATACTTTCAAAATTTGTTGTTCTGTACAAGAAAAAAATATATTCCTTAACCCAAAAACATATACAAAATTTTGTTTAAATAAATATACATAGCATACAAAAATCACTCTTATTTGTTTGATTTAATAAAAAAACAGCCAACAACAAAAAACGCCATGTTAAATGGACTATTTACTAACTTCCTTTGCTAAAACTCTGGCTGATACATGTGGCTTTGCTGGGCGAAGCACAACTTCACCATTTATTTTGAAATTCTCAAATGGGAGCTCATAGACTTCATGGAAACCAAGCTTCTCCATAACACGGGCTGAAAAATGACTAGTGCACAAGACATGCATCACAGGAATTGAATTTTCGCGCATATATTCCAGGACTCTTTCCGTCAAACGACCAGCGATACCTAAGCCTCGATAGTTGGTATTAACCGATACAATTTTTCCGTCCAAAACGATGTCTGTGTCAGGAAATACATCGAAAATGTTGAAATCTTCGTCGATGTAGTCCATGAGGGACAGGATTTTCTTGAATTTGGGATGTTGACAAGATTCTGCTGCACTTTCATGTTTTTCATCAGGTTTCTGGATCATTAAAAAAAATAGCTTGTTAGTGTATATGTAGTTTAAATAGTCCAATAACATGCTTGCTTACCGGTCGGCGCAGAAGACCGTTTATGAACACTCCAATGATTTCACCTTGTTTGTTGACAGCTTTAAACGAGCACCCTTCGGGTATACACTTAAGTGAGTATTCCTCCAGCTCTTGACATTCACCGAGGTTAAGGAAAGTATTAAGTGGTTCATCCTATTAATTAAAAAAAAAATTGGAAACCATTGAGAATTTTTATTATTTTTTTTAATGAGATTTGAAAAAAACATTAACTCAAATGAGAATTATTATATTGAGGAAGAAATTTAGCATTGATTTTTTTTACGATTGGAATCATGGAAACATTTCACGAATATAAACAAAAAATCAACGCAGATTGCCAAATTATTTCTCGTGTGTGTTTGATAAATGTTTACAACAGCTGATATATTGGGGCACTGACCAAAACTGTAGACAAGGTCCATTTTTTGGAAAGAATTTACTTTTAATGTTTAAGTAAAAGTGATGGATGTTGATCACTTTAGATGTTTATTTATATGAGAAAATATTTGTAGTTCGAAAGTGAATTGGAAAATATTTATATATACACAACTATGAAAATTGTGATAAAATAAAATTGAATTCTTTAAATTACAACGGATATTGCTTCTGACAAAAAATTATCAACAGCTCATATTTATGCCATTAAGACCACTCCATTTTTTTATTTCGATTAAAATACATTGCTTATATCTTAAAATGTCAGATTTTTTTCTTTAATTTAGAGTACGAGTTAATGTATGGCACACAATATCCCATAAACGATCCCGTCGTCATTGATGGCACTTGTCGAGCCGTTCGATGAATTTTTCAAAGACATTTTGGAATATGCAAGCTTTCAACCATTCCTTCACAAAGAAATCAATGAATGAAACATTATGTTTGACTATATATCTGTATTCCATTATTCTGTAATATTCTATTATTCTGTATTTCCAAATTCTGAAAATACAAAATATTATATTTCAAAATTCTGTAAAATAATAATTCTGATGCTTTTCAAAATTTTGTGAATTCAAACTTTTATTTTAAATTTATGTAAGGACTTTAACAGGTTGTTCTGTACAGTTATATATTAAATAAAAAAATCCTTTAATAAATAGGAACATTTTAAAATTAAAGAAGTAATGATAATAAGTTATTAATTTCAACAAAATGGAAATAGATTTCAAATAAATGTCCCAATAAAGATGGAGATTCTTGGTTAACCTTCTCAAATATTGATTTTGATTTTCTGTATTTTGAAACTTTGTAAATATATTAATTAAGATAGAAAGTAATTTGTAAATATACATAATTCATCAAATATCCTTATTCACAACCAAAAGTTTAAGTTAAAATGTGACTTTTAACGGATAATGACAAGTTTATTTTAATTTCTACTTAACTTTTTTAAAGCCTTCGAATCCGTAAATCAAACCGTTGTCACAGTAGATCTATGGTTCAGAGTGTACTCAATCGGCATAGTTATTCACTCATGCTCTTTAGTTCAGGAACCATCTATATGATACCATGAGGACCACAGTTATAAATTGTATGTACAAAAACTAATACGAACTATTACCTTCTAGCATTTACCGTACATTTTTCAAGTTTGTCAAAACCTACTAAATTCTTTAGTTGAATGCCAAAATTCATATTCTTTAATCTATAGACCGAGAGCCCACAGCAATTTTTGGGTGTGATTGATAACAAAAAATAATAAGCATAATTAGATAGGCCTTTTATAGTTATTTATGAATGTGAACGTCTTGCATACTCTAGTGGGCGCAATTGTGCATTATAGTGCATCAAGTATGCAGTTCTTTCCAAATTCTAAAAAATTGGGATACATAATTTGCCATAACTTTAAAATGAACAGCTAAGTGCCCTGATTGCAAATATCGAGATCCAAGACATTTTGAAGGTGGCCTTATTAGTGCAAGAAGTAGCCTATTCTTATCGCGTCTGGTCGGCAGAAGGCTGTCTGTAAAACGTCTTGGACCTCGATATTTTCAATCAGGGGGCTTAACTCTATATTTTGGTAAAGTTGTTATCACAATTATTTGTACTTGGAAAGAACTGCATACTTGATGCACTATTATGCACTATTGCGCTCACTAGAGTATGCAAGACTTTCCAATTTGTAAATAACTATAAAAGGCCTACCTAATTATGCTAATTATTTTTTGTTATCAATCACACCCAAAAATTGCTGTGGGCTCTTAGTCTACTAGGTTCCAAGCAGTCAGTTTCCTGTATCCATTGCAAATGTCCGCTTTTGTGCGTAAAAAAAGTATAAAGTAAACTTTAAAATTATGAAAAAAGAGTTTTATCAGGCTCCTGGAAATTAAGCCAGAAGAAATTACGCCCCGTTTTTTATTTTTAAAAAACGCCAAAATATTGTTCATACAAATTCTGGCCTTTTTTCTTAGGAAAACAACCCAGACTTTTATGGCAATCTTTTCAGAATTTCAGGAATTTTTTCCAAAAAAATATGGCGTTTTTTTTCCATTTTTAGAAATGAGAAAAAGGCCAGAAAATAATGTTTGGGAAAAACAGCAAAAATCAAATTTCTGGTGTTTTTTGGGGAAAAAAAACCCGAAAACTGTATTTTACATTGATTGGGGTAAACAACTAACAGTTATGTACTGTTGCCCAAGAAAACTGTTAAAGGCGACTGAACATACTCTACCTAGCTGGCCCAGTTTCCAACATTTTTGGCTTATTTTCCAAGATAATTTCTGGCCATTTTTCCAATTTTGAGCAAACAACATTTTCTGGCTTTTTTTTCCAGAAATAAATTCTGGCATACTTTCCGGAAGCCTTTTTATCACTGTTAAAGTTAAGCGAGCACTTCAACGATAAAATTTCGAAGTAAAATCTTTTTAGAACTGACTTTAAATGCTAAGAATTTTTCGCCTAAGTCTTATCTTCTACTAGAAGCTTTAATATTAACTATACTTTTTTTTTAAAAAAACTTTTTAGTAAACACTTTTTTTTATGGATAGGGTACAATAATATTATAAAATCTTATAATGTACCTACGTTAAAATTATTATTGCTCGGAAATCGGAACTACATCCCGGATCTTTTTCGATCAAAAGATACGTAACTTCAAACAAAAATTCAAATAAAATTCTTTTCCTTTTATGTTTCAAATATCGTGGGTTGAATAGATAGATGGCATATGGATGCAAATTATAATTTATTTCTTAAATAATTGCTCGCTTCACCAAGTCAGTATGCATTACTCACAAACGACATTCAATATCCCCTTATCGATTTTAATCTCGAACTATTATTAACAAATAAGTAATTCTTTTGTTTTCCATAATTTCCATAATTAATAATGAAGTCTCATGATTTATGAATACTAATATTGATATTTTATCACCCGCCAGCATAATATCTTGACCGTGCGTATTAAACATTCCCGATGCCTCATGTAAAAACTCAACTTAACAGCGGCTTTCCCAGCTAACAACCTTATAATGTGCATATTAAGCTGTCGATAAGTATGATTCTGATATGAATCATAATTTAAATATTTAAATCCGATTACAAAATAGTTACAACCTTTTATGTGCCACAAATCTATTCTGCTCATAAATAATACGAAAAACAATATTACCGGCGAATGATTGCTGGGGCAACCTTAGGATGTTGCTTGAGGCAGTGGCGGCGGCGGCGGTGGTCATTGTTGGCCATCTGGTGTAAAGGTGTTTCCTCAACTGCACGGTGTCCGTTTTCCATTCCGTGTGCATGGCACGCCTTGCCTTTCATAGGTGGCACTTAATAAAACGTGCTCGATGGCACACCGATAATCAAAATAACATGTTTGCGACCGCAGAAGTTAAAGGCTTCAATATTTATGCCTCCCCCAACGGCTAACGTCTAGCTGTAAGCGTTGAGTTGAAAACAGGCGTTGCTTTCGTATGTGAGGTAGGTCATTGTTTAATACAGCATGTCACTGTTAACATTGCCAACTAAGTCAATATTATTTTTCTGTTTAGTGTTGTAAAATTTAAATCCTCAAAATATTTAGATTTTATTATTTAAAAGACAAAACTGGCAACTGGTTTAAATGAGTCTATGACAAAAACAATTTTTGAGTTTTGAAGTTGTTCAGGGCTTATATTGAATTTCATTCAAATGTGAAAACTCCCATTGCGATTTTTAGATACTCAAAACCAATGTGCATCAGTTGCACTTTTTTATCATCTCCAACTTTCCTAAACGCTCACACTATGCTCAAAGAATTTCAAAACGATCCATTTTGAATAATATGTGACTTGATTGGTAAAAACGAAAAAATTGCAAAACAATAAAATTTAATTGGCAATAGTGCTTGCCTTAGAATTTAATTCGGATATGCATAATACGTATTTTTTTTAATTTTTAGTTCCACTTATGTTTGTGTGTACATAGATTAATATTCAAGCTTTTTGAAGAAAGATTTGTATCGGTTCATATAGTGAGGTCCTTAAGTGCAAACTCTGTGAACTAAAAGCTGACGTGTTTTCACCAACAGAGTTGCAGCTTTAACCTCAGACTCCACAGGTGGTTGGCACTCGCTTATCCGTGTAGTATCAATATTCATAGGGTTAAGCAGGGTTCATTTAAAAATAAAAAAAAAACACCTCAAGCTGGATGCTTGGTCAAGAACTCATTGTCATGCAAATGCAAATTAAATGAAAGGTGAACCAAATCGTGAGATTGTTGAATGTCGTTTGTGTGGGTAACAATCACAAAAGTGAATAATTGGTAAGCGTCATTTGTGTCGCCGCCGTAGTCATCGCGACTTGGCTATAGATTGCAATGCTCTGGTGGCAACAAGTGCCTACTTCCGATTAAGTTCAGCACGACTTTCAATAGTGATTGTCTGAGAATTACTTCCTATTGGCTTTAAGATCGTTATAAAGTATGGCATATTGTTTTTTTTAGTTTTGTAACTAGAGTTATGTTTGGGGCTGGCATGACTGACAGAAGTCCTTTTTTTCTGTTTTTCCGGTAACAGAGGTCACAAAAATTGTTTGTTTTTGAACTTTTTTTGAGCAATGAGCACCTATGGATCATTTATTTCTGGTAAGAAAACAACTATGCCTTGTATATACACATGTTCAATGTTTCTGATATCTAAATTTAACTTTTAAAATTGAAAATATGTACGATTATATATCTCTCATTGTGAATGTCCCACTGTGTGAATGTCCCATTTCTCGTTAAAATATTTTAAATATTATTATATACTTATTATTTTAAAAATGTTTGACAATTTCTGTTATGTAATTGAACATGATGTTTCAAAATATCATTTTCCGTAACGACCTGAACATTTCATGAAACTAAATCATTTCGAAGGCCAATTATGTATGTACATGCGTGTAAATTATTTCAGAAAGAAAAAGTTGAAAATTTTGTCCTCTGATCAACACAAATCTAGATTTATCAACATGATGGCGATTTCGAAACAGGTCTTCTTAAAACTTTTGGCCATGTCTAAATATTTTCTAGTCGTGTAAGAAACCAGAGCCTATTAACTATTGCCATCCCTGAACCATTTCTGTAGGCGTTTTGTCGCCAATAATGGATTGCATAAACAATTTACTGCCGAGTCCAATGGCTAAGATGAGAAATACTTCTTCAGGAGAAGAGGAGGATTTTGGAGGATTTTAAATCAATCCTTTTTCGGCCTTCGACACAAATAATAATTTTTATATGCATCCCTTTTCAAGTTTTTCGGGAACGACAAAAAAACTTATATCACTGATATATGTGGCAAGCTTAGCTATTAATCTTAATGGAAAATTTTTTAAGAACAATATGGTACTCACTTTAAAAAAGAATGTTTTGAGCATTGAAAGAACACCGTCAGCATCTTTTTCCGTGATCAATTCAATGGTGTAAGGGACATCATCGACCACAGGAGCACGTACTTGCTCAGATACTTTTAACGTTTTGTCCATCTTCTTTGTTAACCTGGCAATGGGATTCAAGTCGGATAGCTGAAAGTTGAAAGGTTAAAATGATTATTTAAATTATCTATTTTTATAATAAAATATTTAGGCAATAATTTATTTGGTTTCATTGAGATTTTGTACATGAAAAATTTCACATTTTCATTTTGACGAAGATCTATATTTTTGAACATGCAACAAAGCAAATAAGAAAAGTCCTTTAAATGGAGACCACCAATAAAAATTACAAATAATGTAAGACGTATCTGATTGCAAATAAAATAATCTACAATTCAAAAGTTAGTAGTTTATATTTTTTAACAAATTTGATAACATTGTTTAATATTTGTAAAATCTAAGTTCAAATAAAAAATAAACATTATATTTTATATACAGAATCAAAGTTTATTTTGGAGAATACTTCACATACTTTGTTGTTGTCTTTTTGTCATAATTTGTTTTTGTTTAATTTAAACGTAAGTATTAGTAATACTTCACTCGTAAAAATATATTATTTTTTGATCTAAGATTTCTACAGTGACATATCTAAATTATTCGGATAAAGGGTAACCATATATTGGTAACCGATAGGGAAGACAAGATATTATTATTTGAGACATAATAATATCTTGTCTTGTTCAATTATTTATTCTATAACTCAAAAACTCTATTCGAAAACTTTCTTATGTGTAAATATATTTTTTATTTAAAATAAATATCAATAGACATGTATATTATTTATCTTTCTTGCTGAGTTTTTTTGTAAAAATAGTCTCATATAAATAAGTGTAATTGCGAAACAAAAAAAGGGCATGGTTTTACAAATCTCGAAAAAATAGTAAAACATATTTTTT
This sequence comes from Philhelius festivus, assembly GCA_963931855.1. Lineage (NCBI taxonomy): Eukaryota > Metazoa > Arthropoda > Insecta > Diptera > Syrphidae > Philhelius > Philhelius festivus. The sequence goes on along the minus strand of OZ007554.1, from coordinate 258,970,837 downwards.
TAGAAATCCAATAATAGTTAATAAACCGGATTTTGGAAAGAAGTGGTTTTGCTTTTGAATTTCTATCGATTGTGATTGCTTTTACTATTTGGTATTTTGTTTTTTTCCATGGAAATAAAACGATATACATATGTATGTTTAATTAAATATATTCCAAATTCGGCAGTGGTGTTCTTCATTAATATTCATAGTAATTTGCTTATTGCAAAAGGTGTACAAATAAATCTGATTGTGATTTCTTCTTTTTGCTTTATTTTATTTTTAATATTATATTAATATGTATTTAGTACGATATTATAAAATAAAAATCACATTATTGGAAACTAATTTGTCTCTTTAAAATAAAGAGATATTTTGTGATTGTGATCGAAATAATAAAACTTAACATAAAACTTTTCAAATTACATTGAGCGTTGGGTTGGCGGAAGTGAGTATATATGTCAATTACAATTTGTCTTCGGGGGTAACTGCGATCATTAAATTTATAAGTTTATATCCTTACAAATATTTAATGACTAACGTCTTACTTAAGATCATAAAAGAAGACTATGAATCTTTTTATGGACTAATTTAAATTAAAGACAAATTTATATGTACTCGTATTTCGTTTTTTAACAAATCAATTGTTTCTTGAAAATGTTAAAATTTAGGGCAAGAATCCCTTTGAGCAGACGCGAATTAAATTAATATTTCAATATTTAAAATAACATGAAACGCATGAGAGTAAAATCCTTAAATCAGTGACTATCTTATACATTCCTAAATGCATTTACGTTAAGCCTTTTGAGTTTCATTGCTTAGCACTTTATTTATTAAATAAAAAACAATATATGGCTTTTCACATTAAATTTTTTACTTGCTAGAGCAAGTTTTGCCCTTGGTAAAATAATCGAACTCGACATTACGATGACAGAGTACACTAAAAAAGGGGGTCTCACAATTCTGTCTATCTTTGTCTGTCTGTCTATATGTATGTACCTTGACCTACAGCATAAGCCGCTGAAGCGATTTTCTTCAAACTTGGTACTTAAGGTTCTTCGCTGATTCCCTATAGGAGAAATTGAAATTTGTAGGTCCAAAACTAAAGGGTGACTGCTATACAGCTATAATGAAAAATCTTATTTATCTCGAAAACGACTCTAACGATTTGAATGAAAAAAATATTGTTTACTATTGTAGGTATGGTATTATTTTGGTCAAATAAATTTTGAGAAAAAATGTTTTTAATGGTACCTACCCGTCATGAACTTTTTTTTTTATTTTTGTGTTTCTCATTATGCACCCTAACGATTCGATAAATAGTTTTATTAAGAAACATCTTTGAATTTAGAAAAATATTATTTATAAGAATTTCCGAAAAAAAAAGTTTTTGATTAAAAAAAATTCAACATTATTTTTGAGAGTTCAATATCTTGAAAACAAGTTTTTTTCTTCAAATTATTTCCTTAAATTTACATTGTTGAATACCTAAAATTGGTATACCATTTTTTTAAGAAATTTTTTACACAAAAAATGAATTTATTAATAAAAGAATTTATTAATTTTGGTTTAGATTTCATGTTATTCTCCAGAATTCAGACAGAAATTTTTATGTATTTAAACATTTTTCTCTAATTACATTTATACACAATTTTTAAATTCCAAAATAGTCTTACATTACTATAATTTATTATATAACTTGATCTATAGAGTAAGTATTGGTGTCATATAAAAAATAAAATCCATGACTACATCGCAAGCACTTGCTTTAATCTTCAAATCTAAAACAAAGGTTCGAATATTTACGGTAACGTTTTACCACTAATATAATTTTAAAATAAAAAGTGTGAAAAATTCCAAAGTAATACAAATAGTTTTCTTCTTTAACTATTTATATTTATATAAGAATAACCTTGAAATAAGGAAAATAACTCAAAAAAACACATTTCCAGATTTGTTTAAGCTTTCCGAGATATTACAGGTCCGGAGTTTAAACTAAATTGTTAGTCATTTTGATTAAAACCAGTGGAATTATTTGCTGGAATATTTGCCTAAAATAATGCAAATATCTCTAAGAACTTCAAAATCATATTTCCTGATTTGTTTTATCTCTGTCCGAGATATTACAAGAACGGAGTTCAGAGTCGTTTTTAAGAAAAATTTTCGGTGCGCACAGGTACAATAATGTACATTGAGCTAGAAGCGAGAACGATGGATGAATAGAACAAAGCGTTTGAATGTGTCTTCCTGTAGAAATTCGAATTTTTCATTAAGTTAGAATGGATAGCTTTCATACAACGGTTTTGGTTTTTTGAAGATTTCTTGAAAACAATATTTTGGTTAAATCTGTAATTTATCAAGGGGTTTCAATAAATCCGTGCCTATCAAGGGACATATGGTTTAGACGATTTATGAGAAAATTTTGGGTTATTCCATTTCGCCAAAAGGATGCTTCGAAGAAAGGTCTGTAATGCTGCTGTAACAGCATGCTGCTCCCACTGAATATGAACGATTCTAAGATTATGTACCATTATGTCTAGAAAAAAGCAATGAAGGCACAAAAATTGTATATGTCCATGCAGTGAGATATCAATTCAAATCAGATTATTGATTGACTTGTAATACCAAGTTGATACAAAGTGAATGCAAAAAATAATTTTTGAACCCCACTGTCTTGGGTATAGATTTCCATACACAAATTATTATAATTCCGTCATAGTGTTTTCGGATTATGGCGCTGAAGGCCTGGGCTTAAGTCCAGCCTTTTGCACACACTTTCTGCCAGGAAGTGACAAATCCTTAAATAGTATGATTTGCAATCTTCTCTTAACCGATTTGATTGTTTGGCTGTCAACTTACAAATATTTTTAAATTTGTATTTTAACATGTTTTTGAATTTTTATTCAGCAGGATTATTTTCAAGAAAAATTAATGTAAGAATTGATATTGTGAGTTGTGATATAAAAACGTATTTATAAGTCGTGTTACTTCTTTAACTCAGTACCTGCATACATATATTTTTAAAAACAAATTATATCATTTCAGTGCATTGAAGGGATTGATTTGAAAAATAATCATTTAATTTTTGCTGCACTGGTTCCATTGAAATTTAATGACATATAAAAACATAATTTAAAAGTAACTTCATCTACGAGTATAGTTCATTCTTAAAGTGAGTATAATAATGAGTAGTAGAAACAAAAATTAACAACAACTAGTCGGCAAAAATTGTTTGTGTATTCAACATAATAAAATTACCCTATTATTCAACTTAGTTCGCAGTTTGATTCTTTTATAATAAAGTTCAGTTAAACATACTGCGTTTACATTTATGAGTGATGAGCATGAATACAAAACAAATCAAGCACTCGATAAAATTCTACAAGTTTTCTTCTCTTTGACTTTGATTAAATTCTCTTTCTCTTGTGCCTATTAATTTGAGACTTTCTTTTTCATTAATTATAATATACAGGCTTTTCTGATAAATCAGCACTTACCGTATATCGCGACTCGTGCATGATCGAGCCATTTTCCGCAAACGATTGTGGTCCTTTCTTCACACTTATTTGTTGTTGAATTTGGAGCTCCATTTTTGTTTGTTTAGTTTATTTTCCTTTTGTTTATTTCACAAATTAAAGCCAAATGCTTCTTGTATTTATTACACAAAATTTGATTTGTTTGGTTTTGGCAAGTTTTAAAAAATGTATATATTTGTTTTTGTATTAATTTGGGGATATTTATTTAATATAAACTCAAATTGAAACAATTCACTTTAAACAGAAAAATTTTACTTTTCACAAAGGATACAAAACTTCCTTTTTTCGTGAAACTATTTAAATATATCCGTATTGTGGATTCTTTTCAAATTTTATTGATGTGTAAAATTTTCTCTCAGACGAATGTGATCAAGCCAAATCGCAGCTATGAATTTGCCAGACGTTCATTCAATCTTTTCTGATTCGGAATGGCAAACCTGCGGCTCTATATATAGGTAAAATTCGCGAAGTGAGCTTCTAACTTCCAACACTTCATTCCTTATGGCCGTGTGATCCAAAACAACTGTGCCATGTTTCCCTGTCTCGCTTCAGTCTGCCCGGTTGTACGATGTGCTTTAAATGTATCTCTTAAATTCTCACTGTAGCGGTATCTGTATCTGTAGGAAAAAAGCCGATATTAGATATTACCCGCTTGCGCTGGTCGTGTACGGGCAGAGCGTCGTCGTCGTTAAGGTGTAGACAGGTTGGAGATCTCTTGTGATCACCTTAGGCAATGATCTTCGGTATTGTTATGTATACTTTGTTTTAAGTTTATTTTTTATGTCACGTTTTTTGTTTGTTTATATCTCGTGCTTTGACCACGAAAAACTCCGGTAAAATGAAACAATAAAAATGGCAAATTCGACATAAGTGTAACGGGGGTGTTGAGGCCGGCTTTGGAAACAATCATAGCTCGCAACTGACAACACTTCCTGTATGCACCGAGATATAGGATGCATTGACATCCAGTGCAATTGTATATGCTCGATATCTTTAAAAGATAGAATGAAGGTGATAATTATTGGCTTTGTTTTATTTTTAACATGGCATTTATAAATTTATTAGAAAATTGTTGATGGTTTCATTATTGTGGAATTTTGAAACATCGATCAATCGATTTTATCAATAATATAAATATTTTTGAACTTCTATAATTTGTTTTAGTATATCTGTTCATTGATATAACTTATAATTGAATAGGTACATTTTATTAAATTAATTTTATTTATTTTACATTCATAGGTAACATAGTACATGTTCAAATTCTATTCGATTTGCATAACTAAAAAAAGGACAAAACTTAAACAAATTTAGTAGTGCGACGCTCGTAGTAACTTATATCTCGCAACCATTCAAATGTGGCGTGATAGCCCATTGGACTAACCATTACGCCATTGGGTAAGTTTTTTTTTAATAAAAAAACAACTATTTTAAAATACATTTAAGTATTTGAAATAGGCCTATTGCACCTATACGTATCTCGTTTAAACTTCACACAAGACAAAATTACTCACTGATTGTATTACAAAATTAAAAGCACGTCTACAGAAATTATTTTAGAGGATTTGATTGAAAATTTTGGTTTGTATCTATTCTTTGAACCACACAATATTTTCCTAATGGTTTTTATTCCTTTAATGCGAATCCGAATTTGTAATTACTTCATTATACGTCAGTTTTTCGAGATAATCAAACCTAAAAATGCAAAGACAAAGTTTATATTTGCGATATAGATACTAATAGGGCAAGTTTTGCGTTCGTACAAACCGAACTGGAGATTTTAATTAAACTTTAAATTACAATGATAGTGAGTCCCGCAGTTCTTTATGTCTGTAGCTCGAAATATCTTTATTTTTGTATGATGTATTAGACCAAAAACATAAATGTCTACCTATACAGAGACCTTTATGTAACAATTCAGCCGTGAAAAGTACTGAGATCTAAGAGTACGCCAAGTTCTTACTTCTTGAAGGTTTAATACCGAACATTTAAAGTAGAATAATATTGAAACAGCTGCAATGTAATAGATAAATTTTATTTTTTAATGATTACTGACTAAAATTTGATGGGTTCACTGGTCAAGTTTTTAAAACCTTTCGAATTGGGCATACAAAAAAAATTGCAAAGTACGCCCTTTTTTCTCTGCTTGCATGACAAGACCTAGCATTGTGCAAAATTACAAGATTCTACAATGTCTCGAAGTGCTCCATAATTTTGATGATCTGTCAGTCAGTCAGTTACGGCTTTTGTGATTTTCGAGGCCTTATATCTCAGGTACCGCTTATGCTAGAAAATTGAAATTTAGTGAGGCGCCTGTGCCTGATTAGCTAAGCAAATATTCGGCAAATATTTCAAGTTTCTGACTTCATTGGTACTGAAGATAGGGAGAGGTCAAAAATCGCCTGAGTTTGTTCCTGTAAAAAGGGTGTACTGCCAGAACTTGGCCTGTCACTACCGTTCCCTTTGATTCTCCGATACTCCACATGGAGGTATGTTTATATCTCGAATATTAAAAACGCGGGAGTACTTTCGCCGGCAAAGCTATTTAATGGATTGGAAAGTTTCAAACAAAATATCATCGATAAAAATAAAAAATTGTTTCGGAGACAAAACACAGCTCTGGGGCACACCAGTGTTTATTTTGTAGATTTGAAAGATTGTTCTTAATCATCGTAGAGAGAGAAGGCACTCCTTATTGATAAGAGAGCTTGAAGATAGACTGTGCCAAATTCTTTTGAAATTATCAAGTGCTATAGTAAGGTTTTAGCACCAGAACGACATAAAGATTTTTTCCACTGTGAGATATATCATCAGATGTGAAATATACCATCAGATCACCAGCACACCTTCTGCTTCGAAAGCCGGACTACCCATCAGCCATCTCTTTTTTGTGAATCTGAAAATTGATGAGCTTTGCATGACCTTGGGAAGGGGGATGTGAATTTAATAATGAAGAATCACCATTTCCAAGGACTGGTCAGACAAATGCATCCACTAGTTAAGAGATTTGTAGAGTAGGGTAGATGGAAAAGCTTACGCAGTGGTTTTGCTAGCGTGTAAGAACGAACATCTTTTCAGCGCAATGGCGAGGATATTATAAAGCCCACCGGATTATATGAAGACCTTTCACAGCGTTTGCAACAGCACGGGAGAGAAATTAGATTCGTCCTATTGAATTGTTAACTTATCATGACACTTAATTGAAGCGCAGAATTTGTAGCTAACTACCTTGAAGAAGGCTAGTTTTCGAAATCCAATAAAAAACAGTGTCATTGAAGACAAGTGTTGGAACCAAGATTGAGGTGGTGTTTCAAATATTTCTTATATATGAGCAATAATTCTCATTATCCTGGGGGCATTGTAGTATTTTTTCCTTAACTTTTGGTCATATTAAAATTTTGTCCGTCGTATATGGGTGTTGTAGACTTCGTTATCTTCTTCTAATTTTTTTTCAAATACTTCTTTTATATATTTAGAACAGCTAAATCGGGCTTAAGGCTCTTGATTTATTTTTTTTTTTTCGCATGCGTGAATCCTATAACTTTTCTAATACAGGTCCAGTTTATTCTGTTCAATATACTAGTCAATTCTTGCAAGAAAATTTTGTCAAAGATTGCGGAATGATTATGTGCTTTCTGTATTTTGACTTTATTAATATCTCTAAGGATATTAGCTAAAACTGTGAAGTTTTTTTAAATCCATCCATAATAGCCGCTAATAACATTCTGCTGCAGAAAATTTGAATTTCTTGCAGAACTCTGGAATATTTAATATAACCGTGAAAGCTAGGTACATTGCCAACGATTGGTCTTCTGTCTTTAAAGTTGTTTTTTCTTTGCAAATATATCTGTCATTTCAATGCCAAATCCAAGAAAGTGTTTGCAATTATCGCATGTTCGATGAAATATAATTCAAAAACTTTATGAGTTTAATTTTGAAAAATATGGCAAAATAGGTCTAATAGACTATCTAAGCTTCGTGTACAGTGGTATTAAACTACCCCTTTTCTACAACTATTGATCGCTTGCAGATTCGAGAGAACTAAATTTCAGCGCCACTTTCTGACTTGCGCCTTGAATGCTAAACGCTTTACCGAACCAATTATTTTTTAGTACACATATTAATTATGCGTCCAATTAAAATGCAGCCTGGGGCATGGATGCCGCCGTATGCCGGAAAAGCTTATCTTCGAATATTTTATAGTATACGAAGTCAATATTTAGCTATTGTTAGCCACATACACAGATCAAATCAATGAAACCTCGCTTGAAGTTAGATTTATATATTGGGTACTTAAAATTTTAGTACTTTTGACTTTAGTCGAATTGCCTTATATAACCATAAGAGCATAACATAACAAGTATGATGAATGATTTACCAATAATTGAAACTTTATAATAAAAAACAAAGTTCAAATCTTTAAACATTATTGTGTGACTTAAAATGTTAACAAATTCAAATTCTCAATCATATTTGCGATATAAATATACATCAAACGCTTTGAGCTCATTTAAATATTGTGCAAAGGTTCTTCTAGTTCGTTGACATTCGCAGAAAAGAAGATCCCTTTTTAACGCTTATCTTGTATTTGCAGGATATAACTGAAAGAAACCAGTTTCTTCTGGTTAAGCAAATGATTTTTCGGAAATGGGTCTTAATGATTTAACAAAAAAAAAAAAAAAATAAAAAAAATAAAAAAAAAAAATGAACGAGTATATACTGCGTTTAAGCGTATTTTTAAATTTTACTTCTCATCAAAAAGAAAAATATCAACTTCTTCTAACATGTATTGTATATGTGTGCCATTAATTTCATCTTCGGGTATAATAAGTACGTACGATATCCTAATTATAAGTACATCTAGAGTTATTTGTAACCTGAAATTCTGAGCTTGTGAAAGCACGTCTTTTTGGGCGTTTTTCCAGCAATCACTTGAATGCTTGAATGGATGAACAGGTTTTAAAAAAAGAATAAAAGACGAATAAATAGTGGAGTAGGAAAAAAAAGATCCATGAAGTATCACTACCTGATCGTCAGCACGTTGATTCCAGTTATAAAGACCAAGCGCTCTGTGTTCCGCAATATTTTGGTATTATTTAAGTTGCTTCGAAGAGCCAGAATTCCGGTCTTCAAGCAATAACTTTCGATCTATATACTCTTAAATTTTCTTGAGGCAAGAGGCTGCAGGATATTCTTCTCTTCCCTTTTGTTGCCATTTGAGTGTAATCATTATCTGAACGTCCTCATGTCTTTCTATTAACTGAAATTATAGATGGTTTAGACATGTTTAACTTGCATTATCTTGGGACCAATAACCTCAGCTCTAAATGTCGGAATAGGTCGCGTGAGGTGGTGAGCAAGTATTTCGGCCTAATTGGAGACATCACCATTGATTCTATTCGGAATTTCAAATTGGTATATATGTACAATTGTACATATGTACACACATGTGTTTTTATGTACATACATATGTACATACATATATGTTTATGTGTACTTATTATTTTAAAGCAATTATGTTTGCAAATCCATTGATCTAAAGAAAGAGGTAATTTCTTTGAATTTTTTAAAAGAAAAATGAGATGGGATAGTGAATAAACATGAGAGGACAATCCATTAAAATTAAAATTTGATTTTGATTTATTTGAACAACAAACAATAAATTTCAAAGAAAACACAAAGATAACTTTTGGTATTCAGAAACACTCAAGTATATGTTTTTTTTGTTCTCTGAATTGGATGGATGCCAATTTGTATGTATTCAAATGAAATTTATGTTAAAATGCGGTGATGCGGGGCATTTTCATTTTCGGCATTTTTTGAAAAATGAATCGGTCCAATTAATTCAATTAAAAATGTTGAACCCAAGTACAATTATTGGCATACAAAACACGAGAAAAACATGAATTTGTATTAAATGAGTATATTAATTTGTTGTATGTGACGATAGCAATTAGTTTATTTGAAAATCGAACTGAAAATTAAGCTAAGATATCAAAATCGAAGCAGATTTTGTATCTCAGCTAAAACGCAAGGACTTCTGAAAAACAATTATTTCTATTATGATTTTTTGTTTTGCTGAATTAACTTTTATATTTTATTTTACCTTTTGCTTTTCTTCATTTGATTCAATTAAAAACGCATTTTTTTTTTATTTAGTTTTTATAACATCAAAAACAAATGTCTAATATTAAAAACAGATTGTTATCAAATCTTCTTCTTCCTTTATTTCGGCGCTGTTATGATCTCGATGTCGAGGGGATCATAACTCTCCCACGTATCTGCTTCACACTAGTGATCCGCCTGTGGGGTTCGCCGATTGTTATCAAATAATTTTCTATAAAATAATCTTGGTACTGATGATGAGGCAAATAAGTCCTCGAAATATATAAAATATAAAAACTGAATAAAAAAAAAAATGCGTTTTTAATTGAATCAAATGAAGAAAAACAAAAGGTAAAATAAAACAATTATTTCATCCTTTTTTCAATATTTAAATCTCTCGAATTTATTTTAAATCTTAACATGGTAACAGCAATTAATTTTGGTTTGTGGTTTTTACTGGAAATAAAAATACACTCAATCAAAATAATTCGAACTTGAGATTTTATTTTTGGGTCACTTTTTCAATGACCTTCCTTTTGTTTTTTACTGTTGGGCGATATTCTTAGCTTTGAATCTTGATTGGACTCGTGTTTTCTTATCTGTCCTTAAACATATCCATACCTACATATATAAAGAACTCATACATTTTGTACAAAAAAATAAATGCCTTTCTCAATGTTTCCAGAAAAGTTCGACCTTCCTCAAAAATTTAGTTTTGCATTTAATCCATACTCAAATCCAATCACCCATCCCACCTCGCACTTGCCTCAAAGCTTTCTCACTTGCTTCATGTGACTGCTTGGTCATAAAATATATATGTATATTATAAAAAATAAATTAAAATACATTAAGCTGTTCTTTGCTAAGTATTGCAAATTTATCCAAATAAATGATTAAGAAGATATTATAAATAAGTAAGAATAACGAGAGAAACAGGGAATACTCGTTATTACAAAAAAAACAAACCCCTTTAAGGTAAAGAGCTCAGTGACTAAAAAAAACCACAAATGTTAAATAAATAAAATTTGTGTTTTTCCATGAAATTCACAAAATAAATAAATAAATCTTGCTATGTGTAATCTAATTATATTCCTAAAAAGAATTTTGAACAGCAAATGAGTGAAAAAAATCAATTTTAAGAGATTCTCGAGCTTATGCATTGATGACTAAGCTTCGAGGGGATTCCCTTATTTTTATCAGCTGATTAATTATAAAATTTTTAACATTAATTAAGATAATATAAATCTTTAAAAGCAGTTTATTTTTATGTATGCAAATTTATTCAGAACCGTGAGATCGCTTAAAAACAAATTGACCAGTCAACACCTTTTTAACGATCTTCATCCATAAAGATGCATAGAGAGACACGAAAAGCAATAGCGGACATGACGTCTATCGGCCGGTTTAACTGTACGTCATTTAGGATTTGAATAGCATAAAAAAGAGAATGCGTATGTAAATTAAGATATTCTAAAAACCTTATAAGTTAATATATATATTTTTTTTAATTCAAACCTTGTACTTCAGATTCCGCATCAGCTTAGTCGATCTCGAGTACCTTCCCCGGTTATAAAGAAGCCCAAAACTATAAATAATCGGAGCTACTATCATAACTTAAATTAACTGTAAGGCAGTATTTAACCATCAAATATAAAGTAACCCACCTAACAGTCATTGGCACCAATGGCTCCCTCAAATTATGTTGGTAATCCGGGATCCTGAAAAATATTTCTTCTCCAACTTGGAAGAACGACTTCAATTTGTTGAATGAAACGTGAGTTTTTTTTTTAGGTAAGATCTAGAGATCTTTTTTATAGAAACTTTGAATAAGAACTCAACTTAGAACTAAGATACATTTATGATTAAAGTATGGTTCCGCTAGCTTATATAAATATGTATGTATATAATTATATTAATAAATTTAAGCAAAAGAATTCGTTTTTGTTTTGTAAAACAATTTTAAATAAATAAGGTATTTAAAATTATTTTACAAAACAAAAACTAATTCCTTTACTTAAAATAAATAATAAAATACAACATGGAGACAAAATCACAAACATATGTATATTAAGATCATTACGATCCTTCGATTATGATGATGCGGCAACTTGGTGGATTTATTTCTTTTGTTTATGTCTTTGTTTATGTTGACCCATCCCATAACAACTTTATTTTCAAAGTGCTGACCCTGGTATCTCTATAGTTATTAGCAGTGGTATGTTTATTATGGGAACAGCGTATGATACCTTTATAACAAGCTTACTTTCGTTTCCATATTGGTCAAGATCATAACGTGATTTATCATTGAGAAGGTAATTTATAGGTGAAGAATTCTTTTCAAACCTTAAAATTAAATGTTTTTGAAAATTATTTGTTATTAAATAAAATGCACGATTGGATCATAGGTGTATGCTTGCTCTATGTAAAAGTACTTTGAAATTTAACTCCGATCTTTACAGCTTCGAAAACTCAATACTGTCTATTGTCGTTGAAGCAAAATATAGCCATTTTCCTTGAATAGAACTTGCATCGAAGAAACTGGAAAGCTTTCAATACTCGGTTTGTGTGTCAGCGACTATCTTCGTTGGAATAACCACATTCTCGACACCACCAAAAATTCTGCTAAATTCTTAGGGTTTCTATATTGATGTTAGATATTTTTCACCCCCTCTTTCACGCTCATCTTTGGACAAATGCAGCACAATTTTGTCTCCATTTATTGGATTCAATTCAGAACAGACGCATTACCATCTCTTGGACACAGTCGGAATGTTTCACGAATTTCCTTCTTTCGCCGACAATGCTCACTCGAAGTAGCCAGTTGCATTCTCTACTAAATGAGTTCACCCGTGATACCCGTTTCGCTAGGAATGCTCATCAGTTCACCCTCGAGCCTAATTTTGGTCATACCGTCAAATACAGAGATTCGTTTTTTACTTTTTTAATTACCCGGTTTTTAATTTACCCGGCATGGTTTTTCCTTGCCATTTCAATTTGGAAACATTCAAGTCCAATGTTCATCAACGCCTTTTTTGTCTCCCCCCTAATTTCTCCTCCGCTTCTGCTGTCTTTAACATTGTAAGGGTCTCTCAAAAACTTCATTATAAAAAAAAAAATTATAAAAATAAAACACACGACTTTATCTCACATACCTATTTACCTTTTGTTCAAAAATTGCAATTATAAACATATGAATGTTCGAGTAACTTTTTCATAAACAAAGACCTAGTTTTTCAAACATTTGTTAATACAATAATATCTTAAAATAAAAGCAGTTCGTGTATACAAATTTCGAAATCGCTGCAGGGGAAAACGCGACATTTGAAATTCGTATATGTGTAATGACAGTTTTGTACCCATTTTTTTCGAATCGATAGAGCCCTTTTGATATAAATTTAAAAAAGAGGCTGGGTGCGACCCACACTGATAACTTCCCATTTGTTTAAAAAAAACGGTTAATTCAATATTTGTCAAAATTTTACAAATTGTACAAAATTATACTATGTATAAAATAAACTAAATTAGAAGTCAATATCACGACTAGTTCTCGAGAAATTTAAGTCGAAAAACAATTTTTACCAATTTTCAATAGAGTTTTATATAGTTTTTTATTTTTTGTAAAAAAACTGTAAACTGATTTTTTTTTGAAATTTTCACAAGTTGTCAAACACATTATTTTTCGTAAATAAAATTATTTTGAGTTTCAAATTGTTTTCCGTTCTTAGAATATCTGGGTTATGAAATTTTTTTTTCAGTTTTTTTTATTTAAAAAAATAACGGTATGTTCATTTTTTTCAAAATTCATACCAAATCTGTATGACCTTATAATGAGTACATTAAATTCAAAATCAAATCAATAGCATTATTTTTTCGTGAGATATTTGAAACTAACCAAAATTTTTAATTTTTTTTTAAACCGTTATAGTGAAAAAACTACTCACTGAATTTTAATAAACGCCCTTTCAGCCTCTTTCGAAGTTATTATCTATTAAACAAAATTTATTTGAGGTCGATATCTTTACTCGTTCTTGAGATATCGACGACGAAAAATGGTACCAGAACGTACGGACGTACGAACGTACGAACGTACGAACGTACGAACGTACGTACACACACACACACAGACATCTCTCTAAAAATGATTGATATAGCCTCTAGGGACCTTGAAACGTCGAGAAATGTCAAAAATTCCAATTTGACAAATCGGACCGATTACAATAACTCCCTATGGGAAGTTAATAATTAGCTCTATCTTAATGGTACCGATTTTTGGTTGGAACAGCGAAAATTACAATTTCCCTTCTAAAATATTACCTAAAACTTGGGGTCCATTAAATTAAAAGTTTTTCTTATCATCCGAGGTTTCCTCAATTAAAAAAAAGTTATGTAACTTAAATTAGAACTTTTATTTGTTGTCATTTCAAGGAGTAAAGCAAAGATTTGGAAAAATTTGAGTCATAAATGCAAAAATTTACATGCAAGTTCATCGCACATTTTAATATCAATTAGTTTTAATTTGCTTATATTTAAATATTAGTTATTTTAAGCTTAACGTTATAGTTGTTTAAGTCGAGGAAATTTTTGTTTCGATAAATTCATCTGCAAATCAATATACTTTAAAACTCATTCTGCTTTCTTTCAAACGTAAAATAAGCTAAACAATTGGCAGAAAGTGCAAAATCTTGTTTGAAGCCATCACAAAAATGTATCCTCTTCCTTTGAATTAGAGAATTTTTCGGTGGATTAAACTTCCACAAACTGAATTTCAAATTCAGAAATGGACAAAGGTTTTGAAGAGGAGGATGTATGAAAGGTAGCTTGAGCGAATTAACGCCAAATATCAATTAAAATAAAATGCACGACTGGGTCGCACGAACTTGCTCCTATGTAATAGTCTAGGAATTTTAAAACGAATGTTATTAGAGAAAACTGTTCATAAGGATAAAATTCATTTTTTAAATGACTAAAACAACACCCTTAGCAGTTGGAGCTAAGCACAGGACGCCATGTATTTTAAGCAAAACTTATTTTATGCAAGAACAAAATTATAATTCCTTGTAGTGGTTTCTTAAAAAAATAAGCTCTTATAAACAAAATTTTTAAAACATTTTTAAGAAAACATTTTGGTACGCCAATTTAAATTTTTCATTATTGTTCGAAAAAAAATGTAATTTACAAAAAAAATATTGAACCGTTTCTGAGACGTTTCTGAGATATCGAATTTTCAAAAAAAAATTTCTTTTTTTTTTAATTCAAAAAATATTTATTTTAAAGTTTTGAAATGCAATGTCTTTTAGACTTTTTAGAAGCTTCTCTATAAAAACTTTCATTAAGATCCGTGTTGTCGATAATGAGAAATTCAAAATTCGAAAAAATTGTTCTGTGGTAGGTACAAACTGTAATATCTTAATTTCATTTTTTTTTATTAAATTAAAGATCATAGAAATTAATTGAAAGAAAAAATATTTTATCAAAATTCTAGGCGCCGTTTTCGAGAAAAATCCGATTTTTGAAAACCATTTTTTTTAATTTTTTAACAGTTGTACGGTGGGTACCTTTATTTTTAGGTAAAATAAATTTTTTCTCACATCTTGTAGATTATATTAAGAAACTTTTATTTATAAGGTTTTAAAAAAATCGAGCATGGTGTTTTCGAAATTTTGAGTTTTCAAAACAAAATTTTGAAGTTTTTTTTTTTTAAATCTTTTTTTCGAAATTTGAATACACAATACTATTCAAATTTTCGGGGAGCCTTTAGCAAATCGGATGTACTGTTTTTGAGAAAATCAAAAACAAAAAAAAATGGTTCCAGGGAGGGTACCCTCAATAACCATTTTTCGGAAAATTTTTCTCAACCAGTAGCTAGCTTTAACTAAATGAAATTTGTTTGTGTTTTTATTTTTTAAATCTGTCGATCTGTTTTTGAGAAAAAAAAAAATTTTTTAAATTTCGAAAAAATTCGTATGGCAGGTACCGTTATTTATGGTCTTAAAAAAAAAGAAAAAAACGTGTGGGGAAAAAATTAAAAATGATATCTACCAAGTTTAACGAAAATCGGCCGAACCGTTTAGGATGTAGTCGAACAGACAGACAGACAGACAGACAGACGGACAGACGGAATTGTGTAGTGTCAACTTTGATCAAAATCTCGAGAGTACTTATTCAAAATTGAAATTTTATTAGTTATTTTAAACAACTCACATATTTTTTTCTTTTTTGAATATTTTACCCCGACCGATGCGATGGACGAGTGGCATATCTAATATCGTTGATTTAGAACGAATGTAACAAAATCCAAAGCGAAGAAATTTTAGGAACAAATAGCGAAAGAAAACTAATGCAACACGAACTGCTTAGCACCAAAAAAAACAATCAATTTCTTACAACGTTATAATTAATTTATTCCTCTGCTTTAACGAAGATGTTACCTATTGTGTGGTCCAGATCCAAATGGACGAGAAATACATTAAAAATTCTTTACTTACATAATCAGTATAACACTTAGAACTAATTCAAAGAGAGAGAAACAGCTAGGTAATGATTATATAAGATCATTCGATATGAACAGCTATGCATATTTAACATATGGTACAAGATTCGATAATAATATAAAGTTAAACTAAAAGAATAGTAAGTTTGAGATAAGAGAGCGAATTTTGTAGGGTAAATTATGCAATGTTCAGTATAATTTAACAACTAAATATAATATGATAAGGTAATTTAAAATGATTAATTACGCAAATTAATAAGAAGAAAATGAAATGATAAATGTACAAATATTAAAGTTATTCCTAAACATTCCGCCGCCCCTGGAACAACGTTTCAGGATACTGGTAATACAGCCAATTTATGGATGGCTCGAACAAGGTTGCCACTGGATGTTCGCAAAGTGACAACACGAACACTACCATCTTTGCCAGGATGTAATTCGATAACTCGACCCATGGCCCATTTTCCTGGGGGCAAGTTAGTTTCCTTGATAACAACCAGATCATTTATTTTGATGTTAGGTTGTATTTGTTGCCATTTTGGACGATTCTGAAGTGATGTCAAGTACTCTATTTTCCACCGCTTCCAGTACCCTTGGATTTTAGCTTGCAAGTTCTGCCAGCACGACAAGCGATTTTGTGGTATATCCAAAGTTGGCTCTGGGACAGCTGCATATGATTCACCTAGAAAGAAATGAGCTGGCGTTAGCGGATCTAAATCAGAATCAGAAATTGAGCACAATGGTCGCGAATTAAGGATTGCTTCGATTTGAGTCAAGAGGGTGTAGTGTTCTTCAAAGGTAAGATTGTCTGTTCCGATCACCCTTCGGAGGTGTTGTTTAACAGACTTTACCCCTGCCTCCCACAATCCGCCGAAATGTGGTGCCGAAGGAGGATTAAAGTGCCACGAAATACCATCTCGAGCCAATGATTCAGCGACGATTGAATTGTGGTGTTCAGATAAAACGATATCATGCATTTCTGAAAGCGAGCGGGCAGCCCCTCGAAAGTTTGTCCCGTTGTCGGAATATATATTTGATGGTTTCCCGCGACGCGCCACAAACCGACGTAAAGCCGCAAGAAATGCATCGGTTGTTAGATCACTCACGAGTTCGAGGTGAATGGCCTTTGATACTAAGCACACAAACAATGAAATATAGCACTTAGAGAAAGTAGACTTACGACCCGATTTTGTTTTCAAAGTAAAGGGACCAGCGTAGTCACATCCACAATGAGCGAAAGGTCTATTTGTAAGAATGCGTTGCGGGGGAAGATTACCCATTTGCTGATGTATAGTAATCTTTCGCTGGCGAAAACAGTTTATACATTGATGAGTAATTTTGCGAAGGAGATTGCGACATCCGATTACCCAATACTCCTGTCTAACCAAAGCGAACAAAGTTGACACGCCCGGATGTAAATTTCGAATGTGTGCATCAACTAGAATGAGCTTTGTGACGATATGTTCTTTTGGTAGGATTATTGGGTGCTTTGCGTTATATGAAATATCCGAATTCTGAATTCTTCCGCCAACGCGAATTATATTATTATTGTCTAGAAATGGAGATAGATCTGTTATTTTACAAGCTCTAGGAAACGAGTTATGTTTTTTGTAGAATTTTATATATTCCCCGAAGAACCGTTCTTGTAACCACAAAATAATTCGATTTTTAGCATTGATGATTTCACTTGGGCTAAACACGCTCGACGAACGTTTGTTACCGCGACAACGATCAATAACTCGAATTATTTGCGCAACAGTTCGAACGAGGATATTCCATGAAGATATTCGAGTCGATAGAATTTCAAAAGGATGCTCTTCGTAGGTTGTTAAAAATGATACTGGCGTATGTTTCTTCTCTTCAACGGTGCAGTTTAAATCTTCTTCTACGTCCAAAATAATAGGCCAGTGTTCGGAACTCTTTCGAAGCCACTTGGGTCCTCTCCACCAAAGGGGATGTTCAATAAGCTGTGATGGGAGAATGCCACGTGACGCACAGTCAGCGGGGTTACACTCTGATCTAACATGGAACCATCTGCTTCTTGGAATCGTATTGAGAATTTCCGCGGTCCGATTTCCTATGAAAATTGTCCAACGGCGAGGAGGAGAAGACAACCAAGATAAGACAATTCTAGAATCCGACCAAGCATAAACATCAGCAAAGGTAATATTTAAAGCCGTTTGAACTGAGACTAACAACCTAGCAAGAAGAAGTGCTCCACAAAGCTCCAACCTAGGAATACTGAGTTGTTTTACTGGAGCGACACGAGATTTTGAAGCTACAATATTGGTAACATAGCTACCGTCTGGCATTTGATATCGCGAATATATAACGGCGGCGTACGCGGATGCCGATGCATCAGAGAATCCATGTAACTCAAATCCCTTGTTTCCAATACCAATTATTCGCGGAATAGTTATTTTGGTGAGAATCGAAAATTCACTGCGAAAGCTCCGCCACTGAGTCGATATTTCACTAGGGATTTCATCATCCCAATCTAAATTCTTATGCCATAGCTCTTGAAAAAGAATTTTCAGCAATACGACCGTCGGAGCAAGGAACCCGAGGGGGTCAAATATACGCGCAACATCACGAAGGATTTGACGTTTCGTTATAAGTTCGTTTGGAATGTAGTTTAAGCGAAAACTAAATACATCAGACTTTGAGTTCCAATAAAGACCAAGCACTTTAATCCACGTATCCGCGTCAGTGTCTAACGAAATACTCGAACTGTTTTCGGACAGACATTTACTTGGAAGGAGTTCTGGGCAATTGCTTTCCCACTTGCTTAGCTCCATACCGCATTTGGACAAAAGTTCGATGAGAGATTTTTGCTTATACAACGCTTCACTTAATGTATTACCGCCCGAAATCACGTCGTCAACGTAAAAGTCATTGAGCACTATGTCCGTAGCAACTGGAAATTCTTCCTTATAGTCTCTAGCTAGTTGCTCCAAGGTTCGAACCGAAAGAAAGGGAGCACACGAAGTGCCGTACGTTACAGTGCGTAAACGGAAATGTTCTAAGGGTTCCGAGGGCGATTTTCGCCAGATAATACGTTGAAAATCCGAATCTTTTTCCGAAACCCATATTTGGCGAAACATTTTTACGATGTCCGCGGTAAAAACGAATTGGTGTCGACGAAACCGCAGACA
Organism: Philhelius festivus; assembly: GCA_963931855.1. Classification (NCBI taxonomy): domain Eukaryota; kingdom Metazoa; phylum Arthropoda; class Insecta; order Diptera; family Syrphidae; genus Philhelius; species Philhelius festivus. The sequence goes on along the minus strand of OZ007554.1, from coordinate 258,951,572 downwards.
GACAGCAAATAGATTCCTTTGTATAGGAGGGCCTACCAATAATGAATCATTCAAAGAGTGACCATTAGAATCCTGAAAGGACCCATCGAAAACCACCCGAAGTTTGGTCGTTGTACTGTCTGGTTTAAGAACAGCATGGTGAGGCAAATAAAATACATTTGGTTTGTCGATTTCAGAGCTAGGAACCTTTGTCATATGCCCTAAAGCCAAATATTCAGCCAAGAACGAAGAGTAATTTTCGAAAAATTCATTGTTCGTAGAAAACTTCCTTTCCATTGATTTGAGTCGCGAAAAAGCTCCATTAAATGAATTTGTAAAGTTTGGAAACGATTTAAAGGGGAGGTCAACTACATACCTTCCGTTTGAATCACGGCAATGAGTGCGAAGGAAATGATCTTCAATTTGCTTATCTTCTGGAGAAACTATTGATTTAGGATCAACTTCCTCTATCGTCCAAAACGACTGTAGAATTGAATCAATATTAAGAGTTCCATGATGAGATAAAATACAATCATTATTAATAGGTGACAATTGGCCTGCAAGTACCCATCCAAAAATTGTTTTTTGCGCTAACGGGTATCCCTGATTACTATAAACGACGTTTCCAGTGAGGACTTCCCAAACTTTATCGGCTCCTAACAAAATGTCGACAGCTGAAGATTTGTTGAACGAAGGATCGGCTAAGTCCAACCGACTTAAATGATCCCAGTCTTCGACGTTGAATGAAGTTGATGGCAAATTCGAAGTCACGTTTGATAATATGTAAGTATTAACGAAGATACAAAATAGACCAGAGCATGAAGATATTACCAATGGTAGAAGACCTCTAGATTTACCAGCACTGGTTGATCCAATACCGCTTATCGGTATACGAGCGTTTCTTCGTTTGAGCCCAAGTCTATGAGCACAAGACTCCGTAATAAAAGAAACCTGTGAGCCTGAATCTAAGAGGATTCGAACGTTCTGATATACACCGCGTATGTCTCGAACTTTGGCAACAGCAGTAGGTAGTAAGGTCTGGGGCACGTAATGTGCGACATTAAGTGAATGATTATTCAGAACGAATGCGTTTGAGGTCGAAGGGTTATTAATATTACTTTTAGGAACAAACTCCTGAACTGTGTTTCCATTGTGCGAATTACTAACCAATGTGCTTGCAGCATGATTTTCATTACGATTGACGTAAACGGAATCGTCATGCACTAAACTGTGGTGTCGCGATTTGCAGACTGAACAACGAAATTTCGACAAGCATCTATTTGAATTATGGCCTGGACGCAAACAGTTAAAGCAAACCTTTTTAGATTTTACGAAATCTCTTCGAAATTCTACCTTCATATTAAGAAAGTCTGGGCATTGAGGAAGTCCATGCACACCAGTGCATTTAATGCATGTGGATGAAGCCATGTGCATGCTTTTCACTCCGAAGTTTCTAGACTTATGGTTTTCACGAGAACCAGTATGAGCAGTTTCCATTGCATCGCAACGACGTTCTAAAAAGTCCAAAAATTCAGAAAAAGAAGGATTATCAAGATTAGTGCTATCCTCCGACCACGCTTTGCGAGTTTCTGAATCCAGTTTGTTAAGCAAAATGTAAATAATCCAGGGATCTCTGTCGACTGACTTAATTGCGTTAAGACCTCTCACTAATTCATCAGCACTATTACTAATTTTTCGTAAATGGTTGACACTAATTGTATTTGACGATGGTAATTCCATAAAAGATTTTATAAACCCATTAACAATGAAGCGGGGGCGATCGAAGCGCTTTACTAACCTGTCCCATGCTTCATCATAGGTAGAGTTAGTTAGCGGCAAATGACTAAGAAGCCCTAACGCAGTTCCACGAAGAGACGACTTTAGAAAAAGAAATTTTTGTATAGGAGTCAAGTTGGTTTTATCATGAACTGCACTTGAAAACATGTCCCTAAATGATGGCCATTCGTGGTATTCTCCAGAAAAGGGTTCGATATGTATTTTCGGCAAAAAGAAATCCAATTTACTCTGTGCTACCGACTGAGATGTCCCTAAAGCATCAAGTAAAGTTTTCTGTTGATCGGCTAGTTGACCCACGATATCCTTACTTTTGTCGACCTTCTCCCTCTCTCTTATTGCTGACAATAAAATAGATTGAACTATCAAATACCGGGTCTCGAACTCATCATAATCTGAAGCAGGATCTACGTAACTTTCCTCTTCCGCGAACTCGTACATGCAAGATTGAGATGCATTAAATTCCTCCCATAAACTTGTAGCCTTATTTAGACGTACGTCCAAATCACAAAGTGAAACCTTATCATCGATGGATTCAGTGTACTTTACGAGCTTAGTAAGCGAAGCCTTGAGATGACCACGAACCAGACGGAGAGCCCCAAGAGTAGGTGCACCAGGCATTTTGAAAACCGAAACCAACAAATTAGCAAAATTATGTGCAAACACGTGCGGATGAAATTTCAACTTTTGTTAACGTTGGAAAAGCTAATGAATTTTTTACGAATTCCAAACTCCAAAAATAATTTATAGCGAAACTGTGTATGTATTACAATTTTTCTGATTGATTCTAGGATGGACTGTAAAACGAATTGTGATGAAACCACAAAAGAGAAAAATCCGGCTCGATTTGGACCAATAAATGATTTAGAACGAATGTAACAAAATCCAAAGCGAAGAAATTTTAGGAACAAATAGCGAAAGAAAACTAATGCAACACGAACTGCTTAGCACCAAAAAAAACAATCAATTTCTTACAACGTTATAATTAATTTATTCCTCTGCTTTAACGAAGATGTTACCTATTGTGTGGTCCAGATCCAAATGGACGAGAAATACATTAAAAATTCTTTACTTACATAATCAGTATAACACTTAGAACTAATTCAAAGAGAGAGAAACAGCTAGGTAATGATTATATAAGATCATTCGATATGAACAGCTATGCATATTTAACATATGGTACAAGATTCGATAATAATATAAAGTTAAACTAAAAGAATAGTAAGTTTGAGATAAGAGAGCGAATTTTGTAGGGTAAATTATGCAATGTTCAGTATAATTTAACAACTAAATATAATATGATAAGGTAATTTAAAATGATTAATTACGCAAATTAATAAGAAGAAAATGAAATGATAAATGTACAAATATTAAAGTTATTCCTAAACAATCGTCTTTATCGGCTTTTAACTTTTTCTTTTAGGATTTTAGTAATTTTTCTTTTTTGGTTTTGTTTATTTTTAAGTTGTAAGTTACAATAAATTTATGTATCTAAGTAATTTTAAATTCCTTTTTTGCTTTTTGGCCTGTGAACTTATGAGAATGTGGTCCTCATTTCGTGGAATGAAAAATCACAATATTCATAAGACGCACTAGACTGTGCGGAATAAATTTATCGCACCTGTCATTTCCATTGCAGTATCCCTGTCAATTTTTGAAAAGAATTGTGAATGACCAGTTCAAAATCATACGCGGCCTAACTTTGCGTGGTGTTAATCCCAGCACCAGGAGATTTTTTTTGACGCATTGTGACAGAGAGCCTTTTCTTGATAACACATGGCACACAAACTATAGTACAAGCAACCTTTCGTCTTGATGTAAATAACAGATAAGCCTAGTTACAATTCTTCCGCGTTGAAAGTGCCCCAGTGCTAACTCGTTTTTTTTTTCAATAGATAATTTCAAATTTAGCTAAATAAAGTTTTGCGAAAAGATCTTTGTATTGACGTGAAGAATTTTGTTTAACCTTAATGAGGTGGAATGATAACTCGTCACCTTGTCTTCACTTTTATTTCCGTAGAGTGAAGAATATCGAAATTTCCATGCAAACGAGATCTAAAATCTGTAAAGCTCGCACCTATTCAGTGACTTTAAGTCGCACCTTTTCACAATGTTTACCCTTTGCACAGATCCTAGTCGAACTTTCGATTATTTTTTTGGTGAACTGAATGAGCCCGGCTCATTTATATAACTTATTATTATTTGTTACATTATGAGAACAAAATCACATGATTTTTTAATTGCTTGGGTCGACTGTCCGTATGATGTTATCGCCCTTACTGAGACTTGGCTGAACGAAAATTTTCTAAGCAGTGAATATTTCACTTCCTATTTCAACGTTTTTCGAAAGGATCAGACCGGCCTGTATAGAGGAGGTGGAGTTTTGTTAGATATTAGCTCAACTTTTACAAGTAGGAAAATAAGATTATCTAATTATTCTGGTAATATTGAACAGATTTGTGTTTGTGCAGATTTACCTATTGAATCTTTTAAAATTATTAAATTATATATTTTTGTTTCATATATTCCACCCTTATCCCAAAATTCAATATATGAATCTCATCTCATATTAAAAATATTACAGATATTGCTAATAATATGGAGTAGTTTTAGATGATTTTAACTTACCCAATATAAAATGGATATTTTGAAGTGATGAAAAGAAAATGTTTCCATATAATGCAACCAAGGTAAGGTTAGGTTAAGGTGGCTGCTATGAAAACTTATCTTGATTCAATTGATTGGCAGAACATGTTTGTCTGTAAAAATACTGAGCAAGCGTGTACATTATTACGGGACATTTTGATCTCGATGATCTCCTCTCACGTTCCTTTAAAAAAAATACTTAGAAATTCTAAAAGAACAATTTGGTTTATTAAAAGTTTATCTAGACTGAAAAATGTCATGAATTGAATAAAAAGAATAAAAATTCAAATCAGTTTCATGAACAATTCAAACAAATAAGAAGGGAGTAAGAAGTCTTGAAGAAATTTACTTATAATCAATACATATATTTGTTCTCTGGAATTGAAAATTAAAAATAATCCAAAGAGTTCTTATTCTTACTTAAATACAAAGAGACATTGAGATGGGATTCTATCTAGCGTTTCTTACAATAGAAAATCTTCTGATGACACTTATGTTATTTGCGTTAGCTTTGCATCATTTTTTCAATGAAACTTCATCGATCAACATTTTAAACACAAGTTATTTTGTTGACGTTGGGAACCTAAATTTATGTGTAAACGAAGTTTTGTAAGTATGGTCATCTCTTGAAAATAACTATTCGATTTCACCAGATAATATTCCACCGATTCTTTTAAAAACTTTTTGTAACAACCTTGCAGCTCCACTAAATTTTTATTCAACCTGTCTTTAAGTCAAGGTGTTTTTAAAGGTTGTTGAAAATACTCCATAATCACTCCTTTCCATAAATCTGGGTCAGAAGGATGAAAACTATAGACCTATTGCAAGGTTGCAATTAATACCTGAAGTTTTCGAAGCTGTTGTGAAAAATTAATTATATAGCCTTATTCATAATCATTTTTCTGAACACCAACAAGGTTTCTTGAGAGAAAGAATTACAACTACTAATTTAGCAATATTTTCCAACTACTGTTTAACCCATATGGATACACATTCACAAGTAGACACTATATAAACTGATTTTTCGAAGGCATTTGACCGTGTTCAACATTGTGTCCTTTTGAAGAAACTGGAATTGTATGGCTTCCATTCTTCTCTCCTTAAGTGGTAGAAAGCAAATTGTCAAAATTGGTAATGTGTTTTCTAAGGAAATATTTAACTTTTCAGTTGTTCCTCAAGGAAGTCATCTTGGACCGCAGCTTTTTATTATTTGATGATTTGAAAATTTTCAGCAGGATAAACTCAATTCATGATGCAAATAAGGTTCAATCGGATTTCAAACAGAATAATCGATTGGTGTAAGTTTAATGGGCTGTACTTCAACAACACAAAGTGTAGCGTAATTACATTTTCCTGAAATAAAAATCCCTGGTGTTTTGATTACAAACTCGAAAACGATAATTTACATAGATTTGATAGCCAAAAAGATCTAGGGGTTATATTCAACTCCAAAATGAATTTTGCTTGTCATATAGACTATTTCAAAAGCAAATTCCATGTTGGCTTTCTTAATTTGAAATTCAAAAAAACTTCGCAGATCCATACTCTTTTTTCTAGTCTTGTTAGACAGCAGCTGGTGTATTGCAGCATTAAATAGAATCCTTGCACACAATCTCGCATTTATCGTTTAAAAAAGGTTTAAAAGGGATTCACTCGGTTTGCTCTACGGAAAACCTTTCGAAATGCAAGTGTTTCATCCTATGAAGCTAGATGTATGCTTACTGATTTAAAACTTCTTGTTTTGAGAAGAAAATTAAATTCAGTACTTTTTGCTTTTGATGTCTTGAATTGTGTCATTGATTGTCCAATTTTGTAATCAGTGTTTAATATTTATGTACCTTCTCTTACTTTGCGTCCGAGAAGTGGAAATGTTCCTTATCACAGTACTAGTAACGCTCGCTGAAATCCTGTCACTAGAGCTAGCATAGATTTTAATAAATATTATGAAATTGGTATTGATTTTAATTTAAATAGATCTCAAATTAAGAATACCTTAATTAATTTATTGTAATATTATTAATTTGTAATGTAATTGTATTTACAGATTTATTATTATCCTTAAATGTAGTCTAGGCAAAGTTTTGTAACTTTAAGATGAATAAATAAATAAACAAATAAAAATAACAACAGTTTTCGAGTTATCGTGGCAATGGTATGCCTTTTTCCAACCATCCAATAAAATAAGTATATTTATTACAACCTCATAACAAGTTATTTTTTTTACTTAAGACCACCAAAGACATTTTGGCAAACAAAGACTTATAAACGAGTTAAGTATAAATCAAAAGAACAAAATTCCTTAGTGAGTTTTAAGTTTCGCAAATTCAATTACCGAAAATTATGCAAGAACAATTCAGATAAACCCAAACAAACATTTTAGCCAAGTAAAATATTCGACAAAAAAGAGTCTTGAAATTAAGTAAGTAACAGACAAAAAAGAAGAATGCTGAATAATAAACTTCCGCTGCCGACTTTAAATGTTTATAGATACTTTTCTCTATTTTATTTAAACAATTACGAGTGATTTCGATTTGGCAAGCTCAATTGGTCGGCAATTGAATGTTCAATGAGTTTGGCTAGAATATTTACATGTATAGAAATTCTTTACGTTTAGATTTGGTTTCTTGGTTTATTGTTTCTTTCATTTTGTTTTTATTTCTTTTATAAATTGTCAGGTGTCACAGGTGTTTGTTGTTGATTTATTTTTTATTTTGCATGTTGATTGATGCATGTAAATGTATGCAGGGTTAAATAGCACCAGAAGCAAAAGCGACAGTACATAAATTTTAAATCTAAATGGAGAATGTTTAAAAGATTGTATAAAATTTTAGTTTGATTAACATTGTATGTACTGTACATATATCAGCGTATATCTGCAGCTTTTTTGTTTGTTTTTTTTTTTTTATTATTTTGCACTTGAAATAATATTCTCTTTTTATTTTGTTGAACTGAAGGGTCATTGTAAATAACAATATTGAAATGCGAATTGCTTTTTCTTTGTATACTGAAATGGAAAACATAACAAGGAAGTTTATTTGAACAGAGTGATTGGTTTTTTAAATAAAATGATTTTTTAAAGTTAATTGGAATATTCATACCTTTCATAGCTCATGAAAAATTTACCTAGAAAAATAAGATCAATCTGAGGGAAAAAAAATCCAAGTATTTATATCTTAGCATACAAAATTCAATCCAAAAAGTACTATTAAAAAAACAGACTGAGGCATCATTTTTATTGATCCTGTAGATGACATCGCCATTTCTAAAAGAGAAAATAACAAGAATCTCGCTACCTTAACCAATAACTCCTAAACCATTAATTTTATCGAAAATTATGTGAAAAAACATTCAGCCTTATTACTCGTATGTGTTACGACGGAATATCATTCCACCCGAAAAGATGCCCCGTTTTTTATACTTATTATGAGTTTCGGGCAAAAAAAATGTCATGTTCGAAAAATTCACCTTATTATTAGCAACATTCAGTTCGGGTGAAGTGCAAAACGATTTACATACAAAATATTCACTTATGTTTTGGAGGTCAACCGGAGAACAACAAACATTACAATTTAAGTTAATTGCTTTATTTCGAACTGTAAGTTTTTTCTGCTATTCTTCAGGAGCAATAAAAGATAAAAATTCAGTATTATTCTTTGTGCTGATGATATTTTTTTTAAAATTAGGTTTGGATCGACCAACATCTGTTAGTTTTTAATGGTGAACAAAAGAATAAGAGGGTGGAATCATGTAAAGGATAAATCCTTAAAAATCCTTAACAAATTTGTTTTTCTTTTGAATAAATAAAAGATAATGGGCCAGAATTTTAAAAAACCGTAGTGTTATGGTAGGTATTCGTATGATTTACTTACTTTAGTAGTTTATTAATTCTTTCTTAATTTGTATAGTATCGTGCTTAGACAATTTGATACCTGAGGCAATATCAGTTCAGACTTTTTTTGAAGTTTGCAAATGTCAAAGAGTTATATGAAGTCGGCACGATACTAAAAAATTAAAATATGCAATGCAATTTCACGTTTGTGGACATGCATGACTTATTGCTATTCTAAATAATTTCGCATGCAAATTTTGTATCTTAAATTATCCAAAAAAAACCTCAAATACTTATCATTAGATCCCACTTTGTCAATAATATTTATATAGTTTTTATTTTGGGTTTAATTTATTTACCTCATGCTTATAGCACAATTGAAACCCCATATTTTATATTCTCAACCAAAAATAGCAATATATTGTTAATTTATTTATTTATATATTCAATCTTTAAAAATGATAACTTTATAAGACCATCATTATAAATTTAATTAACATGTATATAACTGAAATATAATATAATCTTCTTCTTCCTTTGCTTCGGCGCTGTTATGATCTCGATGTCGAGGGGATCATAACTCTCCTACGTATCTGCTTCACACTAGTGATCCGCCTGTGGGGTTCGCCGGGTTGACCTCAGAAATCGGCGGCAAGCCTCCCGGTTTTGTATTGTTCCATTTCTGAGGCCAACTGAATGCTGGTGTTTTTGCATTTGTTTGTACCAGGAGTGTTTAGGCCTACCTTTCTTTTTATTACGAATTGGAACGTTGTATGATATTGCCTTTTTGACGGGGTTCTCAGGATCTCTCCTTTGAACATGGCAATACCAACTGAGTCGGTCGTGTTCAATTTTTTGGGAAATGGTATTCTTAACATGAAGGCTTCCTCGGATCTTCGTACTTCTAATTCGATCAAGCTTTGTAACTCCTGCTGTCATACGAAGCATCTTCATCTCAGCTGCCGTTAGCTTACTCTCATACTTTTTGTACATTGTCCAACATTGTGAACCGTATGTGAGTGCTGGGCGCACAACTGAAGTGTAGAGCTTTCCTTTCAGCTTAGGGGGCATTTTTCGGTCACAGAAGATAGCAGAATTTTCCCGCCACTTCATCCACCCTACGCTTACGCGATGATTGATATCGTCATCACAAGTAGCTTCGTTATTTATCATAGACCCCAGATATTTAAACTTTTCACACTTGGGAAGCACTACTCCATTCAAATAAATGTCTGGAATAGGCCTGTGTGGATCAGAAAATGGGCAGCATAGGTATTCTGTCTTTTTCGCGCTTATGCGGTACCCACTTCCTTCTAGAACATCCACCCATACGTCAAGTGCTCGTTGTAGGGATATCGGGTCTTCACTTATGATGGCTCCATCGTCAGCAAAGAATAACTACTGATGCACTTTTGGATCCGTCACTTTGCCTTCAAGCAGGTAATCAAGAACTGTAATAAAGAGCAGGGGACTCAAGACACTTCCCTGGTGTACACCTACTGTGATTTCGAATTCTTCGGTGACTCCAGCTGCGCATCTTACTTTAGTAACTGCTCCATCATACATGTCCATAATTATCCGCACATAGGTTTCTGGAACTCCTCGTTGCCTGAGGGCCACCCATATTAGATCTCGTGGTTGCCGATCGAATGCTTTTTCAAAATCAATCAATACGACATGCAAATCCTCCAAAGAATCCCGATGTTTTTCCATAATTATTCTTATACTCTGGATTGCATCCGTGGTTGACTTACCCCCGACAAACCCGCACTGGTCATCAGATAGCCTAATTATTTTTCGCAGTCGGCTACCCAAGACTCGCTCAACGATCTTCATGGTGTGTGACATCAGCTTAATCGAACGGTAATTATCACAGCTTCGAGTACCACCCTTGCCTTTATATATTGGAAGAAGGTAACTTTCCCTCCATTGATTAGGCATGCGATCACCTCGTTTAAGTTTGGAGCCATCTAAACCCGGTGTCTCCCATCTTTTTCCAAAACTCTGAGGGTATTTCGTCTGGGCCAACAGCTTTTCCCTTTTTGGAGTATTTTACCGCCTCACTAACTTCTTCGACTGTGACGTCGGATACTTCGCTTAAGTTAGGTGAAGCTATTGGAAAGTATAGCCTTGGAAATTGTTCGTTTAGAAGTCCGTCACAATACTGTCGTCATCTGTGAAGAATTTCGTTGTCTTCCACAAGTAGTTGGCCTTGAGCATTGTTAATGAACTTTGGCGAACAAATCTCCTGGGCATTTCTTCTTCTTTGAGCGGCTATTTTGAAGATAGTTGCGCCCTTATTCGTGTTTTGTCGTAGCTCTTGAATAGCACCAGCTGTCGGGGTAGAAATTTCATCCAGCTCCCGATACAGGTTTTCTGTATTCTTTGCTTGAATTTGGGCGCACTTCTTCTTCGCTTCTTTCTTTCTATATTCTACTTCGAGGCGTGACTTTTGCTCTGTATCATTAGAGGGGCACTTCGACCAAGCCTTGAAAGCCATTTTCTTTTTACTTATAACTGATTTAGCTTCATCATTCCACCACCATGTTTCTTTGCCTTGTTGGTTGTGTCCTTTTGAAACCCGTAACAGTGTTTTGGCCTTTTATTTGCAAGTTCTCTGTAGGAGATTCCACATACTTTGTGCTGTACACTCTTCATTTCGAACTATATCGGTGTTGTTATACAGAACGTTTTGCATATTCGAAATAAAAGCTTCGCCTTTTTCCTTATCCAGATTATACCATTTGATCTTCCCAAAAGTTTTTGTATGTTTGAAATATAATATAATAAAAAACTTAATATATGTGTCTGACAATATAAATAATTACAAAGAGTGTGTTTCATTAAAAAATGTTATTAAAAAGCTCTGAAACTGATTTTTCAAACATATATTTATTTAATTGCAAATCGATTCGATCATATATCGAATTAAAAACTGAGCAGGAATTAGATACTGATTCAGATTTACCATAGTTAGTACCATGGAAACGAACATAAAAATAAATCCTTTCACGAACAACTCTTAAAGGTGCATGCATAGGAAATAAACCGAGCACAGGAGCATAATCAATATGATTTCAAATCACATCTCTAGCAAACATAACTAAGTAACACTTACGTTTCGCATGAAGTGAGCTCAAATCAATCAAACGAGACCTAACTTCATAGCGTGGCATTATGCCGTCGACTTAATTCAGTTTGTAGAGAGCAAACCTTGTGAGTTTTCTTTGCACAAATTCTATTCATAGGAATGGCACCAAACACAACAAGTATATTCAAGTACAGATCTTACCAACGAAACATAGATGGACTTTAAAGTGCATGGATCTGTAAATTCTCTCGAATTCCTTTTCAGGAAACCTAATAAACGGTTAGAAATAAAATATTCATAGTGACTATTGAAATTTAATTTGCTATCTAAAAATACACCCAAAATCCTTTTGAACGTTTACTCGTTTCAGTTCAGTATCTCCTATTCTATACATAAATTCAAATCTCTCAATGAAATGAAAAGGCATTTCTTTATGTTAAGATCAAGACAGTTCTTCTTGCACCACAGAGATACTAAATTTAGGTGGGATTGTAAAGATCTAACTACTGAAATAATTTCAAATCCATCGGCGTTTAGTAAGCAGGACGAAGACTACATTAGGAAGATCATTAAAAAAAAGTAGAAATAGAAGGGGCCCCAGGTGGCTTCCTTGAGGTACTCCAAAATAATTTAATATGTTCTTTCAGTTAGATAAATTTCAATCCACCGAAGCAAATTAGAATGGAAACCTATCAGTTCAAGTTTTTGTATAAGAACTTTATGTTGTACCCTATCAAATGCTTTTGAAAAATCAGTGTAAATAGTGTCTACTTGATATCCTTTTTCAAAATTATTAATACAATAAGGTAAGGTTTGTCACCGTGGAACGACCGCTAACGAAACCATGCTGTGCTACAGATAAACCATTTTTTACCGAGTCACAAAGTTTGTTTTTTACAATGGTTCAAAAACTTTGCGTACAAATTGTGGTTTTGAAATGGGTCTATAATTAGTAACCTACTGTTTTTAACCAGACTTTGTATTGATATAATATATGATTTTTTCCATTCATCAAAAAACTCTCCATTGCGAAGAGATAAGTTAAAAAGTTTTGTTAGAGGTTTGGCCAAATTTTCCTTAAATTAAATTAAATTTGGTGGTGCAACTGCTCGGAGTGAACCAGGACCTAGTGACTTACAACTCTCAACCATTCCTAGTTAGACACAAATATCTCATCCCAAGTCAGTGTTTCGAATAAAGAATTAAAAGCATCGTGATTAGCTTTTTCAAAAATCTATTCAAATGAAGGTGAGTCATTAAACTTCAATGATTTAAAATCTAAAAATTTAAATTCAGTTTCAAGAGCTAAATGATGCACAGAAATATCAAGCTTAACATCAACATCATTATCGATAAATATAAGGTCTAAAATTTAACTATTTGAATTCTTTAAAAAATTTAACAGTTTTAAATTTAAAGACAATATAGAATCAAGTGTAACAATTACACAATCTCCAGTAACATTAAATGGAGTTAAACATTTATCTACATAAGAATATAACCAATTTATAGCACCTAAATTGAAATCTCCTAAAGTATTTTTACTTGCGATATAGGTACTATAGGGCAAGTTCTGCATTTGGAAAAAAAATCGAACTCGAGATTTTGATCAAAGTTGACATTACGATGATAGCGAAGACGAAAAAAGTGGGTCCGACAATTCCGTCTGTCTGTCTGTATGTCTGTATGTCTGTATGTCTGTACCTCGAACTACAGCCTAAACTAACGGAGGTATTTTCTTCAAACTCGGTAGTTAGGGGTCTTCGGTGATTCCCTAGAGGAAAAATTGAAATTTTTTTTTTAGCTCCAAAACTAAGGGTACCCCCCATACACCCGTAATGCAAAACCTTATTTATCTCGAAAACGGCTCTAACGATTTTGATAAAAAAAATTAGGTGTGATATTATGGACATGGACTACATTTTGGTAAAAAAAATTTTTGGGGCAAAATGTTATTAGGGGTACCTGCCATAGACCCGTTTTTTTTTATTTTCGACTTTCTCATTAACGGCTCTAAGGATTTTAACCCAAAATTTTTAGCAGAAGTCCCCTTAAGTTTAAAATAATATTGTATATAAAAATATTCGAAAAAATATTTATTGGTTTTTTTTTAATTTTGTTTTTAAATCAATATCTTCAAAACCTATGAACGATTATTTTTTGAAATTATTTCCTAAAACCAATATTATTAAATACTTAAAATTCGCATCCCACATTTTTTTCTTGAAAAATTTTAGAGAAATTTCTTACATAAAAAATTTATTTAATAATAAAACGATTTTTTAAGGTTTATTTGTATAAATTCATACTTTTCCGGAAACCAGACGGCAATTTTATGCATTTGAACATTATTATCTCATTAGATTAAATCCATGTTTTATATTTATAAAATGTATCTTAAATTCCAAAGTACTTTTACATAAGAGCAAGTTCGTGCGATCCAGTCGTGCATTTTATTTTCAACTAAATCAGTAATATTAAGCATATATGAGTCTTATAAATAGATAAACTACTTTTAGGTGAAATATAGGATATAATAACAAATACATTGAATGACGAAAAACAGTTTACTTTAACACACATTATGCTTTACACTTTCATCTTTAAGAGGCACAATTTGACTAAGAAATGAGCGAGTCGCAAGCAATACTCCACCGCCCTTAGTTAAGTTTGAATTATCTGAATAATGATCTCTTCTGAAGACATTAAAGTCATTGTTAAAAAGCTCTGATGAAGAAATTCCTCCGTGAAGCTATGTACGTCTCAGTAATGGCAATAACATCAAAAATACATTCACTAGCAGCAGATATGTATAAACATAGTGGTTTTCGTCCTTAAAAAAACCTCACTCGTCACAACAGCATCCTTAACAGTATCATCAATTAGCTAATTTTGAACAACGTTTCCTTATTTTCAATACAATTAATACTCATAAGTAAATAAACAAAAACAACCAGAATGTCTAAATTAATGTTTGTGTGTTCTTTGGCCCATTCCATGAGTGTAGGGAAATATATGTGTTGTTTTAATATCGAAGAAATTTTTTTATATTCATATCGATCACAATCCATAGCTCATATATTTTTTCGAAGCGTCATTTTTAATTCGAAGTGAAATTTTATTCGAGCGATCTTCACAATAGCTTCAAAAATATCGGGGGAACAAATATGGTTTACCGGCGGAAACTCATAATAAGGCTGATTAGCCACATCACAACACTCCACATTTGTCTCAGTGTTGTGGTGTATTGTAGAGTCGACTATGCACACTTATCTAGATTGTTGTGTTACGAACTCTGCCAATTGAACAAAGTTTTTTTTTTTAAATTTTGATAGCACTATCTTCCCTTTATCATACACAGAAAAATGGTACGCAGTGTTATATGGCACAATAGGAACACGAAGGATTACGGTGCAACAGACAACTCCACAACATACCACATCTCTAACATGGTATATGAAATATATGAAAGCGATAGCGACACACAACACAACACGTCAAGGTAAGTGTGGTTCCGGCTTAAGAGAGATTTTTTGAAATAATATTATTATTAAAAAGATAATGAAAACCTAAAAATTACTCTTTTTACTCGTTTCAGATGAGCGCCTTTTCTATACGCCTTGTATGAAGTGCTTTTCGATACCATTTAACATTTAAAAAAATGGAAAGTGATTGATGGAACTGTTGCTAACATTTTAATATATTTCATTCAAAAAAAAAAAACCTTTTTTTTTAGTGAAAAAATACTCGTTCAGAAGATAAAGAAAAGAGATTCAAATGTTTACGACTACATTTTAGCATACACATAACAGAACTGCAAGACCGACTTTGCGCATCATATTCTTTATTATCGTATAATAAGATTTGAGTCATTATTTGTTACAACCTGTAAAATAAAATTTAAAAAAATAGCTGCCATAAACAAAAAATGCAGCTATTTAAGCTTTTATTCAATATTGCTACGACTCATAAATGACTTCGCATTGAACTTCAGTTACATACAATAAGCTTTGCTTAACTTTAACAATAGGTTCCAGCTACAAGCTACATACTCCGATACATAATCCGTTTTCTTGGTAGTAATATGAAAACGGTCGATGACAAATATGATTTGATTTCATTTAACTAAACATACATATGTTTATGTACATATGTATGTGCATATTTATATAACATATATTGCTACATTTCAAGTTAAACTTAAACGGATAATTACTCCGGAAATCTCTTGTGAAATATACCAAAGGATTCCGGCAGAAAGATTGACATATCACACCACATCGCCAGACAATCAACTTATGATAATTTATGAATTGTATAATATATTCAATAAGAAACTGAAGTGATATTTAAAATTTAGAGTCAATATAAATACATATTATGTGGGAAAATGAAAAAAAAATATTGTTTTTTTTTATTTTTGTTATGGGCAGTTATATTATATTTATACGTCGATTTGAACAGTTTTATAGTTCTGGCATTTATAATTAAAGCGTTTAGATAAAACATTAAATTCTCAAAATTGTATGTTTTTTAAGGTTGCATTTTTTAAAAGGACATATTCTAGGCATTTACAAAATGTATATAAGAGGCATCTCACTTGGCACGAGTGACATCTGCCATATCTGTTGTTTATTATTCAGTTATTGATGTGAAACCATTAGGCCAAGTTACACTGTTGAGCTGCATGTCCAAATGATAAAATTTTATTACCAAAATTAATGTTAATTTTTGGCTTTGTTAATGGCTTTGTTTACAAGCGAAATTGCCACACAAATGAAGACACCAACCCACACGAGTGTCACAAATAGACAGTGCATCCTTAGAAAGTTAACGTTTGGTTTGGACGTTAGTGAGGCGGTCATCGTCAATAGATAGCGTTACAAAACGATAAGATAACCAATTTTTTATGACCCAAATTGATCCATATGGACCTAGCTGACATGTAGTTTCAGAAGGATAGCACTACCAGCCACACAGCGGACGCCACAACCACGATTGGCATTCTGCATGAACGATTTGAGGGTAAGGTTTCTCTCGCGGGGGTGCCACCAAGGTCATGCAATTGACCCCGCTACGCTAGATTTTTTCCTGTGTGGTTTCCTGAAGTCGCACAGGTCTATGCGAATACACCACAATCGAATGATGCCCTTAATGTAAACATAACACTAGCCATCGCTCAAATTTAGCTGGATCTGTGCAGAAGAGTCATTGGGAATTGGACTACTCGTGCCACCGTAAGAAGTCGAGGCGGACATTTGATTCCAAGTCTATAGCACTTCAACAATTCGTGAGAACTAGGGCCTAGTGAAATATTAGTGCAATTCTTGCTTCTAGCCTAAAACTTTCTGTGAATCAAAACTTTTAAGATGAGAGATACTTTTTTAAGACCAGTTATACTCTTTAAGAATTTTTCACTTCCTCGCAAGATGTAGTAGCAAAAGAAACAAATTGTTTCAAAGGTGGCATATACATCTTTGGCTTAGACAGAGCTTAAAGACATGATAACACATATTTACGGTTAGTAGCTTTTAATAATATTGTATTTATTTGTACATAACACGACATATTCTTATATGGTTTTTAACTCTTGGAAGTTTCCGCTCCATAACTGATAAAGCGATAAACATTATGCAAATAGAAGCCTTGTTAAAAGCTTAAGTTTTAACCAAAGGCTATTTATTAGCGCCAGCGAAAATATTACGTTTTCACACCTCCTTTTCCTTCCTACAACGTTCACACGGCCGTAAATCAAACCAAGTATAAGCCAAGTGACAAAGAGAACTTAATTTATGAGTTTTCCAGCTAAACACAGGTACCCACTACAAATCGATCTATACGAACTGAAAAAAATGTTATATCTATCCAAATGGATGAATTTGATTTGACTCAATTTGTTTTACAAAGACAACTTATTTGGTTTTTCTTCACTTAGATGGCGATTATTCTTAGGTTGACAAGGTTCTTGTAATACAATATGTTTGAACGTCAAAGTATCTCGGAGAGGAGTTAGTGTATGCCAAGTGCACAAACTAAAAGTTGACTTGTTTTGCTGTTTTGCGTAAGAAAAGTAGAGCAGTTTAAATGATTTAATGTAAGCGGATACTTGTCGTATTTTCCACGATAATAACTTATTGTTGGTTTGAAAGTAGTTTCGCTGTGACTCTCATTCGGATCGCATGATTTTCATCCGGAAAGGTTAATGTACTCAATTTATGCATAATACGAGCTCCGAACAGAGATGAAGGAAATGCACAAAAAAAAACCCAAAAAGTTGGAATAATTAATGGGAAACACTCGGAAACTTTTTTACCTGTGGGCTAAAAGTTGCATTCCTTGATTCGTTTGGTCTTAACGTAGGTACAAGTATTTATAAAATTGGCCCGAAGGAGTTAGTCACACTTACATTCGTGCAGGAACGCTTGTGAGACATCGCCGCTAGCTATTACCACCACTTTGTTCTCATGAACTCAAGCAGTGGTGGATTAAATATTTTTGAAATATTTTTTTTCGAAAGTTTAAAAACGATTACAACAAAAAAAATGTTTCGATGGTAAGTTAGTTCAAATATGAAACTTTATTATGTTTCATAATTGCAACTATGTACTTTTTCGCACAAAATTCTATTGTGGCTGAATGTATTGGTTCACAATTGTACGTTTTAAGGATGACATTTGTCCATATTTACTTTATTAGTAATAAATTAGTAGGAAATAATAATAAAAGCAATGATTTTCTTGACAATTTCAAATTTGTTGGATGGTCGACATATTCACAGATTCGATAATGGTAAAAGTGAGTCTAACTCCCGCCTTTGAATTTTGTCATCAAGGCAGTATTACTGAACTGCATTTGAAATATAAATGACAAGTGAAAGGATTAACTAAACTTATAAGCATTATAATTAATATAACATTGACAAAATGTCCCTATAATTCAACTACTACAGAAATCCATTTAGAAAGAATTTTACATCGCCACAACCATGTTATGTGTCGAGTTTTTCGACTTGCTGAGAGGCATAATTAGATTATCTTAATCAATTTGACGTTCACTAATTTTTAGCATCTCATGAAAATGCATAACAAAGTTGAAGTTCAAGCAATTTAAATAATTTATCGATCGAATCCTTCATATTAATTTCATACTCGCTTATCACTATTCAATGTAACACGCGACAGCACGGAGACTTTAACATGCCACATGCAGCGGTCGCTTGCAATAAATTTAGCAATTAAAAAAACTGTGAGTGTGAAATACATATAATTTAATAGTTTGTCCCCTTTCCTGTACAATAATCACAAGCCTATGAACTCTATCAATTTTTAACCAGATTGTTCGATTTATTTATACAAACTACCAACGTTTAGACATGCATAACACAGTGGGACAGTGGCTAGCCGAAATCAATTAAATTGGAATTCACGGCTGGATCACACAGACTTTCTCTTCTAATTCAAGGCTTATAACGCAGATAGACATTGAATAAATTAAGCATATGGTTATTAATTATCGACGGAACAGTGTGAAACAAGCACTTAAAAACACAAGTGTTAATAAACAACTTCTTAAAAATTCTGAAACTCAAGTTTTCTGCCAAGAGACACACAGCTCATCAAAATCGTTAGACAGATAAAATACAAGAAATCCAAAATCGTTGTATAGCAGCTTCCGCTGTAGATGACCTAAAACGAAAATTCAGACTGGTCATAAGTTTTTGTACTAAATTTAAAGAAAGTCTGCCTTCTTTATCAGGCTCTAGCTTAATTTATTCTGAACGTATTGAGTGTAAAGACGCACAGAACCATGAATGGCATGTCGCAAGTCGCAACTAACTTTTTCGAACTTTTCCATTATGTTTACTTTAAATTGGCTAAAAACTCACAACTTGTTTTCACAAAAAAAAAAACAATACTTGGCCTAGACCAAGTAACAATATGATAGGTTACACAATACGCTTTACTCAACAGCTTACAATTTTAAAAAATCATTTTCATGTTTTTTAGTTTTTTGAAAACTTTTCCGCTTTCCATTTTGTCTGTATAGATGAAATACAAAGTCCAACCTTTTAAAATTTTATTTTTTAGCTCATTTGGCCCCACAGTATACCATCTATGTATGTCGTGCCTGTCAACAGAAAATGCCTTTACATTTCGTTCTGGTGGGGTTGACTTTTGCAAAGACAATTTATCTAAGTGAAGTGTTTTTAAGACGCTTTAGGTCCTTTTGAGATCGATGGTTTTCATCTGGATTGTTTTTTTTTTTTTTTTCGGTCACACAACTTAGGCGCCTACTCTATCGGAACATTAATCAAATGATGTAGTGCATTTTTTTTAGCATGAAATTCGAAGCTGAGTGGGACCATTAAATCTTGGCCATATAGGTAGATAGACACTATTTTGCATTGTAATGATGCTGATGGAGCAATCGCTTCGCCCCGCTTCCAAGTAAATAACCTGGACTGAATATCGAGAACTTTGAAAAGTGATTGTTGTTAAGATTTCATTCGTGACCAGAATTATTCAGAAATGCTTTAAATTTAAATATATTCTTAATGTAGGCAAGTCGAATAGGTTTAGCTAAAGTATAGCTAAGTGTTTAGCCGGAATTAACCGACTGACATTTGACTATAATCTTATAACGTATGTCCGTTTATGTCGACAGTGATTTAAATATTCTCCTTCGCGAGTGAAAAATAAACTATCAAAACGAGTATTGTGTTTTTAATTTATACCTTTACCTGCCATGCAAAAATGTTTGTTTTAAATAAAAACAGAACGTAGAGAGCTTAAGGGCTATTTCATATATACTAAGCTGAAGATTCCTTACACAGTAGAGCTGAAACATTAACTGCATTTTTTGAAAAAGTTAAATCAGCCGGAAATATAGTGATCATTTATCATATATATTCCAGTTCATAATTCTCACTTGTGATGTGATTCCCTTCTTTCCAAGATCATGTAAACGATAAATTATAAGATGAAGTATGAAAGCTTCTTAATGACCGACAGTTTTGATTTCGTACGAAAATGTCAACTGGTGATCTGATAATATTATATATCTTCACCGAACAGCGCGCGGCACAAATCTTTATATCGCTTTCGAAAAAGTAATATGCGGTTGATATTTCAAAAGCTTTTGATAGACTTTAAAATCGATTTCCTCTATCGAAAATAAGTACATTTGGTATTGATGAATCTGTACTTTGATGAATTAGAAATATCCGTAATTAACATCGCCAAAAACTCTGTTAAGTGTATAGATTTCCTTCCACGATGCAAGCAATTTAATCTTACCCAAAGCTTGACTAAAATTCAAACATTTGGGTAGTTGTGCAATTACCCATTTGAGTTTCTTGGATAGAATCGAAAAACGAGCTTTAAAAATGATATATGGTAGAACTACAACAGAACTGTCGCAATATTTCATGTCGTATCGATATCGGCTTTTTTAAATCCTCTCCATTTTGTGCTCAAATATTTTAAGGCTAGTCATAATTTCTAAAAAATTATGTACCTACATTTGGAATAACTACTATATTAGTTTGATTCAAAAAAGAATGTAATAATATGAATATATGCTAGCTCTAAAATTTAAAATCGTTTTAGCAGGTTTTTGAAAAAATAAGTTACTTTATACCCACATATGTATATAAAATCTAAAGAATATTTTTAGAGAAGAAAATTAATACCCCAATTTTAAGTTTTTTATTTTTAGTGTGAAAATGAAAATTAAATTAAGTTAATTTTCATTAAAAAGAATTATATGCCATATTTTTTAACTTTTACAAACAAAAATTTAATTTGAATCCGTTTAGCGGTTAATGATAAAGTCAAAAATTTGAAAAATAATTATGTCTTAATTTAAGTTTTTTCAAGTAAATTTTTGTATGAGAGGAATTCCTGTATTTTATTTTTAAAGCTTTTGAAGAAAATATAATTGACTTAAGGATTCGAAGAAAATTTCGAATTGATATTCAATGCCACTTTATACAATTTTTTTCCAAAAACAAACTGAACATTTTATAGCTAACCATTATTAATCAATAACCATCCAGCATTCTTAAGATTATTGATCTGAAACCGAAAGAAATTTGTATCTACGCTCTTGACAACCATATTTTTGTCTAAAAATTATCTCAAATTAATTATATTAACAAAGCCGTAAATCAAAACGAACATAAAACTTAACAATAACACCACATCCATAATAACATCGTCATGGAATCTTTAAATAATACAATTAATAAGAAATAAGAAACAAGTTTAAGAAATCAAATTTGCATTCACTAGGAGACTGAATGGAGAGTTACTCTTGCCAAAACTTAATTACTTTTACTAACGACTTTAAAACCCAGAAAAACGATGCTTATATATTTGGGTTCTAGGTATTTAAATCCCAGAATAAAAACCAGCTTTTTTAATGTTTAGTCTTTTTCATACGAAAGTTGTTAAATAAACAAAAATCATTTTGCGTTCTCATTTTACAATTATACCAAAGCAGAATAAATTTGTTTGAACTGACATTTTAACAAATAATTGTTATAAAAGTAAAGTATATATGGATAAGTATGCAGGGCCTCCTTTCATCAAATACTTTGCATTTTTAGAACAAATTTTTGTACATTTTGTTTCATCAAACGTAAATATAAAAAAGGTATGTAAATTATATTTTTCTCTTAACAAAATTCGTTTCACAAGCTTGCAATGTGACAAGTGTCGATGAAAACATTTGTTTTTTTTTATGAAACATTGTGAATTTAAAATTATTTGAAGAGTTCTATAGTCCAAATATAATTGTGGTTGCTGTAAAAGTTTCCAGGGTCGTATTTCTTTTCTCCCCAGAAAGTTGATAAGGAAGGTATGTTGAAGAGGAGGGAGTGAATAAAAGGGAGCTTAAGTATTGAAGGAGTTTAGTGACAGAACATGTATTTAATATATGGCATTGATACTAGAGAAACGCCAATAAAACTTGAAAGTAATTTTTCCCTTGACGCCTTTATTGGCTAAAAAAAATAAAAAAAAAATGCCACTTAACCCCTTCTTATTCTATGCCCTACTAATGTTCAATTTTGTACTTATTATTTACTAATTTCTTATCTTTAAAAAGATTTTTGAAAAAACATATTTTCAAGAAAAAAAAAAATAGAAAACATATAAAATAATCCATTTTTAGGGTTAGTCATTACATCAAGAAGAAGAGGATCAATTTGCAGGCACATCACTTTAAATTGTCATTAAACCAGGCTAACGAACATGAAGCTGACTACTTAAATGTTCCTAAGATTTTTTCTATAACCACACAAAATACAAACTTAACGATTTTTAAATCTTTTAAAACCAAAACTAGTAAATAAAAATACATTACATTACATTACATTTTGCACTACTCCGTAGATAAATCTACGAAATCTACTAAAAGCACTGGCAACTGAGGCCATCGGCTTAGACAATACAACAGAGAGAGACAGACAGAAAGAAAAAACAACAGAAAGAAATACAAGTCAACAGCACACGGTTGCTATTTGAACGGTCCTCCATCCAAGTACTAACCATGCGCAATGATGCTTGATTTCACTGGTCGATGGGAAGCGATGCTTTCATCAAAGCCAAGGCCGTTGACTAAATAAAGATAAAAGACATAAGTTTTTCTAGATAGGTGTAGCTTTGCTGCCAAAATCCAATTATAGGACTTTTCCATTTTCTTGAGAGAAATCAATGGATGTTTATTTCACTGTAAAGAGGATAAGGTATACTGTTAACAATGAAAAATTATATCAGCCAAATGGCCACCATGGCTACGGTTGTAGCACCATATTCTTTTCATGTGGATTGTGGAGCATTGGCATAGACTTTATCTTTCACGTGAACCCAAAGGAAAATGTCTTAAGGTGTTAAATCACAAGATCTCGGTGGCCAATTGTGATCAACTCTTCGAGAAATAACACGGCCAGGAAACTTTTATTGCAAAATATGCGATTGTTTCGTTGCTTGTGTGGCACGTAGCACCGTCTTGTTGAAAATAAACATCGTCCACATTAATATATTCCAATTTTGGCCATACAAAATTATTATTTAAAGCTCGGTAGCGCAATCCATTCACCGTAACAGTTGCACCAGCCTCATTTTCAAATAAGTAAGGTTAAATCACACCGCCAGCTGTTAATTAACGCAGCCTGCGGGGTGAAAATGGGCCTAATCACTGAAGATGATTTTTCGATGAAAATCCGGATCACTTTGATGCATTTCTAGGACCCAATCAGCGAAGACACGACGGCGACGTTGCTGGTTATGGACCGGCTTGAGTTCTTGTGTTAACTGAACTTAAAAAGCCTTAAGACCTAAGTCCTTATGCAAAATGCGGTGTAAGTGTAATGCTTTATTCCAAAGATCGACGAGGAATCGACAGACTTGGGTTTTCGTCAACACTACCACCAGTTTCACATTTGCCGGCCGAGAAGTTGCTTCTCTAGTTTTGCGAACTGTGACCGCAAATTTTGTACCATTTTTGTAGAGATTTTTAAGAATTTCAATGCCTTGTTTGTTTTTGTTTTTAGGTGCGGTAGTTTTTACTTGTCAAATGTCAAAAGATGACAGCTTCAAAAGTGACAACTATTCAAATAGCGGGCTGTTTAAAATAAAACCTCTTATTGGTAAACCCTTTAGAACAAAACTGACCAAAGATTTATAAAATATTATTTATTAAATCTTCAAAATATTTGAAAAGGCTTTCTACAGGAAATAATACTACCAAATCCGCTTATGTTGTATTTAGTACCGTTAAACTTTTCACTAGGAAGTGAAAGAACAGAACAATCACCATTAATCTTTATGACACACAGCTGGACTTTTTATTTTTGCTTGACCGAAATTGGCATAAAAACCAGCTGTGACATAACTTAGTCATATTTAAGTTAACTTTTAAAAAGAATAAAATAAAAGGTTACACATTTGATAGTAGATGTTAACTGAACTTGCATGTCAATCAAAGTGAATGCCAATGCAAGGATTATAATTGCAATCAATTTTATTATCTTTCTTTATGTCTTGTTCACATTTTTTTCCCGTCATGATTAAGTTTACCACACACAGAGCAAACAAAATTAAAATAAAATCACAACAAAAAAAAAATGCAAAAAAGAAACAACCAAAGTTGCAACACAATTAACAGAAATAAAATAAAACAACCATGAACTTGAATTTGCAGCAAAATGCTGCTAAAGAACAAGTCATGAATCTGGCCTTTAAGTACAGTCAATACTGGGTGCATTTGTAGGAAGTTGATTTTTGTTTAACTTGATATATTTCCTTAAAGGTTTTTTTTTTGTTATGAAGATATTTATTTTTTTATAACTTATCTTGCAATCGTATTTTCTGACAAGAAATTTCTGTTTGTTTTCAAATCTTTAATTTACAAAAAGTATCTCAAATGGTTTTCTCCAAGAAATATTTAACATTAAAATAAATAAAACCAAACCCCTTCGAGACACCTGCAAACGGGGACAGTATTAGCTTCCATTTAATACCCCTTTTATGGAAATCCCTTATGAGATAAGCGTACTCGTGCTTAGTCAAAAAACCGCCCAGAAGATGACCATATTTTTACGACCAGCCTTAATCTATACAAGTTAGTATTCATTTTTTAAATACCCGACATGAAATTCGTTATCGGGTGGTCTAATAGAGATATTATCTTAATTTTTCACATGTATTTCAAATTTCTTAAACATATTTACATAAATATTTATATTTATGTATTTTATAGTACAATTCCGAAATGTAATTTTGAAAAATCATCAAAATCTTCTTCGGGGCATTGAATTTAAAAAGGAAATACGAATACATTAGTAGATTTCGTAATTAAAATAAAGATTTTTTCGTTTGCATGACAAATATGCATTTTGTTAACAGTTGTATGAAAGCTGTCTTTATTCCTGAGCTAAGAAAATAATTTGAATTTATGGTACAACCTAATAACTTAAGATTACAAGTTTGATGAATAAATATCCAAAAATGCATAAATATTAACAAACAGACAGAATTACGGGAGTCACTATTTATATTTATAACGAAATAAATTTTAGTTTTTATTCGACTCTTTTCAAATGCAAAACTTGTCCAATAGCAACTCATAAAGATTACAAGATTTACAAGCAATCATATGTTTTCAATCAAGAAAATAACTTTCAAACCAATAATTTGTAGAACTGATAGTCCTTCTCACATTTGAAATTGAATATGATAAAGGGAAACAGTAAATATTTGCAAAAATTGAACATAAATCATGACATAAATCTTTCATAGCAGAGGTCTTACAAACATGTTCGATGCAATGTTGCATTTACGTAATTACGCCAATTATAATTTTAGAAAGGAAGCACTTGAACCTCGCAACCTTAACTTTTAGAATGCATTCTTAAATTATAAAAAGGAGGAATTATAATAAAATAATCAATCAGGCCATTAAATAGATTATGATTAGTACCACACCTAATCTATTTGCATTTTGTCTATGATCTGAACCGATGTTCGTCAATTACTATTGGTGGAAAGTGTTTTCTGTGAAGTTCACTATTATTATTTATTTACATATAATAAATTATTAACTAGTTTATTTGTTATACAAAGTATTTAGCTTCTGAGGTAGAGTTATATGACCATGTTAATTGTGACAGGTGTGCTACAAAATATTACAAAAAAAAGAGCGGTTAACTAGCCACAAGTTGATAATTCAGGATGCCATAAATGTAAGTGCCTCGCGTTGGTGAACCTTCACGAGCTATTTGTGTCATGGAATTTTAATTATTCAATTTTAATTCGGTCTTTAGGTATGTAAATCAATTTCATATAAAAAATGCAATTAGTTTCAAAGAAAAATATCTCCATTTATGTATCTTTGAAGTTTTGATATGCCCTGAAAATGAGATCAAAATTGCTTTTAAAAGCTTTTAAAAGTACACAGTTTGTATGTTTAAATATTTGATTTAAAGCAGGATTGATTTTTTTTTCTGAATTTTTGATTCTGTTTGGATTATTATAAGTGTATCGCAAGTTCAATCTTCGGTCGTTTTAGTCAGTTATGTACCAATAAAAAGCATCATTAAAATTTTTAAATTAAAGTTTTAAGACAATAAAGCAATGAATATTAATATCAAAATAATTTTAGTATAACATTTATACATATGAATATGCGATTATAAATTTTGTATTATGTTGGAAGACTACAATCGTTGAAATTTCTATTTATTTCTCCCCTTAAGAATCTTAAAACCTTGAAATATATCATCACAATTTTTGTTTCTGTGCACAAGAACCATCTTCAACAAAACTGAAAAATCAAAAAATTATCCTGGTGGTAAAAAGGTATTTTAGTTTCCTTCTTAAGTTGTTCAATGATGGTCTTTTTCGATGATCTTTTTCGAATTCCATATATGTAATGACTTGGCACAAAGAACTTTTGGGTAAATTTGTCACAATATGGCGAATTATTTTTTGAGATTTTTCTTATGCTGCTATGTAGCTTAAATTTTTGTCGGCATCATAATCGTTTTCTACTTCTTGAATTTCCTTCCGATTAGCAGCATATGGAGCGTGTCACACTAATAGCAAGTATCCACTTGGGATTTTTTGGAGGTGGGTTTTAATTTGTGAAATTCCCTATAGACAAACAGAACGGCCAACGAAATTTGCTCGTATTTCAAATTTTTCTTTTGCTTTTTCTTGGTGAACAAATTTTTTCGCTGTAAAACTAAATGTGTTATAACAAAAAAAAAATTCATGTTTTAAAGTATATCTAAATAAGTTTTACGCTATTCTCTGATTTATGAGACTTACATATGTTGACCTAACTCCCTAGCTTTAATGTTTAAACGACTTCGCGTACAAAAACTTAAATGAACTCAAGATGCTAATACAAAATAGAATATGCATTTTTCTGACTTATTACTTAAATAATAATAATTACGATAGGGAGTAGTTTTGCTAGACTTAAGTTTTAAATACCAATCGGAAGTCAAACCAAATTGATTAGAACCTAATCAATAACCAACGATGCGACTAATGACCTTAATGCCTTAACACCAAATTATTATAATTAAAAAACAAACTCAGTGCGTTATAAACCGGAAAGGGCAGGAGAACATCTGCTGGGATATCTAGTTTATAATTTCTATAATTTCATCAGTCAATGTCAGATGTGTGAATGTGTAAAATTGGTTTTATAATATTTGTATATCTATAATATCCCAGTACTATTAATGTCCTGACATCAAAGAAAATATAATACTATTTTCAAATATTAATAAATCTATTTATCATTAAGATGACTTCCTAGTAGAATATTCAAACACGATGTTACAAAATGTTCCTAATTGCACATTTATGCTTCTGGCATGAGAGTGACGATGTCCTTTTTTGAAGTCATGAATTCGAACCAATATTTTCTTAACACATTTACTTTTTATATCAATTAAACCAATTTAATTCAACTGTATAATACTCGCAAATAAACTAGTTTCCAAATCAATTTCAAGGCTTGTATTTTGTTATCAAATAAATTTTTTAAATAAAAAACAATTGCTTTGAAACGAATGAACGTGTTGTTATGCTAGAATTCTTAAATTGTTGAAATAATACATAGTTTGACATCAAAAAACTACTTAATAACTTTAAAAAAGTAATCAAGATTACATTAAACGAAAGCAATTTTAACATTTTAAATAGTTTTCTAAATTATATTGAATAAATTCAATTGATATTTTTCTCGGGTTCCCACATTTATGCTTACATACATATATTCGTGTTTGTTTTTATTAAATGAAAGATATAGCAGATAATTTGAAATAATATATTACTATTATTTTTTATTTAATCAGTTATGGGTGTTCGTGCGTGATTTATTAAAAAACAACGCAGTGACGCCAATCTGAGGTTTGAAATCAGCATTTTCTTACTGAAATACAAAATCAGCAACCATAAAGTAAAGTGTCATTTTAAAATAAAGACAGCTTATTTCCATTTATAAAATTAGCTTATCAACCCAGCAATGAGATGATCGAAGATAAGTTCATAAATATACATATACAAGCCCTAAATAAACTAAACAAGTTGAACCCATGAGAATAAAAATATTGGGGGTTAGAGGATAATATCCTAATTTGTTGCTTATATAAATAAAAAACATTCTAGAACTTTTAATTAAATATTTCTCAATAGTCCCCTTATGCACAAAATATGAATGTGCAAAGAAAAAATGTAAGGAAATCATGACTGAATGTTAATTGCTCTCGTAAAATCAGAAGGTTTGGTTTCCGTAAAAAGTATGTTGGCACCTGTTCCCCGACATTTGGAACATTTTTCTTTCTGACATAAGAAATGAAAAAAAATCCCATACTTTCCTTAAGGAATATAAAAACAAGCACATTGAAAAACTATTTGGCCATTAGCATAAACGTTAATAAATGTTAATTTCCGTAGTATGTCCGATTTGTCATATACTCGTACGAAATCGAAGTAAAATACGAGTATATAAATAAATACAAAAATAATAGCTTGGGATACATTTTTCTAGTAAATACTTAAAGTAGTACCCCTTGGCATAATGGTAAGTTCGTTAGACTGCCATGCGGAAGGTCTCGAGTTCGATTCACAGGCGCTGCAAAAAATTTTTCCAGGGGTGTTACTGCCTCCTGCGAGGAATTGACAAATCCTCTAAGAGTATATTTCTTGTCATGGAAAGTGCTGCTCATTAGCCCTCCGTTCCTAGTAACACGCATACAGGAATGACTGAAAGTTGTAAGTCACTAGGTCCTGGTTCACTTAGAGCTGTTGCACTACCAAATTTATTTATTTTATTTTAAAAACTTAAAATATTGTACATGAAAAAAACTCTCTTCTTCTAGTATTTACTGCAATTTTTTTAAGACAGAAAAAACCAATTTGAATATTTTATAGTAAATAAATACTTTTGTATGTTTAAATGCAACATATTGGAATTCATGAGTCTAATTTCAAAGCAATCAGTTAACTTCATTAATTCTAAATAGCAGCATTTTTACCCATTAATTATTTTACAAGGAATTAATGGGAGCAACAATTTAAAAATGCTTTACTATTTTGAAATAAATAGCCCTAAAGTCTCTACCTTCGCCTTTCTTTTAAATGTAAGTCTATTGAGCCTTGTTCACTAAAACCTCACGAGTCACAAGTAACTTCACATGTCGAAACTTCATCTGACGAAACTTCATCACGAACCACAATGAAGTCCCCTAAAAATTTTTATTAGAAACATGATATTCTTAAGAATTACCAATGTCTCACACATTTTATTTAAATCTTTGAATTTCGTGATACGCAATGCAGATTCTCGAATGTGGCATATTCATGATAATTTATGCTGTTTATAGTTTCCAGTTGGGAGCCATAATCTTCAATGTTCAACACTCGTATTCCGGACTTTCTTGACAAAATATTGCGGTTTCCTTGTACACAGGGAATTCTAGTTTAGTACACCCAAAGGTTAATCAAACCCGCCAATCAAACCAAAATAGGAAAATTCGCACACGAGTACTCGTACTTCTGACCTGCTATGGCGAAAACAAATAAATTGGAGTATATTACGGCTCGTTGATAGCTTAAACCTGGGTGACTTACAACTCTCAACTTTTGCTGTCAGCGTGTTAAGCAGGAATGGACGGGACCTACATTTTTCTGACAATTCCAAACGGCTAATGGCAGCACTTTTCATGGCAAGAGATATTCTTGGAGGACTTGTCACTTCCTCTCAAGAGGCAGTACGCCCTGAAAAACATTTTAGAGTGACACGACCCTCTGCATGGTTGAGTCAAATAAAATCAACTTTATTGGATATCAAAATTTTCTTCATAATTTGCTACTTTCAAAGTTTTAATAATATAGTTAGCGTAAAATTTAAATAGCTACCAAACAATTTTTTAATATTTTATTATTAACGGTGCAGGCGATAATTTAATTAACTTCCAAGCTGCTCAATCTTCTCTTGTTGATAGATATACACTTACGATTTCAAAAATCTGATAAAAAATAAACAAAATCTTGAAGTACAATTATTATTACTCGTTATTGAAATTAGTTTTGCTGAAACTATGAGTTCAGTCGTATCACATGGAGAAGATTGTCATTAAGCTTCGTCTCTACGAGTAAGACCCTATTCGTGTTATTTCAGGAATGATATTTTGGCTGAAAATCAAATTGACGAAAGGAAAGGTGGAGTTATTTCTTGTCGATCTTATGCCCCGACCTAATTTTAATCTGCTTAAGGGGTTTTTTTCGGTGTATTCCATAGGAAATTTGTATTATTTTATACACTCTTAAAATAATAATAACAATCATAACGGTAATTTTTTCGCTTTTTTTTAAATAAACGACTTTTCGTACAACTTCCGTTTTAGTTTGCCGAAGTATGCATAAAGTACTTTACTTGAAACAAAACTAATCTGATCTTAATTTATTAAAATTTTATTTTGTTACCATTTTAAAATTAATTATTCACCACTGTTTTAAATCCTATTTAAAACTGTGTTGTTAATTTCAGAAAAGCACGTAAACATTCCATATCTGAGGTATGGTAACACAATATTTTTGAACAAATTTAAAATGAACTGAATGACATGGACTGTATGTAAATATGTTTGTTTTTCTTTAAATCGGCAGAAAAGGAATATAAGCTTTGAACGGAACCCTGTGGAATGTATACGCTCCCCGATAATAAGACATTATTCATCCAAGTTCGTGACAATTGAAGGTTTTAATAAATACCGCCATCATACAGTGCTACTTCATCTAGTTTCGTATCTAAATTAGCATCTCAACCACGTTTGGAATTATTAAAACATTAAAATATTGTCAGCTGCACAGTGTTACTTACCAATTCGTTTTTGTTTCACTAAATTATTTATTTTATTAATATTTTCTCAGATTTTCTTTATATTTTGCAATACGAAATTATTTTACTTCATATAAATTATGTTTAAAGTTTTTTTCGGAGTAATTTCCCAAACATCCGCAACGTTCAGAGCTTATCTCAATGTTAACAAAAGCGGAGTATTAAATCCCATTAAGTACCTAAAAGTTGATGTCAAACATCGCCTTGAGATAAATTTTCGCAGTTGATTTGCATTCACAATATGTAAAAATTAATTTGATACTTAAAAATATATATTTCATGTAATTTGCATTTGTTTATTGTTACGTTTTTTTTTTATGGAGGACCATAATTTAAATTCATTGCCTAAGTATACTGCTCATATGAACAAAAAACTATAATCAACATTTCCAACTTACGCTTTGTATAATAATTTTTAAAATATACGTATTGACAGTGCAATCAAGTAACTGCATCGGGAAAATTATATGCGAACACTGTATCCGTATAACAAAAAAGTGTCATATGACTAAAACCTCAATGGATGCAATTTTTCGTTTAGATATACGTTTTAATATCGCACGGGAATTAAGTTGTTCATAAAAAGAGAAAGATAAATTTAATTACTGTGCATATGCAGTTTTCTGCAGTGAAATTAATTTGAGTCATTCTGGCTTCAAATAACGTAACACTCACCTTAGGGGTTTTTTGCAGGATGATCTGAAAAAAAGATAAAGTTTATTAAGATTTTAATACTTTTGTAAACTTGACTTATAGTTTGACCTCCTTAATTTAAAATGTATACTACGAGTATTTTAGCATGTTAGCTGTCAAGGGGTTTCGGCAAAGCAAAAGAATCTCTCAATATTAAAATGTGAAATAAAATAGAACAAGGTGAACGTAACACAAAAATATCCTTAAATGCTAGATGCCTTAAATGCTAAAACAATGGCCTTATGTGCCTTTTAAGACATCAAGTGACAACACCTCTCATGAGGCTGCAAACATAACACTTTAATCGAAGTGAGTACCCACAACAAGAGGCTGTTCTCAGGGAGGGGTTCTATTACCCTTGCTGTGGAGTACACTTGAGCCTTCAGAGATTTTTTCCTTAGCCGCACTACACGAATGTGGAATGCTTTACCCGGAACAATATTTCCCTCCCAAAGCCATATTCAGGCATTCAAAACTAAAATACATCGGTAACTCAATTGTGTATACATCTTTATTAAACAACCCCGCTACCATTTGTTGTATCACTTCAACCATATTAAAAGCTGTATTGTTTGCCCATTTTAACGTTTGTTAACTTAATAATCACATACAAAATACCCGATCTATAAATGCTCATGTAAGTTATCAAATTCAAGGCTCCCCTATGGATCAAATTTGGTATACATTTTGTTTTATTTAAAATTCTTACAGAAAATAAAAAAATTAGATTTGATTTAAAATCCTAATAAAACAATTAACATTCCAGACAAAATTAATTTTTTTGCATTTTGTCCTTGCTACCACATCTGGAATACACGTGATGACTCATATACACTTTTACTGCTCAAAATTTAAAGAGGTATATTCAATCTATTTAAAAAATAAAAATTGTGTTTGTTTCTTAATGTGTTACACAAAATCACTCGGGCGTATACGTATCTTTTTGTTCTTTTATGTACTCGTATATTCAAATCATGATGCCGTTACAGAAAATATACCAAATCGTTGATTTAGTTTTGTTTCTCCTTTTCAATCGGATAAACTCGAACTGAAAAAAATTCCTTTCTTTCCTTTCGTTCAACGAGAGGCCTTGCGATATTTTATTTTATATCCTTTTCAAGAAGCCATTTCTTAAATTCGGCTGATGTGGAAGTGCAATTATATTAATGAGGAAAAAATAAATCATGCTACTTTACAAGGGTTCGACAAAATGAACATTTTGGATGGAGAAAAGATTTGATTCTGAAGAACAGAACTGTTGCAATGAATTCAGTTTAAAGAACTTAAAAGCTTTTTATAACAGCATAATATAACTTTTTCAAGTAATAATTTATTTTTATTTATTTATTTTATTTTATTGTATATTATTGTAAAATAAAAACATAAGCCGATAGTGCTTTGTTGGACGACGATCATTTTACTCACACTAGTTTTATCAATTTTAAGTACTCGTATTCATTAATTTTTAAATAAATAAATTTTAAATATTATTGTAAGTTTAATTCATTTGTTTATTTCTAATCAAATAAACTAATAAATAATTAATGAAATAGTACTGAAACTATGCAGTATCGATAAGATAATTTTACAAAAAAAAGTTAATATATTTGAAAATAAAAATAAGATATATATGTTGCTGCACTTTCGCTAACGTCGTTTTTCAAATGTAATTCATTAGGACCTTAGCAAAACAGAAATTTTATTTCGAAACGTTTATTCATTAACTGGTTAAAATTATATTCAAGCCTTATTTCATGACCTTCTTATATGAGATACATATAGGCACTAAATTATTGTAAGTTATGCATTCGTAAAAAGTATAGTTAAAAAATGGGTCTCGAAATTCGGTCTGTATGCCTGTCTGTTTAACTACAGCCTATACAGCTTGATTAATTTCTTTAAACCATATGTAGATAGCATTTATATTTTTTCCCTTTTTTAACAGAAAAAATATCGGTTTATGTCACACAAACTTGTTTTCAAAATCTTAAAGAATATTTATGTTCAAAAACTGTTCCGTAGATTGAAAATAATTTTGTTAGTAGTTGAAAACAAATTTCTAAAAAAAAATGTTTATTAGTAGGATCTCCTATAGAACATTTTTTGTGAATTTCTTAAAAACGTAACTCAGTCTGATCAATTTTGATTTCAGTTTTTGGATTTTTAAAAACATTTGATATTTTTTTTAAACTTTACTATTAGATAACAGTGTTTTAATACTATCTGAAAGATCCCAAAACATGTTTGAAAAAAAAAGTAAAATTATGGCTTCTTGATTTTGACCACGATGAGATTGAAGTTTTGCTCACTTACATTGCATAAAAAATAAATAAATAAAAAAAAAATCTGTAATTTAAAATTGTCTAGGTATATCTACTTCACTTTTCTATCATGTTAATTTTGAAGATAAAAAAAAATTAAATACAGTCACCCCACATTGACTTTGTTTTCCATTTATTGTAATTTTTGTTTGAAGTGGCATTTAACACTATTTTCGCTTTTTTTTTTAAGCAGAATATAAAATGTCTCTAACTGTTCTCTATTCATTATAATTATTGTATTTTTGTTAGTAAAATTATTTAATTTTTGTAAAATTTTGTAAAAGAGAATAATGATTAGTAAATAAATAAATAAATAAATAAATTTAAGAATATTTTTTTAATATTTCATATTAAAATAACGGTTTTCGAAAATAGTATTTTTCTTAAAATTTTTATTCTCTTTAACATTAGAGTAAGTTCATTCAGTCGTGTATTTTATTTACATGAAAATTGTTAGAGTTGCTCTCGAAAAAACATATATGTATGTAGGTACATTATGTAAACCGTTTCTAGTTTATTATGTTGTTGATTTTCACGTTATAAAGTACGATATAAAATAATTTTGTTGAACGTAAGAACTTAATTAATAGCATATTTTGTATCTATTTTCTTTGTTCTATTATTATGCGAGCCTTTTATCCCTCTTTCGTTTCTTTCTTATTGGAATTTTTGTATTTTCTTTAAAAGAGCAACCTTAACAAAATTCAAGGGAAAAAATGTTTTCATTTAAAAAAAAAAACAAAATCCATTCCTTTTAAAATCAATTTGACATCATATCAGAAAATAACCTTCAGCTGTGCTCATGGAAAAGGGAAAACATCCTTTATCCCTTGGAATATATTTCGCAAAATTGACAGAAGAATCATTCATGCATTTTCAATTAAGTCGGTAACCACATTGTATGTGGCAAAAGCTATATATGTACTCGTATTTATGTACATACAATACAGATTGCTATTTGTGTTTGGTTATCTGTTCAATGTGTGCTCGACCGACAGCAGGATATGATGACAGGACCTATTATTAATGTATTCTTTTAATTATGCAAGCCCGCTGTCACTGGATGAACTGCAGTTACCATAGAGACGGTGAAATTGAATGAATATGGCGACCCAATAGGTTATTTTGGAATGATCATTTTCAATTAAATATGCCTATCACTACTACATTAATTGAATTTTGGATTTAGAGGTAAATTATCAAAAGAAATTTCAAAATCAATTAAAATTAATTTAAAAGCATATCCCTATCTGGCCTTATCTCATAAAATGTTGCCAAACACTTTTTAAAGACTTAAATTATTAAGTACGTTTGAAGCGGAAGTGACAACGTCAAAAGTCTTTATAGTTCAGAAAACACTTTCACGTCAGGTCTCTGCAAACTTCTCGAAACCTCTTTTAAAGAGGATTCAATTTTCAAAAGCAAATTGTACAACAGATGATGGTGGTAAAAAGGGAAACACTCATTTAATCTCAGATCCTCTTTGTCCTTTGCTTACTTTGTATATATATGTACATATTTATGTGTGTATCAAGGAAACGAAGCAAAAAACAGAAAACAGACTTTGTGCTCGAAAGGAGGAAAACATTGTAAACAGCTTTGTTTACTGTGGAAGTTGTTGGTGAAGACCTTAATGGATTAGTTTTGTTTTGAAGAGACTCTTAAGATATATATCATTTTGTAGGTAAAGTGTTCTTCTCGTAAGCAAAGATACTCATAAAAAAAACGAAAAGATTTCCTCTCCAGTAAATTGGATATTTTGAGATTCTTTGATTTCCCTTTGAGATGAAGAAGGATGTGTTTTAGTTTTTGTTTTTGAGGGTAAGTTTGAAACGATGCTTCATATTATACATTAATCGAATATTAAATACCA
This sequence comes from Philhelius festivus, assembly GCA_963931855.1. Taxonomy (NCBI): domain Eukaryota; kingdom Metazoa; phylum Arthropoda; class Insecta; order Diptera; family Syrphidae; genus Philhelius; species Philhelius festivus. Next base: position 258,915,426 of record OZ007554.1, on the reverse strand, counting down.
TTTTTTTAAACATTGTTTTATTTTTTTTACCTGAGCTTTCAAACTTTAGATGTCTAAAATTTTAAAAAATTATTTCACTCCTCGAATGTTTAAAGTGCAAATGAGAGATTTTTTTCGGGAGCGGGTCAAAATGCTGTATTTTAAAATACTGTATGGTCAAAATTCTGTATGATACTGTATGGTCATAATACTGTATGGTTAATATTCTGTATTTCAAAATACTGTATTTCAAAATACTGTGTGTACAAAATACTGTATGATCAAAATACTGTATCTCATAATACTGTATCTCAAAATTTTTCGTCTCAAAATGCTGTATGAGCATGAACACCTGAAAGTTTTGGCAGATCAATTAGTTTGGTGCAATAAATTTTTGATTATAATCAAAACAATTGTAAACATTATGCCGATGAGAATCAACCTTGATAACTCTTTAACAAGTATCTTATTAATTTTATGTTGATTATTTTCCACATTGTCATAATGCTAAGGAAACTTTGCATACACCCAAACTCGCACCTACCCCAAAGCCTATAGTGTGCCCAAGCAGGGCACATACCTCACTGTTTATACGTCGTAATAAGAAAAGGGATTATAAAAAACGGTATTACAAGAACGGGATTTTTAAAAAGTGCGCACTTTTTTACATTATCAAAACGATTTTTATTTTTGTAAAATATTACAAAAAAAGGTTACGAAGGAGCTATAAGTCGCAAATAATATGGCTGTTCACGTACTATCTAAGCCGAACAGGTTGGTTTTTAGATGCGGAGAACTTTAGATTGGCAACACTGCTTTATGTGATAGTGGATTTGAAAGTTCTCGGTTGTTTTGAGGTTAGTTGGTTTGGCTAATTCATCATGAATATACTCAGGCCGCTTGAGAAATACTTGAAGTTTCGTTGAAATTCATTTTGAAAAACATGGCTCAAGTCGAAAGACACATCGGGCATTACGTGCGTTTTATAGTGCTTATGATCGTCCATCAGAGTGATTAATTCGAGAAACTATCGATCGTTTTCGCAATACGTTAACGCTTAGCGATATTCACCCATAAGATGTCGTACAGTGCGCACAGAACAAGCGATTGCTGATTTTCAGTTTAGTGCTAAAGATTATCAAAATATGTCAATTCGTCATCGTGCTCAACAATTAAATTTTAACCCATCCTGCGAAGAGTATGCAAAATTGGACTTCCAGATAATGCCATGTACGCGACAGCCGTAGAGGTCACATGCCCGAGACCGTAGTCAAACATTAATCTCATTGATATTAAAAACATTTGACTGTTTTATTCCAAATTAAGTTTTTCTGCCTCTAAAAATATACGCTTTGCGAATTTTGGGCAAAAGCCTGTCATTTAAAAAAAAAGTTTGGAAATTTGCAGGTTTGGACATAATATTATTTATACTAAATTCATATTTTGTTTGTAATACTATCTGTATAAAGGCACAAAGTTTTTAAAGTTTATAATCCTAACGAGTCTATACATTACAGCTGGGAGATTTTGGATGGTCGACTGACATCCTTTTTCAGACAACTAGTTTTTTTGTTTAATTCAGTTTCCTACAGCTAGCCTACCTAAAAAGTCAGATATGTTAATTCTTCAAATATTTACCTCAAACTCATATTATAAATGTAAATAAAAGTCATGTTTATCCAAGAAATATCTCAAAGTCAGTATAAAATCAGGATCGAATAGTTCTTATTGGTAAAAGCCTTTCATTTATTATAATAGTTTTTAGCAGAAAGTTCGAAAAAATGGTATGTTCCCGAAAATAATACGCAATTAAATTTGTATCAAAATACCCAAGAACCTTTTTGAAGAGGATGAACATTATTTCAAAAGATTATAATGGAAGATAACGATCTTCCAGTATAAACCTGATATGACTTGCCTTATAAAATATTGATTTCTTGTCACTAATCTCTGATAAGCTTGTTCAATTTACAAGTTTCCCGAAATAATTAAGTCTTAAAATAGAAATTCTAATCAATTAACAATAAAGTATGTAACATATGAGTGTATGTATGTGCATATTCTCAATTCCCATAAGCCACACAATTGTGTTCTATTATTCTATTTCTTCTAAATATCAATTGCATTTAAACTTAAGCTGCATTTAAAAATGACCTTCGCTCTTAAAAGCATTTATAGATTCAATAATTATTATTACAAAATTAAATTAGAATAATTAAGGTTTTATATTTATATTCGGCCCACTGATTTTTCTAATTCATAATCAATATTCACTGGTCTGTTAATGTATATAATGTTCCTTAGCTATTTATGGATTCAAAGTGCTTACCAACAGTAAAAATATTCATATACTCATACTGATATTTTTGATTGCGATAGGGGTAATATAGAGCAAATTTTGAATTCATGAAAAAATCGAACTATCGAGATATTGAGCAAATTATAAGCACTTAAAATTCCTATAATTCCTATAATGACCATGGCATGTTACACGATTGAATAGCACTTCCAAATGATAAAACTTAACTATCAAAATGAGTGTTTGTTAGTGCTAACGTTGCGCGCGTTGCACCCATTTTACGGTAGACGTGGTGGCACTTCAAAGTCGCTCTTCAATCTATGGTGGCCAAATTTGAGTCGAACGGTTTCGTAATCAATCAGTCAACATCCGTACGCAAAAAGAAATTCAAGATCGGCCGAGGAAATCGCTGCGGTCCGTGAAAGTGTGTAGCAGATCCCAAGGCAGTCGAATTCTTCCCATGCCCAAGAACTCGGCGTTTCGCATTCTTCAACTTCGCGAATTTTGCGTTTGACCGGGAGATTTTTTTTATATCTCACACAGAGCTTGTTTTATCCTACCCGCCCTTATTGAAAAACCCTTTATTTAATTTTTAAAATTCCAAGCAATTTAAACTATTAGAGCAACTTCGTGTGACCCAGTAGTGCATTTTATTTTATTTAAGTTCTAGTCCAGTGATCGATGAACGCTATAGAAATTTTTTCAACAGTCTGAAAATAACTTTCAGGCATACTCGTGCACCCATTTTAATATGCGTTGTTGTAGACAGTTTTGTATTTACATATTCAAAAATTGAACAACTGTTCAATCATTATGACATTATAATTAGAAGTATTTTTGGCGTACATACTTGTGAATGTAGGGAGTCTTAAAGATGAAGACATGGGATTTACTGGCTTCGAATTTAGTATTATCTGCCACACACCCCAAAAACGTATTTGTTATCAAAATTGGTTCTTATAACGTTTGATACAACATGATAGGTATAGCAACAATCAAATTTACCAAAATTCCTTTTTAACCGCACTTCACACATTAATGATTTTTGCCAAATAGTAAAATGCTTAAGACTGTTACGCCGCAGCGAAGCTCTGGCAATCTATTCCCATTCTCTGCCACTTCAAAACTATTTTTTTTTTTCAGGGGTACTGCCACTTGTCTCTGTTCGGACTTGGCAGAAGATTGTAGGCCCCTTCCATTTCTGATGATAAACACAAACACATGAATAGCTGAGAGATCTAAGTCACAAGAGCTATCGGCCCACAAAATGTTCTTGTTTATTTTTTTTTTGGGTCACACATTCAGTAAGATTTTTTAACTTGTTTTAAAAAAAGCTCAAATATCTTCAACCACCGAATTCTTGAAGCAACAGTATTTTTGACGCAAAACAAAACATACAATGAAAAAAGGCATATATATTAATTTTTCTGTATTCTTTCCGAAACAAAAATCGCGAAGGACAATTGATATTTTTGGACTTAACTCTTGAAATCTTAAAAGAACAAACTCACGTAAGATTTTTGAAATAATAAATTTTTTCGTTAATTGCAATAATATTTCAGCGCAATTAAAATATTGCTGATTTTTAATTTTGTTTGTTTTATTTTTTAGCACATACCAATAAGTTTCTTTTTCGGCATTCGTAAATTCGATATGTGCAAATTTGCAAGACTATCAAAAATTTATTCACGCAAATAAATACAAATAATTTTTCGTTGATAATTAGTCAAGCACACTTAAAAGACTGAATGAAACTTAAAATTTTTTCTTGGAAGTTCATTAATGTTGATTTAAAGCAATTTTTGCTGACAAGCTGATAAGAAGCAATTTGATATCGCTATCAAAAAATAAATGTACTATATGTGGTGCTTAGCTTTAATTTATAAATATACTTTTGCGAAAAGAGAAACCTTTTTACCATTGATTGCGTTGATAGTTATGATTGTGCAATCATTGCAAGTGAATGTGTGATATTATACATTGAAAATATTGTTAGTAAAAAATCGTATTTTTAATCGCAATTCGTATGACATGTGTTCATTAAAATATAATTATTAAATATGTATGTACATATGTAGGTCTCAAGCCAATAAGAAAGATAGGCATGCTGTATTTTATTTGAAAGCTATACACTTTAATTTGACAGGAGAATATAATATCGTCGTCGATCTATGAAAACTCCCTAAATCTATTTTAAAAAAATATGTGATTCAATTCTTATTTAATTCATTTCGGATAAACCATTTGCAAAAAATTTGTTTGCACAATGGCTACGCTAAACCCATTCTACAGTTGAAGCCTGAGATCGTGCTATTCTGATAATTTTTGGATTTTTTTATATTAATTTCCAAGTTTAAATGCAAATATCTCAAAACACAAAAAATGGACATAGGGAGTTTTCATAGAACGACGACGATATAGTTTACTTGAGGTTTTTTCTTCTCAAAAAGAAAAATATAAAGATTAATAAGCTTTCGATAAAAATAAACGTAACGGAAATATAAAAAATCCAAATGTTTTAGTAATGTCTCAAACAATTTTGTCCAAATTTTGTTACATCAGTTAAGTTAAGTAATAACAACATTTTTAAAAAGTTTTATTTTATGAAACTATTTTACTGCATCAAAATGAGAGTAACAATAGATTGTTTCCACAAGACATAATAGAATTTTAATAAAACTATTCAGTAACCTCACTACACCTAAGATGATGAGCTTCACGGAAATATGGAATTATAAAATAGGAGGTATCGATGCACATTAGTTTTGAAGTCGTGAATATTGAAATTGGACGGATATACGCCTGAAGAATGATGAATCTCTGTACTTATCACTGAGCCCGAAGGGTAAACTCTAATGAACATTCTTTCTATAAGTTCGAATATAAAGGTAGACATTTTTTAGGGGAAGAATGCAGCATACAATTTCAGATAGATAGACATGAAACATAACGTCGTCGTCGGTACTCAAGAAATGAAAAGTTTTCCGTTTTAATTCTATCACCAATCATTTTTATACCTCTGTTTTGAGTTATATCCAAGAAATTTAAGTGTGCTCAAGCTTTGGTTGATTGAAGGCCTTATAGATTACAACTAGACCAGGGGTGGAATCGGCTAAGGTGATAATTGATTGTGATTGTCATTTTGACAATCGCTCTCTCTATATTCCTTTATTGATATGATGGAGACAGCTATAGTCAAAATGACAATCACAATCAACTATCACCTTTGCCGATTCTACCCTAGGATAGCGGCATGGGGTTGGGTTATGCTACCGTTGAAGCTCCTCCACATCCACATACGAGCATAAAGAATGCGAATCTTAAAACGAATTTGAAAGGCTGGGAGTACTATCTTTTTTAAAACAATTTAATCGGTTAGAAATTTCAGACAAAAGTATAATTGATGAATATCAGAAAGAGCTTTGGAGACAAAGCGGAGTTTTTGGGTAATGCTAACAGTCATTCATGAATCCTTCCAACATAACATGTATTGGGCCTTCTGGAAGATAATATCTAATAGAACAAAGAAGAAATTCAATGACTCTATCAAATGCTTTTTTCTCCAAAACAATGTAAAGATTTGTTCACTTTTCCGGGAGATATACCATCAAATCACCAGTGCCAAAGCCATTTTGCCGGTGATTAAAAATCTTCAGTTCCTGAATATATTTCTTAAGCTGAAAGTTGGTCAGCTTTCCCATGACCTTTGAAAGGAGGGATCTTGGTACGATTGTCGATATCTTGAGGGTGAAGAAGATTTGCATTTTTGTAAGGACGGCTGAACAAATGCTGCATTTAATCCATTCGGAAAGAGACCCATAGACTTGGACAGATTTAAAAGCTTACGCTGTGTTTTTCCCAGCCTAGATCAATACTGAAATATTCAAGAAAAATATATACTTAATTTTGTGCTCCTTTGGAATTAAGTAAAATAATAAAATTGACTTAAGTTTTAATATTGGCACTAGAAATGTGAGCAACTAAAGGCAAAAAATCTTTAATTTAAACTCAATTTATTGTGATTTCTTCTCTCTGCTCCTGTTTCTTTCAGTATGTCTGCCTGTTTGCCTTTCTTTAAAATAAGCGATAATCAGTCACAAAAGATTTAATTTCAAATTCACTACCTATTTCCTAGAGAAGGAAATGGTTATCTAGAGCAGAAATTATATAATAGGCGGTACAGTTTAGGAAAATAAGAATTTTTGGTTTTAAAAAATTAAATGTTTTTTTAAGAACATTCAATAGGTATTTTTAAGAACATGCTTATAAATTTATTAAAGATTTAGTTTTTGAGTGTAGAACTCGACTAATTTTTGTAGTGGAGGATGGAGTACCGGTTTTCGCAAGGTTTCATTGCATTATGTTGTGTTTTATTATGTACATAGGTATATGAAACTTCAAGTTTGGTATTTTGATTAAGAAGATTTTCTTCGGAATAATGTAAAGCATAGATTTCATAATTCATGACAGAAAATATTTTGTATTATGTACTACAAAAATCATTTTCCTATGAACATAATGTTTTTGTTTTTTTGCTTAATTTAGCAATAATTTTGAGGACTCCATAGCTCACGGAAAACTAGAATAAATTGGCTTACAAATCTCAAACATTCCTCTATGTGTTTTTTTCCGCTTAAGCTCCTATTTTGCCATGTTCAAAATTTAAAATTGTAAAATGTACGTAGGTACATACTTACATATTTTTTACTATTTTATGAATTAGTTTTGACATTTTTTAATAGTTGCATACCTACTGTTTATGTATGTACTTAATTAATTTCATTATTTCATATGTGAAATCACTAAAAAAGCATCAAGATACAGCTTTCATTGTTATTAAAAACCATTTTAATGATCTTAAACCTGGCTGTAATTAAAAAAATCCAAAAAAGTAGAAAGGCGCCTTCGTTTTTTTAGTCAACACGTTAGAATATACTCACTCATCAAAATCCTTTTGCATTTAAGTTGAGAGCTAATAAAAGTAGGTATAAGTAGCTTAAAATTAACTAATTTCAAGACCAAATATTTTTATTTTGTCTGCTTCACGGTAAATGTCTCTTTATGCAAATTAAACTTTTTACAAGGAATGCATATGTACTCAACTCCATTAATTTAAAAAAAAAAATAATTTCGTTTTTTGTAACTACGGTGACATTAAAAAATATAAATGGTTTATACCTTTTTTTTAATATTTTAAGTCCATATCACATAAAGCCGTCATCCAAGAACATTAATAATATTCCGTTACAATAATAAATAACGAAAACCACAAACTGTTTAATTGCCCGCAGAATCTATTCCTGCCACAAATTTTTCAGCACAAACGTGTGCGCCACGTACGAGTCCGAGCCAAAATCTATTTCCCGCTCATGGTGCCGCCCGAACACACGTCGCCGTTCACATAAATAAACAATCGAATTGAGCAAAAAAAATAGGTACTAAATTAAATTGAAAAAAAAACTTATTTATATGAACGGATGGCGCTGAGTCAACTTCATAAGTGATTTGTGTTCCACTGATGCGATTTATCTATTTTTGTGCAATTAAACACAAATAGGTACTTTTCACTATTTAATTAACTTTTAGAATGGACAAGTGCTAGCAAAAAACTTTTTCTTGTACGATAAATATTTGTAGTGAAGACTACTTCAGGATTTGGCAGTTACAACAGGCCTTAGAACACTTCTCAAATTGTGTCCACCTCTAATGTGGCGGCAGCGGGCGGTGGCAATGACGACGACGGCGGCGAACCCGTTCACAACACAACAATCGACCACTGGCTGGCGTTATTGTTACTCATCATGCGAAACATCGGCTCTTATCCGAGACACAACAGCACTAGAGCTCCTTGTACAATATACGAATTTCACCCTGTCCGTCGCTAGTTTTTTGTCCAACACAAGCAACGCAAACATAAACAGCGAGCAGAACCGTAGACGTCGTGGGTCGGAAGCACACACAAAAAAATTTAACTCATAGTGTTTTCCTTATCCGGAGCCAGAGCCAGAGCCAGAGCTAGGGAAAAATAGAAATGAGCTACAAATGAAACGAATCCAAATTGAAACATTTTTCCCGTTTTGGCCGCACAGATTACGGTTTCCTCCAGCAGTGCTCTACCCATGCAACCCCCAACGATGGATACTTCCTCCCTTTAACATGGACGTAGATCCCGTGCCGAACGAACTTCCTGACATAGCACTTTTCCTATTCGCACAGCCCCTAGTGCCTAATAGAGCTGAAGGGGGACTTGCTTCTGCTCTCTCGCTCACCCATATTGTGAAACGAAGTATGGGGGTTTCAATTTCAACCCTTAGCTATCGGACAAAGTAAGGTGAGCATTAGGTCTAAGGTGTGATAAATACACACTTAGAACAGTAGCGTAACGTTTAGTGAGTAAAGAGGACCAACTGATACTTTGTTACAATTATCTTCATAATTAAGATACAATATTTGTACCAATATAAAATACCTAATTCTGTTTACCAGAGATCTGAATGCGTGCTTACGCCCGACTAGAGTGCGTAGATGAGGGGTGTTTAGCATAAATATTTTTAACGTCGACGAATTAAATATGCTACGCCACTGAATTAGGTATATACGCCGCCGCTGCTGCCGCCGCCGCTCCACTGCCGATGGTATTGAAATAGAGAAAGTTTCACAACGAGAGAACTTGTCAACAACATTACACGCAATTTTTGGGTAAATCTGTTTATCAAACTTTTACTCGTAGCTCTCGAAATAAAATGGGGGTGGAAATGACCCCCCATCGCTCGCGTGCCATATAACTGATTTCCATCTCGTGAGAAACAATGAGCATGCTAGGGGCTACAATTTATATCTATGTCTCTCGATATTGAAAGCGTTTTGTTTATATTTTTCCAAACAGAACTCAAGTCGATGGGAATGTGAGATATGGGTGTGTGGTTAGATGTTCGCCTCCATACACTTTCTGGCGGCACTCATTTGGTGCCACTTTTTGTTCGAACTGAAAACGGAAAGGGATGGGGTTTTGCGAAAGCAGATGGATGGTGTCTACTTTGAGAGGAGGGAGGGAGTATTCCATCTACGGTATCGATAAAATAAATAAAATTGTTAGGATTTAGCGTTTGGGGGTTTCAGTTTAAGCATACACAGCAAAATCACCCACTGGGCTTAAATAAGTACTGATTTGTTTTTGTATTTTTTGCGGTATTCTTTGTTTTCTCTCTTTCTCCTGTTAGATTGTATCTGTGCTCTATGTGGATGATTATTTGTTGCAACAGTTTAATACTGTTGCTACTATTTCCGATTTAGATGCTGATGGGGTGGTACCACACAGTAGAGGCAAAAATAATGAAATAATGAAAAGTTGGCTTAAAAATTAAAATAAATTTGGTGGTGCAACAGCTCGGAGTGAACCAGGACCTAGTGACTTACAATTCTCAACCATTCCTGGGTGCGTGTTACCAGGAACCTATAATTTTCTGCCGATTCCGAACGGCTAATGAGCAGCACTTTCCTTGACAAGAGATACCCTTGGAGAATTTGTCAATTCCTCGCAAGAGGCAGTACCTACACCCCTGAAAAAAACTTTCTTGCTGCGGCTGAGAATCAAACTCGAGACCTTCCGCATGACAGTCCAACGCACTAACCATTATGCCAAGGGGTACTACAAATATATAGAATCCTTTCGAGGAAGCCAAAAGTTGGATTAATGGTTTTAAAAATACCCCTTATGAAGAAAATGCACTTTCTAGCAGCTCTAGATTTAATCAAGGTTATGTTAAAGCAAGAATTAATATTTACCCACGTCAACGAATATCTAAGCTCGAGATATAATTAAACAAGAAGCAAAACAAATGGTTATTTTGGAATTCCTTGCAGTAGGATTAGGACCATTGCTATTAAATAAATGGCAGACTGTTTTAATTTTCGACTGTTTTAATTTGCTATACAAAAAATTAATTTCACGCAATTTTAACAGCCGAAATTTAAGGTATTCGCATGATACCTACTTTTTGTAATCGAAGAAAAAGAGCTTTGAACTTCGAACATATTTAAAGTGCAGCTTTGATTTTGATGATATTTTCTGGCAAAATTCAACAAGCTGTTACCATCAGTAATTTTTGGGAAAAATATTTAAAAAATGGATACTTGAAAAAAAATGGATTGGTTGAAAATAAAAACTACGAGAATATCGAAAGTCTTATCTTGTGAAAGGCGTTGCCTTTTAAAATTATTTTTCTAATTTATATTGATTTTCTAAAATTCTCTACTTTCTTAAAGAAAGAACGCCACACCTAAAAATTCTATTAGCGTATCTATATACATATGTACATTTTTAGTTTGAAAATATTTTTTGAAAAAATGTTCATTGAAACAAATTAATAGATACATATGTGACTTAAAAACTATTAAATAATATTTTCTTAGTAAGTTTTTGAATTTAATATACATATGTACCGTACATAGGTTCATACATTTTGAAAAACAAATCTCCAAAATGCGAGTGCAACCCGTATGCTATGTTTAATTGGTCACTTAATAAACTCACTAGACTCAATAAATGGAAGATATTAAGCAAATACTTTCAGCAAACAAGTCGTAGTCGACCTCATTACCTTATGACTGAGACTGAGCCCAGGAAAATTAGCCTTTCACTTCTAACAAATTCCGACAAATTTGAATTTTGGTGGAGAGCTTTATTTGCAGGTCTTAATAAATTTTTTAAAAGTACCCTAAATTTGAACTGAAGTTAAGATCTTGTTAGTTAAGATTTAAAGAAAAACATATGTACATATTTAGTAGGGAAAAATGTAATAAAACTAAATTTTTGTTTGCTTAGATAATTTTTATTTATTTTAAGTGATTTGGTGCCTCTCCACGTTATAAAATAAATGTTTTGGGGTGTTTGGGGTTGCAACAGGACCATCATTTTGAAAAAGGCGATGTTTTCTTTTAATAACTCGTTCAGATTTCATTTAACATAAAAGTGACCTGGTAAAAAAAAATTAACTATCTAAGGAATTTGCTATTAAGAAGCGTTGTAAATTAATTTGTCTAAAAGTTATAGCGGGCCAAAGTTCAGCTATATGACGTACAATACGATCATTATGAAAACTTTAACTCAGAATCTGTTTTTTGACGAATCGCATTCACATTTTTTTTAATAAAACTCATAGTTTTCCAGATATTATTTAAAAAACTTAATTTCACTTCCTTTCTGTACACACAAAATTTAGGGTACTTTTTAAGAAATGCTTAAGACGCTCAGGTAAGACACTCCCCTTATATTCAACTTTGTCGAAATTTTTTCAAAGTTTGGTATTTTTTTGTCTATTAAACATTTAATATATTATATTAAGTTTTTCCTCTGAGAAATATCACATCGCTACTTTAATGCAAGAACTAAATAATTTGGTGTTTAAAAATTTAGAGGTTCCGATGCATATATTTCTACATTACATAGGTACCTGAGAATAATGAAAATTTAAATTTTTCTCTCGGTTAATTTTCAAAAACAAATAAATATGATAACAAATCTAGGAAACTGTCGGTATGACTGGAGCGGACCTACAATTTTCTGCTGAATCTGACAAACTAAGATGAGAAGGACTTTTCACCACAAAAGATACTTTTGGAAATTGTCACGCACGTCCTTGTTGAGGCATTAATTACCCTTGAAAAAAAAGTTGTTTTTTTTTTACTGCCAATGGCTTGTAATTGATCCCAGATTTTCGACGAGAGAGTCCAATGTATTACTCATTACGCGTAAGAATGTGTTACCTCTGCTATTTAAGATAACTAATTAAAAACATTTTTTTTGTCAAAAATAAATACATATGTTGTGTTTATTAAAATCCCTCTCTAAGTGAATAAACTAGAAATATTTGTACCAAATGTTGAATACAATTGTGATCTTACTGTATTTCCAATATGTAACTCAAATGTATCCAGCTCCAGGATATACCTGTCATACACCCACTCCCCTTCACTCCAATCCCATTGAACAGCATCAATAACAACAAATACATTTGGCTCTTCTGCATGTTTCAGGATTTAATAATACATTCTGTTGCCTTTATATCACCGAATAGATTTATTTCCCCCACCCTGGATATTTCATATCATGCGCACTGCGTTCACTACTCCCACCTTAAGGGAAACCTACTATTGCCAAAGTGAATAATCGTTTCAATATTGGTTCCCATTATGTATTCAGTTTCCAAATAGGCCATATATTATCATTTGTTGCTGAATTCGCTGGTATCCTTTTCATCCATGGAAGATGTTGGTATGAAAAAGAAATATGTAAAAAAAAGCCCAGCTGCCAGCTAAAGAAGGATTTTTCCGTCTTGCTAGTTATCAGAAAATAAGAATTTAAATTTGACCAATTTAGGTTCAGGAATTTTTCTAAGGAGACGTAATTAACTCGGAATTTATGGTTGCACGATAGTAATCTGTATTCATGTATGCAATTAATATAACTTCTGTTTAATAAATGACCATTATTTAAGTAAAAAACCTTTTTTTAATCTGCGATACTTTCATTCATCGAAGAAGAAGAGGGTGATGACTTGACAATATTTCCAGGAAGCACCAAAAGAATTCAGAATTTCTTCTCTTTCATTAATTTGCTTTGACAAATTCTGACAAAATACGATAAACATCTTATAATTTTAGTCGACTTTCTTCATAATAAAGTTTTTGACCTCAAATATCAAAATCTTATCATAATTATTGTTATTTATGGAGAAGTGGAAGTCGAAAAAGATTCAACGAAGATTTGTATTGAAAAATTGTGATAATTGTTTTGTATTCAGAATTTCTCTGCTAAAAATCTGCTGTTTTGAAATATTGTGATGCAATTTTTAGGAAATAAAAAAAACGATTTGAGACGTGTGAGCTGAAATGCTTACACAAAGAGAATTGACAAAAATATTGAATTCAGCACCTGCTTTCGTTTTATGTTTTTCAATCGGTATACAACAAAAAGTCTTAAAATATGTTGATTTGTAACTTACGCTTTTCTCTATTGAAGGATAATTATTTTTGTTTTATAATTTGCACACACAAGGGGTTGTGACTACCCTTATAATGGTATGGTGTAACACAGTGCGAGAGTTTAGGAAAAGTGGGGAGGTGTTAGTAGAAGATCACGATGCACATTGGTTTTGAAAGCTTGTAACGAGAAGGGCAAGGCATTCCACATTCTAGTAAAGCGGCTAAAGAAAGAACCTCTAATTTGACAGTATGTACGTCCGAAGTTAGGCTTAAGCGTAAACTGATGTGCATTCATAGCTAGAAGAGTACTACCACGGAATTCCTTGGGAGGAGTGCAACTGGCTATTTCATTTGAGCATTGTTGGTAGAATAAGCAATAAAATATTGAAAGACAGCGGTGTTCAAGGCGGTTTTTTTTTTTGAAAATTGAGCTGGGACAGGTGATCAAGAAAATTGGAGATTGATGCATTGAGATAAAAGAAAAATGTATAATACGTAAAAAGAATTCAAATCAATTAAATTTTATTAAATTTAATACAATTCAATTAAATTCATTTCAATTTAATTTCAGTTTCATTCAATTTTATTCCTTTAATAAATTCAATTAACTTCAATTTAATGTCATTATTAACGATTTGTATCTGTTAAATTTCTCTCACTCCTTTAAATCTGTAAAAAAAACTTATTTCATTTCATGGCTTGTGTTAAGAGTGGAGGTACCAAAATCAGAAGTGTCAAATAATTTCTTTACTTAAAGTGTGTTTGTATAGCATCTTTAAAATTTGGATGGCGCTTGTGGCAATTTGAAGGAAGAAGGAAGTGCCATGAATTCCAAATGAGATAAAAAGTTCCTCATTCAAAACAATAACGACCAAACCAGACTTTTAAATGATACCATATAAAACCCAAAAAATTGTCTTGTTGAACAATTCAAATTATTATACAAGCATACGTTTAAATATTAAAAAATAATAAAACTTCCACCACTCTGGGTTAAGTGTCGAAACGAATGGAAGGCAGATTTGGTTGAAATATTCTTGTTCTATTTACATGTTAAATAATAACTAAACTTTTTAATGCATCCCAGCTTGAATTAAAAAAAAAAAAAAAAACAAAAATATAAAAAGTTTTAATTAGTTCTCATAAAATCCTTTTTGATTCGTTAACAATTCCAGCAGGTTAAATACAAGTTAATTAGTTAACGGTTTTGTTATATATTGAAGCTCATATTCTCTATGTATATTAATCAGTCTTTCATTATATCAACTTGTAAGTCGCAAGCAAAAGCGGACTTGTCCAATTAATTTTTTTTTTTTGTTAAGACGTTCAAAAATAACGATTAGGTTTATTTAAAAACTGATTTTTTTGTATTTTTATTTGTTAAGCTTAGAACCGGTTATATTTTAAAATTATTAATTCTGTTTAGCTATGAGCTTTAAATTAAATATTACAGAAACGAAAAAAACATTAGTATGAGCAAGTCCGCTTTTGTTAGCTAGCTCATTATGACATTATGTTCAATGAAAATAAAGTGCTCACTCTTTTTGAATGAACAAGGCGCGCAGAATAAATAAATACAATATATTGTGTAAAATAAAAGTGTTTGTATTATGACAAAGCGAAATTAAAAGAGCTTTTATCAAACAACAATGATATAATCTTTAAAAATCTATATAGGCATTATTCAATCGTACTAAGTGAGCGCAAGTTTAAATGCCAACTTTAATTGATGTGATTATAATGTCTGGAAGGAAAGTAAAGGATTTTAATTTGTTTCAATTTATTTTTACTTATACGTTAAGAAGATTCTGTATGATAACATACATACTAGGAATAAAGCATCTTAAGCTTTTGGCATCATCATATTAACGTTGAAGATTCAAATAAAACAGCAACATTTTATATGTACGAGTATGTACTACTATGTACCAGCTTTATATAGGCTTAAGTTCAAGCTATACCACGGGGACCAACGAGATCATCAGGTATACTTTTATCGGTGCTTATAGTTAAGTGCTCCTATGTATGTTCAGGGTGCGATTTTTGATTTGGTAGATATTTGATAGTCGTAGAGAGTGGTCGAAAACAATTTATTATGGAGCATGGAAATGAGCATCAGCATCGTCGGAGTTTTCGAGTACTTAAAGCTCTATTTTGGAAAAAAATCAGTATGGGAGACGAAGCACATTTCGACATGGCTGGCTTTGTTAATAAACAGAATGCACCAAAGACCACTACACTCTCGAAGAATAACTGGACCGGTGGCGTCATTTTTGACCAATCAGGACTTTGTGGGAAAACATGTGTTTTAAAAAAGACGTTGCCATATCAAACCCAGCTCGTACTACGATGCGAATTTTGTGAGAATTTTGTTTCGGCCGAATAATTTCATTTTATGTCTAATTCTTAGATCAAATTTCGCTTCATGTTGTTCTTTTTATAATTGCTAGTTTTCGTCTGCCTTGTTTAATTCTACAAAACTATGTAACATGCAAAACTGATAGAAGGAGTTACGATTTCTCCAAGAGCAATAAGTAGATACATATTGAATATTTCTGATGCTCTGGGGAATTTCGAGGAAAGAAATTTAATCGTAACTGCCAAAAAACGTTTTTCGTTTTAAATTTCAGATTCAAATAACTGAACAAAACTGAGCTATTTATCTTGAGAATAAATATTCAGATATGAAACTTATGTTTTCGAAAAATTGCATGCAAGGTTTAAGTACCCACCAGGGTTGCAAAAGCTTAAGTCACTTTTTAGCTTAAGCTTGGCTTTAATTCACAAGCTAGTGGATGACTTATGAATTAAGAAAAATGTAATTCAGCAGCTAGTTACTGACTTATGAATTAAAAAAATTTAATTCATAAGTCAGTTGGGAACTTGTGAATTAAAAAAATTCAAATCATAAGCTTCTTAGTGACTTATGAATTAAAAAAAATTAAGCAGAACCTACTAAGTGACTTATGAATTAAAAAAAAATTAAGTCATGAGCCATTAAGTGACTTATGAATTAAAAAAAAAATAATTCACAACCTACCAAGTGACTTATGAATTAAAAAAATTTAAGTCATGAGCAAGTGACTTAAGAATTAAAAAAAATTTAATTCAAAAGTTATCTAGTGACTTGTGAATTAAAAAAAAATTTAATTCATAAGCTAATGGATTAAAAAATTATTATTTGGAAAATTTATAACCTTGCATGATAATTTTATGACACACAAAAGCTTGAAATCTACCTTCGTTAATAATTAAACAATTATGTAGTCAACACAAGCTTAAACATTTACAATTTACCAACTAGCTTATGAATTAAATTTTTTTTTACTTCATAAGTCACTTAGTAGCTGTGAATTAATTTTTTTTTAATTCATAAGTCACTAACTTGATCATGACTTAAATGTTTTTTAATTCATAAGTCACTTAGTAGTGAATTATTTTTTTTTAATTCATAAGTCACTTAAAGGTAGTGAATTATTTTTTTTTTTAATTCATAAGTCAGTTATAGGTAGTGAATTAATTTTTTTTAATTCATAAGTCACTTATAAGTAGTGAATTAATTTTTTTTAATTCATAAGTCACTAACTTGCTCTTGACTTAAATGTTTTTTAAGTCATAAGTCACTTATAGGTAGTGAATTAATTTTGTTTTTAATTCATTCACTTATAAGTAGTGAATTAATTTTTTGTTTTCACTTAAAGGTAGTGAATTATTTTTTTTTAATTCATAAGTCAGTTATAGGTAGTGAATTAATTTTTTTTTTAATTCATAAGTCATCACTTATAAGTAGTGAATTAATTTTTTTTTAATTCATAAGTCACTTAGTAGCTTATGAATTGAATGTTTTTTAAATCATAAGTTACTAACTAACTTATGAATTAAATTTTTTTAATTCACAAATCATCTACAGACTTATGACTTATGGTTTTTTTAATTCAAAAATTCGCAACCCTGGTACCCACACAGCCACACTCAATAAAACATAAAATCTATGATTTAGTCGTGTTTTCATTATTTTCATATGCTTTAAGAGAAGCAATTCACGTTGATACGGATATGTTCGGATTTTTCAAAGTAATGTGACATTATGTATTTACCTACATACTATCTTTTATATACCATTTTATTTTTTTTTTTTTTTTTATAATCTACCCGCGCTCAAGGGATTATGATTACCCTTTAAATGTTTCAACACAGCGCGGGCGTGAAGTTTTAGTTTAGTTTAGTTTAGTTTAGTTTATTCATCAAACAAAGTTACAGTAAGTACTTTAGTGATTACTTGATACATTTTTTATAAACAAAATAAAAATAATAATAATATACAATTAAACATTACCACCAGCAAAGTTATTTAAATTTAACAAAAGATTTGTTTTAAATAAGTATCTACTTAGATTAAAGTCGATCAAGTTGCAAACTGTATTCGTTTCTTTTAAACATCTAGATATTGGTTCATTGGCACCATAAACAGTTCTATGATATGGGACATTAAAAAACAACTGGTTTCGAAGCATTCTCGCAGGGACATTAAACCCAATTAAGTATAAAATTTGAGAACAATCAATATGATCTGCCAAAATATCGCGAATGAACATAACAGCTGAGAACTTCCTTCGAGTGTTTAGAGGCAGAATGCCTAATAAACTACATCTCGTTTTATAAGGAGGCATATCTACGTCCCAATGGAGTCTTTTTACTACAGTTCTTGTAAAACGTTTTTGGATTTTTTCAATTCTGAATGAGTGAACTGCATACGCAGGATTCCAGATTACATTGCAGTATTCAAGATTAGATCTTACAAAGGCAAAGTATAGGCACTTCAATGTATGTGGATCAGAAAACTCTTTAGAGTTACGCAAAATAAAACCTAGCATTGAGTTGCCTTTAGCAACCAAAAAATCTATGTGATTTAAAAAGTTGAGCCTTTTGTCAAAAATTACACCAAGATCTTTTTTAGATGTTATTATGGAAAGCGATTCGTGATTTATTTTGTACGTAAAATTGATAGGTGAGCGGTTTCGGTAAAACGTTAGACTTTGACATTTGGAAATGTTTAGATTTAAGGAATTATTTCTACACCAATTCGATAAATTATCAAGATCATCTTGCAAAAGTAAGCAATCCTCTTCAGACTTTATGCAACGAAAGACTTTTAAATCATCCGCATACATCAAGCACTTTGAATTTAAAAATATGTTAGGAATGTCATTTATAAACAACAAAAAGAGAAGAGAAAGAAGGATAGGAAAGATGTGTGGCACGATGTTCTGAGACTGAAGGTTGTTGTCTCAGATATTTTATCTCCAGGGATGGCGGCTGAACTAAAGCGGAGAATGCCGTGTCTTATTTATATGTCGCTTATAATTCACATTATTTTATTCGTGTTCATCCTTGTTGGGCATACTAGTTTAACTCAATTACATGTTGTTAGTGTTATGCCTGAACAACATGCAATGAGTAAACCAGCAACCCATTGATGACAATTTTAGAAGGTTTTTAATGGAATTAAAACGACATAGACGACGGCAGGGATCGAACCTGTGATCATGAGGTTCACAGGCGAGCACACATCCATCGCGCCACGGCCACCCCTTATGTGGCGCTAATAGGAGCCAGACCGTTCCTTAGCTAGCTGCCTCATCCATTGACGTTCGATCGCCGTCAGAATTTTGTTAAACATCGGGGACAATACTTTACCTTACCATATGACAGTTTGAACAAAATTTCAAATTCATATTTCAAAAAGAAAAATAATTTTTACAAACAAAGCAGATATACGAGTATGTATAAGGAAATATAAGAAATAGGATAGAGTTGCGATTTTTTTTTAAATCTACAATCAAATACAGGATGAATGGCAAAGGAAAGGTAGACATGGAAAAAGAAGATAGAGCCTTATGGACATTCCGGATGAACCGCAGATCTCTAAGAAATCTTAACATTAATTTTCCAATTTACAAAAAATGTTTCTTTGGTTTGTTAAAAACTTTTGGCTAAATAAACAGGTTTTTGAAAATGTTTTGTCCCTTTTGGAATCCGAAAAATTATTAGCACAATTCACCTTCAACAATATTTTCTATGTATTTTTCTTTTAAAATTCGCATCGTAGAACGAGTTGTGAATGAGTGGCACCAACTTGTTGGAGTCATATGTATGTTCTGTAAGCCTAGTAAGATGTTCCATAGTAAATTATTATCGAACACTTTCTACGACGGTCAACTGCAAAAATGGCAACCAAATATAATCGACATGCAACATAAAACGCACCCTGTATGTTCTATATATTGATATACTCGTATTACATATATGTACATGAATAAAATACTGTGAAAATGTAAAAAGAACCAAATAATTTTCTATTTACATAAAACCGTCGTACGCAGATCGGGAAAAATTTTGTCTCTCGTACAGTTTTTTTCTTGGGACAAATTTTGTCTTGAATTTTTTTCTGGGCACTACGCAGTACGCAGTTCGCGCACAAAATTCATACTTTTGTGTATTGCTATACAAAATGTCTCCACTAAATTTTGCCAGGAAAAAGAATGATACAAGCATTATTTTGTGGGACAAATTTTGACAACCACCGTATTCCGAAAGTGATTTTTGTCAAAACTGGTTTCATGTAAAAGGTGCTGATGCTTCCCTTGAAAATATAAAGAGGAGATTCCAAAAAGGTTTGAACGACTTTTGTAAGACAACTCGTTCCAGAGATACACTACAAAACGCATTAAATTAGATTTTATCTCTCCAAATTGAAACTTTTGCTCGATCTGCGTACTAGACTTTAGTATGAATATTCGAATTCTCTAATAGTCTAGGTCTAGGCGAACAAATGCTGGGTATATTTAACATGTTTCGCTCTGTTCGTTTCTCACTGTGACAATACAATAGATTTGAAACACAAACCTGATATTACATTCTCTCACACTTATTTTGCCGGTAAAGCCTAGTACGCAGATCGGGAAAAATTTTGTCTCCCATACATTTTTTTTTCCTGGGACAAATTTTGTCTCGGATATTTTTCCGAGCAGTACGCAGCTCGCGCGCAAAATTGATACTATTGTGAATTGCTCTACAAAATGTCTCCACTAAATTTTGCCAGGAAAAAGAATGATACAAGCATTATTTTGCGGGACAAATTTTGACAGCTGAAAGTGATTTTTGTCAATAATGGTTTTATGTAAAAGGTGCTAATGCTTGTCTTGAGAGCATCAAGAGGAGATTCCAAAAAGGTATGAACGACTTTTGTAAGACAACGCGTTCCAGAGATACACTAAAAAACACAGTAAATTAGATTTCATCTCTCCAACTTCAAACTTTTGCGCGAGATTTGGAAAAGTTTTGTAGAGATTAAAATTGTAGAGATAAAATTTGTCTTGTCTCGATCTGCGTACTAGGCTATACACTACAAAACGCATTAAATTAGATTTTATCTCTCCAAATTCAAACTTTTGCTCGATCTGCGTACTAGACTTTAGTATGAATATTCGAATTCTCTAATAGTCTAGGTCTAGGCGAACAAATGCTGGGTATATTTAACATGTTTCGCTCTGTTCGTTTCTCACTGTGACAATACAATAGATTTGAAACACAAACCTGATATTACATTCTCTCACACTTATTTTGCCGGTAAAGCCTAGTACGCAGATCGGGAAAAATTTTGTCTCCCATACATTTTTTTTCCTGGGACAAATTTTGTCTCGGATATTTTTCCGAGCAGTACGCAGCTCGCGCGCAAAATTGATACTATTGTGAATTGCTCTACAAAATGTCTCCACTAAATTTTGCCAAGAAAAAGAATGATACAAGCATTATTTTGCGGGACAAATTTTGACAGCTGAAAGTGATTTTTGTCAATAATGGTTTTATGTAAAAGGTGCTAATGCTTGTCTTGAGAGCATCAAGAGGAGATTCCAAAAAGGTATGAACGACTTTTGTAAGACAACGCGTTCCAGAGATACACTAAAAAACACAGTAAATTAGATTTCATCTCTCCAACTTCAAACTTTTGCGCGAGATTTGGAAAAGTTTTGTAGAGATTAAAATTGTAGAGATAAAATTTGTCTTGTCTCGATCTGCGTACTAGGCTATACACTACAAAACGCATTAAATTAGATTTTATCTCTCCAAATTCAAACTTTTGCTCGATCTGCGTACTAGACTTTAGTATGAATATTCGAATTCTCTAATAGTCTAGGTCTAGGCGAACAAATGCTGGGTATATTTAACATGTTTCGCTCTGTTCGTTTCTCACTGTGACAATACAATAGATTTGAAGCACAAACCTGATATTACATTCTCTCACACTTATTTTGCTAGTAAATCCTTGCATATGTAAACCCTCCATGAAAAATAATCTTTTTGTTGAATGCGTTCATTGTCGAGTAGAGCATTTGACATTTTTGCCTGAACGTCGACATTTAGCTTGACATTAGTTGACAAGATAAAGTCAAATAAGAAAATTCTTGTATACTGTATCCATTGCGAAAAATTTAGCTATTTAATTGAATTTAATGAAACCACTTGAGTAAGTTTATTTATTTTTTTAAAGCCAAACATAACAAAAAATCTTTTCGATTAAAGCCCATCTGACCCTCGTCTGCAAGCAGCAACGGCGACGGCTGCGGCTGCTGCCGCCGCAGCTACCTCCGCTGCTTTGGCTGCTTGTGGGGCAGGCGCTGCTGAAAGGGAAAACCTATCGCAATGGTCAGCTGCAGAAGACTTCAGATACAAGCAGGAACTGCTCAACGACGATCTGCAAATGTCCAATATGGCTATGGAAAGTGGGTCGATTTATCCACAGTACGAATGGACTGATATTACAAAGGACTTCTTCGAAGCCTGTTCGGGTAAGCTGTCCAAAGCATTATATAAATAACAGTCATATAATCTTTTATGCAGAGTTGGCACTAGGTGAACTCGCTCAAGATGATGTCTTCGGGTTATTCGAAGCTATGTCCGCAATCGAGATGATGGATCCAAAAATGGATGTCGGAATGGGCTACAACAAGAACGATGCTCCTCCTCATACATTTGAAACTGCTGTTGCCGTAGGTGTTCGACTCTTTTTTAATTGATTTCATCAGGTATCCAATTTCCTCAATAGGCTGGCATTTTAAAACTAGAAGACTTGGAGAACGCCGAACTTATCGGTATCTTCGACGCACTTTTCTCTTGTATTGTCTCGTGGCTGGAAGGCAATTCAATGGATCAAGTGCTGTTTACCTGTTTGTATCTGCATTCGCCGCATAGCATAAAAGACAAATCCCTGCGGGCATTTTGCTATGCGATCCATAATTTGATATCAATTGTAAAGAAAATAATCATAACTAGCAGCGGGAACGAAGAGGAAGACTTTCAGCTCTATGGCAATTCTAGCTTTTTATTTATTGAGGAAATTCCAGACGCTAATGTTGCACCCGCGTTAAAAGAAGCCGAAGATGACATGGTTCGCCGGAGTAAATCAGAAACTTATCCTGAGGTAAGTTAAGTATTTAAAGCGCCCACGAAAAAATGTTCCGACTTGAAAAGGGGTATCTAGATGCATATGCTTCATAATTTTTGTTATCAAGCTCAGACTTTATTAAGAAACATTTTAAAATCTTGTAGGATACCCTTGCTGTCGTTCATCGTCTGCGTTTTATGCGCTTCCTCTTTCAATCTATTTTGCAATTGCAACCAGACATTATACGTCCATCAGCTTGCGAAGCAGAACTGGCAGAAATTCATAAGAATCTCAATGCCGCATTAGAACTGGTTCCACTAATCAAGAGGACCATTGAGAAAGGAACTCAACCAGAGCAGGACTGTAAGTTAGATTTTGCAAAATAAAAGAAACAAAAATGAAACTAAACTTCTTATAGCTGAAGCGCCCAATCCAATGGGTTTCTCCCCACGAGTGCATGTTCGCAATCAACCTCCGACATTTCCACGCAGTGCAAAAATCCGTGATCGTTCATCGAGTCTACAATTTCTAGAAGAATTAGTGCAAAGATTGAAATTTGCCTGCAAAATTATAAGACAGAGGGATTACTATTCAGCTTTGGTGAGAAAGACACTGTTTTTTTTAATAAAAATAAACTAATACATTTTCTTAGAATTTCTTTATCGAATTCAGTCGCAAGTCTGGCCAGTGTATCCTTTCACGTAGCGTTCTCCAAGTTCTCTTCATTTTCAATCGTCATCTCGTCTTTGGATACATCCCAATAAAAGAATTTCTTCGCGACTCAATTCGAGCTTTCAATGCCCCGCCAGTTTTGAATCCTCGCTGTCCTTTAGCCAATGATCGAAAAATTCAACTGTATGTTGAGTGCTTCCTAACTTACTGTATTAACATGACCACTTTTACGCACTTCATTGAAATATGTGGATACAATCGGGCCCGCCAACGAGACAAACTCGCCCGCCTCATTGAGGGATTTGCTAATATTCAAGTGGAAGCAGCCAGAATAGATTCCCATTTAAATATGGTAGCAGAACAGACTGACAATGTTGGAAAACACTCGTCGCATTTTGCAACTTGGGTGCTTTACAATTGCTTCAGGGCAATGATGCTCTTCTTGATGTCGGGTTTCGAATTGGAGTTGTACAGTGTGCATGAGTTTTTGTACATCTATTGGTATCCCTATGAGCTGCTGATTGGCTTTATTGTATCGGCACTTACACGTGCTGAATCAGCGCTGCTAGAACAGGAAGCTCTCACGGAGCAAATGAACAAGACGGGAAACTCCAAACAACGCAAACCAAAGCCCAAAAAAAAGAAGCAGTTGAAACCATACCGACAGGAGATTATCTACTATCATGCCATGTTGAATATGTGCGGTGGTTTTCATATGGCAATGGGGGCGTTCACAAAAGACGAACGTATTCGACAACCAATGCCGAAATTCGACAATGAGGAGATTCGTTTTAATCGAAGATTTGCTCCTTTTGCAGCATTAACTAGTCCTCCTCAGGTAACCTACCAAGAATTCAAGAAAATCAGAGCGCAACTTATGCAGATGCCATCGTCCGAAATTTATATGTGTGCAGCAAGGTATTTCGAACAAGCTCGCAATGTTTTGGAGTCGATACAGAATCCTGAACAAGAAGTAAGTTTTTAAATTTAAACAAGCAAAAATTAACGAACGAATTTGATGATAACTTTTTTCGGGATTCGTAGAAGTATCCGATTACGATGGAATGGGCGATAGGCCCGATTATGTTTTTTTGTTTTAGGGCCATTTGCTGAAACGAAACTTAAATATTTATGTTCAACCTAAGCGCTTATGTTTTACTTTTTCCTCTACGTAAACTGTCACATAAGAGTTTATGTGGAACATAAGTATTTATGTTCTGTATCAGCAAATGGGCCTTAATCACGTATATCTATCGATTAAAGCTGGAAATCATCCCATTAACCTTGTAGATGTGCTAACAATGCAAAAGATTGTGCAAACCAAGCAACAGCCATGAAAGTGAAAACCTCGTTTTGATCTCAATCTGTTTGGTGGAATCATCCATTTGCACACTCTGTTGATATCCTTGTTATTGATACAGTCTTCTTCTTCTTAAGGTGGTGCGGGTTGGACTAACTAGGTTCTCCACCTAGCTCGGTTGAGGTTGAGGTCGTCTCCCACTTATGTGCGGCATCTGAGTCGCGGTCTTGTTCTACTGCGCCGTCCCTCGGGGTTGGATTCGAAGACTTTTCGGGCCGGAGCATTCGGGTCCATTTGCTCTACATGACCTAGCCATCTCAGTTATTGGACTTTGATTCGTTTGACTAGGTCAGTTTTGCTGTACAGGCCGTACAGTTCATGGTTATATCTTCTCCCCCACTCCCCGTCTATGCAAACGGGAGCATTTTTTTGTTCGGCTGCACGTTGTCTATCAAGGGACCTTCCACGTACAGATCCGAAGTTCGTTGTCCTTATTTCGTTTGCGTGTTTCGTTTTCAGTGAATCCGTCCGTATCCGAGGCTTGTTTTTGCTTCCCAACTATGAAACTATGTTATGTGGCCGGGAAGTCACCCCGACAGTACAACCCTCAACCTAGAGGACCAGATCCTTAGTATGACTCCAAGAACGGGGAGCCGGAGAAACCGCTCCTTACAGGCCTGAGCTCCAAATATGACGGATTAGCCCTGTAAGGTGTTCACTAAGCAGTTCAGTCTCACTGGAACCGTAGACGCCACCGTTTATTCCATCTGGGGAATTCCTTCGCTGTCGCCTGGATGAAAGAGAGATGCCTTAATGGGAATACCTCCCCCCCCCCCTCGTTTGCTACCACCAACAACCTTCCACGGGGGTTGTGATCCAATCTCCAGTTGATGTTCACCGCGAGGTGGTGGTGAGAGTAGGAGTCGATAGACAAAGGTGGGTTTTTATAAAAACCTGTGGACGCTTGTGTCCTCTTGGGTGCACATATCTACCATTTGAACATGACAACACTACCGATACAATGATGATGTTTAAAAGATTGTCAAGCTTTTTTGCTCATTATTTTTCAGTTTGCAAATAGAAATCTTTATTTACATAATCTTACCCTTCGTTTCGTAGGATTTTCATCAAAAAACTTATATTTAAGAGACAGACTCATGAGGGTGAATGCTCATTCCGCCTTTTGACAAAGTGGACACTTAAACATATCTTAAAACAAAACTACTCATTGGGGATGCTTTTTCAGGTTGATTTGGTCAGACAATGGCCACTTCTAGATGCATTTTCGACTGACCATTTGACAAATGACTATCTTAAAATGGAGGATCGATTTAAAGACTTTTGACTAATATATTTGTTCTAAATTATTAAATTAAGAAAAACCAGAAATGCCTGTGTATGTTTGCTTTTAATAGATGGTTGATTTTCTTTTCCCATTTTTATTCGGTTGAATTTCAAGTTCCTTAATCAGTTTCTTTTTGATTTACAGATCCTCGATATGATTCACGTGGCGAAGGTTAACTTCGTTGTGATGAATGTGCTCGCCAAGGGTCATCAAAAGGATTCGAAAGCCCAGCCTGACTTCGATTTTAGCAAACATCGTTACTTCCCAATTATAAAACTTAACTAAGAACTTAGCAAAACCATTTCGCATTCAAAATTGTGCGCCAACATCCTCAACTGTCACTCATAACACTGTGAGTGTTTCTCTTTTTTTAAGCAATAAACTGAACAAAATCATACCTAACGGTGAATTGAATTATTTATTATCATCTGAAATGATATCTTGTTTGATTATGAATTCTCGGACATATTCGCTCGATGGCTGACAACTCTCCTTGCAAGTATACACAGCCAGGACACCCCAATCAATGTTGTCATCCTTTAAGTAATTTAGCATTTGTGGCATAATTTGGAACTCAAATTGTCTGGGAGCAGAACAATTTGCACATGGAGGAATTTTGATGTTGCTTCCGATGGTCTTCGCTGTATCGGCGATCCACAGTGGTTGTCCGCCAAGATTGTAACGCAATATTTGGGATGGGTTCTTCGATACTTGATCTTTGAAGTTGCGGAAGAAGACGTCGGCGTTTTCGTCATCTTCGGTTGCATACTTGCTGAGCTCGGATTCAGGAATCTCGTCCATAGTTCCAGCTTTTCCTTGCTCGACCAGTTTTTGGAATTCATCCAAGCGCCTTTGCTCTGTGGCTTCGTCATCGGCATGATCGGATTTCTCTGCAACACACGAATCAGCTTCAATCACAACTTCGAATTCCGGAAAAGAAACAACTGGGATGCTTATGTCTTCGGTGGGGATTTGGGCACCGGATCGACAGGGAACTTTGTGTTGCGGCCAATGGGCTCGCTGGTGCTTGGCGGAGCAGTAATTGATGCCTTTGCATCGCGAACACACTAAACCACCACGGCAACCACAAACCGAACAAATTCTGCAAGGTGGTTCCACACCAGGCTGAAAGTAATTAGTTGTCATTGAGGGCAAGAAATTGTTCAATAAATGTTCTTACTAATTCCTCATCCTCGTTTGGCGGAACTGCCGAGTAGAATTGGTTTTGTCGAGGAAGTTGAGATCGAAATGCTGAGAAGTTTCTAGAAAAGATGCAAAGTTCCAAATTCATATTCAAAGCAGATAAAGAGAGAAATTGGGTACTTACTCTGCAGAGTTCTGAGTGGAACAACTTGGTTCACGGCAAACAAAGATATAAATCGTCCTGTGAAAACACTCGAGTTTTTCTTCTATGGGCGCATAAATCTACAGAAGACTCGCATTGATTTGGAACAGTTTGTATAAGATATCATGTTTGTTTGCTTACCTGACACAGAAAAGATTGAGGTGCACCACATTTTTTGCATTTCAAGTCGTCGGTAGTTGGAATTTTTTCCAGATCTAACCAAGCTGGTTTTCCACCGATTTTACTGGGAAAATAGACGTTTCTAAGCAAGTTGGACTCACATTCTTCGGCAAATCCCAGATCTATTTGATTCTCATTGTCGGAGGACATTTTTCCTCAAATAAAAAGTTTTTCTTTCGAATTAAATGCTAAATAAAAATATTTGGAAAAATCCAAAAATGGAATTATAAAACTTCAAAATAGCTGTCAAGTCGGCCATGCCATCCCAAGAGTACATTTTTGGAAGACATTTAAAAATCGGTCCAATGCCGACCTTACACTCTTCATCAGACCTTAAACAGCGGGAGGGTTGCATCAATCATGTATGTCAAACGCGACGGTAACAAAATGGATATATCTAAATAAATAAAGACTCACACATCTACGAGATAATAATATGTAGAGTGTGAACATCTTTCTCTATTGCGCGACGAGTTTTATTGCTGCTTGCAGTTTTTGCTCTTCTCATTCCGACAGTTAAGCCTAGTACGCAGATCGAGACAAGACAAATTTTATCTCTACAATTTTAATCTCTACAAAACTTTTCCAAATCTCGCCCAAAAGTTTGAAGTTGGAGAGATGAAATCTAATTTACTGTGTTTTTTAGTGTATCTCTGGAACGCGTTGTCTTACAAAAGTCGTTCATACCTTTTTGGAATCTCCTCTTGATGCTCTCAAGACAAGCATTAGCACCTTTTACATAAAACCATTATTGACAAAAATCACTTTCAGCTGTCAAAATTTGTCCCGCAAAATAATGCTTGTATCATTCTTTTTCCTGGCAAAATTTAGTGGAGACAATTTGTACAATAATCTTTGAGTATATATAATATGGAGGGCTCGTTTCTATTCCAAATGCGTGACTATCATAGGGGGCGCTACTCAAATTTGTGTAAGACAAAGTTATTGCCGATTGCTTCATATCACATGTGACGGAGAACTATATGTGAGGAGAAGGTAAGCACAAATCGGAGGATACGGCTGTATCCTTAACTTACAGAAAGTGAGACAGCGACCCCTATCACAACTTCAAGTACTACAATGCATTAGGGATAGGAACGAGCCCTCCATATTATATATACTCAAAGACAATAATTCACAATAGTATGAATTTTGCGGGCGAACTGCGTACTGCTCGGAAAAATATCCAAGACGAAATTTGTCCCAGGAAAAAAAATGTATGAGAGACAAAATTTTTCCCGATCTGCGTACTAGGCTTTACTATCCAATTGCGATTTTTTTTCTATTGTCCAAATTGACAATTGAATGACAAGATAGAGTGAAAACGTCAAATAAATCTCAGTTTCTTTGGTGAAAACATTTCAAGATTTATTTTAAATCTCTAGCGGATTTACTCTTGGTCAAAACGTAGTATAAGGCCAGGCGCGCACATTCAATTTTAGTTTCGTAACTGTTTAGTTGCCAAAATGAAACATATGGGCTTATATGGGACACCGCGCACTTAGAGCAACTCGAGCAACTAAAAAGTTTGTGTTTTGACACAAACTAAACGATTGCCTTCGCAACAGTTGAGCTGTTTTCTATAAGCGCAAGATAGAAAAGAGTGTGAGCGTGAGTAAAGAGTTGCCAGTGCGCGGTTCTCTTTCAACTGGTGATTAAACTATTTGATTTCGATCACAGTTGCCAGTGCGCGACCAACCTTTGACGATAATACACATTAGGTTCGTTCGTTCAACTTTACGCAGGTTTTCTTGACAACCGTCAGAGTTGTCAAAAAAAAAACCTGCGGTTTTCAAAAAAAAAACCACGGGCTATCAATTGTTTTGTTGATAACTAAAAGCACGAAATAATTAATTATGTGCTCTTATAAAACTTTAAATTTGTTATAAATTAGTTTTAAAAATGAACAAAAAAAATTTTGCGTTAATGCTGAACATCTGATGAGTTCAACGAACATTTAATTGCAAACCCAAGCAATAACATGCAACATATGCGAATCGACAAACGACAAAAAAAGAATAGATAAGAAATCGCATGTGACTTTTGACAGTTTGATCGTTACCTGAACTCGCCACAGCAAAATACCTAGATCTATTTCAGGGCGACCCAAGGTCTAAAAAAAAACAGAATTCACTAATCAGGGCGACTTTAGGTTTTTCAAAAAACGATTTAGGGAGACCCCAGGGTGACTTCAGGGCTCAACGAACAAACCTATTACCATTACCTTTTCACCCGTTTTTCAACTTCTTCAATATTTTTATGGCATTATTTGCGTTGAATGTGACCAAGTTTATGTGCGGATGCAAGTTTAGAAATTGTGGTCATTCAATTCACAACTTGTAGTGACTGTTTTGTTTTGCGTTAGCCATTTTTAACTCAGTACGTTGTGAAATTTTTTCGATAGGCCTTTATTTATAAACTCATAA
This sequence comes from Philhelius festivus, assembly GCA_963931855.1. Classification (NCBI taxonomy): domain Eukaryota; kingdom Metazoa; phylum Arthropoda; class Insecta; order Diptera; family Syrphidae; genus Philhelius; species Philhelius festivus. The sequence goes on along the minus strand of OZ007554.1, from coordinate 258,885,452 downwards.
TAGCGAATACATAAATCTAATCACTAAAGTCGGAACATGCTTATCTCGTCTATTTTGATGTGAAGTGGTATGTTGAGTAGTTGAATGTGCGGTTTCATCGCATGATTGTAATTATTTGCTTATGTTTAAGTAAGTTTTATTTATTTCTGAGTGTTATTTTCCAGATGTTCCCTGAAAATAAATTTTATACAAACATTCTAAGGAAATTATTTGCAAGAATTCAAGTGAATTTAATCAAATTAAATGGATTCTTTACTTTCATTGCGATGAATTGTTTTTGCCATAAAAGTACCAAATTTCGGTTTTCATTTTCACAAACTGAATTTCATATGAAGTTACAGAATAACAGAACGTTTCTAAATTGAGATCGAGAATATTGTGCCCAACAATTATTTCTCCAAATAATAACCATGAAAAGAAAATGAATTTCTTCACGTGAATGATACACCTGCGTGGACATTCAACCAAATAGTTTATTTGTTTTCTATAAGCAACCAAACAGTTGTGCAACTAAAAATAGAATGTGCGCGCCTACCCTTAAGCCTAGTACGCAAATCGGGAAAAATTTTGTCTCCCATACATTTTTTGTCCTGGGACAAATTTTGTCTTGGATATTTTTCCGAGCAGTACGCAGTTCGCACGCAAAATTCATACTTTTGTGCATTGCTGTACAAAATGTCTCCACTAAATTTTGCCAGGAAAATGAATGATACAATGATTATTTTGCGGGACAAATTTTGACAGCCACCTTATTTCCGAAAGTGATTTTTGTCGAAACTGGTTTTATGTAAAAGGTGCTGATGCTTCTCTTAATAGCATCAAGAGGAGATTCCAGAAAGGTATGAACGACTTTTGTAAGACAACCCGTTCCAGAGATACACTACAAAACACATTAAATTAGATTTTATCTCCAAATTCGAACTTTTGGGCGAGATTTGGAAAGTTTTGTAGAGATTAAAATTTGTCTTGTCTCGATCTGCGTACTAGGCTTTACCAAACATTGACTTATTATACATGGACTGCCAGAGCCCAACTTCACGAAGGTTCAACTTAAAACTATACGGAACTAGCGCTCTTGGTGCAAACTCGGAAAACATAGTGTAACTTTTGGTTTTGGTATTTGATATATCAATTTTTGACATAATTGAGTTTGTAAAGGGTGTTGAGCGGGAATTGTTTAAGTTTATTATTAAAGCCTAGTACGCAGATCGCGCTAAATTTTATCTCCCACATTTTTCTCTAAACATCAGCTAAAATCCAAGCTAAATTTTGACATAAGAACTTTGTGGAGAATATGTCGCAGAAAACAGCTGTTCTCTAAATGAATTTTTTTCAAAGATTTAAAAGAATTTGTTTTAAAGCCTAGTACGCAGATCGAGACAAGACAAATCTTATCTCTACAATTTTAATCTCTACAAAACTTTTCCAAATCTCGCGCAAAAGTTTGAAGTTGGAGAATTAAAAAATAATTTAATGTGTTTTGTTGTATATCTCTTAGACGGGTTGTCTTACAAAAGTCTATCATACCTTTTTGGAATCTCCTCTCGATGCTTTCAAGAGAAGCATCAGCACTTTTTACATAAAACCAGTTTTGGCAAAAATCAATTTTGGCTGTCAAAATTTGTCCCGCAAAATAATGCTTGTATCATTCTTTTTCCTGGCAAAATTTAGTGGAGACATTTTGTAGGGCAACTCACAATAGTATGAATTTTGCGCGCGAACTGCGTACTGCTCGGAAAAATATCCGAGACAAAATTTGTCCCAGGAAAAAAAATGTATGGGAGACAAAATTTTTCCCGATCTGCGTACTAGGCTTAAAGTATGATTTTTTAACAATAATTATGAATGAGAACGAATGAGAATTATGAATTATGAGTGATTTTTGTTGTCGAAAATCTTTTAAGACTACCGTCAACAAATATTCTTCTAAATATTATTCAAATATTATTCCATTTCAAATTGAAATTGAAATTTAGCTCGAGAATAAATGTGCCAGACAATTATTTCGTGCGCTAAATTTTGACAGATAAGTTATGTACAGTTCGAAGAGAAATTTTGATTTCTTAGCTGGAGCAGCATACCTCTCGGCTAAAATGCTTGACATAATTTTAGCTTGGTTAAATTTTGGAGAGAATTTTGTATGGGAGATAAAATTTAGCGCGATCTGCGTACTAGGCTTAAATAAAAACTTGAGGGCTATTTGCATGCTTTATTTGCCGATTTAAGAGTCATAATAGCATTTATCATACACAGAGGAGAAGAGCATTACTTTATATCAATTTGTAAACACCTTATTGTTTAACACAATCAAAATTTCAACTTTTCATTTCAATTTATTGTGAACATTGTGTTCAAATTATGATGAAAACTATCTAGTAAAAAATGGATGCGATTCAACATGAAAAGATAAATTAAAAAGTTCATATTGTTCTACTTACATTTATGTAGATAGGGGCTTTTTTTTTAAATAATAGCAAATTCACTTATAGTTAGATAAATATAATGACAAGAATGCCATTTCCATTTTAAAATATAAATATAAATTTACGAAGAACCGGTTCTACCTTTTTATTAGGTTACCTGTCAAAACCTTACAGCAACAATCGCCAAGCAGTTCAGGCCCTAGAAGACAATATCCGCCGTAAAGCAGTTTTCATTAAACTAAATGCTTTGCTCTCGCGTGTTCACAAATTTCGCTGAACACCCTTTATATTATTGTTATTATTTTGTCTTGGATAACATTAAAATGTAAAGTTCAAATTGTGATAGATGACTATAGTTTCTATGGCAAAAATCGTAGTTCAGGCCAGGAGCCAAGAGATGGCCTCTGGAATTAATATTTATTTTTACCACTTTTGCACCAACAGCTCTAATGTTGGTAGTGAGAACTTGAACCATATTCACAGAGCGTTTGTATGGAAATTTCATACGACTAGCAGTCCATATATAATAAGGGTATTCATGTAAGCGCGGAAAACCCTCGTAAACCTCGTAAACCTCGTAAACCAGATAATTTTATCTCCGCAGAAACGAGCTGTCAACATTTGTATGGGAAAAAGTTTCTGCAAATCTCATAAAATTATCTCACAAATTTGCTGCGGAAAGTGCAGAAATAAACCTCGTAAACTAAAGAAGTATGGATTCTGACTTTTAATTTGACATTTCACGAAATATTTCCCACATTTACGCAAGCATTTCTTAGGGGGTATTCATGAAAACATGCTGCGGAAAGTTATATCTTTCTACAAAGCGGAAAATTATCTCGTTACATGAATACCCTTAATACGTCAATGTTACCAAACATCTCATATCATTCTGAACAATGCAGTTAACGACTAATCTGATCAGGTCCTAATTAAAAATAGCTCTGCACTCTTCCCAAATGAAGTGCATTCCATCGCAAATCAAACTGTTATACATTTTAACTTTCCCCCATTTTGACAGCACACCTAAAAAAAATAAACATGGCCTACCCACATTTGACAGATTTTTCTTCTCAAAACAAAAGTAAAGTAAAAAGTACCTATATCGACGAGATGTTGTAATGAAGTTTCCCCAAAAATAAATCGTTCGAAAAATTCGTAAAAATCCAAGAAAAAAATACGACTTCTCAGTGTCAATAATCGAAGTGAAAAATCCCCAAAAATATATTCTCGTAGCATAAGAATAAAATTCATTAAAATGTAAAAAGGAACTTCATCGATCTTCCCGAGTCGTCGTCATTTTATCGGATTTTCTCATTTGCGATTCTAAAAATAAAATCTGTGGAAACCGTGCAAATAGCCAGCCTACATTCTCGCAAAGAATTGAGTGTTCTGTTGAGTAAGTGGTCTTTCGTTCGAATTATTTTTATTCCTGTAGTTTTGTTTCTTTCATTTTTGGTTCCCTATTTCAAAAATAAAAATAATAGAATTGTTATTTTTTTTTGTTTGTTGGACTGCAACCAAGATTATTTGTTTAATTTGGAAATTGGGAACTAGGTGAACTCGCTTCCGCTAACTAGCAACAGTTGCAGCACTCGCTCGGTTTGTGTCTTTTTGCATTTGAGTCTCAAATATTGTGAAAAATATAAAATACAAAAAAAGAAACCTTTCTAGTGCGCCGTGATGTGTGTATAAATAAATTCACACAGATTAGCTGCACCATCGAAATTCATTGAGGAAGGACTTTTTCGGTTTTCACTTCTTGTGGGGGGACGAATTGTGTGACGTTCGGACGAATTCCTGTGGATGTTGGTCTGTTCTTTCATTCATTCATTCATACAATTTGCGCGTAGGTTGGTTTTGAAATTGAATCGCCTCCCTTTGCCTCTGTCTCTCTGCTTGTTCATACTCCTGCTTCTGCTCCTACTCTGCACCGTCATGGTGCACCTTCCACCACTCTGGTTTCCTTACATTTTTTGCCATAAGCCAGAATATCTACGGATATACGTAAAAGATTCATTTCTACTATGGGATGGTAATAAATATTTTATTGATTTTCTCTCCGTATTCAGTGTATGTGCAGTGGTTTGGCTTTTGTTTTTTGCTGCTGCAGTTATTGAAAATCAGACGTTATGAAGATTATAATCCGGTATTTCTTTGCGCTAAAGAAAAACCTGAGTGTGGTGCAATAAAAATCTCCTGAGCAAGTGTTTGCGTAAATAAGTGAAACGAATATATGGCAACACGTATGCAGGATATTGGCCTTTTCGTGGTGATGTTTTTAAAAGAACTGTCGCCCGCCGGTGTTAATGACTTGATTTGTTTTGTCTAAATAAAAACTTGGATAACAATAATACCGCCTTGGACTAGGACAAATTGCAACTTTAAATAATATTTTTCATTCTGAGCTTGTTGCATTTAGAATCATGTACGTATCAAATCTTATATTCAATTTGGTCAAGACAGCCAAGGTATAACTTTGTATGCATTTATATTAAAGTGATTTATTTTTTGTGTTTGTTCTTGTGTTATTGTTCAACCGAGCTAAAAGTTCGGTCGTATAAACACTAATCCTCAACGCCTTAGCTTCTGGTTGTTAATCAAATCATATTTAAATTTACACCTCAATTATATCCATAGCTAAATTGAGCTTCCTTCTATTATACCTATAATTTCAGGATGCAGTTGCGGTTCATCCACAAAAATACGATTCTTAGAAGGGTCGGAACTTATAGAAAATAATCTAATGTGAATTATGTGTATTCTTTACAAAAGAATAGAAACTCACTAAAACAGACTCGAATTTCAATCGTTTAGCTGTTTACACTAAGACCAATTGTGCAAAGTTTATTTTAAAAATTTAATAAAAATATCCACCTTTCTTACTTACTTATCCGGTTGCCGATCAATGAAAGCGGTTTGTCTGAGGCAGCGAAGTTTTCCATTCTCTGGAACTCCGAGCGCTCTGTTTCTAGTCGGCTAGGACAAGCAAGTCAAAATGGCATCGGCGTCGGCCTGATCTTTAAACCGGAGGTTCATTCTACCTTGTCGCCTCGAAGACTTTGGTGATCATTGTTCATTCATTCGATGTGGCCGAGCCAATTTAGTCCGCCTTTTTTGGCATTTTGGACTGCATCAACATCTTGGTACAGCTTATAGAGTTGTATTTTCTGCTCCATTCGCACTTCTCGCACACAGAACCAAATATCCTTCGAAGAATTTTTGTTTCAAAAAATCTCAGTTACAGCTCTCCCTTTCTGCTCGGACTCGGTAGCATAAGGATTTTGTAGAGTGTGCACTTGGTGTAACTGCTAAGCAGTTTTGAATCAAATTATTTTGCCAAACCAAAATACCGGCAGTGGTTGCCTAGGATAATTGTTCGTCGGAGGTGACCCCAACTTAATAAGTAGAGAAGTATAAGTTTCTGCAAAAACTTGAAAACTACCATTCGTTTCTTATACTGAAATATTCGAAAGAGATAATAGACGTATGACAATTTGCATGTAAATCAACCGATTTTGTTTCATCCTTATATCCGTTGTCTACATTTGAATCTGTGCGCAGCTTGATGTCTTCAGTTTTTTTAAATGAAAAGTGCGCCAATAAAGAAGGGCTTATAATTATTGTTGTTGTTTGCTGAAACGTTAGAACAATCTTTTTTTGTATTTGCTATTTTATACTACTTAATTTCGTATAAAGAAAATTCGAACAAACTTTAAATTCCTGCCGACAGCAGACAATCAGGGATTTTCGGAAGTTGTAAGTCACTAGGCTCTGGTTCTCCACGTACTGTTGTGCCTCGACATCTAGATCTAGAAACTAAACGCTTAAAATTTAGTACAGAGTATTCTATTTTATGTTGCTTAATACATATATTTTTTCTTTAATTTTTTTGCTTCAGCTTGTACTTCAAATGTTGGGAGACTTTCAATTCTTTTGTGAGACTTCTAAAACCCAAAATTTTAAACCATTTATCAACCAACAAAATTTAAGAGACTTTCTCAAATGACACACAAAACTTGAACAAGCTAAACTCGTCTTACAGGATCGTAACACAATTTTAACGACCAAGAACTTACTAAAAATGTTGTTCATATCATAAATATTGCCAAGGCGGGTAGATCAAAATGGTGGTCACGAGCAGTCTTGCTCAGTGATCCAAATAACGCTGCAGTGTGCCTATTTGATACCATAAACTCGTTTGACCTATGGATTTAATGGAATATGATGAAGGATTTATAAGCTCCATTCGAACTAAAGGCCGCTAGATTGCTGTATTATCGGTGAGAACCCATTACAGAAGTCAAAGAAGCCACTTCGTCGTGTTAAAATAAAAGATCGAGTCCTTGGTCATCAATTCAGATATTTCGTCAAGGTTGTCAGTGGATAACCCAATAGTTGGGCTCCCATTCGGTTCAGAGCAGGATTTATACTGGAAATGAATGACTGTTTTCTTTTCCTGCTGATCCTCACAACTACCAAAATGAGTACTGCAAAGAAGGTCGACCTTCGCTGCATGTTCTCCTATTGTCTAATGCCCATTGCAAGGTGCAACTACCCCAGCTATGTCTTGCATATTATCTGCATATATCTGCGTATTAGTTCATTCAGGACTTATTATAGGTAGGTCACACCTTTCTAGATATAATGCAGTTGGTTAAACTGCTCGAGTTGCGGTTGAATTCTGTGAGAAAAGCTGGAAAGATTTTGATGATAACACTTTCCGCAAGTGAGCTACGATGGTCTGATTCTTTCCTGGCTAGCACGTCGGCTCGTTCATTTCCCTCTATTCCACTGTAATCCGAAATCGAGATAAGACTTACATTTGGATTAATGTTCAGGCTCGAAAGCTCATTCCGGCATTACTGGACCAATTTAGAAGATGAAAAAGCCGAATCAATGGCCTTAACGCCGCCTGGCTGTCTGTAAAAATGACAGTATTCCGGTTATGTTTAAATCCTTTCACACTAATTGGTTATCCCATGTAAAACCAAACCTTTTTTTATTTAAAAACACGAAAGGCTTAATAACAGAAAATAACATCTTATTATTCCGTAAGGTTTAATGAAGGTAGCCATAAAACGATTAATTTTCTTAAGTCAGAGGCTTTGCTCAGGTCGTTACATAGAAAACCTACCTTGCTTTACATAGAAAACAAAATATGTATATAATATCATTAATTAACACTTAGTAACTACTTTTCATGGCGAGTTTTGCTACTTTTCTTTTGTTGAAAAAACAAACTTAACTTGAACTACATGTTTTTCGTCTTTCCCAGAAATTCGTTTTTGAATACGAGACTTTAAATTAGAAAACATCGACTTTAAAAAATGTTTGCCCAGGAATAAGGCTGTGAATTTTTCTCTTTTCTGAGTTAAATAAATCATTTTCAAAGAAATGGCAGCAGGAACTGATTTCGTGGAAGGTGTTGCAGGAAAAAAAATAAAATGTTCGGAGTGTCATTCAACCTGCGCTTCGACAATGTACGTTTGCATTGCAATGTCGATTTGTCGCATACCATTCGTCTTTATTAGTTTTTGCATATTTCTCTCAGTAACGTTAGGAAAGAAAAAACACCAGAAAAATTATAATACCTTGTGCATGACCATTGATAGGAAATAAACAAATATCATTTTTCACTATATTTGAATGTTGCCATTGTTTTTTGTTGTTGTTGCCTACCACTCGGCAACTTGGCTACCTGTTCATTGCAACTGAATACACTCATGGTAGCAGTAGTTACTCTACTTTCAAGTCATTGCTTCTGGTTGATGCGTGCGTTCTTTATCACAACAAGTTTCAAGCATTCACTTGTGACAAAATAATATACATCTACCTATGCACCTTCCAGCATAATTTACCCTTACTCATTCCCACCACCTGCTGCTCCAGGCAAAAAAAAATCAAACTACACGAAAAGAAGAAGAAAGCCTCAGAAACAAAAACAACAACATCAGCAAAATATAAAACTATGTAGGTACTTTAAACTAAAACAAAAGATGACGCTGGAACGACTATTTGATAACTCACTCACTGCATGAGTCACCCTCAAGGTTAAATATTCAATCGACAACGTCGGATAAGTTGTTTATTTTATAATTTTGTTTTGTATTTTGTTTTGCTATTATTATCTTTTTAGGGCTATGAACGATGGCAGTGTGAGTTGTGAGCACGAAGTAAGGGAATAGAGAGATTTCAGCTCATACTGACACTGAGTATAAGAAGAACGCGAGTAGCGTGTGAAGCACGATGTGACTTATTATTTGCTTTCATTCTGCTCAAGGTGTTTACTTGGTTTAGTATTGAAATTATTGACTTTACTTTTTAGGAATATTATTAAAGTTAAGGAGGAATGAAGCTGTATGTACATGGAAAATACAAATGTCAATATTTTTTATTTATTTTCATAAGCCAGTATGTAGATATAAAAGAAATAATAACATATTTTGATTACGTCCTATCAATATAATATTTACATACACATATGTTGATTCCTATTCTGGATAGAACCTAATACGAGTAAAATAAATACAATATTTGTGTAGCGCATATTCATGCACTGAAAAATACACCTATTGTAATTTTGTTTCTTAAGCTCCATACACATCTAACGATGTTCATCCTTATATAGAGGTCATACGATCAACGAAGGGTAAAATAAAAATTTTCCAACTAAAGAACATTTCCAAATTATATGTTTGTTTGATATTTCATTGTTCATTGTTTTTTCAAAATGAAATTCGTTTTTTGAACTATTACTAAAACATTTTTAGTAAATTTTACAGAAACTCTCGGCATAATAGTGCCTTGAACTGCCTTGCGGATGTCTATGTTCGATCCCCAAAATATGTTTTTTTGAGAATTCGTAGTGTCTCTTAGGAGAAAATGAAATGAATCTCTAGTAATGTAATGTGCTCCTCATTTTAGCCGTTTGGAGCGTGCAGACAATTAAATGTCTTGTCCATTCCTACTGACAACTAGTCCACCGCAACTAATTCCACCTAATACACCGAACCCGCCTAATAAAAAGGAGCCGAACTACTTCTACTTTTTACTTTCGCCATTAGAATCATAAGATGAAAATTGATCGAAAGAAAAACTGATTATTTTGCACTATATATTGCGAATGTGTTTAACTTGATTCAATTGGTGAAAAACTTAACCTATTTTCCATCAGATTCAACAAGGTCAATATAGGTCATCAAACAATAAAGCACCTAAGAGTATTTAACATATTGTCATCTTATGAACTTAAAAATCCTTTTAAAAAACTACAATTCTTCTTAATAAATGCCTTAGCTCCAACAGAAGAATTTTACCAATAAGTTAAATCATAGATTGGCACATGCCTAAACAACTGAAAGCCTATAGAGAAAATTTAATATTTTTTTAGCTCAAAAATAACTAAACCTGTCATACAACCATTCTTTAATGGCTTATTTAACTCAATAAGTTTTGTGTTATACTAATGTAGATATTGTCTTTATTTTGGTGAACAAAACCCATAGAACCGGTTTTTGATATTTGACTCTGGAATTTTGGAATTCGAATGGAAAAATGTTTATTATGTCCCTTAATTTATATTAGCGGCACATAGATTGAGGAAACCGAAGTAGTCAACTAATCAGTTTAAGTGAGATCGACGGGACGAACCACCTATTTATTTTCGGTTTTGAATCAACTTTCAGTTCTCGGTATGTGCATCACAGACCACCGTGCGTAAAATTACCACATTTTCGGCGTCTCCAAAAACTTGTTCGATGCAAGCAATCTTTCACCGCTTATGATCTGGCTGAAATCTATAAAGCCTATATTCGTCCAAAGCTTGATTATAATTCCCATATTTGGGCAGGTGCACCAATAATAAACTTGAGTCTCTTGGATATAATCCAAACAAAGAGCTTTAAAAATGATAGGAGGACAGCAGAAGCATTTGAATCTTTCGAGTACCACCGCAATGTTTTTTTTCTTTAATTATATTACGCTAATTTTACAAAGAGTGTTCTAGTTAAATTATCAGTTGCATTCCCTCCTTAAACAGTTCAACCTTAATACTCGTGCTTCAGGTAATGCCCATCAGTTTATTATGATATTCAGACATTCAAAACCAATGTGCATCGGTATCTCATTTAAATCCTTCCCAAAGTTCCTAAAACCTCGCACTTTGCTCAACATTTTAAGGGTAGTCGTTATCCATTTAGAGCGGGTAAAATATAAAAAAAAAGTATAGGTATACCGAGCGTTTTTCAGGAAAATGTTAATGACATTTTTTATAAACAAAATTAATTATTAGTAACTATACACGAGTATTTGTTCAAGAAATAAAGCCGTATTCTTATTTTTGTTTTGAACATTTTTTATAATCATAACAAGCTAATACAGTGGTGGAAAAATAATTAGAAACGATGAAAAAAAAAAAAACAATTATTGTTTTTCTTTCCTAAATTTTGGCCATATTAACTAGTCAATACAAATAGCAAGTGCATAAAATATAAACACAACTATTATTAGTCTCTTCTTCGCTGGATTTTTTTTTTAATGACGGAAAACGAAAAAAATTATTAAATTTTGAGTTTTTCATAAAAAAAAGACTTCAATTTTGTTAATTAACTGCAAACGTGGTGAGTGATTGGATTCGAAAAAATCTTAATTTATCTTTCTGATGGTTAATCTTATATCTCCAGTACGCAAAATGAGTTAAAACAAAATCTGCATACCTGAAATGCGTAAGGTCAATGTGCAGATGTACTGTTCAGGAAAATCTTCCATGGGAGCTATTGCAAGCCAGTTAAAATGCTCAAAGAAGATGGTACATAATGCAATAAAGGTTCACACCGAGACTGGCAGCCTTGAAAACCGCAAGAGGGAAGAGAAAAAAAGAAAAAACAACTCTAAGAGAAGATCATCTCATAGTCCGACAGAGTAGGGTCAATCCTTTTGCCACCAGTCAAGCAATTTGTGATGCCATTTCATCCCAATTAAGCCATGAAATAACACCACGGACTAGGCGGAATCGTCTTCTCGAAAGTGGCTTGCGGGGATGTATTGTCCGTTAAAAACCACGCCTTTCAAAAACAAAAACCTTAAACGTCGTTTGGAGTTTGCGCGAGAACATTTAGAAAAACCGCTCTCCTTTTGAAAAAAAGATCTTATGGAGTGATGAATCCAAAGTAAACATATTTGTATCAGATGGCAAATGTTATGTGTGACGTCCAATTAACCAGGAGCTAAGTCCCAAGTACACAATCAAGACAATCAAGCATGGGGCGGAAATTTGATGGTTTGGGGAACGTTTTCCTGGCAAGGTGTGGGTCCTATATAGTGCGAATTGAAGAACGTATGATCAATCGCATTATAAATGTAGTGGAGCCGTATGCGTTTGAAAATTCGCTGTTTCTTACATTTTTCAACAGGTCAACGGTCCAAAACACATTTCCCGTCTAGTGAAGTGTTGGTTTGAAAAAGAAAAAAATTAAAGTTTTGGATTTGCGAGCTCAAAGTCCGGACCTCAATCCAATAGAAAATTTATGGCGGGATGTAAAGAGAGCTTTACATAAGACAAAACCCAAAACTGCATCTGATCTTTTCAAAAACATTAAGGAAGCATGGACAAAAATTCAAGTGAAAAAATGTCAGGACCTGGTAGCATTCCTTCCAAGGCGTTGTGCAGCCATGATTAAAAATAAAGGTTACCCGACCAAGTACTAATGTTTCAAGTTGGAAAATCCGGTAAATTTCCTTTGGACACATGCTAACTACAATATTTTTCTAATTATTTTTTCCAGCTGAAAACACATTTTCTTTTAATTAGTATCACATGCAGCTTTTATTTGTAAAAAAAATAATTTTGATTATGTTAAAATGAAGTTAAACAACTACAAAATGAAACAAAAAAATATTTTTACCAATCCCTCAAAAGAATGTATAGATACAACCTATTTTAAATAATAAAAAAATCGTTTCTAATTTTTTTTTTCCACCACTGTATGTATATGTAGGAGCAAGAACGTGCGATCCCATCGTTCATTTTATTAACTATAATTAGCTTCAAATGTAAAAAGTAAAACAAAAAGTATATGTATCAACCTCATGACTAAACCCTTCGTTTTATTCAAAAGATTTAATTTCTTAGGCTTAAAGTCCAGAAAGATAAAACGGTGATCGACCTGATATAATGCTGTCGGGTGCAACTCAAATATGAATCACACATTCTTGTATGTTTTTACTTTGTGTTTTCATACGAATGCATTGGAATTATGTGACGTGGCGTTAATATCTGTTTGAAGAGAATGTTTATAAATTGGTTGTGTACTCGTATTGGATTTAACAATTAGTCACTCAAAACAATAACAATTATTGTCTACATTTTCTTACATGTCATTTCATTATGATTATGTTCCCGATTCTGCATCCATCGTATCATCCATTACGTAATGGGTTGTGGATTATTTCATTCGATATTTGAAAATTGTAGGAGAAGTAGAAATTACGACCCAGACAAGAGACCGGAATTCTCTTTACGAAACAATAAACAATATAAATTTCAAATTTAAGACAAGCTTAACTCAAAGGAAAATGGTTAGTGCGTTGAAGTGTCATGCAGAGGTTCTCGGGTTCCACTCTGAGCCACTGCAAAAATATTTTTCAGGGGCTTACTCCCTCTTATAAAAAAGTGATAAATCTCCCAGTATCTTTTATCATGAACAATGCAGCTCATTAGCGCTTCAGAATCGTAGAAAATTCTAGATCCCTTCCATTCGTGTTAACACGCACCAGGAATGGTTAAGAGTTGTAAGTCACTAGGTTTCGGATCTCTAGTTTATTTTTAAAAATTTTTTTTTTAACTCAAAAGTAAGTTTGCTCTTTTTGATAATAGATTTTAAAACTTTCCTAAAAATAATTATTCATAACAGTTTTCATTTTCTACTAATTTAAGATTTCCTTTCACCAAACGAAATAAACAAACAACCAAAGAAAAACAATAAGCTTATAAAACGAAACGATAATAATAAAAGAGAGTTAAAATGTCTGATTTTGTGCCACGTGATATATTGCCGGATTTGTGGGAAGAAATACTCCAAAGGCATTGGACATTTCTAGAGACTGAAGAAAGTATGCAAAAATTAGAGGAACGCAAGAAGTTAGAAGGTACGTCAACAGGACTTTTTTATTCATCATGTGAATGTTTTTATGACCTTTTTTTATATTCTAGCATGTTTAAAAGAGTTCCTCTGTGTTGTGCCACATGATAGGAAATTTTTCCTACCCGAGACAGCTCATGTGTTAAAGAAGACTGTCAAAGAATTGGATGATTTCAATGCGTTCAAGGCAATGGTTGGGTTCGAGTCAATAAGTCAATACGCTAACAATTTATTCACGAAACCGTGGAGAAAAGAGTACAGAATTATTAAGGTGAGTTTTCAGTTCCCAATGGCCAATACTCTTGTTCGAAGTTCCGAAATAATGTAAATTTTTAAATCTATATTTTTTAATGCTTCTATTTCAGATGTATTCCGGGTTTTATCAACATGAAATTAAATCAAATTTAGTTGATGCTGAAAGACTCTTTGAGGCGATGGGCTACCGTCAGATTTCAAATCAAATACTTGTATTAGATGGACCGATATGCCCGGACCAAGTCACAAACGTATCTCGTGATGCAATGGCCGCCTACGTTGAATGCCAAATAATGAAACAAATTAAAGCTGGTCTAACAGCGCTACCACTTGTTTGCTCTTGGATTGATATTTTTAAATTTAGAGAAACTCACTTGGGTAGTTAATCACTGTTGAAACAATTCAAAAAACCTATTACAACTTTTCTTATTCAAAAGGTGGTGCATCGCAGGCAATCAAAGCTATAGCTTATGCAGAACAAGAACGAAGATTTCGGGCAAAGAAACTTGCAGCAGGTAAACAGATTTTAATTAAAGACACTCATTGGAAAATGATTTAACAAACTGGTTTTTATAGAAACTCAATTTGCAACTCAAGTAGCAACTCCACCGGTTGGTGCTAAAAGTGGATCATCTTGTGAAAATTGTGCAGTTCATGGAAACTATCATCACCACTTGCATCCATCAACTGGACCTCCGACCCATCAAATTACGAATGGATGTAATATGCGTTCGCAGCCAAGCTATAACCCTTCCTGCACTATTCATCACCCCACCAGCAATATTATTCATTGCAAACATCCAAACTATTCGCAGATGTCACACTCTAGAAGTCTAGAGCATTACAACGAACATTCAGATGGTCCTCCCTTGCCCCATCGTCACTCATTCGATCAACCTCCACAATCCCACCAGCCACAACATCTCTATGACAATCCCTATGACTGTGTCGAAAGTTATCAAAATACGTGCAACTTTAATGCATATAACCACCCGTACAATGTATCAGGCAATCGTTATCCTCTTCCTTACAATATATCCAACCAATTGAATAACCACAATCAATATGCCTATAATGGCTCTGGAAATATGTATCATCCAGTTGCGGGATGTGGTCATAAAATCGCTCCACTAGCTATCGATGCGGCTTATGGTGATTGCAACGGAGGCTACGCAAAAATAACTCCTTGCAATTACCCTTCTCACCAGTCGCGAAATAGCGGGGGAAACAAAGACTTTCAGAACTACAGGCAGAGATCATTTCCGCCAGATCATCAACTGATCGATTTCGAGGAACGACCCGCGCCCCATGAACTCCCACACTCTCACTCCCGCTCCCAAAACAACAGTTTCGATTTGCACGACCGCACTACACAAATTTACGATAATAGGCGAAGTCGTTCTAGCATGATGCAAGCAACTCCGCCCTCACAGAAGGACATCTACAGCCGGAATCATAATAATCACGTAGAAAGTTCAGACGATTTGGATGGAAATTATGTGTATGCCACACCTATACCTGGAAAACATCGAAAGGTAACGACTGAAAAGTATTTGAAAAATTCAGAAATCCTACAAGAGTACGAAAAGATACTAGACAATAAAAAGCCCCCATTGGATGTTGTTGTACAGACCAATGGTGGAACTCACACAAGTCAGCTCGCAAATGCGCCCTTGGACAACTTTGAGAGCTTCGATGATTTTGTAAATGTTGAAAACACAAAAGGCAGTGTAAGCGAATCGACGACTGCGACAAAAGCTCTCAAAGCCAATAAAAATCAAGATGGGGTTGGATCATTTGAGTCATGGGATTATGTGTTTCAGAACCTCGAAAAACACGGATATTCAAAAGACCTTGGCGAAAGGGGTGACTTACTGGTACAAAGTCTGGATCTAGACTCTCTAAATATATCCACGGGAAGTCATATAGGCACGGAAAAGCGTCGCGTGAGTCGCAACCCAGAGGCAAAACCTCGCCCATCAAATGGCGATATTGGAAAGCCGAAAACTCTCGAAAAAGTTACCCCTGTTTCGCGAAATAGGAATGGCACCGAAAAGTCAATTCTAAAGGTACAATCAAAGCCGGTCGAAAATGGTCAGGTGTTCCACTTAAAACCGAGTCTGAAATCGAGCACCAAGCACTTGAACAATAATTTCGAAGAAGATAATCATCAGCAACCCCCACACGAAAGAGTTGTTTCAAGTCGATTGAGTAGCTCATCATCACGAACGCCCTCTATTATAACAAATAATGCGAGCAATGCAATTGCAACACAGGTCATTGTAACAAGTCCGAACGAATGGAGTTGTAGATTTTGTACGTTTTTGAATCCCGACACAAAACGAGTTTGTGAGATGTGTTCGAAGAGTAAAAATTTAATTTTAGAGTCGACTAACACTCCGACTTGTGTTTAATTAAATTAAATAACTTTATTTATCGCTTTGATTTCTCTCACCGTCTATGTTATATTTTATATCTTTTTTCTCTCAAAATGTTATTTGGTATTTTTTAATATACATACACATACATATATATATTACTTGTTGAAAATGTTTTGAATCGAAGTGTTATGTGTTCTCTAAGATGAGTTTTAAATTATGCCTATAGCTCGCAACCCTCGAACGAAAGAAGAGTTTAGAGTTTTATTGTATTTGTTATTTAGATGTTATACTTTGTGTGAAGATTGCATTTATTCTATATATGTATACTTTTTTTTGTATCAAGCTCGATAGTTGATTTTCGTTTTATTTTGTTAAGTTATAAAATTATATGCGCGTGGTTAGTTGTTTGTTATTGAAAACTTTTCAAATGTTTTGTTTTTCAATATTTTAAGTGTGTCTTTTCAAAATCAAGGTAAACTCTTCTTTTTGTTCAAAGTAAAAAGTGTCTACATACAAATTTTGTTTGATTTTATCCATTTTTAATTAACTGGGACTTTTTACTGTAAGAACTGCTGATAACCAATAATTCTTGTTAATGAATGTAAAGTACTTCTTTCAGAATCTTAAAAAATGTTATTCCGCCTCCGAAAATACTTTACCCTTTAAGATTTGTACATTTGAAAACATGTTCGTATATTCTCGCAATTTTACAAGCTAAGTAAAAAATTACTGATGTTTTCATAAAAGTCCTCGTAATCATCGCACCTTTTTATTATTTTTGAAAAGAAAGATCTACAAATTGTGTTATCCGAACTTCACTGTATTCTTAGCAACTTCAATTCTTGCGCAAGGATTGGAAAATGGTTCTCATAAAGTGTTCACTTTTTTCTGTGGAACACTTATCCAACTAATTTCTTAACTGCTTCACAAGATTTGTCATGTCCAATACGTAAAATTGCTCCTTAAAAATTCCTTAAGTTTGAAACAAGCTCAGAAATAATTAGGGTTCTTAAAAAGAACTATCAAAACATTGCCTTCGTTTGGGCGACCTAAAATGAATCAATTCTTGAAAGTCCCTGTTCTTCTTAAAGAAGTTTTGTTTTTACGTATATATTTCTTAATTCTCGTATATTTTTTCAATAAATTCAAAATTCTTTTATTGCATTTATCGCAACTTACTTTAGACCGAAAATTGAAAAGAAATGTTGAATAATTTATTGAACTTTGTATTATACCCCCTATTACGGTTTGCGAATCGAACGTTCGAGGTGAGATTTGTTCATTAGCGAACTACACATTAGACATACTACGGTTGGCGAACTTCACAATTCGAGCTCGAAATTTGATTTTTTATTAAAAATTATCAAATATATGAAATTTAAGTCGAATCAAAGGTTCTCGATTCGCCAACCTTAATACTAATTTCTCATACTCACATGTTTATTTGTTCGACTCGCCAGCCGTTATAAGGGGGGTATTTGAATTGAATTGATTGTTAATCGATGTCTCATTAAAACCCGCGAACATTCATACATTGTTTTAACTACTTGCATTTTTCGATGTCCAAAATCTTTTGAAGATATACACGCAGTTAGCATTTCTCTAAAGCTTTCTGTTCATTGTTGATTCTGAAAAGAGTAGGGTTTTATTGCCGTGGTTTAAAATGAAAACGCTAGTAAATAATTAATGCATCACTCTTAGGGTCAATACCGATTGGTTGTTTTTAATATTTTTTTGAAGAAAAATTTAAACCAACCTCCAGCCCCCAGTAAAAAAAACTTCAATTTGTTTGACATTCAAATATTAGTTTATTTGTGTATTTACTTCTTTTTGAACACATAATATGTATGTAAAAAGTTATTTACCTCTTAAATAAGTTTAACATTAATTGAAATTGTTAAAATTTGAAAAAAAAAAATAAGAAATAATATTTCTCTTGTGTGCCTCCTTCTTTATTCTTAAATTCTTCGAAAACCTTTGAAATGAAAAGATATAAGAAATGTAAAGAAAAAAATCGTTTTAAGATGATATTTATTTATTTAGTACCTAAATAAAATTTACTTATGTTCATGTCATTGTTTATGTTTAGAATTGAACGCAGATAATATTAATAAAAAAACAAATATACACCCATGTTCTGCATTTCACTTATTGTGAATTCGAGCAACAAAAGTGAATTTTGATGTTCTGCATTCCGCATAAAATGACTTTTGTGATTTGTTCATTCCGAATGTGAAATGTTGGTGTTCTGAATTCCACCCGAAATGAAGTTTGTGAATTGAGTTTTCGGAGATGAAAATTCGTGTTCTACATTTCGAATACATAGCGTTTTACGGTGAATTCAATTCACTTAGTTTTATTTGGTGAAATTGATAAACGTGTAAATAAAGATTTGAAATTTTGATTAATTGATTTTGATTTGATTGATTGATAAATTGTTGTTTACAAGAAAATACAAAAGAGCTCCCGACAAGAAAAAGTTGTGTTGCAATTTATGAAATAAGAAGGAAGAAATTTTGTGTTAAGGGAATTGAAGTCGATTTTATTAAGGGATTTATTTCAAAAATGTAAACAAATGTCTCTTCGCTTAGTCTGAAGCTTCTTTTGAAACTACAAACAATTCAAATATGACCATGTTAATTCATTCCCCATTTTTTACTTACGCTGCTTCTAAAAGATCTAAAATTATGGCCTTACTACGTAAAACTTTTCCACAAACTCTCTATCATTGATTTTCGTCCCTTCTACCACTTATTAATAATAATAGTGAATCTATTTTCGTTATGCACAAGAAACAATGTTTTAATAAATGATGCAAATTGTCTTTCAGCTGATTTTGACATTTCACAAATAAATTCGGAGTGAATTGAATTCACTCGGAATGTAGAACATGCCTTTTCATTTTAAGTGAAATTGAAATTCGTTTTCAATTCACTTTCACTCGGAATACAGAACATGGGTGATAAAATAAAAATAAGTAAAACACCAAACAATATGGTTTGATTATAATGTAACAACAAAACAACCCTATCATTATGATTATAACAATGCTTTAACTAAATCAATACAAAATTATATTAAATTAATATGAGAATTAAAACAATAAATGAAAAAAAAACATTATATGTATTATTAAGAAGAAAATAAAATAAATCATACAAAAATACTACACAATACACTTTTGGCTGATTACAAAATAAAAATTCTACTTACTTACATTATAATAAAAAAAAAACAAAATATTCTGTAAAATTATAACCGTTAAATCCATTGATTGTGATTTATATAGTAAAAATCTATTGTAATATATAGATGAAATACAAAATATAAAATTATGTATTAAGATTAATTCATTTTTGATGATTGGAAATACATTTCAACCCTTTTAAAAATATAAACTAAAGACAAGCAGAAGAAGAATAAAAAATATCTTCCTTACGAATCACAAAAATTAAACAATAAAATATTTATTGCTATTTTGAATTTAATAAAAAAAGAAAACAAATATTTATGAAAAAGTATTAAACAAAGATGCAACTAGTTTTTTTTTAATTCTTGGAAAAACAATTTTTGAAACTTAAACTAAAAGTATACAAGACTGGATAGCACGAATTTGCCTTTTGCGTTTTAAGACTATTATGTGGCTAAGCAGTGCCTTCATTAGGCTGTTAGTACTTTTGGTTTAATAAATCAAAAGTTAAGTTTTGAAATGCAATATTTCAGTTGAGCAAATATACCAGGCTAATCCAAAAATAAAAATAAATCAAACAAAATTTCAAAATTATTTAATTAAAAAATATCTGATTAAAATTCTACGATCAAAACTACACACACACTCAGCCTTATTCTGCTATTCATTGGTGGAATTTTCTTGAAGTTGTCAAACATTACTATTGTGCTATATATTCAAACTGAATCTGATTTACCTGTGTATATTGGCACAATGTCGCTGATTTGTTATTTGTTGTGTTGCTTATGTATTTATTTATTGCTAAATTTCAAATATTTTTGAAATAATACTCAAAGATATAAATATTTTTTGGTGCAGAACAACAAACAACAAGTCCATATCACCTTTATCGATTTTCTTACATTTCTCCATAATTTTCTATTTAAGGAATATCCAAAGTTTCAAAGATTTTCTCATGAACCAATGTTTACATAAATAAGAAATTAGTTTGAAATAGTGCAGTTCACCCGATGGATAGCAGGCAAAAAGGAATCCAATGAGTGTCTCGAATGTAATGGGGTTTTCCATTCACAAATTATCAATTTGTTGATTGTCGTTTTGACAATCGCTCTCTCTATAATTCTTAATTGATATGATAGAGACAGCTATAGTCAAAAACGACAATCAACGAATTGATAGTCAACTATCACCTTACGCGATTCCAACCCAGGTTTCAGTCAAAAATTGTTTTTTTTTTCGCGGCTAATTGATTTATTTTATTATTCGTATAAGTGTAATATTTTGCGTGTTTCATTAGCCGTGTTTTTTTCAACATACAACATCCGCAGTAGGATCACTGCCGTTAAAAGGAGAAGTGAAATCCTGCAGCGAATAGAGTATAGAGATTTGACGTTTAATCAAGTATCGGCAGTGATCCTACTGCGGATGTTGTATTTGTTATTCATATAAAATCCTACTGTACTACGGATAACTTTTCCAAAAAAACATGGCTATTATTTCCAAACAAATCTTCATCCTCAATTTACTTTCAATAGAGAAATATGAGCTTGATTATATACAGCAAGATGGCCCGAATTACCCTCCCAGACTTCTTTTTTTGGGGCTACTTGAAGTCGCGGGCTTATGCCCAAAAAGTCTCAGACAATCGCAGCCCTCAAGGAGAATAATCGATAAGAAATCCGAACTGTTATCCCAGGAAATCTTGCGGAAGGTCATGGAAAATGTGATAAAACGGACGCAAATGTGTACCTACTCGTATCAACACTAACGGCAGCCATTTGACCAATATCATCTTTTCCACTTAACATAACAAATTGTAAAGGTTCAAATAAAGATTTCCATCATTCAAAATCATTTTTTTATTAAGTAAAAATGTAAGTCAAAACCAAAATTGGACGATTAATTTTGCACCAACT
Source organism: Philhelius festivus (assembly GCA_963931855.1). NCBI lineage: Eukaryota > Metazoa > Arthropoda > Insecta > Diptera > Syrphidae > Philhelius > Philhelius festivus. The sequence goes on along the minus strand of OZ007554.1, from coordinate 258,864,146 downwards.
TGTAGTACAGGGAGGGGTAAATCTGCAGAAAAATTTAGATTTGTAAAACTAATTAATAAATTAGTTGGAAAACCAAAATTTTCAAAAAATATTAAAACAGGCATTTTGGCAGATCCAAATCAAAAATAAGTTTAATTAAGTTTGTTCGTTGATCGTTAATCGTTTTTTGGAAACCCTGAAATCATCCTGGGGATCAATTCTTTATCTGTGAAACTATGAAGTGATAAGTTTTTTCACAACTTCACACACTGTGCGATTCGCAATTTATTACTACGTTTATTCGATCATTTGTATACCTGTATTTTGTTGAAATGACCTTCGTTCGAATCGGTCCCACTCAGCGTTACCACTTCCGGAAAAAAAGTCGAAGTAGATTTGAAGAAAAAAGTGAAGTAAATTAAAAAAAATCGAAGTAGATTTCAAAATGACTTTTTTTTTGCATTTAGAAAAAAATTGGACTCGAGATTTTCATAAGTTATTATACAAAACGAAAAAGTGGCGATTCAGCCAGTCTGTAATTCTGTTACTCAACCTGCCGTCTAGAGGAGAAATTATGTATTCGTACTTGTGCTGATGCTCATATTTTTGTATAGAAGTTCTGGGCTTACATATTACTTATAGTGAAAATAGAGAAAATGAAGTAGTTTAGGGATTTTTCTTTTAAAATTGAAGTAGGTTTAAACGGAGATTTTTAAAAGGAAGTAGATTTCAGTATTTTGCTGATGGTGCGAAGTAGGAAGTAGATTTTTAAATATTTTGAAAAAAAGAAGTAGATCTACTTCAATTGAAGTAAAGTGGTACCACTGGTCCCACTTGCTCAGCGGTGTGGATTCGAAATGTGAGACGAAAAACCTGGGTCTAGGAGTTGGCTTAATAAAATGTTTCAGAATCGCTCAACACTATTTCAACTCAACTCCAAATCGAGCTCTTAACTCAAATGACGAAAAACCTGCGTCGAAAATCCGACCCTAATCCAACTCGATCTTTCGATACTGCATATAAACGTAATATATGAAAAAAATTATTTTAGGCTGGTATTCACCGAGCGCTCTTAAACGGCTCTTAACTTTACGAGGCTCTTAACTTGAAATTTCTTTGGGGTATTCAACAACCACTCACAAGTGTTTTTCGAAGTTCGAAAATGAGAGCCACTCTCTCTTGTTCAGGCATACCCAAACTGTTTTCGAACTTGAATGACAGCTGGCAGTGCGTGACGTTGCTGGTGACGATAACTGGTTTTGGTTTTGCACTTCACCGTCCTCGTTTGTTTAGTTTGTTTAGTTTTCGAATTTTCGAACAAACTTTCGAAGAGAGCGCTCGTAAGTGGTCCCGACCACTCCTAACTTTTAAAAGAGCGCTCGTAGATCTTCACTAATATTGCTTGGTGAATAGGTTTATGAGCTTCTTAAGTTATGAGCGCTCGGTGAATACCAGCCTTAAAGAAGATTTATGGGAAATCCACTTAAATCCAGGATTATCTCTTGGTGAAAACGTAGTATTATACTACGTTTTCACCAAGAGTAAATCCGGGATTTAAGTGGATTTACCATAAATCTTCTTTAAATCTCGAAGATTTACCATGCAAATTTATTTCTTAAATCTAGTAGATTAGAAATAAATCTCTACTAAATCATCATAGGATCGATCGGTCGAAGTTCGAACTGACCTAACATCCATACTGTGCTAAGTTATCTCGATGATTTTTCATTGTTTGGCACAAATGAAACTTTCTTTCTCTTGCTTCTACTTTATAAGAAAAATTGAAACAACATTAGCACATTGATAGATGCTGTCAAAGTTAATCTTCTTATTAATCTTTCAGTGCGGTGAAAACACCAAATAAATCCTTTGCCTTAAATCTCAGAATATCTTTTGGTTAAAACGTAGTATTAGGAAAGTAGGAGAGGATTTAATAGGAGATACCGATGCACATTGGTTTTGAATGTCTGAATATTATAATGGGAGGAAAATATAGTATAGAGTCAAGTAAGCATTCCATATTCATGTGGTGCGGCTAAAGAACAACTAAAGACAACTCTCAACTCTTGTTAAGAAAACCTGGGTCAACTCTGGGTAAAGTTGAACGAACGATCCTTATATTTAACCAATGGAAAACTACATAAGATTCACGTGTAAAGCAAAATGGGATACTTCTACACACAAAACAGTACATATGAGAACTCTTTTTGTTTCTCTATACATATATAGCACTAGCACTATGAAAATGTACTTATGAGCAATGCTAATTCGCGTCCTCTGAGAACATGGTTTAATCAAAATCGAGCATTTTTCGAGAAAATTTCAAAAAAACGTAATGAACGTAATGTCGTTTTTATTTGGCAATCCGGAAGACTTCTGGACTCTTCTGAAAGTGTTCACTTGGGAAAAAATGACAGTTCTCATTCTGAAAAGAAGAGAAATTTGCTTCTGGATTTAAAATCAGAATCGAAACCAGAAGCACTCACACATTCATATACTTAAACGTCAAACTCAACAGCTGTGATTTTTTGTATCCTAAATGTGCGAAGTGTATCAACTTGATTTTCATTTATGTCCACATTTGATGTTTCACATACAATCACAACTAAAGATAACTTCAGAAACATCAGAATCAACAAAAAGTGTTCCTGAGAGATTCCGGATTGCCAAATAAAAACGACATAAGTTAAACTAAAATTCTGTAACATTTAAATTAAGTAATCTATCCTCCGTTTAAGCTCTAACTCGATGTTTAGATTTACCACCGCACAAACTGACTGACGGTATGACGAATACAAATTTGTTGAAAATGTTTATGTGTAGTGGATTAAAATGAGCAAAAATAGATAAAACGAATTTAATCAAATGTGTCTGAGTTGATTGTATTAAGAACACTTTACATAATTATAGAAGTCATATGAATCGTCATTTTATTTCCTGTATGATTTATCAAATGAGCTGTCGTTTCAAGTCACACCACACCGTTTTGTAAATCCGCTAGAGATTTAAAATAAATCTTGAAGTGTTTTCACCAAAGAAACTGAGATTTATTTGACGTTTTCACTCTGTCTTGTCATTCAATTGTCAATTTGGACAAGAGAAAAAAAAAATTGCAATTGGATAGTAAACAGGAAAAAAACAGATATTTGTATTTTGTGTTGATTGTCAATGAAGAAAGTGGGTTTACATAGGTGCGTTCTACAAAATAAGGTTTGTATGTTTTGCAAATCTTCTGATTGCGAGAAGATTTCAAGGAGATTTATTTTAAATCTTCATTTGAGGTGATTTATTTATTTGTATGGTAAATCTACGAGATTTAAAGGAGATTTATGATAAATCCACTTAAATCTCGGTTTTAGCTTTGGTGAAAACATAGTATAAGGCCCAGTACACGCAATGAGCGGGATAGCGACAACAAAATTGAAACATGAAATAGTTTGGTTATGTCCATTCCATGCAGTCGTAGAAACAGAAATAAATAATCTATAAAAATGCAAATATATCTCTTGTTTCATAACAAAAAATGACATTTAAGGATTTTGACGTTGAAAATGTGCGTTCTTCAGGCTTTGATTCTTTTTTCAAATCCTGAATCGATTTCTCTACTTTTCAGAAGAAGAACTGTCATCAAGTGCGTGCCGAACGAACGTTTCCGGAAGCATTCCGAATGCTTCCGGACGTCCAAGCAAAAACGCTATTTGTAAACTACTTTCAAAGTTAGCAAATTTTTAGGAACCTTTAACTTATGTAACTCTAAGATGTATAAAATTTAGGGCCATTATTATTAAAAACTTAAATCCGTACCTCACATTGGTAATCACTTTGAACGCTTGGATGGATTACAAATAGATGAATGAATGAATCAAAATTTCCAAGGCCGACAACAATGAAGAACCAAAGTTAAAATTTTGTTTTAGGATCAGCATTTTATTTCATTTCTAATTTGTGTCACAATAATTATCATTCGTTATTTTAATCATTTGTTTTTGTTGTTGCAAGGTTGTTGGTTTTCTTTTCTCTATAAGTATGTAGGTACACTGCTAAATCTAAAAATTTAGTATTTTTCTATTTTATAACTTTGTGATTTGGTGTTGGCCTCTGCATTCAAATTTAAATTGGTATACATGATCGTTTTCAATTTTAATTATTTTTCTGAGAACACAAAATATTATATGTTTATGTTTTATTTCTGTTTTTTTTTTTCATTACTAGGTATAATTTAACTTAACGTTGTAGTTAATTCGTTTCGGAGAACGTTGTATATTTTCTGCATATCATTATTGTTTAGTACAGAGCTGAATTTTTCTTATTTTGCTAGATTTAGTTTTATTTTAATTTTTAATTTCTAATATCAAATAAGAAATATAATGTATTTCTTATAATTTTACAAAAAGGCCGTCGTAAAGTCTTTTTACGTAATTGTTAAATTGTTTTTTTTTTTTTTGGTTTTGTTGTATTCATTCATTGTATTTTCATTTAACGTTTCTGGATTGTTAATTGTTTAATATTTTATTTATTTTATGAACAAATTAAAAGAGTTTTAATTATTTTTTTTTGTTAGAGAAACTGCTAAAAATGACAAATTGATTAGATTTTTTCCTGGAAACAAGATAAAATCTTTGTTCTTTTTTTTAATTATGTAAAAATATATATATATACGATTATGATTTGATTTTGAATTTTAAATGTTTCATTTTAATTTTTTTTTTTTGTAATATTTAAAATTTTATATTTAAATTAAAACATACACATTGCATGTTTGTTTTCTTTGTATTTTTAATAAATTTGGCTGAGAAAGATATTGACTTGTTTTATTTATGATCCTTTAAACTAAATACTATACATTTTAGCGTTGCATGCATTTAATAATAATGTAAAGAAATCATTTTAAGCTCTTATTTTAAAAAATGGTATGTAATATATGCATGTATGTACTCGTTTTAACTTAAACGTGATTCTGTGATTCTTGACTGAAATGTAAGAATGTTAATAAAAAAACTTATTTTTTATAATGAACTTAAAAAAAAAATTGATAATTATTGAGTACAGAATAGAGAGACAAATTAAACTTGTTTGGTCTTTAGATTAAATATAAAGTAGTATAAGGACATTAAGCTGTTTTCCAGTAGCTATAACTTTTACTGGAATTGAGAACCTCGTTGGAGAAGTCGTTTTGTTTCTGCTATAGGAAAATGATTGTTCGAAAATGAGTTTATTGTGTGAATGAATGTCGGAGAACTAAACTTTGTCTTAAAAAAATGCCGTACTGGAAATCTAAAAAACAAAGCCGACTTCAAGATGGCATGTTAATTCCAATACTGAGTTGCATTATTCCAAATACATACCTGAATAAGCTTGAAGATCTAAGGTCTCTAAACTTTTAGAAATATTTGAAAACTTCAATAAAATAAAGCTATCTATAAGTTCAAAAGGGCTCAGCATCAGATATTTCCGATAACATAATCACAAGAAAAAGCACTTATAAAATGAAAACATTCTTGTGGACACTGGACACCCAGTTATAAATTAAATTACTCAGTATGAAGTCGACTTGACCGACAACAATTTTTTTTTATAGATATCTCATCTAAGTCAAGAAGATTGGTTTTAATGATGTGTTGTGTACAATAATTCTCAGATCCAACAAAAATCAACTTAAATTTCAGGTGGGTTTTGTGTCAATGTTGTGCGGATAGATACGAGTATCAGTTTCTTTTTTAATTTTGGCATTATATTTTTTTTTAGTCTAGAAAATAACTTTTCTCATTTGTGCATGTATGCTAGATTGTATGGTTTTTTCTTTTAATTAAAGTATAGACTTGGTAGATAAGCACTTCAAAGAATATTCACTTAAAGCCAAGTTTACCATTTACGTAAATTAATGCATTCGCCCAGGACATTCATAATTATTCAAAATCAAATAATAAAATTGTTGAAATTTAAATGCTGGTCAATTTTATCAAGCTTATTTACAATACAAATGCGAGCTTGTAAATTGACATCCACGCTGCTTAACTTTAAGTAAATAACCAATGCGGGGTTTCTGTTTTTTTTTTAATTACCAAGTTATAATTATAATTGTTCAGTGCAATTTACCTTAAATTAATTACTAATAATATAATGAAATCGTCGTGCAATAGGCAATATTCCATCATTGTTAAGTGTTAAATTTCAATGATTTTTGTTCTCATATCTATGATATAAAATGTATTTCTTATTCGCAATGCAAACAGGTTAGAATTGTATATTTTTTTTTGTTAATGTAGTAATTACAAAATCGTGCAAGCTGATCCTTGCATAACTTCACTAATAAACATCGGTGTGCCAGCGCCAAGTCCACCATCTGTTTTTTGATGTTCATTCTAAAATTAAAAAAAAAATAATTAAATTAAAGGTGTAGTGAAATTCATTTGGACAAATTGTTTAGAACAGAACTTAAGATATATTGTACTTATATGCATATACCGCTAAAATCAATTTATAACTTAATTTTAAAAATATTTTAAACTCGAGTATTTCTTAACTATTTACTTTTTATATTATTTCCCAAAACCTAAATCATTATTTAATTTGCAATTTTGCGCACAATAAAGTTTTTTAGGGTTTACACTTTAACACTCCCCAACTTTCCTAAACGCTCGCCCAGTGTGCAAATTTTATATAGGTAGTCATATATGTAGTTAAATTCTGAATGAAAAGCACTTGGACTAGAGGTCGCAAAAAGCTTTGAATTGAGTAATCATTCAGGTCAATAAAAAGACAAGAGATATGCTTGATTTTTTAATCATCGTTTTCGAAAAATTATTGAAATCCTTGCGACTCAGATGGTGCATGCAAGGAAAGATGACATAACAACTTTTTGAATAGGTTCGGTACCTGAATCCGCACTGGCTGGAAGAAGCTTAAAGTGTTCATATTGTATTCCACGCCAGGCTATAGGTTCACCTTTTTTTAGTTTTTTTAGTTTTATATATCTTAAACTTAGATTCAAGAGCGTTAAACCCCATTAAAAAGTTACCAAGCTGGTTAAAATTCATTAAGTTTTAATATTTCGTTAAACCGAGTTGGAGGGCTTAGAGCTTTATCAAAATATAGAGTGTTTTAAAATTGTTTCGCTCTAATGAATAGAAATTCTATACTAACTATAGAAAATATCATCAAAATGGGGTCAAACATGATCAAAATATTTAAAAAATTTATTAGTTATGTTATTATCTTCAGCACATATACACATAGTGGAATAATATTGGATATATTGACTTTTAATAGCCTTTATTGCACAGCGCAAATTTTAGTTGACCAAATGCCATCCTAGAAGCTACTTGAAATCAACAACCCCACTTAAATAGTTTTCTGCTGAATAGAGAATTTCTCTTATATCAAACATTCTTATTTGTATTGTTTACTTATCGGAGGCTCAAAAAATAGCTAGGGCTCCCGGAAATAAGACAGAAGGGATTGAGAATTTTTTTTTAATTTTTGGTCAGGCAAAATGCGATTAGCACTCTCCAAATAGTCCAAACCGCCATTTTATAGTAACTGCCAAATAATTTGTATCCAGTTCTTATATTTTCCCTGTACCTTTTTTCAAATAATCTAAAAGACTTACATCATCATACTCGCAATCGAAGTAGTGGCTTTGACACTCCATGCAGCGACATTGATCCGACATTTTGCATGTAATACCCCACTGTTTGGAAATTGCCTTGTAGATTTCCTTCGATGATTTGTTACTTATGATTTCCGATCTCTCTTGCTGCTGAGAGTAATTACCACTCATTTGACTCATTTGATTAGAGTCCCAGCCACCATCACTTTCGCTATCACTTTCCTGATTCTCCTGGTTCTCCGAGTACTCTGGTGGAGGCTGATTCTGTGATTCGTCATGATTACTGCAATCTAAGTCCTGTTGCTGGCTATTTTGGTTATGATGGGTATCTGTTAATAAATCAAAAATCTTAAGCTAGATCTAATTAAGAAACCCTAAAAACCTACCATGCATCAAAGGATCACAAAATCCCGAATTATCCGAACTATGGCAGGCACTTCCACTACAATCATCTAACAAATTCTCCTCTGACGAAGGTGCCGTCATTCTAGAAATTAAATATTCAGTCGAATCAATTGATTCCTTGCGATTGTCAGGTTCGTTATCGCCGTCTTCTTCGTCCTGGCTACAATGGTTCTGACTCTGCTGATTGTTGTTGTTGTGAGCGTCCTCAGAGATATGTTCATTCGATGCAGTGTTCTCAGTGCAATCAGGATCCGTGCATTGGGTTGATATCTGCTCACATGAGGTTCTTCCTGATGTGCTTTTCCTTATATTGGAAGTTTGATCCCCACAACCGTCTTCGGCGGACAATGTAAGTCGACTACCTAGGTCGAGACTATTTGCAAGGCGTGTATTCTTCACCACATAAAACACGAAAAAAAAGAAATATAGGACAACAAAGTTAAGCATCAGTACTGAGCATAAACTATCACCACCATCGCCGCCGCCGCGCCGCGCCGTTGGCACATTGCAACAATTTCACTACCCTAAAAGAATTATATTAAAAAAATATAAACTTACTTCCTCAAGAACGTGTTCATAAGAAGGCGGTGGGCTCTTTGGTACAGGGCTTTCTGATGCGCACTGGGTTATGGTGGGATTCAAATATCCTGCAAAAATATGAATGAATAAATTTTAACCTTAAATCATTATCTATAAGAAAAAAGACGTTTTTGTCATCACATTGACTTGTGAGGTCACCAACATCAATTCAACACACTCATCGTGTCATCATCATCATCACCAACCTCATGGCCCTTTACAGGTCACGAGAAGGAGGATATGCGAGGATGTGAAACTGCGACTGTAGTATTGAAGGGTTTACGAGTATGTTTGTTATGTGGGGGGAAATTTACCACCTTCTACAGAACTTAGTTACGCCCACACCTGCTCATAATGAAGGCCAATGTGTAATTTCGAATGGAGTTGAAGACGCAGCCGGGGGGTATGTGTTTCTCTCAACATAACACTTGGCTTTTTGCAGTTTTATCTAAATAAGGCAAGCAGCCTTAATGTTGTTTTAATATACGATGACCATATACCATTTTAAGGGAAATTCCGGAAAAAGCCATAATTTTTGTTTTAATTTTGATTGCATGCAAATATATTTGACATTCACATAAACTAATAGAGGAATTATAGTTGAGTCAATAAAAAGATTATAGACAGAAATATCAGAATAACAAGAATTGGCTACCGTTTCCTTATAGGGCTACGCATTATTCGGTCGTCGTTTAAAACCCCTTAGTTCTAGGAGAATTGAAAGAAAGAGTTAGTGGGAACCTGCTGCGTTTTTGGGATTTCACTCATATCTCTATTTAATAATACAGGGTGCTTCTTATGTTCAAGGTCGATTTTATTTGGTTTCCATTTTTGTGTGAATGAAAATTGTCAGTACCTACAACGGAGCATCTAACGCAGCAACAACGTGTTGAAATTATTGAAACATTCACCCCGATTACCGATGTCGTAAACGACAGCGAAATATACGACCTGACACGATCTGCATTCCATAAGTCGTTTCCAACTTTTGTCACTCGTTTTGTTGTCGTCTGTAAATGTCAAACGTCGTTGAACACTTTCTTTCTGCATTCTGTAAGACGAAAAAATACGACGACTAAGAAAAAAAACCACGATATCTCTCGTTCAGAAATTTACACACGACAGAGACATAGAAGGTCGCAAAACTGCAAGTATTCTTGTTAAATAATTTATTTTATCGAATTTTTTTACGATAAATAAAACAAGTACATATTTGTCTAAATTTGTTGTACTATACTATATACTTAAATGTTGTAATTAACAAATGAAAAACAATTCCAGACGCTCGTAGATTTGAGGAAGAAGACGAGCAGTTAGGGTTTTTTTTTTGAAGGGGATACAAAAAACGTCCTCCAGTAAGAGATGGAGATGCTTGGCAAAAGTTTTGAATCGCTTATTCTATAACGGCAAGCTTTCGCTATTAAACAAAAAAGAGCTACGCTTTCGAAGAAGCAGTGTGTACTCCAAGAAATAACCTTAAATTGCATCAATGAAAGTATAAACAAAGGAAGAAAACAGGAATATAAGTCATACAAATTAAAGGAGCACACTGCTAGGAGAGACACAACACATCTTAAGATCCAAGAGGAAACACTTGTCATTTATAAACATGGGATGGAAAGAAAAGAAACTATAATAAATGTAATACATTTCAACACTTATCATTTTAATTACTTATTTATTATCTAATAATTAAAAAAAAACTGCATTTGTTCATTAATTGAACATCGAGCAATAATATTGTATGTAGACCAGTGTTGGGACTTCTTTCACTTAAGTGGTATTTCTACCACTTTTTGCTGTTCATGAAAACCTACCACCTAAAAATCTAATTCTACCTACTACTCGTATATTTCTACTTTACCATATATGTATGTACCATACGACCAAAATCACTCCTAAAATTTATCCCAAATATTAATCCTAATATTTTAACGATTGCATGTCATAATTTAAGTTTGTGCTCCGCTTATGCTGCTAAATGTATACCGGGGCAAACAGAAAAATCATTAAAGGAATATATAAATATGTATTTCTATTTTTGCCACAGCTCGAAAAAAAAAACAAAAAGATTTCATTACTTTCCTAAAAGCACTTTGCGCTAATGAGCATCAAATTTTAAAGGTTTGCCAAACTCCTTCGCTTAAAAAGAATCATAGAGCAGTGGAATCCCTTGTTTGATTTTTAAATATATACTGCACTCGTTTGAAGAACCTACTTCTAAGGCTTCACAAATTTCTCATTCTTTTTAAAATAAAGGCAACTAAGTTTCTTGGAAATTTTTGTCAATAAATCTTAAAATTATAAATGAGTTGAGTTAAAAAGAATATTTCAATCTGAGAACACAAAAATACACTTTTTGATCGAAAGTATGAATACTTAAAAAACTAAATGTAAGGAAAAATTTGGTAAGGTCAGAAAATCTTAATATAAACACAAATGTAAGAAACCCTGAAAACTATTTACCGTTTTCTCATTTGTATTTTGGCCTTTACTTTGAAAGGTACTCATTAGAAAATGACATTTAAGTTTTTGGTTTGGAACGAGTTTAAAATGAAATTGTATAATATATATGTATGTGACTTTCTTCCAGATAATAATGTGATCTTTGAAACATAAAGAACCGAAATATTATTTCTTTTATTTTTGTATTTGAATTATTTTCAATAAATTTATTTTCAATATACGATTTGCTACATAAAAATGGCTTTTAATTTCTACCACTTTTTTGACAACCTTTCTACCACTCTTTAGCTTCTGCGAAGTCCCAACACTGATGTAGACTTTCCTTTGAATTTGACAGATGTTTGTTACTTTTTCATCGTTTTTAAATCTGTTACAAAATCATCGCGTCGAAGAAGTTATGGAATGCCATTTAAAAAACGAGACGACAGAGAAAACGAGAGACGTCGAAAAAACGAGACGACATAGGTAATTGGGGTGATTTTATTTAAATATTTTGAATATGCGGAGAAAATAACGTGACTTTTTTGGTGTTAATCATGTGCTGAGCATGTCCACTTAGCGTATAATTTTTAATTTTAAAAATTGGCATACACTGGGAGCTACAATAAGGACTGAGTGACAAGAAAGCCAACGTGTGGCAGAAAAGACTGATGATGTGAGGCAGAGCGTTGCTGAATGTCGTGCACAAGAATTGCGAATGTCGCTTATGCAAAATGTGCTTAAAAGAGCCCATTTGACTGACATTATATTCCAAACATTATAATAAAAGTCCATATAATCGATCAATAATATGTCCATTATATAAATTACGAAATTATTGTATTTTATTTAAAAGTAATTGATAAAAACATGGACCTGAATATACATAATTAACGAAAAAATTTCAACAAAAATTCATCAAATTTATACAAAGCATTACTTCAAGTTCTTGTAAAAAATGATTGATTAAAATCGATAGAGCCGTTTAAAATAAAAATTTGTAAAATTAAAAAATTAGGCGCAAAATTTTAAACAGCCTATTATTAAGGTATTAGTATGATACTACTTAGCAATTTGCTAACTTTATAGTAGTTAACTAACTCATTCTTAATTTTAAACATTTTCTAACTAGTATCGTACTAAAAGAATTTTCTTAATAAATTGCTTCTGAACACACCTAAAACAATGACATTTCGTGTAAAAAAAAGTTAGTACACGAACCTTTTTTGATGTTTGCAAATGTCAAAGAGCCATATGAGGCTAGCACGATACTAAAAAAATAAAGTAGGTATTCGATGATTTTAACTTTAAAAAAGTTTAGAAAAAGTATGATGCTATATTCGATTAAAATTTGCAAATTCGTTGGTTTAACCTAATATCATACTAAAACAGCTTTAGAATCGTTTTAATTAAAATTTTGCGCCTTAGTTTTTATCTACTAGTGGAGTAAAAATCTATTGCTCCTGTCAAAAAATTTAATATCTCAAGGGTTATAATATTCGAATCTATTTAGTGCTAAATCAAAATTGAAAAGTCACTGCCTAGTGTCTAAGCTTCAAGTTTAAAATCGACATCAGTCAATGGGGTATCCTTTTAAAAATACGTAGAGAAAGAATATATTTATTTTTTATGTATCTAAAGTAATAAAGCTTATATATTTTATATATTTATATGGAAATTGTATTTCACTTGAAGTTAAAAGAAGTTTTTAGGTAGGTAAGTAGAAATGGCGACCACTGGCAGTCTAGCCCTGTGGCCCATTTGTCCTGAAGTGCGCCATTGTGATACCATAACTCGTATGAAACTGATGAAATTGATATAGGAAATTGTGGACATTCCAACAGAGTGTTTTCCAGTATGGATTAAGTTCAAAAATATGGATCTAGTAGGTTTTGATGTCACTTATTGTGTGTTTGGTTTTGCACAATAATCCGGAAATTGGATCCCTCACTCACCCACCACCCTCATCCGGCACCATCTACACTGTGCTAAGCTAGGAAGCTTGTAGACTGGTACTGAAAATGTAGCCAACCCGATTAAGTTGATATCCGGCCCCCACACCTAAGCCCTCTGTCAAAGCCCTCAGTCCGCTAAGATCTAAGGAGTCAAACGAAGGGCATGGCATAGAAGTAACTGAAGAGATCAAGTCTTTGATCAAAGGGCACGGTAGTGCCCAGCCAAGTTCTGGAATTACACCCTTTTTACAGGAACAAACTCAGGCGACTTTTGACCCCTCCCTATCTTCAGTACCAATGAAGTCAGAAACTTGAAATTCCGAATATTTGCTAAGCTAGTCAAGCACAAGCGCCTCACCAGTTTTCTATTATAAGCGGTTCCTGAGATATAAGGCCTCAAAAATCACAAAAACCGTAACTGACTGACTGACTGACAGATCATCCAAATTATGGAGCACTTTCCGACATCGTAGAATCTTGTAATTTTGCACAACGGTAGGTCTTGTCATGCAAGTAGAGGAAAAAATCTAAAAATTGAAATTTTCCATTCAGGGGGTGTGGTATCCGCCCACTTTCTCCGAATTGGTGTTGGTTGAATGGAGCACTTCCGACTGCTGTAAAACGATGAAATTTGGTAAAGTGGTAGGACTTGAATTGCATACAAAGAAATAAATATAAAATTTGAAGTTTTCCATTCAGGGGCGTGGTATCCGCCCACTTCCCCAGAACTGATGTAAATTATGCATGGCGCACTTCCGATTGCAGTAGAACAATGAAATTTGGTAGAACGGTAGGGCTCAAATTGCATATAAAGGACCAAAAATAAAAATTGGGGTTTTCCATTCAGGGGTGTGATATCCGCCTACTTCCATAGAACTGATGTATATTATATGGCACACTTACGATTGCAGTAGAACAATGAAATTTGGTAGAACGGTAGGGCTCAAATTGCATATAAAGGACCAACGATAAAAATTTAGGGGGCGTGGTATCCGCCCGCTTTCTGAGAAAATGATTTACTGACTATGATTACTGACTAAAATTTGATGGGCCAAGTAAGCAAGTTTTTTTTATGCCCAATTCGAAAGGTTTTAAAAACTTGACAAGTGAACCCATCAAATTTTAGTCAGTAATCATTAAATAATACAATTTCTCTTTTACATTGTAGCTGTTTCAATATTATTCTACTTTAAATATTCGGTATCAAACCTTCATGAAGTAAGAACTTGGCGTACTTTTAGATCTCAGTACTTTTCACGGCTGACTTGTTACACAAAGGTTTGTGTATAGAAGAACTTGGCTCTTTTTTTAACATTTATGTTTTTGGTCTGATCTTCATTTCCGAAAGTTCTTCAATGTTGTCAAAAAATGCTATTCCTAATGATCGTGCTCTAAATTTGACCAGAGCAGGGCATTTGCAGAGGAAGTGAAGGACTGTTTCCTTTTCCCGCTGCCACAGGTATGAAAGTAAGTGTTGTAAGGAATGCATAGCTTCGCTGCATGCTCTCTTATTGGCTAATGTCTGTTAAAATTAGCTACGATCCTGGCTATGTCTTGTCTTGGTCTGTATATCAGATCAATTGTTCGGGATTTATTATAGGTGGGCCAGTTTTTAGTAATATAAAAATTAAGTTAATTTATTTTTTAATTTGCGAAATTTAACTGAAAAAGGAATAAAATTGTAAAGCGTAGAAATTTGTGTGTGTATAAATGTATTCTAGGAAATTAGGGGAACAAAAAATTAATTTCAATTTTTTCATTTTAATTTAAAAAGTTGAGACAGCTAAACGATTCTACATAAGCCAATATATGAATAAATATTCCAATCAATTAGTTTGTATAATAATTTTAATTATGATGCAAATAGAACATGCATCAAATATTGTTGAAATCAATAAAGCTTTTTGAAAAGGCTCAAAAACTCTTACCCAATCGTAAATTATTAGATTTGTTTGGCAGCAATGATTTCCTTTCGTTGCCAATTGATCCCAAACTGGTGCAGTCAGCCGAATCAATTGTCGAGCTACTAGCTCCTATTGTAGTCGAATGATTGAGAAGAGCTTCGTTAACCTGAGGATCTGAATCGACTTCTTGGGATGTGCTCCTCGAGCCGCCCATGCGAAATTTCAACTTAAAAGGAGCCATATTGAAAAGTCTTCTCCTTGTCCGCCTGACGTCTTCGCTGCCACCAGCTCTGCCCCGTCTCGGCCTTAGTTCTTCCACTTGGGAATTTATTTTTACAATTTTACTATGCTTACTCGCTACAAACTATATATTCAAAACATTTATATCATAATTTATAAGTTTTTTTTTTTTTAATGCAAACTTTTGATGCTTAACATTTACAGAGATGCATAATATTTGTTTTTATTTAGATACACAAAATAGACACACAAAACAGTTACACTTTGATAGGTGAGACATATAGGTGTTAGCAGATGTAGAAGATATTCAAACCTGAAAGAAGAGTTTCGACACACAACTATAAATTAAAATATTTGGCAGAAATAAAAAATAAAAAGATTGTGTGGATTATGTTTAAAGAAAGAAGAGTGCTGAATGAATGTTGCCATGCTTAAAATTCAGTTTATAATAGGAACTTACTTCACAACGAACAGGTCCAATTCTGAAATAAAAAAAAAACGATTGTAATACATAATTAAATAGTATAATTTGGTTGGATTTTTGTGTTTTGTGTAAGTTTGAAATGTTGTTTGAGCAAGGTAAGGCAACCATTTTTAAGGGTGATCGGTCCCAATCTGGGTGCTTTTTCTCTTTTCTACATCAAACATATAAGACATCGTCCTTACTATACCTATACATATTTCAAAAGTAATAAAACACACAACTGAACACCATGTGTGATACACGATACAATTTTGAGGTTATAGATTTACCTCAAACACAAATGAATTTAAACTATATAAAATATAAATTGATTTTCTAAAAGCTTAAATATATTTGCGCTTAGGATTAATGATTGCGTTAAGATTAGATTGATTTTCTATATTATATAAAAACATCTTTTTCAATTTGCTGTCAAGATTTTCTACAGGCTTTTATCTTATCCTGATGCGTCATTAAAGGCTAAGTTTCTCTACTTTCAACTTTTGCTGAACTTTCTCAATGACAATGTCATTATTTGTATTATTAAACAATTTTTATTACGTACTTAGTTAAAGCCTTGAATAAGTTGTATTTTACTGCTGTTTTATTATACATTTTCAATGGCAATGCAAAATTTTAAGCGAACTACCGCAATGTTTAAACTATTTAATTTCATAATAGGTTTTAAGGACGATTTTACAAAATTCAAACGAATTTAGCATCATACTTTTTCCATCATTTTTTTAAAGTTAAATTCGTCGATCTCCGATCTTATCGCGCTAGCATAAGCATTTCCAATTTTCGAAAAAGTCAGATTAATGTTTTTTTTTTTAGCAAAATTTGTGGCGTCAGAATTAAAAAATTGCTTAAGTGCGATACTAATTAGAAAATTTAAGCAATTTAAAATAAGTCAGCAAATAGTTTTGTACAGGATGCCTTTTATGTTCCAAGTCGATATTTTTTTTGTAATTACTTTTAAATGAAATATAATTGAATCGGTCATTTCAAAAACCTCATAATTCATTCAATTCGAATTTTTCAGGAATCAATAAAAACTGTTTCATGCTCAGACAAATGAGTTTCAAACCACTTTTTTATGCTTAACTAAGTATTTTAGTGGTAAGAAAATTAAAAAGCGAAAAAAAATCACAGTTTATTAATAAAAATAATGAAAAAAACCTAAAAAACTGTTCTTGACTTAAGTTGTTTTAGCGAGGACGGGGGTAAGTGGTATATAATTTAACCAAAAAAATGGTAGTAATTACATTTTGTATTGCTTATTATTGAAAATTACACTTAAGAATAACTTTTTGTCATGTTTTAATATCGTTAAGGTACATAGATTGATTATCTTCAACATTTTCCTATTGATGGGCACTTTTAAAACATAAGCCTTTGCTGATAGAAGTGAAACCGAAGTTGCAACTTTATTTATTACTAATAATGAATGTTTAATCAATCCATCAACATATTTCTATGATAGTACCTTTTCTATGTGAAGCATACTTAAAGCTCATATATGTCGAAGGTGCTTTTTTCTGTTTTTGTGGGATTTTTTTTTATAAGATTCAGTGTTGACAAACATGGTTTTTTGTACAAATTTGGCCACAATTTCATGAATTCCAAAACATCTTCAGTTTTTAGCTCTATGACTATATTTTCTAAATTTCGAATGAGATGGACGTTAATTTAACAGACGCGAGTGCAAATCATCAGATCATTCAGTTTCAGAGATCATTCATAAAAATGAGAAAGAGAGTCTAAGACTAAACGGAGACCTTGGGGTCCCCAGCATTTATTTTGTGAAGATCCGATTTGAAACCTTCCAAAAAAAAAAGTATTGAACAATCCAGTAGAAAATTTCTAATCCAACGAATAAGGGCTTCATTGATACCAAACTCACGTATTTTCGATATAATAGCTTGATGCCAAAATCAATCAAATGCCTTAGAAATATCAAGCTCAATGATCTTACTTCGACATATGATTCTTCTCTTCTGCAACTTGATATCAACAGTTCCTTGGTTTTTCAAATCTCTTAGATAAATTAGTTTATGTCTTGTCTTTCAATTTTATAATTTGTTATAACATTTCATTAATGTATTACACGTTGTCTTCTTTTTCGGCGCACCATCACTCTCTGTTTCACTTGAAGACATTTTTAAAGCTAAAATTACTTTTCGCAGAAAATAGTTGTATGAAAAACGCAAATTTGACATTGATGACGGTTGTTATCAACTTGAAGATTTGAATATTGTTGAACCAATCAGAGCAAAGCAAATTTAAAATATCAAACTACTCTCGCCATTTTGGTAGTGCATGCAAAAACCTCTTAAGTCACTGACTTATGTTGTTTATGCAATGAACGTCTTTCCTACGGTATTATTTGAAGAGGAAGGAATGTACAGACTTACGTGGTTCCTACCCAGAATACGCATCTCCCTTTAAGGAACCATTTTCAGCAAAAAAATGATTTCGGAAAAAAATGTGACTTAAGAGGTTTTTGAAATGACCGATTCAATTTCATAATTGATATGTATTTTATTGATTGAATATATGACCTTTATGGAAAAGCTCATTATTTACCCCGATTCACAAAAAAGGCACTATGAACGAAATCTCAAATTATCGGCCGATATCAAAACTGTCCTCATTGTTCATGTCTTTGTTTTTACTGTAAGTCAATTGTTTTTCCTCTATAGCATGGTTTTCCTAAGGGTAGATACACAACAACGAACTTAACTTAATTCGTTTCTATGACCTTATGCGCACTGGAAAGAGGATGCGATATCGATGCAATCACTACCGACTTCAATAAAGCATTCGATAAGATTTCTCACCAAATTGTTTATGTAAAATTTTAAGCTTCTGGTTTTCCACCATTGTTCATGCAATGAGTGAGATCTTACTTGGAAAGCTACCTATACTAGGTATATTGTGTTTAGAGCACATGCGTCCTCAAGGTAGCCATCTTGGCCCGATTTGATTTGTTCATAAGCGGTTTTGAAAACGTTATATTTTTTTCTTACCTTTCTACATAATGCCGATGATGTAAGAATGGCTAAGAAAATATCTTCTTTTTTTGATTCTTCCATGCTTCAACAAGACTTAGATTCTTTTCTTGTTGTAATACAAATTTTCTTGATTTAAACGTTAACAAATGTCAATTCATGACTTTTTCTCGTTAACGCCTGCCCTAACACCTTCCAAATTGTTCGCGATCTGTTCGCATATTATGGGCCTTACTAACAATAAAATTAAGAGACGACTTTAATATTTGAGCGGAATGAAGCATTATTTAATGGACTCTATATAACTGACCAGACCACAAATTTTATTTTTTAGGTTCCGTATAAATGATTCATAATTTAGCGTTCACAAAAATATTAAGTTTATAACATGTATAGCTAATTTTATAAAGCTTTTTACATAATGCTCCATTTCACTCAAATATTAATTTGAATATTGGTAAGGCCCTATGTGACAAAGATCTCAATTTCGTTCACATACTCGTATCGATCGAATTATTGGAAAAGCGAATTCTTATTTTGGTTTCTAAAAGTGTTGGCGTTGGTCCAAAGAATTTTCGAACATCACTCTTCACCAAATACCTTCTTGAGCATGCCAGTCAAGTTTGGTGTACTTAGTGAACCAACCAATTCACTTAGAATAGAAGCCTTGCAACGTTGTTTTCTCTACTTCGCTTTACGCTGTCTCCTATGGTCTGATCCTTTTTTCCTGCCCCCTTTTGAGGATGGACTGCAATTAATCGACTAAAACACCGTCTCCAAATGCCAGCCGGGCTGTGGTGAGATAATCTTTGTGCCATCGTTTCTTCGGCACTTTTTGAAGGGCTTTTCTTTAAAACCAATCCACGTATAACCTAAGATCTGTTCTCTTATTTCACCTTCCTATTCGCAGAACCAACTATGTCCTTTTCATTTCAACTTCATAATGCTACGCTTAGCCAACTGCGCCCAGCACATCCTCGACTTCAACCACAATACCTCGTCCTCAAAAGAAACCTGTAGTCCAAATATCAAAAACCTCAACTCAAGTGACCTCAAATCCAAAGTGCGTTTCGCCCAGGTACGTCAGTGGGCTCATCAGTTAGATGCTGGTCACAGCATCTCGTAAAATTCGCATCGTAGCACGAGTTGTGTGTTATGTGGCACCGTCTTGTTCGAAGCATATGTTCTGTAGGCCTAATTGATCTAATTCGGGCACAAGAAAGTTTTCCAACATGTCGTCCCGATAGCAGATAGTCAGACACCTGTAACTGTTACATCATCAATGGAATCCTAAAAGAAATATGGTCCAATTACGCCCCCGGCCGTAATTGCACATCATTCAATTACTACTAGGGTGTAGTTGTCTTTGGTGTATCATTGCAGGGTTTTCAGTGCCCCAACAGCGGCTATTCTGTTTATTAACGAAGTCGAAAGGTGCTTGGTCGCTCAAAATGATTTTCATAATCGTCTATAGCGACCTACGACTGTCAAATGTCAACTGACAAATCTCATTCAAATAAACCTAAAACATAAAACGCACCCTGTAGTACCATACTAATCCTTAACACTAGACTATTTAAAAGTTTGCGCCAATGTTTTTATTTTGATTTCTAAAAATACTCATTTCTTGGAGCACACACCTAATAAATACAACACAAGAAATTATTAAAATCGAATCTGCTTACAAAACCGTTCTTTTACTCAATTATCATTAAGACTTAAATTCTTATATATCGAAATAGAAAATAACACACCCAAAAGATACAAAAAACAAAAGTAAAAATAAAGGCTAACATCATTTTCATAGGTCATCGTTAATTTATTAATGCGAAAATAATATTCATTTTCTCATAAATGAAAATATCCTTCGCCGTACACGAATGAATCATATCTACTTAACAGGGTATAAGGTCGTTTATTTCATATTTTTCCTTTTTATTTAACTCGTCCTTTTTCGTTCTATGTGTAAGAGACATAACCTAAAAAAAAAGCGTGTCACAAAGTAATATTTCGATCCAAACAGAAATGCTTCTTTTTATCACAAATGTCCCAACTTCATCAGAACTAACACTAATAAAGGCCACTATAAGATTACATACTCATATCATATAGAGCGTAAAACAACAGTCTTCTAAGCAGGGCAAATATTTTAGGATTGTCTGCGTTTCCGAGTTCCATTTTTATAACAAACAAAAAATATAATAATTAGTATTCAGTGTTAAGCATTCGCTTATCGGAACGACACATCTTCTGCCTCTTCTACGCGTTGAGGAAATAAATGAACTGGTGACGTAATGTTTGGATAATGATTATTCCAGCTTTCTCCTTTCTCTCTCTTAACTTACCAACGACCCTAACCACAAAAACAGGGAAAGCCAGTGGATTGGCAAAAGATTTATGAGGCAAACATTATGGGAATTGGGCAAAAATTACATTTCGTTATTATTTTCTTATGAGCGTTTGTATAGATATTAATTTTATTGATAAGATCATGGAAGAAACCTTTTAATAATGTCTATTTGGTTCTTTAAAGCTTCAAAACTCTTAGTACCTATTACCTTTGTTTACATATATGTAAATTATATTTCTGAATTTTTATGGAAGCATAGCTTCCGAAATGCATTTTTTTAAGTTATTCAAAATATTATCTTTTATATATTAATTTTATATGTTAAAAAAGGCGCTTCTGAGGTCTATTCCTTTTGGAATATATTGCATTAAAAGCTGATGCAATAACAATTGATATTTTCACACAAACTTGAACTCCTTAATAATTGTGATGTTTATTATAAAATAATATTACACGGTGATCTTTAATTTCTACTTAAGAAGTCCTTATTCATAACATTGATCCTCATCAATCACATTTTCTTAAATGTACATACAATGTAAGTCTCGGGTTTCTTGCTTAACTTGCTAACGTTTTTAAATCATATCTAGACGAAATGCATTTCCATGCATTATTTCATAATCCTTAGGCTTTTAAAAGAACTGTCATTGCCACTCACAAGGAACAGTACAGAAAACAAACAGAAATAAAAATCCTGACCCAATACTGCCATTGTTATTATGAAATATCCTACGTTGCACAAAATAAGGATTTCACATGTCATCAACATCAACATCCTTCTTTTTTATAAAGAATCCACCAGCACTCCAATTATACACATTGTGTGCAATAAATTGTAGAAATTTTAATTGTTACATCAGAAGAGGAAACAGAATACAATGACAGCATAGAGTTTGCCTTTTGGCTTTAAATAAAAATAAAGAAAAGAAATTGTATCTCATGCATTTGAGTATCTGTTGATGAAGCCATAGTATTCAATTAAATACGATTATATTTGTAATGTGAATATACTATACGAGTAGTTGGGAAACTAAGTTAACAAATAAATTGGACAAGCAGGAACTCATTATATCGACCAAAATGATTTGTTGTAAAGACCATACCTGTTCAATTAAAACCTAATTATATGTCAGCTTTAGTAGGATGGCTTCCGAATTCATTTAATGTGGTTTTTTTAGAACTTTGTATGATTGGATTTATATTTCAACTAGTATTTTTCTAGTGGTCGAAATTTAATCATTTAAAAATCTAGACGAGATGTTAGGAGAATTTCTTAACTGGGACTGACATTATATTTCTAGCTCATTGAGACGATAATTGATACGGTGGTAGTTAAGATTCTTCTTTTCTTCTTCTTCCTTTGCTTCGGCGCTGTTATGATCTCGATGTCGAGGGGATCATAACTCTCCCACGTATCTGCTTCACACTAGTGATCCGCCTGTGGGGTTCGCCGGGTTGACCTCAGAAATCGGCGGCAAGCCTCCCGGTTTTGTATTGTTCCATTTCTGAGGCCAACTGAATGCTGGTGTTTTTGCATTTGTTTGTACCAGGAGTGTTTAGGCCTACCTTTCTTTTTATTCCGAATCGGAACGTTGTATGATATTGCCTTTTTGACGGGGTTCTCAGGATCTCTCCTTTGAACATGGCAATACCAACTGAGTCGGTCGTGTTCAATTTTTTGGGAAATGGTATTCTTAACATGAAGGGTTCCTCGGATCTTCGTACTTCTAATTCGATCAAGCTTTGTAACTCCTGCTGTCATACGAAGCATCTTCATCTCAGCTGCCGTTAGCTTACTCTCATACTTTTTGTACATTGTCCAACATTGTGAACCGTATGTGAGTGCTGGACGCACAACTGAAGTGTAGAGCTTTCCTTTCAGCTTAGGGGGCATTTTTCGGTCACAGAAGATAGCAGAATTTTCCCGCTACTTCATCCACCCTACCCTTACGCGATGATTGATATCGTCATCACAAGTAGCTTCGTTATTTATCATATACCCCAGATATTTAAACTTTTCTCACTTGGGAAGCACTACTCCATTCAAATAAATGTCTGGAATAGGCCTGTGTGGATCAGAAAATGGGCAGCATAGGTATTCTGTCTTTTTCGCGCTTATGCGGTACCTACTTCCTTCTAGAACATCCACCCATACGTCAAGTGCTCGTTGTAGGGATATCAGGTCTTCACTTATGATGGCTCCATCGTCAGCAAAGAATAAGTGATGCACTTTTGGATCCGTCACTTTGCCTTCAAGCAGGTAATCAAGAACTGTAATAAAGAGCAGGGGACTAAAGACACTTCCCTGGTGTACACCTACTGTGATTTCGAATTCTTCGGTGACTCGTCTGTGATTTCTTCGGTGATTTCGTCTGGGCCAACAGCTTTTCCCTTTTTGGGGTATTTTACCGCCTCACTAACTTCTTCGACTGTGACGTCGGATACTTCGCTTAAGTTAGGTGAAGCTATTGGAAAGTATAGCCTTGGAAATTGTTCGTTTAGAAGTCCGTCACAATACTGTCGCCACCTGTGAAGAATTTCGTTGTCTTCCACAAGTAGTTGGCCTTGAGCATTGTTAATTAACTTTGGCGAACAAATCTCCTGGGCATTTCTTCTTCTTTTAGCGCCTATTTTGAAGATAGTTGCGCCCTTATTCGTCGGGGTAGAAATTTCATCCAGCTCCCGATACAGGTTTTCTGTATTCTTTGCTTGAATTTTGGCGCACTTCTTCTTCGCTTCTTTCTTGCAGTTTCTATATTCCACTTCGAGGCGTGACTTTTGCTCTGTAACATTAGAGGGGCACTTCGACCAAGCCTTGAAAGCCATTTTCTTTTTACTTATAACTGATTTAGCTTCATCATTCCACCACCATGTTTCTTTGCCTTGTTGGTTGTGTCCTTTCGAAACCCCTAACAGTGTTTTGGCTTTTTCTTTGCAAGTTCTCTGTAGGAGATCCCACATACTTTGTGCTGTACTCTCTTCATTTCGAACTATATCGGTGTTGTTATACAGAACGTTTTGCATATTGGTAGTTAAGATTGAAAATGTACCAACCGTGAGTTGATATAAGAACATATAACATCTGTAACTTTCTGACGTTTTCCCAGAGAAGTCATTTAAAAGAAGAAGGCGATTGATATAAGGAAGTATATGATTTGGGTCATTCCAGATTAAGTGACTTAATGCGAAAAGCTGGCCCTAGACTGATTTGATAGTATCAAATTATTATTATTATTATTATTATATTTTATTGAACAATAATATAATTACAAAATTCAATAAATATTTTCAGAGCACTAGCTATCAGGGCCTTCAGCAAAGTGAAGACCATACGGTGCTATATTTTCAATTTTTTTCAATTTTGTGCAAAGTTAAACTTAAGTCAGTTTATATGGTTGGACCCCCTATTAGCCAAAAAATCTAAATTATCATAGATGCTTATTAGTTGTAAGCCAAATTGTAAATAATACTATCGATGCGCACCGGATTTGTACGGGAAGCACTTATTATCTATAGCCAGATATCTTCTGGCGGAACGATCGGGCGGTCGTGGCTAAGTTTTAGCTAAAAAAAAACATTTATTTAAGCCAAATGCTGAATTATGTTTCTTTTGTGCAAAAAGAGCAAACAAAAATTCAGTTGATCCGATGACTGGGCTAATCTTAAGATTTCCTGAAAATTTCATGAAAATCGGTCACGATATTTTGGAGTACATAGGAAACATACATACATACACACATCGATTTTCACATACAAGGAAGAACGCTGTAAGAACTTGGAAAAATAATTTTGTTTGATAAGTGTTCATCAATTCAGCAGAGCCTAAGAGCAAGCAGTGGAATGTTGATTGCAATACAAAGATAAATTGCACAAACTGAGAAAAACGAATCTGCTCTTATGTTTTAGAGACTTAAAATTAAAAAAAAGAATAGATCTTATAAACATAAATTATAAATTTTTTAAAGGTTTATTTCATCTATAGTAGTAAGAGCTGAAAAAAGGAATGACATGTGTACTTGTATACAAATATGAACTTATGCAAACACAAAAATTTTAAATCGCTGGAGGAATTTAGAAAAAAATAAGTTTTTACCATTCGCAAATTTATTATCAAAATTTGAAATCAATTTAACCTAAATTAAAATAGACAAAAACCAAACTCAAGCTTTTTAAAACTATAAGCAAATCAATTTAAATTGATATACCAATAGTTTAAGTCAATATTCGTTTCAATTTGAAACCTTAATTTAAATACGTTCTTTAATTTGAGACATTGAACATTTGAAACCCATAAACATTTTGTATGGGAAAATGTATTTCCCTTTATTTTATTTTTTCATCAATTTTCGAATGTTTTTAATAGTTATTCTGCTATTCGGGACGGGGAAAGATACAACAAATCAAAAACTATGAAAATCGATGTTCAATAAAACTAAATTGAATTGAATTGCCGTTTTGGAGAAAAATAAGATTTTCCAAAATGATGTTTTAACAATTGTATGGTGCTAATTTTTTCTAAACTTTTTTGGTAATGTAAAAAATATATACAAAATTAAAAATTGATATCCATACCAAATTTAAGGAAAATTGACCGAGCCGTTTGGCTGTAATAGATCAGACGGACAGACCGATAGAATTTTGAGAACCCACTTTGTGCGTTGCCAAGTCATTGTCGTAATGTTAAATTTGATCCAATTCTTGAGTTCGATATTTTTGCGAATGAATAAATAACTTATTATAGATGTATATACATATATATATATTTCCTTTATATCGTAAGTAAATATGTATGTTAACGTCCTCTCTCGAACAACTAAATAGTTTCTTGATAAGACTCTATCTTCCCGGTTCTTATATATGGTGGAGATAAATGGACTTTTTCAAAAGTGGATGGGAAAACTTTATGAGAGGAAAAATCTGGGTAATATTTGGCCTCGTCTGCATACACTGAAAATAAATTCCTAGGTAATATTAATAAAAACGTTTTTGTTGACCTTCAACAAAACAATTTTATCGTTTTGATTAAATTTTGTCGATACGAAAGAATGATTTTGTCGATTTAACGATATTTTTATAATTCTGCACGATTTTTTGTCAGTTTAACAAAATATGCACTACAAATAATATAAGGCGTGTTTTTTTCGCAAGTCCACATAGAATTGTAGAAAAAAACGACATCGGGACTAAGCGCTTTACAGGCAAATGCAACAACTATCGGGTTTTTCAAGAGCGCTACAAAAGTTTTTTTTAAATAAAACAAAAAAGGGTTTTGGATATCAATGAAATTCTATATTCCTGTGAAAGTACGTTCGATGCCATTATGTATGGAACTTGATTTCTTTTGCATGGCCACCACGGCCACGCTTGCAGAGGTCCAGACGCTGAACCCAATTTTCGACGGTTTTAAAATTCGCCACAACGACGTCACAGAGATGCCCAACGCTTGAGAACGACGTGTGAGAGACACATTTGGGCTTTCTGCAACTGAAGCCTCAGCGGCAGCAATATTCTCGACACTACGGGCACTTCTTTGTCGGTGCCGTGAAATAAGGCCAAGTGAAATAAGGCCAACTTTCAAAAATTTGGCCTTATTGCACTTTTACAAAGTGAAATTAGGCCAATTTTCAGCAGTTGGTCTTATTACACTTTTACAAAGCGAAGTAAGGCCAAATTGGTCTAATTTCACTTTCAACAGTTGGTTTTATTGCACTTTGACAAAGCGAAATAAAACTGCATTTTTATATTTATTTCATTTCATTAATAAGTATTATTTATTCGTATAATACATAATTTATTGTTTATTGGAGGCCGATGTTCTGGGTTTTCTTGAGTAACAGTACCTTGGGTGGCCCGCTTCGCGGGTTTTCTGGATTTTAACTCCCTTTTCGGGGCTCACACCCGCTCACGCAACTCCGTTGCTCCGCTTAGGGTATGTTCAGTCGCCAGGCAGGCGCCTGTAGCAACAGTTTTCTGGAGCAGCAGTACATAACTGTTAGTTGCTTACTCTAATTAATGTAAAATATAAAACTGTTGCTACAGGCGCCTGCCTGGCGACTGAATATACCCTAAGCGGAGCAACGGAGTTGCGTGAGCGGGTGTGAGCCCCGAAAAGGGAGTTAAAATCCTGAAAACCCGCGAAGCGGGCCACCCAAGGTACTGTTGCCCAAGACAAAACATTTTATGTTTGGCCTTAAGTCACAAACAAATTTGGCCTTATGTCACTTGGCCTTATGTCACGGCACCGTTAAATACATTCAGTTGCTCTTATTACGCTTTCAAAAAGTGAAATAAGACCAATTTGGTCTTATTTCTCCAAATCATTTGGCCTTAGTTCACTTTGTCAAAGTGAAATAAGACCAACTACTCACTTTATCAAAGTGCAATAAGGCCAATTTTTGAAAGTTGGCCTTATTTCACTTGGCCTTATTTCACGGCACCTTCTTTGTCTCATTGGCACGGGAACATTTTGTACTGTGCCTGTGGATTCAAATTTTTCCACTAGACGCTCAATTGTTGATCTGCTAGGACGATTATGACGACCATAAATTGGACGTAGCGCTCTTAACGTTGAGGCCACTGACTCCGAATTTCGGTAGTAAATTTTAATAATTTCGACTAGTTGTTGGCTCATATATCTTTCCATCATGAAATGGAAAACCTTACTGAAGAGAAATGTCAAAAGAGGTGCAAGAAATATGGCGTCGTTTGCTATCCCTGTCGCTCTACTTTTGTAGCGTCCCTGTTGAAAAACCCTTTATTTAAATCTGTACAGAGTTAGCTAAGACCAGATAATTTTCGAGACTTATCTAAGACCCGATAAAAATGGTGATGCCAAAATAATATTATCTATAATGTTATCGATAATTTGCTCAGAGAAGTTAAAAGTGACGTTTTCGGATGCTGGTTGATGCTAGTCGTCAATTTTTTTTGTCAATTTAACAAAAAATGAAAACATTTTTGTTAAAATAACAAATATTTTTATTTTGAGGTTGAGTTATTTTGTATTATTGATAAAATAAAATTATCAGATAGATAAAACTATTTTGTAAGGAAAAAAAAAATTCTGCGAATATTTTTTTGATCATGACAAATCTTTTGAGTATGATATAGTTCACAATTGGTTTTTTTTTTTCAAAAAATCGTTGTAAAATTAACTGAATTTAACAAAAATTACGTATTGTCAATACGCCCTCACAGATGATTCCATGTGAGATTGCAATTTTGTGAACTTAAAGGTCAAAAACGCTATTTTGAAACAAGAAACATTTTTAAATAGAAAGTAACTATTTTTATTAAGCTGACAGATAAATTTTGTGGATGCAACATGCTAAATTGAAAAAATTTTTTGTTGATTTAACAAAATAATTTTTTTAATCCAATAATGCAAAAAAAATTGTAACATTAATAAAAAATTTTTTTGATACAACAAGAGAATTGTTAATATGACAAATTACTTTTGTAAATTCCACGAAATTTTGTCATTTTGAAAAAATATTTTTGTTATTTCAACAAATCAATCTGTTAGCTTAACAAAATAATTTTGTGGATACAACAAAATATTTTTTGTTACCTCAACAAATTTCTGTAATTTTTATCAATTTGATAAAACGGTTTGTTGGACGTATATTGACAGAATTTTTATCAGCTCAACCTACATTTTTATCATATATACTCGTACCTAGATTTTATTTTCAGTGTAGATTGGGAGTGGAACGAGCTGGTTAGATAAGCTTGTTGATTAAGTAACTAATAATACATACGTACTTAAATATTCTTAATTTTAAAATGTTTAAGCAATAAAAAGCACGACTGAATCGCACATACTTCCTCTAATGTAAAAGTACTTTGGAATTTAAAAATTGTGTATAAATAAACATACTCGTACTTAAAATATGGATTAAATGAGATACAAAAATGTTCAAATGCATAAAACTGTATGAATTTCTGCTAACAAAGTTTAAAAATTGTTTCAGTAATAAATTAATTTTGATATAACAAATTTTTTTAAATTTTTTTTAAGAAAAAAATTTGCTATGTCAATTTTGAGTATTTAATAATATAGATTTAAGGAAATAATTTCAAAAAATAATCGTTCACACGTTTTAAAGAGATAGATAAGATTTTGTATAGCAGCTACGAGTATATTGCAGATACCGTTAGTCTTGGAGCTAAAAAAAATTTCAATTTCTCCTCTAGGCAATCAAAGATGACCTTTAAATACCAAGTTTGACAAAAATACCTCCAGTAGTTTAGGCTTCAAGGTACAGACATACAGATATACAGACAGACAGACGGAATTGCCGTACCCACTTTTTTCGTGTTCTCATCATCGTAGATAATATGATCAAAATCTTGAGTTCGATTTTTTTTCCCAAACGAAGAACTTGCCCTATAGTACTCGTACCTATGTATGTCCCAAGTAAAAGTGACACTTATTCAAAAACCTCGCGAATTGGTTCCGCCATCGCCAGTTTGTCAGTTAATTATTCATCTCTGTTAGCAAAACCTTCCGAAGTGCCAGTATGATCTATGTATTTATGTCTGTTAACTTGTTGAACAAAAATGCTCTGTATAAATAAGGTTCATTTCATCGGTTCTCTTGTGCTAAAATTTAATTGTTTTTTTTTGTATCGTTTAATTGCCTACGTTATTATAGGAATATAATTATAGGAATATAATTCTACAAACAGCACACAATGTGTACATTTCGGATTTCTTTTTATTTTGTAAGCAAACCAAACATTTTGATGACAATGTCATGATTTTGGTTTCACATTTTCATTTTACAATATTAGGGTTTTTAGGACATTGTATGTAGTACGAGGCATTTTTTTTAAATAAACTATTTCTATGATGCACGCTGCCGTTGGGTGAGACCAAGATTAACCACTGTCTCTGCCCTGAAATATGTAATTACTCCAGAACAATGTAACAGCCCTAATTTTTCAGAACGTCCTCGTATTTTTTCTTTGCATTTTTGTAATTCTTTTTGATATTTCAAGGATGTTTGGGCTTAAATAATGAAAAAGCATCAAAAATTAGGACACACCAACAAAACGACTAACAAAATACAACACAACAACAAAATAGATAACAATAAAGTTAATTTTTGTGCAAACAATAACAGGAATCCCTGTTCCCTCTATGCCCCATTCGCCGCACATATTTCTGTGCTCCTTTGTTTAGAACTATAATACAATGCAAGGATGGAATGGCACGACCGACGATGTGGGGCTGAGGATGGGCGTGCTGTTGGGGTGGGATGAAACCGGAATCTTTTTGGGTTGTTAGTCAGAGCTCAGAGTAAAGCTGCTGGCTATGGATGTTGAAATGGAACTCCCATACACCCACACTCCCTCCGAATAATATATTCCTTGTTCCTTGGGGCTATGCGGGGCTTTGAACGAGGTTGTAGGGGAGAAAAATAATTCTCTTGTTTCTTAATATGAGAGGAGTGCATCATCGCTCTTTTGTTGTTGGTGCCACCATCACACAGTTTTGCAATACAAAAGGATGCAAATAGCTTTTTTTGTGCTTTATTGTTTTAGCTTGAATATACAAAAAAAAAAAAAAAAAATGAACCACAATAAAAACAAAAAAATATACTACATGTACATCGTATACAAATCAGCAATTGATTACGACGCACGGTTTATCATTGCGCTTTTGAAACTAACTTCCCATAAGCTTTCAAAATATTGCAACACAATGATGTATTAGGAATATTTTATACTTTTTTGCCGAGTACTTAGCTTATTTCATTTTTTATCTTAAATACACAGATGAGTTATGCATTTGTTAAAATATCTCAGTCGAAGCTTTAATCAATCTTAAGATTGCGATTATATTGAAGACCAAAAAATACTTTTTGGATTTTAATACTCAATATCTCGAATTTTCCTAACTTCCTGGAGCAGGGACAGAGGGTAACACAATGGTGGGAATTAAATTGTTCATTAATCACGTAATTCACGCCACGTCGTCAGTAAAATAGTTTTTAAAGTTATATCCTAAATATATGTAAGCCACGGCCTCGTTTCTTTTGCTACCTAAAAATTAACCCATATATACATATTCAACGTTTTCCACAAAGTGTTTGAATAAAACAATTAATTTTTCTATTAATTTAGAAGGTCATTATGTATGGAATCATTCACATATCCGTCGTGGTCTTGTTAGGTTTCGCGCAAATCAGGCTGAGTTTGAATAATTTCATTAATTATGTTAACTTTCAGGGCAGGGGTAGGTTTGTGATTTATTGGCAAATACCTGAACGGATGAAATCGGCCAATTCACATCGCCTCCGATTGATACATATCATCGAATTCGGGCCAAAAGAAAATGGGTATGGATTAATGATGCCATCAACCCAATATCCATACAGTGGCTTTATGTGGATGCATTAGAATTTGGTGGATCTTGTATGGATTTTGATCGTCAAAAATTTGAAAGTTTTCATTTAATGTTCGATTCATCCAGAAATGGGGATCGTAGAATATGGTGCTTTGTTCGAAATGTTGCTCTATAATAGAAGACTCACATTCATAAAACAATTATGTAAATCATTTGCTTGACGGATGTAGCTTCAATTGACAGCAATAACCTGTTTAAATTCAGAAATCTCTATTGCAAAACCCTTTAATAACAAATACATAAGAGGAAATTGTTGTTGAATAGTTCCTTCGACTCGTTACGTACGGCCGTTTGATTATTTGATTTCATTTTGATTGACAAGTGTTTGAGAATAAGTATATTTATTTTATATAACACTCAAAGGCAAAGGCAAAGAGAGTAAATTTATTAAATCACTCTTGGCGCCAAATTTTATATATTGTTTAAGGAATAATACCGGAAAGCAGACGTTAAGTTGATGAGCGGAGTTCGTCGCAAATTTTTACTTGCGACTTATAGGTACTATAAGTCTGTTCCACTACAGCCTAAACGGCTCGGCCGGTTTTCCTTAAACTTTGTATATGGCATTTTTAAATTTTTCTCCCACAAATTTGTTACGAAATTTTATAAATATTTTTTTTCTCAAAACTTATTTCACAGATTTAAAAAAAAATTTTTAAATTTCATATATAGTTAAAGCTAGGTATACCTACTGTTTAAAAATATTTCCTAAAAATGGTTATTAATGGTACCCTCTTAGGAAATGTTTTTTTCGTGTTTGATTTTATCAAAAACGGTACAACCGACTGTGATAATTTCTTTATGCTAAAGTTTGCCAAGGGTATGAATAGTATCTGGTGTATACAAATTTAAAAAAAAAAAATTTGGATTTAAAAAAAAAGTTCAAAGTTTCATTTTCAAAACTCAATATTTCGTTCACCCTAGATTTTTGTTTAAAACTTGATTACAAGATGTAAGAACAAAAATTTTATTTTACCTAAAAATAACGGTACACACCATAAAAGTGTTAAAAATGGTTTTTGAAAATCGTATTTTTTTCGAGAACGGCTCCTAGAATTTTGATCATTTTTTTTTTGGATTAATTTTTACGATCTATAATTTAATAAAAAATAAAATGCACGACTGGGTCGCACGAACTTGCTCCTATGTAATAGACTAGGAATTTTAAAAACGAATGTTATTAAAGAAAACTGTTCATAAGGATAAAATGAATTTTTTAAATTCTTTTAGTAGTAAGAGATAAAAACAGAATTCTATGCAAATACGAATTTATGCAGGAACTCAAATTATAAGTCGTTGTATTGGTTCCTTAAAAAAATAAGATTTTATGTACAAAATTTTTAAAACATTTTTAAGAAACAAATTTTGGTACGTCAACCTTAAGTTTTTATTATTGTACGAATAGAAGTCTAATTTCCAAAAAAAAAAACACTAAGCCGTTCTTGAGATATCAAATTTTTCAAAAAAAAAATTACTTTTTTTTCTAAAACTTGAAAAAACATTTTTTCTTAAGTTTTTAAATGCAATGTTTTTTAAACTTTTTAGGAGCTTCTTTATAAAAAATTTCATTAAATTCCGTTATGCCGATAATGAGTAATTCAAAATTCGAAAAAATCGTTCTATGGTAGGTACAGTCAGTAATATCTAGATTTCAAATGTTTTTTTTATTAAATTATAAACCATAAGGATTGATCGAAAGAAAAAAAATTTTAGCAAAATTCTCGGAACCGTTTTCGAGAAAAATACGATTTTCGAAAACCATTTTTTAACATTTGTATGGAAGGTACCGTTAGTTTTAGCTAAAACAAATTTTTTTCTCAAATCTTGTAGATTATATTAAGAAACTTTTATTTATCAAGTTTGAAAAAAATCGGGCATGGGGTTTTCGAAATATTGAGTTTCCAAAAAAATTTTGAATTTTTTTTTAAAAATCCAAAAAATAAAAAATTGAAAATTTGAATATGTAATAATGTTCAAACTCTAGAGGAGCTTTGGCATAAAAAAATGATTTAAATCGGCTGTATCGTTTTCGAGAAAATCAAAAACAAAAAAAAAAAATGGACCCAGAGGGGCTACCAAAAATAACAATTTTTTGTAAAATTTTTTTCAACCATTAGCTAGTTTTAACCAAATGAAATTTTTCAAATTTTTTTTTAAAAATTCTGTGGGACAGTTTTTGAGAAAAAAAAATATTTATAAAATTTCGAAAAAAATCGTATGTGGTCTTAAAAAAAAACAGAAAAAAATGTCCGGGGGGAAAAAATTAAAACCCATATCTACCAAGTTTGAAGAAAATCGGCCGAGCCGTTTAGGCTGTAGTCGAACCGACAGACAGACAGACAGACAGAATTGTGAGACCCACTTTTTTGGTCTTCGCTATCATCGTAATGTCAACTTTGATCAAAATCTCGAGTTCGATTTTTTTTACGAATGCATAACTTGCCTTATACTATAAGTCGCAAGTAAAAATTCAAATTAAGATAACGGGTGATTTTTTTGAGGTTAGGATTTTCATGCATTAGTATTTGACAGATCACGCGGGATTTCAGACATGGTGTCAAAGAGAAAGATGCTCAGTATGCTTTGACATTTCATCATGAATAGACTTACTAACGAGCAACGCTTGCAAATCATTGAATTTTATTACCAAAATCAGTGTTCGGTTCGAAATGTGTTTCGCGCTTTACGTCCGATTTATGGTCTACATAATCGACCAAGTGAGCAAACAATTAATGCGATTGTGACCAAGTTTCGCACTCAGTTTACTTTATTGGACATTAAACCAACCACACGAATGCGTACAGTGCGTACAGAAGAGAATATTGCGTCTGTTTCCGAGAGTGTTGCTGAAGACCGTGAAATGTCGATTCGTCGCCGTTCGCAGCAATTGAAGGGTTGTAAGTCTAAAGGGTCTAAGTGCCATTTTTATAATTTAGAGATAATCGAGAAAAACAAAATAAAAAGCCCTTTGGCACATAGGCTCTGCCACAACTTTATTTGTGTGTGTGTACAGTTTTAAAAGAAATAGGGACTTGAATCCATTTTGATATTATAAGGCTTGGCACTTAGATTGTATTTTGATAAAAATATTGATTTTTGATTTTTTGGCACTTAGACCCTTTAGACTTACAACCCTTCAATTGGGTTTGTGTTATTCGACCACATGGAAGATTTTACGCAAAGATCTTGGTGTAAAACCGTATAAAATACAGCTCGTGCAAGAACTGAAGCCGAACGATCTGCCACAACGTCGAATTTTCAGTGAATGGGCCCTAGAAAAGTTGGCAGAAAATCCGCTTTTTTATCGACAAATTTTGTTCAGCGATGAGGCTCATTTCTGGTTGAATGGCTACGTAAATAAGCAAAATTGCCGCATTTGGAGTGAAGAGCAACCAGAAGCCGTTCAAGAACTGCCCATGCATCCCGAAAAATGCACTGTTTGGTGTGGTTTGTACGCTGGTGGAATCATTGGACCGTATTTTTTCAAAGATGCTGTTGGACGCAACGTTACGGTGAATGGCGATCGCTATCGTTCAATGCTAACAAACTTTTTGTTGCCAAAAATGGAAGAACTGAACTTGGTTGACATGTGGTTTCAACAAGATGGCGCTACATGCCACACAGCTCGCGATTCTATGGCGATTTTGAGGGAAAACTTCGGAGAACAATTCATCTCAAGGAATGGACCGGTAAGTTGGCCACCAAGATCATGCGATTTGACGCCTTTAGACTATTTTTTGTGGGGCTACGTCAAGTCTAAAGTCTACACAAATAAGCCAGCAACTATTCCAGATTTGAAAGACAACATTTCCGAAGAAATTCGGGCTATTCCGGCCGAAATGCTCGAAAAAGTTACCCAAAATTGGACTTTCCGAATGGACCACCTAAGACGCAGCCGCGGTCAACATTTAAATGAAAGTAAATGTCATGGACCGCAATCTAACGTTTCAAATAAAGAATCGATGAGATTTTGCAAATTTTATGCGTTTTTTTTTTAAAAAAAGTTCTCAAGCTCTTAAAAAATCACCCGTTATTACTGACTGTACCTACCATCGAACCATTTTTTCGAATTATGAATTTCCCATTATTAGTTTAACGGATTTTAATGAAATTTTGCAAAGAGAAGCTTTTACATTGTTCAACAAATATTGAATTTCAAAATTAAAAAAAATCCATTGTTTTTTGAAAATTCGATACATCAAAAACGGGATAAGATTTTGTTTTAATTTAATTTAATTTTTTTCTAGAAAATCTTTTAAAAATTTTGTATATATGTATGTAGGTATGATATACATAGGTACTATAAGGCAAGTTCTGTATTTGGAAAAAAAGTCGAACTCGAGATTTTGATCAAAGTTGACATTACGATGATAGAGAACACCGACCTACAGCCTAAGCAACTGGAGCTATTTTCTTTAAACTTGGTATTCAAGATTCTTCGGTAATTTCCTAGAGGAAAAATTGAATTTTTTTCTTAGCTGCGAGTCTAACGGTACCTGTCGTTATACAAAATCTTATTTATCTCAAAAACAGCTCTAACGATTTGGTAAAATTTTGTTGAAAACAAATTTCGGGAAAAAAAATGTTATTAACGTTTGTTTGTTTGTTTTTTTTTTTTTTTTTATTTTCAACTTTCTCATTGACGGCTCTAACAATTTTGACCAAAATTTGTAGACAGGAGGTCCATTTAATTTCAAATAATATAATATATAAAAATATTCAAAAAAATATTTTCGGGTTTTTGAACAAAAATTCCAAATTTTCTTTTTTTTTCGAAAAATCGATGTCTTCAAAACGTGAACAATTATTTTTTTAAATTATTTCTTTAAATCTATTTAACTAAATATTTAAAATTGGCATCCCGAATTTTTAAAGGAATTTGTTATATAAAAAATTATTTAATAATAAAACGTTTTTTACACTTTGTTTGCATAAATTAATACTTTAATAAATTAATATATTTGAATATTTTTATCTCATTAAGTCCATGTTATTTATAAACAATTTTCAAATTGCAAAGTACTTTTACATAAGAGCAAACACAGCAAATTATAATTTTTGTTCTTGAATAAAATTATGTTTGCTTAAGAATGGCATTCTGTTCTTAAACGGCTAAGAGGAGAAGCACTTTTTTATGACAAGATAATATATTATTAAATAGTTTGGCACTTTCTCCCCAGACATAATAATGCAACAAACTTAAAACTACAAAAAGGGGTATTACCTGTTTACAAAGCTCAATATTTTCTAAAAAAACAAAGACTAAATTCAAAAACATTTTGCTTCAAATTTTGATGTTATGAAATGTTTTTTTTATGAGTGTACTGTTAAAAGAATAGGAATCGTTTTAATGTTTTCGATTTGAACGAGTGCTTCAAAATTAAATTAAGAGTACCTTTAATAATCTTTCGGGTTGAAACTTGAATTCGATATCGAGTTAACAAAACAGCAATTGAAGAGAGATAAAAGAAAGGACAAATTAGAATTCATCCCAACTAATTAAAGACTAATTGACTGCAAAATATCCACCTAAAAGCTTTTTGATTGCGAATGTTGCTTTTCTAGCTTAACATTCATCAATGAAAGAACAGATGACCAATAACTTTCTCAAAACACAAACCAACCAGATTGACACCTTTTATCATTTCATGAATTGATCGTAATATTGTTATCAATACAAAGTGCTTTTATATTTTGTAAAGAAAGAGCATTTCTGTTGACTTTGAGAAAAAAGCATAATACTTTTTCCTTTGGCTTAGATAGCTCCATCTGCATACGAAAACTTTGAACTAGAAGACAAACACATCAAAAGGGATTCAATAAAGGGTTTAAAATTTAAGAACTAAAAAAATTAAAAAAATTAAGAAATAAAAAAAAGATAGCAACACAACTTTTTTAAAAGTATAGCGTCAAATCAAATCAACTTCATATGCGCATTAAGTAAATAATTGTATATCTAAAAAAAGTATTCTTCTTTTTTTATATTTAAAATTCCTATTATGTATCATTTTGTTTTTCTATCTTTGCCAACACGATTTACTTAATGTGTATGTGCCAACATATAAAATGCTTCTGGCCCGAATTTTTTGGAATAGTTAGTATAAATCTAGTTTCCAAATTTTTTTTTAAATTAATTTAAATTATTGAATTAATCTTTTCAAAACGACGTTAAGGTTTCTAGCTTATGTCAAGCTAAAAAATTATTTTAAAAAATTCAATAAAATGTTAATAGCATATTGGATGTTCTACTCTACTGCTAACTGTGAGTTTGAGTCCCAAGCTAAGCAACATTCTTTTCGAAATACCTCCAATTTCAACTGGATTCCATCCAGCGATTTTATGAGATAAAAAACATCTTATTCTTATTTCATTGCTCTTATATTTCTATTTCATCGAACTAGAGCCAAGTAATACAGGTTGCCTTTGAAAGACTAGCTCTTAATGAAACTCTTCAAAACTGTATATTATTATACAGTATATATGTGTACATGTATATTTTTATAAATAACAGTATGCACCTACATATTTTAATATCATTTTCAACAAAACATGCACATGTGTTGTTTAAATATGGTATGAAAAGTTGGGCATTCAATACTGCGGTAACCCTGAGATATGCAACGCGGATAAGGAATCAAGACTGATCTCTTCAAAAGTCTTAAAATAGATGCATTGCCAGTTTTGACTTTGAATGATATAGGCTAAGTGGTTGAAGGCTGATGAAGAAGTAAATCCACAGTGAGATAAAACTTGAAGTCCTCTAAAGAAAAGTAGATTGCAATTTGGCAGGGGATTTTCTTCGAATTACAAGGATAAGGTATGAAGCTTAAGTAAAACTTTTCAATTTGTGTGCAAAACATAGTGAACACTTGAAATTTTTAAGCTATAGACACATTCAATGGAATTCTATTTCAAAAATACCTGCTGACATAGAGCCTAAGTATACTGCATGCACCAAAGGATTCATCACGAACAAAAGAATAATTTTTCATAATATTGCTGAAAACCGTATTTCAACTCCTGATGTATAACATCTTTGTATGTAGTAATTCGAAGAGAAGCTGTTAATGTGTTAATGCCGTTGACACATTCAGTGCCACGTTGAAGAGGCATTTTTTTCGATTTGTCGTTAATTAAATCACCCAGCAGAAACACAAGTTGCACATATAATAAACAGACCATGAAACCAAACTTGCCACAAATGAATATGGTTTTGAAAACTTTTTAGAATTCAAAAGCTCCTTGCATTCACAACCAAACCAGCCCTTCGCTGGTTCCTAACT
This sequence comes from Philhelius festivus, assembly GCA_963931855.1. Classification (NCBI taxonomy): domain Eukaryota; kingdom Metazoa; phylum Arthropoda; class Insecta; order Diptera; family Syrphidae; genus Philhelius; species Philhelius festivus. The sequence continues at coordinate 258,825,510 of OZ007554.1, read as the reverse complement.
CACCTGAGGCGAAAAACATAGCTTGATTAGATTTTTGAGAACCAATTAACCATTTCCCAATACAATTTTGTATTTGAAAATGTTTAAAGAAATAAAGAGCTCTAATGATAGTTCGCAACTCCGTATGTCTTTGAGACACAACAAAAAAATTAAAGTAGGAACTTGGAATCATCTCGTAAGAACTTACCCTTGTGCTGATTTAATGGATTGAGGTCGAATAAACATAAATATACACACATACACAACACTTCTTTATCTGTGTAAAGTATAAGCAAAGAATAAACCACTTTCTTTTCACGAGGAGGTAAAAAAGATGAAAGTTATATGGATTGAAAAAAGGAGCAATAAATAAACTATGACTCAGAGATGCCACTCCAGTCACTGAAAGAATTAACTGGTTCTATCACACGTCAAACAGATGATTAAGCAATGATGTATTATGTCAAAAAATATACATATATGTATGAACATGTATATGTATATATATAATTTTTTAATTAAAGCTTTCTTACTTTGTTTTAATTTTGTGGGGGGTGAATGGATTTGGCCTGAATATCACTGAATTTAGTCTCAAAATATAAATTAGAAACTGAATCTACACTGAGGATTTATAGGTGGAGTAAAAAGATCGACAAATTTCAGTTCAACTTTTGCATAATGTTTTTGTTTTTATATCTTCACATGGAATAATAATATTTTTAATCCAAAAGTAAAGAAAAGATAAATAAATTACAAACACGACCCGACAACAACGAATGCCACCATTTTGAATGATTTTTTCCACAGTGATGTGCTGCTCATGACTGTTTGCGAAGGAAGTCGTTTTGGGGCTAAAAACCCACAAAAAAGCCACGGAGAAGAACAGCCGATGTTGTTGCCTTCGTAGTCGTCGTCGTCTATGTCGGCTTTTCACCCCCGAAAAGTTGGCTCTTCTTCATAGAAGGGGTGAATGGTGGGCTTGTTGTTTTGCTGTGGAAATTCCCTTTAAGGGGTGAGTACATAACTTTGTTAACAAAAATGTATTTATAAGGATTACAAGCACGCAGACGTAGAAAGGACGAGTAAGAAGAAGCTTTATGAAGCTTTTTTTTAAAGTAGAGCTTAAATTTGTTTTGAGGATGAGGCAAGCTTTTGTTTTGGGATTGCCATTACTCTTATTTTTGTGAAGTTTAAATGTTAACTCACTCACAAAAGTTCCTGCTTAGTTTCAAAATTCAGATAATCTAACAGCCAAAATGGTTTTTGAATTTTGTGATGCTTTAAATAAAAAAAAATACAAATAAGCTTGTCTTCAAGCTTTAAGTTAAAAGATCAATACAGCCATGAATAGATATCTCTTCTAACGATTTTTTAAAGCTCAACAAGGAGAGAGAGCAAGGAGATATTGATGAACATTGGTTTTGAAAGTTTACAAATTGAAACGGCAAGGGAAAACCGTGAACAGTAAATTATTCCACAATCGAGTTATGCTAGTAAAAAACGAATCTTGTTACGAGCGTAGGCTGATCGAAACGGGTATCACGGAGGAATGCAACTAGCTACTTCGAGCCTTGCTTGTCAAAAAAGCGATAAAACAAGCAAAGATAGTTTTGTTTTCTATAAGCTTTAAAACTATTCTGTTTCTTTCTGTAAATGAAGAAGAGTTAAGGCAGCACCTGCCCAAAGATGCGATTCATACTTAAGCTTAGGGCGTTTAAACACCTTATAAATTGTAGCCAGATCAGAAGGAGAGACAAATTTCTTACACCAATATAGAAATCCTTAGCATTTAACAGCATCTTTGGCGGTCTCGAGAATGTGGTCATTCCAACGAAAATCGTCGTTGACGCACATACCGATAATAAGAGATTTTCGGCTTCTTCGATGCAATTGCCATTCATGGACAATGGCATAGGGATTATATTTTGCTTCAGTTAAAAAAGACAGCATAGAAGCATTAAACTCCACACAATTTTGTATACCCCATTTAAAAATGCTGTAAAGATCGTAGTTTAATGAGCTCATCCTACGATACCATTGGAATTCCGCTTCCGAAGGAGATGGACATGCATATAAGAACGAGTATGAAAAGCTGAGGGTAGAGTCACCGACAAAACAATAAAATAGATTAAAATGTTCAGACAAGAGATAATTTATAAAAATGAAGAAGAGAGTCGGAGACAAATCGAAGCCTTGGGGAATATCACAATTATCTTATGAAGATTGTCCAATAAAACATTTATTTATTGAACGATCCAGAACGTAATAACTAATTAAAAAAGAGTTTATTTGATGCCAGCGCACACATTTCCGATAAGAAGGCTTGATGTCAAATTCTATCAAATGCCTTAGAATTATCGAGCGCTATAAAATGATTTTCTTCAAGACAATGTGAAGAGACATGTCATTAGATCACCAGTGAAACGATTGCTGCGGAGGCCGTATTGCCATTGTCATTAAGGGACTTTTGATATTCGAGATATTTCTTGAGCTGATAATAATTCATTAGCGATTCCACGATCTTAGAAATAAAGGACGTAAGTGCAATTTGTCTATAGAAGGAGGGGGAGGAAGGGTCGTCATTTTTAGAAACAGACTGGTTAGTAACGGTTTTCCATCTTCCAGAGGGGATTCCAGAATAGTAGGACCGATGAAAAAGCCTGTCAAATTTGAGTTCGTATAAATAATTTGCAACAACTTGGACCTATTGAAATCACATAAAAAAAGGTAAGTAATTGGCTTCTCATCTATTTGTGGGAAGCTTTTACTATAATATACTTACTAATATTATTCTCACAAAAACGCGGTTATTGTATAAATTCATAGTTTACTGGGAACCCAGCATAATGATGAATTTACATTTTTACACATCCATGATATCTCTATGATATATCTCCAACAAAAAAAAAGCTTTTTAATAAATCTCACTTCCAAAAACATTTTCACCACAAAGTTTCCTTTATGCAAAAACGCTTAAATCTATACTTAAACAACCTAAGACATCAACCGAACCAAAAAAGCACTTCCTTCAGAAATAGCTTGTCAAGTCTTTTTTTCATGAACATTTGTATTATTGTTTTTTTTTTTGGTATGAATATTGTTGGTGTTGATTGTGTACCTTTGAATAGCAAAGGGGTTTGACGGTAAGCATTTCAAAGAGGTGTGATTCTTACATAATTTGAAATCAAATAGTATTGTCTTACTAAAATCGTAGGACTTCACAAATCACTCCAAAACGTGTGCTTTAACTGAATACCGAATCTATAGTTTTAATCCCGATACAAAAAGATACATATTATAATAGGGAAAATTAGGTTTGGTCTCCTCCGAAGAGCGAAGAAACCTTGAAAAAAAACTCAAAATGGTTTTCCGCTAACTAACTAACTCTTTAAGGTATCTATCTAACTATCAATTGATATTTGTATATCTTGTATTGGATATAGGTAGTAGGTAAAAATATGGGTAAAAACATACAATTATGTATTTAAAATATGTACTTTAGGGAAAGTTTTGATTTCGTAAATACACAACGATGATAGATAAAACGAAAAACAAGAAGCACGCAATTCCGTCTGTCCGTCTGCCCGTGTGTATGTCTGTATGGCTTTACTTCGACCCTAAGCCGGTGATGTGATTTTCTTCAAACTTGCTAGATTAGGGACTGAGATATTTTCCTAGAGGTGAATTGGATTTTTTAAGTCCTAAAATTATGTTACCAATCCTTATTAAAAATTTGTTTTATATTGAAAACGACATAACGATCTTAACAAAAACAAAAATCTGTCTTAATTGTTATCAATTGTTGAATACCATGAAAGCGTTTTTATGATTTTTAACTTTCTCATCAACGGATCTACCGATTTTTATTCTTTTGATTCGGAAAAAAATCAACGAAAATTCAGTATTTCGAAAAGGAGTGAAAGAATCTTTTGGAAATTATTTGCTCAAATATACATACATTAATAATTACTTAATGTCACTTTTTTATTTTTGAAAAATATTAAAGAAATGTTGTGCATACAAAATTAATATAGGTATAATAATTATTTTCTATGTTTTGTTTGCATTAACTTATATTTGTCCCAAAAATCGACGGCATTCTATTTTTTAGCACAAACTATTTTAAGAGAATGCTCGAATGACTAGGTATACGGGTTTGAACATTTTTCTCTAATTAAATCCATAGTTTTTTTTATATAATCTCAAAAGTTCCAAGGCAATTGTATACATATAAATGTAGTACGTTCGATTCAGTCGTGCATTTTATTTTCTTTAACAACTGGAAACAACATTAATGAACAAAATAATTATTACTCTCCGCACTCTCCCCCAATGCCTGAAGCAAGGAAAAATGTTAAATCAATTTCTTAATTTATCTCCCTTAGCTAGAAGTTTTTGCTTTGATGTTTTTCTCATTGAGAGAAAAATAATTTAATTTTCAAAAACTTTCAATGCCAAACCTCATTTAAGTTCAACTAATTGGCTTTAGAAAATTGTTATTGCCTTTTCTATTAGCTAAGACATCATCTTCCTATAATTAGCTTATTTTTAATTTTTAACTTTTCGAACGGTAATATAAACTTAGGAAACTTAGTCACAACAACAAACTTTCATCATGAAAATATTATGTGAAACAATAATTTGCTTTTCTCAGCACACCGAACAACAACACTTGAATTAAACTTTTATTTGACTATACGTTGAAACTTACAAGCAAACTGTAGGTAATATCGTTTGTAAAGTTTATTCTTTTATAGAAAATGAAATAAAAAAGTAAATAAAATATTATTGGTTCTTTTTACCTATTTTGTCGAAGTATGCACGGATGGGTCTGCTATGATAAGAACTTTATTCTTCACAAAAAAAAAAACTCATCTGAAAGAGGATTATTTCTTATTTTGAACAAAACATTCGTAAGAAAAGTTCAAAGTCTAGGAAAGGTACATGCACGACGACATCAACATCGTGAAAACATAAAAAAAACTCAGAACCAGGAACCACCATCGGGAGCAAACAACCAACCAAACAAACAAAAGAACATTGGTGAATGGTGATGCGGATGCCAACAACTTCCACAAATCGATTATTGTTTTTATTCTCAATCTTAACTTTATACTTTCCATTTATTCGGGTTAGAGTCCGTATCCGGCAGGCGGGAAGTGAATAAAGTTTAAAAAAAATTCAATTTGAACGTAGTTCACAAGTTGGAAGATTTCCTCCATTAGGAAGGAGGCAGGTTAGGTAGGTTAGAGAATATACGGGAGTATATACTTGTAACATCCATGCTCCATGGGATTAGTAAGAAACGTGTATATTCTTCAGCTCCGCTTACTTCAATGTCTAATGATTTGGAAATGAGGCATAGCGCATATATAATGGCGACACGACATTACAATAAGAAAATAATATAACTTGAGGCAGCCAATTGCAATTGATAAACTTTTTCTTTAAGTTAAATTGTTTTTATGGAAACATCATTTGATTTAGAATGTGGATAAATAACTGCCGTACTTATAATACCGAATTAACGAAAATGCGTTCTGAAAAATTAAATATTTTCAGATTTGATATAAAGACCGTTCAACCAACTGGCTTTCATTGAAACAAACCTTTCATCAAGCTACGTTTATTTTCATTTGGGATGACAAAGTTTTTTTTTTTTTTTTTTTTCAATGAGAAATCATTGAAGGTAAAAGCAGTTCACAATTTTTCGAATAATTTTATATTAAGTGTAAAAGGTCCCTCATATGTTGCCTCTCTTCTCTGGGATGGCTTAAAAATGTCTTTGAATTGAACCGTCGTTTATCAATTGAGAAAGAATACCCAGCCTTTAGATTCGTCGAAGACAAATTCTTTCATCCAACAACGCCATTCAAGTAAAAATATTTACATTTGAGAACCAAATGTCAACCGAAATAACTTTCTTTCGAAACAATTAAGCCCATTCCTTTTACGATCCAAATAAACTATGAACTATCGAAAAGGACTGCGACGATTAGGATTTGACAAAACTATTAAATTTTTCTCAATTTCTTAACACTACAGCGATTGTCACGAAAACAGAAGGCATCTACAGATATTGTAACTAGCGCCTTAAAATCGATGTGGAAAAATGCAGGTATGAGTATATGAGTTAGATAATATTTGTCAGTTATTTTTGAGTGTATTTAATATAATGGGGAGATTTTATGGATCGTATTTTTCTATGCCTGAAACTGAACTTACAGAAGTTAAGCAATTGACCAGGTCCCTGTTACAGAAAGTATTATTTAGAAGTGAATACTTTGTATAACACTCTCATATACTTATACACACATGAAAATAGTTATATACTTGAGAAGTATTTACTTATGAATTGTAAAACTTAATATATACCTATAAGCCTTAGTCTTAAGCAACTCGTCTTGTAATAAAGAACTTTAATTATTGAACTCGTTCGTCTTTTTATATAACATGGTGTCAGGTGTGGATGACCTAGTCTAAAATTTCGAAATTAAAAGTCAAAAGTGCTAAAATAAAAGAATTTAAAATATTTAAATTGTCAAAAAATTAAGAAAATTATAATGACTTCAACTTCTAAAAGTCAAGTGACTGTATCAGTTAAGTCTGAGTTACAAATGAGTCCCGTCTGTGCAGTGCAACCACTTAATCTCAAAAGCACGAACCTTCCAGCCACGTGGAAACATTGGCTTAGTCTTTTTAAAATATATTTACGAGCTTCCAGCCTAGAAACGCAACCAGACAGCCGTAAAGTTGCATTGCTTTTGCATTACATGGGTCCTGATTCACTCGATATATTCAATTCGTTTAACGAAAATCTGGACGAAATATCCTACGACAACTTACTGAAAAAACTGGATGAATATTTTCTACCAAAGGTGAACATACTTATGGAACGTTATTGTTTCTTCTCCAGGCGACAAGGTTCAGAGGAGTCCATAGACGAGTTTGTCACATCACTTAAAAATTTAAGTCTAACCTGTAATTTTGGATCTCTTCGAGAGGAACTCATACGTGATGTGTTTATCTGCGGTCTTCATAATCGATTATCTCGTTTGAAAGAAAAACTTCTAAATGAAGAGAAAAATTCTTTGGAAAACGTCGTTTCAATATCTCGATGTATGGAACTCAACAGAGAACATATCCAACAATTGGAGCAAAGTACAGCAAGCCCTTTCATTGGTGCCCTTCTTCGCTCGCTGTTCATCACTCAAAGTCTTCTTCTAATCACCGCCAAAATGCATCCCGCTATCCACGTCATCAGCCAGCTCTCTCACGAGCTTCACATCAGCAGTTTTCACAGTTCTCATCACCTACCGGCAATTCTACTTGTAAAAATTGCGGACAGGTTCACAAACACACTTGCCCAGCTATTGGTGTTACATGCTTCAAATGTAGAGGAAAAAATCATTTTTCGAAGATGTGTTCGAAGAATCTTCAGGTTCGCAACATTGAATTGGAGCAGCCTATTTCTGACACGGAGTCGGTTTTGTCAACATTTTTTATAGGCGTTTTACAAAAACAAGAACTACGTCAACATGAAGATAGTGAGATGCAGTGGTATATATCTATTCAGATCAACTCTCGCAAAATTTCATGCCAACTGGACACTGGAGCTCAAGGTAATGTGATGTCACTTACCCAGTTTGAGAATCTTGGATTATCGCACAGTTTAATTAAAACAAATAGACAAAATTTATTTACATTTAGTGGAGAAAAAAATTTATTCTTTAGGTTATTGCATGCTAGATTGTGTTTTTAAAAGTAGGATTTTTAGTATTAAATTTATAATTGTGGATATTAACTGCAAATGTTTAATCGGTCTTAAGACTTGTCTTGATATGAATTTAATTCACAAAAATTATGATTTTAATAACATTTGAAGATGGGCTAATGCCTTATTACAATATTCGTAACGAATTTGAAGTCAATGACAATCTTTTATACAAATCAAACCGCCTTGTTATACCTTCAAAAATGTCACAGTATTTTAATGCTCTTGCATGAAGGACATATGGGAATAGAGAGGTGTAGAAATTTGGCAAAAAACTCAATTTATTGGCCTAACATTAACCAAGATATTTTAAACATTATTTAAAATTGCGATGTTTGCATCCGCCACCGCTCGAAAAATCAGAAGGAACCGATACAATTTCATAATGTCATTTCAATTCCTTGGTACAAAATCGGTATGGATTTTTTTGAGTTTGATAAATGCATGTATTTATTAGTTGTTGATCATTTTTTCAAAATATATTGAAATTGCACAATTATACAAAAAATATTCAAGTTCTACAGTTATAACGCATCTGAAATCAATCTTTGCACGTCATGGGATTCCGGCCATAATGGTGAGTGATAATGGCCCTCCTTTCAACTCGGAGGAGTTTAAACGATTTTCTGAGCAATGGAGAATTGATCATATAACCTCTAGTCCATACTTTCCAAGATCCAACGGCTTAGCCGAACGCTCGGTTCAAACCATTAAAAAGCTTCTTATGAAATGTAGTGAACAAAAAGCTGATCCCTATGTAGCACTTTTGCACTACCGAACGACACGTAAGGGAAATTTAAATTCTCCTTCCGAACTTTTAATGTCTCGTCAGCTTAGAACTAAGCTACCAATTTTAATCGATAATCTTAAACCTATTAACATTGACCTGGACTGTCATGAAGACAAAATAAAAAATAAACAAAATAAAACGCAACGGTATTATAATAAAAACGCTAAGGAACTGCCTGTTTTGACAAATAGCCAAAGTGTTTATTATAAGAAAACTCCAAACTCTAATTGGGAACCAGGTACAATCCTACAAAAATGTTCTGAGCCAAGATCCTACATTGTCAGTTCTGAAGATGGTTCTCTATACCGTCGCAATAGGGAACATATTCTTGAGACTGGAAAAATTAAAGCAGAATATGATAATGAGCATAAAAATGAATCTCAAGATGCAGACAAATTTCAAGAATCTTCTTCTTCATTGACGAATCCAAATGATCTTGAAGGTGCAACACCTCCAAGTGATTCAACCAGCCGTATTCCAACACCTGGGTAGGGTATGTAACTCGTTTCGGAAGAACGATAGCACTACCTAATCGTTTTTGTTCTTAAATTTTAATATATTAACGAATGGTTTTTTTATTTTAAGCGAACTTAAAAAAAAAAAAAAAAAAAAAAAACATATAATAATATAATAATGAATTAATAATAAATTATGTTAAATTTTCTTGTTATATTTTTAAAAGATATATGAATTTAAATAAAAAAACAAAAAAAAAAAAAAAAAATATGTTAAAAAGGGAGATGTTACAGAAAGTATTATTTAGAAGTGAATACTTTGTATAACACTCTCATATACTTATACACACATTATAATTATTGAACTCGTTCGTCTTTTTATATAACAGTCCCTTTCTTACGTATGCTTCTCCCGTTTGGTCCACAATATCTCCATCAGAAATGAAGAAGGTACAGATTTCCAAAAGGAAAATGTTGAGAATGTGCATTTCACTATAACGCTCGCACGCAGGTATTAGCCATATACGGTACGGCCTATAACCGATTGACCAGCATATGTTGGAGCTAATTACCAAAATTCTGAAAAACTTCGAGGATATCCAACACCGCAGCTTCAGGAGGAAATTTGTCTTAGCCAGAGATATATTAGCCCCAAAGTGAACATCAATGACAGATTTTGGGAAGTATTTCGCAACGAATGAAGACACTTCCATGAGCAAGCCCACAGTGAACACAACAGGGGTTGATGCTCTAGGTTAAAACAACGATCTTGCAAATTTCAATCGAATGTTAAATGTTAAAATCATCGAATACCTATTTTATTTTTTTAGTATCGTGCTATTTACAAACGCCATAAAAGGTCTGTTTACTTAGTTTATTAAGAAATTTGCCTTAGTACGATACTAGTTAGAAAATGGTTAAAATTAAGAATGAGTTTGTAAACTACTTTAAAGTTAGCAAATTGTTAAGTAGTATCATACACCTTAATAATAGGCTGTTTAAAATTTTGCGCCTCTAACTCTAAAATCACCAATAAATCACTGTAGGATTGTGTTGTGATCTATAGGGAATCAATCGATGGTTTTCAGTGCCCCAATAGCGACTTTTCTGTTTATTAACAACACCAGCCAAGTCGAAATGTGCTTCATCGCTCTTAAATTATTTTACAATTAATCAATTATTTAAATAAAATATTTTAGTAATTCTAACACATAGTTGCAACGTTAGATACTCCATAATAAATTGTGACCGTGAACTCCCTATGGTAAAGATACAAGACTCAAATTATTTTACCTCTAAGTGATTCCTGATCTGCACGACTGACACAATGCAATTTTTTCTCCCATATTTTGCAATCTACTGTCGAAATAGTAATTGTAAATAAATTTAAGCTCTCGGTTAACATAATTTTTAAAATGGGCTTTTAATGACATCTAACACCTCTTAAATTAAAACAAGTATAAATTAATATTTTGATCCACACCCGTCTCCTAACTTTTGTTGTTTTATTTAAATAGGATGGATGGTCCTAAATTACAATATGTATAGACATACGAAGGAATTGCTTTGATGTAATGTTTGTTGTTCTATTAAAGCGTGTCGAAACAATCATCACACCCGTAAATTGGTGATTCCTTTTTTTAAGTACATAAACACTTTATACGTATGTGGATATAAGGAGCATAAACAGTTATACCTATATGGGTCTTCTATATTTCTTAGCCATAGTAAAGTGGTATTCTTTAACCTAATCTAAGAGTTTTCTTTGAGTTTTGGTCAGTTTGGTTGTAATGGTGAACCCCGAATCAGGCAAGAAGGTTGCAGAAAAACTTTCTTTTGGATTAAATTCTAGGAATTTTATCACCAGCTTATTCAATATTCACCTCACAATCATGAAACAGACTTAATAGAAAAAAAAAACATACCTTCCTTAGGTTATTTAACATATCTACATACATATGAAGGTGAGAAAAAGAAGGAATTTTATTTTGTTGTTGTAGGTATATATGTACAAACATAAACGAATGTATGTATATTTATAGGACGCAGCAAGAATGCTAACGTGAATTACCCTATCCCTCTGCAAACCGTTTTTCCTTGTTAAACTTCCTAATCCATTAGTAAATTTTTACCTCTTTTTGGTGTTGTTTTTTTTCTTGGAATTAAAGGTCAGGATTATGTAATATACATATACATTAATACATTTGCGGTTAGGATTTGTATTGCACGTTTAAAGGATACTAACCAGTGATATTGTATAAGTATTTGAGAGATTATTGAACAAACGGAATGTTTCATTTTAAAGTTTAAAAAGATCTGTTCGATTTTGAAAAGTTACGTGTAAAGGTGTGTCCACACCAAAGAAACATTTCAGGAAACATTGTTTAAAAAACGTTTCCCATTTGTTTAAAAAACATTTCGGAAACATTTCAGAAATGTTTCTGATTTGTTTTTTTGGTGTGGACGCTTTGAGAAACATTTCTGAAATCTTTCTTTGTTGCCCATTGTTTCCAGATTGAGTTGTCTGTAAATTTTTTTCTCGCCTGTGTTGTTGTTTGATTTTTTTTTTCTACTTCATCTTAATCACAATTTATATTTTCGCAAATTTCAGATATATCATTGGCTTTTTTGATTTTATTTTTAAAATTTTCGTCAAGAGTGGATCCGAGCGTCCAGACCAAAGAAAACATATCAGAAACATTTAAGAAACATTTCAGAAATGTTTCTCTGTTTCTGAAATGTTTTTTAAATGTTTCTGAAATGTTTCTGAAATGTTTAAAAAATGTTTCTTTGGTCTGGACACACCTTAAGGGACAGTGATTGAAAAAAATAATACAAACACTATTGTCTTTACAATACACTCTTTACATTACACTTTTTATATCTAAAACTACTTACTAAAGAAATTTCAGTTGGATTTCTTACCCTAAAAATTACATCAATCGGACCCAAAATAAAAAAAAACACGTAATTCCTTCAGCTTACTGAAGACAAGTCTTATTTATCTACCACTGTAGCCAATCGTTTCTATCTTTGTATCCTCATCATTTATAGCACTGCCAAGATCTTAGTTAGAAAATAGAAAAGTACTGATGTCTCCTGCATGTCCAATCCCCTCGACCTTACCCTGCGCTTCGCAGTTGAAGTGTTATTAAGAAAGAATATTCTATCTTTCCTTTATTTACTTGGTGCGAAATCAAATAAATTCGTTCAAACGCTCAAAAGTTATTAGTTGAAAAATGAAGGCAATGTAAGACTGAAACCGACTCAGCATAACGGCAAGTCAGAAGTTTAAATGTTTTTAAGTAAGGGTATGACGTATGACCATTTTTTATATGTAGATATATGAATATGAAATGATAATTTCTGTTAAACGAACTTGTATTTATATTTAAAAGATTAAGCATTTTAAAAACTGATGTTTTTAGAGAAAAATGTTCATAAGGATGAAATTCATTTTTTAAATGACTAAATCTACTTCTTTAGTATGCTATGTGCTATTAAATCTTTATAAAAGAAAAACAAGTTTTTTTTACATTTTTAAAACATTTTTTTAAGATAATAATGTAGGTACCCCAATGTTTAGTTTTTATTACTCTGCATCTCTGCAAATAAGTTAAATTTCAAACAAAAAAAATACTTCTTTTATATTTTGATATGCAATGTTTTTAAACTTTCAAATTTAATTTGAATACGTAATGCTCATAATGACAAAGCCAAAAATCAAAATAATGGTTCTATTGTAGGATGTCCGTAATATTTTTCTTAGAATTTTCTTGTGAGGTATTGAATACAACTGCTCGGAGACTGGGTGGAAGTATCTGCCAAATTTTCACCCTAGATGAATATTAATGTAAAAAGTACTTTTAAAGAATATAAATGCAATGAAAAATTGTCAATTCTTGCAAACTACAAACTAATCTATTTCAAAATGAATGCGTTTTATCAGACTCCTTTAAGAACGGAAGAAAATAATTATTGTCACAAAGTTGAAACAGTTTTGATCCAAAGTTTTCTGGCATAGATTTATATCCTTGAGCCCACGACTAGGTATATCTCCTTTTAACTGCCGGCATATAGTTTGGAGAGGTGCATGTGTAGGTGCTTCTATGAGTGTGCGGGTGTTATATTGAGAAACTTCTTAGTTGAGCTAGAAGAATTTCCCTTTAATCGGATGTGATGGTTTATGAGCGGTTGGAGGTTAGATAGTGTGTCTGTTAGATCTATAGTGCCGGAATAGAGAAAAGATATTGAGGGTAGTTGGGAGTAGGGATTTGAATGACACATCAGATGGTGAAGGATGATTTTATGTAGTTTTAGTTCGTTATGATTTATGACGAGCGATAAGTGAAGGGAAGAGTTGTAAAGACGATGATTTGATTTTACAAAGTTACAGCCTTTACACATGAGATTTTCATTTATCATTGTCATCCTATTCGTATGCAATAAAACTAGTGAATTGTAATTGAAGGTTTTAAAAATAAAATCGTTTGGGTATTCTTGTTGAGCCAAACGTATCTTAGACTTTGCTAATTATCATATAAAGTAGAACCCTTTTTGGGATCATGACGTTATCTCGAATGACAAAAATCTCGAATGCAAAAAATCTCGAAAAAACAAATTTTTAATCTAGAATGCAAAAATCTCGAATGCACAAAAATCTCGAATGAACAAAAATCTCGAAAGACAATATCTCGAAAAAGAATATAAAATCGAGATTTTTTTTTTACCTATTTAAAGAGTTCACACTTAAATTAAACGCATAACATATTTAGTATATTCAACAATTTATTCCTTTTTTGGGAAAATAAACAATAAAAAATATTTAAAATATTTAACAAGAAAAAATCATTAGGTATCATAATAAAATTATAAAAAATATCAAAAACAAAGAAAAAGTTATAAATTCATAAACATACCTATAAAAACATATGTAGGTATGTATGAACTATTTTGAGTTGTACGCAAGACTCCTAAGGTACACCACATAACTCCTCTCTTCTTTTTCGTCGAGTACTTTTAAAATTTATTTTTTTTTTTACTCCCGTCTTACCTTAGTTTCCTGGCCCATCTGAATTTTTCAAGCAGACAACTAATTTGAACTGACTCATTAGCCAAAATTTTAAATAATTTGTAAAGACCAATGTGCGGCCTTCCAACTAAAACCTTAAGCCTCCTATGCCAGGACTTTACTCTGTTTTGAGTTCTGGGTAACTCTGTCATGGGTAGTTTACTAGTCAGTCTCAGTCGTGGTTTTGTTTAACAGTTATTAATAATCTAGAATTAATATATTAATTTTTGAGACAATGGTTACAATTCGCGCGAATTGTAACCATTGTCTCAAAAATTAATATATTAATTCTAGATTTTTGCATTCGAGATTTTTTTTTCGAGATTTTTGTGTTTCGAGATTATGCATTCTAGATTTTTTTTCTCGAGATTTTTTCAATTCTAGATTTTTGTTTTCGAGATTTTTACTTTCGAGATTTTTGCTTTCTGGATTATTGCTTTCGAGATATCGTGGTAGACCCCCCTTTTTTCAGTTAAGTCATTCTTTGCAACAATTTGAATTCAAGTTATGTTTAATATTTGGACTGTAAAACAATCAAACTAGACACAGAAATAGAGGTCACAATTATTTGTAATCGGCTGGAATAGGCAGTGCTTCATCCCTTTCCACATGTTTATTTTTAAAATTATTTATTTAAATTCTTATTGGTCGGGGAAAAAAGTTCCAATTTTCATTTTAGAATGTCATAGTTCCGACTCTGTGTAGTTAGTGGCTGAAAAATAAAGAGATGGGCAATGTTTCCAAAATTCACTCAGATCAAAACGTGAAGAAAATGAGAAGAAGAAAATGAGATTAGTTTAAAGCAAGCAGCGAATATGCTTTTAGTAGGGAGTCGGTACCCATTCCTAGCAGTTAATCCTGGACTAGAATGTATTACTGTGATTATGTTAAGGACAATAAATAGAAGGCAAACAAATCTAACTCGATATTTCATGTACTTCGTTTGTATATTCAAAAAAAAAAAAAAAAAAAACTATAAGTAATGGCTATCATCATAAGGCTGAGTCGCACAACCAAATAAACTTGCTTCAATTTTTATTTGCATACAAATTGGCGTACACTAATCCTTGAGAATAATTCACATTTTTAAAGGCAAATTTATGGTTTTGCTTTCATGCGGACACGATGTAAGTGTATCTCAATAACAGCACGACAAAAAGCCCTAACGATACATTTTTTCGCTCTTGTCAGAGTTGTTAAGAATTCGAGGCTATAAATATCATAAAATTTGCTGTTCATGGCTTTGCTCTCAATCGTAAGCACCATATACCAGTCCATTGGTTAGTGAAGACGCGGTTGAGATGTTGTTCTTTTTTGTATTTTTTTAAGGACCTACAGGCTACACGGCTACAGTAATTTCAATCGTTGTGCTCCATGTCCTTGAATGGCATTCTTAAACTCAACGAATATAGTCACTGAAGCAATTCCATGATTCATAGTTGCCAAGTCCGATGAAGCGATAAAATGATTCGATTTCAATTTGAATTTTGTTTTTTGGGGCGAGAAGCAGTTGGCAAAGGTATTGCTTTTATTGTCTTCGAAGACACACAGTCACATCATTGATTCCATCTTCGTTGCTGTTCTATTAAAAATTGGGAGGTTGGGGGACAATTTGGAAGTTTTAAATGAACTGCAGTGATAATTTTTCACGCTTTTCTTGACAGTGAAATTCGATTTCTATTGATTTTTTTGTTTATTTTCTTTTTTATTTATTTTGTTTTTTTTTTTTCTTGCATAGAGTTTCGTTTTGATTTCGACCATTTATCATTGAGAGTGAAAAATGTTTTATTTTTCGGGAGCACAAGTTCACGGGCTGGCAAAGGTAAAAATGATGATTTTAGTTGGTACAGCTTGCATTGGCATTGGCATATTTGGCACATCATTTTTATGAAAAATGAACAAATTAAAGTTCGTTCTACAAATTCAATAATGAATTCTATAATCTGAGGTTCTTGAACAAAATAAAAAAAAAAAATTATATAGAGCCGTTGAATAGAAACCGACGCACAGTGTAAAATTTTCCGATTCTAGTGGAACTTAATGCAAAAAATAAAGTTTAGCTATCAAGTATAATACCAATTTTAATCAGTTCTAAACATAACAGTGAAATGATTTTAGTTGGTGAGAGGTCAATATAACGGTTTGGTTTTGTATGGTAAGTTGTCAAAGTGATACACTCTGTGAAACAAAAAATTGAAGTCATCACATAGCCGATTAACTAAGCTTTGCTGATTCGAATTGCGTGTTGTGAATTAAAAAGAGATTTATTATTTTTTAATTTTGAAGTTTATTCTACAGATTTGAGTAAGTTTTATGATTTCAATTTTGTTATTTCTATTTTTTAAATATATTTATCGTAAAACAGTAAAAAAAATCGTCTTTTTTAACTTTGAAAGCAAATTTTTTACATTTCCCTTCGTGTACCCGCGCTAAATTTTGCATAGATTTATTCTGTAAGCTTTTCTTAACCACAATCAAAGGTAAGTTCTTGCAACCATTTGCTGCTCCCATACAAATATTTACCACTTACAGAAAAATGAATAGGATGACCATTTTTGAACTTTGGTACCAAACTCCAAAAACCGAAAAGTTTCGAAAAGTTGTTGAGTACATTGTTGCAGAAAATAGAATTGAACCTTCCTGTCGTTGGAGATGTTTGTGGGTAGGCTTGTTGGTACTCGTATTATAAAACAAAAATGGGAGCAAAGCTATAGAATCCACTCCAAATTCGTAAAAAACAAATCAAGAGTGGTTAGAACAGCCTATTATTTTACCAACTGCTTGCCTGTATCAAGCTCAACCAAGTACAAGTGCAGAATCAAAAGAAACAAAATTTGGAAGGCCCCAGAAACCATTTGAAGAATGCAACATAAAAGTACAAAAAATTCCGTGATATAGTGGTCACCAAATCGCCTGAGGAAATTGCGCTTGCTCATGAAATGAGCCTGAGGTCTTGTGGAAAGCATGACGTAGCCAATATAGTTTGAGAGCTTTCCTCTTTTTCACCAGCTCGTGGAACAAAATCGAAGAAAGCTAGAATTGAAAAAAATGAACCAAAAATTTCACCTGAAGGAGCTTTAGGCCTTATTATAGATGCCAAATTAAGCTATCAACAATACCAAATATTAAGACACAATGCTAAAGAGGCTGGAAGTGATTTATACCCCCCTTATTATCTGGTAATGAAAGCAAAAGAACAATGCTACCCACCGGAAGTAAATATTACTGTCACAGAAACTTCTGCGGAAGTCGACTTACAAGGCCTAGTGGATATAACATCAAAAAGGTTATGCGAAGCTCAATCCAATGTTCTTGAGTCTGGTAAGTTCGAAAAGCTAAACTTGGTCCCTATAAAGATGGTATGTGAAACATCGAATAACATCATTTGGCAGAATCCCAGACCTAATTCTACAAGATTTTGTAGACCTGTTGGTTTTACTATGAAAAAAGAAACAAAAGATGTCATAAGGGCAGAAACCACTAAAATGCAAACAAAAATTAAAAACCTTTCTTTAAGTAGTATTGAAATCAACGGTTTGAATTTAAAAGTAAGCCACACTTTTATTATGACTATGGTAGATGGTAAAATCTGTAGTGCCTTGTCACAATACGACTCATCACAAAGATGCTACATATGTGGGTGCAGCCCTAAGGAAATGAATAAGGAACAAGACACTTCCCGTTCATCCAATATAGATGAAGATACTCGTATGTTTACGTTCGGAATATCACCGTTACACTCATGGATTAGAGCTTTCCTACAAATCGGAGATTAAAAAATGGCAAGCCAAGTCACCACAGGAAAAAACTTCAGTGGCGGGAAGAAAGTCGTACATTCAAGAACAATTTCGACAGGAAATGGGTCTTCTTGTTGATATGCCGAAACAAACGACAGGCAACACAAATGACGGAAATTCTGCCAGAAGATTTTTTAGAAATTCAGAGCTAACTGCTTCAATTACTGGCATTGATCTTACACTTATTCAACGTTTTCTTGTCATTTTGGAAGCATTATCTTGCGATATGGAAATTGACGCAGAAAAATTTGAAGCTTTTTCTCAAGAAACGAAAAAATATTAATTAACATTGTATCCTTGGTATTATTTGCCTGCACGTATTCACAAAATTCTTGTTCACGGAGAACAAATCATAAAGTCTTGTATTTTGCTATTGGGTCAGCTCGCTGAAGAAGTTTAAGAGGCAAATAATAAAGAATACAAACGAAATCGGGAAATCTTTAGTCGAAAGACGAGCAGAAAAGATACAAATAGAGATATCTTAAACCGATTTCTGTTGTCATCAGATCCTCTTCTTTCCACTAGATCAAAGCTTTCAAAAACTTAAAGCCATAGTCTACTAGACGAATCTATTTCATTGCTAAAAACACCGAAGATGCCTTTGTCTGACCAAAGATTTTTTTTATTTTCATATTTTCGTTTGTACTTGATTTTTTAAAATGAAAAAAAAATATTTCAAAACTGCTAAATACAAAAATTAAATGTTAAGCAAAATAAGTTTTGTTCTCTTATTTTTTTCGTCCCGACTTATTCTCTAATTTGGAAAATGTAAAATTTCTAATTAATATGGCAAAAAGAAATCATTTTCCCCAAAAAACAAGCATAACAAGATGACATAACTAAGATTCAGACTTAAGTTCCACTAGAATCGGAAAATTTCACACTGTGCGACGGCATTTAAGAGAAATTGTCGAATAGCACCGATGTCTTTTCGTAAGTATTTTAACATAAATTTGCATTAACCAATTCGGTATGGAATCAGGCGAGAAAAGTGTCACATACGGTCTTCTGATGCCTTACATATGTGGCCGAAAGATGGAATCAATATTGACATATCTGTGATGAAAGCAAAATTATTATGCTTGATATTTACATTTGATGAGCTTGCAATGAAGTTTATGTTCAACCTGGGACCGTTTAATACTTCTTATCCATTTCGTTGTTTTGCTGAGGACAGCACTTTAAGTTTCTCGGGCCCACCACCACCTTCTTCCACTATGGAACCGCAACGTCAATATAATGTCGAGCGCATAAAATTAGGACTCCAGGACCCATGTTCTGTAACTCAGGCGATAACTAATCACATCGTTAACAAATGAAACTCTTATCGCGTCTGGAAAGAAATGGGTTTCTATAACTCAATTCAATAAGTTCAATTTGGGATATTTTTTGACTGGAATTTCCATTGGAAGGCGATAAGTCAATCTGTCATTTTTACATTTTTAAAATCAAAACAATTGAAAGCTGAATTAGGCTAGGCGCGCACATTCAATTTTTAGTTGCACAACTATTTGGTTGCTTATAGAAAACAGATGAACTATTTAGTTGAATGTCCGCGCAGGTGCATATAATTATATGTTACACAAAATAGCGAACTCATTTTAGGCAATCGTTTAGTTTGTGTCAAAACACAAACTTTTCAATTGCTCGAACCAAGCAGTTAGGAAACTAAAAATTGAATGTGCGCGCCTAGCCTTCGAGTTGAAAAGAGGTCCATCAGCGATGCTTCCACCACCAGTCTTATTCATAAAGGCCTTTAATTCATTTGCCTGCTTTTTCGCGGCAGATTTTATGTCAGTCCAACACTAAAATTGAAAGACATTTATGTACATAGTTTACATAAATAAATGTGTGATGTGTACTTAATATCATTTATACCTTTTTCCATTGCTCCATCGTCCTTATGTTTGGCCCTTGGGAGTTTAGCCGGAAACATAGAGACTCCCAAATTTCGGTATTTGATTGCCGGCTATTGGCATCTGTGAACGTTTGTTCCAGTCGATAGAATTAACGACTGTCAAAGTTACAGAACCCCGACGATGCGATAAAATGAATTTCGTCCCAATTCTCACCGTTTCTCGACGAGTTTTATCGCTTCGAAAGTTACAGAACATGGGTCCAATATCGAGTTCATGATGGCATGATTAAAAAGTATAACTTCGAGAAAAACTTCAGAACAGAGTTGTTGAGTAAACTCGGTTGTAAGTCGATTGAATACTAATTTTATTTCACTATGTTAATTCTATATATATACAATTTTCTGGGTTGGTCATCGAATTTATCACTGTGAGCAATTCTTAAACACCGAGATACCCAATCGATTAACATACATACGCAATAAGCAAATATGCAGTATATGTCTTAAGCACAGTGCAGAAACCAAATGCTTCTCTCAAACAAAATGTAAGAAGTGTAATAAATCGCATAACACTCTACTACACAACGACAACTACCAAACGAAGAAAAGGGTCGAGGGAAACCAAAACAAAAAATGGAGTCCTTCAGACAACAACAATAAAAAGGAAAAATCATTATCTTCCCTTATGGTAAAGAAGATAAGCAGTCCAATGGTAATATTAGCTACAGCACAAATATCAGCCAAATCGTCAAATGGTGAAACATGTCTGTTACGGGCATTGATTGATCAGGGCTCTCAAATATCAATGATATCTGAGGAAGCAGCGCAGATCCTCTCCTTGCCAAGGAAAAGAATAAGTACAGAATTAACTGGACTCTCAGATGCAGCAGTGGGTACATCAAAATCAAGAGTGTGTTTAGAGATAAGACCAAGATTTATGAGCAACAACAAAATGCAAGCAGAGTTTTTGGTACTACCCACCCTCATAAAACCACTACCTGACGAATCATTTGAATTTAATAAAAATGAGTAGGAAAACTATATTCTGGCAGATCCAAACTTAAATACAAAAGATCGTATTGACATTATCATCGGTAGTGACTTGTATCCAAAGTTAATTGAAGAAGGAGTTAGGAAGCACAATGGCATCGTGGGACAAAATACTATTTTTGGGTGGATAGTTTCCGGCTCACTACACAAGAAACGACAATGTGGCAAAGTCATGTCAGCAGTTACGTCATCGATGGAGAAATTCTGGGAGATAGAAGAAATAGAAAAAGATATTGAAATATCAGAAAACGACATCTGCATGCAAGTATTTGCAGAAACAACAACAAGAGATACGAATGGCAAATATGTAGTTATGTTGCCATTAAGAACAGATATAGAGCTTGGAGAATCTAGAAAACAAGCATTAGCTAGATTCTTACAGCTTGAGAAAAAAATGAGTAACAAAATAAAAACCGACTACATACAGTTTATGCGAGAATATGAAAACCTGGGCCACATGGTCAAGGTAGACAAACAACACGAAAATATGGGCAAATACTATTTACCGCACCATGCAGTTGTGAAAGATACAAGCTTAACAACAAAAACAAGAGTTGTATTCGATGCCTCAGCGAAGACTTCCAACGGATACAGCCTCAATGACGCAATGATGATTGGGCCAAGACTACAAAACAATATCTTTGACATCATCATCAAATGGAGGCAATGGAAATATGTAGTTACGGCAGACATCGAAAAAATGTACAGACAGATCAACATAGCTGAAGAACATCAAGAATATCATCGAATATTTTGGAGAGAACAACCAAGAGACAATATAAGAGAATATAAACTGACAACAGTTACGTATGGAACAGCAGCAGCCCCATTCTTAGCAATCCGAACATTGCAAGAAGTCGCAAACCAATGCAAGGAAAAAGACATCAGAATAAAAGAAATCATAAGGGAAGAATTTTACGTTGACGACTTAATGACAGGCGCCAACAACGAAGACGAATGCAGATACATAATAAGAGCAGTAAGTGAAAAACTTTCAAATGCTGGCTTTCAATTACGGAAATGGTCTTCAAACAATCAAAATTTGCTGACTGGCATAATTTCGAATAATGAGCATAAAAAAATTGATGTCAAAGAAGGCGACACCATGAAAACATTGGGACTTCACTGGGATCCAGATCAAGACGAGTTCCGATTTGTGATAGATTCATCTAATATAAGCATTTCAAAAACCAAAAGAGGTGTGTTATCAAAAATTGCAAAAATATTCGATCCTATTGGATGGCTTGCTCCAGTCACGATAAGAGCGAAAATATTCATACAAAAATTATGGCAATCAAACTATGACTGGGATGATGAACTTGATGAAATCATGAAGGCAGAATGGATGACCTTTCAACAAAATTTACAAGAAATCAAATCAGTTAAAATCCCACGATGGATAGCTAATGACGAAGCAGGTCCAATAGAAATACATGGATTTGCGGATGCGTCAGAAAAAGCATATGCAGCTGTCATATACGTTAAAACAAATATGACAATTAAAATATTAACAGCCAAAACCAAGGTGGCACCCATCAAAAATAAAAAAACTCTTCCCAAATAAGAGTTATGTGCAGCTCAACTACTTGCAAGGTTACTCAACAAGATACAAAAATATTTCTCAAATGATACAAAATACTATGGGTGGAGTGATTCCACTATTACTTTGTGGTGGATAAAAAACAACAAGAGCAAAGAAAAGTTTATACGAAGCAGAGTAGCTGACATCAAGAGTCTAATGGATAATATGGAATGGCTCCATATAAATTCGAAAGACAACCCAGCCGATGTTGCATCACGTGGCATATGCCCTTCGAAAATTGCTGGTCACGAACTATGGTGGACAGGTCCGCAATGGCTGAAACAATCAAAACACCATTGGCCGCAACAGC
Source organism: Philhelius festivus (assembly GCA_963931855.1). Taxonomy (NCBI): domain Eukaryota; kingdom Metazoa; phylum Arthropoda; class Insecta; order Diptera; family Syrphidae; genus Philhelius; species Philhelius festivus. The sequence goes on along the minus strand of OZ007554.1, from coordinate 258,802,844 downwards.
AACACCTGGCACCATCAACAGATTTAAGAATGATGTCAACATTACAATGCAAGAAACATTTTGTATCGAATTTAATCGAACGATTATCAAACATCAACAAAATTGAGAAAAGTGTTGCATTCGTGCTTCGGTTTATTCGGTGGCTTCGACACAAACAAATAACGTCAGGATCAATAACTATATCCGAACTGTCGCAGGCGAGAATTTTGATCATCAAACAACAGCAAAAAATTCAATTTTGCACTGAAATACAAAAAATTGAAAACAAAAAAGACATTCCTTTGAACAGCAAAATAATTCAAATGAAACCTTATCAAGATGATGAAGGAATCTTAAGAGTGGGTGGAAGGCTTAAGTATGCAAACTTGCCTTTGAACCAGAAACACCCAATAATACTGGACAAATGTAAACTATCCAGTTTGATCGTTAAAGAAGCACATGCAGCTACACTACATGGTGGAAATTCGGTGATGGAAGCCTATATTAAAAGAAGATACTACATAATTGGTATCAAAAAACTAATAAGAAGATATTGTCGTAGTTGTCCGATTTGTATTCGATACAACAGTAGCAGTGCGAACCAAATAATGGGAGATCTACCAAAGCAAAGAACAACAATTTCTCCACCATTTCAACATGTTGGGGTCGACTATGCTGGACCAATATTAATGCGAACATCCGGCTCGAAGGACCAAATGTTGAGTAAACTCGGTTGTAAGTCGATTGAATACTAATTTTATTTCACTATGTTAATTCTATATATATACAATTTTCTTGTCTTATCTTTCTATTCTTAATGTCTATGTTTCTTATCTTTCTATTCTTAATGTCTATGTTGTTTACTTAAATGTTATTTATCTATAGATAACCGTCAGTGTATGCTTAGGATGATCTGTCTTATCTTTATTTCACATACACATTGGGTTATCTATAGATTGGGTATGTTCATGTTTGAACAAGAGTTAAGAAGCAAGAAAGAGTAGGTAGATGAAACAGTAAACTATACTGTCTCAATGCAAATGCCAGGATGGCTGATGAGCTGAGAACTTCTCTAGGACAGTTGCAGGATTTTTTGGGTTTTTCATTCATGACAATGATGGTAATGCCGTTGTCGTTTTTGAACAAGCAATGACTGATGATGCCGCCGCCTAACATTAAACACTAAAAAGTGGCTTTTGGTAGATGCAATGACATTTTGCGGTCTTATGTGGATTGGCATCGTCCCAAATCCACCAATTTTGCTTGGTGAGGTACTCGTTCATCGGGATCCGCCATGGTAAATTATTTTTAGTTTCTTAAAAAATCAGAAAACAGGGAAATTTATAGTTGCGAAAACAATGGGGGCTATCACGAACAAAATTTCCCTCGGAATTTTCCTCATCTTCGAAAATTGGAAAGGTCAAAACTTCTGCACTATTCATTGTAAGCTGACGACTGGCCTTTCTAAATGAGATACAAGGAAAACTTTCGACATTATTCAAGATGACAATTTTGAAAGTTGGGAACAATTCCCAGGGAAATTTTATTCACGATAGGCCCCAATATGGCCGCCATGAACTGAAAATTCTGGACAGTCCATAATATGGTTTTTATTTGATTGGAATTTGAATGGAAATGACATTGTGTAATTTTGGTTTGTTTCATCGAACACAGACCTCCAGGTTTAGAGTCCTACGCACTAAAACACAAGACATACTACTGCATAAGATTAAAGTTGAACATGAATGACGCATTTATATACTTGATATTTTTATATGAAGGAAGTATAATTTGACGAGAACAATGTGGCAAGTATAGGTTTTTTCGTTAAACTTACTTAAAAAAATAAAAAATAATATAACAGGGACATATTGGGGAATATATCAGCTTTAAATCACCACTTAAAAGCTTACCAATGCATTCTTATTTGAAAAAATATAAAAGTTTTGTATGGAAACTATTGAAATGCGTCCATGTAACTCTTTGACGTCGAGTACTACTTTTATTGTCTGTATTCCGTTAGATTTATCTGCCTGGCACCATGGATACCTGTGGTGATAAAATGAAAACATAAACACGAAACTTTATTTAATTTTAATGAGAAATGAACAATTATTTAATTTTCATCACTCATTAAATTTCAAAATGTGAACATAAAATTTCATTAAAACGACATTTTTTAAAGTTAATTAACCGAATTTCCTCAGCCACTCTCATATTCATTAATATAAAGGTATGACTCTGCGGAATGGTTATTTTATTACCTTTTTGAATTACCCTCAATAAAATATTAACCTTTTTCTCTCTCCCATCTTCCATTTCACATTGTCACCATATTAATCTGTTTAAAAGACCAATATTGAGTTTGCAAAAAAAGTTTATAATATTTTTAAAATTTTATTATACCCCTTGGCGTAATGTTTAGTGTGTTGGACTGTTATGCAGTAGGCCCAGCAAATACCATGGTCCTTGTGCGAAGAAGTGACATCTCTTCAAAAAAGAAAAGTGGTCATTTGGAATAAGAGTTGAGGCCATATTTCGGAACATGGATTCATGAAACTTTTGCAAAGTGGTTATGTTTAAATAAAGGTTTGTGTGTGTCACTATCTAGGACTGGTCGAAAAATCCGAGAGCTTACAATAATATAATAGCTCAAAAATGTACTGCACCTTTCACTTGTCATTGGTTTTTAGTCTTGATCTATATGTAAGTATAATCTAATCTAAAAGATATATTTCGTGCATAAAAAAATTTGTTTTGTATGACGGTATCTTTCTAATGGTAATTAGTTGCCAATATTGCTCTTATTTTAGTAAAAAAAAAACTTACTATTGGAAGCGAATTACACCTTCTGACTCTCGGCTCTACAAACCCCAAATTTACAAATGCGCTCAACAATAAAACAAAGAGAATCAAACTTTCAATCCAAACATGCGTCAGTCATCAATCAACCTACAATTAAAGCAAAATAAATTATCTAATCTTTTATAAAAGTTCTTCCATTAAGCGTTTTTATCTTTGAATTTGAATAAAACAAACTATGAGTGAGATAATATTGAAAGTTTTTATTTATTTAAATGGCATAGCTATGTATATGTATGCCGTTATGTATTGAATATAAAATTATTCAAATGTCCAACGCGACTTCCCTAGGTGGTACGCATCTGAAACGTTCAATTTTCCATAACTTGGAGCACAAATCAGGATGAATTTGACCGATAGTGTTGATTTATGTAAGCCTTAACGGTAGGGCTCGTTTGTGGTTTATTGGCATAAGCCTGTAACTTAAAAAACCCCACAAGAAGCAGTCTAATGGAGTCAAATATCACGATCTCGGTGTCCAATTCACATTGCCTTTGATTGAGATAACCATGCTCGGAATTCGCTCCAGCAATCGCTGCATTGTGGAACGTAGCGCAGGACGGCGGCGCTTGGGCATCATCAACAGCTATCGTTCCCCGTTGACGATGCTGACCTGGCGAAATACCACAACTTCTTAAAAAGTATTGACCGTAGATGCCGCGCGCCCAAAATCCACAGCAAACAGTGACTTTTTCTGGATATATTGCAATTTGGTGGATCTCGTCTGGGTTGTGATTGTCCGAAATTTAATAATTTTATTTATTGACGAACCCAATAATCCAGAAATGGGCTTTCTATTTGAATATGAATACGGGAAATATTGTTCGAACAGAGGTTCCACTTTCATAAGGCAATTTAATCATATATGCACATGTTGTTGAATGCGACAGTAAATAACAGTCAATTTGACAGATGTAGTTTCAACAATATGGCCGCCGTCACCTGTCAAAGTTCAAAAATCCCTATTGGAAAAGATTTACTTTTTAACAGATCTCGTAATTTTATAAAATTAAATATTTTTCTGCGAAGTAAATTCAATTTAATGGAAATTGGGGATTCAGACTTCTTCTAAATTGAGTAAATTAATAAATTTAATTTTTCGCAGAAAGCCATGTTAGATAACGCTGTAGTTAAATGTATTAGTCTGTCCATTTATTGTAAGATTAATAAATAATAATAATACATGTTAAATTTATTTATTTTCATAGTTCTGGGTACTTCTTAGGTTTTTTTTTTATTGAAGACAAACAGATGAGCAATAACAGACAACTGTGACGTGAGTTTTAAGCTGGTTGTAGATATTGAAAAAGTTTTATTTTATTCGATACGATATTAAAGTGCTTATTATGTTTTATACAATATATGTATATCCACTCATATACTTAGCCTTTTGCTCCGCAAAAATATAATGACACTCTTCTTCTGCTATTGAACATTCAAGTATAAGGGCACATGCGTTATTATAAACGCGTTTCGATTGTGGATCTGAAAGTTTTCAAGGGAAAATTCAAATAAAATCTACAAGGCTATCAATATTTTCAGGGCTGCACGGTCCCTCGGCAGCGCCTCTTGTTACAGAAATTATAGAATTTAAGTTCTCGTAAAATTACAAAATTGTGGCAAGAATCAACAGGGATAGGAAGCAAAAACTAAATAGATAAAAATACTCATCTCCTCCAAATTAATTTGCATTTACAATTAAAAAGAAATATGCCTTTGGTTTAGTAGGTACTTAAAGTATGGTTTGTAACTATGTTTTTCGTGTATTTGTTGTTTCGTATTCGTCTTCACACAGAAGATATACAGTGTAGAGTGATGTTTGTAGATATTCGTCAAATTAATTTACGGGTCTTGTTGTAAACTTTTGACAGAGTAAATTGTAACATGTAAAAACTTAAGTTTTTCCCAGAACGGTTTTTGTTACTAGTATTTTGTTTCAGTTCGTTCGTCATATCATATGTTACTGAACTGTGATCAATATACATATACCTAGATACTAGGTAATGTCACATTCACGTTTCGTCCCAGTTTTTTCCCAGACTTTTTATGAAAACAAAAACCGCAGAAGGTTCCACCTGCTGTTGACATAGGCACCTGTCTGGCTACTGCTCTTACCCTAAATAATATTTTTCCTTGAATTAGAAAAATGAAAACTAGTCCCAATATTTTGTCCATTCGTGGACTAATTTATTTTTCTAACTATCCCTGGATTCATACATATGTAGCTTTAGCTTATTTTCCTAGCTAAATCTTCAATTTGAGTGAATAAAAACAATTCAAAATATAATAATGTATAGTTAAGTTAAATATCTATCAAGATTCTTTCAAATCTATTTGGTAATATATGTTTTTTTTTATTTTCTATTAGGGAATAACATACAAAGTTTCAAGCAAATCAGGCGATCCGCTTAAGCTCGAGCTCACTGTACAGTGGTTTCTTTTTATGTCAAAGGTTATATTGACACTGACAGCTGTTTCCCGCTCGAAATCTTGTCAGAATATCAGTATCATACCTACCTCCGCGGAACAAAATGATTCGCTCTACGATTGAGCAAAGTTGGGAAATATTGAAAATTTATTTCCAAAAAAGTTCTTGAGACTGGTATGCAAGTAGACAACACTCATGTTCTTTGTCGTCGTACGGTCCGCTTACAGACGAGAATGTGGCTGCTGTAGCCGAGCGTGTGAACATCAACTTGCCATTGAGTATCAACAGCTCAATGTTTCACACACTAGTCTGAGGAAAATTCAGCACAAAGATCTCGGATTACAAGCTCAAATTGACTAATAAATTGAAGGCGCACGACCATCCGCTTGAACGACGTTGTGTTTCATAACTAATAAAGTCATAATGGAAACAAATTTATTTGGTTAATTTCATTGTATTTTTAAAAACATACTTGTATTTGGCCCACCCTTCACAATGGATTTATAGACGCAGAGACAGACGGAAGATGTGATCATATATTTTTTACACGGAACCAATAGTTGTCCTATAGAGTATATTAAAAGTTTTGGCAAAACAAAATCGAATAACCCGTTGCCTTTGCACTCTATATAAAAAAGCTATGAATCTAAAGCTAATTTTTGTATCAACATAAAACAAAGCGTTAGTTACACAACTGTCTGGCTGTGAAACTGTGAAGCTACTAGTAAAAGCGTTGATTAGTTGACTTTATCTTCTTCTAAAAAAAATAGAGCTCTCTATTACACGGATAATGAAATACACGGATACACGTGTAATTATTGGACCGGGATTTGAATCCGTGTAATTATAATTACACGTGTTATTTTAATAACACGTATAATTAAATACACGTGCATCCGTGCATTTAATTATACGTGTTACTAAAATATCCGTTACCATTTCCAGCGTTAAGTAAGTCGAAGTTAGTAAACTAGGGATACTAAATTGGTAATTTATAAGAGAAATATAAACTAAAATTTAAAAAGGAATACTTCACAATTTAGAATATGACTCAAGCTTTGCACGTTTGCAGTGAACACTCAACTGTTACTAACCGTCTCATTAAACAAAAGCTTAGGTACAACGGGTGACTATTGAAAAACAATAATTTTGCATAATGCAAAAATAACGGAAATAATTTAAGCAAGTTGCTGTTGTTTTGCACTTGATAACGGTCTAGGTATACCTAGTTGTTCAATTATTACTAATTACGTATAAAATGTGAGATAAAATAGCAAATCAAAGACAAATTATAATTTCAGCCTCATCCGTGTACTAAGGATTCGTTTACACGGATAATAAAATGAATAATTACACGTGTTTTAAGAACACGGATTTGAAGTTGGTATATATTTCCTACACGGATTCCGTGTACACGTGTTTCTTAAATACACGTTCAAAAACGTAGGCTCTAAAAAAAAAGCTTTTACTGTTTTTTTTATTCACGACACCCAAACTGAATAATAGAATTGTAAATAAATAACAGTATAGATTAACTTGGTTCAAACATGGTCTACTATGTACTCACTTTCTAAAATTCGTTCAGTGTATTATACAGTTACTATTTAAAAAAAAAAAATATTTTTATATAAATAACCATTGTTCATATATTTTATTTATTCACAGATCTTAATCCATACTTTGAAGCGGTTCGGACTTGGCAGAAAATTGTAGGCCTCTCTATGACTTGGTTCTCTACAAGCTGTTGCACCACCAAATTTGATTTAATTTTTGAGTTCATATAATATTCACCACTTTCAAGTTTATTCAAAAAATCTTAGTATACATATCAAACTTTTTCAGAAAGAACACAAACAAAAAATTCAAATTCTAAACCTACTACCAAAATTCACCCACGTGTTAACCACTTCGATTTTGGCTTTAATTAAGAAAAGGATCTTTTGTTGCATTTTTTTCAAACACACGAGTAGTATCATACCAAAATAGCTGTAAAATCATCTTGTAGACTTTTGAATAAAGTACAGCTTACTGAAGATATCCTTGACGCCTGTGTGTGCCTTGAATCGGCACACATCGGCAGCCCGCTCCTGAATCCTATCTCTTACTTACCCTTTTAGATACCTTTATGTACTTTTATGTAAATTTGTACTTAAAAAATGAGGCTCTAGAATTATTGGCAGGAAAGACCCACTCCAACGAATGCGGCTGAAGGGAGATAAAATATCAATAATATATTCAGCTGAAATATAAAATAAAAAACCAACAACATTTGGGATTTACGTATGATTATAATTCGTACTTTTGTCTTTTGTTTTCAATATTTATATTTATAAATGCATTCTCAAAGAAAAACATTTTTTGATTTATTTTCGTACACAAAAAAAAATATTTTATTTACAATCATTATAAATAATTTATTTAGAATTATTTTGAAAAAAAAAATTAAGAAGAAAAAAACATTTATTTATTTATATGTTAACGTTCTTTATTTGTTTAAAGATTTTAATAATAAATCTCGTTTTTATAACAATTCATATGATTTAAAGTAAAACTACAATTTTTGTTTAACAATTTTGAGATTATATTTTATCTAGTATAGGTAGGTACGTTAAATATAATCTATTAGTTTTGGCACAGGTTTCTTATGCATTTTATTTAAAATTTAAATAGTAGCGGATTTGGGAAGTTGCTGATGCTGTTATTATAGTTTTTCTAAGGAGGTATTTTTAGTTTTGAACAATCCAAAATACTATTTTTGTAATTCTTGTATTTCTGTAAAATTAAATTTTTAAAGATTTAAATAAATAAGCACGACCTTAATTTAAAATTTTTTTATCATATAATAACGTGAAAAAATTAATTTTTTCAGAACAAATTATAATTTGCATTCGAAATTGGCATATTTTAATGAATAATACAATTTAAATTAACTTTTTAAGCGTTTTAAGTGACTTTCTAATATAAAGATTACAAATAATTTTTAATTAAGGAATTATCTGCTTTTCAGTCAAAAATATCCAAACCTGAATGCTGAATTCATTTTCATTTTCATTTCAAATTCTTTTTTTTTTAAGATACAATTCATAAAATTAAATTAAATTAAATTATTTGTTATGTTTTAAAATTCAAATTTAAACAAAAAGCTTATAAAAGTATTCATGGATGGAAGACAAGCAAAACTATAATTAGTGGAAAGCAATTAAAAAAGTCTGCTTTCTTGAAAATTGTAATTCAAAATTTATAGTATAGTTTTTTCTTATTTTAATTTACAAAGAAAAACAAGTTAGACAAATGATAAAACCCCATTCTCCTCAGAGACGAAGGTCTGATAGAGTCAATATTTAATTTTGTATTCAATTACCAGCTGGCGGGTGATGTGGTTCACAAAGGTCTCTTTCTGTAGTCGTTGTCGTGGAATATTTGATAAGTGCTAAATTTGCATACACACATCCAGTGTGGCGCAGCCAGCAGCGCTTTTTGAAGTTAACAAACTGAGGGATATAAGAATAAAATGGAATGCGAGATGTTTCAGGATGTTTTGAGATTCCATAAATGGGGCAGTAGGCGATGATCCGTTATGTAAAATGTACTATATGTGTATTTTAAGCTTCCTCGTGGAATTGGATTTATTTCTTATACATATGTATATGTTTGGTTTTTATTAGTTTTAACGTTTGTGTGATGGTTTTTTTCTGGAATTATAAGAAATAATCAAATCAATATTTAAAAATATTTGAAATAAATAATTAAGTAACTTAAAATTTTGTTCTGCTGTATAATTTTTCTTCAGTTTTTTTAAAAAAATCCAACGAGTGATATAGACAATTTAAGAGCAAAACAAATAATAAAAAGTTTTTTTTTCTCATTTTTTGAATGAGTATGGAGCGATTGCAGTTAAGTCAAATAATTTATGAATTTCATTGACTAGAGAATGATACGAGTATTCCGTCCATATACGACGGTAGAATAATCTTCAAGGTGCGGTCAAATTGAGGCATTATGATTGAGGTGAAAAGGAACTGAGGGAACTATAGTTCAGCGATTACAGCAGCAAGTTTTGAAAAAATAGGGTTTTTTCAATAAGGCTAGGTAGATGTTGAAATGGAATAAAAAGGCTGTTTTTGAGTAATTAACATTGAAAGGTTCATGTATGCCACTATGCAATATGACATCGTTTAAATGCCAGCATTGCTTTCTTGCGGTGGCACGGATCCACGAGGTTCATTTTTAACGACTTTTCCGTATGGCCCGTGTTATATTCACATTAAGGGCATCAGTCGATTGTGGTTTATTGACAAAGACCTCTGACTTCAGAAAACCCAACAAGAAAAATTCTAGCGGGGTCAAATGGCATGATCTTGGTGGCCAATTCACATCAACTTTGCGAAAGATAGCCTTAGACCTCACCCTCAAATCGTGCATGCAGAATGTAAATCGAGGAGTTCGCTGTGTTGCACGTAGCGCCGCCGCGCCGGTCGGTCTGCTGTAACCACATATCCTCTAGGCCCATATGGTTCAATGCGGGCTACCGCCTAACCAACTTCGTTTTCGAAAAAGTACGGACCAATGACGCGGACGGCCCAAAATCGTTTTTGGTGATACATTGTCATCTGGTGAGCCTCGTGTGGGTTGGTGTCGTCACTCAGTTCTTGTGCACTGCAGGGAATTGACTGCATCGAGTTCTGCTGTACGTGTACACTTCTACGTGGTTATGCATTTGACCGATCTTGCGTTCCTTTGACAAACGAATGTTGGCTGATTGATTACTGAACCGGTGACCTCAAATTTGAAGAGTCGACTATGAAAATGGTGGCAACGGACCCAACGTTTGCCTTTGCACCAACAAAGATTCATTTTGATAATAACGTTTTATCTTTTGGACGTGATGTTCAATCGTGTTACTTGCCAAATTTGACATCAGTAACTAAATAATAAACAATGTCACCAAAACAACCAAAGACCACCAAAATCTACCCGTGCCAACTAAAAAGCCCTTTATTTTCAATTCGAGGCTTGATAAGAATATTGGCGTATTGAAATGGATGCCGAATATCTCTGTTCCAATATTCTCTGGCTGAATTAACATTCTTTAAACAATTTGAATTATTATTATTATTCGCAGAATTATAATTATTTCTGCAGGTAATCAAGATTGGGTTTTCTAAATACTTTGAGGTGTTTAAACGCAGTTTTCCTGGCCAAATAACAAGATAAGTCCAACCAGGGCTTCTTGAACTCAAATTTAATTTTTTAGATAGCGGGTACACTTTTTGTATTATATTTACTCTTGTTATACCATTACAACGGTCTACAATGCTTTTACCTTTTGCTAGATTTACACGGCACAAGTTACTCGATATTTGTTTTATAGGAAATACATCTTTTTTATGAGGTCAATCGATGTGAAAGTTCTACAGAGGCTGAGGGACCATTTTTTTTTCTTGATATGTATTAATTGATTGCTTAAGCTGCCGTTTAAGGCTATTCGCGCACTGGCAACTGTGATCGAAATCAAATAGTTTAATCACCAGTTGAAAGAGAACCGCGCACTGGCAACTCTTTACTCACGCTCACACTCTTTTCTCTCTTGCGCTTATAGAAAACAGCTCAACTGTTGCAAAGGCAGTCGTTTAGTTTGTGTCGCGCTGTTAGTGCGCGGTTTCCCATATAAGCCCATATGTTTCATTTTAGCAACCAAACAGTTGCGAAACTAAAAATTGAATGTGCGCGCCTGGCCTAAAGGTTATTGGAGCCTTTTGCTGATGATGTAGGTTTTAATTTTAGTGCGAATTGCTACATGCGAATTGTTACATTTTACAGTTAATATAAATTGGGATGTAAGCTCGTTAAGGATTTAGTTTTCTGAGCATTATTTGAGGATTAGTAATTATAAGTTTAGTAGTTATTAATTCAAAAACTATATAGTTATGTTCTTAAATTTGCTTGTAGAAAAGAAAAATGTTAATGCTGGGGCCAAATTACCGCTTCAGTGACCGAGTGAGTGAGTCCCATCAGTGATCGAATGAAAATGTCAAACTAGTGTAATCGATTGCTCGATGACGTAAGCGGTAATGCCAAACTAACACAATTTAGTCACGTATTACTCGAAAACTGATGGTGTAATTTGGCCCCTGATCTATTTTTTCATGCTACAGAATATCAAAAACTGAAACGTTTGAGCAGTTACTGTACCTATAATTCCTACTCTTGTACTTTCTCAGTTCTTTCAGCTGTAGTGATAAATGCTTTTAGTTAGTGAATGTTAATGAGTTCAAATATTTCGGGCTTATCATTGATTCTAGAATGAGATTTTGTATTCACACAGAAAATTTGTGACACTTTGAGGTATATTTATTTTTTTTTAGGAATTTTTGCTCCTTTCAAATTTTAGGGAAAATTTATTATAACATTTTCCATTCAAATTTGCAATTGGGAAGGAACCTATTCAAATAAAATTCATCCTCTTTTGGTTTTGATATTGTAATAGTTTGTTCTGAATGAAATTTGCCGTATGGCTATATTCTAAGTTTTCCTCTTTTTAATGTTTTCAAAATTTTTCCAGTTTGACAAGGCTTTTTGTACAAGTACAATTCGTGAATTTTATGATGTAGTTCCGTGTTCTTACACATTATTTTTTGTTTATATGACATGTTAATGTATTGCTAAATAATAGATTAACAAATGTTAATTTTTTTTTTGGTTACCCCAATGCAATTTATAATAATGTTCTTATTATTTGCCTAGTAGGGACATTACCTCTATTTCGATCATATAAAAAATAACTGTTTCATTTACTTATGTAAATATTTCTTTCAATGTTATATACAAAGTAAAAATCTATTATTTTTATTTGGATTTTGATTTTAAGAAACAAAATATTTCAATGACTACAGTTTAAAAACAGTGGAACCAAACTCAATATATATAATCCCACTAAAACACCGTTGCAAGATTACCTCTTCATCAAGACTTGAGCATTTTAGTTTGTAGAGGGATTCTGCTATTCTACAGCTAAATATACAGCCCCTACAATTTCTCCTGAAATAGTTTGTTTTTGTTGCAGAAATCCATTTAAGCTTAAGACCAGGAAAGAATTTTTCGAAGTTCTTATAATTTTCAGCAAGTACAAATGCTTGGAGTAAAAAGAAAACTTCAAATTTATAAATTAAAATTCACATTTTAATTTCAAGCTGAAAAGTAGATCCAGCTCTATATCAGCACCTCTTTAATTGACGAATTTTGATATTTTCATCATATTCGTTCTGTTTAAGGTCTTTATTTATTGAAACTGATGAATTTTTTAACTTTAACATCACTCATTTTGGATATCTCGAAAGTGTTCATCGTTGCAGATTTGTTGGTGAATTATAGTGTATTATATTATAAATAGCATTTAATTTAAAATGATGAGCTCCTGCCACTAATTTCTATTAATCTCTCAAGTTCACCCTAATTCATAAATTTCTTCAAACTAGAATAGATACAGACTAACAAAAAAGGCCAGGTATCGAAGATGACGCACTTACCAATGTCTTTTGGTTAAATCTTCCACTAAATCACAGCCATTTAAAATCCCTAACTTAATACCGGATTAAAAGACAACTCCCTGTCTGCTCTTAAACTTAAAATTGTTTAATTCCTTACATTTTATTTGCATTGTCCCTGAAAAACCATAACCTTCAAAACGAACGCCCATTATTGCAAAATTAAATAAAGTCAGCATGCACACTTTAGATGCCAGACAAGTTTTCAAATTAAAGTTTTTGGCAACCGACCCTTTTGCCCGCAACCAAAAAATAACGCAACAAAAATTTCAACCTCCCCACATCGGGACAGGACGGAAAAAATATTTGATAGAATTCATTTTCGTTTTTCTGCAGCAGAACATGTTTTTTGTTGTTGGTTTATCACTTTCATTTGATCAGAAAAAAAAAATAAAGGAAGGGAAATGAGTGAAACCTCCCAACACCCTCTGGGTCAGCGCAACACTATTTCAATGTAAAAGTTCTGGTGTGTTATCTCCTCCTTGTCGTAGTCGTAGCACAATATTAGCATCACCGGATGCGGCTATGCCCCATTCTTTCACTTCAGCTTTTGGTAGACATTTTTAAACTCACACTCCAACTCTGCCACCCAGAGCGCCGGATCAGAAAAGGTGGCTATTAATTAAATCGCTTCATTAAATTCCAGTAGAAAATAGTTCCCAACAAGGTCCTCCGCGAGCCACCAACCGGATCTAACCAAAAAAGGGAAATAAATTTTTCCGGAAGTGGCAGTCGGAAAATATTAATACCCGCATTGTTTTAGGTATTGTTTATGGTCCATGGGGTGAATTCGAGTTAGCGATTTGAAAGTAGATGCTCCCTTCATTCCGTACGATGGTTGAATTGAAATGAAATTGTTTTTTATTTTTAGAATTTTTGTGGATTTGCACACAAGTTGCTGTCATTTTCGTTCTCGTCGCAATGCTTTCCAAGGAAATAATCAAATCAATAATTCACGATTGAAACGATTGAAAAACGAGGAAACCAACAAATCCATTAAATGTTTTCAAAATCTGGAAAATAGAAAATTTGTTGCTTCAGAAATTAGAAGAGGGTTTTAGGAAAAAGGATTGCATTAGATATAGTTATGTATGTATGTACTAATAGGTCCTCGTATTTTCTGTGTTATTGACTAACTGTTTGTCGAAAATAAATACTTTAACAAAAATTCTTAACTATTCTTAAACTTTTGTTGAATAGACCATTTAATAAAATTTCAATTTCTAAATGACTTTGGCATACATAATTTAACTTTTACCCTAGACACGGTAATTATAGAAGAGATGTGGGTTTGGAAAAGATGCCGTTTGCTAAGGTTCTTGTTCATTAGGCATCCGAACACAAAAGGACGAACAAATTCATTATTTTGAAAAACATCGGGAGATTTTGCAACTTATTTCATTTCACACTGTTTTCCTTTCATTTCGGAGGTTGGGTAAGGTATTTTTATAAGAAAAACAACATTAAAACTCAGAATTTTCTGCAAACTTTTGAAGAGCCTATTCGAGAAAATTCGGCCCTTCAAACGAGCATGAGTCTTCTATTTTGAGTTCTTTTGGACTTTTATGGGTGTAGGATAGATCTTTATGCATAATTCACCAAAATATGCACTGTGAATCGTAAAAATTTAAACTGAAGCATTTACGTCTCCGATATTTTCGATAGTTAGTCAGGTGCATTGCCATATTAAACAATTTGCTTAAATATCTTAAATATTACTAAGAATAAAAATCAGTATTAACAAAAAGTGTTGATTTTAATGTCGACTAGATAATGGCAATCAGCATGCATATCTTTGATGGCAGGCAGGAATATGAGAACTTTTAGGAGAGGGGTTTGAGCGTTTATTAAATCTTTGTAAAACAGCTTTTAGAAAATAGGAATAATTTAATCATAATACCTGTAGTAAGCATATCTATTAATATTTCAAAATAAATATATATGAGCCGCCAAAGAAAATGGGGTAAAAAGAAATTTAAGAAAAAAAATCCAGTTCCTGATGAGTATAAAAGTAATTCTAACAAAATCCAATATAATGTACATGAAGGAAGAAACAAGAGCAAATGAAGAAGATTAGTTTATTTAAAAATATGAAACCCTGTTTGACCAAACTGGATATTTTCACTGGATATAATACGATTAAGAAAACGGGACAGCCACGGCAAGATTGTTTCTAAATGAAATGCTTTGATTGGTTTGTAATTTATGTTACCACTTCGAATAAAAAATTGGAAGTTCTTTATAAAAAAAGAGACACCGAAGTGGGAGTATTTACAGAGATTGAAATATGAGGAAAGGGTGATACTCGAAGCTGTGATAATTACCGTTCGATTAAGCTGATGTCACACACCATGAAGATCGTTGAGCGAGTCTTGGGTAGCCGACTGCGAAAAATAATTAGGCTATCTGATGACCAGTGCGGGTTTGTCGGGGGTAAGTCAACCACGGATGCAATCCAGAGTATAAGAATAATTATGGAAAAACATCGGGATTCTTTGGAGGATTTGCATGTCGTATTGGTTGATTTTGAAAAAGCATTCGATCGGCAACCACGAGATCTAATATGGGTGGCCCTCAGGCAACGAGGAGTTCCAGAAACCTATGTGCGGATAATTATGGACATGTATGATGGAGCAGTTACTAAAGTAAGATGCGCAGCTGGAGTCACCGAAGAATTCGAAATCACAGTAGGTGTACACCAGGGAAGTGTCTTGAGTCCCCTGCTCTTTATTACAGTTCTTGATTACCTGCTTGAAGGCAAAGTGACGGATCCAAAAGTGCATCAGTTATTCTTTGCTGACGATGGAGCCATCATAAGTGAAGACCCGATATCCCTACAACGAGCACTTGACGTGTGGGTGGATGTTCTAGAAGGAAGTGGGTACCGCATAAGCGCGAAAAAGACAGAATACCTATGCTGCCCATTTTCTGATCCACACAGGCCTATTCCAGACATTTATTTGAATGGAGTAGTGCTTCCCAAGTGTGAAAAGTTTAAATATCTGGGGTCTATGATAAATAACGAAGCTACTTGTGATGACGATATCAATCATCGCGTAAGCGTAGGGTGGATGAAGTGGCGGGAAAATTCTGCTATCTTCTGTGACCGAAAAATGCCCCCTAAGCTGAAAGGAAAGCTCTACACTTCAGTTGTGCGTCCAGCACTCACATACGGTTCACAATGTTGGACAATGTACAAAAAGTATGAGAGTAAGCTAACGGCAGCTGAGATGAAGATGCTTCGTATGACAGCAGGAGTTACAAAGCTTGATCGAATTAGAAGTACGAAGATCCGAGGAAGCCTTCATGTTAAGAATACCATTTCCCAAAAAATTGAACACGACCGACTCAGTTGGTATTGCCATGTTCAAAGGAGATATCCTGAGAACCCCGTCAAAAAGGCAATATCATACAACGTTCCAATTCGGAATAAAAAGAAAGGTAGGCCTAAACACTCCTGGTACAAACAAATGCAAAAACACCAGCATTCAGTTGGCCTCAGAAATGGAACAATACAAAACCGGGAGGCTTGCCGCCGATTTCTGAGGTCAACCCGGCGAACCCCACAGGCGGATCACTAGTGTGAAGCAGATACGTGGGAGAGTTATGATCCCCTCGACATCGAGATCATAACAGCGCCGAAGAAAAGGAAGAAGAAGAAGAAGAAATATGAGCAGTGAGATTTTAAATCTACTTCTATTTTTATAACATCAACCGCGTGATAATTTTTTGCGCAAAAATCAAGGGCATCATATTACTAATGTACGCAGAGACCCAACAGCCAATCCATACTCTAATCTATCTTGATTGAATGACAAGAAGTGCGGAGTAGATAGTCAAAAGCAAGTTGTTGGGAATCACTTTGAATAAGTGATACATATGTTACTAATCGTGATGTAAAATATATTTCTTACAGACGTGACTTCCAATTTAATTGATTATCTATCATGACTTACAGGTATTTGATTCCTTTAACAAACGGTATGACAAAAACAGATATCTTCAAAATACTAAATTCACTTTAGACAACGAAAAACACATAGCCTTTGATATTGAGCTCAAGAGTCAAGACCATCTGATGATAGTTTAACTAGATACGGAGCAGACAGAGATCTGATTTAACATAAAGGATTAAGCTAAGTGTACACGATTGGTAGATCTTACAATATTGTCAGATCTGTCAGTGAAAAACATGCTTACAATGTCTTACAACCGTGTAGTCTTACAATTAATTGTCAGAAAATTTGCCTGACAATTAATTGTTAGATCATTGTCTGACAATTAATTGTAAGAAATCTGACAATCATGTGTACGCTAGCTGACAATCGTGTAATCTTCCAATTAATTGTCAGAAAATGTATCTGACAATTAATTGTAAGACGTCAAATTGTAAGGTATTTGAAAATCGTGTACACACACAATTTATTGTCAGGCCTGCCAATTTTTATCGTTGTCTGACGTTTCTGACAATGAAGAAATTGTAAGATGTTCGTTTTTTAGCATCATACAATTTTTTCATTGTCAGACAATTTGCAGCCAAGGTTCAATTGTCACAGTTTCCACAACCAACAAAAACTGACAATTAATTGTGTGTGTATACGGTTGGTAGAAAATCTACCAATCTCTTACAATTAATTGGTATAGGTATTAAGCCGGCTATCTGAAAATGAATTGTCAGCCAACTTCTGACAATTAATTGTAAGAGATTGGTAGATTTTGTACCAATACCAACCGTGTACACACACAACTTATTTGTCAGCTCATTGGTAGATAATTGTCAGACATTGTAAGATCTTACAATATTGTAAGATCTACCAATCGTGTACACTTAGCTTTACGTTTTCTAAAGAGTTTTCTGTATAGGGGAGTGGTAGGTTAATTGCGTATCCAATTATGTTACCATTAAGTGGTAGGTTAAAAATAGAGTTTATACAAGAAATATGATCGGTCCAAGTATCGACCCGTGCGCTAAACTAGTTTCTAGATTAGACTCTATATCTTAATTAAGATACCGTTCACTCTTACCCGTTGTTTTCTATTCGACAAAAATTACTTAAGTAACTGATTAATACTACCTCTAAGACCAGCGTTCTTCAATTTTTGTATTAGCATTTCATGATTTACCAAATCAAAAGCTTTTGTTAAATAAAGAAAATATGAGCCAATTTCAAGTTCTTATCTAGACCATCATTTTTTCTGCTCAGAAAGTCAATTATAGCATCTCCGGCGGATTTTCTTTTAACAAATAAAAATCTAGTTCCTTCAAAGGATGCCAACATTTTATTTAATATGATCTTTTCAGATTTTTTAGAGAAAACTGACAACAAAAAAAAAGATCGGTCTATAATAATTATAACAATTGATTATTGTTCAGGTTGCAAGATTCACTTTTTTTTAAATAGTGGCTAATTAATTGAAGTTTTAAGAATATTACGGAAGATACCCGTTAATTCCTCATCAATTTAAGTCTCTTGATTTTAAGCCATTATACATAGTATATGCCATAGCAGAAATCAGTTTAAGATCCCACACAGAAGACTAGGGCTCTTGTGTAATTGAGTTTCCATAAATCAATTCTTATAATCTGTTCTCTTGAAAAAAGATTCGTAGGAGACATTGAAAACATTGTCTAAAGTCTAGATATTTTCAAACGCAAGACCAGGTATTTCAATGTCTGGAGCAAGAACCTCCACCAAGATCATTCTTCACAAATACAAGTCTTTCATCCACTTTACAATTTTCATAGAACTTTGCATATACATAATGTATATTTTAGCTCGGAATAGAATTATAATGTATATATGTATTATAATAATAACCCAAGTCTCTGCAAATACAATGATTTGGGGCAATTTTATAAAACAATTATATAAATAAAAATAAGCACACCTCTTTTCGTATCACACAACCCAAACAAAAATAAAACACTACGAACCAAAATTATTGTCTGCAACTTAAAATAAATAAACATCAACACATCAAAAAACATGACTAATTGCGCTATATGTGAAGGAAATACGGACTACATGATAGATTCCATTATGTGTCATGGCAACTGTCGCAAGCTTTTCCATAACATATGTATCGACGCTCCGTTTAGCACCATTAAGCTATTTAAGGAAAGAAAGTCGTTTTATTACTTTTGTGACGAATGCGACCCCTTCGCATATGCAAATATTACTCGTGACGTACTTAAAAATACAAAACATCTTGAAAATTTACACTCACAACTACTTCATCTTACTGAAAAAGTAGAAAGTCTAAGCACTAATAACCAAAGTATACAAAATTTGCAAACATGTAATAATATTGATGATAAGGAAGAAGATCCTGTAAATAATTCTTCAGTGCAAAGTGCTGCTGCACCTTCAAAACGAAAAAGTGATGAACTAGATGTAGATTCTTCAACACAAAATCCATCAACAAAGAAACCTGCAACAAAGGTATCTGCCCTTTCAATGCCTTTATACATTCAACCTACATTGAATGTCAGTAAGCTTTCAACACCAACTCCTCCATCTCATCAACATCAATCGACACTTCAACCATCCATATCTCGTTTGCATTCCTCATCTTCAGATTCACCAATAGTGTCTGGCTTAAAAGTTGTAGAAGGCTATAGAACTTTATTTATTTCTAAGCTCGATCCCATAACGAATGCACTAGATATAAAAACCCACCTCTCATCAAAGTTTGGAATTTCTTCAATGATAAAAGTTGAAAAGTTATTACATCGTAACCATTCTAAGTACTCTTCATTCAAAATACGAGTTCCTGATTCAGTTTTTCATTTAATCAACTCATCATCACTTTGGCCAAATGGTATAATAATCCATGAATTTGTAAACAAACAAAATAACAGACAAACTTCAAATCATCATAACCCTTTTCGCTTGGGGCCGACAATGCTATATCACCAAAGAAGCAGCTTCAACAAATATTAATCTACTATCAAAATGTTAATGGGCTTAGAACGAAGATCAATTCGATCTATAAAAATGTCAATAACCTTCCTCATGATATTATTGTAATAACAGAAACTTGGCTGAATGACTCATTCTTGGATACTGAGCTTTTTGATACAACGTACCAAGTCTTTAGGCGTGACAGACACCACTCAAATGACCTTGAAACAGTTGGTGGCGGAATCCTAATTGCTGTGAAGAATTCTTTTATATGTAATTTGGTTGATGCTTTTGAAGCTTCTGAAATAGAAATAATATGTATCAAAATTAAAATGGTATCTGGTTACCTCTACATTATCTCTGTCTATATACCTCCAAGATCTATAAACAATGTGTATGAAAGTTGTATTAAATGTGTTGAAAGCATACATAACCAAATGGATACAAATGACGAGCTCTTGATATTAGGCGATTTTAATCTCCCAAACTTGCGATGGAAAATATCTTCAGACTTCAACATCGTATCTCCTTCGAACCCTTCCACAGCTAATGAGTTCTCAATAATTGATGGTTTGGCCTCGTGTGGACTTAGTCAATTTAATGGGGTTCTCAACAGTTTCAACAATATTTTGGACTTAGTTTTTTTCTCGAACACTATAAATTCGGATACATCTGTAACCCCTGCTGATATCATACTATTAAAAGAAGACCGGCACCACCCAGCTCTAGATATATCATTAAACATTAGCCTGTGCAATGACTTTGACAAATCAAATGAAAATCTTGAGTTCAACTTTAAAAAATGTAATTTTGATCAATTATTTAATTTGTTGTGTAATGTTAACTGGAATCAAGTTTTTTTTAATTGTAATATTAACGAAATGTGTTTAAAATTTTATGATATCCTTTTTAAATGTTTTTATGAAACAACTCCACTACGTAAATCTTGCAGTAGATCTCAAAATCCACCATGGTTTAATACTGAGCTTAAAAATCTAAAAAATAGAAGAAACAAAGCATGGTTGAAATATTCCAAATCCAGAGCTGATGAAGATTATATCGCTTACTCCGATCTGAAGTCTATGTTTTCTGACTACTCTAATATTTTATATTCCGATTACATTTTAAAAATCGAAAATGATCTAAAACGAAATCCTAAAAATTTCTGGAACTTCGTGAGTACTAAAAGAAAAATTGACGGCTACCCCAACTCTATGTCTTTTAATAACGTAACCAGTCATGATTCTGGAGAAATATATAATATGTTTGCTAATTTTTTTAAAGATGCATTTGTCTGGTTCTCACGAACCCTCTGATTTTTCACCTTCCCTCCCTATTTTTTCACACCTTAACACAATTAACTTCTCTATTTGTGAAGAATCTATTGTTCAGAATATTTTGAAACTCGACGATTGTTTTAGCCCTGGTCCTGATGGCGTCCCATCTAGTGTATTAAAGAAATGTGTATCTTATTTATCCTATCCCCTATATGTTCTATTTAATGAATCTTTAAATTCTTTAATATTTCCTTCTATGTGGAAAAGTGCTTTCATTATACCCATCCATAAAAAAGGGTCAAAAAACGATATAACTAACTATCGCCCTATTGCTAAATTGTCTGTAATTCCCAAATTATTTGAATCCATTATCTGTAACGTCTTATCTTTTAGTTGTAAATCTATTATTTGTGATAGCCAACATGGTTTTGTCCAAAAGAAGTCGACTGTTACAAATCTGTTTGACTTTACCTCTTTTTGTATCGATTCCTTTGAAGATCGAAAACAGGTGGATTGTGTATTTACTGATTTTAGCAAAGCCTTTGATAAGCTTTGTCACAAAACTCTAATTAATAAACTAATTGGCTTAGGGTTCAATGAAAACTTTCTAGTCTGGATATCATCTTATTTAGAAAACAGGAGGTATAGTGTTACTTTTCGTAATGAGCGTTCTGATCAATTTTTGGTCAACTCAGGTGTTCCACAAGGGAGCCATCTAGGCCCATTACTATTTGTTCTATATATCAATGACTTGACATCAATTATAAAAAATTCATCTGTGCTTATCTATGCCGATGATATCAAAATTTTTAAAAGAATAGCCTCCATCAGCGACTGTGAACAACTTCAAGAAGACATTTATAGGTTCAGGGAATGGTGCAATACTAACCGTCTTTTGTTAAATATTGACAAGTGTAAAACAATGTGTTTTACGCGCAAAAAAAATGTGTTAACTTACAACTATATGTTAGATTCTTTTACATTATGTAGAGTGTCCGTTTTTTCCGATCTAGGGATTATTCTAGATTCTAATTTAACATTTATTAATCACATTAACTTTATTATTAAAAAAGCTAATAAAACTTTAGGATTTATAAAAAGATTCTCCCGTGACTTCGTGGATCCTTACGTTCTTAAGCTTCTCTACATATCTTTTGTCAGACCAGTACTCGAATATGGCTGTGTAGTCTGGGCGTCCCTTAAATCAATTGATTTCAGTTTTCAATAAGTATAATTTTTTAATTTCTTCAGTTAATGACAATTAAAAATGTAGTAAATTTAAAGAAAACTTTTTTAATACATAATTGTAAGTAAATTCATATTTGTAATGTTATCTAGTTTTAAGTTTTGTAACGTTAGTACTTTAACGGATTAAATAAATATTAAATAAGTATCAAAGTATCAACCGCTTAATCTTTTGACGAATTAAGAACCTTAGAACCAAAAAATATATCAGTGCTCTGTCTTACAATATTTAGATCTAAAAGGTCTTTAAATTTCCGAACTTACTATAACTCGTTGAGTAAAAAAAACATTTTTACTAGTAGCACCAGCAAGTAGAGAAAAAAAGATAATTTATGCTCTTTTCCATCTTTCGTTTATCAATAGGTAAAAGACCCATTTTGCGTCTGCTAACAAACTCTGCTTGTCTATGATAAATGAAACTTCACATTTTTTGTTTTTCGTTGAAAAGACAAAATAGTTTTGTTCAATCAAAGACATAAGGGAAAATAAATTGGCAAATGCATCGTTCAAATGCCAAATCGTGAATTATCAAACTGTGTCAATTCCAAGACAATTGGAAAGTAGCATTAGATGTAGGCATTTCAAGACTTTAAATTATAATTTTGCAGGATGTTCTTCATAGCTTCAAACAAAAATTTCACAATTAAGACTTGATTTCATTGGTAATCATCCATATTTGCTCTCCGGTTTCTCTCAGGAAACTAAACTTTTGTTTTGCTGTCAGATGGCAGCGCTTTCAGACTCCTTAGAAGCGTTGCTGTGATTTTAACAATTTAGTGGACAGGCATCGCATGAATTTGATAGGCTTTACTTTGGCTTTGACATTTTCAACGTATATTTAAATTTTGTGATATATCTGTATACAAATCTTTCATTAGGTCGGAATGCAATTATCTAGCATAGAATGACTGGAAAATATTTGTTTAAAAACTTGTGACTTTGGCAAATAATTCTTTAATTTATACCAGTCAGGAGTAAAAAACCAATGCTTTTAATTATAATTTACCCAGCAATGAATTTACATAATTTCGTAATGTCGACTAATAACCCCTTCTAGCAATCAGACCCCTGATGACAGTTTTTTTCTTAATTTTGCCTTTTCCCTGCGGGACACGTTTCCACGCACGATTTATTTGGGAAACTTTTCATTTTCTTTCCGATCCCCTGTTGATTTGATTTTCCTTCACAAATTACTTTGGCATTAAATTTATCTTTTCAACCATTTTCATTGCGTGACTCCTTTAAGTTGTGTCACAGGATAAATAAAAATAGGAATACCACCGCTTTATATATTATGATACCATCCTTTCGTGATCCTGCATAGACTTTGTCATCCCCACCCAATAAATCGTAGACCTTAGAGTTGATTGACTAAGGTAGTACAAGGTATGTGGATAGAAACTTACATATATCTTATATTTATCTTCTTGGAAAGGTAAATTTGAAAGATTATTCATTACAATTCGTTAAGTCTACGTGTACCGGAGTTCGGTTGACAAGTCTGCTATTTGCTTTTGAAATGAGCGGCAATTTTTTTCATTATTTTCAGTCAACTTTTTTTTCGTAGATAAGGAGGTGGTGAGCTTATCGAAATAATAATAATTGCAAGAAGTTACGATGCCTTAACAGAATAAATAAAGTCGCTTAGAATATAATATTTAAATCTTTTCATAATTAAGGAAATATCGAGCCACAACTGAGCGTCAAACAGTTCAATTGCAGCGAACAACTAATTGAACTATACTAACGAAAAGTTCAGTTATTATGTATATTTTTGTAAAAAAAAACTCTTGCGATACAATATCAGCTAAAAGCTTGAAGAAAAAAATAGTCTCAAAAACAACCAAAAATATTTAATCCACTAAAATAAAGCATTCATTAAGTTATGAAGTCGGTCATTACTGGAATTGATGAAAGACACCGACATATTCTGTTGTTTTATTTTACTAAAAGGCTATGGCAATCCTTAAAATTAAAAAATAAATACCAATGATCATTGGTTTTGAGTTTTTGTATACCTTAATGAAAGGGACTATTAAAACCTATTGCCTCGCGAGTATGGGCTGTTTGAACTTAGCAGAAATTTGTAGGTCTCCGATATTCCTACCGAAAATACGGTATGAAAGCTATAAGTTCTCCACAACCTTCCAGGTATAAAATAAATTTATTTTTTTACTTGCGAAACATAAATAGATACTATATATATGGCAATTTATGCATTCGTAAATAAATCAAACTCCAGATTTTGATCAGGCTTGACATTATAAGAAAGACTAAAAAAGGCCTCATAATTTTGTAAGTCTGTTTGTCTGTTCGACTACAGTCTAAACGGTTCGGCCGATTTTCTGAAAGCTTGGATGGTATCATTTTAAAATTTGTTTGCTACTCGTTTTTTTTTTTATTTTTAAGACCAAAAATTATCTGTATATGTTATTATTCTAAAGCTCTTAAAAAGTTTGAATAATATTTTGGTTTCAAAACTTTTTTTTTTATTTTTAAGAAAAATTTCAATTTTTTATATTTCGAAAACCACATTCTCGATTTTTCGATTTTTTTAAAACTTGATAATTGACAGTTTTTTAACACTATCTTCAAGTTGTAGCAAAAAACAATACCTAAAAATTGTTTTGAAAACCGTATTTTTTTGACTAGGCATCTCAAATTTTGACAAAAAATTTTCTTTTTACTTTAAATTTTTACGATCTGTAATAATTCAACAAAAAAAAAATTGAAATTAGGATTTTACAGACAGTACCTACAATAAGACCATTTTTTCGATTTTTAACTTTTTCATTATCGACATTAAAGCATTTTAGTGAAAGTTTTTATACAGAACTTTTAAATGGTTAAAAAATCCCTTACTGTGAATTTTTTTTTATTTTTGATGTGTAAACATCTTTGTCGGCGGTAGAGTGAACCGAAAACGTTGGTAAAACTTAAACGTTACACATTACGGTTACACCTTCCGTGTAGGAACTAATCTTACGGAAGATTGCATTTAAGACCCTGTTTTCATTGGAAATATTACGTACATACAACATCGTGTTTACTCTGGAAACTTTGAGTACTGAAATGTCGATTTTATTACTTTTCATTGCTGGCTAGAACTAAATATATTCAACTTCCCAATATTTCTTCACCTCTCGACCAATATGTCAAAAATATGAAAGACAAAACAACTGGTGTGAAATTTCATAGCGGATTCATTCAATGTCTTAAACAAATCCACTTCTCGTTAGTGATGGACGATTACATTTTATTTTATGCTCGCAAAAAATGCATTTTCAGAGTTTAGATTTAAAAATCCGAAAAATGTTGTTCAAGGCAATCAGTTGACATCTGCAACGAAATATTCTCGATACGTCAAAATTTAATCTGTGCCTTATTTTTCATAACACATTATTTTATTTTTTTATTATTTTAATTATCGAATTAGAAATAATTTTTAATATCAAAATACAGTGAACATTGGAAAACGTGAACCCCCCAAAACGTGAACTATCCCAAAACGTGAACACCGTAATTTTTACATTGACTGCTCTAAAACTTGAACAAATCGAAAATCTCTAAAACGTGAACAGACATTTTTTCAACATTTCTACATAAAAATGTCCTGAATTAATTTTTTAAAACTTCGGGGACCCCATAAATTTGACATAGCGTAATATGAAATATTTAAAAAGGCTTTGGAATGGTGTTCAGATGAAGGTTTTGACCAAAGCGACATAAACGCCTAAGAGAAATTGTAGTTATTAAAATGTTGGCAAAAAATAGAACAGACAAAAATTAAAAATTTTGTTTGTTAAATAAAACTTTTATTTGTAAAACATTCTAATTTAAAAATGAAATCTAATCAATTTTTTTAATAACCCGTAGGTACCAGTATGAACCCGTAGGTACCAGTAATTGTAAAAATGTAAAAAAAATCATAAATCTGTACTACTGCAAGCAAAAAGAAGATAAAATGAAAGAAAATATGTTTTATTTTAAGAGGAGTAGTAAGACAATACAGTAGGAATACTATTTTAATCATAAAATGTTACATTCCAAAACATGAACAATCTCAAAAACATGAACACCCTCGGTTTTAATTAGTTCACGTTTTCCAATGTTCACTGTATACTTTTAGCATTCGCTATATAAAAATATAGATCGTTCTGTCATGACCTGGATGATGACTAAGACTCCAATGGATTAAAAAAATTAGGCTTCGCAAATTATATTTACTTTAAATATTTCCATTACAAGGTGGGAATGATGTAAATCGGCTTATAAATTTCTGATAGAGGGAGTAAGATAAAGTGCAGAAACCTAAAAAAAAAAAGCTGGACGATTTAGCTCAGTGTGAACACCGTCTATAGCAGAAAAAAGACATAAAAGACCCTGGTTGCACGAGTCTATTTTTTGTCTTTTTGACTATTTGATGTGAGGTGAAGAAATGTTGAAGAATAAAGCTACGTTTCAATACCTCTCACCTAAACTGTCAAAAAAGGATGCAAAAGTCAAACTGAAGTATCATATTTGACATGAACGGCATGATTGGCTTGATTTTGATAAGGTGAACGCTCCATCTAGTGGCTTGACAAAAAAAAATTTTTTTGACATTTTCGATGCATGACAAGTATATCTGAGAATGTGAACGCATGTTCGTTAAGCATGTTGACCCGCCATAGTCAAAATTCTAATGAGAAGTGATGTTTCACAGCATGTTTGACGAATGTGAACGCCCCTATTAATGCTCCCAGCAAATAGTTGTAGTATGACTGCATTCAAACGATACGATATCACTTTTCAATTTGTAAGCATGTTTGAGAGAGACCTATGTGGTGGTGGGGTTAAACGCAATTGCTGAGGTTGAGAAAAATGCGGAGTTATCACTCTTTCTTCTTCTTGGTTTCCTTAATTTCTCGTGTATGTTTCATTTTATATTTGGCGTTCGCTCAGTGAAATTCACTTAACTGAGTAGAGTAAGGAATGCGAAGAGATAACTCCTTTTCGCTGTGTTTAAAAGCACCTATCGCCACCATCGAAAGGAAGCCAAAAGAGAAACGGAGATTAAAAATCGGTTTCGTGTAAAAACAGTCTATTTTCTATCAGATAACATCTCTGTTTCAATTTAAGTGTAAAAATGTAATGCTGTCTTAAACGACATCCCTGTTTAAACATAAGCCAAACAAACTTTACGTTACGTAGTCGAGTCCAATGGTGCGTTCTTTTTCTTACAATATTTAAATTATGAAATACATAGATAGGTTTGTTTCTTGACTTTGACACTCAACTACAGACACTTCAAAATAAGTCTGAGGAGTAAGTTTAATTGCAATGTGAACACTGTTTTGAAATTAAAGCGGTATGTACAGCTATGTAGAGATATTTTTGGATTTAAGTACAAGTAAAAAGGATAAATTGTTGGAAAAAAATGTTTTTTGGGTACGTTCGATAACAAAAATTCGGCATTTTGGACGAACGTTGATATTTGAAGATCTTAACCGTGAGCCCCGATACTTACACTTTTTTTTTATCTATTAAAATGTCGTTCTTCAAAAATTATAATATTGCTTAGGTGCCTATACATGGTCTTAACAAAATAAATTTAAGGTAGTTCTGTCGATCCGCTTAACCTGAAGCTCGGTAAAGATTATTATTGAACGCACAAGTGTGCAGAGACACATACGCGCAGTTCATAGGACAACTGTTATGAAGAAAACCACTTTTTTTGAACTTGTCCATCATCGGTACGTTAGGTTTTATTAAAATATCGATTGATTCACATTCACACCAAACCAATACTTGCCCTAAAGAGAAAGTAAAAAGAGTTATAACAATGGGTTCGGACATTTGTGTTTGTAATTTTTCAAAAAGGCCAACGTTTAGCGTGTATGGTTTTTCTTTTCAAAAGCCCAGACATATCCCATTGAAAAGTTTCACATCAAAAAAAAAGAAAAAAAAACAAAATTTATTTTCTAGCACACAACATGAATAATGCCACACTTTCTGAAACAATAAAACAAAAAAAACTTTACAACTTAATGCGCCGCAATACGCGTCATCATGTCTATAATCGATTTCAATTTATCTTCCTCGTTTCTTGCATACATGTAGGAGTTGTAGTAGGTTATTCATACGAGTATAACCAGTGTGCTGTATAGATATAGTTTAGTCCTTACAAACAAATGTATCTATAAACCATATATAGAGCAAAATTTTATACCCCTGAGCTTTGAGTAAAGGAAAAGGGAGTTTGCGAATGTTAATGGCGTACAAGGATGCTAGGCGCATTGTAGTACATGTGCCATAGAAAACCACTTTTCCATGTAGGGACACCATCAGCATGGCCACCAAGCCCAAGCGAATTCGACGTTAAATCCGATGCATCTTTGAAGTTCTTGGAATCGTGCCAGGGAGATTTAAATGCACTTTGGTTCTAATAAAAAGGAATTCTTTTGGGTTTGCGCTAGTTTTTCGGTTTTCTCTTTCAATCCACAAATATTGATGGAGAATTTTTTTTTCAGTTCGAATTTTTTCTTGCCACATCCGGAAATGTGTGGGTGAAATTTTTATTCATTCTGGCATCTAAACTTGATTGTGCGGATTTTGGTGTTTTTTTTTTCTAAGCGGAAAAAACCATTATAATGTCGTTTGAATGACATGCCGCAACACATTTCAAACCACTGACCTCGTTGGGACGATAATCCATTCCTTCATAGGTGCAGCAACAAATAAATTGATATCTTAAATCAAGTTGAAAGGAAGTGAAGTGCCAAGTTTTTTGGTAAAAAGTATGATAAAAACGTTTCCAAGGGAATTAGAGCACCTTGGAATAGTTTGATGCTGATTATAATATTTGTTGTTTTTTTTTTTGAAGACAGAGACATCTATGTACTTGAAATTGAATTAGAATTTAGTGAAGCTTAGAAATATTTCTAAAATCCAGTTGTCTGCTTTAAAGTCTTTAGCATAACAATGGTAATCAAACATGTGGACAGAGGCGTATTTAAGGATTTGGCGCCCCGGGCTTTAGAACAATGAAAATAAAGTAATAAGAAATAATAATAAAAAACACAAAATGCATAATATTTTATGTTTTCAAATTTTATTTTGTGTGTATATTCATTACAAGAATCATTAACAGTAGATTCGTTATCTAAATTTTTTGTCAGTTCAGCTTCCATATTTAATAAAGCTAAACTATTAAGGCGCTAATGCGAGACCTTAAATAGGTTTTAATTCGTTTCAATACGGAAAACGATCTTTCTGCACTACAATTCGTCACTGCAGCAGAGCTGTGTCAATCAGGATCGATTCGATTTTTTCGATCCGATCATCCAAAAGTATTGATGATCGAAATCACAAATTTTCATTTTAATCGATCCCAATATCAATCATCGTTTCTCGATTTTCTATTTCAATCTCAATCATTTCAATGAGTCTCGATCTTTAATATCAGTTAACTCGATTAACCATGATTTACTCGATTAAATTTCTTGTTATTTGAGGTATCAGGGGTGGAATCGCGTAAGGTATAGTTGATTGTCAATTTTTTTATTGTCATTTTTAATATAGCTATCTCTATCATATCAATAAAGAAATATAGAGAGAGCGATAGTCAAAACGACAATCAATTAATTTAGTGATTACTTTACTCTTACGCGATACGGGCCCAGGATCTGGTATGTTTACTGTGGGGATTGAACTAGTAATGAGACTTATCGAATAAAAAAATTCGATTTACATATTATGCGATAGTTTCTAAAAGTTAATTTATTCGATAGTACCAAGTCATTCAGTAACTTTTAGTCCTAAAATTGATCTTTTAAGGAGCAACAAATGAAATCTCTTTATCTTGAATTTTTTTACGCTTTTTAATCAATGGACATAGTTTCCATCATTCGATGTCATTTGGCAATTTATGGCTTACAATATATAGTATTTTGTGAAAGGTTCAACTCAATCTTATCATCGAAATGGAAATGAAAATCGAATCGGAGCAGTATTGAACGATTTTAACTGAAATGAAAATGATCGAATGATCGATTTATTCAAATGATCGAATCATTTTTGTTATCGATTGTTGACGATTCTTTTTTGGTCCATTTTGTATTTTTCAGAGGTTTTGCATCTCTTCAAAAACATCAAAGCACTCTCGTCTTTCTCTCACAAACGATATGAGTGCCTCGTAGAGCCTGGACACAGTTTCAACGTCAATATTGAATTGCTTTAGTATAGAACCCCAAAATTAAGAAAATATTTCTGTCTCAAGGGACTTCAATTGGGAAAAGTGAGTACGATACTAAAAAGATAAAATAGGTATTCGACGATTTTAACTTTAGTAAAATGTTAGAGATAGTATGATGCTAAATTTGACTAAAATTTTGCGCCAATAGTTTTTAAAATAATACCTATCCTTTTATTTATCCATTGTTATAAATTATTGTATAAAAAACAATCAATATATTATGTTATTTGTTTTGTTTTTTTTTAGATAATATTCTCGTTTCATTGGAATTTGTTCCAAAGAATAGGTACATGTCTGTAAATTATTTTACTATGAATTTTCATTATAAAAAATCGTTTATAAAAAATGAATAGTAAATGGTGAAAAAAGTGAGTGACATGTTACAGTGAACTCTCTCACAGCCGGACACTCACGGCACTGAAAAAATTGTCATGCTTGAAAAACTCAAAAAATCGCATTTTTTTTAATCTTTGTATTTTTTGTTTATCCTTCAAAAATATTGTAAATTAGACAATTGTTATGGGCGCCATTCGCCCTTTTGCTTGTATGTTTTGAAAGTTCAATCGTTTCAAAAAAATATTATTAATTGGCCAATTGCTAGGGGCGGCTTGCGTCCTTCTGCTGAATGTTTTGAAAATTCAATCGCTTCAAAAAAATATTATAAATTGCCAATTGCTGGGGGCGGCTTGCGCCCTTCTGCTTGAATGTTTTGAAAATTCAATCGCTTCAACAAAAAATATTATAAATTGGCCAATTGCTAGGGGAGGCTTGCGCTCTTTTGCTTGTATGTTTTGAAAGTTCAATCGCTTCAAAATAATATTATAAATTGGCCAAGCGCAAGCCGCCCCTAGCAGCCTTGCCGCCCCGGGCTGTAGCCCCTTTAGCCCTAGGGTAAATACGCCCCTGCATGTGGAGATTAGGCTGAACTTTTAAACTTTCTTTATACTTGTTCTAAGTTCTAGAAGAGAAATTGACAGTTCTTTAGAAATAAATTAGTTACATAAAAAAGGCCTATTATCATTTTAGTAGTACAATTGTAAGTAGAATTTAAATTTGGTAAAAAGAATTACTAAAAACTGATATTAACTTGCCGTAGGACTGTTTGTTTTTATTTTAAATTTTCTCATTAACTTCTGCACCAATTTCGTTTATTATATAGCAGCTCCTATAAAGTTGAAATAATATATTGCTATTGCTACTATTTACAGATGTAGCACCCTTTGGGATAAGAGTTGTTGTGTTGGGCAGTTAAAAAGGGGGTCTTGGGTGACAAATCTCTAAGAACATCTTTTGCCATGAGCAGTTCGGACTCGTCAGAAAATTGTAGGTCCTTTCTGCTTCTGGTAGCACGTTCACAGGAATGGTTAAGACTTGTAAGTCACAAGGCCCTGGCTTATATCACTACTAAATTTATTAATTATTTTATTTTATTTATTTGAAAATGAATATTTCAACGTAAGGCCCGGTTGTGTTGTGGAGTATTATTATTATTAGTATTATTATTATTATTATTATTAGTATTATTATTAGTATTATTAGTATTCTAAAGTTTAACAATAAAGTTAACAATCCCAACCCACAAAAATTGGTGTGAATACTGTTAAATGGCCTGTTATGTTTTTCACAACTGAAAACACTTGTTTTTTTTGCGTCACTTGAATAGAAACAGCAATCGCGGAGTTGCACTAGCTCACGGATTAAAAATAAATAAATATTGTTTAAAGCTTAGACTGTTGCTGATTTTCTTTTTTTTTAAATTAAAATGGGCAGAAAAAGTTCATTCCGAAAATAAAAGCTTAGCCTTCGCCAAATAGCCAAAAAGATTGGTAGAAGTTTGGAAGTTGTTTGGTTTTTTTTGAAGAACAGGAAAAGTTATGGAATAAGAGTGATGTAACAACAAGTTTAAGTACCATAAGGCGTGTAATAAATAGTACACCATATTTAAAGCGTCTTAGATTGCAAAAAAGCCGCTGCTGAATCCAGTGCGGAAATAAAATCGTATAGATTTTTGTAGATCACGTGGATTCGAAAGTGGACTAAAGTGGTATTTTCAGAGGAAAAAAATTTAATTTGGATGGTGTCGCAATTTTGTCTGTCTGTTCGAGCAGAGCCTTGACGGCTCGGCCGATTTTCTTTAAACTTGGTAGATTATTTTAGATTTTATTCCCCCACACTTTTTTTTTCTTATTTTTTAAGATTAAAAATAACGGTACCTATCATACGAATTTTTTTCAATTTTTTTTTTCAAAAACTATTCACACAGATTATTTAAGTTAACCTAAGTTGAAATAAAATTTCCGAAAAATGATTATTAATGGTACACCATTGGAACCATTTGTTTTGTTTTTGATTTTCTCAAAAACGATATAACCGATTTTGATTACTTTTTTTTTTATTCTAAAGCTCCCCAAAAGTTGGAAAAGTATTGTGTATTTAATATTTCGAAAATTCCATGCTCGATTTTTAAAAAAATAACGGCACCCGAATACAAATCTTAAGAACTGGTTTTCGAAAATCGCATTTTTCACGAAAAGCCGGGGCCTAGAATTTTAATAAATTTTGTTTTCTTCTTGTTTTCTTCCTATTAATTTTTACAATCTATAATTCAATAAAAAAAATTGAAATTAAGATATTACTTACTGTACCTATACCTACCATAGAACCACTTTTTCGAAATTTGCATTTCTCATTATTAGCGTAACTTATTCTTAAGAAATTTGTATAGAGAAGCTTCTTTAAAGTAAGAAAAACATGACATTTCAAAACTTAAAAAAAAATATTTTTTGAGTTTTTGAAAAAAAAAATATTTTTTTTCTGAAAATTCGATATCTCAAAAACGAGTCAATATTTTTTTTTTTAAAGTTAATTTTTGTTCGTTTTTTTCACAACTTCCAACACTATCCGATTCGCAATTTATGATTTTGTGAAGAGCCCTGATAAAATATGAAAATAACAAACAAAATTATACTAAAAAATGAGTATCGTGTATCAAAAATGAGAGCATTTCTCATTTTAGTACCGTTTAGTACATGTTTTGACAAACATTTATCAGAATGAGTTCCAGTTCATGAATATGTGAGTTCATGAAATGTAAAAATGAAAAATGGCTGTGAAAACTGAAATGATAACTTTTTTTATCACTTCACAGTTTCACAGATAGAGAATTGACCCCCATCAG
Source organism: Philhelius festivus (assembly GCA_963931855.1). NCBI lineage: Eukaryota > Metazoa > Arthropoda > Insecta > Diptera > Syrphidae > Philhelius > Philhelius festivus. The sequence goes on along the minus strand of OZ007554.1, from coordinate 258,769,190 downwards.
GTTGAAATAAAATTTCTTCAGAGGTTTAGGCTGTACAGAAAGACCGACGGAATTGCGGCACCCACTCTTTTCGTGTTCTCTGTTACCGTAATGTTAACATTGATCAAAATCTCTAGTTTGATTTTTTTTCCCAAATGCAAAACTTGCCTAACTAGTAGTACCTACATAATGTACATATATAGCAATAAAAATGTCACAATAAGTCGAATGAGCCAATTATTTTCTTTTCCCACGAATAAGTCATGATATTATGTACCTACATATATTATTCCAGCCATTAATCAAACAATACCCCATTGGCCTGACCTCTAGATCCTTTCAAAAAGTGAAATCATATTTACCAACAGTCAATACTATTAATTTAACTATTAACCCCGGGAATAGTTTCCGAAATTCCAATGAATTAAATGGACCACGAAGGAATCAAACGTAAAATGTTTGACGTTTACTTTCTTAGCTTCGGTTTGTTTTTCTTATCGTCCTTGTATTGCTAGTGATACTGGGGATGCTTAAATAACTTTTATTGTGTCTACAATACACATTCACCTCATTTCCTGCATCTATTGGCTACTATTGGTTCTCTATTCTAACTATTGCTTTATGTTTCTTTCATTCTCAAATATTTACTCGTATACATACCTAAATTGGGTTATTTGGTTGTTTGGGTGGTAAAAACCTTTCTGTCTAAAAGTAAAAATAAGAAACTGAGTCTCAAGAGATACGAATCTATTAATCTAAAAATATCTACATGTCGTCGTACTCCATCGGGAAGGAAAACGACACAGTTTAACAGTTCCCTTTTGTCAGCTTATGCAAACAGAAAAGCAAACAAAAATTTCAATTTACATATAATAATCTGTTGAAGTAAAATATTTAAACCTCGAAAGTGCTTCGCTCAAAACTATTAAACTGAAGCTTTCTGTTTTACCAGAAAAAATTACGTTTTTAACACTCCAATTTTATTTGTTGTTGTGTAATTTGTGTCGTGTAACGTTTTTCTTCTATATTTATATGTATTATGATAGGTATGTATATGTACACATGTACATTAGACTGGGCCAAAAAAATTGACTATTTTTTTTTTTGAAAGATATATCGAGAATATCATTCAGAATGACAAAAAAAAATTTTCGTAAAAGTTTGAGCCCTTAATATCAATTTTAAGAGGGCTATCATCGCTAATTTTGATTTTTGGTCATAATTTCATGTTTTGCGTCAGAACTGACAAAACATTGAAGTAAAAAAAATTCATTTTGACTTACTTTTATATAAAATTAAATTCCCTACAAAAAAGGTCTAATTGAAAATTTTCGTCAGACAAGCCGTTTTTGAGTAATTAAGCTTAATAAATTGTTATTTTTCGTTAGTTACAAAATTCCAAATTAAAAAAGTAAAATCGAAGAAAAATAACAATTTATTAAGAAGAATTTCTTGAGCAAATAGTTGTTTTAGTTTTTGCCAACACTGTACATATATGCATGTGTAATGTAAAGAAATAGATATCAGTTTTGTATTTGTGGAGCTATTTTTACATTAATATAAATCTAGGCCTACTTGAAATAGAAAAAGTCTCACTCACTTCATAAAAAAGATAAAGGTTTCAATTTCAAGAAAACAAAAACAAAAAAAAACTGCCGAAATGGTGACATGCAATCTTCTAGAGTGGTGGCTTATTGATGCTTTTGGGTCACCGGTTCCTAACCCCACAAAACAAATCTTTGAAGAGAATGAGGTTTATGATAACAATTTACAAAATTTGACAAAACCATCCTCTATCTAGCAGAAAATATGATATTTTAGCAAATTAAATTCTAAAGGACAACATTGGTTTATGTTATCTACTATTTAATTTGTCATACTCGTATATTCTTTGTATGATGATTTTTGTTGTCAAGCAAAAAGAGGGTGAACTATTTATAGTAATACGAGATTAGGGATATTTCCTTAAATCAAGTTCCACTTTAAGACAGATTCAATTCCAAAAAAATGTAAAACGCTGTTAACATTTAATAACAGTATAAGTTAGTTTGATCAGATATGTAGGTGATTCTCGAAATTACCTTCTTGAAGATCAAAAACATGGATACATCTTTTAAAACTAAGTCAGTCCAAACTTCTTCTTGGAAGCTATAACAAAGAAGGATTAAACAGAAACAACTTTAGAAAAACTACGGGTCACTGTCACTTACTAGTCGATGCAAACTGAGAAGACACGTCGCGTCAGTGTTCTTGGCCTGTTGAATAATGTCACATAAATTTTCTGTAATGCTCATGAGGAAACACTGGATCATATATTAACTACATATTATGCCACTCGTGCATTTAAGACAGTGGGATCTGGGACGGCTTCAAAGAGAAAAGAGGGAGTTGCAATCTCTGAGAATACCCCATATACTTAAGTTTCTCAAGGAAGTTAGTCTGCAGAAAGGGCTGTAGTATGAGCGATCTTACTTAGCTCTAGACGGGAGCGCAATAGATGTAAGGGTCGCAGTGCACTTAAATCCCAGGTTTTTTTTCTGTTTAATAATTATGAAAAAGTCAAAAAAGCGGCTTTAGTCACACAATCGCGGCCGGTCGTTTGTGGGTCTGAAGCTGAATTCTGAACTCAACTGATTTTCATTTTTTGATATGTGGACTTTCATACAAAATTGCATCCCTGCTCAACGAAAGGCTGTAAGCCTAAATTTACCTAACAGAACCGAGTCCAGTAAAGTATATAGCATTGCCTTCAAAGAAATCCATAAGTATTAAAAATTCTAAGCTTCTTTGTTTATAAGAACAAGGCCTTGACACCGCTATCGCGGTAATTCCAAAGAAATTGAACACTCTCTTGCATCTCAACAAGTAATCCAGGTTTATTCAATTTCAGTCCAAAATACTAATCCTTAATTTCTACGAGTTTAAGCCAATTCAAGTTTTGGAAAACATTATCGTTGCTTAGGAAATATTTTGAACTAACCATTTTGAAGCATGACGATTTACATTTTACTCGTATTAAAGTAATTTTATTGTGTATAATCCATGCAGAAAAAGTCAACGTCCTTCTTTTCTCTCAAGGATTTTGTTTTCATTTCGCTACAGTCTTACTCGTTCTTATAGACGAACTTCTATAGCAAAATCCTCTCCATCAAATTATAAAGAAGTTTGGTAAGAAATTAAAAAAAGATAAAATAAACTCAACGCATGCACAAAATGCTTCAAGACCTTGAAACTGAGATAACGCTGAAACAAAGCTTAACTGTTAATTGACTTTTTTCCAATGTAATTTTGACTGCGTTAAAGTCTTTCTCCTCCTCGTACCCACAAAAATGGTTTATTCTCAAAAAATTGAAAAGCACTCAGTTAACTATGGCGTCTCCGTCGGGTTCTTTTTTGCAGCCCGCATCAACCAAAACCCTCAAAATAAAAAAAATCGCTTAAATACCTACAACAGCAAAACCAGAGAAGTAAACATAAATGGATGGCGGAAATTAAAAAAAAAATCTACAAGACTAAAATTGCATTATGCAGCGAAACATCCGCTGAGTGAATTTGTTGGACCGTAGCAAGCTTTTGCGGTCAGCCAGCACTTAAAATAGTTAAAAGTAGTTTTGGCTTAGAGCCAAACCACCAGCACTGAATACGTCAAATAAAATAACTTACCTTGGCTGAGATGGAGAGAGTGGGTCCTTGGCGTAGTTTTGTTTCGTGTTGTTTTGCTCCTGGCATGAAAGCACTAATTAGTCCTCGTTCTCAATACAGTTCTCCTCGAGAGTTAAATCGTTAAGGGATTCACAGTGGTCAAGTACGTTGTTGTCGAAATCGGCACTCGCTGGCTGCTGATCTTCGCTAACGCTACTGATTTCATCTTGGGAATGGTGCTGCTGATGCAAACTTGGTGATGTGCGATGATGGAAATTTCTATCGACTTCGGGCGGTAGGGTTTCGAAGTATTCGTCCATGAAAGAAAATTCCGAATAGCTGTCAGAGTCATCGCATTCGAAGTAACGACTCTGTTTTTTTTTGTTTTTATTTTAAACGGACAAAAATGAGAAGAGAGAAGTGTAAACATTTAGATAGCTTCTTTGAGAAACAATAAAATTTTATTACACTCACTTGACAATCGAGGCATCGGCAGTTATCACATAGGGTGCAGGAAAGTCCTAGGACTTGGGCGGCTTCCTTATAAAGTTCGGCGCTTGATTTTTGATTAATGTTGCTGTTGTTGTTTGTATTCGTATCGTTGTTTCCGCTCCAATTACTGTTATTTAAGTTGTTACCGCTGGAGCCTCTAGAATTACTTTTGCTACAATGGTTATTAATAGCTTGGGTAATTCTGCCATCATTTTGTGCAGCTTTCGAGGTGTGGTTATCGTTTGCGTTTACTTTGCTGCTCGGTGAAAGCTTTTCAATAAATCTTTTGAGGTAATGCCGACAAGAATACAGTTTCAAGTGTTTGCAATAGAACATGCAATTAAAGAAGAACAATATTTTAAAGGATATATGAACATACAATTGGAAAGTCGTAACTTTAGAAACTCTTATAAGGTTGCTTCTATAGGGGTAAGAGATCAATAGAAGTATGGGAAGTTACATACGTTCTGCTATGAAAATAAAATATTGACTGTTTTTTTTTATTCGAACACACTTAAAAGTATTGGCTAAAAATGTGTTTAAGATTTCCAGAAAAAAGTTTTACTGGAACCTAATACTGCGGTGATTGAGATGTCCAAAATGTAATTATCGGTGGGAGGCAGTGGCCTTAGCGTTTGTACATGTTTATGAGGAGACTAAATGGAGGAAGGAGTTTGCTTCAAATCTTATACCTCCCACACAAAGGTTTTGAATTTTCCTCAGAAGATTGTATCTGATTGAATAAATTATCTAAATATAAACTAAGTACTATTTAGTAAGATTGTTTGAATTATGAGTTCAAAAAAATTTTCATTTATTTGTATTTATATTGATTAAAAATATTGCAAAATTAAATACAGTTCCTTGTAAATATATTTTTCTTTTCTGTATTCCTCAATATCTACTTGTACAACTTTGATCAAATATTACAAAGAGCTTCTGTTCCAGAAAGCATAGATAAGCTTCAAAATGTATATCTGTATGAAATAAAATGAAAACGGAAATAATTTGTCTTAATATTTTTGACGCAACCTTTCGCGAAATCATCATCCAATACTTTAGCTAGCTTTGAGCCGAATTTTAAGAATTTTTCTCAGCTTTGAATAAAAAAAAATGAACACTAGTTTCTTATGCAAGACACGTTCTAAGTATAGGTACCTTAAATCCACACAAAACTACTTTATAAGCTCTTTCAATGAGACGCGATAAAACTGGCTAAAAAGTTGTTAATATTATTAGAGCTGTATATTTTTAGTAAGTCTTACTTATAGCAGTGTGTTTTATTACCAAATTACCATACAAATCCAAAAGCTAAAACGTATTCGCTATGGTTTGATTTTGTATTTGATTTCAAATATTTTTTTATTATTCATACATAAAGGCGTGTTTAACGCAACCAAGGCCGTTGTTCGCATCTTCAAATCCCCAAACATTCAACTATGTTTTCATATTTATGGCCACCATTTTATCAAGTCTCAATCCAATTTCCATTGTCTACCCTCAAATGGGGCCACCCGGCCAGAGTAGTTTATTATGTAGATCTCTTTCAAAATAGACAACAACAAAAATATTCACACCTCTCAGACGACGACTTTGGCCAGGACAAATTCTCAAGTGCCTCGCAATACAAATTTCAAACTCTCATATAAGACGAGACGTTTCATTTTTGTCGCACCAAAAACTTTTCTCATTTTAATGAAACGGAAATCCCTGGCTGGTAAGTTTTCTTTCTGTTCTTCTTGGCATAATGCTCAACTCATGGCCGGGCCGACATCCGGCTCCTTGGTTGTATTGCTATACGGTTCTCAAATTGCCATGTCATGCACGGCACATTATTATTCTACTAAAGTATCCAGCTATTATGAGGTTTTATTTTACTTTAGATACAAGAAGTACAAAGGAACTATAATGTATTCTCTAGGGAAGGACATCCACGGAAAAGATTTATTCACGCATACGAATGTATTAAAATATGTATGTAGGTATAAAAATTATATAGTCCACAGATCCAGTGGCAATTCTATTCACAAAACTGGGGTCGGATTTAAGATAAAAGTGTCTTTCATCGCCAAGACAAAAGTTCTTTTTCTGCTACCATCACATTGTTGGTCGTATGGTTTTTCAAGCTCCTCGAAAATGCATTTTCACTGCTAATTTTTTTCAAGAAAAATCATAAAGTTGTGTAGCTACAAAGGGGAGAGAAGAGGAAGGAGAAAAGTATATCTAACACTTAGAACGTTAAAATGAGCAAGGCGTATAATTTTACGTGGTTGGGTCTTTTGAGACTTAAGTGTTAAGTGCTAATGGTCACTGCACCTGCAGAGTTATAAACTTATTGGTGGCTCTTGAACGGGTTCATGCTTTGTTTCACATTTTTAATGACTTCTAATATTTTGGGAAATTCATGCTGGAAAGTAAAAAAAACTTAAGAATATGGGTAAGTTAAAAGCAATTTTAATAGTTCTCTGGTTGCTGACATAACAGAAAGTTAAGGAGAGTAATATAGATTTTTATGGTGATAGCCTTATAGTTAGGATGTAAGTATACAAGGACGTTCCCAGAATCTGATCTAGACAGGGAAAGGCGGGACAGCTGGAAAATTTTCAACGTCTATATTCATAACTATAATTGAGGATCTGAGTGCAATAGTGGCGTAACCCACTTTTTCAAAAATGAGTTTTTCATAAAAATGGGTCCCTTAATATATATATTTTAATACAAAAATAGTTTTATGCAGCTATCTACACTCAAAACTAGATGGCACTCAAAAAGGTGTTATTGCATTTTATAATCTGATCATAGTTTGAGTGCAATAGTGGCGTAACCTTCACACTTCTCTTAGAAAAAAATTATTATGTATTCTGACCAATGGGGGGCCAAATAGAAATATAAAACTTTCACTGTTGTGCAAATGTTTGGTATCCCATCCCGAATTTATGGTTGAAGGAATCGACCATAAATTTTAAGTTAGTGGCCATTCCTATTTGACATGTGAGCAAGTTTTTGGTAAAATAGAAAAGAATACAAAAAATATAAAGATTTCTTCATCCTAGATGATTGTGTTAGCGTCATTTACTCGGCCAGAAAGAGAAACCCATTTGAAATTGTGAAAATGTCTCCATCTTATTTTTTTTCAACAAAATTTATCGAAAAAAATATCACAAATATGAAACTGTCCATTTCAAATTCCAAGGTTGAACGGCTTAAAATTCAGTGGTTACATTTCGAAAAAAGTAAACCATGTTCAATTTTTATAAATATTCTAATGAAATTGATGTTTTACTCGAAGAGGTAAATGTAAAAAAGAGACAATCCGTTAATATTAAAAAACTCAACCAGCTTGAACAACCTAAAATAGACGATAAAAAAAGAAAGACTTGATTGAACTGCCCCAATTTATACCACCAATCCATCACTTTTTTTTTATAATAATTCAAAAACGTCAACAAGTGTTCCAATCGAAATATTTGACGATTTATCAGACAAAGAGTAAAATCATTAAGAAACAAGTAAAAATGTACATATAATTTTTTGTTGTTAAAATATGAACTATGAGAGAAATAAAAAAATATATAATAAGTTTGGCGTAACCTTTCTTTTTTCTTTATTTTTACAGATAACCATGAATGCAATAGTGGCGTAACCCACCTTTTTTTCCAAAATGAAGTTGAATTTAAAAAAAAAAGCTTGCGTTACAAAATATGCCTTTTTTCAAACTCTTCCTAGTTTTTAGATAAATCAAAAATGCCAAAGGGAAAATACAAAAAATGTTTAAAGAAAACCTGTTTCTTAAATCTCTCCTAGCTCTAAAGTGTGGGTTACGGGTTATGGGTTACGCCACTATTGCACTGACAGCCTCAATTGTCTGCTGGATGATTATTTTTTTTATTGAAATACATTGAAATGTCTTTTGATTATTTAGTTATAAGGCCCTAGTTATAGCTATCATTGAAAAACATCATTGAAAATTTTGTTTTCACTTTTTGGAGTAGTTAAACTATGAATATGGAGAGTGTTTGGTATACAAATGAAGCTAATCAATTATGTATATATTTTACTTTTGCAAATAAAAATAAGCAAATATGTATGTATGTACATAATTTTAGATATTTCCCATAAAACTACTTTTAATTTTTCAATGATGAAAATCGTTTTCAATGAATAGCTGATTTTCGTTCCAACAAAGTGGAACACAATCGTTCCAATGATTAGAGTTCGATTCTCTTTCTATTCTCATGTGTCAGTTCTTTTTTCAATGATCAACAACTCTAACTTCAAAAAACTATTCAGCTTGTCTTTGTAATTTAGCAAGCATCCAAGAGACAGATTTTTTCAATGACAGATCTTTTCAATGACAGCGAAATTATTGATTGCTATAACCGACTTGTCAAAAAATATTCCACCGTTCCACTGATTTGTGTTTCAATGATGGTTTTCAATGATAGCTATAACTGATCCCTTCACATACCTTTATGAGTACTTAAACAGTTTCTTTGATGTGCATCTCACCACGATTTTGGTTTACAACGGGCTAACAGTTGCAGTCACAGCTGCTGGTTTTAGGAAATAATTTATACTTTGTTTTATCGCGCTTGTGACGAAGAAATGTCTTGTAGTTTGCCTACCTCAGTCCTGTCCTACTAGTCAAAAGTTTTGGAGAACATTTTACAGAAACAAATTCATATTTATCTTACGCCGCCGAACTGAATGCTTATCTCAAAACAATCTGGTTTTCGTTGAATGACAGCTTTATTGCAGGAATTTTGAACGTCATTGAAAACATAATGTAAGCGCTTGGATAAAGAAGATGCTACGTTTATGGTTCTGTTTGATTTCTTTAAGGCGATCGATTACATAATTGTATGTAAAAAGCTTATACATTCATTTATTTCAATATCAAGTACTTAAATGCTTATATATATATATATTTATCTGCCTAAAAGAAAGCAAGCAGTGAAGGTTGGGGAGAACTCGTCTACTTTTTTGCCGAATGGTATCAGTTATAATATTGGTAATGAACCTACATTTGTAACCAAGAACAGGAAAGAGGTACTTGATATTACACTTACCTCTGACTCGATCCATAACCTGATTTCAAACTGGTATGTCTCAAAAGAGAATTCCTACTCTGATCACCGATACATTCAGTTTGATCTCAGTGATGTGGCAAATATATCTACGGGATTTCGCAATCACCGTAACACTAACTGGGAACGATATAGGGAGGTACTAGCACAACTGCTTGACCACAACCTTCTTAAAAGCTCCTCCACCAAAGATGAACTAGACCTCTCGGTAAATCATCTCACCGAAGCCCTTAACGAATCAATGAGGACTTCATGCCCTATTACCATTATAAAGGGTAAAAAGAAACCTCATTGGTGGCACAAAGATCTAGAACCGTTCAGGAAGAGCTGTCGCAAACTCTTCAATAGATCTAAATACACTAGATCCCCCTCTGATTGGGACTTATATAAACAAGCTCTGAGGCAATATAAAAAAGAATTAAGGAAGAGCAAGAGGTCTTCTTGGAGAAACTTCTGTGGAAAAATAGACAATACTTCAGAAGCCTCAAGACTCAGGAAAATTCTCTCAAAAAGTCCAACTATACCTAGTGCTTTAACGACAGATGCGGGCACATGGACTACCACAGATGAAGAATCTCTTAATCTGTTATTAGACACCCACTTTCCAGGTAGCTCTAATATACTTTACAACTCAACATCAGAGTCTCAAACCCAGGGGCGTATTTACCCTAGGGCTAAAAGGGCTACAGCCCGGGGCGGCAAGGCTGCTAGGGGCGGCAAGCCAATTTATAATATTTTTTTGAAGCGATTGGAATTTCAAAACATTTAAGCAGAAGGACACAAGTGGCCCCTAGCAATTGGCCAATTAATAATATTTTTTGAAGCGATTGAACTTTCAAAACATACAAGCAAAAGGGGCCAAGCCGCCCCTAACAATTGTCTAATTTACAATATTTTTGAATGATAAACAAAAAATACAAAGATTAAAAAAAATGCGATTTTTTGAGTTTTTCAAACATGAAAATTTTTTCAGTGCCGTGAGTGTCCGGCTGTGAGAGCGTTCACTGTAACATGTCACTCACTTTTTTCACCATTTACTATTCTTATTTTTCATAAACGATTTTTTATAATGAAAATTCATAATAAAAATATTTACAGACATGTAACTTTTCTTTGGAACAAATTCCAGTGAAACGAAAACATTATCAAAAAAAAAAAAACACTCTAAAAATAAAAATGGGCTAGAAAAGCTTTGTCTGGACGGATGTTAATTTTTAACTTCCCATAGGGAGTTACTGTAATCGGTCCGATTTGTCAAATTGGAATTTTTGACATTTCTCGGCGTTTCAAGGTCCCTAGAGGCTATATCAATCATTTTTAGAGAGATGTCTGTGTGTGTGTGTGTGTACGTACGTTCGTACGTTCGTACGTCCGTACGTTCTGGTACCATTTTTCGTCGTCGATATCTCAAGAACGAGTAAAGATATCGACTTCAAATAAATTTTGTTTAATAGATAATAACTTCGAAAGAGGCTGAAAGGGCGTTTATTAAAATTCAGTGAGTAGTTTTTTCACTATAACGGTTTATAAAAAAAGTAAAAATTTTGGTTAGTTTCAAATATCTCACGAAAAAATAATGCTATTGATTTTAAATAAAATTTAATGTACTCATTATAAGGTCATACAGATTTGGTAAGAATTTGGAAAAAAATGAACATACCGTTATTTTTTTAAATAAAAAAAAACTGAAAAAAAAATTCATAACCCAGATATTCTAAGACCGGAAAACAATTTAAAACTCAAAATAATTTTATTTTACGAAAAATAATGTGTTTGACAACTGGTGAAAATTTCAAAAAAAAATCAGTTTACAGTTTTTTTACAAAAAACTATATAAAATTCTATTGAAAATTGGTAAAAATTGTTTTTTCGACTCAAATTTCTCGAGAACTAGTAGTGATATTGACTTCTAATTTAGTTTATTTTATACATAGTATAATTTTGTACAATTGGTAAAATGTTGACAAATATTGAATTAATAGTTTTTTTTTTAAATAAACAAAACTATTAAAAATTCAAATAAAAACTAGTTAAAATTGTATTTCAAGTCGAATTTCTTGGGAATGAACACCGGTAGTGCCTTCTAAAGTATGTTGTTTTATACATCGATACCTTCCAGTAAGAATGTATACTAAGTGACATTTCTTAAATTGTTCAGGAAACGAAAAAAACGAAGAAAGTTCTAGTTGAATCGTAGTGTGCTAAGAGACAATTTTGGTTAAACTAATTGACATCTAACAAAATTTTTTGTTGCTCACGACAATGAGATCTTTATTAATGTCGCTTAGCATAATTTTTTTGGCAGATAATACAAATTTCAGGGGGCAACATTATTTTAATGAGAAAACATGGCAGTTGATAAATTTTTTTATTTGTACTCTAGTTTCCTTTTCATGCATAATAGGTTGGCGAAACCCAGGCCAAAACGTGGCCCTTAACATATAGTATATTTGCTCATCAAAAAGTCATTTTCGAATAAAGTGTCGCTTAGTACATTCTTACGGGAAGGTATCGACATAATACAATTATTAACATATGGTTAAATTTTGACAAGTATCGAATTGACAGTTTTAACAAAAATATAAAAAAAATCTACTAAAAAGTGGTAATATTTGTTTTTCGACTAGAATATCTTGAGAACGAGCAATGATATTGACTTTGCCATTATTTAATTTTATACATACATAAAACAATTTCTAACAAATGGTTTATATTTGACATATATGTAGTTTTAGAGCGGATATATTTTGTAAGTACCCTTCCATCAATAACCAATATATTATATTTGAATATTTCGTTTTGAAATTTGTTTCAATTAAAATGTTTGGAACCGAAATAATAAAGTAATTTCTATAATATAATACATAATTTTATAATTTTATTATCAACTTAGTTTTTAGAAGAATGTATGTACTGTACATACGTATATGAATAAGGTTGTTCAGTTGTACCCAAGTCCCACATATTCAAATTCCATTAATAGCTATGGTAAAATTGAAGAAAACGTCACAATATGTTTTTATCTTTTTGTCCATAAAAAAGATGTAAAATTCTACTCAAGGTTTTCTTAGGTGTAGGAACACAGATATATTAAAAAACAAGGAAATCTATAATTCAGTATATAATATTTACCTACCAACCTTGGTAATTATTACAAGAAATTTAACATTTTAAATAGAAAAGTTTAAAATTAGTTAAACACATTTTCTGTACAAAAACATAAAATGAGCGACTAAGTATCCTCATCATCAACAAAACAAAGCAAATTTCCTAATATCATAGTATGCCACAAACATCATCGATTTTTAAAACAGGGGTCATTGTATATCCAGTGCAGATCACAGCCTTTCAATCCGGAAAAACCGCAACAACAATAACACTATGAAACCATCTACTTCGATCTTCCATCTATACTGCTCTATGATCGAAGTATGTATACAAAATATATATAAAGTTTTCAAGACCACAAATGGGAAATTATCAGCGTGGGTCGCACCCAGCCTCTTTTTTGTTTTTAAACCATGTACAAAGAGTCCCTTTTAATTAAAAAAAAAAATTTTAAATCTATCAAGCCGGATTTTAGATATAAGGCCACACACAAAATTGTATTCTTTGTATAAACCTAGCAAATCATGTCTCCGTCTTTTTTAGTTTTGGCTGACTCGTATCCCTTTATACAAATACCCTTCCCTTCGTCAATAGTTTTGAACGACTTATAAAACAATATAATGATTGTTTTTGTGCAAAAGTTAATAATGATGGATAAATAAAAAGATATGAATTATTTTAAAAACTATTGGCGCAAAATTTTAGTCGAATTAGTACGATGTTAAAACTATTTTAGTATAATAGGTTAAAAAGACGATTTTGCTAATTTTAATCAGATTTGGCATCATGCTTTTTATCTTTTTAGTATCGTGCTAACTTTATATGCCTATTGCATACTTCCAGATGTTAAAAAAGGTCTGTTTACTTAGTTTTTTGCACGAACTGTCATTGTTTTAGGTGCGTTCAGAAGCAATTTAAACAAATTGTTTATATTTGCGACCAATTATTGAGTACGCTGAAGAGAAGAAATTCCTCCTATGAAGCAATAACAAATGGTTTAATTTTTTTATATAAGCTTGATCACATAAGTGAAGAAGCAATTCGAAAAAAAGGCAATCACACCTCAGAAATTATACCCGGTTGATCTTGGGGAAGATTTTCAAGAAGAGTGTGTCTTACTTAAACATTTTCTTGAGCAAAACAACACTGAAAATATGAGTTTAAGGCAGCTTAACATTCATATAAGAGAAAAAGAATTGAAGGAAGAATTTCCATATGTTGAGGTTTCTTTAAGAATATACTTGTACACTACAGTGACAAATTGTAGTGCAGAAAAATCGTTTTCCGTATTGAAACGAATAAAAACCTGTTTAAGGTCTCGCATTAGCGAAGAACGCCTTAATAGTTTAGCTTTATTAAATATAGAAGCTGAACTGACAAAAAATTTAGATAAAGAATCTATTGTTAATGAATTTTGTAAACAATATACACACAGAAATTATTACCATTGTTCTAAAGGGCGGCAAAATTTATCAGCCCGGGGCGCCAAATCCTTAAATACGCCTCTGCTCAAACCGCTACAAGCGAAACAGTTGATCTAATAACGCGGGAAAAACTGCAATGGGCTGTAGACAGCTTTGATCCATATAAATCTCCAGGACCAGACGGAATCATTCCGGGCGAACTACAAAAATGCTCTGACATGATCATTCCACCATTGGAAATCATTCTGACGAGCTGCGTAAGGTTGGGATATATTCCTAAAGCCTGGAGAATGGCAAAAGTAGTCTTCATTCCTAAAGCAGGGAAACCCTCTCACGTTAGCCCTAAAGATCTACGACCAATCAGCCTATCATCCTTCCTTCTTAAAACCTTGGAAAGATTGATTGAAATTCACATCAGACATAACTTAAAACCATGTCTCATTTCCACAGCTCAACATGCGTACTCTAAGGGAAAATCAGTAGAAACAGCACTTCATTCGCTGGTACGTGGTATTGAATATTCCCTCAAATACAAAGAATATAATCTAGTAGCTTTCCTAGATATCGAAGGAGCTTTCAACAACGTCAGCTACCAGGCGATCACAACAGCAATGAACAAGCTGGAATTAGAGAAACCACTTATTGATCTTGTAAGTCTCATGCTCAAAAGCAGGACAATAACTTCCAGCATGAGAAGTTTTACTACCACCAGATCGGTGAATCGAGGTACCCCCCAAGGTGGGGTCCTTTCGCCTCTCTTATGGAACATGGTAGTAAACGAACTGCTAACATCAATGGAAGCAGAGGGTTTCAAGGTGATTGCCTATGCTGACGATGTTGCAATATCTGTATCTGGGAAACATCCCCAAGTTCTCTCAGAACTCCTACAAAATGCCTTAAACAGGCTAACAAAGTGGGCTAAGCAGTGTGGCTTGGACGTCAATCCACATAAAACAGAATTAGTACTCTTTACGAGAAGGTACAAAATTCCTCAGATTAACCCACCCAAGATTAAAGGAATACCATTAAGCTTTTCCGACCAAGCCAAATATTTAGGCCTCATTTTAGACAAAAAACTAAATTGGAAGGCAAATATTGATGAAAGAGTAAAAAAGGCTACCGTAGCGCTTTTCACTTGTAAAAAGGCAAGCTTCTCCCCAAAAATAACCCATTGGCTATACACCTCGGTTATTAGACCGATACTCATTTATGGAGTTGTCGTATGGTGGACCGCACTGGACAAGATGGTAAATCTAAATAAACTCATCAAAGTCCAGCGGTCAGCAGGTATGTGCATCACAGGAGCACTTCGCTCGACACCAACTGCAGCCCTGGAAGTGCTTTTAAACCTAACACCTCTTGACATCTTCTCCAAAATGGTGGCAGCCAACTCATGCGTGAGACTTAGAGCCACCTCTCAATGGATCAGTAACAACACTGGTCATACAACCATCTTAGACAACTTCAGATCTATCCCAGATCGCTTAGACTATACCACCCCAAAAATGGTATTCGATAACAACTTCCTGGTTTCCATCCCTTCAAGATCGTCTTGGGAAGAAGAGAGACCCCTGGAAGACAATGCTGTACACTTCTATACAGACGGTTCTAAGACCGATTACGGCGTTGGAAGTGGCATCTTAATAAAAACAACTTAATCTCAGTCTTTCATATAGACTTCCCAATCAATGTAGTGTATTCCAGGCAGAAGTAATGGCGATTAAAGAGGCACTATCCTGGCTCAAAGAAAACGTTATATCTTGCAAGGATATACGGATCTTCTCGGACAGCCAGGCCGCCCTCAAATCTCTCGCGTCTGTCTCCACAAACTCTCAATTGGTCCACGATTGTCGATCATCTCTGAATGAGATGACAGAACAGTTTAATATTCACCTTATTTGGGTGCCGGGCCACAGAGACATTCCGGGAAATTGCAAGGCCGATGAGCTCGCCAAAAACGGAACACTTCTGCCTACTGTTAGACAAAAACATAACATAGGAACACCACTTGCTACATGCAAACATCTTCTCAAACAATATGCTCTAGAATCAACAAATGCTAGATGGTCACAGGGTACCACCTGCCTGGCAACTAAACAAATATGGCCAAGCATAGACCTAAAACGGTCAAAAGGTTTGATCTCCCTGAGCAGACAGAATATAAGCTCTACAATAGGAGTTATAACAGGACACTGCCTCATAGGTAGACATGCTTTGAGGCTGGGAGTCTACACGAATGACTTCTGTAGAAGCTGCATGGACGAGGAGGAGGAGGAGACAGTCCAACACCTTCTATGTACATGTCCAGCACTCTCCAATAGAAGGAATAATTATCTCGGTAACCCCTTCTTCGATAATACCAGTGAACTGGCAACAATCGACACAAAATGTCTCTCTAACTTTATTAAAAGCACGAAATGGTTTGTTTAAATTCATTACTCTCCCATGAGTAACTTCTTTAGTGGTATCACAACGGACCCTTGAGGTCTAAGTGAGTCAACAACAACTAGACAGCCACTCCAACCTAACCTAACCTATCAGTGTTCCTCAAGGGTTCATACTGACTCCTCTATTGTTCTTTATTTACGCCAACGAACTTAATTATTTAATTGATAACTGCTCTTTTCATATCTATGCGGTGGACGTTTGGTTGTGCAAAATCTGCACCTCTGGACTCATTGAACTCAGTAACGAAAGCTTTGATCTCAAGTCCATGATAACAACAAAAAGATTTTAAATCTTATTTGATGATCTGTGTTAATGTTAAGATGATAAAATAACCTAGACGATACTATTTCCAAAGTTAAGATTGTGTTAAAGTGGTTTACAATTTTAAAATTGAAAAGACATGGTAATTAGAAAAAAATGTTTAAAAGCATAAAATTCGTTCTATTATTTGATGGAACAACTCGTTTAACAGTTTTAAGTAAAAGAAATGTTGTCCGATTTCTTGAAGAAAATTTAAAAAATGTGAATTTAAAAAAAGTCTAATTAATTCTATTTAAGATTCCTAAAAGGTGTTTAAGGAAAAATATTATATGATATGAATTTTTAAAATATTAATTGATGCGCAAAAGGTAATTTCAAACAGAATTATAAACCTATTTCTGAAATATCAAATTTTAGAACAATTTTTTGAATTTAATTTTTAAAACACAAAATTTTGCAATATTATTGGAGCTTTTGCATAGTTTAATTTAAATAGGCTTAAAAAGATTTAAGCCACAAGTTAACGTTGACACAAGCCCAAAATTTAAACAATACTAGTTTTAGAAGAACTCCGGTCTGAGACGCTATACACGATTAGTTTTTGATTTAAAGAAAATAAATTTTCTCAAACGTATTCAAAAAATAAATATTCATAAACTACGAGTACATACACGAATATTCTGACTTTTCAAACAAAAATATGGAGATTCGCTGTCAACTCTAAATGCTTTCCGATTTTGAATTTTTTGAATTCGATCGTTCAGCTTAAGATTTATAATTTTAAGTCATCCCACTCAATACGAGCATATTCCTTAACTCAATTCATGGGCAAACATTTCCAGGAAATTTCGTGCCTATATCATTAAAATCCTGAAAGTTATTCAATTTTATAAATTTTTTGAGTTAAGCTTTGTTATTTCAATTTGCCTCCGAAAAAATAGGCTGTATGCTGTAAAGTGTGCTGTATTGGATTTTTTTTTAAATTGGTAACTACCCAATGAAAACGTACGTTTACAATGAAACACTACTTTAGGTTAGATTATGAGAGTGCATCGATTTTAAGGCTAATCTAAAAGTAGTCATTAAAAGCCATATAATCTCTGAGCAGAGATCACATAAGATTTCAAAGGTTCTCACTCAAAGAACTAAAACACTCTAATTCTTTTCAAAAAGTACAACTTTATCCTTTGCCAGTGTGTGCTTTTTACATGATAGGATGGAGCTCACAAGCACAACTCATGCACAAAGGTGAGGCGAACATAAAAAGAGAAAAACAAGAAACAAAAAAAAAAACTAACATATTATTCAACTTCTTCCTTGTTCACCTGCGGGAGTCTCTTTATCCCTTGATATTCTTGTAAAATATGCGAAAAGGAAGCAACATTTAAAAGTTTCGTCCTTAACAACACGAACGAAGCTGAAGCATATCTTTACCTCTCTCGGTCGCGTTCACAGTTGTTGGTAGTTGGTAAATTCTCATCACTATGCTTCCGCCATTTCTCTTCCTCGACTAAGTATTTCCAAAACTTTGTCTTCTTGGCAATTAGCGCTGATTTAACGGAGTTAGACGAATTGAAATGTTTCTTCTTGCCGCCACCTACGCCACCTACGCAGGGAAGCACGCAACTTGTGCTACCTCCGCCACCGGAAGAGCTGTTGTTATTGCCACGTAACGATAGTGACATTTGGTTCTCCATCAGATGATGGTATTCTATTTGCGGGTGGTGCACCGGATGGGACTGTGTCCCCGTTTCCTTTTGAGCATAATGCTGATGCTGGGGATCATTGCTAGTGCTGTGATGATGGCTCAAGTCAGGGCTTATATGGCTATTGGATGAATGGCAGTTGTTGTTTAGTGTAGTGTTTCTATAATTATTAATACTCCTGCAGCTGTGGGCCGTACTACTGCTGCAATTGAATAGCTTTTGGAGAGCGGCCGCAGCAGGCGAACAGGATGTAATTGATGATGAATTACTGCTCTCTGCGGCACTCGAGGCACCTCCCGCAATCATTTCGCTGGAATGGTGTCGCAAACTTTTCAATTTATGTAGACTCCTTGAAAGTGAACAATTCTTAGGGTTGTTGTATATTTCATCCGAGTTGGTCTGGGGATAACCGAAGGCGTTGGGACGACCGAATTCCTAGAAGAGAGAATATTTTTGATAGAAAAAGTTTTTTTTTTCTTTTATAATTTGAGTGGAAATTTATGTCAATATTATTTTGTTAAAAGTTTCTGTTTTTTAAATGTGATTTCATATTCTGAGAGACGAATTTTAAAAAAGGAGATGGATTCGGTGGGACTTGTGTATAATGGAAATTAAAAATATAAAATAAATGTATATATGTATAGGTACGGTCTCTTATAATTCATGTCTTTAAAGTTACCATTCAAGATTTAAGGTATTGATTTATTAATATTGTGGCATAGTTATGGAGAAAAATTGAAGACGTATTTACTAAATGAAATTATTAATTTATTAGCTTTTTTGATTAAATTTACAAATCTATAGATGCTACTCGTATTATATAAAAAGGCAATTTTGTTTGTCTTAATTTTTTTTTCATTTTATTACTTTAAATTTATTTTATTTATTTTATTTGAGTTTGAACTTTTTTAGTGATTGTTGTGATTCCAAGTACAGAAAAACATTAAATGTTGTCTAGAATTTTGAGACAAGATAATCTACGCGCATATAATTTTATTTTCTGAGATGCAAGACAAATATACGGTTAACCTCTTGAAAACAAACCTGTTTTTGGATAGAACTGTTGTGTAAGAGGCTGTCGGGATCGCCAATTTGTATAAACAAGGAGATTTGGCAAAATTATTTCCAAATTTATTCATGGCTCAGGCCAGGCGACCATGGAGATCATAATAAAATTAACTTTTTGTATTCTTTGTATTTGTTTATGAGTTGACACTTTCCTCCACTAGTTTTGTTCGCTTCTCCAGGCGTTCATGAACTCTCGCTGTTCTGCGACTGCATTCCTGTACTTTTATGGTACGGGCTTCCACCCAAATCTTGCGTTTAGTAGCACTTCCACTGAACGCAGCAAGGCGGTTTAGTTTCCCTAGCTAATTGTCACACCGGGTGCCCCCTTCAGTGTCGCTTGGGGCGAGTGGGTCTGTTCGGTAAAGAACCAACCGTGTCTTGGCTTTTTGGGAGCGAGGCAGACCGAACTGTGTTTGTACTCTTGCATAGGTCTGAGACCGGCGGATTGATATGCGCTTTGAGTTTTTCTTGAGTTTTTCCCTGAGGGTGTCGGCGGTCCTTGCTGACGGAACCTGAAGAGGTGATTTGGCAGGACTAGTGTTCATACTAAGAACACCATTGATAAGAAGGGTTGAACGATAAAGTGGTGAGAGGGAAAGGTTTCAAGCTAATATTTTATTAGTCATAACTTGAAAGCTAAATTACTTAGGCTAAAAGCCTATTTTATTTTGTTTAGTTTCTAAGGCGAAAAACCTGGAAACTTATCTTTTGTTCCAGTAGAAAAGACTAGTTTAATTTTACTTTAATTTATTCTCGAAAGTTCTTAATCTCACTGAGTCTAGACTATTAATATATCTTCGGTATATTTCTTATAATATTTATACATACTTATATACAATAATTAATATAACATAATATAATTATGATGAATTGGTGTTCTAGTTCTTGGGTAACGGCATTTCGCTTGGTAAGCCTTCCACTTTTTGACATAGTTACTACATCAATTTAGATATTTTCTAGCTTTAACACAACTTTTGTTATTACGGTCTCAGCCTTTGTTCTAAGTAATCCTTCTGTCCTTTTTTTTAGCTTTTCCAAGCTCAACACGAAGTTGCGATCTGATACCAATACGCTATTTCTACCTTGTGTCGAAGTTGTTTTAGGTCATCTTGTTGTTTAAAATTTAGTAATCATTCAAATAATGTATCTCAATTGTAACGCTGAAGCTTACTTGAAAGATATTGCATCATACTGTGCAAGATTAAGTAATAATATATAAATAAAGTTAAAACTAAGTCACAAGAACAGTATTTCTTCCCAAAATAAAGTCATAAACGAAGTTTTTACCTTTAGTATTAACAGTGCAATTTTCATTTACATAGTACTTAGTATTTAGTATTTATTGATATGAAATATGCATTTCTACACAGTAAGAGTACATACATAGGTCAGGGTATATCAAAGTAAGGCTATTTTTAATTCCTAATAGACTTTAACATTAGACTGCTACAGTTGTCAAAATAAGAGGGCGCGATGACGAATTTTCCGAGAAAGAAATTTTTTTTAATTCTCGTATATTGTAAAATTATAATAATTTTTTATTAAATCATATTTCTTAATAATTGTTCATTTTTGGGCACTAACTTCTTTTTATTGCTAACGCACTTGGTTATTTTTACTTGCGACATATCGCATGCTTAAATGGAATACTGACCTAACTCGAAAAGACGATTTTTGGGAAGTTACAAGAAAAGATCTTTCTATGAGGATTTGTCCTACTTGTTGACGGATAAAATTAAAACTAATTTATGAATTAATCATGAATACTGGTATTCTTAAAGTACTCGTATGATAAATTATTCATGAGATTGACCTATCTCCTAATGGATCAGTATTTGATTAGGCATGCGATATGGGCACTATATGGCAGTTATGCGTTCCTAACTCGAGATGAGATTTTGATTAGACTTTATATTACGATGATAGCGAAGACGAAAAAAGTGGTTCTGTCTGTCTGTTTGACTACAGTCTAAACGGCTCCACCTCCACACGTTTTATTTTTATTTTTTTTTTTTTCAAACCAAAAATAACGGTACTAGTCATAAGGATCTTGTTTGAAATTTTATAAATTATTTTTTTTTCCAAAAACTGTTCCACAGATTTCTTTTTCTTTTATTGTATCTAAAAATAACGGTACCCACCATACAAATGTTAAAAAATTGTTTTTGAAAATTGTATTTTTCTCGAAAATGGCGCATAAAATTTAAAATGTTTTCGATTTATTTTCACGATCAATAATTCAATAAAAAAAATTGAAATTAATATATTGCTGACTGTACCTAACATGGAACCATTTTTCGGAATTTTGAATTTCTCATAATTGGCATAACGGATCTTAATTAATTTTTTTATACAGAAGCTTCTAAAAAGTTTGAAAAACATTGCATTTCAAAACTTTTTATTAATTTTTGAAAAAATTAAATCAATTTTAATTTTTGAAAGTTTGTTATCTCAAAATTGAGCTATGTTTTTTTTTGAAATTTCAATTTTTGTCGTACAATAATAAAAACTTTATTATTTTTGTTAAGAAACCGCTACAACGACTTAAATTTTTTTTTTGAATAAATTAATGTTTGCTTAAGAAATCACAAGGCATTCTTTTTTTATTTTTTACTATAAAAATAGTTTAAAAAATAAATTAATGTTTCTGAACATTATTCTCTAATATGAAGGTTTTTATAATACAAACACTTTATACTACTGAAATTAATAGGTCTACTATTTTATTTCAGTAGTAAATTGAGTTTGTATTATAAAAATAAAAACTCCATATAAAACAATGCCAGACCATGGGCAAAATCTTGCAGCGTTAATGATTAGAACCTTAATATTGGTTGCATATAGTTCACATTGGATTTTTTTCAAAAATCAAATTCAACTGATAAGTTAATGTGAGATCGCCTAGACGAAACGCCATTTTTTGTGGACTAAGAGCCAAAGAATCTATTTTGAATATTATCTAATAACCTGCATTTTAAAAAATCTTTGTCTTTTACATAAGAGCAATTTCTTGCGGTCTATTCTCATATTTTATTTAATGTTGTGTTCGTAACTGTTTGTTTCTGAAAGTCGACAAATGTTAGACTAGTAGTTTAACGAGGAACGTTTTCGTAACTTCTTTTATTTACTTGTTAAACGATTTATCAGTATCACTCCTGTTAGCCATATGTCTTTCCTTGGTATGACATTCTATGGGAAGCTTAAATTCATACAAAACATCAACTTCATAGCTAATACAGCCAATTCAATTCTTGGTTGGATAAAGAAGGAGTCAAGGCAGTTTGCTGATCCTTTTGTTACAAAACAGCTTTTCATAACATTTGTTCGTCCATTCTGGAATACGACTTTCAAGTTTGGGCACCAAATTCCCCCTGCTTTAAGGCCAGATTAGAATAGTTGCAAAAAAGATTCTTAAGGTTTGATTAAGGGTGGTCTTGAGAGCAGACGTTCTTATCTATGCTTTTTCTTCATTGACAAGTAAATTTAAATTAATTTTTTTGCGAACCATCAATAAATGTAAATGAACTTTGTAAAGCTATTGATTAGCTCATTATTCAAATAAATAAATTACAAAGAATCTTAAATCCGAGTATTAAATGATAATTAAATGAATTTATTTTCATGCTGATATTAATGTACCTAATATAAGTCATAACACTAACCCTTATAAGCATGGATTTAATGTTGTAAGCTTCAGATTACCGTTTCCATTTGGTACGTGGCTCCAAGGTTTTATCAAACTACTTTAATCTTTCTCTATAACTTTTACGGGCGATAAGGATACAAAAAGGTCAAAATTCACCCATAAAGGGGATTTAAGTTAAAAACGCTAAGCGCCTCCGTTTCCTATAAAAGTACTTGTAGCCGTTACGGTGTATAGAGTAATACGCCATTTCAATAGGTTAAGACATATATACGAAGAGGCATTCATAGTAAATTAAGCTCTATCACGAATGCGCCTTTTTTTATATTTTTTCACATCCGTGTTGTGTTGTGTTGCTCTCCCATTTATATAAAACAAATATTGGGATGGTATAAATAAAAGCGTACGAGCAGTTTCTCATTAATGTGAGAGCTACTTACCCCGTATGTGTTATAGCTGGTATTAAGTACATAAATGGCGTTTTTATTATTATTCTGGAATACCATGTCGTCCATGTTATCTGAAAAAAAAAATAAAAAAATGAATAAAACAATATTTGTACATGTTTCCAAAAGGACCATGGTCAGAATACACTGGACGATTAATAGTATTGTTTTCATTTCGCTTACATGTTAGATTGAAAAATATCATCATGAGTTGTTTTCCAAGTGGATATACATAAATATAACTACATTTTTAAGATAGGGCGGAACCAGACAAATTTGATTAAAACCAGCAATAAATAGGAACACACATTTTTCAATTAAATCAGAATTAAAAAAGTTTCCTTTTAGGTATTGGGCAAACAAGATCCTGCGAAAAGGACAGCATTGTTTATATACAATTATTAAAATTTTCACCAGAACAACGACTTGAAAATCCCGAGATAGAAAAACTCAATATAATTATTGTTTTGTTTTTGGTTTGTTGTTTTTTAATTAATTAACGGACAATGTTGTGATTTCAAGTGCTCACTGTTGTGCTTGCTGTTATTTTCTCATAGAAAATTTTAATAAAACAAAGAGCACTTGAAAAGCAAAAGACTATTCCTGCTATTCATTCCTGGAAAGGGTTACCATAACAAAAGATTTTGATTTTGCTTGGTTTATGAATATTAATTTCTATGAAAGGATAATTTCGGATAAAAAAGAAAACACGATTGTACTTAAGAAGATTAAACTCTGGCTTTGTGAAACGAAGAATGCTATTAAAATTGCTCGCACTGTTGAAAAGTACAATATAAAAGTGATGAAGAGCTATGAAAAAAAAAATAACCTAGCAAGCATGGTGGTGACTTACAGTCTCGGAATTTCATTATTATTCTTGGACTTGCAGTGTTGTTTCATCAAATTGATAATTGCCACAAGTCATTCTAGAACTATTGTGTTTTTCTGTTTTAAGAGAGAATAAAAGAAAAGTAGGATCATTTTTGAACCCAGATGCAGTGTGCATTCCGACTGAAATAGAACTTCAATCAGACTAAAGGAGTTAAATTAGTTTGACGTTTAAAAATCAGTTGCAATTGATTGATGTTCTTGTTCTTATGAAATGCTCACTTCCAGTCAATCAGTTGCTAACTTTAAACTCGCATCTTAAAACGAGAATTCTTTGATAGATACTGGTATCATTTTGTAACCTTTTTGAAATTCTACTCGAAGTCTACAACGAACTAGGGTAAGCTCAGAGTGTTTAATGAATTGGGTTGAAAACATTGGCATATCGCAAGAAAGATTGGTAGAACCCAAATTATAATACAGGGTCCGGCAGCGAGGCATGGAAGATTTGAACGGGGCGTCAAGCGAGGTTGGGGAAACCGTATTGTTGGTAGTATGGGTAGTATCGACTCGTTTCGAGATGCCATTTCAGTAACCATGGAGCCGTGGTCGATTGCGCATCGCGTGTTTGTTTACAACTTACTTACTTTACTTTACTTTAGATGGCGCTCACAGTCCAGGGTGGACTACGGCCTCAACCAACAAGCCCCTCCAGCTAGCTCGGTACCTAGCTAGCTGTCTCCAGTTACGTACTTCAAGTTGGTTGAGGTCGCTCTCCACTTGTGCGCGCCACCTGAGGTGGGGTCTTTCTCTCCTGCGCAGACCATCAGGGGTGGATTCGAAGATTCGACGGGCTGGTGCGTCGGTGTCCATACGCTCCAAGTGTCCCAGCCATCTCAGCCGTTGTATTTTCAGCTTCTTGACTAGGTCAACGTCGCTGTAAAGCCCGTACAGCTAGTTGTTGAACCTTCTCCTTCATACTCCATCGATACAGACTGAACCGAGGATCAAACAGCAGGACCGGTTTGATGAGGGTCTTATACAAGGTCTCCTGGGTTCTTTGAGATAGGGCTCAAATGCCTTCTTAGCCCGAAGAAACAGCGGTTGGCAAGAGTAATTCTTCGCTTGATCTCTGCACTGATGTCATTTTGCGATGTCATAGTGGAGCCCAGGTAGACAAAGTCTTTTTTGACTTCGAAGTTATACCTATCCATCATGACGTTTTGCCCAAGTCGACGATGTTGAGATTCCTTTCTCGATGATAGCATATACTTCGTCTTGTCCTTATTAACAGCCAAACCCATTTTCACTTCCTCCAGTTCAATACTTGCAAACGCACCGGTAACAGCTCGCTTCGTCCTCCCAATGATATCTATATCATCCGCATAAGCAAGCAGTTGAACTGACTTTTGAAAAATTATACCTCTATTGTTGACGTTTGAGTTTCGTACAATTGCTTCAATAGCGATGTTAAATAGGTTGCATGATAGCGCGTCGCCTTGCCTCAGACCTTTCTCGACATCAAAGGGTTCGGTGGTGTTCTTACCGACCTTGACGGAGCAGCGAGATTTCTCCATCGTCATCCTGCACAAGCGGACGAGCTTGGCAGGGATTCCGAGATGAGACATGGCTCTTTATATTTGTTCTCTGTCCACGCTATCATACGCGACTTTGAAATCGATAAAAAGGTGGTGTGTATCGATTTGGAACTCCTGGGTTTTTTCCAAAATCTGTCGAAGTGTGAACATCTGATCCAGGGTAGATTTGCCGGGCAAAACCAACACGTTCATTGAAATGGGCCGTTCGGTCATTGAAACACAGAGACGATTCCGAAATCATTTTAATATTGGCCGCCACGGTCGTGTTCCAAAGTTTGATACGATTATGAAATGGGTGAATAGCTTTCACAGAACTGGTTCTTTGAGACCTGGAACTGCGCGAGGAGGTGATCGAACGATAAGGACTCCAGAAAATATTGAAAGAGTGCGTCAAGCAGTTGAAGCCAGCCCTCGTCGATCGGCTGTATGTCACGCTCGGGCTCTACGGATGTCAGACTGCTCAGTTCGGCGAATTTTGTACTTTGATTTGCATTTTCATCCATACAAGATGATGGTTGTCCAAAAATTGCAGCAAAACGACTACGGCAGACGGATGAGGTTTGCAGAGAAGCAATGTTGGAAATCTTGACGGATGACACTGTTTTGATAATGAGCGAAAAAGCCCACTTTCATTTATCAGGAGTGGTTAATAAACAAAAATTCCGTTATTGGGCCTCTGAAAATCCACAAGAGCTCCATGAACGACCTCTCCACAGTCCCAAGGTCACTGCTGGTGTGGCATTAGTCGAAACTTCATTATTGGTCCGTACTTTTTTCGTGAAAATGGTCAGACTGTCACTGTCAACACATTAGATCGTTACTTACAGATGCTGCGTGATTTTTGTTGCCGGTACTGAGAATAACGTATGGTTTCAACAAGATGGGGCGACTTGCCATACATCAAGAGCAACAATGGGTTTTTTTAAGAGAAACATTCCCTGGACGTCTGATTTCATTGCGAAGAGATGTGGAATGGCCCCCTCGATCACCAGATTTGTTACCATGTGATTACTTTTTATGGGGCTATCTCAAATCACGAGTATACATAAGCAAACCACGTACACTCGAAGCCCTAAGTGAGACAATAACCAAAGACATTCAAGCAGTTCCACGTCAAATGCTTCATAGAAGTATGCAGAACTTCTCAAAATCTGTAGGAGTGGTTTGACAAAAATGGACAGCACTTGACTGATGTGATTTTTCGTACGTAATTAATATTTTTTTTTCATTTTTTTGACTGTAATGGCAACATCTAAAGAATACATTCATAAATAAAATTTGAGTTTTCGTGAAAAAATGAGTGTGTATCAATTTTTTCAAATCTTCCATACCTCGCTGCCGGACCCTGTAGAAACAAAAGGGTTTCCTATTAAGCGTTTCTTATTCTAAAATTTGAACAAAAAAAAACTTGAAGTGAGATATCATTGATATTTTTTAAAAGACCCACGTATATATGTCATTTTTACGAAATATAAAATTTTACGAAATATACAATCTTGTTAATTTGGCAAGACAGATTGTATAATCAATAGCCAAATTTACAGACTAAGCATCATTTGTATGCCGCACTCATTTGTCAAACTTTAAAAACTCCTTCGGGAGGCCAGACGGGATTAGTAACTATTTTCACGTCTTGTGAAAAGAATAACATCACTTGAACCCTCTTTAAAGGTATGCAAGTACATAAATAAATCAGTAGAGAGTCCAAATATAGTGACTTTCAAATATTAAACATTCTTTTGTTCATATTAACAGAAGTAAGAAGAGGGGTTCAAAAATGTTCTGCCAAGTCCGAAAGGTTACGATGAGAAACGCTTTTCATAACAATGGCTATTCTTTGAGGATTTTCCAGTCCCTCGAAAGAGGAGAAAACATTATTTGTAGCGTCTGGGAATCAACTCAGATCTTTTTAGTGCATTGAACTGTCATGCTGGAAGTTCGTTACTACCTCTTCCGAGGGAGAGCATCTCTTATCATGAAAAGTATTTCCCATATAAGCCTTTCTGACTCGGGAGAAAATTGCAGAATACCTAAATTTCCGCCCACAACACGCATAAATGAATGAATGAGAGTTGTTAGAAACTAGTTTCATATTCACTTCAAGCCATGGTTCTCTTATTTATTTCTCATTGAAAAATGGTAGAAATAAGCAGTAGTGTACAAATTTTTCTACTTATTTGCTTAAGCAAAATAAAACTTATTGCTTTTATCAAAGTCCTTCCAACATAAAACGATTTAGTTTCACCTAGAATCCATTTTATCTATCAAGTCTGCTATGCAAAACTCAATTACATGTGACTGTCGACTTTGTTTTTGGGGGTTTTACAGTCCTCTAGAAAATTCTCGTGTATGTTTCTCGAAATTTCTGTTTCGGTTAAAAATTTAGTCGAAGATAATAATTTTTACTTGGTATCAAAACTTCAATTCTTCCTTCACTCAGTAGCCCTCTGGAATAGCCTTCCCCTTTCAATTAGAACTAAAATTGTACAATAGCAAGTTTCAGTTTTTTCTTTTAAAAAAGATATTATTATTATGTTAGTTGATATTATTAAATTACAAAATTCCCTGTACTATTAAATGAACTTGGTTCACCCTGTAGAGAGCCATAATAATAAATAAAATGAAATGAAATAATAGTTCAGACACATTTCCTAAGAAAATCCCCTTTTAATTCCTTTTCAACAATTAAATGTCCGATTTATTGGCTCTAAATATCTCTAAGACATAAACTATAAAATATGTTTCAATTTTTAAAATATGTTTTATGTTTTATCTCAATATTGTTGTTCTTCAAGCCCACACAAAATTCCAACTTTACCTACTTGAAAATTCGAAACCTATCTTGTAGATATATATGTACACACGTACTGTACATACATCATATAATAGTTTCTATTCCCATTTAGAACCCACAAGTCGTACTACAAACAAATATTTTATTACACCTTAACTTCTTAACTGTATTTTAACAACACAAATTGGTAGTTATAAGGGCTAGCACAAAGGACCACAAATTTTGTGAAAATTTATGTGTTCCCCCATTTTTTTGTTTTCTAAAAATACATATACCTATATCGGCAATTTAAAACATTCACTTCAACGCTTCCGCATTATTTTTGCCGTTCTTTATGTCCTTCAAAAGTACCATAACAAACACACTGTTAGGGCTGCAAAAAAGCCCCCAAACAACCCTCATTAAAGGCTTGGAAAATAAATTTAACCCCTCCGCACCCTACATACGGGGGCTGTCACTCCTTTTAACTATGAGTCATATCCCCGTCTGGTTGAAGAAACACCTAAATATAAAAAGAAAAGTGTCAAAGGGGTTGGGGACAGGAGTTGAGGAGAAAAACCACCATGGTGGCAAGGCAACCAACAAGTGGCTTGAAAGAGCAACGACGAAAACGTTCATCCTTTGCTTTTCCTTTTACAGCATTCATTTCATTTACTTGCGGGTGAAGGGGCATCGTGTCGACGACGACGCGAACGCCTGTTTCCGTTCATGTACTTACGTATATGACAAACTTAAAGTCAAATCTTGTCGTCATCCTGTAGACCCAACGTGAAAGTTGAACAGCAAAAACAGGGGGGAAAAGGTAAACAAATTTCCATATAGGCAAAGTGGGTTCTAGACTTTTTTCTTCCATGCCCTCTCAGTCAGTAGAGTGTGCTTCTAAATGGCCTCAAAGAAATCCACAAGTTGGACACCTCGAAGGGGGTGGACAGAAAGTATGCTTGGAAAGACGATTCAATGCGGTGATATTTTGCTATGCTTCAAAGTGCATGGGAATCCCACCAAATGACTTCTTTAATCTCAAGACATCTCATCGCCATCGCCATAAGGAAATGTGAACAGAAGATAAAAATAAATTAAAGGAAACGGCAGTAAGTCAAGAAAGCCTTAACCATCCACTGAACTTAAAAAGAATAAATTGTAGAGAAAACTCCTAACCCTCATTTCTTTCAAAAAACCGGAAGTTCTTGGTGTATATAGCTTGTGTGTTCCATTTCGTTTAAACAAATAAGTAGAACGAGAGGTAAATGAACAAGAGCCAGAAGCTAAAGAAGGCCTTAAACTACGACAGGTACATACAATAAAAAAGCAAAGACTTACCCAAAGAGCTGTTGATGAATTTTGTCTCTAAAGTTTCCAGGCCTGTGCTCCTGCCAAAGAGTAAATCGCCTTGTTTCCTCTTTTTCAAGTTATCCTTAGGTAAACGTTTTCTCTTGTGTAGATCTGAGCTACACCAGCTCGTTATCCATAAGGATTGTAAATCTGCAAGAAAAAAATATGTTTTGAAGATATTACAAAAACGAAAACGTAAGAGGTATCCTTCAGCTGTGTCTTTGAATAATAGGGAAAGAATTGTCGATAGATGTTCTCTTACTGATAGTAGTATATGTACGTACTTGTAAACAGGGTGATGCTTTTAGGCAAGTGTTTGTTTGTTTAACTTTAAATTTAATTTTGAATTCTAACACAAATACTTTTTTTGCAAAACGGTTTTGCTTTATTTTTTTTAGGCTCTGTTTAGGTTTTATAGTGTTTACATTTATTTTGGGATTTTACTATTTTTAGAATCTTATTAACTAAATAGTATACATTCTTCAAGCTGTTGTTGTTGTTTTATATGAAAATTATCAAAAATTTATAAGTACATATGTATGTACATTATAAAGAAATGTTTTTTTTTTTAAATAAAATGTTTAATTTATACATTTTTAAAAATAATGTTTGGGAATGTAATTAAAAGTATGATACTCATAGAGCCGTCGTTTGCTCTTTAGAACCCAGATTTTCTACATATTTTATCTATAGAGAACAGACCTAACACAACTTGCCAGAAAAACCTATTAGAGAAAACTCCCTTATTTTACGCTGTTATTTAGGAATGGTGCAACAAACTGGTGACTTAAGCAGAATAACATGAACATTTCAGAAGCTGAGAAGCTAGGTTCGTGAATTGAGCTCAATTGGAATAGATCTTCTGCATTATCCGCAAAAAATAAATCTTCTGCCATGAAATCAAATCTAATGCACTTTTTTCAAAATAATGACTCACAAACTTCTACTGTAACAAAAAGATCAACAAAATAATCAGATGTACATTTTCTTTAAGCGCATCCATTGTGTTGCGAACTTCCCATAACCTAAAATGACATAATATTTTTGTTGGATGCTTTTTTTCATAGACAAATCTCTGTTGTTGTATTTGTTTTGCTTTTATGTTTGATAAAAATAACGGGTATTTTACCAACTAAAAATAAACTAGTCCGGATATACTCATACTTATGTGATTATCCATTGGCAATATAAAGAAATTTTGTACTATGTAAAGGGTAAGTTCCGCTTTTGAAAAAAAAATCGAACTCGAGATCAAAGTTGACATTACTATAATAGGGAACAAGAAAAAAGTGGGACCGAAAATTCCATCTGTATGTCTTTACCTCGACCTACAATCTAAGCCACTAGAGCTTCTTTAAACTCGGTACTTCTGTCATTCAGATGATGATTCTTCAACTTTTTTGCCTCGTTTTTCAAGCAATCTTTCACAGATGACACTTTCGTACCTGACTCTGCATATTTCAATTATTTATCAAATTACTCTCTTGGGCCTCTTCCTCGCACTGCCGAGCCATTTCTCGTGGAGAATAAATTAAATCAGCTTAATGATGAATTCCCTCCAGGTCCCGATGGTCTCCCAGATATTCGCTTAAAGAAATATTCCTCATCGCTATTTCTTTCTCTCTCAACAATCTTCAGTCCATCCCTAACACAAGGAGAATTCCCAGAGGAATGGAAAACTTTTCTTATTATACCAATGCACAAAAAGAGTCCGAAAGGTGATGTTAACAATTATCGTCCTATTGCCAAATTGTCATGTATACCCAAACTCTTCGAAAGCTACTGTATGAATTTTTAAGCTTTCACTGTAAGTCTCTCATTTCCCCTATACAACATGGCTTTCTCAAGTGAAGATCAACTAGCACTAATCTTGTTGAATTTGTGTCTTACATCCTGTCAGCCTTAGAGCATGGCAAGGAAGTCGATGTCATATCCACCGATTTTAGTAAAGCCTTCTATAAAATATCCCATAGACTTATAATGGATTTCTTCTTATCTGAAAAACCGTTACTACAATGTTCGTTTTAGATCTATATCCTCTTGCCCTTTCTTAGCAAAGTCCGAAGTGCCTCAAGGCAGCCAATTTGATCTCGCTATTAACGCTTTTGAAATGGTCAATAAATATTCTCATATTTCTCTCTACACTGAGGACATCAAATTCTTCAAGAGCATTTCTTCTACAAATGACTCTGCTCTCATCCAACTCGATCACAATAATTTTTCAGTTTGGTGTCTCAAAAACAGCTTAGATTTTCATATTGCGAAATGCCATTGAATCACTTTCTCACGAAAACGTTTCAAATCTTCTTCTCGTCCTTATCTTCTTCATGATCATCCCCTATCTGTCGTCGAATCTATACAATGACCTTGGTATATTATGCGATCAGGAACTTAACTTTATCTCCCATTATGACGATATAATTCTTAAGTCTAATTCAGCACTTGGCTTCGTTAAACGATGGTCCAAGGAATTTCCCGACCCATACGTGACCCTATTCCTCTAAATGACCTTTGTTCGTCCTCTGCTCGAATTCGCCTGTCAAGTATAGTCCCCTTACCAACAAATTCACATCGCCAGAATCGAAAGTGTTCACCGTAGATTCCTTCGTTTTGCTCTTCGAGGTCTCTTCTGGAATAATCCCTTGTTTCTACCTCCCTACCAAGACCGCCTTAAACTAATCAACCTAAATTCACTAGAAGAACGAAAAAAAAATTATGAAATCCTCTTCATTCATCGACTACTCACAGGCTCAGTTGACTGCATTACTCGTTACAACTCTATCGTCTTTAATGCCAACCCTCGTAACACACGAAATCCCCCTCTCTTTTATATACCCACCCACCGCACGTCTTATGGCTCTAATGAACTAGTGTCTTATATGTTTCGGAGTGTTAACTCAAACACTACTTTGACTTTAACCTCAGTACCCCTTGTCTAAAACTCCGTCTCCTGAATCAAAGTTTGTTACTTTTTAAGTTAGATAAAACATAAGCTTGGAATTAAACCAAAAAATGGGGGTTTTGCTCCCATCAAAATAAAGAAAAATTAAAATTCCCTAAGGGAGAAATCGAAATTTTTTTTAGCTCCAAAACTAACAGTACCTGCCCTACAGCCATTATGCAAAATCTTATTTATCTTGAAAACGGCTCTAACGATTTTGATTAAAAAAATTAAGAGTGCTCTATGGGTATGGACTTCATTTTGGTCAAACTTAATTTTGGGAACAAGTGTTATCAACGGTACCTATCATAAAACCGTTTTTTTTATTTTCGAACTTTTTCATGAACGGCCTTTACAATTTTGATCAAAATTTTTGTACAGCAGCATCTTTAAACTTAAAATAATATTGAATATAAAAATATACTAAAAAATGTTTTTTCTGGTTTTTGAAAAAGCAATATCAAAACGTGTGAACGATTATTTTTTGAAATTATTTCCTTAATTCTATATTACTTAATACTTAAAAATGGCACCCCAAATTTGTTTTCTTGAAAAATTTAAGAGAAATTTGTTACATAAAAAATTAATTTAACTAAACTTTTTTTGCATTCATACGGAAATTTCAGGCATTTGAACATTTTTATCTAATTAAATCCATGTTTTATATTTACTTATAAGCAATTTTTAAATTGCGTTTTAAGTTTATTTTTATTTTAATGTGCCAAAATGCCGATGCATTGTTGGGAAAAAAACTAATTTATTTGTCCAATTCAGAGAACCTCTCTGTTATAATATCTAGATAATTTTTAGCTATCAGTTTTCAAATTTGGTTGTAGGTTTGTTTAATATTTTTAAATTGTGATTATTATATATAAAACACGAAGGAGATCTATTTATAGTACTCGTAACAATAAAGAAATTTCAAAATCAAATTAATTGGATTTTTTTTTTTATAATCGGCGCACACTCAAGGGGTTTGTATATTCTTAATATGCCAGAGACATAGTGTGGGCATTAATAAGTTGAGTGGAATCGATTTGAAATCTTTCCTTCGGCTGTTTTGGTCACTGTAATTTTGGCAATGAAACAACTATACATATTTGTTACTTTGGGTTGCCCGACGTTTCGGCAGGTATTTTTGCCTTCTTCTTTTGATTGGGTTTTAGTTCTCTACTGTTAGTAAATTAACGATGAAAATTTGGTTTGAAATATTGTGCGGAAACGTAATTACACTAATCCAACATTCTATTCGCCGCGAAGAAAATCAATTTTTAATTGAAATCTGTATTTACCCCATCAGTTTCAATATTCTTGAAAATGTTATTCATTTTTAAGAAAAAATTAATGTCAACAACTGTTCTTAGATACAAATTTAAATGATTTAAAATTTTGAAGGTTTAGTTAGTATTCTTGCTTTTCAAAAATATTTATAAGATTATTATTCAAAGGTCTTATCTACTGCATCTTTTTTTAACTACCTAGTTTTTTTTTTTTGAATTGTCAACACTGGATATTGCGAATCAATACATCTCGAAGATGTGATTCTAATTTTTGATCGGATTTTCGTAATTCGATTATAAACATTATGAAAGTTTTCAATAAAATAGAAAGCTACATTCACATACAAATCGCTTAGTAGTTTGTTGTGCTTTTTTATCACCATCATAAAAGTACAATTAGACCAGTGGCTGCTTTTTTAGATTTTGAGAAAGAGGCACTAAAAAAGAGGATTTTAAACTATTTATTAGAACAAACATAAATATATACATACGAGTATTATGTGAAACCAAACAAAACAACTCTTTAGAGTCATAAGCCTAGACCTCTTTGTCCATCCCTGCTTACATAAAAATGTATAACTTGACATATCTCTGGCTTACAGCTAGAAAACAAGTGTTCTCTATATTTGAATAAATTCAAAATTATTGTATTTCCCAAAGTTCGCGTAGTTGATGTTAAGGAGCTAATATAAGTATTGAACTGGAATATTTGAAGTCGAAATTGGTATTTACTTCTTTTATGAAAATATGAAATTCATATTCGAACTTGCAGCTAGCAGCTATTTAAATGTACACTAGGCCTAAGTAATATTGAATTTGTGTATATTCAGTATTTTGACATCTATTCCAGTTGCAGCTCCAATTAAAGCTCCGTCTCTATTGGTGTTTAATCAATAAAGTAGGAATATTTCTTTTCTTTTTATATCAAAACGGACAATTTTAAAAACCAACATTCCAGAATAAAAATGGAATCTTTCATTTACAAGCAATGTTATTTCACTTAAATACAAAATTTAAATCCCTAAACGTCGAACATTCCAATGAGTTATCGTCCTTTAAAGAATATCACATAAATCCTACCACACACATATTAAAGACTGCTTTGGATTATTTTTGTTGGTGTTTCTTTTTTTATCTGCCAAAGATTAACTCTACGTACATATGTATATAGTAGGCTGCTTAGGCTCAAGATACGGTCTCAAGAGATATAAAATAAAAAAGGTTTAGTTCCATTTTTGACCGTACTCAACTACAACAACAGATTCAGAGATTCGGATTCCAGATGCGTGTGGCCCAAAAGGAAAATAGTAATAGGAAACATATTGTTTCCTCAATTTTACAAATAACATTTTGTATTTTTAAATTTTAATCGTTATTTCATTTATTTAATTTTGAATTGTATCTTTTTTTTCACCATTTTAAATTAACTGATGTTATACCAGTAACTCAAATAATGGAGTCATTCAGTACACGCAAATTATAATACAATTTCTTATCGGATTTTTTCTTCTTTGTGGAAACGTCAAAAACCACGCTTAATTTTGCATATTACTTTTAGGTTAACTTTCAACTTTTTTATCATTCTTTGTACACCGTAGAGTAAAGACATACCTTTTTTTCAATAAAGTCTCACTGCAGAAATCTTTGAAAACTTAAATATACAGTCGGTTTTACTTCATATATCCAAAAGAAATTATTAATATTCAAAAAAGCTTGAATATTCAAAAATACATGGTGACCCCGACGTGATTCGTCTTTTTATCACTTTACGTAACACTATTATTGCATATTAACAAATTATAAAATGCCCATCGAGAAAGGAGAAGAACCTGCTAAAGATCCCCCTGTGGCACTCACTAAAGAGGAAAGGAAGCTGGAGACATTAAAGTTCCGGAGAGGTATTGCTATAAAGCAAATTGATAGAATCAACGAATTTAACTCCAAGATCACCGGAGACACGTTTCTTACTGAGTTTGAAGTACGTCTAGAAGCTTTGGAAACAAGTTTCTTAGCTTTTCAAACACTTCAAGCTAAGGTGGAGGAAGTAGACCCCAAAGAATCTTCCGATTCGACTGATCTTCGTGGAGTCTATGAAGAGATGTACTATACACTTCGCTCATCGTTCATGTACCAAATACAAGCTCGCAAGCTTACGCAGCTCCCATCAGACGAGGTTGTATCGGTCCAAACTAAGCAAACAAACCAAATAAAACTTCCTGATCTCAAAGTTCCTTTATTTACAGGTGAAGTCACTGAGTGGTTATCCTTTCATGAGACATTCAACTCCCTCATCCACACCAATCCTAACCTAAATAATATTTCCAAATTCCATTATCTCATTTCATCGCTATCTGGACAAGCAGCTAAGACAATTCAGTCGTTGGAGATAACTGAATCAAACTATGATGTGGCAATCAATCTTCTGAGCGAGAATTATGACAATAGAAAACTTATTGCAACCGAACACATCAAGAAAATAATGATGTACCTGCCTATTCGAAAGCCTTCATCAAGCAGCCTTCGTCATTTGCTTCAAGAGACCAACAGCCATCTTCGCGCGCTTTCAACGTTGGGACGTCCAGTAGCTCATTGGGATGACCTACTTATCCAAATAATTTTACCCAAGCTTGACCAGGAAACACTTAGCAAATGGAGGGATGAAGGACCCACAGACAGAATGCCCAGCTTCCAAGAGCTATCTAAGTTTCTTACGAAGAGGAGTCACACACTCACAGAGGACAATTTACAGGCAAGTACCAGTATACAACCAAAGCCAAGTAAGAATTCTCGAGCAAAAAGTTTTGCCATAGTACGGGAAGGTTCAACAGCACAAAAGTTTAGTTGCACATACTGTAAGAAGGTCGGTCATTTTATACATAGATGTTACCAATTTATAAACTTACCCATTATTCAGAAACAACAATTTGTAACTACTAATGATTTATGTCTAAATTGCCTTAAGCCCAACAGTACAGCTCACAACTGTCAAGCCATAAAATGCCGAAAATGTAACAATTTTCACCATACCCTACTTCACGATAATTCTCAAAATAGTTCCGCATTGCAATCAACTTCTGCTGTTTGCCCGACAACAAACAATTTCAATGGCCAAAGCCCACAAAACTTCCATATTCAGAGCCTAACCATAGACTCTCACGGTGACACAGCTGACATCACAAGTACTATCTTGGCCACAGCCATAATCCACGTCATGGATAAGCACAATACTCCAGTGCCATGCCGAGTTTTGCTTGATTCTGCATCGCACGTCTGTCTTCTTACGGAAAGGTTTGCCAACTTAATTGGCATGCGCAGGAAAAGTACAACAACTTCTGTTTACGGCATAGGTTCAACTCCGTTATACTGTCGACATCAAGCCAGCCTTGTCATAAAATCACGGCTCAATGGATATATTGACACTGTAGAAGCTTTAATTGTCAATAGAATAGCGGAATTTCTTCCCGATGTTCCAATAAATACATCAAACTGGCCAATTCCATCTAATATAAACTTGGCAGATCCACTTTTTGCAGTACCAGGTTCTATTGATCTGTTAATTGGAGCAGAACACTTTTTCGAGCTTCTATCGGTTGGCCAAATTAAACTGGGCCATCAACTCCCTACATTGCAAAATACAATTTTCGGATGGATTGTATCTGGAAGTTATGAACAGAAAAATGAAAAATCAAAATTAATATGCAATACTGTATTTTGTGAATCAAAAGAACAGACAAATTTAGATCGAACTTTAAAATTATTTTGGGAAGTTGAGAACCATGAGGCTAAGAATCACGCGCTTACAAAAACAGAACAAATTTGCGAAGATCACTTTTATAAACATGTTCGTCGTTTAGAAAATGGTTCCATTGAAGTAAGACTTCCATTTAAATCTGACCCAAAGTGCTTGGGTAGATCTTATGAACTGGCTCTCCGCAGATTTCTTTGTTTAGAAAGAAAATTACATAAAACTCCTGAGATTGCGGAGCAATACATATCTTTTATGAGAGAATATATAAAACTCTCTCACATGGAGTTAACATCAAAACCTGATGTCAATAGCCCGCATTTCTTTATTCCCCATCACTGCATCACAAAACCAGAAAGCTCTTCCACTAAATTAAGAGTCGTGTTCGATGCTAGTGCAAAGAGTACAAACGGATTAAGCCTAAACGAAATTTTGCATGTGGGACCGGTAGTGCAGTTAGACCTTTTTTCATTGCTAATTAAATTCAGATCCCACACATATGTTTTCTCAGCTGACGTCACTAAAATGTACCGACAATTTCGACTCAATGAGAGTGATCGACAGTTTCACCTTATCTTGTGGAGAGAAAACCCAAGAGATGTAATTAAAATCTATCGGCTCTGTACAGTGACATACGGCACCACACCAGCCTCTTATTTGGCCACCAAATCACTTCATTATCTTGCAGATATGGAAATGGTTAAATTTCCTTTAGGGGCAAATATGTTAAGAAATGATTTTTATGTCGATGACATATTAACGGGAGCTGAAACCTTGGAAAAACTTGAGGAGCAAAAAATAGAGCTGAGGTCAATCCTAGCCACAGCTGGTTTGGAATTGAGGAAGTGGTGTTCAAATTCTCCACAAATTCTGCACGATGTTTCTCTTGAAGATAGAGAACCTCTTCATCAAATTAAAGAACATGATATAGTGAAAACTCTCGGTCTGTTATGGGATCCCAAAATTGATGCGTTTCTTTACACAGTCAATAATCAAGGCAACAACAAAGTTACAAAAAGAACAGTGCTGTCAGACATAGCTACATTATATGATCCTTTGGGTTTAATTAATCCTGTAATTGTATTGGCCAAAATATTCATGCAATCTTTATGGAAAAACAATTTTAACTGGGACGAAGCTCTACCTCAGTCATACCACCAATTTTGGATTACATTTCGAAATCAATTAGCTGATATAGATAAATTAAAAATTGAAAGGCACGTTCTGGTAGGTGACATTCGTAAAGCACAATTGCATGCATTCGCTGATAGTTCTGAGCGTGCTTATGGAGCCTGTGTTTATGTGCGTTCATTCCAAGAGGATGGAACAGTGATTGTTCGATTATTATGTGCCAAGTCAAAGGTGGCTCCGGTGAAAAAAATAAGCTTGCCACGACTTGAGCTATGTGCTGCACATTTGATGGTTCATCTCGTAAAGCGCGTCAGAGCGATATTTGAGGATGGATTTGCGAGTGTACATTATTGGACGGATTCAAATATTGTCATATCATGGTTATCCTCTGAGTCTCATCACTGGCAGACATTTGTGGCAAATCGGGTTTCAGCTATCCAGGGGCATTCATCAGTTGAACAATGGAAACACGTTGGTACACACGACAATCCTGCGGATATCGTGTCTAGAGGAGCGAGTCCACATGAGTTGAGTAGTTCCCCACTGTGGTTTTATGGCCCCAATTTTCTGTCTTTGCCTCAAATGTGCTGGCCCAATGTGAAACCTGTCCTCATCACTAATGAAGATTTACTCGAAAGAAAACAAATTAAGCACACATTTTCTATTCACCAAAACAATGATTTCATTAGCACTTTTAAATATAACAATAATTACCTAAGTATTGTCAGAACTACGGCTTGGTTATTTAGATTCTGTTTCAATGCATCTGCGAAGGCAAAAAGGAGACAAAAACAATCTGGAGAATTGACAACATTGGAAGTGGATAAAGCTCTCAACGGGATTTTAAAGCTTGTGCAATCTAGTCAATACGCAAATGAAATACATGTATTGAAGAACGGAAAACCCATCGCTGCTATATCTCATATCAAA
Organism: Philhelius festivus; assembly: GCA_963931855.1. NCBI lineage: Eukaryota > Metazoa > Arthropoda > Insecta > Diptera > Syrphidae > Philhelius > Philhelius festivus. The sequence continues at coordinate 258,729,307 of OZ007554.1, read as the reverse complement.
TCTCTTAGTCCATTTGTTGATAAAGAGGGATTACTTCGCGTGGGTGGAAGACTTAATAACGCAGAGCTAAAATACGAAACTAAGCATGGTATTTTACTTCCCAATAATCACCCCTTTATCAATGTATTTATTAAGTATCTGCATGAAAAATATCAACATATTGGAGCTCAAGGTTTAATTGCAATTATTCGAGAAAAATATTGGCCAGTGCATGCTAATACATTAGTAAGAAAAATTATAAGTAAATGTGTGTTGTGTGCAAGAACAAATCCTCGCTTTGAAAATCCCGAAATGGGCAATCTTCCAGCTTGTCGAGTGACACCTTCTCGTCCTTTTAGTGCCGTGGGTACGGATTTTTGTGGGCCGTTCATGGTTCATTCTCGACGTCGTGGAACTGCAGCTGTTAAGGCTTATGTAGCTATTTTTATTTGCCTAAGCACAAAGGCCATCCATATGGAGCTCGTAGGAGATCTGACCACGTCCGCATTTCTTGGTGCTCTAAGACGTTTCATAGGTCGCAGAGGTATTTGTCGGGAGATCTACAGCGATAATGCCACTAACTATGTTGGAGCACGCAATGAGCTTAGGGAATTATACAATTTATTCAACAATCAACAATCGAGATCCGATATTGCAAAGGCTTGTTTAGACGATGGTATTAAATGGCACAATATACCACCAAGATCTCCTCACTTTGGCGGTATATGGGAAGCCGCAGTAAAATCGGCTAAGCATCACATGAAAAGAATATTGCACTTAGCTTCTCTTACTTACGAGGAGCTCAATACTGTGATTGTTCAAATAGAAGGCATCCTAAATTCCCGTCCTCTTTCCCCTCTCTCCAAAGATCCTAATGACCTACAACCACTCACTCCAGGTCATTTTTTGACTGGCACTTCACTTGTAGCGCTTCCTGAACCCGATTTAACGGATAAAAACATTTCATATTTAAGTCGCTGGCAGAGAGTGCAGTGGCTGATGCAGCAATTTTGGCGTCGTTGGCAAACAGAGTACCTGCACACCTTACAAGAGCGTAAAAAATGGAAAAAAAATAGTCGTTCATTAAAGGTTAATGATATCGTCATTATCAAAGAAGATAATCTTCCCCCTTTGAAATGGAAACTTGGAAGAGTAGTTGAAGTTCATCTCGGAGCAGATAACATATGTCGAGTAGTGACTTTGAAGACGGCCAATGGAATCACCAAACGAGCATCCACACAAGTTTGCAGATTACCAATTTTTGAAGAGCCTTAAGCTCTCCAAGAGGGGGAGTATGTTTCCTCAATTTTACAAATAACATTTTGTATTTTTAAATTTTAATCGTTATTTCATTTATTTAATTTTGAATTGTATCTTTTTTTTCACCATTTTAAATTAACTGATGTTATACCAGTAACTCAAATAATGGAGTCATTCAGTACACGCAAATTATAATACAATTTCTTATCGGATTTTTTCTTCTTTGTGGAAACGTCAAAAACCACGCTTAATTTTGCATATTACTTTTAGGTTAACTTTCAACTTTTTTATCATTCTTTGTACACCGTAGAGTAAAGACATACCTTTTTTTCAATAAAGTCTCACTGCAGAAATCTTTGAAAACTTAAATATACAGTCGGTTTTACTTCATATATCCAAAAGAAATTATTAATATTCAAAAAAGCTTGAATATTCAAAAATACACATATTTATTTATGTTCCTGTCAACGGGTTCTAAGGGATAGTTTTATTTGGTTTGAAGTAGGTGGAAGAGGTAATTTATGAGTTTTTCATTAGCAGTTAGAAGCTTTTTTTTCTTTTCTTTAGTGTTATAAATGGAGGCCTATCTACGCAAAAATTTATGAATTTAAATACGTCTTACTCAATGTTTTACCTGTGTATTTTGTTGCTGTTGTAATAATTGTAATGCCTTTCATTTCAAAAATTGGCAAATGGTGAAATTCTTTGTTTAATTTTAAATAAGATTTATTTGTAATGTACAAAATGGCAATGTTTCTAAGAAATGTTTTTATTTTACGGCTAATTAAGCGTAGGTACCTCACTCATGCGTATTTCCTTTAAAAGTGTTTATCCAGATTAGAAAATACGTAGACCCAAACAATAACAAAGAATTTTTATTCACTTTTTACTTGATCGATAGTTCAGGTATTTTTGTGAAACAAAGTAACGAGGTTCTTATAATTCTAAACGTTACAAAGATGGGAAATCCAAAAATGATGTTTTTAGTTATATCGCCAGTCTTATTAAAAATGTTTGCTCTATTTTCTCTACAATGGGAAGCTGCCATTCAAGAAACAGCTTTATCGATTTTGATAAAACTTCGTACCTGTGATTTCGTGATTGTTCGGTTTTTTGGCAAAAAAAAATATAAAACGGAAATAATGTTTTTTTTGAAAAATGTATTCCTAATATGTATTTCAATAATGGCTCGACTAATTTTTTCCAATTTTGAAGAACGGTCTTAATGATACCAATAAGACTACATTTTAAACTTGTGCAAATAAACTATTTTCTATAAGGAAAAAATTTGAGCTTTTCAAAATAAAAAAAAAAAACAAAAAATATCTATGATGAATTCTTACGAGCGATATACATACGGTGACCATTTTTTCAGGAGCAAAAAAAAGGACAGTCTTTTATTAACATTAAAAAGTTTAACAAATAATTATTTTCATTGAAAAGTTTTCTACTTCATATTACAGCTCAGTTCAGTTTTAAAACAAATAAATAAAAATGAATTAACAAAAAACGAAATAATATATATACATACTTAGATATGTGTATGACTATAGAGTCATTCAAACGAACTATGAAAATGTTTAATGTTGGTATTTTTTTAAAGATATTTTCCCGATTTCTTAAAAATGTGCCGGAAGCGAAAACTCTACGGGCTTTAATATATTGTCATATTATACATAAATCTTCTTCTTCAAAAATCCGAACGAAAGCCAATGCGAACGACACTAACTTGCAGATCGAGATGTAAATTTGAAAATCATTCACAATAGCAAAAAATATGTGACGGAATTCAGTCACATAAAGCAGTTCTGCTAGTCGTAAAATCCTGGTTTGAAAGAGAAAAAGAGGACCTTGAAAGGGCAATTTAGAAAAGAGAAGACAAATATCTGTCCTCTCTAAGAAAAGCAAACAGAAAGGACGCGACACAAAAAGAAAGGACGGGTCTCTCAACAAGAGGACGGATGGTCACCGTAGATATACTCGTACATAATGCAGGTTCTGCTTTGAAATCGAAAATATAATAGCCCTTTAGTATCGATCCGTCGAAGTTCTTCTTACTTAGGGATCTCCCGCTTTAGGTCATGCATTTAAATCTGCTCCCGTTTCTCGTTTATTATTTCCAAATAGTCGTGAACTAGGAAGTCGTCGGTTTGAATAAAGTTCCTGGTATCTCTGTTACGCTCTAGATGAAGTTCCATTGCACAGCCCATAAACGAAAATAATGTCTGTGTATTCTTGGTTTCTAAATGTAGACATTTCAAACAGCGTTTTTAATCAACTGTTGTTTTGGCAGTAAAAATTAAAATGATGAATCAACTTCGTTTTCTAATCTTTTATACCATTTTTGTTAGGAAAAATTTCCAAATAGATCTTTATACCCCAAACATAACTCTTTTTGAGAAATTTTAAGGAAATGGGAAAGATGAATAAGGATTTTTACAGGTACTTAAATAAACAAGCACGTTTTGAAGCCACTAAGCTATTTAAAAAAACATTGCAAAATTCTTGGAAAAACATACTCTTATTGTCAACTGCTTTAAGAAATGTATCCAAAATCAGAAAATCATTTTTTAACCTGCCAAAAAGCAAAAAACCATGTTCCAGGTTTTCCGCAAACTTATCATTGAGTTTTATATTTATTATTGCTACTCGTATAATATCCCAAAGTCAAAAAATAAGCATGGGCAGGAAAAATGGAACATGCTAGAAACTGCATATCTCAAGACCGAGATAAGATATCAAATTTGCTTAAACGTAATTACAAAGGCTGGTATTTCTTCGAAAAATTAGGCTACGATTTCTTTCTTGTATATACCCAAGAATCACGACCTAAAATATTATGTACGAAAAAATGCTAAAAATGTTAAAGTATTTAAACAGCTTAAATATCTAATATTAAATTCTAAGATATTGTAAACACATCTTTATTGAAATGGGGAGAAACCCATTAAAAAGCTACTCTTGATATTTTCAATATGTTTTTCAATTTTCTCATAAAAGGCACTAACTTAAAATTAGGAGCAGTGTTTAAGATTTTTTTCAAAAATTTGCCTATATCGAGTGTAGCGCAAGTTCTATATTCTGTAAAATATCGAACTCGAGATTTTGATCAAACTTAACATTTTTATGATTGAGAACAAGAAAGTGGATCCCGCAATTCCGTTTGTATGTCTGTATGTCCATAGGCAGGTTAGTTACCTGCCTGTATATCTATACGTCGACCTCGAACCTAAGACGCTTAGTCGATTAGTAGAAATGACGGTATCTCAAAGCTAATTTTATACAAAGAATTCTGTTTAATATTCATGATCTACATTACTCTCTTTAAGACCTTTGCCCTCTTAAATGCAACTGTGTGGGTACCCGTCTTAAATGCTTATAGTGGTAAATTGTTGGTCGAATTTGTGCAAATGAAGTCAATCTATAGAATAATACAAATCAATAACTAGATTCATTGAATGCAATCTTTTAGTACTTTCCATTAACATTTCGAAGGAATAACAACAAAAAATTATCTGACTTTGAAGCTAAAGCTTTTTTAACAAACCAAATTTTCATGAACAAAATATTGTGATATAGAAATAAAAAAAAAAAACAGCTGAAAGTTTTTTTGTTATCATATCGGGTAGAATTTAGTCTTGCAGTCAGTCTATAATAAACAGTCACCAAATGACAACTACTCGTATTTTCACAGGTGTTAATGTTAGTCAGTAATCTCATTGAACTACCAATGGAATATGTGGTTGAAATATTTTGTTTCACAATTATCTTCGGATATTTGTTCTATAAATGGGCAAATAAAAACTTTGAATGTTTCTCCAGACGCAATGTAGCACATGAGAAACCAGTGTTTCTAATTGGAAATAATCTAACAGTTTTAGAAGGAAAAGAATCAAGTCCAGAACTGTTGATAAGACTCCATAACCAATTTAAAGATGAGTAAGTAGTTGTTAAATATTTTTGTTTGTCCAAAATTAATTTAATTACTAAGACGGCGAAAGCATCGGATCGGACTATATTTCGTTCGCATTACTTTTAAAATGAACTTAACCTTGTGCCAGTGCTTGTGAGTTTCAGTTTACAATAAAAGATAATTTTTGGTTATATTGTTTGGTTGGTCGTGTTCCAAGGCATCTCAAGGGCAGCTGTTAACTGGGATATTGCTCAAAATAATTGGAGAAAATTAATAGCTGTTTTGTAAATTTATGTATAAGGTTATTTATGTTGAACAGACGAGGTGGAAATACGCTTGGATGTACTATAATGTGCATAGCAAATATTATATTATAGCCCATTTGCGTTCACCTAGACATATGTATACTTTCAAATAGATACGAGTACTCATTTTGTAGCTTATACATAGCTGGTTAAAAAGTCTTGAATTTCAAACCCTCTGAAATAAATTGAAGAGTTGCATATATTTCTAGGATGAAGTCTTAAAGGACCACTTATTTATAGCTTACATTGAAATTTACTTGAAAACCAAAATCAATGATTAATACGATGAAAACAAAAATATTCTGCGGTGAAATATTTGAGTCAAACAAAAAATTTCATTCAAAACCACCAATCTTTCAAATAAAGTGACTTTTATTATTTCAACTATTGTCAGTATGTAATGTTCTTGATCTTGGTACCTACAGCAGTATTAAAATTTAGCTAAGTTCACTCAAATAAAATATCTACAGAATTAAAAGTAAATGAATTTATAGCTATTTAGTCAAGAGAAAACCTTTTGATTGTATTTTGGAGTTCTTATTTTGACAATTGAGAAAAGATAACTTGAACGTTTTTATTAAAAACTAGATGACCGGGTGAACTTGGTATCACCTACATATATTTTTGAATAATATGGTCAAAACTTAATAAAAAATTTGTATCTATATTATGCAACACAGTCAGTAATCATTAAATAATAAAATTTCACTATTACATTGTAGCTGTTTCAATATTATTCTTCTTTGAATATTCGGTATTAAACCTTCTTGAAGTAAGAACTTGGCGTACTTTTGAATCTCAGTACTTTTCGCAACTGACTTGCTACACAAAGGTTTTTGTATAGAAGAACTTGGCTCTTTTTTTAACATTTATGTTTTTAGTCTGATCTCACTTCTTTTTGCAAAGATTTTAATACTTTGCCATGTCAAAATCTCGTAAGATACGGAAAGATAGAAGGGTGGACTCTACCTACTAAAATAAACTTTGTTAATAGCTTTCTATTTCTTTTGGTATATTTTCCTTTTGTTATCGATTGTTTTGATTTGCGCTTCAATTGTTTCTTCTTGTCCTGGAAAGATACCTAACACTAACATAACATACCTACCTTAATTATAAATAAAAGTACATACATCCGCTTAAAGTCATAAAAAAGCAATGAATGTTGAGGACGCGATGATGTTTTGTTGCAATTTTAACTCATTTTTTTAAATGAAGGTAGCCCACCAATTAATAGCCTAATTAGTGGTTTGATTATAGTTCACAACACAGTTAAGAGTTTTTTTTATGTAAACTCATATTTTTTCAGATATGCAAATGTTTACTTTTTTAATTCATGTTAACATAACATAGAGTACCAACTCCAGTACTCTAGTTCTAAGAAAAGTCATGAATTTTCAGGATAAATTTATAGTTTCAAAATGACAATAAAAAGACACTTCGAATGAAAAATTTTAGATTTTCTATTTTTCGCTTTGAATGTACATTAAGCTATACCGCTCTGCCAATCATCATTCTACAGCAATCGGAAGTGCTCCATATAAATTAAATAAACATTTTGTCAGAAAGTGGGCGGATATCACGCCCCCTGAATGAAAAAGGAAAACCTGAATTTTTATTTTTGGTCCTTTGTATGCATTTGAGCCCTACCGTTCTACCAAATTTCATTGTTCTACTGCAGTTGGAAGTGTGTCATATATAATTTACATCAGTTGTGAGGAAGTGGGCGGATACCACGCCCCTGAATTGAAAACCTCGAATTTTATATTTTTTTCTTTGTATGCGATTTAAGTGCACCATTCAACCAACACCAATTCGGAGAAAGTGGGCGGATACCACGCCCCCTGCATGTAAAACTCAAATTTTTTCCACTGCTTGCATGACAAGACCTACCATTGTGCAAAATTACAAGATTCTAGGATGTCGGGAAGTGCTCCATAATTTTGATGATCTGTCAGTCAGTCAGTCAGTCAGTTACGGTTTTTGTGATTTTTGAGGCCTTATATCTCAGGAACCGCTTGTGCTAGAAAATTGAAATTTGGTGAGGCGCCTGTGCCTAACTTAATTTTTTATTTTTTTAAATTTGGTGGTGTAACAGCTCGAAGGGAACCAGGACCTAGTGACTTACAACTCTCAACTATTCCTGTGTGCGTGTTACCAAGAACAGAGGGGACCCACAATTTTCTGCGCGATTCCGAGCGGCTAATGAGCAGCACTTTCCATGACAAGAGATACTCTTGGAGGATTTGTCAATTCCTCGCAAGAGGCAGTACACCCTTTAAAAAAACTTTCTTGCAGCGGCTGAGAATCGAACTCGAGACCTTCCGCATGACAGTCCAACGCACTAACCATTATGCCAAGGGGTACTACAACTAACTAGCCTAACTAGCTTAGCAAATATTCGGGATTTTAAGTTTTTGACTTTATTGGTACTGAAGATAGGGAGGGCTCAAAAATCGCTTGAGTTTGTTCCTGTAAAAAGGGTGTAGTGCCAGTACTTGGCTGGGCACTACCGTGCCCTTTGATTGAGATACAAAAAATGTGATCGTATTATTAAAAATTAACTTAGTCTGGTTATGTCTGAAGAGCGAGTTCTGTATATTTATTGTTTATTTAGTAAGAAGAAATTTAATTTTGATTGCTTTAATGGAATTTAAAATAAGTGAAAGCTAAATAGAGAAAAATTAAAGAATTAATGTTCTTATAAAATATGAATGAAATGATGCAATTAAAAGCATCAATGATCAACATGTATTAAAATTAAATTTCGAATGATTGTTTGTATTTAAATATTTATTCTTCCATCAAAATAATTTCTGATTTTGCTTTTGAAAATTCTTTTTATTAAAAACTAAAGACTCCAAGGCTGACTTTCAATCTCTGAATGGAATGATATACTGGCATTTAAAGTAAGGGCCAATTACGTGGGTAGATTTTAGACGCCTCTGGTGGCCATGTTGTTTTGGTGACATCTGTCAAATCTGTTTTTTATTATTCAGTTACACGATTGAGCAACACGTCCGAATGTCAGTTATACAAATGAACAGCACGTCCAAATGATAAAACTTTATTATCAAAATGAGTGTTCGTTAATGTAAGCGTTGCGCGAAAAATAAATTTAAGACCTTCTGTTTGGTATTCAATTAACTAGGCCTTTCTTGGGGGACTTGAGTCTCAGCCCTCACAAGATGCAACAGTCTCAGTAGCTCAAAGTTTATGACCCGCCCTTTATTTTCCGACTGAGCTTGGAAGCATTTGGAAGAGGATCCTCATTATCTTTGTTCGGGTGCGGATGAAGGTGACCCTTGTAAGCGCTGGTTTAGCAGTATATATGTGAATAAAACGTAGTTTTAATTTCGTACAAGATTTCTTTATTGTCTGATGAAAAGAACTTACTTCGTTGAAGGTTTATACAAGAAGGACCAGAAGCTAGCAACCTGATAAGCAGGAAGGTACAATTACTTTTGAGTGTGGTGAATTTGAATTACATTTAGGGGCGACATCTTTTAACAGATTTACAATATTATAATAGAATAAGTGGTCAATCTATTACATAATTCTGTCGTAAACATTCCGGCCCCCTTGCAGCAACACATGATGCAACTACGCTCCTGGTCATAATCTTATACAAAATAGATACATTAATTTAAATAATGAAGTTACAAAATTGAAAATTAAACAAATATAATATATGTATAAGAAATTAATATTTACAAACTTTAGTAAAGCGTTGCATAACATAGTTTAAAAATCAGTGCAAGAGATTTGAGCTTAAAATCGAAGCTTTAGAATTTAGAAAATAGAAAACTGAAAAAAACAGAATGACAAAAACTATAGACATACGAACGAGCTGCTAATCAGTGGTAAGTACGCAAAGCTTAACGGTTGGACGGGTCACTATACCGTGTTGTGTCCTAACATCGGCAACGCGAACGTAGTTATCAATTCCCGTATAAACTTTAATGACGCGACCTAACCGCCATTCGTTTGGAGGCAGATTTTCATTTTTTATAACTACCAAATCGTTTTCCTTTACATTTTGCTGAGGGTATTTCCACTTGTGACGCTTTTGAAGCTCTAACAAATATTCATTTTTCCATCTTGCTCAAAATTGCTGGTGGAGTATTTTTAGTTTTGTCCATCTGTTAAGACAACTTAAAGACGAGTTGGAAAGGTCTGGTTCTGGTGGAGCTAAAAGGGGTCCACCACGAAGGAAATGACCTGGAGTAAGGGGCAAAATATCCTGAGAGTTGTCTGACATTGGAGAAATCGGCCGAGAGTTCAGACAAGCCTCAACTTTAGCTAGGAGAGTAGAAAACTCCTCAAACGTATATTTGTGGTCAGCAGCAACTTTCCGGAAATGTTTTTTAAAGCTCTTAACTCCTGCTTCCCACAAACCACCCATATGAGGCGCACCGGGTGGAATGAATTTCCATTCTAAATTTCGATCATTGTAGAACTCGGAAGCCACTGAAGGAAGTGATCGTTTAAATATCTTGAAATCGTTTGCGATGGTTTTGCTAGCACCCACTAAATTTGTACCATTGTCGGAGAAAATGGTTTTAGGCATACCTCGACGCGCAATGAAGCGGCTTAAGGCTCCTAAAAAGGACTGACTGGAAAGATCACTGGTAGCTTCCAAGTGAATAGCCTTTGTAGAAAAGCATACAAACAAGCACACATATCCCTTGGATAAGCGGCAGTTACGACCAGAAAATGTTTTGATCGTGAATGGACCCGCAAAGTCTAACCCAGTATTTATAAAAGGTAGTGAAATGTGTGTTCGCTCAATTGGCAGAGCTGCCATTATTTGCTGTCTCATTTCCTTTCTATGAATTGTGCAAACTTTGCAAAATCGAATAAGTTTCTTTACGAGATTTTTTAATCTCGGAATCCAATACTCACATCGTGTCAAACGCAAAACCAGTTGATTTTCACCATGAAGTGAAACTTTATGAATAAATTCGATGATGAGTGTTGTAATGTGGGCATGGTAAGGCAAAATTATGGGGTATTTTTCGCTGTACGTAAGCGATGAGTGAGCTAATCTACCATTCACTCGAAGACTTTTGTCCGAATCCATGAAAGGATTAAGATTAGCTAGACTACTTTTAGCAGGAATTTGCTCGCCTTTTGAAAGCATGGAGTACTCGGCGGGATAGTACATCGATTGAGTTAATCTTAGTATAAGATTTTTTGCCCGAATATTTTCTTGATAAGTTAAATCCTTAGAGGTATAATTAAATTCTGATTTTAATTTTGGATGGGTTCGATGGAAGAACCGCAGTATGTAGGCCACTACATTCACTGTTTTTGGAAAGGTCGAGAATTTTGAAATAATGTTTTCAATATTGAAAACATTTACATCGGCGTTGGTGTGATTTGCTTTGATTGGTCTTTTTTCCAAATCTTGATCTCTTGGGCAAGTAAAAAGTGATCTGGGCCAGAACTTTTCAGCCTGACTAAGCCACGAAGGACCTGTCCACCAAAGGCTAGTTTCTCTGAGTTGAATCGGAGTCAACCCTCGAGTAGCAAGGTCGGCTGGATTGTCAGCTGAACGGACGTGCATCCACTGAGCGTTGGAGGTATTTTCCTGTATGAGGGATACTCTGTTGGCAACAAAGGTAGCCCAAGTACATGAAGGTTTTTCTAACCAACATAAAACAATGGAGCTGTCAGTCCACAAGAAAAGCTTATAGTTTTGACAGTTAAGTTCAGGAAGAACCTTTTTAACGAGATTGGAAAGAAGCAAAGCACCGCAAAGTTCCAGTCGTGGAAGTGAAAGATTTTTCACCGGGGCTATTTTAGTTTTTGCACAGAGAAGGTAACTTGACCAATTGTGAGTGTCGTTCTCAATACGCAAATATAGAGTGGCAGCGTAGGCACTCTCGGACGCATCACAAAATCCGTGGATTTGTTTCGAATTTGAGTTGGGAGTATATTGAACCCATCTCGGAATTTTTATGGACTCAATTTCCGGAAAATTATCAAAAAACACCTGCCAGCGATGACACGTTAGGGGCATAAGATTTTGGTCCCAAGACGTGCCATCTTTCCATATTTGCTGCATTATTATTTTTGCAGTGATGATTACCGGTGATAACCATCCTGCAGGGTCAAACAACCGAGCTATAACTGAAAGCACAGCTCTTTTAGTTGTAGCAAAAGCGAACTTTTCAACAAAGAAATGAAATGCATCTGTTTTAGCATTCCATTGAATGCCGAGGGTTTTAGTGTTGCTTTCGTCTTCGAATTTAAGAAGTTCTTGATTGTAGAGATCACATAACGGAAAATTGTCTATAAGTTGGGTACAGTTTGCTGTCCATTTGCGGAGTGAAAAACCCGCTGAACCTAAGGCCAATATAAGTTCATTTTGAGTTCTTAAAGCTGTGTGAAGGTCATGAGCTCCTGACAAAACATCATCAACGTAGAAGTCGGTTTTCAAGACCGAAGAAGCAAGTGGTAAGACCTCTTTAACGTCATCAGCAAGCCTTTTTAAAGTTTTTAAAGCAAGATAGGGTGCGCAATTTACCCCAAAAGTAACAGTATTGAGCTCAAAATCATGTATATCCCCACTTTCGGATTCACGAAACAATATCCGTTGGAATGGTGTATGCTTAGGATGAACTTTTATTTGGCGGTACATCTTTTCGATATCCGCGTTGAATACGTAGCGAAAGAAACGCCATCGCAAAATAAGTGTCATCAAATCTGATTGCAGTACCGGACCAGGATGCAAGATGTCGTTTAGGCTGGTGCCATTACTCGTTGCATTGGATGCATTGAAAACTACTCTTAATTTTGTACTTAAGCTATCGGGTTTTAGTACCGCATGGTGTGGGAGATAGAATGAACTTATTTGACGATTTTGATAGGGCGAAACTCTGTTCATATGCTGAAGATCAAGATATTCTTGAAGAACATTATTGTATTGCGAATGAACTTCAGGTTTCTTAGATAAACTCATCTCGTTGCGTTTGAACTGTTTAAGTGCGATGTCTCTGGATTGCCCAAGTATTGGCGTTGGTTGTTTGAACGGAAGTTTAACAACGTAACGACCATTTACATCTCTGCTCGTTGTAGCATCATAAAATTCCTCGCAGTATTGCTCAGATGTCGAAAGATTTTTCGAATCGGGAACCTCTTCTACGTTCCAAAATTTAGAAATTTGTTTATCTAGGGATGTCTCGTTGAGACTAGATACAATAGTCGAAAAACTCTTTATATCTTTAGATTGAAGGGGTCCTGAAAGAACCCAGCCAAAGATAGTATTTTGGCCTAGCAAAGAACCAAAAACGTTACACCTGATACCTTCCCTTATAATAGAAGGGTGTTCTATACGTCGATCAAAGACGAGCTTAGATTTCGTTATATTCTCTTTTATTCATTTTCAATACGATATACCATCATACATATTTATGTTATTACATATTATATACTTAAGTATTTTAGGAGTTGCCAGAAGGGCAATATAATATCTATGTATAACAATAATAAATTATAAATATAACATCTCCCCTTTTGAAAAGGGCTTCAAAATTTATAAGCTTGAACGGTTGGTTATCCGAAACTACCACTTCCGGAATTCCATGGGTACTAAAAATCTTTTTAAGTGCGATTATAACACTGCTTCCAGTTTTGTTTGGAATAGATTTAATTTCCAACCATTTAGACAAATAATCTACTAATATCAAATAAGATCTACCTCCAAAGTCAAGTAAATCACAACCAATTTTTTGAAAAGGATGAGTGGGAATGGGATGTGGAATTAAATTATGGTGGCTATTGCTAGCTCTGAACTTTTCACAAGTTCGACATTTAAAAACTACATTTTCGATGTCTCGATTCATCATAGGCCAATATAAAATTCGTTTAGCCCGTGCTTTAGTTTTGCTAACACCTATGTGTGACTCATGCAAAATACTAAGCATTTCTTGCACTAAGCTTTGTGGGACAAAGATGCGATCATCATAGAAAAGTAATCCATCTTCAAAATATAAGTGGTCTTTAATATTCCAATAAAATTGTAATTCCTGTGATAAAGCATGTTTTGATTTTGGCCAACCATATTTAAAGTGTTGTATAATAGACTGTGAAATTTTGTCATTTTGAATAGCGTTTTTAAATTGTTCTTTTCTAGACTCGCTCAAGTTAACAGAGTGTACACAATCTCTGAATGAACTATCCATATTTATAGTTTTATCGTCTAAAAAGTTTCGCGACAGTAGGTCTGCCACGTGAAGCAACTTGCCCGGTACATACTGAACATCTAAATCATATTTGAGGAGCTTAATTTTCATTTTCTGAAGCCTTGTGGAATGAATTTGACTCAGCTCTTTTGTCATAATAGACACTAATGGCTTGTGATCAGTATGTACAGTCACTTTTCTTCCGTAGATATACGCGTGAAACTTTTCACACGCATAAACTATGCCCAAAAACTCTTTCTCTATCTGTGCGTAGTTAACTTCTGTAGTTGTTAAACTCTTTGATGCAAAACATATTGGCTTTCTATTTTGAAATAAGCAACATCCTAGACCATTTTTAGATGCATCCGTTTGAAGAACTATAGGTTCATTAGGAGAAAAACTATGCAAGGAGGTAGCCCTTGCTAGCTTATCTTTAATTTCATTCAGAATCTGAGAATTCTTTTCCGTCCAAACAAATTCTACATTCTTGCGAAGCAATTCTCTTAAAGGTGCATTCATTTCCGCAAAATTAGGCACAAAGGATCTTAAAAAATTCAAAGTTCCGAAAATTTTTTGTAAATCCTTTTTATTCTCAGGATTTTTAATTCCTTGAATAGCTTTTATTCTTTCTGGGTCAGGTGATAACCCATCCTTAGAGTAAACGTGTCCCAAATACTTTACCTGCTCTACTTTATACTGCAGCTTATGAGGGTTAAATTTTACATTTATTTCTCTAGCTCGCTGCAAAACTCTTTCTAAATTTTCATCGTGTTCCTTTTCTGTCCGACCGCCCACTAAAATATCGTCGATATATACAAAACATCCTGGCAGACATCCAAAATATTTTTCATTAATTTTTTGAAATTTTTCAGGTGCTATATTTACACCGAAAGGCAACACATTAAAATGATAGCAACCAAATGGAGTGCTAAAAACAGTAAGATTTTTGGATTTTGCATCTAATTCTAGCTGCCAAAATCCTTCTTTTAAATCAAGGACTGAAAAATGCTTCATGTCTCTCATAACAAAACAAAAATCTTCAATTTTGGGAATGAGAAAATGTTCATGTTTTATATTTATATTTAATTCTTTAGGATCTAAGCATATTCGTAGAGTTCCATTAGGTTTCTCCACAACGACCAGGTTATGACACCATTCCGTAGGAGAGTCTATCTTCGTGATAATTTTCTTTCTTTCCATACCTTTTAAAGTTTCTTCTAATCTATCTCTAAGGCTGATCGGAATCCGTCTAGGAGGACGATGGCAAGGAATGGTACCCGTCTTAACCTCAATTGAACACTTATCAGGAAACCGACCTATCCCACTGAAGACATCTACGTTTCGCTTTATTAAATTATCTTTTTGACTATCTGACAATGCAAGTGCATTTACTCTATTTATCAAATTAAATTCAATACAAGACCTAAGACCGAGAATGGGTTTCGAATTTACATTGGCAACCACAAATCTAGTATTCAAACATTTCTCCTTATAAGTTGTAGGTATGACAATTTCACCTACCGTCTCGAGCGCGAACCCACCATAGGCTTCCAGATTGGTCTTAGACGACTTCAATTTAATATTTAATTTTTTAAATAAACTCAACGGCAGCACATTAACATCTGCTCCGCTATCTAATTTAAAATTAAAGAAATTGTTACCAACCTTCAACGTCTCCACCCAAATCGATTCCGTGCTATTGATCTCTCTAACTGTATCAATATGTTCAGTATAATAATCTGAGTAATCACTTTCGTCTTGCTCAATTATTTCGCGCACATTAGCATTTTTATTGCAAACGGAATGAAAATGACCGCGTTTATTACAAGCCAAACATTTTTTGTTGTACGCTGGACAGTAACCATATCTATGTTTTTTGTTGCATTTTTTACATTTCATATTTTCATTATAATTCTTATTTAAATTACTGTTCTTTTTAATACTGCTTTCTACACCTCTTGCACCACCAGCACCACCAGCACCCTCTTCTCCGAATCTCGAAAACTGTTCTTTTCTCCGACCTGCACAATCATCTCTGGACCCCGAAAACTGTTCATTGCGACCACCGGTAAATTTTCTTCTACGTATGTCATCGATACTACTATGACTCTGCATTGTCTTCACTTGACGTGCTGTCAATTCAGCCACCCGGCAAAACTCTATTGCTTTTGCCAAATCTAAATTGTCGATTTTTAGAAGCTGAGCTTGTACGTTTTGATCAGCTATACCAATAACAACTCGATCTCTAAGCATGGACTCTTTTTGTGTACCAAACTCACAACTTTCCACCAATTTGGATATGTCAGCCATAAAATGGTCAAACGGTTCTCCTTCTCGTTGGCCCCTTGTATAAAAAACGTATCTTTCATATACCACGTTGCTACGAGGATTGCAGTAACTTTCAAAAGCATCCATCACATTTTTAATTAGCTTGGAGTCACTTTCTGATAAAGCAAAAGTGGTGTACAGTTGGATCGCTTCCTCACCCGCACAGCTTAAGAATCTAGCCACCTGGACTTCCTCACTTTCTTTGTCAGTTTTGCTGGCCACTGTATAAATTTGATATAACTGTTTAAACTTTGCCCAATTTTCTTTTAAATTGCCGCTCAACACTAATGGATTAGGTTTTTTAAAATCCATTTTTTTTCGGTTTATCACAGTGCCACGCTTTAAGTATAAAGTACCAGTTCTTTCACAATTACAGGATTTTTATTAATTAAACGAAATCACAATTTATTTTTTTTTTCGCTTTTAAATTGCTTTCGACTGCGCCATGTTCTATACGTCGATCAAAGACGAGCTTAGATTTCGTTATATTCTCTTTTATTCATTTTCAATACGATATACCATCATACATATTTATGTTATTACATATTATATACTTAAGTATTTTAGGAGTTGCCAGAAGGGCAATATAATATCTATGTATAACAATAATAAATTATAAATATAACAAAGGGTATACGTCAGCACCAATGACTAAGTCAATAAGAGAACTTTCGTAAAAGTAAGGATCCGCAAGGTTGAAATCGATAGGACAAATTTCTGATGAATGTATATCACATGAAGGGAGATTACTTGTAAGGCGCTTTAATACGTATGCTGTAGCTGTTATAGTTGTGCTTTCATAGTTTGAACCTAAAATAAGGGAACACATTTTAGAGGAGATAGCCGTAACAACGTCGCTCATTCCAGAAATAGAAGCTTGAACTGGCTTCACTGGAAGATTTAATCTTTTTTGGGCATGCTCAGTTATGAAGGTGACTTCAGATCCTGGATCAACTAAAGCACGGAGAGAAAACTGATCCCCTAAGTGATGAACATTCACTAGAGCGGTGGCCAAAAGTATCTTATTATTATGTCGAGAAACGTAAGTTTGAATTTTCACAGGGTTAGAAGTGGACTGTATTGAAGGGTTTATATTTTGGAAACTAGAAGATGGCTTGAGAATTTCTGTGGAATTTGAAGTAGAGTTAGATACAGGATTCAAAGAATTATTTTTATGTATCGCCGAATTAGTGAAAGGAACTGTAGAATTATTAACATGCAATAAACTATGATGTCTCTGTGAGCATTGCATGCAGGAATATCTACTTTGACAATCAATAGCTAAGTGTGTTGGAGACAAACAATTTTCACAACAATTTAAAGACTTTATCGTTGAAATTCTTTCTTCCATTGGCATTTTTGTAAACTTTGAACAAAATCTTAAATGGTGATATCCTTTGCAAAGCTTACATTGCGAAGCTTTGTTTGCTTTTACATGAAATGCCTTAAGTTGTTGTTTTTTCGATGGTAAAGATTTGATAGGTTTTGAAACATTAGAAGATGGTAGCTTAACATCACATTTTATATCTGAAACTGTTTCTAATATACGATAGCGATTAGTCAAAAAAAGATCCATGTCTTTCCATGGAGGAATATCACATGGCTTTTGAACTGATTGTTCCCATAAGGATAATGTGACTTCTGGTAGCTTACTAGAACACAGATAGACAAGAATTGGATCCCATGATTCGGTAGATATCTTATGGGTTTTGAGATTCGAAATTGCATCATTAATCTGACGTTGAATGTCTTTGATTTGTGTGCTAGATTCACAGGTGATTACAGGCAAATTAAATAGGGTTTTAAGTTGATTATTGACTAATATTCGTTTGTTTTCGTATTGATCTGCCAGAGCAGCCCAAGCTAATTCAAAATTGTCCGCTGTAAGTTGAAATTTAGAAACAATGTTTAAGGCGTTGCCTTTTGTTTTTGCCCGAAGGTGAAATAGTTTTTGCACGGAACATAGTTTTGGGTGTTTTATGTATACGGCCGTGAACATGTCACGGAAGGACGGCCAGGACAGATAATCACCAGAAAAAGTTTCGGTGTCGCAAGCTGGAACTTTAATGCATGGAAACGAGGATGAGTCTAGGTTTAAAGACGGAGTAGTAATAGAAGTACTATCGTTTTTAATTATCTGAAGTTTTTTAATGTTTTCTATTATTTCAGCTAAGCAATCAATGTATGTTGCTGAAGAAGACCTATATCTTGATTTTAGGGTTTCTAAATAATCTCCAGCACCTGCGCCACCGTTGGCATTGTCGGCATCAGGTTGAAGGCATAAAGCGTAACAACGTTTTACTTGAAACCAGAGATTATTTAATTCAGACTTATATGCTTCTAATTTACTTTCTGTCTCGTCACTCAGAACTATTTTTTGATAATTGGTTTGAAATATTACCAAGTCATCGGTAGAAACTATAAAATCATCTAGAACTGTCATATTGTTTCAAATAACGTATTGTTTTCGTAAATAATAGAAAAAATCCCTTAAATGAAGCAACTCAACAAATAAAGAAAACTCACCCAGAAAAAATGAGAAAAATTATCCAAAGAATTACATATGAATCAAACGTAATCAGATCACAATTTTTTTTTTTTTTTAACTTTGCTTGCAGGTTTTTTTAAAACGGTTAACCCCAGTACAAAGCACGTTTCCAATTATAATTTACCGTACACTGTTCACAGCACAATGTTAAAACACAAGAGGGTAAATGATACCGTTATCAATATTTCTTTTTCTCTTTTAATTCTAACGCTTCCCGAAATTTTGGAAAAAAACTAATAAAAAACCGGACAAATACGTTACCACCTTGTAGAAAACTTGTTTTTATGCTACTTTTCAGTGCTTTCTGATCTTTTCAGATAATCGCGATATTTATTATATTCGTAAAAAATAGACAAAATAACCTAGGACAAAAAACTCTTGCACTTACTTTATAACATACTAGCGAAACCCTCGCCCGCTTCGCAGGGCGAATACACAAAAGAAACTTGCGAAATTTTCCCATGTATCAATTTTCAGTAAAACTCATCCACAATCAATTTCTTACAATAATTTATTTTCAAATAAAAAGGTCGAAAATGAAAATACTTTAAAAATTAACTTAATGCTCTTTGATAAACAACGTTTTTAGTTTTTCCATCTTTTGTGTTTATAAATAATGCAGAGGGTTTACCACAACGTGAACAACCAACATACAATTGTCCATGCGAGAAAACAGGTTGCTCCAAATCTAAGCCACAAATATTCAAAGTCTGACCTTGAGCTTTATTAATGGTTATAGCGAAGGCAAGACGGACAGGAAATTGAAGCCGTTTAAATTCAAATGGCATATCTGATGGAATCATTGGAATTCGGGGGATTAGAACGTTTTCGCCTCTATATTTACCACTCAGAATAGTTGCTTCAATTAAATTGGCCATCAGTTTTTTCACGGAAAGTCTGGTGCCATTACAAAGCCGTGGTTGATTTATATTTCGGAGCATTATTATCGGTGCTCCCTCTTTCAATGCCAAATAATGCGATGGCAAGCCTGGCAAATCAAGTGAGTTCAAAAATTCAGTAGGATAGTTCACTACCTCATCTTCATTTATTATCGTATCCACTGATTTGTATGCAAAAAATTGGCCATCTATTTCTTGCAAAATACTTGCATTTAAATCACTCACGTCTTTATTTTTTCCTGCCAATATTGCGCGTTCGCTCAACCAATCATGATTCCTGTAGTTCTGCAATATATTTGGAAACACACGTTGAACCAGCTCCTTTTTCGATTGAGTGATATTACAAAAATTGCTTGGTAATGTTATTAATCCGGTTGATTTATCGACTGCAACTTTACCATTCCCAATTTCCAAAAGTTGTTTTGAAAATTCAGCTGCAGAAGGATCATTTTGCAATTGTACACGTACATTTTGATTAAGACGCAATGTTTTAACATATTTCCACAAAACTGAAGACTTCAAACATGCGTTTAGCTCATCAGCAGCAGTAGATCGTGGAATGACAGGTAAAGTTTGCCTAAAATCACCTGATAACAATATAAAGGCGCCACCAAAAAGTCTTTCATTTCCTCGAAGATCTTGCATGGTTCGATTTAATGCTTCTAATGATCTTTTGTGAGCCATTGTACATTCGTCCCATACGATTATCTTAGACTGCTGCAAAACTTTTGCCATTGCCGACGTTTTGGAAATGTTGCACGTAGGAGATTCAATCGTTGTTATATTCAAAGGCAATTTAAATGCAGAATGCGCAGTTCGACCACCGTCTAATAAGGTAGCAGCAATTCCAGATGAAGCAACTGCAAAAGCAATTTTATTATCCGATCGTATGGTTGCCAGAATCAATGACAGCAAAAATGTTTTTCCAGTGCCTCCTGGTGCATCAATAAAGTAAAATCCACCTTCTTCATTGTTCACACCTTCCATGATTTTGTCATAAGCATATTTCTGTTGACTATTCAATTGTGGAACTTTTAACTGCACAAATGTTCTCAATTGATTACGATCATATTGTTGTTCACGATGCATTTCTTGATTAATAACATCATGAACTACACGATTAGGCGCTATCATTCCTAACTGCACTAATATTCTGTTTGCAATCATTATACACATGTCTTCAATCAAAATCAAAGCTTCGTTATGCATTTCCGGTGTGATTTCTAATTCAGGATTTGAAACTGAACGTCGCACTCGAAGTAAAATGTCTTCCGTCATGTCATCACGAAATTTATGCCATATTTCAAGTGGATTTGATGGACTGCATGTAGATATTATAATTGCAAATAATGTTCGTATTTGATGTGGAGATGATGAAATTACGGAATCAGCAAGTGTAGCTTCCCAATGCATATCATCTTCAAGTAGATTCAAACGCTGGCATGCTTGCCGATAAGTCGCACACAATTCACCATGGACTGTTCTTAAATCTTCAAATGACGTAGGACCACGAACGTTAATCAATAATAAACGCAAATAAAAACATTCATCCTGATTTGGATGAACGGTATACACACGACCCAATGCTTCTGTAGAAAATACATTTGGATGGCCTCGTACTGGTTGCCCTTGTTTCCGTCTTTGAAAAACTTTCGCAGATTCATTCCATGTGAAATATCGTGGCACTTCAGAATACAATAACGTTTTAGCAAATTCGTCATTTCTGCACAGATCAAAAAATGAAGTCAACGTTGTTTTCGGTGGCTGTTCTGCTCGTTGCGCCGCATTCTCAGGGGTGAAGTACACACGTTGACCATTCTGAAGATGAACTGCCAAGTGCAGTACAGTTGGATACCTTTCGTGTATTGCAAATGAAAAAATTCGCCATATTGCTTCATTTGTACTAATATAACGGCCTAATTGATATGAAGTGATTTCATCACTTTTATCCCCAGCAATTCCAAAATAGGCCAAATCACTTCCTTTGTTAACATATTTGCATATGTACTTGATAGATTTTACTGAGTTACAATACTCAACATTTATATGAGCACCAAAAGTTTTGGACAATAGCGGCGAATATGGAACGATCCAACGATTGTCAATTTTAATGTCTTGATTTTTGCATTTCACCATAACTGTTTCGCCATCATCTTTAGGTGAACGCCTACGATATAACGGATAACCATCATTACCAGAAATTGTTTCCGCTATTAATGCTCTTGGGTACCGTTTTGTGCATTTTCCTTCAGCCATGCACGGTGAGTTGACATTTAATGCCCCACATGGTCCATGAATCATGTGCTTCGTAACTGATTCAAACAGTCCTGGATCAATGATTGGATTAGGAATTTCGGCTGATATTACGCTATCAATTTCATTTGGCGTAATTTTATCAACTAACCAAACCAAAATATGTGCATGCGGAAGTCCTCTTTTCTGCCATTCCACAGAATACATCCAACATTGAACTTTTCCAAACACTTGTTGTTTGACAATAAAATCCATAAGCGTTTTCAATTTTTGCTTGAACACACGCGCAACAATATCGTGGCGATCAGAAGCACTTTGACCATGAAACATATATTGCTTTATTTCATTCCATTGAGGATTACAGGTGAATGTAATAAATAAATCGGGTCGATGATAATGCCGAACGTACGTCATTGCGTCTTGCGCGTACTCGTGCATGTGTCGTGGACTTCCAGTATATGTTGCTGGTAATATTGTCATTTGGCCAATATCGTTGATATTCCCATCATTCTGAATTGCATCGCGCAAATGAATATATTGTTCGGATTTTAACTTTTTCTGATTAAATCGAATAAAATTCAATCGTTCAGACTCAATTTTAGCGTAAACATCAACTATAAATTGGTTGCAAAGCCTTCTACAATTCAATATATGATTAATTTCGTTCAGCCGAACCATTAATCTGTACGAATAATAGTTCATCGCACTAACTTTTTTTGCTATTTCCAAGCCTGAAATAAATGCGAATATTAAGTATCAATAATTCACAAAATGTGTGATGCATTTTATTGTAACTAACCAGTTAAACGATGTTTCATCTTAATATTGAAATGGTAACCATCCTCGCCTTGCCAAAACAAAATTGGGTACTGCAACGCATCATAACAACGATGAGTTTCCGAAACATGCACAACACTTTGATCTCGACGATGAAGTACAATATCTCGACTGCTCGCTCCTTCATCCACAATTAATACGGCAACTTCATCAATTGTTGGTGCGTTTAACCTTCCAGCATGAATTCCACCAGGTGCTTTATCGGCCCGAATAACAATTCTATGAGAATCCGAAGGCATTTGATCAAGGGCAGTTTGAAATAATTTGATCAAACAATTTTCATCGTGAAAAAACTGCTGCAATCTTTCAATTATTCCTCTTCTCACTGCATTACCATCATTTGGATTTTGTGACACCACACAACGCCGTTCAATTTCAACATCTGAATTTCCCATGAAATATATTTGCAAAAAGGAATGATTGGAATCCAAACATGGTAATAACGATCCAATTCGATGATAGATTTGACCTTGAATCTGCATACATGAAACATTTGATGCAATCTCACGATAGAACTCATTGTTAGTGTCGTGTTCAGTAATTACCTTAAAAGTCATGAATCCATCTCTGATTATATTTGAGGCGCCGAAAGACGTCATTTGGAAACATGAATTGTACTGCTGTATTTTAGACAAAAAATGATTCGATTCTGGAGTCAAACCAGAAACTAATGACCTCAAAGGCTCAGGAGGAGGATTCAAAACAGGCAATTTTACTTGTCCATTTGCACAACACATTCCAGGAGTTTCCGATGGAAATTTCAATGCATTGCACTGTTCGCAGACATTAGTCATAGTTCCGATTGAAAGGCATGGAAGAGAACAATAGTCAACTTCACTATCATAATTGAAAGCAGCACGCATTACTCGCTGATTAATATTGTCATTGGCACGACTTCTAACAGCGCGATTGCGACTCATTCTCGCTCGATCCGAAGAATTACTCGCGACTCGTTCTTCGTTTGTTTGAGCAGAACGCGATCTCGATTGACGCTCTCTTTGCTGTTCAAGTCTCACTTCACGTTCCGCTTCAGATGCACCTGCTATAGCAGATGCAACTCGTCTTGCATTATGAGTACGACGACCAATATTGGCGCCACGTCTCGGTCGCGGCATAATTATAACTATACACAAAAATAAAACACATCAACTCACAGTCGAAACTAAATTTTAATTCCTATTTATTCAATTACCAAAATCCAAGAAAAAATATGTTTATTGACGATGAAAAATAGCAGATATATGAGATAACACTTGCACGCTCACTCAAATTCCCATTGGAATGCCCAATCGGTGCAGAACATTGATACGCTTAATTTGCCGGTACGCACACAACAACACAAACGAAGTTAACATGGTCCAGTATTAGTGCAAGACCAACGGTACTCGCAAAAATACATAGACACGTTTGCTGTAATTCTCAGTTCTACATTATTTGCCAATACACAACAAATGCTGCTCGTATCACAACATAGAAACGTGATTTGAAAACATTGTTGGTTGTACACAAATACTGGTATGCCTTGCCATCGGTTGTGCTGATATGCTGTGTATAAACACGAAAGAGAAACAGAGAACAAATTAAACACAACAAACGCGTCTATGTATTTTTGCGAGCACATTGGTTGAGCACAAATACTGATATGCGTTGCTTTCGGTTATACTATTCAGCTGTAAATTAACAAAAGAATCAGAGAAACACATGATAATTGTTTACAGTTACGGCAAAAACATCAATCATTTGTCGCCAACAATTTTGCTTCACATAAAATCAACACACTTCACGAAATAACATTTAGAACACACAATATTTGATTGTTGCTTTATTTGAAATCAATATTCATAAATCATTTTAATAAAATACAAATATAACTGTATTTCAATTCTAAATTAAATTAGAGAGACATCGTTTTGTCCATCGTTTTGGTTCATTAATTTGGTTCCGTCAAGGAATTTGGTTTAACAAAGAATGATTTAAAAGCAAAAAAATTGAATAACTAAATGCAGCTTACAAAAATTGCAGCGCACAATAAATTGTTAATTTTTGACACCAACTTTGTTAACCTTTGACAATGGTCTACGTTGTAACCATTCAGGCAGAATTAATTTCTGATCGATGATGACCACTTGCCCAGTAATGACAAAGCACATCAAAACATCAAGATCCATTCGGTCTTCATACAGTGCTTGGTATACACCTAAAGAACGAAACTTTCAAAACACGTTCAAATTACTTGCAAATAAATTATACTTACGCTTGGCTTTAAAAAAAGAAACGCCTTCGTTCTTGAAGAATCCAATCATATTCTTTATGCGCAATCCATTTTCCTTCCGTATTTTCGCCTGCATTTTATTCGAATTCACACTTGAATCGCTGGCATTCGAAGCACTTGATAAATTAACATTTTGCGATGAGGACAATTCCACCATTGATAAGTTCAAATTTCGCAAAGAATCTGTCTTTGACGAATTAACATTTTGCGATGATGGTAACTCCACCAATGATGAGCTCAATTTTTGCGAAGAGATTAAATCATCTACAGACAAACAAAAAAAAAACCGAATAATTTTGAATAAAAATATGAACTTCAGATAGGTTTTACCAACTAAATCTTCGTTAAAATCCAATGGTTCACTATTCCAATCTGAAATAAATTCACTTTTTAATTAAAACAAAAAGAACAAACCATAAAGAATTTTATTACCGAATTCTAACGCCATTCCAACTTTTTGCGGCGTCGAAGTTCCGTGTGCACTTCCAATATTCATCTCATCATTTGCCTGATTTTCTTCATTTTTGGCTGAATCGTTCGCGTCATCACCCAAACCAATGATTTTATAGACTTCTGTGATAGTAACTTGTTCGTCTTTTTCTTGATTCGCTGCGGTTTGCTGCTCATCACTTTTAAACGCTTCCATATTTTCTGTCATACGTAACACTGTTTTGGACTTGACACACGCCAGCAGAAAATCTAATTATTCGGCGTCTACTCTAAGAAATGATTGTGCACAACCAACGATGTTCACAAAAATACACAGACGCGATTGCTGTGTTTTCACTGCTACTCTGTTTCTCATTCGTGCTAATACACAGCACAATGCCACAATCGAAAGCAACGCACACCAGTATTAGTGCACAGCCAACGATTTTTTTTACTGTTACTCTGCTGTTTTTCATTCGTGCTAATACCATTGAGTTTGTATACATAGAGGAACCACGCTAGCTTGCGTTAAGGCGTCGGTAGATGTCACCAAGTGAATAAAATCGACATTTGAAATTTTTGGGGGAATGCTCTCCACAGAAATTTGACTTAAAAAAAGGCAGCAGAAAAGAGAAACAGGAAAAACGTCATGGGTATGGAGAAATGTACAGGAAAACTGTTGCTTTGAAATTTCAAATGTCGATTTATTTACTTGGTGACACCTATCGACGTCTTAACGCAAGCTAGCGTGGTTCCTCTATGTATACAAACTCAAAGCTAATACACAACACAATGCAACGCTTGCAAAATCGAAACGCGTTTACTTTGATTCCTCTGTTTTCCGTTATGCAAAAATAATGCACAAAAATAATTTTTTTTAAATTAAATTTTTTTAAATTATTATTTCACACAAACCTTCTACAGGCAAATAATGAAAACATACCAAAAAATCAAGCAAATCGGACTTCACGTTCGCATGTTATAAACGTACAAACGAACAATTCATTTTTATATATATAGATAATGTATGCACGCACCTGATAGTTAAGATTGACTGATGACTTTAATTTGGAGCGTCTTTGATGTCTTCAAGGGCAAATGATTCTCTTTGCAGCGGCGAATTCGTGGAAGGTAAAGATGTGTGGGTGTGATATATGAATAGTTGATCCTCTCTCAAGGCGAATAGATTGGAGAGTTGGAGTATATGTACAGATGAACTGGAACTTGAATTGAAATGCACTTCTGGCCAAGTGCTGCTTATGTACTGGAAACTGGAACTTATGTACGATGATTGCTGAGCTTGATCTTGAACTTGAAAGTTTTTTATGCACTTTCTAGATCACGTGCTCGGTTATATACTGGATAATGATGTTCGTCTATGATGAATATTAGATTTGCGCGGGAGTTTTTTAATCTCATGCACAGTAGGTGACGATTAGATTGATCACTTATATCGAATGATCAACTTAATTCGAACTTTTATGAAGTTTCGCAAGGATTTGCGAATGATGAATCGTAGATTCGATCGATTTTAGGATGTCGATTAGGTTCTTCTTTTGTAGATACTCGTAGAGTGATTTGGCAAGATGTGGGTATCTTGGCAATCGATTTAAAGGTGAAACACAATCAAATAAGAAGAGATGAACCTTGATTTCTTCTTAATATCCGGCTCGAAGGACCAAATGTTCGGGTGCGGATGAAGGTGACCCTTGTAAGCGCTGGTTTAGCAGTATATATGTGAATAAAACGTAGTTTTAATTTCGTACAAGATTTCTTTATTGTCTGATGAAAAGAACTTACTTCGTTGAAGGTTTATACAAGAAGGACCAGAAGCTAGCAACCTGATAAGCAGGAAGGTACAATTACTTTTGAGTGTGGTGAATTTGAATTACATTTAGGGGCGACATCTTTTAACAGATTTACAATATTATAATAGAATAAGTGGTCAATCTATTACATAATTCTGTCGTAAACAATCTTAAACGGCCTTGCGCAATTTTGGATGAATGCCTGGGTTAACAAGCAAAATTGACGTATATGGGACACCAATTCACACAGGCTCACCAAGTGACAATGCACCCTCAAAAAGTTACCGTTTGTTGTAGATTTAAGAGTGTCTTTGGTCCGTACTTTTTTCGACAACAACGTTCGTGAGGAAGTAACCGTATGATGGCGAGCGTATGATGGCTCAAATTGAACTACATATATGTACGGACGGAACTATCTACGTGTCACACAGCGGGAGCCATGATTGACATTCTGCGTGAACGATTTGAGGGTAAGGTTATCTCTCGCGTGACGTGAGTTGGCCACCAAAGTCATGCAATTTGATCCAGCGAAATTTTTTCTTATGATAATTCTTGAAGTCACAGGTCTATATGAATAAACCAAAATCAACCAATGCTCTTAAGGTGAACATAACACTGGCCATCGCTCACATCAAGTGGGGTATACATATGAATGTTTTGTTCTATTTAAAAATCTACCCATCCTTAATGAAAACCGTTTAGTTTATTGTGAAGTGAAGCACGGGTTGATTTTATTTCCCACTTAGACCTTCAAAAGATTTTAATCAACTGACCCGAAAAAATATTATTATACAAATTGCATTTTAAAAATCTATACAGAAGCATTGTGGTCACAAAAAATCTCACATATGACACTTTTTGACAGTTATTCAAACTTCAGCTTCGGTTCCAGTTGTACCCCTTTAATGCGTTCAGCCAGTAAGGTGATGTGAGGCAGAAGGTTTAATTTATGAAAAACGAAGAAAAAAACAAATCGATTGTGGAATAAATGCGTTCAACTCGATTTGGTTCAGTTCGATTCGTAAAACTATTGGCTTGATAATAATCTATCAAGATTAATTTTGTATTTACGATTCGAGATATGCACAAGATTAATTAATTATCAATAAGTCCTATTTGGCACCTATCGTATTTTGCATATTTTGCAGAATAGGATGACCAAAATTCCAAATTTCAATAAAACCCCCAACTTTGTGTGACCATCGGCGGCGCCAGCAACTCGACTAGGCCATAAGTCCTTTTAAATCCAACCAATTTGTTCTTGGTCGCATTGTTAAGTAATGGAATTTGAGGAAGTGAAGTTTATTTGAACACAATGGCGTAACATTTTAAACCATCTAATATTAAGTTATGGTACTACTTAACAATTTTCTAACTTTGAAGCAGTTTACTAAACTTTTCTTTATTTTAAGCATATTCTACGATATTAACAGTGCAGTTTTTGATATTTAGAAATATCACAGCGAGTCACATGAAGTTACCACGATACTAAAAATATAAAAGAGTTGATCGATGATTTTAGCTTTAATAAAATGTAAAAGATAGTATTATGCTAATATCGACGTTTAAACGTAGTATCATACTTAAAAAGTTTTAAAATTGTACGCAAATTTTGGTACTAAAATTGCTCGTCAAAAAAAAAAAGAAAACAAAATATTTAAATTCATTCATTGTAACATTATGGGAGATTTACGAGGGTTGACTCATTTTTAAAGTGATACACAAATATCTCCGGAACTTTGCGTATTTTTTGGTATCTTTTTTGACGGATTTCAGAAGAGTTCGATCAATATTGAGAAAATACTATATTTTATACAAAATACGATTCGTATTATAATCCATACAATATTTGAATAACAAATACAAAACACTCTACATATCTTTCAGAAAAATCTATGGATATTATGGCTTCCGCAGTCCGCATTTTTTCATCCGTGATCCTGAGCTTATTCAAAAGATTGGAATTAAAGATGTTGAGAGTTTCACTAATCGTTCGGAAAATAAAGCAATGATGAGCGATGAAACTACTGGTAGTATGCTGACAATGTTGAAAGATGAAAAATGGATGGACATGAAAACGATGTTAAGGCCTGCTTTCACAGAAAACAAAATTAGTCAAGTTTTCAATGTAATAAGCGAGTGCAATAGAGAAGCTGTTAAATATCTTAAGGAAACAATCAAGTCTGAGGGTAAAGAAATTGATCTGGCAGATTATTTTCATCGATATTCAAATGACGTTATAGCTTCAGCAGCATTTGGTTTAGAAATAAATTCTTACAGGGATAAGAAAAATGAATTCTCCTATATGGCAAAAGTTCTTTTAAGAACTCGAAGCCTCTGTGTTGCCGTTAAGTCATTTTATTTGACGATTTCTCCACAAGTTCTCAAGGTTTGTTTGCATTATTTCACTTTTCAGATTTTATTTGTGAAATGTATTTCAGATTTACAGGTTAAATAGAATTTACATAAAAGTATTGGCATATGTGAGAGGCTTGTTTCGAACACGTTCGAAAGATAAAACTATTCGAGCAGACTCGATTGGCCAGAAGAAGGGAACTGAATTCTTCAAAGTCATAATAGCTCTTTTAAAAAAATCAAGTTCAGCAGTCAAATCAATGGTGTTGACAATTTTTCCACAAATCGCAATTGTTTGTATGAAAATATTGAAGAAATCAAATATGCCTTAAAAGTTTAATTTTTTTCAGATTTTTCATTTGTACAGTTTTGTACAGTCAATCCGTAACTATGTGAAAGGATTATTCAATCCAAAACTACGGCAGCGTCAGAAAGAAAAAATCACTCTAAATCAAGATTTTAGTTCACAAGATATTGATACACAAGATATTGATTCACAAAATATTGATCCACGAACTACTGATCCACGAAATAAGAAAAATAAGTTCTTGAAAATAGGATCTGCCGTTTTAAGAAAGATTAAAGCTTGGATTAAGTTATTGATTTTGACGATTTTTCCACAAATCGTATTGGTTTGTATGAATTTTTTAATTCTTTTTCTACTTTTGCAGCAAACAAATTTTTGTTTGAAAATATCAACAACTGAATGTTGAAACGTACAGAATATTGATTTGAATCTTTATGTTTTAGAAGATTAAGATTTAAGTTATTCAACTTTTTCTATTTCAGATAAGCAGGTTGTATACACTCTTAAACTTTCTGAGAGGTAAAACTATTCGACATGCAGCATTCTTAAAAATCGAAAGATTTGTTGTTGTTATTAAGTTGTTGATTTTGACATATTTTCCAAAAATCTCCGAGGTACGTCAGAAGAAGCTGATTTGTTTAATTAGATACAAATTGCACTTAGATACTTCCAATTTCAGATCATTAAATTAAATGCTTTTAATGCAAAAGCTCTAAATTATATGAAAGGTGTAGCCAACCAGGCAATTCAACAAAGACAAGATGATAAAATAATTCGACAAGATATGATTCACCTTATGCTTGAGACCCTGATACGAGAAGAAAATATTTTCGAAAATAAAACCAACGACGGAGAAATTATTTCTACAAAATATGTTACCAAATGTACAGAAAATGAAATGGTTGCTCAGTGCATTTTGTTTCTATTTGCCGGTCTTGAGCCGATAGTCAATATGTTATCTACTACTGTCTACGAGCTGATGAAGAACCCGGATATTCAGAAAAAGCTCTACGAAGAAGTTGCAAAGATGAACGATGAGTTAAATGGCGCTGACATTTCGTATGATCTATTAAGAAACATGAATTATTTGGATATGGTTGTTTCGGAGTCACTCAGAAAATGGCCTTCTACGGCACTCCTGGATCGGGTTTGTTCTAAACCCTATACACTCAAAAGTGCTGCTGGTGAATGTATTGTAGACTTCGAGCCGGGTGATGTTACTTGCTTTTCTGTTTATGGAAGTCATTTTGATGAAGAGTATTTTGAAAATCCTTTCACTTTTGACCCGGAAAGATTTAGTGAACAGAACAAATCAAATATACGGCCTTTTACTTACTTTCCATTTGGAGTTGGAGCTCGAAGCTGCTTAGGTATACAAATTTTTTATTCCTTTTGGTTTCTTTGAACTTACGCCGTTCTGCATTTAAAGGTGATAAATTTGGTGTTATGGTAGGAAAGATCATGTTGTACCACTTGATGTTGGAGTTCCAATTTACTTTGTGTCCTAAATCTATTCCTGATTTATTTGTAGCAAAGAAAAGGATACAACTAAAACAATCTGAGTTTTTTTGGATGAAAATAACTCCAAGGATCACAGAACAAATATCGTGTTAGTGGTTAATTGTATAATAAAACAGAACACGGGCCTTGGAGAAAGACCTACAAATGTTCAGCATTATGTGTCCAGCATTAAATAAAGAGTTATACTATAAAATAATATTATAATAACTTAATAAAATAAACTATTAACTCTTGTAAATCAAGAAGACCTCAAATATTTATACCTGTTTTTTATAGGTAAGAATGGAGGGGTCCTTTCATTATCTTCTCATTCCAAAGTGCTAGAAGTAGCACTTCTTCAGGGGAAAAATAGTCTAAAAGGATTTGTCTGTTCCTTGCAAGAGCTAGTAATAATTAAATGAAATCCACGACTGGATCGCACGAACTTGCTCTAATGTAAAAGTACTTTGGGATTTAAAATACATTTTATAAATAAAATGCATGTAATTGCCGTCTGATTTCCGGAAAAGTTTGAATTTACGCAAAGAAAGTTTAAAAATAAAAGTAAAGTAATTTTTTATATAGCAAATTTCTTTCAAATTTTTCTAGAACAAAATCTGGGATGCTAATTTTAAGTGTTAAGTAATATACATTTTAGGAAATAATTTCAAAAAATACACGTTTTCAAGATATTGATTTTTCAAAAAATAAATTGGAATTTATTTTTTCAAAAAACAAAATAAATTTTTTTTTTCGAATATTTTAATATATGTACAATATTATTTTAAACTTAAGGGGGCTCCTGGTTAAAATTTTTGGTTAAAATCGTTAGAGCCGTTAATGAGAAAGTCGAAAATCAAAAAAACGGTTCTATGACAGGTACCATTAATAACATTTTGCCCCCAATTTTTTTTATTTACAAAAATGTAGTCCATGTCCATAATATCACACCTAATTTTTTTTTTATCAAAATCGTTAGAGCCGTTTTCGAGATAAATAAGATTATGCATTACGTGTGTATGACGGGTACTGTTAGTCTTAGAGCTAAACAAAAAATTTCAATTTGACTTCTAGGGAATCACCGACCGAAGACCCTTAAGTACCAAGTTTAAAGAAAATTCCTCCAGTAGTTTAGGCTGCAGTTCGAGGTACAGCCATACAGACATACAGACAAACAGACATACAGACAGACAGACGGAATTGTCGGACCCACTTTATTCGTCTTCGCAGTCATCGTAATGTCAACATTGATCAAAATCTCGAGTTCGATTTTTTTTCCAAATGTATAACTTGCCCTATAGTACCTATATCGCAAGTAAAAAGGGGACATCCCAATATACTCACCATTGCTCTAAGGGTATTATACCTACCCATAGCTTTAGTCAGACAAACCTGTTCAACTTGTGTCGGTTAAAAAATGCACTTTTAGCGGCAGACATAAATTGGCCGGCCTTTTGAAAATTACCAACAAAATTTTGTCCGACAGATGGTTTCCTGAGGGCGATTAAAAGGGAAAAAAGACAATTCACTTCCAATTGATGAAGTCCGGCCAAGGTTCATCTGATGACAAGCCCTCGGAGCTCTCTTGATACGTAGGTTAGAATGAATATGCAACCAATTATCAACCAAGTATGTCGGGAAACAAAAAGGTGATCCAATGTTTTGCAAGAACTATCGAGGCATATACCTTCTAAACGTCCCACACATAACTTTATCGAGGCAAATCCCTTCTAAATGTACCACATATAACTTTATCTAACTTGGTGTATGAGCGTCTTAAGCTGTTCTGCGACACTTTAGTCGGTAGGTAGCATTGTGGGTTACTGCATGGCAAATCGACCATTCATAACTTCTTCATGTGACTAACTAAAGTTTTATTATTATTAGATAATCATAACTAAAAATATTCATAATCATAAGCTTTTTATAAAGAAAAATTTTATCTTTTCAAAAAAAAGCAACAACTAAAAGCTCAGAGATTAACTTTTTGAAAAAGGGGAGGAGGAAAAATGAAATACTAATAGATAATTTCCAATATGATAATAAAATAAAATGCAAGACTTTGTCGAACAGACTTTCTTTTGCAGTCAATGTTGCTTAAAACATGATTGCAAATAGACAAGATATAAAAATACATGAATTTTTTTTAAATAACTTTAATAATCCTTTGAGCAGTTTCGACGTCCTATAAAAAAATGTATGCAAAAAAAATTTAAATAATGAAGCCCTTTTTCTTTTAAAATGATAACATCTGGTATGCAATGCATGAAATATGGCTCCAATGAAAAAAAAAAACCCAAGAATTTGTATGAGAAAGAAAACTTTCTAAAATTGATAAGATTTTGTTGAATTGAGTTGGTTTTATATTATTTTGGGCCTTTTTCCTTGTTTGGGGGGTGAATTTCGTAACGAAAAATGGGCTAAGCTTTTTGAACACTAAATTTTACTCATACATATATGGACCAAAACGCGAAAAACGAGACCACAAAAAAAAAAAAATATTTCAAATTTCGCGGGCTTTTCGCCATTTTCATTTTTTATACATCCCAAAGTAACGAGTAACATAAATTTCAAATAGATATTCGTTACTTACTTCGCGATAAACACGTTTTTCTTTGATTCCTTGAAATAAAAAAAAAATTAAAATACAAAACGAAACAAAATGGTAAGTTTTATTAATTCAAAATTAGTTTTTTTAAGTGTTATCCGTTTTGGTCACATTAAGTAAGTTTTGTTGAAAGTATAGGGCTTAAATATTTGGAAAAACAAATTGAAATCAGCATTTAAAATAACAAAGAAACCCACCGCAATATTTGATGTAACGTAACAGTCCAAGAACCTTAAAAGTTTATTTTTCCAGCTTCTATTATATCAACATATTAATAAAACCATATTTTCTCCGAGTAGTTTTAGTCTATTTTAAAAATAAA
Organism: Philhelius festivus; assembly: GCA_963931855.1. NCBI lineage: Eukaryota > Metazoa > Arthropoda > Insecta > Diptera > Syrphidae > Philhelius > Philhelius festivus. Next base: position 258,695,198 of record OZ007554.1, on the reverse strand, counting down.
ATAAAAATTCTGTTGTGTACTAAATAATGCCGTTGTTTAGAAAACAGTTTGTAACGTAACAGTCTTTTTTCGTTTCAAATTAAAAAAATGTAACAACCATATTGATTTCATAACCTCAATCATACTTACTTCTATTGTTTAGGGAAAGCTTAGTAAGACCCAAAAGAACAAAAACTATGAGCCTTATCATCGTACCCGATCGGAACGTAATTTTCTCCGATTTCTACGAAATGTACGAATTTTGTATGATTGTAGCCGTTCCGATATTGCAATCGGAAAAATCTACGAAAATAAAGTTTGTGTGCGTTGAAATGTCAAAATGGCAGCAACGCATGGTGAATTCAAGCGATTTATGAAGATATTTGATTTCCGATTTCTCCAACAGCAAATTATAAGTTTAAAATTTTTTAAAGAAACATTAAAAACTAATAAAATTTTATAATTTATAATTACGCTGTATCTGAGTTATTTAATTTTATTTATTCATATCTTTCCGCTTCCAATAACACTGCTGCACTATCCATGATTCTTCTTTGCTTATTTGACACGAATCAACACTTTATTAATTTATTGGCGTTTACGTCAAATACACGCGTTAGTAAACGTCGGTTTTTTCCGTTATGAAACAGATACCATGAAGGAAATAAACGTTACGATCGTACGATGATAAGGCTGTATATATGTATGTAAATAGTTAAAAAAGGAAGGAAAAGTTTGAGAAGTTGTTGAACTCCAAATTAGAATTGATTTATATTTATTTTTACAAAGCACTATTTATACTAAAAGTTTGTTTAATTTCGATAAACAAACTTAATAAATTATTATTATTATTTTTAAAACTAAGTGCAAATACTTAAAGTAAGTAAGCATTAATGGATTGCCACAATTTCGATATGTACTTACCTATAATGAAAAATTAAGTTTTTTTTTATTTACTTTGTATGTTACATAAGTTACCCTTTTAATGTCTAACGATAAGAAAACCAAATAACACTAAAAAATACAATTTTAGCCATTTTCCATGCTGACTTTAACTCTTAAAAGAGCCAAGATCGCACGTGTAACGTAACAGTCTTTTCATGTAATGTAACAGTCCCAACATTTTTCTTTCCACAGAATCTAAAAATACAGTATTTAGTGTAATTAATATTTTATTTGCTACTTCCTTTCTTAATCTCAGAAACCTCGTACCTCACGTTTGAAATAGTACACTAAAAGAGCAGACTTATTGCATAATGTAATGCAACCTCAAAATCTACTTCCAAATTCATGTAACGTAACAGTCCTGCTAAAACATTTTTAGCGTTTAAATGACAGGCCTCACTGATTTTAAAATTAAACTAAATGTTAGTTAGGAAGTCTATTTTGAGAAAAAAATAAAAGATATTGATATTTCATATATTTTGAGGTAAATTTGTATTGAAATATGCGTATGAATGTAACGTGACAGTCCGCGTTTTGGTCCATATGTATAACGTGGAACTAAACCAAATATTAATAAAATGATCGACTGGATCGCACGAACTTATGTAAAAGTACTTATTGGAATTTAAGATACATTTTATAAATAAAAAAACATGGATTTGATGAGATAAAAATGTTCAAATGCATAAAATTGCCGTCTGATTTCTAGAAAAGTATGAATTTATGCAAACAAACTTTTTAAAAAATCGTTTTATTATTAAATACATTTTTTATATACGAAATTTCTTTAAAGTTGTTCAAGATGTGAGATGCGAATTTTAAGTGTTTAATAATATTGATTTTAGGAAATAATTTCAAAAAATAATCGTTCATAGGTTTTGAAGATATTGATTTTTCGAAAAATTTTTTTTTTTTTCAAAAAACCCAACAAATATTTTTTCGAATATTTTTATATACAATATTATTTTAAACTTAAGGGGACTCCTGGTGAAAATTTGTGGTTAAAATCCTTAGAGCCGTTATTGGGAAAGTCGAAAATCAAAAAAACGGTTCTATGACAGGTATCGTTAATAACATTTTGCCCAACATTTGTTTTGACCAAAATGTAGTCCATGTCTATAATATCACACCTATTTTTTTTTATCAATATCGTTAGAGTCGTTTTCGAGATAAATAAGATTTTGCATTACGGGTGCATGGGGGATACCATTGGTTTTGGAGCTTAAAAAAAATATTTCAATTTCAACAATTTGATCAACAGTACTCGCTGGGCCTGCGGGTTTCAAGGATAAAAGTTCTCTCTTTGGGTTTTCTAAGCCGCTCACTCAAATCCGTTGCTCAGCTTATGGTATATTCAGTGTACAGGCACGTGTCTATATTAACACTTTTCTTGAGCAACAATTGATTTAGTGCCCGCTTCACGTGGTATCAAGAGTTATTCTAGCTCTTTGGGTCTTCTGTAACTTCTTATATTATTATAATACAAATTATTTTTTTCTTAATTTAGTTACTTAAACACAAAATGTATATCAGGTGTTCTTTTTTAAGCAAATTCACTAATTAGAAGGTTTTTGTGTCTAAGAACATTTACTTAGAATGTATATAAGGGGAAATTGTTTCCATTTAATTCAATATACTCGTATGTATACCTCATCAATGGACAGCAATTCCTTTCCAAAACAAGCAAGTCTTGATCTATTAAAAATTGGGCATCTGTCAATAAGGTGATCTTCTTCAGACGCAAGATGTTCGGTTAGAACAGCATGTCTAATTTGTGAATAATTTTACACATCATCTCAAAGCACTATAATAAGCATCAAACCATTGAATTACTAGAGTTATAGAACAAGCTCTTAGTATTGGTAAAGGGAGATACTTAATGACCTTTAAGTGCATCATGCGATTCAATGCTACTGATATCAAAGAAATCAGTGTCAATATTTAGTCTAGAGACATCAAGATTGACGATAAACTGCATAATATTCAGAACTTGATCTCCGATTTGTAGTTTGATTGGAACAAATGGGCATGTATTTTATATATATGGAAAATTGTAGCTTGTGGATACAATGGAAGATAAATAACGGAATTCTTAATGTGAATAAAATGTTAAGTATAAACAGCTACGATTTCTATTTTAATGAGAGTGTTTTAAAACCTTAATTTAATTTTATATTTTGTTTTTATTTTTTTAAATCATCTTTTATCAAATTTTATTTGGTTGAAAAGCCATAGTTTTAAAATTTGCAGAGTCACACTTAAACACACTTGGAGTGTGGGTTACAGGAGCATCCAAAATTAAATCAAATTAATGTTTTATACGTTACATCCTCGATCATAGCACCAATTTCAAGCAAAAACGAAGTGTGTGCACATCTTTTAGTAATTTAAATTAATCGCATATTTTTTTTTATTTGGTCCAATGACACCACTTGCTCACGACCTGCAACAATATATCACTCATGGTGGATGGAAAGATTCCACTATTACTATTAAGTTTCTGGAGCACCAAAACCAGATCCGACCCAAGCAAATGGCACTTTGTAATGAAAAAATCAACAAGATTTTCGAATTAATATCAACACATATTTAGAAACATCACAGTGTTTACTTATCAATAGTTATTTCAATGTCAGTTAGAATATTGCCACTTCAAAAGCGCGCAAAATTTCTTTTTGGATGACCTTTTATATCGAATTCGATTAAGAAATATACACATATTCCAGTAGAAAAGGGCAATTTAATAAATTTAACCTTCGATAGACCTACTCTTCCAATTATAGAACTAAAGATAAAGACAACGCAAGCAATTTAAGAAAATAATTTGTAAGCGTACACTGTGGCGTATACGTAATATTTTTTGTTAGCAGAGTAATTTTCACTAAAATTTTAAAAGACAATGCAAATAATTTTTCCTATACTAACAAATAAAAAGGCTGCTATTAGTGAGGATTGATAGTTTTATCGAAGAAGGTTCTGTGGACACTTCATAATGATGGTCCGAGATCCGAATACTAAAAGTTTGTATTCTTTTCTTGAGAAAAGGGCAACTGCTCCATATATGTGATATTCACAAAAATTTATTCCATTTAATTGGTCAGTAAAAGTCACCTTGTTCAATTTTCTAAATAAGCGGCTATTGCAACCAATGAAAAACTAGAAAAAAAATTAAATTTAATACATTTATGACGTTGCTTACACAATTTATTTGAAACGAGTTGAGTTGTGTGTTTTAAGCGAATGTTTTCCAAGTTGCATAGTAGCAATTTCAGCCATTAGGCTATTACTAACATAACTTTGTTTTGAGATATTTATTTTTCTGCGATAAAATCACTTTTCCGTTACATTAAATGCTTTTAAGAAAAATTCCTGAAAAAACAAAACCTTGTATGGTAAGCTGTCCACTTATTTCAGTAAATTTGGGAAACATTTTCATGTGAGGGTTTTCAATTTGTTGTGCATAAATTCTTAATTTCTATACTTTTCATTTTTTTTGTATAAAATATCATAAATGTGGTTATTCGTTTTACATTTTTGATAATAAAAACGGTTTATTCCGTGCCCTTGGCTGCGGGAATAATTTAAGCTTACTTTTAACTGTGTGGGCTTTGTCGCAATCAAAAACTTTTGATACACAATTTGTGAAGGTATAAATTTTCCACACATTTAGAGTTCATTCCAGAATTTTTTCCGTAAGTGAAAAGAAAAAATATTTCAAACACGGCTTCTTCTTGCATTCTTTTCAAAGGCAAAGAGCATATGATATTCATGGTAGTCGTCGTTGTGATGTAACGCCATAGAGTCGTTACTGTCTTCAGAAACTTTTAAATTGCATTTCTATTGCTGCAAAGAGGATTACATTATATTTCAAATGCACGTTTATACCACACTGGCACCGGTACCAGCACCAGCATCAGGCTCAACACCAACACATATCTTATTGCCTTAGCTTTATTTCCTACCAGCTTTCCCAAGCACAAAGGATTTAATTACGTTGATTATTTAATGTACTTTAAGGTGGGGATAGGGATCGCAAGAATTCTATTTGGCTATCCGGCCTTCTACTCAGAATCTCTGAGCAAAAGAAAGAAAGGACAAAATTTTATCTTCCTAGTTCCTACCTACAAACCTACTTACATGTTCCACAGTTTTCAGTGTTCACGGCCTTGGGCCAAATAAATATTCAGGGTAAAACACCCTTGGTGCACAGAGAGCTCCTTACGCAAAAAAAAAATCATCATCACCCATCGCATCGCAGATCCTTTATGTAATTAAAGAAGATTGTAAGTGACTTTGTCTGTATGTCTGACACAGTGGCAGTGGAACATTATACACATTAAAAATGTATTCTTCTGCTTCATGCTCCTATCCTTAAAATGGAGGAATATTTAAGCGGCCAGCCAGAGATATTCGCACGAGTTCTTAAACGGGTTAATTCATTGACCCAGATTTTATTACTACGTATTTTGTGCATGAAGTTTAAGAGAGTCCAAGCGAGTCTTTAGGGTGTTTCATTGGTATATAATATTCTGTCTATGTATATGTTGTATATAGGTATCTATTGGCGACAACATTGTAAAAATATTGGTGGCGCCGAGAAAACTATTAAGCTCCGTAGTCGTATTATCATCTCCTAGCAAATGTGAAAGGACGAAGTGGAATAATAATAAGACGCATTTATATGTTAGCTTTTTATTAGATAGAAGACCAAAACAGCGTGCGTAGGCATGATTTTCCTTGAACAATAATATTATCTTGAAGAAGAAATTAAACCTCTATCTACGGATATAGAAATCTGGGTAATCAATATGCATAATGATACGAGTATGTGTGTTGGCTCTAGGTTTTTTTGAATATCTATTTTAGTTCCAATGACAATTCGATATTTATCTTAACTTTAACATTTTATTTTTATAAATATACACTTCAATTTATTTTCAAGCCAGTCAACCTTGTCATTGTTAAAAAATCGAAGTGAGGAGAAATACATAAATAAAACAAAACTTAGTTTGCAACATGAGGTCGATGGTGAAAGTTTCCTTATAATTACAAAAAACCCACATGCTGCTTACAAGAACAATCCTTATTCACGTTCTTAATTACGGCTATTACACATTATTTAACTACAATACTTATAGTAGGGAAGGGTTAAATGATGTTTTAGTAATTCCGCTTGTTTTGTATTAAATTTAACGTGATATGATCGAATTTCCAGTGATTCGATTTTAATTTGTATTTAATGTCCTTAGACCACCTGTTTTGCTTTTTTAAAATTTTGTTTTTAAGTTTTATTTTATTTTAAAGCCTTAAAATTTTTTTCGAAGGCACATCAACTCATTTATGCATGAGGGACCGAAACTATCTTGTGACTGGTTCATTGGAGAATAAGGATGTTAATAAAGTATTTATGAACTTTTTTAATTCAGGTTGAAAAAAAGATAATCCCACTGACTACACAAACATTTCGTCTACTGTGCTTATCTTAACATGAAAAATAAAGTTGATTAAAGTAGAAACTTGGGGATATTTTCATAACAGTGGTATGGATGGTTTGCAGTACCTGTTTTTGGCATAATGGTTACTGCGTTGGACTATCATGGCAGAGGATCTTGGGTTTGATTATCAGCCGCTACAAAAATCAGCCAGGAATTCAAGAATCCTCGCAGACCATTTCTTGACATGAAAAGTGCTGCTCATTAGAATTTACAAATCAGCAGAGAATTGTAGGTCCCCTAAATTCCTTTAACACTCGCACAGGAATGATTGAGAATTGTAAGCCACTTTGTTAAGGCTATCCACTAGCCCTAACGGCCTATTATTCATTTTTTTGCAAATGACATGTACCGTTACTTTTGGAAAAAAAGAAATCAGTTCAAATATAATGTGTGGTGTAAGGTCTGCAAAAGAAAACAAATTCTACTTTCCCCAACCTCTTTCATCTTCACTAATATGATCTGCCTCGCTCACTTAGGATTAGATATTGGGTAGCGCCTGCTTACGATCTAGTCGTAGAACCTCTTTTGTCTGAGCTTGTAGCTTTTTTCTATTAAAATAAAAAGATGCATAAATAACATCAAAGTATATAATTTACAAAAAATTCAAAACTTTTTAAATACTAATCGTTTTATTACAATGAATCAAATTTTAAGTGGGTGCCTTTGGTCCTTTTCCAATCAGTTTGTTTCTGCGTGGTGAACTTTAACTTCATTTGACTGTCAATACCGAAAAATTTTAATTTACAATTATTTTTAATTTGTTTTTTAAATAGAAGAAATAACAGACCGTGTTCCCTTACTCGACTGTGGTAACTTTCAGCAAAAAACAAACCCTAAACTATTAAAGAAAACCCCCCAAACTGCTCTAACAACACAGATTCTAATACCCTGTCGTAAAAAAAAACAATGTCTGCCTGAAATCCGTTCAAGCACAAAACACTATAAAGATAAACACTGCAATTCGTTCCACCCTATTTCGAATAACAAAAAGTGCTGTTTAGTTTTACAATTGCTATTGTTGTATTGTTCGTCAACAACCGTTTCCATTTCCTGTTATGTGATGATTTTAAATTGCTTGGAATGCTTTTTGCTGTGGACTTTTGACTACCTACATATATAATTTTCGCCGGAACTAAAGGGAAGACAAAAAAAAAAAACAATCTATTTCAACCAGACCGACATAAGCCTCTGGCTATGGGAAATGCATTTGAAAACAAACATGCCATGCAAAAAGGACATTACATATTTGGAGATTCGGACGGAATGGTGTCATGTGATTTCAGCTATGTCTACTCTACATACGAGCTTACACAAATTCACGACCGGAATTTGGGCACATTCTAAAAAATGAACAAATGATTTCATTCTTGCACTATTTCATTCATTTAAACCAATCAAAAATGCATACCAAAAGTAAGGGTTTTGCATTGCCTCGAAATGACTTTAAAAGCATGCTTTCGTGCATATACACATACTCAAAAAAGTCTCCGTACAGTAGTAAATTTTCTGCTTATTCTCTGATAAACTATTGAATTTGAACAAATATAAGTAAAAACGAGTAGAAATTAAATAAATGATAACAACTCAAAAAATTTTAGTAAAAATAAAACAACTTTTTATTGAAAATACTTAAAATAAAAAATAATTCACAGCACGAAGTAAGAAAAAAGGAACAAAAAAGTCTCCGTACATTTAGTTTTTTTGGTTGATTTTCTTAAAAAGAAGTAAAACATTTAACTTAATGTAACAGAAAACAACACTTAGTATCTAGTAGGACCTTCTTTATTTTCAATGACTTCTTGTAGTCGGTTTTTCATAGAATTGGTAAGGTTTTAAGTCGAATCCGAAAAAATTCTGTTGCATTCTTCAAGTAGGCTTGTTTTCAGGTCTGATTTGCTGTTAATTGTGCGGTCCCGAATTTTTGTTTTCAAGTAGTCCCACAGATGCTCAATTTAATTGAGGCCTGGGGATTGAGCGGGATGTTTAACCTGTGTTTTAACGTTGTATAACAACCATTTCTTGATCACCATTGAAGTGTTTTAGGGGTCGTTGTTTTGTTGGAAGACAAAATTGTTGGCGTGACCCAGTTTTTCAGCAATTATATGGAGATATTCTTGAAGTTTTTTCAAGTATCCATATTTGTCTATGGTATTTTTTATAAAAAACAGGTTTCCAACGCTCGAAGAAGCCTTACATCCCTACCCTATTATATTGCCGCCGCCATGCTTTATAGTAGAGATATAAATTTTGGAATCCAGAGCAATGCCTGACTTTCTCAAGACCATACGACGACCATCTGAGCCAAAGATGTTAAATTTATTTTAGTCTGTAAATATAACCTGATCCCAGAACGAATTGTCCGTTTCCCAAGTTTTCCAAAAGTAAATGCAGCCTGGCTTTCTTATTCGCTTTTCGAATGTAGGCTTCTTCCGGCTCACTCGACCATGAAATTTATTTCTGGTCAACAGGTCTCGTATTGTCTAGGGACACACATTAGTTCCGTCCGTGTTTTTTTAATTTACCTGGAAGAACGGGTGCACTTTGCTTCGGATTTTCTGCAACACTCCTAAGTATTCTCTTTTCCATACGATGATAAATTGTTTTTTTGGTTGTCCAGATCTTTTTTTCTTGCAATTATTTTTGTTTTATTAAATTGTCGCAACATGTACTGAATTGAAGAAAGCGGTCTTTTCACAATTTTCGCGATTTCACCCAGAGACTATCCTTTATTCCTCAAGTCGATAGTAATTTTCGTGTTGGCCAAGAAAGTTTGCTTATTTTTAGTTGACATTTTTATTTCCTTGGGAGAAAAGAATGTTTTTAACAAAAATATTATTAAAAACACTTAAACTTACAAAAACACAACCCAATTCCTAATCACACACTCTACATTCGCTAACTATTGCAAAAATAGTGGCCTGTACGGAAACTTTTTTGTCGCCATTTGACTGACTCGCCCGATCATAATGATCGTAACGGTATCCTTCGTGAATAAAAATTCTTGAGATTTGGTAAAAAGATGATGGGAGAAAACATATTCTCGTTCTGTGTTCACAGTTCATCTATTCTATTACTCATTACTATTTTTTTTGCAAATAAATAAAAAATTAGTCTACTGTACGGAGACTTTTTAGGGTATGTGTATGTGTGTGTATGAGTATATTTGTTCAAATAGCAATTTTGTTGCCTGCAGCACTCGCACTTCTGAGAACTCAGATTTATTTATAATGGAAATTTTTGACTATCGTATTTTAGGGAAGAAAGCTTACTAACACATTCAAATTCATTTACATAAATTTTGAGTCGACTGGTTTGGTACACCAACCCTTATGATTAGATCCTGGTTACTAGGTACGTTAATCCTTAAATCATTTTCGATTTGTCAAAATTATTTCAAGTTTATAATCAAAAGAATTCATCTTCGTCTAAGAAGAATAACAGGAATTATTTTTTCGCAAATTATCAATCAATTTTATATTTTGTTATATAACTTTTTTTGTTCCAAATTGTGAATATTAGCTGAGTTATAAAATGTATCAGATGTATTTTTGGTGCCAAGTCCTAAATTCTAAATGTACTTACCAAGATTCCTAAGAGCATCCAAAACGATGGAAGCCGTAATAATTGATCATACATGGAGAACTAGGGTTGAATATGACTGACTCACAATCATTCCTGAATTTTCTGCCGAGTCCGAATGACTAAGATGGGAAGCAATTTTTCTTAAAAAAAAAAACAATTTTGTTGTTCTTAAGTAGCAATGGTTGTGCAACCTTCGACCCAGTCCAATGCACTAACCTTTAAGGTCCAAGGGTACTACAATTTCTCATTTTTTTAAGACTAAAAATCACCAAATTATAAATTATAAGAATCATCCCACGAAACAGGATGTGCTTGCTATAGGGGATAAAAGGCGAGTCAACGTATTCACTATTGAATATTTCTCTTTAAATGCGCCGAAATTTTAGAATAATTTGAAGAAAACCTGAATTTCATTATTTCTTGCAGGGTTAGCGGCAAATTGCAAAAAACGAACTCGTCCTAACCCATGAATGAATGAATTAATTATTTATTGGGGGTTTTGCAGGTCTATTATGCCCCCACCGTAATATAGATTAACTTCCTCCTCTTACAATTCTTCCTCCAATTCTATTGCCCTCAGAAATTTTAGTATTTAGAGCACCTTCAGCGAGAATAGGTTGCTATCTTCTAACTGGTATCGTCCCAGCTAGTTTTTCCTTTGGTGCATGAGTGGACACTGCATGTGGCACTGCTTACTTTACAAAGTAAATGTAGGTGTCTTCTAATTTTGCAGTGTCCAGTGAAAATACCTTTCTTGGTTAAACTTTCTTGGTTGTAACTGAACAGAAGAGTTCTTTTCAGTAGCACAAATGCTTACATCATTTTGAAAATTATTGAACTTTATATTTCAAAAGTATTTGATAGAGTTTAGCTCCTATCGAAAATACGTGCATTTGGTATTGAGGAACCTCTTTTTCGTGGAATTAGAATCTATCTTGAGGACCGCTTGTATTGGACGGTATAAGTTATAAAATAAATGCTGGTGTGTCCCAGGGCTTCAATTTATTTTCGACTCTCTCATATTTATCAATGATCTTTTGATGATGACAGTACTCTCAACTTTGCATATTCGTTTCCAGATGCACGTCTTTGCAATTCTGATGTCGATTTAGAACGGAAGCGTTTGATAAGCTCATTAAATTCTATAGCATTGTCAAATGCTGAACCATGAAAGGCGTAGAATTTAATGCTTCAAAAACTCAATGCTGTCTTCTGTCGGAATATGACTTACAGAACACCTTGTTTGCAATGACTACATAGTCAACGTCAACAAAAACGCTGCTAAGTATAATGTAAGACATTTGTCACCCTTTCTCATATGGCTGTAATATATAAAGACTTCTAAGTCTTGAGTATAATTTCCATATCTGGGTAGGTACTCTAATAATCCACTTTTGCAATGTTGCTTGTCTTTCATTATATTAGCGTTGTTTTTATAAATAGTATTCCAGTTAAATAGTCAGTTGCATTCCTACCCTGAAACAATTCAAATTTTATACTCGAGCTTAAGGAAATTCTCATCAGTTTACCCTTGAGCCCAACTTAGGATGTACCGTTGAATTCAAAGAATCGATCTTTAGCCACACTACACGAATGTGGAATGCTTTTCCCTCCCATTATGATATTCAGACATTCAATGCAATGTGTATCGATATCTCTTTTTGAATCCTCTCAAACTTTTCAATACTGCGAGTGTGTTGCTCAATGATTTTTAGAGTGCGTGAAAATAGAAAAAAAAATATTCCTCAGCATAGATAAAATATTATTGTATTATAAAATTTTACTTCCCATCAAATAGCGCTATGACTTTCGTCAAATTTTACTTGATTGTTTGAAATCGAGTTCACTCTTTAAATCAAGATTGCCGAAACCGTGCAAGGACTTAATAGGAATTTCACATAAGTGAAATTTGGTTTTATGAAAAATATATTCAGGGTGGGTACTCTAGTGGTTTCTTTTTAAATCATAGGTTATTTTGACGCTGACAGGTGTCAGTGAAATCTTGACAGAAAGTCAGTATTCATACCTCTGCGGAAGGAAATGAGTCGCTTTTCGCTTTAACATGTTGGGAAATATTGAAAACTTATTTCCAAAGTAAGTTCTGTGTAGCCCAAACAGTGCATTTTTGAAAAGAAGTTTTGGACAAAATAAAGCACCCACCGCTCCTGCTGTACGCAAGTTTGTGCAAAAAGTTTGTGAGGCTGGTATGCTATTGGACAAATCTTATGGTTCCCGTCGTCGTACGATGCGCACAGACGAGAATGTGGCTGATGTAGCCGAGAGTGTGAGACTCAATTCACGAACATCTACTCGCCATCGATCTCTAAAGCTCAATATTTCACGCACTAGTTTGAGAAGAATTCTGCAAAAAGATCGCGGATTCAAGCGCGGATACAGGGGGAGGGCAATGGGTGCAATCGCCCCCCCCTGGGCAGTTCTTCGTTTCTTCACAATTATAAAAACCATAACACTTTTTTCTTTTTACTTCCGACTTATAGGTACTATAAGGCAGGTTATGCATTCGTAAAAAAAATTGAACTCGAGATTTTGATCAAAGTTGACATGACGATAATAGCGAAGTCCAAAAAAGTGGGTGTCGCAATTCTGTCTGTCTGTCGGTTCGACTAGCCCAAACGGCTAGGCCGATTTTCTTTAAACTTGGTAGATATGGGTTTTATTTTTTTTCCCCCGAATGTTTTTTGATTTGATTTTTTAAGACCAAAAATAACGGTACCTGCCATACGATTTTTTTTTCGAAATTTTATAAATATTTTTTTTATCAAAAACTGTCGTACAGATTTAAAAAAAAAAAATCATAAGATTTCATTTAGTTAAACCTAGACAATGAATGAAAAAAAAATTCTAAAAAATTATTATTTTTGGTACCCCCCTTGGAACCAATTTGTTTGGTTTTGATTTTCTCAAAAACGGTACCCTCGATTTTGATAATTTTTTAATGTTAAGGCTCCCCATCAGTTTCAATATTATTGTGTATTCAAATTTTCAAAAAAAAATTTTAAAAATTATTTTTTGAAAACTCAATATTTCGAAAACCCCATGCTCGATTTTCTTAAACCTTAATAAATAAAAGTTTCTTAAAATAATCTACAAGATATGAGAAAAAACAATTATTTCACTTAAAAATAACGGTACCCTCCATACAAATGTTAAAAAATGGTTTTCGAAAATCGTATTTTGCTCGAAAACGGTTCCGAGAATTTTTAAGGTCTATAATTTAATACAAAAGATTTTGAAAACAAGACATTAGTCACTGTACCTACCATAGAACGATTTTTGAAAATTTTGAATTTCTCATTATCGACATAATGGATTTTAATGAAATTTTTTATAGTGATGCTTCTAAAAGCTTTAAGAAGCATTCTGTTTTTTTCTCTTACTTCTAAGAGAATTTAAAAAATGATGATAATTTTATCCTTATGAATAGTTTTTTCTAATAACATTCGTTTTTAAAATTCCTAGTCTATTACATAGGAGCAAGTTCGTGCGGCAAGTTATGCATTCGTAAAAAAAATCGAACTCGAGATTTTGATCAAAGTTAACATTACGATGATAGCGAAGACTAAAAAAGTGGGTCTCGCAATTCTTTCTGTCTGTCGGTTCGACTACAGCCTGAACATTTATCATTTTTAATTTCCCCCCCCCCCCACACGTTTTTTTCTTCTTTTTTTTAAGACCAAAAATAACAGTACCTGCCATACGAATTTTTTTCGAAATTTTGTAAATTTGTTTTTCTCAAAAACTGTTCTACGGATTTAAAAAAAAAAGATACAAAAAAATTCATTTAGTTAAAGCTAGGTACTATTTGAAAAAAATTTTCCGAAAAATGGTTATAGAGGGTACCCCCCAAAAGAACCATTTTTTTTGTTTTTGATTTTCTCAAAAACGGTATGACCGATTTTGATCATTTTTTGTTTGCGTAAGCTCCCTAAAAACTTAAATAGAATTGTGTATTCAAATTTTCAAAAAAAAAAATTTTTAGATTTTTAAAAAAATTTCAATTTTTTTTTTCAAAACTGTTAAAAAACCGTTTTCAAAAACCGGCCACACAAAAATATTAGAATTAAGTATTTAAGAACTATGTATATCATGTACAACACTATAATTCCTTCATTTAAATTAATTAATTCATTTTTTTTAATACGTACGAGTTCCTATTTAATACTTTAAGACATGCATACAGAGCATTATTGAAAGAGGCTAAAGTAATGTAAACGAAGATGTTTGATTTACTATTTCATAGTTATATACATACGACCTACATATATTATGTACCTGCACATGCTTTCCTTAATTCAATTTAATAATTTGTTATTTTTATATTCGATTATGTTTATACCTTTTTAATATTTTAAGACAGAAATGCAGAGAAATGGACCATTTTCTTAAGTTAAGCAAAATATCACGTAAATTGCCCCCCCCCTGAACGAAATTCTGGATCCGCGCCTGCGCGGATTATTCGCTTATAAGGTCCAGTTCAGTTGAGTCAGCAATTGAAGGTGCACGGACATCCGCTTCGTTATCGCTTGAAAGACGTTGTGTTTTATATTAGATAGAAATGTTTGCTCTTAATATTAAGCCAAAAACAATAATACATGGACAAAATGTAGTTTTATAAATTTTATCGAATTTTTAAAAAGAAACTGTACTCCAGCTAGGCGAGTAAATAATAACTTTAAATACTCGTAACTTAAAAAGCTGTTCGAAAAGTCCTTGTTTTTTGATAAATTCAGTTCAACTGGTGAAAGAGAAGAAAAGGATACCCTTGGAAGACATAAATATAACAGAAAACCATACCGATAACCTTGAAGATATTAAAGGGTGTTTTTTTAGAGACACTATAAATTGGCAATACTGTTTTCTATGACAGAGGATTCGGTTGTTTTGAGACAAGTTTCATTTGGCAATTCATCATGAATAGACTTACGCCAAAAGAGCGTTTGCAAATTGATCTTGATAACATATTTAGGTGCATATAAAAATTCGGTTTTCAAATTTGATTTTGACGTCCTTTTGAAAATTTTCTTATATTGTATCGTATATTTTATTAATAGCTCACCCAATTCTGTTTCAGACAAGCGTGCTTTTTTTTAGGAATATATTAGGTTTTTTCTTTTTGTTTTTTGCTTCAACCACTTTTAAAAGACCAAGCTTCAATAGAAGTTTGCGGTAACTGCGTATCGAAATGGAATCTCGGTGTTATTCTTTCATCTTCATTTGTAGACTCTAAGCAAAACTCAGAACCTAGTTCTGGGCTATATATGAATATAAAAGAGCTGACAAAAGCAGAGAGGTGGTGAAAGAGTGTTTGCGTGTGAGATACGTTCCATCTTCTTCCTCATTCTTTTACGCCATTGTTTCCCATAACGCTAAATTGCAAAGCTGAAAAAACGAATGACGGAAAACAGTTCTGTGACAAGGACGAGAAGGCTACTAAGCTCCTACTGCCTGCTACTGCTCCACACCATCAGGCGTTTATGCTATTTAATATTTGATTCGTTCAACGTGCGGCATCACCTGTGTTTGTTCAGCATTCCGGTGTTCCTTTTGCCAGTTGCCATCGTACATCATATCGTAGTCGTTTTCGAGAGGTATCCATCTGTTTGGCGTGCATTTATTTTTCTCTCATCTCTTCGGAGCTATAAGTATACAACACTTTACTGTCGCACGGAAAAATGAAATTTTCATTATGTATATGGTTTCCTTTTATAAGGAAGAAAGTTTACGTTAAGACATTTTGTATTCTGCGGTGTTCGCCACTTTGGTAAGTTTATTCTTGATGCTTTGTATTTGGATTTAGTGGGAGATAAAAGAGAAATGGATTTATAGTTGTTCGTATCTCGTTCAGAGGTAGGTATACCTATAAGAATTTCAAGCAATAAGAGGCTTAATATCTTACACGGAAGTACAGGCATAGTGGCAGCCGCTATCGTGATGATAAGACTAGCTGTAAGAAAATTTAGCTAGCTAATGAGGTTAAGCAATCGCGCCCTTTTTTATATTTACTGACAAAATACAAAAATTGTAGCTATAACTTAAAAGAATTTAAATATTTAGGTAGGTATTTACTAAAATGAACACAGCTGAATGCTTTTAAAATTTAATTTTCAAAATGATTCACCACACAAAATTTAATGTCATTCTTGTCTGCTGAATGAAATACCTAAGAGCTTCTGGGATTAAGAACTATATAATCTCTTTTCACCTGCGGATGAAATGGGTTTGAGATTAGTGATTTTAATGGACATGTCACCTAGCAACGCATTGTCCTTGCTTTGAGTTCGGCAATAATATATAAAGTTTGGTAGATCTGATACCTCGTACAGTTACATGTTTGGATTTGCTGGTGGCGATGGGTTTTCTTACAGCTTACCAATGGGGTATGTTTATAGAAACGTTGAGCGGTCTGGGATCACTGACTCAATTAGATCGCCATTTTCACACGAAATCATCTTTATTGCACCATACCTAGCAACTTTGTTACTTCTACCAAACCAATCCAATTATGTGATCCTCTGTCCCCTATATACCATGAGCTGGTTCCTGGAAGTTTGACGTAGAACACATCACCGAGGGTACCGAAGTTCAGGTTAAATCCATTTCTATAGGTTAAGAATAAAAATCAAGTTCTTTATCTTTAATTCGGTGAGTTAGTTAAGGGGGTCGAAAATTCCTTCCAATCAATTCTGGGCTCTATCTAGTCAGAAGGAAAAGAAAACAGTCATTAATTTCATCTGCCATTGCTGTGCTATGTACATTAGTAGATGAAATTAATGACTGTTTTCCTTTCCTGCTAATATCCATAATTACTTAAGAAGTGCGTACCGTGATGATGAATGGAAAGATTCATGCCACACTCCGCAGTTAGTAGTTGTGTTTTACCCACAACATTACTTACGCGGGTTATTCTATTTAAAGTTTTATTGAAAACTACCAAGATTTTAAGCAATTTTGAAAGAATACAGATCACAGAGGGTATATTTTAAATATTGCCTGATCCCAGTCCAGATAGGTGGGCTAAATCTTTCGTTCAAAAATAAAATGTACGCCTGGATCGTACGAACTTGCTCTTATGTTTAAGAGACTTAGAATGTTTAAAATAGATGTTATTAATGAAAAATGTATTGAAGCATAAAATTAGTTTTTAAAATACTAAAATCTAATATGTGCCATAATAAAAATTTTAAATTTTTAAAATTTATTTATTTATTTTATTTATTTATTTATCATCAATTGAGTTAATCTCTTACAGACTATGATATTTACAAAAACATTTATATAATCTATTTATTAAAAAATAAGTTTTTAAGTTTTTGTATATGAAATTTTTAAGAAAAAAATATGGGACGCCGAGTTTAAGTTTTGTAGAGCCGATTAATTAAATTAATCTAAACGTCCAGAAATATTATTTAATTGAAAAAGTTATAGGATGTTTTTAATATTTAAAGATTTATTATAAACTCTAGAGCAAATTGAGAAAAGGTTATCTTAACAAGAGAATTCAGAATAAAAAAAAGGTTATAAGTAGATTAGTCAAGTCAGAATGACAATGATAAAAGGAATTTGAAAATGTATTGAAATGTAAATGTTGGTAGGTATGATTGGTCACGAATTGACAGGGATGTCCAACACGCCCCCTCAATGAGATGATCCTCATACTTTGACAACTCCAAGTTTTGATAAGCAATTGTAATGCTTCGGCCCAGTTAGCGCCTTAGTTAGAACATCGGCAGGCATTTCTTCCGTAGGTAGGTATTCTAATTTGATGTCCCCTTTAGATAAGACATCGCGAATAAAGTGGTGTCGGATGTCTATATGCTTGGTCCTTTGATGAAACACATGATTTTCAGCAAGAAGTCCAGCACCACGGTTATCGTTGTACAAAATGATTTTATTTAAGTTCTCAAGACCGAGTTCCTTTAAGAACGTCCTTAGATGAATAGCTTCTTTCATAGCCTCTGAGATACCCATGTACTCAGCTTCGGTCGAAGATAAAGCAACAGTCTTTTGTTTTTGAGATTTCCAGCTAACAGCCGCATTGGAAAAAGTGAACGCAAAACCAGTGTAGGATCGTCTATCAATTACGCATCTTCCCCAATCAGAGTCAACGAATCCATTTATGCATTCCTGATTTGAAGAATATCGCAATCCAAAGTCTATTGTTCCTTGAAGGTAGCGTAGCACACGCTTTGCAGCACCCCAGTGGACATCGTTAAAACAACTGTTGAATTGAGCAAGAACACTTGTTACATGAGATATATCTGGTCGGGAACAAACGGCAGCATACATCAATCCTCCAATCAACTCTTTGTATGGCCGTTTTTCTTGAACACAAGAATTTTCACTTTTAACAAGTCTTGAGTCTGGTTGCATGGGGATGGTAAGTGGTTTGGCATCCTTCATATTAAATCTCTGTAACAAATTACGGATGTAACCCTTTTGACTTATGGATATAAATCCTGAATTTTGATTAATCTCGATTCCAAGGCAATATTTTGCCTCTCCAAGATCTTTAACTTCGAAGTCTTCCATAAGACTCCTTTTAATTGATTGAATCCAGTTCAGATCCTTGGAGCAAATAAGTACATCATCAACATAGATAGAAAGAATTAAAATGTTTCCATTTTTCCACGCAACATACACGCATGGATCTGCTTTCGTGGCTTTAAGTCCAATTTGCTGCAACTTGTGGTCAAATCTTAGATTCCATTGATGTCCGGCTTGTTTCAAGCCATATAAAGCCTTCTTCAGGTAACACACCTGTTTTCCTTCGTGAAAAGATTGAAGCATCGTTTTTGCCTTTTGTTTAATGGAGCTATTTGTCGGCTCATTTTGCAGAATTTCTTCTAAAGCATCTTCTAGCAACGGTGGAGCCTTCATATAAATATGCTCATTCAATGTTCCATTCAAGTATGCTGAAGTAATATCGACTTGATGAACTTTCAGCTGGTACCTTGCAGCGAGTGCGAGCATAAGACGTATAGATTCAAGACGAGCTACAGGAGAAAATGTCTTCATGTAATCAATGCCGGGTTGTTGAGAAAAACCTTGAGCTACAAGGCGGGCCTTCCGTCTCGTAACTATACCATCTTGATTACGTTTGTTTGTAAGCACAAAGCGACATCCAACTTTGCTCCGTTCCGCTTGCTCATGAACCAGCTTCCAAGTATCATTTTTAATAAGACATTTTACTTCGTCTATAATGGCGTTTTTCCACTCAGCACAGTCATCGCCTTGGAGGGCTTCCTTGAAACTTATTTCAGCATTAAATGCATAGGCTACAACATCATTATCAGAAAGGTTTTCATCATAATTTTCAGTTTTACTGTGTTGATCTGTTTTACTCGACTCACAAGATTTCTCACTAGCCTGATCGCATAAAATTTCAGCATCGGTTTTGATTTCACTACCTTGATCAGTTCTACACAGCTCACTAGGGTCTTGATCACATGATATTTCAGCATCACCAGATTCAATAAAACTCCACTGCTCCAGGATATCAGCATTTCCACACTTAGTTTCAGATGAAATTATGTCTACATCCTCATGGACTTCTTTCGATTCATCGACAAACATAACATCTCTTGAGATAGATATTTTTCTCGCTGATGGCATTCGATATGCTTTTGCGTCATCTGAATATCCAACAAATATACCTTCAGTCGAACGAGCTCCAAACTTATCCTTATTTGGTTCTTTGTTTTTAACAAAAGCTCTGCAACCAAATATCTGAAGGTGTTTCAGATTCGGAACTCGTCCCATCCACAATTCGAAAGGTGTCTTACCATCCAGAGTTTTTGATGGACAACGATTCCTCAAATAATTTGCTGAACATATGGCTTCAGCCCAAAACGACGGAGAAAGTCCAGCTTGTAGTACCATACATCGGGCCATCTCGACCAAAGTGCGGTTCTTCCTTTCACTGACCCCATTTTGTTGAGGCGTATAAGGTGTTGAAAGTCTCCTTTTAATACCTTGTGACTTTAGGTATTCATCCATTTTATTTGAACAATATTCCTTGCCATTATCCGTCTGTAGTGCCTTGATTTTTTGACCGGTTTGTTTTTCGACAAAATTTTTATAGCTGAGGAACGTTTCATACACATCGCTTTTATTTTTAATTATGTATACTTCACACCATCGCGAGTAGTCGTCTATAAAAGTGACGAAGTATTTTCCTCCACCATTAGATTGAGTCCTCATAGGCCCACAGATATCCGAGTGGACAATCATTAAAGGCTCGGAGCTTCTAGTTGTCCTAACAGAAAATGGTTTTGCTGTCAACTTTCCCTTCAAGCAAATAGTACATGGAGATAGTTGTTCATTTGGATTCAGAATAATTCCAGTAGCAGTTTTATCCTTAGCAATATTCAAAAGATCCCGAAAATTTAAATGGCCAAGCCGTTCATGCCACATCTGGATATCAGACTTTGTCTCCCTGTTGGTCGATTCAGCAACACCCGCAGACTCCAAAGTTTGGCGAAGGTAATATAAATCACCAACTCTATCAGCTATAAGTTTGATTTTTCCATTTTCATCTCGTACTATCGCCGTGTCACGCCTGAAGACTACTTCACAGTTCTTGTCAGTAATCTTGGACACTGAGAGAAGATTTGTGCGCAGATCAGGAACTAATAGAGTATTTTCAAAATGTACTGACCTTGATTCGACTCCAACAGCTGCCTGGAGTCTAACAGTTCCCTTCGCCATCACTGTAGTGGATTGATTACTCGCCAATTTTAGTTTTTCCCGATCGGTAGATGACAAAGACTCGAAATATTCTTCTTCACGGCACAGGTGGGATGTGCACCCACTATCCAAACACCAGCTTCGTTTCAGATCGATGGTATCCGTGCACATGGCATGTTCAGAAACATCTGACATTATGTAAAAGGAATCCTTTCCACATTCGGCACGTTGTAAAGCTTGACGTTTTACACGACAATCAGCAGCCTTGTGCCCAAATTTGTTGCACTTGCTACATCGAAATGGAAACTTTTTCTTGTTTGTCGGATTTTCTTTACTTGTTTGCTTCGAAGTAAAACTTCTAGTTGCAATCATTGCTCCGCATTCAGACTCTTTGGATTTTTGCTTGCGCGCTTCCGCTTCTTCGAGAATTTTTACTTTAAGCCTTTCAGCATCAGGAAGAACATCCTGAGTCTCGATAGCACAACGAAAATTTTCGAAGGATTCTGGTAAACTGTACAAAAGCATTATGCTCAACAAATCTTTATGAATTTTAACATCCATCGCCTCCAGTTTGTTGACGGCATCAAAGAACTTGCCCACGTGATCACGGATTTCATCTCCTTCCTTCATTTTCTGAAGTGTGAGTTGCTTTAGCAAAGTGGCTTTCCTTGCTGGACCTGACGACGCATAAATAGATTCGAGTTTCTTCCAGATCTCGTGAGAAGTTTCACATCCACGGACTTGTTTGAGCTCGGATGGACTGATGGACAAAATAAGATCGGCCTTTGCCTTTTTATCTTGACGTTGCCAAGTAGATAAAGCCTTCTTAACCTTTGCTTCGTCACCTTCCGTTGGCTCTGGCGGCCTAGGTATATCACCAGACACATAATCCCATGTGTCGTTTTTGACAAGCAATGCCTCTACCTGAAGGCACCATGTGTCGTAGTTGTCTTTCGACAACATATCAAGCCTAAGAGAAGAACTCGGTTGCGCCATTATCAGCAACTGTAGATTAATCGTTGTGAGAAACAGTTTTTACAATTAAAAATGAAAAATTGAAAATTCCTGGGCCCATAACCTGTAGAGCCGATTAATTAAATTAATCTAAACGTCCAGAAATATTATTTAATTGAAAAAGTTATAGGATGTTTTTAATATTTAAAGATTTATTATAAACTCTAGAGCAAATTGAGAAAAGGTTATCTTAACAAGAGAATTCAGAATAAAAAAAAGGTTATAAGTAGATTAGTCAAGTCAGAATGACAATGATAAAAGGAATTTGAAAATGTATTGAAATGTAAATGTTGGTAGGTATGATTGGTCACGAATTGACAGGGATGTCCAACAAGTTTTTTTTACTGTTCAAATATAATACATATATTTAAATTTCTGCTTTGTAGAAAGATATAATTTTCCGCAACATGTTTGCATGAACACCTACTAAAAAATACTTGCGTAAATGTGGGAAATAATCAAATTATAACTCAAAATTGACATCTTTTAGTTTATCAGGTTTATTTCTATACTTTCCGCAACAATTTCGTGATATAATTTTATCAGATTTGTAGAAAGTTTTTTTATATCAAAATTCTAGGCACTATTTTCGAGAAAAATACTAGTTCAACATTTACTAACACTTGTAATGTGGGTAACGTTATTTTCAGAATAAATTAAATTTGTATAAATTAGGAAAAAAACTATTATTTGTTAAGTTACAAAAATATTGAGCATGTGGTTTTTGAAATAATGAGTTTTTAAACATTGTTGTTTTGAAAATTTGAACACAAATTAAAATTTAAACTTCTTATGAGTCTTGGAATAAAAAAAAGAATCCAGTGAACAGTTTTTGGGAAAATTGAAAACCAAAATAAATATTCTTATGAGAGGTACTATTAATAACCATTTCTTGGAGAATATCTTTCAATCATTATCTGGCTCTTACTAAATGAAAGTTTTGGATTCTTTTTAATATATAAAACAGTTTTTAAAAAACAAAAACTTCAAAAAAAAAAGTTTTATGGCAAGTACCGTTATTTTTAGTATTACAAAAAAGAAAAAAAGTTTGGAAAATGCGTCACCCACTTTTAAATCAATTCTGATCAAAATCTTTAGTTATTATGTATATGAATTCATAACTTGCCATATACATAGAACCTATGAATACGTCACAAGTTAACATTTTGGCATTCATAATTTGAGGTAAATACTGAACTTTTTCCGGAATGAGCTACATATGGAGGGCTCACAGCTGTACCGAACCAAGTCATTTTAAAAAAAAATCCAAAGCTAGTGCCAAAATTTCCGCAAAATTGACCTCTATTTAGAGCTGTAATGAACTATGTATAGTTCATTACAGTTCTAAATAGAACTGTGTAGCTCTAAATGAACTATGTAGTTCATTACAGCTCTAAATAGAGGTCAATTTTGCGGAAATTGTGGCATTAGTTTTGGATTTTTTTAAAATGACTTGGTTCGGTACAGCTGTGAGCCCTCCATATAAGGAATGATCCTAGTATGTGGAGTTCGTCAATCCAATTACTTCCCTTAATAATACAATGACCCAGAGTTCTGATAAGAGTTGAGGTTGAAAATGAAATTGGCTTGCTCGATCACGGTATTGCTGAACCAAGATATATGATAACGTAGCCCGAATTGCAATTGTGCATTTCAAAAAAGCGTGAGTCATTCTGTTAAAAGTATAACTATCATTACAGATCATTCTCGGTTTATAAAAATAAAAACTTAATAAAAATAAATAAACACAATCCTAGACAAGATTTACCTTCCTAAAGTTTTGTTAGTTCGAGAATTGGTTACCAGATGGGTTCAATATGAATTTAATAATAACTGATACTAGGAGTCACAAGTTGATTTGATTTACGGCTTACTCGATAACGGCTGGATAATATCTTTTAAAATATTTATAAATAATATTTCATGATATCATTTGTCAAAATCATATCTTCGATTTATAAAAGTAATTTAATTTTTTTTTCTTAAAAACTATTTAGTTTTTTCAAAGGTATATTGATGATTCTTTTTGAATCAAACTTCTAAGTTTATATTAATTGAAAAATTGAAATTCACATTTCAAATTTCTTTTTACTTGCGATATACATAGGTACTATAGGGGAAGTTCTGCATTTGGAAAAAAATCGAACTCGAGATTTTGATCAAAGTTGACATTACGATGATAGCGAAGACGAAAAAAGTGGGTCCGACAATTCCGTCTGTCTGTCTGTATGTCTGTATGTCTGTATGTCTGTATGTCTGTATGTCTGTATGTCTGTATGTCTGTATGTCTGTATGTCTGTATGTCTGTACCTCGAACTACAGCCTAAACTACCGGAGGTATTTTCTTCAAACTCGGTAGTTAAGGGTCTTCGATGATTCCCTAGAGGAGAAATTGAAATTTTTTTTTTTAGCTCCAAAACTAAGGGTACCCCCTATACACCCGTAATGCAAAATCTTATTTATCTCGAAAACGGCTCTAACGATTTTGATAAAAAAAATTAAGTGTGATATTATGGACATGGACTACATTTTGGTCAAAAAAATTTTGGGGCAAAATGTTATTAGGGGTACCTGCCATTGACCCGTTTTTTTGATTTTCGACTTTCTCATTAACGGCTCTAAGGATTTTAACCCAAAATTTTTAGCAGGAGTCCCCTTAAGTTTAAAATAATATTGTATATAAAAATATTCGAAAAAATATTTATTGGGTTTTAAAAAAAAAATTAAATCAATATCTTCAAAACCTATGAACGATTATTTTTTGAAATTATTTCCTAAAACCAATATAATTAAATACTTAAAATTCGCATCCCACATTTTTTTCTTGAAAAATTTTAGAGAAATTTCTTATATAAAAATTTTATTTAATAATAAAACGATTTTTTAAAGTTTATTTGCATAAATTCATACTTTTCCGGAAACCAGACGGCAATTTTATGCATTTGAACAATATTATCTCATTGAATCCATGTTTTATATTTATAAAATGTATCTTAAATTCCAAAGTACTTTTACATAAGAGCAAGTTCGTGCGATCCAGTCGTGCATTTTATTTTTTTTTAATTTGAAAGAAATTTTATATACGTATATTTACGAGTATGTATAAGAAAATTATTGTTTAGAAAACCAACAATTTTTGATTGTTTTTAAATGTATATTGGATTAATAAATAAATATTAGATTTACTCAATGATTCTGATAGCATTATGTTTTTTGATCTAAAAACCATTTAGATAGCGCATTTAAAAATTAAATAAATTTGGTTGTGCAACAGCTCGAAGTTAACCAGGATCTAGTGATTTACAACTTTCAACCATTCCTTTGTGCGTGTTACCAGGAACATTTAGCTGCATTTGGCCATTTACAATTTTGTGTTATATATTATACAGTATACTAAGTATTTTATTATGAATAAGTTCAGTCGATTCAGTCGTATATATTACTGTCTTTTTTAAATGAATTCACAATCTTCTGACAAAAAAAAAACAAACCTAACTGCTTGAAGAATTAATGGTCTGCTATTTCAGATCTTACTTTTTTAATAATTTCTGTCAACACAAAATACAAAAAATATAAAAGACTGTTTTTATTAATATTAAAGTAAAATAAGAGAAATTCCTGACTGAAATTCAAGATTATACATACGCTTCAGGCATCTCTATTACCTACCTCAAACTAACTTCACTTCCTTGAAATTACAACTTTGTTGAACCACAAAATTAACGCTCTCTCACTCATCTATGTCTAATTACGACCAACATTCCTCGTGCGTACTCGGATAGTAGAATTCTACCATACTATTTACTGATGAAAATATCCTTTGTTGTTCAAATGAACCTCACCCCCCGCCCCACAAGTAGTAAAAAAGGTTCTAAAAACTAACATTTAGCTGATTACATTCCTCGCGCTTTGAGAAATCTAATTTCCATTTTTTACAATTTAGAGTTCGTTTTTTTGTTTTGTTGAATAACAACTCCTCACCGGTTCATCAAACCTCTCCTACCAACCCCCGCCTACACCACAGATAATCGGAAATAAAAGTTATAATAAGGGAAGAACGAACACAAACAAAATTATTTAGCTTCTTACTTTTAAGTAAATCCGACAACGTTTTGAAGCCGTTATCTGAGAACGTCTTTCGAGGAAATTTGCTTTGGTATAGCTGCTGTTCTCTTATCTGACAGGATATAACCCGCCGCCAGGATTCTCTGCTGCTTTTGTCGTTGCCTCTCCAAGTCGATTGTGTCACGCAAACAGAAGGCGTTAGCGATTATCCTTATAGGGTTTAATTAAATTTATAGCACATGTGGAAAAAAGGTGGTTGTTGTTACACAGTTAAATTCGAAGGCACATAAAAGCTCCGTATATCGTAGGCCCAAGCAATTTAAACGCAAGGGTTTGGCACGACTTGACTGGGAGAAGCTAAAACATTTTGTTGTTAATAACATAACATTGAACTGTAACCCGAAAAAATCACAGATGTCAGCAGCACAATCGAATCATTTATCAACCGTTCATCGATATTTTCTGTTTGTATACACACAGATACCGTTATTCGACGTACCGTACATACATAAGCTTTTTTGATCCTTTTTTTATTTGGCACTCAAGGGGCCACCCATGCGTTCAAAGCAATAGAAAGAAAATCCTTAATAGGCCTTGTTTTTCTGTCGATGATGTTTTCAAAAGGGGATAGGGGTGGATTGTCGGATGAGTTCTTTTATCCGTCGAATATCAATTCCGCACGCAAGAACCCGAAGTGTATTTGATCCGAGTCTAACTGAAATTAATATTCACGGGTTTTTAGAGAAACAATTTCGAAAGCACCAATCTCAACACAAAGTGATAATACTGCTACTTGCTGAAGTGCGAAATCTCGAAGCTATTCCAATTCCAAACCGAGAAAAGCATCAAACAACAAATTTCAAAACCGGCCGAGAAGAATTCAAAACAGAACGACCAAGCTCTCGGAAAAGATACCAGATGACTGAACGGAAACTTCGTAACGGAGAGCACTCGAAGATGTGTTTTGTGTATCCTTGCAAAATTTCGAATGAGTGTACACACAGAGAGATTTTTTGACAGCCAGGGCAAAACTTTAAGTGGATGATGTTGAGAAAGGTTATTTCTTTCGCAAGGCATGCGCACTATATATCGGTATAATACTAGAAAAAGGGGAATTATTTCGCAATTCGAATTTTCCTCCCTGAAAGATTCTTGCTGCTACTGCTGCTGCTGGAAGTCATCTGCCTAACTCTGAGACTGTGGCTAGTCATAGGAGCAATATAGATAAATTTTTATGCTCTAAGGATGACACCTGCTGGGGTTTTCTCTGGCAAAAGCGATGAAGTACAGTGGTTCAAGTTATACAGACGGACGGTTTCAGTTTTATTTATGAACTAAAACACTGCATGGAAAGTTTAAATATGATTAGAGTTAGGCTGACTTACTGATTTTTAATAGGTAAATTATTCGATCATTTAACAATAATGCCACAAAATTTTTGTAAATCTTGGGCCTTTTCGATTGGCAATCCAGAAGCATCCTCTTCTCAAAGTGTTCTATTGGCATTAAGAATGACAGTTACTCCCCTGCAAAGAGGGGAGTATGGATCTGAATTTAATTTCAGAATCAAAACCAGAACTACTCACACACTTCCACATAAAGTTGTCAAACTTTCAAGATCAACTTTAAAATGTGATATAATTTTGCAAATAACTGGCAATAATTTAAAACTTTTTGAAAATATTAAAACTTTAAATAAATAAATTAAAAAAAAAAGTTAGAATGAACTCAATCAGAATGTCTCTTAGTGACTTTATCCATCATCATCAAACAATGGTTGCAATAGACTTTCATAAGCAATACGAAAACTTCAAAATCAAATTTAGTCGGTATGTTTGTTTTAGTTTTTTTTTTTTGACTCCGGATTGGAAAGTTCTTCCAAATTGGTAATCGAAAAGTGCACTAGTAAACGTAAGATCTCCAGAATGGGAATATATGGAATATGTACAGGTGTTCCTACTAATTGATATGATATTGCTAAGCAATTTTTCATGCTGAATTTTGAAACACTCTTTGTCATAAGAGCTCTTTGTTATAAAGATAATGTTTCTCTCAAAATTACAAACAAAAAACGAAAAATGTCAAAAGTTGGTTCCGAAAAATATGGAAATATTAGGCATATTTTATTGGTAATGTATACATAGTACAGCAATGGAAGTCCGAATAAAATGCTTTTTTGACTGCATATACATTTTTGCTTTAAATTTTAAAGTTGGTATACTTTGCATTTATACCCGTGTCAAAATCAGCTGATTTGGAACAGAAGTAAAATAAATATGTAATTTCTTACAAAAATAATACAAATTGAAATGAATAAAGATCCAAAACAGAAAAGGGCTATACATAATTTCTGAGTTTCTTTTAACAAATCATTTTAATTTAGTAGATATTTCAGACTCATTAAGTGAACAAAGTAAATGGAAACGAAAACCAAAAATGAAATATATACCTACGAAAAAACACTTTTGAATAAGCTAAGGGATGCGTTGGAAAAGTATACGTTTTGATGTGGTTTATGCTGAATTAGCATGACTGAAAAATTTGTTGTCAAACAAGTGCCAAAATTATTAATAAAATCAAATATCAATGGCATGTATGTACACAAAGTCAAATTAAGGGCTCGGTGTCAGAAAAAAATCATTTTCATGTCCTTTTTAATCGTTTGGCATCGCAGCCATCCTTTGATGATTTTTATACTCTCACGTGACAGATAGGGAACATGCACACGTATTAAGAAGCAAATTTTGACCATTGACTATTAACGTTTACCGTCTAATCGTAAATTAATATTTCAAACCACATAATTTTGCCCTTGTGAAAATTTACCATAAAATGAACAAATATCACCGAACACATTCTCGAATAATCAAAATCTGTCAACCTCACGAAAAAAAAACTTTTGCAACCAATTTGAGTGTCACTGTAATCCAGATGCTCTAAAACTTTATCAGCACTATTATGTGCACTCTTATTACTGCCTAGTTTATACGCACTATTCCTTTGTTGTTGTTTACTGTGTAAAATTTTACTGTGCTGCCTATACATTTCCCAATAAAAAACGACTATATTTTGTAAATAAAATTCTTCGCAACTGTTTTGCACGCAGATCTTCTTTTGGTTCAAACCTTAAAATTAATATAAGTCAATTATGTTAACTTAGCTGTGTTTGTTTAATTTTCAAAACTATCAATTTCTACCAGTTCTTGTTCACGCTCTTGCCTTATATCATATTTATAAGAAAAATAAAATATTAGAAGTAAAAGAACAGATTGATTACTTACGGAGAAGTGTAAGCAAAAAGTCAAAATTAATTCTGTATAACTTCTTTATTAGCCTAAAAATACGATTAGGTCAATTTGATTGAAAGGCGAAAACCTTGTATATGTTCCGTGAAGATTTGGAAAAATCAAGAAACCTAGTATTATAACAATTATATGCTTCTTACACTTTTTAGGTTCAAAGTTTAAAAAACTGTTTATGGCAGGTACCCGATCATGAAAATCCAAAAATTCAAATTTATCATATATGGTCAACTTATACTAAAGTTTTTTAATAAAAGTAATCACTGATTTAGATATTTTAAAGTATAAAAATATATAAATCAGAGATTGTTGTTTTAGTCAAGGATTTGTTTATAAATACAGATTTTTGCATAAGAACACAAGAATATGTAGTTTCTTCACCAACTGCCCCGCAAAACGAATTTATTTCATGCAGGATGTCCATAAGGATCAGTCTGTTTACATTGTTAAATGGCAGATCGTGTTATGGTAACAATACGGATTCTGTGTACCTAAAACATTCCAGAAAATCTTTGATTAAATTATACAGATCAAATAAAATTGGGTTAGTGATTTCATTAGATTAATAAACATTGATTAAAGCTGATTTTCTGTGAACAGATCCTTATTCTGAAAATCTGTATCAACTCTCATATAAAGGAATGTTTTTTTAAGAAGTTTGAGTTTTAGATTGACAATGTAATTTTCAGTGACAGTTCATTTTACAAACGACAGATAGTTTCTACCTTTTCACTAGTACGTCAGAAAAATACTTGCAAATTTTGATTGGCCATGTACAGCTCAAAACCATCTGGTCGATTAAGTGATCGCTTAGGAATTGCGGTACGTATGAGTTAGCACATGATTTCGAGGATACGAAATCATGTTGAATCACTAGACAGCGAATTTATTTTTCCAATTCAATGTTATCATTTAATTCAATTAAAAGCTCAATCACTCCACTTAAACAGAAATTATTTTCTATCTTCAACAGTTATCATTTAATTTTAATCAAACTATTTTATTTTTGGAATTGTAATTGTGTACTATATAGTACATATACATATGTATGCATTGTTTATTTTTGATCCTAGTAGACCATGTCAAATTGGTGCTTTTTTACAAAAAGAGAATTGAAAACTATTACATACATTCGAAAAAATCAATTTTTGTCTAGCCATGGACCACTGTGTGACGGCTCTCAGTCCATGCCTAGTCGGTGTTTGCATCCATCGGCATCGTGCTTCTGACTCACTTCAAGTCCCTTGCTGAAAAGGTGCTTTTGCTGAGTAGTGTTAGTGCTCCTTTTATTATAAAAACAATACAAAACAACACGACACAAAATTGTTGAATTTGTTTGTTCCACGGCCACAATGCGTGTGCGTTAAAAATTTCGAATATTGCCTATAAATTTGTAATGACCGTGAAAACATCGAATTTGAAAGGGATTATTTGCTGGCGTTTTTTTTTATTTGGGAGAATTCTTTTTGGAAAGCTTTATTTATTAATAGAAGGTCTAATTAGATTCAATAGAAAAATTGATATATTGAGTGTTGACAGTTTAGTAGCTTAAATAATGTATGGCAGCTACAAAGCCTCTAAATGTCATATAAATCTTGCGAGATATATTTATTTCAAAGATGTCCTTTTTTGACAAGTCTTAATGTCACTTGTGGGTTATGTACATATGCATATGTGTACATATATTGTTTGAACGTATTATTGTGTGTGGGGGGTAAAAAAGAGAGTGACATATGAGAAGCTTTATCTATTCATACTCATCAGAGAGCATTATTGTGTAAATATTTTGACAACACTTTTGGTTCCTACATCCTGCCCGATGTTGTCTCGCGTTTTCTTTTTGCGTATTTGTATTCTTCTACAAACGATGTTTCTATACGTATATATATTTTTTATGGCCTATTCATATTCATTTCCATTTCCGAGATATAAAATTTGCGGGGTTTTTAATGTTTGTTTTCTCTGGTATATGAGTTTTGAAATTATGCTCACCGACAATTACTTGTAAATTGAGATTTAACAATGTTTTTGACATTATTTTAAATTAAATTTTGAATTTTGGCATCTGATTAAATTTGACCTTTTGATATGCTTATTAAAGATCTCATTATGTTACCGTAACGGTTTGGTATAGGGTAAGTACCTAAATAAAATCCACGTCTCTGGGTAACGTATACATATATATATACGTTATAAAGGGGCATCGTTTTGATAGAACATTTATCTTAAGAATAGGAACTTATTTAAATGCTAACATATACGAACGAAACCGAAATAGACGTTTTTTCTTGCGATATTATATAAAAACTACTTACATATGTACATATATATATATATACTTAATTATGGATTCGAAAATAAATAAACTTATCATTACGATAATACGAGTAAGGACGATGGGAAAAATGGATTTTGATATTCTGACTGTTTGTCTATTCCATTTTTGATATTCTCCTTTGTTTTCTCTACACTTGGACCGGCTTTTTTGTTCTTAAGAATAAAAACATTTTCTCAAAAACAATTCAGTTGATTTAAATAAATTTCTTATGTAACAAATTTTTCAAAACAAAAAATATTGCTTGGATTTTTTAAAATAAATTAAATTATTTTAAAAGACCACATGCTCAATTTTTTTGAACTCGAGTACTTTATAATTTGTTACACTATCTAAAATATTTAGGAAAAAATGTGTCTTTTATTTCAAGAAAACGGTACCTAACCTACAAATGCACAGTGGTTTCGGCCATACGACAAAAATAAAAAAATGAAAGCAATTGTTTTTTGTTTCAAGTGTATTTTTCTAATAGATTACAGTTCAATATTTACCGTTGCAAGTATTTTGACATACATGTCACGTGTTATCTGTTTTATTTTCGCTTTCAAAGTGAGCCAAATATTTAATTTTTTGTGAAAATAAATTTAAATAATTGTGAGTAGTTTGAAGTGAATTTTTTTAAATAAAAGTTATATTATTGCAATTTTTTCGCAATGGAATTACAAAAGTAAGGTATTTAGAGTATTTTATTAATTCGTTGTCTATATTTGGATGTTTGGTTTATAATTAATGTTAGTAAAACCGTGTACCATTTTAGTGTTTTTTGTCATTTTGTTCAATGTTTAAATAAAGTTTTAATATAGTAATTAGCCGCACATAGCGGTAACAGTCCTTGTGCTATATAGTGTGAATAGTCAGCTTTTAGAAAAACCTTATCTTGGCACCCACAATCACCCACAACCAGCACAACTAATGTTTTAGTTTCACGTTTTTGAGCAAAAACGATTTCTTTTTTCTATACAAATTTTCTTTAGGGACGAAGTATTTTTGCTTGGTATCAACAAAGAATATCTACGAAATTTGGTCAACGAAAAACGGCGAGTTGGGTGAAAAAAAACGCAGGTTTTCACAGGGGCGTATTTACCCTAGAGCTAAAAGGGCTACAGCCCGGGGCGGCAAGGCTCCTAGGGGCGGCACAAGCCAATTTATAATATTTTTTTTTAAGCGATTGAACCTTCAAAACATTCAAGCAGAAGGACCCAAGCCGCCCCTAGCAATTGGACAATTAATAATATTTTTTTGAAGCGATTGAACTTTCAAAACATACATAAAAGAGGGTATAGCCGCCCCTAATAAATTGTCCAATTTACAAATATGTATATAGGATAAACAAAAAATACAAAGATTTAAAAAATGCGATCTTTGGAGTTTTTCAAGCATGACACAATACTATTCTTATTTTTTTTATAAACGATTTTTTATAATGAAAATTCATAATAAAAATATTTACAGACATATACCTATTCTTTGGAACAAATTCCAATGAAACGAAAACATTATCAAAAAAAACACTTGTTGCTATGTAGCTCTAAAACAATGGGCTAGAAAAACTTTGGCTGGACGGATCTTAATTTTTTTGTTTCTTAACCATCTACAAAGAGTCCCTTTTTATTAAAAAAAAAAATTATAAAAATCCATCAAGCCGGATTTTAAATGTAAGGTCACGCACAAAATTTTATTCTTTTTTTATATACCTAGCAAATCATGCCTCGATTTTTTTAAGTTTTGGCTGACTCGTGACCTATATACAAATATCCTTCCCTTCGTCAATAGTTTTGAACGACTTATGAAACAATATAATGATTGATTTTTGTACAATAGCTAATAATGATGGATAAATAAAAGGATAGGTATTATTTTAAAAATTATTGGCGAAAAATTTTAGTCGACTTAGTACGATGTTAAAACTATTTTAGTATAATACTAGGTTAAAAAGATGATTTTGCTAATTTTAATCAAATTTAGCATCATGCTATCTCTAACATTTTACTAAAGTTAAAATCGTCGTGCTAACTTCATATGCCTCTTGCATACTTTCAGATGTCAAAAAAAGTCTGTTTACTTAGTTTTTTGCACGAACTGTCATTGTTTTAGGTGTGTTCAGAAGCAATTTAAACAAACTGTTTATGAGAGGAAAACGAGAATGCTTTGATGTTTTTGAAGAGATAGGAAAAAGTAAAACCTCTGAAAATTACAAAATGGACCAAAAAAGAATCGTCAAGAGGAAAAAACGAGATGATGAGTGTCGCGAAGGAGAGGTTTTTTTGTGGTCGTGAAAATTTCAAAATAAATACATTGGCGCAAAATTTTAATTGAATTAGTACGATGCTAAAACTGTTTTAGTATGATACTAGGTTAAAATAACGAATTTGCAAATTTTAATAGAATATAGCATCATACTTTCTCTACCCTTTTATTAAAGTTAAAATCATCAAATACCTACTTTATTTTTTTAGTATCGTGCTAGCTTTATATGACTCTTTGACATTTGCAAAAATCAAAAAAGGTTCGTGTACCTACTTTTTTACACGAAATGTTTAAGGTGTGTGCAGAAGCAATTTATTAAGAAAATTCTTTTAGTACGATACTAGTTAAAAAATGTTTAAAGCTAAGAATGAGTTAGTAAACTCATATAAAGTTAGCAAATTGTTGAGTAGTATCATATTAATACCTTCATAATAGGCTGTTTAAAATTTTGCGCCATTCATTCCTATTTGCGACCTTGAGTACATTGAAGAGAAGAAATTCATCGTATGAAACAATAACAAATGGTTTTAATTTTGAGTGAAGAAGCAATTCGAAAAAATGCAACCACTCTTCAGAAATTATACCCGGTTGATCTTGGCGAAGATTTTCAAGAAGAGTGTGTTTTACTTAAACATTTTCTGGAGCAAAACAACACTGAAAATATGAGTTTAAGGCAGCTAAACCTTCATATAAGAGAAAAAGAATTGAAGTAAGCATTTCCATATGTTGAGATTGCTTTAAGAATATACTTGTGCATCTGCAGTGACAAATTGTAATGAAGAAAAATCGTTTTCCATATTGAAACGAATAAAAACCAATTTAAGGTCTCGCATTAGCGAAGAACGCCTTAATAGTTTAGCCTTATTAAATAAAGCAGCTAAGCTGACAAAAAAATTAGATAACGAATCTATTGGTAACGAATTTGGTAATCGATATACACTACACACAGAAAAAAAAATTTGAAAACATCAAATATTATGCATTTTGTGTTTTTGTATTATTATTTTTTATTACTTTATTTTCATTGTTCTAAAGGGCGGCAAAATTTACCAGCCCGGAGCGCCAAATCCTTAAATACGCCTCTGGGTTTTCAATACCGTTATGGATAATATAAGTTTATAGTGATGGGAAAAACCGGACGGTTAAAACCGAAACCGGTTATTTTGTTTCAATTTTCCCGGTTTTCACCGGAGATTTTTTTATCTCGGTTAAAACCGGTGTTTTGTCAAAAATCCAATAACCGGGAAACCGGTTATTTACTTTGGTACCACAGAAATAAAAAAATGTAGAAAACGTCTTTTAAACAAAATTTCCTTGTCTCATAAGAACTGCACTTGTGTGCAACGTTATGCACCACTTCCATCTTTTCTTTTATAGAGTAATTAAGTGTAGTGGTAGGAAAGTGAAATCTTTTTAAACTACACACTATCGCAAAATTGCTTTGTATTGTTTGTATATTATTGTGTAAATGTAATAGTGTGGAAAAAATACCGTGTCCGCTTAAGGAAATTCTACATTCTACAAATGTAACCGTGTAAGTAGGCGTGTCAGTGGGCTGAAATTTTCTTTAGTGATTTCTTACGATGTGTTATATCATATCTGAAAGTTTCTTTACAATCGGACATGCGGTTCGAAAGTTATTGAATTATGACGTCGTCTCCATACAACCCAAACCACTGTGAAATGTAGCGAACCGTAATGAAAAATCAAAGGGTGCAACAGTGGCAAGTTTGGGGCACTCCACTTTTCTTAGAGGCGATTCAAATGCACAATAATGTTGAGCTGATAAAACATTAGCGCTCCATCAAATTTCAACTCTTGAGCATTAGAGGTTTCTGAGATATAGGACTTCAAAAATCAATAAAACCGACTGACAGATGATCAAAACTATGAAGCACTTCCCGGCAGCGTAGAACTTTGTTATTTCGCTTAACGGTAGATCTTGTGGTGGTGCATACAAAGAAAAATCGAAAACTTGGAGTTTTCCATTCTGGTGTCATGTTTTCCACCAATTTTTTCAAAAAATTCTTATAAATTATATTGAACACTTAAGATTATTGTAAAAGTATGAAAATTAGTAGAGCGGTAAGACTTGAAGTACCTTTAAAGAGAAAGGTCGAAATTATCACAACAAAAAACATAAATATTAAAAAAGAAAAATAATAGACCGAGAGCCCACAGCAATTTTTGGGTGTGATTGATAACAAAAAATAATAAACATAATTAGATAGGCCTTTTATAGTTATTTATGAATGTAAACGTCTTGCATACTTTAGTGGGCGCAATAGTGCATTTTAGTGCATCAAGTATGCAGTTCTTTCCAAATTCTAAAAAATTGGGATACAAAATTTACCATAACTTCAAAATGAACAGCTAAGTGCCCTGATTGCAAATATCGGGGTCCAAGACGTTTTGAAGGTGGCCTTCTTAGTGCAAGAAGTCGCCTATTCTTATCGCGTCTGGCAGGCAGAAGGCTGTCTGTAAAACGTCTTGAACCTCGATATTTTCAATCAGGGGGCTTAACTCTACGTTTTGGCAAAGTTGTTATCACAATTATTTGGACTTGGAAAGAACTGCATACTTGATGCACTATTATGCACTATTGCTCCCACTAGAGTATGCAAGACTTTCACATTTGTAAATAACTATTAAGGGCCTATCTAATTATGCTAATTATTTTTTGTTATCAATCACACCCAAAAATTGCTGTGGGCTCTTAGTCTATAAGTTTTCATTCGTTTTGGAGTAAAATAAAATCACAACAAAAAACATAAATGTTAAAAATAGAGCCAAAGATCCATATGTACAAAAACACTATGCGTAACTAGCCAGTCGTGAAAAGTAGTGAGATTTTAAAGTACGCCAAGCTTATGAAGTCTAATATCAAATATCTTAAGTAGGGTAATATTGAAACAGCTCCAAGTTTTGAGATAAAATTCCTAACTGGAGTGCTCTACAAGTCACTACATATGACCAAAACTAGCTCCATTACAGATATTTTAGGAGTATTCAATCCCACCTAAATTCACATTATAATTCCTGGTGATTTAAATATTGATCTTTTAGATGTCAAATATTTGTATGAACATATAGCTTCTTTGAATGTCTCTCCTATAAGCCAAAAATATCCAACATATTTCACATCTCAAACTTTGCATTAATAGATGTTTTCTAGTCAGCAAGCCAAATTTTGTAACTCGCTAGGAACAACTCGATGCTTCAGGCTTCTCAAACTAAACATCCAATTCCTTGGCCCACTCCAACTATCTTACAATCTTTAACGGTTTAAAAATAGGTACATTTTTTCATTTCAACAATAAACAAGCTCTTCAAAATGCACATACCAATCGCTGTTTCAAAACAGTGTGATGAAAAATTTATTCGTGAATTTCTCCTCCACAGCCATCGGAAGAGTCTCTGTAGATGAAGGCTTATTCAACAGTATCACTCTGAATGACGCCTTAGCAAGTTTTAGTTTTCACAGAGTGAATGAAATGGAAGTTTTTAAGGCGATTACGAGTAATACCATAGAATATGGAAAGCCTCCGAGTCATCTCAAAGAGAAAGAATACCGTCCTATATCAATTTTGCTTTGATCTCTGAGGCTTTTCAAGAAGTATTGAGCCAGCAGAATAATTTTCTTTTTTTTTTCAAGTTAAAATACAATTTCCCCTTTGAAAACTCGGCTGTTGTTCTCAATCAGGAATATTTCACCGGAAGAACTCAAGTTCTTGTAAGTAATAAATTTTCTGATTTCCTCTCAAAGCATGCAGATATTCCACAAGGATCAATCTTAGGTCCGCTTCTTTTTATCTTTTTCAACAACGATCTGCCTTGGATCCTCAAATACTGTAAAACAGACATATGTGCGGACAATGTTTAAATTAATTTAATATATCGGATCAGCACGTTTGAGGATGCAACTGCAAGAATTAATGAAGATCTGATGCGTGTTGTGGAATGGGCTTTTCAGAATTAATTCAAATAAATGTCAGGCAATTGTTGTAATACTCCGTTGGAAACATCATACTTTTTCAACATTGAACACAAAAGCACTGTTCTGAACTACGTTGAAATATTTAGGAATCGTTTTTAATCAAACTTGTTCATGGGAAAATCATATTTTTCGAGCCTTAGGAACTGGAATTTGTCTGTCTGTTAATGGCCAAATTCCTTGTTCTTTCTATTCTACTGTACCTCGATTTTTGCTATTTAGACAGCAGAAGTACTCAGAAATTAGATGTTTTAGATGCTAATAGTATCTTTGATATGCCTTGAGTATGTTTCTTGATTTCTAAGCATTTATTTATTTATTAAATCAACAGATTTTCCACGAATATAGAATAATAATTATAGTTTTTTCATTTAATGTCGATTTCCTTTACACATGAAAAATCAGTTTCTGTATGAAGATTTTGATCTCTCGCAAGATTTTGCATTCCTTCACTCCAAAAAAATCGAGTTTTCTTTGACAGGGATCAAAATTTTCAAATCCTTATTTGAAGAAAAATTTACACGTACATGAAGCACGTACATACTTGCGCTTACGCCAAACAAAAATTTTCGATCCGGAATCGAAACCCCTAGTGTGTAAAGGAAATCGACATAAGTTAACCCAGAATAAAATTCCTGAGTATGTTTTTTAAAAACTTATATTTCCAATATTTAATTGAACCTACATAAAAACAAAATTTTCCCTCATAACTTGAAGTTGTTTGGATATAACTCTACTCAATAAATTTGTTAATAAACTTCATAACCTTAGAACTTCGCGTAATTTTAGATCTGGCTGACACGATTTTTGTATTCATGAGACTTTGGCTCCATTTTTTAACATTTATGTTTCTGTTGTTGTGATTTTATTTTACTCCAAAACGAATCCGAGAATTTTGGTAAGATTTTAAAATACATTTTAAGAAATAACAAAATAAATAGGAGCTCACGTTATAACAAATCAGTACCTCACTTTATTTCTACACAAGCAGTTGTTCATTTAAAAAAATCGGTATAGATCTTAATGATTTTTTTCTTACCATCTTTGCGATAAAAAATGAAAAAATAATTTCATACCTGCTATCTGTTCAAATGATATTTATCCTAGTTTCCACCTTAAGATGTAGGTTAAGGTTTGGAATCACATATAATTTATATTTAATTTTCAATGCTCGTAAAATTATCCTCATGAAATTATCCCCCTGAGAATTTGAAAATATGTGCGTGGAATTATTTTCAGCCTGCTTAACCATTTTTCTTTCCTTATTTATTTGGATTATTTAATATTTCTATTCGAATAAGCAAGTATACGTAATTCTTGAAAAAAAAAAAAAAACAAAATATAAATTGATAAAAAAAGCACATCCTTAAAAGAATCCTCCAACCATTTATCAAATCCTTACAACAATATTTTACGGACTTCACCCAACTCAAACTCACTAAAAATTCAAAATGCCTACCTTCAATCATCGAAATGATAGCGGATCAAAGTAAATCCAGCTTAATCTAATTGAATCTAAAAAGGACACCCTTTCAGTTTTCCACTGATAGATAGGACATTATTGATTGTGCTACCAGAGCTGTTATTATTATTTTTTTTTTTTAATGCATGGCACGTACAAAATCAATTTTACAAATAACTCGAGACTAAGGATTGTTGCCGCAATAATAACAACTATAAACTAATGTTTGAATTGGCTTCAAAATTATATTATTATTCTATTGCCTCTTCAAAACATAATACTTCGTTGAGTCGTGGAAGTCGATGAAGAAATTCGTTGTAGCTCGAAATAATTTTATTTGAGATTAAAGTCGTCAAATTCTAGGTTAATTTGTACCAATAGTATCAATCAACGGAAAATATCACGATTGTAGGGGCTTACAAGCAGAACTACCAGGGCAACCAGGCCAGCAAAGTTAAACCTACACAAAACGTTTACTTTCAGTAATTTTAAGAATCATCTTTTTTACCTAACCGACATTTTGGAACTAGAGAAAGGATTTATTTTCTTTTGAAATACGGTAGTATTCTTTAAGATAAAAATGTATTTTATGTAGCGACAGTTCGCAAAAACCAGAGCCTAGTGGCTCTCCAATATTTCTATATGTATGATGTTATTCAGTAGGATTTGAGAATAGATACAATTTTCCGCCAAATCATAAAGGCTTAAGATGAGGAGCACTTTATCCGAGATAGAGGACCTTTGCCCCGAAAAATTTAGTGTCGCTAACAAATACTTACATATTTGGTAGAATATTCGGTACAGTACCATTAAAACTAATTTACTACGAGTATATCTCGCATTTTCAATATAAAGAACGGTTTTCAGATTTACTTCAGTATCGCTTTACAGAAAAAAAAAAAAAAAAATATATAAATTGATAAAAAAAGCACATCCTTAAAAGAATCCTCCAACCATTTATCAAATCCTTACAACAATATTTTACGGACTTCACCCAACTCAAGCTCACTAAAAATTCAAAATGCCTACCTTCAATCATCGAAATGATAGCGGATCAAAGTAAATCCAGCTTAATCTAATTGAATCTAAAAAGGACACCCTTTCAGTTTTCCACTGATAGATAGGACATTATTGATTGTGCTACCAGAGCTGTTATTATTATTTTTTTTTTTTAATGCATGGCACGTACAAAATCAATTTTACAAATAACTCGAGACTAAGGATTGTTGCCGCAATAATAACAACTATAAACTAATGTTTGAATTGGCTTCAAAATTATATTATTATTCTATTGCCTCTTCAAAACATAATACTTCGTTGAGTCGTGGAAGTCGATGAAGAAATTCGTTGTAGCTCGAAATAATTTTATTTGAGATTAAAGTCGTCAAATTCTAGGTTAATTTGTACCAATAGTATCAATCAACGGAAAATATCACGATTGTAGGGGCTTACAAGCAGAACTACCAGGGCAACCAGGCCAGCAAAGTTAAACCTACACAAAACGTTTACTTTCAGTAATTTTAAGAATCATCTTTTTTACCTAACCGACATTTTGGAACTAGAGAAAGGATTTATTTTCTTTTGAAATACGGTAGTATTCTTTAAGATAAAAATGTATTTTATGTAGCGACAGTTCGCAAAAACCAGAGCCTAGTGGCTCTCCAATATTTCTATATGTATGATGTTATTCAGTAGGATTTGAGAATAGATACAATTTTCCGCCAAATCATAAAGGCTTAAGATGAGGAGCACTTTATCCGAGATAGAGGACCTTTGCCCCGAAAAATTTAGTGTCGCTAACAAATACTTACATATTTGGTAGAATATTCGGTACAGTACCATTAAAACTAATTTACTACGAGTATATCTCGCATTTTCAATATAAAGAACGGTTTTCAGATTTACTTCAGTATCGCTTTACAGAAAAAAAAAAAAAATATATAAATTGATAAAAAAAGCACATCCTTAAAAGAATCCTCCAACCATTTATCAAATCCTTACAACAATATTTTACGGACTTCACCCAACTCAAACTCACTAAAAATTCAAAATGCCTACCTTCAATCATCGAAATGATAGCGGATCAAAGTAAATCCAGCTTAATCTAATTGAATCTAAAAAGGACACCCTTTCAGTTTTCCACTGATAGATAGGACATTATTGATTGTGCTACCAGAGCTGTTATTATTATTTTTTTTTTAATGCATGGCACGTACAAAATCAATTTTACAAATAACTCGAGACTAAGGATTGTTGCCGCAATAATAACAACTATAAACTAATGTTTGAATTGGCTTCAAAATTATATTATTATTCTATTGCCTCTTCAAAACATAATACTTCGTTGAGTCGTGGAAGTCGATGAAGAAATTCGTTGTAGCTCGAAATAATTTTATTTGAGATTAAAGTCGTCAAATTCTAGGTTAATTTGTACCAATAGTATCAATCAACGGAAAATATCACGATTGTAGGGGCTTACAAGCAGAACTACCAGGGCAACCAGGCCAGCAAAGTTAAACCTACACAAAACGTTTACTTTCAGTAATTTTAAGAATCATCTTTTTTACCTAACCGACATTTTGGAACTAGAGAAAGGATTTATTTTCTTTTGAAATACGGTAGTATTCTTTAAGATAAAAATGTATTTTATGTCGCGACAGTTCGCAAAAACCAGAGCCTATTGGCTCTCCAATATTTCTATATGTGTGATGTTATTCAGTAGGATTTGAGAATACTCGTAGATACAATTTTCCGCCAAATCATAAAGGCTTAAGATGAGGAGTACTTTATCCGAGATAGAGGACATCTGCCCCGAAAAATTCAGTGTCGCTAACAAATACTTACTTATTTGGTAGAATATTCGGTACAGTACCATTAAAATTAATTTACTATATCTCGCATTTTCAATATAAAGAACGGTTTTCAGATTTACTTCAGTATCGCTTTATAGCGAACGTTGGCCACGGTGAGTGTAACAAAGGCGCTTTACTTAAAGAAATTTCATTAAAATTCCAACTTTAAAATTTGACAATCTGTGGAATTGAAAAAGTTCAAACTTTAAATCCTAGAAAACTGGCACTCTAAAAAGAAAATCTATGCGTAAAGATGGTTTCTTAGGTAAAGAGGAACACATTTTTCTAGGTAGCTGAGTACTAAAAGTGAAAGTTGGTGTCGTTCATCGAACATATGTGGCGATGATAGTGCGGGCTACTGTGGAAGTGATAGAACTAGAACCGCTCAAAAGATGGTCTTGTGTTCGTTTTCTCGTTTTCTGATTCAAGATTATCTCTTGTCATGAAAAGTTCTGCAATAATTCTTAGTCGATTGAACTTGGAAGAAAATTGAAGATCCCCTTCATGCATGGTAACACGCACAAAAGAATGGTTCAGATTTTTAAGTCACTAGGTCATAGTTCTCTACAAGCTGTCGCACAACGAAAAATTATTTATTTTTATAAGAAGACATCTTTAAATAAAACTTTAAGAGCATGATTAAATTAAAATTTGACATTATGAAGCCGCAAGTTACTAGGCCACTATGTTACAAATAAGAGGAGGACAACAAGTCAATGCTTATATGGCTGAAATATTCCTGTTGAGACGGCATAAAGAAAGGGTCTGCGGTTGAAATTTAAGCTTGAAATAAAACAAAGTCCATTTGTGATTAGCAGCACCATCATCTATTAAAATTAAGATTTAATAAAAACCTCTGAATCAAGATATTTTTAACGACTTAGGTTTTCAAAAAGTGCAAAATATCGATCTATATAATGAACGCGCTCAGTATAGTGTTTGATCCCAAA
This sequence comes from Philhelius festivus, assembly GCA_963931855.1. Taxonomy (NCBI): domain Eukaryota; kingdom Metazoa; phylum Arthropoda; class Insecta; order Diptera; family Syrphidae; genus Philhelius; species Philhelius festivus. The sequence continues at coordinate 258,652,269 of OZ007554.1, read as the reverse complement.
CAAGCAATGCTCATTCGAAGTAGTTAGTTGCATTCCTCCTCTTTATCAATTCACCCGTGATACCCGCTTCACTAGAAATGCTCATCAGCTCACCCTTAAGCCTAACTTTGGTCGTACCGTCAAATATAGAGATTCGTTTTTTATGGAATAACTTACCCGGCACAGTTTTACCTTGCCATTTCAATTTGCAAACATTCAAAACCAATGTTCATCGACACCTCCTTTCTCTCCCCTCCTAATTTCCCCATCGCCCGTGCTGTGTTTAACATTATAAGGGTCTTTTAACATACCCATGAGCGCGAGTGAATTATAAAAAAAAAACTTTATACTCGTATCATTCGCTATACTGAACGGCCACTGTATTTTGATTTGATCTAAAACCTCCGTTTCTGACAGACCAACGCACTAACAATTACACCAAGGAGTAGGTACTCCACTACTATTAAAATACCAGAGTTGGTCAAAAGTGTCTCACACGTTTTACCCACGTAAGAAATAGTCCGGGTTTGTTTGGACAAAACATGCTAAAAGAAGAATAAACAATTGGGTAGGTTTGAATTGAACATCATCCTTTGGTACCAATATTTTATTAATTTGATTGCATGCCTTCCTAACCGTTATTTATCTCCCTCTTTTGGCAGTCCCAAAACCTTAATAAGTGAAAGTCTCATTTGGCGAATTGGTACAACTGTATTGAAGTTGCCTTATTTTCATGACACCCGATTATTAATTTCTTTCTTCCAATAAGAAATATTGCATTGTTTTTCATTTAGGGTCGACGAGTTAAACTGGGAACGAGAGCAACTAGAAGACCAAATTATTAATTCTCATTTAATTCAAGAGTGCCATTTGAAAATTCTCTACTACCCCCCATTGTTTAAATCATATTGTTATTTATACCTTTTATTATTTAGACTTTCTGTTTTTGTTTTTTATATTACAAAATAGGATCACAGGGATGCAGGCAGGATAAAGACTTCTTGGTTCATTAATCAAAAACACAACTGTGGCTGAATGGCACACCATAGACTCGAGTCCCAACTCGAAAATTGCTGAAGGGTATTCGGTAGTCGTAGGTGGTGTACAGTACATATAACTCAGTAATTTGAAAGATAAATGGCCTTTGAGGCAGGTTATAATTCTCAGAGACGATTGGAGACCATTTTGCAGAGAGCATTTCACTTCAATAGTTCCTTTTCGGGGGGCCTAATGAATGGGATGAACTTAATAAGGTCATAAAAAGCTACATAATTGCCTTGGAAATAGAGTAGTTAATTCAAACAGAATTTTTCGGCGGATATACGAGTTGAGTTGCATAGGATAGGAGAAGCTCTGTTCCAGCCTCTTAAACTTGAAAAGTTGCCTGTTCAACAATCGATAGAGACCATGGGTTCTCTACAACTTGTCTTACGAAGGAGTACTTAGAAGTGATAAATGTTTCAAATGAATCAAAAAGTTAACGTTTGAAATGGCGTTGCGTTAAATAAAGCGATGAAAGCAAATTAATAGAATTGAGTACATGGTCATGTAGTGTTAGATAAATTTATGTTTCGTACATTTAGCTTTTGTTAACCTGGGGTCTTATATATATTTGTTTTTTGGTGTATCCTACGAAAGGGACAAAACTTCATTTATTTATGAGAAGAAAGCAGAAGTAGTCATCTAAGGCTGTAGAAGCGGTGAAGACTTTAGCAAATTATATTGGTAGGTATGTACTGTACATGAAATGAGGAAAACGAAGTCCATTTAGTTTTTCAGGATGTTTTACGCAATCTCAAGTCCAATTAAGTAAGTGTACCTAAAAATAGTAAAATTAAAAAAAAAGTATGCGACAATAAAAGGCCAAAAACGTTTTACTAGGCAGACATGTACTTTATCGACCATGGAAGTCAAATCCAAAATTCTTGATTTTTATATGAGCTCATAAATAAAACAAAAGTTCCTCTGGTCAAAATCAAGTTTTGTTTAACAATAATTTGAGTCTCTGCAATAAGGCTTTTTAGCTCAAAGTGATCTTATATAAAGAAAAATTTAATCTAAAAGCAATAAAAAAATATTTTTCTACGAAAAAAGTAACTATCACCCATGTTCTGTATTCCGAGTGAAAGTGAATTGAAAACGAATTTCAATTTCACTTAAAATGAAAAGGCATGTTCTACATTCCGAGTGAATTCAATTCACTCCGAATTTATTTGTGAAATGTCAAAATCAGCTGAAAGACAATTTGCATCATTTATTAAAACATTGTTTCTTGTGCATAACGAAAATAGATTCACTATTCTTATTAATAAATGGTAGAAGGGACGAAAATCAATGATAGAGAGTTTGTGGAAAAGTTTTACGTAGTAAAGCCATAATTTTAGATCTTCCAGAAGCAGCGTAAGTAAAAAATGGGGAATGAATTAACATGGTCATATTTGAATTATTTGTAGTTTCAAAAGAAGCTTCAAACTAAGCGAAGAGACATTTGTTTACATTTAAGAAATAAATCCCTTAATAAAATCGACTTCAATTCCCTTAACACAAAATTTCTTCCTTCTTATTTCACAAATTGCAACGCAACTTTTTCTTGTCGGGAGCTCTTTTGTATTTTCTTGTAAACAACAATTTATCAATCAATCAATCAAAATTTCAAATCTTTATTTACACGTTTATCAATTTCACCAAATAAAACTTAGTGAATTGAATTCACCGTAAAACGCTATGTATTCGAAATGTAGAACACGAATTTTCATCTCCGAAAACTCAATTCACAAACTTCATTTCGGGTGGAATTCAGAACACCAACATTTCACATTCGGAATGAACAAATCACAAAAGTCATTTTATGCGGAATGCAGAACATCAAAATTCACTTTTGTTGCTCGAATTCACAATAAGTGAAATGCAGAACATGGGTGTATATTATTTTTTTTTTTTTTTTGAAACTAGAAAACTCATAACAATCTGTAGTGGAATACATATTTGTTTTACATTTTTGACACCTTTTTTGTGGAGAATTTAATAATCTACACAACTGAGCTTAAATGCGTAAAAGATATTTTCGACTTAAATATTTTTTTTAAATACTTGCGATTTGTTTTTAATTATATCTTTTAGAAAAAAACGTCTGAATTTATTTTGTATTATGAGAAGTTAAAAATCCCTAAGTCCTTTCACGAATACGGCTTAATTTTCTAAAGTTTTATTGTATATGTTCCAATTTTAACTCAACTAACATCAAGGAGAAATTGTACGAAATAGGTTGATATCATATTGGATATTAAAGACCGATATGATATACCTATTTGTTGCTGGAATTCGTGGGCATTTACGGTCATACATAGACTCAGTATGGAATGACATAAATCTCTCTGATTAATATTTTTTCCACGTCAACATTGAAACAAGGATGCAATTAAAGAATCTCCTGAGTCATTCCAGCTGATGATCAATAGAAGCTATTACTCTGAATGAAAATTGAATGTCAATCTAAATAAGTTAAAAACAAAAGTCTTCCAAAGAGGATCAGGGACACTAATCTTGAATTGAACAATGGTTTTATGGTGAAGATGAAATCGAAACAGTTTAAGTGTTCTGGTACTTAGGATTTACTGTTACTAATGCCAACACTGGCCATCCGAATATTAATATTAAGTATTGTCACATGACATGTACATATATACTCAGTCCCGATTGATCTCTGACCAAGGGAGTACATGTTTGAATTTTTAAGAAATGGAAAAATAAAAATAATTTTAAGGAAAATTGTTGTCCTTAAGTGGGCTCAAGGTCAATTGTTTGATATTAATTTTTTTATTTTGTGTGTTGTGATGTTTCGGATGTGATTCCACCCTTCTTCAGACAACTTTAACAAATAAAAATATATCTTATTTGTTTGTTTGTTTTTGGTATCCGTTTTTTTTTAAAAATCTTTAAAAAAAACGTTTCAATTTTTTCTCGTATGTGTCTTTATTTCCATTGGTCTTTAATATGTTTGAAAATGTATTTATTCGTCTTGTTTATTTTCAAAGTAGCTTAAGCATTTAATATTACATTTATTTGTTTGTTAATTTTTCGATTCGAAAAAATCTACAGATTATGCTTAATACTAATATACATATACAAAATGAATATAAATTTCAATTTTACACTAACAATTATTTAATAATAATGAACAAAGGGAATATTCGAACGGTGATCTTGTATTTACTAACTATATGGGTGATTCTACAAACGATAGAATTTTCGGCGGCCCAAGAAATATTTTAAAATCCGTTCAATTAATTAATCTATTTTTTTATTTATAAAATTAAATCTGATTGTTACTCGTATCTACCTGGCCTAACAATATTATTAGGGTGACCTTATTTTATTTTGTCTCATACTAAGATGAATTCCAGCGAAGTTACGCCAAATAATACATCTTTGCTACGAATTAGATAAATATTTTTAACTTCCCATAGGGAGTTATTGTAATCGGTGCGATTTGTCAAATTGGAATTTTTGACATTTCTCGACGTTTCAAGGTCCCTAGAGGCTATATCAATCATTTTTAGAGAGATGTCTGTGTGTGTGTGTGTGTACGTACGTGCGTACGTTCGTACGTGCGTACGTTCGTACGTGCGTACGTTCGTACGTCCGTACGTTCTCGTACCATTTTTCGTCGTCGATATCTCAAGAACGAGTAAAGATATCGACTTCAAATAAGTTTTATTTAATAGATAATAACTTCGAAAGAGGCTGAAAGGGCGTTTATTAAAATTCAGTAAGTAGTTTTTTCACTATAACGGTTTAAAAAAAAAGGAAACATTTTGGTTAGTTTCAAATATCTCACGAAAAAATAATGCTATTGATTTCAAATAAAATTTAATGTACTCATTATAAGGTCATACAGATTTGGTATGAATTTGGAAAAAAATGAACATACCGTTATTTTTTTAAATACAAAAAACTGAAAAAAAAAATTTCATAACCCAGATATTCTAAGAACGGAAAACAATTTGAAACTCAAAATAATTTTATTTTACGAAAAATAATGTGTTTGACAACTGGTGAAAATTTCAAAAAAAATCAGTTTACAGTTTTTTTACAAAAAATAAAAAACTATATAAAATTCTATTGAAAATTGGTAAAAATTGTTTTTCGACTCAAGTTTCTCGAGAACTAGTAGTGATATTGACTTCTAATTTAGTTTATTTTATACATAGTATAATTTTGTACAATTGGTAAAATGTTGACAAATATTGACTTAATAGTTTTTTTTTTTTTAATAAAAGAACTATTAAAAATTCTAGTGAAAACTAGTTAAAATTGTATTTCAAGTCGAATTTCTTGGGAATAAACTCCGACAGTGCCTTCTAAAGTATGTTGTTTTATACATCGATACCTTCCCGTAAGAATGTATACTAAGCGACATTTCTAAAATTGTTCAGGAAACGAAAAAAACGAAGAAAGTTCGTTGGCGAAACCCAGGCCAAAACGTGGCCCTTAACATATATTATATTTCCTCATCAAAAAGTCATTTTCGGAAAAAGTGTCGCTTAGTACATTCTTACGGGAAGGTATCGACATAATACAATTATTAACATATGGTTAAATTTTGACAAGTATCGAATTGACAGTTTTAACAAAAATATAAAAAAAAATCTACTAAAAAGTGGTAATATTTGTTTTTCGACTAGAATATCTTGAGAACGAGCAATGATATTGACTTTGCCATTATTTAATTTTATACATAATACAATTTATTTTATATTTGACATAAATCTAGTTTTAGAGCGGATATATTTTGTAAGTACACTTCCATCAATAACCAAACCATATCTTTTATATTTGAATATTTCGTTTTTAATTTTTTTTCAATTAAAATGTTTGGAACCGAAATAATAAAGTAATTTCTATAATATAATATTAAAAAGCACGGAAATCTATAATTCAGTATATAATATGTACCTACTCGTACCAACCTTCGTAATTATTACAAGTTTTCAAGACCACAAATGGGAAGTTATCAGTGTGGGTCGCACCCAGCCTCTTTTTTAGTAATTGATTTTATTACAAAAAAAACCGCATTTCATATCAGTCCCCTGGAATATTGAAACTGTCGAAAAAATCAAAAACTAGGATATCGATCGAGTTTCCAGTAGTGGCAGTTTAAAGTACCAAGTCTCCTTACAATAAAATCGTGGTGCAACTCGATTCTGTTTCTTATGTTAGTATTGTGAAAAAGAAATTTGTGCAAGAAGTCGTGGATTGTCCGTTTAGTTTATCAGTCCTCTGGTAAGGTTGTACCAAGCAAATTTATATGTAAGTAGGCATATTTGTTAGCTGTTTATTATAGGTTTAATAAAACTGTAATATTACATATATATATATTTTTGTTCTTTTAAGTAAAACCTTAATATCTTTTTTGCGCAAAAACCATTAAAAACCTCAGTCCCCTGGTCAGAGTCCCCTGGCTCATAAATGAACAAATGATATTTTATACAGACACCTGAGAAACTTTTAGTTATGTTGAAATTCGAACTTGATTGCGAAATATTTTTAAATTTTTTAAAAAGAATATAATTTATTTTGAATTGATTCTAAGTAGAAAAAAATATTTAATTATAATATATTATATTTTTTTAATAAAATGCTAAGTTATATGTATTAACCATGAATTTTTATGCTTATGAAGACTAATTAAATTTAATTTCTATATTTCAATGTGTGCCGAAGAGAAAATACAAAACAAAAATTAAGATTTACTCAGTCCCCTTAAAAAAAAACTCAGTCCCCTGAACATCCTTTTTCAAAAAATGTCCTTAAAATCGGCATTTTTTATTTTTTTGACTCTCCGCTTTCAACAACGCAAAGAGACGTTCTAATGATCAACTAGAACAACTTTTACGTCTTTTGGCTTCCAAAAATGTCGTGCCGAAATTTGTAACACGTTATTCCATTCTTTGTAGAATCACCCATATCTAAGTTATTGTAATATTAATTAAAACATTTACAGCAATGATAAATTGATTGGTAAAAGGTAATTTTAATTTAATCTTAGAGTTTAGAGATCAAAAACAAATGCGTACGGTCGAGATAAAAAATCAACTAATGCATTTTCTGTTAGCCTGGTTATTCTTAATCTTTTTAATGTATACCTAGCGTATATAATACTCAAATATAAATATTAAAACCGAGCTTGGTAAGTCCGGATTTTAAAAGCGGGATTTTGAATAAGCGGGATTTTAAAACTTAGGATTTTAAAAAAGCGGTATTTAAAAAGGCGGTATTTTAAAACTTTTTTTAGGGATTTTAAAAAAACGGGATTTTAAAAAGCGGGATTCCGATACGCTCCCTGGGTAATCCTTCATAATAAGCTCTTTCCCAGTTAGATGCTATCATTCTTAAATTTTGAGTGAAAGTGTTCTAGCAGATCATCGAAGTAAAGTTTCAGCGTTGGCAGGTTTTCCAAAGTAAAATTGAATGGCATCGCTCACATATCAGAAATATTTGTCCACTCTTCGAAAGCGGAACTTTTGAATTTGATGACTGAAATAAGAAATTTTCGAGCAATTTTTTTAGTTGGACTGTACATTACTCGTAGGTTAATAGTATAGTTGAAATGGAGGTAAAGAGGTGACAGGTTAAAAATCACGCGATTTTTTTAAAATATAACAACTGGTTTTGATTGCAAGAGCGGGATAGTAAGAAACGGGATTATAAAAAGCGTGATATCGAACCCAACCCAAAAACCTATCCCTAACTTGAATAAAATCTTGAACAAGGGAATTACTTTAGTGATCTACTTTATGCAGATAAAATATTAATGATTTTTCATTATAGCAAAGTGCCTTATGCTTGTGGAATTACGGGGGCAGATATGGCAGTTAAACTATCTAGACGAAATAGAAGTTATTGTAATACTAGATGGCGAAGACTGACGGAAATTAATAAAATTTGAGAAATGTTCTTTAATATATAATCTACATATATATCTATCTATCTATCGTGATTAAGTAAATCGATACAAAGTACTATCCCTTGATTACTAAATTTAAGGCACTTATTCAATAGATATTACATAATTTGTTTCCATATTAAATCCATATTACCGCAGTGCTAATAACATTAACTTACTTTATTTAAGGAAATATCATATTAACGAAGTAAATTTTTCATATAATTATTATCATATCTACATGTTTGCAAGTCGAAAAAGCTTTTCCTAATAATTATATTTTAATCAGTTGTAGCTACCTAGAAAGATACTACACCGTTGAAAATGAACGCCTGGCTTAAGACCATAATAATAAAGCCTTACCATACCACGGAAAATCTGAAAATAAGTCGTTTTTTCCGTTATTTACAGATAAAAGAAAATTATCAGAGCCCATCTTTGGAAGGATTGTATATATGTACGAGTATAATCTTCCTTTGCTTTGTTTGTTTGATTTTGCTCCAAGCGTCCTATTTTCCCATAGACGGGGATCCCAAACCAACAACTAACGACAGATAAAACCTGGGGAGAGCGGGTTACCTAGATAAAATGAGGAAAGCAGAGGATTTGTGGCACTAGGAAGTCCTGGTTTGAATAGATATTGCCTTTTAAGCAGAATTTTCCGTTTTGTTGTGACACGAATACGAAATGATGTGCCTGAAGATGAGAAGTAACCTTTTGAAAAAAAAGGAGAGGACATCCGGCCATAATTTGTTGCGTCTATTATTATTTCTTCTTTATATTGTCTGGGTTCTATTTTTATTTGTATATATTTATACAAACCCCATAAAAGTTTACAAAAGTAATTGCGATTTATTCGCTGTTTATAGTTCAAAAGAAGCTCAAGTTCTGGGTGTCTTCTTTAAGGAAAAAATATAAATATAAATTTGACTCTTTTTAAGCAATCGAGTTTGAGGTTTGCCCATGGAAAATTGATTAGAACCACACCATGACAAATTTGAGCCCGGTCATGTTCTTTGCCCTTTGAAATTAGCTTAGATAGTTGTCGAGCTGTGACCAATCCAACTTACATAATCATATCGTGTACAGAAATTCTTGTCATTACCTTGATTGGGTAATTGCTTGATAAGTTGTATGTGCATATAAAAAATATAGATACTTCTCCATAATAATATAGTCTACCGGCAAGACACATCGTTCAATCTTCTTAACTTTTATACGGATATGTACATATGAATGACTTGAGCATACGAGTATACTTATATACCAATACTTCACTTGTGACTTAGAAAAGAAAATTCGCATCAACATTGTACGGCGTACGTGACATTGAAAATTAATCCTTGCGAATCCTTAAGACGATGTGATGCGACTCATCAATCTACCATTCATCAACTCACTTGAGCACGTGATAACCTAAAGGCGGGAATTCAATAAAAAAAAAACATGTCTCATGACACAATATGACGGAGAGGACCAACAAAAGCTAGGATTATATATTTCTTCTTTTTCTCCATTTAATATAAAGAAGGTCAAAAACATACCTACATATATCTCCAGATATGAAAAATATATAATGAGCTAAAGGTCGTCAATGCGCACATTAGAAACTGAGCACAGAGACAAAGTAGGTTATATGGACAGATTTTTGAAGTTGAGTTTTAAATTGAAGCGAGAATAATATTTGTAACATAAAATGTTTTTCAAAATGAAACAAAAAAAATGTAATCTCAATTTTCATTAATTATTGCTTATCTTAAATTTACGAATGAAAATCTCAATTTTTAGGTTTTTTTATAAGAAATCAAAAAATAAACATAAGTTAAATAAATATTTGTTTTTTTTTTTTTAATGTGTATAAGTACATCTATGACGAAGGTAGGTTAAACCAACCTCGTGGTTCTAAGTTATACGTTCCGTGTAGCACGTTACCTAACGGAAGATTGCATTATAGGACCCTGTTTACATTGGGATTATAGTGTTCTGACTGCACGGTGTTTTCCGTGGAAACTTTGAGTCGACCATGGTATCAATGGATTAAAATCTCGATATTAGTACTTGCCATCTCCATTCCCGTAACATTTCGACAAAACGAACGAAATAAAGAATCGTGTAATCAGACTATCCAAGGCAGTGTTACCACTTTACTTCAATTTAAGTAGATCTAATTCTTTCTTTTTTTTTCAAAATCTTTCAAAATCTACTTCCTGCTTCGCATCATCAGCAAAATACTGAAATATACTTAATTTTTTAAATCTTTTCAACCTACTTCAATTAAAAAAAAAAAAACAAATCTACTTCTTTTTCTCTATTTCACTCTAAGTAGTATGTAACCGCATAATTACTATAAACAAAATTAACGTCAACACAATACAAAAACACACAAATGAGTAATTTTAAAAATCATAGAAACTCACCACACTCATGTGTAAAAATTTCACTTGCGTGTGTGTTCTTATTTTAAAAGTAAATTATATTTATTTTTTTAATTTTATTTAACGAAATTTCTTTAAAATTAAAAGAAATGTATTTACAAATTTTAAATATTTAATAAATATATGTACATTTAAGGAAAAAATTTTTTGTATACAATATTATTTCAAAATCAAAGAAGCTCCGATAAAAATAATTTTAATCGAAACCGGTAGAGTTTGAAGGAAACTGGATTTTGAAGCATTTAGGTGAGACTTGATGACAAACATTCGGAAAGATAGAGAACTTTTGTCCAAAATATGAGTAGATCCAGGATTTGTTGGCGAAGTAGGGAGTGTTCTTCAGGCAAAAGTAGGTATTGTTGGCAGATTCGAGCTTGCTTAATCTTTTGTTGCAATCGGATAGGGTCCAACGGTGACCGAATTTGATGATAGTTCGATATGACACAGGCAGATCGTTGGGGGTGAAGAACGCGCGGTTGGTTTGATTTGCGCGTTGAACAGCAATTTGGGTGAGTGCAGGAGGATCGTTATTTGTTTCGGAGCTTAAAATTTCATCCGAGACCGATAGGTTGTTGTACAACATTACAGTATCAAGAGTAGGATTCTTTGACTCGTCTATCATGTCGTATATCTGCAGCCTTAGCTCACGCGAGTTATTATTTAGCCGTGTCATATCCCGCTGGATTTCTATCATCCGTTGACTATTACTGGACTTAATAGAAAACAGATCATCGTATGTCTGGATGGGCAAGGGTTGGTCTGGCGGGGAGAAGGGAGAAACTGTTTTTGAGGAGTTACTTTGAAAGTGTAACTCGAGGTCAGATTTAAGGGAATTTAAGTTCTAAAGAAATTATATATAGAAGAAATTAATTTAATAATAAAACGATTATTAAACTTTGTTTGCTTAAATTCATACTTTTATAGAATTCAGAAAACAATGCATTTCAACATTTTCCTCTAATGACATCCTTAAATTCCAAAGTATTTTTACATTAAACAAAGTACGAGCGATCCAGTCGTGCATTTTATTTTTTTATAATTTTGCGAGCACTATAGAGATTATGACTACCCTTAAAATGTTTGAGTACAGTGCGGGCGTTTAAGGAAGTTGGGAGGGAAATATTGATCCGGGTAAAAATTTCCACATTCGTGTAGCACGGCTAAGGAAAGAATTTCTGAATATAACATTACTTCCGAAGTTGGGCTCAAGGGTTAAATTATGGGCATTTAATTACTTGCCATTGTGCGTTATCCTGCTGGATAAGAACTTGTTTTTTTCTTCGCCAAATGCGACCGACTTTGCTGTAAATCAGATGGGAATCGATCAGCCACTCCGCGTTTTATTCGCTGATGATCGTTTTAACCTTTACAAGACAATCGATATCAATCGATAGCATCTCATGAAACTATTGTCATGACCTTGTTCGCTGACAAAGCTACATTGGCCTTCTTGAGCTTCGATTCACCAGCTTCGACTGTTCCTTGGTCTCTAGTCTATTGTGGTGAATCAATGTTTCATCCCCGGCTGGTTACGAAAGGCAAAAAGCTCAGTTGAATTTTTCTTGAACATCGCCATACACTCCTTTTAAGTTGTCGATTATGGGCAAATTCCAGCATCTATCTTGCGAAAAGGTTTTTCATGTCCAAATATGTATGTCTAATTGAAATCACTGGCCAAAGACTCTCCAAGCTCGAACACCTTCACTCGTCGATCGTCCATTATCAAACCATAGATTTTATCAACCATTTCTGGAGTGGTTACCTCAGAAGTACGGTCCTTCTAGCAGAAGTGACGCCGAGCGTTCCGGTCGCCCACCGATATTATGTAAACCAATAGTGAATCATTTCAATCAATAGCGAAGAGTCCCCATAATATTTTTCAAGGTTTTGTTTGGTTTGGTGATTGTTTTTCTTGTAAAAAGAATTATATAATGAGCACTCGAAATTAATTTTTTGTTTTCAATTTTAACGAAAATGCTCGTTAGCGTTTATATAAAATGTCTGACACAGCCAACAAAACTGTGTGACATATCTGTCTGAAAATTTGGGTCCGTTCCTTTGAAAGATGCTTCTTGACAAACAAAATTATGGATTTTCTTTAATTTTCGGGGACTAATTGACCCATTTACGTATCTTCTTTTGTGTTCTCATTGTTCAACGAAGAACCCTAGAAGAAAAGTGAAAAGTCAGCTAAAACGTTGGGAGAACTAATGAATATCTTTCATTGAAAAATTACCGCCAGCAAAAAGGGCAGAAGGGAGAAATCTGTAATACTTTAATATTTAAAAATAACGAATTCAAGTAAATATTTCATACACTAAAAAAAATATTGGGCCAAGTTTCTCCACATTTTCCCTCTTCTTAAGAAATCCTTGGAATATAGATATTTATATGGATTCTTTTGATTCTTCGTTACCATAACAAGTTTAATGTAGTTGGCAAATTTCATGAGGGTAAGAATTTTACATGGGTAACGTTTATAGTCCCAAATTGGTTCTCCCTTTTCAATAAACCACCCTTTGACTACCGATATTAGTATGGGTTCCTAGCTCTTATGACTACTGCCACATTTATTCCGAGTTTTATTAACAGGCTATTATTTTTAAATGGGTAAGGGAATATTTTACCTGTTGTATTTTTAAGAAATATCTCATTTTATAAAAAGGTTTATCTTTATCATTTTTAGGGTATCGGTCAAATTAAACACAGCTTACTAATAAAAAATTTCCTAAGACCATGTGTACAAGGTATTTCATTTCATTACCTTCCAACTCCCTCCTTTTCTCTATTCTTCGATAAAAGATCTTAAAAAACCCAATTCTTAATTCTTTATTTGGGAAATGTTGTATATGCTTAAGAGGGTGAACGTGTGAATTGATTTCGTTTTCACGACTTGCGTTTTTTAAGGTTTTTGTAAAATTTTTGTTGAAAGATCTCAGCTTTTGGATTATAATTTATTTCAGCTGTATGTAGTTGTCGTTGGTTTTTTTTTTCATTTGCACAACTTAAACGCCTTGAAGCCAAGTTATGTATATGCGAATTGTGAAAAAGTACTCCATCATAAGTTTCGTTTTTCAGTTTGGTTAAAAGTATATTTAAAAAAAAAGTTTATATGAATATACCTACATGTAGTACCTACCTACGTTTTCTCAGAATTCCTTTGAACAAAGGTTATATCTCACCTGTATCGTCTTAAATCCCACTATCTACTCTCACAAATCCAATAGAAAGTCATTTCCAAAAATAGGCGTTAAAGATATACATATATACTCGTACAAAGATCGCCTTTCACATTTCTTCCTATAACTCTTCCTAAACAAAATGAATTTTCACAAACACTAAACACATGCCATCTATAATGTCCTGTTCATCCTTAAAGAGACTAAAGAATTCCTGAAGGCTGCAACCCACATTCAACACAAAAATTACCATTTTCATTTCTTTATGGTCATTATTATGCGTGTGTGTGTGTGCTTGGTGTATTGGGAGTATCGAAATTCCGTTTTTACGGCTTAGTATTAGGGAAATGAAATTAAATAACCCAAGATAAATACCTAATGCTTTCGCCATTATGGTCCATGCTTCCACCTGATTCCTGTTTTTGCACACATAGTCACCTTGAACGCGAGGAACGTGGGTACTTACCTATATCACTCGTTGTCAAAAGGACTTTAGTCTATGGCTACGGCGGCGTTGGTTACACTTTTTTCTCGGACAATCGCATCTCCTATAGGTTTTGTGGGCTGATAAAATACTCCCATCAGTATTCCTTTCTCTTTAGTTGAGGCCTTAGATCAGAGTGTTCAGAGGTATAGGAAGTGTTGGGGGAGAATATCTGTAAGTAGGGATTTTCTATTTATTTTCAATAGAATATTTCAGATGCCTATGTTGTCAAAATTAGTAATTCACCAAAATACCCATAGTAGAAAAGGACGTGGAGGATTCTTCTATTAAACCATTTTTTTTGGATATGTTTATTGGAAGTGAATTGGTGATGGTGGTTGAGGGCGTTCATGACTTAACGTGGCCTTTTATGCCTTCTACCTGTTCGTAATCTGACAGGGAGAAAGATGACAATATAAGCTATTAAGTATCTTATTGTAAAGCTTAAACTGAGTAGGTACCTACCCAAAAACATGCATGCATATCTCAAAAACCATTTAGTATTTAATATTTATATTCCGTGCTCTTTTGTGAGTAGATTGTTTTTTCTATTTTGAAGGGATATTAATTGTCAAACATTAGGTTAAAAAATAAGCCAGGATAGTTGTGTGTACATATTTCAAATGAATTTATTGCACCACTAGAAAGTTCGTAATTAAAACGTTATCGAAGTGTCCCGATTCTTATTCTTGAACGATTGATCATTGCATTATTTTTGTTTTTTACGCTGAGCTGCCCACTTGTCTGGTTTGACGAGCCGCATTGTCCTATAAATTCCAATCAAGATGGATGAGTAGCTAAATCAATTTAAGTATTTTCATGGAATCAATTTGTGACAGAAAAACATTTATCGATTTAGTCCGTGATTTGAGGGCCATCTTATTACTTGGATATATTAAATGGTTTTTTTTTCTATTATGTGAGCGCATAAAGGGTTTTTGACTACCCTTAAAATGTAAAACACAGTGCGAGTATTGGGGAAATAGGGAAGAATTTAAGAGGAGCTTACGATGCACATTGGTTTTGAAGTCGTCTTGCATATCGAAAGACGATCATAAAGCCGTGCTACGTAAGACATTCCACATTCGTGTAGTGCGGCTAAAAAAAGCTAATTTAAAAAGCTAATTTAATTTTTTTTAGGGACAGGGTGGAAAAATTCTGTTTTTCATTCCCTCGGAAAGAGTCCATGAGGATTGATGGATAAAAAACACCTCTCCTGGACAATTCAAGGGATAGAATCCATGCTAGCAGATAATTGCAATTGAACGAGTTCCATGAAGGTTTAGTGCTCTAAAGTACAGAAGGAATCATAGCACTTTCTGCCAGCATCGGAAATTGGTTTTCTCTAAAAAGCTGACATAAGGTATGTCATTGAAGATGAGCATTGCAACCGATGACGAGGTAAAATTTCTTATTTTTGAAGTAAAACTTCTTTTCCAGCGTTGGGGGTAAAAAAATTTCTATGGAGCTGTCAGTGACATGTCAAAACGACACACTAAAGCGACATGGGTTTTAGAACTATTGGTCGAATTTTGTTCGAGGTTATTTTAAGCACTTTAAAAACACCTTTTATCGCCAAAAAAGTATGTTATTTTAATTAAAAAATCACAACAACTAACCAAAAAAACAATTTTAACCATTATTTCATTAAAAAACCACACAATAAAAGCATTTTTTTAATGAATTATGTGGTCGATCAATTTTACAAGCAGAAATCACTTTCCTTTCTTAAAAAAAAAAAAAAAAAAAAAACAAACAAAAATATCTTTTTGATGTTTTTATTCATTTAAAACATTAAACACTTTATCTTACACAACAATGAATATTTATATTCTATTTAATTTAAAAACAAAGCACTAAAATGTACAAAATAGTTATGAAAAATATAAGAAAGAACACTTATAAATAAACTTTCTGTTGTCAATTATTAACCAGCACTACCAAATGCAAAGAATTAATGTTCGATGGCAATTAGCATTGCCAACAATTATAAAATCCTAGGGTTCGAACACAATGAATGCGATAAGAAAAACGATATGTGAGCGTGATGAAATATCGTCGTAGTTGTAAAATCAGTTTCGAACTATGAAAGCAGACAAGGATATACAAAATAAAGCATTTCCGGTCGTCACGTTAAATAAAATTAATAAATAAATTAAGTACAGTTCCATACATTTAATTTATAGTTTCACATCTATTTGGTTGCTAAAATCAAAGATATTGGCTTATGTTTCATTTTGCAATATATATTTAACATATGTTTTGTTTTACCAACTAAACAGTTAAGAAAATAAAAATCAAGCATGCGCACCAGGATTGGATTTTAATGTCGACATCTGACAGAATCGTTTGCGATGATTTTTCCCTCACGACTTTTTGAAGCCTTTTCGAAATTAAATAAAGCCTGGTACGCAGATCGAGCAAAGACAAATTTTATTTCTACAATTTTAATCTTTACAAAACTTTTCCCAATTTAAAATTGGAGTATTAAAAAATAATTTAATATGTTTTTTAGTGTATCTCTGGAACGGGGTGTCTTTACATTCTTTTTCCTGGCAAAATTTAGGGGAGACATTTTGTGCAGCAATGCACAAAAGTATCAATTTTACGCGCGAACTGCGTATTGCTCGGAAAAAAATCCAAGATAAAATTTGTCCGGGAAAAATATAGGAGACAAAATGTTTCCCGATCTGCGTACTAGGCTTTAGGCTAGGCTCGCACGTTCAATTTTTAGTTTGGCAACTGCTTGGTTCGAGCAACTAAAAAGTTTGTGTGTTTGACACAAACTAAACTATTGCCTAAAATGAGTTCGCTATATTGTATAACATACAATTATATGCACCTGCGCAGACATGCAACCAAACAGTTGTGCAACTAAAATTTGAATGTGCGCGCATTTTTGTGATTTTTGTCAATACTGGTTTTATGTAAAAGGTGCTGATGCTTGA
The DNA here is from genome assembly GCA_963931855.1 of Philhelius festivus. Lineage (NCBI taxonomy): Eukaryota > Metazoa > Arthropoda > Insecta > Diptera > Syrphidae > Philhelius > Philhelius festivus. The sequence continues at coordinate 258,635,299 of OZ007554.1, read as the reverse complement.
GAGCATCAAGAGGAGATTCCAAAAAGGTATGAACGATTTTTGTAAGACAACACGTTGCAGAGATACACTAAGACTAGGCGCGCACTTTCAATTTTTAGTTGCGCGGCTAGCCTAATAGTGCGCGGCTAGCCTAAAAAACACATTAAATTAGATTTTATCTTTTTAACTTCAATTTTTGCGCGAGATTAGGAAAAGTTTTGTAGAGATTAAAATTGTAGAGATAAAATTTGTCTTGTCTCGATCTGTGTACTAGGCTTTATAGAAAACAGATGAACTATTTGGTTGAATGTCCGCGCAGGTGCATATAATAAATTATAAGTTACACAAAATAGCGAACTCATAACTAAACTCAATCGTTTAGTTTGTGTCAAACACAAACTTTTAAGTTGCTCAAACCAAGCAGTTGTGCAACAAAAAAATTGAATGTGCGAGCGTAGTCGCGCACTATCAATTTTGAGTTGCGCAACTGTTTGGTTACTTATAGAAAACAGATGAACTATTTAGTTGAATGTCGGCGCAGGTGCATATAATTATATGTTCACTAAAATAGCGAACCAAGCAGTTGCGCAACTAAAAATTGAAAGTGCGCTACAACTACAAAAATGTATGAGTGAATCATAATGTCTCTATCTCATCTCGTTTTCTTATCGCAAAATTGGTCATAGTAATAGAAACATTTTTCGGTCTTTTTAAATTGGATTATTGTCGACATCTGACAAAATCGGTTACGACGATTTTTCACTCACCAAATTTTGAATTTTGACATTTGAAGAAGTTTTACTTCTAGCGCGCGTACGTCAGTACACACATTCTTTTTTTTTACAAGTGACCAAACATTTTTACCACCTTTGGGACATTTAAGTAGTTTTGGTCTTGTTTTGAGTTTTATGTTTCCACAAATTTTGATAATATGACAAGCTTTCGACAAAGTAAACCTGCTACTGTTTTAATTAATGATATATAGGCTAAAGGAAAACTTAATAAAAATGATGGACTCATATCTGTCGAAACGAACTCAATTTGTCAGGAATTGTGATGTTATGTATGTGATGTCATTTCTCACAAGATATACATGCATATGTGATACCCGGGGATAGAAAAGACCTTAAGTTTTTTTTTTTTTTCATAACAAAGGACCTAAGGATTATTATTGACAATAAACTAAAATTAAAGATTATTTTATCGACAACATGCACTCTAAAAGCATGTATATGCTAGAGTTTGCTTAACGTATATCTAAGACATTCATACCTTATCGACCTCATCGACCTTTGCAATATCTTTGAAAGAGAACATTTCACGCACTTTTTAGAATTATATCTAACCTTCACGAGACGAGGACCAATTTGACGCCGAAGAAGTAATACAAACTCCAAATGGGGTCAAAAGCTGGCAGAATCTTTACAAGTTCATTCAATCTGCTATGGTTTATAGAATTGAAATATGACGGAGAGGTAAGATTTGATTAGATTAAAGTGGCTGCCAGTATCGCAGCTGACACACTTAGACTAGAGCTGTTTCATTATCTTAATCTAGAAATTTTCTCCCAAACCTTTGAAACATTTGGAACTACTTATGCAAATGTCCATATTAATTAAATCAGCAGATTTGTATTTGTATTTATTTTCATTGAAAAATATTAGCATTATAAAACAAGAAGAAAAAGCATACATCTATGGGATAGAGAAAAAAGCATGTACAATAATTGTACATAGATTCTACCTACTCCTGGTGCATAAAGCTGAATAAACGTTGCGTGCTTACCTAGAAGACAGTGCTTGGTTATGACACCAATGTGCAATCAACTTAAGGAGATATCAAGCATTGACCAGTTCTGTTTTGTCATTAGACATAGGTGGTTAAATTATTCCATCGTAAGTTGGTCCTCGATCTCTATATCATCTTGTTTCAGCATAAGTTTATATATATAGCGATGCGTAGTAGCCTTATCAGGCATAGTGTTGTTCCACTTTTGAAAAGTTTGTCAGTTTTATAGTTCCCACGAATGTCTCTATGCCTTTAAACCCAACAGAGATGAATATTGAATTGCTATGAGGAACGGCAGTTAAACACTATTGTAGAGTTAATAGAGATCAAATCCATAGATTTAATAGCCGCTTGAGTATTGGAGAAGATCCGATTATAAGTAGTTTATAGAAGATTTTCTTTGAGTCAAGATAGAACTTCCTTAATTGTAATGAGTTCAGAGTGGAGCACTTTACAATAATAAGGAAGACGAAAAGCGAATCATAATTTTAGTCTATCTGAGTACACACTACCACCAACCTCCTCATCAGTTTTCGATCCATGCATCATCGTTCGTAGTAAAAATGTATAGAATCGTTTTCCAAGAAACTCATATCCTCTTAGTCAGATCTTGAAGTTGCAAGTTTTTTGACGTACTGTTGTTCTGGGATAGTGTAATCAATGTGACTTTGTAGTGAACCGAATGAGTTCCATTTTCAAGAAGCTTTAAGGCACAGCCTCGGTCTATTTGCCAAAAGTATCAAGGCCTGGCAGATGGTCCAGAACATATAGTGCGCCACAGGGAGTCTTCAGTCTGATTACGGAAGTTTGTAGCCAGTGATTAATGCTATTTTGAGGCCCCATTTGTCCCCAATACGTTTTTTGCATGAGTAAAGTCACTGTATGTAGCCTTTATGACTCTTTCTTGTTTATTAGGTTTCCAGCTTATTTTTCATCTAACATAAAACTCAAATATTTTGCTTGTCTGAGAAATCTAGTGGAATATCTTTGATGGAAGGAAGATACACATGATAAATTTCATATCTCCTAGAGAATAGCAAAAGTTCCGTTTTGTGAGGACTGAAGCCCAAGGCACACAGTTTCTTAGCGCATTAAAAGCGTTTAGTAGGATTTCTTTTAAGCAATCACTCTGTAGCTCTCAACTTACAAGCACGCCAGTAGCTTATTTACAACCAATTTCCAGTCGAGGGGAGAAAGAACAAAATGAATGATAATGGTTATTTAATTGTTTTGAATCAAAACAGCTCATTTTCATTATTTTTGTTTTTTATTTGATTTTTGAATTTTGAAGTAGGTATTTTTTTGTTTTTTAATTTTAAGGAATAATTTTGGTAATTTAAATTGCTTGACGCTTACATTCCGATATTAAATTTCATGGAATTTAAAACTTCATAGAATTTCAGTACATACTTACATGAAAACCTTAACATCAATACACTGACAAACAAAAAAATAAATAGAATAAGCGTGATCCCGTGACAGAAGGAATTTAATTTCTTGCATCCAAGAGTGCTTACCTTCTACACTGTTAATTTATTACGTTCGTAGGTTCAGATAACAACGTTCATGTGACCTATTTAGTGCACGTGATTCAAATGCATTTGAGTTAATTAAAATTCTAACTATAATATTTTACATCCTTAAAGTCCTTGGTAAATTTGTGCATTTCGATCCACTCTGCCGTGTGCTCCAAAAGGATATTCAAGCCAAAAGTGTCTACCTTATTTTACTCAATTTAGTCCCTTGGATGACTATGATACAAAAGTATATCGTATACTGGTTGGAACCGTCCTACGTTAACGACGTGCAGTCTGAATTTTTGATTGCAATTTATCTCATTTGGCTCAAATGAAGCTGAAATGTCGCTGTCAGTAGAGAGCAACTAGTATTATATTAACAGAAGCTACCTCTGCTGCTGACAAACTCTTCCAACTGAAAATAATTGCATTGACAGGAGCATCACGAAGCACCAACGAAGTCATCTTGTTTAGCTCGGGTCTGGATTCACAAATCTGGCAACGGGTTATGAATAATTTGAAAATAATTAGAATGTAATCAAAATTCTCTGATGCATGCAAATTACAATATTAGGTTAATTTTAATGACATGTTTTGTGAAAAATAAACAAACACAACATCATCATCAGCGTCATAGTAGTATTACAACGGGAAGAACAGGAGGTACGTTGGCGTTGTGGTAATTAGAACGTTAGTGAACGACAGTAATTGCATGTGATTTACCAAAGTCCTTGATGGGAAACTTTTTAAAACTTGCTTAATGGTCTTTTGAAAAATTCAACGAATTCAACTAATTCAATTCTTAAAAACGATATTAAAAGTTTCTGTAAAATTTACCTTCAAATAATATTAAAGATTTTTGTAAGAGAGATGAGAACTAACAGACATCAAAAATAGGGTTCCTTCATCTTCTTTAGCATATCTACTTGAGATGTTGATTGCACGTGAACAAAAAACGTTCTTTCAATAAAAAAAGTATTTAAGAAATATAAAACTCACACTAAGTTTCAACTTCAATAATAAACACAATTAATACAGTATTCATAATAAAATAAAATGCACGACTGGATCGCACAAACTTGCTCTTATGTAAAAGTACTTTGGAATTTAAGATACATTTTATGAATATAAAACATGGATTTAATTAGATAAAAATGTTCAAATGCATAAAATTGCCGTCTGATTTCTAGAAAAGTATGAATTTATGCACACAAACTTTAAAAAATCGTTTTATTATTAAATAAATTTTTTATATAAGAAATTTCTTAAACATTTTTCAAGAAAAAAATGTGACATGCGAATTTTAAGTATTTAATAATATTAATTTTAGGAAATAATTTCAACAAATAATCGTTCATAGATTCTAAAGATATTGATTTTTCAAAAAAATTTTTTTTTTTTAAAAAACCCAACAAATATTTTTTCGATGTTTTTTATATACACTGTTATTTTAAACTTAAGGGGAATAATGCTGAAAAATTTTGGTTAAAATCCTTAGAGCCGTTGGTTGGTTAGAAATTCGATAATCAAAAAAACCGTTCTATGACAGGTACCGTTAATAACATTTTGGCCCAAAATTAATATAGTACCTATATCGCAAGTAAAAATGTACACTACATCAAATTATGTTCACCAAAAGAAATAGAAAGCGCTATTTCGCTATTATAAATAGAAATAATCAAAATAAAACAAAAATATTATATCACTCGAAATAGGCTTCCATTTGACATCAAATTTTGGCAGCAATAGCGTATACCTCGTTTGTAATTAAGAACGCGAAGTGTATATAATGGGAGAACATTGCACTTTTTCATTGAGCATCATTTTGCAATGCATATGGTACGTTTTCGTCCCTGTATCTCATCCACAATAGCTAATTTTTAGTAAAATCGATATGAAGTGGAAAATTTTCTCTCTACCGACTTTAAGAAATTTTTAAACGGGACTCTAGGATGGTCTGCCCTATTTAAGTTTTGTGAACATGCATTAAATTTTCGTAAAAGTTGCTAAACATGAACTTCGACCAGGCATTGTTGTTCTTATCTACTTATATTGTGTTTCAAATAACAAAATTGATAATTTTCTATGAGTCTTAAATAATTTCGAAATTGTTTAAAGGTCTCGATTATATTATTTTTTTATTACATTATAATTGAATTAAAACAAATAGATTCTTTTTTAACTTTTACGAATAGCTACAATTTTATACTTTATTCTTTTTGTTGCGAAATATCATATCAAGCAGAATTGCTAAGCCTTTATTCTTAAATAAAAAATATTGGAAAAATATTTAAAATAAGGAATTTATGTAGCTATCTCTTTCAATACCGCCAAAAGACGACAGAGAAGCTAGCTTTGGAGCCTCGTCAACTTTAATTTAATTTAAAAACAAATTCTCTGATTTGTCTCTTTTTTAAATATTACTTCAATAATTTTGACAGACAATTTTTAAAATGCAGAAGTGACAGATTCATAAACATAGTTAAAATAATCTATAAATGTCAATACTTATGAGAGCTAAAAAGACTTATGAATGGCCATATTCTGAATTAAGTTATGACAGCTCTTTTCAGAAAATGTTTTCGAATACTTTTGAAATATACTGTGTAACATAAGCAAATACATACATATTTTACTTTCAGCTTTGTAATTTTAAAAAGCGATCGATATCTACCGCCTATATAATAATCAAATAAATTTTAATTTTATTGAATTTGTGAATCTTCTGGCGGAACCAGCGAAACATTAAATCTAATTGCGGAATAAAATTTTCGGCAGGGCACTCAGGGGCCAGAAGTTGTGTTGCAAACATGGAAGCAGGAACTTATTACTTTCTATACAAAATTATACAAAATATGAAAACAGGAACTGATAAATTAACATATTCTTTTGTGCATAGAATTATCTGTGATAAAAATTTTCGCAAAAATAAGATGGTTTATCCCAATCCACTTGCTGGATCTACTCGTACATATATGTTGTGGACAGTCAGTTATGCGCTTGAAATTTAATAAACACACCGTGTTAAGAAATAGGACCAATATACAAGACTGTAAAGTTGACAGTTAGCTAGATACCTTTTAGACTCCTATTTAAAACCAGGGTTGAATTTGAGAAAAATTACTCAATAGACAAAAAGTTATTAATATAATCGTAAGCACATCAAGAAAATATTTATAAGATATTTAGAGAGTTCTTGTTATTTATGTTCATAAAAATAACAATTCAAAATCGATTTTGTAAGAAATACTAGAAAAATACAGAGTAAAATAGAAAAATCCAAAGTCGAAGCCAAAATATAATCACATTTTGTAACTGCCAATATCGATTGTATGGAAACGTAATCTTATCAGCGATAAAACTTCAAATTTATTTTTGAAACAACGCAAAACGAAACTCGCGTTTATGATTTTATTATTAATAATTAAAATTAGTCACACATAATGAAATGCACACAAACTATAATGTAAGCTTAAATTTATTTGAACTTTAATAATTTTAATAATGTTTAATAATAACTATTGTCCTGTCGATTCGGCTCGATTGTAACCCTTGCGTAAGGACTGTTTGATCCAACTTTTCTCCTCATCGAAACTCTGTTAGACCTGGGTCTTAATCCCATAACTACTAAACTTATTCCTGCGGCACAAAGTATGAGTGTGACTAAAATAAAACATCCATAGACCCATCTTGGCCAGTGGTCACACGAGAAGCCTTTCCTTTGTACATCGGTCAGTTTGACTCCACGGAGCCTTGATGGGCTTATGCATCTGCCATTGGTTTCTATTTTTAGATCCTTTATCCAAACCATGTCACAATCACATCTTAATGGCATCCCATTAAGATCGATTTCCTTAAGTTGCTGAAATACTGGCAGTAATGTTCTATTGAAGGAACGTATTGCTGATCCTCGGAAGCTCAAGACTTCCAAACTGCGATTGGTTGGTTCTACACCAAATGCATACTCATGGAACGACGAAAGGTGTCGACAATTTTGGAAGCTTAAAGCTCTTAGATTTGTTAAATGAGCTAAAGAATTGATTCCAACTGTTGTAAGTGAGGGCATGTCTTCAGCGAAGAGAATCTCCAGACCAGTAAGTTTATTCGTATGACTTTCCAAAAGACTCGGCAATGGATTTCCACTGATGTCAAGTTCCCTTAGACCTAATGGCAGTTCGATAGGAATAGCTTCAAATTCATTATCCCTCAAGCTTAACAATGAAAGCAATGCCTTTTCAGGCAAACTGATATCCTTTAAGCCACATCGTTCTAGCTTTAAAGTGACTAATTTCAGAGGAACTCCAAACTGCGAATAAAAGTCGTGATTCTGAACACCATTTGAGTCATTTAGATTTCGGTTCCATGAAATGTCTAGCTTATGCAATGAACTTAGGTAGCTGAATACATTAAATCCCATTCGTTTGATATTGTTATGTGACAGATCCAGTACTCCAAGATATTTCAGATCTTCAAAAGCATTAGACGAAATCGTTTGTATGGCATTCCAGCTAACATAAAGTTCACGTAACATCGTTAAATGGTGAAAGTTTTTCTCCACAAGTTCCGAAATATTGTTATGCATGGCATTTAAAATCTTCAGACTATCACTTTCAAAATTTGGCACATATTCCAGTTTATTCCAAGATATATCGAATGTTTCAGAATACAAAGGAAGTACTTCACCAGGAAAATAGGAGGATTTCAAATCCTTAAAACTGCAGTCTATTTTTAACGCTGGAAGTCCCCATGGTGATTCATTTTCCGTAGTGCATTCACAAGTTTTTCGCGAACGACGTTCGGTTGGATGGCATAATCTTTCCAAAAGAACATCCTCTTCAGCAAAAATAACCGAAGCAAAGAGAACAGATGGGAGAATTAAATATGACCAAATCATAACAAAATCGATACTTTAAATATACTATGTACTTTACTATATTTCACAAGCAATGTTTTACGATTAATATTGGAAACTAAAATGATTTCAAAAGAAACTACGGCCACGAATAGCGCCAAAAGAAGTTGAACACAAGGGAACAACATTTTAATCTTATCGCTTTACTACGATGTGATAAGATAAATACGAAATACCGTCATATCAGCTATGATTGTTGCACAGTTATAAATTGAGGGTTGATTCAAAAAGGTATTTATATTACTTCTTTCGGAATAAGCTTTGGTCATGTTTTTATTTTCAAAATATTGATTCAATTTAGAATTGCTTTTCATGGATAGTAGCGATTCGGGCCATTAATGGTGGCCAGCCTTCTTATACTTCTTTTTTACTTGCGATATACAGTGCGGTTCACATGATTAGACGCACCATTGTTCTCTTAATAAATTGCAGTTTTCTTTTTGTTTTTCTTCATGAACTACAAAAGAATTGCATTCATTTGAAAGGTTATTAAATTCTCTGGGAAAAAAACCTAAATTCAAGATTAGTGAGAGACACTTAACGGTTATTTTGATCTCTTTTTTCGCATTAGTGCTAAAAAAGCTCAAATAAATCGGTTCATTTGAATAGACGCACGAATTAATTCAGTTAGTTTCTTAATGCTGGGTACTACAAATTAAATTTGGTTAATGAGTGTACGTTATTAAAGTTTTCCCGAGTGTTTAAAGTGAAAATGGGTAAAAAGAAAATGTTAACGGCAGCGGAAATAGCAAAAATTGAGGCCTACCACTCAGAAGGGTTTTCTATGCCGAAAATTGCAAAGAAAATATGACGAAATGATAAAGCTGTTCGAAATGTTTTATCAAATCCTGCCACCTGCGGAAAAAACAACAAAAGAAGGACAAAAACACACTTTACACCACACGAGAAGCGAAAAATTATAAGAATTGCCTCAAATTTAACTAACTCCACGATGAAAATCAAACAATTAGCGGGGGTAAGTGCAAGCAAATCAACTGTTCTTCGAGATTTTTTAGGTATTCAACACTTGAAATTCAAAAAGCTAAAAAAAAAAAAACTTAACGCTGCAAGAAAAGAACAGCGGTTGGAGTTCGCGCGTCTTCACATGACATGGTATGCGCAGGTTTTAAGTGTTTTAAATTGAAGAAATGTGTTGTTTTCTGATGAGAAAAAGTTCAACCTAGATGGTCCTGATGGGTATAAGTTTTATATCTATGACATCCGAATGCTTTTTGAACCGAAATCATTCCAAGAAAGGAGAAGTATGGGTGTGGGGTGCCATTTCGTACTACCGCGCCTTTGAGTTGGTTTTGTGTCTCACAAAATGACAAAAATTTCTTATAAAGTTCTTATGCAAACAGCTTTTCCAGTCATAAGAGAGCTTTTTGGACCTATCCACAACGCGCACGTTGTAAAAGCATTTATCCCCAGTGGAAATGTGGAATCTTCGCAGTGGCCACCATACTCACTTGATCTAAACATCATTGAAAACCCTTCTGGATGGCTGACCCATCAAATTTATGAAAAAGGTAGGCAGTATGAAAGCCGTGAGGAGATTATTGCCGCAATTAAAGAAGCCTTGTCTAAGATTTAATTAGAATATTTAGAAAATTGTATGAATCTCTTAGAAGTAGAATTTTTGATGTAATTTCAAATCGTAGAGTTTGTACAAAGTATTGAAACTGTGAAAAATAACTTCAATAATAATAAAAAAGTAAATAGAAAATGTTAAAAATTGACCAACCTCTTTTTTTTTTAACTTTTAACAGGTGCGTCTATTCAAATGAACCGATTTATTTGAGCTTTTTTAGCACTAATGCGAAAAAAGAGATCAAAAAACCGTTAAGTGTCTCTCACTAATCTTGAATTTAGGTTTTTTTCCCAGAGAATTTAATAACCTTTCAAATGAATGCAATTCTTTCGTAGTTCATGAAGAAAAACAAAAAGAAAACTGCAATTTATTAAGAGAACAATGGTGCGTCTAATCATGTGAACTGCACTGTATGTAGTATCTAGTTCAAAGATGATATAACGATGATAGTGTGTCCGGCAATTCCATCTGTCTGTCTGTACGTCGTATGTACATCGATCTACAACCTAAACCACTGAAGCTATTTTCTTCAAACTCCGTACTTAAGGGTCTTGGGTGATTGAAATTTTTTTTAGCTCCAAACCTAACGCTACCCCTATACACTCATAATTTATTTATCTGTGTGTTTATTTATGAGTGTGCTATTATGGGCATGAACTACAACTTTGAAAAGAAAATGGAAAAAAATGTAATTTACGGTACCTGCCATAGAAACGTTTTTTTTTTTTTTTTTATTTTCGACTTTCTCATTAACGACTCTAACGATTTTAACCAATTTTTTTAAGCAGAAGCCCCCTTAAGTTTAAATAATATTGTATATAAAAATATTGGAATAAATATTGTTTGGTGTTTTTACAAAAAAAAAATCAAATTATTTTTTTTGAAAAATCAATATTTTCAAAACGTGTGAACTAATATTTTTTGAAATTATTTCCTAAAATCTATACTTCTAAATACTTAAAATTGATATCCCAAATTTTGTTTTTGAAAAATCTCAAAGAAATAAAATCTCATATAAAAAATTACTTTAATAATTATAAAACTATTTTTGAGCTTTCTTAACATAAATTCATACTTTTCTGGAAATCAGATGGCAATTTTTTGCATTTGAACATTTTCATCTCATGAAAACCATGTTTTACATTTATAAAACGTATTTTTAATTCCAAAGTACTTTTACATAAGAGTGCGATCCAGTTGTGCATTTTATTTTTTTAATTTCTTGCATACACAAGAAGTAACATTGGGGCGGAATTTCAAAGAACCTATTTTCAAGGTACGAGTATTATAATAATACTAACTAATAAATTTGTTTTAAAAACACCCAGAACAATGACATTTTGTGCAAACTAAATGCCTTGTCAAAAAGTGCGTTTTTAACACATCAACACGGCGTTGAGATTGTTCTAAGCGCCACGTTGGAGAAGGTCAGACAGAGAACTGTCAGCAGCGCATTAAATATTTTCTCCAAAAAGTCAATAAACCATTGAAACTTGGCGTCAAAAAAAATAATTTCTAATTTAACACCGCGTTTGACGATGTTTATGGAACCTGCGATATGTAACGGGTGATTTTTTAAGAGCTTGAGAACTTTTAAAAAAAAAAAAACGCATAAAATTTGCAAAATCTCATCGATTCTTTATTCGAAACGTTAGATTGGTCCATGACATTTACTTTTTGAAGATAATTTCATTTAAATGTTGACCGCGGCTGCGTCTTAGGTGGTCCATTCGGAAAGTCCAATTTTGGGTAACTTTTTCGAGCATTTCGGCCGGAATAGCCCAAATTTCTTCGGAAATGTTGTCTTCCAAAGCTGGAATAGTTGCTGGCTTATTTGTGTAGACTTTAGACTTGACGTAGCCCCACAAAAAATAGTCTAAAGGCGTCAAATCGCATGATCTTGGTGGCCAACTTACCGGTCCATTCCTTGAGATGAATTGTTCTCCGAAGTTTTCCCTCAAAATGGCCATAGAATCGCGAGCTGTGTGGCATGTAGCGCCATCTTGTTGAAACCACATGTCAACCAAGTTCAGTTCTTCCATTTTTGGCAACAAAAAGTTTGTTAACATTGAACGATAGCGATCGCCATTCACCGTAACGTTGCGTCCAACAGCATCTTTGAAAAAATACGGTCCAATGATTCCACCAGCGTACAAACCACACCAAACAGTGCATTTTTCGGGATGCATGGGCAGTTCTTGAACGGCTTCTGGTTGCTCTTCACTCCAAATGCGGCAATTTTGCTTATTTACGTAGCCATTCAACCAGAAATGAGCCTCATCGCTGAACAAAATTTGTCGATAAAAAAGCGCGAAACACATTTCGAACCGAACACTGATTTTGGTAATAAAATTCAATGATTTGCAAGCGTTGCTCGTTAGTAAGTCTATTCATGATGAAATGTCAAAGCATACTGAGCATCTTTCTCTTTGACACCATGTCTGAAATCCCTCGTGATCTGTCAAATACTAATGCATGAAAATCCTAACCTCAAAAAAATCACCCGTTATTTCCGGCGGTGAAACGCGGTGTCGAAACGCACTCTATTTCATAAAGCCTTAAGTCAACTGCCTTTTCTGAAATTTTTAAAGGCCAAAGTGTAATGTGAAGTTAGTACGATACTAAAAGATAAAATAGGTATTAATTATTTTTAACTTAATTCGATAAAATATAAACTATGTACATTTATTTTAGCTCCAATTTAAAAAGTTGTAAGATAATAAAAAAATGAAAATTAAAAAAAAGACAGTCTTTTATTCAACAAAAACAAATGTTGTGTTGGTGAATAGACGTGTTTAAGTAGTGCTGCATTTAAATTTTCCTATTGCACTTTTAATTTAACCATTTAAACTTTTAACCTAAATAATATTTTTGCTAAGCTACCTTTAAACTAATAGACATTGAAAGAGTGAAAGTGTTTTAAGTTTCTTGAGTTCTTTTTCGATTTAATTTAACTTGCCAAACTTTGTTAAGAAACAAAGAATATTATTCAAATTCCGTCTGTTCCTTTTTAACTCAAATACAATCATGAGTTCAAAGACACATCATACTCGTGGTAAATATATGACGAATTCCTCTACACCTACAGCCTCACCAAAACCATCAGAAGTGATTCCAGCATCAAAAACATCAGAAAAAAGCTTTAAACAGTCAACCCTAACAATTTCATCTGCAACTACCCCTACCTCAGCAACAGCAGCATCATTTTCCCCATCACCCTTAACAAAATCACTGCTAACGACACCGGCACCAAACAAAACTAGCATTGGAACATTTTCAAAACAATCGCCTTTGACAGCCACATCTTCTAAGCCACCAACAACCAATAGTTTCAATAAAATTCTTGAAATATTAGAAACACAAAGTAAGTCTATTCTAACTAAATTATCCGCAGTTGAAGACAATTTAACCAGCAAAATCACATCAATTGAAAATAAAATCACGCTAAGATTCGAGCAAATTAGCAGTGACGTCACTAAACTCCACGATCGCGTCACATTGTTAGAAGAGTCTTGCGCAAATTTGTTCACATTTGGGGATGAATTCAACAACATTAAAGCGCAGTTACAACAACAAACTCCAGCCTCCCAACAAAATAGCACCAACGAACGCGTCATAAACGAGGAACTCTTGTCACTTAAAAATCAAATTGAAGATTTAAATATTAAAAATTTGGCATCCGACGCTATACTTATTGGGATTCCCTTTATCCCAGAAGAAAACTTAAAAAACACTTTCAACTTACTTTGTCATACACTTGAGATACAACCACCTCCAATCAGCAAAATTTTCCGAGCAAGACCACGACAGGACTCGACCATAATAGTTAAATTTTCCTCCCCCCATGAGAAATATAAAATAATTAAAGCAATTGCCGATTTCCGTAAAACACACTTGCGCCAAATTTCGTTAAAAGATTTTTATGAAGGAGTTTCCGACGCACCTGTGTACCTCCACGAGAGTTTAACCAAAAATAATAGAATCATTTTTCGGCATGCTATCAACCTGAAACGTCAACGATTGCTCTTTTCTGTTTTTACTTCACGTGGCCTCGTATGCGTAAAAGTAAACAAAACCTCAAAAGCTGTCAATATTGGCTCTGTAAGTCATCTTGACACCTTAATTAATGCGTGCATTACCCACCATGAAATCCACGAAAAACAGCACAAAAAAAACAATGATGATGAAGAATACAACGAAAACAACGATGACACTTCGAAACCTACATGCAGTCAACGATTGGAGTTGCCAACTTCATAAATTTTACAAATATTCATTTTTCACGTTTATTTTCTTAATTTCGAAATACTTGATTTTTCTTTCTTTTGTAAATTATATATTTCATTTCAAGTTATCCAAATTTTTTCTTTCGAATAATTTATTTATATTTCTTAAAATGATTTTAGCACTTCTAGATTTTTTTTTTAATTTCAGAGCTCATCAGCAGTTTTTTGTTCTCCTTTCTGAGGCTTTATTTGAAATATCCAATACAAATAAAAATGAACAATTCTTTGGGTAATTTAGGGGTTTCACAGACCACGAGTAAATACCACGCGTGCAATGTTAAATATTTTTCGTAATAGGTGTGCCGGTTTTTCTATGTGTCATATTAATGCACAAAGTTTACGAAAGCATCTTGATGAATTTAAACACACTTTTGAGGATGGCGTCATGGATGCGATTTGTGTGTCGGAGACTTGGCTCACAATTGATGTTGAAAATACTTTTTTAGAGTTTTCAGACTACAAAATTTTTAGATGCGATCGCGATACAAGAGGGGGTGGTGTTGCAATTTTTATAAAAAAAAAATTTAACCCAAAGTTTGTTAAAAAGTCAAATAGTAGTGGTATAGAGTTTGTTTTTGTCGAAGTTTTGTGTGATGATGGGAAATGCTTGTTAGGTGTTGTATATAAACCTCCACATATTTATGATTCTGGTTGCATAACTAACGTGTTTGAAGATATAACCCCGTATTATAACCACATTCTCATTGCTGGGGACTTTAATACTAATCTCTTAGACAAACGGAATAGTAATGTTGCCAGATTTTGGAGTAGTTTAAATTCCTTAAACCTTTTCCCAGTAAACGTCTTAATGCCTACTCATTTTTCGGAATCGAGCTCAACACTTATTGATTATTTTCTTGTGAACCAACAAAGCAAGGTAAATTTTTATAACCAGTTGGAAACTCCTGGTTTTTCAAGACATGATCTGATTCTAACTTTTTATAATATTAATGTTAGTCGAAACACAGATGTACGTACTTTCCAGTATCGAGATTTCAAGGCTATTAACTTTGAAACCCTATTCGCTGAGATTGCAAACGTCAACTGGGAAACAATTTACTCTCTTCCCGAAGTTGATGACCAAATTGAATTTTTTACCGACGGAGTTAACCACCTGTTTAATACATTTGTCCCAATAAAATCGGTTACCGTTCGTAATTATAGATGCGAGTGGTTCAATCGTAAGATTGAAATTCTTATTGCTAAAAGAAACTCAGCCTATATCAGATGGAAACGTTTCAGGCTACAATCTTTTTTCAGTTCTTACAAAATTCTTCGGAACTTAGTCAATAAGGAGATCAAGAAAGCAAAATTTCACTACTATAGTACAAAATTTCAAAATACTTCATCACAAAAACTTTGGCGAAACATCAAATCTCTTGGCATAACCAAAAAGTCAAATAATTTAGGTGAGGATTGTGATGCTAATGAGCTCAACAAAATGTTTGTCGGCCCTTCTTCGGTTACATCAATTATTGCAGACCATAACAATAGTGAATCCGTATCCTCGAACCAATTCAGTTTCTGCGGAGTTAATGAGATGGATGTACTTGAGGCAGTCAAGAGAATTAAGTCTGAAGCTATTGGGCTGGATAATATGCACCCTAAGTTCTTCAAAATTATTTTGCCGCTAATTATTCCATATTTTACTTACATTTTTAATTCAATTTTAACCACATCTTCTTACCCTAAAATATGGAAAATTTCCAAAATAATCCCAATTCCAAAGAATTCTAGCTCATCAGTTAAAGAATATCGCCCGATCTCCATTCTGCCTTTTGCCTCGAAGGTCTTTGAAAGAATAATGAGTCAACAGATGTCATCTTTTTTATCAGCTAACAAGTTACTCTCTTCGGTACAAGCTGGTTTTAGACCACAGCATAGTTGCTCCACAGCTCTATTAAAACTTGTTGATGACATTCGTCAAGAAATTGACAGGGAATACGCTTCCACACTGGTGCTACTTGATTTTTCAAAGGCTTTCGACTCAGTTCCGCACGGTATTTTACTGAATAAATTAAGGAATAATTTTCTCTTTGATAGAACTGCAGTGACTCTCATTCATAAATATCTATCCGGAAGAACTCAGGCAGTGTGTATTAACTCCCACCTTTCAAACTTTCTTTCAACGAATGCTGGTGTCCCTCAGGGGTCTATCCTTGGACCATTGCTTTTCTGTATTTTTATTAATGATCTTCCTGAGATTCTCAAGTTTTGTAAGATATTGATGTATGCTGATGATGTGCAGATATACTTAAGTTATCCAGTAGGTATGGTCGAAGATGCTACTTATCGAATTAATTCTGATTTGACCAGGATTTTCCAGTGGGCCGAAGTAAATCTCTTACAACTTAACCCAAAAAAAAGCCAAGCAATTGTCATAAACAAAAACCCGGTTGACACGTCTTATTATCCTAGCATTGAGCTTGGTAGCTCAACACTTCCGTACGTTGATAAGGTCAAAAACTTAGGCATAATTTTCAATCAAACCTTAACTTGGGATGATCATATATCACGCGCTCTTGGAAAAACTTACGGTGCACTCAGAGTTCTTTACCTCACTGGTGGCTGCCTACCCACTAAAGTAAAATCTATCTTGGTTAAAACCCTGGTTTTACCGATCTTAACCTATGGTAGTTTAATTTTCTGTAGTGTCGACAGTGTGAGCCAGAGAAAACTAAGAGTTGCATTTAACAACGTTATACGCTTCGTTTATTCTCTTCGCCGATTTGACCATGTCTCCGACTACGCGAATGGCTTCTATGGAATGTCATTTCAAAATCATCTTGACAGCAAAGTTTTATTATTTTTATTCAATTTGATGCAAAAGAAAACTCCTGCATACTTATACGAAAAACTTATTCTACCTCAGTTGCAAAGAAGCCGAATACTTATTGTCCCAACACATAGGTACAACGTTTCCAAGCGCCAGTTCTTTGTGTACTCCGTAGGTCTGTGGAACTCATTACCTGCCGAGTTGAGGGGAATTAACAACTGCGATAGATTTAAAACGGCTCTAGAAGATCATTTGAAGTGCTAAATTCAATTATTTCCTTTTCTTAAAAAAAAAAAAAAAAAAAAAAAAACTTCTCTGTAATATAAATAATCTCTTTCTTTTTCCTTTTTAAAGTAAAATTCTGTATATTAATTTGTATATTAACATGAGTGATCTTATTTCATTTAATTTAAAATTTCAAATCCAATTTAATATTACAAATATATCAATTAAAACATGTTAACCATCTTGTACTAAGTATTACTTAAAAAAACATTGTGTTTTTAATATACTTATGTTATTAATAAAATAAATATCAAAAAAAAAAATATCAAAAAAATATGTATAAAATAAACTTAAAAAATTATATTTCAATTAAATAAGGATTAATTGTCCAAATTCTTCATACGTCTTGTTCGCATGTACTAACTATTTTCTTTGTATTATTCTTTTTCTAAGCAGAGCTTGAGCATGTCGAGTACGCTCTGAGCAGAGTTTGACGAGAGCTTTCCTCTTTTTTACGAAACACACTGGAGCACTGAACTTTCAAATCCGTCGATCTCCACTTTTATATGGAGGGCTCACAGCTGAACCGAACCAAGTCATTAAAAAAATCCAAAACTAACGCCAAAATTTCCGCAAAATTGACCTCTAAATGAACTATGTAGTTCATTACAGCTCTAAATAGAGGTCAATTTTGCGGAAATTTTGGCGTTAGTTTTGGATTTTTTTTTATGACTTGGTTCGGTACAGCTGTGAGCCCTCCATATTTTTTGCTTTTTCCGTCTGTTTCTGTCATATCACTGAAAAAAAAAAGTGAAGTTAGCAGCGCACAGATTCTTACTCTATCTGTCATTTTATTCTGAGCTCATTTTATTCAATTTTATAAAATCTTAAACCAAATTGTTCACTTTTAATTAACTTCCAAATATATTGCTATATATTGTTCACTCTCTCTTAATTAACTTTCAACTCAAAAATTTAACTCCACGAGTTAACCAGCGACCACAGCCATGCCAGGAATGGTTAAAATCTGACTGACTCAATTATCCTTCCCCTTCTAACCACACGATCGCTGGCCACTCTCTCCGTTTCGAGATGATAGTTTCTCTTTTTCCAATCAAGGTATCAGTGTTTTGCTCACTGTTATCTAACAGTCGAACAAAATTCACACAAACTGAAATTCATTGTATTGTTCACGATTGTATGTACAATGCAACCCTCGGCCTCCTCAATCAAAAATAAATTTTTTTCATAATCCGTTCCGCCATTTAAGGGTTATAGTTATAAACTACTCAAAACAAAATAGAGCCCACTTAGTTTTTTGGCTTTCATTTGTAAAAAGTTTGTGATTTTTTTTTTGTTGAAAAATTTAATCTAAGGATTAAGAAGTTGAGTACGTTTAATCATTTCAGGAACATTTTTTTTATTAAAATTAAACAAACAAAATATTTTGAAGGAACATTTTCGCAAAATGAAGAAAAATGAACTTGATATATCACTATTTTTTTCCTCATGATTTGTTGAAAGGTGTTTTACTTAGTAGCGAGTGGGGCCTCCTCTGCTCCGAATGCACTGTCTAAGCCTATTTGGAACGTTTTCGATCAGATGAATAACATTCTGTTCGGATATGAGCTCCCAACAGGCTTTCAACGCGCTTATGAGCTCACGTTTAGTGTTGACATGGCTGTAGTTCTCTTTGAGGCTTCTTTTTAACTGGTCCCATAAATGCTCAATGGGATTGAGATCTGGGCTTCTTGCTGGCCATGGCAAAAGTGTTATATTGGCATCAGAAAGTGCTCCTAGGGTACTACGGGCTGTATGTGGGCGAGCATTATCTTGCATAAGAATAAACCGATCGCCAACTCTTTGTGAAAATGGGATTACAACAGGTCTTAGTACCATTTCAACGTAACTGGCGGCGGTTACAGTACGCTCATCCAAGATTATAAGCTCTGTTCTACTTAGTAAACTTATTCCAGCCCATACCATTACACTTGGGCCCCCAAAACAGTCACTTCCATGAATGCACGGGTCGGTAAAACGTTCACCTTGTCTTCTCCACACGCGTACGCGTTTGTTATCACTAAAAAATTTCATTTTGCATTCATCTGTAAAGAGTACAGACCTCCAGTTATCCATAGTCCACTCCAAATGCTCACGGGCCTAACTTAAGCGTGTGCTGCCCGATGGGCCGCTGTAAGTTTCGGCGGAATAGCACGCACTCTGGAACGTTGACCATCTTCGTGGAGTCGATTGCGTATGGGTTGATCACTGACTTGAGTGCCAGTTGATTGCCGCAGTTGAGTTTGTAAGGCCCGAGCGCTTACGGTGCGCTCCCGACGTGCTGTAATTCTAATGTACCGATCTTCTTGAGCAGTTGTGACTCCGATTCTTCCTGATCCAGGTCTTCTTGTAACACTTCCGTTCTCCTGGAAGCGTTCCCACACGTTTCGGATAGCTCGTCTCAACACACCTATACGACTTGCAACAGCCCTTTGAGACTCTCCTTGCTGAAGCATAATTACCGCTCTTATTGCATTTTCAGTACCCAAATGATGCCGAAAACTCGGCATGGTAATCACTTTTAAGCACGACGAAAAAAAAAACAATTAAAGAAAGTAACAATAACCACTAACGCTTAGAATCGGACTATGAAAACAGCACAGCAATTTTTGCATTGATTTTTTTCTCGAGCGATGGACTTTTTTTGTCTACTCACTTAGAGGTAACGGTAAAATTGTTGTTTAAAGCATTAATAAGGACTTATAGACACACAAACTCTACAGTTAAATGCTTTGCTTCGACAATGTTTACCAATAAAGTATTTTTTAGACAAAATTCAAATTAAATCTTGGTTGGGCCCTATTTTGTTTTGAGTAGTTTATATAGAGATACAACTATTTAAGCAAAAGTACTTTTACATTTATAAAATATTATTTATTAAACTTATTTATTTACTCGTATATTAACTTTATTAATTCAACTGTTTAATTAAAACTATAGAATTCTTTTGCTGATAGTATTTTACTTAAAGAATTAAGTGACAGTTAAAAACGTAAGAAAGAGCCATAGTTGGCGCCCTATTGAGTTCTCCAAATGAAATAAAATCCTTCTTTTCAATTGAAGTCTTTGTTACTGAACCAAATCTTTAATAAAATATCTTTAAAATTGAATCTCTCGTCCCATTTAACAAACAGACGCCCGGTGCGCTATTAAGAACTTGGGAGTTTATTAATATTTATGAGAATCGGAATGGATGGCAATATATTAACTACGTTTAGTAGACCCAGTTGGCTGTCCCCAGTCTATAGAACCCCTTTTTCGTAATTATTTTCGACCGTTCATTATTGCTTTTGTTTAATTATATTTTTTGTTGCTGTTGTTGTTGATCCCTCCACAAATAATAATTACACCACAAATGGAAGCAAAAGAATCAAATAATGGATGTTTAGTGTTTACCAACAAAACAGTCTTCTGTTAGAAAAGAGATTTTTCTTGCGGTTTTTAAATTTCTTAATTATTTTAAAATATAAGGGAGAATGTAGATATCATAATATTTCCTTGAAAATTAATTAGCAATAGGCTTAGAAAATTAATAAAAAAAATGTTTAATTTAAAAGAACGGAAGTTTTCAATAGCTAAGACAAATTGCTTTTGAACTGGGGTTTATTTTGGCCTTATGAAGCAAGAATATATCTTGTCTCATTTTGAAGAAACACTTAGTCATTATCTGAAGTAAATTTGTCTGACATGATAAGAAAAGATTAAAATATGTCAATGCTTATATTCATGCAGGACAGACTTAAGTTTGAAATTTTAACACGAGCAAAATTAAATTTGAATACTAATTCAAAGTCCACACATCTTCCTTAATAGGGGTCCAGCGATCAATAATGAATGTATTGAACTTTTTAAGTAAATTTCAACCATAACGTGCTAGGCTTGACCTCTAAGTGCCAGTTGTACACATATGAGTCATCATTCGATTAAGATGTTAATCCATATTAATATTAATTAATTTCCTGATCAATTTAATGTAATAACGACTTTAGCTGTTAAGTATTTATACACAAATAATAATGATATATGCAAATAATTGTTTAAATATTATCACTTGGAATGCTAAAAGCATTAATAATAAAAGAATAGATTTCTTTAATTTCTACAGTTACAAATATGGCTTAAAGTTGACAAGGTATTTTCGCATTTAAATTTTAATTGTTATCGTCTGGACAGGAGAAACGAAAGAAGGGGTGGCGTAGATATCGTCATAAGAAAAGATATCAAGCACTCAGTATATAATAACTTAAAACTACGATCTGTTGAATCAGTAGGAATAAATGTTTATATGAATGATAACTCTAAACTTAGCATTTATTGTGTCTATTTCCTGGTGGTAACAGAACTACTGACAAGATAACTCAAAATCCTTAAAATCCTTTGAAATTAGATTTTTATATAACTAATCCAATTGTGATAGACGGTTTACTTTTAATAAACTGGGATCAGTGCATCTTCCTGTTAATATACAGGGTGATTTGCATAAGGTGTGACAAAAAGCTAGGGCGTGTAGGTTGGACTTAGACAAGAAAAAAATCGTATGGTAGGGGGGGTCTGTTTCCCCCCTTTTAGGCGGGAGGGGCAATTTAAGAAAAAAATCACTTAAAACAGAAAAAAAATTATTAAAAAATAACGGTGATACCTACAGAGTAATGCTATAGCATTTTGAAAAGCCAAAAATACATTCTTTAATCATGTTTCCAAATAATGTTGTTCGAGTGAATAGTTTTTGAAAAATTAATTTTCAAAATCAAAATTTAAAAAAAAAAATGATTTTTTTTTTAAACAATTTTTTTTCAAAATTTTACGTAATTAAGTATTATTTTTTTATTCAATATTCAATGCTCTTATTAATTTTTGATCAAACACAAAAACCGGATGTCAAAATGTTTTGTAGTTTTTGAGAAAATCAAAAATAACAAAAACTACTTTTGTTCTAAGAAAAGCCTTTTATTTTAGTTTTTACGTTTTTGGATTCTTAGGTGAATTTACGATTGAAAGGATTAACTTTCTTTTTACTATTTTTTTAATTATCGTCTTATAAGCATACAATAATGTGACAAAGTACTGGATTACCCATATTTCACACATTTTTTCATTGAGAACACCTGCGTGAGAGCATTGGTTTAAAATTGACCTGCCACTTTTTTATTATGGTGAGGTCGGCTTGGCTTAGGTACATTTACGAAAGAAAGGATTAACTTTTTTTGTACAATTTTTTTATTATCAGTCTTATAAGCATACAATAAAGTGAAAAAGTACTGGATTAACACATTTTTTCATTGAGAACACCTGCGTGAGAGCATTGGATTAATATTGACCTGCGAATGTTTTTTAAATAATGCAACGTTACACGCCCTAACTAGTGACAGAAAAATGCAATTGCGAAATAATAACAAAAATGTTCCTGAATCTTGAAATCAATTAAAATAAGAAATACATGCATATTTAGATAAAATACATAATTACTGTTTATTTAAATTTTTAACTATTTTTTAACTAAAGCTTATTACAAAAAATTTTCGATATGATCCCCATTTTGCACATAAATTTATACTTGATAAATTTTCTTGTAATTTGACTCCAGCCACTTCAATCCGTTGTTTCAGATAGTTGTTCCAAAGATTCTATTTCCACTTCGTACACATAGTTCGTCATGAATCCGCAAGCATAAAAATCTAACCTTATGCAAATCACCCTGTATATGTTAATCTTACACTACAAATTGAATCAGCTTACGTCAATTTACGCAAACTGTAGAAAAAATAAATAATCTTTCCCAAAAAAAAAAGCAAAACAGAAATTGATTCCTTGTGTGCTTGTTTTAATAATTTATTGAATAACGCTGCTGATTTTGCTATATCTAAATATCCTGCAAGGAATATAGGGCAAATCCCTTAACGCATATCTTGCGCAAATTCTGCTAAGCAAATAGTTCCGAAATGCAAAAACAAAAATCTCTGCTAAGCAGAGTGTCCCAAAATCCAATCGATGCTACTCTCTTGCGAAAATGCAGAGGCATTCGTGCGAATGTCAAACATTTCTTGCGCAATTCTCTTACATTTGCGTATTCTGATTTTCTATATCTGCTTTGCAGGTATTTTGCTTTGCAAATCTTGCGTTTAGGAATTTGGTCATGGCCGTAGATAGCGGGGGGAGGCATTAGGGGGCAATGCCCTACCTTAAAACTTCCAATGCCCTAACTTAAAAAATCAACTATCGTGTCGTAATGCCACTGATTCAAAAACTGGTTTTCCAAAACAAGAAAAATCCATTTCCCAACATACCCATGCTATGGCGATGTGGCAGGACAAATTAAATAGTCTATACAACTAGAAGTTTACCTGAATTTCAGGTAAACGATATGTTGCAATTTGTGTATATGAGTAAGAGACTCTTTCAAATTTGGATCTTTCATGAATGTGTATTCAAACAAATTTTGAAAGAATCCTTGTTCTTTTTCTTCCTCCAAAATATAATTTCCAGGCAAAGCTAATTCGTCATAAGTCATTTTTGTTGGAAAGATGCAATGCGTTAAAACTGTGGTAAAAGCTTTTTTAAGTCACTTCAAGAATAAGAAGAACACAATTGATGTTTTGTACCAGCGAGAGGCTTTCAAAGATACATATGAAATTTCGCATCTATGGCGACCATAGGATGTAATCTACATTTTCAACTTTGACTGCAATCAATAGGCCTCAGAGGCTATCAATGAGTCACGAAATAAAGGCAGGCATAGTATTTCTGGCCTTTGAAAAGAAAAGAACCAAGTCAGTTGATCTGGATTCGTATTTTTAATATATATGGCGAATCAAAAGAAATTGTATTGTTACTTATGTAGGTATACTGAATATAATATGTTAAAAGAAATAATATAAACCATTATATAAATGAATGTTTACCTTTACCAGATCAGATCAAATTTCATATCAAGTAAAATTTTTACTTCCGCCCTATATGTTATCACCGATGCCCTCTAGCTACGGCCCTGAATTTGGCCATACATTCAACTCGCTTGCCAAACAATATCATCCTTCAATATGACTTAGAAACGCTGAAAGAAGAAAATGGCTTCGCTATCTCTAATTTTCTACAGAATATGAAATTTCTCAATGAAGCAATTACAAAAGAAATCATAATCTGCCGTAGCGAGGTATCCGTTCGGAGCGGAAAATTCTCCGAATTTATACGATTCGGAGGATTTTTGCTTCGTGGTACTCTTCCGAATAGCTGTTCGGAATTTTTCTCCGACAAGTGCATTATTTGTGAAATTTCTGATAGCTTAATGCAATTGTTTTTCTGATTTCGTCCGAAACAAATTGTGCCAAGGCGTTTATGTATTATTATTCTTTCCGATAGGATACCTCGAAAGTAATTTGAATCTTCAACAAAGTATGCGTTGCGGACAATTTTCGGCTTCGAACGGATACCTCGCTAGGGCCGAATTTCCTGATTGCTGGAAAATAGCTAAGGACGAAATAAATACCTATCGACAAGTTATAAAAGAAAAACTCGAAAGTCATTTAAATGAAAAACATATAATACTTTATTATCAGTTTGGTTGCAGATATTTTCATAACACATATGTACCATTAAATAGCTAGGATTAAAAAGCATGTCAAAGAAAAGTTTCAATCTAAAGAATCAACTGCTTTAATTTTGCTTGATATAAAGAAAGCATTTGACACCGTATGGCATGACGCACTACTGTATACGTATAAGCTTTTAAAATACAATTTTCCAATCGAAATTATTAAAATGATTCAAAGCTTTCTTAGCAACAGAAAGGACATTGTCAGTGTTCAAAGTAAAAATTCTTCCGTTCAAAGCATTGAATATGGAATACCCCAAGGTACTGTACTTGACCCTATTCTTTTTAATATATTTTGTTTCTGATCTGCCTGACCTTGAGCCTATAAGGTAAAACTTGCCATGTTTGCTGATGATACCACTATATTTACATCAGTAGTATATTACTTGGATGTACATCGTACATTGCAAGTATTTCTAACTATGTTATAAAAATACTTTTTTAAATGGAATAATTAAAGTCAACCCTACAAAAACACAAGCTATTTGGTTTACACGTCAACGAAAAGAGTATTTCTTGCCAAATAATGTTCAACTACAAATGGGCGGATTTAGTATTGATTGGTCCGAACACTGCAGATATCTTGGCATTATGATGGATACAAAAATTAATTTCCAAAAACACATATCTACTACTTCTTACGAATATGTAAGAATCTTGTATCCTCTTATAAGTAAAAATTTTGAACTATCAAAATCTAAGAAGATAATATTATACAAATCGATTTTTCAAGCCTTTCTGCTTATCGGTGCTCCTGTTTGGTACAATTGTGCGGAAACGCCCAAAAACAAGCTTCAAATATGCCAAAACAAAGTTTTTAAAATGATGCTTGGCTTGCAATTGCATTTTTCTACTCACCAGCTTCATGAACTAGCTAATATCAACTTTTCCGATATATTTATAGAAAAGTCTACGGAAAAGTTCTATGAAAATTTGTTAATCCTTCAAATATAAGGTTTTTCAAAAAAAAATCATCTCCGTGATCGAAACAATGTACAGCTGACAATCTTAAAGAGATCTTATATTAAATATTACATGCTGACTATCGAATCCTCAACAATTAAACTCCTAGGTCATCCAGGACTTTTCACATTTCTTATAAAACACCTTTAACTCACAAAATTTTTGGTGCGGATATGAATGGAAAATATTTGCCAAAAGTTTTTATAGTGGCCTCCAGGTCAATAAAAGACGGGTTAAATTAGCAACGTTTCGAGCATGATTGCACTCTTCATCAGGCCTTTTTGCCTATTTGAAGCGAGGTGGTTCATAAATTAGCAGAAACGTTAATCAGAAATATGACAAGAAAAAGTCTGAATCCCTCCGTTAGATTCAGGATTCGGTATGATTTCTTAATTTTAAAAAGTACAGTTTGAAACCCAACGAAATGTATACGAGTATAAATAAAAAAATCCTTAGAGGTTCACATCTTTCCTTGAATGAATAAGTAAGAAGGGAATTTGTAAAACACAAATAAAAAATTTATCATCCTTAATCTTCCTTTTTACTTCTTTATATCTGCGGGTTTTTTTCGAACTTTTCTCTTAATTCAACTTTCTGTGCAATAAAAAGAAAACATCGTAAAGGAGGAGGCATTCTTAACAACTATCTCAATTTAAAAGTCTCTATGATGTGCTCTTCATGTTAATTGAATTCCAAATCAAGTCCCTTAAGGACCTGAGCTTCTGTTAATCGGTTTAGTTTTCCAGACTTGGAGTGCGATTGTGCTTTTTTCACCGGTTTTTTATGTAGGTCTATAATATTCTCTTCTCTGAAGACGACTGTTTTGTAAACATTCATTGGGCTTGAAAAATTAAATGCGGTGATAATCTTTACTATCTTCTTTATTTGAGAGGGTACTTTTCTTTGAGTTCCAAACCCTAAGGAGTGATAAATAAATGATTGCGAATTTGAACCAAAGTTTTGCGTACAAAGTCGACCGATGATAGTGGTGATGTCAGAAGGAGGGAAATATAAGAAGTACGAGTATACTTTGATATCTAATTGCTATTTTAAGAAACTGTTTTCGAAAAGATTTTTTAATAATTAATCTCAACAACATATAGTGGCGTAGCGTAGGGGGGGCGATGGGGGCGGTCCGCCCGGGCGGCAGGCCTAGGGGGCGGAAAAATGTCGCCGGTGATGCGGGTAGAGTAGAAATCATATGTTTCATGAAAGATCGTTTGACAAGTCAACAAACAGCAATGATGTAAATTTGAAATTTGCCACCCTATATCTGTGATTCGTCGTTGACCGCTCTCGGCTGATTTTCGTGAATTCGTAGACGGTGAGTATGGCCGTAAGAGTGCATTCCGTATCGTCAAACAAAATGTTCCAAAACTTTTGCGAAACTGGAAGGGAGTGTTCCGAAACATATGATATGCACATGCGAGATATGATAAGATAACTAGGATTCGACGGAAACGTTATTCTAGTCTCAGCCAGCTCAATATTTTTGCTCAATCCCGTATCACAAAATGTTGTTTCGATTGTGTTGTTTATAGTTTAAATACTGTTGAATCTTCTAAAACTAAACACTTAGTACTTCACTCAACCTTTGAACTAGTTTTTGAAAATGAAAAGAGTTAAAGGAAGCTGCGCGGAATACCGCAAGAAAAAGGCTAAGAAAGAAGCAGACGCCGACGCGACGTCTTCGGCGGCATCCAGCAGCAGCGGAAGTGATTCCAATGTAAGTAATATTCCTCTATCTATATAATCGTGAGTGGCCTAGAATTGTCCTCCAGCCAATATTCATGGGAATGCATAACTTATTTTATAGGCAGAAGAAGAAGCATCTAGTCACAAGCCTGCAGAAGAAGTGAACCTCGTGAAGCTGTAAAGATGCTTAAAAATAAGTTTGTGGAAGTTCTTGAAGTACTGGAAGAATTGACGGATCAGTAGTCAGTCTTCTTCCTCACTTTTCTTGGCTTTTGAGTTGCAGAGCTACCTGAAGAAGATGACGCACAGATTAACCTGCAGCAACGTGGACTGAGTGTGGATAAGTGTGCTCAGAAACTCTGCGTTTTAAAAGCTCTCCTAGTGGAGAGAAGAGACCGTTTCATCCAAGCCGCAATCAACTTTTCTAAGACTCTTTGGAAAAAACTTGGAATCGAACTCAAAACGAGAAGAATTCGCAGGAAAACACGCATGCATGGCGATGAATCCGCAGATGCAGCTTTGTCTCACGAGCCTCATTTGACCCGTAGAATCAGTTTATGGAACCGCTGATCCTATTTTACTTTCAATTGCAGATAGAAGAGACGACGATTTCTTATATTACGGGAATCAGTGTTGAAAGAGATGGAATTGTAGAGAGTTATGCAGTCAACAGACCCTGAAAGTAGTCGATGAACGAAGAGAATGTTGCTTATTGCTCTTCGTTCTTCCAGCGTATTGAAGTTAATAATTAAAAGAACTCGGTCTCGATACGAAGACAAAATAAAAGGATTATACCAAGACAGACCACGGAAACGTAGGAAACGACGTTGAATGCTCTCGATTCTTGATATATGAAATTGTTTATAAGGGAACAAACTTGGCAAGGAGGGGGCGAACGAAGGTTATGTATAAAGATCGGATCATTTAGGGGTCAGAGAATTCATTGCACCAACTTTTCACAAAGCCTAGTGTAGAGTTTGCTTTGAGTATAATCTCGTTAATATGTGTGAGGAAGTAAGCACCAAGGTCGCGAATCGACTCAGCGGTGGATATGGATTGATAATGGACAAAGTATCGACCGACGGGTAGTAGATTGGATGTGATATCGTGAAAAAGTGATTGAATGACTTTTGGAAATATTTAGCTGTAAGCAATTTTGAGGCACCAAACAGAGCTAATTGGGGGTAGCCGTGGTGCGATGGTTGTGTGCTCGTCTGTCAACCTCATGATCACAGGTTCGATCCCAGCCGTTGTTTATGTCGTCTTAATTCTATTAAAAAACCTTCAAAAAATTGTCATCAATGGGTTGCTGGTTTACTCATTACATGTTGTTCAGGCATAACACTAACAATATGGGATTTAGTTAAACTAGTATGCCCAACAAGTATGAATACGAATAAAATAATGTGAATTATATGAGACACATGAGACATAGAAATAAGACACGGCATTTCTCCGCATTAGTTCAGCCGCCATCCCTGGAGATAAAAATCTGAGACAACCACCTTCAGTCTCAGAACATCGTGCCACACATCTTTCCTATCCTTCTTTCTCTTCCTTAACTTCACGCCCGCGCTGTGTTGAAACATTTAAAGGGTAATCATAATCCCTTGAGCGCGTGTAGATTATAAAAAAAAAGAGAAACTATTGAGATCAAGTTGTAGAGTGGCAGCATGTGTGGAAGAACAGGTCTTGAAAAACTTTGTATCGTCGGCGGCGGCGTAGAGTGAAATATGGGAATGTTTAATAACCATTTCAATGTCGTTAATAGTAAGAATAAAAAGGAGGGGTCCTAAATGGATACCTTGTGGGCCCCGCAGAAATCATAAATTAATTTAAATATATACTGAGTTCTTAATTGTAAAACTTCCGCAACTTATATTGCGTTCGTAATGGATAACAAACAGCATTAACTCTGATTTTATTTTTAAAAAAATGAAATGTAGACCTGCTCATCCAAAAATGGTTTTGGAAAAAATAATCCGGGAATTACTTGATCATTTTAATGGAATCCTTATTTTTTGGAATATGACTTACCATTTTCTTTCTTCTTCGAATTTTGAATTTTCTTATTTCTGGTAACCTTTTTTCCAACATTCATTTTGAAAGACTAAAAGCCTTAAAATTAAAAAAGAAATCAACAGTTCTTTACATTCCACTTTTTTTTTAACTTTTTCTAATTTAACAATTATTTACTCATTTTAAACAAATTATGATGACTGCAAACAAAGAAGTGAAGTTGTGTTCACAAAAGTATTTGGAGCATGTTTTAGGGTAGGCTTGGGCAACTACCCATACACATTGCTGCCAGCAGCTTAAATTATATTTTAAACTTTCTTCTTAGATTCTATGCTGCTAACTACGATTAAAATTATCAAAAAAATATTTGTTCATTGCCTTGAAACTTTTTTCATAAATTGAAAACCATGACGACTCTATAGAATATGTATCAAATTCTAGATGAATCAATTTATTTTGGAATTTTTGTTTGCTGTGATTTTTTCTCGGTGTATTCCTAAACAAGAGGACCTAATTCGTGAATATATCATCGCACATACCCTCGATAACCACTCGCAAATCCTCGGCACATAATTTGCCTTCAAAATTTTTATATCATAATAAATCCTGGTATTCTAATGTTTACCTCGATTTACTACACCTCCGAGAGTAGCCTTATGCTAAAGCATTTCAAGGTATAACCACTGAAAATCCTTCCGATGGTATGAATCAAACCATTAAAAAAAAAAAAAAAAAATAAGACATTTCAGGCTTTGAGACCCAACGCGGATTTTAAGAATTTCCCGTTCCATCATAGCCCTTGAACGAAAAATTGGGGCATCATCCTGGTCACATTTTAAGGACCATCAGCAAAGGGTGAATATGCTAAATTTTAAAGAAGAGCATCGTATCTATCAATTTGTTTGTCAGACTGCCTGGCATGCCGTTCCTTTTTTGCTTAAACTTCGCCCAAAGCATTAAGTTATCTTCTGAGATTGTGATTTGCAATAACAAAAAAGGTTATAGAAAAAATGGCCCTCGGGAGCTTTTGAATGTATTGTAACACGAGAAAAAAGCATATTTCGTTATTTAAAAATAAATTGTTTCCTCGAAATTTGGAGAAAATTTTATCTATTTCTTTTTGTTTACTCGTTCTATAAATACGAGTATAAAAGAAACATAAAACATATACCTACGCTTGCAAATATGGTTTAAATTTAACCTTTGGGTTATGTGTGGGTATATGCAAATATAATGTTTATTCAGTTCCCTCATAAGATCAACATTTGACGAAGAATTGATTTTTAAGAAAACAAAATTTATGCGTTCATAATATTTTATGGATATTTAGTTTTTTTTTTTGTTATTATTTTTATGGATAACAAATCCCTTTGAGACTGTTTAAGAAAAACCAGATACGTATATAGTGTTAAGATCTAAATATATTTATATTTTATTGTAGTACTCCGTGGCGGTGGTGTGATGTATGCGTTAGACTGCTACGCCAAAGGTTCTAGCCAATTCATGTTAAACAAAAATGAAAAAAGGTCTTTTAAGGGTACCGTCACTTACGAAGAAGTGACAAATTTATTAAAAGTATCTCTTGTCGTGAAGAGAGTTTCTTAACTCTATTCCTCTCGACAGCAAGCACACAGAAACGGTTGAGAGTTGTAAGTCATTGGGCTAAATTAAACAACAGGAAGTTGATTTCAGTCATCAGAATATCGCTGAACTTTGTCGAAGTCACGCTGCAAAAGAACTCTGATGACCTCGACTTTTGGAGCTGTTCTGTACGCTTATAGATTCTCGATATACGGAATTCCCTGAGTTAGACTAGACCTATCAGATCAGTGGTGTAAATACTCGATAGAGTCTGCAAGTTGAGCGCTCCCTACCGGAGACCGTTTTTAATATCGAAGATTGCGGTAGAAGTTACATTGCAACTTTTGAAAACAAACTTTCTACCATTGACAATGTCATAGAACATATATAATCCTGTGCGGTGGTTACGCAGAAAATCTTATATATATATATCAATTCTAGCCTGGAAAAGCTAGTTGTGCAAAATAATGGAATATTTTAAGAAGGATTAAAGAAGTATTAAAGAAGAAAAAACACCTATATAAGAAACACTAGGAGGAGTATTTAAAAATGCTTTATATAATAGAGTTTGAATTAAGAAATTTGATTTGGAAGTATATTATTTTAAGCTAATTGTGATTGTCTCCATCGTAACATTAAATTTCGAAAAAAAGGCGACTAGATTTCATCACTTTCATGCAATAGACCAGGAGTCGGCAACGAAGTGCCCGCGGGCACCAAGATGCCCGCGAGATAATCTTGAGATGCCCGCATTAAGACACATTTCATATGTATTATCATTCCAAAAGACTAATTTTTTAATACTATATAATTTATGCAAAATGACATTTTAAATGATTTAATAACCGATGTGAAGATTTCAATAATTTAGAAAAAATTGTAATATTCTTCATTAACCCTTTTACCCAACTGGATGACGATAATGCTATTAAAATTGCAAGCTATTTCGATATTTCAAATAAAGAGAACCTAGAATTGGAAGTTATGAATATTATAAATATATAAATAATAAATAAATTGTATAAATTATAAATGACAAATGAAATCGAATTAAAGTCATATCAGCACGATGAAAAATTCTGAAGTTTGGTTAGCAAATGTAACTATCCAATATTAAGAAATTGTGCTATGAAATTGAGCTCTCTTTGCGCATGTGTGTTATCAAATATGAAGTTCATAAAATCGAAGGACCAAACGACCCTTATAGATGCTCATTTGGACCGATGCCTAAGAACTGCCAGTTTGAATTATGTGCCAAATTATAATGAATTAGCTGACAACAACTTGCAATGTCGAATTTTACATTGAATTCAAAAAATAAATGAAATACATTTTATTTGAATTGATAGGGTAAAGTCGGGTAATGTGGACCACTCGGCTAATATGGACCACTAGCTTTTCTCGCCTTACACAAATTCAATCGAGGTGACGATTGGTTGCGATTATGCGTTACCTGCTTAAACTTAACTCAGTATAAATTGAGTAGTCAGGAGTGACACGTCACGAAGTTGTCCAGATTAAAAGAAAATCCAAGGCATTGATTATTTTTTTTTCGTAGGTGTTTCTTCTTTTTTTTATAGTTAAAAATATATTTTGTTCTCCTTTTATTTTTTAAATATAAGAAGTGAATATTTGTTAACTTCCCATAGGGAGTTATTGTAATCGGTCCGATTTGTCAAATTGGAATTTTTGATATTTCTCGACGTTTAAAGGTCCCTAGAGGCTATATCAATCATTTTTAGAGAGATGTCTGTGTGTGTGTGTGTACGTACGTTCGTACGTTCGTACGTTCGTACGTTCGTACGTCCGTACGTTCTTGTACCATTTTTCGTCGTCGATATCTCAAGAACGAGTAAAGATATCGACTTCAAATAAATTTTGTTTAATAGATAATAACTTCGAAAGAGGCTGAAAGGGCGTTTATTAAAATTCAGTGATTACGTTTTTCACTATAACGGTTTAAAAAAAAAGTAAAAATTTTGGTTATTTTCAAATATCTCACGAAAAAATAATGCTATTGATTTAAAATAAAATTTAATGTACTCATTATAAGGTCATACAGATTTGGTATAAATTTGGAAAAAAATGAACATACCGTTATTTTTTTAAATAAAAAAAACTAAAAAAAAAAATTTCATAACCCAGATATTCTAAGAACGGAAAACAATTTGAAACTCAAAATAATTTTATTTTATAAAAAATAATGTTTTTGACAACTGGTGAAAATTTCAAAAAAAATCACTTTACAGTTTTTTTACAAAAAATAAAAAACTATATAAAATTCTATTGAAAATTGGTAAAAATTGTTTTTCGACTCAAAGTTCTCGAGAACTAGTAGTGATATTGACTTCTAATTTAGTTTATTTTATACATAGTATAATTGTGTACAATTGGTAAAATGTTGACAAATATTGAATTAATAGTTTTTTTTTTTTAAATAAAAAAACTATTAAGAATTCTAGTGAAAACTAGTTAAAATTGTATTTCAAGTCGAATTTCTTGGGAATGAACACCGATATTGCCTTCTAAAGTATGTTGTTTTATACATCGATACCTTCTCCTAAGGATGCATACTTAGCCACATTTCTAAAATTGTTCAGGAAATGAAAAAAACGAAGAAAGTTCTAGTTGAATCATAATGTGCTAAGAGACAATTTTGGTTAAACTAAGTGACATCTAACAAAATTTTTTGTTGCTCACAATCAACATCAACAATCTCAATTTCAAATCTCTTTAAATAATTAAAATGCTTTTCAATCTTAAAATAATGTTTGTTTGAATTTTACAGCTAAAGTTTAATTCGCTGAAAATTTGGTTATTTGAAAAAAAAAACTAAATATAAAGTTTTCAAGACCACAAATGGGAAGTTATCAGTGTGGGTCGCACCCAGCCTCTTTTTTAAAGGTTTTTATTTATAAAACTATTGTAAAAAGTCTCATTTTGTTGTAAGATTGCTTTTTTTCCAAACATTATATTGCGGGTAATATGGACCATGGGAGGAATGGAGTATATGGACTAGTGGTCCACATTACCCGTCTTTTTAATATAAGAAATTTCGGGTCTATATGAGGATGAATGATCAACCATTGATTATTTTGATACACTTGTATTGCTATGCAAGGCATATGTCATAGTCCAAACTGGATAAATAGCCGTCAATGGAGTGAAGATCAGGTGGTCCATATTACCCTCCACTTTTTTTTTTAACGTTTTAGAGTTATTTCACTTTTTGTTTTTTGTTATTTTTTTATAAAGTGAATTTATTTTTTTCTTGCTACTTTTTTAATCAGAATGAACTGATATATATATTTGTTTTAATATCTTTAAGAAAACTTACACCGTTTGTTCTATTAACAAAAATATGATTGGTGGTCCATATTACCCGACTTTACTCTATTATTGCCATATTAAAAAATTGATTTTTCATTGGATGGTGCCCGCTGAACTTTGGGATTACAAAATTGTGCCCGACTAATTGAAAAGGTTGCCGACGGCTGCAATAGACAATAGCCCGGAAAAAAATCATTTCTTAGATAGCTAAGGCTGCCAAGTGATTTTGGGCGTAACAACGCCCCAAAAATTAGACCGAAGAGTAGATGTTGGTGGTTTCATTTCCCCCAGAAAATAAATTAGCCCAATAATTTAAATCTTCAATAATAACTTACTTTAAGCCTTGAACAGTAAGGCCAATGACGTACTACCCACTAAAGCATTTCAATAAATTATGTCTTTATTAAATAACAAAAATATTAAAAACAGTGCTCTCAAGCTAACTTTCACTTACTCTTTCAGTTTATTTATCTTTCGCATTTTAAATAAATCCAACACAGATTTTATTAAGTTCGTTCGTTGTATCAAAAGTTGAAGAGAACTTATTTAAAAACTATGATATTTGAAAAGTTCTATCCAACTCTGAAATAAAATACAATATTTCGTTCAGCAGAGCCTTAACTAAAAAGCTCCATGAAGTTCCTTATGAAATTTTTATGAGAAATAGGTATTCTATGTACATATATATAGTAGTTTGAAATTCATCATAATTCAAAATAAGTACATTTTCCCACTGAAAATATAAAACTTAAAATAAATAAGCACGAGTATGGAACTTTTAAAAAAAGTTAAGTTTTCTTTGAAAACGGAAGAATTGCCCTCTGCAAACACTGGTGATGGATATGTACATGACATATCTGGGTAGTTTCATTGTAAATTGAAATTAAATATACATGCATACATACATTTATGTACATTGGTCAGTGGTCACTTTGTGAACATGGTCGACTTCGTTTTTCAAGAGCACAATACTTTATTGCACATCAAAGGATAAGTGTCAGAAAACAGGAAAAAAGAAAAACAATTCAAAAAATGTTTTTCTGAGTTCTATTGAAAACCAACTTGAGGGTGGTGCATAGTAATGGGGAGGCAATAAATACACAATACAAAAGAACACTTGTATATGTGTCAAATTAGATTAATGAGGTAAGACATTTCAGACTAGAGAGGGTATCATCACTTTGATTTTTGATTTTTGTTTTTTTTTCGAATGCAAAAGTTGATGAAAATTTTTAGAAATTTGGAAAATAATATTTCACAAAGTTAGTTCTTTTACTTCCCAGTACAAAAATGTTGATTTATAATGATAAATTCCACAGGAGAAGCGGTTGGCCCAATTTATTTTTGATTTTTATTAAAAATTTTTATAAAAAATGATTTTAATTGAAAGATTTAATTTAAAAAGCTGCCAGTTTGAAAAGGTTAACGGAGTTATATCCTTAAATGGTCCCTATTTTCCCAACGCTCACACTTTTTCTTATCATTTAAAAGGAAGTCAAAATCCATTTAGTTCCCACTTATTGTAAAAAAATAAAATTGACGACTGGGTCGCACGAACTTGAACTTGTAATAGACTAAGAATTTTAAAAACGAATGTTATTAGAGAAAACTGTTCATAAGCATAAAATTTTCTTTTTAATTGACTAAAAAAAAAACTCCTTCAGTAGTTGGAGATAAAAACAGGATGGCATGTGATTCAAGCAAGTATTAGTTTATGCAAGAACAAAAATTATAAGTCGTTGTATAGTGGTTTCTTAAAAAAATAAGCTTTTATATACCAAATTTTTAAAACATTTGTAAGAAAATTTTTGTTTTTTATGCTTTTTTGAAGCATCTCAATAAAAAATTTCATTAAGATCCGTTATTTCGATAATGATAAATTCAAAATTAGAAAAAATGGTTATATGGTATGTAGGTACAAGCTGTAATATCTTAATTTCAATTTTTTTTTATTAAATTAAAGATCGTAAAAATTAATTGAAAGAAAAGATTTTATCAAAATTTTAGGCGCCGTTTTCGAGAAAAATACGATTTTTGAAAACCATTTTTTAACATTTGTATGGTGGGTATCTTTATTTTTAGGTAAAATATAATTTTTTTCGACAATCTTATTGATTATATTGAAAAACATTTATCTATCAAATTTAAAAACAAATCTGGGGTTTTCGAAATATGTATTGAGTTTTGAAAAAAAAATTTAAATTTAAATTTTTTTTTTTTGAATCGAAAAAAATTTGTTTGAAGATTTGAATACACAACACTATTTAAATTTTTGGGGAGCTTTAGCAAAAAAAATGATCAAAATCGGAGGTTCCGTTTTTGATAAAATCAAAAACCAAAAAATGTTTCCATAGGGGGTAACCTCAATAACCAATGTTCGATAAATTTTTTTCAATCATTACCTAGCTTTAACTAAATGAAATTTTTTTGTATTTTTATTTTTTAAATCTGTCAAAATATTTATAAAATTTCGAAAAAATTCGTATGGCAGGTACCGTTATTTTTGCTCTTAAAAAAAAAAAAAGAAAAAAACGTGTTGGGGGGAAGAATAATAGATGATATCTACCAGGTTTAATGAAAATCGGCCTAGTCGCTTAGGCTGTAGTCGGACAGACAGACAGACAGAATTGCGAGACCCACATTTTTAGTCTTCGCTATCATGTCAACTTTGATCAAAATCTCGAGTTCAATTTTTTTACGAATGCATAACTTGTCTTATAGTAGCTATAAGTCGCAAGTAAAAGAGGAAATTAGTTTTACCTGACTATGAGGGAAAAAATATATTATGCAAATTCAATTTTTATTGACTGTTAAGGCTTCCAGTTAAAATAAATGTTTCACATACACCACAGTTACCTTTAAAGTTTAAACTCTAAAAATTGACAACTTTTGTATGCTGTCTTAACAATGAAATTAGTTGACATAAACATAACGAGGCCTCTCAATGCTGACAAAAAAAATCGCAGGTTAAGCTGTGTGATCGCTATTATGGGTTTTTCCTTAACAAACATTTTAGTTTTAATCATTTCAGCAACTTGACATAAGAGATATACAATACCGTTCAACTTTCAATTAATTTTTCAATGAAAAATTAATGACATAAGGAAGAGGGAAACAGTTAGTTGGATAATTAGATCTGACTGTTTTCCGGTCAATATGACAAAATAGCTCAAAAGGTTTCACAAATTTCGACATCTGGGTTTTATTTTTATCAAAACAAATTGTCCAAAAATGGGAACTCAAGCTAGGCAAAAGGCATTTGTGATAACATAAAAGTTATTACAGAATTCCCATCTTCAGGAAAAGCCTTTGACAACTAAAATAAACTGATTTCCAAGCATAAATCACTGTGGTAACTTTTTGTCTGAAAAGAATTAACAACCCTCTTAAAATATCTTCATTCCTGATTCCCTCAAGTCAAGAATGTATATTGAACTGTTAAAGCCTTGTAATCGATATTACTAACAACATAAACCATATTCTCCTGTCAGATAACAGATAATAATGTTTTGACTTTGAAAACATCTTAAAGTCACATACCTAATTAATGAATCAAGTTTAAAATATCAAAAGCATTAATTTTACTCCATGGAGATAAGATGGAAGGAAATTATGGCTTCTTTGTGCGACAATCAATCAAAATACCCATGGACCCTTGATGATTGGGATTTATCCTATGAGTATAAGAAGTACTTAATCAAAACGCCAAGAAACTCTCTAGTTTTTATCTATTTTTGTATTTTAAAAAAGTTTTTTGGACATCGTAGTTGATAGAGATTTAATTTACTAGTGCTTAGCTCCCATTGATGGAGAAGACTGCGAATACGACGCACATATTTTAATTTCATATTAATATTTCTATTTTATTGACATTTTAGTGACAGGCCCTAGTGACAGATCATATGATCTCTATCCCGCTGATTTAGTGACAGATTAGAACTTAAAGTTAAATTCTCTCAGTCAACGTCAGATCAGAGATCACATGTTGGGACCTAAGATTCGGTATCAACTCAATCAACATATCAATATCTTGGCTAATTTAATAGGTATGATATATTTTTTTCCCTCTCAGTCTCAGGTAAACGCAGCATTTAAGGTCAGGTCCCCAGTTTCCGATTTGAAAGGCAAATAAATTAAAGGCACGTTCATTGAGTGCGATAGATAACTATATGTATCAAGATACGGAAATATCTCTGCATCGATATATCCATTTACCAGAGCATTACTGAACAACCCAACATTCGGGTAAAATAGTACCGATATGAATTCATTTTCTACATCGTCTACCTAACGTGCAAAATGATTACTCCCAAAGTTGAACACTCTGGAAGCCTTTTTTTCAGACATAGTGATCATGGCTTAAGATGTTTTTGGATTTTCAAAACACATGGTCATGGGAGTTCGAAACATTCATTTACCAAATACTCGTATCTACATCGTGAACAAAAATTGAAAGGCTTCGATATAAAATCAGCAATTTACGACTGAGTTTTTCAACAAACCGTCAATAATTTTTCATTAAATGCGTGACATTTTTGCTGTATACCTTAAAGACACTACTTTGATCTTTCAAAATATTTTCAATTTTCAAAAAAAAAAATGTATGTTTCTTGAGTAGGTTTTACAAAAATATATGTAGGTATTATCCCCCTCATTATCAGTCACAATTGCAGCAACTGAAAGATCTTTCATCCTTCTTCAAATTAAAAAAAAAAAGTTTTCGGTATAAGCCATTCCTTTGCCAATTTCTTTTTTTATTTTTGTTTTTTCTTAAATAATGTAAGCAATTTTGAGATTAAACTAACAGAAATTCGTTAAGCTACTTTGAAAACTGCCTCAAGCACTTCTGCCATATTCCGCTATCACAAGAGGCGACCACTTCTTGACCTAATACCTATTCTACGTAGCTAGATATCCATTTTAATTCTTTCTCTTTTCCTTTGAACCCGCCTTCAACTTAATTAAAAGCAAAACAAACAAAGTTATCCGCATTGAGTGCCTAAAGAACAAAAAAAAAATAATAAAATAAGAAAACCTTAGATGGGAATCGTTAGGTATTTGCCTCTAAAATTTTATTTTTATTTCCCCCAAAAGGCACTGAGAAAATGATACCGCACCTTAAGACATGAGATTTAGTTAAGGCCTACGAATGTATTTCTTTTCAACATTTTCAGCGCGTATCTTGCTCTAAAACGATAAAAAAAAATAATTCCACCGTACACGATAAACCAAATAGCAAAACTAATCTTATACATTATATATGTATGAACATAGGTACGTACATATATTTTATTAATAAAAATAAATATTTAATAATGTAGGAGCTCTATCAACGACTTTCTATTACGAGCTTTCGAAGAAGAATTATTTTATTCTTTAAAACAAAAAAATTTTCAAAAGATTTGAAAGGACTAACAATGAAACCAAACACGGCTTGCTCTCTATTCAAAACATTCGGGAAAAAACCGTTTTTTAACTAAAATTTACTTAAAGTTTGAGCAGTATTGGTTGAAAGAGGAAACTTGAATTATTTATTCTCTTTACAAAAACCCATCAAGGATCCTCGACCATACTGAAGCTCTAGACGATACTTTTTTTCAAATTTTAACGAGACTGTCTCACTTTTGGAGAAATGATTAAAGGTCAAGAAATTTAAAAGGCCCATGAACTTATTTGCATGTACCATTTTCTGGGAGATGAAAGCAAGCTGACCCTATATTGTAGGTCTATGTGTTCAACTCATTACGTACCAAACAAAATATTGATAGTGAATGAGACTGAAATTTATTTCTTGAATCCAAAAACTTTCTTTCTGCAAGATACTGCTGCAGATATTGGACCATCAGCATAAACAATAGTAAATGCTTAAATCTAACTTATTGTAATATATATATTAAAGTAAATGCTGAAAGTTGAGTATTTACTGGAGGGCGGAGTGCTTACCCAGTTTCGGTTGAATTTAGCTAGTAAACACTTTTAATGATATGCAAAAATGTTTTATTATTAGATATATATTTATTTAAACACAGTACATTCGAACTTTTTAGGAGCCTTTAAAAACAAATCTGATCAAAATCGGTTGTACTTTTTTGAGAAAATCGAAAACAACAAAACAATTATTTATTCTATGAGAGGTCCATCAAAAACATTTCTTGGAAAACTTAACTGATTTTTTTTATGTATGTGGAATAATTTAAAAAAAAATATTTTC
This sequence comes from Philhelius festivus, assembly GCA_963931855.1. Lineage (NCBI taxonomy): Eukaryota > Metazoa > Arthropoda > Insecta > Diptera > Syrphidae > Philhelius > Philhelius festivus. Next base: position 258,594,778 of record OZ007554.1, on the reverse strand, counting down.
TCAAATTTCGAAAAAAAAATTTGAACGACCGGTGCCAGTATTTTTGGTATTAAAAATGAAAAAAAAATGTGTGGGGGAAAAATTTAAAAATGATAAAAAGATTAAAGAAAATCCGCGGAGGGGCTTGCTTAGTCTGCAGTCGAACAGACACTCACAACCAGACAGAATTTCGGAAGCCACTGTCTTAGTCTTCCCTAACTTACTATGTAACTTCAAGTCTCATCAATATCTCGAGTTTGATTTTTTTTAACAAATTCATAACTTGTCATATAGTACCTAGTATATTATCGTAATTAAAAAATTTAGTAAATAGGTGAAATGTGAAAGAATGATTATTATAAAATGAATTGTATTGAAATTCGGCACCAACTATTTCAATTTTTTTTTATAATTTTTCCAACTAAAGGGAGTTTGTCTACCAAACCAAAATGTTTAAGCACAGTGCGAGCGTTTAAAGAAAGTTGGAGAGGATTTAAAAGGAGATAGGTACTGACGAACATTGGTTTTGAATGTCTGAATATTATAAATGGAAGGAAAAAAAAGAATCCCTGAATTTAATCGTACTTTCGAAGTTTGGCTCAGGGGTAGACTGATGAGCATGCCCTGAAGTGCGAGTATTACTGTTAAATTTTGTAAGGGGAGGAATGGAACTGGCTATTTTACGAGAGCACTGTTTATAAGATAACGGTAACATAATGGAAGACAAAAAACATTGCGACCGTGAAGGAGAGGTGCAAATGTTTCTGTTATACTTTCTATCATCCATCATTTTTAAGGCTCTTTTAAAGATTCTTTTCAAGAGACTCAAGTGTGTTATTAGAGCAACTGCAATATTATGGGAATTGTACTCGAGCTTTGGACGAATATAAGCCTTATAGATAACACCCAGATCAGAATGGGTAAAACATTTCTTGTAACGTCGAAGGAAACCTAAGCACTTAGCAGCGTTTTTGGCAACGTCGAATATGTAATCACTCCACACAAGGTGATCTGTGATGTACATACCAAAACCTGAGAGCTACTCAGTTTTCTCATTGCAAGTGCCGCTCATGGATAGTGGCATTGGGGTTGGGTTGCGCTTCATTGACAGAAGACAGCACTGAATTTTGGAGCATTAAATTCTACGCGGTTTTCAGACAACAAATCATTGATGAATATCAGAAAGAGAGTCGGAGACAGAATGGGGCCCTCTGGCACACCAGCATTTATTTTATGAATTTCAGACTTAAAACCATCCAGCAACTACCTTCTGAACCAATTAATACAAGTTATATTAATTGTTTCAAAAGGTAGTTTCTAATCCATCGAAGAAGAGATTCATCAATGGTAAATGCACGGATTTTCGATAAAAGAGCTTAAACCCAGAATCCAATGCTATTGAAATATCAAGTGCAATAATCTTACTTTCTCAAAGTTCGTTGAGATATATACCATTAGATCACCAGAGGACCTATTGTCGGAAATTGGTAACAACTTTCTGTTTACCAAAGTTGAAAACTCAATTCGTTCTTATATAACTTTCAATCGAACGCTTCAGCAAACTTAAGTTCCCAACAACAACTATAATTGCCCGCTACAGAACTTCGATTAATTCATTTTCGTATACAATTTTTTCCACTTTTTTCATACACAAATACAAACAGATAGAAGTTTTTCTCGCGAACAAAAAATGAACAACGTCACTAACTGTGGCATATTTTTTTCTACTTACGAAATTATAATTGCAAAACTACCAAACACAAACCTGTTGCTTTCAATATCCTTTACGATGTTTTCACCACGCAAAAACATTCAAAATCCAATTATATTTGCTTTTGTGCAGTATAATATTTTTAATTTGAAAAAAAAAGAACATAGATATGTATGTATAGTTATGTACTGGTACGAATACACATCCTTGAAATTTCGCTCCACATCCAGCACCCCCATATTCATATGTTGTATACTCGTATAATGAAAAATGTTGAATTCTACAATCTAATAGCAAATAAAAACATACAACGCCAGGACATCCAATTTGGTTGACGAATTTTCTCAAAGCTAAATTTCCTTTGAACTTGGATGAAATCATAAAAAAATATATAAAAATATAAATAAAAAAATGTTTGTTGCAGAAAAAATGTGTGTCATGTCACGTATTAGAAGACCCATATCGATTTCCCAGACAAAATATTTGTCTGCTATCTTCATATTTTTTCATCGATTTCTGCTGCCTATTTTTGTATGGTGGTTTCAATTCAAAGACAAAGATTGATATGAGTGTGTTTATTCAGCAGCGTTTTTAGAAATATTACCTTTTATTTCAAATTCAAACAAACAATTATCATAAGGTACAACACAATTGGTTGAAATCTATAGAAATACATAAACCGTAGCTTTGTTAAAGTGCATTTCCTGCCAACAAATGCGAATGCGAGAGACTATAGAAAAATCTTTGAAGCCAACGCAAGAAGGTAGACAGCGTAATGTGCATCTCAAGTTGATACAATGAATGTTTTACGAGGCGTTAAACATGTATATGAAAGTTCGCGTAAGTGTTGCCACAATGTTACATTATCAGAAAAAGTCATAATTTATTAATTTAAAATTTTTCTCAAGATGTCCTTCCACTGCGAATAGATTTAAAATTAGTATTAGAACTTAACCTAATAATATATGCAGAATGTTTTGAAAATATGGAATTATGGTGATTGTAAACTTATATATATCAAAATCACGATTCTGAATTCAGTATTTCACACTTAAGTATGTAAATATAATAAAACCTTATCAGGCAAATGTTACCTTAACCATCGTATACGACTTTAAGACAAAGGAATGCAAATGTCTTATCTGTCACAATTTTCATAACGTCGAAATTAAGATATATCACTGCTTTGAGTAGGGATTATGTAAAGTAGATGAATAAAAATAATGGCACAACATATTTGTGGAAATAGTACGATTTTTAAACTGTTTTAGTGTGATACTAGGCCAAAAATTCGATTTTGCAAACTTTAATCGAATTTAACATCATACATTCTCTAGCATAAGTAATGATCAACGATCTAAAATTAACAGACCGTCCGAACTGGTCTCGAGGATAAACTGATTGGTATTTCCTAAAGCGCAAATATTACGATTGGATTATTTATAATTAAAAAAAAAAAACAATAAAATAATAAAAGACATTAAACGGTGTGGCGGCGTGGCGCGGCGTTGGCGTTAAGTACAGAGCCGGTATTATAGCTTACGAGAACTGTTCAAAATTTTGCGCCAATGTGTCTAACCAATAATTAACTTTAGAGACGACTTTAATATTTGAATGAAATACGCCATTAAATAATAGTCACTATATAATTACTTATTTAATTTTATATTTTATTTTAAGGTTACATACCATGAATAATTCAGGTCAAAATTTCATAAAATGTACGGTTAATTATATAGAGTGTATTACATAATGGTTGATTGCACTTAAATACTAACTCTTCACTATATTATTGCTAGTAAGACCCAATCAAATGAATCGTCGAAAATAAACTAAAATAAATTAAAAATCAATAAAACCACTCTCTTCTCTGTTTGACAACATCAACTTCAACTACTTCTTCATCTTCGACAACTTCATCTTTATCTACAGCTTTTTCGCCTAAAACGTCCACATCTACTACTTCTTCATCTACGACACCATCTACACCTTTAACATCTACATATGCAACATCTTCATTTATGACTTCTTCATCTTCATCATCTTTATTTACTTCATCTTCATATATTATGACTCCACTTGAAACATGTTCACCTTCAACGTCTACGACATCTTTAGCATCTTCACCAACAATTTCGTCACAACCCCCTTCGTCATTCGCATCAATATCATCTACATTTTGTTTACCGGCTTCTAATACCTCTTCTGCGACTTCCTCAATTTCAAAGTTCTCCACAACTTCAGTGCCCCCGTCTTCTACGTTTGTATCGTCAGTAGCTTTACCAAATGGTGATATATTACCTGCAGTTAAATTAAGAGCCGCTGAGATATTTAAATGCATTTTTCTATCAAATTTCGACGCTAACACTACCCGCTATGATGATTCTCATTTCACCAACATCAAATTCAAAATTGAGCAGTTACCAACAAAAGGAATTGACTACTTATCTTTCAAACTATTCGTTCCACATGAAATATTCACCCGTTTATTGGATAAGCATTTCTGGCCGGAAAACATTATCATCTACGAGTTCGTTAAGCGAAATACTATGAATACTCCTTTTCGAAAGACTTTGACAAGACCAACACCTCGTCGTCGCAACTAATTGATGTACTCTATCAAAATGTAAGAGGCCTACGGACAAAGACTAATAAGGTCTACTACAGCTCTTCAAATTCTTCTCACGATGTCATATCTTTGACTGAAACATGGCTGTTTGGCGAGATAAATGACTCGGAACTTTTTGATTCTTCGTTTAATGTATATAGACGAGATAGACACTCCGATCCGAGTATCAATACTGTCGGCGGTGGGATCCTTATTGCTGTTAAATCTTGTTTTGTGACGTCACTAGTCAATGTTCCTGTTTGTTTGAACGAAGAGTTCCTATGTGTAAAGATGATTCTTTCACACAAAACTATCTACTCGTATCTTATAACTATGTACATTGTTCCTGGGAGCCCAGTTAATACTTACAATGAAGCCTTCTCTTTTTTGAACTACATTTTTGAGATAATGAGTTATAATGAAGAAGTTATCTGCCTTGGCGATTTTAATCTAACCAATGTATCTTGGAAACGTTGTCCCGATACATACGCAATGGTTCCAATAGGAAATCTATCAATGGATGATTCTGAAACTCTTGACAGTCTAACGTCACTTGGTCTTCACCAAATAAACGACATCAAAAACTCTAACGCCAAGATCCTCGACTTAATTTACACAACAATTGATGCCGGTATTTCACTTGACAGATCAACTGATCCTCTAGTGAACGAAGACTCTCATCACCCAGCACTTACCATATCTATTCAAAACTTTGAAATGAATAATCAAGATCCTGACAATGTTTTTAAATTTAACTTAAAAAAACTGATTATACTAAATTAAATAACTTGCTATCTTTAATTGACTGGTCATGCCTTTGCTCTTGTTCAGATATTAATTCAATGGTTTTGAAATTTTATGACAAAATATTTGATTGTTTTTTAGCATCTGTTCCTTTAATATATATTAAATCAAAATCGCTTGCTCCTAGCTGGTATGATAGTGAACTGCGAAAATTAAAAAACCGTAGAAATAAACTATGGTTTAAATACAAACAAACTGGACTAGTTACCGATTTTAATATTTATTGTGAGGCCAAAAATATTTTCAACAGAGAATCAAGTATTAAGTATCTTTTTTACATACAAAAGGTTCAAAGCAATTTAAAAATGGATCCTAAATCCTTTTGGAACTATATTAACAGCAAACGAATATCTAGTCCATATCCGTCCGTTCTTATGCATAACAATATCTCAGACCATGACCCACGTATCATAACACAACTATTCTCAGACTTTTTTCAAAGTGCATACATCTGTGATTCTTCTAACTGTGATAACTTTTCGAACTGTGATAATTATTTGGTCATTATTTGGTCAATTATTTGGTCATTTGAAATCTTATTCTCACTTGACTGATATAAATTTTCATATAACTATTGACGATATTATGAAATTTATAGCGAATTTAGAAGATAAAGACGCGTCTGGTGCTGATGGAGTACCAGCTTCAGTTCTGAAAAAATGTGTCAATAACTTGTCGATGCCACTTTCTGTTCTTTTTAACTGTTCATTGTCTACTTGTAAGTTTCCTCATGTATGGAAACAATCTTTTATAATTCCTCTACATAAAAAAGGTAAAAAATTATTATTTACCGTCCAATAGCTAAACTGTCGGCTATTCCCAAACTTTTTGAAGCAACTGTTTGCAAAACATTAAGCTTTTACACAAAATCGTTTATTGTTCATAACCAACATGGTTTCTCAAAAGCCCGCTCGACTGTCACCCTACGAGTTAGCGGAGTTTTGTGTCGATTCCTTTAAAAACAAAAAACAGACGGATTGTGTTCTTACAGATTTTAGTAAGGCATTTGACAAACTGTCGCATAGAGTTTTGCTTAATAAACTGAGTAGGCTGGGGTTCAGCGTAAAATTCATTGCTTGACTAAACTATTATTTACTTGACAGATCCTATTCAGTGAATTTTAACGGCTACCATTCAAATAGTTTTGTCGTAAATTCTGGTGTTCCTCAGGGTAGCCATTTGGGTCCAGTTCTTTTTATATTGTTTGTAAATGATCTTCCTTCAGTTTTAAAGTACTCTAATTGTCTTATGTATGCAGACGATGTTAACATATTTAAAACTATTTTCAGCAATCTTGACTGTGAAAAGCTTCAAATTGATCTAAATGCTTTCTATAATTGGTGTGCACGTAATTATTTGTTGTTAAATATCGATAAGTGTAAGATTATAAATTTTACAAGAAAATTGTCCGTTTTATCTTTTGAACATAGTTTCAATGGCGTAAATCTATCAAATGTAAATGATGTATCTATCCTTGGTAAATTGTTCGATAAGAAACTCGAATTCACACAGCATATCAATATGGCATGTAATAAAGCCAATTCAATGTTAGGTTGGATTAAAAAGGAATCACGTCAGTTTTCTGATCCTTATGTTATCAAACAACTATTTACCACATTTGTCAGACCCATTATAGAGTATGCTTGCCAGGTATGGATACCCTACTACAGTTGTCACAAAATAAGAATTGAACAAATTCAAAAAAGATTCCTAAAATTTGCTCTTAGAGGCTTAGGCTGGCAGAATCCATTGAATCTTCCTTCATATAGCAGCCGTTTCAAACTCATAGATTTACCCCGTCTGGAGCGCAGACGTTCTTATTTATGTTTTGTTTTTATTGTTAATCTTATTGATGGTAATATCGATGCTTTAAACCTTTTGTGTCGCGTTAATTTTAATGTTCCAACTCGTAATCTAAGAGGTTTTCATGACCCAATTTACATAAAACACTATCATACCAACTATGAGCAGAATTCACCATTGAATAACATGTTTAATTTGTATAACGTCAATCATAATTTATTAATAAATTTTTGTGATGTATCAAATAATGGTTTTAAAAGAATATTCTATAATTTTGTATAATTTATAAATTCTTAATTCTAAGTAATATTTTTGTACGCTAGATATTAATTAGCTTGATTCAAATAAATAAATAAATAAAGAAAATAAAATAAAGTGTGCGACTTAATCGCATGAACATGATCATTGCGAATTTGATATTTTGAATAAAGAATATATTCTGCTATACATCAGGCGAAAGTGATTATTTGAAAATTTACAAATTATTCTACTATTCTTTCGATTGAGAATATTCCCCGTGTCGGTCGGTAACACAGTTAGCTATTTTCATAAACTAACGAACCAATCAGTTTTTTTATTGATTACATTTATTGACAATATTGACATGGTTATTTAAAATATTACTGTCCAAAACTTGTCCACCCCAATGAGTTTCACCTTGTCGTGGTGGGGTGGCTTACGTCTTTTCTCCGGCTTGCTGGAGATTAGACAACTAAGAAAACTCAATAAGACCAGAATGGTCACGGTCATACATAATTTAAAGCGATCGAGACATCTCTTTCATTCGATGTATGCATAGCAATCTATGGAATTAAAGTAATAAAGTAAAATAAGATTGCTAAATAATAAAAGTAAAATTTTGAAAGCGAAAGGACATCGGTTGTTAGTTCAAGCCATGTCCGAAAAAATGTTGGTACTATATCATATCTCAGTTATCTGAGCAACGGATCCCTGGTGTTGAATTACGAGTACATACAAATCTTGAAAGATGTGATGTGGGGGTCACGGCCAACGACAAAAGGTAGTTGAGCGAAGGCGTCTCGATTGCTTAGTAGTCTTGGTTAAGCAATCGTAATTGATGGTCCTTCCTGGTACTTGAAATTAAAAGATTGCGGTGAATGTCTTTATCCCTATTTGTTGTAGGACGAAATAACGGGTGATTTTTTAAGAGCTTGAGAACTTTTTTAAAAAAAAAACGCATAAAATTTGCAAAATCTCATCGATTCTTTATTTGAAACGTTAGATTGGTCCATGACATTTACTTTTTGAAGATAATTTCATTTAAATGTTGACCGCGGCTGCGTCTTAGGTGGTCCATTCGGAAAGTCCAATTTTGGGTAACTTTTTCGAGCATTTCGGCCGGAATAGCCCGAATTTCTTCGGAAATGTTGTCTTCCAAAGCTGGAATAGTTGCTGGCTTATTTGTGTAGACTTTAGACTTGACGTAGCCCCACAAAAAATAGTCTAAAGGCGTCAAATCGCATGATCTTGGTGGCCAACTTACCGGTCCATTCCTTGAGATGAATTGTTCTCCGAAGTTTTCCCTCAAAATGGCCATAGAATCGCGAGCTGTGTGGCATGTAGCGCCATCTTGTTGAAACCACATGTCAACCAAGTTCAGTTCTTCCATTTTTGGCAACAAAAAGTTTGTTAGCATTGAACGATAGCGATCGCCATTCACCGTAACGTTGCGTCCAACAGCATCTTTGAAAAAATACGGTCCAATGATTCCACCAGCGTACAAACCACACCAAACAGTGCATTTTTCGGGATGCATGGGCAGTTCTTGAACGGCTTCTGGTTGCTCTTCACTCCAAATGCGGCAATTTTGCTTATTTACGTAGCCATTCAACCAGAAATGAGCCTCATCGCTGAACAAAATTTGTCGATAAAAAAGCGGATTTTCTGCCAACTTTTCTAGGGCCCATTCACTGAAAATTCGACGTTGTGGCAGATCGTTCGGCTTCAGTTCTTGCACGAGCTGTATTTTATACGGTTTTACACCAAGATCTTTGCGTAAAATCTTCCATGTGGTCGAATAACACAAACCCAATTGCTGCGAACGGCGACGAATCGACATTTCACGGTCTTCAGCAAAACTCTCAGAAACAGACGCAATATTCTCTTCTGTACGCACTGTACGCATTCGTGTGGTTGGTTTAATGTCCAATAAAGTAAACTGAGTGCGAAACTTGGTCACAATCGCATTAATTGTTTGCTCACTTGGTCGATTATGTAGACCATAAATCGGACGTAAAGCGCGAAACACATTTCGAACCGAACACTGATTTTGGTAATAAAATTCAATGATTTGCAAGCGTTGCTCGTTAGTAAGTCTATTCATGATGAAATGTCAAAGCATACTGAGCATCTTTCTCTTTGACACCATGTCTGAAATCCCGCGTGATCTGTCAAATACTAATGCATGAAAATCCTAACCTCAAAAAAATCACCCGTTACAAGACTAATCGAAAATTTCGGTGCAGACTGTGGTTGGCTTCGGTCTGTTGTGATCTGCACCACGGGGTTTTTACTCCATTTGCTTAATTTATTAAGCGGCTGTAATATTATTGGTCGTATTTTTAAAATAACTCCATAATATTTGTAACAAGAAAAAAAACAAAATAAAGATAAAGATATCGTTTATTGATATCTATAAGATAATAATAATAAAAATAAAGATATTACATACTATATCTATAAACTAATAATACCCTAATTGGGTACCTCGGGGACAGTGATTGCTGAATCCCCCGCTAATTATAGCCCCCATGGAGTAAGGACTATGGAATCGCAGTCACTGGGAAGGCCCTCTGTAAAGAGTGCTCGAGGTGGCTGTGGTTAACCAATCAACATACGTGATTGGCTATTGTAGCAGATGTTGCAATAGATAGATAAAACAATTAGATCCGTAACCAAAGGGAGAACTGCCTACATAGTACAAATTTGGAACAGTCTGGAGATGTCTGACTCGTACTCCGAAGACAAAACCAACGATGAAGCATTTGAGAGCGATGCGGAGAAAGGTTTGTTTAGGAATCTAGTCTTGCACGATGCTGGAAAGGGGTGGCTTCCTTTCATCCAGATAAAAAGCAACTGGGCCGTCAGTGCTTGGTAGGCCAAGTAGGTAGTGGGGTAAAGCCATAACAGGCAGGTATCCACTATAAATCCTATTGTTTCAGAATTTTGCTGAAGTTGAATTGTGCTAGGTAGACGCTGAATTATTTACATACCAACCGTGTGCTGTTGACATGTGTTTCTTCTGTTGTTCTTTCTTTCTATCTGTCTCTCTCTCTGTTGTATTGTCTAAGCCGATGGCCTCAGTTGCCAGTGCTTTCAGTGTCTCTACTTCGTAGATTTATCTACGGAGTAGTGTAATATGTAATGTAATGTAATGTATTTACATATACTGCAAATTATCTCAGACTGGCAGTTTTTGTTTTGTCTTAATGCATGCCGTTATAATAACAGAAGATAGATAGGATTCTAAAAGAACCAAAATATACTGTTTTCTTAGCCAAATTAAAAAAAAAAACTAAAAAAGATATTTTTGAATATGTGCAAAATTAATGTTTAAATTTTTAAATATTTACATTTCATCCTGCCTCTCAGTTTTTACACTTCCAAGTTTGATTAGGGATATCAAATAATATTGCAGCACTGTTTATCTTCTTATACTTATATTTGGTTTGTTTGTAGCACATATTTTGGTTTTTCAAAAGTTTTTGGAATATAGTTATATTTAACATTTCATATAAACTTCACGGTAAGTAAAATAGTATACCTGACATTTTAAACAATTCAGACAACAAACGAATAAATTTAAAGTAACGTTCAATCCCACGTTTAGAGATGGTTATGATCTAAACTTAATCCATGGAACGCACGACTGAGTTTCACGAACTTGGTCTAAATTTAAAAAAAAATATATCAGCAACAATAAATAAATTTTAAGGTTTTTGATTTTCTGCGGAGATTTGTTTTTTATTTTATCCTACACCTTACTTAAACGCGAATTCTTTTTGCTTAATTACAGAAAATCTGCGTTTCTAAATTTAGATGCACTCATAGCATATTTACTTTCTTCTTATAAATATAATTTTTTTAAATGTCTTATCGAAATCATATTTACAATATTGCTTATATTTCCATTAATTTCTCAAAATTTAATTTTTATTCTAAACACCAAAAAACTATATCCAAAACGGACGGCAACGCTGGTTGTCACACATATAATATTTCAAATGTGTTAACTCGAATTGTTTCTATTTGAAAACTTTTTAGTGCTTTATTTGGATCAATTCTTGAATTTGAAAATATGGAACATATTTAAAGTTCACGTTTGAAGATACGAATTAGGGAAAAGCTTTTGAATAGAAGAACAAAACAAAAATCTATCGAGAAAAAAGATAAAATAGACGATACCAGAATTCCTTAAAGGAACCTTACAATTTTATAACTTTTTGGAAATTGGAATCTCATTTGACTCTTAACACCCGCCATATGAAAGATGCAGCCAGATAATCCACGGATTCTGTATCTGTTTGTCGGTATTTGTGTATATCTATTGATTATATTATGTATTATAAATAGAAGTATCTTTCAACCTAAATCCCAAAGAGATTTTTCTTTATACATAATAAGATACTTAGACTTAAGACTGCCGGCTTGTTGTCAGGTATAATTTGTTCCCGACACTGGCATGAACCATGAAGTAGTCTTCAAATAACTTATGATGGATCATTTTAGCTTGAATAGCTAACTAATGATACTGCCGTTAGGGTGACTTCTTGACTACCAATAATTTTGAGTTGATAACATAATAAAGATGACCGATAAAATGTGAATTCTTCGTTAGAGGAATTTGCCAACATAATGCTTATTTAAGCGACATTAACATTATGACTACGAAACAAATACATGCTCTACATGTACTTAACTATTTGATTGCCTAATACAAAAAATTGTTGAAAATAACAATTGAATGAAATACTTTATATTTTGTTTGCTAATACAGCTCTTTTCAATTGGTTTCTTTATCTCTATCATCAAAAGTCCCTCTAACCACTCACTAGAAAACGTTTATAGAAGGTTTAATACTTCAAATATCAATCACTGATAGTTTTCTCAATTTCACTTCAATTGAAACCTTTTACTTGTGGCAAAAACGATTTCATCTAAGGAAAAAATATAAATTCTGTAACAAATTGCAACCCTTAGCATCTAATAGCTTTCTCCGCCCAAGAAATTGGCCAATTTCACATGAATCTCTTATGTAAAGTAGAAAGCATCCGCTTTTTTCCATTCAATTTGGTAAGGCAGTCTCTTTAGACCTTATATTTCCCTGCCTCTGATAATTCTGCAACAACAGAAAATAAAATAAAATGCCAATGCCTTCCTCAACCCCCTCACATATAAAATATAAAACTTTCAAATCAAATCGTATTTTATCTGTGTCTTGTATTTGATTGCCTGTAGTTGTAGATGGATCCCGAGTACATCCAACAATTCTAAAGGCAATCTATTTTTTATTAACTGCATTATCATGTGAATTACATCCAATCAAGACCAACAGTAGCAACTAGGAGATCAAATTAAATCTTTTTCCCAAAGGAGGCGTATCTGTGTGTACTCGTATGTGGGTAGTGGGTGGGAATAAGTCTAGAATTTATATTCAAACAAAACGCCCACAGGGATGGATGCTCCATGTTCCATCGCAACACAGACCATACATTTCAAAACTTTGAGTTTCCAACTATTTAAACTTTCATACCTCAATCACCTCGAACGAGAGTCGAAGAACATACTTCAAATTCCCTTTACTTGGAGAACAACATTTTAGAAGTTGACTTTGATTGAAGACAAAAGATCAGAATGCTCATGCAAATGCCTCTGCCTCTATTTTGAACCTGGGATTCAGGACACTGGGATTCACTCTATATATATCCACTCTATGGGGAGAATGTCTTTTGGGGAGAAAATCACTGAAATGAAAAGGCACAAATTTAAATTTATCTTTCAAATTTTTGGATTGAATCTTTTGTATTTACATGAAGTTAAATTAAAGAACTAATTCAAAAAGATGAAATAGGGAATATTAGAGCGCACTTGTGGCCGAGAAGATGAACAACTATGTGGGCTGTGTGCCAGGGAATTTTTGAATCTATGGTTCTGACCGCTTGTTGATCTGAAATGAGTGGAATCATAAATGTTCTCCATTCGTTGATTTCCACCTCATTTATTTTAAATAAATGTATTCTTGTTTTTTGTGTAGATTAATCTTGAGTCCCATGTATGAATGTATAATATGTATTTAAAGGATAGTTCTCAGAACTTTGAGCTTATGATATATTACAATTTTAGAAACATATATGTATGTATATGTAGTCATTTGACTTGTTTCAGTTTGCATATCTACGGATAAAATGAAAACATTTGTCTCTTATGCTTCACGAGCATAGTTGATGTGTATTTTAATCCGAGAGATATTAATTATGCAGAGCAAACCTCAACCAACAACTAATTAAATATTTCAAGTGATGTTGTATTTTATGCATAAGCCTTGAAAAATGATTTGAATTTAAAAGTATTATCAACTCATGTGGTTTTTGAATATTATATAAATAATATTGTTAACCCAACTTATAACCAGCTGAAAATTTCAAAATACATTGAAATAGAATACACAACTAAGTCGCTCTAACTGGCTCTTATGTAATTGGCTTAGAATTTTTAAAATAAATGTAACTAGAGAAAAATATTTATAACCATAAAATTAAATTTTTAAATCGATGATTGGGTGTGACTTTTATGTTGTAGTCGAAAAAGCAGACAGAAAGACAGTATTGAGGGACCCACTTTTTTCGTTTTCTCTATGATTGTAATAATTTTTTCATAATTTTGAAGTTAATTTTGTCCCCTGAGAGACACCGAAATCAACTTTTAATTGACATGAAAGCTTGAATGTTACATTTGAATATTCATCTTTAAGGTATGAATATACTTATAAAAATAATATATAAATATAATGTAAATATAAATACAACAATCTTAAGTCAAATTTTTCTTAAATTAATTCAAAAGTAATTCGTTATTTAATTTGACAAGAGCTGTATTGAAGTTTGCAAGGTATTGCAAGTGTTTTATTAAAGTATCATGAACTATTGTATAAATTAGTTTATTATTAAACTCATAGCAGTTGAATTGGAACAGCGTTTTGTATGAATATGTTAAAGGTGCAGCAAATGTGGCGCATTCTAGAGACTGGCTGAGAAAAACAAATGTTGTCAAATTCAGGTAGGACAAACAATTTTTCATCGTAAATATCGGTACACCATCCTGGCCATGACTTAAACCTTCATCGAGAATTAAAATATTTTCGTATACAGAACCTTCAGAAAACGTATTCTTGAGTGTTAGAAGGGATTGAAGAAGAAGTGCTTAATGAAGAAAATTCTTCAAAACAACTTTTCACACGATCAAAAAACCTACTAGATATCGTCTAATTCCTTTATTATTAACATATTTCCAAAAATAATGCAATATGTTAAAAATTAGAGGCCAACGGTTTGTAGAGAGCCCAATCCTAGTGACTTACAACTCTCAATTATTTATGTGTGCTTGTTAGCTAAAATTTATTTATTTATTCATCAAGCAGATTCAGTATAAATTATTAACAAATAAAATATAATCTTACAGACTACAGAACAGAGTTTATAAATTTAACTAACAAAAAAAAATAAACAAGGTAAAACAAGTATAAATGCATTAACTAAGACATTAAACCTAAACCACCAGTGAAGGAGTTAAGTAATAATAAATACAATAATTGTTTCTTAAAAGATTCACGACTTTGGTGGGAAAAGAAATCAACATGACTACAAATGATATTTGCTTCTCTAATGCATCGGGTTAAAGGCTCGTTGAAACCATAGTTTACCCTATGATAAGATTCATGAAATAATATACAAAATCGCGTTTGTCTGTACGGAGCATATACATTAACTAAGGACAAAAGTAAAGGACAATTTATATGAGAAGTAATCATGTCGCGAATAAATATAATATAAAAATACCGACGGCGGATATCAAGCGGTTGAAGTCCAAGCAATTTGCATCTGGTTTCATAAGGAGGGACTGCAATATTCCAATTAAGACGGTGAACTACAATTCGCGGAAATTTTTTCTGAATCCCTTCGATTCTTAAACAGTGAGTTTTATAAAAGGGATTCTAAATTACGGAGCAGTATTCGAGAGTTGAACTAACATATGCAAAAAGAAAAGTGAGCGAAGGGTAAATGGATCGTTAAACTCTTTAGAGTTTCGAAATATAAATCCCAGCATAGTATTAGCTTTAGCAACCACAAAATCAATGTGGGAGACACCAAGGTCTTTTTTTCTCTAACCTTAATAAGTTTTGTTTTATCGATTTCATATTCGAAATCAGTTGAACGAAGACTACGAGAGAAAGATAAGGATTGGCATTTAGAGACATTTAAGAAAAGCTGGTTAGTAGTGCACCATTCAAATAACCGTTCTAGGTCACTTTGAAGTAAAATCAATCATCAAGAGATTTAATACAACGGATAAATTTGATATCATCCGCAAACATTAGGCATATAGCATTATTGATAATAGTTGCTATGTCATTAATCAACAATAGAAATATAAGAGGTCCCAAGTGACTACCTTGAGGGACACCAGATGTTACATGAATTGCATCTGAAAATAAATCATTAATGCGAACAAACTGTGTTCTACCGTTAAGATAGGATGCAAACTATTTAAGAATGTTTACATGAAAGCCGATGGATTCCATCTTTTTAATTAATATAAAATGGTTGATCTTATCGAAGGCTTTTGAGACGTCTGTAAATATAACAGTTAGTTTTTCAAAATTACTAATGATTTGGTTACAAAAAATTGCTAGGTTTGACGTAGTTGATTTACCAGCTACAAATCCACGTTGAAAGGGTGAAATTGTTTGTTTTAGAATAAATTTAGAATAAAGGTTAGTTTTTCATAAAATATTTTTTTTTTCAAAAATCTTGGAAATCGTAGACTTATCGGACGATAATTAGAAACATCTTGTTTAGAGCCAGATTTGTGGATGGGAATCATCGTTGAGTTCTCTTAAGGCTGACTCAGCATCATTGCAGTTTAGATTTAAGCAGCCAATATTGATGGAGTTATTACTTATACTTGATGAATAATTGCGGAGAACAAAATGAGGAGAATATACTGATTGGAAAAAAATTGCAAATAGGTTGCAAATAGTTTTTTATAGTTTTGGGGGAACTTCCAATTTTCTGCTTATTCTCAATGAGTGAGACAACAAGATACTCTTGGAAATCTTTTCACTTCTATGCAAGAGCCAGTTTTTCTCCGAAAAAAATGTTTTTCCATAGCTGGAAAACAAACTCAGACCTTCTACAGGACATTCCAACGCACTAACTATTAAGTCAAAGGGTCAGTGTTGGGACTTCTACCACTTAATTCTACCACTTTTTGCTGTTCATGAAAACCTACCACCTAAAAATCTAATTCTACCACTTTTTGCAACTCAGATTTCACCTACTCGTATATTTCTACTTTACCATATATGTATGACCAAAATCACTTCCTTAAATTTATCCCAAATATTAATCCTAATATTTTAACGATTGCATGTCATAATTTAAGTTTGTGCTCCGCTTATGCTGCTAAATGTATACCGTGGCAAACAGAAAAATCATTAAAGGAATATATAAATATGTATTTCTATTTTTGCCACAGCTCGAAAAAAAAACAAAAAGATTTCATTACTTTCCTAAAAGCACTTTGCGCTAATGAGCATCAAATTTTAAAGGTTTGCCAAACTCCTTCGCTTAAAAAGAATCAAAGAGCAGTGGAATCCCTTGTTTGATTTTTAAATATACTGCACTCGTTTGAAGAACGAAATAACATTTATTAAGTTTTGTTTATTAAATACAAAAACTACTCATATACCATATAATATTCATATGTGTCTATTAATTTTAAAATTCAGGATAAAATCTTATAAATATTTATGATCAATATTCAATCTTGAATATATGCAAAATTAATAAGCTTATCTAAAATACTCATCCACGTTTTCGAAGAACACATTACATATTTAACAAGAAATCATAAGATGCCAAATCCCAGATGTTTCTTGGCTTTGAATTTGAATGTTCTTCTTAATCGGATTACCATATAATTCTATCTCCTCTTAACCTTTACCTTCAGGATTGTAAAATCATCGAATTAATTTCCATCACACATCACAGGCATTCCAAGCCACTTGTTCTATCAAAACCCAATATCACAATATTTGCATTACACCCATTCACAGCCCACTTTAAATTATGGAAGAGCACAAAACCATGTCACATGGCCGATTTCACATGACATCGACCATGTCACACGAAGACCACACAATCGTCCTACCCTTTTCTCGTCCCATCACATACACCTGCCCCTATCATTGTGGTCGAACTCGTTGTCCCCATGTGACCCATATCCACAATCAATTGTCACCTCTTTAATGGGGACCACACATGACCTGCTATATCATTCACCTCTCCAATCTCCGGTCCTGTGTACTGATTCCGAATTCTCTGTTGACAAATTAATTATATTTCAATAATTACCAAACATAACACTGTGTCCACTTGGAAAACACTTGCTTTCAATATGGCAATCCACAAATTCCAGATCCATTTTACCGTAATAAATTAATTGTCAATTCCAAATCAATTAAATGTGGACACCCCCTGAGTTGTGCTATGATGGTACATCAAGCACAAACTCAGGAGCTCGGGGAAAAGGACGAAATGTCAACATCAATATAATGAAAATTGAATTTAACAATGACAGGTGTAAATCAAATACGTGAAACGAGCACAAACATTCAAAGCAATCATCAATCCATCTAGGTATCATCCATGGCATCTAGGAAACGTGTCCTCGCATCCACCTAGCATGCTCACCATCTATGTACATCCGAACCAGTAGCGTGTGAAATAAGAAAACAAAAAATCCTGCTAGAAAGCCAAATAAATTCTGTTGAATTGATACTTTAACAGATTACCACAGCGTAACGAGTATAATTATTATTGTTACAGCATTACAAAAGAACCCCCTCGTCGCATGCGACCTGCTGATCCGGAAACGACATTCATTTTTAGAAAATATAGGTACGTAGCCTAAGTCTCATCCGTTTTGGGATGTGACATATATACATGTGAGCATATATAGGTACATACGTTTACAGTTATGCGAACGCTGAACGGTACGACTTACCGCACATCAGCCTTCACCCGCATTGAGCTAACGTGGGGAATTTATCGTTCTATTGTGGCACAAGGGGCTATGAAGCCCGGGCCGGATCTCGGATATACGCGCAATGACAGCCAAGGGTTTTGAATGGTTAATTGTGTGGCACATCCTTTACTCTGAAAAAGAGGTATCCATGCTGCGGGGGTCGTGAGGGTGTTGCTGGGAGGTGGGTCTCTATATCTTGTTAAATTTAATAAAATCTGTCTCAACATGGGTGCCGAAGTGGGATATCAAAGGGAAATTCCAAGTCCTACACAGATGTTTGAAGTCGAAAACAGGAAAAGAAAGAAAGAACACACTTCTATAGACTGTGATATACTACAACCCTGTACGAGTGTACGTACACGTATCACCTAGCTATTTTCACCTTTTCATAAGTCCTCTGAGTGCAAATGACAGTTTTCCGGGTATGGATGAAATGCCGTCCCCATAACTTATACTCCTGTCAATGCAGCACCAATCAATTTATTGGCATTTTGAGTATCTCCTAGAATCAACGAAGTGAAGAGAAAACCTCTGCAATGCCACTTCCAGTGATTAAAGCAATATCCTTTACTGGTGGAAACTAGTTCCATAATTTCAGACCACTTTGTGTTTTGATATTTCCCCTTATTATAAGGAAATGATGATGAGATGATTATCTGATGGGAGCTTATTTCAATTTGTGTCCAATTAACATTACGAAATATTGAAGCAAATTGTTGGATGGGTTTTGTCGCATTCTTTCTCTGAATGATTCCTTGATGACTCTAAAAAATAAATTTGGTGGTGCAACAGCTCGGAGTGAACCAGGACCTAGGAACTTACAACTCTCAAGTCTCAACCATTCCTGTATGCGTGTTTCCAGGAACGGAGGGGACCTACAATTTTCTGCCGATTCCGAACGGCTATGAGCAGCACTTTCCATGACAAGAGATACTCTTGGAGAATTTGTCAATTTCTCGCAAGAGGCAGTACACCCCTGAAAAAAACTTTGCAGCGGCTGAGAATCGAACTCGAGATCTTCCGCATGACAGTCCAACGCACTAACCATTATGCCAAGGGGTACTACGATGACTCTATTACTACGTTTATATGCAGTATCGAAAGATCGAGTTGAATTAGGGTCGGATTTTCGAACCAGGTTTTTCGTCATTTAAGTTGAGAGCTCGATTTGGAGTTGAGTTGAAATGGTGTTGAGCGATTCTGAAACATTTTGTTAAGCCAACTCCTCGACCCAGGTTTTTCGTCTCATATTTCGACTAGACACCGCTGAGCGAGTGAGATCGAGTCGAACGAAGCTCATTTCAACTCAATACCCGTTTACAAAGGGTCGAAGCTCGCTTCAATGCCTCATGTAAACATAGTAAATATTATGTAGACAAAATTCGGTCTCAATTAAACCTAATATAACGAAGGTGTAAAAGTCTTCAATAACTTTAAAATTTGAATACACTTTTATAGGTGGGAATTTTTCGTGGATCAAAAATATTTTTCTCTAATATCTGAAGTATGTATGTACTTTTTTATGTAGGTAGGTATACATAAAATGTGACTCAATTTGTGTCTTAAAAATTGAGTCCCAAAACAGTAGGACAAACTCAAAAAAGCTTTGTCATCATTACTAAAATTGATGAACGCATCATCTGAATTTAATGGTTACACCCTATTAGTAGAACTCCTTGAATATCCACTGCCAAATGAATTCTGAGAAAATACTTTATTTGTTTCAGAACAGAATCTTTCGGATCATTTTTTCTTATTTTTCGCCCTCAGGTAAAGTGGTACCTTCCCCGTCGATGTACCGAAATATAAAGAGTAAACGAGGGAAATATAAAACCTTGACAATCGAACATTATTTTCCTACCTTTATTGTGTAAAGGTACATACATACATACACACTATGTACATAATATAAGATACATTTCTTCCCAGTGTTTGATGTTTCAGGAATAAAATATTTTACTCCCTTACCGGGAGGGTTTCTTAAACTTTTCTTTTATTTAGTAAGATCTGGAATAATATATAAGAAGGTATAATGTAGGTTTATATTTGGATATTCGGTTAAAGAAAGCTTAGAACATTATTTATGTTCCTTGAATTGTTAATACTGGGTAAGATATTTTTATGTCTACCTCATATGTAGACATTCTGAATATTTTTTTTTAGTTTTATTGAACCCTTTTAGCTTCTTTACATTTTCTTAGTACGCATTAAAGATTTAACCCCAGAATAATCCAACTAGAAAAAAGTAAGCACGATTATTTGATTAAATATTTTTAAAACCTTAAGTCCTTAAAGTCAAAGTAAAGATGAAGAATATTTGAGTACCAAAAGCAAAAAAAAGATATATCGTTGTTTCTGTATTCTGAAACTAATATACGAGACGAGTAGTGACTGCGTAGTGTGTAGTCACTATTATTGGCTAATTACAACTAAAAAGTGAGTTGAAATTTCGGCTTCAAAGTTAGTGGATAATGATTTTGACATTTCAGCTGTTCGATAAAAATAAAAGTTTAATTTTTGGTGGAAGATACTTTCAAAATAAAATTAATGGTGCAATATGATCGAAGATGAATACATCAATTCACGTCTGTCACTAATGTGACAATATAGGATTGACTAGCTTTTTAGTGCAATTTTACATCCTAAAAGCTAGTTTTGACTAAGCAGTCACTACATTAGTGAATGCCCCCAATGTCTAAGAAGTACATAAAATTATTTCGTTAAAACTTCAAAAGCCTTAATTTAATGCTGATTAATTAAAAAATATTATAAAAAAAATTAAAGAAAAAATCTTTTAGTGTATGTATAATTCTTTACCTTCAACTTTAAAATTAAATATTTACACGCACATCTGATAGAAAAACATTTCTAATTGTGGTGACAATAAATCCGAGATTTAATCCAAAATCACACTTTCATCTTTAACATTTTATGAATATCTATGTTTTTAGTATCGTACTAACTACATATGAAACTTTGACATTTTCGAAAGTCAAACCCCATGTGTTTGCTTAGTTTATTGTCTTAGATGTCTTCAGAAGTCAACGGCCTTGGCTTTGATGAAAGCATCGCTTACCATCGATCAGCGAAATCAAGCATCATTGTGCGCGGTTAGTACTTGGATGGGGAACCGTTTAAATACCAACCGTGTACTGTTGACATGTGTTTCTTCTGTTGTTTCTTTCTGTGCGTCTCTCTCTGTTGTATTGTCTAAAGCCGATGGCTTCAGTTGCCAGTGCTTTTCAGTGTCTCTACTTCGTAGATTTACGTATCTACAGATATGTAATGTAATGTAAAATGTCTTCAGAAGAAATTGATTAACAGTATTATGGTTGTTACATTGTATTTTACCTAAATGTCATACCAGATCAATATTAAACCAGGAGTTTTATGAAGCTATGCTATGCTAACAGACTGCTTTTTTTCTCAAAGCTGCATTTATCGAATTTGATGCTACTATAACTCAAAGCATACAAAACCGATTGAGCTGAAAATGTTTATCTGGACTTGACTATAACTTGATATCTCCATTTTATGGAAGTGTCACTTTTTGAAATTAAGAAATTAAAAAATGTTTTGGCTTGTTGGTTGTTTCGAACAACATCTACCGATTAAAACGCCCGCCAGAATTAAGACCAGCATTACCAAACTTTTTGTTGAGGTGATTCGTGTTTTTCAGAGTCTATACATTCAGCTAAAAATTCAAAACATTTGTTGCAATTTGGAGTCTTGACAAATATAGCCTGATAAAGAAAATTCTTAATTAGCAATTAAATTTTCCCAAAAAGTTAAAAAGAAACAACCTGTTTATCATTAAGACGTGACCCTTTTAAAAAACTATTCACATGAGGGTTACCAACGACCGACTAACCGACATAACTCAAGGGTTATGAATATCATTATAATGTTAAACACAGTGCGAGCAATTAGGAAAGTAGGATAGTATGAGAAAGGAGATACCCATTCACATTGCTTTTGAATGTCTGCAAATTGCAATGAGTGGCAAATATTAAGGAGGGTTTGCCCTGCGTTCCACATTCGTGTAGTGTGGTTAAAAAAAGACTAATGAACGAACATTAATCCTGTTTGATACTTCGTTTACATAACATTTCTTCATTCGTCACAAATGACGTTTTAAAATATATTCGAAAGTAATAACAATATGATGACAAATAGCACTAAAGTTAATTTGCCAATTGACTGGACTGAATAGGGCTTCTAAGAAATATATTTATGCTTAGATCCGTAATTGAACTATGCAAGCTGAACCATCGTAGCTTCGATCACCAAATAAATTAGTTTAGTTGGAGTTTAACACAAATACGTGAATATTGTAAAATAATATTGTATAAAGTTTTTGTTACATTTTGTAAAAAGTGTTTTTCTACTAAATGAACTTTTCTCGCGTGAACAATTCATTCATTGCAGTTTAGATGGTTTGTGGAACGTGAATAGTGTTTGACAGTTCGTAAAAATTAGACTGCAATTTTGCCCAGCTTTTGTAAAGAATTTATGACTATAAATGTTTGAAATCACATTTGTTCTTTTATTCTTCGGTCTCTTGTCGCTCTCTGGAAAATAGTCCTTATTAGATTAGAAAGGCAGTTTATTACTATAACTAGAACATTTTCTAAAAACTTTTTTTCGATAATATTATCATGCAAGTTTAATTGAATGAAGATTAAGGTTTCCTGTAAACTTATTGGACCTTCGTATTGGGAGTTTATTATTTTGCTTGTTATATGACGTAAGTTATTTACTATTCCGAAATTTAAATAACCTTAAAGCAAATCGATGTAACCTAAAATTTAATATATTCAACCCACAAAAATTGAATAACCTCAAACAAAAATTGATTCAACCCAACTCAAATCGATTTATACCACAGTGAAATCGCGGTTGAGTTAACTCGCTGGAAAGTTAATTGCTAAGAAAAGTCAACAATGTTTTATTCTAAAAGGTTATTATTTTTAAAGTTAACTACTTGGATAACTTTAATTAATTAAATTAATTACTTTTAAAATTTGTGCTGCAAAGAAACCAAAGCAAATAAGTAATAACTTGGATCAAAATGTGGAGATTTAAAAAAAAAAATAAGACTAAGGCTAGAACCACGACCTTTCGCAAATGAAGATCAAAGACTTGATCTCTTTTCTCAACGCAACGAAAGTTTACGGAGCGCGGGACCGGATGATCACTCAATCGGACTGTGTATGTGTATATGGTGTCTGATGAGTGTATTATTCGAATTCTGGATGTTTGCGCAAGCACATAATGAGAGACATCGAAACCTGCTAGATTATTTCTTCTTTTTGAACTCAACCAAATAAATTCCACCCACAGGTTCAAACGAGTAAGGGACTAAGGGTATCAAAATGTTGGCCTTCACCTCGAATTGAGCCACAAGGCTAGATTGCCATTTCAACCTGCCCAAGGACGGAACAAAACTTAGATCTAGTAGGGTGTTGTGGAATGGTGTGTTGTGTTGTGTGGTGTCAAAATCCGTCGTGTTCCTACTGCGCCTTACTCGTTTTAAGTATGGAAAAGATGAGGTTCGAAAATTTAAACAATCTTTGACATCGATTTAAACTGCTAGCAAATCAATTTGCGTTCAGACCAAATTGATTTTCTATTTGGTTATATAGATTTGTGCACGGTATATGCAATAATACGATATTCAATAAAGTTTAAAATGAATTCGAACAAAAACTTTAGTAAAAATAGTTCGAAAAATGTCCAGAAAAGTTTACCACTCCCAAAAGTTAATCACCCCTGTTAACTGTTGAGTTAATTTTTGCAAGGTTCCACTGTATTCGCAAATCAAATCTAAAAGAAAAAAGTTTAAATTGATTTGATAATATAAGTTTGAATCGATTTGCTTTTAGAATAAATCTATTTGCGTTTCAGTTAAAAATATTTGTGAATCGTATATGTACGTATGTATATGTTTTGAAATTCTTTTAAATTTTAACTTTGTTTACAAAATTAATAAAAGAATTAAAACCACCCGTTATTGGATTCGTATGAAGCTTAAACTCGATTGTCGAATTCTAATTATCGGATCTTCAAGGTGAAGATATAAATAAATAAAGGTTTCATTTGGAAGTACCGAAAGAATTTATTCTAGAATGCTGCTTGAATCAATTTGATTTTTAAAATGCTAACAATTATGAAAAAAATCAAATGTCACAATTTCAAATAACATAATATTTAGTCCCAACATATTATACCTAACCAACAATCCTTGATAATATTGCTAGTAATTAGCCTTATAGTGAGAGGTTAATTAAACAGAGGAAAAGCTAGGATTGATTTTAACTATTGAGTTGTACTAAACTCGTTCGGCTTTTTTCTTCCTTAAAAATTATTTTCTTATTTAATTTCTTAGTTTTAGTAAAAACTAAAACAAACAATTCTTTGAGATATTGATTGCTTACATACGAGTATGTCTACTTAATTGTCAAGAACTAGATAACTCGATTTTTTTCTTTGAAAATATTTCGATTTTAGTTCACACGTTTTTACTTTCAAAATTAAAAAATCAAGTTACTTAGCTCTTTTACGTAGACGGCGATATATTGCTTTTCTAACTTTTTTTTAAATCTATGATTTCGTCTGAGACAATATAAAATTCTTTCAGCGTAATATTTATGTATATATTTCATTTTATTTATTCAAATCTCCTTTGTGAAGATTCATTCATTCATTGGGCATTCCTTTTATCTTGTGTTTATAATAAAGCATACAATTTATTTTATTTCCCAAACCGAGGAGAAGATATTATAAATGTTGATATTTTTCTTCATAACCAAAACAAAGATACATACATACATATGTATGTATACATGGATAAATAAGATTTTCCTAACTAAGCTCTATGTTGACTTTCATTTTAATACAAAAAAAAAGGTTAGATATAGGATCATGCCTATTATTATTTTGTTGACGCAAGCATATTCACAATCATTAATAATAGAAAATATAAAATAATCCAAGACAACCATTGACATTTTTACTATTACCTACAGCCAGCCCAGCAGCAGTTTCCTTTGGGAAATTTTCAGTAAACGAATCATTTTTTTTTTACTTTTTGCCTCCTTAAGCGGGATGTTCTCATTTTACAAGAATTCCATCAGTGTGGTTCTTACTAGTCCTATCATCGTCGTTCTTCTCATCGTAAACATGTCAATTTTCTCTTTTATTCGAAAACAAATATTCTTATTAAAATAAAATACACACTGGGGTCACATGTAATTGCTCATTGGGAAACTTTAAGCTATAATTATAAAACAATTGTGCTTGTACATTAAATTCCTAAATTAAAACACAGTTACTATAAAAAAACATATTATAATTTTTACTTTGTAAGATTTTTAAGCAAAATAAAAATCAACAGGCACACTTATTAAATATTAAACACTAGTGTCCACAGTTCTTCAGTTTTATTAAGCGCCATCTAAATTCTCAACATTTCAACAATTTATATTCACTTTCAGTTTATTGTTCATTGTTGATCTGAATTGTATCCACTTTTGGTTTTGTTCTAGTGTGCGTGCTAAAATTTGCTGACCTGGCTATTCACTTTTTTAAAAGGAACATAGCTCATGTCTATTTACCTATCTCACATTTTTAAGATCTTTTAATTCAATGACTCTTTGATATTTAAAAACGTCAATAAAAGGTCTGTTAAATAAGTTTTTGCACCAACAAAAATAGCCTTAGTTAGAAAAAGTTTGTAAATTATTTTAAAGTTAATTTTCTAACTTTAAAATAATTTACAAACTTTTTTTTAACTAAGGCTATTTTTGTTGGTGCAAAAACTAATTTATAGTATTGTACTAATAGCTTCACACCCGGCTGCTTGAAATTTGCTCCAATTTCGTATCTAAATAATACATTTTTACTTTATAATAGCAACGACTTATTAATACTAGTCATTGTTTCATGCATACAATTTTGTCATTTCCACTAGAGGGAGTCCTGGTTCTCACTTTGTATGGGACTTTATGAATTTGACATATTTCTCATGCGAATTGATAATGAAATCTTTTTTCTTGTGGGAGTTTGGTACACATTCAGAAATAGGAAGAGGAAGTTTCAAACCGTAAGGTATTTACAAAAAACTGTTACCTTATGTCAGTACCACAACCTTTTCAGACAAATCGTAAGAAACTGTAGGATTTTGCTTTGAGAATTTTTTTTCAGTATTGCAAACTGAGTTTCGAAATAAAATAATATGATTTTTGTCAATTTCTTGCTTCGTTAACTTTTAAAAATTCAGTATTCAAGGCTTTGACTAATAAAATAAAAATCGAACTTTACAAAATAAGCTGTGAAAAGAATGATGCATGCCCACGTATGCGTATATTAGTAGATAGAGCTATCCAAACATCTGTCCCGAGATCATTTCTGAAATCTCGCCTTATCCTTTTTAAACACTTTCCTTCAGTTACTGCGAGAAATTCATTTTTAATTTTTCAAATCTATAAGTTTGTATTAACCAGTGTTTTAAAATTTCATAAGCCAAAACTAGTTTTCGGCAACTTTGCAGTTTTTTAATGTTCAAAAAAAAATTTATGTTTAAAAAAATGTTTCGAATATAGATTTTATTTATTGCTCAACAAAATATAGGAAATATATGTATATTGATAATTGGATGTGGAAACTAATATTCGAGCAATACAGTTTAAAGTTTGAATTTTGTCATATTTTTGCTCCCGATTTCAAGTCAAATTTATCCTATAAGATTAAAAAATCGTTCTCACAACAAAATTAAGGTCTGTTTCATCACATTTTAATATACTTATATATATATTAGGAACACACACTTAACATTTATACAACATTTAAGTATTTCCTTTTTTTGTACGAAACCAATACTTGCCTCTGTAGACCGTTCCTATTTTTGTTCAAGTGTAGTTGAGGTTATCAAAATCGATCCCTTTGCTGACAATAGAATTGTTAATAGACGACGGAGTCAAGAACACTGGATGTCTGCTATTGCCTTGCAATTTTTCCCAATTTAACTGCGACCAGCATATCGTCCTTGAGATCGTTCATATTGTTAAACTTTATAGACCAAGAAGATATGAAACCTTAACCATGTACATTTTTTGCTTCTCTAGATTTTTAAAAGCTATGAAGTATCGACTTCTACTATTGATTGATTTTTATTGCAAATGATTGTTTGATTTTGAAAAAAATTTGTTGACGAAAGAATTATATGCAGTTCCAACTTTTTTGTGGGTACTAATGAAGTTCAGTCAGTAGTTGTTAGGCAAGTTGCTTTCGACTATGCGTCTGGATATTACCAACAATTTGATGAGATATACAAGTTTTTGACTAAAAAAATCATTAAATTCTTTAAAAATAACCAGCGAATTTGACCTTTTAATCAAAAATATAATAAAATATCGAACGAAATAATTTTTAGAGAATTTGAACATTCAATTTTTCTTAATCACTTTATTTTTTAATAAACGTGATGAAAATGAGTTGTTAAGAAAAAAGTCGCAAATAAAAAAACGTTCTCTAAGAGTCATCGTTAAGAATGTTCGGGTTTGGTATTTTTTTTGATTCTACATAGACCATTCCAAAGTACCAGTAGTAAAATTAATTGTTTATCAAAACCCTTACAGCATTTGAGAAAAATATCCTTTTCCTCAACGGTATGGCGGGTACTCTCACATATCTGTATGTAGATAAAATTTTGCATCTATTGAATTCATTGCTATGAAGTACATAAGATGAAAATATCTTCAGTTGACAAAATTGTGTCCGGTTCTCTATCATCGTGATACCAGATTTAATTAAAATCTCGTGTTTTTTACGCCTTCAAAACTTGCCGTATTTAATGCTCCCAACTTTATAATGTGCATATGCATATGTATATTCCAAGTACATATATGCTTTAAATAAGCTTAATGCTCAAAGAGATCATTTTTAGTGTTTTGTCTCCAGTTGCGCGGTTTTGATAAAATTTCAATATAATAAAATAAACTAAATAGAAAAATTTTATTTTATGTTTGTTTTATTTAAAATTATAAATTTACACAACTTTATTATTTAAAATTTTACGACGCGTTTCGGAATAAATTCCATCATCGGGTTCAAATGACATAAAACTGTTCCACTGTGTCATCTAAGCTTTACAGTCCGTTGTTGTTGGCTGATGTGTGATGTTGTCTCTCTTGTTCTTTGGTATGTCTCAGTGCTGTGTCATATAGTGCATTTGTTTTTTGGATTAATTTGTCATTTAATGTGTTGTTTTCTTCTAACTTGTACGATTTGTAAATTTCAAATTCTTCCAAGGCGTCGAGTAGTCTCCCTTTTTTACAGTGGTGAAGGGGGGTTAGGTTATGTTCGAAGTTTGTATAGTTGTGGTTTGTCTCCATCAGGTGTGTAGCGAAGTTAGATTTTGTGTTTTTGTTGGGTTTGTGTTCGTTGAATCTGTCGAGAAAAGTTCTCCATGTCTGTCCTATGTAGTATTTGTTGCAATTGTCGCATGTCAATTTGTATACACCAGTGCTTGTCTTGTTGTCGAAATTCTTTTTAGGTTGTAAAAGTTTTGATAGGTTATTATTTGTTTTAAATGATATTTTGCTTTTTGAATTGGTTACTAATTATTTGTGGTAAAATGTTAGTGTATTCTATAGAAATATATTTTGGCATTTGTTGTGTTGTTGCTGTGTTTATTTTCTCTTTTTCTTTTTGATATCTTTTTGTTGATTAAATTGTCGATTATTTGTGGGTTGTATCCATTTCTTTGGGCTATGTATTTTATTGTGTTGATTTCGTCCTTGTAGTCATTTTAGTTCATTGGGATTATTAATAGTCTATTAATCATTGCATTATATGCTGCCATTTTTTGTGTTTGCGGGTGATGTGAATCGTTGTGGATGGTGATGTCAGTGGTGGTGGGTTTTCGGTAGACTTTGTATTGTAATTTGTTATTGCACTTTTTTATGTTAAGGTCTAGGAAATTTATTTCGTTATTTTGTTCTATTTCGGCAGTGAATTTTATTTTGTCCTTTATGTTGTTTAAGTATTTTTGTAATATGTTTATTAGTCTTAATGTTCCGTCGAAAATTATAAATGTATCGTCCACATATCTAGAATATGAAATTATTTTTGTTTTCAATGTATTTTGTTGGGATAATATATGTATATCTGTTTTCGAAGTGGTTGAGATAGAACTCAGCAATTAATCCACTTAAAGGTGAACCCATTGCTAGGCCTTCGTCTTGTATATAGTATTTGTTGTTAAATGTAAAATAATTTTGTTTTAATATTGTTTTAAGTAAAAGTATTAGTTCGTCTATTTGGTTTATGTTTAGTTTGGCTATGGATTCGAGGTTATCTTTAATTATTGTTACGGTTTCGTTTATTGGTATATTGGTATACATATTTGTGACGTCAAATGATATCATTTTATAATTCGGTAATATATATTTATGTCTTTAATTTTATCAATAAGTTGACTAAAGTTGTTGATGCTGTGGTTATGTTGTATGTTGGTGTTATTTTTGATTATATGTTGTATATATTTTGCAATTTTGTAACTGGGCGCTGTTGTGTAGTTTATGAGGGGTCTAATTGGTATATTTTCTTTATGTATTTTTGGTAAACCTGTAAACTGGGGGGCTTTTGCATTCATTTGTTTAAACTTATATTTGTTTTGGTTTGGAAATAAATTATTGCATTTGTTTATTGTGTTGTTGATGTCTTTAAGATAAAGTTTAGTTGGATCTTTTGCTAATTCGGTAATTTTGTTTTCTTTAATGAATGTGAGGGTTTTTTCAATGTATTCTTGTTTGTCTAATATAACGATTGTATTACCTTTGTCTGCTTTTGTGATGAATGCGTTGTTGTCTTCGAGTTTTTGTCTGATGTTTTTTATATTGATCATGCTCTTATGTATGTGTGTTATTTTGTCTTGTCCCTGGTTTGTTTTTAGTATTCTTTTAAGTTTTTTGTTAATTTCTATCCTCACTTCGTTCTGTATTTCTTGTGTAGGTAATGATTTTATGGCAGCTTCAGCATTAGTAATTTCGCGGATGATCTGATTTTTATTGTTTTTCGGCATATTGAATTTTAGTCCTTTGCTAAGTAGATCTGTTTCTGTGTTTGTGAGTTGGATTTGTGTGTTGTTGACTAGTCTCGGGTAAAATTTTTGA
Source organism: Philhelius festivus (assembly GCA_963931855.1). Taxonomy (NCBI): domain Eukaryota; kingdom Metazoa; phylum Arthropoda; class Insecta; order Diptera; family Syrphidae; genus Philhelius; species Philhelius festivus. Next base: position 258,564,372 of record OZ007554.1, on the reverse strand, counting down.
TTGCAATTTTCTATATTTGTTGGTTTGAGATTTGAGGATAGCTTTTGTATTTTTAAATGTTGTCTTTTTGATATTTCGTGTATTATGGGTTGTATTTGCTGTTTTATTTTTTCAATGGTGAGAGTGGCTGCAATTGGATGTAGGTACCTATATAGTGGTGAATTTTAAGATGGAGGTTGTATAGTTGTTGGTTTAATATTGTTTTCTTGGTGTATAGTTGATTTATTTCTTCTTTTATCCAAAGGATTTGGGCTGTTTTTTGAATTTTGATGGCTGCTTTTGAATTGTTTTTGATGGTAATTCGAGCGTATGTAGGTATGATGTTCATTTTGAGACATTGTTTGTTGAATTTTATATTCATTGTGGTCTTTGATAATTTCAGTTTGGTGTTCTTGTATTTTTAGACAATATTGGCGTATTCTGCTGTTGAGATCATTTTTAGTGTTTTGTCTCCAGTTGCGCGGTTTTGATAAAATTTCAATATAATAAAATAAACTAAATAGAAAAATTTTATTTTATGTTTGTTTTATTTAAAATTATAAATTTACACAACTTTATTATTTAAATTTTTACGACGCGTTTCGGAATAAATTCCATCATCGGGTTCAAATGACATAAAACTGTTCCACTGTGTCATCTAAGCTTTACAGTCCGTTGTTGTTGGCTGATGTGTGATGTTGTCTCTCTTGTTCTTTGGTATGTCTCAGTGCTGTGCCAAAATATATTTCCATAGAATACACTAACATTTTACCACAAATAATTAGTAACCAATTCAAAAAGCAAAACTACAAAATAAAACAAATAATAACCTATCAAAACTTTTACAACCTAAAAAGAATTTCGACAACAAGACAAGCACTGGTGTATACAAATTGACATGCGACAATTGCAACAAATACGACAGGGAGAACTTTTCTCGACAGATTCAACGAACACAAACCCAACAAAAACACAAAATCTAACTTCGCTACACACCTGATGGAGACAAACCACAACTATACAAACTTCGAACATAACCTAACCCCCCTTCACCACTGTAAAAAAGGGAGACTACTCGACGCCTTGGAAGAATTTGAAATTTACAAATCTTACAAGTTAGAAGAAAACAACACATTAAATGACAAATTAATCCAAAAAACAAATGCACTATATGACACAGCACTGAGACATACCAAAGAACAAGAGAGACAACATCACACATCAGCCAACAACAACGGACTGTAAAGCTTAGATGACACAGTGGAACAGTTTTATGTCATTTGAACCCGATGATGGAATTTATTCCGAAACGCGTCGTAAAAATTTAAATAATAAAGTTGTGTAAATTTATAATTTTAAATAAAACAAACATAAAATAAAATTTTTCTATTTAGTTTATTTTATTATATTGAAATTTTATTAATGCTCAAAGTTCGTAGCACAAATTTTCATTCATAAAATAAATCTGAACATGTATAGGCCCATATTACATATACCAACAACCAACGTCATAACCAGCTAATTTACATGGGTCTAGTCGTCGTTCGGTGGATCTGACATATTAGCATGCACAGAAGGCAGGCTTTTGTAAAGTTAATGACTGTTGAACTTTTTTTTCTCATGAAAAGCTTTAGAAGCAAATTATTTTAATGCCTGTAGGGTATTTCCGCTCCACTATTCAATGCTGTCTATTGCTCTCATATACTCGTACTAAAAATGGGACGGAAGTGCTTTTAGGATCAGGTACATTTAAAAGTGAAAAGGTATGTATTTTCAACGCATAGCTTAATGAAAAGTTCAGTGAACCGTTAACCTTGCAACAATGTTCTGGTGATAGAATGATAGACAAACATTCAGCAGGCTTCAACAACACACTACACACAGTCAAAACTTAATATAGCAAAAGAATATACAATGAGCGTATTAAATGAACCGTAAGTCAGTTAATTTCATAAAATTGACTTATTTCGTTCACTACAGGTTGTCAGTCAGTCAACTAGCTAGCTCGTTCCCTTTCAATTTTGACTTTTGGGTGGGTGGATTTAATGCTGGGATTAAATGAGGTTTACCTAAAATGAGATAAAAGTGAGCTAAAATGAGGAAGGATGAAAGTCTTTATACAAACTGGGCTTTAAGGTATTTATATATATTTCTTTAGAATAATATTTAAGAAGAAGACGAGAAGTTTCATTGAGATCCCTATATTCGGGTACAAGACACAATCGCGCAAATGGGAACTATACCTGACGGTCACTACACCAGATAATTCAGGATGACTTAAACTTGTTTCTGATACACCTTATCACCATGGAATTTCGCCAACAAATTATTGAAATGACCGAAGAAGACAACAACTTAATAAATTGTTTGTTTATTTCTCACAACGCTCATTTTGATCTAAAATCCAGAAATGCTTCATGAGATGGAACTACACCCAGAGCAAATCATCAAGGTGCATTGGCGGGCCGTATTTCTTTGGAGAAAATGGTGTAACAGGAAATTTCACTTTAAAGATGTTGAGAGTTTTTATACTCAGAACTGCGCCGCCGGAGACGTATCCCTTTCAGCGAGATTGAGCAACTTCAAAACATAACAAGACCGGTTATGGCGCCGCGCCGGCGCTGCAATGAAAATTCCGAAACAAATTAATATCCAAAAGCTCCACTTTCCGTTGGCCCCCAAGGTCACCTGACCTGACGGCACCAGAATTTTTATTTTAGGGGGTTATTTCAAGTACACAACTAAATCAAGAAATTTGACTGAATTGAAGCAGTCGATTAAAATGATATTTGAAGCCATTCCGACTTCAACCCTTCAGGCCGCAATGAATAATTTGCTGGTCAGTTGTCGCATAATGTGTATCTATATAAAATTAAATTAAATTTTCTACACAATAAAACTAAAATAAATGAAACACCTGTTACATATAAATCAGTTTTTTTTAAATTTGATTCTTAAAGTTGTTTGGATAATCCATAGAGTGGGGAAATTTTAACTGTCACCACTAAAAGTATGTTTGTACTCGTATATCCTTGTGGACAAATAAGAATTTTTGATGTGTTGCAATGTAGTTTTTTACAGGGTAGAATAAATCAATTTTTTTTTTTAAATTTTTTTTTTAATTAAGAACTTTATAGATCTCTGAGAATTATATATTGAAATAAATTTCAACATATTTCCTAACAAATAAATTTCACTTTTGCTAACAAAAAATGAGAATTTTGTTTATACTACAAAAATAATCAATGATGATGTCATCTACAACATTTTTCGAAAGTGACGAAATTTTACTTTGACTAAAGTCTACGGACAGACCCCATAACTTGTATTCAATTTTTGTCCAAGCAAATCTTGTTTTCGCTCTCCCTTAACTCACACAATTCAAACAAAACTTGCAATAAGTTCATATATGTAAATAAATTATTTTATAAGAATTATCTTCCAATATTTTTATCTTGAAAATTGTTTAATTTTTTTAGCTAAAATGTATTTTTCGTGGAAGTTAGTTTTCCCCCTTTTTATTTGTACCTAATTTGTTTTTCTTTTGATGAAATTACTTTGACAGGTGCTCAGTAGTAACATTTTGAGATGTAAAAATCAGGCTCCGATCGATGGATTTTTTGGTACTATAACTATAAAGAATACCAGAAACCACGATAATATGCCTCTATAGATTTGGTTACAACTTCCTCAGAAGTATTTTAAGTATTTCAAATATTCAAATTATATCTATAGACACTTGATACATTTTTTGACGGCTGCTCTTTAATGGTGCTATTGTGTTTTCAAACATTTTCAATACTTGTATATTTTTACGTTATAATTGTGAACCACAAGAGGAAGTTTATACGATTCAGTGATGCGTTTTATTTCATTCACTCGAGAGAAAATTGCAGATCTTCTAGTTTGATTCTGTCATTTACATCCATATACTCGTACGTATTCGCTAAAATTTGTGCCGCAAATATTGGATTGCACATAAAGTGATTGACAATTTTCCAAATGCATCCATGTTACAATATGTGTACCTATCTATCAAAGCATGATATTTCAATCCAAGGTTAAGGTATACAAGTGAGTTGTCGATCTCTCTTAAAGGTAAATGTAGATTGGAGAACTTGTTCTCTCATGCTAATTGGAAGTTGCAAGTTTGATTCATTTTGTTTTAGCAAATTGGATGGGAAAATGTAAATGGAAGAACCAAACCCAACTACAGCTCCGATATTCAGGGGCTCCATCCATAAGGATGTCAGCATGATGACAATTTTCTGTGAACTGAATGTATAGCAACAATCTGTAAAGTCAATTATTTTACCATGGAACCGATACAAACGTACCGGAAGAAGGTGAATGAGCACTTTTCCATACAAAAAACACACATGGACAAGTGGGAGTTTCACATCGTGTTGGCAAATCCCTGAGGATAATAAATTGAATGAAGCAATTTTCATTGCAACTTGTACAAAATTTCTGTCACCAGGTATGCAATGCAACATCATCATTGATGGGTTGAAAACGATATCGACGATACCATGTATATATGTACATACGAGTAGGTACATTGTATGCCATGGCATCATCATCAGACGGAGTCTCATACAGAGAACCATGCCACATTGTTTGGCGTGAGGTATTGATTTTGGGGATGAAAATGCAAAAAAATGTATGCATATGAAAAAATTTTGAAAATCTAATTTGCAAACTGTGTCGAAACGGTTTCATAGTGTTGACACGGAATTTATGAACCAAGTTAGCATACAAATGTTCACAAATTACGATTGGAGCTGGATAAAGGATGTGGCTTCGAGCATAAATAAGAATATGAATAAATTTGTTAGAATTTATGGGTAAGCATACTTTTCCTTAATAGAAGAGCAAAATTGTATGACTTCCAAAATTATATACATATGTATGTATGTATCAACATCAGTGTTACCACTTAAATCTGGTTTTCTTGAGAAAGCGAAAAACACGTTCGTTTATAGTATATGAAAAACAGAGCAATTTAATGATATTTTAATCAAAAATAAATAATAAAACAAAATATGATAGTATTATTTGGTTTAGTAGTCTCCATGTTGTGTGTTTATTAGTAATAAATGTGAAATCGATAAAAAAATTTTATAATTGTATATAATTTATTTTATTTATTTAGTTTTTGACAAATTTTAAACACAACATTAATTTATATTTAATCGTAAGCGACGCGTTTCGGATCTTATGCATCTTATGAAGAAGTCAAGCCCGAAGATGGATGCATAAGATCCGAAACGCGTCGCTTACGATTAAATATAAATTAATGTTGTGTTTAAAATTTGTCAAAAACTAAATAAATAAAATAAATTATATACAATTATAAAATTTTTTTATCGATTTCACATTTATTAAAAATATGATAGTTATAATAGTAAAGATATTACATAATTTGAATATTATTCTACACATATTTGAACTGGGAAATCTTAATTCTGAACATAGGGTTGGTCGAAATCCCCTTACACATTCCTAAAAACATCCTAAAAATACTCAAATTATCTCTTATCTCTTTATTTTTAATTACTAAATTTAAATTTGAATAGCATGAAATTTACAATATTTCTTAAGTTGCACTGCTTTGCAAAAAGCTATTTATAAGATATATATATATATACAACATGATACATTTTAAAATGATAGCTTTCCTTCGACATAATAAATGCTATTTAAATTTGCCCAACATTGCACAATATATTTGTACATATTCCCGTCTTTTCATCTATAATACCAATCTAAATTTATAATTATAATTTGATTTTTTCAGAATAAAAGGGAACATTTTTAGGTAAATAAATAATGGACGGAAAAGTACATCTACCTAAGGGCGATTTTAAATGTGTCTAACAAATTTAAATATCCAGTTTTATTGTCATTTTTATATCAAACTATTCATTAAGTTCTTCAAACAATTTGAGGATGAAACAAAATGTTTGATACAAATTTATTTTATCTTTAATGACTTTTTAAGCGAAAACAAATTTAGCGAAATCGCCATAATTCTAGTAGGGTGGCAACGCTGATTTAAAGTTAAGCAATTGCAAATCAAAATTTAAATTGATTGAATGTAGCTTGATTTGTATTCGTGTCAATTAAGGGATACAAAGAGGGAGACAAATTATTCACATTTTGGACACACAGAGGAGAAACGCGAACATTTAAAGAAGATATTTTGAATGAAAGAATAATGTGTTGAGAACGGTACCATTCTTTCCAAAATATTAAAGCACAAGCGAAGTTTATTGTACTTGTTGATATTCTTATTCGTTTATTGAGAAGTATTTTTAACGCCATCAATCATATAGAACGCAGTTTTCTATCACCACCATCTACTAGTGTCCATACTGAACAATTGTTTATAGCGCAAGTTTAATTTATGACATTTGCGAAAAAGTCTCGATTCAGAAAATTCTGCCAATAAACTTCATAAAATATTTAAGATTCTTAAAAAAGTTAGGGTCCGTATCTGCATCCCCGGATGTGAGTTTTAAGAAATTCGCATACACTTTTGCGAATGTCAAAAAATCAGCATCCGCAACATCCCTGCTGCAGCGCTGCTATGTATGGCTCTTGTTAGGCCTAATCTGTCTGCCAGCATTCAACCTTAAAATAAGGGTCGTCCGATGTCGAATTTCCTCACAGTTTTTCGTTGTTTTGGCTTCAGTCGGAATACCCGCAGGATCTTTCTGGCTACAACGAATTTCTTTTTTGTTGTATATACCTTATCTCTTTTGTTTTTTATTTTTTAATTTGTTTGAAAATTTATTTCAAACAAAATGATGTTTAATTATCTGAATTTTTAAATTCAAATAATTTATTTTGAAAATAAATTCAAATATTTGTATGTATATATGTATAATATATTTAATAATAATAATTTAATAACAAAACTCAACGATTACATATATAATACATATATACATAAAAATATTTGAATTTATTTTCAAAATAAATTATTTGAATTTAAAAATTCAGATAATTAAACATCATTTTGTTTGAAATAAATTTTCAAACAAATTAAAAAATAAAAAACAAAAGAGATAAGATATATACAACAAAAAAGAAAAAGATTTAAAACGTCTTTTAAACTTTTTAAAAAAAACACGGAAACCAAAAAAGAACAAACAAATAAAAAAAATATTTGTATTTTTTAAAGTTGTAAGTATACTCTTTTCGAATTTTGATGTATTTAATATATGTATGTATATGTATATATTTTTTAAATTATTTTTCAATTAATAAATAGTTCTGAAGAAGGGTGTAACCACAACCGAAATGTCACAACATAAAAAAAACAAAACAAAATATTAACAAAAATTGACCTAAAGCCCACTTTAGGATAAACATTATTTAATTAAATAAAAGGTCACGAAGAAAGAAAATATATATTAATTTTGGAAAGTATAAAAAAAATCCAATAGTTATTTTTAAGCCGTTTCAACTTCCGATAGTTATGCAGTCCTAAAAAACTCGAACTCGAGATTTTGACCAGACTTTACATTACGATGATAGACCAAGAAAAGTAGGCCCCGAAATTCCGCCTGAATACCTGTTTGCCTAACGACCAGCCGATTTTCTTTAAAATTGGTAGATAGCATTTTTAGATTTCCACCCCCACACGTTCTTTTCAACACCAAAAATAACGATACCTACAATACCATTTTTTCGAAATTTAAAAAAATATTTTTTCTTAAAAAGAGATAAAAACGATTACACAGAATTTGAAAAAAAAACTATTTCCAAAAAAATGGTTTAAATTTTTTTTAAATGGTTCTAAATGGTGCCCAAAGGACCAATTTTGTTTGTTTTCGATTTTCTTTCTCAAAAACGGTAAGACTGATTTTGATGAGTTTTTGTGTGCTGAAGCATCTTAAGAAATAAAATAATATTGTTCATTTAAATATTCAAAAAGGATTGTTTTTTAATTTTTAAGAATTATTTTTTTTTTTTGAAAACTCAATGTTTCGAAAACCACACGCTCAATTTATTTGAATCTTGACTATTCTTTTATACACTTATCGAAAATTGATTTTTTTCAGAAAACAGCATCTAGAATTTTAATAAAATATTGTTCCTTTCCTTCAATTTTTAAATTAAAACTTACTGATTGTACCTACCTACTTTTTCGAATTTTGACTTTTTCCTTATTGGCATAACTGAATTAATGAAATTTAAGCTTCTAAAAAATTTTAAAAACTTTGCATATGAAAACTTAAAAGAAAAATATTTTCTTTGCATTGTTGAACCTAATTAATTTTTTTAAAATTCGATATCGCAAGAACTTGTTACTATTTTTTTAAATTAGTTTTTATTTGTACAATTATAGAATCTTAAATTTGGCGAACCAAATTTTTTTTCTTAAAATTGCTTTAGAAATTTAGTATATCAAAACTAATTTTTTAAGCTCCGAATACTAAAGGAGTTGTGTTAGCCATTTAAAAAATTAATTTTATGGCTAAGAACATTTTCTCTCGTGATATTCATTTTCAAAATTCGTAGTCAATTACAAAAGAGTGACACAGCCATGCATTTTATTTTGTAATACATACATCATTTATCACACTTTATTCCAAATGTATAGAAATTAAGTTTTGAAAAAATATGTTGAGAACAACTTAAACTCCCAGTCTCACATTGATATAGATTTGATAAAATATTACACTTTCTATCGTCGCATACATACATATGTTTCAAATGAAGATTGCAACATATTATAACAAAGAAACACAATACCTACTTGTAATGTGTATATCTAACTCAATTTTCAAAAACCCTCCATAAATTAGTTTGTAATTATATTAATGGTACTCATGCATCATTCTTAAAACAAAAGTTGACTTCCCCAAACACTTTCAACATAAGTGCTTAGGTGGCAGACTCCTGAATTCCCTTTTATACTCCACCATACACTCTTTTTCCCATACCTTAAGTGCTTTTCTGTTAATTAGATATAACATCCAGTTTCCCCAATGGGTGTTCGCTCGTGCATGCTTCTTCTTACGAACTTCTGTACTACTGGACCACTTACAAGCAAAACCACTTCAAAGCACTCATTCACAAAATGGTTACATTACATACTTCTCCTTACCAAGCCAAATAATACAAACGCTAATCTCTCGAAAAATCAATGAACCTCTGCAAATTAACGAGATTAAGCTTTCAATTAGCTAAACTTTTTCAATACTTCAATACACCATAGGAATTTGACACCCTCGATTGAGAAACTTTTATTAAGTGATTTCTTTCTAATCCACGATTTTGTCCAAGGAGAGTTAAATGCAAAAAAAAAATGATAAAAACTGAAAATTAAAACTTTCAACCCTTTGGAACTACAAGTCCACAAGTGAATACGAGTAGAATGAAATCCTTAGTCGGTGAAGTCTTTAATCTCGTCTTGTGAAAGACCCACAAACCATATCAACCAAACTATTACAAGTGCACCAGTCAACACTAGAAGTCTTTGATACATTACCGTTGCTTTTGGAATCAGATGTGTCCTATGGATTTGCTTGTATCCTTAAACCAGGATTTCGATTGCGGTCAGAAAATTACAAACAAACAAAAAAGTTAGGAGTAAGTTTCCGATTCGATTACATCATTTTATTTCGTTATTGATGAATTCTTAAGTCAAAACCATTTCGAATAAAGGACACGTATGGGTCGAACGAACTTAAACCAGTTGAACTGTTTTAATACTCGTATATACAAAGCGAGCAAAATACTCAAAAGAAAACCAATATCAGTGAATACAAACGAAAAAAAAATAATTTCGGAAAATTTTAGTGGAATTAGTACGATGTTAAAACTGTTTTAGTACGATACTTGGTTAAAATGACGATTTTGTCAATTTTAATTGAGTTGAGCATCATACTTTCATTATATTAAGGTTAAAATCAAAATTAAAAAGCTATTTTATTCTATTATAATCGTGCTAACTTTACCTTTTTGACATTTACAAACGTCAAAAGGGGTCTGTTTATTATGTTTATTGCACGAACTGTCATTGTTTGAGGTGTGTTCGGAAGCAATTTATTAAAAAAAATAGTCTAAGTAAGATTCTAGTTACAAAACGTTTAAAATTAGGAAAGAGGTTAGCAAACTACTTTCAAGTTAGCAAATTGTTAAGTAGTATCATACTATTACCATAACACTATGCTGTTTATTAGTTATTTAAATATTTAAATATGTATAACATTTCATTTAAAAATAAATAAAATTGTATCTTATTGTATCTTTGATTTTTAATTTTTTTATCAAACCAAAACTTGTCCTATTAGCATTTACATATATTGCAAGATAAAATATCCCACAAAATTGTAGGATACAAGTGCAGAGGCGAATCAAAGTAAAAGGAAAAAGTTTTAATTCCCAAATGCAGTTTCTGCGATAGAAGACAAAAAAAAATGAAATTGTTATTGGATTGGATTTTGAAAATTTTTTCCTGAAATCTATTCACTTGGAAGGATTCTCTCAACACAATTGCAAGTCTTGATACACACCTGGGTTCATCCTTGAAACACATCCGAATGGTCGAGTACAATACAATAGCATTAAGTGTTATTGTGATTGGGAAAATATAACTGCATGAACCTGACATTGATAGAAAAGCCAGTTTTGCAAGTTCAATTAAAATAAAATGCACGACTGGATCGCACGAACTTGTTCTTATGTAAAAGTACAGTACTTTGGAACTTAAAAATTATGTATAAATAAATATAAAACATGGATTTAATGAGATAAAAATTTTCAAATGCATAAAATTGCCATCTGATTTCTAGAAAAGTATGAATTTATTTTTAAAATAATAATTTTATTATTAAAATAATTTTTTATATAAGAACATTTCTTTAAAATTGTTGAAGAACAAAATTTGGGATGCCAATTTTAAATGTTTAGTAGTATAGATTTTAGGAAATAATTTCAAAAAATAATCGTTCACAAGTTTTGAAGATATTGATTTTTCAAAAAAAACAATATTTTTCAATATTTTTATATACAATATTATTTTAAGCTTAGGGGGCTCCTGCTTAAAAAATTTGGTTAAAATCGTTAGAGTTGTTAATAAGAAAGTCGAAAATAAAAAAAAACGTTCTATGACAGGTACCGTTAATCACATTTTTTCCGAATTTTTTGACCAAAATGTAATCCATGTCCAGCACACCTTATTTTTTTTATCAAAATCGTTAGAGCCATTTTCTAGATAAATAAGATTATGCATTATGGGTGTATGGGGGGTACCGTTAGTTTTGGAGCTAAAAACAAATTTCAATTACCCCTATAGGGAATCACCGAACACCCTCAAGTACCGAGTTTGAAGAAAATAGCTCCAGTCGCTTAGGCTGTAGATCGAGGTGTTGTAAGGGTTCGTTTTTGAGCTTCACATTGTTATTTATCGGTCTTAAGTAGTTATATTTCAACATTCTAAAAATGCTAAATTGCTTAAAACTAATTCTGAAAGAAAAACAAGTTTAATGCCATCGTAGCGACACTTCTGCGGGTCAGACTTTTGACATTTTCATACTCGATTTCACTTTGCAAAGCGTAGTTTATGAATCCAAGCGAAGTGAAATCAAAACCAAAATTAACGTTAATAAAACGTCGTAAGAATAATAAACAAAATTAATTTCATCATACTCTATGTTTGGGTTAGCTAAATCCATTGCGTAAAGTATGTTTCCAAACCAATAATTGGATTTAATTTTGTTAGATTTTTAACGCTTTGGAAAAAAGTTTTTTTTTTTGCTTATAAGCGTTTCACATATTGAAGCAAAATTATTAAAAACAAATGACTTTTACAAAAGCTGTACGTGGTTAACATTGATAGGTCTTATATAGTCTACCCAGACAAAACCAGATTTCGTAAACTTTTTTAACGCCAAAGGACTAATTACGCAGTTTAACATACAAAAGTCCAGAGCAGTTCCAACTTACCGACTGATCATTCACAGGTTATGTTCACATTAGAAAATGGAAGGTTAGTAAAGATTTGCCATTTTATATGACTCTCCAACCAACCGATATTATATTTCAAAGAGGTCTATTAAGCAGACCATAAGCTTTTCGTAAATTTCGATGCACACTTCTACATGAAAAAAATAAAGAACCATTTCTGTTCTGACCTATCGAAAATAGAAGGAAAAGTACCTAGTACCTGAATATCATTTCGGATTCAAAAGCAAACTCTCGACAATTGACAAAGTGCATAGAATCATTGACGTCATTGATATAGCCCTTGAAAAAAAGAAAGTTTGTTTAGCAGTCTTCTTAGATGTATCGCAACCTTTAGATAATTTTAAATGAAGAGAAGTTCTGTCTGGAGGATTTTAAAAGAATATCAAGAGAAAAGACTCAAACGTGTAGATGCGGTATGTAGTGACTGTGGTACCACAAGGAAGTGTGTTAGGTCCAGTATTGTACCTTTTATTCACACTGGATTTATCTCAAACAGAAGACACTATTGTAGCCTCATTTACTAACGTCACTTCAATACTAGCCGTTGGAAGGACGACCAACAAAGCTACAATTATATTACAAAACATGGCAGTTAATGTCCAACAACCTACATTTAGCCTAAGAGGCTAATAGATTTTCCTTCAGTATTTACTAAAAGAGCTCAAATCCTGTATGTACAGTACATAAGGAAAAGTATCTCGCAATGACCCTGGACGCGAAATTGAAACAGAAACGCAATGTTAAAGGAAAATGGAAAGTGTTTTCAAACGTTTGAAAATAAACCACTAAGATCATTTTGTAAATGCGCCTTTGTATACTTATTAGAAATGAAGATATTCACAGGGATCTCGTGATTCCCATGTTTCGCGATGACATCGATGATCAGAATTCTTGATAAGAAGAATTTAGTACGTCGCTGGCGAAGAACTAAAACTTCTGACCTAGTGCTATAAGCACTAATATAATATGTACTATTATTGATATTTCAAGCTGCCTTATGCCTTGGAAATAGGGAATTCTTGGATTGGATCGTAGGTTGTTTTTCAAAAAGACACCATCATTACAATGAGTTTTACCAGAGTACCTAGTATCTTTTCTGTTTATCAAAACTAATTTAAATTTTTAAATTAAAAAAAAAATATTGTAATGAGATTTTAAATAGATAAACTTATTTTTTTTTAGTAAAACGGAGTTCACAAACAGAAAAACTGAAATCGTTGTAGGTGTTTAAAAAAATGATTTTCCTTAACGGGTTTATTGTAACTACGATCAAAATCATTATTTTTAATCTAAAAATCCACAAAAATTACTTTTCTAGAAGTGTCTATATACAAAATTGATAGAAATCGGTTCAACAATTTTTGATAAAGTCGAAAACCAAAAAAAAACCATAGGTACCGATGATTAGAGAACAAATTCAACCAATCCACCAATAGACCATAAAGAAAACAAATTATTCCTTAAAAACTACAACATTTTGTGGGTTTGGTAGATAGTTACAGTTTTTTCTGGTCCTAAACAAAGTTCTATGGTAGACGACAGCGTGGTAGATCATGCTTGCGCTGGAGAGATGGCGTAGACCAGGACGCCCGAAGCCTTGGGGTGCGCAACTGGATGGCGTCGGCTAGAGACCGGGATAGGTGGAGAGACTTGTTGAAAGAGGCCAGGACCGGAACCCGGTTGTCGAGCCGATGATGATGAAACAAAGTTTGTAAAACGCATGGAGAGATGTCCACATAGGTAGAATTGCTAGGCCAACCCTTTTTTCTCATCCTGGCTTTTATAATGTGTAAGCCTTATTCAAAAACTTTAATTTCTAAAAATGTATGTCGATATGTATAATAACCACATGTACATATGTATGTATTTTATTTTATTTTATTTTATTTTTGTTTTTCTTGAGTTGCAATAAATTGAGCTGGAAATGTTTGAACCAAAATATTAAAAACCAAAATTTCAATGAAGAAAAACCTTACATGTTTAAGAAATTTGCAACTTTTTCCATGTGGAGCAATGCCTTTTTTATTTTTATTTTTACTTACTTTTTCTATTCATCTTTCCAACTAATATTCAACCTAACGTCTCTCAATTTTTCTTTCTCTTTCCACAAAAAGCAAATTTATTTTCGAATAGGTAAACAAAAACATTATAGAAACAGAACTCAATCAGCTATAATGATATTTCATATTTCATCCTCCATCATCAAAACTTTGAAAACTCTTATGATCCTTAATCTCAGAACCGAAACGACCTTGTAACCAAAGTTTGATGATTGAACAATTTTGTTTTTTTTTGCCATTTTTACCTGCTTTTGCATCATATCTTATAATTTTGCCTCAATCAACTGAACAGTCAGCCGTAACCTTCCATGCCATCAGCAGAATTTCCGTTAGAAGTTAAACAAAGTTAATTCTAGCAAGAAACATTATAATCCATTTTTAATCTTAATCTTACCTGACTTGCACTCACTCACATACACAACTATAACTCACAAAACCATTCAACCGAAAATCAGAAGATAGTGCAAATCATATTATAACGTTCATAATTTGAATTCATTGGAGCATTTTCCATCCATGATCCATTTAAACTAAGCTATTCAACGAAACGGACGAAATGAGTCAATAACAATACAAAGCACTGCCACGTAGTCATCGCTACGTCCTCTTTCATATCGAAGTGTATTTGAGACGGTTAAGGATATAAATACGAAGGTATGTATGTGGCAGGTAGCTATAAATGTATCTCGCTTTCTGGAACACGTCCCATTCACAAACGTAGCACATTTCAATTGCTACATGTCGATGGCAATGACGACAAGGACACCCACAGCTGTTTTTGTCAAGCCATTGACAGAGCATTTTGCTTGATTTAATCCGTTTTCCAGAAAAGCAACATGAAACAGGATACTTCTGTACAATTGCACGTACAAAGTGTGATCAAAAATAAGCCATATCACAACTTACCAGAAAAAGGAGGAGGTGAAGGTGGAGGTGGAGGAGCACCAGGCCCTATAAAGATAATGTTATATTTTGGTTTACTATAAAACAGTTGATCCGTACAGCAGAGAAGCGAGGATAATAAAAATAAATTCTAGCAAATATCGTTAAAATAATTTACCCGTTTAAATCCATGCATAAATTTCAATGCTGTCTTAGCAGATGGTGTCCTACATTATAGTAAATTGTGCGACGTCTCCTTTCTCGGGTGATAATAATCCTTAGGTTTGCATCCATTCCACACCGCGCTTCAAGCTCATTTCTGTTCAAAGAACATAACATTCATATCTATGTATATATTTTGCTTTTATAATTTACTGCTCCCACCAGCAATTTGTCAAACGATTATTCTATGCCTCCAAACAGGGAAATAAGTATTCCTATGTCCTTGGGCTTTGCATATAAAAAAAACAACACGGTAAGAAAGAAAAATATGAAAGAACTATTCATTTTATGATCCTATTATTGTGTGATTCAAGATTAAATGTCTTCAAAGTCTATTTAAACGTCTGTAAGCAGATCCTTAGACTCTCCAGGCTTATCTTTTTTCTGCTGCTTTTCCGGTTGCGTCAAAGTCCTTTGATTCAATAATAATTGCGCTCAAGGACATTTGCGGCCCGTTGAACTGTGTGTGTTGTAATTGAAGTAATAAAGACTGTTCTTTTATTATACTCGACAGACGTCAGCAGCTTGCGTGTGATGTATGGAGTCCTTTTTTTGTATTTAAAAACTAGTTGACCTGGGCCTGCGTTCCTTTATATTTATATTAGTACCTATGTAATTAATGATTAATTCTGATGCGAATACAGTTATACAGTTCCTTAGAATTATAAGGCAACGGGGGAATTTCTGACTTGAATTATTTTAATTCTCCCGAGATCGAGTAACTAAATGTTTGATTGAAAAAGACTGGGTCACACGAACTTGCTCCTATGTAATAGACTAGGAATTTTAATAACGAATGTTATCAGAGAAAACTGTTCATAAGGATAAAATTAATTTTTTAAATTCTTTTAGTAGTAAGAGACAAAAACAGAATGCTATCCAAATATGAATTTATGCAAGAAAAAAATTATAAGTGGTTGCAATGGTTTCTTAAAAAAAAGCTTTTATTTACAAACTTTTTAAAAGATTTTTAGGAAAAAATTTAGGTACGCCAATTTAAAGTTTTTATTAAATTAAATTAAATTAAATTAAAAAAAAAAATATTGAGCCGTTTCTGAGATATCGAATTTTCAAAAAAAGAAAAAATTGATTTTTTTTTTTAAATTCAAAAAATATTTATTCAAAAGTTTTGAAATGCAATGTGTTTTAGACTTTTTAGAAGCTTCTCTATAAAAAATTTCATTAAGATCCGTTGTGTGGATAATGAGAAATTCAAAGTTCAAAAAATTGGTTCTATGGTAGGTACCAGCTGTAATATCTTAATTTCAATTTTTTTTTATTAAATTAAAGATCATAAAAATTAATTGAAAGAAAAAAAACTTATCAAAATTCTAGGTGCCGTTTTCGAGAAAAATACAATTTTTGAAAACCATTTTTTTTAATTTTTTAAAATTTGTATGGTGGGTACTTTTATTGTTAGGTAAAATAAATTTGTTTTTCTCACATCTTGTAGATTATATTAATATTTATTTATTTATTAAGGTTAAAAAAATCTAGTATGGGGTTTTCGAAATATTGAGTTTTGAAAAAAAAAATTTGAAGTGTTTTTTTAAAAATCTAAAGCAAAAATTTTTGAAAATTTGAATACACAATTCTATTTATGTTTCTTGGGAGCTTTAGTCAAAAAAAAAATGATCAAAATCGGTTGTACCTTTTTTGAGAACATCAAAAACAAAAAAAAAGGTTCCATGGGGGGTACTCTCAATAACCATTTTTCGGAATTTTTTTTCAACCATTACCTAGCTTTGACTAAATGAGTTTTTTTTGCATTTTTATTTTTTTAATTTGTTCAACAGTTTTTGAGAAAAAAAAATATTTATGAAACTTCGAAAAAAAATCGTATGGCAGGTACCGTTATTTTTGGTCTTAAAAAAAAGAGAAAAACGTGTGGGGGGAAAAAATTAAAAATGATATCTACCAAGTTTAAAGAAAATCGGCTGAGCCGTTTGGGCTGCAGTCGAACCGACAGACAGACAGAATTGCGAGACCCACTTTTTTAGTCTTCGATATCATCGTTAGGTCAACTTTGATCAAAATCTCGAGTTCGATTTTTTTTACGAATGTATAACTTGCCTTATAGTACCTATAAGTCGCAAGTAAAAATTCTAACTCGGGATTGATCAAATATATCAAATATAAAATAACGATGATAGCGAACACGAAAAAAATAGGTCCCGCAATTCCGTTTGGTTGTCTGTATTTCTGTATCTCAACCTACATCCTAAGCCGCTGGAGTGATTTTCTTCAAACTTTGTACTTAAGGATGTTTGGTGTTCCCTAAAGGATAAATTGAAATTTTAAAACTAAACTAACGGCAGCTGCCGTACCAAAGTTATAAAAAATCTTATAGGTGTATATCTCGAAAACGACTCTAACGGTTTTGATAGTCTATATTTTGATTGAAACAAAATAAGAATAAACGTTATCAATGATTTTCTTATTTTTGAGTTTCTCGTTATAGGCTCTACTAATTTCAATAAATTTTCCAAGTGCGTTTCTTTGAGGCACGACAGTTGGGCTCATCAGTTAGATGGTCCTGAAAAATATTAGTCAATGGTCATCAACACAAATAAAATGTATAGTGTGAACGCAATGTAAATTATATTTTTCCTGTGAAATTTGGTCAAATTCAGACACCCAGAAAATAAAGCACGTGGTCTGACGATGAGCCCAACCATCGTGCATAGGCGAAAGGCATTTGGACTAGAGCTTTAAATTATTGATTTATTCAATATAGTGCACAAGAACAAAAACAAAAACTATACATTTTGTATGTATATTTTTCATTTTTCCTTCTCATAAAGAATTGTGTAGAGGAGTAGATAAATGATATTTATTTATAAAAACTTTTTTGGAAATTAAATATATAGAAAACAAGCGAACTATACTTTTTTTAAATTATTTCCTTAAATGTATATTATTAAATACTTGAAACAGACATATCGGTATTTTTTAGAGAAAATTCCTAAAATTGCTTAAACAACTCCTTAAATACTTTCAATAAAAAAGCACAAATTTATAGTATGTGATTAGATTTGAATGTGCAATACTTTTAAAACTTTGCTTGGAAGCATCTGTAAATTGGAGTTGGAGGTACAAAAACTAACTCAACGACTATTCAAACACTTGAAAAGGTCGCTAGATCTTCTTTATAATATTTTTTGTATATCGTCGCTGTAGATCGAATACCTCGTAACCCAGAAAAAAACCGATTTTTAGGTAATGATGCAATTATATTGTGAAAAAAATTCAGGATCTAATGAAAAATATCCTGTGAACCTAAAAACTATAATTGCAGAGCCACGCGTATAATTAACAACACGTCTCTCATTACCTATCATTGATTTGATAATAAGTTTTTTGTCTCTCCTGAAAAATCGACTTTTCTGGGTTACGAGGTATTCGATCTGCAGCGACGATATGTATTGTATATTCATTTTAAAACCCTGTCCGCTTTCACGTACCTGTTTTAACCACACTAACCGGGTTTTCTTATTTCAAAATGGCAGTCAACTACAATAACTTAGATTTATTGTATTTCAACCTCCTCCCCCATTCGCAAAGAGCACTTCTCAACCGAATGTATTACACCACAGACCAAAATGTAGAGTTCACGGAAATAAATCAAAGATGACAATTTCTGATTTTGCATCCCTTAACTTCAGTTTCTCATTCTTTTATCCTTTTTTTTTTTGTTTCCTTTTGCGAGAAATTAAATTTATCGAAGTAGAACAACCCATACCACCACCACCTCTATGATTAACGATTGATCATAAAGATTTTAAAATGCAAACGCATTTAGAGAGCCCTCTCTCTACTCATCCTCAATGCACCTTATGCCGACCGTGTCTGGTTGCCTATTCTTTATTGACGTCACAATCTGAACCCAAACCTATCAATATATATTCAAGGTTCAACGTATAAACATGAATTATGCTCACCCAAAGAAATTCCACAGTAAAACCTGAAAAATTGAGGTAAAAGTTCATATTCATTTTTCATGGTCAAAATTCGCTCAATAAGGATTCACTTTTCATGCCAGCGCGTGTGTGAACCCTAATTTATAAAGTTACCTCATTTAAACCGACACAAGTGCTACCAGTAATTTGTCGTCCTTCATTACCATCTGAGCATAGAGACAATTTACGGAGAATGTGTCATGGGGGCCTGATGTCCTAGAGCCATCCCAGGATTTACCCTTAGGCCAACCAGGCCCAGGCCTGGGGCATCACGAAAAAAGGGGCCACAAAAGTAAGTAGAAACAACTGAATCTTTATTGCTCATACGAGCAAAATGGATAATAGATTTTCACAAATCTTCAAATTCGGCAAACGGCAACGCTCAATTATTTTCATATATATCCTACAAATAAATACATTTCATTTTCAAGCAAACAATATACATTTCTTGTTTCTTGTTTTCTTAAATAACATAATCTGCTTTTACTTTTCATTACTTGCTTGCAGTTTTCGTTGTTTCTCTTTTGGTTGTCCTACTATACTTACAAGTACAACACGCATATATATTGTATGCGGGATGCGGCTATGCTTCATACATTATACCATATATACACTAATAAAGGGTAGATTTTTTAAAACTGTAATTTCGTAGTAACTGTTTGTTCATTTCAAACCACTGGCTAGTTGCAACTGTTTCATCCGTTTAAGGGCCCATACGATACCCATAGACAGAGTATATCTAAATAGATATACTCTGCTCATAGACAACACGAACACAAACACGTTTGCACACGTAAATTTCTGTTGGTTGTGGTCTCATTTTTGCACAAACTCCTTGAGTGAATTCATATAGCATGTTTGCGGCGACCGTCGCAACGGTATGCGCTGAGTTCAAAAGCGTTGTGTTCAGGGTTCGTACTTTACTTCGATCAAAGTAGATTTACTTCTGTTTTGAGAAAAAAAAAATCTACTTCCTCACTCCTTTTTCTTCTTATTTTCACATTTGCACCGAATCTGAAGTCCGAACCCTGGTTGTGTTTGAACAGACATGCGTGTGCTTCGATTTTTAGGCAGACGAACGAGAAGTTCAAATAACTTTAAATAACCGACAGAGATGGACGCTGTGGATTGCTGTCCTATCGCAGTTGATTTTTTTTCTGTCGTACAATCGCTTTACAATTTTTTTTCTGCATCAACTAGTAGATGGCAAACGTTAAAATCTGCTCTTCAAAATGATAATGTGATAAAATCACTCTCAGATACACGGTGGGAAGCTCATGCTGCAGCTACTTTTGCCATCATTAAATCATATAATAAATTATTAGATACTTTAAACGAAATTTCTGAAGATAATACATTAAAAGGAGACGCTAGGAGGGAAGCTGGTGATCTACTAAACAAAATGAATAAACTAGAATTTGCCTTAATGCTTGTGATTTGGAACGATATTTTACAAAGTTATCAAAAAGTTAGTAAGGTTTTGCAAAGCGAAGACGTAACACTACTGACGTGCGCGAATTTGTATAGATCATTGTCCGATCAACTGGAGAAAATGTGTGATAATTTCGACACTATTGAAATGCGCTCTAAGGAACTTCTACCTGATAAGTTTCGAATAAACGCTTTTCATATTATTATCGATAAGTTAAGAATACAAATGGATTCCAGAGGTCAAATATATAAAGAAATTTCTTAACGATTTGATTTTTTTTGCACAAGCAATGAAAAAGTCAACATTTTAGCCTGTGCCCAGCGTTTGGTGTCAAATTATCCGGAAGATTTAAATTCAGAACTTGCTGACGAGTTAATACAATTCCATCGTTATGTGATGCATAAAAATGGCAATAAATTTAAATTTTTCAATCAAGCTAATTTATATAAGATTATGTGGGAATATAAAATTACATCAGCGTTTCCGAACGTAGACACGGCATTACGTTTATTTTTAAGTCTGATGGTGACAAATTGTTCAGCGGAAAGATCATTTAGTCAATTAAAATGCTTAAAAAGTCCTTGTCGAAAAATGATAACGCAGGAAAGACTTGATGCACTATCTCTGCTCTGTATTGAGAGTGATTTGCTTCATGAAATAGATTTCGATGAACTTATAAAAGACTTCGCTGCTAAAAAAACGAGAAAACAATATTTCAAAAATTAAGTAAAAATCTTTAAAAAAAAATTCGTATACATATGTACATATTCTTGTAACTACCATTATAAATAAAATTAATTTTAGTTTTATGGAATTCGTTGTAATTTGTTTTCTTAAGTAGGTATGAAGTAAACCATACAATATAAGAGAATATAATATGCAAAGGGGGCACCATTTTCTCTTCAGACCTAGGGCCCAAAAAAGCTAAATCCGGCGCTGCCTAGAGCTGTGTCCTTTTAAGAGAGTTGACAAGAAAAAAATCGATAATTTTGAAAAAGGCATCTTTCTCTGCTGTGTCCTTTCGCTGTCAGTGAAAAGTGCCTTCTTCTACCTTCCTAATTCTAGAATTAATGGTATCGACGCGCCGAATTGAAACAGAAAAAAATCTAAAATTTAGATCAGAGAGTTTTGTGGGGACGGGGGGGCAAAACCGTTATAAGCATGGCGAAGCACCATCCGACTGTATTTCAAGGACACTGGAAGCACGTATAGCAGGAGAAGCAGATACGACATGATTTTTCTTACAAATACTCGTATAGTCATATAGAGTAGGTATTTACACAACACTTGAGCACATGAAAGTTTTATTATCACCACTTATGAGGATACTTTCTACTGTTCATCTGCTGGTGAATTGCTTCGCTTTATCTTCTCGTAGCTGTATAATTTCTCAGAGGATTTCCTGTTTATAAGTATTTCCTGTTTTTTTTTTAATCTTAAACTTAGCATGAAAATGTTCACAACAAATTGAATTTTGTTTAAAAAATATTTATTATCTCTTAGAGGAAGGTAGACATCAGTTTTATGTATGTATTAGTAATTTCTTTTGGTATATTTTATTAATATTTCACATAGAAATACTCGTAAGCCATAAAAATCAGCTTAGTGCTTAAGGAAAGGGGTTATTCAAAGATTGGTAATGAAATCGGCAATCTAGGGTTTTAAGTGAAGCCAGTCTGGTTTTGAAAATATTAAAGAAAATTAAAAGAAAATTAACTGTGCAGAATTGGAATGACATTGAATTGTCTGCCGAATACGAACAGCTAAGATGAGATGCCACTTCTAATGACAAGAGATACTCTTAAACTATTTGTAATTCTCACGTAAGAGGAAGATCTCATGAAAAAAAAAAAAAAAAAAAACTTTTCTTAGATAGCAGCTCCTTAAAATCGAACTCAGACATTCGGCATGTTAGTACAACACACATACCATTACGCCAAAAGGGTTGGGATTACATGTGTCTTAAAAACTAAAAATCATTTAAAACATAAGAACATTTTGGAATTTCGTGAGCTGCAACTTTATGTCTTTTAATAACGCTGCCACTGTTCGTCTGGCTTCTCCTCACCTTCTCTTCTATGTGATTGGATTTGTAGTGATAAATGTTTTGTAGTTAAGAAAGTCAACGAGTTCAAATATTTGGGACTGACCTTAGACTCTCGGAAGTGTTTTGTAAATCCCTGAAAAAGTATCTCCGCTGTACCCTGCGACATTAAAGATAATTTACTATGGTATTTTCCATTCCAAGCTACAATATGGAATTGCTTGCTGGGGTGGTATTTATCAAAATAAAATACAACCAATTTTGACCTTGCAAAAATATGTCGTTAGAAAAATTTGTCGTAAGTCTGGTAGACATTCTAGCTTTTCTCTGTTCTGTGCTCTCAAAATTCCCCCCATTCGTCATTTGTATTGTTTTAAGACATTAAAAATATTCTTTATAAAATCTGGTAATTTCAATTTTCGCTTAATTTCGAAGTACAATCTTCGTACAAACCTTTCTAACTTATTATATATGTACCTTTTTTGCGTACCACTGCGTATCGTAATTTTTTTTTTCTATTATGTCTTATCGGCTATATAATATACTTCCTCAATCAATAAGGACAATCACTACACATGGAGCGTTTCTCAAAAATGTTAAAACTTTGCTTTTTCATTAGACTATATTGCTCTGGAACCTTATGTTTTGGCTTAATTTTTCATTTACATATTAAATAATTTTTAACAACTTTTTTTTGTGTATTTATTTTGCTTTTATATAAAATGTTTGTATTACATAATTCTTTTTTTTTTTTAAACTATTATCTATGGTCACCCCACCCATAAAATTTGTAAATATTTTAATTATTTGAGTGACATTCAACTCTATTTTTTAAATGTCTTGAAAGTAATGAATGTCACCAACCTTTCTTATATTTTCTTAAAATGTAATTATTTTTTTACTTGCGATATACGTATACTATAGGGCAAGTTCTGCATTTGAAAAAAAAAATCGAACTCGAGATTTTGATCAAAGTTGACATTACGATGATAGCGAAGACGAGAAAATTGGGTCCTGCTATTCCGTCTGTCTGTCTGTATGTCTTTACCTCGAACTACAGCCTAAACCACTGAAACTATTTCTTTCAATCTCGGTAGTTAAGGGTCTTCGGTGATTCCCTAGAGGAGAAATTGAAATTTTTATTTTAGCTCCAAAACTAACGGTACCCCCCATACACCCGTATTGCAAAATCTTATTTATGTCCAAAACGGCTCTAACGATTTTGAAAAAAAAATTAAGTGTGATATTATGGACATGGACTACATTTTTGTAAAAAAAAAATTGGGGCAGAATGTTACTAACGGTACCTGTCACAGAACCGTTTTTTTTTTATTTTCGAATTTCTTATCAATGGCTCTTACAATTTTAACTAAAAATTTTCACCAGGAGCTTCCTTAAGTTTAAAATAATATTTATATAAAAATATTCGAAAAAATATTTTTTTTGAAAAAAAAAATCGAATTTATTTTTTAAAAAATCAATATCGTGAAAACGTGTGAACAATTATTTTTTGAAATTATTTTCTAAAATATATATTACTAAGCACTTAAAATTGGCATCCCAAATTTTTAAATTGAAAATTTTAAAGAAATTTGTTATATAAAAAATTACTTTAATAAAACGATTAAATTCATGTTTTATATTTATAAAATGTATTTTAAGTTTTTATTTAAATTTTTATTTATTTTAATTTTATTTTTTTTATTTTTTGAAATATCCGAAAACTGTCATGAACTTATAAGAAATAGTTTTTCTAAAATTGCATGTAGCCTCAAGGGATAGTAGAAAGAACAGCCGAAAGCTGGTAATATTCAGACTTCCACTGCTGAGTAAATTACTTTGGCATCTACTTGAAGCTAACCATAGATGGACCAGCACCCCAACGCCAGCCTACGAAACTAATTTGGCCATTGTTTGATGCTAAACGCTGAAAACAACTAATTTCTATTGGTAGATTGCTTATTATCTCCGTTATATCACAACGGCCCAAATATTGGTCTAAGTGTGTTGGCTTTTCCGGTCAGCAGCCACCTTAACCTAACCTAACCTGAATCTCTATTTGCATTTCTACAGACACATAAATGTGAGGTTGTCCCAAAAAATCACTTGTTTAACAACAGACTGAAGGTAATTCGTAATTCAAATTCGTCGTGGCCCTCATCCGCCCCATGATTGCTCATGTTGCTCCATCTTAAATAGAACAACAGAGACGGATTAAATATCATCAGGCTTTAAAAAAGCCTGCATTTCACGAATCGTCCGAGAACGGGTTTATTGTATGCAGACGAACGTCCAAGGTCGAGGTATAATTCGGTTTCAATAGGACTAAGTTCGATGGGGACCAAAGAGCTAGGAAGTCACTTCTGGTGGTTATGTGGTGTATTCGAATAGGTAAAATTGACTACAATGTATTTACTATTTTGGTAGTTCTTATTAGATTTAATAAATTTGTAACTTGTATGTAGCTTTAAGTTTTCTATATAAATATATACAAAATTAAATAAATATGTACTGTACATGCTTGAAGATACCGAGTTTTTTTTAAAAGAATCTCGTTAATAATATTAAGAAAAATTAATAAACTTTTGAAGCCAAGAAGCGTTAGTATTAAAATATTGTAGTTTAACCGCCATTATGCCACCACGGGACCAGCAAGTAAAGTGTAAGTTATTGATAAGTAGGGCATGAGTATATTTAGTGTTAAAAATAAAAAAATGCATTTCGTCAGTTTCTCGTTTTCAACAAGGATGGCGACGAAGAAAACTACTTAATATTGCTAAATAAATATTTTTTGTCAAATCATTTTTGAAGCGTTCAATCCTTTTTTTTTTCATTTTCAATTCCATGTATTATCTTGATCCTGGATTTTCAATAAAATTCTGTTTTTCTTTCATTTGTGCTCTTTTTTCTCTACAATTTTAGTACACTTCTAAGCAACTTAGGACTTTCTGGTTTTCACCATGTGAAAGAGCGTTTCAAAAACTATTCTAACCAAAAAAAAAAGTGAAAAATAATTTTTTGAGTCATAAGCCACCTTTTCATAGGCCGGGTCACATATAATAAAGAACTACAATTTATTAATAAAAGTACTTAGGAATGTCATGCCACTGGTAGGGTACGCAGTTATCATCTAAAAAAATCAGGGGTACTGCCTCCTATGCAGAAGTGACAAATCCTCCAAATTTCGTGAAAATTGCTTCTCATTTAAGCCGCTCAGACTCGCCAAAAAAATTAAAGGTGCCCTCTATTTCTGCCCACAATACGGACACAGGTATGGTTTAAAACTGTTAACCAACAGTTTCACGTTTCTTACGAAGCGTTGTGCGTCTTATATATTTTTTTATTCATGAAACTGAAGTCAAAAATGAAAAAAAAAAAAAATCTATCGTAAGTTTCCAAATTCCAAATAATATCTCCTTTTTAATATCTCGAGAATGAAGCTCATACTAAGTATGCCCATTTGCGTATGCGAAACTCAATTATACAAACGTTTTTCATGTATGTATGTACATGTCATTATGTAAATTTTATTGAAAAGTTAAAAACCTTCCTTAAATGTATTTTATATTATATTTGAAAGGTCTTTACCTTTCAAAATTGCTTCATAGACTCCCACAGTCAAGATGAATTTTCCAAAATTGTTTGGCAAAAATATTAATTCATATGCTTGCCGACAATCTAATAATTAAGAAGCCCACAGAGCTCTTTAAAATGCACACACACATCCTCCTTCTAACTGCGGTAGCCTTTATAATCGTTCTCAATGAAAATTCTTTTCCCCAAGTCCTAGACCCAGGAGGGATTCATTTGGAAAATTAATTTTCATCTTTTCTACCATTATGAGGACACACTTTAGGAGCTACCTTCGTTTGGAATTAAGCAATCACAACCTTTGGCATTAGGGCCAGGGGTTGGTCCCGAATAAATGTTTGCACAAGAATATCAAATACTTGTTCGTTGGAGTTGTGGAGAAATGTGTTGATACTTCCTTCAAAAATGTTGCTTCTTCTATTTAGTTGATTGTGTCGGAGCGTTGTGGCGTGGGTGGAGGAATAAGGAATAAATTAGATAGCTGAGCTGGAAGAAATCTATTTATTTATGAGAAATTTTTTTCAATAATTAATTTAAAAGTTCAAAACTCAAATAAAATTTTATCATGCTCAACAGCATTCAACATGGATGCACGCGAGAACTTCCTTTCCGCACACTTGCAAGGGAAGGAGAGAGCTTATGGCCTTTTTGCTGAAATGGTGCATGGAACTTTGATATTTCCATTGCTATTGTTATCTCATTATTTCCGGACTAAAGTTTGTCGTAAATTGTGACGTGTTAATCACTGTCCTCAGCAGCGGTCGCATCTAGTAGCTCCCAAGGTCTCTCCGACAATGGGAATGATAAAGCTTTGCAATTATAAAACTTCAAAAATCAATTAACTTCACACTGCTCGTCATTCTAGTGTTACGCTCGGAATCCTTGTTAACGGAGTGGAATCAATGGCAAAGGGAAATCATCATCTGGCGGGAATGAGGGAGGCTTTTGTGAACAATTCAATTGTATCCTGCTTATGGAATTTACCGAGTTTGTGTTCTTTTGTCGCCTTCAGTGTCATTGTTAGTCTGGTTTTTGTATTAAAAACAATAGTTTCTTTATGTGGTTTTTTGTTTTTTTTTTTAATTCTTTTTTTGCTTTCTGATGAACTACCGTTTAATTTTGATTTCCACAGTTATGCAGTTGAATGGAAAAACGTTTTCGAAAACAAAGGGGTTTCTGTGGAATTGAATTAATAAGGACCACATATAACAAAGAGCATCTAATTAACATAAATAAACATTTAGCGTATTGTTAAAGTCTAAGCCACGATTGTTAGGTAGACCCAGTGGCGTAGCGTAGGGGGGGCGGTGGGGGCGGTCCGCCCCGGGCGGCAGGCCTAGGGGGGCGGCAAAATGTCGCCGGTGATGCGGGTAGAGTAGAAATCATATGTTTCATGAAAGATCGTTTGACAAGTCAACAAACAACAATGATGTAAATTTGAAATTTGCCACCCTATCTGTGGTTCGTCGTTGACCGCTCTCGGCTGATTTTCGTGAATTCGTAGACGGTGAGTAGGGCCATAAGAGTGCATTCCGTATTGTCGCGCGACTCGCAAAACTAAAACAAAACGTTCCGAAACTCTCGCGAAACTGAAAGGGAGTGTTCCGAAACATATGATATGCATATTATGCGAGATATGATAAGATAACTACCATTCGACGGAAACGTTGTTCTCGTCTCAGCCAGCTCAATGTTTTTGCTCCCTTCCGCATCACATAAAGTTATTTCGATTGTGTTGTTTATAGTTTAAATACTGTTGAATCTTCTAAAACTAAACACTTAGTACTTCACTCAACCTTTTAACTAGTTTTTGAAAATGAAAAGAGTTAAAGGAAGCAGCGCAGAATACCGCAAGAAAAAGGCTAAGAAAGAAGCAGACGCGAAGACACGAAATATTTCAGTTCTAGTTCTGGTTCAAAAGCTACGTTAACGTCTTCGGTGGCATCCAGCAGCAGCGGAAGTGATTCCAACGTAAGTAAGATTCCTCCATCTACAATCGTGAGTGGCCTAGAATTGTCCTCCGGCCAATATTCATGGGAATGCATAAATTATTTTACAGGCAGAAGAAGAAGACGTGCAGACGAAGAAGAAGTCGACTCACCAGAAGTACCTCAAGTATCTAGTCACAAGCCTGCAGAAGAAGTGAACCTCGTGAAGCTGTAAAGACCATTAAAAATAAGTTTGTGGAAGGTCTTGAGGTACTGGAAGAATTGACGGATCGGTAGCCAGTCTTCTTCTGACAGTCATGGAGTCATTCAACTTCCTTACTTTTCTTGGCTTTTGAGCTGCAGAGCTACCTGAAAGACGACGCACAGATTTACCTGCAGCAACGTGGACTGAGTGTGGATAAGTGTGCTCAGAAACTCTGCGTTTTAAAAGCTCTCCTAGTGGAGAGCAGAGACCGTTTCGTCCAAGCCGCAATAGACTTTTCTAAGACTCTTTGGAAAAAAGTGGGAATCGAACTCAAAACGAGAAGAATTCGCAGGAAAAAACGGATGCATGGCGATGAATCCGCAGATACAGCTTTGTCTCACGAGCCTCATTCGTAAGGCCCGTAGAATCCGTTTATGAAACCGCTGATCCTATTTTACTTTCAATAAAAGATACTTCATTGCCTGCGAAATGATGTCCCGAAATTTAATTTTAATTTAGTATTGAATGGGGGCGGCAAAATGGGTCTCCCGCCCCGGGCGTCGAGATGGTACGCTACGCCACTGGGTAGACCTGCAACATTATTTGTTTCATTATTGGATTCTTCATGGGAATTGCCTGAGGGTTTGGTTTCCGTAGAATGTTAAGAATGTTATTCCAATTTAGTTGAATGTGTTATATTTTTGAATATTGATTTGTTTTCCAGAGAAATGGATGTGAAATTAGTTTTGGAATGTGTTTGAGTTATCTACAGAATTCCTGGTGTTGTTTTTTTTCCAGAAAAATTATTGAATCAAAATGAGCGGTGCAGGAAACAATACCTAGTATGAAAAGAAATTATAAAAAATAAACAAAATAAAATATATATAAAAAATTAAATTCTCAGACCTTGTTAAGCTTATGGAGGCGAGCCCAGACATAACCAAAGGTATTGGATCATTTGGAGCGTCGAAAAAGAACCAGATAGAATGTTGGGATAAGTTTGCAATTGACCTCAACTCCTTAGGGCGTTCTTCAAGTAAAGAAAGGAGTGGCATATGGTAGGTAACCAAACATATGTCATTAGTACATTATTAAAGAAAATGGTCATAGTTTCAGTTTGGCTACAAACTCAAATTAAAAAAAAATTGATACCATTAAGAAAGATACTGTCGCACTGGTGTGCACAGTTCACGCTGTGAACCCTTAGGGCAGTGTTTTTGGAACACGTTCTGCGGCTCCCGAATTTGAGCCAGAAGTTGAAAATACTAACTCACCATCCACCATGGCATCCTCGCAACCTTGAAAAAGATCGATTGCAACTACTTCAAAAGCAAACGGGGACGCAAAAGAAACTTGTTTCTGTAGCGGAATCATTTTTAGAAATTTTTAGATAAACAAGAAAGAGCTACGAGTCAAGGAAAGAATATCTTAACATTTTAAAAGCAAAGAATTTCTTTTATACAAACATACATATATGCATATAACTTTGGCATGCCGTTTATTAAACTGTGTTTCAATTGAGCCTGATTGGGCGTTTCTAAAAGGTTTTATTAAAAAGGTATGAAATGGATATGCTAGCTCAATCACCTTTATTTTTATTAAACAAAATGTCAAAACAAAACTTACTATACGGATGGAAAATGTTAATACCTACATAGAAACCTTGACTGTAATCTATTTAATCTTTTTTATACAAAAGAGTCATGTGTGGCACCAGGATGTCTGGAATTAATTAAACTAATTATTTCATTGTTGTCGTAGGCCTAGTGAAGAAACAAGTTTTACTGAAATACATAGAAACCAGTAAAATTTAAGAAACTTACCACCATCGCTTTCAAACTATAAGGCCCATTTCTTTTCAAATAATGTTGTTGAAACTCAACGGGACAGATGAATCACGCATTCTATACAAAACCTGACAATCTTAATTTTCTAAAAAAAAAAAATAAGTTCTTGCCACTTGATTCTCAGCATTGGACATAATCGCATTAATCCAAACTGGATAAATGATTACTTCAAGTCGGTAAAGAACTTCGCTTCAGATAACGGAAGCTGTAGATTGTGAATGACCAAGTTCAATAGTTTCCACTTGCTAGGAACCGCAGGGTATATGCAAGTTTACGCAGTGGTGGAATTGCCGAACTTTGGGTTGTTTGAAATCCTACTCTTATTTTGTTTAAAACATAACCAAGAGCATCTTTGCTCAACCGAAAATATGAAACAAATCTTAAAGAAGAATTCAAGAACTCATAATTTTGTTCTTAAAAAGTATCGGGAAGCTTAAGCGGATTGGAATTATCTCTTTAGCTGCGCCCCGATCTAGAAATCATCGTTTTCTCTTCTCTTTCGTTCGCATCCTCATCTTAAAAAAAAATAATTCAATAAAACCTATTTTTTTTTAAATATTTTATTTATTTAAAGGATGGTCCAACCATAATGCACGATGTTAATCGTGAGTCACACCTTTAGTGGAGTGTCTGGGGGTTTTGACCTCAGACTTTTGTTACAGTGAATGAATTTAAATGGTCGAGGGGGGGTTTCTTTTTTATACTACGAGTATAAAGTATCGGCTCGGCCGATTTTCTTCAAACTTGGTAGATATGGGTCTTAATTTTCCCCCCGGATGTTTTTTGATTTGATTTTTTAAGGTCAAAAATAACGGTACCTGCCATATAAATTTTTTTTGAAATTTTATAAATATTTTTTTTTCTCAAAAACTGTCCCACAGATTTTTTTTAAAAAAAATTCATAAAATTTCTTTTAGTTAAACCTATGTAATGGTTGAAAAAAAATTTCCAAAAAATGGTTATTTTTGGTACCCCCCTTGGAACTATTCTTTTGTTTTTGATTTTCTCTAAAACGTTACCACCGATTTTGATCATAATTTTTTATGTTAAGGCTCCCCAGCAGTTTCAATATTATTGTTTATTCAAATTTTCAAAAAAAAAAAAATAAAAAATTTTTTTTTTGAAAACTCAATATTTCGAAAACCTCATGCTCGATTTTTCAAAACTTGATAAATAAAAGTTTTTTAATATAAATTATATATATACTGGGTCGCACGAACTTGCTCCTATGTAATAGACTAGGAATTTTAAATACGAATGTTATCAGAGAAAACTGTTGATAAGGATAAAATTAATTTTTAAATTCTTTTAGTAGTAAGAGACAAAAACAGAATGCTATCCAAATATGAATTTATGCAAGAACAAAAATTATAAGTCGTTGTAGTGGTTTCTTAAAAAAAGCTTTTATACACAAACTTTTCAAAAGCTTTTTAAGAAAAAAATTTGGTACGCCAATTTAAAGTTTTTATTATTGTTCGAATAAAAATTAAATTTACAAAAAAAAATATTGAGCCGTTTCTGAGATATGAGAATTTTCAAAAAAAGAAAAAATAGATTTTTTTTTCAAAAATTCAAAAAATATTTATTTTAAAGTTTTGAAATGCAATGTGTTTAAGACTTTTTAGAAGCTTCTCTATAAAAAATTTCATTAAGATCCGTTATGTGGATAATGAGAAATTCTAAATTCGAAGAAATGGTTCTATGGTAGATACAAGCTGTAATATCTTAATTTCAAATTTTTTTTTATTAAATTAAAGATCGTAAAAATTAATTGAAAGAAAAAAAATGTATCAAAATTCTAGGCACCGTTTTCGAGAAAAATACGATTTTTGAAAACCATTTTTTTTTAAATTTTTTAGCATTTTTATGGTAGGTACGTTTGTTTTTAGGTAAAATAAATTTTTTTTTCTCACGTCTTGTAGATCATATTGAGAAACTTTTATTTATCAAGTTTTCGAAATATTGAGTTTTGAAAAAAAAAAATTTGAAGCTTTTTTTAAAAATCCAAAACATTTTTTTTTGAAAATTTGAGTACACAATTCTATTTATGTTTTTGGGGAGCTTTAGCAAAAAAAAATATCAAAATCGGTTGTAACGTTTTTGAGAAAATCAAATCAAATAACCATTCTTCGGAAAATTTTTTTCAACCAATACCTAGCTTTAATTAAATGAATTTTTTTTATATTTTTATTTTTAAAATCTGTCGAACAGTTTTTGAGAAAAAAAAATGTTTATAAAATTTCGAAAAAAATTCGTATGGCAGGTACCGTTATTTTTGGTCTTAAAAACTCAAATCAAAAAACAGCCGGGGGGAAAAAATTAAAAATGATATCTACCAAGTTTGAAGAAAATCGGCCGAGCCGTTTAGCCGCAATCGAAGGGACAGACAGACAGAATTGCGAGACCCACTTTTTTGGTCTCCGCTATCATCGTAATGTCAACTTTGATCCAAATCTCGAGTTCGATTTTTTTCCGAATGCATAACTTGCCTTATAGTACCTATAAGTCGCAAGTAAAAATTTTTGTTCTTGCATGAACCTATATTTGCTTGAATCACATGGCATTCTATTTTTACCTCCAACTACTAAAGAAGTGGTTTTAGTCGTTTAAAAAATTAATTTTTATGCTTATGAACAGTTTTTCTCTAATAACATTCATTTTTGAAATTCTTAGTCTATTATATAGGAGCAAGTTCGTGCGACCCAGTCGTGCATTTTATTTTCGACCCTTTACGTTGAATAATACCTAAATAGACATAAGAGATTTTTTTTTCAAATGTTGAAGACGACCTTGGGCAAGCAGTAGAATGTGTAGAGGTGAAAACGGCAACGGTAGATGCTCCAAAACTAAATGGAATTTTTCTAGCTCCTTTCTAGTTTAAATGGCACGTGTTCTGCGCGTGTTGTATATATTTAAGAGTAAAAGTTGTGTGTTTTTTTGTTAATTTCTGACAAATTTCTATGTAAGATTTTTTATTTATTCATTTGGTAAGTAATCTCATTAAATATCTGCAGTTTATTATATGATCATTATGGTTATAATTCATTCTTAGATTCACATCCTTGTCCTTCGGATGTGGACTTCCAACGGCAGCGTATGATAAGCTCAATAAATTCTGATCTTGCCAGCATTGTCCAATGGGGAATCAAAAACCGTGTAGAATTTAATGCTTCGAAAACACAATGCTGTTTACTGCCACTTTCTATGAGTGATACTTGCATCGACGAGACCAAACAGCTTTCAATTCTAGGCATGTGCATCACAGACCATCTTTTGTGGAGTAATAACATTTAACGTCGCCAAAAACGCTGCTGAGTGCGCGATAAGAAAAAATTAAATACACTGCCGCTCATCTGAATAGGTTTACTGTAAGAATATCTTCATATATATGGCAATGACTCGTCTGTGTTATGTATGTAATGAAAGAGCATTATTATGCGCTTAGTTTGGGAAAAAAAAATTTCTCTTAAAGGTTACCGTTATTCTCACACGCTAGCTAAACTTAATTCATTAAAAAAAAAAACTAAGGTTTTTTTTGGCTCATCTGAATAGGTTCGAAAGCAAAAAAATCATTTTTGATTGATGTGCGCGGCGGATGTGTACTGAAAGCTAAGTTTTTTGGTAAATCGAATTGTTTTAAACCATTTAACAAGAAAAATGGGTCTCGGAAAATCCTTAAAATAGGAAGAAAAAGGCAAAATAAAAGCATTTCGTGAATTAGGGCTAAGCAGTGTTGCCATAAGATATTTTTGGAAATCGGGAGATTTCCAAATCAGAAATCGGGGAAATCGGGGAATTAGAAGTTGAAATAATTTTACTTATTTAAAAAAAAAAATTTTTCTTCATCAATTTATTTGAGAAAAAGTTCTCTCAACATTAGTTGAAGAGTTTGGTAATATGTTAATATCGATGAAATAAAGTTAGCCATCAATGGAAAGGCCAAACTTTGATTGCCCCTTTTGATTGAACAAACAATTTTCCAAAATATTTCAATTTTAATAGTATCAAAGCTTTCATATATTAAGCTTTTAAAGTCAAGATTACTTATTTCTCTATATTCACAATCGATTCGCTGCATATCAGAATAATGAATAATATTAGGAAATAAGTTAAAAAGATTACTTAGTTGATCAATTTGTTTATTTACAGTTTGTTTTGGTTTTAATAAGGTCAAAGCCTGAAAATTTTTATTTTTAAAATCAAACCTATGTAATATTTGCTTGCAAAGTTCAACGTAAACGCTTATACAGCTGCTTTTAAATCGTTCAACTTCAGAGCTTGAAATAAGATTTTTGTCCAATTGTAACTTAAGATCGCTCCCGAGGTACAAATTATCATTGCTTATTATATTGTAGGTACAGTCTGATTTTAACATTTCGCTAAAAGATAAAGAAAATGGATCTACATTTATATTATTAGTGTAATTGAAAATATTAACAAGAACTTAACTACCGACACGCATCGCTCCACACCAAATCAAACAAGATAAGGAAAAAGAAGAAATTTAATCTTGGTTGGGTATAGTTCACATTGTATTTTTGTCAAAAATCTATGTAAGATGAATTGAATTTAACAAAAATTGCGATGGACAACCGGGACTGAACAACCCGAGTCAAAAACCAAGACAATTTTTCATAATGCTAATTTTGAACCATGTACATTACAAATATCATAATTTTTAGAGTTTAAGTCATTTTATAAGTTAGGCCCCCTATGTGCCAACAAATTTCTACCCTTTATTTATGTATATTATCCTCAAGTTTCACAATTGTATATATTAAGTTCAATAAAAAACCTTGAAACCTTGAAACAAAAATTGCGTATTGACAAGGTCCTAACAGTCAACTGATGAGTCCATGTGAGATCGCCGGGACGAAATGCCAATTTTTGTGAACTAAAGGCCAAAAAAGCTATTTTGAAGAAGAAGAAAGACAATGACAACGACGTTAACAATAATTGCAAGGAATATATTTTCATGCTAAATTAAAAAAAAAAAACCGTAAGTTAGGCACTGCCAAAATTTTTAATAAAATAATAAATTATGTTCAGTCAAGAGCGGGGAAAATATCTGAACGTATTTTTAAATTGAAAATCGGGAGAAAGTGCACTATTTACATAAAAAAATCGGTGTATCGGAAATAGGTCTAGAAATCGGGAGAAATACGATATATCGGTGTTTCTGGCAACACTGGGGCTAAGTCAAAGACAAATCGAAAGAAAAAATTGAAAGAAGCCAAAATTTAGTGGGTAAATATTTGCGGAACATTGAAAACTACGGGAAAAATATGAAAGGTTAAACTTATAAGGCCACATCAATGGCCGATAGACGCGCAATCATAACAGCTGCTTCTAATTCGCATGATTTCGCGTCAAAAATTAGACTCAAAACTGGTGTTAAGTGTAGTTTGGTGACGGTGAAACGCGTTATTAAGAGTACTAAACATTTAAAAAGAAAAAATACCGAAAAAACACCTTTGAACGAAAAACGAAAAGAAAATCGACTTCAATTTTGCAAAAAAATACATGTCGCTGAAATCGGAGTGGAGGCGAGTTATATTTTCAGATGAAAAAAATACAACTTAGAGGCCCAGATAGCTACAATTATTACTTTCATGACCTTCGTAAAGAAGAACATTATATAAGCCGTCTGCATAGCTGTGAAGGCAGTGTCATGGTGTGGGGAGCAATTTCATATTATGGAACCTTTGAGCTGCAATTTCTTACATCGCGAATGAATATCAATGTGTACAAAGGTGTGTTTGAAAAGGTCTTCCCACAAATCTCTGACCTTTTCAGACCAATATCATGGTCATTCTAGCATGATAATGCCCTTATCCATACAGCGAGATCGGTAAAACAATGGATCGAGAACCAAAATGTAGAGGTGTTGGAATGGCCTCCATACTCACTTGACCTTAGCATAATTGAAAATGTTTGGGGACTTCTTTTTCGTAAGGTGTATGAGTCGGGGAGACAATATGAAGACAAGTTGGGGTGGCCGTGGCACGATGGTTGTGTGCTCGCCTGTCAACCTCATCATCATAGGTTCGATCCCTGCCGTTGTCTATGTCGTTTTAATTCCATTAAAACCTTCTAAAATTGTCATCAATGGGTTGCTGGTTTACTCTTTACATGTTGTTCAGGCATAACACTAACAACATGTAATTGAGTTAAACTAGTATGCCCAACAAGGATGAACATGAATAAAAAAAAAAAATAATGTGAATTATAAACGTCATAGAAATAAGACACGGCATTTCTCCGCTTTAGCAAAGCCGCCATCCCTGGAGATAAAAATATCTGAGACAACCACCAACAGTCTCAGAACATCGTGCCACACATCTTTCCCATCCTTCTTTCTCTTCATTAACGCCCGCGCTGTGTTGAAACATTTAAAGGGTAATCATAATCCCTTGAGCGCGGGTAGATTATAAAAAAAAAAAAAAAAAAAAAGTTGTCCTTAATCGAGGGAATTAAGAAAGCGTGGGCAGAGATTTCGCTGCAATATCTAGAAAAACTGTATGACTCCATTCCAAATCCAATTTTCGAAACAGTTTCAAAAAAAGGTGGCAATACACATTATTAATATGAATTATTATGTCTCTACCTATTCAATGTGCAAAATAAATCATTTAATTACAGTTATTTTTCTCGTTTTCCTCCATTTTTTGCTTTTGAACCTATTCAGATGAGCCAAAAAAAACATTAGTTTTTTTTAATTAATTAAGTTTAGCTAGCGTGTGAGAATAACGGTAAGCTTTAAGAGAAAATTTTTTCTCCCAAACTAAGCACATAATATTGCTCTTTCATTACATACATAACACAGACTAGTCATTGCCATATATATGCAGATAGTCTTACAGTAAGTTACGAAAAACAGTGAACCTATTCAGATGAGCGGCAGTGTACTAAGTACACAGATAATTATAGATTAATTCAAGTGAATGAATGAATGAATGAAAAAATTGGGGTATAAAAACACTGCGACCTAAAGATCTATTGTGTCCCCCATCTAGAACTGGATGAGGTTGGCTCATTACTACAGTTCTTCCTCCAAATCTGCTCCTCTGAGGAATCGAAGTATTTGGAGTATTTTAAGGGATGATAATTCACTCTCCTTTATGTGGTGCTTGCCCAGATACCTGTGCCTTTGATGCACGAGTGCATCACATTTCCCCAGTATGTGGTCGGGTGTCTCTTCGTGAATGTTGCAGAATCTGCAGGTCGCGTTGCTCACTAAGCCAAGGATGTTGAGGTGTCTTCTCAACCTACAGTGGCCTGTGAGAAGCCCCGTGATTTTCCTGAGGTTGTTCCTACTTAAGCTAATGCAGTTTAGAAAACGCTCTCGGTTGTAGTCCCCGAGTAATAGTTTTGCCTGTCTTAGCTTAGGGAGTTCTTTCCAGATCTTTGATCTTTTTGTCTCCTCTTCTGTTTTGATTTTGTTTTTGATCACGTTTTCTCCTATTCCGCAGTAGGGCTCTGGCCCTGTAAGGGGTGTCGATGCACCTATTTTTGCTAAGGAGTCTGCCACTTCATTGCCCTGGACACCAACGTGGCCTGGTACCCAATGAAGCGTGACAGTGTTATTCATGCCCAGTTTATTAAGCTTAATCACGCATTCCCAAACAAGTTTGGAGCTTATGGTGTAGGAGCTTAGTGCTTTTAGTGCAGCCTGACTGTCTGACATGATGGCAATGTTTTGGTTTTTATATTTTCTATCGAGGTTTCTTCCAGCACATATGCCTATGGCATTTACTTCTGCCTGGAATATGCTAGTGGACTGTCCCATCGGTAAGGAGAGTTTAGTTCTAGGCCCAAAAACTCCAGCACCAGTCCCTTCAGCCGTCCTCGATCCATCTGTGTACCATTTGATGGTATTTTCTTTAAGACTATAGTTTATTGTTTCGCCTATCCAGTCTTTTTTGCAACTTAACTCCGTTTTGAAATGTTTTTCGAAGTTATATCTTTTGATCATACCATCTCTTGGGATGTCAATGAGGTTTGTTACTGAGGACCGGATTATCGAATCTTTTTCCCTGTTTCCAATAATCTTACCCATCCCAGTACCCTCCTTGGCAAATCTCATTATGGCTCCCTTAGCAGCATTTTCAATGACCACGTGTAGTGGCGTCAGATGAAGGATGGTTTCCATCGCTGCTGTAGGGCATGTTCTCATTGCTCCTGTTATGCATATACATGCAAGCCTTTGCAATTTGTCTAGTGATTTCCTAGTTGTGTTTTGTTCGGTTCTTTTATGCCATGCAATTGCCCCATAGGTAATGATGGGTCTTACCATCATGGTGTACATCCATCTTATGATGTTTGGTTTGCAGCCCCATGATTTACCTGCAAGTCTCTTGCATATCATGAGGGCCTTTGTGGCTTTCCCGACAGTTATTTCGACATGCTTGTTCCAGAGGAGTTTGCTATCTAGTGTAACTCCTAAATATTTGACCTCCCTCTGGGTGTCGATTACATCTCCCGCCAACCGAATGGGTTTCATGCGAGGTAAAAGTCTTTTACTGGTAAATGGTACTATCGTTGTTTTGGTAGGGTTGATGTTAAGTCCTACAGATATACACCATTTCTTGGTTATAGACAGTCCTCTCTGGACTATATCACAGAGAGTTTCTTCGTATTTCCCCAGTGCCGTTATAACGATGTCATCAGCAAAGCCAATACATCGAATCCCTTGGGAGGTTAGACTTTCTAGTAATTCATCAACTACAAGACTCCACAGCAAGGGTGATAATACCCCTCCCTGCGGACAGCCTCTTGTTGTGATGACTTTCTGGACGTTTAGTCCTGCGTATGCTTCTGCCGTTCTTGTACTAAGCATTTTACTTATCCATCTGACTATAGTGCTAGGAACACTCTTCCTTTCTAGAGCCAAATGAACTGCTTCGTGAGAGGTGTTGTCGAAGGCCCCCTCAATATCAAGGAAGGCGCATAATGCCGTTTCTTTAATATCTAAAGCTCTCTGTATTATATTCGTTAGTTCATACAGAGCGGTTTCTGTGGATCTACCCGCTCTGTAAGCATGCTGACGGTGATTTAGGGGCATGTTTACTAATACTTCCGATCTAATGAAGTTATCAATTACCTTTTCCAAAGTTTTCAGTAAGAAGGATGTTAGGCTTATTGGCCTGAATGACTTTGGATGTGTGGTATCTTTTTTCCCCACTTTGGGGATGAAAATTACCTTTGCTCTTCTCCATAGACTTGGTATGTACCCAAGTGCAATACTACTTCGAAGCAGTCTAATAAGATAGGGCATCAGTTCCTCTTTACCTTTCTGCAGGAGCGCAGGAAAGATGCCATCTACGCCCGGTGATTTGAAAGGTTGAAAGGTACTTAACGCCCATTCAATCCTATTGCCTGAACAGATAGTCGCAGCTATCTTCCAGTCTTCCCGGTTAGGCCTTAGAGGTATTCTCTCTATCATATTTCCTACTATTGGTAAGCTGCCTGGAAAATGAGTATTTAGCAGTAGGGTTGACCTTTGCTCCTCGTTTTCAGTGAAGCTACCATCGGCGTAACGAAGTGCCAAAGAGGTTAATGTGTTATCTTTGGCTAGAGCCTTGTGTAATCTTGCTGCTGCAGGTGTCGACGAAATGCCCTCACAGAAATTTGCAAAACTATTTCTCTTAGCTCTCCTTATTTCCCCATTATATTTGGTCAATTCTGCAGAGTAGTTATGCCACTCTCCAGTACTCTTTGCTTTATTGAAGAGCTTTCTTACCTTGGATCTTAGTTTTGACAGATTGTTGTTCCACCATGGAGCATCTTTCTGCCTTTTAATGGGTTTAAGGGGACAACTGAGTTCATAGGCCTCATTTATGGCCCCGCTAAACTCATTAACTAAGTGTTCTAACTCAAGGTTACTATTAGTCGTTTCTTGTGGACCTATTCGTTCAAGACTAGTCTTTAGGACGCTTTTGTACAGGTTCCAGTTTGTTTTCTTAGGATTCCTGCCAGAGGTGTTCTCTGTCAACAGGTTTTCTAAAGTAAACACTATAATTCTATGATCAGACATAGAAGGTTCGTTGGAGACTCTCCAGTCTCTAACTAATCGACTTAAGTTCGGGGTTCCAAACGTTAAGTCCAGAACTTCCTTCCTTACTCTAGTTACAAATGTAGGTGTGTTCCCTACGTTAAATATATCTAGATTTTTCTCGATAATAAAGTCTAAAAGGTACTCACCCCTTTGATTTGTATCGGTACTACCCCACGTTGTATGGTGGGCGTTTGCGTCACATCCAACCATAAGTGGTAGTCCTTTGCTGATGCAGTAGTCCACGAGCTTCTTGACTTCGACTGGTGGTATGTTGGCGTCGTCACCGGCGAAGTAGGCTGATGCTACAACCATCGTGCGGAGGTTGCCCTCGATGTCGATTTGGGCTTGTATTGGTACCAAGTCCCGCGTCATAAATTCTGAAAGACATATAAAATTTATGTTATTTCTTATCTTTATGCATGCTCTGGGCGAGTCAATCCTCGTATCCCATATTAACTTAGAGTCCTTACATGTTAGGCCCCTAACTTGGCCCCCGTAAATCCAGGGTTCTTGGATCAGAACTAGCCCTAGGTTGTCCGCTATGAATTTTCTGGCTATGACAGCTGATGCTGCCTTAGCGTGGTGGATATTCACCTGAGCTAGCCTGGTTCTGATCCCGCGTCCAGACATTGTTTTATTGGCTAGGGGCAAATGCCCCTTCATCTGCAAGCAGATCATCCTCCTCGTCCATGGGAAGCGACTCGTTCAAATCGAATGGGCTAGGAGAGAGGTCAATGCCCTCCATCTCTTCGCTCATCCGACTTGCTTCGTTTGTTGCCAGTGATTCTACCTGGCTTTGGATGACTGCTACGGTGTCGGTGTGGGTTAGTTCGGTGGTCTGGGAGGGTTTTGGAGTATAGGAGGTTGAATGGGTTTGTGAAGGTTGGGAGGATTGGACGGGTTTGGAGGATTGGACGGGTGGGGAGGATTGGACGGGTTGGGAAGTTTGGGTGGGTTGGGAGGTTTGGGAGGGTAGGTTTGTGGTTGTGGTGGAAGCTAATAAGGGGGGAAGGGGGGTGTTGGTAAGCAAGCTGGATTGGGGTTGGGTTGTGGTTGTGGTGGGAGCTGATGAGGGGGGGAGGGGGGTGTTGGTAGGCAAACTGGATTGGGGTTGGGTTGTGGTTGTTGATGTGGTGGGAGTTATTGAGGGAGGGAGGGGGGTGTTGGCAGGCAAACTGGATACGGCCGTGGTAGGGATGGTGTTGGCTCCTCTACCTGCTAATTCCATACAGCTCGTCTTACTGTTTTTACGTAGGCCAGTAACGGGGATCTTCCCGAATTTGTAATGCAGTTGATGTCCTGCATTACTTATGGCCTTCGCTGACTGACCGTCAATGCTTATTACCAGGAGCTGTCCTTTGCCTTCGACCTTGCTCGACAGGATCTTCCATGCATTGACAATCATTCCCTCATTCTGGGCCTGGATGAGCGCGAGCGATTTTTTGTCGTCTTGCCCGGTGCTTCTTGGCAGAAACAGCGTGATGTTGTGCATTTTGGGGATGTCATCGCCCATACATGCCATCAATTCGCTGCCCTTCCAAGTACTCAGCTTGGAGGCTTTTTCCTTGAGCCAATCTGCCGTCTCTTGCCCAGCGCAGTCGACTAACAACAGTCCCGCCCTGAAGTGCACGCCATTAAATTTAAGTTTATGCGTCCAACCAAGGGAGACTTCCTCAATAATTGCATCCTCCAATACCGACAATTCGTCAGCATTGAGGGAGACCTGAGGGTACTCCCTTGGCAGAACCGCAATCCTCAATGTACTGGCCGCGCTCGCGTACGAGAGCTGTTGTACGTCGGCTCCGATTTTAGCGGTGCTTGTTCCCGCTGTGGTTGCTGGCGACGTTCTGGCTTTTTTGACGTCTTGCCTTAGGGGAGGAGTTATAAGGTGGCTCTTCCTCTTACCCTGTTCTTGGCGTTGTGCAGGTTCCTTATTTGCATCCGCCTTTCTCTCGTCTACTTTCTTCCGGGCATCCTGCGGGGACATGCCCTCGGCGAGGAACCGGAGGTACCATCTTGCACCTGCACCGCTGAGTCCTTTCCTATTTGGGTCGTCCCGGCCACCTGGCTCGCCCATTTTCGGAAGTGGGCCGTTCTTTTTTCTGGTTCGGCTGCTTTCTTTTTCTGGGTGCATCATTTTCGTAGACTCAGAGACAGCTTTTGATGGTGTCATTTTCCCATCACTGATTGCTTTGACAGCATCCTTCACCGGCTTGGGAGGTATTCTCCTCATGCTAGCTTCAGATGTGCCAGGAGTATCATCTGTAACTCGCCTGGGTGGCATTTTCCCCTGACTCGTTGTAGACGATTCTCCTTTAGCTGCCCGATTTTGCACTTGCCCATGAGGCTTTCTCTTGAAGAAGTGACTGATGTTCGGTCTCGAATCGTCACCACTGAGGTTAGACTCCATGCGATCCGCATACTCATTCGCGGTGACATCCCGCGGAATGTTGAATTTAGTGTGGTTTGAGTTGTTTTTTTGTTTTTTGTTTTTTGGCATATTGTTCCCACGAGTAGCTAGAGAAGGGTAGGTCCGCCATATCAGAGCTCCGCATGATATGGTAAGGTCATGGTTACTCTTCGATTCGACCTGGTGTCGAAGAGGTACCGTTAGAATACAGCCGGTATACCCCCTGGCTGCAAACCATCCAATAGGCACGGTTCACGTAACACCCTGGATTAGGGGGGGCAGTTCTTAGTTCGTAACTCCTCAAAATCACTACCGGATTGGGACTTCCCAAACCTGTAGGTCAGATGAATCTTTGAAACTTAAGCCTCCGCACCGCGGCAAGGTGACTACCACGCGAAGGTTAATTCAAGTAAAGGAAAACAAAATAAAATTTAATAAATTAATCATTTAATGTATTCAATTGTTTTCTATCACAGTTTTCGAACAATGGATGAATCAAGGACCAATAATACAACTAATAAGTATCTACAGTTGTATTATCTGTGAAAAATTGGGTTCATCTTCCGAAACCAATTCAGATTTAGGTGTATTATAAAAATAAATAAAGGAATAACAACGTTACGAGCTGCTTCAAGCGAACGAAAGGATGGCTTGTTATCTCAATTCATTTACGATCATACAGGTTGTCGCCAAAAATATATTCATAAAAAATATATTGAAACATATAAGAAGAGACCCAATGAAACTTCATTTTCACCTCCGAAAAAGAAACTCCGAAGTAGCACTGATCTATCGAGCTTTGAGTGGGAAAAAAAACTGTTTTATCTGTTCCATTATTTGGGAAGTAGTCAAATAGTTACTCCAGCTGATGGTATACAACCTCGACAACCTATTATACGCTTGAAGATTCTACCACCTAAATCTCAGTAAGTTGAAAAAGGCAATATTTCTCTTCAAGTATATCCAGCTTCTTCTGGTACAGGTTTCTCAAACATAATAATTGAGTTATCTGAAGTTGAACCTGATATTAAGAACTTGACTACAAATGGAAAATTGAATATTCTTTGGACATATCTAAATTTTAAAAATGACAACAACTTTCCAGGATAGAATGAATTTATAAATTTATTAACCAATTCACATGATTTTGATATGGCTTATACTACAGTGTAGAATGTCTACAGTGCAGCGAAAATACTTGTTTTAATACTCCACCATTGAAATAAGTGAAAAGTTGAAGAAAATACTTAAAAAGACAAAAAAGTAAATTGTTTAAATGATTTTTTGACAATTTTTTTTTTTTTCACTTTTCTGTATTTATTTCTTTTTCCTAATAATTACGAGTATATCTTTATGAATAGATAAATTAACTAAATTTTGGTATAGAAAAATGTTCAACAGCATATTATTATGAGGTATCATTTAAACTATCAAAATTATAATTATTTCATTATTTTTGTTTTTAGTCGAGATCACAATTTTTTAATAGGTAAACTTTTTAGTATATGTTTTAAGCTAAACATTCCACTTTCAATTATAAAATTTAATTCACTGTAACGGAAATCCGAGGTTTTCATGTTTTTAACGCCCTAGGCGCTGCACTAAATACATTTCAACTCTTATCATTTTAATTACTTATTTATTTTCTAAATTAAAAAAAAACTGCATTTGTTCTTTAATTGAACATCGAGCAATAATTTTTTATGGAGACTTTCATTTGAGTTTGACAGATGGTTGTTACTTTTTCATCGTTTTAAAATCCGTTACAAAATCATCGCGTCGAAGAAGTTATGGAATGGCATTTAAAAAACGAGAGATGTCGAAAAAACGAGACGAAATCGGTAATTCGGGTGATTTACTGTTTATACGAAAGTTGTTTTAGACTGTTATGTAATCTTCGGGAAAACTGTGCACAAGTTAAGATGGATTGGTTTATGATATGATTATATCCTC
Source organism: Philhelius festivus (assembly GCA_963931855.1). Taxonomy (NCBI): domain Eukaryota; kingdom Metazoa; phylum Arthropoda; class Insecta; order Diptera; family Syrphidae; genus Philhelius; species Philhelius festivus. Next base: position 258,519,818 of record OZ007554.1, on the reverse strand, counting down.
ACATCAGAGAAACTTGTCATTTTCGTTTCAAAACTTGTGTGTCAATATGATTTCCTCCAAGTGTATTTTTACCTTTGACCTAATTATATTGAGCCCTACCATCGTATCCTAACGGATACATTACACATAACAAATCAATTTCTTTGTTAAGATTTTGATCCCTCGCCACACCAAAAAAATCAAATTTTTCTTTGACTTATCAAAATCTTCAAATCCCGCCAAAATTATAGTTTCGCTTATCAAATTCATTCGATGTACATATGACAATTTTTATGTTCCTTGCAAAATGTTGATAGCAAAACAAGAGACAAAATTTCCGCCGAAGTTGAACAACCTAAAATAAGAACTGGAGACCAAAAATGAATTTCAACGAGAAATTGAGCAGTAAATCAAAGTTTTTATTTATTTTTATTGTTAACTTAATGTTTTATGTCAATTAGGTGCATCGTCTATTTTTCTTTTACCATTCGCATGAACGAAATAAATGTTCCGATCGGGACTTTTGTCCGAACTTAGATTTCTCCGAACGAATACGGTGATAGGTATCAATATAATTATTTTATTCATTGATATCAAAATATAAATACAGAAATTATAGCACACATTAGAATGCGAAGTTTTCTCAGTTTAAAATTTATATACATACTCGTAATTATTAACTCAAATGGGAATTTAATTCACCTAACTAGTGAACAACAAAACTGAAAATTAGAAAGATTTCAAATGCCAACGTATTACGGATGCGACACATACAACTTCTTTACTTTAAATTCGGGTTGAATAATTTTCAAATTCGATTAAATTGTTTGATGCTTAGATAATAATTTGTTTCACTGTTATCAGTTTGTAGCCTGCCGAGAACACTCCTAGAGGAATAGTTTACGAGTTGTTGGTCACTGAGTTTTTTAGGGGGCGGAAAATTTATTTAGTTAAGTTAAGAAAATTCAAGTGATCATTGCTGGAAAATTTTCATCAATTTATTTTGCAGAAATAAATCCATTAATTTTCATTTTTTTGAAGCAGATACAAAAATGCCTTTCGATTTTAGCTTCAGATATATATTTGCACGTACATAAGCTTAATTCTTACAAAAAAAAATCTACTCCTTATACCACTTCGTCCTCTTACTCTTTTTCTTCTCCATTCCAGCCGACGGAGCACCAACATTCGCTCTGGTATCAATGAGAGCCTTATATTTGTTGACCAGATTTGACAAGTTATCTGTATTTTTCGTCTTTTTGTTCTGTTTCGTCCTGTCGATTTGTTTCTTCTCTATCCGATGCATTATCTTTTGCTTCTTTGCCTTCTCTTTGCGTTTCTTTTCGCCAACCTTCTTTTTATGCTCCTGTGCTTGTTCCATTATCTTTTTGTTGGACCTTAATCCAACCGACGCCCCTGGTTTGCCTTCGAATCCAACGAAATTTTCCATTACAGTCACAGGTTTGGACTTTTTCTCTACCGCCGCCGCTCGGGACTCCTCCAGCTTCTTGATGTGCTTTTGCATTTTTTTCTTATTATCTTCTTGTGGAGGTGCTGCCTTAGTTTTTTTATTCAATCTATTCCTTCTTGCTTCTTTACGTTTCTCTAGCTTTTCCTTATACGTTGGATTATTGATCTTCGACTTCTCGGTTCGCTTCTCCTTGATCTTATGCACAGCACGATCCTCTATACTGAAAGCAACAATTGGTCGCTAAAAAGGAAGTATCTTTTATTCATAGGGAAATAAATTCTCGGAATAAGCTACTTACATGAATATCTCCGAAGACTGAAGGATTGTTGTTGAGTTTCCTCAGAGCCGTAAGCGCTTCATTGTGTGACGTGAAGGACATGAATCCGAATCCCTTAGACTTCCCGTTTGGGTGCTCTGCAGTTATCTTATTCTCACGCATTACCCTACATTCGTGTGGCTTGAATCCGGTTTGAGTGATGACCATATTTCGAAGTTTTTCATTGTCGTACGTCAGCGGAAGATTATGGATGGAAAGTCGATTCCGGGAAACGAACCTTCAAAATGGAAATTGAAAATATTTTGTACTTTGTTCTGCCTCAGATTTTTCGCTTAACTCACCTGTTAAGATTCTTCAACACCTGGTTCTTGATCTGTTCCAGCTTATGCCTCCTATTCATGTCCGACTGCGACACACCTTCTGCAGATTTGGATCCCGTCATAATGAGTCCTTCTCTAGCTAAGAAAAGGTTTCGGGAATCTTTGTGATCTTCCTTGGAGTTCTTTTTGTCAGCTTGCTTCCGAACTTCATCTCGACTCAATGCAGGAAATGGATCCAAAGGAGTGTCATTCAAAACAAACTCAGTTCCCGAAGCCAGACAAAGATCAGCAGACTCTTTTGTTTTGAATTTCACAAAGGCACTTCCTTTCGAGTGACCCGACACTGGATCTCTGTTGATGATGGAATAATAAACCGGACCAAACTTGCGGCACACCTTACGTAGATCATTGTCTTCAGCATCGAAGGGGACATTTTTGATGAAAACAGTGCAGCCTTCCTTGACATCGTTCGACAGATGTTTCTCTACCGGGACCTTAACCTTATTCTTAATGTCTTTTTTGTCATCTTTGTCGTCGTCCTTCACATCGTCGCTATCGTCATCCCCATCTACAGATTCTTCATCAGAATCATTTTCATCGGCGTCAGATTCAGACTTAACTGAAGCTCCATTTCCATCTTCGTCTTCACTGCACTTTTTGTCCGATTCGTCATCATCTCCGTCTTCCGATTTTATTTCATCCTTGGGTTCATCTTTTGGTTCGATTTTTGCGGTTGTTTCGCCATTCTGACCTTGTTTCTTCTTTGTGTATTCATCCTTGCCCAGAGCCCAATCTACAAAAATTGTTCGTCCCAGGAAGTCTTTGCCCGATGTTTTCAAAATAGCTCCCGCCGCCTGGTTGATTGTTTCGTATTGAATGAACGCGCAACCTACTAGTTTACCATCGGGTCGTTTCAGAAGATTTAGATCTTGGATTGTTCCGAACTTTTCAAAGTGTTCTCTCAACGACTTGTCGGTGGCTTTGTAGGAAATATTACGAATTATGATTCTGGCTCGCTTCTGGCGACGTTTTTCTTTCTCCTCTTTGCGATTGACATTGAACGGGTTGGAACGCTTTCGTTTGGCTGGAGGTTCTTTCTCCATTTCGGTTTCTAATAAAAGTGAAGTTTTATGAGAAAGAATTTAAAATATCCAAACAATTTGTTACCTGTTTGTTGGTCTACTTCTTCTGTGAGTTCCATTGCAAATTAAATGTGTAAAACAAAATAACTTAAAGTAGTGTTCTGAAAAGAAGTCAACTTTTTTGACGTTTATTCGCACGTGTGACGTGGGATGTTATAAGAGCAGTGTTCACAGATGTAGGCATTTCATATGCCTGTCTTTAATGTTAATTTTTCTTCTACGAATTAAATAGCCGTAATTATTAATAGAAATTGATTGATGATAGCAAGTTTTTTTTAACATTTGGTTACATGGATAGATTAACACAGTGATTTTTAACAAAAGTTATCTTTGTTCTAAAAACGGAGACAACTCCGTACAGTTTACTCTACCTACTTTATCAGAGTTTACTTGGCGAATACTAAATGGAAAGAAAGAACGAACGTTGTCTTCTAAGGGTAGGCGCGCACATTCAATTTTTAGTTGCGCAACTGCTTGGTTCGAGCAACTTAAAAGTTTTTGTTTTGACACAAATTAAACGATTGCCTTAAATGAATTCACTATTTTGTGTAACATATAATTATATGCACCTGCGCGGACATTCAACCAAATAGTTCATCTGTTTTCTATAAACAGCCAAACAATTGTGCAACTAAAAATTAATTGTGCGCGCCTAGCCTAAGATTCGCAAGGTTATATTGCATTGTTTAAAGAAGTTTAGCGAACTACTTTTTCAATGATGATCTTTTGGCCATTGGTGCACAGAACAGTGAAGGTGGACGATCAAATTGCTTGGTCCTGAAATATATTTTGTTCAATTTACTCAAAGAAGAGAAGTTATTTATGTGTTCTTTTTCGAATTCACTCTCTCTTCTGCTCAAAACTACCGATTTTCTGCGTACATCTACTAAAAATTACACTTCGCATGTTTTTAATGCGCATTTCATGGTTATTTCTTTTTGAACTGTCATTCGGTGATGCAGGCATTAACATGAAGCCATTTTTATTTCTAAGGCTAGCCGCGCACTAGCAATTTTTAGTTGCGAAACTGCTTGGTTCGAGCAACTAAAAAGTTTGTGTTTTGACACAAACTAAACGATTGCCTAAAATAAGTTCGCCATTTTATTGAACATATAATTATCTGCAAATTAACCGACATTCAACCAAACAGTTCATCTGTTTTCTATAAGTAACCAAACAGTTTCGCAACTAAAAATTGCTAGTGCGCGGCTAGCCTAAGAGTTGCGCTTTTGAGTTGTATTTTGACATCTCTTTTTGACTTTGTCTTTCGAATTCTTTATGGAAATTCGAAAAAAATAGTTATAAAAAAAAATTAACGGAATAGTCTACAGAATTTATTGGAATCTGCTTCATTTTTTTATTGAATACTAACTCGCAAGTTAGTTCCTTGCTCCATTTAAATACATCGGCAGCCATATTGAATTGTGTTTCATCAACAACAACAAGTCGAAATGAACCAAATTTATAATATAAAGAAGAAGAAAAAGAAATATCATAAAGATGCGTTGAGATCTTACCCACGCATCGCCCGTCATCTTTATTTTTGTTTCACTATCGCTCTCTTTTGCATTTATTAATTAAATCCTGACTAAACATGCGACGTGTAATAGCAGTCTAACAGAATAGCGCATAAATTGGCAGTTTTGGACATGTACACGAACAGAACTTTGGGTAAGAGTTCCCATAAAACTTACCATAATATGCTGAATTCATTTGTCAAATGTCAAAATCGTAATTTGAGGTAGCCCCAGCAGCCAAGCTGATCAAACTTGTCTTTTAGTTTTTGGTTTTATGCTACTCAAATTAATTCTTGTGTAAATAATTAACAATGCCGATTTTATTGCGTCTATATAATTTGTCATGTAAAAGTCTGAATGGAAATCTGCTCAATAATAAAATAAGTTTGCAAAGGTTTCATTTTCTCCGAATTAAATCGTCAATATATACTCAAATCTTTTTCCTTTATAAATAAGGTTACCTTGCATCCGTTCGGTGTCACTTATACCACTCAAACGTTATATGAAAGAAGAGCAATTTGCTCATAAAGACAAGGCCCCGGAAGGCTTTAAAATAATTTACCGTGCTCCAATGGAATATTATATCAAGACTGCGAAAATTGTCTCAACCGGCAGTTCTGCTTTTATGTCTACGCTGGCGGTGATAAAGTACTTAACTGACAATAAGTACATGGAACTCGCCAGTGAACTAAACCTAGGTCCTCTAGTGGCACACGATTCAGACATTTGGGCATTGGCAGCCGGATTCATCGCCATCAATTTGACTATAATTATATTCATCACCAAATATCCACTGAGAATCTACAAAAAAGATAAAAGGTAGTTTGACTTGAATAGCTTCGAAGTTGTCTAGCTCTAATTTTTTTTTTGATTTAGCTACTTGGCTATTTATGAAGGAATTCTTCCGTTTGCAGTGAATCGTTTCAACTTCAGCCAAGGACAAACTAGAGAATTAAAGCACTTCTTGAATCCATGGTCACTCATTACCTACAGAATTAAAAACAAAACGTCGCTTTTGTTGTTAGATTATTTCAAAACTCCTTCGGAGTTCCATGAAATGTGCGCTGAATCCAAAGAGAAATAATTTCATTTAAATAAAAAGAATGGTTTGTTTACAAATAAAGCTTATTTTTTTCACTTGCAGGGTGCGCTTCGGATACATTTATTTCTTGGTAGTGTTCGGAAGAACAATTAGGTATGTTCGCTTGCTTGAACCAACTACCAATTTTATATTAGGTGCGTTTTATTATTCACAAATCTATCCGGATCTGGATCTTCCCTTGAAAATAAAACGATACGGATCTTAGTGACAGCAGTGTTATAAGTCCGTCTCTTTGTATCCTTGGGTTGGTAAATTTTCAATTATTTCTTGTCTTTTTTCTTTACACTATAGCTTACACTACCTTACCATAAAAAGCCATCTACTCGCCAGTGTAATAACTGTTTTTTGGATCTTTGAAATAGATCCCGATAGAAAACAGGATCTCAAATTGTTTTTGTAATACATGTTAAAACTTAATCCAGATCCGGATCCAGATAGATTTGTGAATAATAAAACGCACCTATTGTTGATATCGCCTTCGTACACTTTGACAAGAAACAGATATAAATCTATAATTTAATCAAGTTATTAAATCTATAGCCGTGTTGTTTTGGAAAATTTATAAGTAGTGCAGTAGGATTTTATATGACTTACAAATACAACATCCGCAGTAGGATCACTGCCGAGTAGATCCGCTAGAGATCTAAAATAAATCTTGAAGTGTCTTCACCAAAGAAACTGAGATTTATTTGACATTTTCACTCTGTCTTGTCATTCAATTGTCAATTTGGACAAGAGAAAAAAAAAATGCAATTGGATAATAAACAGGAAAATAACAGACATTTCTATTTTGTGTTGATTGTCAATGAAGAAAGTGGGTTTACATACATAGGTGCGTTCTACAAAATAAGGTTTGTTTGTTTTTCAAATCTTCTGATTGCGAGAAGATTTCAAAGAGATTTATTTTAAATCTTCATATGAGGTGATTTTATTTGTATGGTAAATTTACGAGATTTAAAGGAGATTTATGGTAAATTCACTTAAATCCCCGATTTACATTTGGTGAAAACGTAGTATTAGTGTGTTCAAGATTTTAACTCGGTGATCACCCAGTGCTTAAATGCGTAATTCATATTTAATTTTAGATGAGAAATAATTGTTTGTTCCAAATTCATTATGATACCTAAACTGAGTTTAAGCCCTGACTTCACCGCGGATCAATATTTGTACAGCTGATTTTAAATAAAATAACAAAAAACGTAATTAAAACTACTCTTTTCTCAGACTCTGACAGATTCTTGTTGTTAGTGGAGGATTAATTTTTTTTTCAAGCTCGCTTCAACACCTCATATAAACGTAGTAATGGGCAGATGTGAGCTTCCTTTCAGGGAACTAGACTGTATACCCATTTATTTGAAGGTAAAGTGTTCTGAGATAAAAAATATGGGTGGATTATATTTCCGAAGTCAGTAGTAAAAACCTCATGATATTTTTCATCGATTTTTTTATTGCTTTAATAGAAAACATACATATATATATATATTTCATTCAATTATTAAAAAAAAATTACCTAAAATTAATATTCGGAGTTAAATATTAATTCCGAATATTATCGTATATGTTTCTTGTTCTTATTTTACAATATATTTTACAACATTTTGTTCTTTCTGTGTTTTAAAACATTTACATAATAATTTCTTAATATTAATAACTGGACAATTTATGTTTTATTTTTTATATTTATATAAGTCATATATCCACTTTGGAATAATAATACAAATTGAAAATCTGATGATAACCTTAAATTTAAAAAAAAAATTAAATTAAATAATAAAAAAACTAAAATTAATGCTAAGTTTGATGACGTAGTATTCTAATAGTTTCGTTCTATCTTTCGCGCTTAAGAAACTACGATTCACTTTAGAACCGTAGAGTTAACTATAAATAAAATGTAAATTTAAAACAAAAACATTAAGAGCATCAAAAAATTTACTTCATCAAGAAAATAAATAGTTATAATTTTTGTTCGTGGAATGTGCACAGTTTTTTAAAGTCAGATAATACTTTACAAAATGTGTATCAAAAAAAAAATGCAAAAATGTTTATAAACTTAATGCAAATTGTTTATTTACAGAGAAGGCACTTAGCTTTAATCGGTCATTGAGTGTTTTTTTTTTTCTGATGAATGCATACATATACATGTATCTATTAATAAAGAAAAATATAAATTAAGGACAAAAATGTGTATAAAATTAAAATACATTGTGACTTTGTGCGATTAAAATATAATAAGCGAAATAAAATTAAAACAAAAAAATAAAAAGAAAACTAATTTAAATTAAATAATAATTGCTCTCTTCGTACAGCGTACACCAGGGTCCGCTTTTAGCTGACAATTATATGTTTGAATGCAACTAATAACGCTGTCGATATAAGGGCGTATATTATGCTCGTCGTTGTTGCCGATATGCTTATGCCAGAGCTTCTGCCTGGGATTTCATCATGTGCCTGATGGTCATCCGTACCTGAATTAACAAATAAAAAAATATAGGTACATTATTTATTAAGAGTTACTTATTATTTTTTAACCTATTATACAAACAAAACTTTTTTTACTTTCGTGGATTGACAGTGATAAATAAAAATTTCGTAAAAGTGCACCAAAAATCTTCTTAATTAATTTATTCTAATGCGGGATTATGTTTGACTGCCATTTTTTAAACAATGTACAAAATAAAAACACCTACTTACATTTTATTAAAATGCATTTTACATTTTACTTAAATGCTTAAGACTTTATAAAAATCATTTTGGAGTATACACCATTTTTTATATTTATATATTAACTATTTTCTATCATAAATTATACGAAAATTGATCAAATAATTGAGCATGAATACCGGGGAACGAATTTAGAGTGCGATTTATAAAAGTAATATTTGAGATTTTAATATTAATATTTAGAAAACACTATTTGTATTTGAGAAAACCTATTTAAACTTATTTATTATTTATATATTTATATTTTACTCGGCCTAAATGGAGGGAATCTTTTCGAAAATTTGAGATTTATAAAAGTAATATTTGAGATTTTAATATTAATATTTTGAAAACACTATTTGTATTTGAGAAAACCTATTTAAACTTATTTATTATTTATATATTTATATTTTACTCGGCCTAAATGGAGGGAATCTTTTCGAAAATTTGAGATGAGAGGCTTCCCAAACCTTAACTAGTAACATGGTTAATGGATTATGACTATCCTTAAAATGTTTGACTAAAGTGCAAGCGTTAAGAAATTTGGAGGGGATTGAAAAGGAAACACCGATGCACATTGATTTTTAATGTCTGAATATCATAATATGTAGAAATATTGAGTTGGGTAAGGGACTCACTCCACACACGTGTAGTGCAAAGAATCTCTGATAAACTGACGACCTTTCTCTTGAGCGCGAGTATTACAGTTGCGAGTATTACATTTGAGTTGCTTAAAGGGAGGAATTAAACTGGCTATTTTACTAGAACACTACTTATAAAAATAACGGTAAAATAATGAAGTACAAGAAACATTGTGGCTGTGCTCGAGAGATTCAAATGTTTCTGTTATAGTTCTATCACTTATCATTTTTAAAGCTCTTTTTTTGATTCTTTTTAAGAGACTCAAGTGGGTTATTGGAGCACCTGCCCAATATGGGAATTGTTCTTGAGCTTTGGACGGATGGAGGCCTTATAATTTTCTTGCAACGTCTAATGAAACTTAAGCACCTAGCAACGATTTTGATCATTCCACGCACGATGGTCTGTGATGCATATACCGAGAACTCAGAGCTGTTCGGTTTTCTCAATACAAGCGTTGCTCGTAGATAGAAGCAATGGGGGTAGATTGCGTTTTTAACGACAGCATTAAATTCTACGCGGTTTATTCCCCATTTGACAATGCTATCGAGATCGGAATTGTACATATCATACGCTGCCGTTCTAAATCCACATCCGAAGGAAAGGACGTGTATCAGGAAACGAATATGGATTAGAAGTTTCAGAGGAAAGATCATTGATGAATATAAGAAAGAGAGTCGGATACGAAAGGGAGCCCTGGGGCACAGCAGCATTTATTTTATGAATAACAGATTTGATACAATCCAATACAACTTGTATGGAGCGGTACGAAAAGAAATTTCTAATCCAACGAAGACGAGATCTCAAATTAGCTTTTTTGGCCTTTAGTCCACAAAAATTGGCGTTTCGTCCGGGTGATCTCACATGGACTCATCAGTTGACTTGTGAGGACCTTGTCAATACGCAATTTTTTTTTTAAGTTCAGTTCATCTTAAATGAATTTTTTGACAAAAATCCAATGTGAACTATATCCAACAAAGATTAGAATTGTAATCATTAATGTTGGATTTTTTTTTTTTTTTTTTTCTATTAATACCAAATGCACGCATTTTCTATAAGAGAGCTTGAAATCAAACTCTATTTTATGCTTTAGAAATGTAAAGTGCAATAATTTTACTTTCTTCAAAACTATGTAAAGATTTGTGCCATAAACGCTTTTGGACGATAGTTATAGAGAAGAAGAAGGTTCAATTTGTTTAGGGACAGGCTGGACAAATGCTGTTTTCCATCCACTTGGAAAAAGACTAGTAGAGTGGACAGATGAAAAAGTTTACCACATGGTTTTGCCAGCGTTGACGGAGGAAATGTCAAAAACAGCTTGAGTATTAGGTACTCGTAAAAGCAAATTCTGAATCATTTGATTTATTTCAAAGCAATTATCGTGCAATTATTAAATACAAAATAGCAACTTTTTTAATTATTAATATCTTCTGTTTTTAAGTGCAATAAAACTTGATGATAAATGTAAGAGAATAACAATCGAGCGTACATCGATGTAAAGCTTGACTGTTAGAAAAGATTCATTATGTGGGGTAACGCTTGATTTTCATAAATATTGACGTATCCACAAATATCAGTTTGCTTTGAATCGATCATATACCCCTCGTTTCAACTGAGCCATTTCTTTTAACTATATGAAATAATAACTCGTGTAGAACCAGGGCGTAGTGACTTACAGCTCACAACTATTTTTTTGTGCGAGTTGTCGAGAGGAACTGAGATGTGAAACACTTTATTAAATCAAGATAACTCTTGGAGCATTTGTCACTTCAGGGGATAACGACTGAGAATCCAATGCAAAACTCAATCGTGACAGTCCAAAGCTCGAACCATTACGCGAAGGGGTACAAATTATATTGTTGTTAATATGCTTATAGCAAGCGTACAAAGACTTAACTGAACATAAGACATTAATATCAAACAGAAATTGCAACAAATACCACCAATGAGACAAAGAATCAAAACAAAATTTTCAGTTACGACTCTAAATTGGTGAAATAAGAAGGGATCTACGAAGTACGAGTAAAGCTAAATGTCTTATATTCATTTGACAAAATTTCTTCATATTTTATCAATGCAGCACATTGGTCTTGAATGTTTGCAAATTGATTGGCAAGACCAACAAATATATTTGTTATACTAAACTTTCTAACGATTTTCAATTTCATCAATATCGATTCAGAATTTCTTGAGATATTTTCAGTTAAAATCAGTTATTTATGAAAATATAATTCCAATTCATATTTCAAGTAAGTATGCTATAGAATATCAATCAATTACGGTATTTGAAATTGTATAACACTGTTACTTATCTAAAATTTCATACTCAAAATTATGAACGTTTAAACTGACAAAAGTTGAAACGTCATTTAGCATTTTGTGAAAGTGTAAAAGTGTCATTCAAATGTCTTTCTTACCTATGAAGATAATGATTCATTTTAAAGCTCTAAAAAATTTAGTATAAAAGTTAAATATCTATTTATGAAGTTATCTCATACTTAAAAATAATATTCAATTTAGTATTCTTAAGATTGATGTTTTAGTTCTATGGAATTAACTTAATTTGAAGCATCTTTAAAGCATCGAACATTTTGTGAAATTAAAATTAGTTATTCCTTATTCTAAAACTTATTTTAGTGAATGATATTATTTGTTATATTTTGTACATTTAATTAACTCTAGCATCATGCTATGATCATGATAATTAATTTCTTGTTGTCTTGAAATGATTTTTTTATTTATCGAGTTGTTTTTAGTTACCATCAGGCGACAAAAATAATCCCACATTAATGAAATGCATCACAACAAAAAGAAGAAAACAAAATTGGCATAAATATTTATAAATAAGTATACAAATGAAAACTGAATAAATTAATTATTATTGTACTTAAACCATTCTGAACGAAGAATTTAAATAAAATAAATTAAACGTACATCTTGTTAAGCGTGTTGTTGTTGGCAGCTGCATTGTATTCTCAATTTCATGGGCTAAAGATTCACAGTGTTGCCAGAAGCTGTCCTTTTTTTGTCCTACGCACGTTCAATTTGATTTTGTTTGTTTTTTTTTTTTTGAACAAGCCTGATTTGATGATGTAATTTACAGTGAAGATTAAATTTTTTTTAAGCTTTATGGATCAATCAGATTTTATTTTTTGTTGGTATTGACGTCATTTTTAACATATTTACATATACAGATTAATGGTATAATTGGCATTTTTTTTTCTTCAGCGGGAAAACTCTTGATAGTTTAATTTTCTCGTTTCGATTAATTAAAATAATAGTAGACTGCAATTTTGGATAATTTTGTTTGCAATATTTGATTTTCGATGTTGTCACAGACACGCATGTACGATTTTACAAAAAAGTAACAAAATAATAAAAAAAAGAAAAAGTTATAAAAAAAACAATTTTTTAAAATTATAAAAAGAACAAGTACAAAAATATAAGAAAGTATTCACTTTTGATGTTTTTTCGTGCGCAGATTTTTTTGTTTGTTTGTTTTAAAAGCTGGAAGCTACACAATTTACAAAAAAGCTAATTGCTACAAGGTAAGGAAGATTGAGGGGGCGTTAAGCTATATGTTCTCAACCCCGAGATCTGACGCCTGCAAAACATATTTTTAAAATATAAATAGTAATTAAAATTAAACATTTAAAAATTATACACAAACAAATATACATGCTTCAGAGGGAAATTTTGGTGTTTGTAGTATAAAGATGTGCAAAAGGGTCATAGGAAAAGAAAACTTTTTGGAAAAATTAATTTAAAAACGTTCACACATTTTATTGAAATGTTTTTTTTTTTTTTTTTTTTTTTTGAAAATATGTATAGATACAAACTGTTAGAAAAAAGTGCACCACACAAAATTTTCTTAAGTTCTAAAAAGTAAAAAACCCATTAATACGAATGTTGAGTCAAATACCATGCCAGTTTTTTTTGTTCTGTTTCCATATTTTGCATATAGTTTGAATTAATAGGACAATAAAAATAAATAATTTTAAAATAATTTAAATTTATCAATCATTTTCATAACATTTTTTAATTTTGTTATATGAAACAATCTTTTTCGGATTTATAAATCCATCAGGCAAGTCAACAAAGTTTAAAATACATACATATGTACCTTAATATATCAAAAATATGAAATGACTAATAAATTTGAATTGTTCTTAAATTTTAATTAACCTATAGAAAAAAAAGTTTTCTATTAATTCAAAATCAATTTATGTAACATTCCGTTTTTACGTTTGACCAAACTTTTAATTTAAAAAATATATATTTACTGGTTTATATTATTTTATGAAAATTAGAATAAGATTTGGTATTGTTTTTTATTGAAGCTGAATCACTTTCTCAAAATATACTTTTATTGGAACATGCTTGGAAAAAATTAACAAAAGTTTTGGAGAAAAACTAAACAACAGATTTTTTTGGTACTAAAATTATGCTCCCTTTTTTATATTTCGAAAAAGAACTGTTTCTTACTTTGAAAACTACATTTTTTTATAAAAAAAAAATTAAAAACTTATAATAAGATGAAACAAAAATTCGAATTTCTTATTTATAAAATTGTACGCATTGAAATGCTATTTACAATATTTGTATCAAAACCATCCACTAAATTAGATTTCTGTTTTGATGAAAAGAATTACTCGATTCGAGACATTGGAATTGGAAAAGAAACGTCTATTCGATGTGTATTTATTTATTAAAATATTTGAACTAAATTAAAATTAAGTGAAAATCTTCTGCTTCATTTCAAATCCAGGAGAGGATCGGAAATACAAAGTGGATATTCATTTTAAAGTTCCAGGTTTTCAAAAACGACTCCCACGATTTAAAACAAATTTTTTTCTTTTGTTTTCGAATTTTATATCCCGACGTTGACATAAACGGCCAAATTTTGATTAAATTTTAACTACAATTTAGAAAAAGAAGAAGAAGGAAATGTTTTTTAACGAGTGCTTTATGAAAACATATAGATCGGGGTGTCCCGTCGTTGTATGAAAAAAAAATTTCTCGAAAGTCATGTCCAAATCAAAAAGTAAGTACATATTCAAAATCTACTAGTTAAAACGCAACTTTTGATACCCCTTTCGATAAAAAATTCGAGAAATGTTTTTCTTCATACAACTACGGAACACCCTAATATACATTATGTATGTACCAGGTGTTAATATTCTAAAAACTTTTTTTTTTTTGAGATTTTGTTCAAATATAATTTAATAAAAAAAATAGAATATTTCACTTTTTTAGTGGACAAAAAATAAGTTCATATTGTTTTTATTTTTGCTCAAAGAGTGTTGTAATGATTTTTTTTTATTATATACTTAAAGAAGTTAAATGCGGAAACAAAGACTTAGCCTTGAAATTTTTGATTTAAGTTATATTTTTTTTTCGATATCGTTACAACAGGATATTCAAATGCAACAATATCACAACAAAGAACTTTTAATTTGTAGAATTCTTCTTAAAAACGGATTCCTTGATAGGACTGGTTCATTGTTCAGTCTATTATTAGGCTTGTTTTATATTATGTAATTTTGAAAAATATTTGACTGGTATTAAGAAAGTTAACTATTTAAATTATTTTATAGGAACATTTTTCGTCACCAAATATTGCCAAAAATACTTTCATTGTTAATTTTTTTTTTATAATTTTGAAATTATATTTATTTAATTTTTGGTAGGTAAGAGAGAAACACATCTGCCAACAAATGCATGCAAACAAGAATTAAAAAAATTATTCTACGTTCAGCTGGGATAAGATTTATAGATATTAAAAATAAGGTGTACAAATATATATATATACATACAAAAATTAAAATACAAATAGGTACTAAATTTTCCAACTTATTTGCTTTTTAGTTTCACAAAAAACTTAAGTCTATATTGTTTAAAAAATGGGAGGGTTTAAAAGTGCTTGTAAGTAAAAAGAAAGATTTAAAAAATACATTATCCTTAACCAAAATATTTAGGAAATCATAAAAAGCCACAATTTCTTTATGTTAGTAACAGAAGAATAAAATCGAAAAATCATATTTTAGATTAGTGCTTAAAATTTGTGCATTCTGAATATTTGTTTTTATTTTTATTTTTTGAATTATTATATTCCCTGTTGTTATCTTTGGTTATTTTAATTAAAATTTATTTTGTTTCAAAAACTAATGCTAGTTAGTGAAACCGACCAGTTTTCTTAGTTTGTTTAATTAATTTTTATGAAAAATAAGAGAAAAATATTATTGATTAAGTTTATAATATAAAAGAAAATATTTTCAAATTTTTGGTATGTTATTATTAAACAGGAAAAGGTTATTTTAATTAAAAGTTAGTAATTTATTGATATATGGAACTTACAAGATGAGTATTTTAGACGATGTTTTATATTACACTTGATGTTAGTTTATGTTATATTCATACATGTTTCATTACACTTACCGTGTTTATTATTAAAATAGATATACATACATACAAAATAGAGCAATCTATTCCTTAAAATCAAATAAAATGTCAGATAGAGTCTAGATTATGAGGCTTTAAGAAATCACGAAAACACAAATATAAAATCTGGATGTACGAGTATAGAGGATAATGAGGACAAATGGGATCATACATCTCATAGTTGTAAATTTCTGTAGAAATCTTGTACTTTTCACCAAATTATGAGTAAAATTTCAACCACAAACTTTCAAAATCCCCAAATAATAAAATGCTATAAAATCAATGCAACTTAAAATCAGTAAAAACAGAAATGATCAAGGCGACTAATGAGGAGAAATACAAAAAAAAGATGTTGGTGTGTAAACAAATAAGTATATTGTATTAAAGGTTAAGCAAACATTATTTTTCTTACATAAATTGTATAATGTCAAACAGAAAATATACTATAAGAGAACATACAATGTCGGACTTATACAGTGTCATAGGAAGATTGTATAACGTAACATACCATTGAATCTATTTTTTGATTTATAGCTAAACATAAGATTCTTAAGTGGATCTTTACATCCTTAAAATTATAAAATATTTTAAATTTGTTTTTTATTTGAAGAGATCACTTGTGTGTAATGTAATATTCTTATAAAGAATATTTTTCTTGTTTTAATTTAAAAAAAAATACTAAAAATAAACTTTTTTTCTTTTAAAAGAATACGTGTGGTCGGTTCCACTCACCTGCATCGAAATTCAAATCATCATTATCATAGCTACTTGATTCATTGTGATCAACAACAGCCTCATCGGAATTTGTGATAAAATTACCTAATGAGTTAAACGATGATGGAACGTTTTTACAACCAAACCACCAATGCGCTGATGGTCGGGGGAACGGAGGATCAGCATTATCAACCTGTAATAAATAAAAAGTGATTTATGTTTATAGATTTATAATTATTTTTTTTGGTGTAAATATCACCTACTAAGATGAGATAAATTAAAGCAATGATACACTGAGAAAAATTTAATTCGAAAAAAAATAAAATTATAATTTTCTTTTTAAATTTCATAACTTATTTAGATTTTTTTTGATTCAAATTCTAATATAACCCTGACATATTGCAGGTCAATCGTGAAATTTGAATTAAAATGCCTACCACAGCAAGCGTTTGAGGGTTTTACTAAAAGTACAGCGAGATAAGAGAAGTTTGACATATTATAGACCGAGAAATGGCAGATTATCCAACACGATCGTGATATTGCAAAGTGACCACAAAAATCGTATTATTGCATGATTTTTCACAAAATTCTTGCTATAGTCTCGTAATATTGTTTGTATTAAAAAAACTGTGAGAAGGTTTACAGAAAGAATTGCGATATTTTTCTTTTACAGCAAACTTTAAATTCAATCACCATGAAAAATTTAGCTGAACAAAGCAAAGTAAACTTGATACATAATTGCTCCCTCCATCTACTCAAAAGGCTCATCTTCTACTTTATATTTCTATTTTACATAATTTTTCTGAAGAATGTAACAGTGAATTATAAAAACGTATTTCACAGGCAAATTAAACTTGTTTGTCTAAATTAGATGAGTTGCTTGTAAGAATAAATGCCCATGACACTGGTTTTAAGGGATCACAAGTCGGGGACTTAAATTCACCAGGTGTGAAATAGTTCAACTAAAGGGAACCACATTTAGTGGTATCAAAAAAAATTAAAAAAAATTGTACTTACTGAAAATGTTCTATCGTTAAACCGATAATATTTATCACCCTTGAAAAAGTATGTGTAGCCATTTGTATACTGTAGCGCAGCATCTAGGTTATTTGGCAAGCCTTCCCAATTAGAAATCGGCTTTGGATACGTCGCTTTCACTGGTGGCCTCTTTAATGGATCAAATCGCCAGAATTTACTTCCTTTGTAGAAGTAGATCTTGCCATTACCGCCCCAAACCATAGCAGCATCCAAGTGGTCAGGAACACCAGTAAATCCTTCACTGATTTCCTTCGGATATTCACCATCAACTTGTCTTCCAGAATACCTCCAATACTTGGTGCCTTTGAAGAAGTACGTTTTGCCATTTTTGTATGTGAATGCCGCATCGATATCACCTTTAAGTATTTTAATATTTCAAAAATTGTTTCGTTAAAAAAATATGTTTTTAATTTACCTGGAAGACCTGGCCATCCTTCTGATATGTATTTTGGATATCCATCAGCCACTGAGTTCTCTGTAAGTTTATAATACATTTGACCTTTAAGGGCATATGTAAGGCCATCGTGTGAATTGAAAAGTGCATCGATTTTGGGATCTTTACACAGTGTAGAATCGTCGTGGGGTCTTGTTGGAATAATAGATGGTTTCGATGTAGTTTTTGGGCTATTTCCACCGCCTTGATTTGTTTTTTTCCCGTAAAGTGCTTGAATAGCCAAGACATCATCTGAATCCAATTTAAAAGTAGGATCAAAACCCCGATAAAATGGAGCCATCAATGCTGATCGTACATCGGAATGACTAAGTCCAAGAGAATGACCGAACTCATGAGCTGCTACTTGGAACAGATTTGTACCACGAGGACTACCAATTGTCCAATACTCAGCATCGTCAAAATGAGCGTCACCTCCATAGACAGGGAAATAGGCATGAGCCAATGTACCACCTGGACCATCGAATGGATCTCCATCGCCATGCTCACTCTCTTCAAATCTATACAAAAAATATAAATTTAAATATTTGAAGCTTCGAAATTTCAACTTGACTTACTTAATTTCAATATGAACTGGTCCAGTCTTCTTGGCGGTAAAGCTTAGATCAGTATAATCGCTCCACACATTGAAGGCTCTCGAGACTTCAGCATCAACATCAGCCTTCTTCAGTCTCTTGGGATATTTGGAAATTTTGTAAGTCAATCCTTTCACTCGCCAACGGCTGCCCTGCAGGGCATATCGTTTCGATCGGTTATCAGTACCGAAACCAACTTTATCCCTAACACCACATCTGGGCAGTGACATGTACTGCAAAGTTTCGTCATCCAATTCGCCTGTTACATTGACTCCGGCGAATCCTTGAAAATCTTGAATAGCTTTGGTCCATGTGCTTGAATCTAAAAGTCCACCATTGGCAGGGTTTCTTGCTGTCGCTGGAAGATAACCGAATTGTGACAGGTATATCTAGAAATAGACGAAAAACGAAAAGTTAGTCCAACACGTCTTGAATGATCTCAAACAATATCATAACCATTGCTCTAGCATCGCCTCCATATTTCAAAGTGCTAAAACTCGAAATTAAAAACACAAATCTCAGAATCCATAACGAACACCTCATAGCAAATAATAATCAACAAAATTCTAATACGCGATCCGATGCGTTACCTGATCAATAATAGACTAAAAACCTACCAGCGTGCTGGAAACGGAGGCTTTATCGTATTGGCCAATTAACATGCAATCCACACCGTCCATAGGCTAGCACATGTTGTCATGATTTCGTTAACCGACAAGGACGAATTTGATGAGATCGCAAACCACGACAGGAAAAACAATATATTTATCTACCTAGTACTATAGTTTCAAAATACGATGATTATGTGAATAAGTTATATCGAAAATACATTTTGGCGAATGTTTATTTGATGACGATCGCGGGAATGCATAATAAATAGACAGAATGCACTTCGGAACATGCGAGTGATGGGAAAATTTAAAATAGTGTATTGGGTAGTTACATTGGAGCAGACTAACAACTTCAATAAGGTAAATTTTTGTATAGGCTTCGATCGAGGTTACTTCTTTAATGGCCAACGGTGACTTTATATTTGGGGATCTAGATAACGATAATGACCGTAACAATGTTTTGATCAGAAGCTGATTTCATGACTCTCACCAATTTGCTTCGAGAACTTAGTTCTTGTGGATTAAATTAAGGCCACAACAGGTTGCTGGTTTAAACGTTGAAATAATATGCCTTGAAAATATCTATCACGAGATAAAGGTAAAAGGTGCTTCAAGTTAATTATTATCTAAGCGAAAAAGAAAAGGATAGAGATTCTTCGTGTGAAAAATTGTGAAATTAAGATGAACTCATAAAAGAATGTCTTCGCTGATTTGTTCCTTATAAAAAAATATCGATGTAAAATGTTGGGATGCATTATTATTTCCATAATTTTTAAGAACGTTTAATGCAAAATTGAAACTAAATCGGTCGAAGCATTAACAAAATAAATGGAAACATTTAAAAAAAAATAAGACAAATTCTTAAAAAAAATTCGAAGTCCCATTTCTGATATGTGAATTTTTCGACGAAAATGCAGTTTAATAACGAAATCGTTAAAACTGTTTTTTCAGAAAATTCCGAAATCATTGTGTGGCATATTCTGTATATATAAATAAATAAATTTGGTGGTGCAACAGCTCGGAGTGAACCAGGACCTAGTGACTTACAACTCTCAACTATTCCTGTGTGTGCATGTTACCAGGGAACGAACGGAGGGGGATCTACAATTTTCTGCCGATTCCAAACGGCTAATGAGCAGCACTTTCCATGACAAGAGATACTCTTGGAGAATTTGTCAATTCCTCGCAAGAGACAGTACAGAGTACACCACTGAAAAAAACTTTCTAGCAGCGGTTGAGAATCGAACTCGAGACCTTCCGCATGACAGTCCAACGCACTAACCATTATGCCAAGTATATACAGGGTACTGTATATACAGCTGAAAAAAATCAAATTTCTCCAAAAGGGTAGCTTGATTTACAGCGGACCAAGATACGTACGGACAAATGGAGGCACAGATGTAGAGACTGTATAGAGCAAGTAAAGATGTGTAAAAGAATGGGTGATTTAGAAGTAAATGAAATGACTGAAAAGTGATTAGAGTTAATGTATTGATTTAATTCGATAATTTCCATGTAAAAAATCCCTAGAAACTAAATTTTACTTAAATTTTTTAGGAGCTCTGCTCGCTTGTGCTGAACATTCAAGGGATTTCTGTATCTTTTTTAGCTGGAATTAAATTTTGGCATATACGAGTATGTCTCTCAAATTATATATATTATCTATCAATTAAACAAATACTGTCCCATTGATTTGAATATTTGAACACGTTTAGATGATTAAGTAATTATTATACCTACGTCTATTAGAACATCATTAATTTTAAAATTCAACACAAAATACAAATATATTTCCAGCAAAGAAATAGCATTCACGTGCACAATTAACCGCAAACAAAACGTGACCAAGGTATTTCTAACAATTGCCGAAGAAGCTATGTAATTAAATTTAAAAACAAAAAAGATGGAACTCATGGATGGCACCGGCACGTCAAAAGGGATAAAAAAATAATAAATTTTCACTGTTATTTTCTCATTTTTCTGCCCAACAGTTCCTTATCCTAAATGAGTGTCTCCACCTATCATTATTAATCCCGTGTAACTTCAATAACAAAAAAAGTATCTAAAAGATATAAAATAACATTCATTCCGTGTCAATCAATCATTTCGTTGGCTTCATTTCTCTTTAAAACCGATTCGCGTTCCTAGTTTATGCATTTTTTTTTTTGTCCTTTTTTAAATTTTAGTAAAAAATTTCTACAATCATCGCACAATATATAAAACTACATCATAGAATTCTGTCTCGCAAAGACTTTTCTTCCTAGTTTCGATGGATGGATGGTGTATTCCAAAGAGAACGAAGTCTGAATTTTAAATATCGTTTTGCTTAGAATATCGTTATGGACATACCTACACATGAAATTATGAATCGATTATTATTTCTTTTTGTATATTTCTTTTATGAATACATAATTTATCACCTGGCAAAAGATAGAGACGTATCTACATACGTAGGTTAAGATACTTTTTTTCTCAAGTGTGATTCACCTTGCTATTGTTTTAAATTCGTTTCTGTCTTTCATGTTGGGTATAAGGAGATTTGCTAATATGGACATCATTTTTTTACGATTTTGACTCCTAGGGATATTGATTTTTTATTTATTATATACAGTTAGGTTACAAACTTCATTATTGATTCAGAAGCCTGAATTATAATGTGACGTAGGTATTGTCCGTTTATTGATTAGTAGTTTACAATCAGAATTTTGAATCGTTTGGAAATACCTTGATCATGATGATATTTAATAGTCACGTTCCGATTTAGGATTATTTCGAGATCTCAGACATGATTCCATTTTTCGCTTAGGGTGAAAAATTGCCATCGTTCAATGTAAGCACCACAAGTCAAAACTAGTTTTCACTTGATGAGCGGTCATAAGAAATGAAGTGTCAAAATGAACGATTCTCCTAAAGCATTATTTTAATCTCATGTCATCGAACATATATCGAAAAGTCACGGACGGACAAAGTTTGTTCCAACCAAATTGTTATAAGGTTCGTTAACGGGTTGGATACACTCAATGCGAAATAAAAAATAAAATATACATTATCAGGTTCATCCGTCTGTGACACGGTTTAAATTTTATTATAATGATATTTTCCATATTCCGTTCTGAACATACAGATGTTCGTGTGATATTCATCTAATTTGCATGAGTTGAAATAATTGTAATTTATACTTTTTTTTTTTTCATTATTTGTCAACCTCCACGTGAATGTCAAAATAACGCGCCTATACCTTGGACTTGCACTTGACTGTCAATATTAAGTGTTTCAATTGAAATAAACTGTCAAACGTAAAACATAAATAACATTAACAGATTCGTGCAGTAAATTAGATTTATTTTGAAATAAAAAACTGCATTGCACGGTCGCTTGTTAATAAAATTTATTAGCTCGTTTGTCATGCAATTCGAGACCCACAGTAACAAACATAATCTTCTGATTTTTTTTTTGTTTTGTTTAAACAAGTTCGATTAGTAATCCAGAGTTTTGAGCCAGTTGGGAAGTTCTAATCATGTTTTTGAGTTTACACTACAGGAGGCACATATTTATTAAATTTATATACATATTTATTTTATCTATAGGTCCTCATAGTTAAACATTGTTTTAAATTTTAATACAATTTTGACTTACATAAGTATTATAAGTTTAAAAAAAATTGTTATTTATTTATTAGGACCATTCTTGGCTTATTGGTTTAATAAACTCTTAAATAATATTTTCTTAATTTCGTATTTTTTGTAGACGCACTTTTAAATGTTTTTTTTTTGTTAATTGGAATAACTATATAATTTTTCGAAGTTTTTTTTTAACATTTTTGATACGTTTTAAATTGTTCTCAAAAAATTGCCAAGCAGGTTAAGAGAATCAAAAAATACTCGTACAGCTGCTTTCTTTCGAAAAAATAAAATAATAAACAAAGCATTTTAAATGTGTGTTTTTATATATTTAAAAATCTGTTAATGTCGTAAAACACACCTCATTGACCTCATCAGATGAAATTCATTTTTCGTTTAAGAACACTTTATTTGTTGAAAATTGCGTGCCACACGCTATTATGTCGTATTAAACTCACCCTTCTGCTGCCATTGTTACTTGAACCAACAACAACCACCCTTTAATTAAATTGCAGAGTAAATACATATGTTTTGGGTTTTTCATAATATTTATTATAGATATCAAGTTCATAAAGTGCACGATGAGAACTCACTGCAAGGAAAATGCGAACAATAACCTTTTTACTTGCGATATACGAGTATGTAGGCACTAGGCAAGCTTTGCATTTGGAAAAAAATCGAACACGAGGTTTTGATCAAACTTGACATTAGGACGATAAAACGAAAAAAGTGGGTCTCGCAATTCTGTCTGTCTGTCTAAATGTATGTATGTCTGCACCTCAACCTACAGCTTAAGCCGGTAAAGCGATTTTATTCATACTTGGTACGTCAGGATCTTCGGTAATTCGGCAGATGAGAAATTGAAATTTTGTTTTAGCTTTAGAACTAACGGTACCTGCCATACAACCGTATACACAAAATTGTATTAATCTCGAAAACGGGTCTAAGGATTCTGGTAAAAAAAATATGATTTTCAATTTTTCCACTAACAGCTCTAAAGGTTTCGTATAAAATGTTTATACAGAAGCGTATTTAAATTTGAAATATTATTTTATTTTTTAAATTTGATTTTTGAAAAAAAAAATCCATTTGTTTTTGTAAATTCAATATCAACGATTGTTTTTTAAATTATTTCTCTTAAAGTATGTTATAAAATACCAAAAAATGGCATAGCAATTCTTTTTTTTTAATTTTTTTAAACAACGTTTGCAAATTATTCAAATTCACTTTGAAAAAAATGGCTGAAATCGAGAAAAACATTGGTCGTTTGTGCGCCTTATGCTCTTTATAGTGTTTTTTTTTCTTTATATGAAGGCATTATAAAGAAAGATTTTGATTTGTTAAAAATATGGAATTTGGCTTTTAAACCAAACCTGAGAATAATATTATAGAAAGCGAAGGAATACTTCAATTTCAATAGTATAAATAAGAACGCAATTCGTGCATTTTTGAAGTATAAGAGCAAGTTACTAAGAAAGGCCATTTTGAAAATTTTCAATAAAGTTATTATTATTAAAATATTAAGAGACAATAAGAAATCATAACGATTCGATTCTGACAAATTTATCAAAAAAAAAAACAACCGAATGCCATTTCTTTATAGTTCATTACCCTATTTGGGAATTAAGGCCTATAACCCAAAATAAAACACCCATAAACTATTCTGTCGGCAATCAGTCGACTTCCTCACACAGAAATAGCAAATAAACAAAAAGCAATATTGAATGTGCGCGCCCCTTGTTGAGGTGTCGGCGGCATTTTGAATTGGTAACCTACACCAACCAGCTGATATCAATCAGAAAACTATGCAAATCTATGGGCAAGTCGTCAAGAGTGTTAAAAAAAATACGAAACTCAAGATATTCACATTAGTATGGGCAACGTGAACAGACAGTCACCTTAAAATTTCCAACAGCGTTCCCAATATTAACATGATTTTTGTCGCTTTAACAAACCCTCATCAGTCCATCAGGAATGGCGAGCAAAAAGAAGTTTATCCAGAATGTTATATAACAAAAATCAGCAGCATGATTTTTTTTCGGAATTAAGAGCGAATAAAATCGTTATCATGATATCCGACTAAGATATATGACTTTTCCGTTCGTCAAAATTGATTTGTATTCTGCGGATGATTTCAAAACGAGGTCACTCAGCATCTGACTATAAAAGAGACTTCTGGTATTACTTGCGGGCAGTGAAACAGAAGAAGCTCAAGGTAAAAAAGAAAACTTGTCAAATAATGATGTTAAGATCTTCACATCTGATTAAAAATCTAATGCGCTTTAAAACAAGCTATAAAATGTTTATGGCAATAGGACTAACAAGACAAAATGACATGAAACACTTGTTCTATTCTTTAAGTACATTGAAATGCTTTTAAAATGCAGATCAAAAAAGTTATAATAAAACGGAAAACGAACTTTTGGAATTACAGAAGATTGTCACAAATAGCTTACGGACTGTTCATAAACTTGCGTCATTGAAAATAATTGCGCATTTCTGAAATAAGGCTTTAAGACATTAAAAAACTTCTTTGTCTACATTTTGTTAGTAATATTAGGAGTTAATATGATTTTTAAAAATCAGTCACTGAAAAACGTAGATATGATTTTTTAAAACTCTTATCGACAAGATACCTAAAAAGTTGTTTTTTACAGCAACAATTGTAAAACAATTTAAAACTTTGTTATATAAAAATAAGACATTAATAGTCAATAAAATAAAATGAAGCTTGAGTTATATTTAGACAAAATTTGTCTTTCTATATTTAGACAAAATTTGTCTCTCTACAGAAGCTAAAGCCAACTAGTCATAGCAGCTAAAGCTAGACAGTTCTATCTTAAGCTTTGTATTATATGAATAAAAAGAAATAGATTGTGCTAGAAAATTCTAGCTTAAGCTTCATAATTTAAGCTGTTCGTTTCTTATTCACATGTTTCGACTAGGTAGCCTTAGCTAGAACTGTACATGTATGACCGAAAAAAAGGTTGTTTTGGATTTTGTTTTTCCACAATTTGTTATCTGTTCTATAAGGCAAGTATTGGTTTCGGGTAAAAAATTTTTTGTCATATTGTCCGTCAGTCTCTGCGTCTATACGTTCACTGTCTTATTTTTGAGCTATTGAATACTGAAAATAAAACCTAGTCAATGCTTTCTAGACAGGTCGAAAAAATCTTGAAATTTTTGTAGATTTAACTGTAATATTCTAGTTTAAGCTATTTTTATTCACACAAATTGAAGCTCAGGCTAGGAAAACGAGCTAAAACTAAATGAATTTAGCGTTGGCTATTTTAAAAGAGCTATTACTAGAAAACATCTTTAACTAGCTAGATAAAGCTTATTTTTATTCACTTAAAATCTAGCTTATACTTAAAAATCCAAGTTTTAGCTTTAGCTTTTTTTATTCACAAGGCCCATCATCTGACTATACTTTTTATGATGTTTTTATGTGTGGTTATTACTCTCTTTATTTTGCTTGGCTTCTCAAGAGCACGTAGATCTGTGCCAGAAATTCAACCAACAAGAATTGGCGACACTAGCCCATATCTACTACTCAAAAATAATTCCTGATGGTGTTATATCAAAATTTTTACTAATAACAATGTTTATCTGATTTAATTCTAAAATTGGATTATTTTAAGAATATTAATTGTAAAATTAATAACAAATTGTTACCACACGTGCACAATATATTATTTGAACTTCGTGAACTTTTTATCATTCGTATTAAAAAAACCAGCATCAAAATGAATTCACAATAAATCACTACTTTCTTAATAAAATCACATCTATGTATCATATTGTATTATTAACAAACAAATTTAATTGCAACCCATATTAATTATACAAAATGATACTTTTTACGAGAATTCCTTGTGAATCATGGAAAACAATTTGTTTTATTAATATAAAGATTTTAATTACTAGGTTATGTCCACAGTGATCTTTTTGATCAATATGCGATATGCGATGTAAACAAATTAAAAAAAAGTAATTGTTTTAACTTCTAGAAATCTATAAAAAATTTCCAATGAGATTTAATTTATTACGTATAATTTAAGATGGCAAATTAATTATATAATTTATTTCGTTAAATATAAACTATTTTTTTAAACTGGAATTAATCTCGATAAAATCACTTATTCTCAGGATGTCGTATTACCACGTTCATGTTCTTCAACAAATTGAAAAAATAAATTATTTTGTATTTCTTAAGAATGCCGAAATCATAAATGTATACCAATCGTTGTTCCGCATTTTTGCTTCTTGCCCAGATGTTTTTCAAAAAATCATTGTATTTTTTTATAAGGATATAATTAAAATTATTTTTTCCGAAGAATTCTGTGTCTTTTTATTCACAGAAATTAAAACCAAAATCCTATTGTTAATATGTTTATCTGCTTAACGCCTCTCATTGCATAATTAACGGGATTGGATAATCAACCTCAATTCACTAACAGGGATTCCATTATTTATACAACAATAAAAGTTAACCAAACTAAAAGTGAAACTCCTGCTAATTGGTTTCAATTTCGTCCTGACCCACATCCTATTAATTCCAAACTTTGAATAATGTATGTATATGAACTCATTTTTCCAACATGATATTCATTTGTATAATAATTAACAGTTAGCAACCTCTAAATGAAGTCTCTACTTAACTGGTATAGGAGGTTCTCTTGTTAAGGAATAATACCAGATTGTTTACATATAGCCAAGAATAAAATACCTAGTAATATTGATAAAAAGGTCATTCAACTGAGTGGGTGGCGTATGCGTAACCTTTTTTCTGTTTCTTTGATATTCCTTGTATAAAGGTTTACCCCACGTGAATCACTACTGACCCCGTTTTTACAGGGAAATTGACTTCGTGAGAAGACTGTTTGGTTGTAATAATTCCCCAATTTGTTTTATTTTGTCGGAAATATTGCGTCTTAAGCAAAGAAATCACATGTCTTACGTCATGTCTTAGACATTCCGCGGTGGCAAAAGGTAAACAGTAAGTGGGGAAGAAAGTAGTCAAGACTTGTTAATGACCGCTTTTACTCTTTGTCGATACAAGCTAAAGAAATACTTCTCAAATTGAAGATTGAAAGTGATGGTTGTTTTATGGACTACATTTTTGCAATGCGAGATTCAGTTTTGTTTTTTAATCACCTGTATGGAGTATCAGTGATTATTTAACCGGTGAGCTTGAAGTTATTTCCGGTTGGTCATAATAAAGACTTTATTTAATTTTTTACAAACTCGGTAAAATATTTTTGTTGAAAAAAAGCTAATTGGAAGACAATCTAAGAGAAATAAATAAGAGATGGAGCATTTTTCAAGACAAATAGGTAACAAGTGGATTCATTGATTGACAAGACTGTAGGATTAAATGACCTCTAAACTATTAAAACTAAGCAATTTGAAACAAGTTTAAGCTTTAACTGTTCCAATTGGATGTTTTTTACTTTTAGAGCTCCTTTTTCAAATTGCCAAACTAGTTATACAAATAAATAGTTTTCTAAAAAAAATGTTAGCAAAGACATTTTTTCGTCGTTCGGAAACTTGAGTTACATGAATTAAACTACAGTCAAACACCTAAGGGACAATTATTTTACAACTATTTATACATTTGACCATTTCTCGACTCTTAATCAATATAAAATTCTATAAAATATTAATATTTTGACATTTTGTTCAAAAAGTTTTAAATAAAAAAAAATCGATCCAGGTTTTTCGTTATTTAATGCCAACAAAAAAAAAACAGCTTTTTTATTTTTAATTTTTAAGAAGTTTAAACTACGATACCCACTCATAATGTTAAACTATTGTTGGAGTGCTTGATTTATTCAGTACAATTTGTGTTCACCTATGTTCTAAGGAATATTTGTTACAAAAATAAAATCCAGCGACAGGTACTTGCTGGCTGTGCAAGTACCTGTCGCTGGATTTAATTAAGCCACAATAAATTACACAACTGCATACCTAAATACCATGTCAGCAGCTGTAAGGGGTCATTTGGCAACAATCATTGCCTTAAAGCATTTCACTCTTTTGACTTCGTTTAAAAGAAGGGTGACCATATTTCGTTTTAAATCAAACTTATTTTAGCTACTGAAATTGTTTTGACTGCCACAGATATTTAAACGGATAAGTATATAGTTTGCAATTTTATATACATATTTTTAGGGCTTAGTAATTTATTATTTTCATGTCTGCCTTAGTGTACTTTTCTTTTGGAAGAGATTAAAACAAATTAATTTTTCAAAGTTTTTCATGTTATCAAAAACTATTTGTTGCTAACATTTTGAATATTTCAGAATAGTTTAATAGAAATGAGGATTATTTTTTTATAAGACATTTGAACTCACCATCTGGACTTAAGAGAAATGAAGAATGTAACAATGATTTTCTTTTCGAAATATAAAGACCTAAATTTCCTTTTAAACCAGGATTTCTTTAATGAAAATGCAAAAAAGGATAAATGGTGACCATAACATAAGCGTGTTATTTTTTTTAAGGAGACTTTTACTTTACACAAACTTCCATAGTTATTTTGGTGTGTGCGTATTTCTAACTCCATAACAACAAAAAAAGAGGAAACGAAAACGAAGAATAAGGCTTCTAGTAGGAAACAACCTTCACCTCGTCAGGAGTATGAGTTTAAGGGGATTGTGTTCCACTTTAACCGGTCGCTCAGTTGTTAAATTTATTTTGTATTTTTTTTCTCTTCTATTCTAACATGATAAATGAATTCTGTGTTACTCTCTATTTAAGTATAATCTTCTAGGATACCCTTACCTACTCGTATAACTTTACTGTCCTTATTTCGAGTAAAAGGTTAACATAGTGTTGATGTTGAAACTGATTTAAATCAATTAGCGTTCATTTTAGGGATTTAATTGTAAGCGAACGTGGAAGAGTGTTATTAAAAATACATGACATTTAGACCTATTTTTGGTAGTTTAATAATTTAAGAAATAATAAAATCGTTTTTATGTTACATTTTATTTCAAAACGGATTTGGTTCGACTAAAAATCAAGCGAGGTAGAACCATGAATATGAGGACTCGTAAATTAATAGTTATTTTGGGACTTTTTTTCGTTATGAGTTTATTTATGGATTTTACTAACATGTACATAGATATTTTTTTTGTTGAATGAAAGAGAAAATAAGGACATCAAAATCTTAAAGTTGTCTTAATTAAATATTGTAATACCCACAAAATTTGTTCAATTTTTTTATGTAAGCCTCAGCTTGAAAAACAATTGTGAAAACTGTATGTGTAAGTATAAAACTGACAAACTGGCACAAAATCTCAAGAGCAGTATTAACAATGACAATGTGGTTGTTATATCTTAACAAAATTAAAAGAAGAAATTAAAGTTCCATATTTTGTTTAAAAAAGTGACACTTATGTAAATGAATGAACATTTTTTGGGGTATAAGTGCATAGCCATCCTAAGATCTATTGTACCCGAAATGAGTTTTTAGTTTTGTCCTCTGGGCATATTTAACTACGTGGCTGTGAGCAATGATTTTTCCCAAATTCAGTTTAATTTAAATTCAACTCTGACTTACTTTTGACATTATTTGCTGGCGCACACAAAGTGAAATGTAAACCAATCGTATATCTTACTTGGGAGTAGAATCTGATCGTAAGGACAAATATTAGTTTTCTTGATTTGCTTATTAAAAAATATTAAATGTTTCATTTTTGAACGCAAAATTAAAGTGACTAAAGAATGAAAAATATTCTAATGTCGTGTTACATTAATATTACAAGGTGAAATGTATAACGAAACAATGACCTGTCATTAAATCGCAAGTTAAACAGTTTGAAATAATTATGTCGCAATAACGTGAGCCCACAGCCTTAAAAATAGTTGAGGCCTCTGAATTTATAAAACAAAAATCTTTAAAAATGGATGCCATGTAAATTAAGTTTGTGAGGTACACAAATGTGTATGTTGAAATAAATATACTACGCCATATAAATGACAATGACCTTGGAATGATATCTCTATGTGGGCAGTTACATTATCGGAAGATAGCCGTCATCATTAACATATGTAATGTACATAATTATATAAGTTTTGTGCCCTTTATTTTGCTGGTCATATCCTTGCATCTATTTCAACAAATCGTAATGACCTTTCGGTGCAAGCTTTATGCTCCTCAGATTTAGAATACTTCCATAAATGTTAACCAGCCAAAACTAAATCAGATCAAATTTTTGTGACCAATTAAAGAAAAATACAAGTTAAAAATAAAAAAAATTGCGGAAATTAACCTTGATTAAAAAACATAATTTAAAAATTCCACTCTTGTCTGCAATCAATAAAATAAAATTATAATTATTACATACAAACATAGAAGTGTAGACACAGGCAACATACACAAGTGAGTACAGATAGTAGGAGTAGGTACCAAGAATTATATTGCACGTACTTAAAATTGTTCCTAGTTTAATCAACTTGGCGACGCGATGTAGTAAAAAACACACGCACATTCACAACCTCATACTCGATGTGAATTTTAAGTGAGTTCTCGCAAAAATAATAATAAAAAAAAAATATTAAACAAAAGAATAAATAGTTGATAATTTAAATAATAATATTTCATAAATTTCTTCCAATAAGTTCATTTACTACTAATTACAATTTTAAAAAAAAACTCCAATTCTCAAAATTACTCAAGAAATAAGTTATCTAACTGCGAACAGTTTGAGTGAGCTCGTGTGTGCGTGTCAAAAGCACTTCCCCCTTTTTTGGAGCGTAATCAACAACGAAAGGGGTAGTGCGAGTTCGATGCCAATATTGACCAGTGGCATTGAGTGACCATACTTATGATCATTGATCAGATCCAGCCATAGCCATAGACAAAGCCGCCAAGTAGATATTGTACTTTTTAGTAAAGCGTTAGCTAAATTCTAAACCGATCGTGGCTTCACATATCAATTAGTCTCTATTGTTCTATTGGAAGTAACATTGGTTGGCTGATCATGCTGTTGTTTTTTTTTTTTTAATTCCTTCTGTCAAACACTGGCAGGAAATAAATCTCAGATAGGTTCTACTGTTCTTCAGAACGGTTTGCAATGCTTGGCGTTTCATAGAGAAGTCCAACACCGTCTAGGTCTGGTCGATGAAGTTAGAGAGCTGGTGGCAGTGTAGATTTCTTAGATATCTTTTTGCTAATTTATGACATTACTGTGTTTGCCATATTGGATTTTAGTTTTTAAGAAATAATTTCGTGCAACAAAAGTTAACGTATAGTTAAATTTTTTCTATTTTCAAAACACTTTCAAAAATGTTCCTTATTTCAAAATAAACAAATCCTTTAAGAATTGTATCTTTAAATTACTTAGCTATCACCAGCTCCCTAACTACGACAGACATTGGCATAAATTCCTGAAAAATTACTTGAAGAATGCAGGCGCTGGCGTCGCCCGTCGGCGGTGTCATAGAGGTAGATGGCGTCGTCGGCAAAATTGGTTAATGATGCAGATTGAGTTAATTTAATAGATACTTTGGCAGTAGGATCGTTCAAAATTATACAGGTGAATTACACCGATTTCATGTTCATAATTTATTTGCCTTCAACTGGGGGTTAAAAAACAAAAACAGTAACCCATTGTGGAATATTAGAAAAATACTTGATACATGAATTGCACGCAAGCGTGCATGCGCCAATGTTTCATGATTGGGTGTGGTAGTCACGTGCTACCGAGCTAGTACAAGTTGTCTCCAATGATCATTGGCAATGATCTTTTTGCGGGTGGATAAGTGTCTTCTGTCAACAGATTAATTAACGAGTGAGACATAGTTCTAGGATACGCATTAAGATTGCAAAGAATTAATGTGAGATTTTTATTTTTTGTTAAGAACAGGCACGTAATGATTTGGAAAACGTGGCATTTGCTCGTTTAGAGAGGGCTTGGCATTTAAAGATAAGTTTTCATATTTCAGAAAGATTGAAGTCAATTAAGACTTTCGCTTTCCTACATATTTCAAATGCTGGTGCTTTTTTGGTTGAAGGCAAGTATGTTTGTATTTTTTTATAAAATAACTTTTCTTATTATATTTTACACAATGACACAACATTTTCAAGATTTTTTTCTTTTTTCAAAATTAAGTTCTTATATATGTTTTTATATTCTTATAGATGTTAATCGTTAAAAAAAAATTCCAAATGTGGGGGAATCATTGGAGCTCATGCATTAATTTTGTATTTCAACAGAAATTAACATTTATTAAGTTATACCTAGTTCACATTTAGCGTGGAAAATTATTACTCTTTTAAGTGAAACAAATTTCTTCACATTCGAATAAAAAATAATTTAACGTTTATTCTCCTCAAATTTTTTAAAGCCAAGTTTTTTCATCTTTAAATATTTATATTTTCGTCTGATGGAACATCTTAAATTGAACAACTTAACACAATTGACTAAAAGTCGAAATAAAAGTACCTACTTAGTTGTAAAGAATTTATTTATGTATAATACTAAGAGCAATCCAAAAGACAAATAAAACAAATCCTGTATCGAAATAAGAATTAAAAGATGCATAGCTTACTCCACAACTTTGGTGTGATAACTTATTCAATAAGGAAAGGAATTTGTGAAAAAAACCTTATTTTAAGAAATTGTTTTTTGAAACATCAGAGTTGATTTTTGATTAGTCTACTAAGTTTATCGCACTGTATAAGGAAGCATTATAAAGAACTCTTGTTTTTCATTAATAAAATCCTTTTTAACCTTTAAAGAACCATATGTAGGTCCATACAAAATAACATAAATTTATGTCTATATTAAAATTCATACACAAAAGTACGGCCAATCACAAATAATCTAATTAAATTGTCAAACCTTGCCCCACAAATCAAAGCGATGTTTAATGGTTGCTGCAGTTTAGCACGCAATTTTAGACAATAGGTTAGTCTATTCAACATTTAACTTGAAAGATGATAGAACAAAAAATACTAGATACAACAGATTAATAATTTAAAAAAAATATAAATAGTCGCTTGACATGAAAAATAACTTCTACTTGTTTTTAAATGGCAGGTATCAAGTTATTTTTTTTGTTTAGACAATAATATAAAAAGACGAACAAGGAACAATTAAAGTAATGGAATCTTAAGTCGTTTTTAAATATTTTGTATCATTGATTATTTTTCAAGGTGACATTTAAGGTAATAGTTTTTAGCGAAGTTAAATAGTTTTCTGAAGTAAAACTTTCTATCATTAAATTATAAGTTACTCAATATTTTCTATTTGCAATTCAAAAAATAACTGCCAATTATATAAAAAAAAATTGCTCGTCAAGTTGTTGTTCTAACGGTCATTCAATAACAATCAATTAACGAATTAATCTTGAACCCAACCTAGGTGCATTAACTGTTAATTAATTCCTAGAAAACATCATTTGTTCATGTGCCTCCTATTACAATTTAAAAGCCAACGCCGCCGCCGCCGCGCCGTATCAATTCCAATTATTTACTTTTTGTAATGAATCAGCGCAACAAAAAATTACAAACTCTGTTTGATGGCTAAGCAATAAACAGCCTTAACTATAATATAAATCACAAAATACAATTATTACCAATTTAAAACTGTACACTTAATTAAATAATAGATATCTAAAATTCTCAGAGAGATACTTCTATATTCACACTTCCTAGAAAATCACTTTTAATTCCATGCACACGCCTTAACTTCCGCCATGGAAGCCTCTGGGTTTAGAGATGTGTAATTTTTGTCAAAGCTTCGCATTGAGGTTTCAAATACAAAAAAAAACATTGCATGCCACATGCCACAGAATTCACTAGGTTCAATCATGACTCATGAGGTAATCACATATTCAAATGAGAGTGAGATTGCTGCCACTTTTGGTCGACCAAATCACCCCCGATGCAACCGGCCAACCAGTCACCGCATCACAATGTCATATAGATGCCATCTTCGTGGCGGTGAGACAAGGGTCGGGTGGTCGGTTTGGATTAAACTTGCATACCTAATGGTTGAACCTTCAACTTTATAAATTGCTAGATTTTTTGTTCTGCACGCTTTTTGAAATGTATAATGTCCACGTGAGATAAAACAGTATAGATACCCAGGGATCACATCACGCAAATTTTAAGAAAAAATAACAAAGAATAAGTAGTAGATTCGATTTTTTGGAGTACCTAGATTTTATTTATAATTGTTTTTTAAAGCGTATTGAACGAAAAACTAAAAGACAAAAGATTATTTAACGAGTGCATACAAATTATGGAGAATTAGTGATTTTTCGATAGAATTTATAATTTATAAATTTTGAAGTTTTAATTTTAATTCAATATGTCAAATTGCCCATTTTTATGCGGCACCGGCTTGTACAACACTCCGACAGCTTTTTCAGTTAGGTTCATGTTTAATTTAAGAAAACCTTTCGTGATGCGACAAAATAAAAAAATAAATCTTTTTTGTAACAAAATATCATGTTATCCTAAGAAATCCCATGTTTTCTTTTTCTTCGCCGGAAAGTCACCAACAATTTTCATACGCTTAATTATAGGTGGTAAACTGCATCTACCTAGCAAATTATAGCAAGCTTATAATTATACCAATTTGATTAATTTGCGAACTATAATACTGTACTAAGCTTTTAATATTTCGGGGAGTTGCTAACCCAAATTATTTTCTTGGTTGAAAAACGTTATGAGAAATGTGGTACATTCACTTTTTTGAAAAGATTTCCAACTTTTATTGTTAAAACAATTTTACAGAATTGTAACTCAGATTTGTTGTTGCTCCAATAAATATTTAAATAATTTAAAAATAATGGCACAAAATTTTAAACAGCCTATTATTAAGGTATAAGTATAATACTACTTAGCAATTTGCTAACTTTAAAGTACTTCACTAATTCATTCTTAATTTTAAACATTTTCTAACTAGTATCGTACTAAGCCAATTTTCTTAATAAATTGCACACTTAAATCAATGACATTTCGTGTAAAAAAGTAAGTACACGAACCTTTTTTGATGTTTGCAAATGTCAAAGAATCATTTATGAAGCTAGCACGATACTAAAAAAATAAAGCAAGTATTCGATGGTTTTAACTTTAATACTCGTAAAAGGTTAGAGAAAGTGTGATGCTTTATTCGATTTAAATTTGCAAATTCGTTGTTTTAACCTAGTATCATACCAAAACAGCTTTCACACCGTACTAATTCAATTAAAATTTTGCGCCATTATATTTTAAATCTTATAAGAATTGAATTACTACGAAATAACTTTTAAAAGCATTTTAAAGTACGACCAAAGATAAACTATTACTTTAGTAGTTAAGTTTCATCCCTGACCTTATTTACTTCCTTCTTTTTATATTTAAATTAAAAAAATTAGATACTGTGGTGTGGGGCAACTTTTCTGAAAAGGAATTTTAAGCTCATGTAGTTTCAGAGATACAATAACAGAGATTATTATTTAATGAATCGATTTGTCTTTGGGTGAACGTGATGTGCATTTGCAGAATGTTTACTGTTGTACTCATTATTCTTCCAAGGGGGGTTTTCTTATTTCTAAATTGTTATTTCTGAAAAGAAGACAGGTTTACATGGCACATATAAATTACAAACAATTTTTCTGGGATTTGAATAAAAAAATTATTGCGTTTAATGAAAAATCTTTTGTCTGTTCCTAGATATTGTTATTATTTTTGACTCAAAAACTAACGTTAATAAATAAATAAATTTGATGGTGCAACAGCTCTCAGTAACCCAGGACCTAGTGACTTACAACTCCGAATTGAGGGGATTCGTTCTGAATCTGAAAGGCTAGGGTGAGCAGCACTTTTAATCACTAAAAGGATTTATCACTTTCTTGCTAAATCCCTGAAAAACAATTTTCTAGCTGCTTAGAATCAAACCGAAGATCCTCTGCATGAGAATCCAGCGCACTAACAAAAAAAAAACTAGCCTTACCCTCG
Organism: Philhelius festivus; assembly: GCA_963931855.1. Lineage (NCBI taxonomy): Eukaryota > Metazoa > Arthropoda > Insecta > Diptera > Syrphidae > Philhelius > Philhelius festivus. The sequence goes on along the minus strand of OZ007554.1, from coordinate 258,483,261 downwards.
TAACTGAATATTGTTTTAGCGACTTACTTACTGAATCTAGCGGAATTTCAACTCAGTCTGCATCAAAACATATTTTGATGTCGCTGGATTATTTCTAGCGACTCTTCTAGCAACTCATAAATATTTGGGAACAAAAGATTTAACACAGCCAAAGACAAGAATTCAATATATATGATTTAACTTACTTGTAATCTTGAAAACAAATTCTTCAAAATGTTTGAACAAAATTTCTTTTGAGCAGTCGCAAAGAACTTCTGAAAAAAATGAGCTAGAATAATGTTTGGAGTGAAATTTAAGATCTGCGTACAAGGCTTGAGACTGCTTTTGTTTTTAAGTTCCTATTTTTGTTTATAAACCATAAACTGTAAATAAGCTTTTTTATCAAAAACAAAAATGAAAAGTTATTCAAGGATATAATGTTTTTTAAGCTTCTTTCTACCATTTTTTTTCTGAAACATTCATTAATTTTTGTTTTCAGAATTTCAGCAGATCTAGTTAATTTTCGGAAGTTGGTACAGCGACTATTAATTTTAATGTTAGTTCAGAACTAACCGCATAGGTTTACTTTAACTTAAAAAGTATATTTTTTTTTATTTTTATTTTGTATAGCTTAGAAACGGTTTTAATAGAACATTGTTAATTTCTATTCAGATTTGAACTTTTAAGTCCCGTTAATGTAACTAAATGAAAAATAAATGGCGTTTGGAAAAGTCCGCTTTTGTTCTTCAGCTACTTAATTATAACTGTTCTCAGAAACATCTTCAATATTTTATTGTTCAATAATATATTTCAATTCCGAACGTCCAAATTCCAAAATAAAAATATATTAAAAATACTTAAAATTTAACATATTCCTATTAGTACCTAAACTTGCACGATTATTATTTAACTTAATAAAAATACTAACTTTTTGAAATAAAAAGAGGTGTACTCAAAAGCATTTTTTTCGGGAAAGCTGTCTTCAGCTCAAAGCGATTTTGTCTCAGAACCGATTGAAGCTAGATACAAGTTCTTCTTTTTATTAATAAAAACAAATTTTAAGTAACAATAACCCAATACAAACTCGGGATGTTTTCTAATAGTGTGTGTTTTTTAATAGTTACAAATTTCTGTACAGTATCTGTTTCACTTAAATAAAATAGTTTTAAAAATTAGTTAAAAAAACATAAGTTCATATTCCTATTAACGAGTATCAAAATAAAAAAACATTTTTTAAATAAGCAGACAAAATCTATATGATTCAAGCAATATTGACTTGAAGATTTGGGTCTTACTTTACCTAATTCCAAAAGCTATCATTTACCTTCTATGTATATTTATCTATCTTCCTTGTTAGTTTTTGGTGTCAGTTTTTATTTACAAAAATAAATATCGACAATCAAAACCACAATCAATTCTAGCAAAGATCTAAGCCACATATGCAATAATAAGTTATTAAAGTCGTAATTCTTTATTTGAAACAGCGTTTTAGACTTTTAGTATTAATTTGGAATCACATTGGCCCTGAGTAATAGATCCGAATCTAGCCTAAGTTCGATTTTAACCAAACATTCGTAGAAATAAAACAAATTTCAAGTATAAATACTTAAAAGCGGCTTTCCTGTAACTAAGTTAAATTTAAAATGATAGAATCACAATAGAACTTTACGAATCTGGTTAATAGAAATCTGTTTGTGTATCAGTTCACAATAACGAAATTATGAAAATGAGTCACAATTATTGGTATAAATAAGACTGTTGTTAAATTTGATCTGTTACTACGAAATTTTAAAAGCAACTTTTCTACATCTAACAAAAAGTGACTTTAAAACCGATTCTATGAATGTCTATTACTAAGGGCCATTGTTTTTAATTTAGTTTGATTTTATATATGGACGTTTTAAAATGATATTTATAAATTTCACCAAACCGAAATTACAACCAACAACACAAAAACACACAATTTCTCCTAACCACAGCACAATGGGGCCTATCGTGAATAAAATTTCCCTGGGAATTGTTCCCAACTTTCAAAAATGTCATCTCGAATAATGTCGAAAGTTTTCTTTGGAATTTATTGATATTGGGAATTAAGTTTCATAGTGACTTTGGCTCTCATTTAAAAAGGCCAGTCGCCAGCTTACAATGAACAGTGCAGAAGTATTGACCTTTCCAATTTTCGAAGATGGGGAAAATTCCGAGGGAAATTTTGTTCACGATAGCCCCCAATATGTCATGTTTGGCAGTTCAGATGGTGTTTTTAGTTTTTCTCAAATTTTAGAAAACGAGAAGGGTAGGCGATACAAGGGCAATAGTATTATGTGAAGCAAACCATATCGTTCACAGATCGTCATAATCGCCAAAATAGGTTCTTGCTATGTATATGGGTAAGGTAATAAGATGAGTACAGTGACTCTTACTCTGTTAAACTTAAATTAAAACTTTCAGCATGTAATCTCAATAGAAGAATATTAAGAGTATTAAATTAATGTTCATACATTTATTCATTTAGTTAAAAAACGTTAACAACTTCACCCCTAATACTACTTCATCTCTGGATACTCTATGAAGAAAAATATTTACTTTTTATACAATACAGATGAAAGTAGTTGAGTGTATTAGCTTGTTTAGATCTTCCTTGTTTGATATTTGTCTAAAACTAGATTATACCAGTAAGAGGATATGTTAAACAAGTTTATATCTGTTAGTATCGGATAAGTATCACAAATCTCTATATAATTTCCTAGACCAGTTTAATATGGTTAGAAAATATGCTAATTTATTACTTTATTTATGAAACGCTGCTGGACATGTAAAATTAAATAATTTACCCCCTTATTACCGCTGGCGAGTCGAATAAATAAATATGTGAGTGAGAGAAATTAGTATTACGGTTGGCGAATCGAGAACCTTTGATTCGACTTAAATGTCATATATTTGATATTTTTAACAAACAATCAAATTTCGAACTCGAATTGTAAAGTTCGCCAACCGGAGCATTATCGAATGTGTAGTTCGCTAATGAAAAGATCTCACCTCGAACGTTCGATTCGCAAACCGTAATAGGGGGATTAACTTTGTAAGCATTACTTGTTATCGACTCTTGTTTAGTAGGAAGTATGAGAGGTCAGTTTTTTATTATTTTATTGAAAAGAAATAATTTTTTTTAAAGCCAACAAAATAATAAATGTTCTTTGTCTGTGTTCCAATTTTATTAGTATCATACAAGGTTAAAACGACGATTTTGCAGTTTTAAATTTAGTATCATAATTTCTCTAGCATTTTATTTAAATTAAAATCATCTAACTTCATATGACAATTTGACATTTACAAATGTCAAAAAATGTCTGTTTACTTTGTTGTTTGCACGAACTGTCAGTTCAGTTTGCGCGAACTGTGAGTTCTGTTTAGGTGTGTTCAGAATTAATCTACAAAAAAAAAATAATACATTATACTAGTTACAAAATGTTTAAAATTGAGGAAGTGTTCCTAAACTACTTTAAAGTTAGCAAATTGAAGTATGTAGTATCATACTTATATCTTAATACATTGATATTAACTTATATCAAAATTTTTTACTTTTTTATAATTATGTGGTTCTTCTTCACATTGGAACTTGTACAAAGAATCTCAATACGTATAACGTAACATAACGTAAGTTAGCACTCGCGGTTATGGAAATAGAACTGGAAATTTCTCTTACTGTGTCTATTTGTTATTAAAAACACAAAAATTTATATCAGTTTAGTTGATTAAGTTGATTTGTTACGTGAGCCTTTCGGTTTATTTTAAATCCACTTAAGATTTGTGGAAAACACATTTGTACTTAAAAAACAAACATGACAAATCTTTTTCATTACAATTTCGATGATTAAAATATCCAAATTCCATACTACTTCCACCAACCCAGGCAAAGCAAGCGTCATTAGGGGAATTAATGCTTCGAAGCACATTTCTTGTACGCCATCTGCGATGATTCATTTTCCGGTATTTATTAATAAATGACTCATTTTAGTATGTAGACAATCAGACAGATTCGATTTCGAGAGAGAAATTAAAATATGACGATGGTACTCAAGACAGCACAACCTCCATTATTTCCTGGTGTTTAAAGTAGCTACCGCCCTACCGGATCATGATGCTTAAAACTCATAAGCCACAACTTGTCTATCTTATCTTGGTTTATTTATTGTTAATTGCTACCGCAGCTTACGCCTCGCCGGCCGGTCGCAAGCTTTGTTTATGTCATTAAAAATTTCAATTTGTTTTTCAACATTTTGTAAAGTAAAATATATTTATTTATTTTTGGAACAATAAACAAAGCTTCCATTGAGTAATCAGCTCTAATTCAGCGCTTAAACTAAAAAGGTGGTGTTACGTCTCTGGATGATAATAATTACAAAATGATCACAAAGATAAGATTATCAGGGCGTAACATTTACTTTTTTTTTTTGTAGTTTGGTAAACGTTAAATGTAAAGTCTCATTGTTGCTAATATTTACTGATAAAAAGAATTTTACTAATAAAATATTTTGCACAAAAACAATGTACCTTGCTGCACAAAACACACCCATGACTGATGGAACCATTGAGTTAGGTGTAAACAAATTAATTGTAAGTTATTTATTATATGACAATGACGAACAGAACAGAAAAGAACAGTGTCTGCTAACAAAAATGTCTGTCAGTTGGCTGCAGTGTGCCATAAATTCATCTGTGGACAGAGCTCATTTCTATTTCAATTGCGTGGAGATCTGGGCGGGCTTTTTATTACTAAACCAAAGGTGATTAGGTCATAATTTAAAAGCAATTTGTCAGTGTTGAGTACTTGGTTTAATAAATTGGATGGTAGTTTATTTTGTATTTACTTGATTGGCATAGGTAAATGTGAAAAGAGTTTTCAATTGTCAAGGATCATAAATTTAATGTCTGTTCTTACTTATGAGAATATTATATGATTTGTACGAGAATGACATAACTACATAATCGAGTTCTGTGTGTCTTATTTGGAATATTCAAAATATTTTAATAAGGAAAAAAAATTGTTTCAAATTAGAATTTTAGTCAAAAGCGACTAACCGAACATCGGTAAATTCAAAATCTTACATTCTACAATGAATTAATTCAGACAAAAATTGATAATTTTTTAACTTCACTTTAACTCTTTCAACCTGGTACTAATTTCCTTTAAATGGAGTGAAAAAGTTCCACAATTCTTTTCAAGTCATCAATTGAACACTTGTTCTTTTGGAGAAGTATTGTTATCGTGGCAGAAAATTATCGATGGAGAAGTCCAAGAAAGTGGATTTTGTAATTAAGGCAGTCTCGTCAAACCTGCAATTTTGAGCAAAGAGCCGTAAAGCACTGTCATTCTAATTTATTGGTAAACACGGTCAATCGAGAGGTACTGTCCGTTTAATCACTAGAGCCAATGGAAACTGTTATAAAGTTTTTGATATTTGTCTCGTATCTAGAAATTTAGAATAAAGTATGACATAATGGTTAGTGCGTTGGACTATCATGCAGAGGGTTTTTGTTTCGATTCTCAGCCGCGGAACACATAAATTCTCCAGGACTTAGGTATCATAAAACTAGCTGCTCATTAGTCATTCGGAGTCGGCAAAAATTGTCCCTCCCATTCCTGCTAACATGCAAACAGTAATGGTTGAGAGTTATAAGTCTTAAGGCTTAAGCTATTTCTGAGTCGTAATGGCCCTTCATAGTTCATTTATTCATTTTGATTTAGAAATTATTAAGGGTAATGTGAAATCCAACGAGCAACTTATAATTTCTCGAAGAAGAATTAGAAAATTTATACTTTCAGGTCTTGATATTCAGATCTTATTGGTCTAAGATCTTCAATGTTTAGGCACATAAATGCTTTGATTTCCAATGTCTAGCGATTCAGGCTTGCATTTTTCTCCCAAAAGAAAGATATGTTAAGTCGAGCGTTATTCTGTGTCATGTTATTTTTTAATTTGCATTCTAAATCTGCCTTAACCTCATTCACATACGTACATGAAAAATCGCTGAGCTCAGGCCCTTACTCTGAATAAAAAAAGAAGATCATACTATAAATTGATTGACAAATTTGAGAATCTTTTTGATATTTTAGTTCCAAATTAATGAAATTTATGAGTAGATACTCAACTGGAATGATGGACGTGATCGAAACTGTTGAATGCATTCATTTTTAATTTCATGACTAAGCGCGGAACAGATTGAACCAGCAACAGCACCGTCAACAGCAACAGCGGCCGCCATTGATTTAGAGCCAATGTATTTGAATTGTTCAACACACATAAGAACAGCAACAGCAACGCCAACAGCGTCGTTAGGCCAAAGTCCTAAATTTGTTGTTGCTGGTGCCGTGTTGTCAACTTTTTCACTGCAATGTTCAGTGGCACCACAATGAAAAACTTTTTTCCAATATGAAATGTCAAGCAGATGAAATGACGTTGCTGGTGGCAATGTGTTTGAGAAATGTTTGCTGGCCAGCGTGCTGTTTGCTGTTGACGGTGCTGGTGCTGTTGCTGGATTACTGGCTGAACACAATGGAATGCTGCAACTGGAGCTGCAGCTGCAACTGGAGCTGCAGCTGCAACTGGAAGAGCTGTCAAAAAGTGTCGTACGTACTTTTTTTTTATGCGCCCACAATGAGGCTGTACAGCTTTCATGTTTTGTTGTCATTTGTTGGGTCAGGTGTTGAATCTTTGGCAAATTTTAAATATTTTAAGTAATTGAAACTATAAAATGGACACTGAAATTGAAGATTTTCGTCCATTATTTTAATTAAAATTTAACCACGAAATCACGATACAACAAAACAACACTTAAAATCACAGACAGATATGGGTGATTCTACAAACGATGGAATTTTCGGCGGCCCCAGAAATATTTTGAAATCCGTTGAATTATTTGATCTGATTTTTTTTTATAAAATTAAATCTGACTGATATCTATCTGGCCTAACAATATTATTAGGGTGACCTTATTTTATATTGCTCAAAAAATTCTTCAAAGTGTCCGATTCTCAGTCCCCTGACGTGTCCCCAGTGCGTTTTCGCAAAGAAAAATTATTACCGTTCTCTTATTTCAGGTCTCATACTAAAATGAATCCCACCGAAGTTACGCCAAATAATACATCTTTGCTACGAAATAAATAAATATTTTTTAGTAATTTATTTTATTACAAAAAAAAATGCATTAAACTTTGTCCCCCGCTTTTTGTATCAGTCCCCTGGCATATTGAAACAGTCGAAAATATCAATAACTAGGATGTGGATCAGATTTCCAGCACTGTCAATTTGAAGTACCAAGTCTCCTTACAATAAAATCGTGGTGCAACTCGATTCTGTTTCTTATGTTAGTATTGTGAAAAAGACATTTGTGCATGAAGTCGTGGAATGTCCGTTTAGTTTATCAGTCCTCTGGTGAGTTTTTACGAAACAAATTTATATGTAAGTAGGCATCTTTTTTAGCAGTATAGTATAGGTTTGATAAAACTGTAATATTATATATATTTTTTTGATTTTTTAAGTAAAACCTTAATATCTTTTTTGCGCAAAAACCATGAAAAACCTCAGTCCCCTGGTCTCAGTCCCCTGGCTAATAAATAAACAAATGATATTTTATTCCGAAACCTGAGGATTTTTAAGTTATGTTGAACTTCGAACTTCATTGCGAAATATTTTTAAAATTTTTAAAAAGAATATAATTTATTTTAAATTGATTCTAAGTAGAAAAAAAAATTTATTATAATATATTATTTTCTTTTAATAAAATGCTAAGTTATTATGTATTAACCATGAATTTGTATGTTTATGAAGGCTAATTAAATTTAATTTCTATATTTCAGTGTGTAATTAAGAGAAAATACAAAAAAACTTAAGATTTATTCAGTCCCCTTAAAAAAAACTCAGTCCCCTGAACATCCTTTTTCAAAAAATGTCCTTAAAATCATCATTTTTAATTTTTTTTACTGGCCGCTTTCAACAACGCAAAGAGACGTTCTAAGGATCAACTAGAACAATTCTTACGACTTTTGGCTTCCAAAAATGTCGTGCCGAAATTTGTATCATTTTATTCCATTGTTTGTAGAATCACCCATATATAAAATTTGAAATGTCAAAAATGCTGCACGAAAAAGTTAAAAGTTCGCCAACTCTTGCAGCACCGACTGCAGCACCGACTGCAGTTGCGTTGTGTTGTGTTCGTAACATTGAATTTACGTGTATTGAATATTTTGACAGCTATTCCAGTTGCAGCTCCAGTTGCAGCTCCGTCTCCATTGTGTTCAGCCAGTTAATCTGTTTCGCGCATTAGGGGGCAGTTATAGTAATCATTGGGCGCATTCACTAATCTAATCACTACGTAGTCAAGAAGTCAACTAGCTTTGTGAATGCAAAATTGCACTACAAAGCTAGTCAATTTCAATTCAAACTGTCATATTAATGACAGATGTAAGCATACAAAATAAGAAAAATTGTGTTTTGAGAACTTTAAATAAACTTTTTTTTTACAGTTTAAATTAAATAACATCAAATATAAGATATAATATTAATTTGTTTAATAATTTCACTTTGAAAATATCTTCCACCAAAAATTAAATTTGTATTTTCAACGAACAGCTGATTGTGAAATGTCAACTAGCTTTGAAGCAGAAATTTTTACACTACGTTTGAGGGGAAATTTCAACTAAATTTTTAGTTGTCTTTAGCCAATCAGAACGAGTTGACTACGTAGCAATCATTGAAAAATTGGTTTCAGTAAAAGATACTTTCGGTGGCTGATTACAATCAATTCTATCCATTTGAGGTTAAAGTTGATCATTGCAAGGAAAACTGACATCTGAGAATAAAAACAGAATCGAACACATTCAGTGGAACGATTGTGTTCCATATTAAATAAATGAAAATCAGCTGTTCATTGAAATTGATTTCTACGAGTATCAGTGAAATAATAAAAGTGGAAATACATCATTGAAAATTTGCATTCCCATTTTTAAGAGAAATACACAAGCTGCAATGGCTTTAATTGGTACCAAAATGAAGGTAATGAGTAGTAGAATTTTTTTAGTCTATAAAATACAAAATGCAAATTTTCAATGATGCATTTCAATGATAGCTATAACTGGCCCCACGTGATAATACTGATTGATTAATAATAATGATTATAAAATCAGATTCAACAATTTGTAACACACATATGGTGCAAGACTGATGACAGTTTACGCCATGTCTTACGAATTGGAATTTACAATTCTGCCATATGTAACTATTTCAAACTATAATTTCCCGCTTAAATGATAGAAAGTATTTTGTCTCAAAAGTGATATTTGAGTTGCCTTTAGGACTTTCAGTCAGATAGGGTTAAAAAGAGTGAAATATGTTAAAGATTAAACATTTTTTTCTTAGACTTACCGCAGCTTGTGACGTTGTTTGTACGGGTGAAGTCTCGGCCGCAACTGTTGATATAAGCAACGTCGCTAAAACTATGAACACACTTTGGCAGGAGATGTTGATTGTGGCTGGTGTCTTTCGACGAGTCGTTTTACTAAGATCCTCGATTTCGTACATTTTTCTTCTTTAGTTGGATTGCTTGGTAATGTTGTTGTAAAATATATATCACTGTTTTCTTCTTTAAGTTAATTGCTTCTCGTTCAATAGGTGTATTTTGTAATCCTTACGTTATTTAAAGTTAAACACAAAGTTCTTAATATCGTGTGCTTAATTAAACCTGAAAATAAACAGAAAACACTATTAGCCAAACACTAAAAACAGTACAACAATCAGCTGTCTAAATATCAACTGTCATTCCCTCAACTCATTGCTCCTTAAAGGGCAAACATTTGCCTGTAGTTAGCACATTCATTTAAATAGATTCTTATTTCTAGCTAAGCATATACATATACAGGGTGATTGGCATAAGGTGTGACAAAAAGCTAGGGCGTGTAGGTTGGACTTAGACAAGAAAAAAATCGTATGGGAGGGGGGGGTCTATTTCGCCCCGTTTAGGCGGGAGGGGCAATTTAAGAAAAAAATAACTTAAAACAGAAAAAAAATTATTAAAAAATAACGGTGATACCTACAGAGTAATGCTATAGCATTTTAAAAAGCCAGAAATACATTCTTTAATTTTGTTTTTAAATAAAGTTGTTCGAGTGCATAGTTTTTGAAAAAATATTTTTCAAAATCAAAATTTTGAAAAAAAAAATAAAAAAATTTTTTTTAAACAATTTTTTTTCAAAATTTTACGTAATTAAGTATTATTTTTGTATTCAATATTCAATGCTCTTATTAATTTTTGATCAAACACAAAAAACCGAATGTCCAAATGTTTTTTAGTTTTTGAGAAAATCAAAAATAACAAAAACTACTTTTGTTCTAAGAAAAGCCTTTTATTTTAGTTTTTATACGTTTTTGGATTCTTAGGTGAATTTACGATTGAAAGGATTAACTTTCTTTTTAATTTTTTTTTAATTATCGTCTTATAAACATACAATAATGTGACAAAGTATTGGATTAACCATATTTCACACATTTTTTCATTGAGAACACCTGCGTGAGAGCATTGGTTTAAAATTGACCTGCCACTTTTTTATTATGATGGGGTCGGCTTGGCGTAGGTGCATTTACGAAAAAAAGAATTAACTTTTTTTGTAAAATTTTTTTATTATCAGTCTTATAAGCATACAATAAAGTGACAAAGTACTGGATTAACACATTTTTTCATTGAGAACACCTGCGTGAGAGCATGGATTAATATTAACCTGCGAATGTTTTTTAAATAATTTTTTGTAATAAGCTTTAGTTAAAAACTAGTTAAAAATTTAAATAAACAGTAATTATGTATTTTATCTAAATATGCATGTATTTCTTATTTTAATTGATTTCAAGATTCAGGAACATTCTTGTTCTTATTTCGCAATTGCACTTTTCTGTCACTAGTTAGGACGTGTAGCGTTGCATTATTTAAAAAACATTCGCCGGTCAATATTAATCCAATGCTCTCACGCAGGTGTTCTCAATGAAAAAATGTGTGAAATATGGTTAATCCAGTACTTTGTCACATTATTGTATGTTTATAAGACGATAATTAAAAAAAAATAAAAATAAAGTTAATCCTTTCAATCGTAAATTCACCTAAGAATCCAAAAACGTATAAAAACTAAAATAAAAGGCTATTCTTAGAACAAAAGTAGTTTTTGTTATTTTTGATTTTCTCAAAAGCTACAAAACATTTTGACATCCGGTTTTTTGTGTTTGATCAAAAATTAATAAGAGCATTGAATATTGAATAAAAAAATAATACTTAATTACGTAAAATTTTGAAAAAAAATTGTTTAAAAAAAATTTTTTCATTTTTTTTTTTCAAAATTTTGATTTTGAAAATTAATTTTTCTAAAACTGTTCACTCGAACAACTTTATTTAAAAACAAAATTAAAGAATATATTTCTGGCTTTTCAAAATGCTATAGCATTACTCTGTAGGTATCACCGTTATTTTTTAATAATTTTTTTTCTGTTTTAAGTTATTTTTTTCTTAAATTGCCCCTCCCGCCTAAACGGGGGGAAATAGACCCCCCCCTCCCATACGATTTTTTTCTTGTCTAAGTCCAACCTACACGCTCTAGCTTTTTGTCACACCTTATGCCAATCACCCTGTATAGGTTTATAATATAGGTAGGCTGGAAGTTCTTCCTTTGGTGTTTAGTGTCCTGATTTCAAAAATAGAAAACCGGAGAAGCAACAAACTGCATTGCTGCTTCGTCTTCTTTCTGAACAGAATTGAAGTCCTATAGTTCGTCTTCTTGGGATGCGCTTGGTGGTGTGGCCATAGCATGTGGTCAGAGGAGCAAGTGGAGAAATACACACATATGTACGTACTTACCTATGGACATACAGTTAATGTATTTATGTTTCCATATAGCCCAAGTCAGGCTAAACTGGAAAATGCCAACAGGTTGTGGTATTTTAGATTGAGGTTGAGATTATTTAGTGTGAGCTCAGTGTGAGGGAGGGCAAAAGGAAGAGGGTGCATCAGAGTTGTGCCTAGATACATTCTCCGGAACCACCTTGGAATTATAACCTCATTTTGTGTGTTTGTTGTATTTTAAAATTAGATTGTGGATGTGGATAAACCTATGGTATATAACTTCAATGTGGAATATGATAATTTATTACAAGCACTGTAATAAATTTATTTATTTCTTTGTCGCAACTTTAAGTATCTCATATTATATTTGTATACATCGACCTTTGTGTTCTTGAAATAACTTTTTTTTTTGTTAGTGGATGTTTGAAAGAAATAAAGTACTGTGTTGAACTATATTTATACCAAGAAGCGGAATTTTTATTAACCATGTTTATATTATTTTTAACTTCAGTTTTTGTAAATGGATGTGTGAAAGAGAAGATAAGCAACGATGCAAATAATATTTCTAATATTTTATTTTATTTATTTTTAAATTAACTTAGAGAAATGCATCAGGTAAAAGACCAATAAGTGTCTTCTTAATTTTACAAGTCGAAGTTCCTCATTCATTTCAATTTCAATAATATTACATTCAAGGTTAAATTAACATGGCACTATTTCCGATAAAACTGTCGTTGATTTAAGAAGATGGCGGTTTATTTACACATACATTCTTGTGAATAAAAAAAAATCAAGTTTTTCCCATGGCCATGACGTTAATATCAACATTGTTTTCGTTATTTTAAAGTGGTCTCCCGTTAATTTTAATTTTACTTTATTGACTTAAAGTTTGATAGCTTGTATCTTGTATCTTGGATTGATAACACATCGAAAACTGGGCTGTAAAATAATGTTCAAATAGTGTAAAATAGAATCAAGTTGCAATTTCTTTAAATTCAAAAACATCTTCATTAACCTTAATTTCGTGAATATTTAGGGGTTATGGGTATATCCTTTATTCTCTTTAAATGTTTATATCAAAAGTTTCAAAACTTTCTCATAAAACTTCAAATACTTCATTTTAAAATTCATCCACTATAACTTCGTGTCATTTACTTTTTGCTTTAGAGGTATTTTTCAAGGAAGCCTGAGAAATGTAGTGCACCCTCTTCGTTTCCATTAGGAACATCTAGCCGAATTTTCATTTGTTTTTATAGCCCCAAAAAACATTAACGTGTATTCTTCAGTTGAATTATTGATAAAACAAATCCTGGAGAAGGTACAAACGTATACGTAGGTACACGGAAACTATGAAGCAACATTTTCCCTAATCAATAGTTGGGGGTAGTTCCGAGAAGTTTCCAAAATTGTTAATGTAGGTTTGTTATGTTGACACTTTTTCGGATACAAATCTCAATTAGATTTATTAAATTAAAGTGCAAAGAATCGATTAAGATTATACATTATCAAGTCATATCGCATGGCCTTCAACAACAATGTGGTTCATTGTGCAAGGTTGATTTATAACTTTAAATTTCTAATAAACTTTTCGAATGGCTATTTTGAATGTTATTGTTTTTTATTATTAAATTTTTAATGAAGATATTGTAATATAAGATATTTTTTCAAACATTCAAGTATATACTCGTAATCGTATCTTATGTAAACTTTTTTTTAAAGATTTTCTGTTTGATAAAACTCTGATACAATTATTCTTAAGCATTTAGCTCGATAATATAACTGATATGTGAGTATTTGTTTGATGACTTAAATCGTTTGTAATTTTTATTTTCATTATCAAGAAGCTCATTCATATCTGAAGATAACGTACATATTTGTCATACTTGTCACATTTGCTTAAGAAATAAGAAAATTTTAACTAAATAAACAAAACAAAAAGGGGTAACTAATTTTTATGGTAAGGAACCTACTTATGTCAGACCTATTTTTAAACTTAAATTGTATAAACACTATGTATTTAAGAGTTACAAATTTGAGCGATAATGACATTTAAAAATATATAACAGACTTTTGGTTCATTCGAAACTATTTGACCATGAGTTTTATTTTATCTTATCTTTTTTTTAGTCGATAAATGAATATTATTTTGAAATATTGGGAATTCTTACATATTTGAAATTTCGCCTAATCTTATATTTCTATGTTGTACAATAAGTTTTAATTTTTAAGGTCATCTCTATTGACTATCGTGGGCATTTTTTGAAATTCGTTTAACAAATTTTGTATCAGTTTTTTTTTTTAAATTAAGAAAAAAATTCTCACTTAAGAGAAAGGTGATATAATTTTGATAAGGTGATAATTGAAATTCAGGCACAATTTGAAGGTCCATTCATATATGTATATGCATCAATGCAAAGGAGAGATTTTGTACAAGTTTTTGCCCTTTTTGATGTTCAATAGTTGTACTATTGACTACTTGAAAAAAAAAAAATGTATTTATACTCTTTTTATAAAAAAAAAATCCTTCACAAAAAGGTTTATTTTATTGAGATGTAAAAAAGTAGCTGAGGAGAAGTCTTTGTTTAAGAAAAATGTGGGCCAAATTAAAGCAAGCCTTTTAAAACATTGAATCTAATTGTTTACCATGAAGTAAAGTAAATTCAAATACAAATGGTCTTGACGAATTCGAATGCATTTGAATTTACTATGCTTCATGGTAATTTTAAAGCAAAACATATTAGATTCAAAGTTGGAAACGACTTTGAATTTACGTTGCCCCGTTCTAATTTGATTTAAATGTTTTGACAGAACTAATCGTGAATGAAAAATAAAACAAAAATTTAGATGAGTAGGTAAAAGTTAGTTAAGTACTTAACTTTTAAAAGAAATTAAAAAAAAATGGATATGAACTTCTTTAACTTCAGCTTGAAGATAAGCACTAAGGAAAATATTTAGACTAAAATTATATTAAAAGATTATTTCTATTTTTACAGATAAAGATATAATATTATCAGTACCTATGTATATGAAAGTGAAGCCGGATCTAATTTATCTAACATTGTAGACGAGACAGTTTATTTTATTTGTTACCAACTGGAATTGACGTTAAGAAATATACTCGTATCCTAAATCTGTCTTGTTTATGAATTCATAGACCGATTATTCGCGAATTACCTAGATTTTTTTTAATAAATTGAGAAAGAATACTTCATAATAATATCAAGCTAATATACTCGTACTTGTTTTTATAAACAAAGAATTTGACACAAAGTAATGCTAGTTGTCATTTATTTTTACCTGGCAATCTGTACAATTGAATACATGAGTTTAAATACCTCATTTATCAAGTCCTGTTCCCGGTTTAATTTCCACTTGGATTAAATGTGCATTGACAAAAATTTAAATCATAATTCTACTTATTTTTTTTTTTTTTTTGTATTGATTAATTTGTATTGATATTAAGCCCTGAAGGACGATTTTAATTCAAGTTAAGAATGTTTTCATAATTTAGCCGTATGAAAAAACTATTACTAATTACTCTTAAAAAGTCCAATTTCATTGAAAAGTGATTAAAAAATTGAAGAAAAACTTAATCATTAAACAAAAGTCTATCTCAGCTTTGAAAATTTGAATTTAAAACAAATTTCTTAAAAGATGATAGTATGACTTCTTCTTAACATTTAAATATATGTACATAACATATGTAGATGTGTATGTATGTATATTTTTTCTTATTTTTTTTTAAACTCATTTTCAGCTTCTATCATTGTCATTGCATTGAATAGATATTAGCTGATGTCTTAATTAAGGAACATATTAATTATATGATCTATTCATTGTTACTCGTTCGTTCAATGTGAACAACGTAATCATTGAATCGAAATCTGTAAAAGCTGTAATCAGAATTTGGCGTTGAAATCGCAATTAGTGTGCATTTGCCATAAAATAAACTAACTTTTACCTATATTTGAGAGAACTTCATGAAATTTAGCTTTCAACAAAATGTGAATTAATTTTCTGTATGTCTTTTATGACTAATAAGGTTTCTCTTTGTATTCTGAGGCTCCAAAACTGTCTTGTTATTTTTAAGGAATCAGGGTAAAATTAAATTTAAAATATATCTACATACATCAAATAAATAGTCTGATGTGAACAAAAAATTACTAAAATATATAATTTAGAACGATGAACCTTTTTTCGGGGTATATAATTCAAGTAATACCAAGTAATTATAGGTATAAGACATCAATGAATAATTTGATTCAAAAGACATTTCTAAACCATTCGTAATTTCTCCAGTTCTTGTTACAGTGAAAAGATTTGTTCTTGTTGATTCTCACTCCATTCAATATTATTTCTACAATAGTATAATTATTTAGTTATTATTTTATCTAAAAAAAACATTCACAGAATCCAAAAGCCAAGTTCATCATTTGAATTAAACATTTACTTATTCTTAAAAATTTACATACAGAAAAAATTTCCGAAAGTTTTGTTTTAATTAACAATAAATCAGGACAAATGAAAATCAACGCACAAAAGAATAAAGTTTAAATAGTTTTCTTTTTAAACTGGTAATACCTTTAAGCAATTCCCAACAAGCTATTTAACTTGAAATTCCATCTGAGGTTTATAGGAAGCAACTTACAAAATCAAAATAAGACAACGTTGTTGGTGGAGCACGGTTAGCTGCTGAAATCTCCTTCTCCACTGTGTGATTTTATAACCAATTCATTATTGCAATGGCCTTTGTGTCTTCTATGTGGCACTCATCTGAAGCGCAATGTGTGAACTCACAGAATTAATACCAACTGACAGTCCCTGGTAAGATCACCGAACTTTCTTTCAAGAAATTAAACAGAAAAACTGAATCGATCCCACAATGCACTCTGAACACTTGTTTTCACAGGAAATATAAATAAATTAATAATTATTTCCTTAAAGTAAGTTAAGATTTCTTTGTTTTGTTTCGTAAAAAAAATTAATTTCTTTAAAATTAACAATGTTTGATATTATATTATTTTTAAAAATTAGTATTCAGAAATATACTATTTATGTATTTTTGACTTTTATTAGCAAACCCAAAATTTGTTTTTCTAATAAATTTCGCGTTATCAGTTTAAGCTCTCAAAAAAACGAAACCCTGTCGAAGGAGAACCGAGTAACATTAAACTAAACTGATCGGTCGGCGACTAAATTAGCAACTGATCGATCAAAGCTCTCCGCAAAACGCACAAAAGCTTCGCACTTGGATTTCGGTATATCTACTGGATAGGCAAGGCATACACAAAACACAACCCATGTCTGATATAGATACATTTACTGTGTGTTTTTTGTTGTTATTCTTGTGTTAACGCAAAGATAGATAAACTGATCGAGCAATGCTAATGTATCTTTTGAATGAATGGGGCTTGTGCGGTGCAGATATTTTCTGTTGGATATGTTGTTTTTTTCTCAGCATAGGTAAGTTGTTCTCTTTGATTTTTGCTCTCACTTAATGCAAGATGCGAGGGGAATAGGGCAGGGGGATTGAGGACATTAAAGTAAATTTCGTTGGAGCTGTCTGGAGATCTCTCACTGTCTCTCTCTCCCTCTTTTCTTTCTCGCTATGTTGTCTTATATTATTGGTTGGAACTGAGGATGAATAATCGTTTGTTTCTTGGAAATGTAAAGTTGTCATAAGGAAAACATTATTTTGTATTTATTTTGAATTTCAATATTCTTTGTGATATTGGTGTCGGCGATGACTCTGACTCGCAAGGGCTGTTGTGGGTTTTACAGTTTTACAATAAGATATTTTCTGTCTTTGATTATTTTTTTTATTTTTTTGATCCACCTGTTAAATTCAAAAAAATCTGGACATCTGAATATGTGGATGTGGGTATAGAGTTCTAATAAGACAAGTTTTGTATTTTACATATAATATTAAACAAGATCTTAATCACATATGAAACTATGGTCGCTTTTTATCTAAATGCTTGCTTCCTTTAAAGTTTTAGTTCTAGTTTTTTATTGAATTTAATGAGTTCTCTTAATACTTGGTGTTTTTTTTAAACTAATGACCTTACAATTGCCTATAACCAAATCAAAAGAATCATTCATGGTTGGAAACAATTTTATATGCGATACATATTTTGTAGGTACCTACTAAATAGAAATTTATATAATCGTAAAGAAATCCAACTAGAGATTTTGATAAAACTTGACGTTACGATGACACGGAAGACAAAACAAGTAGGTATGGTTAGGTAGGTTTTCGCTTATTTCCTTCACACCTTTATGTATTTTAGATTTTAGTAGAAAAATTTTATTTATCTCAAACGGCTGTAAGGATTTTGACAAATAATGACGTGTACTAATGCAGGTATGGTCTATATTTTGGTAAGAAAAATTTAAAAAAAAAATGATGAATTACTTCGATCAAAATTTTTGTACAGTAGCGTACTCAAATTTAGAAAAATATTGTATATACGAATTTTCGAAAAGATATTTGTTCGATTTTTTGAAAAATGAATATCTTGAAAACCGGTGTACGATTGTTTTTGAACTTTTTTTTAATGTATATTATTAAATACTTAAAATTGGCAGTTTTATTTTTTTTTACAAATTTCGTATAGGTAGGTACAAACAATTTATTTACTAACAAAAATCCTATAAAAGATTTTTTAAGTTTTACTTGCATAAATTCATATTTTCTCAAGGAATCAGACGGCATTTTTCATCCTCATACTATTTTATTTTTTTTTTGCAAAATAAATAGTAAAAACATTTTCTTAATTACAAAGTACTTCTACATAAGAGCAAAAAAAAATTATATAAAGTCATTAAAAAGTCGATATTTATTTTCGATTTTTTCGATGCGACGGTTTAACCCACTTAACCTTATCTACTAATGTAATTCAAAGATTTTTCACGTTTGTTATTTTCTGCTTTTTGAGTGACAAATAATAAACAAATTTTTTAACTAACGATATTATGTAGATTACATAAATACATACATATAAAGGTTGCGGTAGTTTTTTTTATAATCAAATACACTCCAAGGAATGGGTCTATATGTATGTAGCGATATTTACACATACTCAACAAGGAGTTTTGAAAAATATCTTAGGATCAACACTTACAAGCAATTTTTCTTGAAAAGAACTCAAACGATTTTTATGACTTTTGTACCTTGTACAATTTTCAAAATTTTCTGCGAATTAAAGCAAACATTTTTTTAAGTGCAAATAAAAAAATATTAAAAATTTGGATACCAAAACAATTTTGTATAATAAAAGAAATATATAAAATATAAAATTAATAAAAAAATTAATGACGCAAAATGTAAGTCAATTTAGTAGTGCGATGATGATTTTGTAAATTTTTATCTACATAGTTTAGTCACACTATTTGAAAAAAAAAAATATTAAGTTTTAAAATAAGGAAATTGTTAAGTACAAACCAAACTCAACAAATTTTATTTTTGAATTAACAGCAAAAAGTTATATTTGCACAATTCCAAGGGCTTATGACTACCCTTATGCTGTAACATAGTGAGCTTTTAGGTAAAGTGGAGAGGATTTAAAAGGAGCTGCACATTGATCTTGAAAGCTTGTACAAGACTAACTAGAAAGGCAAAGGCAAAGTGTTCGAGTTGTGCGGCTAAAGAAAGAAACTCTTTATTTGACGATATGTCTGAACTGGGGCTCAAGGGTAAACTGATGAGTTTTTATATCTAGACGAATATTACGGCGGAAATGTTTAAGGGAAGAAATGCAACCGGCTATTTCATTTAAGTATGGTTCATAGAAAAAGCGATCGAAATATAGAAGACAGGAGAGCACTCTATGGACCAGCCGCCCACCTATGAGAGTTATACTCATTTTGGGTAAATGTACGCCTTAAAGATATCAGCCAGATTAGAAGGGGGAATTCTGCTGCGTTTGGCCAAAGCCAATACGAACAAGTATAATATAGAATTTTGATTTAATTTTTTAAAGTTTATTTAAAAATAACGTAATTAAGCTTTTCTAAAATAAATTTGGGAAATGCACAGGACTAACGACTCAAACTCAATTTTTAATAAAAGAGTTTTACGTATTGCACTTCTGTCGTTCTTCACTTGATTATATTCGCTAACCCGAAACTTCCAATCGAGTGTATGGATGAGTTGAAGCAAATGAGCGATATAATTATCTAAAGAACTTCTCGAGGATTCTTTTACCTAATTGAACACATATTTTGCCTTAAGAATTAAATAATTTACCCATCACATGTACGTAATTAAATTTATTTTTTAAAAATTAATTGCGGTTGCTAAAAAGATACAAACATAACTCGCTTATTTACGAGTATATAGACAGGTACTTTTTCCAAACGAGTGAAATATTGAATCAAGTGTTATCATAAAGTAGGTAATTAACTACCAGATGCCGAGTTCAACGGAATGATTTCATTGTTTTGTAACAAAAGCCCTTGCATTGCGATCTTTTATTTTCAACTCTTCCGTTTCAGAATCATTGATAAATATTTTCCATTATATATTTAATTGATTTTCTTTGTAACTTCAGATTGAATAGTTTTTCAACAACAGATTTTTTTTAATCTATTATTTAGCTCCTGTTTGTTAGACACAAATACAAATATGTAGTTAAATTTCATATGTCTATGAAGCTCAACGATATTTTCCTATATGACTACATATTTTCCTCAAACTATAAACTTGAAAATTTACTAATTCAGTTAACTCATAATGTATAACTTTATGAGTTAGCACAAAGTTACACGATTACCAACTTCCGGTGTCTTTAAAACATTCGCCGTCAACCACAAGCCTCATTAACCGCAATCTGTTTAACGTCTCTTTGCAATACAATTCTGGATCATTATAAAAAAAAAAATCTCCAATACTATGAATCACAAATGATTTCGTAGAAAATTATTTCAGTTCCGATGCATATGGAATATAGTAATGATTTTAAAATTTCCTTTACCCACCGGTTTGATCTTTTCGATATTCAACAAGTTTAGATAGATTGTTTTAATTATATTTACCGATTAACTAATGACATTCATTCATTCATGAATAATGTGCATAATTAATAAATGACGTAGTTTGGATCAAATATTTTGTGTAAAAATAAAGCAGATAACTGGAAATTCGGATAAACAGGTTTAAGTGTTTCTCACTAATGCGAGTATAATTTTTTTTATAAAATAAATAAATTTATTGTTGTAGCTTAAGGGCGGTTAAACAGGTTTTAGCATTTTATTGCGTGAAAACCCTTTTATGTTATTAACTATAAGGCTAGTGCTAGTCGCGCACTGGCAACTGTGATCGAAATCAAATAGTTTAATCACCAGTTGAAAGAGAACCGCGCACTGGCAACTCTTTACTCACGCTCACATACTCTTTTCTCTCTTGCGCTTATAGAAAACAGCTCAACTGTTGCGAAGGCAATCGTTTAGTTTATGTCGAAACACAACTTTTTAGTTGCTCGAATCGAGTTGCTCTAAGTGCGCAGTGTCCCATATAAGCCCATATGTTTCATTTTAGCAACCAAACAGTTGCGAAACTAAAAATTGAATGTGCGCGCCTGGCCTAAAATTCTTTTCTACAAATTCAAAGTAATTCTCCAACAAACTATAACTTTTTATGTTCTACTCACATCATTAACGATTGAAAATATATGTTGTATGAGCACGGAAAATTTTCAAAAAAATTTCAATTTCTTCCTAATAAATTAAAAAAATGGATAGGAAAGGCGCTCCCTAAAAGGCCGAAATTTTATATAGGAAAATAATATTTTTTTTTTTAAATTTGAATTTTTATAATTTTTGAACTGTTAATGAAAATACTAAAAAATTAACACAAATCTAATAATTTATACTAAGGATAAAAGCATTTGTTGAAAATATTTTATATTTTACTTTTTCTTCAATAATTTTAAATTGTTCTTTATCCAATTTTACAAAAGTTGTAAAAATTGAAAAAATACATGCAACTTCCGTCGCCTTGAGCGGGTATTGATATTAAAGCTATTTTATTGGAGCTCAAAGCTTACAGAATTTTTTCAAGAAATTAAGAAGACGCGGATGCATTGCTCAATGAGTGACTTAAGGTCACTCTAATGGCACGTATAATTTAAATTCACTAAATGAATGGATTAAGATAAGTATAAATAAGTGAGGGGACCTTGGATCGCAAATTTAGACATACATATGTATGAACAAAGTACGTTTTTCACAAAAATTTGCTTTTACAAAGCAAAATCTTATCTATCATACGAGTAGCTGTGACCAACTTAATTTTATTTTTTTTAAACAAAATTTTTTACTCTTGAGAACAATTTTTATTAAAATGGAAAAAAATGCAGGTCAATTAATTATTGAAAAATGGATTTTACGAATTTCTCCAACTTTGCAATATTTTGTGTTAGATTCATAATTTTTTACACATAGTTGCTTAACGAATTAAAAAACTGGTAAATTTGTCTACTTCTAAGGATAGATATTTAATGATACTTAAAATATCTTCTTATTTTCAGCCTAATTAGTTTTAGTCAAAGAAAATTAAAATAGTGTTCTGTTCCAAATTTGATTATGTGAATTAAAAATTCCTCAATTTAACAACGCCGCTATAATCTTGCGGGGTTGTTATAGATAGTTTATTTTTTATTGAAATCAGTGAAAAATTTAACTATGAAGCCGAAAATAAAATATAAAAAAAAAGAAACTGTTCAACAAACGGTAGGTAGCAAGCTTGAAGTTAATGGACTGAATATTTATATGAAAGCTGCTTAAACAAAGGAAGCAGATAGACAGCATTGCAGAATCCATTATTTTTCTTTTACATTATAATAATGTCAATTTTGATCAAAATAATAATAATTTTACACGAACGTAATACTTGACATAGGTATATTAAAAGTATTTATAGCTAGATACCTATCAGTTAAGAAATAAATTATTAGAAAATTTAACCAAGAAGCTTCTATCTCTTACTACGCGTCTTCTAGACCGTCACTATAAGCGCTCTGCCCTGTCAACTTAAAAAATAAAAATGCATAACACTATTAACAATGCAACGCCATATTAATACGTCCTCTGTGTAATGGCTTAGCTTGTCTCTTGCATACTAACACAAATGACATTCACTTAATTTTGCAAAATCGCAATTGATCTTCTAACTGAGATTACGAGTATAAATGTACGAGTCTACCAAATCCAAAGAACACAACAATCCTTTCGACGAAAAATTATGCACAACTCAACTCACCTGCATCTGGTTTAAGAGGTCCGAATCACAAATACGTGTCGTTTGCTGTTTTTACTTTGTTTTGACTAATTGCAGTTTATTATGATTTTCTTGGTAGGCAGTGACCTTTAATTTTAGAAGTTCAACCAGTGTCCCTCTTTTTCTTCGAAAGATTTATTTATCAAAACATCAATCTAAGCACGAATCTGGATCAGAAAAAACGCAGCACAATTGACATACAATTTATATTTCTTCGAAAAAAAAAAACAAAAATGGGTTCAATGGAACAACTTAGAACCCAGCCGAATGATATCTTGATGTCAAAGAGTTATGAACACAGAAAAAACTGTTATCAGTTCTTCTGTCGTGTGATTTAGATAGATACGCGATTCTGATATGTGAACAAACGCAAAAGATTCTTTTAATTTTTGTTATCACACTCGAAAGCTTTTTTTCTCACTGATTAGAAATGGTTTGTTTGTTTTAAACGGATTGCAAAATATCTCCGTGTAAAGGCAGTTTTGGTGTTTTGCGGCGGAATGTCGTATGAAACTATAGGACGTCTATTTAGTAATATCCTTTGTCCGTTTTGTGGTTGAACTCTCACTAGGAGTCAAATTGAATTGAATTCTCGTTGAGTATTTAAGAATTATTCTTTTTCAAATTTTCAACAATTAAAACAAAAAAAATTTAAAATTATGAAAATTTAAAAATAATAAACATACAACCGCTGGTGTTCGCGGCTCGATTAAGACTCTCTCCCGAGTGTAGTCCGTGTCAGTGTCTACAACTATTCTCGACGAAGTCACGCGAATAACAAAACTTCTCTGCCTGCCAAGAGGGTGCTTTATTTAGCTTCTTTAGGACGAATAACGAACGACTAACGTACAAAATACTAATACGCCAATGATGACGGTCGTCGTCGTCGGTGGCAAGTGTATTCTAACACGAACTTTATGTTGGTCGTGGTGCTTATATATTCTGTTCTGGTCTCTGTATTCTGGCTTGTGATGTTTTCTTGGCATAATCGAGTGATTCACTTGAGTTTTGTTTTGTTTGAGCGAATAAAACAAAAACAAAACACAACAAGTACTTCAGTTGTTATTAATCTTAACTTATATCGAACATGAACATTATGAACTAACGGGATCCGGAGCAAGTGCAATGCAATGTATAGTCATAGAGATGATAACAACTTAAAATATCCAAAATTTTGTTTACCTACACTCTTTTTTAACGAAGTGCCTTGAGCTTTTATTTTTCTGGGTGGAATTCCTCGAGGGTTAGCTAGTTTTCTAATTCACTCAAAAGAGCTTTTAGTCTTTGCTCTTAAGTATGTAAAACTAAGTGTAGCTGTATACGCTTATTATTTCACTTGTAAGCTTGTAAGAAATTCGTTTTATTTTTTCTTAAAATTAAATCGCGCAACGATCGCGATTGGTTTGATAGTTACACAGACTGAACATATCGCTCAGAAATTCAAATACTTTTATACTCCAAGAATGACTATCTAATCCGAAGGTGAAAAGATGAATCTTACTTTGCCTGGAATTTTTTTTTTCTTTTTACAATAGAAGAGGACAAGTGCAATTTTATTGTGTCAGGCTCAGGATATATAGTATATACTCGTTTGATGAAGAAAACGGGGATATACGGGTTAATTGTGTTCATTCTTGATTATTTTTTTTTGTTGGCAAAATCACACAAAATGAATACCAATTAGTTGGGGTTGATTGAAATTGAGGAAAATTTATGACTTTTGATGCAATTTGTGTGAAAACTTTCAAACCGGAATCTATTTGTTTCAAAGAAGAAACAAAATATGAATAAATGAAAAAAAAATATTTTGTTTATCCACCTTTGGTCTTTTGTTTGAGAAAGGACAATGCAAAAACAAAAAGGTTGATTTTTTTCAATGTCAAGTTGAATTGGAACTTATCCAAATATGTCAGCATTGTAACAATAGAAAATAAAGTCGAGTTTTATTTAGTTATCATGATAGGTATCACTGGTTCGTTTAGTTTTTGTGATAAAATTAGATACTTATGAGAACCAACTTTAAGGAGGGTTATATGTAAATACTGGGCTAGGTATACGTATGATACTAATTAACAATAAATTGGCTATAACCTTAGAGTAGCTTACTAATTTTTTCTTAATTTTAAACATTTTGTAAATTTGAGCTTTGTAAATGCCAAAGAGTCATTTCAAGTTAGCACGATACTAAAAAAATAAAATAACTAGTTGATGTTATTAACCTTAACAAAATACCAGAGAAAGTATGATGCTAAACTCAACTAAAATTTTCAAAATCACCGTTTTAACCAGAAAACATACTAAAACAATTTTAATATCGTACTTATTCGAATAAAATTTTGGGCTATTAATATTATCATTAAAGGAGGAGAAATACTGTGACTGTATTTTGTATTGAATAAATGCACATTTATTTAAAAAAAAATTATTAAAGTTCTTTTGAAGTGTAGCTCACAATTATTTGATTCAAATCTTTGAGTTGTGAACATTAAAAAATCGAGGCAATATCAAATGCAAGATTGGTTTTCCTTAACATCTTCTAAAATTTATCAATTTGCCTGATACAAGACTTTAAATTTTCCTCAGTTAAAAGTTTATTTGGTATCTTTTTTCTAATAATTAACAATATGCAGCAGCAATATATATGCAAACTGTGAATAACATTTTGTTTATGATAACAAATTTTGATAATAATAAAATAAATATATTAAAATAATCTAACAAGGTTTATTGGCATTTTTTTTAACCACATCACATTGCGGTTACGATTGTAAGGAGTAGCCATCTTAATTGTATAAAACCCTAATCACTCGAATTCTTTTGATGAATTTTGGAAATACATATGCGCACAAAATAATTAAAGATGACATAAAAAATCATCATAAAAGGGTTTCGCTCACTACTACTGCAACTAAAAAAAAAGGAATCATATAATACTATGATTCCCAAAACTAATAAACACTTGTGTTCTGCTGTTAAAAAATTTTGTAGGAAATGTTCTTTTAAACAATTCGCCCGTGCACATATTGTTGCGCATCTTTTCTTAGGATTTGTTTTTGCAATCTACCATCTCTATAAAATTTAAATTTGAAAAGATAGTACATAAGAACACAGCTTCCGTACACTCATTTTTAAAAACATTCTTATAAGAATGAACTGAAGAACGTAATGTTCTAGTTATATATGGATTTTGTAATAGACCCTGAATACAAATATATTCGCTTTGAACCCAATTAATAGTAAATCATTTTCGGCAGCTGATTCAACTTACATTTAAAAGTATATAATTTTTCACGAATAGAATGGATTCTAAGTTTATTTAAGCCCAATTTGACAAACTTACTTACGAATAATGGATTAAAAACACGGATTTGTAAGTAATGCAAGAACTTCTAATTATACGGTAAAATGCTCAATTGTTGGCACCCCGAATGATTGGCACTTACAGTTTAAATAACGCGTATTAATTGCATTTAAAAGTTTTTTAATAAAATCTTTTTAAAAATATTAGCCTTAACCTATTTCTTGATGATTTGGCATCATTTCTTTTGGCCTCTGAAGTTAGTAGCAATTAAGAAACGCTGTTAAAAATTCAGTATCAAGTTCGCGCCAAATTTGATGTGAAACCCCTAAGGAAAGTGGCGACATAGTATTGTTATTTAATAATAAATTTAAAAGGAAAACCATTGTGATGTGCAGTTATTATAAAAGAATTAACTATAACAAAGAGGTAAGTTCTTTTTATTTTAATATTTTATTAAAAATATAGTAGTTATAAGGGGTGTCAACTATAGGAATGTAAATCCATCAAATTTCTATTTATTGGCACATGCCAATCATTGGATGAGGTGCCAATCACTGGGTTGATTGGCACTATGCCAATCTTTGGATGCCATGCCAATCATTAGAAAAAGTGCCAATCGTTGGCTTGGTTGGCACTGTACCAATCATTGGTAAATGAAAAAGTTACATGTTTTCATAATTTTGTATCAATTTTCCTTAGGTTGATAATACACTTTTTTATCAATCAATAAAAATCTAATCTAATCTTGGCCTTAATGTAAACATAATGTAACTTAAAAGACTTAAATATAACTATAAAAATAAATTACCTTTTATTTATTAAATTGTATAATAGAGTTATACTATTGTTTATTTTGTTTTTATTGGTTTTAATAAATTTTAAAAGTTAAAAAAAACTCAATGTGCCAATCATTGGTTTGTTCAGTGCCAATGATTGGAAAATGGTGCCAATCATTGGTAAAAGGACATTGGTTTACTTTTTATTAATTATTTATTTTAATTCAATTTTAATAAGAAATAGGGTATTAAATGTTTTTCACTGTACAAAAATATAATTAAAAATTAAAAAAAAAAATGTCGTTTCTTAATTCACATAAGTTATATAAGCCGAATAAGTGTTGAGTAACCTTAAGGTGCCAATGATTGGTTGGTTTACCCTATATGGATTCGTTGAGCTAAGTCCAGTTGATTCTCAGAGCTAAAATTTTATCCCCGATGAAAAATAGATTCCCAGTTCGAATTAAAATAAAATGCACGACTGGATCGCACAAACTTGCTCTTATGTAAAAGTACTTTGGAATTTAACATACATTTTATAAATATAAAACATGAATTTAAAATGAAATTGCCGTCTGATTTCTGGAAAAGTATGAATTTACAAACTTTAAAAAACCGTTTTATTATTAAATAAATAAATTTTTAATATAAGAAATTTCTTTAAAATTTTTCAAGAAAAAAAAGTGGGATGAGAATTTCAAGTATTTAATAATATTTATTTTAGGAAATAATTTCAAAAAATAATCGTTCATAAGTTTTGAAGATATTGATTTTTCAAAAAAAAATTTTTTTTCAAAAAAATCCAACAAATAATTTTTCGAATATTTTTATATACAATATTTTTTTAAACTTAGGGGGACTCCTGCTGAAAATTTTTGGTTAAAATCGTTAGAGCCGTTAATGAGAAAGTCGAAAATCAAAAAACGGTTCTATGACAGGTACCGTTAATAACATTTTGCCCCAAATTTTTTTTTTACCAAAACGTAGTCCATGTCCATAATATCACACCTAATTTTTTTTATCAAAATCGTTAGAGCCGTTTTCGAGATAAATAAGATTTTGCTTTACGGGTGTAAAGTTTTAGAGCTAAAAAAAAAATTTCAATTTCTCCTCTAGGGAATCACCGAAGACCCATAATTACCGAGTTTGAAGAAAATAGGTCCAGTGGCTTAGGCTCTAGATCGAGGTACAGACATACAGACAGACAGACAGACAGACAGACAGACAGACGGAATTGCCGGACCCACTTTATTCGTCTTCGCTATCATCGAAATGTCAACTTTGATCAAAATCTCGAGTTCGATTTTTTTTCCAAATGCAGAACTTGCCCTATAGTACCTATATCGCAAGTAAAAAAGGTAGATTGAAAATAAATTTAAGACCAGGGACTAGTGGCTTACAAATCTCAACAATTCCTATGTGCGTGTTTTCATTCAGGAATGGAGGGAAAACGCTTTGTCTAGTTCGAACGCCTGAGATGAAAATAAATTTATCATGACATACCTATGTATTCATGGAGAATTTGTTACTTTCTCGTAAGAGCCAAGCTCATTCAAAAATCAATTCAGCTGGTTTTTCCAATTAGTTCCATTTCATAAAAATTAATATCTGCTTGTAAAACTTTAAAAAGTATAAAAGCATACTTTCAATTTTCATTTAGTAAATTACGGAGGCAAGAGGGTGGTAGTCTACATTTTTAAATCCAGAATATTGGTCAAACAGACATTAGAACCGTTAAACAGAATTTCCAAAAAAAAAAACAAATATTTGTAAAATATTTGTATAGGTACCCATTCTCGTTTATTTCAAACTTTGGCTATCAATATAGAAAAAAAAATGAAAAGCTTATAATTTTGATCACAGCCTAAAATTTAACAAGGTAAAAAAAACTAATAAAGCTTCTGCTGTAAATCGAAAAATGAATAAAGTGAATAATCTGCCTATAAGCGGAAATGCATTTATAATCTTGTTGCAAATGCTTTCAATTCAATCAATATCAAATGATAACAATAGTCCGCGGCATCAAAGAAAGAATGAATAAAATTACAAAACATTTTATCAAAGACGGCACGAAACAAATATAAAAATAGCACTCTTCAGAACGTCACTCAAATTGTATTTTTGATATGTGCAAGTGCATCGAGAGTGTATAGGCGTCTAGTTTGTATTTTCATCATTTTGAGAAGCTTAGAAAGAAAATAAATGTCATCAGTATATTATGCATGTCTTGCCTCACCCATGCAACGCACGGGGTTGATATCAATTAAAAATTTAGTTTTCCCCTTTTGACAAGATACAAAAGCGCCCCCACAGTTAACACCACCAAGCCTAATTAATACCTCATCAACATTTTCCATAGACTTGCTCTATGTATGGTTATCATGTGGGTTTACAAAATAATCGATGCGAAACCTTTGGACGAAAAAGTCATTGCCACGCACCAGACTTACCGGGGGGAGCAACACTATTTTTACACGAGACAAGGGAAACACTTTTGACCGTTTCTAGACAAGACAACCGTATCCATTATAAGTGACCACAAAGTATAAGTGAGAAACGTAAACATCTTTAATGCAAAATATACACGCTTCTGTTTTGATATTAATTTGTATCCCTAAGTTGGTTCTTTATTTTTGTTGTTTAATTCAGCATTCTTGGAGATGTTCAATTCCTTACCTTTCTTAACATTTTGTGTTCCATGTTCCCTTTCGGCGAGAAGTTAAAATAACGCCAAAACAACAAAGATGACTAAGCCAAGGGCTAAGGCTAACACACACAACCTGCTGCTGCGCTAGCAGTTCCAACAAAAACTCACCGCACGACCGCCCGGGTAAAAAGTGACTGAACTTATATTTGTTGGCAAAAAGTTTCTTAGTTTAAGGGTGGTATTTGTTCTTTACCTGAGTGTCCCCTTTGCAATGCACCGTTACAAGCTTGTTATAGGGTGGTAATTTGACATACCTTTACCAGCTTTGTTGACGCTACGCTATATCGATCGGTTTACAAAAATTATGTAGGAAAATGCGGACACCTACATACTTACCTTTTGTGGACAGTTTTATATTATTCAGTGAAACATAACCAAACAAGTAAAAACCACTTTGACTTTATACATGCTTGTTTGATAGGGTGGCCAAGCTTGAACCGATTCGTATGGGTCTTTCCTAAAATTTGAATCTTTAACATGATAAAGAATTCTTGGCCAGTAAATCAAATATGCCCTACCCAAAATCTTATGGAAATTTAAATTCACAGCTATTTGATTCTCTGAATAAGAACTTATATTGGAATATATTTAGAATATTGAAATTTTCAAAAGTAGTTTTTAAGAACTTTATTGAGCGGTTAGCAAAATACAATAGAACGACTAATTCGCACGAACTTGCTCATAATTGAATTTTAAAAATGTTCTATATAAAACCAGGGATGTTATTTTTTATAAGATGAAAATGTACAGAAGCGTAACATTTATTTTTTAAATGTCAAAAAAAATTCTTTATTAGTTTGAGCTAAACAAAGAGAATACCTTGTGGTTTCCTAAACAAATGTGAATTTATGCTAGAAATCATTGTAGCGGCTTAAAAATAATTAATGTATGCATTCTTAAAACATTTTCCAGAAAACTTTTCAATTTAGAATTCCAAGGATCGAATTAATTTTTAAGTCTTATACTGTGGATTTTTTGAAAATTCGGTTGTAATTTTTATATTTAAATGAATGTTAATTTAAGAGACTCTAAGTCTATAAAGCAGGAGCATACCCCAACTCATCGTTACAATATGGATGAAGGAAAGTATGCCCAATGATTGCAAACTCAGTACTATAAGCCCTACCACCAGCCTTCTTAACATCGCATACAAAATTATATCCAAGGTTTTATGTGAATGTATCGATATCGACCCCTTTGCTGATAATCTCATCAATGTTATCAATGTGTCTTCAGACTTGGAAAATCTAAAACCTACCAAATCTTCACATTGCCCCAGATCTAGGAGAAGACCCAAGAATTCATTGTTTTGTGCCATGTCCAGCATTAATACACCAGTCTTACTGATTAGACAGATCAGAATGATTCTGGAGAAAGCTCAAAATTGCAAGAGATTTTACTTACATCTTTGCTTCATCATTTTACTTGAAAAGGTACGAGTAATACGCATCCCAACTTCTTGGGTTTGCTGACGACATCAACGTGATTATAAGGAAACACGAAGAGTTTCCTGTGGTTTAACTAGAACGCAGTCAGCATCAAACAGAATGAGACAGTTCATTAACGAAGACAACGCAAAGTATACGCTTTCATCAAAAATTGCCAGCTCACAGGCTTGGTCCTGACAATTAGGTAAAATAACTTCTCAAGGAATTTTCCTTTTTGGTCACCGCTGTAAACTCGGCAAGTAACATCATCGTGGAAATTAAACGTAGAATAACTCTTGCTAATCGCTATGTTTTTGGGCTAAGAGAGCAACTTATAAATAAAACCCTTTCGAGAAGAACCAAAGAGACGCTCCACAAAAGACTCATCATCTCGCTCCTGCTGTATGGCTTAGAAATATGGACATTTCCGAGTCGGATGAAAGCTTTGAGAGAAAAGTTCTACGTAAGATCGTGGCCAAGAAGATAAAACAAATACGTTTAAAACGGTTACGAAGGCTGGGTCATGTAGAGCGGAAAAACATCCCAGTTCCTGCACGTAAATTCTTCAAGGCCATGGAAGAGAGCTCAAGAAATCAAGACAGATCTCATATTCTATGGTGCGACTAGGTTGAAGGTGATCTTCCTCGATTTTATGTACGAAGTTGGAGACGCATATTAACTTAAGCCCCTCGATTTGTACCGCCATCAAAAGTGAGTTAAGTTAGTAACCTACGAGTATAAAGACTTGATACCAGGCTTCAACATTTTGATTTTTGTACGAAAAAAAATATCGAAAGTTGAATAGTTGTAAATTTGTAGTGTATCAAAAATGATCTTATTCTAAAATATAGCTAAATCCAATACAATTCGGTATAGATAAGCTAATTCTAAGCGTCAAAACATAAAAAGATAAGGAAAAAACACAAAATAAAAACGATAAAGGTCATAGAATTCTTTCATGCCCTAAAGATAAGAGAAATTGTGGTCATTTTGGAGAATGTATGAGATGTGCGTCAGTTCATTATTATAGAGCTTAATTCAAAATTTAATAATATCCGCTTACATTATCTTCAATTTGTTCGGAATATATTTCGACTGTAAGAGGTTTTTTTGCAAAGTGGAATCAAGTATGAAAATTCCACAACCCTGGCACGCGAAAAACATAAAGATTAATACAACAACCGCAGAAACAGCGCATTTTGTTTTCGGTTTTAAGTTTTCAAAACCCGTTTTTATACGATCTATATAAATTATCAAAAAACACGCAAACAACAACGCGAGATCCTGTCCGTCCTTTATCGTGATGACGTTTTATGATCTAAAAATTAGTTTTTACACTCACGGTTAGATGGCTGACTGTGTTCCGTTGCTAATTGTTGTTGTTTTGTTGATCTGTTACTTGAGTCACTTAAAATTTTGTATTTTTTTCAAACTGTCATTTAAATAACTTAATTTAAATAGAAAATAAAAGAATTAAATTCTGGTTCAAAACAATTGTGGTTGTTTTTTAACCAGTGATTTAGAAAATTGGCCCCCAATTGCTTAGGCTATGGGAAATAGAACACATTTCTATAGAAACGGTTTTTTCTTGTCACATCCCAAACTATCGTTCTAGTTTTTTTTTTCGCATCTTATGCGAATCACCCTGTATAAGTTCTGACTTGAAAAGTGATTTCAAATTAAAGACTGTTCAATGATTAATTTTTTTTACAACAATTAATTAAGCTTATTGTATGTATGTTTTGCGAACAAAAAATACATTTTATGAAATGGGTTTCCGCTCTTTTTCATTTTGAGTACATTTTCTGCAGTTATACTTTGTTTTGAATATTCCTCTTTTTTTATAGCCTCTTTCTCAAAATCGAGAAAGGTTGGCCTGGTAAGGTCTACAAAAACTATAACATCAAACATTTAACATGTTTTTCAAAAAATATATTAGTCAAATAAATATAATTTTAAACTTATAAACTTATGTTTGCAAAAATGTGTTAGTGAATATTCCAATAAAGTGTTTTTATATTCCATTTCTCTCTTGCGATCGTATCATCGAAAACTATTGATGATAGAAATCACAAATTTTCATTGCAATCAATCCCAATCTTATTCCTTTCGATAAATCTGGATTTTCGATCCTGGTTAACTCAATTCCATTTCCTCCGATTCAATCAATCTCCATTATAAAACAGAATTTTTCTTTTTTGTTCCGAGAGCGTTCAAGCCGTTGCTGACGGGTCTCCTAGAGAACAAATTCCGATTTGATTGTGCTGATTCGGATTCCCGATTTTTGTATAGTAGGTACTCGAAGACTTTGGAGATGTGGGTTTCTACTTTTCGGAATGCTATGGTTAGTGCTATCGATATGGCGTTGGTTAGAAAATCGTCCGTAAAAAGCAGATTCTCGCATTTGGTTAGAACAGGTTGATCAGATATCTTCAGGATATAAAGGAAGGGTCCCAGCTTCTATTCTTGGGCGACAACAGGTTTTATGGATTTGGTTGAAGACTAACAGAAGGAAACAAAAGAAAATATAATTTTCGTTAGTAACAAAGGTAAACAAAAATTAATGATTATGTTTTTATGCTAAATTGTTGTAATACTACTAAAATTAAATCCGTGCTCCCTTTATACAATAAATATTTTTCACGTTTGATGTTGATCATTTGATTATGGTGGTTACCGTAGGAGTAGAACCCGCTATGTACCTAGCTCATTCAATATTTACTCCAACGTGTTGAGAAAGGTTTTGTGGCAGTAGCTGTGCTTTCTTCTCTCATTTAAACTGCTTTTTAACTAAATCTGATATCTTACGAACAATAAATTAAAACTTAATTAATTAAATTTATACATTCTGAATAAAAAGACTGTAGTTCATACAATTGCTTATTAAAATTACACTTAGTTGTGGTTATTGAATTACAATATAATTTTTCAGAGAAAATAGTCGGTCTCTTGTTTTTTGTTCATATTTTTCTCCGTTCAAGATTTTTTTTCATTGATTTTGGTGATCGATTGTTGTTTGTTCGATCATTTGAAATGAAGGATTTACACAGCTCTAATAATCTTCCTTTCATTATTACGGAATCTCAAAAGGAAATTTGAGTTGATGAAAAATTGTAATTTACGTCTAAACAAATTCAATCGTAATACATGTTCTACATAAAATGACTGAGTTAAATTTTGGAAAGACTGTTAAGTGTAAAAATTCATTTTTTAAGCCGCACGACACAAATGTGGCATGCTTTACATAGCTCTTCAAAACCAATGTGCATCTGTATCCTTCCTTATTTTCCTATAGTTCGCACTGTGTCTTACTCTTTAAGGGTAGTCAAAACCTCTTTAGTGCGTGCGCATTGGAAAAACAATTGTTACGAATAAAATATTGAGACAACATAAATAATATTCTAATTAAATTGAACCAAAACTCTGATATGAACAAAATTATGTTTTGTAATGTGATAAACATGAAATTAATGTATAGTAAATATAAATTCATCATTTCACAAATTGGTGTGTTTTTTCAAAAGCTTTCGAAAAAGCTAGTGCTTTTTTAATTGTATTATATTTGCTTAAGCCAGCACTATGTTTTGCATGGTGTTTAAAAAGGTTTTATTTTAAGATGTTTTATAATCCTTTTAAAAATGTAAGTACTTAAAACGTATGTTTGTAGCTGTTATGAAATTCCATCAATTTTGTTTTCTCAATGACTTGCAATAAGTATTCTACGTATTGTATATTTATTCAAAAAAATTCTTCTGAATTAACTATTATGCACTTCAACTGAGCAGTTACGCCATCAACTTTTGGAAAATTATAGTATTTTGTTTTTTGTTGAAATTTTGTTTTGGTTCTACTTTTTATTAATGTTCTTGGGTTAAATGATTTGCATTTAATGTATGTTTTTTTTTTTTTTAAATAAATTTATAGCAACAGATGTCATGGAAATGATGTCAATATTTATAAATGATAAATGCGTGATTAAAACACCAGATTGTGATGATCAGTTTATTTTCATAGTTCAAAAATTTGAAATTAAAGTTAATTTGTCATATCTCAAAAAATGTGAATCACTTATTTGAAATGCAAGAATTTTGTGTCAATTATAAAATCACGCAACGAATTATTCGCACAGAAAAAGTCTGGTCTGATGGGCTCATGGCTGTTTAGATCATAGACAGTCGGAAGATCCGTTTTATGAATATTAGATTAATTCTCGTATTTTTTTCCGACACTTGTAAACTTGGTTGTATATTATTTTAATACTTTGGCGTGTGGACGTTGACTTGACATTTTCCATGAAATAGACATGACACGGCTGTAGATTTGTTGGGTATAAAAATTAATTCGTAATTTAGACTTTTGCTTTTGGCAAGAGCTCATAAGGTTTTGAATTAATTGATATTCCAAGAGCTTAGAGCATATTTAGTGTAATTGAATTGTTAACTTCCCCTAATTTGGGTGCAATTTTCTCACTTATTTTGTAACGCTTATTGACGGGGACAGATTACTTTAACTATGAGGTTTGAGGAAGTATAAGTAGGTTTTGGTAAAGGAATTTATAATGCAACATTGTTTTAAACTATACAATGTTATTTACATACGAGATAGGATCATGTTTGCTTTTTATTGAAGCATATTTAAGACATTCTTTATTTTTAGTTATAATTTTATTCAGAATATTATCTAATGTATAAAATTAAGAAAATTGGTATTGATTAAAGTTAAAAAACAAATCAGTCCAAGTGAAAAGAACAAAATGAAGTGTTTTTAATCAAAGAAACACTTATTTTGATTTTTATAAAACACCAGAAGTCGGCTTTTCGCAAACTTCAACTTGGTGAGTTTTGCATCGAGACTTGTGCCTTAACCCGTATAAGGTCCTACTGATCCAGGAGCTCAAAGTTCATGACCATAACCAACGCCGTTTTTTCGCTGAAACAATATTTTTCCAACCAGGTTCTATACAATGGAACCA
This sequence comes from Philhelius festivus, assembly GCA_963931855.1. NCBI lineage: Eukaryota > Metazoa > Arthropoda > Insecta > Diptera > Syrphidae > Philhelius > Philhelius festivus. The sequence goes on along the minus strand of OZ007554.1, from coordinate 258,446,944 downwards.
ACATAGAAAATAGATAATTTTTTGTTAAAGCTGATTGGTGGACACTGGTCACGTTGCAAGAGCGATTTCCTTGACCAACAGCCTAATTTTTGTTGCTACTACCTTAATCACCGATACGAGAGTGTGCGCCTTAGTGGCTTTATCCCGCCTGATGCATTCTTCTACTTAGACAGTCGAGGGCTGGTCCAGAGTAAAATGGCTTTTGCGCTTATCTTCCACGTCAGCCGTATATTTCATGTTTAATTCAGATGAAAGTGGTTTTGTATTATTTTGAACACCACCACCACCACCCCCTCCCTTCCCTTGCTGAAAATCCTACAAATGCCCTTGAATAAGTTTAGGCCGTTGATAAGTTTTGTAAACATCAAAAATGTAATGAATATCTACATACGAGTATTATGTCTACATACATAAAGTCTTACGCCAAACAAAATCGGCGTCTAATTTTATGATTCATATTTCAAGTGTGGGAAAATATTGCTTGCATGCGTCATGTATTTTAAGATAATAATAATTACAACAATTGAAAAGAAAACGAAAATAAAAAGGATAAAATTTCTTTTTATTATTTGTTCAATCTTATTTGGAATTGATTTCGGGTGTAAGATGATGAATGGTATCTTTTGTTTCACTGTCATACAATAAAAAATCCCCAAAAAACAATGTGTTATAACCAGCCACGCATATTAATTATGCCTATTTTTTCAGTCACTATATTGATCGATTGATTAATCCAATAGGAAATTATATATGTTGTTAAATTGCACTGATCATCAAATTATAAGTTATTTTGAAGAAATGCACCAATATCAAGAAATGATTCACATTTGGTAAAGTACAAAGAAAATGAATAATAATTTTTATTAGGCGGATATTTTTTTGAAAAAAGGGGCCAGAGATACGACTTGGCCTGGATAAGTAGATGAGTGATCTTCTGAGATCCCAACAACAAACAAAGAAATGTAAAATGTTCTTGAGATTGTTAAAGAATCTGAGTCATGGTTTCAACTCGTATCCAAACATGCAGGAATAAATCATTGAAAAATATTTGGTAAATAAAATTCTTAGAGGGTGTATTTGCTTTGATATTTTTTTCATTTATAAATAATTGCATTTGAATACAGTCTTATATTGCAAAAATGATATTTTATTACAAAATGAAAAGGAGGATCAGATAACCTAAATCAAAGATAAGACTTTCTCTGATTTGGAGACGTGAAAAGGTCTATCAACCTTTTCGATTCAAGGCCGCATGTTTCTTTATTTGAATTTTTTGTAATAATAACGAATTTTCGAGTTGTGTCCGCATAACACTACCGAATAGAAGCCACTACGTTCCGTTATTTTTTTAAACTCTTATAATACATTGTTGAATTTTAAGTGGATAATTTGCCATAAACATTGACATTTGTATATATTTATTGGTACAAAAGAGGGTTTCGATTCTTGAGGATTTGACATTTTTAAATTTTATAATTGGGCACAAACTAAACTAAACTTTCTAAAATCAAAAACTTACTTATTTTCAAGGAATCATATTTTAACGAAATCTTACAGTTAACCAATGACCAATGTGGCAAATTTTTTAATTTAAAAATAATTTTATGTTAATAATTTTAAAACTATGGCCTTTTTTAAATATTGTCTCAAGAGTAAACGCTTTGACTTGTAGTGTGGAATGGAATGTTTCAGATGGTATAAACAACGTACTATTTGATGCCTTTAGAAAATCGCACATAGAATAGAAAGGAGAGTAAGTAATTCCTGTAGAATGTGTATGTACTTGCTTTTCAGAAATACTCAATCTGTGTTTCCGATTGAAACACTTTTCACCTTCATTCTGCTACGAACAAACCTGACTTAAGGAACAGAGGGAAGCTTTTAACGATTTTCTTATTTTTCAAAAAATTCCAATCGTCTGAACAACAACAAGTTGAACTATAGATTTTTTCGCATTAGGATATTATTCAGCAAAAAGATATTCTAAATCGGGAAGGGGATTATTAAAATAAAGTGTACGTGACTATTTGATTAAAAATAGAGTGTTTTAGGTGATACATTTACGTAAGTATTCTAACATTTCGTTGCAACGTTTACCTACTCGTAATAAAAACCCCATTTTTTTAAATTGTAATCATTGTACAGGATGCGTTTTATGTTTTAGGTCGATGATTTGATTCCCGCTTTTGTAATAATAAAATCTGTTAGTCAGTTGTAGAGAGTGGTCAATAGCATCAACGTCGTCGGCCAGATTGGAGTGCCTGAGTTTTACAGCTCGCTAAAGAAGACCGCCATTTTTATCAAAAAATAGTTATGAGCGACGAACCACATTTTAACTTGTCTGGCTTTGTTAATGAACAGAGCAGCCGCTATTGGGGCACCCTCGATTGATACACTAAAGAGATCACTATATCTTCGTAGAGTAACTGTATGGTATGCAATGCCATGTTATTGGGCCACATTTCTTTGAGGATGCCATTAGTCAATGCTATAACATTTACTGGTGACCGCTATCGGAACATGTTGAAAAACTTTCTTGTTCTCGAATTGGATCAATTAGGCCTACAGTTCTGACAAGATGATGCCACATCGCACACAGCTGGTGTTACAATGGGAATTTTACGACAAATTTGTCCCGACCAAATAATATCAAAAAGATTCTTTGAAATTGTTAAGCTATAGATGTTTAAACGACCCCGCCTTTGCGCCACGGCCAGAGGCATCCACTTGACCAACATCATATTCATACTTAATGTTAAAGGGGATATAATCAATCAGTAAAATATAAATTGCAAAATTGTATTTCATTCAAAAGTTGTTGAAAAAAAACATCGACCTGAAACATAAAACGCACCCTGTATATAAGATTTTATATATACAGCCGTAATCTAATTCAAGTTGAACTTACCATCAAAATGATATTGGCACAAAATAACTTGCGTATATGTAACACCAAAGAAAACCCTTTGTTTCTCCTCACAGAGCCAAACAGTTTTGTGACTCGGCAGAGTCTCTTCAATGCGACTAACCTAAAATAAAATAAATAGCTTCACTCTTAAAAGTCGACAAACAGTCGCACTCGTTGACACTTCGTGTTAACTCTTCGATCTTCATGGTGGTTATCCGTGAGGCGAGGACAGTGTAAACATGAAAACAATAATTTTTCACTCACACCCCTGCACTTCATCATAATTCTAGGATCTGCCTTCAACTTGCACTTGTGCGAATTTGTAAAGATTGTTGACCTCGAATAATAATGCACCGCTCCACCGCGCTGCAGCTACTTCATCAACAGTCACCGCTATGGTAAGCCAATGTGAGGCAGCCGCACTCTATGAAAGTGAAGGCAATTGCAATTCAATTCACGCATTCGAATGTTGTTGCATGAAATTGATTGTTCCGAATTTTGCGACACAGGAGGTGTGGGTGGGGTGTGAACGCATAAGTTCGCATTGATTCGAGTGCGACCGAGAGTATTGTTATCGACTATAGCCAACTAAGGATCTTTTTTACTGCTCAAGATGGCTCTTTTTAATTTTTTATCAATTCGTGCATGAAATTCACGTTAAGTACATAAAACTGTTATTTTGTTAAGCACCTCTCGACGTTACATACCTACCTATTCAGAGAACAAAAAGAGCATCGAATCGAATTGTTAAAGCTTTGAATGCAACCTGGCATTCCCGTTGTTAATGTCAAACGAAATGTCATCAAAACACATAACCAAGTTATTGTGAGTTTTACGGCTCGTTCGCGGAAAGAAGCTGAAAATAAAAGAAAACGTTGAACGGTTTCTGTTGTGTGACTGATCGGACGCCCTTCTGCGAATGTTTAACGAGCAAATAAAAATATCACTTTGACTCTGAGTAATTTGAACTTGAATACAATCGTTACAATTAAAATTTTGTTACTATTTGTAGTTGTTTGCTTGGCACAAAAGGTATCTTCTATTTGTTTGATAAATTGATAAAAAAAAGATATTTCGAAGTCATGGAAAACCCAACGATAAAAGATGAATGCGCAAGGAGTGGTGCGTAAATTTGATCTTTACAAAGATAGAAACACAAAAAATCACCGAAATTTACCCACTTAATTCGGAATATTACTGTCACATAATTTTCACAAAAATGGCACATACATAAGTTACATGTCAGTTCACGTAGCCAAAAATAAATTGTTTATACAGATAAATTACATATTTAAATAACATCTAGATTAAGACTAGCTTGCTCTAAAGCTGAATAAATCATACAATCTAAAGTGTTCAAAACAAGATTTTTTTTTACATTTTTAAGACTATAATTATTCACTGTCTAAGAATAACCTAAGCTGATAAAATGTTCAAATTTGTTCATCACAAATAAGTTTAAGGCTCTTAGGTGTTTGATATTAATAAAGAGAGGTTGGATTGAATAGCGATATGGAACCAGAACTTTGGCGTAAGAGAAGGGACACTGCAAACAGAATCCCACTGACAACTAAGCCGCCACATACTAAGAAATTTTCGGGAGTTGGTGCTTATTGACACCTTGTCTAATTTGTCAATAAACCGAAAATCAAAAAGTGACAATCAACTATCAGCCATAGACGATTTCAAAAAAACGAAAATCGAGGGCTTAGGATTCGCATTTGAAGATATTTAATGATACTCGTATTAACTGAGTGTTATTATCCACATGATTTCATCTAATTCAATCAAATAAATTAGGTGGTGTAATAGCTCATGGAGAGCTAATGCCTAGTGACTTAAAACTCTCAATCATTTATGTATTCTTCTTGTTCACAAAAATGTAAGGTTCATACATTTTTTCACGAGTCTAATCGCCTCTGATCAGATTCACTTTTTCATGAAAAATAGTTTCTTCTGGAGAATTTTGTAACTTCCTTGCAAGAGGTAATATCCATGAAATTTTTAAATGCAAATGCAATCAACAATAATATAACAACACTTTGGGTCCTCAATAAGAATATAAGTTATACGTGGAACTTTACGGAATGTGCACAGTAAGAAGCTCAATAAAACGCGTTGAAGGTGTTGGCCTGGCTAACGATAGTCTTAAAGAAGTATGGACCGATGATGCCGCCAGCCCAAAATCCACATCAAAATAGTAACTTTCTCTGGACTGGATCTCGAGTCAATTGTGATCTTCCTTAATTCGACAATTTGACTTGTTGATGAACCCAAACATCCAGAAATGGGCAGAATATGGTTTTCCGGTGAGTTGCACGAAATGTTGCTCGAGGATACCCTTTCATACAGTATTGGACGGATTCAAGACTGAAACCCACAATATAAATGCTGGTGTGCCCCAAGGCTCCGCTTTGTCCCCGACCCTCTTCCTCATTTTTATTAATGATCTCCTGTCTACAACTTCTAATGCAATTAATTGTTTCGCTGACGATAGTACTTTCAGCTTTTCATATTCGTTTTCAGACTCATATCCTTCCTCTTCGGATGTGAAACTGCAACGATAAAAAATGATAAGCTCATAAAATTACGACCTAAACAGAATTGTACGATGGGGAACAAGAAACTGTGTCGAAAACCCAATGCTGTCTTATATCGTTAAAGCAAGATGTACCCCCCTTGCAACTGCCTATGAGTGACACCTTGCATCAGTGAAACTGAACATTTCGATATTCTCGGAATGTGCATCACGAACCACCTCTTGTGAAACAATCACATACGTGATGTTGCCAAAAATGCCGCAATATGTTTGGGTTTTCCGTGCAAGAAATTTTTCTCTCCTTCCGATCTGGCTACAATCTATAAGACCTATATACGTCCAAAAATTGAGTATAACTCCCATCTATGGGCTGGTGCTCCAGTAACTTACTTAAGTCTCTTGGACAGTATTCAAAGAAGAGCTTTTAAAATGATTGGTGACAATAACATAATTGACTCACATACGTCACTCCAACATAGTTGTAATGTTTCTTGCCTCACCCTTTTTTACCGTTATTTTAACGGACTATGCTCTAGTGAAATACCCAGCTGCATTCCTCCCCTTAAACAATTTAACCGTAATACTCGCACTTCTAGGAATGCCCATCAGTTTACCCTTGAGCCCAACTTCGGCTGTACTGTGAAGTACAGAGATTCGTTCTTCAGCCGTACTACGCGAATGTGGAATTCCTTGCCACCCTCTATCTTTCCCAGTCATTGCAATGTTCAAGAATTCAAAACCAATGTACACCGACACCTCCTTTCTAACCCTTCTCTTTTTTCTTAATGCTCACACTGTGTCTCTGGCATATTAAGGGTATACCAAAAACCCATTGAGTGTGCACCGATTATAAAAAAAAATACAACAACTCAATCATTTGAACAAGTTGTTGTTGAAGGCTTTAACTACATATATTTTGATTTGGCAAAACAATTTAAATAAATTACATGGCGGTCAGCCATCAGACGAATAGGGGGAATAACATGTAGCATACGAAAACATGCACGTGCCGTAACTATTCGGGACTGGTGGAAGTCTGATCATAGCCTCTCCGTGGCGGCCGCTAGAAACAAGCCTTTAAAAAGGTTTGGCTAATATGATCAGGCTGGTTCCTCAGGTTAGCGACAGGTTAATTCCCTGTCCCGTAAAACTTAATGAATTACGAGACCGACAACAAGCCTCGGAAACGGACTGATCACACGACGACATCCATTTTGACAGACGTAGCTTCAATACAACCGCAATCACCTGTCAAACTTCGAAAACTCCTATCAAAAAACCCTTTACTATACTTGGGAAAAATATTGATGCCAGGTTGTGGCATAAACAACGTCATAAATTGCGACAAAAGGACTTGGTGATATCAAAATTTTTCTGGGCAAGTAAACAATAAAACTATTGAATAGCTCATTTAGAATGAGTCAAGTCTGAATGGATTTGTTAGTTTATAGGGGAAAAAAGTTCATAATGAAATTGTCAAAAAAATAGTAAATATTTCTATTTGTTATTAGAGTCAGCTCGAAGGAATGATGAATAAGTTCTAATTACAGTTACAAATATTTTTTTTTTTTTAAGATAAATGCAAAACTATAAAATAGATAAAATTATTTTGATGTTATTTGTTTTGTTTAAAAATTAATTTGCACAACTTTTTTTATTTTAATCTAACGACGCGTTTCGGAATAAATTCCATCTTCGGGTTCAAATGACATAAAACGGTTCCACTGTGTCATCCAAGCTTTACGGTCCGTTGTTGTTGGCTGATGTGAGATGTTGTCTCTTTTGTTCTTTGATATGTCTCAATGCTGTGTCATATAGTGCATTTTTTTGTTTTTTGTATTAATTTGTCATGCAATGTGTTGTTTTCTTGTGAGGAATTAGATACAGTTTAAGAAAAAAACAAACATTTAATTGCTCGGGTCACTAGATTTTATAAAAACCATCTTTTACTGAAGGGGTGCCAATAGTTGGTCAAAAATAAGGGGGTGCCAATAATTGTATCCATTACGCTAATAATGAAAACGTTTCAGATATTCCAAATTTTAATGTTAATACACGTAATTTATAATTTAGTACATCTCTGTGCAATAAATTAATATTCATAGAATGTGTTTTCTTTTTATATCTCTTTCACTTGTAAATAAATAAAATATATACGCACAAAATCTCATAAAACTCGAAGAAAAAAAAAACAGTCAAAAAAACATTAAACAAAACTTACGTCTTCTTGTAAGGATCAACGTTAAAGTCGGACTTTAGAGCAACAACCTTTTGCCAAAGGAATGAGGAAGTTTTGTCAAAGAATTTTAATGCAAATCAAATAATGTTTATAAACAAAATTTCATATTCAAATCACATCTTGTTGCCCAAAATACTGAAGCCTGCATCTGAATGGATAGTCTGTTTCGTCTTGAAAAGAAATGCATCTGAATTCAGATTGAAAAATAAAAAAACTTTTTTATTCTTTCTAATAGTATTGAATCACTGAATTTTTGGTAACTGAAATTTTGGTTTCTTTGAACTGTCTGATAAATGGATTGTTTTTTTTATTTAAAAGTAGAAGATCTTGAATCATCAAAGAAAATTAAATCGAATCGGCGCGGCACACGTAAGCCACAATGATATGATTTTGGTCTTTAAAAATTTCCATCACGTTCGTTTGAGGTTTGAAAATGATACTGATTAGGCGTAAAATATTTCTTTTTCTCTATGTGAATCACATAAATATGGTTTAATATCAATCATTTTAAACATCAGTGTTTCCCTATTAAATTTACTGCTTGGTTTAAGGCACAATTAAGGTGAATTAAGTGTTTTATCAAGAATTTTGAATGAATTTTTTATTTCTTAAGCACGTGAGCTCTCTTAAAGCAATTGAGGGAATACCAGAGGGTTACTTAAACATATCTACAGAAATATATGCGTAGGCTCCGAGCAGCTCTTACGAGCACTAGTGTGTTCAATTTCGACAAAAGTCTCCAGGAAAAAAAAAACTTTGATAGGCCGTGCAAGTTTTAAAAGGTTCTCTTAAGACTAACGGTTATTCACTGGATAAATCCAGATTAAAACTTTAATCCCAAAATGTAACCCCATTTCAATAAATACAATCGAATCTTAAATGTTATTTTGGGAAATAGACGAAATTTCTTTGACGAACTGGTTAAACAAAAGATCTCGAAATAAAGTTCGTTTAACTAAGCGCATGTTTAAGATGGCCTGCGGCGGTATTATCAGCTAAGTAAAAATTCCTTCATTGAATAGTAGAACAGCAATTGGATGGACTTTCGTCTGTTGGCTTGATTTTTTTACGCTGGGGGTAGATGAAAGTCATAAACTGAAATACTTTCTGACTTGCATAGCACCAAGAACTGACAGGAAAAATTCGGAATTTTCGGCTACTCTAGATCAAAAGCATTTTATATCTTTTCGATTAAATGTTTTTTTTTGGAATGAATAATATAAAACATTGCGGTTTAATAATACATGGATTTAAAATTCACTTGAATCTAATTTAAATCTAGAGTGAATAATATGGCTATAAAACTTAAACTGACTCTCCCTTTCAAAATAATTATTTCGCCTTTTGTGTAGGCGTATCTATTAAATTACAAATTTATATTATTTTGCATTATTTGATAGATGAACGACTGTTGTTTATTTTGCATCGTTTTCTGGATTGAAGAGCGTTTGGTGCCATTTGGGTGGCTCTGGTTATCTCTGCAACTTGAAACTGCAGATACTGGGTACGAGGAATTTAAAATGATTTAAATTTCGATGTATTAATTCAGGGTTAAACCAGTTTTACATGACAAAAATGAGGTTGATATCAGACCTAAGATTTAAGAAACAATTGTGTAAGGATCGTTTCGCATGCTATTTAAGAACTCTCTACAGCATGTCCAAAGTCCCACGAAATCCACGCATTTGCTTTTTGTATAGCCACCTTCAAAGATAGGTAGAGGTGGAAAGTGCAAGTTTATGAAACTGAAATATTTATTTTTATATTTTTTTTTTAAATAAACGATATAAAAGGGCTTTGATAAACGACATGAAAGCTCAAGGAAGAACCGTTCAATTATGTAAAATAAATTAACCTTAATCAAAACATATTGATATCACATATTACTCACATACGGATCTTAAAACTGAACATTAAAAATGACTGGTGGCTTCAATTTCACCAGAATGCCGAAGGATTGTTACATTTGTTAGAAAGGAATTTAGATAGATTCCGGCCATTGATTCTAGTTTAATAGAAGATACTATAAAAACTGAAACAATGACTATTGCTTAAACCATAAACAAAGACGTTAAAATAACAACAACAAAAATGTCCCTTATATGATTTCGGAAAAACCACAAATTTGTTTTTTTTTTCTTAACAATACGTACCTACATACTTACCTGCAAGTTATAGGACGCACCTGTTTTAAAGGTAACTGCCAATAAAATTAAATGTATTGTTAGTAACTTTCTTACTCACAACCACAGTATCTGATGGAACAGCTTCGTCAATTGTATCGAAAGCAAAATTTTGTAAAAACAAAAGGCAGACAATCTGTCACTTCTCTGTCGTAGCTCATTAACGATATCGCGTTTACACTACTGTGCTCTCCCTCTCAGAACGACAGTTAAGATCATGAAAGTGAGTGCAATGATTCAATGTCCAATGACAGTTTTAAGATTATTTTAAAATTTCAGACACGATGCTAAAAAAACGCGGAAAAGAAATTTCAATTGAACTTAACGATCTGGCCGGACGAGCGCCGAAAAATGCTAAGCAAAGACAACGTGTAACGTTAATTAAATATTTCGTCAACACGGTGTGTTGTGATGCTAGCTGACAGATCGGAAACAAAGGGATATTTTTTATCAGTTAAGTCGATGATTGATTCTTTATTTGAAGTTTGTAATTGTGTTTACTGCCGCCTCGGCAGCATTGTCGCTGGTGATTGTGATTAATTTTCGAATATGAGAGACCTTGATCACGAAAGATAATAATTATTCTGATGAAAGTGATCTGGCATATGTCAATCATCCATAATATGGAGAGTGTTATGAATAAGTTTAAAGTCGATGTTGCATTACAAGTTCAGCTACCTTTGTGGATTAAAAATATGATGAATGATGAAGATTTCTAAAAATAAAAATGGTCTTTAAAATTGATGGATTAAATTGTTTTGAAATATGATGTTATGCAAATAGGTTGATATTTCAAATGTAATATGAAAAGTTCATTCAACCACTGATATTTTATATTAAACAGATTTTGAGCTCAAAAACCTGGAAGTTATTTGAAGGACGGGTTTGGACTTTGGAGATGGGAAATCACAAAATCGTAATTTCGTTTGAGTATATAAAAAATATCTCTTTAGCTCTCCCGATTAATTAAATCACTTTAAATAAACAATGTGTTATCAAAGAAAAGGAAACTTTCGAAGACTCTATTAACTCCATATTTCCTTAATTGATATTGACATAAGTATACTCGTATATAATAATGTTGATTTTCATTTTTGAACACTCCAGAGGTTCTGATAACTTACAATTATGAAAGAGATTTTGACGTTACGCAAACAGGAAAGGAATTAAAAGGATAGATGAAAGTCAGCTTAAGTATTCAACATTTTTTTATTAATTTGATGAGTAAAACGGTCGTTTTGTCAAGTATAACTGCCAACTTATTTCACAAAGGCTTTGGTATTCAATTTATAACAGAAAAATCTTTAACTTATACCCTGATTCTAGCTAATCTTAATGCAATAATTACTAAACCGTCTGGTAAGAATTACAAAATACTTCAAACCTAACCTTAGTTCAAAAAAAAAAATTTAAAAAAAAATCCAAAGCAGACATTTTCCAACGTAAACATGGTTCTTGCATGAATAGATTACTTAAGAAATGACGATTCTATGGAATCTCTCATGACCCCTTCACTACACACAGGCCCGGATTAATAGGGGGGCTAGGGGGGACTGAAGCCCCGGGCCCCGCGGAAACGAGGGCCCCATCCCATTAAGAAATTTAAACCGTAAGACCGCGATATTCAAACTGTATAATCTAATAAGCCTCAAAAATAAAACCAAAATTAGCTGACCCCACAAAATCCAAACTCGAAAGCTATATACCCCAAAAACGTTAAACCCATATAGCCCAACTCACAATTAATCCCATAAACTTTAAACCCACATAGCTCAACTCGCTAATATCTCCAAAAAGTCAAACCCACATAGCCCAAGTCGCTATTAACCCAAAACTGTAAACTCAAAAAATATTAAATCCATGCAGCCTAATTCAGAAAAGGTTTGCCAGATTGAAAAACAGATTGAATTCAATACCTCGTATTTTTTTTTGCGCAGTCCAGCATATTGGACTAATTATCTCGAGTACCTTATTTATTCTTGATTAAGAGAGATGTGCGAATTGAGTAAGAGTAAGAGTACATTTCGATACTAGTGTCGTAAAATTTAGAATTGTTAATTTCCACGAGTCCGTTTTTAACAAGCGAAAAATATCGATACAAATTTTGCCGCAGAAGTATTGAATCGTATTTTTCGACACAACGTACGTAAAGTTGAATTTTCCGAAACGCTCCCGTGTGCAAAATTCAACTTTACGCGTATCTATTATGTATTTATAATGTATACTTAATCATTCAATCTAATAAATCCTAACTACAACATAATTTGTTACTTTTAATTTTTAGAGTTTTGAATAATCAAAAAGAAAGGGTCTGATGGTTTTGAGTTCATGGTTTTTGGATTAATTACGTATTGGGTTATGTGGGTTCAACGCTTTTGGGTTTACGATTTTTTATTTGCGATTTTTTTTTTTTTTTTTTATAATCTACACACGCTCAAGGGAATATGATTACCCTTTAAATGTTTTAACACAGCGTGGGCGTGAAGCTACGGAAGAGAAAGAAGGATCGGAAAGATGTGTGGAAATAGGAAAGATTGCGAAATGAACACATTTAATTTTTTAAAAACGTTAAAAAGAGGAGCCCCTGATAAATAATTAGCCCCGGGTATCAAAAATTATTAATCTTATCGGGGGTTGGAGCTTGGATTTTCGATGCGTCAACTTCTCGACGCATCGTCTCTGAGAGCGTGGACTCCTAGCGCCCCGGGTTATTGGAGGTAGGCTCGCTTGGGGCTTAGGACGCTCTGGGTTATGAGGGGTTGGCTTGCTTGGGTTTTATATCTTTTTAGGGGCCCTTAAATTTGAAATAGCCCCGGGCCCCCATTTTATTTGATCCGGGCCTGACTACACACGTGGCAATTGTTGCTTAGTTCAATCCGTTGATCATAGGATGAAGAATCATGGAACTTGCATTGCATCCTGAGAATTTTAAAGTTTGGTGTGGATTTTGGGCTGGTGACATTATTGAAAATAACTTGGGCCAGGCCACCATCACCGTCAACGGCGAGCGCTATCGCTCGATGACAACCAAAGGAAGCCGGACTCACTTTTACCATTTTTACCATTATCGATTTTGTGAATCCGATAATGTGATTTAGCTGAAATTTATTTAATTTTTTGTATGTATTGGAAGAAAAAATATCAAAACTAATCTTTAATTATTTGATGGTTGTTCCATGCGAAATTTTGTTAAAATGCAATCAAATTTCAGAAAACTACCTATAAACTTAAAATACCAGGAAAAACAAAAATATATGTACAAGCTAAGTTCCATTGGAAGAAATAATTTGAAGAGAAATTTTGATGAATCTTATTTTCATCGACTGGGAAAAATAGTTTTATTTATATACTTTACCATTTCTCATAATTTTTCAGCAAACACAATAGTTTTCGCTTTTTTTTCGGATATTATATGGCCACAAAAAGGTATGTATGAAAGAAATTATAGCTATAACTGTTATTTTTCTGTGAGCTTTCATTGGGAATGACAAATCTTTTTCTGAATTGAAATAAAATTGACAGCTCATCTGCGTCATTACTCTTTATTGTAATGAATAATTGTATCGGTTCGTAAACACACCTTTGGATCGTCTTTTGAAGTAATTTACATCTTAATTTGGATAAGAAAACGAAACAATCAAGCGATCTCTCAAAAGAAAGAGGAACGCCATCCGTCGAACGAAAGCTTGTCTGTAACTTTTATAATGAGCTTGGCATTCCATTGGATGGTATGGAGTTAACTCTTTAATTTTTGTGTATGAATGCAAAGTGTACTTGTACGAGCTTGTAGTTGCAAGGAAATCTAATATCTTTTTCTATATAATGCAATATAAGGTTATTTATAAAAGAGAAAATTGATATATCAATAATTGATACTCGCGGTTCTTTTTGTCTAGAAGTATGGATACCAGAAAAAATGTCTAAGGATCTTAGACGAGTTTAAAAATATGTAAAGGTTCATATATAAATGAAAAAAAAATCAAGTGGTAGTTCCAACGTTTCTACATGGCCTGAATCAATATTATGAGATTCATCCTGAAAATTTGTGCTAGTATCTACCTACTTCGAATCAATAATCATACGTTTCTAAACTGTTCGTAGATTTCTTATATCATATCTATTCCTCTCCAACAAAGGAAGCTTAGGTATCTACTCGTAATAGCTTTTTATGGACTTGCACCCTTAATAGGTTCCGAACGAGCTTGTGGAGTTGGGATTTGTGGAGTTGTAATGGAAATATATTGGCTTCTGTGCATTCTTACAATTTTAGTAGGATACGCTGGCCTAGGAACATACAAAAAAGTGAAATATTGACAAGATTTAAACTCTTTTACCAACGAGTCACTGACACAAACGATTTGGAGAATAGGACACCTATAGTTGCCAATAAAAAATATCAACCAATTCATCAAGAAGAACTATTGGTTGTCCATCAATTTGTTTTTGGGTAACAGAATGTGTGACCCGAGTATGTTTCCACAAATTAATAACATATTTTGGAGGAATGATCAAAACGGTATCCCGCACAGATCTGGAAGATGCTGTTTTATTGAGGGACAAGTGTACAACGAAGCCATTTCCACAAACTATGACTTTGAAAACAGGGCCTACTTTATCTGTTCTACCTTCGAAACACGCAATGGCACTGAAGATTGAATCGGCTTAAGCGGGTTCAATTAAGAACACTACTTGGAAAATAACATCATCTCCAAAAGAAAGTGCCCATTTACCTGACAATTTTGTATTTGGAGCTTCAGTTCATCAAATCAGTAAAGAAAAAGAATTCAACAGGAGTCCTTGCTATACCCAACGTAGAACTACGATATTTATTTCATACCACATTGTTTAACAAATATACGAGTATTACCCCGCCCGGTGCAAAAAAGCCGTGGTACATCTTCTCTCAAAAAAAGGGAATGGACTTCTACAAACAGGCTAGTCTTCTTTGTTCTTTCTAGTATCAGCAAGGTATTGGAGGTCGAGGTGTTGTTAATAGAGCTTTGTCCTAGTGGGAGAACAACTAGAATTTGAGTACCATCTTGGCAGAATCATTGTTGTCAATTCACTCGAATATGGCCGAGTCTATATAGTAACATCCACATCGCCAAATATCTGCCGATGATTTTTTTTTCGAAAAACCTCTTCCTTCATACCAATCTATCAAGAATTAGTGCTGTATGGCAAAACAGGCAGTATAGGAGTTGCACTTCGTCTAAGGTTGCGCGACAGTAGTGCGACAAAGCGATGCGATGCGGGAAGCGTTTGCGTGCGAGAAAAATATTTACATTGATTCTTATATACGTGCGCACAGTGAAGCGATATGTGAAGCGAGTGTTGCGAGTTTCTCGCATACCTATCGCAAGCATCTCGCTCACAAACTGTTAGGGGGGTCATTCCGTAACTCGATTATCGTCAGACGATATCGTTTGAACGATAGCGTTGCCTTTTTTTGATTCACGTAAGTCGATAATCGTTTCCACTGCAAATTGACATTTTGTATTGTTTTCTATTGAATTGACAGATTGACTACAGTTTGAGAGTTTCTGAAATGCATACAAATCTCTAAAACTGTGATCGATTGAGGAGACGATAGTAGTCGAGTTACGTGAAGCAAATCATGGACGATATCGTCGACGATTATCGTTTTGACGATTATCGTTTAGAAAATTACTGAATGACCCCCCTGACCACTTTTTCAAGCGAGTTTTTGCGATAAGGTTCATATTGTTTGTTTGGACGTTCAAGGAAAAAGTCAAACAAGTAATATTTTGTTATTTCAGTGCTTGTATTGTGTGGTGCTACTTTTTGATAATTTTG
This sequence comes from Philhelius festivus, assembly GCA_963931855.1. Classification (NCBI taxonomy): domain Eukaryota; kingdom Metazoa; phylum Arthropoda; class Insecta; order Diptera; family Syrphidae; genus Philhelius; species Philhelius festivus. Next base: position 258,431,258 of record OZ007554.1, on the reverse strand, counting down.
GTGGCAATAATTATAAAGGAATCAACAACTCAACCACACAAAATCGCTTTTACTGTGCGCAGTATGTCACATCTAACTCTCGCATCTCGAATCGCTTGTCGCATCGCTTCTCGTATCGCATCGCTTTGTTGCCCTACCGATAAAATAAGAACATGACGTGATCTAAAATCCTATATTTACACTTGTCTTTGAACGACACAAATTACCAGTTTATTTTCACTTGTATCTTTAATTGACAAGAATATTATATTCGATTTTAATCGAATATAGCATCATACTTTCTCTACTCCTTTATTAATGTTAAAATCATCGAATACCTATTTTATTTTTTTTATGATCGTACTACTTACAAACGCCACAAAAGGTCTGTTCACTTTGTTTTTTTGCACGAACTGTCACTTATTTAAGTTATTAAGAAAATTGCTTTAGTACAATACTATAGGTAGCAAATGTTTAAAATTAAGCATGAGTTAGTAAATTACTTTAAAGTTGGCAAATTATTAAGTAGTATCATCTCATAACTTGCGCCATTGTTTTTGTTCATTTTTAAAACTAATTGAAAACAAATTTACAGTTTGATCAGAATACCGAATTATTTGTTTCTTGCTTTTAGTCGTCAAGAAAACAATTGACAACAATTGAGTGTTATTTTTGAAAAATCTCACGATTGCCAAGTAAACCTGGGTCAATCCTGGGTAAAGTTGAACGAACGAACCTAGTGTTAAACTGTCAAAGTATAAAATAAAAATTGTGTTTTTGTGCGATAATTGAAATTCGTTATTTTTTTAAAAGAGAAAGTATATTGAAAATTGAGGAGCAGCAGTGACACCACAACTTCGTATTATTCTTATAGAGAAAGTATGATGCTAAATGTTTCCTAGTTTCGTAACCCTTAAGGTTTAAATATTGTTTAGAAAACAACAAACAAATTTTGACCGATGCCCATATTAACAACATATTAAATAGCTGTAATTTTGATTCGAAGCCAGCATTAGCAACACAAAATGTTTTTATGGTGCCTCATTTGATAAAAATGATTTAAACGTCGTAACTGCACCAACGTGTCATTTTAATAAGAAAAAATTAATATTCGATGATTTTAACTTTTATTAAATGCTAGTATGATTCTAAATTCCATTAAAATTAGAAAAATCATCGTACTGATTCGACGAAAATTTTGCGTCATTGTACTTTGTTTTATAGCACCATTACTCAACTTTTTCGTAAAAAGTTGGTCCCAATACATACACTAAGGCTAGGCGCGCACATTCAATTTTTAGTTGCGCGCCTAGCCTAAGGGTATTCATGTAAACGCGGAAAACCCTGATAAACCTTGGAAACCAGATAATTTTATCTCCCGAGAAACGAGCTGTCAAAATTTGTTTGGGAAAAACTTCTGCAGATCTGATAAAATTATCTCACGAATTTGATGCAAAAAGGAAAAGAAATAATCCTGAGAAACTAAAGAAATATCGATTGTGACTTTTAATTTGACATTTCAGAAAACCGCTAAGTCATTCAAAGCATTTTATTTATACAATTCAAAAAATTTTCTTTTTTTACTTGCTCTTGGCATCTTTTAATCAACAGAATCACTTTTTAAGTTAAGTATCGAATGAATTACATTTTCTTTAAACAGTTTTTATGAGTTGACTTTGACATTTTGACGAACAGCTGAATATTTCCAACATTTAGGCAAGTATTTTGTATGCGAGAAACAGATTGGCACACCAAGTTCAACAGCAACTTTGACAATCACATCACTCTTTTTAGAGCCACTGGTTTTAAATGGCTTTGAATACATTAACGCACCAACATCGACATCAACGTTAGACCTAAACCCTAAATTCGATGTCGCTGTGCTAAATTTTTCCAGGTTTATCAAAACTAAAATGAAAATGTGACAAACAATTTTTTTGTTTCTTCTTTTTATTTTGATTTTGACAATAGAAGAGCTTGTTATAGAAATACTAAAAACAAATTCATTTTTGTACGACAAAAGTCATATTGTTCTTCTATTGCTTCCCGCTATCTACACGCGATCTGCACGTACGGCAAAATCATTTCGCATTTGCAACTATTTCAACTATTTTGTTTATTTGTTTTTACGCTGTCAAAAGCGCTGTTCACGTAGTAATCTATTTCACATGACTTTTGATATCGAAGTTTTCGTTGCTGTTGAAGTTTCTTTGTTAATCTGTTTCTCGCATTAGGGGCTGTTCATACAAACATGTTGCGATAAGTTATATCTTTCTGCAAAGCGGAAATTATCTCGTTGCATGAATACTTTTACTGTTTTTTTGTTTGAAATCTTTAAACAAAAAAATTAAAACTCTAAATCAAAATTTCCAAATTCCCAATAAAAGTGCATTTTTCTGAACACTGCCCTCAACAGAAATTTGCTTATAGGACATTTGCCATAATTCGCTGAACTGCATTGGAAGTGTCAAAATAAAAATATTAGGCCAGACATACACTGTTCAAATGCATAACAAGCACGCGCAAGTGTGAAAAAGTCACATGTATAGATTTACAGCCTGATTCTCCCCCTTGTGAGGAGTCACAAGTCACAAGCTCTTGTGACTATTCCTTGTGAGGATTGTTGTGATTCGATAACATTTTGGTATTCTCCCCCTAATCGTCAAAACGAAGAAATTACAAAATGCAAGGTAACATAATTTTTAAACAATAAAATGATTAAATAATAAATATAACATTTTCAGAAGAAAACAATCGTGGCGACTGCATAAAGTTTTCGGAGGGTGAAAAAACTTCGACGCTGTAAACTTCTTGATACGATTTGTTCACTAGAACAAAGTCCACTTCCATTTTTGTGTACTCACAGTTTCGATTGTTTTTGTGACTCTAAAGTGCTTTACACATGAGACACGAACTGCGAACTGCGAATTGCGAATGGTCGCGAATTTTGACATTTCTTTCACATGAGTAATTTGTTTGGTCGCCGAACAGTGCGAATTGTCAACAAAACAAAACCAAAATAAATTAATGTAAAATGAGTGCTAAGACAAAATATTTAAAGAAAAAGAGGTTTTTATGCAGTTTCATTTGTTACCAATTATATTATTTTAAATTATTTTACCCTTTTTTCCATAGATTCACTCATTTTTTTTTTTCAATTTTCCGTTAGCAACACAACACAGTAGAGATGTTATACATTTGAGGTTAGGTTCGAACGAATTTTTTAGTCGCCGGTCTGTGGAATGCGTTCACTAGTTGTGGATTGCGAATTTACATTTGACAGTTCGCAGAAGATACGTGTTGGTCGCGTAAAAAATATTAAAATACAAAATATTTCAATTTATAGTTATTTTATGCAGTGTTTTCTTTTTAAATCGTTGATTCGATCAATAATTCACTTCGTCGTAAAGTTAAAACAAAACAAAAATTGATATTAGCTGTGAAAATTGCTTAAAAAGATTTATTCGCATTCGCAGTTCGCAGCTCATGTGTAAAGCACTTAACAAGTTGTGACTGAGCGGCAGAATTCGAAAAAAGTCACAAAATCAACTTCACCTCTTCTTGTGACTTGTGAGGCATCACTGACTTTGGGGAGAATCGGTCTGTTAATGTCGGATTGAAGCAAAATCAAAATCTTTTGATTTTCTTTCAATCTAGCGTCCTGCATTGAAGTAGTGTATATGCAAGATTGATGATTGATTATGCCTTTAGGCTAGGCGCGCACATTCAATTTTTAGTTTCGCAACTGCTTGGTTCGAGCAACTAAAAAGTTTGTGTTTTGACACAAACTAAACGATTGCATAAAATGTGTTCACTATTTTGTGTAACATATAATTGTATGCACCTGCGCGGACATTCAACCAAATAGTTCATCTTTCTTCTATAAGCAACCAAACAGTTGTACAACTAAAAATTGAATGTGCGCGCCTAGCCTACTACTTAAAATAATAGCGACACCACTCCATAACACACCACACGAGGTAAGCGTGCTTCCGGCGTAGGAAAGTTTCTTGAAGGGCTTTTAAAAAAATAAATTTTTGCATTTTTATGAGTCATGTTCTACCAACTGAACATACCTTAATGGATGCAAGAAATATTCTCCATATTCAGCACTTTCAACAAATTCAAACTGTCTTTTTGACAGATGAAAATGACAGCCAAACTTGATGGTTGACTTTTTAAAATAAAACAAAAAAAAAAAAAAAACAAAATCTTCAAGAAGTTTACAATTTTTCTGCATAAATATCAAGCCATAATTTAAAGCAAAATATTTTGGTTGTATTCAATACAAAAATATTGAGCAAACTTGTATTCAGTGCTTTATAGCGTCATGCCTCCGAACTAACTTTATGAAATAATGAACTAGAACAATTGAACCACTTCGTCCAACAATGAAACGCTCAATTTCTCCGGACTTTGCTTCCGAAACGAAGCGATTTGATCCCTTCGTATCGCCATCGCAATTTCAACAACATAACCAACAACAGCAGCAGCAAATGCACATGCATCACCAACAACAGATTATGGCTCAGCAGCAACAACAGCAATTGCAAATGCATCATCAGATACAAGCAGTGCAGCAACAACAGCAGCAACAATATGCAAGCACCCCGCCGTTTTTCAACCAAGCATCGTTCTTTCCCATGAACTCAGTCAATATGTCTCCCTTCCCCACCCCAACTCCACCACTTATGTATAATAGTAGCCCTTCGTGGAACTTCATGTCAACACCACCACCGTTTTTCACTCCAACGCCAAGTGCAAGCGGCTCCTCGCAACCTCCTCTGCCGCCTCCAGAGCTGAAGCCAGAGAAACCGCCTCTGCCAAAGGATCCAGAACCCACGTTAGGATATACGAAAAACAAAGACTTCTTAATTAGACCTAGTGCCGGCTCACCGAGCTACAATGCGCCTGTCCTTAGAGCACCTGGCTCCACAGGCAACTTACGAATACGCGGCGTAAATGCATTGAATGGAGCGATATACAACGGCTTCAACGGTGGAGGGATACGAGGACCCCCACCCGTCAGGCAACAGACACTTCTTTCGTCGAACGCAGGGAGCAGTATGAATTCTCCTTACGCGCGGAACCGTCGAAGGAACCCGCACCACTTCCCGGCTTTGAACCCACATCCCTTCTTCCCACGCATGGATCTGCCCCATTACGGAGACTATAATGATTTGTCTCAATTCAATGAAGAGGAACAACCAGCTGGTCCGGAGAAACTCACAATTTTTCTGAACGATGCGGAGAATGGCCAAGTTCAAGTTAACAAAAAGGCCAAACGGAAGCCCATGTCGTCGCGATACTCCCGCTCCAAAGAATGGGTGCGAGAAGATGCAGAAGCCGCTCTAGCGCTGGAAAGGGAATGCAGTAAGGCATCTAAACGGCAGATGTTGATACTAAAATTCCCGGATCCAGATCTGAACAAGTACATCGTCAAGAAGTACTCGCCATTCATCGAGACTGTTCACTTCCAACAGCCATCAACACCTCGTTATTGTTTTGTCCAGCTGAGAGAGGGAGCAGACACAGAAAAGGTTCTGGAAACAATCCGTGAAATTCCCTTTGGAACAGGCAAAATAGTTGCAGAGCCCAAGACCAAGTCCGATGATCATGTGGTTTCACCCGAAGAAATCGATCCATATACGCTGTACGTAGGAAACCTGCCCACCTCGATATCGGTGAAGGCAGTCAGGACGCATTTCCCTAATGCACTGCGTATTGATATTGGCTACGCTCAGCGCATGAGGTACACCCGATACGCATTCATTCGGTACAACACCGTCGATGAGGCGATGAAAGCTTACAAAAACACAGTGAATGCGTTGCTGGAGTCACGCAGCCTGATCGTGCGCTTCCGGCGACAGAAAGGAAATATTGGTCTACCAGGAGAGACTAAGATGAACGCTCCGCAGCGCGAAGATCGAGAAGCTCTTCTACCAACGACGAAGGCAAAATCTTGGGATGATCCTGACGATGACGATTTACACGAAGACGAAGATGTCTTTATGTTGGATGATATTGAGGAAGATGACGACGATACCATAGATCTAGACGAGGAGACCTTAAGTTCGTTAAGGGCCAATCGCTTGGCTTATAGTTCGATGGGCCCTAAAGACGAAGTTGATAAGGATGACAAGGCGGCAGAGTCCCAAAAGACAAAACCCACAAACGAGAAAATTAAACAGAAGCAAGTCACAAAAACTTCGGAAGAAGAATTACAAACGCCACAAAAGGTTTCGGCACAAATTCAGAATCAGCAAAAGAATCAGCAAGAAAATACCACATTGCAAGCAGCAAAGAAAACAACAAATTCAACAGCATCTGTTTCACGAGTATCATTAGAAGAAAGTCTCGACACTAAAGAGAATGTTCTGGATATGGCCAATGAACTGTTGACTACAACTTCGGCGCCAGAAGCTGACTCCAGATCGAAGTCAGAATCTCCAGATTGCATTTGCATGGATCCACCAGAGCTAGCAAGGAAGATACATGTGAAAACTGTAAAATTGGAGCATAGCGGCGATGAAAGTAGTTCGGATAACGAAGGCATCAATTTGCTGGGTACGAGGGTGAAGGATGAATTCAGTGAGGCTCCTGAACGGGTACCGACGCCAACGATGGACGATATATATTTGGATGACTATGAGTACGACGATATGGATGGAGGTGAGTTATGTGATTTGAAATATCTGATCAATTATTTATTTGAATTTAACTGCAGTTCTGTTGTTATAAGCGATGAACGGCAGTTTGTTTAAACTTTAATTATTGACCAAAATAGTCCAATGTAAAGATTCAAAAAACACTGCTGGTAGCTTTAAAATTGCAAGGAAAGGCTCTAGATTCCCTACGAGCTGTGGTACCTCTTATTTTTTTTTATTACGCTTTGACTGGGAGCGAGTCATAACTTTTATGTCTAATTGATTGCTTTTTTTGTATCTGTGCATCGATATAAAGTCCAATTGGATGTTCTGGATTGTATGTAAATATTTAAGCTTTTCAAGAACGGGTAGCTCGCATACAATGATTTTTTTTTCTACAATTTCCTTGAAAACTGATCCAACGGTTTTGATTAATCTTCATACCTGAAAGGTCTAAATCCCTTGCAATAAAAGTGATTTTCAATTGAAAAAAAGAATATGTTACGAGTTTGAATGTGAAAGATCTTCTCTCGATAATTTCGAAAAAGTTCTGGAAAAAGTTCTACACTAAATGTAGCATGCAATTAATGTTTTCCAACAAATCTATCGAATCGAAATTGTTTCAGCAGAACCATCTCAAAGGAGCACTTAATCTTAAATACAGATGAATCGAAGTTCAAGATCATTCTATTGCGGTATTTTCTTTAAAAATATGATTTAACGTTGCTTACATTTCTCACAGCATATCAAGATCCTCGATGCAATGAAAAGTTAGTTGCATTTTTAATAGCTAACAATAAGTGTTGCGCCCTACATTTGAGTATCACAGTGTTTTATTGACTAAAAATCATCGAATTTAGACCAAGATATTGATTTCGACAATAAAAAAAGATGCTTATCTGGTATATGTTTTACAATTTTCAAAAAACCATCTACCGTAGCAATCTCCAGGTCCTAGGTTTGTATTTTGACTTCAGAATTTTCAATTTGTATTCTTTTAAGTTAAAAGAGTTCTTCCACTAGGTTGACAAGCTCCTTCTTCTTCTAAATATTATACGCCTTAAGCAAACAAAAACTTAAAAAGGGAGTTAAGCTATTCGCTAGTGTTTTAGAGACTGCAACTCATACTATATGTACATACATATATGATTCCTTTTACTTTTAAAAATAAAATATTAAAAAAGAGGGGAAAGGAAATTGTTGTTATAAAATTGTTCTTTAAAAATATCTCCGAAATTTGTATCAGTTTCACGAAGCAGAAAGAAAACAAAAAAGTTGAGAAGAAAATATGAACTAAAATATAACGTACTCAATTGATGTATTTTTTACTGTTTTTACAATTGCCTTAAAACTAGAGCTCAGACAAAAATGTCGAAGAGACACAACTATGATTGGGCTTGTCATTAATGGACTTGCGTCTAAACTTCTCTGTGAGTTATTTCAGTTAAGGTTTCTTCCTAGATTATGAAATAATTGCACTCCTTCATAAAGTAGGGCGTTCTGTGTGCCTGTTCCTCTATATAAGTGTAATCTAAAATCTCCCGCATCGCATTTCTTAAATTTTAAAAAAGAGTTTGTTATGAAACTTACATTACGCTGTAGATATAGGGGAAACTATGCTAGAAACTAGATAATATACAATGTACTTATTGCATATGTATCAAAACATACAAATTTAATATCTTATTACTAATTTCAGAACCCGAAGAGGAAGATGATGACTGGGCTGATACTTCGTTGTCAACGCGAACAACTAATTGGGAGGAACTTCGTCGTCGCGAATTAAATACCAAAGAGGATAAACCGGATTTGGATACATTAGTCAAAATAAGTGATATGACGTCATCAACAGCCAAGGTGCTACCAATTGTACCAAACCTCGAACCGAAATCCGAGTTCGAAAAATTATATAATGCACGTCAAGTTCATAACTTAAGTGAAACTATAGGAGAAACTGATGATCTTCATGATATGTTTGCCGAAATGAATTCAGATGAAGATGATGATGAACAATTTTAAGTCAAAAAACAAAAAAGGATACATTCAAACTGGATCACATGTAAATTTCCCCGAGTCCAAAAGATGTTTTCAGTCACGGGATGTTGTGAATTTCGAAATATTAGTAACTGGAAAGTAAATAGTATTAGAATCTTGGTAAAAAACATGTATTTTTGCTAATTTGCTCTAAGAAGTGTGAAATAGATAAAAGATCATAGGTTTCTACTGACAAGTTTTTAAATGTAATAAGTTTGCCCGTTTTTAAAAAACCGTTTCGTCTAGGCACGAAATTCTTTTATACAAGAAATTGTTTTCATCTTATATTAAGCACAAAAATGAGTTTCATTGCATACCTTTTAATTAAAAAAAATTCAAACCGCTTCCAAATAAGTGCAAGAATTGAAAACAAGATGTACTCTCCGATATGTTAGGCATCATTTTTGTTTTAAGAATCCCCGTTTTATCGTATTTAATACTTTATTTTTTCCGAATGCAATGTACGATTTATACTTTAAAATAATCAATTAGTTAGCCCTTTTATTCAAAAAATTGGCAGAGGGTAATTGTACCCTCTTTATTTTGGAATAGTGTTTTTTTTTGTTTTTGTATTAAGCTACATATACATATTATTTATATATTTTGTCATTATAAAACCTTTATACATTACATATTTAAATTTTTTAAAAATAAAACTCGAATTGATGTTCAGTTCAAAATTTACCGACCTTCTATAAATCATGTAAAGTTTTTCGAACTGTAAATCAATATCGACATTAAATCGATCAAAAATGGTGTATTTAATGACAAGTGACAGCTAAACTGGTTGACCTATGACATTCGTGAAAGCAATTTTAAGGATAGTAAGTATTATTTGTTAATCAGTCGTTTTGTTGACGATTTCACATTAGGTAGAACATTGCTAGCTACATTATCTACTTTTTGGTACAATCAACATTAGAAACATTTCGGAACTGCATTTAATTTTCGCTTCTTGTGAACGTTAACTTTCGGTTGGATTATAGGCATAGTATGTAGTTAATCGTTTAGTGTAGTCAATTCAGTTTGCTAGTGAAGTAATTGCAACGCGGAGAGAGGTAAAATATCTATACTCTGTCCAACAAAAATGTGCAGTGTGGGCAAGATAGGACGTTTGCCTCGCATTCTGGCTACAGTGGATTGCATAAATCTGTCCTTCATTAAAGCTCTCACAGGGTTGTCGTAGTGTTGATTTTAAATGGACCCTTTTTTTAAAGCTCTAAAATCAAAAGCACCTCAACAGAAACCCAAGGAAAAACAACTGAACAAGTTACCAAATGAACAAGGGTAACTCTGGGGGCTGAAATTGAATTTCACCAAATCAACAGCCATAGGCCACAGCAATTCAGTGCACACTAGACACTACACTCAGATGTGCTGCCAATAGGACGTCGGTCGGGTCTGCGTCAGATGCAATCGGAAACTTACGGGCGCACAAACACTTTTTTATGGGGAAGTTCTTTCAATTTAGTATGGTGCAAAAATATAGCACGCTACTGATTTTGAAAAAGTTCCCATAAGACGTGTACTCCATATTTTTGTTGGATGAAGTATAGGAATTACACTAGAGAGTAAATTCCTTTGGAACAAACACTCAAAAACTATAGTCGGGAAAGCCACAATGATTTGCAAGAGACTTGCAGGCAACTCATCGCGGATGGTAAAATTCATCATTACCTATGGTACAGTTGCATGGTATGGCAGTCCAAAGGCTCACATCTATAAAAGGGCACGGTAGTGCCCAGCCAAGTTCTGGCACTACACCCTTTTTTTATTTCAGTTAAGGTTTCTTCCTAGATTATGAAATAATTGCACTCCTTCATAAAGTAGGGCGTTCTGTGTGCCTGTTCCTCTATATAAGTGTAATCTAAAATCTCCCGCATCGCATTTCTTAAATTTTAAAAAAGAGTTTGTTATGAAACTTACATTACGCTGTAGATATAGGGGAAACTATGCTAGAAACTAGATAATATACAATGTACTTATTGCATATGTATCAAAACATACAAATTTAATATCTTATTACTAATTTCAGAACCCGAAGAGGAAGATGATGACTGGGCTGATACTTCGTTGTCAACGCGAACAACTAATTGGGAGGAACTTCGTCGTCGCGAATTAAATACCAAAGAGGATAAACCGGATTTGGATACATTAGTCAAAATAAGTGATATGACGTCATCAACAGCCAAGGTGCTACCAATTGTACCAAACCTCGAACCGAAATCCGAGTTCGAAAAATTATATAATGCACGTCAAGTTCATAACTTAAGTGAAACTATAGGAGAAACTGATGATCTTCATGATATGTTTGCCGAAATGAATTCAGATGAAGATGATGATGAACAATTTTAAGTCAAAAAACAAAAAAGGATACATTCAAACTGGATCACATGTAAATTTCCCCGAGTCCAAAAGATGTTTTCAGTCACGGGATGTTGTGAATTTCGAAATATTAGTAACTGGAAAGTAAATAGTATTAGAATCTTGGTAAAAAACATGTATTTTTGCTAATTTGCTCTAAGAAGTGTGAAATAGATAAAAGATCATAGGTTTCTACTGACAAGTTTTTAAATGTAATAAGTTTGCCCGTTTTTAAAAAACCGTTTCGTCTAGGCACGAAATTCTTTTATACAAGAAATTGTTTTCATCTTATATTAAGCACAAAAATGAGTTTCATTGCATACCTTTTAATTAAAAAAAATTCAAACCGCTTCCAAATAAGTGCAAGAATTGAAAACAAGATGTACTCTCCGATATGTTAGGCATCATTTTTGTTTTAAGAATCCCCGTTTTATCGTATTTAATACTTTATTTTTTCCGAATGCAATGTACGATTTATACTTTAAAATAATCAATTAGTTAGCCCTTTTATTCAAAAAATTGGCAGAGGGTAATTGTACCCTCTTTATTTTGGAATAGTGTTTTTTTTTGTTTTTGTATTAAGCTACATATACATATTATTTATATATTTTGTCATTATAAAACCTTTATACATTACATATTTAAATTTTTTAAAAATAAAACTCGAATTGATGTTCAGTTCAAAATTTACCGACCTTCTATAAATCATGTAAAGTTTTTCGAACTGTAAATCAATATCGACATTAAATCGATCAAAAATGGTGTATTTAATGACAAGTGACAGCTAAACTGGTTGACCTATGACATTCGTGAAAGCAATTTTAAGGATAGTAAGTATTATTTGTTAATCAGTCGTTTTGTTGACGATTTCACATTAGGTAGAACATTGCTAGCTACATTATCTACTTTTTGGTACAATCAACATTAGAAACATTTCGGAACTGCATTTAATTTTCGCTTCTTGTGAACGTTAACTTTCGGTTGGATTATAGGCATAGTATGTAGTTAATCGTTTAGTGTAGTCAATTCAGTTTGCTAGTGAAGTAATTGCAACGCGGAGAGAGGTAAAATATCTATACTCTGTCCAACAAAAATGTGCAGTGTGGGCAAGATAGGACGTTTGCCTCGCATTCTGGCTACAGTGGATTGCATAAATCTGTCCTTCATTAAAGCTCTCACAGGGTTGTCGTAGTGTTGATTTTAAATGGACCCTTTTTTTAAAGCTCTAAAATCAAAAGCACCTCAACAGAAACCCAAGGAAAAACAACTGAACAAGTTACCAAATGAACAAGGGTAACTCTGGGGGCTGAAATTGAATTTCACCAAATCAACAGCCATAGGCCACAGCAATTCAGTGCACACTAGACACTACACTCAGATGTGCTGCCAATAGGACGTCGGTCGGGTCTGCGTCAGATGCAATCGGAAACTTACGGGCGCACAAACACTTTTTTATGGGGAAGTTCTTTCAATTTAGTATGGTGCAAAAATATAGCACGCTACTGATTTTGAAAAAGTTCCCATAAGACGTGTACTCCATATTTTTGTTGGATGAAGTATAGGAATTACACTAGAGAGTAAATTCCTTTGGAACAAACACTCAAAAACTATAGTCGGGAAAGCCACAATGATTTGCAAGAGACTTGCAGGCAACTCATCGCGGATGGTAAAATTCATCATTACCTATGGTACAGTTGCATGGTATGGCAGTCCAAAGGCTCACATCTATAAAAGGGCACGGTAGTGCCCAGCCAAGTTCTGGCACTACACCCTTTTTACAGGAACAAACTCAGGCGATTTTTGACCCCTCCCTATCTTCAGTACCAATGAGTACCAATGAAGTAGAGATGTGCAAAACCGGCCGGTTAAAACCGAAATCCGTTATTTTGTTTCAAATAACCGGTTTTCACCGGAGATATTTTTATCTCGGTTAAAACCGTTGTTTTTTCTAAAATACAATAACCGGGAAACCGGTTATTTATTTTGGTACCACAGAAATAAAAAAAGTGTAGAAAACGTCTTTAAAAAACAAGACCTCCTTGTCTCATAAAAACTGCACTTTTCTGCAACATGCGACGTTATTCACCACTTCCACCTTTTCTTTTATAGAGTAATTTAGTGTAGTTGTAGGAATGTGAAATCGTTTTAAACTACACACCTTTGCAAAATTGCGTTGTATTGTCTTGTAGATTATTGTGTAAATGTAACTCTTTATTTTTTGCATTTTCAAATTAATTCGTTGAGGTATTTCCCGACCAAGTTTTGAAAGTCTTTTAAAACAATAAAAGGAACACATTTATTATTTACTAATTTTTAAAATGAAATGTCATCTATTTCCTCAGTTAAATAAAAAAAATCGAAAAAAAAAAATTAAATTTTGTGTTAACTAGATATGCTTTTTTTTGAAACTCAAATTTTATTTCATTTCAATTAAAACAATAGTATGAAATAACACAACACTTTAACTAGAGGATTTTCTTTTCTGAGAAAGCGTATTTATGTATATACAGTTATTGTGTTCATAAAAATAGCAGTGCTGGTCACACTTTATTAATTAGTCAATAATTTTAAAGACGTAGATTCTTACAAAAAAAATTAACCTGCTATTTGCATCTAACGGTCTTTCATTTTTATATTTGAGGCTTTAAGTTTGTAATTGAACCTTACTTTTTCCGTTGTAGACGCATTTGTTCAAGCTTTCTGAATATAGCGTGTTCATAAAAATAGCAGTGTCTTGCATTTAAAGTTAAAAAGTGTTAAACATTCTCTTTTTTTTTATTTTTCGGTAAGTACAAATTTTACTATTTGTAGTTTTTAGTATTCTCAAGATAATATTATAGAAAAAATTATAAAATATTAGCTCAAAAATAAACAATGGGTCGGTCAAAACATTGCAACGAAGAAACTCGAAGTTTAATAAGAAAACTATTTTTGGAGGGGAAAACTTACCAGGATATTCAGAAAATCCTATAGGATGTTCAAAAAAAAAGATATAAGTAACGCTATAAAATGGCAGAATAAACCGGAAACACGCGGCCCAAAAAGGATGACGATTGTTAGAACTGACAGAAAAATTATTCAGTTAGCTAACCCTTCCATAAGCTCCAGAGAAATTAAAGATAAGCTTGAACTGTCTGTAAGCGCTGTAACCGTACGAAGACGTCTTTTGGATGCCAAATTACCAGCCACGCAAATGCATTTCCGTTATAAAAAACAATGGTTATGCTACGAAGTATTAATGATAAGCTAAAATATCAATATAGTTTCACATAACTTTTTTACAGTTTTTCTAACTTTTTGCCTTATAGATTCAGAACATTCAGATGCACTGCTATTTTTGTGAACAGCCATTAATTTTAAAAACGCTTCTTACTGTGATAAAAGTAACGGTAAAAAATCAATCTTAATTTTTTCTGTTAATATAAATGAAATACCTTAAATTGTTATTAGAAGTTAAGTGAAATATATTATAACGTTGATAATGAAAGCCTTTTTGTTTTATTTGGGCAGCTCTGGTATTTTTATGAACACAACTGTACATATGTACATATGTACATGTTTGCATGTACATATAGTTTATTTGATATGAACGTATGTATTTTATGACTTCAAAAAATTTATATATAAAAAACCGAAAACCGGTTATTGAAAAAACCTTTTTTTTTTGTCCGGTTAAAACCGTCAGTTTAAATCGGGAGGGAAAATAACCGGAAAAACCGAAAACCGGTTAATTTGGAATAACCGCCATCCCTACAATGAAGTCAGAAACTTAAAATTCCGAATATTTCGTAAGCTAGTTAGGCACAGGCGCCTCACAAAATTTCAATTTTCTAGCATAAGCGGTTCCTGAGATACATACATACAAAGCCTCAAAAATCCCAAAAACCGTAACTGACTGACTGAATGACAGATCATCAAAATTATGGAGCACTTCCCGACATCGTAGAATCTTGTTTTTTTGCACAACGTTAGGTCTTGTCATGCAGGCAGAGGACACAATTTGAGGTTTTCCATTCAGAGGGCGTGGTATTCGCCCACTTCCTCAAAATAAAAATTGAGGTTTTCGATTCAGGGGCGTGGTATCCGCCCACTTTCTTCGAATTTGTGTTGGTTGAATGGAGCACTTCCGATTGCTGTAAAACGATGAAATTTGGTAGAACGGTAGGGCTCAAATTGCATATAAAGGACCAAAAATAAAAATTGAGGTTTTTCATTCAGGGGGCGTGGTATCCGCCTATTTTCTGGAAAAATATTTAATTTATATGGAGCACTTTCGATTGCTATAGAATTATGAAGAGCGGTATAGCTTAATGTACATTCAAAGCGAAAAATAGAAAATCAAGATTTTTCATTCGAAGTGTCTTTTTATTGTCATTTTGAAACTATGCATGCATCTTGAAAATTCATGCCTTTTATTAGAACTAGAGTGCTTGATTTGGTACTCTATGTTATGTCAACATGAATGAAAAAAGAAAACATTTGCATACCTGAAAAAATTGTGATTCTACATAAAAAAAATCTCTTAACTGTAATGTGAACTATAAATCAAACCACTAATTAGGCTATTAATTGGTGGACTACCTTCATTTAAAAAAAGGAGTTAAAATTGCAACAAAAACATCATCGCATCCTCAACAATTATTGCTTTTTTATGACTTTGAGCGTATGTAGGTACTAGTATTTATGATTAAGGTAGGTAGCAGTGGCGTAGATAGCTTTTCGCTATGGGGGGGGGATGGATCTAGTTCGCTCATTTTTTTTTAAGTTTTAATAATTAAAAAAAAAAAAAAAAACAACAAATAATAAATAACAAGACTTCATTGAATTCATTATGTATGCCATAAAAAAATTATATTTTTTAAAGATAATTTATATTATACGCATTAATTTGATTATGAACTAGAATAAATATTGATATACAGTGCCTTATATGTATATGTATAACCGCACCTGTAAAAATGCCTTTTGTAGAAAATTAAAATGGGAATGACACTTTACTATTTTTTTTATTGAATGGCATCGCTAATCAAGTAAATTGAGAAGAAAAAAAGTTCTGTTATTTTCTCTTCTGGTGTCTAAAAATTAAAAACAAATTTTTATATATTGCAAAAGTATAACCGCACAATGCAAACCTCTCTGAAGCTTCATTCAGTTATGTGCTTCGAAATTACAAGCAACAATGCCGCGTGGTAAACATTTAAGCGATACGGAAAAAGTCAAAATTCAAGCTTTTCGGTTAACTGGCCTAAGCTTAAGGGCTATTGGTAGGAAAATTTAAAGATCCGATCGTGTCCGAAATTTCTTACAAGATCCAGAATCTTATGAGACGAAAATAAGACCCGGGGATCTGCAGAAGCTGACACGTCGAGACAAGAGGCGTTTAATAAATGCTGCATCCAATTCGGCGCATTCTTTACCGGACGTTCGTGACGAATTAGGCTTAGGAATTTCGGTTTCAACGATTTTTCGTGCCTTAAAAAGCAGTAAAGTTATTGTTCGGTGCAAAATGATGCCTGCTCAAATTTGACAAAAAAAACAACAGTCTACAAAAAAAAGTAAGAATTTGCCCAGCAAAACATGAAACGGTATTGGAAAACCATAAGTAACATTCCATTAATTTACACTTAACTCTTGTTATTCCAAATGGCATAATCTAATGAATGTTTTTTTTTAGATTATCTTAGATTATTTTCAGTGGCGAAAAAAAGTTTAATCTTGATGGGTCAGGTGATTTTAACGGATATTGGCACGATCTGAGAAAGCAAAAAAGTTTTTTTCCAAGAGGAACTTTAGCGTTGGCAGTTGTAAGCTTTGGGGGGCCTTCTGCGACCGTGGTAAGGTTGCACTTGCCTTCACCTCTGCAAGGATGAACAGTTCAGCTTGCACCCAGGTGCTTCAGGATAATTTGGTACCCTAATTAAGACGATTTCGTCGAGTTCGGCATGTCTTCCAGCATGATAATGCCCCAATTCACGTTAGTCGTCAAAGTTTGGGATGGCACGAATCGAATAACATAAATTTTATGGTGTTCCCGGCGCGTTCTTCAGATTGTGACCCTAATTGAAAATCTTTGGGAATCGTTGCTGAGCTGCGAGAGGCGATTGTGGAAGAATGAAACTTTATAGACGATTCCATATTAAATAACCTTGTCAACAGTATGTCAAAAACAATTTTTAGATTGGTCGAAAATAGGGGCAGCAATGTCTTTTACTAATTTAGCGGAAAAAATTTACTTAAAATACAAAAAAAAAACAGATAAAAATAAAAAAGCGGTTATACGAGTACTTTTGCATAACAAACAAAATCTGTTTTAATTTTTAACCACCAGAAGAGAAACTAACGAAACTTTTTTTTCTTCTCAATTTACTTGATTAGTGATGCCATTCAATAAAAAATAGTAGGGTGTTAGTTAGTTAGTTAGTTTATTCATTCAATATAATTATTTACAATATATACAATTTAAGTCTAAATGGTTTGGCCTATGGCCGTCTACCAGACTGACATTATATCAATTACATCAATGTAAAACAAATTTTGATTTTAAAAGTCTTCTTCAATTATTAATTTTCTATAACGTAGTGCAGCAACAACATAACTATACAGAACATCCCAACCTTTCTCGCCGTTTAATACTCCAAGCAACTCATCATCATTTAGGCAGCTGTTATTAAAATACCTCATCCGAAACTCTTTCAACACAGGACATATCGCAATGAAATGACATGTATCTTCACGCGTTTTCATATTACAGAGGCTGCAAAGTATTGGAAGATCAGATCTGTGTGGCATATAGTTCAAATTTAATAATTCCCCTCTTGCTTTGAAAACAATGTTTATCTTATTGATTGGATTGCCGTTAAGTAGATACGTATTGTTTCCAAGGTTGTATTCAAGGCGACTGTAAAAACATCTAAATAACGAGGATTTAGCTTCTGATACATTTCTGTTGTACAGGACATTTCCAAGTTTTTCAAGCATGGTGTTGAACTTGATTCTCAGAGAAGACGGGTTTTCATTTTGAGCAATTATTAAATTCGTACCACATTCGGTTGCCAGGCTCTCCCACTCTAACATCATTGTTCCTCTCGCCTGAATCATGTTATTAACTTCCCATAGGGAGTTATTGTAATCGGTCCGATTTGTCAAATTAGAATTTTTGACATTTCTCGACGTTTCAAGGTCCCTAGAGGCTATATCAATCATTTTTAGAGAGATGTCTGTGTGTGTGTGTGTACGTACGTTCGTACGTGCGTACGTTCGTACGTCCGTACGTTCTCGTACCATTTTTCGTCGTCGATATCTCAAGACCGAGTAAAGATATTGACTTCAAATAAGTTTTTTTAATAGATAATAACTTCGAAAGAGGCTGAAAGGGCGTTTATTCAAATTCAGTCAGTAGTTTTTTCACTATAACGGTTTAAAAAAAAAGTAAAAATTTTGGTTAGTTTCAAATATCTCACGTAAACATAACGCTATTGATTTCAAATAAAATTCAATGTACTCATTATAAGGTCATACAGATTTTGTATGAATTTGGAAAAAAATGAACATACCGTTATTTTTTTAAATAAAAAAAACTGAAAAAAAAAATTTCATAACCCAGATATTCTAAGAACGGAAAACAATTTGAAACTCAAAATAATTTTATTTTACGAAAAATAATGTATTTGACAACTGGTGAAAATTTCAAAAAAAATCAGTTTACAGTTTTTTTACAAAAAATAAAAAACTATATAAAATTCTATTGAAAATTGGTAAAAATTGTTTTTCGACTCAAGTTTCTCGAGAACTAGTAGTGATATTGACTTCTAATTTAGTTTATTTTATACATAGTATAATTTTGTACAATTGGTAAAATTTTGACAAATATTGAACTAATAGTTTTTTTTTTTTAAATAAAAAAACTATTAAAAATTCTAGTGAAAACTAGTTAAAATTGTATTTCAAGTCGAATTTCTTGGGAATAAACTCCGACAGTGCCTTCTAAAGTATGTTGTTTTATACATCGATACCTTCCCGTAAGAATGTATACTAAGCGAGATTTCTAAAATTTTTCAGGAAACGAAAAAAACGAAGAAAGTTCGTTGGCGAAACCCAGGCCAAAACGTGGCCCTTAACATATATTATATTTCCTCATCAAAAAGTCATTTTCGGAAAAAGTTTCGCTTAGTACATTCTTACGGGAAGGTATCGACATAATACAATTATTAACATATGGTTAAATTTTGACAAGTATCGAATTGACAGTTTTAACAAAAATATAAAAAAAATCTACTAAAAAGTGGTAATATTTGTTTTTCGACTAGAATATCTTGAGAACGAGCAATGATATTGACTTTGCCATTATTTAATCTTATACATAATATAATTTCTAACGAATGGTTTATATTTGACATATATCTAGTTTTAGAGCGGATATATTTTGTAAGTACCCTTCCATAAATAACCAAACCATATCTTTTATATTTGAATATTTCGTTTTTAAATTTTTTTCAATTAAAATGTTTGGAACCGAAATAATAAAGTAATTTCTATAATATAATATTAAAAAACACGGAAATCTATAATTCAGTATATAATATGTACCTACCAACCTTCTTAGTTATTACAAGTTTTCAAGACCACAAATGGGAAGTTATCAGTGTGGGTCGCACCCAGCCTCTTTTTAAGAATTATTTTTGGTATTCTTTCATTTTTCATCTCCATAACTTTAACAATGTAGTTGAAGTGCATGCCAAGTGTGTCCATTATCATATGTGGTGTCCCAGTTTCTAAATAAATCATGTAGTTTGGGGTGTTTTTTGGTAGACGAAAAATTCTTTTAATAAAGTACCGCAAAAATTTATCTACGGTTTCGTAAGCACGATACCCCCAGACTTGCGCTCCATATAATAAAATTGACGCTGCTATAGATCGGAATAACATCTGCTTCGCACTGTGCTCGATATAGTTGCTCTTGATGCAGCGCTCCCATACAGCTGAAATCGCTCGTTTTGCTTCTGACAATTTTCCATCCAGGTGCCTCTTTACGTTCAGGTTTGAAGTTATAAGCATTCCAAGATATTTGTACTCCCGCACAGTTTCAACAGCCTCACCATTAAAACTCCATTTTTCGTTTCTCGAGAGTCTGCCCCCACCACCTCTGAACACCATCATTTTTGATTTTTGTAGATTCACTACCAAATTCCAGTGTTTGCAGTAACTTCCTAACCTGTTTATCATAAGTTGCATTCCATCTACCGTGTCAGCAAAGAAGACTATATCGTCTGCATACATAAGTGCAGGAATCGTTGTTCCACCAATTTGTATTCCGCCTCTGACTGCATCCGTTATGTCGTTTATGAACAGTATAAAAAGCAAAGCACTTAGAATACAACCTTGTTTTAGGCCCATTGTTGCTGAAAATTCGTCTGATAGAGCAACGCCATCCCATACGCATGCTGAGTTCATATTGTACAACGCTCTCAGAACATTAATGACCTTACTGGATAGACCTATTTCAAATAATTTGTAGAAAAGGGCATCTCTCACAATTGAGTCGAAGGCTGCACGGAAGTCAACAAAGAACACATATAAGTTCTTCTTCTTTTTCAGGTAGGTATCAGCAATATTGTAAATTGAAAATATATGGTCTGCTGTTGAGTAACTTTTCCGGAAGCCCGCCTGAAATTCTGACAAAATATTCTTTTCGTAGGGTGTCATTCCCATTTTAATTTTCTACAAAAGGCATTTTTACAGGTGCGGTTATACTTATGCAAGGCACTGTATTAAGTAAAATAATATTCATTTAAAAAATAAATCACAAAATCAAATACAGTTTTCTGTTCTTTTTAGATAAAACACTTATAATCTCGTCTGCTAGTATAGGTATTTCGCGATGAATAGCTAGAGCAGCCAAACCATTCAAACGATCCTGCAAATAAGTAAACATCCAAAGCTTATCACACTGTTATTAAAATAGACATATTTTCAATAATCTCACTTCGTTGGTCATGCTTCTTTGTATTGTTTTTATTCTCTTTACTGACTGGAGAAAGTTCTTTCGGGAGTTGACGTAGAAACCGGCAGTGTAGCTAATATCTTTAATAAAAATATATATAGCTTGATGGAAGCTCTTTTTCTTGCACGTTTACTTATTATTAATTGGTGAGAAGCGTAAAAAAAATTTCAGAGTGCGTTTCTTTAAGTTATTTGGTTCATGACTGGTTATGTTGAACAATTATCGATCTTAATGGGGGGGGATATATCCCCCTGATCCCCCCCCTATCTACGCCACTGGTAGGTAGGTAAGTTAGTGTTAGGTATCTTGTCAGGACAAGAGGAAACAATTGAAGCGCAAATCAAAACAACCAATAACAAAAAGAAAATATACCAAAAGAAATAGGAAGCTATAAACAAAGTTGATTTTAGTAGGTAGAGTCCACCCTTCTATCTTTCGAGATTTTGACATGGAAAAATATTAAAATTTTTGCAAAAACGAGTGAGATCAGACCAAAAACATAAATGTTAAAAAAAAGAGCCAAGTTCTTCTATACAAAAACCTTTGTGTAACAAGTCAGCCGTGAAAAGTACTGAGATCTAAAAGTACGCCAAGTTCTTACTTCATGAAAGTTTAATACCGAATATTTAAAGTAGAATAATATTGAAACAGCTGCAATGTAAAAGAGAAATTTTATTATTTAATGATTACTGACTAAAATTTGATGGGTTCACTGGTCAAGTTTTTAAAACCTTTCGAATTGGGCATAAAAAAAAACTTGCTTACTTGGCCCATCAAATTTTAGTCAGTAATCATAGTCAGTAAATCATTTTCTCAGAAAGCGACGGATACCACGCCCCCTAAATTTTTATCGTTGGTCCTTTATATGCGATTTGAGCCCTACCGTTCGACCAAATTTCATTGTTCTACTGCAATCGGAAGTGTGCCATATATAATTTACATCAGTTCTGAGGAAGTGGGCGGATACCACGCCCCTGAATGGAAAACCTCAAATTTTATATTTTTTCTTTGTATGCAATTAAAACCCTGCCACTTTACCAAATTTCATCGTTTTACAGCAGTCGGAAGTGCTCCATTCAACCAACACCAATTCGGAGAAAGTGAAAGGAAAACCTTGGTGTTTATTTTTGGTCCTTTATATGCAATTTAAGCTCTACCAGTTCACCAAATTTCATCGTTTTACAGCCGTCGGAAGTGCTCCAATCAACCAACACCAATCCAACACCAATATTAGGAGAAAGTGGGCGGATACCACGCCCCCTGAATGGAAAACTTCAAATCTTCGATTTTTTCCTCTGCTTGCATAACAAGACCTACCGTTCTCCAAAATTACAATGCTCTACGATGTCGGGAAGTGCTCCATAATTTTGATGATCTGTCAGTCAGTCAGTCAGTCAGTTACGGTTTTTGTGATTTTTGAGGCCTTATATAACAGGAACCGCTTATGCTAGAAAATAGAAATTCGGTGAGGCGCCTGTCCCTGACTAGCTTAGCAAAATTATTCGGAATTTTAAGTTTCTGACTTCATTGGTATTGAAGATAGGGAGGGGTCAAAAACCGCCTGAGTTTGTTCCTGTAAAAAGGGTGTAGTGCCAGAACTTGGCTGGGTACTACCGTGCCCTTTGATACCGAATATCTTAAGTAGAATAATATTGAAACAGCTACAATGTAATAGAGAAATTTTATTATTTAATCATTACTGACTAAAATTTGATGGGCTTACCTGGCAAGTTTTTTTATGCCCAATATGGTTTTAAAAACTTGAACAAAAAAATGTTTTTGGTCTGATTTATATTTATCTATTTATTTCTAAACAATTTTTAATTTAATTTGTTTTTAATATATTATAAAATTAACCTTTCAGTAAATAATATTACCACGAAGTTTTATCTCATTATTTGATGACATATCGATACTTACTCGTAAATGTCCTATACATATAGGCACTATTCAACCTCCAAACGCTTTTATATCTCTATTCAACGTTGCATAATGTTTTATAAATAACATTTTTGCTTTTAGAGGCATTAAAAGGGCTGTATAACCTTATATACTCGCAATAATGCGCTTATAAATATGGCTGTTAATATTTCAAAAAAATTCTAGTCAAAGGTTGTTAGTTGTAGACCATCAAATTATTAAGTAAAACCAATAAATGACTATGCTCCTGAAATTCTTAAATTTCAAAATGGCGTCGGTCGGCCGGCCATTCAAATTTTAATGCGCTACAATAAAACGCAATCTTGCCCTTTTTGAAGATTTTTCTGCACTTTCATTTTAATGTACATATGTGAAATATATTTAAAATTAACATATGAATTTTATGTTAAATGTTTTTTTTTGTAAAACCACTATAATGATTTAACTATTTAAGGAATATAAAACGAATTTTATGCTTTTATAATGTTAATTACATATATGTATATCTTAAACTCTTACAACAATATTGCACCCCTATTCCACGGTTTTACTAAACAATGGAATAGTATTGACCATTTTCTCCTTTTTTCTATCCTAATATGGGTGCAGTCAAATGCACCTATGACTTGTGGAAATTCGTCTCAACAATAGCTACAAGTTTTTAATGTTTTTCTTTGAAAACCTATATTTCTTTCGAAAAATACGGATTATCAGGAAATCCAGACGGTATATGAAATCGTTAAATCAATGAGCCCTTATTATTATTAACATTATTATTATTTCTTTTCAAAATTAATTTGAAAACTTCTCACTTTTGTTTAATTTTTGAGAAAACAAAACAAGCTTGACAATATTCCGTTTCTTATTCCTTCGCTAAACTACCTTCTTCGCTGGCCTAACTCAATTATAGTTAGTAATCGTCACTTAGCGAATTGTTTAATTGATGAAATTTCGTACTTAGTCCAGGACTTAACGATGACCTCCACTAAACCATCTTCATTAAAAGGGATGCTTAAATGTTAACTTACACAAACTATAAAATAAAGTGGGTACGTGCGACTGAGTCGTGCTTTTATTTTTGGGGAAGTACCTGTTCATTTGGCTGTGTATTAAAAGAAAATGAAGAATTAAGATTCAAGTAGAAATCAACCTTCACCTGGTTTGCATTTTGTGTTTATGGGGTGTGTGTTTCACTTTGACCGGTCGTTTGTGAAATAATTTTGTATTAATGTATTTCTTTTTTGTTCTCCTCTATTCGACCTTGATTAAATATTTCTTGGTTCTTCCTTATGTATCTATTTATCTTATTTTATGGTATTTCTGCATGTAAAAACCTACTGTAACAAACACATTTCTGAAACACAAACATTCGAATGTCGAATAAATGAAAAAGTTAAACGAAAAATTAGACTTACTTTTTCGATGTTTTTTTACCATATCTTCTGAAAATATTCTTCTGAAGCAAACTTTTTTTCGTTTGTTTTTTTTTTTGTTCCAAAATGTTTTGATAGCTGTGCATTAGTACTAAATGAGAAATTACAACAAAAAAAAAAAACGGTCTACGGGTTACTAATTATCATCGTAACTAATTTTTTAAAGTTTAAGTTCGATTTTTGCTCGATACTCCTAGGATTTTTTGTAGTACCCCTTGGCATAATGGTTAGTGCGTTGGACTGTCATGCGGAAGGTCTCGAGTTCGATTCTCAGCCGCTCCAAGAGTATCTCTTGTCAGGGAAAGTGCTGCTCATTAGCCGTTCTGAATCGGCAGAAAATTACAGGTCCCCTCCGTTCCTGGTAACACGCACACAGGAATGGTTGAGAGTTGTAGGTCACTAGGTCCTGGTTCACTCCGAGCTGTTGCACCACCAAATTTATTTATTTATTTCAGTCCTAGGATTTTCAGCCCGTTAATCAAAACCAATAATTTCGTGGAGAGAAATATGTATTTTCTTCTATCATTGCTTAAGTTCAATTACTACGTTTATATGTAGTATCTAAAGATCGAGTTGGGATAAGGTAGGGATTTTGGAGCCATGTTTTTCGTCTTTTGAGTTGAGAACTCAATTTAGAGTTGGGCTTAAATTGTGTTGAGGGAATGATTTTTTTTTATCACAGGAACATCTTTACAAACCAAGCCACAATTTAAATTGCGAAAGAAAATTACTGAATATTAAATATTCAAAACATAAGTTTGTATATACATTAAAACATACACATCTTAATGAACGATTCTGAAAGTAGTTGTCAAATCTACTCCTCGACCCAGTTTTTTTGTCTCACATTTCTACTCGACCCTAATCCGCGAGGTAACCCGTATACAAAGGCTCGAGGCGAGCTTCAAATATAAAGGGTTTTTCAATCGGCACATAACAACTTTCAGCGTGAACGCACCCTTAAACCGATAACCAAACTTTCACTTTCAAAACACTACATATAACAAATAACAGTAACATTGTCATCATTGTGAAGTTCACAAACGAAGAATGGTGACAAATAAATTCAAATTTATAACTAGAATTTCGAGTCAGGGACGGCAACTTTAAAAGGACTAACGCCATTTCTTTTTGGTGAGCTCATTTTTGTCTAAATAATAATTCAAATAATCCTCTACGTCAGCGAAATGGATAGAGTCCGTTCAATCAATACCTTTGTTTGAAATTTGAATGAAAAATAATAAGGGTATTTATTCAACATTGTAAACTTTCGGTAGTTGTAAAATTGTAAAATTTCCAACACACGTTTCATGTCCTGAAACTGCTACCCTAAAAATGATGCCCTTAATATTTAGCGGTTTATTGATTGTCGAAAAGCTATTAGTTGGTCTGTGGCGGCTTCTAAAAAACTGTTTACCACTTCGTCGTAAACTCTCTGAAGTTACAACGTTCATGATGGTTTACCGATGATACATGAATGCCCTTAATGTATGTAGGTTCCACATTACATGATTTTGAAGTAAATGTATATTTGAAATTTTAAGTCCGTATTCGTATTGTTTTATTTTATAATTGTATGTCAAAACTTTGTAAGTGATTGTATTATAGTTATTTTAGTAGAATGTTTTTTGTTTCCAAAATTAATAAAATCTTTTAAATATTTTTATAAATTATTTAAGTTAAGTTAAGTTTAGAACCCGAGGAAGTTGAAGCCACAAAGGAGTTTATCCGGGCGACGAATGCGAAGTATACCGAATTGAAAAACAGATAAATCATCAGCAATATTCATATCCAGTGCCATAAGTTTCTCAGCGGCCAGAGGATGCCAGGCTCCGAATGTGCAAGCTGAGTTCATCTTGAAAACAATATTGATTAGAATGGTTAATTTTTTTGAAAATTTGGTCAGGTTAGAAAATGTTGTTAATGTTGAAAACTTACCTCTTTACTGTAGTAATGGCAGCGACCATTTAATCTTGTTGATGGAACGTACTCGATAAAGTCAACATAAGGGCAGTGCGGTAACAGTAGTGAAAGACCTGCAAAAAGTACATAGGTATGTGTATGAAATTAGTTAATTTATGTGAGAAATTAAAGAATTGCAAATCTTCGTTAGAAATGTTCTTATGAAATTTTATTTGTAATTGAAATATTTTTATTTTACACCAGAAGCCTGGCGCCTTTCGGTTTTTCTGAAAAAGTTATTTACATCGTATAACAGTTTTTTTAAATAAGGAAAGTTGATAATAAAAGAGAGTTAATTATAATCATTTTTAAATATATGATTTTCCTAAGAAATACACCATTTTATACAGTGTACTTTTCTCTCGCTATTTAAAAAGCACTCAATTTTAATCACTTTTTTTTCGCACTACGGCAACCCTAAATCGGTCCTACAGTACACGTCGAAAAGTGTGTTTGAGAAATAGTCCAGTCAAAGCGTCATAAAAAAGGGCCTGACCTTGCGCGCAGAGGCATGGTCAATTTTTTTTTCATGGATCGATAGGTGCTTATGAGGAAAGCTTAAAACCAAATTTGCATCACATGACAACTCTTTTTTACCAAAGTTATTGGTAAAAATGTGTTTTGTGTAATTTGTTGGTCATTTGCGAATATTTCGGCTCCACTATCTCGCACAAACAAAAATTAAACATGATTTTATTCCTTATAACATTATCTATTATGTTCTAAAAAAAAACATTTGTTTAAACAAATGAAAAAAAAGTTATAGTAAGTTAAACACATTTTTTGTTGTTTAAAAATCACTTTTTCGTGGTTATTAAGAAAAAAGCTCATTTAACGATGAAATTTTTATTTTTTATTATTAAAGTTCTTGTAATTCCCTACAATTTAAAAAAAGAAATTAATACTCTACGATGAACGAAAGCCGAGTAATAAATTATTGAACATGGCTAAGTCAGCGCACCCACGCATTTTATGATTTTATGTTTTAATTAATATCTCAGCCCCAGTATGTCGCAAAGTGAAAATAAATAAAATGCACGACTGGATCGCACGAACTTGCTCTTATGTAAAAGTACTTAGGAATTTAAGATATATTTTATAAATATAAAACATGGATTTAATGTGAGATAATAATGTTCAAATGCATAAAATTGCAGTCTGGTTTCCGGAAAAGTATGAATTTATGCAAATAAACCTTAAATAATCGTTTTATTATTAAATAAATTTTTTATATAAGAAATTTCTCTAAAATTTTTCAAGAAAAAAATGTGGGATGCGGATTTTAAGTATTTAATAATATTGGTTTTAGGAAATAATTTCAAAAAATAATCGTTCATAGGTTTTGAAGATATTGATTTAAATTTTTTTTTTTTTTTTTTTTAAACCCAAAACATATTTTTTCGAATATTTTTATATACAATATTATTTTAAACTTAAGGGGACTCCTGCTAAAAATTTTGGGTTAAAATCCTTAGAGCCGTTAATGAGAAAGTCGAAAATTAAAAAAACGGGTCTATGGCAGGTACCCCTAATAACATTTTGCCCCAAAATTTTTTTTGACCAAAATGTAGTCCATGTCCATAATATCACACTTAATTTTTTTTATCAAAATCGTTAGAGCCGTTTTCGAGATAAATAAGATTTTGCATTACGGGTGTATGGGGGGTACCCTTAGTTTTGGAGCTAAAAAAAAAATTTCAATTTCTCCTCTAGGGAATCACCGAAGACCCTTAACTACCGAGTTTGAAGAAAATACCTCCGGTAGTTTAGGCTGTAGTTCGAGGTACAGACATACAGACATACAGACAGACAGACGGAATTGCCGGACCCACTTTTTTCGTCTTCGCTATCATCGTAATGTCAACTTTGATCAAAATCTCGAGTTCGATTTTTTTTCCAAATGCAGAACTTGCCCTATAGTACCTATATCGCAAGTAAAAACTGTATTGCTAATAACAATATTTTCTATCAATTTGCATTTAATTTAATATGTTTGAGCAAAAACATAAAAAGTTACCGTTGGTTTCAACGTTTTTTTTCTTGTTTTTAATACCTTTTTTTCATAGTTATTTAGAAAAAAACTGTATTTCACGGTAAATACTTTTCAGTTTTGGATTTTTGTTTTATAGTCCTGCTAATTTTCTTCAAATTAAACAAAAAATTAGTCCATTACGACAAACGCGAGCCAAGATATTCATGATTTAAAAACTTAGGAAAGCTTACAATTTAGTATTTTAACCTTGTAGCTTGTAATTTTGGTGTCGCCAGCAACAAGAATTCTTGTATTAAATTAAATGCAAATTGATAGAAAATATTGTTATTAGCAA
This sequence comes from Philhelius festivus, assembly GCA_963931855.1. Lineage (NCBI taxonomy): Eukaryota > Metazoa > Arthropoda > Insecta > Diptera > Syrphidae > Philhelius > Philhelius festivus. Next base: position 258,402,592 of record OZ007554.1, on the reverse strand, counting down.
TACAGTTTTTTATTTTCACTTTGCGACATACTGGGGCTGAGATATTAATTAAAACATAAAATCATAAAATGCGTGGGTGCGCTGACTTACCCATGTTCAATAATTTATTACTCGGCTTTCGTTCATCGTAGAGTATTGATTTCTTTTTTTAAATTGTAGGGAATTACAAGAACTTTAATAATAAAAAATAAAAATTTCATCGTTAAATGAGCTTTTTTCTTAATAATCACGAAAAAGTGATTTTTAAACAACAAAAAATGTGTTTAACTTACTACAACTTTTTTTTCATTTGTTTAAACAAATGTTTTTTTTTAGAACATAATAGATAATGTTATAAGGAATAAAATCATGTTTAATTTTTGTTTGTGCGAGATAGTGGAGCCGAGATATTCGCAAATGACCAAAAAATGACACAAAATACATTTTTACCAATAACTTTGGTAAAAAAGAGTTGTCATGTGGTGCAAATTTGGTTTTAAGCTTTTCTCATAAGCACCTATCGATCCATGAAAAAAAATTGAATATGCCTCTGCGCGCAAGGTCAAATGACGATTTGACTGGACTAAAACGGTGGACTGGGAAGAATAAAAACATAAACGTAAAACATTCACATTTCAGTCTGCATTCATACATATATACTCGTACATAAAAAAATGTTATTAAATAAATAAATAAATATGTACATATGAATAATAAATATGTTGGGTGTTTAATATAATTCGAAAATTCCGTACACTTTATAAAACCAAATAAGACAAGAATTTAAGTCTTATTCAAGTAGGGAAGAATCAAAAATCGACATATATGTATATAGAAATGTTGGAAAAAATCGTCTATGGCGAGGATAAATAAGAGTGAGCCAAGATAGCTACCCTGAGGAATACTGGAGGAACTATTAGCTGACAAGGAAAAGAGTGAGTCATGGACAAAGTTTTCAAAAGCCTTGGATATTTAAGAGAGTTTTGTATCGGGCGATAGTTTGACATTTCATTCTTACTGCCTTTTTTGTGAAGTGTTAAAATAAATAAGCTCTTCCATAGAATATGGATAACAGCGTGTGAAAGATAGTCGAATATAATGTATATAATACATTGTTGTAAGATTGATTAAAAATATAAGATTAACAATGATTTTGGGATCTGTAGATGACGTATTCAGATAGTTGAAAGTGGTAAGAAGACCATTGGATGCTCTTTTAACATTTGTAAATTGGTAAAACCGTTTCCGTTTAGAGATGAGTATGAGACATGCCCCCAATTTCCAAAATTAATATGGTATATATTCTCACAGAGCATAGCAAAATTCAGGAAGCTTGCGGGGAGTGTAAAAAATCTAAAGAAGACGGCAATTTTGAGTATTTAAAAATAAAGGAAAAGTAAAACATACGCGAATGACACACATATTATTTTAAGGCCAAAACGAGTTCACATACGTTAATAAAGTTAATCTCTTATGCAGTTCAATCAATAGTTTTTCCTGACAACAGAATTGTCTTATTTGTAGGAGATTTTCTTGAAGATTTGATATTGCATAAAAATTTAGCCTAAAATGTATTCTAATGTTTTATTTATGAAACAATCTTTTAAAGAGCTGTTCTATTTTTATTTATACACATACAGCCTTATTTATTAGAATTCGCTGAACGCGTGAATAGTTATGTACTGCATAAGGACTTATGCATCCACTATGCAAATTTATATTTATAAAACATTTGCCTACCCTGCATAGTTATAATGAGCTTGTGTCAAATAAAGTACCAAAAAGTAAGAATCTATTACATTTAGCCTTCATAACACTCAGCTGTTCGTCAAAAAACAAAGAAAAAACATCTTGTCTGTAAATCGAATTTAATAAACAAAAATGAAACTACCAAAAGCAAAATGAATTCAAACAATTAACTTTGATTCATCAGATAAGGTATGTACATAATTATCTCTAGTACATACTGGAAATCAAATTGTTGTTCGTTATATCATAGCTGGAATACTCCTCAGACAAGTTATTGAGGATACAATTCAATAATGCAAAATAAAAATTGCATCACTAACACACCGGATGAAGTAGGATCCATGGAGAGAGATCACCAACAAGTATAATATTTATCTATTTAATTCTAAACAATTTTCAATTCAATTTTGTTTTTAATATATTAGTAGATATAACATTTTAGTTTCAATAAATAAAAACAACAAAGCTTTAGTTTCAATATCAAGTAAAGGTCATTTTATTTCGTTGATAATATTTATAATTCAATGTGATGTCAAAGTGAATGTGACAGTTCAATACTAAAATGTCCTTATGTAGGCACTATTCAACCTCCAAACGCGTTTAGCTTATAATGCCTCTATTCAACGTCACATAAGTTTTATAAATAACGATTTTGCGTTTAGAGGCATTATAAGGGTTGCATAGCCTTATGTACTCACTATAATGAGTTTATAAATATGGCTGATATAGTTTATTTATAAACATTGTAGTTTTAGGTCATTCCAAGTTCTCACGCCTCAACTCGAAAACTACATTAAGAAGAATATTTAAATGAACAGGTTGGCCATAATAGCCGTGTTTTATTGTTTAGTGAATACGCTACATCGCAAAATTTAAAATTGAAAACAACAACGAACGATTAGTGAAGAAAAATGAGCTAGTAGGTAATTGAAATGAATATTTTAGTGAAGAAGGAGTTTCGGATGTTGAAATGTAGAAGGTGTTTAGGAGGTGCCCGAAAAAATATATGTATGTTGGCATGCTTGAGGGTGTGTTCATTGATATTTATTTTGTCTTTACTAGTCCAAAGTGTGATCGCTCCGCAATTTACAGAACAAATATTTTTTCAAATGAAAAAATTTAAATCATACCATAATCATACACTACTCCCATTGATTTTGTCACAAAATATTAAATCAATTTACACGAAGGCGAATAGTTTCGATTGGTAAGTTTGATCAGTACACTGGCATTTGTTCAGAAATGTCGTGTAACTGTGGCATTATGCTGAATTTATATGACAACTGACAAAATAGCACAAAGTTTAAGTGGAATTAATACGATGTTAAAGCTGTTTTTGTATGAAACTAGGTTACGACAACGATTTTGCAAAATTTTAATCGAATACAGCACCATACTCTCTCTACTCTTTTATTGAAGTTAAACTACCTATTTTATTTTTTTTAGTATCGTGTGTTAACTTCCTAATGACTCTTTCACATTTAAAAACGTCAAAATAGGTCTGTTTACTTAGTTTTTTGCACGAACTGTCATTTTTTTAGTTACAAAATGTTTAAAGTTAAGAATAAGTTAGAAAACAACTTTACAGTTAGGAAATACATGAGAAGTATTACCTTAATAATGGGTTGTTTAAATTTTTTGCCAATGTCTTTATATTGAATATTGTATTTTTTTTTTCTCCAACACTCAAAAGAATTCAGCATAAAGCAAATAAAACAATTTTTTTTAATAAATTTACACGTTTAAGAAATACAATAGTAACAATAGGGATACGAGAACATTTTGAGTGGATTGTAGAAAAAGAAATATATTCGCACTTTTGTAAAATTTAATAGTGAGAAAAACATGTAAATCAACTCGTTCTGCATTTCCATGAATATTTCAACTCGATCTGCATTTTCATGAATATTTCAACTTCAGCTAAATAACGAGATACAAATCTTTCGAACACATCAGTTACTACGTTTATGTATATGAGGTGTTGAAGCGAGCTTGAAGCTCGCTTGGACCCTTTGTATACATGTATTGAGTTGAAATGAGCTTCGTTCGACTCGATCCCACTCGCTCAGCGGTGTCGAGTCGAAATGTGAGATGAAAAACCTGGGTCGAGGAGTTGGTTTAACAAAATTGTTTCAGAATCGCTCAACACCATCTCAACTCAACTCCAAATAGAGCTCTTAACTCAAATGACGAAAAATCTGGGTCGAAAATCCGACCCTAATCCAACTCGATCTTTCGATACTGCATATAAACGTAGTAAGTGTAGGTTTATTCAACACATAATACACTGGTACCAACTTTGGGAGATTATTAAGAGTGAGTTAAAGAGTGAATAAAGCATTTTTTAGTGCTTGTATATTACTGCGCTAGATATAGATTACCAATAAGACATGTCTAACATAAAATTCTTTTATATCAGTTTTGCGGTATGTATAATTCATAAATTCATTCGTAGTGACTTTGGCTTGCACATAAAATCATCAAAAATCAATAGCTTAAGAATCTTTTTACATTAAACAAAACGCTGTAAAATAAACTCATTTATACTCTTGAGTGTATTGAAATACTTCAGATCAATGCAGGTCTGCTTACAATAGTAAGGTGTGATGGAATGATGTGATGGTCTATCACTGTGAATCAGAAATCGAAAACAAAGTGATCGAAAAGTTCCTTTTTGTGGTCGTATGTTGATCTATAAGAGATCCCCCCGTTATCTTACCAAATTAATAACCTAAACTTTAAAAGTCGGATCTTTAAGGATTAATATTTAACATTTTCATTCATACAAATTACTGGAAGGACGTCATTTTTAAGCTTGCATTGTTTGGGCGGCAAGAATAAAGAGGACCTACGATTTTCTGCCGCATTCGAACAGCAATGGTGAGAAGCAATTTCTCATGAAAAGCAATGTTCTTGGATGGTTTCTAGCTTTCCGTGTAAAAGGCTGAAGGTACCCATGAAACAAATTTTTTGGAGTCTAGTCTTCTAAGGAAATATGATTTGCATATTACAAAACAAATATGCACATTACTTACTATAAGATACTATATTATTTAAACTCACCAATAAATCCTGAACTTGGTGGATTTTTACGAATCGGTTTCCCTGAAAATGTTTGAAGTCCCTGCCATAAGCGCCATATCGAATGTGGATCGATAAGATATGCCCTTGATTTCGGATACCGACGCCGATATATTTCGTAATTCGTAAATATATCATAATCGGCATTTGTAAGCCAATCTCCCAATGATCCATTATACTTTCCGGGATCCCAAGCAGCAATGGTGACATTTTGAAATATTCTCGATTTTGTAAAATTAAATTCAGCTTTTGTAACTACCTTAATTTGGAAAGCGAAATTTGTTTGGTTTTTAATATTTTTCCAAAGTAAGTAAATGTTACTTACTTGAGAATTGACAACACGAATTGTTGTTTTGCTGCCAACATCAACCTCATATCCTCGAGTCGGAGCATGATTAAATCTCATTACAATATCGTGGCTGTCTGGAAGTAGAATATAAACAGAGTTGATATAAAACCAATAACGGAAATTTTTAGTAAATTTCTAATTTAAGGAAGAATTAAAATTTAAGTAAAATTTATTAAAATTGAAAAACTATTTTAACACTTTTTTTATCTTATGGTCTAGGTACCCAAACTTAAGAAATCTCATGAATCAATATTACCTATGAACCTTCCCAACTTTGACCCAGCCATTGAACCGGAACTGGACACAATTGCACAAGTTTTGATGTTCTTAACATCCCGAAAAATCTTTTTCTTCGGAAATAGTTTTCCAAACTCCAATCTATTAAATGGCGGATTCCTACGTCTCAAGACTCTAACACCAGCTTCAAGAACCAAACAACTTGATGGATAATATTGCTCTTCGAAACTGCTTCCGAACATCGGTTTGTAGTCGACATTGTAGTAGTTTGTCTCATTTAAGGATTCACTCATTGATTTTTCTAGAGTCCGAACGATCCTTGTTCGAAAGGCTAAAGTTTTATTATAACAGCGCTCCAGATATTTGTCATGACACATGTATAATTTTGGATCGAGAGTTAGTTTTGTGTTCTTAGAAAGAGCAAAACGTGGATGCGGTGAAAGCTTGGTCCGATTAACTGCTGGCTTTTCCTTACTTTCGACGATAAATTTTTCATTAGGATTCCACCGCACATGGAAGACGCTTCGACGTTTACGAGATGTTGTCACTGATAAATAGAAATGCAATAAATTAAGACTAAAAAGTAAATATCAACATTTTATAAATTTTGTCTTAGATTATAAATATTGTAATGTAATGTATTAAGAAATAATTATTTTGACTCTGTTACACTTTATGGAATTAAAGTCCAAGTTTATGTCTTATCTAAATGTTTGTTTAACTTCATATAAATGATTTATCATTTTTGACTTTGCATCAAACATTTTTTCAATGTAAAATGCAGTGCAATAGTGACGTAACCCACTTTTTTCCAAAAATGAGGTTTTCATAAAAATGGATCTCTTAATATATCTATTTTCATACAAAAATAGTTTTATGCAGCTATCTACACTCAAAACTAGATGGCACTCAAAAAGGTGTTATTGCATTTTATAATTTTACCATAGTTTGAGTGCAATAGTGGCGTAACCTTCTCGTACCTCTAAAGTGAATTTTATGGGTTATGCCACTATTGCACTGACAACCTCATATGTATGCTTGACATTGAAAAAAATAAAAAAAAATAAATACTTTCCCTTTCCCACGTAAATCTGAAGTTGTCGCTAAGAAAAGTAGTGCTTGTGCTCTTGATCCTAACCTCTCAAATACTTATTTTATACACGCCGCCGCCGCCGGCAGTACGGTATCAAATTAGTCTGTGACTGTAGACCATTCACGTAGAGACCTTCCTAATGAGATTTAACTGAGTTGTATTTCTGAACCTGAAGTCATAAATGCTTAAGTATAAAGTATTAAATCTAATGCTTTAGCGGTGACTAATATGTCATTAAAATTTACTAAAATCAATTTACGTTTGATCTACTATTCTCTAACTTTTGTATTACTCAGCCTTGTACTTCCCTAAGATTTGGAAACTTGGGAAGGATATCCCTGTTACCAAACATCAAACAGCTATTGAGCATTTGATTTTCGTCAAATCAGCATCTTATAAGGAATATAAACTCACTCTGGCTTTTTGTATAAGCACAGTTGCCCTACACTAAAAGTCAAAATTTTGGACTATATTCGCATTGAATTTGATAAAAACAATGCCACAGTTCTAGCTCACTCATTATTTGTAAAAAAAAATAGGAACATTATTTGGTTTAAGTGAAAGATCGACTAAGTTCTCAAAGTGATTTCTTAGTGACATGAATCAAAAAGTTGGTACTGAATCTGCTGATTTAGAATTTTTACCTTTTACTACCGGTGTTCCTCAAGGGTAGATTCTTAGACCACCTTCTTTTCTCACTAATTATCAACATAACTGAAGTTTCTCGTTATGTTTCTGTTCATCTTCATGCTAATAAAAATCTTGTTTGCTAGCGCTTCTTTTCTAATGGAAGATTAAATTTTTCGAATCAATGAAGATCTTTATGCAATTTGTAACTGAGCTAATCGTAATTGAAACTGAGTACCGATAAATCACAGCAGATTATTATTTGGATTATTATTCGCGTTTCGATAATACGTAATATTATACCGACTTCAAACTCTGTCTCTAGCCTTGGAAAAAAAAATTCACGGTAGCTTACACTCTTACACTGTTTATCTCATATCAACGTTGTAGTAAAACACATTTACAAGAGCCTTTAGCTGTATGTTTACTCCAGTTTGTGTTACACTAAGTCTCATTCAGACTCTTTTTCATTCAGAAGATTTGAGTTATTGTTTCACATACATATCTATAACCTTTTAGAATCTAGAATATAATTTTTTAATCATTCTGGAGTTTACTCCCCGTTTCCCTTAGACAGATAATTAACATTTGTAGCTTCAAAAACAATCTATTCAAATACCTAACGAGCACTAACATCAGCAATTTTAAGTAATGTCTAATATTTATTTTTTACAACAAGCTTTTGTTAATGTAATATAAAATCACCATTTGTCAAAATCTTCAAAAAAAAAATAATCCAACTTGCCAATATCTCCAAGAGAAAATTTCCAAAAAATTCCAAAGGAAACTACTTGAACATATTTGTTTTACAGATTTTGGCATTGAGATTTTTGCCATAGTGATTCTCTCTTTGGAGATTTTGCTGCGAGAGATTTCAGTTTAGGGATTTTAGTTTGGGGATTATGTCTTGGGGAAAACATCACAAGCCCTACTACTCTTGTTTCTTCAAATAAAATCTTAATCTAAAAAGATTTATCGCCATTATTTTTAAATTTATTAAAAAGACTTGCAGACTGAAGGCCTCTTGCGAAATATATTCGACCAATATATTGTTATTTTTAGAACGATCTATTCTTCATTATTAAATATTTTAAAATATGTTATAACAATTATTTTGTTTTCCGAAAAATGGTAATTTTTGTGACTGTAAGTCTCTAACATTTGAAAATAAATACTTATGCTTCAAACACAAAAACTACTGTGGGCTTGGCTCATGGTCTCAATAAAATATTCAAATAGTTTAGTTACGAACCTTTCCGAATTTCTTCTTTAGGTGCTAAATTCACCACAGCAGGTGGTAATGGTACGGACACCGAATGCTCCGAATGAGTTGAGTTCGATGGTGTTGCATATCGTTTAGGCGAACACGGTAATAACGACTTTTGAATCAACTCATCCGCACACGAAGCACCAGCAGCAGCATCTAATGCAGGAGGTAGATTTGATTTGGTCACAACAACGAGCACTTGCAACGCTACGAACATGAAACTCCACCGGGCACTTCCATTTAAAGGCATCATTAAGAGCACTCTCGACTTAAAACTAATTTGTGAGCACGCACGTGGCGCATATTATGCTTCCCCCTGCGCCGTTTCCTTGGGAGGGGGTGGTTGTGTGTTTTAATTCTCGACTAAATTCACTTCACGGACGCGCACTTTCCCTTTCGACGGTTGACTCGCTTCTGAATTGAATTCCGTTCGCATCACACACCGACACCTGGCAAGGGATAAAAAGCTAAATTCTACTTGACGATTGGAGCTTTCAAATGAAAGGAAGAGTTTTGTATGCTCTGTTGGGGTTTGGGGTTTTGGGTTGATGATGATGATGAGATTGGGGCTGGCTGAGTTGGGTCGGGTCGGGTGTGGGTCGTGTCGGGTTGGTCGTCTTGTTTCACTGATAGTAATTATAATGGCGCTGATGCTGATGAAAGTAGGTATTTGCGGTTGGGGTTGAAGGTGGGTTCAGGACTTACTACTGCAAGTTGTTATGTTTCAATCAACCAGCAGCGGAGAGGCCTTATTCGAGCTGCCAAATGTGTACTGAGAGCCGCTGATAGAGTTCTTTTGACTTTATGCGCTTACGATACTCTTGATGTAGATACACGCGGCATCTGAAGTACTTTGATGGCAGGGCGTAATTGAAAATTACCTCCCTTGTCTTGGATAACAATATCCTCATTATGTTGCTGTAGGAACTCATCTCGGCAGCGGCAAAGGCAGCATAAGACTGCTCTCTGGTTGTTTTTTTTTCCGTTGAAGTTGAGGCTTGTAGTACCAATTATGCCAGCACTGAGAGTAACGACAAGTGAATAAATAATAACTTTAAGCACACTTTACGTGCTCGTAAGGTATTTTTAACTGCCACAGACATTCAGGCATTTACCCCATGCTCCTTTGGGGAATTACCAATTGGAATGGGCATGGGAATGCCAAATAAATTACAAGTTTGTGGTGGATTAATTATTTGTGAATAATTACTGCAGAATGTAGTGAGATGGAAGCAAATTATTGTTATTATTTTGTTGTGCTTTTTTATTCAAATTTTGATGACGGTTTGATTAAAATCTATTTGTTTTGTTTTTTATTTTTTTGTCGGATAAAATTAAATGGGACTTTATTTTGCGTCACTCTTGGCTTTTGCAAAGTATGAGATGCTTATCGGATTTATTTATTTAGGCAACTTTTTTTGTAGGGATCAGAATACACCTAAAAACATTTTAGTATGTTTTTTGGAATGGAACTTGTTCACTTAATCGGTGTGAATTTATCAGCAGCTCATTGATGGTGTGGTAGAGGATGTATGTATATTCCACCATTGAAATTATTATCGAGTGTTTTTTGTCCTGCAGCGGAAATTTAACATGATATGTTGTACCGTGTAGGAGCAATTATATCACATGTAAAATAAATAAAAATGTGTTATGCTTTCAATGCAGTGAAGTGTATAAACATTGATGTTATTGATGTGACGGCAGTTAAGTAAAATTGCTGATAACAGAAGAGTGTTTTCTATTTATCTGATGACCTGGATATATGGCAGAAAGGATATCTATAGTATGGTGTATAAGCTTTGAAAATATAGGAACATATATAATAGTTTTGGGCTTTCTCTGTTTACATACATATACATACACATACATATACATGTTTCCACAATGTAAATACTTAACTAACAACAAACTTGTTGAAGTTCCAATTTGAATATTAGATTGTATTATTATGAAATTATTTTCTTCCAAAATATGTAGCTTGCTTATTGTCTTTATCTATGGTTCTATTTTTTTATTTTACCTGTTTAAAGCTTACCGAAATCGATTAGTTATTGAGTATTTAGCTGAAACGGATTATAAGGAACTTCTATATAGCCTGCTTAGAAAAATATCATCATATATGTAAGTATGTATACGGTGGAGAATTTGAATTTACTTACATATGAGGTTTTCTCAAAATCCTTGTAAGTTTGGCTTTATTTACGTTTTTTCGGTAATTCCGCGGTGAGATATTTGATATTTAGCAAGTTCTAACCCGGAATGCTTGGCACCATAAAGTCAGAGGCGTATTTAATGATTTGGCGCCCTGGGCTGATAAATTTTGCCGCCCTTTAGAACAATAAAAATAAAGTAATAAAAAATAATAATAAAAAACACAAAATCATATTTTCAGTGTTGTTTTGCGCCAGAAAATGTTTAATTAAGAGGGTGATTCTACAAACGATGGAATTTTCGGCGGCCCAAGAAATATTTTAAAATCCGTTCAGTTATTTAATCTATTTTTTTTTATAAAATTAAATCTGATTGATATCTACCAGGCCTAGCAATATTATTAGGGTGACCTTATTTTACTATGCTCAAAAAATTCTTCAAAGTGTCTGATTCTCAGTCCCCTGACGTGTCCCCTTTGCGTTTTCGCAAAGAAAAATTATTACCCTTCTTTTATTTCCGGTCTCATACTAAGATTAATCCCACCAAAGTTACGGCAAATAATACATCTTTGCTACGAAATAGATAAATATTTTTTAGTAATTTATTTTATTACAAAAAACTTAAAAAAATCAATAACTAGGATATCGATCGCATTTCCAGCACTGGCAATTTGAAGTACCAAGTCTCCTCACAATGAAGTCGTCATGCAAATAGATTCTGTTTCTTATGTTAGTATTGTGAAAAAGACATTTGTGCAACAAGTGTGGTTTGTCCGTTTAGTTTATCAGTCCTCTGGTGAGTTTTTACAAAACTGAGAAATTTTTGGTTATATTAAACTTCGAACTTCATTGTGAATATTTTTAAAAAGAATATAATTTATTTTAAATTGATTCTAAATAGAAAAAAAAATTAATTATAATTTATTATCTTCTTTTAATAAAATGCTAACTTATATGTATTAACCATGAATTTGTATGTTTATAAAGACTAATTAAATATAATTTCTATATTTCAATGTGTACCCAAGAGAAAATACAAAAAAAATAAAGATTTATTCAGTCCCCTTAAAAAAAAACTTAGTCCCCTGAACGTCATTTTTTTTTTTTTCACTGGCCGCTTTCAACAACGCAAAGTGACGTTCTAATGATCAACTAGAACAACTCTTACGACATTTGGCTTCCAAAAATGTCATGCCGAAATTTGTAACATTTTATTCCATTATTTGTAGAATCACCCGAGACACACTCTTCTTGAAAATCTTCATCTCGTTTTTTCCTCTTGACGATTCTTTTTTGGTCCATTTTGTAATTTTTAAATGTTTTGCTTTTCCCATCTCTTCAAAAACATCAAAGCCGTAAAAAAAAAACATACTTATGTATATGTTTTGTAATAAGCCGAAAAATTTTGCAGCTTCTGGGCAAGAATCAGCTTCCGATGATCCGATCAAATTTAAAGAATATGCTTACATTTTTCTTTAATTTCTGCTTGTAATCCGTTATATTGCACTGACATGTTACTTGCATTATCATATCTGCAATTTTCTATGTCAATGTTTAATGACTTAAAAGTATCCATAATTGCTTGCAACGTGTCTTCTGCTTTATGGCCTGTATTTGGCAGAAAGCCGAGAAATTGTTCAACGGGTTCTGCCTTCTCTTGAACATACCTTACATAAATGAAAACTGGTCTACATTGCTTATGACAGGAGTCGAATCAACGCTCAACGAGAAATATTGAGACCTTTGAAGCTGTTCCATAATTGGTTTTGTGACTGTAGGTGACATAATTTTTATAATCTTTTCATAGGTGGCAAAAGAAAAATATGATGTTTCCTTTTCCTGGATTGCCAAAACTTTGTATGTATATGTTTTGAAAGAATGGATCAAATTCCGATAGTGCTTTTAAGATCATCATGAAATTCCCGTTATGTTTAGATGCAAATTTATCTATCTTGCCACGAAAAGACACACTACGGGTTGCCAAGAATTTGACAGCTACGACGACTCCGTAGCCAAACTTTTTCTAGCCCATTTTTTTAGAGCTACATAGCTACAAGTGTTTTTTTTTTTTTGATAATGTTTTCGTTTCTTTGGAATTTATTCCAAAGAATAGGTACAAGGTACATGTTTGTAACTATTTTTATTATTAATTTTCAATATAAAAAGTCGTTTATAAAAATTAAGAATAGTAAATGGTGAAAAAATTGAGTGACATGTTACAGTGAACTCTCTCACAGCCGGACACTCACTGCACTGAAAAAATTGTCATGCTTCAAAAACTCAAAAAATTTAATTTGTATTTGTATTATAGGGGCGGCTTGCCCTCTTTTGCTTGTATGTTTTGAAAGTTCAATCGCTTCAAAATATATTATTAATTGGCCAATTGCTAGGGGCGGCTTGCGTCCTTCTACTTGAATATTTTGAAAGTTCAATCACTTCATAAAAATATTATAAATTGCCCAATAGCTAGGGGCGGCTTGCGCCCTTTTGCTTGTATGTTTGGAAGTTCAATCTCTTCAAAAAGATATTATAAATTGGACAATTGATTGGTTCAATCTCTTCAAAAAGATATTATAAATTGGACAATTGATAGAGGCGGCTTGCGCCGCCCCTAGCAGCTTTGCCGCCCCGGGCTGTAGCCCTTTTAGCCCTAGGGTAAATACGCCCATGCATAAAGTGTATGTGACATTGCGTTCAAACCTGCAAGCTACCAGGGAAATATCACATTTCGCATTTCTTCTTTGGGCTTGTATGATAGAAAAAAATTTAAGAAAATTCTAAGTAAATCAAAATAAATGAAATATTTAACTAACGCTTACGATTTACAAGATCGTCGCAAATGCAGGTTACAATAAAAATTATGGAAGAGCAAAGTTTATAACAGCTATAATTTCGAATGATTTAAAATATAAAAGAACAATTTTAGATGATTTGAAACATAAAAACCTTCACAAAAACTAGATCGTCTGTCCCTTTACTACCAAAATGTGAGGGGACTTCGGTCGAAAACTCAAAAATTTCTTTTAAATTCTCATGCATCTGATTTCGATGTAATTGTGTTAACAGAAACTTGGCTGAACTCAACATTTCTAAATAATGAACTATTTTCTACCGATTTTGTGGTGTACCATAAAAATATGTAGATATTCTGATCCCTTAGCTTCCGTGCGTGTTGGAATTATCATTTCTGTGCGAAGCGTTTTTCATAGCTGTACATTCCCAATCCCTAATACTGACTCAGTTGACATTATTTGTGTTAAAGTACGTATCGGAAATAAATTCCTTTATATAATAAATACATATGTACATTAGACTGGGCCAAAAAAATTGACTATTTGTTTTTTTTGAAAGATATATCGAGAATATCATTCAGAATGACAAAAAAAAATTTTCGTAAAAGTTTGAGCCCTTAATATCAATTTTAAGAGGGCTATCATCGCTAATTTTGATTTTTAGTCATAATTTCATGTTTTGCGTCAGAACTGACAAAACATTGAAGTAAAAAAAATTCATTTTGACTTACTTTTATATAAAATTAAATTCCCTACAAAAAAGGTCTAATTGAAAATTTTCGTCAGACAAGCCGTTTTTGAGTAATTAAGCTTAATAAATTGTTATTTTTCGTTAGTTACAAAATTCTAAATTAAAAAAGTAAAATCGAAGAAAAATAACAATTTATTAAGCTTAATTACTCAAAAACGGCTTGTCTGACGAAAATTTTCAATTAGACCTTTTTTGTAGGGAATTTAATTTTATATAAAAGTAAGTCAAAATGATTTTTTTTTACTTCAATGTTTTGTCAGTTCTGACGCAAAACATGAAATTATGACTAAAAATCAAAATTAGCGATGATAGCCCTCTTAAAATTGATATTAAGGGCTCAAACTTTTACGAACATTTTTTTTTTGTCATTCTGAATGATATTCTCGATATATCTTTCAAAAAAAAAATAGTCAATTTTTTTGGCCCAGTCTAATGTACATCCCTCCAAAAAGCCCATTGGAAATATATAATATTGCTTCAAATGTCATTAACTATATTTCTGATAATTGCGATCCTCTTCACGATGTTCTTCTTGCAGGAGACTTTAATCTTCCTGATCTAGAATGGACTCTTTCTGATGACGAAATATGTTTAATGCCCACCAACGTCACTTCTCTGCAGGAAGCTTTGTTTGTTGACAACGTGATATCTTGTGACTTACAGCAAGTGAGCTGTATAAAAAAAAGTATTTCTCGACAGTTAGATCTGATATTCGTTACCGACCCTTGTAATTGTGTTGTTGAACTATGTACAACCCCCATGACGAAAGTTAATAGCTACCATCCCCCACTTTCTGTTTTTATTTCCCATGGTCACAGAACTGATTCTTATTTTGATAGTGGCTTTCTTGAATTTGACTTCAAGAAAACTAACTTCCCTTTACTCAATGAACTAAATACAAACATTGACTTTGACTTACTTTTGAATGGGAGCATTGATGTGATGGTTTCCAATTTATACTTAAGTAATTTGATTGTTTCATTGCATCTGTACCTGTAAAAAAATCGAGACACTCGGCCCTAACAACACCCCCCTGGTACGCTAATCAGCTTCGTAGTCTACGTAACTTAAGAAATAGAGCGTGGAAAAAGTACCTAATATCTAATAAATTGGATGATTACAACAGTTATTAATCGTTATATGAAGAGTTCTTATCATTATGAAGAATCCTCTATGATTGTTGTATGTTAAAAATGCGATCTTCACTTCTTGTTGACCCGAAACATTTTTGGAAATTTGTTAATAGCAAGAAAAAATCTGACGGATATCCATCTACTATGAAGTACTTGGATGAAACCAGCAACAACCCTCTTGTTATTTGCAATACGTTTTCTTCCTTCTTTAAACTTTCATTTTGTGTAGATGATTTTGAACCTTGTGAGATTAATTTTACTCATTTGAATAGCTTTTCTCAAAGCTCAATGAGTGATGTTGTTATCACAGTTGAGGATGTATTAGACCATCTTTCGGGCTTAGACCACGACACGTCCAGTGCACCAGATGGAATTCCGGCCTATATTTTAAAAAAATTGTTGCAAACCTCTGGTAAGACCCCTAACGTTTCTTTTTCAAAATTCCCTAAAACAAGCTGTTTTCCCTAAAATTTGGAAAAATTCATTCATTATACATACCTATTCACAAAAAAAGAAATCGCGGTGATATTTCTAATTATAGACCAATAGCCAAACTTTCGTGCTTACCGAACTATTTGAAGCTATCATATTTAAGAGTTTTTATTTCAGCTGCAAACTTTTCCTTGCAAGCGAGCAACATGGGTTTATGAAAAAGAAATCTACTATTACTAATCTTGTTGAATTCACGTCGTTTACTAATAAAACTATCGAGGATGGTCATCAAGTTGACTTAATTTATACAGAATTTAAGTAAGGCCTTCGACAAGTTGTCTCATAGTCTAATTTTATTTAAACTTCCATTTCTTGGATTCTCTTCTGCTTTCGTTCAATGGATCAGGTCTTATTTGAAGGGAAAGACATACCAAGTTCTTTTTAGAGGAATCGTTTCTGATCTAAATAATGCTGACTCTGGTGTTCCACAAGGTAGTCACCTTGGTTCACTTCTTTTCATAGTATCAATCGATGATGTTGTTTCAATTGTAAAATCATGTAGGGTTCTTATCTACGCAAATGATATTGAATTATTTAAAATCGTCAGAAACCAATCCGATTCTATTTCTCTTTAAAACGACATAAATATGTTTTCTGAATGGTGTTCATATAACAATCTCTTTCTAAAATGTTTCAAAGTGCCAATCAATGTCCTTCTTTAGAAGAAATAAAATGCACGTCTGGGTCGCACGAACTTGCTCTTATGTAACAGACTAGGAATTTTAAAAACGAATGTTATTAGAGAAAACTGTTCATAAGGATTAAATTATTTTTTAAATTCTTTTAGTAGCAAGAGACAAAAACAAAATGCTATCCAAATATGAATTTATGCAAGAACAAAAATTATAAGTCGTTGTAGTGGTTTCTTAAAAAAAAGCTTTTATGTACAAACTTTTTAAAAGCTTTTTAAGAAAAAAATTTTGTACGCCAATTTAAAGTTTTTATTATTGTTCGAATAAAAATATAATTTACAAAAAAAAAAATATTGAGCCGTTTCTGAGATATCGAATTTTCAAAAAAAGACAAATTAGATTTTTTTTCCCACAAATTCAAAAAATATTTATTTTAAAGTTTTGAAATGCAATGTGTTTTAGAATTTTTAGAAGCTTCTCTATAAAAAATTTTATTAAGATCCGTTATGTAGATAATGAGAAATTCAAAAGTCGAAAAAATGGTTCTATGGTAGGCATAAGCTGTAATATCTTAATTTCAAAAAAATGGTTCCATGGGGGGTACCCTCAATATTTTGTTAAAGAGTTATCAAGTTTGATTCTCATCGGCTGTGTTGGTCGTATTGTTTAATAAATGAAAGATTATTTCATTTTCCTTTTCCCAACGTTTCGACTTTAATTAAAAACACAAATATTTTTAAATATGCAATTTTAAATAAAAACACAAATATTTTTGAATTTAAATAAATGATTTTGAAATAAATGTTTTGATTTATACACTTCTGAAGAAGTTTAGTCCAAGTTGTGCAGAGTTCTGGATGAGTTTTCCGAAACAAGGGAGCAAGTTGAGTGACCGGGAATTTCACTCCGCCAATGAGGAAAAGGTCACCAAAATCCTCTTAGACAATGGCTTTCCGATAGAAATAATAAGAAGCTTGATACTCCGTCAAAAGCATAAAGCTCCATCGGAAAGAAGATTAGATGAAAGGAGAGGTACGTGAGTTGTATATTTAAAAATCACTAGAACAATTTTCATGTAAGTTTGTATAATGTCCGCCCTACACTGTATCACTTATGTAAAATAACTATAATTTTTGTATACTAAATAAAGATCTCCCCTGAAGAAGACGGCAACCACCGTCGAAACGTTGGGAAAAGGAAAATGAAATAATCTTTCATTTATTAAACAATACGACCAACACAGCCGATGAGAATCAAACTTGATAACTCTTTAACAAAATATTGAGGGTACCCCCCATGGAACCATTTTTTTGAAATTAAGATATTACAGCTTATGCCTACCATAGAACCATTTTTTCGACTTTTGAATTTCTCATTATCTAAATAACGGATCTTAATGAAATTTTTTATAGAGAAGCTTCTAAAAATTCTAAAACACATTGCATTTCAAAACTTTAAAATAAATATTTTTTGAATTTGTGGAAAAAAAAATCTATTTTCTCTTTTTTTGAAAATTCGATATCTCAGAAACGGCTCAATACTGTTTTTGTAAATTTAATTTTAATTCGAACAATAGAAAAACTTTAAATTGGCGTGCCAAAATTTTTTCTTAAAAATCTTTAAAAAGTTTGTATATAAAAGCTTTTTTTTAAGAAACCACTACAACGACTAATAATTTTTGTTCTTGCGTAAAAGAATTAAAAAAAAATAATTTTATCCTTATGAACAGTTTTCTCTAGTAACATTCGTTTTAAAATTCCTAGTCTATTACATAGGAGCAAGTTCGTGCGACCCAGTCGTGCATTTTATTTTTTCTTCAAAAAGACACACAAAATTGAGTTGTTGAAAAGCAAAAATAATTAGACTTAAAATCACTATATATACATGTATAACTATAACTAGTTATCGCAATGAGGAGTTTAGGGTTGAAAGGTGACATTTACACTTTAATTTTTTTTTAGAAAATGAGAAAACTTAATTAATTTTTTATATGTATATGTAATATGGCACAAAATCGAACTTCAAAATTGTTATTATTAGTTTTTAGTAAGTTTTGAAATTTTGTTGTCACTTTTTGAAAGCCAATATTTTAAAAATGTTACCTTCTGAATGAAAAATAAAATTTAATTTGATTTATGTATTAAAGAAACATTTGTACACAGCCATGTTCTAAGTAGTCAAACTCAAAATAGATTCAGGGTTTTTATGCAGGTCTTGTGGACTTATTTAAGCAGTAGGTTCTATTTTGTATTAGAATGTACTTAACTTGCTAGAAGAGGAAGGATTTTGAAGTTTTGCTTTAAATCATTTATATTAGGTAGTTCCTATTTCTTTTAAGATAAGTGCCGTTTTGAAAAAAAACTAAGATTTTCGAAAACCATACAAATAGTGGGTAGGTACCGATATTTTTAGTTAAAAGAAAAATTTTTTTCTACATCTCGTAGAAAGTTTAAAAAAATTGTAAGTTGTGAAATTTCAAAAAAAAAGCAAAGCATTTAATTTTCAAAATATTTAATATTTAATATTTTTAATTAAAATTAAAAACAATTTTTTTTATGAAAATTTTTTCAATTATTATATGGTGAAAACATTGAAGGTATATTTGCTGGAAGAATATGAAAAATAAAAAGCACGAATATCAGAATTTTAAAAATTGCTATTGAAAAAAAAAATTTCATAACTAAAAATTTATTTTTCAAAAGGCTAAAAGAATTCGTTCAGGAGCTAAAATCAGAATACCATGTAATTTGTTAAGCAAATTTATACAAGAACAATTGTTGAGGAACGAAGCTGAATATATTTATTTATTAATTTTTGAAATATTGCTTGATAATTTTGCCATTTAAATTTCATTACTTAATTTCATTTCAATTTCAATAATTTTGTACCTAATAATTTTCTTAAATTGCCAAACATTTGTTCATCACCCTATTATATTTCCTATGTCGGTTTCTTGTATTAGCATCGGATTAACTAGTGATTTTTGTTTTATTGAATATTTTTTGTCATCTTCAATGCATAGGCATACCTATGTACTACTTGTCGAGACCGTTGTAATGAGGAAAAACAATTGCGGTAATCGTCAATACATTGCATTGGTGACGTGTTTAGATTACTGGTTTTCGGCAAGCGGAACATATGGATTAGCATGACTATGCAAGGTAAAAATCAAGTCACTTTTGTAGCAACCACCAAACCAGACGGACATAGAAATTATTAGTCGTGATAATTACTTGTTAAATTAATTTTATTTATCTTGTCTTGATATGAATTGGATGTATAAAATTAAAGATATAATATTATAACGTTTATGAAAAGTTTGTTTTTTCATTGCTTTAATTTTCAATCATTCCTAATCAACAATAATTATAAATCATTCTAGCGATTTTTAAGAAAAATAAGTATTTAAATACATACACACCAGGACATATAAAAGGTTTTTCAATAGGGATTTCGAAAAGTTGACAGGTGATTGTCACAATAGTCTTGAAGCTATTTTTGAGCTTCTGAGCTATAGTAGTCAACAACATGTGGCAGTAATTTAGGTAATTGATTTATCCCAAGCTAAATGTTATTTATATGTTCTTTTAAAGCTGAGAGAGTTAAATGTAAGGCCCTAGCTCTATGTCAAAACTGATTGCAGCTCTTGGTGAACGAATTTAAAAATCTACCTTTATAATGGAGTTTCTTAACTGTCTTTAGCTCTGTTACGCTTAAAAGCTTTCTGCTAGGTAAATATGTGCCATAATAATGTTTTTATCATCTGTCAGAAAGCATAAATTCATTTTTATCTTTTACCCTTAAAAATACCTCTTTAATAGCAAAAGATTTTTTAAGATGTTTCTTAAGAGCTATAAGGTATGGCGAATATTTAAAAATTGTTATAAAGAATTATAGTATTATAGTATATATTAGAGCCTTAGCCGCATCCGTTTTTAGTTTAAATATTAGAGCGAAATTCAAGTTATGTTGCGTTTTATATGTATACTCAAAATAGTGAAATTTGCTTACAACCTCCATGATTTCACCATCTATAGTCCAGTTACGTTCCTAACCAATAGATGTTACGAGACAATTATTTTCGATCTTGTGGTATTTATTTTAAGGTCCCACAAACTGCAGTAATCGTTTAACTTTTTGATCTAAAGCTGAAGAGTTGGGGGATTGTCAGTAAAAATCACCAAATCGTCTGCATAAAGACAAATTTTAACATTTAAATCTCCACACGGAATACCACCTGACATGTGGTTTCCAATATCCTTGATAAAGAGCGTAAATATAAGCATACTTAAAACACATCCCCGAGAGGCTCCTATTACACATTTTAAATCCTTGAACTTTCTTGTACTTGTTTGAAAAGTAAGGAATTTCTATTAACCGTGTCGAAAGCTGCTTTCAAATCAACGAAAAAAACGTACAAACACTTCCTTTTTTCAATAACACGGGGAGCAATAGTATTGTATAGTATATAATTTAAAAAAAATTTCTAAGCCACTTGAACATTGAAATATGGGTAACATTTGTACAATATATTTTGCCACATTTATGACAAAATTACCTGTATACAAAATTGATTGACAGTGATATTAGGTTACAATCATATGCAATGTTGTTAAAACTTTAAAGGCCAAATCAAATTTGGATCAATAAGCCTAATGAATGGAATAAAATGCAATTAAAAAAGAGGCTGGGTGCGACCCACACTGATAACTTCCCGTTTGTGGTCTTGAAAACTTTATATTTAGTTTTTTTCAAATAACCAAATTTTCAGCCAAACAAACTTTAGCTGTAAAATTCAAACAAACATTATTTTAAGATTGAAAAGCATTTTAATTATTTAAAGAGATTTGAAATTGAGATTGTTGATGTTGATCGTGAGCAAAAAAAATTTGTTAGATGTCACTTAGTTTAACCAAAATTGTCTCTTAGCACACTATGATTCAACTAGAACTTTCTTCGTTTTTTTCGTTTCCTGAACAATTTTAGAAATGTCGCTTAGTATACATTCTTACGGGAAGGTATCGATGTATAAAACAATATACTTTAGAAGGCACTATCGGTGTTCATTCCCAAGAAATTCGACTTGTTTTCACTAGAATTTTTAATAGTTTTTTTATTAAAAAAAAAACTATTAATTCAATATTTGTCAACATTTTACCAATTGTACAAAATTATACTATGTATAAAATAAACTAAATTAGAAGTCAATATCACTACTAGTTCTCGAGAAATTTGAGTCGAAAAACAATTTTTACCAATTTTCAACAGAATTTTATATAGTTTTTTATTTTTTGTAAAAAAACTGTAAGCTGATTTTTTTTGAAATTTTCACCAGTTGTCAAATACATTATTTTTCGTAAAATAAAATTATTTTGAGTTTCAAATTGTTTTCCGTTCTTAGAATATCTGGGTTATGAAATTTTTTTTTTCAGTTTTTTTAATTTAAAAAAATAACGGTAAGTTCAATTTTTTCCATATTCATACCAAATCTGTATGACCTTATAATGAGTACATTAAATTTTATTTGAAGTCAATAGCATTATTTTTTCGTGAGATATTTGAAACTAACCAAAATTTTTACTTTTTTTTTAAACCGTTATAGTGAAAAAACTACTCACTGAATTTTAATAAACGCCCTTTCAGCCTCTTTCGAAGTTATTACCTATTAAACAAAATTTATTTGAAGTCGATATCTTTACTCGTTCTTGAGATATCGACGACGAAAAATGGTACAAGAACGTACGGACGTACGAACGTACGAACGTACGAACGTACGAACGTACGAACGTACGAACGTACGAACGTACGAACGTACGAACGTACGTACACACACACACACAGACATCTCTCTAAAAATGATTGATATAGCCTCTAGGGACCTTGAAACGTCGAGAAATGTCAAAAATTCCAATTTGACAAATCGGACCGATTACAATAACTCCCTATGGGAAGTTAACTAGAAGGTGATATAAATATACAATTGTTTTGGCTAAACAAGAGAAATTGCATTTGGCAGAGCTAACATACTCGTACATACTTACTTTTCAAAAGACTGCTCTTAGAATGAATAAATACAATACTGAATTTTCTTGGGTTTTCAGACAAGTCTTTGTTGAATTCAATAGGAAAATCAATTATCTCCATCTTACCAATTCCAAAATCAATAGTAAATTTGTGTACATAAGTTTTAATAACCAGCTGCTTGTAACTGTTGTATACCCTGTGATTATTTCTGCTAGTTGTTCTTAATTGTGACCTATTTTGATACAAAATCGATTTTTGAATATCCAATCTCAAAGTTTAAAAAATGTCAGGAGATAGCCACATTTGCTTTTTGTCAAAAACATAAAGCGTAGACCTGCAAATACGGAAACAAAAAGAATCAAAACACTATTTTATTTTTTAATTTTTTTCTAACATTTTAATGCTCTTGAAATCGAACCAACACGTACATTTTTTTGTTTTTTTTTTTTGTTTGTTTTTTATTTTCTTATAAGGTATAATTTCATTATAGTATTTTTCTATACCATAATTTTCATCATTAAATAATTTTTGTTTTATTTGTTCATATTATTTCATTTATTATATGTATTTCAATAAAGTTATTTCATTTTATATTTATCTTAAAATTATATCAATATATTTTCTGTTTCATCTATTTTTGTTTTTGTTTAAACTTAATAATCGTTTGTCTTATTAATAATTTTTGTATTTATTAATAATCCAATTGTTTAGTAATCAATGAAATTAATTTCTTTCAAATGTATATACTAAGTGTTTCATGCTTTTTTTGTTAATAATTTCTCAATGTTAATATGCGTGTTTATTATTTTGTTTTTGTCAAAAGTACCCTTCACACAATCACACTTTACTCAAAAAATAAAGACGATTTATCAGTTGTTTTTGTTTTTTTTTTCTATAAATGTATGTTTATTTTTTTTTAAGAAATAGCATCCACACAATAACACAGGCACACTTTTTCTATTATTTTTTGATAATTTTGTTTGTAATTAAATATTATATCTGACGGTATTGAATTTTTGTCTCTATTAAATTAATTCAGTTTGTTAATGTGTATTTTGATGCTTTAAAATTTATTTTTTGTTATAAGAAAAACATTATTTTTAACATATATTTTCAATTTTATAAAATTTCCTTGTCATTTTTTTGTTGATTTTTTTTGTTTTAATAATTTTTTTTCATTGTTTTGTATAAAAATTTATATTTTTATTTTTAAAATTAAAAAATTACTCTTTATTACAATATTTTTTAAACATATTGGGCAGTTTATCATTTACTCATAATATATCAATCTTCTAGACCACTTTTTGTTGTTGTTGTTGTTTGCAATAAAAAAGAATTTAAGTGTGTCATTTTGTTCAGAATTCGAGTGTAAAATATGTAACGTGTGCACTAAGAGAAGGAGGGTGGGTCTTTTGTTGTTCGGAAAAATCAGAACTTCTATGAATTATTTAAAAGAAAAAATAATAAATAAATTGAAATCTTTAAAAAATAATATGTGTTTTTTTTAAATATTTTAGTGCGAATTTTGTATAAGTATATTATATTTTACAAGTTAGCTTGCCAAATGTTTACATATTAACTTTTATTCGCTATTGACAGTTTTTTTTAATGAGTTTAATTTTTTGAAGTTGTTTATAATTTATCTAAAGGTACAATATGTTTTATTTTTTGTTTAATAAACTATTATTTGAATTTTTTAGTCAATAGTACACGATATTTGAAGTTTTACCTACACAGATGGTCTAAGACTATTTTTATTTTAAAAATTTATTTTCAATGTCTAGGGAAGTTTTTTTGTTTGTATATACACTTTGAATAATTGTTATGTTTTGATTTATATTGTTTATCAATTTTTTTGTATTAAATTTATTATTCATGGCGTCCAAGGTTGATGGTATTGCCTTTAAATTTAATCTAGCATTCATGATCTATATTTAAATTACTAACGAGTCTTTGTTTTATTACAAAGATTTTCATTTTTATAAATATACGTTTAACACTTTATATTAAATTTTTGTAATGTTTATTTTTTGTTGTAAAATAATAGAATACCTATGTGCGTTATACGCTGACTCCTTTAATCATTAAATAACTCTTCCGCGGCTGAATATTAAACAAAAAAATGATTTTTTATTAAAACAACAGTTATTTATGAAAAGGACACCTTTTTATTGTTGTTTTGTAATTATCTTAAATGTTATTTTTGTTTTTTTAATTTTTTTTAGTTTATTTATATTTTTACTTAGGGTATAAAAATTTGTGCATGGAAATTTCGTTAGATTCATTCGCTTGTTTTTTTTTTCATTTTACTTAAATTTAAACTTTAAGAGAGAGAGATATTTCGTGTATGCATTGGTGTTTTCCAGTTTTAATAATATACCTACATTATGTACCTGGAAGAGGAGAAATTTAAGTATGAAAATAAAAACAATATAGACGTGTTTTTTTCGTAACCAATAATTAGTTTTTTTTTTTGCATTTTATTCTTAAAACATATCCTCGCGGTAGTTTGATTAGTTTCAACTTTGCAGGGAAAAAATGGGTAAATACGATATAGCAGAAATAATACGGCTATTGTTATAATTTATGAAGTCGACATTGATTTTTAATTCTTTTGTTTTAACATACCTTTGTACATATATCGTCATTCTTATGTGATATATTTATGTTTTGTTGAGATACACGTAAATTTTGTTGAACATAAAATATAATCAATTTAAATTTAATTTTATATTTAACATTTATAAATTATAAACCCCAGTCTACACATTTAATAGCCTACATGTATGTAAATACGTATAAAATAACATTGATTTTCCACTTTTTTCTTTACATTTTAATTTATTTATATTTTTTTTTTTGTATAAAAGAAATAATAAATTTGTATATTCTTCTTCTTTTTTAAAAAAAGAAACATGTCAGTAAAAAATTATGAAAACACTTTTTTTAATTATTTTATTTTTATTTATTATCCGTTACAATTACATAATACAATCAACAACAATTCTATATAATAAATAAACCCTTACACATTTTGTAGTATATTTTTTAGCTATATTACTTGGTGGTTTTATAGTTTTTTTTTAATATTTTTTTTTTGTCATTACATGTAAGTAATATGATATTATATTCATTTGATTAATCAGACAAATGTACGTTCTGATTCAATCAAATACTAAGAAATTAAAAAAAAAAACTTTTTTTCTTTTTAATTTGACAACTTAACATTATTTGCATAAGATCAATTACTTTAGGTTGCACGATTATTTTTTTTTTCATTTAAAAAATAAAAATAATAATATAATCTAACAGAAAAAATTGAAATGCTGTTGTTTGAAATCTATAACTATGATAAAAACTCAGATAAGTTAATGAAAAATATTAATCGTTTTAAATTATAAAAAAATATTTATCTTAAATACTTTATATAGGCAACTATTCATGTTAACTATTTTAATAATTTTATCGACTAATCGTTATATTTTACACTTTCATTTTTAACGCTAATTTACAAAATAACTGTTTTTCGCTACAATTTTTTTATTCTACTTTAAAAATGTTGATCAATATTATTGCGTTTAAGGCCAAGTAATAAAAGTGTTATGCAAGATGGCATGTAAAAATTACTTAATATGCAAAAATTAGTAACCGGTAAAATATAATAATTGCAAGAAGTTTAATCGAAACAAAAATTTGACCCGTTTTCAATAAAAGCTATTTTTTTCTTTAATTTATTGCAAATCCTTAAAAGATTTATTTAAACTCTTCAGCACAACTTTTTCCGACACATGTGTCGGTGTACTGAAATGTGCTGTATATGTGGGAGCTGGTGTCTGTACTCATGTTTGTGCTGAACATGGTTTCAAGAAAATCAAAATCTCTTGATTTTATGTGGCGTGCATGGACTGCTTTACTCGATACATCTTAAGCATTTCTTAAAAACCCCGTCAAAGGAGAATTGACTGACTAAAATACAGTAAACATTTGTTTAGACAATCAAATTGAGTAGGTACATTATTTAGAGTGATTGTTATACGAATTAAGCAGACTTTTGTGTGGTCTTTACATAAATCTTGATCTGTTTAGATTCATAAAACTTTTTTCTAATAATTTAATTTGTTTTATATGATGATTGCCCTATAGTATTCCCTATGTACATGCACATATATGCACATAAATAAGTCAATTATTCGTAATAGTTTTATGTATGGGTATATCTATTCTAAACAAAATTGCCATTTACTTCTCTTCTGCGCATAGATCCTGAAATTGTAAGTCTCAGGGTAAGTTTGCAAACGATCAACAACATGAGAATTTAAGGAATCACTTGCACTTTTTGATTTTTATGTCAGAAATGTTGTCAATATATCCTAAACAATTGCAATTTCTAAATAAAGTGTACTTAGTTGTATCCAAAGTTGCTTTCTTACGAAATATCAGTTCTTACTTTGCGTTATGACAAAATATTCAAAACTAATTCACAATTTATAAAAATTACTTTTCCTGTTCGCTCGGCAGTGCACTTATCTCATGTGAAATGTTGTAAGGTGGTGAACCGCTTTCATTTCATTGTTTTTAATATGCGTAGAATAATATTTGTCTGACGTGATTTATTGTAGAGTGGTGTGTTTCGAGTGCGCCATACCACTCTATATTGCTGGCATATTCTTTTGTATGTGGGAAAGAGAAAATAGTACTCTAGGAAGGAGAGAAACATCTTTTTCAATAGAGAGCGTGAGCAAATAATGAAAGTTTTCAAAACAGCAAGCTTGATTAGTGTACACAGTCAACGACACACAACAGCACACAATACCACACCACTCCCCAACACAGCACACGTGACAAGTGACTTTATACACAATATACTCTTTTTCAAAATGAATGAATCTGAGTACATTATTTTACTGTTAAACTTATTTTGCTTTAATATGATAGGGAGCTTCTCCGCTCCCAATATAAATACGTGAAAGCCTCAAACTCTGTATCTAATGTTTTAATTTTGCAAGATTAGATACTCTAGGGCTTTGAATTCCCAAGCTTACCGGTTGTTTCAATTGAACCATTTGGATGTCTACATTGATATCCTAATAAAAAGTATGTCAAGACGAAACCATTAAGCTATAGCGGCATCAATATAAAATGTACTTTTCTCCTTTCCAATAATATATCAGTCATAAAACAAATAAGTATGTTTCATCAAACAAAATTATTTTATAAATCAAAAAACCTATACAAACAAAATTATAAAGAACCAATACCGTTTACGTTTTTGCGCAGTATAAATAAAATAGTTTTAATTAAATAAAATTTAAGCATTAAAATATTTAATCTAATTTTTGGTTTTAAAATTAAAATTAAAAAAAAAAACTTAAATTATTCTATTACATGACATCATTTTATTAAAAATTCTTATATATTGTTGCGATGAAATTCATAAATCTGTTGTTTTAATAGATAATCATTAATTTCCAAAATTTCCTTCACATTTTTTTAAAAATTAATTCTGTCTTCGAATTTATTTGTCAGCTATTATTTGTTTTTGTATTACCTTTTTTGTTTTAATATATCTACAATGTCTTACATTTATAAATATTAAAAATACTTCCATCTTTGCAATTTATAACAATTCTTGTTTCCATTTTGTCTTATTAGTTATTTTATAATATTTATCTAAATGAAACAAATTAAGAGATAGTAAAGTGTTGTTTTAAACAACAATATAGAAACTTAAATAATTATGTCCGGCTATTTCCATTTATTTTTGTTAATATTTTTTTTATTCAAGAATAATTTCTTAAATTTGTTTTTGGTTTTTTTTTCTATATGTCCGTCTTAATTTTTACTTAAGTATTAATAATTCTAAAAAATATTAATATGTATTTTGTTATTTTGTTATTTTTTTTATTATTATATTAACGTAACTCTTATTAGATTAATTATCTTTATTTATTTATATTACTATTAAAATTAAGTATGTTGAATATTAATATATATTTGATTTTTTTCCTAAAAAAAATTAGCTTATAATATAATTTATTATAATGTGCTACTTAAATGTTAATTTTAATTTCAATTCTCCCGTTGAACGAAAATTTGTATCTCAATTTTTGGTTTTTAGGTTTTTTCTTGGAGATAGTTACTTATTATGTACTATAACTATATTATTTATGCTTCGTTCTTAAATATTTAATAAGTTTCTGTACAAATTAAAATTAAATTTGTAATAATTGTTTTGGGTTTTGGGATCAGTTTTTTTTTAAAAGAAATAAAGTGATCAAAAAAGTAAAGAAACTAAAATATACATATAAATAAATTAAGTTAATTGTTAACAAATTAAAATTCCAAAATAATACATTAAAAAAAGATACCACTCAAGAAAACAAAAAGGCTGCCAGCAGCGTAACAATTTGTTTTCAAGGGCTAAGAAACATTCTTGGTTTTGGGTTTTCATAACATAAATTTATTAACTTTTGTGCTGATATGACTATTTTAAAATTTATAAATAATGTGTATTTTATTTTAGTTTTCATTTTTTTAATAGAACAAATATAGAAAAAAAAAATTGTCTTTGAAACTAAGTATTGGAATAATTTTTCGTTTTTTTTTTGTTTTCATAAAATTGAGAGAATTGCATTTTTTGTTATTAACTTTTAGTTGTAATATTTTAACTTTTACTGTAGTTATTCTGTTTATTATTTATTTGTTTTTAGGTTTTTTATTCTTTTTGTTTTGTTTTTGTTTTTGTTTTTTTTTACTTTTACTTTAAAACTAAGTTGTTGGCAGTATAAAGTTTACTTAGCTATGCTATGACCGACATTCTACAAACCAATCACCTTAAATTAGGTAATACAAATTTAAGGAAGAGTTTGCCAAAACATATATAAATAACAAACATAAGAGGAGCAGAAGGGAATAAACAAGGATTTTTGTATTTTATTTTATTTTCACAGTTTGATAATATTCAAAATTGACATTTTTAGATTAACAAAATAATAGCAAACTTTTTTAAAATTCATGAAATGCAATAATGTTTTATTCAGCAAAGTGAATAAGATAGAAATTCCAAGATCATTAGTTTATTGAATTTTTCGAGTCCACCAAATTAAGAACTCATCGCAACTACAAAACTTCAAAGACGCATACAAGGTTGAA
Organism: Philhelius festivus; assembly: GCA_963931855.1. Lineage (NCBI taxonomy): Eukaryota > Metazoa > Arthropoda > Insecta > Diptera > Syrphidae > Philhelius > Philhelius festivus. The sequence continues at coordinate 258,373,081 of OZ007554.1, read as the reverse complement.
AAGTATACCTAATGGAGTGTTCCACATTAATTCAGTCAGGGAGGGCTTATGTGTTTATTTAAATTATTGAGGAGAAGTCCATCAATTATTGGACTGAATTGGAAATCTAAAAATGATGAAGTGAATTAATACCGGAGTAAAGTGAGGTGAGATACACATTTTTGCACTATTTTGAATCCACAGAATGTGTATAATTCAAGCTCAATGACTATCCAGTTGATATTATTAAAATAGACTTCTACTTCTTCTTCTACATGTTTCAAAAAATAAGTTCAGTACTGGAAAGAGCTGCGTATATTAATATACAATATCATGTTAATTTGTGAGAAAATCTGAAATCAAAGAAATAGAAGAAGTCAAACATTCTTCAAGGACTGGATGCAAGTAATTTTTAGTAGGTAAGATCCTTAAATTTTCAAGTATCTAATCGGCACTTTGCAGTACAATTTCAGGTGGCTTGCAACTTTCTGAACGAATAAAAGTTTTAACAAGTGTAACAAATCGGTACTTTGGTTTGTTTCACTTTAAAATTTCATGACCATCTTTGTTTTTTTAGTTTTTAATTTCTGACATTTTAATTTGCAAGGGACCTTTTAAGATCAGAAATTTATGGTTACCTCTATGATTTCTTGATCGTTTAATATCGGGAAGTATTAGCGAACATAGTGTTTAGGGGTAGTTGTTATCTGTTACAAAAACAGCATTTCAAAAAAAAAAAAATCAGTGTCCGTTCTTAAACACATGTGTAGCTGTATATCATATATTTGCCCAATTTTTCCCACTACTACATAAGTAACAATTATGAAATTATGGAAATAACATAGTAGACATATCAAATACAACTGGGTAGTTGATGATATGTATACTGGTAGTTCAGCTATTTTATTGACATTTATGCTTAAATATCGGTGTCATGATTGAAAATTATCCGCCTGTTAATACACGTCTCATGTAAATATAAAATTATTAATAAGAATCATATGTTAACTAAATTTAAGGGGCTAACGAGTTAAACATTCAAATATTGTTTATAAAATCAAGATACCAAAAGCTAAGAAACTAAGAGTTCTACTTTAGAATTTCCCAAAGTCGAAATACACATCTTGTCAAAATTCAAAGTTTTTTAAAAATCAGGTTTAAAACTGATCAGATTTAATGAACCTTGGATTAAAAAAATAAAACATTCTTGTGAATTTCTTCAAAATTATCCACTAAATATACCAATACATAATATTGTTAAAAAGTATGTAATCGAGAAAATTTAGGTTTTTGGTGTTTAACACTAACCAAGCATAAGAAAACTAGTTTCTGAAGTGCAATCCCAAATCTCTAAGTAATTGACTCCGTATTGGTGGTTGAAAGTTTTTGATAGACTTAAATTCTAAGTTAAGTATCAAAAGAAGTGAATGCAAACAAAAAAGGATTAAAGAAACCAATGAATTCAGCCTTAAACAAAAAAATACTCTTCTAGAAGTTAATTAATTTGCAAAAAATACATTTTAATGTAATATTAGTACACATATGGCATACTCGTATCATTTCAGAATCATCGTCCTGTACATTTCCTTTTTCATTGTTCTTTTCTTGAATATTTTGTTTTATTAATAATTTATTTCCTAATTTATTACTTTACAACTATAAACTTATAATTATCATTATAAGCCCAATTAACCGCCTCCACCAGTCGTTTAAATTATAGCAACAGTAATAATAAAAACGATAGTTACTATCATTTGGAATATGTACAGTTACTAGGATATTGTTTTGAACTAAAAAACAAATAATTGATGACCATAGTAATACGAATCGCTGCGATTTTAGGCTGCCTGTTTCGTAACTAGTCGCCGATGATGCATAATATGGTATCGTACAGCGACTGGTTGTTGATGCAACCGGTTGACATTCAACAACTGGGACGCTGGGCAGGTCAGTGATGTCATCATAATAGTATACAAGGCCCGAGTAAGCATAATACGGCAGCTTTTCCAGATCAACGATACTGGCAACTGAAGTTGCATTGCTTCTAGTTGTTGTTGTTGCGTTCATAGACTTTCTACTCGAACTCGAAGAACTACCAGAAGTTTGATCGTCTGGGAATGTTGCTGACGACAAAGGCGTAAGTCGTTCTTTTAAGGTCGTATTGGTATCTCGCAGGTTGTTGTTGGCAGCTGTTGTATTCGAATTTCTTCTCCCCGAGCCATCATCGAAGTCATCACAGTATATACAGATGCCATGCGTTGGCGGATCACAGTAACGGTAACAGCATTCTGGTGGGCCATGATTAGATTTAAATAATTGTTCACCCGTTTCAGGAATATTTTGATCTGTGTATGAAGGAAATATTGAAAAATAAAACCAAGATTCATTAAAAAGAAAACGGTTATTTACCCAAACAAAGAAATGTTGGCTCTCCTGCATACTGTGTTGGATAGGCTGGTGCACGATCACCCGGAAGCAAATATGGACATTTTTGTTCTACCGTCTCACACACACTACGACATGGTCGTATTCTTCTTCGTTTTCGGAATTCTATTTTTCTTTTCGTTCTAGAATGTGGATTTTTGGTATTAGAAAAAAATTTAAATTTGTTACATTTTAATAAACAAAAGTAATTAAAGAATCATCATTTTTAAAAGTAAGGGTGTGTTTTGTAAAGTACTCGTACATAACAGGAAAAAATAATTGTATGCAACAAATGGAAAAGTTTTTAAGTTTCCTTAGCTGGCTATACCTACATAAATACATTTGAAAAGAAACGGCTTACATTTTTATTTTTATTCAATTATTCTGCTAGCGAGGAATTAAGGTTGATTAAATGAAATATCGTTTTTCATTTTCATTTCTGTCTAAAATGTTGCACTTAAAAACCAACTCTGTTCGTTTACAACTGTCAATTTCTAATAATTTTAGTCCAATGCGTATTCATAAAAAAATATAAAATTGGTAGAACTTGACAGATTAAGGAAGTAAATGATCGATATTTTTTTTAATCATTTTTCAACGAAATTCAATTATTGATTATATGCTCTTTAATATTATGTATGGAATATGATTTTGGTCAAGTTAGCGCCTTTGGCCGTAGTGCAAAGGTGAGCTCTTTTAAGTACATTTTGCATAATAAATTCAGCAATTTAGTTTCTAATGTTCGCATTAAGCATTAGGTTGTGGTTGGTTTGGCTATGTACAGCTTTTCCTGCAAGTACCTCTATAAAAACAATCGGGAGGTGTCAAATCAGGGGGTTGTGGGGACTCTTCGATATGGTGAATGGTTGACTTTCTCGGCACATGATTAACACAAAAGAAGTAACGTAATATTCTCCTCGTATCTACAACTGATAAATTATTTAAATAATGTTTTTAAGTACTTTCAACACGTTGTTGCCGCGGTAGAAGTTCCGTAATAAATTATGCTCGAACACTCTCTACACGACTGTAGAATGCAACCTAACCAATGCCAACTGACAAATTTCATTCACACAAAAATGTCAACCAAGTAAAATCGTTCTGAAACATAAAACGCACCCTGTATTTATTAATTATAGGTCATTTTGTTTGTTCATAAATAAATAAATAAATATAAGAAGTAAATCTAAGGATAAGTAAATTTATGAAATTGATAAAAGTATCACATAAATTGGCATTCGTAAAATGTTCACAATTCTGTAAAAATTTTTTTTGTGAAGATGAAATTTTCAACAGCATTATTCTCGAAATGACTATATTTTTTAGTTAACTGATGAGCAATTTCTGTTATTACTCGTAAAACAGAGACACATCGTTATTTCATTTTTAAGATTAATGAGACAACTTTAATTTCCAATTTTGTTAAATTTAAATTTTGAATTTAAATACTCGTACAATGAAAAATTAAATAGTAATTCAAGTTGGTTACTTGAATAAAAATAAATAAAAAGAAAAAATAATAACATCAATTAACTACAATAGTGTTAAAACAAGTTATTGAATTATATTTGTATTTTGTTATACAGATATAATTAACTAACATAAGCTATGACATAAATATAATTTACTTATGACCATTTAAAATTTTAAATGCAGCAAACAACAGGGAAATGAAAATTTGGAGGGAAATGCTACACAAGAACCTGTATTCAAAAAAAAAACCTATTCAAGTTTAAGAGAGTAAAAAGTTGGACATTGACATATTTTCTTCAGACCAAACTTAAAGTTTAAATAAATAAATAAATGATAATATACAAAAATTGAATATTTAGTATATCATTAATTAATAAGTAAAAATATTATGAACACAATGGAAAATGAAAACATACAATAAACAGTCTTCTCGAAATCTGTTTTAATAAGTGAAAAATGAAAAATTATAAATTTATAATTATAAGTGACCAAAAAGTTAGAAGCCAGGTTTGAAATTGAAAAAATTATGCAACATTATTTCCAGGAGTTATTTTGACCTATTTGAAGTCCTATCTGTTTTAACCCTTAGTATAATAAGAAGAAACAGGCCTTTCTTTTTCATATTTCAGAAGCATTTATTCTACTCTTACCAAACCAATTTTATTTTGTACTTCATTCAATGCAGATTTTAGCTTAGTTTATATAATAAAACCTACTGAATTTGATGAAAAGATACATTTGGGCGAAAATAGCTTTTCCAAACTTGAAAAATCATAATGACGTCCACCTAATGTAATACTTGTTTTTTAATGATTTGAATGACATTTCATATGCTACAAAATAAGAAATTAGGCTTTATTTATTTGTTTTTAAAATAACAAATATTAAAATTAGAACAAAATTCGACTTGGAAACTCTATATCTCTTATTGTGTTTCTTAATTTAAATATGCCCAAAATAAATCTCTTTAGAGAATCTGATGTAGTACTTTATAAACGCTCGAATTTTATTTGCTAGTGACTTTAATTTCTGTTAGTTCTTCTAAGGTAAATGGTGAACACATTGAGTGTAAAATACAATAATTTCTATAACTACACTTCAATATTCTTCTTTGCCCACTTCTTGTTTTATGGAGCAATCTGTATTTAGGGCTAAACTAAAAACTTGACTAAAAACTATGAAGAAATTTAATTTGGCAATGATTTTTTGCGAAAAATTAAAATCCTTATAATAAAAAATAAACACAGTACTGGATCGCAAGTCCTTGCTCAAGTATTTTGGAAGTTGAAAATCATATTGTGTGTATCTTAAAATGTGTATTGTTTAGATTGCTAAAACAACTGCTTAAATAGTTTAAGTTCAAAAAATTGAACGTTGTTTAAAAAAAAATATTAATTTATGCAAACAAAATTTAAAAATTATAGTAGTTTTATTAATAAATTATTTTTTATTTACGAAATTTCTATTTCTAAATAAAAATTCAAAATATTTGAATACGAAATTTTATTTTAAATTTGAAAAAGCCCTTGTACAATCGAAATCGGTAGAGTCGTTCATGAAAAAGTTGAAACTCAACATAAAGGTTCTATAAAAGGTACGTACGGTAAATACCAATTTTTATTAAGTCTGTCTATCTGCCTGGTCAAATAAGCCCAAACGACTCGCCAGATTTTCTTTAAATTTGGTAGACGGTATTTTTTAATTTTTCCCTTCACACGTTGTAACGGTACTGATATACATTTTTTTGTAAAACTAAATATTTCGAAAACCACATGATGGGTTTTTTTCGAATCTCGACAGCTAACAGTTTTTTAATACTTTCAAAAACATTTGGGGAAAAAATTGTATTTATCTAAAAAATAACGGCACCAACCATACAAACGTTAAAAAAATGATTTTCGCAAATCGTATTTTTTTCGAAAGTGAAACCCAGAATATTGGGTGGTATGCAGAAAGCTTTATCTCAGTCTCAAATCTCACTTTTTTGAGCAATTGCTAGCTTTCGTATGCAGAATAATTCTGAGACAAATCTGTCAAAAAAGAGATCGATCTCATTTAAGAGATCTATCTCATTTAAGAGATCTATCTCATTTTAGAGATTTCCGTATGCAGAAAAAAACCAAAATCTCATTCTAATGAGATAAAGCTACTAAAATGTTGAGCCTGGAAATTAGTTATCTCAGGAAGTACAATGGCTGAATACAATAATATTTCTGATCCCTTTAAACCAACAAGGAACTATAAAACTCCTTATAGGCTTACCCCATCCCATGTTAAAGCCTTAAGAAATAATTTTTCTACAAATAATGAGAAAATTCGGGAAAGTCGATGAGTAAGATATTGGTTTCCAAAGTGGAATTGTCGAAGATTTCAGCATCAAGAGTAATTGTAGAAGTTGCAGAGAAAATAGTAAATAAAAAAGAGGATTCGATTCAATTTAAGAGAAAGAGAAATGAAATTGCGCTACTTTTGTTAAACCAAAATCGTTAACTTTGTTCAATATATGTTGTTGAATTGACAAAATATTTTGTTAATTTAACAAAATATAACAAAAAATGTTTGTTAATTTAACAAAATATTTTGTTAATGAACAAACCAATTTTGTTAATTTAACAAAACAATTTAGTTAATCCGATAATAATACAAAAAAAAAACAAATTTTTAACATTAACAAAATAATTTGTTAATACAACGAAAGAATTGTTAATATTACAAATTAAATTTGTAAATTCTACTAAATTTTGTCATATTGACAAAATATTTTTGTTATTTGAACAAATTAATCTGTAAGCATAACAAACTAATTTTGTGGATTGAACAAAATATTTTTTGTTATCTCAACAAAATTCTGTAATTTTTATCAATTTGATAAAACTTTTTGTTGGACGTATATTAACAAAAATTTTATCAGATCAACCTACATTTTGGTCATTTATACCTAGATTTTATTTTTAGTGTATTCTTATTTTTTTAAAGGGGCATTTACTGTCGCTTTCACTTGATGAAGATATTTTTTAAATGAATGTTTTCTTTTTGAGATTGTGACATAAAATGAGACAAGTCTCTTGCATACCAAATTGAGATTTGTCTCATTGCAAAAGCTCAATCTCACTATATGAAGCTCATTCTCAGAGCTCAGTCTCATGAGACTGAGCAAATGGCTTCTGCATACCACCCATTGATACAAGCTTCATTAATTTCGAGATAAATAATATTTTTCATAATGGCTGGTACCATTAGTTTTGGAGCTAATAAAAATTCAATTTCTCCTCTAGGGAATCAATGAATACCATTAAATATCAATTCGAGGTACAGACATCATACGAGTAATATGAAGTTCGACCAAGATTTCGAGTGCATAGTACCACATAAACACTATCAAATATTCATCGGGAAAATCATAGCTATTTTTGGACGTTTTTCGGGCCCAATTTCATAACCCATAATATTTCCAATACATGAGTTCATTTTCATTGGAAAGTTGTTTAAGAAACAAATCAATAATCAACTATTAATAATCCCCAAAACTATCCTATCTGTTAAACTAAAAGTAACCATACACATTCACAATTTTTCATTTCAATCGGTGTAATGGTTTCGGAGATTAACGTGTGCGAACACTTTATATACTAAGCTAATAATGAAACTAGCCTGAAAATTATTTATTAGAGACAGTGAGAGTCTGAGAAAAATAGGAAAGGATTGAAGAGAAAATATCGATGCTTTTTGGTTTTTATTCTCTGAGTATGAAAATATGAATGAAAAATAGAAACTCTTAAGACTAAAGAAAGAATATACTGTTGCACCAAGGAACGCATCACAACCAGTCAATTGTCAAATATGACAACGACACTCTGCTGTCAAAGTAATAAGTTGTTGTTAACCTAGAAGTGAATAAACTGGCACGTTTTTGAAGTAAAACTTCTTTTCCGGCGTTGGGGGTGAAAAAATTTCTATGCAGCTGTCAGTGACATGTCAAACCGTCACGCCATCCGTCAAAGACAGCGACATGTTTTTAGCATGTGCAAAGTAAAACATGAAGTTGGATACGATTTAGAATTTACATATTTCAAATGGCTGCATTCAAAGATAAACATAAAACTATAGGTTCAGACGCGCAATGGCTATGCAACCGAATAATTATTGACAAGCATATTGCAATCCAAATAAATTTTACCAACACCTAACCCTCGCATACAAAGTACTGGGCAAAAAGTTGGGTATATCCACTACCATTTGTATTCTTGCTGTCATAGACGGCATGCCATATGACCATCAGGTTGCCTGAAAGTTTTGAATTTATACTTTTTAATAATATTTATTCGCTTAATCGCACACGCCACCGACATTTGTTTTGGTATTTATAAATTTGAACGTCACCCGACTAATCAATCAAATACTTTAATAATTAATTTTACAAGAGTGCCGCTGTCAGTGTACTTGCTTTCCAAGTTGCCTGGATACTGGAATTAATTCCAGGTAACTACTAAGTTGCTCGGGTTTGTACGGGTTAATAAGAAATGCTTGTGTACATTACAAGATTACAACATGCTTGCCAATACTTGCACGTGCAGCCCTATGATAATACAAACAAAGCGAGGCAACTTGCTTGTCAAGTGGCATGGGAGTTTTGTACTTTTCTTCTCGATTTCATTTAAGGCTAGGCGCGCGCATTCAATTTTTTGAAGTAAAACTTCTTTTCCGGCGTTGGTGGTAAAAAATTCTCTATGCAGCTGTCAGTGACATGTCAAACCGTCACGTTATCAGTCAAAGACAGTGACATGTTTTAAAAATACAAAATGTTTGTGAATTATGTGGTCGACCAATTTAACAAGCAGAAACCACTATCCTTTAAAAAAAAAAACAAACAAACATATCTTTTTGATGTTTTTTTGAAGTAAAACTTCTTTTCCGGCGTTGGGGGTAAAAAAATTTCTATGCAGCTGTCAGTGACATGTCAAAACGTCACGTTATCCGCCAAAGACAGCGACATGTTTTTAGAATACAAAATGTTTGTTCGTAGGTTATAATCTTACAGAAGCTTTGCTTGATGAAAAAGAAGTTTTACTTCAACCGCGCGTACGTCAGTACACACAATCTTTTTTTTTTTGTGTGCTACTCTGAAGAGGTTATTCTGGTGTTTTATTTAATCCAAGTTTATTTCAGGAATCCTGGGACTTTTGCAACAATACAGTGGCTCCAACGAATAATCGGACAAAAGTTTGTCCAACATAAATGTGCCCATAACTTAAGAAAACATTTGCTAAATAGGTGCATATTTTTTTGTTTTTATTCATAATTTAAATACTTATCTCTCTAAGCAACAAAAAACAAAAATTATCTAACAATAACTGTAAATTTTAAAAGAAAAACCAAAATAATTCAGTTACTTGCACTCATTGCATAATCGGACAAAGCAAAATACGAGGGCGGGTCAATAAGTCCGTGACTTTTTGAATTTCTGACCTCTTTACTGAAACAGCAACACTGCTCCTGTCAACAGGCATCTGTCAGTTGACTCCTGTCAAAATTTAAACTTGCTGCGTCAGTTAGTTTGTGTTTGACAGCTATTTTTATCAGACTACTCACTAATTTGAGGAGAAAATGGAAAAAAGTGAATTTCGTGTGCTTATTAAGCATTATTTCTTGCGAAAAAAAACCATTACCGAGACCAAGGCTAAGCTTGATAAATACTATGGAGACTCTGCACCATCGATTTCAATGGTAAAAAAGTGGTTTACTGAATTTCGTTGTGGCCGTACAAGCACTGAAGATGCCGAACGTCCTGGACGCCCAGTTGAGGTCTCTATACACCCGAAACAATCGAAAAAATTCACGATATGGATATGGTGTTGGCCGACCGAAGATTGAAAGTGCGAGAGATTGTGGAAGCCGTAGGGATCTCGCATGGCTCAGTGGTTTCAATTTTGAATGATCACTTGGGCATGAGGAAGCTTTCCGCAAGATGGGTGGTTTGCTCACATTCGACCACAAACGCAATCGTGTAACAACTTCACAGGAAGGTTTGGCGTTGTTTAATCGCAATATGGAGGAGTTTTTGCGCCGTTTTGTAACCGTGGACGAAATATGGATCCATCACAACACACCAGAGACCAAACAACAGTCAAAACAGTGGGTTTCTAAGGGTAAATCGGCGCCAAAGAAGGCCAAGGTGGGTTTGTCAGCCAATAAAGTTATGGCGACTGTTTTTTGGGATGCACGCGGGATAATCCACATTGACTACCTTCAAAAGGGAAGAACAATCAATGGGGAATATTATGCCAACTTATTGGACCGATTCAATGACGATTTGAAAAAAAAAAACGACCTCATTTGGCCAAGAAAAAAGTTCTTTTCCACCAAGACAATGCAAGGGTGCACACATGTGCAGTTACCATGGCAAAAATCCATGAATTGGGCTATGAATTGTTCCCTCGTCCACCCTATTCTCCAGATTTGGCTCCGAGCGACTACTTCTTGTTCCCAAACCTGAAGAAATGGCTTGGTGGAAAAAGATTTGACTCCAATGATGAAGTCATCTCGCAAACAAAGGCCTATTTTGAGGACCTCGACAAATCATTTTTTTTTGGAAGGGATAAAAAAATTGGAGAAGCGTTGGACAAAGTGTATAGAACTCAAGGGAGACTACGTTGAAAAATAAAATTATTTTTTTATCAAAAAATCTGTGTTTTATTCCAAAAGTCACGGACTTATTGACCCACCCTCGTAGTAATACTAAATACCGTTATTTTGCAAGTACGGGATTCAAAATAGTTTGTTTTTTTATTCAATCGTGAATTGCATTTAATACTCGTAGTAGACACTAGATAGCAATAATAAATCGAAGCTTTTTTTAAATGGCTCCAAATGGATAGCAAACCACTGTCGAAATCAGACAATTAATTGTTAAATTAAGTTTTGAAAGGAAAACCGTAAGAGAAATTGCCGAATTGATTAGAAAAAGTAAATCTACCGTCCATCATATTATCAAGACATTCCGGGACGAGCTGAGGTTGGCCAACAAAAGCAGAGAAGGACAAGGCAGAATCTTAAATGAGCGAGAAGAGCGATCGATATTAAAAGAAATCAAACAATGTCCTTTCAAAAGTGCTAAAGAACTTAAGATATCTTTAAAAAATCGAACTGGGAAAGATGCTTGCCTTAATACGGTTCGCAATACATTGCATAAATTTGATTATTACGGAAGAATCGCCAGGAAAAAACTGTTTATAACTCTTAAAAATAAAAAAAAAATAGATTGAAATATGCCAAAGAGTATTTATTAAAAACACCAGATTTTTTGGATCAGGTAATATGATGGTATATGGTTTTAAAATATTATTTTTTCTTATAGTTTGTATAATATTAAGGTTTTATTCACTGATAAAAGCAAATTTAATTTCAGTTTTTCAGTTGAAATGTACAGTTATTGTGAGAAAATCGTTTTTTTTTTTCAGTTTCTTAGAGAGATAAGTATTTAAACTATTAATTAAATCGAAAAAAACTATACATTAAGCCAATTTTTTCTTAAGCTAAAGGGCATTTATATGAGATAAACACTTGTCCGATTATTCGTTGGAGTCACTGTATATACGTATTGCAAGACAGTAGGTCCGAAATTCGGTGCATGAGTAAATTGGTGGAATTTGCTGTTTCACAAGATCATTTAAAGGTATAAAACATTGCGGCTGTGTTTCAGCTATGTAAAAGTTTTTGTTATTGTGCCCATCGAATACCTATTTTTTTTCTAACTTCATAATATGACTCTTTGACATTTAAAATGTCAAAAAACGTCTGTTTGCTCAGTTTTTTGCACGAACTGTAATTGTTTTAGGTGACTTTAGAAGCAATTTATTAAGGTATTAGTACGGTCTAGAACGTCAAAAAATGCACGATTTTTATGAAATTTTTTTCTCGGAAACTTTATTAGATAATCACATAATTTTTTTTTAAATAATGAAGAGTCAAGAGTACAAAAAAAAAACTATCCGAAATGGGACAATGTGTTTTTTGATGAGTCAACGTTGGCGCCCTCTATAATTCCCCCAAAATTAGAAAATTAAGACAAAACAAATTTTTTTTTGTACTCTTGACGCATGTGTTCATCATTAAAAAAAAAATTATGTTATTACCTAGTAAAAAGTTTCCGAGAAAAAAATTCCCAAAAATCGTGCGTTTTCTTGGCGCTTTAGACCATACTAGTACCTTAAGAAAATTGCCTTAGTACAATACTAGTTAGAAAATGTTTAAAATTAAGAATGAGTTAGTTAACTACTTTAAAGTTAGCAAATTATTATGTGGCATCAAAGTAATACCTTTACAATAGGCTATTTAAAATTTTGCGCCATTAGTGTTGGAAATAGTAAGTTTTATTTTTAATTCAAACGAATTAATTTCTTTTGCAAAGAATGCTATACAATAACTTTTCGGCTTTTTTAAAGTTTCTACATGTAAAATTTGATCGAAATTAATTCAATATTTTTTTTTTTAATTTTTAATAGTGCGAATTTGGCTAATGACACATCACTGTGTTAAATTTCTCCTTTGTTGTTTGAATTACTTCTTGAAACAGCTGAACATACTTTTATTTAATAAGAAATAAACAGATCGACTGAAAATATTTTGTTTTTAATTTATCCAATTTAACTACTCGTAATTCACACAAAAAATGACATTTTTCATATTGAATTTTAGTGTATGGGTCTCTAAGAATATCTCTCCTATTTGGCACATTGATATTTTGACACATATGCAAATTTGAACAAAAATTAAATCTGCTATTAAATTTAAGGAAAAGAATTAGTTTTTGTTTTGTAAAATAATTTTAAATAATTTATTTTTCGAATTTTACAACATTGATTAAATTTGAACTAAGACTTTGACAAGTCCAAAGATGGAGTAAAACTTCCGAAACGCGTCGCTTTTTCTTTTTAATATATAATTTAATCAATGTTGTAAAATTCGAAATTAATTATTAAAAAGTTAAATTGCAAAAATAAAATTAAATTCACAGAAACAAATATTCATAACGGTTGAGTATCGAATGTCAATCTGCGAATTTTGATCTGACGAAACTTAGTTTTCGCGTGTTCGTTATAAAATAAAGATAACTCTGTATTTTAGGCCGAAAGGCATTAGGATTAAGATTATATAGCATACCTTAAAGCGACTGACTAGATTTGATATGTTTATATAAGTTAAATATACTAAAAGTAGGCCCTTGTTATGAGCATTCAAAAGTTAAAGTAACTTAGGAAAAAACATGACTTTGAATTTTATACCTAATTTTCACTCAAAATTCGATTACCTTGTTAGAAGCCTTGATATCACTGGACCCTCCACGCATGGATCCTTGTTATTGGCAGTCGATATGGAATCTTCACTTTGACGAGAGCTGCTCGTTTCTCGCTCGTCAATGTTGCTCGTCATTTTTGTATTCGATTTCGTTCGTTTGCATTTTGTGTTTGTTTGTTCGGCTCTTTTCGCAAGAAGATGTTGTGAATGCTGTTGTTGTTGTTGATATTGTTTATGCTGTTGTTCATTCACTGCTGACATCAATGATGTTCTTGATAACGCCGATGATGATAGTTTTGATATATGTGGAGATTCAATGGATTCATCTTCATCATCGTCATATATACTGAGACTATCTTGCTGAAATCTATCTCTACTGAAATTTTCATCGTTATCGTTTAAACCATATCGATCCTGATCTTCGGGCTGCTGTTCTTGTTGTTCCTGCTGCTTTTTATTGTTGCTTGGTGATTTCGATGTTACTGTTGTTGTTGGTTTAGTTGTTTTTGTGGTTGCTGAATCTTGGCTGGAAGTTGAACTATGTTCCGCGAAATATGGTATAAGTGTACTGCACACCCATCGACGATAAGCCTCCTGTAAAATAAAAAAAATTATCAAAAACTGTATTGAAGTAAATTAAATGTAAAAACAAATCCACCAATTGGGGTGGTAGTTTTGAGAATTGGAATATTTCAGAAATTTATTATTTTATTTTATTTATTACTATCACACACTATCGTGTGTTATCTTCTTGTTCTCACACAAAATGTTTTATTTGATAATAAACGTTTTCGAAAATTCATATCATCACATTACAATAGCAAAACCAATTTATTATAACAACACAACCATTTTGCATTTTTAATCTGAGGACTAGAAATCAAATTTTTTCAATTAAAATATTTTATACAAGTACAAAATGTTTAGTTATTGATTATTGAAAAAACTTGTGCAGTAGTTTGAACATCACGTAATACCTAACACGTCTACAACACATACTATATAATGGATATAACAGTAAATTTATTATTAAGATAAATTTACTGTCAAGACTATTTATAGAACCACATCAGCCTGTACACATTACTTATGCATATGTCTTGAGTAATTTATTAATAAGAACTTCCATCTTTGATTTCGGGAAAAACAGATTTCTTAGAATCTATTTTGACAAATTTGACGGGGGATAATATTTATTAGACTATGAGTTCTGCTGATGGTGATATTTGGAACTTGAATCCTGAAAAAGACCTTAAAATACTTAGACGATAGATTTCATTTCAGTCATAAAGATTTTCTTTATCAAAAAATACCCGAATAACGAAAAGATGTAATTATTAAAATACTGTCTACAGAAATATTCTATATTGCAGAATATAGTTCCCAAGCTCCAAAGACAACATTAGGCTTTTTGACAGAATTATTTTAATCCGACTTTCTGAATCCGTAGGGTAGGCAACAGCTATTGCCTTTTAACTTCCACTTTGAAACTGTAATAATTTAAAAATGGCTCATCCTTACTTTCTGCCAAAAGTCCCACAATTAAAATTTGAATTGTGGACTTAGTTTCAAACGGAGGTAAATACTCTTCAACTAAATTCATACACCAGAGGTATACTTATTTAAGGGTATATCAAAAAACTTTCATTGAAAATTGATTCACCATCCAGCACACTATGCAAATTCACAATTAATCTATATCCCCACTCTGCCCCTTTATCCATTCACTCAAAAATACTCAGCAGCCGTTCAACTACTCTCGAATCTCGATCTCGCTCGAGAGGGCTTTTCAGTTCATTCGAAAAAAATGAAGAAAACCTAAAGAATATGGCGCTCCACTAGGATTGCCAATTATCTAATCGTGATGTCAATACCTTTAATGCCCCCGAGAAGTCCCACCTTCTCCATTTTCACCTCCATCTCTGCCACCACACCTCATCTCTGGCCTCATTCAGACCCCTTGGGATTGATGAATACTGCAAGCGATAAAAGCGTCATTATTTTCATGAGCTTTGTAACAACTTAAATTTTCATCTCTTCGTTATCATGCCCTCCCGTCTACTTGCTGGATCAGGAGGTATTTTAAGGGTACTCAATTCCCCCATTGTATTGTATTGGCACTGCAAAGTGGTAAATGGTGGTGGTAATAGGGGTGGTGGGTCAGTTTTCATTCTACTACCTGTCTTCTGCTGTGCGCTCACGCTGAAGCTGAGAGGTATCAGTGGAACAGCGAGATGACGATGACGGAGCGTGTATAGGGTTGTCATTTTGTTTTGCTTTCATCTCATGGAATTTCGAGATTGCTAAGTGAGAGCCAAGCGAAATATGGGACATCACATTGGACTGCGTGGTGGAAGAGCGCCTCCGGCCGATGATGGTAAAGAAAGGAGATCATCGTTTTAATGATTTGCATAGGTATAGGTACTTTGGGAGATTAAGTGTTTTATGGTGTCCTTGTTGTCATTTATTGGGCATTGTTTACGTTTTTTCTCTTCTTCGTGTTCCTTTTTCTTTTTCTTTTTCGTTTTCTTTTTTTTTTTTTGTTTCTTTGAAATTTTCAATGTACTCGTATACTATCTACTTAACGTATTTTATAATTTTCTCCTTGTTTTCATGGATAGAGTGATTACGTGTTTTTTGTGTAAGTTGACGTCGTCGTATTGTTTGGACATTAAAGATGTGGGAAGAACTTTGCTAGCTTTTTCCTTTTAGAATTATCTTTTCGTTGTGACGTTTTGATTAAGTCATTAGATAGAGAAATGCATTTCTGAGTCAAGGGGCACGAATACGAAGACATTAAGGCCCGGTGCACACATGCGTTCTTTTGACGTGCGGTGACGCAGCGGCACCGCCTTTGCGTCTTACAGTACTCACAAATTAATTGAGTGGTGCACACACGAGTGCGATGACGCTGCGGCATCGCGCGTTATTTTGCCTGTAAAAAGACTCGCACGCTGCGGTACCGCGCGTTAAAAGAACGCATGTGTGCACCGGGCCTAAGTCTCATTTTGTATGAGAATCGTACAATGAATTCGGATATATTTTTATTGGTTGAAATCTTCAATTTCTACTTAACAGAATTACCCAAGACTCTTAAGTTTGAAAAAAAAATCACTTCAGTGGCTTACAGGCATACTAAATTTCTATATTATCGTTTTATTAAGTTCGATCTAAATCTCGCTTTCTATTTTTTTCCGAATGTAAAACATGCCCTATATTATCTACATACATACATATATCACAAATGAAAATCCCTGAAATGCGAACTTTTTGTGAAAAGTGTAATAAATGCTTAGGTTTACTGTCATTTTATCAAACGCTTTGCTGGACCAAAACAATAATTTGTATTAGAATACATTCGACATTTTTGCCTTAACTTGGAAGACAATTTAAGCTAAATATCTGTTATATACAATACACGCCATGGTATCGCTAACATCCTTTTCTGCCAACCAGTTATGTATCAGTTACATTGAATTTTGTACATGAAATGATGATGACATCTTCTCAGAAATCTAATCTTCCATATAAATCTGAAATTTTAAGTGAAATTTCTTATAAATTGGTATAACAGCTTTCGAACATGGCGTAAAAATTAATGGATTAAAAAAAGGGTGTGTGTACAGACGTACGCGCGCTAGAAGTAAAACTTCTTTCCCCTCAAGCACAGCCTCTGTAAGATTCTAACCTATAAATGCACAAAATAAAAGAACTAATTAATGATTAAGATTATAATGAATTTGCAAATTGGTTATATATCCGATTAGTTTTCGAATCGTTAAAAAGTGAAACAATTCATTACTTACTTTTCATCTCTAGAAAAAAATGAGTTTTATGACATTGATGTAAAGTATTGGGTGTGTTCCCCTTTTGACGATACGAAAATATACTTTTCGTTGGTTTATGACATTACCTTTCAGTGCTTTTCAGAAACATAAAAAAATTCAATGTAAAAGTAATTTTAGTATAGTCTTGCAAATTGAAAGATGTCAAAATCACTTCCAAATGAATTTTTTTAAAAATATTTCTTCGAATTGAAAATGATTTGCAAAATAAGTTAGGAAGTTTAAATTTGATCTCATAACTATTTCAAGTATACAGATGATGCAATTAGTTTTGGAATGACAACTTGGTCTACCTTGCACTTTCTTGAATTTATTGAGAAAATCAAGAAAGTCATGTATAACTTCTTTGTTACCAAGGTTGAGCAAAACTAATGGCGCTCTTTTTGATACACAGATGGCGCTCTTTATGACGCACAGATGTTGCTTTTTTAACGCACATGATTACTAAGCTGTATGCACATAATAAATCGTGAAAGGACACTGACGTCTAAGATATCAAAATTTCAATACTAGCCGTTTTTTAGCGCATTTTTATTTCCGCTTAAATTTGTCAGATGGTGACATTGAAATCTAATTGAAAACGACAGACAAAAGTTTTAATAATTATGCCCGATTCATAATGCGATGAGAACACGAGACGAGAGCGAGACATGTTCCACTGTCACCTTGTCGTTGTTATAAAATCGTTCCGCAATTTCTTAGGTCTGGAGCATAAATTCAATTTTTATTATATCAACTGTTTGGTTAGTAAAATGAAACATATAATAAATATAATATAGTATAATGAAACATAAGCTCATATGTTTCATTTAAATAAAAGCATAAAAAACATAATGTATATTTGTTTGTGTTTTTTTACAAAGAGAAGTGGTTTTCGATTCAGAAATTGTTATGCAAAGCTTTTGTTGTTTAATTGTTTCGTTGGTTAGTTTTTGGTGATTTTTCATTAAAAGAACATTCTCTTTCGGCGATAAAAGGTGTTTTAGTGTTTTAAATAACCTCTAACAAAGTTCGAACAATAATTGCAAAAAACATGTTGCTTTGTTTGACGGATAATGTGTCAACACCAAAGAACATTTTTTACCCCCAACGTCGAAAAAGAAGTTTTACTTCAATAATGCATGTAAGACTATTTGTAGATAAACCGAGAACGATTACTTTAGCATATCGATTAAAATTAATGCAAGCATAATTAATTAGTTCATTTCGACCATATTTTGGTTGGTGCCTAGAAATATAGAAAAAAATGCAATCTAGGTCTAGGATTTATGCTCCATCTAGAAAACCATAGACTATATTTATATCAAATAAACTAAAATAGGTGCACATAGTCAATATGTACCGTGACGTCTCTAGAAAAGTGATGAAGAAATATATTCTTCTATATACACATACACACGTATATTTTGTGAATCATTTTTAGAATTTATGGATAAGCTGCATATCTTAATTAAACAGTGGTGACCATACAACGCTTCATTATTCAAGAATATGATGAACTAATCCTATGAATAAGGACTTCAATGTATATAGATCTAAATTCTAAATTCAGAAAAATTCTTGCATTGGAATCCAAAAATGTAATGAAAGTGCCCATTAAAAGAAAGCTAAATTGGAATTAAAAATAACTTATTTATTTTTTGTCTCATAACCCTTTGAAGTACACAGTTATGAAGAATATAATCATTAGTAACTTTGAAAAAAGACAGAATGAACCATTTGTCTATAATATAATAATTAATGAACACCACTCATTCAATTTATCTATGTACATCTTTCTGAGAATCGTAGCAGCTAGCAACTGACCTTATTGATTTAAAGATCATAACGTCATCCACAAAAAATGAAAACAGTGTGAATCGTTTATATAAAACAAAAACAACAGAGGTCCAAGATGACTTCCCTGTGGTACATCTGAGTAATAACCTGTTTTCAACGATTTTTCCACAGCGATTTTTAAAAATTGCGAACGGTCTTACAAAAAGTTCCTAGTCCACTCGAGCATACTAGAAATGAAATCCCAGTAGGGTTTGTTTTTTTTTTTTTTTTGCTTATTTAAATACAATACTTAACTTTATCAGAAGCTTCAGAATTTATGAAAATCACATCGGTGTTAGATTTGTTTTTTCATGTTTTTAAGCAAAAGTTTTAATAGAGAGTCAGAAATGTCACAGTAAACCATCCGTGGACAAAACTATGCTGATAACCCGATAAATAGTAGATAGATATTTTCTGCTTTACAATAGATTCAAATATTTTATTAATCAATTGCAATTCAGCAATATGAGTCCATAGTTTTCAACATCAAGAAAATTACCACTGGCAAAAGAAAGATTGAATATAATAAAGGTTTCGAAAAATTACATGCACACTCTTCCATTACCTTGCGGGTTTATTATCTGGACTCATACTTAAATTCATCGTCCGTCAACAACATGGATTCCAAAGCAGTTGTTTGAGAGATGGATGTGGAAGTATCAATATTAGAAACATCATTTATATAATTTGATTGAAAGAATCCTGCAAACATATTCCATACTTCAGTAAGATTACTACACGTTTCCATTGAATGTCATGTTAGAAGGAATTTCCAAAGATTTCCTTTTTTTAAGCAATGCATTTTTTAACTGCCTATCAAGGCTTTTGTATACTTCATTGGTTGACTAGAAATTCCTCTAAGATGGGAATTTAAATTGATCTGCTTATGGTTTGAATTGATATATTTATAGTTCAATTGATTCGCTATACGGACGGTTAAAATAATTTGCGTAGAGTGTAAATATTGAACACTTTTTATAAATCTACAAACTTTGGTTGATAGAGTGTACTTAATCATCAGGTTAGGTTAGGTTAGGTTAAGTTAGGTTAGGTTAGGTTAGGTTAAAGTGGTTGTCATTAAAGCGTCTGACACACTTAGACCATTAAAGGTCCATTGTGATACCACGATCTAATAGGGAACAAAAAGGTTTCCTACTAGTTAAAACCATTTGGAGCTTCTGATGAAGCCAAGGAGACTTTTAATGTCTTTGTTTATGAGATCGCTTGGTTCATTATAGAAATATTCTCCTAGATGAAGTTTGCGTCTGTAAGAGAGAGCAGGGCATATACAAAGAAGGTGTGGGATTGTCTCCTCTTCCTCCTCGTCCAAGCAACTCCTGCAAAAATCGTTTGATAGCACACCGAGTCGTGCGGCGTGTCTACCTATGAGACAGTGTCCAGTTATGACACCTATGACGGAGCTGATCTGAGATCTACTGAGGGACAATAGACATTTTGACCGTTTCAGATCCAGTTTAGGCCAGATTTGTTTGGTCGCCATACAAGCGGTAGTATTAAGCCATCTTAATCATCAGATAAAGCTTAAATATGTATAATGTAGGCATGAATTACATAATTTGTCTACAGTGAGGCACATGGAGTGCAGAACTGAACTACAACTCTTTACTCAAACGCTCCTTTTGAGAAAAAATTGTTCCAGCTATAAATATAGCACAATTATTCTATTAAAGTAAACCAATTCAGTATAAAAATAAAACATTAAAAATTTAATGTAGTTTTTACTTTTTAAATAGCCTCGTGCTCAAACAGTTTTAATCGTTTTCTTAGATTCTTTTTCAAATAAGGTTGTTTTTTTTGTTTGGTATCTCCTTGTTTCCACGGTAAATGTGGCCACGTGACATTTCCATCATTCAGCACAACCTGAACCCGAGGACGATGAAATCCTAGAATGGGAAAGAGATTTGCAGCACCCAACGACACGTGCTCGCACAATTTCTATTATCCAAGAGTCCTCCTCGAAATACAGCACAACGTTTATGGCAACTTTCATTTCATCCGTAAACTATTAGTACTCGAGTGCCATCTGTGTTCAAGCTAAAACATAACATACATGTACATATGTATAAGTATACTCGTATGTATTTTGTTTCCAATTGGTTTTTAATTTTTCCGTATGGAAGGAGTTTTTGAAAAGTTTTCCCACTCAATTCGCTTTTATTGGAGAATAATTACTTTTACTGCTATAAGTTATTTATTTAAGAAAATCGAATAATCCTCTGTCTAGTCAAAGTAAGAAGAAAAAAGATGTTTCAAGTCCTAAGGACAAAGAGTAGGTACCTTGTATTATAACACAACCAACATTGAATACAAACAAACCGACATATAGCATCGGTATGCGAAGGTTCAATGCATGCCCTGTGTTGAACTGACTGAAAAAATGTGCAGAACTTATTTACTTTTCTCCTCTATACATGTGCCTGGGTCGTAAATAAAAGAATCAAAGCAATGTGTACCTCCTCCTTGGCATTTTCAATATTTCAGAGAAAAAAATAAATAAGAAAAAAAAAACCTTTTGCCTGTGTAATGTACCTCATAAAAGTCGAAGGACCTTTCGCCCATTTTATAAACCTTTACTCCAATTTTATGTTACTGTTGTTACTTTTATTTCAAAAGAAGTGCCTAAGTATTCGGGGGCACTTCTATGCAGGGTTTCTGTTTTTTTAATCATATATGTATGTATGTATATCTTGACCCTTTGGGAAAATTTGAAGTAATAATAATACAGGACTGATTTGCCTGTCCAAAACCCAACATCACGACAAGATATACCCGTTCATTTTTAGTTGTTTTTTTCTGTGTCAGTGTCATATGTAGTTACTCGAAAAGCCTAAGTGACTTTGCACTGAGAGGAAAGGATATACATTTTTAATACATAAATGTGGAAATCTAAAAGCAGGAAGATAGTGTTATCATAAATCGATTTTTTAAAAACACTTCTCCCCGAAAAAAAAGTAACGAAAAGAAGCCTTAACTTAATTTTGTCTAACTTCATCACCACCATCATCTTTAATTTGATAAGAACCTATATTTTTTCACTAAGCCAATACTTACCGTTGAGCCTAAGTAAGAACATCTCTTATGCCCATAAGTGTATCTATATCTTGTACACTATCGAAATTATTAACTTAATAAACTCGTAATAGAGATACATAAATAATATTATAAAATGTATATTTTTTTGCAGGTTGCTTTTGATGAGAAAAGATAAAAGTAATGCCGTCACTTTGTATGAAGGAAGTCTGTTGAAAATGGGAAAAACTAACTTGGATATAGGTAGCTTAAGGCTTTGAAGGGTAAGGGTACGTTAAGGGGCGTGGTAAATTGGGAGGAATGTATACAAAAAGTTAAATATAAAGTCAATGAAGGAGTGAGAAAGATGGGCTAATACTTTATTCGAAGTGCTTTTATTTAGTTTGCTCGGCCATTTGGTGGTTTGTTTTTGTTTTGTAAAAGAATGGACGAGACGCACGAGACACACACCATTTTCGGTGAAATAAATATAGTAGTTGAAGGAAGAGAATAGATTTAAGTTGTGCTAATGTGGTTTGAAAACAACAGTGACAAGTTGAGTTCGTAGGTAAAATAGTCTTAAGACTAAAAAAGGGAGTTTAATTTAATACAAACTTTTGTTCTTAATTATTCTATTTGCAAAATTATTTAATCTTATTTTAGTAAAAATAAAGCATAGGCCAAAATAAGGCATCAGGGAAAAAGGGAACATCGTCCCAGACGACAGTCAATGGGAATTATATTCATATATATTGAAAAAGGCTTTGATTTTGTTAGGCACAATGGTATGCTTTATTAAATGATAAAGTATGAATTTCTCTATAAATCGTAAAATAGTTCAGAGTTTTTTTTTTATCGAATAGATGTTTCCAAGACCATGTTTTTAACATTCTTCATTTTGATTTTGGTGTGTTGCAAGGCTCAGTTCTCAGTCCCGCATTATACAATCTCTACACTTCTGATTTCCCTAGTCAACAGCAGCTTATAGCTTTTTCTTATTCGAAATTCAATTGAAATTTATAGTAAATAGAAAATTGAAAAAATTAAAGCGATACTTTTTCCTCGAAGAAAAAACTTGATTTCTTCATAATGCGTAAAATATCCTGATGTTCAACTTGACAGAAACATTTCTTTAAGCCAGTAATAAGTATTGCACTCAAGATGGCTTACCCCTTTCATTAATCTTCACTCTCAAAAGCAAATAAGGTACTCGTAATTATTCACAAAGTTATTATTCAAGCAATACTAAAGGGTTTTTCAGTAAGGGCTTGTAGATGTTGAAATAGAATAAAACAAGCTATGTGTGAGGTATTAACAAAATATGAATATGGCCTCGCCCAAATACCCGTCTCAGATTCTTACTGTGGCATGGATCCAAGTGGTTCAATTTTAAATGACTCTTTCGCAAAGATCTGTCTGAATTTAAGCGATGGGCATCGGTTGATTGTGGCTTATTCGCATAGACCTGTGTCTTCAAGAAAACTCACAAGAAAAAGTTTAGCGGAATCAAATCGCATAACTTTGGTAGCCAACTCACGTCACCTCTGCAGGAGATTAACCTTATACCTTCAATTAGTTAATGCAGAATCTCAATCGTGGCGTTCGCTGTGTAGCACCTGTGTCACCCTACTGGAACCTACTTAAATGTCGTGAAAATAATGAATGTCTCTACCTTTCTTATACTTTTTTTAAAATGTTATTAATTCTTTTTTTGAAATATCCGAAGACTGTAATAAACTTATAAGAAATAAACATTCTAATCTAAAAAAAAAAATCTAATCTAATCTAAATCTTTTAAAAACATGTCATCTAGATCGCCTCACCAACATCGTTTTTGAGAAAGTACGTACCAATGATGCCGCTGGCCTAAAATCCATACCAAACGGACATTTTTAAAGATACATTGTCACCTGATGAATCTCGTGTGGGTTCGTTCGGCAATTTTGCTTGTTAATACAAATTTCGGCCAAAATTGGGTTTCTCTTTAAAATGCTTTAAAACTCCCAGTCAGCGAACAAACGGCGTTGTCTATGGTTATGAACTTTAAGCCCCTGGGTCAGTTGGATCTCTTGCAAGTGTAAGCTGAAGCACCGATGCAGCAAAATTCGACAAGTCGAAGTCTGCGAAGGGCCTCGGGTTCTGCTGCACACTTTTACAGACCGCGGCAATGTATTCGGCCAATTTTGCGTTCTTTTGAGATACGAATGTTTTGATTGATTTTATTAACTTCATCGGCCCTATCGAATTAACCATCGGAGCGGAATTCTCTCCGATATCCTACGAATGGGAGACATTTTGCTTCGAGGTAGTTCTTCTGCTGATCGGAAATACTGTCCGACGAAATTCAGCGCATGCCATTTGTATGCTATGCTTTGCGATGTAATGGTTTTATTTTGGACAGATACAAACAAAATTTTCTCCGAAGTCCTCCGACAAGCAGCCCTATCGAGGTATCCGTTCGGAAGAAGTTCCGAAAAGATAGTCTGTTCCGATCGGAACTTAGATTTCGTTCGAGGTATCCACTTCAGAACAAACAAAAATGAAGCATACAATCGCATTCATTCCATTCCATTTTTCTTAAAATAATCCGCAACTATTTTCTGTCGGAGAATTTTCGAAGAAATTTAACGCACAACTGATGTCAAAAATTCTTTGCTGAATGTACTTAATCGCAATGCGTTGATGGGCGCTACATTTTATCGGAAGATTTTCCGATATGTCAATCGGACAGCGTACCTCGGTAGATAATTCTCCGATTTCGAACAAATCGGAAAATAATTTTCTCCGAACAGATACCTCGATAGGGCTGAAGTTCTTGTTGCGGAAAGTATTTTCTTTTCAAAAAAATAGTTGATTAAAATGAAAGTAATAAAGAAATAAACTTTATTTTCGTTAACTTGTTAACTATTTAGAATGGACTTTTTGTTTTTAGGCAGAACGAAAACACAAGTTCGCAGCAATATGAGCTGATGCTGAATCGGCTGAATATCCTGGTATTGCAATCAATTGCACCAAAAGGACATCAGAAATTGTGACTGTGTATTTTGACACTTCTAATGGAAACAAAAAACATATGTTTGGAAATTGGAAGGGGACTTTACTCGATAGATTTAATTTAAAATTCGGTGCGTTATAATTGGAAAAAAAAAATTACTTTTAATAAACAATAAATTACACTCTCTAACCGATTTTTCATGGTTTAAAAATGCTTATGATGTTTATTTTATTAAAAATTATCGAAAATATATATCACATTTCCGATATATCGGTTAATTTGCGCATCTAATAGTAAAAGGACCATAGTAAAGGAAGACATTATTTTTCTTAAACTTATTTTATTAAAGTTGTTGCAAGTAAATTAAAATTGTTTGTATGAGTTTTAGATTATGACAAACGTAAAACTGCTTTATATAAGATCGAATCGAGTTGCCATAACGCCAAGCAAAATACTACCAAATTTTGAATATTTGCCAACGGTGAATTTTCAAATTTGTATTTTTAATGCTGGAATAATTTCACTTCAAAAATAAAATAAATGTCCCTTCATATAATTAGCTGTTCCTTAATTATTAAAGATCGTGCAGATTTATATTATTTTTTATATTATTTATTTATATTATTTTATATTATTTTTATTTTATTTATTTTATTTTCTTATATTTTTCCATCAATTTTCTTCTTTATTTTCCCTGAACAATTTTTTAATTTTGGGTAAGTAGGTAAACTTTTAATAGATGGTTACGTTGGTCACTTTAGTAAAGTCAAAAAAAGGCCAAAGGACCCCTTTAGTGACACTAGACAGTCAAAAATTATAGCAAGTAACATATCAAAACTGTGGGTTAATTCAAATAGAGCTTACGTTCTTCCTGTTTACTTCTAAAAAGGACGTTTTTCAGACTTTAGAGGCAATAGCTTGAGAATTCTTCGACCAAAACTAAAGAATCATTTAACATACTTTTACCTTTAACTTAAAAAACATGAATTTCAAAATTCAAGATAACATTACAACCCTCATCATCTGCCATCTGACTTGGTTACTTAATTCCCCTGCCAGCAATCCTGAAGATTGCCTGCTGTCATTTTCCAGCCTCGACTACAGTTACTCATGTAGAGGTACAGACAAAAGTGTTTGTTTAGGTTCAAGTAAACGATGTAACCTTAGGGCGCAATGTTGCACATAAATATTTATGCTCGCTAAATTGTTAGTTAAACGCTCTATGGTGGTTCTTAGTCATACAATATGAAACTTTGAGATGCAAAGCTCTGGTGTAGCATAGCACAACGGGAATAAAGGAAAGTCGTCATGTCACACGGCTCGAGCACATCATAAAAATACATTTTTTTGTTGTTTTTCAAAAGCAAGGTCATGATGATTTGTATAAGAGAGGAATATATTTGTCCCCTCTCATACAATTCATACAGGACCTTGACGCTATGAAACCAAAGATCCACGGAGATGCACTTTTGCATAGAATTTGAATTGTTATCCTTGCAAATTATTTGTTCAGCTTATATGCTATAGAAAAAGGCTTTTGTTTTTATTTTTAAATAACGCTCTCTGAAAGGATACAAAATAATATTTGTTTCAAGAAGAATCTTCATTTAACAATGACAATGACAATGACAAAATTAGAGTAAAACTATGTTAAAGAACTTAAAGTGATGTTTAAGAAAAAGAATATGAACTAAACTATTGTTTTCGTTTTAAGGACGTTTTTTTATAGCTATCATGTGGTATAGCGTAGAAGAAGTAGTATTGACTATTACTTAAGTCAAATAACTATTACCATTTATTAAAGAACATGTCTTAAGATCTGACACTAAAATATTAAGTTGATGAAATAAATAACAGTGATAAGTTGTGAACAATAGTTTCCGGTTATTTGTAAGTCTGTTTGCATAGTTTATATCTCAAATATTCATTCTTCTTTTAGCTAGGGAAAAACTTTTTCAAAAAAGACCTACCTAAAAGATGAAACTTCTTGAAAAGAAAATAATTACTTTTATTGATTTTCCACTCGAAGTTGGTTCACCAAGCTACAATTGATAACATAGTGCGGTTGCTTGAGAAAAAAAACTTTAAAAAAATGCAAAAAGAAAAATCAGGAGATTCAAGAAATAGGAAAAGTCAAATAGAGAACCAAAAGTCCAAGAAGTTTCGAATACAAAGAACCATTGATTGTGGTTTTATTCTCCAAAGAGCCTCGAAGATATCAGCCTGTGCAATATTTTTTTTTCTTCATTTAATATTCTTTCAACTATGGGAGAACGCAATTCAGCAATTGTTGAAGAAAACTACAATAAAGATCTTACAATAAGGTTCTGTTGGAAAATATGAAATCGATTTTTATGGAATGAAGGAGAAAAAGGTAAGCATTAAAGTACGAGTATGTACTTGTTGTTGAAGTAAATGTCAATTTTCTCAGAGAAAAACTTTGGAAGAGACTCTTGGTTAATCATACCAAAAATGAATTAACTATTGTATTTGTTAAAATATTGATTTATAACTCAGCTAGCTTTTAAAATTGAATGTAAAAGGAAAAAATAATCTAATCATTTTATTTAAAGGTTCACAATTATTATTCCTATAAATTGAGATATGCATACATTTTGTCATATTTTAAAGAAGATTGAGGTTTTCTTTTATTGACTAAAAAATAACAAAAATACAAATATGAGCTTCCGCTCTCAAGGGTACGACTGTAGATTAGTTGGGTGATCATACGAATTTTCCCAACCAAACCTTAAAAATTTTCTTCGCTTGACTTTATGACAGTCATTATAGAATATCCAAACCTGAAAAGTATATTCGAAAATGATTCGAACAAATGTAAGAAGAACTGCTTTGTAATGCAAGAATCGGAATCCGATTTGAAATTAAATGGCTTTACTTGTCGATATAGAGATGAACTCAAGTTTGCAAGCAACAATAAATAATTTAACCAAGGACTTACAACCTTTTAGTAAAAATTGAATAAATCAATGTTAAGAAACATACCATTGCTCATCGGAATTGTTTGAGGTAGTCAAGAACTTTGTCTAACTAGGTGCCGTTATTGATTTAGAAAATGACTCTAGTTCTAAAATTAAACGCAAAATAACCTCCTACTTGCACTATATAACCAAGTCCTCTTTGGAGAAAGTAAATTGTCTCCTTAGAAGACCCTTATCATTCCGGTCTTTGTGTATGGAGCAGAGGAGGCATGATCCTCGTCAAAGATTGATGAATATATTTTGGCGGCATTTTATGTAGGTAAGCAAATATTTTTTGGATATTTGAAAACAAGTAATCTTTTTTTTGAAAATTCAAAAAAATTAAAAAAGAAAGGTCTTTAAGTGAATATTATTAAAAATTTAAAATTAGGTAATAACATTCACGAAATTTAATACATTTTATTTTTGTTTTTTGCTATGCAAATTTCTTTAAGAAAACAAACAAAATTCTCAAAGAAGGTACCTGCAAATTTCTTCCTTTAAGATATCGTGACATAAATGCTTGTATTTTCAAGATACGATTGATACGAAATATCCATTTGTGAGGAGTAAAAAGGAGAATAGTCTAAATTTTCATTTTCATTCGTAAGTCAATCAAATCAAATATTGTATTCTAATTCATTAATAAAGAAAAATAAACTCAGGGCACTGCAGCTCATAGACTGAGTCGAGAGTCAGGATAACTTAAAATTTTCTGCCGAGTCCGAACAGAAAAGATAAGAAACATTTTTCAAGACTTTGATTTGCCACCCAACCAAAATAAAGGTGTGATCGCTTATAGGGGTATATGGGTCGTAATATCGAATACTTAAGTCTGAAAATTTTGTGTTTCAGCCTTTCCTATGGATGAGGGTTAAAATTGGCGATTTCCAAGGTTTGTGTAAGGGTTATGACCACTTAAAATTATTTTGTTTGAAGTATAGTATGATGCTCTTTCATTTGCCCTTAGCCTAAGCACCTTAATATTGATCCTTTTAAAAGAACTTTATATATTAGCTTTATATTTTATAATGAGCAAAAATCAACAAAAACAAAATCTCCAAGAAACCGATAACGTTCTCTTAAAAATGTATATCCTGAGTTCTATGAATCGTATCTTCAAGATTGAATTGTTCCAACTTACGAAAAATGACAGAGCATCCTGTTTTTAATAAAAGAACTGAAGTAGTTATACCTCCGACACAAAAATAGGAAAAATTTAAATTTTTATCCCCTCACCTGCAATAAAAGTTTTTAAATAAACTTACTAGACTCTGGTATTCGATATCATAACTCATGCACCTATAAGTGCTCTTACTCATTAATTATGCACCCACTCCCAAAATCTGGTGTCGACTCTTGGTCTAAGGCACTCTGTTAAATAATGACATAACATTTTTCATCAATACAATTTGAAAAGATTCAAAATAGCTTTTGATAATCTTCAGTTTCACTTCAAATCGCCAGTCGTGCGGACCTTGTCAATATGCAGTTTTATGTTAGGTTCAGTTCATGTTACATCGGTTTTTGAAAAACAAATCCAACCAAAGCTTATTCAAAAAGATTAATATTGTTATAGTCCCTAAAAATCCTCACTTAAAATAGAAGTCACCCTCAGTAATAATAAATAAAAATAAAAAATAAAACTGGGTCACTAGGGCGTATACGTACTTTTGTGTTTATTTATTTATCCTCTTAGTACACTAAAACGTATTTTCATAATTTTATTTGCATATCAATTTCTTAAAATATTATTACTTCATGCACATGTTGAGCGAAAATAGCTATTAGGTAAGTGGCTTCTACGGTATTTTACACATCCTGGTGTTGGTTTACATTCCCAACAGCATTTTTGTTGTTGACGTTTTTGTTGTGGCATTGTTATTACTTTTTGCTATTTTCCATTTCCTATTACCATTTCCGTCCTTATAGAGTATTATTATTTCAATTTTGTTCCTTTTCGAATCTACACATCCTACTTCTCTGTCACAAGTTTTTGTCCTTCGAAATCGCGTGTATTCCCCTTCAAACATCTGTAGGGTAATATAGCGAGAAGGTTTGTCTTTAACTGTATAATGAACCGTTATCGGTTAGAAAATATAGCGAATCGGCAAAAAGTTCATTGGTTATTGTTCATGTTTGTATTTTATTGTGAATGTTTGTGTGTCTTTATGCGACTGTCACATAGAATATACAAAACCTCTCCCATAAAAGCATTTATGGCTAAAAAAGGGGCAAATTTCATAAGCAGCAAAATTACAAAGCTTAGCGGCAAGTGGGTGAACGAGAAATGGAAAACATAATTACTTCACACTAAACGAGTGTCACATTATGTGTAGTGAGCAACTCCTTTCCTTGTGGTTTTGAATATTTCGGTGAGTGTTTGTATCGAAGACCTTGTTTATGGTGCATATGTATATTCTCAAGAATTATTATATGCCAACGACGAATTAGATGTTCTGTTAGGAAATTTGAAGGAAAGGACCGTTTATTAGAACTGAGGATTCTTTTGAATGAAGGATTTTAAGGTTATAATTCAGCATTATCTTTCTTTTGAAACATTAATAACAATTCTTTTATGAAACGGAACGGATGAAGCTTATGAAATTTTGATATTTGTATTGTCTGTCATTTCTGACATAATGCTTTCTCGTATGAACTTCCAATATTTTCTCAGTCAAATGAAATCTTTTAACATTGAAAATGAATATGTGCCAAAACTTAATTCGCACGATCCAATTGCATTCACTGAAATACTCGCACATGAATAACTTTCAGAAATGACAAAGTCAGCCCAAAATCTGTACATTATTACTTTCGCTCGCTGTAGATGATGAGGTTTTTTCACTATTACTTTTGGTTTTTCAAAGGCCTATATAAGCTTACCCAATATAATGTTTCATCATTTACAATAATATTGTTTAAGAAATTACGAAATACTTCGGTGATATTTTCACCTTTTTTGTAGAAGTGTATATCTATATTTAATTAATAACCCAACCGTAGTTTTACTAATCAAAAGTGACCGCAAGGACAGTTTAATGTTGACAACTTAAAAATCATCGTAGAACAAATCGAAAATCAAAATGATATCCTAGTTGGAAGACGTGCACACTGTTTAATTTTCCAATGCAAACTATATCGACTGATAAGATATTCTATTTGAAAAATAATAATAAAATCGTATGCGTAGTTTACAAGAGAAACGGACATTCTCAATAGTTTTTACTAAAAACCTGGAAATAGTTTTGTTGCATTGGTCTTAAATATGTATAAGATTTTACCTACATGGTAAGAGCCGATTTCGACAAATATTGGAAGAAAAAAACTATAGATAAACTAAAACAAAAAGATAAATTTCTCCTCTGGTAATCACATACAAAAAGACCTCTACGAAATTTCATATCTAGTATTTTAAAATATTCATCTTTTATAAACTGTTCCGCAAACTTTTATTTTTTTTCTCATATTCAAATTTATTTAAGATATATTTAAGAGGTAGCTAAATTTAAACATTTTTTTGTAATCATATGTTTTGAATAACTTACATTAAATCTCAAAAATAAGCAACAAAAACAAGCCAGTAATTTTGTGAAAATTTTTAGATATGACAAAGGTTAGAGCAGAAAATGATAAGATCTAACACATAATACACACATTAACAAAAGTTAAATCAAAGACTTGTAGAATACCAGTCGTAAATCGATTGTTAAAGTACAGGATCTCGTAAGTGGAAAAAATCAATAAAAATGTTATCTTTGCAAAAAATCAGAGTCACCTTTTGGTAAATGCTTTATTTTTACAAACATTCTTAGAAATATGATTTACTATTTAATAATAGCTCCAAAATGTAATTTTTTCCACTATTTTAATTTATTTTAAGTTTGGTATAGTTTTCACTGTTTTCTGTTTTTAAAATATTTTAAATTGTTGTCTGAAATAAATATGGAAAAACCACTTACGAGGTCCTGCACCTTACCGATCGAAATGAATGACAAACGAAAACCCACTGATGTTTTTAAACTGTTTGTACACTTTTTTGTAGTACCCCTTGGCATAATGGTTAGTGCGTTGGACTGTCATGCGGAAGGTCTCGAGTTCGATTCTCAGCCGCTGCAAGAAAGTTTTTTTCAGGGGTGTACTGGCTCTTGCGAGAAATTGACAAATTCTCCAAGAGTATCTTGAAATGGAAAGTGCTGCTCATTAGCCGTTTGGAATCGGCCGAAAATTGTAGGTCCCCTCCGTTCCTGGTAACACGCACCCAGGAATGGTTGAGAGTTGTAAGTCACTAGGTCCTGGTTCAATCCGAGCTGTTACACCACCAAATTTATTTATTTTATTTTTTGTACACTTTTCAATTAGTCTTAAGAAACGACATGCGAACCCCTTAGCAATCATCTATAACAGCGCAGGGCTCATTTTAATTATTCAATATTTGTGTGTAGGGATAGAAAATAATTTCCTCTAAAATGTACCACATTGGTTCAGTTTGAACTACCAGCTGATCTCAACTGCCCCAGTAATATGAGGTGTGTTCGACTTTCTTGATGCAGACGGATCCTTTTGGAATGCTTTCTGCTTCTTGGTGAAGGTGGTATAATTGAGACTTTGCGAATATTCCAAGACAATATTTCATAAACTTTGCAAGAAGTTTTAACGGACGGCTTTCTAGCAAAATTAAAGGTAAAAGGATCTGGAAAAACTGCAAGAAATGAGAAACGGTACTTTAAGTAGACTCTATAGAAGTTGTGAAAAGAAAATTATATATTTGGGAGTAACTACATCAAGCAATCTCAGTATGGAAGTCACCCTCAAAAATAAGCTATTCATAGCAAAAAGTGCAACAAATGAATACCGCATAAGATAAAATATAAAGTGATTATTTTTTCTCTTTGCAAAATCGATAGTCCTTATGAAGCACAGTTATGGGGATGCCAAAAGAATGATACAGTAGAAAAACTTTTGAGATATCTTATCAAAAGATGTTTTGACTCAACAAAGCCAGCCAAAACTGCATGATCAATATTGAGACAGGAGTTTTACCACTCATTATAAGAACTCTGAAATATCTGCTGAAAATTTTTGTATGCACCACAAGACCTACCGTTGTGCCAAATTACAAGGTTCTGCATTATCAGTTTAGTTCGTTAAGGTTTTAGAGATTTTTGAAGTCCTATAACCCAGGAACTACTAATGCTCAAGAGTTGAAATTTGGCGAGGCGCTTGGGTTTTATCAACTCAGCAAGAAGTTTCTCAGTCTATTAGTATTGAAGTAAGAAGGGGGTCTAAAATCACCTGTTCTGGTAGAAAGGATGCAGTGACCCAAACTTGCCATTTGATAAAAAGTCATTGTTGGTTCTCTGTTCACTCCTTTCGAAGGTAACATAATAACTCCAAATATATTTTTTTAGTCATTATTTTAATATTTCTAAGAAGTTGTGTAAAAAACCTTTTATAAAAACAGTACTATTAATTTATTTAAATTCAAGTATATACGAGTAAAAGGTGGGGAAAATGCAAGTTTCTTTTTAAAATGCAATGCCAACCTCGGCTGGCTTTGCAGTAGAGCATTCTGTCACTCCAATTTTTCATGTCCTTGTTGATTTTTTCGGTCTTTAACTCACGGGTTGCTTGGATGATATTGGGCTTAAGTGCTTTAAGTGCACGGTTCTCTACAAAAAAAGACAAAAAGGGTCAAATCGCAGCTCCGATGCATCCAATTGACATCTCCAAGAAAGCTGTCAAAAATATTTGGGAATTTGGTGAGCAAAAGATTGTTTGTGGCATGGGCTGTGTTGCATAGCGCACCAACCTGTATATGAACCAGAGCTCGTCCAAATCCATGTCTTTAATTTCAGTAAAAAAATAAATTCGGTTAACATGGATCTGTAACGGCCATCGTTTACCGAGACGTTGTTCCCAGCCTCATTTTCGAAGAAAAATGGCCCAACGATGCTACTACTTCACAATCCGTACCAAACTGTCACTCTCTGTGGCTTCTGGACAATAACGTGCGGGTCTTCTGACATGCGGAGATTTTGTTTCTTAACGTAGCCTCGAGATTAGAATATGCCTCGTGAGAAAAGATGATTTTTCGCCCAAAATCGTTGTCCAATTCAATGTGCTCTAAGGCTCAAACTGCGAAGCGATAACGAAGCGGATGGTCGTGCGCCTTCAATTGTTGAGTCAATTGGACCTTGTAAGCGAATAGTTCGAGATCTTTGTGCAGAATTCTCCTCAGGCTAGTGAAATGTTGAGCTGTTTAAATCGACTGCGAGTGGATGTTTATTAATTAAGTCTCACTTGGTGTAGTGGTGTTGTTCACTAGCATAGTGTTTTCACGATTTTTTTGCGCAAACTTGCGTACAGCTGGCGCGTTGGGTGCTTCATTTTGGTCAAAACTTCTTTTCAAAAAATGTACTGTCTGGGCTACACAGCACTCACTTTGGAAATAAGTTTTCAACATTTCCCAACGTTGTTCAAGCGTAAAACGACTCATTTCGTTTTGCGGAGGTGTGATACTAAGTTTCTGTCAGTGTCAAAATAACCTGGGATTTAAAAAGAAACCGCTAGATGGCGCACCAGGTAAGTGTACCGAAGAAAATTATTTTGTAGATTTTTTCGTGTGGCTTCAAATACCACAGATACATATTTATACAAGTTAAGAGTTCATATTCAAATTTTAATTCTAACGAGGTCATTACAATGCACTTTTTCATGCCAGAATTTAAATATAAGAAATTATTTTAAATTCAGAGTAAAAAGAAAGGGTAACATAGGCCTCTTGCATTGTTTTGCAGAACATCCAGAAAATTTAAAGCCACTTTGAGAAAGCGATAAAAACTACTTCATATCATATCACTTTATTGCAATGAGGTCTCATTAAAACCTCGAAATGTATATTTTTACACGGATCCAATACTTGACCCATAAGCTTGTTACAACAACAACGATTCATAACATAACCCTTGCCTTTGGAGTTTGACAGATGGTGGTTTGATGAGAACGTAATTATTTTCATGGTGTTTTTTCGTATGTGCTCTGTGTATACAACACAATCCACATACATAATGTACTCTACCCTTGCTACTAAAATCATAGCCATCGTTGTCGTCGTCATGCACTCTTTTTGTGTCTAACCTTGTTAAATCTTCTGTCTAATTACTTTTCAATTATCCTTGATTTGGTGGGAGAAGTGTATATGTGTGAAATAATAGAGAAGGAAGTACGAAATTGTTCCATTCTCTATTTTTGTTGGGTCTTTATTTTTTTTCGTCTTCTCTTTTCGTGTTCTTTAGGAAGCAGCCAGAACGTTAAAAGGTACATATAGCTTCGAGTACAAAAACAAAAAGGCGATAAGAACGACAACTTTCAGTTTGAGGTTAAAGTTGGTAGTGTACTTTTCATGCCGAGCACAAGACTTAATTTAATTTGAAACCGAAGATGGAATGTTTTATGTCTGCAATGTCTTGTGGTGCGGCGATGGTAGGAATGGTTATGAGGAAGGAGTAGGTATGTACTTTTAGTGGTCAGTCATCAAAGCAGTCGCCTTAATTGATTGGAGTAAGATGTGATAGAATAATCAAGTGCAAGTGAATTTCAAATAAATCAATGCCAATATTTTAATACTCTGTGTGTTATGGTAATTGTGGAAAATTGAATTGAAAGACATTGGGTAGGCAATATTAAGATGTACGTTTTCAATTTCATTGAACATTTGGTCAAGTGTTTAAACAGTAATGATTTAAATTAAGTAGTAAAGAGTTTTCCATCAAGGGTTTTCTATCTATATATTTGGATTAAATTTATTATTTTATATACAGGGTATCCCACAGTCACCGCCCCAAATAAAACCCATGGATTTCTGAGGTCATTTTAAGTCGAAAAACTTAAGAGGTCATTTTCTCGTTTTCGTCCCGTTTTAGAGTTATAACGGTTTTTATGATTTTTCCATTAACTGGCTTTATCTTTGCTTAACTACGTCCGATTCGTAAGATTTTTTTTATAACCAATCAAGAATTTATTACAGTTTTAGTTTGTCCAGACTTTTTTTCTACGGGCAACCGTTTCTCCGCAATTATGCATCAAAGCCAATTTTTTCGTTTTTAAAGTAGTTTTTTCACTTTGATATCATTTTATTCAAAAAAACACGTTAATGAGTATTAATTTTTTTTCACTTATTATTAAAGCCCAGTTCATTTTCTTAAAAAAAATATTTTTTTTTCCTTAAAAAGAATACTAAATGTAATTAACAAAAAATAAAAAAAATGAGTGAATTTAAAAAAAAAAATAATTTTTAAATACAAAATTAACTTTTTCTGAGCTATTGTGGTTAAGAAAAGGACAAATAGATAAAGCTGTCCCATTTCAGCGTATATTAATAACATTTCCAGATATTCTTGATTAGTGTAATCCATTGTTCGCAAATAATAAAAAAAACTACAACTTGAATAACAAATCCAAAATGGAGTATCAAGTGAAAGAACACGACGCGGACACTAAATCACGCGAGAAAGACATTTACAAACTTCAAATCATAATGCAAATCTTTACTGTTTACATTAGTTAACGGTCTTACTGATTAACTTTATCTATTTGTCCTTTTCTTAACCACAATAGCTCAGAAAAAGTTAATTTTGTATTTAAAATTTTTTTATTTTTAAATTCACTCAGTTTATTTATTTTTTGTTAATTACATTTAGTATTCTTTTTAAGGAAAAAAAAATATTTTTTTTAAGAAAATGAACTGGGCTTTAATAATAAGTGAAAAAAAATTAATACTCATTAACGTGTTTTTTTGAATAAAATGATATCAAAGTGAAAAAAACTACTTAAAAAACGAAAAAATTGGGTTTGATGCATAATTGCGGAGAAACGGTTGCCCGTAGAAAAAAAGGTCTGGACAAACTAAAACTGTAATAAATTCTTGATTGGTTATAAAAAAATCTTACGAATCGGACGTAGTTTGGCAAAGATAAAGCCAGATTAGGGAAAAATCATAAAAACCGTTATAAGTCGAAAACGGGACGAAAACGAGAAAATGACCTCTTAAGTTTTTCGACGTAAAATGACATCAGGAATCCATGGTTTTCATTTGGGGCGGTGACTGTGGGACACCCTGTATATTAGAAATAACCATGTATACCATTATGTGTAGTATATATAACATCATCCAAATTTCCGTCACGGCTTTGCTGGGTGGCGCGCATTTGAAACTTCCTATTTTTCATAATTCTGGTACATAAATCAGGCTAAATTAGATAGTGGCATTGTTTATGACGGATTTCATGGCAGTGGTTATTTGTGGTTTATTGGCATAGACCTGTGACCTAAGATAACCTCACAAGAAAAAGTCTAACGGAATAAAATCGTTCCCGGTTTCCAATTCACGCCTTCATGTTAGATAAACATGTTTGGAAATCGCTCATGCAAAATGTTCATTCTGGCACGGGTTGTGTGGCACGTAGTGCCGTCCTGTTGAAGCCACATGGTGTCGTTAGCTTTGGGGAAACAAAATGGTTATCAATTGCTAATAGACCGATAGCGTTCGCCATTGAAATAAACGGCCTGACTAACATTGTTATCAAGAAGTATGAACCGATGATGCTGCCTGCCCAAAATCCACACCAAACATAAATTTTGGTAGTGGTAGATAATTGAAAATTAGTGGATCTCGTGTGGATTGTAATGGTGCGAAATATTTCTTGAACAGGCGTCCTACTTTAATAAAAAAAAATAATCATTTGTACACATTGTTGAACGCTATATCTGTGTATGTTGATTTAGCAACACTTAATGAAAGAAAACTAATTTGACAGATGTAGCCACATTCACATGTCAAAATTCAAAAAACTCCAATTAGAATAAGCAATATAAGTAGGTATACTGAAAATGTTAAGATTGAAATGGAAGACCAATAATCGGGCCAAAAAATTATTTTTCTTAAAAAATTGCAATTTTAGTTTTCAAATACAAAAAAAAAATATTCCAAAATTTTGAGTTAAACTTTTGCAAAAGGAAATTAGTTAGCACCTCATCAACTTTATGATAAATTGTTAAATTTAGATAATCAAACCCAAGGAAATCACTATAAGCTACAGTAACTGCTATTTTTCGAAAATCCTTTTCTTCAATACTTCAGTCGATCGAAAATCAGATTGTACCTATTTAAATACACATCGTACTTAGATTCTTATTTATTGTGGTTGACATTTTGCCTTTTACTTTCACACGTGCACTGGTTGAAACTTTTTTGTTTATTTTTAAAAGTGATAGTAAGCAAGTTCTATTTTCTTAAAAAAACCTTTTAAAGGCATTTCATGAAACGTAAATTAATTTATCATGACGATAAATATAAAAACCCTTTAGCAAAAACTTGTAAAAAAATTTGTAGTTTTCAGTTTATTTTTTAGATTTAAAAGTAATTAAATATCAAATTTGTTTGCAAATTCTTCAATTTTAAATATTTTTTTCTCAATACCTTTAAAAAGTTAATTACTGTTTAAATTTGAATTTTTCAATCAGACAGATATCGCGCCGCAGCGCGGCGTCAACCCATTTCTAAACTTGTATATGTACATACATATATACCTACTTTCTACAAGGTGGCCCTAAATTGATCACCCAATCGAAAGATGTTATAATTTTTGCAAATGGCGTCGTACGACAATTATATTTAACATTTTTG
Organism: Philhelius festivus; assembly: GCA_963931855.1. Lineage (NCBI taxonomy): Eukaryota > Metazoa > Arthropoda > Insecta > Diptera > Syrphidae > Philhelius > Philhelius festivus. Next base: position 258,334,558 of record OZ007554.1, on the reverse strand, counting down.
AAATACACAGCGGCAGTATATAAACAAACAAGCAATGCAGGGCTATACTCTGCAAGAGCTTGGAATTAGTGTGTCGATTTTTTTGTCGGTCGGTGGTGTTAGCGCAGCGTTAATTTCGACGTCGATTTCCTAATCGTGTCGCAACAACTGGGTAAATATTCCGGCGTTTAGCTACTCGACTCGAACAGATTGGAACCACATGAGGCCATGCAGGGTTTGAGCGCCACCGTGCTGGTTTTACGGCAGAGAATATCGCAGCTGTGGCTGCCGACATCGCTGAGGACGAAGAAACATCAACCAGACGAAGGACCACGCAATTGGATATCACCACACGAACCGTACAGCGAATTTTTGTGAAAGACTTACACATGTTTCCGTAAAAAATGCAAATAGTGCATCGTTTAGTGCCAGCTATTCTTAATCTCAACAACAAAGAGGACGATTTTGTGTTTCAAATCACCATGAGCGACGAGGTGCATTTCCACTTAAGCAGTTACGTCAATAAGCAATATCTTCGTTTCTGGGCACTGACAATCCGCGTGTGATGCACGAAGAGCCATAATATCCAATCAGAGCGATCACGCGTGAGGAGTGATTGGACCGTATTTTTTTGTGGACGCTATCGGTGGTAAGGTCACTGTTACTGGCAAACGCTACAAGGCCATGATAAACGACTTCTTACTGCGGGAAATGGATAAGCGGGGCTTGGTGAATATGCGGTTTCAACAAGATGGTGCAACCGCTCACACACTACGAGCCACAGTGGATATTGTGAAGGAAGAGTTTCCTGGTGGCGATTTGGTATGGCCAGTGAGCTCGCCCGATTTAACCATCCCAGACTTCTTTCTCTGAGGATAATTGAAGTCGCGGGCTTATGCCAACAAGCTTCAGACAATCACAATCCTTAAGGAGAATATTCGACAGAAATGCGAACAGTTAACACCGGAAATCTTGCGGATAGTCATGGAAAATGCGATAAAACGGGCACAAAACTGGCTGCAGCCCCTTGATGGATATCATTTTTTCCTCTTAACAGCAAAATTGAAAATGTCCAAGTAAAGATTTCCATCACTCAAAATATATTTTTTTATTTATCAAAGAAGTAATTTAAAATCAAAATTGGGTGATTAATTTTGCGTCACCGTGTATCTAGCTTGTAATAGCTTCAGTTTGAATTCAATAAATCTAAATTATTATTTATATTTTTATTATTAATTCATAATGATAAAATAAATAAACAAAATATAATAATTCTAATCCAACATACACATTCTTTTTTGTCCTTCAAGATCTTTTGATTCTTAAGGATTCTTTTGAATACAAAAATATACTCGTAACTGCTGTAAATATGTTTTTATATTATTTAGCAACGAAATTAAGTTTGTCCAAAGAGTAATTTTTCCTAATACCGTTTTCCCATTTGATGTAAGGTCCTTTTTGGTACGTGTACAAGTATTTGTGATGTTGCATTTGTCATTGTCAGTTTCATATCAAACTAGTGCACACACACGACATTGCCGTACACTCGCTTAATTGACAAAAACTCAAACTAACATCACCCGCAAAAGTTCTTGTGCGCGTGTAAATGTATCCAAGGGATAAAAATACGGACCAAGGAACGAAAAGCTCCTCCTAAACACACTTTTGAATTATTTATTTTCATTATTTCTGTGTCCTTCTTCGTTTATGTTGTTTTTGTTGTTGTATTATTCTAACATTGCTTTCTCTAGTCTTATCGACTTACATATTCTATTTGCTTTTTAAAGTTCCTTCGATGAATGTTCGATTTTCTCGCTCTCTTTTGTGTGAGCGGTGCCTTTAGCAGTCAGTGTCCTTTATAAAAGTGGCAGCAGAAAAGTATAACAGTTTTGACTTCTTCTTGTTCCTTATCGGCCAAATAATATTCACATCCGAAGGGCCCTTATATAAAATACTTGAAACTTGATAAGCTTGGTATTCTTTTGGTTTAGGAATTGACGAAAGATAAAAAGATTAATACAAGAAAGCAAACAAAAAGAAAAGTAAAACATACTCGAAACCTTTAAGCCCAATTTCCGGGTGTGTTACTTCTGTACTTGTACAACTTTTGGGTGCCGCATACTTTTTGTGCGTATTTGTTCATAGTAGCTCTAGCTGGTGTTTGGTGGCTTTTTGTGTGCGTATAGTTATGGCGGCACGATGAAGGAAATACTGATAAATATATTTTATCAGCACTGCCTTCTCTGTGAAAAGGACAAACGAATTTAAGTACACGTGAACTCAAGATAAACGTGGGTGTCGTGTGATTATCGAGGAAATCAAACGAAGGCGAATACCATTGTAGTTGGTCGGTCCAAAGGAATAAAAAAAACAAAATGACTAATAGAGGCCATAAAAGAGCGGCGAAAAAAATTCTACTTAAAACGTTCGAAAGGCAACAGCAGTCAAGGAAAATTTTATTTCACCAACAATTCACGGTTTATGTTTCTTCTAAGTATTTTTCTCTCTTTGTTCTGTTTTTTTTTTTTTTTCGTGAGTCCTTTCATAAATTAAAGTAGAAAGTCGTTGTTTGGACGTCATTCGACAGCTTTTTATGGATTTTTTTTGCTTTTTCGTCGTGTGACACCTACGCATATTATTGCTGTGACTTGGAAGATGGACTTGAATACATATATGGATGGATGTTGAGTATGTGTTCGGGTGTATTAGTGCACATGCCACGGATAGATTTCATTGATAATAATATACAAACAAAATGTATATTTGGTAAATCAAAAGATATAATGTACCTACTCTTTAAGTGCAGACGACGACGCTCGGCTCTAACAACGGCGGCGGCGTATGACGTCAGCAGAGCTTACGTAGGTAAAGAGGATTAAAATAAAATATAAATGCTCAGGAGTTGTTTATTTGATGGCTTTTAAGTAAATCTATAAAAAAAAATTAAGATCTTTCAGACAATCTGCTTAATGTGATAGAAAATTATTCTTGGGAAAATTGAATAAGCGAGGGATAAGAGTTTGTTACTTGTTTTTTTTCGAGAAACCTATCTTGTAATACATAAATTTGATACTAAAATAGATGTGTATTACGTTGAAAAGGTGAGTGTGCATCATTATTGGCATTTTCTTACTAAAAATGGTCAGAGTAGACATGCCTCTGATTATTTAATTTTAGTTCAGTTCGTGGCTCAATTCTAGACCCAGGAGTTACTGTTTTACCGATCTTTATTTTATAGGGTTGAGTAGGTAGGAATATCAACTTGAATTATGATTATAATGAGTGGGTATAAAGGCCAACCATTAGTTCAATTCTTAGTCGATTTTGACATAACCTTATTCAACTGCTTCATTTTAGTAAACTTTGATTTTAAAGGAGAGAAACACAACCCAAAATCCTATCAATATATCATATGTTACTACAAACAACCAAGTTCTTACAGACATTAAAACACGTGAAGATTTATGTACTTATCGGAACTTACAGGTTTTTGTCGCAAGGTTGTTAAGTAGAATAGCATTCGTCTGTTTTGTATTTTGTGTTAGTTTTGAACCTGACTTGATAGTAGGTTGGATTAAAGAAGTTTTACATCCGCATATTCTCAGATAGTCCAGCGGCTATTAAATCTCTGGATTTGATCTCTACTAAATCTTTAACAGTTTTTAATTGCCATTTAATATTCACCTTTGTTGGGTTTCAGGGCATAGTAGCATTCCAGGGAACTGTAAGGTTGACGAACTCCCCAAAAGTGAAACAACACTACCTATATCACCTGATAAGGATAATACCTACATGTAAAGTTATGCTGAAAGAAGATGCTATAGAGGGGACAAACTTAAGATGGAATACATAATATAACCTCTTGTCAGATGGTAAAGCCGATCCGTTCAATGCTTGATCTAAGCCGCTGTAAGTGTTTAATATCCTAGTTCAACCTTACCTTACCTAACATTTTTAACGGAAGTGGGAAAAAAAATAAATTTTTGTCCAACAGCTTCCAGGGAGCCAGAACCTATACTGTCACCAAAAATGGTTCTTTAATTTTCTTCTACAACGAACTGGTAGGACAAGAAGCACTTTTCATGACAAGATTTCGATTTGGATTTGTTACATTCATCGCTTCTAGAAAACAACTCTAAAAAGCTTATTGTGAGGGTACGGCTCTCCAACTAAATAAATCGATTGAGGTTTTTAATAAATAGTTTTTTTTTATATTTCTTAAAATGCTTACTAAAATAATGCGTTCACCAAAAACTAACTCCGAATTTTTGTTTAAATAACATTTCTGATCAACATCGATATATTAAAATGGTTGTACGTATGCTGCCTATGGACTTCAAAACGATATGACCAATTTTGATCAAATTTTCAGGCAGTCTTTTGATTAACTCAGCGGGTGATCCTGTGAAGTTTGGTAACAAGCGGGTCAACAATTGTGTGTCCTATGTTTTATATATACGAATATAGGTATATAAATCGATGTCTCGGTTGAATGGCTGAAGTCCTGCTAAAACAAAAAATCATAATTGGGCATTTTCGCTTAAAATAACGATTACAGGGCAGAAACAGTGTCCGAGATAGAAATTTGATGCGAGCACAGCACTTCGATATGAGCCAAGACTAATAATTTGTGCAGAATCAAACAAGACGGTTGTTTGCTAATCAAACAAATTCTTACAACAAAGTCATGCAACGTGTTACAAACAAAAGTAGCTTCTTTTTTTCATCTATGCATCCGGAAGAACAGGAAAAGCAATCCTCATCAACTTGATATTGGCGACATTGGCGTAGGTTCTAAAACAGAAATGTATTGCACTCGTTATGGTATCATTCATAATTACAGCAATGTTATTGCATTGCGGGCGCACTGCACACCAGAACTTAACCACTCTTTTGAATGTGAACAAGATAGAAACAACAATTCAGACATGACCACAACCCTTAAAACCTGCAAAATTATCATTTGGGATGAATGCACAATGACCTATTAGAAATATCTGGAAGTGCTTGAACGGACTCTACGAGATTCTCAAAGAAACTTCTTATTCTGCTTCCTAATGATTTCTGCTAAACTTCAAATTCAATATTTTACGATTTATGTTCGCAGATCCGCTGAATGCATGCTATCACGCTATTGACAACCATGCATGAGCATTTGCTCCAAGGCCAGTCTACCCAAACATTCTCAAAAAACTTTTGTATATAAGAAATTGCAAAATTCCAATCGATAGACCACTAATGAAATTTCGTTGTCCCTGAAATTCTGTCAAATTCAACTGAATATTCAAGCTGTTAAAGGAAAGTTTTCACAAGTCTTACAATTAAAATTCAGATTAGCTGTTCGAATGTGTAATTTTGACACTAAAAAGATAGATATCAACATGTTCCCTGAGAAAATTATCAGGCGAAACAATCAAATACAAATAGCCAAAATAATGGAAGAAGAGCAAGTCGTCAATTATCCGAATGAATTTTTGAATTTATCGAAACCACCCGGAATGCCACCAAACGTATTTACATTAAAAGTTGGATCCCCAGTGATGCTTATTCGGAACATTCATGATTTCCACTCGGCCAATTGTATCTTCCCGGCTTATTCATTAGTTGAAATACTGTAAAATGTATAAACGTTTACTCCAAATAAAAAGAACGGCACTGCACCTATAGACATCTACTGAAACTTCGTCACATGGTCGCCCTCATCCATCGTATAGCTATAGATAATAATATCTTGGCCAGGGTTGCAAAAGCTTAAGTCACTTGTTAGCTTAAGCTTGGCTTTAATTCACAAGCTAGTGAGTGACTTATGAATTAAAAAAAATATAATTCAGCAGCTACGAACTGACTTATGAATTAAAAAAAATTTAATTCACAAGTCAGTTGGTGACTTGTGAATTAAAAAAAATTAAATCATAAGCTTCTTAGTGACTTATGAATTAAAAAAAACTAATTCAGAACCTACTAAGTGACTTATGAATTAAAAAAATTTAAGTCATGGGCAAGTAAGTGACTTATGAATTAAAAAATTTTAATTCCCATGCTTCTAAGTGACTTAGGAATTAAAAAAATCAAGTCATGAGCAAGTAAGTGACTTATGAATTAAAAAAATTCAAATCATCAGCAAGTAAGTGACTTATGAATTAAAAAAATTTAATTCAAAACCAACTTAGTGACTTATGAATTAAAAAAAATTTAATTCATAAGTTAATGGATAAATGCTGATTAGAAAAATTATGAAATGGATAATTTATAAGCTAGCGTGATAATCTTATGATTTAAAAACTAGATTTGAAAGCTTTCGTTAATAATTAAATAATTATGTAATCAAAACAAGCTTAAAAATTTCCAATCTACCAACTAACTTATGAATTAAATTTTTTTTAATTCACAAGTCACCAACTGACTTGTGAATTAAATTTTTTTAATTCATAAGTCACTTACTCCCTGAGGACTTGATTTTTTTAAATTCACAAGTCACTTAGTAGGTGGTGAATTAAATTTTTTTTAATTCATAAGTCACTTTGTTGCTCATGACTTAAATTTTTTTTAATTCATAAGTCACTTACTCCCTGACGACTTAATTTTTTTTAATTCATAAGTCACTTGGTAGGTGGTGAATTAAATTTTTTTTAATTCATAAGTCACTTAGTAGCTTAGGATTTAAATTTTTTTTAATTCATAAGTCACTTTGGGGTTGTGAATTAATTTTTTTTTAATTCATAAGTCACCAAATATCTTATGAATTAAATTTTTTTAATTCACAAGTCATCTATAGACTTATGACTTAAGGATTTTTTAATTCAAAAATTCGCAACCCTGATCTTGGCGTTCGAAGCCGGGGCGGTTCGCTAGTAACATATAAAATTGTCTCAAAATAATAAAAATATCAAAAATAATTAAATTTATTTAGGAACCATCAATATTCTAACTAAAACCTCAACAAAAAAAAACGGCTCAATCATACCGACGATGATGGCATGAAAACCACATTATATACATACATACATACATACATACATATGTAGTTATTTTTTGTGGATAAAGTAGAGTTTCTTGAAGCACATAGAGGTTGACCAATAACGCATATTCTGTTAGTTGACTAAGTCGTTCAGCCAAATCCGTGCTTTCGTGAATTACGATCAATTGGCGTTAACGTTGCTGCATGATTTGACATTGACAGCTTAGTTATTCGCTTAAAATTGTGTTCAGAGTAAAAGTTAAAATTTCTCAAGTCACAATTTTAAAACTCTTATTTGCTTAAATCTCCAAAAAGTGTATGTTTATGTATAATGAACATTTTGAAACACCTCTTGGCATGATGGTAAGTGTTATAATGTCATGCAGAAGTTAGGTATTTGATTCCTATAGCCGCTGCAAAACTGTCTTAAAGGGATATACTCCCTCTGCCTCTTGCTTATTTCTTGTCAAGTGATTTTTATGCTAGCCGTTCAGACTACACGACTAAACCACGATATAATAATCTTCCGCTTCAAAGCTGTAAAGTGTCTTAACGTTGAAGTTACTAGTAAGTTGTTTGACAATTTCCGTTTTGTAAGGCTTCAGACTTCAGTCACTAACCTGAGACGTCTGTAATTTTCAAACTTTTAATAAAAATATTTTAAGTTAAAAAATCCAAAACTTGTGTGAGGTACCCGTTCTATTCATATAATTCTTTGATTCTAAAAGAAAAAGTTAAAAGTTTTACACCAGCGGCGTAGCGTTGGCAGGCCTAGGGGGGCGGCAAAATGTCGCCGGTGGTACGGGTAGAGTAGAAATCATATGTTTCATGACAGATCGTTTGACAAGTCAACAAACAACAATGATGTAAATTTGAAATTTGCCACCCTATCTGTGGTTCGTCGTTGACCGCTTTCGTGAATTCGTAGACGGTGAGTAGGGCCGTAAGAGTGCATTCCGTATTGTCGCGCTGATCGCGAAACTAAAACAAAACGTTCCGAAACTCTCGCGAAACTGAAAGGGAGTGTTCCGAAACATATGATATGCATATTATGCGAGATATGATAAGATAACTAGGATTCGACGGAAACGTTATTCTAGTCTCAGCCAGCTCAATGTTTTTGCTCCCTCCCGCATCACAGAAAGTTATTTCGATTGTGTTGTTTATAGTTTAAATACTGTTGAATCTTCTAAAACTAAGCACTTAGTACTTCACTCAACCTTTGAACTAGTTTTTGAAAATGAAAATGAAAATGAAAAGAGGAAGCGGCGCGGAATACCGCAAGAAAAAGGCTAAGGCCCGGTGCACACAAGCGTTCTTTTGACGCGCGGTACCGCAGCGTCACCGCCTTTGCGTCTTACAGTACTCGCAAATGAATTGAGTGGTGCACACATGAGTGCGATGACGCTGCGACATCGCGCGTCAATCTGGCGGGTAGAAAGACTCGCAGGTTTCCGCGAGACCGCTGCGTCACCGCACACGCGGTTGCGTCTTTGAGTACACTGTTTGTTATTGAATAGTGCACACATGCGTGATTTTGACGCTAGTTAAATTCGAAAGAAAGATGTACAACATGAAAGAATTTGATATAGAATTATTTATCAATGAGATAAAAAGTTTCTAGAAATAAGAAAAGAAAAGAGCTACGTTGATATGTGTTAGCCGAATATTTTGTGAATTCACCAAATTATTTTACACTCATTCGAAAATAGTTAAAAAAACTTGTCAGAATTTTTTCTTATAATTGTAAATGATGTTTAAAATATTCCTTTTGTTAGCCGATGATCAACATAAGGATGTACCCAATAAAGTCGTTTATTTTTAAGCACTAGGTACGCGAAAATTACTCGCTTTTTTCTATAAACCAGGCGATATGCGAACTGCAGATTGAATCCTGCGAGAAAAACCCGCATGTGTGCATTGAACTATTGCGGCACCGCAGCGACACCGCTGCGGTACCGCGCGTTAAAAGAACGCATGTGTGCACCGGGCCTAAGAAAGAAGCAGACGCGAAGACGTGAAATATTTCAGTTCTAGTTCTGGTAAAAAAGCTACGTTAACGTCTTCGGCGGCATCCAGCAGCAGCGGAAGTGATTCCAATGTAAGTAAGATTCCTCCATCTACAATAGTGAGTGGCCTAGAATTGTCCTCCGGCCAATATTCATGGGAATGCATAACTTATTTTACGGGCAGAAGAAAAAGACGTGCCTGCCGTCGAAGTTGGAAGTCGTTCTGGTCCAACCAAAGAGCAGGGTCAAGACGAAGTCGATTCACCAGAAGTATCTGAAGTATCAAGTCACAAGCCTGCAGAAAAAGTGAACCTCGTGAAGCTGTAAAGACGCTTAAAAATAACTTTGTGGAAGTTCTTGAGGTACTGGAAGAATTGACGGATCGGTAGCCAGTCTTCTTCTGACAGTCATGCAGTCATTCAACTTCCTCACTTTTCTTGGCTTTTGAGCTGCAGAGCTACCTGAAGAAGATGACGCACAGGTTTACCTGCAGCAATATGGACTGAGTGTGGATAAGTGTGCTCAGAAACTCTGAGTTTTAAAAGCTCTCCTGTTAGAGAGCAGAGACCGTTTCGTCCAAGCCGCAATCGACTTTTCTAAGACTTTTTGAAAAAAACTCGGAATCGATCTCAAAGCAAGTACAATTTGCAGGAAAAAACGCATGCATGGAGATGAATCCGCAGATGCAGCTTTGTCTCACGAGCCTCATTCGTAAGGCTCGTAAAATCCGTTTATGAAACCGCTAATTCTATTTTACTTTCAATAAAAGATACTTCATTGCCTGTGAAATGATGTCTCGAAATTTAATTTTAATTTAGTATTGAATGGGGGCGGCAAAATGGGTCTCCCGCCCCGGGCGCCGAGATGGTACGCTACGCCACTGTTTTACACACATACATACATACGTTTTAATTGACATACATACATATGAAAGTCACTTTAAAAGAGTTTAAAAGGTATTTTTTGAAATTTTTTTAACTTTGAACATTTTTTGACGTTCAATACCATAAGCAAATTAGCAAACCATGCCCAAGACATGTCTCTACAGAAAGCATGCAGCTTGTGGAGACCCAAATTTTGTTTGTAGAACGTCGAAAATAAAATCAAAATTGTCTGTGATTTATTTGGAAATCATTCTCCTGCGTGTAGCTCCAATTCAATATCATTACGCACTCATTCCAATCGGAAAGTACAAAAGAAAAGGTTAAAATAAGAAAAGTTAAAAGGTTTTACTTGTCTAATCGTCAAGGGACCTCATAATGTACCTTAATTATACTTTTTGGATTTTAAGGTCATTAACGTTTTAGGCCATCTTAAATCTTAGATAAATTGTTTTTTTTTTTTTATTAAATAGCTCACTAATTTTCAACTTAAGAATTTGCAAGAATTTTATCATGACGAATTGTTTGCACATCATTGATATTTTTTTACTCAATTTAAAAAAAATATATCGTCGAATTATTTTTTTTTCTAGTTTTGTAACCCGCGACTGCCACGTCCTCTTTACCTAGAAAAATAATGAAATCTTCGAATTAATAAGGTCTCTTAGATCTGAATAACTAGCAAGACAATTGGGCAGGAAATTTATGTTATGTCAAATGTACAATCCAAATGACCTAATAATCAACATTCGAACAAATGGATACAGTTAAATTTTTGTAAACTCAAAACACAAGCCTAATTGTTTCCCAAAAAAAAAGTCCTTAACTTACAAACTTGAACTCGGATATGTCAAATATTATTTCGTAAATAAACTTTTGATTTCAGTAATTAGCGCTAACGTACACACTCTACCCGCAGTAGACAATGGCCACTCTTCTCAATTAAATTATAACCAAGTCTTCAAAATCCTTAACGACCTTATGCAATTAATGTCTATTAAAATGAAAATGTTACGCAATGCATATACAAACTTATACATAGTACATATATCTACCTACTTTAGAACTGAATACACAAATACACATTCTTTAATCGTAAGTTTATGCTATCCTTTCTGCTATTTCCATCGCTTGGATGGCATTTCTACTTCTTGGGATCATGGCATAGAATAAATCCTTCAACATTTACTTTAATCACTGAGTAAATGTTGTGCATATATCATTTAAAATAGTTGGTACAGATAATAAAGAAAGAAGGAAAAAAACGAATATATATATATGTTTTTTACGAGATAGATCTATGGATGTGTGTGTGTGTGTGTATTAATACAAGATGGTCCTTCTGAACTCAGGAAAAGGGGACCCGGTACTAGAGAGTGAGAGCGAGAGCAAGATTGTAAGACAACCCTCAACTATTACTCTCTTCGCAACTTGAAACTTGTACTTGTAACCATGACTAAGTGTCGAGCATTCCTGTGAATAATAAAGGGGGTCACAATAGGGCTTCAGCTTAGTTAACATTTTTTCTTCCATAGTTTGTTACACATCCTTTTCTATTTATTTCAATTTTTGCTTATTGCATATTTCTATTCTTATCCTAGCCTTATGGGTCTCGAGCAGAGAGTCATCTGACTCCTGCTTAGTACAGCACAGCGTAAAGTGTACTAACTACATATAATTTTTTTCCACTCTCGGACTGTAGTTTCCGGGATTATTGCAGCACAATGTAAGTCGCCTATGAATATTATGTACAAATAGATGAAAAACTGTGAAAAAGGAGAATTTCGTTGTAACGAATGTCAGAAGGAAGGATAAGCATTCGAGACATATAGCAAGTCATGTGTGTCCTAAAGCTTACTCTCACTAAAGTTACTTTTGTTAGTTTATTTTTTTTTTATATGAAAATACTCGTCATTTGCCTGAGAGAAAGCTTTTTAGTTCAGTACTCGTTAAGGTACTCGTAGCATTGCTGTCGATAGTACTTGTACGTACTACATAGTAAGATTTTGTTTTTTAATTTTGATTATTTGTGAGTTTTGTATTTCATTCATTCCATAAGGACGAATAAAATAAAGCAAATAAAGATGTAAATCAATAAGGATTGACCGCGGGCAATTTGCTTGTGGTTTATGCACTAGTATTTTATACAGTCGGAATAAACATTTCAAAGTAAAAAAATGTATTGTATTATTTTCTTTAAATATTCGTTGGATGTAGAGCTTGGACTTAGCGAAAAAATAATAATAAATTTAAAAAAGGTAGCTTAACGAAAACCTGAAGCTAATTTTTTTCTAGCAAAGGCAGTATAGGTAGTATATGTCAATCTATTCGTAAAAAAATCTAATTCCAAATTTTTATCAAACTTGATATACAATTCCTGTCATACAATTTGTATTTCTCTCAAAAACAATTTTTTCAAAAACAAAAAATATACAAATTTATTTAAGTAAAAACTATCTAATGGTTGAAAAAAATTGGCTTTTGATTTTATTTCCAAAAGAATTTGTTGTTGGGCTTCAAAATACAATTTACTTCATATGCTTAAACTCTGTCAAAGCTTGTATAGTCTTATGGCGTCAAACTTCAATTTTTGTTTTGCTTTAAAAAAAATATAAATTTTTTTTGTTTTGAGAAATTAATAAGTACATATTTCGAAAACCACATTTGCAATTTTTTTGTAGATCGTCACTTAACAGTCTGTAACATGACCTTAACGATTTCTTATGAAAAAAAGGTATTCTAAAAGTTTGTTCTTGTAAGAAAATTGAGAAACCATTTTTTTTAAAACAGTATTTTCTCAACAAAAAAAGTATACAGACAGTACCAACCAAAGAATCTTTTTTTTTAATTTTTGAATTTCTCACTGTAGACTTAAATTTTGTAAACAGAACCTTCTCAGAAGTTTAAGAAAACATTCGTACCAAAACTTACAAAATTTATTTTTTAACAATATAATTAAAAAACGGGTCGATATTTTTTAAATTTTTTCAAATATTGTTAAAAAATGTTTTAATAAACTTCTACATAAACTAATTCTTAACTAAATCATGATGGGGCGTGAGCTCAAGAACAATTTTCACCAATGAAGGACTGGGCTATGGTATAATGGACTTTTATTTACGCGTTTCTGCCTATTCACTTTTAGTAAGCATTGACAGTCAATTTTCGGGTTGCTTATTGTTTTGTAAACTGAAAATATGATATTGATAACAAAGGCTACTACTACTTTCTGATGTAAAAAGCAGTTGGCATAGACCGAAAGGTGAGTGAATGGCGGAGTTCTTTTGCATGGCGCGAAATTGGCTGCATTGGATTCTGTTGTACACTTTCACGTACCGCAACGACTTTCTCAGCCGATTTGCGTTCCTTTGTCGTATGTTATTGACTGATTGATTACCCAACCGGTTGTATACAATTTGGCCACGAAACATTGAAAAGTCGACTGTGAAGGTCCACTACGTTCATCGTAATAATGTTGGCAAGGTGCCCATTGTTTGCACTAATGAATACTCATTTTGATATAAAGTGCTGCTTACGGCTGGGTCAATAAGAAACGATTCGATTTTTTGATCCGATCATCGAAAAGTATTGATGATTGAAATCACAAATTTTCATTTCAATCGATCACATTTTAATCATTTCGATAATTCTCGATTCTCGGTTTTCTATTCCAATCTCAATCATTTCAATGAATTTGGATTTTTTATATCAGTTAACTCGATTAACAATGATTTACTCGATTCCATTTGTTCTGATTCAATAAATCTCGATTACAAACGCCAAATGGACGGTGAACTGGAATTTCTGGGTAGAGTTCAACATTGACTAACATGGTTGATTGCGTTGGATATTGATTATTGATGTTGTGGGCGTAAAAAAAAATTAAAAATTAGTTAAATATAGATATTCTGAAAAATGACTGTTCGTCGCTTTTCTGGCAGACTGGCATAACTCGAAATTTGTAAATTTTCAGGAAAGCCTTTTAAAGTTTTTTTTTAACATATTGAAAAAAAATTTCGTTGTTCATAAAAAACCAAACTTAATTGTTGAATACATGAAAAAACAAAAATTGATTTATGCGGTTTTTCGAAAATACATAGAAAATGACAGGGATGTTTTTGAAAATTGACAGCTGCGCTTTTTCATAACTCGGAAACTAGAAGAAGTAGGTTAATGCCGATTATACAGAAAAAGTGTGTTTTTTTTTCAGCTTAGTTCTGTGTTCTAAACTAAAAAACGACAAATTTCGACTTATGCCACTCTGCCGGAAAAGCGACTTGTTGTTCATACAATTTTTTTTTTTTTTTTAATTATTTTGTGGAAGCTATTAAATTATTAATATTTTTCTGTGCAGAAAATGGTCGGCCTCTTGTTTCTTATTCGTATTTCGGACAGTTAGAGAATTGTTCTTTCATTTTGCTTCGATTTTACACCAAAACCAAATATATTTTTTTTTTAATTTAGATCAAATTATATACGATCAAATTCGGTACATTATTGAACTTGAATTGGTTAAAATTCGGAATTTTATCGAAATCGAAATGAAAATCGAATCGGAACAGTATTGAATCATTTGAGTGAAATCAAAATTAACGATTGATTGAAATGATCAAATCATCTTGGTAATCTATTGTTGAAGGTTTCGATCAATTGAAATTGGATTTACATAGCTCTGATGCTACTCAATCGTGTAATTTCCCATGGTGATTTTGAATCAGTAACTGAATAAAACAAAACAGATTTGAAAGATGTCAACTAAGCAACATCCCAAGAAACAATTTTAGATGTATTAATGCTTGAAAAGCGCTTTCGGAGCTAATCTTAGAGCTAGTTAATTCAAAAACACGCTCTAGATGCGCCTTTAGAGCAAGCATGGAGCCCACTTGCAGCTAATTCATTGAGTTTAAGAGCACTTTTTAGCTCCTTAATAGTGCTTGTAAGTAGGTTTTGACAGCCAAAAGCTTTAATATACACATTAAAACTGCCATAGAGCCGCTGCTTTTACGTTTTTTATTAGTATTAGTAAATTAATACAAATCATACTATTGAACACGAAAAGAAATTATTATTTGTGTTGGTAAATCATCTTAGCATCATAATTTATTTTCATAGAACAATGAGTAAAGGTAATAATTAAAAGCCATAATACGTTCAACATGGGAGAGATTTCTAAGTGCGATTTCATTTTTATCAGAATTGTTGATATTGTACTTCGAAATATTACAACGCCCTTCTTAAATAATTTGTTTTCAGTGTATGGTAAATTTTTTTTATTTCAATTTTTAACTTGAGAACAAAATATTTATTTTGCTCGTGCACTTTTTTGGATAAGGCTTCTGTGTTTATCATGATTCTTTTAAAAATGGAGTCATCACAGCACTGTTAATAGTTTTCTTTTCCTGTTTTATAAAAATTCTTAAATATTCGCCATTTTGTTAAACACACATGAAGATATAGCTTGTAGCTCTTAAGTAAATCTTTAAAAAATTCTTTTGCTCTTAAAGAGCTTTTTTAAAGGGTGCAGTATCAAAATGCTAACATGCTTTCCAACAGCTGATAAAAACATTACTATGGAGCAAATTTATCGAGCAGAAAGCTCTTAAATGTAACATATCTAAAGATTGTTAAGAAACTCCATTATAGAGCTAGATTTTTAAATTCGTTTACCAAGAGCTGCAATATGTTTTGAAATAGAGCTAGGGCCGTGCATTTAACTCTCTCAGAGCTATTTAAGAACATATAAATAACATTTAGCTCCAACGATGTTACTTGGGATGGCTCCCACAAGCCGCACCAATTGAAAGAAATTCCTTATATACTCGTAAACCTCCTATTTTTGTTGGTTTTGTATCCACCTATCTTTCTACTATCCAGTAGGTAATAAGAGCTTACAACATTTTGTCATATCCAAATGAATAAAAAAAATACTTCAGGCATGTTCTGTATCTTGTTAAAATTTAACGAATCTATAGTTAGATAAGAGATCCAGCCCGTGTCCGTTAACAAACCAGGCCAGCCAAAGTTCCGGCTCCGCTTTACAAGTACAACGAAATACGGTTCCAGCTTTAAACTTAGCACCGAATGAATCATTATGTGAAACCGCTTGAACTGAAGCTTACTGAGGCAACTGAGATGCAAAAAGTCAGGAAGCAACGCAAGGCGGGGGAAGATAAGTGGTTTTCCCGAAACACTCCAGTTTTTGTGGAAGGCTAAGGAGGGGACGTTTCAGGAGAAGCCAGCGGTTTCAGTGTACAGGGCCCGGTTCACCCAGGTATAGCGGTAGTATTATCGACGTAGCAGGAGGCTTCGACCTCGTATCGCTACTTTGCGATGCCTATCATTGAGCCAGCCGCTGCAAACGAACGAACTGCTTAAGCCCATTTTTTTTAGAAAAAATAAAATAAAAACATTCAAAAATTAAAATAAAATTAATAAATTGACCCAGGCCTGAGAAATTCAATTTTTGCGAAGCCATTTATTAATTTCAACTCAAATTTTTGAAAAATATCAATAACTTTTTTACTAGTGATTTTTTCTAAACCAAATTTAGACAAAATATATGTATATAATTTTAAAATGTGTGCCAAATTTCAATTGATTCCGTTTAAGAGTTTAGATTTTACAAATTTTTTTCGCCTTTCCACGCAAACATCAAAGCCCTCCAATTTTAGAAAAATGTCACTAACTTTTTTCCAATTATTTTTGACATGTGTCAATAAGTCATTTGTCGAGAGCGCATCAAGCCCTCGCGGTTGAGCAATTCTCAAATACTCGATGACTTAATGATGGGTCTAGCACTTAACTTATCTGGTCGTGGGCTTAAAATTTTAGACAAGAAGGGATCAATGCATCAATGAAAATCCTACCGAAATTCGAAATTACTTATACAAAATTCACACATAACACATTGCACTTTGTTTTGAAACATAAACTAAAATTTCATCCATAAAAATTCAAGTCATGGAATGACTTTTCTTTACCATAAACCTTATTGCTGCAGCATGAAAGATTCGAAGTATATTGTGAGCTGACCCCACTGCTGCTATGCATTGTCGAATTATAGACGAATTGTTGGTACTACACTCAGTGATTTCCTGGAACAGTGGGATCAAGAAGAGAACGCAATTTCAGGGAGATTGACCCACTCCACACACAGTTAGAGTTTTAGTTAAGTTAAGGGAGTGAGAGTAATTTTTCCAATAAATTAAACACTGCAATTTATTTCTTAAAGTTCAATGTTACCGCATAATTTTTTAAGTTGCCATACATTATTAGAATAATATTTGATGAAAAAGAATTAAACACTTAATGTTAGAAAATGATTAAAAATATATATTTTCCAGAAAAAATTTTGTATAAAATTTGAGGTCCTTTCCATACTCGTCCTATACCATACCTAACTAAAAACGACAGCACTGCTTAGTAGATACATTTTCAGCGGAGTGGTGAGTACTTTAAAAACCGAGAGATCTTACCTCAATATTGAGGCAGTCTGATTTTTTTCCTTGCTTTCTTGTTTACTCTTTATTATCTATCACTTTTGGTAACCCAAGAGTAAAAAAAATATTTCTATTTCAAAGCCTTTCATTGAACGAAATTTTTAATATTCCTACTTAAGCTTTTAAACATTTTGCTTTACAAAATTTTCCTAAAAAACTACAGCTTTGGCATCAGATAGTATTGATTCCCTATCGCAATTTCATATAACAGTTTTGTAATATTAAACTTCGAGTCAACATTGTGTCCTTAATTCCTCCATCATTGTGCATTCATTCAGGGCTAAGCCCTTGCACAAATCACGTGCATTATTGCATGCATGTGTTTTTATGTGTATGTGTGCGTGTTCATGTGGTTACAACAAAGAAAAGTAATAATGAAAGCAAAACTTAAAGCAGATAATAGACCGTAGATACTCGTATTTCAGAGAGCAAATACAATTTAGAAAAAATATATATAAATATAGGTACGTATAGATAATAAACACCGCTGGCAATTTGAAAAGCTTGCAAGGGAAGATATTGATTCGCCCTAATTCTTGTTAATTTGAACAGGCACGTCAATACTAACGCACAACTGATTATATTTATATAAAAGAAGTTAACCTATACATACATTGTTGGTATACATGCGCGAGTATGTATATCAGCCACTCTTGGTGTTTTTTTTTTCTTATAGGTTTAGACGTACATACCTATCGTATATTTGCAAATGTATAGATACTTCTCTCGATGCGAGATTCCTTAAGGGACTATGGGAAAAATATCAAAGGGTTGAAATTAAATGTTTGTGTCTTTAAGGACAACACAATTAGTGCGTTTTTCTGAACTATAATTGGGTTTTTTTTTGTTCTTCGATAAATGTTGTTTCAGAATTTTTCTTTAGAGATTGGGTAAAATTAGAATAACCCAATGCTATTCTCTTTTGAAATACAGAATTTCGGAACCGAATGCACATACAGAATTATGACCCCAAAACATCAAAATATTGCAGAGGTACAAATCGTCGAGTAGCATACAAAATTTAAAAATCGAAATTTAGTTCTAAAAAAATATTTCTTCCTGGTCTAATTAAGATAAAACTCAAACTAAAAGAATAAGCATTTCTTGTATACTATGTGAGGAATGACTGAAAAATAATACCTAATATTGAGCAAGGATTTTGGGACTCGAAATTTTGATCAAGGTTGACATTACGATGATAGCGAAGACCAAAAAAGTGGGACTCGCAATTCTGTCTGTCTGTCTCTCGGTTCGACTACAGCCTAAACGGCTCGGCCAATTTTCTTCAAACTTGGCAGATATGGGTTTTTGATTTTTCCCCCCCACAAGTTTATTTCTTTTTTTTTTTTAAGACCAAAAATAACGGTACCTACCATACGGTTTTTTCGAAATTTAATAAATATATGTTTTTTTAAAAAACTGTCCCACAGAATTTAAAAAAAAACAAATTGAAAAATTTCATTTAGTTAAAACTAAGTAGGTAATGGTTGAAAAAAAAAATTCCAAAAAATTGTTATTTTTGGTAGTTCCATTGGGTCTATTTTTTTTGTTTTTGATTTTCTCGAAAACGGTACAGCCGATTTAAACCACTTTTTTATGCTAAAGCTCCTCCAAAGTTTGAATATTATTACGTATTCAAATTTTCATTTTTTTTATTTTTTGGATTTAAAAAAAAATCAAAATTTTTTTTGGACACTCAATATTTCGAAAACCCCATTCTCGATTTTTTTCAAACTTGACAAATAAAAGTTTCCTAACATAATCTAAAAGATTTGAGAAAAAATATTTGTTTTATCTAAAACTAACGCTACCTTCCATACAAATGTTAAAAAATGGTTTTCGAAAATCGTATTTTTCTCGAAAACGGTTCCGAGAAAATTTTGTTCTTTTGATTAATTTTTACGATCTATAATTTAATAAAAAAATTGAAATCTAGATATTACTGACTGTAGGTACCTACCATAAAACGATTTTTTCGAATTTTGAATTTCTCATTATCGGCATAACGGTGTTACGGTAAGATTTACCGCAACAAAAACCATTCTTAATCTTGGTTCTTCAAACCTTCTTCGACTATGTTGTTTAGTCATAGTCTGACTCTCGATATCTGTTTTCCCCTCCACCCCAACCATTCCCATTTTTCGACCCACATTTTGAGTCCGTTGTCCTCATGGAGCTTGAGAGTAGCTCAGAGAGGATGACAAAATAGGTACCCTATAATTCGATCGTGTTGAGCCAGCGGATGGGCTGGAGACTCGCACGCCATCTAAATAAACGAGGAAGCTCTTTCGAAGACAACAACAGAACGAAGCATACACGTACACTTAAAGTGGATTTGAGGACAACACAACATCAACATAATTAAATTAGCTTAACTTACATTTTTGAACACGGCTTTGAGCCCATCGTAAAATTTCTTTCCTTAAAACTTAACTTAAATAACAGACCAGCATAAAAGAATGGAACGCTAAACGCTATCCCTTCAATACCCCCAAATCTGCACAAAGGTCCACCGAATAGTAGATTGCGCGTTAGGTAGTTTAATTTGAATATTTGCCTTCCTTCTTCGGTTTCTCAAAATTGTTTAAAGATTAAATACTAGTATTGGCTCCTTTTTCGAATTAGTTGAAAATAGTAATTTTAGTAGAGTAACTGAGAGAATGCTCAGAATATTATCTTCAACTTTTTATGATTTCTTTTTATTTTTCTCAAAAATAGTAATTGTAAAAATGTTAGGGTACGGCCTTGGATTCGCTAAGTTTTGGGACAGCACCAACAACTTGGGGAATTCATTGATTGTGTGGGTGAATGAGAGTTTCGTTGGAACTCAACATCGGAGTGGTACCGTAACCGAGTTCCACGAAAGCTTTTGATTGAGAGTGTGAATGTGTGAGTGAAAGAGGAGGCCAAGAGAAATAAAAGGCTAGATGGTAAAACCAATTCTTGGTTGACTAGCGAAGCCGATAGGCAATTGTGAAATTTGGAATTTTGAGAAAAGAAAAAAAGAAATTTTAAAAGTTGAAGAAAGCGTTAAGAAAAGTGAATAGTTACATGGAAAAGAAATAATAGTCTTAAATCGAAAGAGGAGTTTTTAATTGGAGAAGAAAAGATTAATTTTAAAAAGGATTCGGAAACGGAGATAAGAGCGCCAGAACGGGGCGAATAAGGGCATATAGAAAAGTCTGTGAGGAAAAGGAGAAGGAAGGAAAAAGGAAACAAAATAAGGAAAAGATAAGTAGTATTGATTTATTAAGTTTATTCGTTGGTTAAAAGTGTTGTGTGAAATTAATTCGGTTGGCCTTTGATTTCGTTTTATTAATCTCAAAACTGTGAGACTCGCGAACCCCTATTACAGTAGTTTTGATTATCTGTTTTATTTCGGGACCGAGTGATAGCGGTCCATTCTTGCGGTCTATGTTTCAAAAATCCCCTTTGTTTCATTTTGTATAATTTCAATTTCATTTTTCATTTAATATTTCATAATTTCATTTATATTCAATTGGTTTCATCCAATTGAATTCATATCTGTACTCTATTGTATTTGAAAAAAATTCCAGGTTTTAATCCAGGCGTAAGCCACGGTTTCCTGGATATTTTTAAATAAAATATTCTTACTCCCCATTGTAAAATTGCGTTTCCTTCATATTTTTGAAGAACAATTTACAGCATTCTGGTTAAGGCAAACGACCATAAAAAGTTTCCTGGCGCCCACCCCTCCCACGTAAGTACGCCCCAGTACTTGCATTAATTTAATTAAATTCGTATAACACCCAAATTCTTCTTTTATTAAATCTCAATTGTTTACTCTTTTTATTACCATTTAAATTCTACAAAACCCACCCCCAGCTGACTAGCCGGTTAGCTGCGTCGTTACCCATCGCAGTGTTGTTGCAATATTTTTTTAATCTCTTTCTCTCATCATACTTCGTTGATCTTTTTGACATTTCGTCAATTCGATCTTACCTCACGCGTGTGCCGGTTGCACAAATTATTAATAATTAATTCGTTTTCTTGTTTTATTGTAATTATAATTGGATTCGTATAATCCAAAGTCGCGGTCTTTAAGTACTTAATCGTCATCATAATCATCCTAAATTCGTAATAAAACTCGGGAAAATATTGCAACAACGGATTTTAATGAATTTCTTTATAAAGAAGCTCCTAAAAAGTGTAAAAATCAGTGCATTTCAAAGATTAAAAAAAAAATATTTTTTCAATTTTTAGAAAAAAAAGTCGTTTTGTTTTTTGGAAAATTCGATATATCAACAACAGCTTAATATTTTCCTTGGAAATTTAACTCTTATTCGTACAACAATAAAAACTTAAAGTTGGCGTACCAAAATTTTTTCTTAAAAATGTTTTAAAAATTTTGTACATAAAAGCTTATTTTTTAAAGGAACCACTATAACGATTTATAATTTTTGTTCTTGCATAAATTCATATTTGCATAGCATTCTGTTTTTAGCTCTTACTACTTAAAGAATTTAAAAAATTCACTTTATCCTTATGAACAGTTTTCTTTAATAACTTTCGTTTTTAAAATTCCTAGTGTATTACATAGGAGCAAGTTCGTGCGACCCAGTCGTGCATTTTATTTATTTTGTATTCATTAAACAAAACAACACGGCACTTCTTTTCCTAATTTTTTGACACCAAAAACAATTTTTAAAATACATTGTATCTACACATGAATATTATATTTTTAATAGATTCAAAAATTTAAAGCTTTGTTTTGCAGTGTTTTTTAAAACAAGCTCTTTGCATGTAAATATTAATTTATCTGTTAACTGAATTGTAAAGTTGTACAATAAGAGTAATGGGTTCATTTAATCCATAATTAGTTCCACATTTATCATACAGTTTTATGCAGATCTTCGATTCTCAAAGTACTATTTTCATAAAAAGGATACCAAATTAGACTGCAGTATACCAGAAAGGTCATCATTAAGGACATTAAAGCCTTAAGAGTAGATGCATCTTTAAATTCTGTAGAACTTCGTTTTTAAAAATCAAGCATCGAACTACATTTTGCGACAAAAAAATCAATGTCATCTTTAAACTCGAGTCTTATTTCAAATAAGCTCAAGCTCTTTAACTGCTTCTGCTTCTTCTCTTACGAGATTATCATGATAAAATTTGTAATCAAAATTTATCATGGAAAATGATTTAGAAGCACTGTGATATTCAAACAAATGCAAGAAATGCGATGTTCAAGTGCAGCAAGTCACAATCTAAAAGTAAGTTGTATTGAAATATAATTTAACATCATAAATAAGAAGAAGTGGACCTATTTGACTTCCCTATGGAAGCCCTAATGACAATGTGAGCGCCTGAATATTATTTAAAGAATTTGACAAAAATTGGAAAATGTTGTCGATACCAATGGTACTTAATTCCAAGAGAACTCCAAAAAGAAAAAAAAAGCAATCTATGTACGTACTACGTATTAACCTACTTGCTTAAACTGTGTTGATACTCGTACTAGATTCATGTATCCTTTATCAATTTGCTTTTCTTCAGTAAGGATATATTTTTAAGAAATTTATATTCTCTTTATACGACCAGTTTGCCATTTTTTTAAGGATTTGATTTCAGGAATTTGACTATGTACATATGTACCGCTTAATTAATAGAAAATCAAAAATATAAAGAGCTTAGGTTAGTAATTCATGACATTTCAGTTTAAAGAATAAATTGAAGACGGAAAGATACAAGTATTGAATATTGATACAGATTATCGGATACCTTCAAACTTTTTAAAAATTATTTTCAATTAATTAATCTATCTTCAGTTATAAAGGGAAATGCTTAAGTCATATTTATTAGATTTGTTGCTAATTTATAACTGGTGAGAGTTTTGACGGGAAAACCAAAACTTAACTAAACATTTTTTAATTTTCAATTTTATTGAGTTATACCTATTAGATTTTTCCTATCCTACACGCTGTGAAGTCACATAAATTACCTATTCATCAATCTACCATTTACCATTATCAATTAAGGCTTGTTTAATTTAAATTAAAAACGGATTCCTAATCAAATTTATACAAAACGGTAATCGATAAATACACCTAATTAATGTTCGAAAGGTGTTAACAGGATGATTTGAATAAATTGTAATCAATGCGAGATATATAATCGAGCGGTCCATAATATAATTTTATCCATATCATAAAATTAAATCTAAATAAAAATATAATCACAATTAAGTATTGTTTTGATGAAAAAAACAAGGACTCACCTTACAGTCCTTGCATTGATGTATCAGCGAATATATCTGCCGACAATCGTAGCGAAATAAAATTTCTGCTAGCTCGCACGTGATACGAGTGGCCAATGAGTCCAAATCCAAAATATCGGTTAAAATTCGAACACATTGGGGGCCACCGCCCAGTGTTACATTTAGGGCGATCGTATGCAGGGCACTTAAGACGGTACGCTCACAACAATGCTTCAAACGTAGATGGTGTAGTTTTTTATCTAAATCACTTCGAGAATTTTTACATAATTGTGTAGGACTAGAGTCATCATTATCGCCCAAATAATCAAGGCACTGTTGTTGTTGTTGGTTTTGGTTGTATTGGTTGCTGTTATCGTTTACATTATTAATATTATTATTATTATTATTATTATTATTATAATTATTAACATTTTTTCTATTATTTAAATTATTTTTAACAATATTATTATAATTATCTAAATTATTATAGTTATAATGATGATCTTGCGTCGACGTCGACGAGGACTGTGCGTTTGCGTGTGCATCATTTTGCATATCATGATCCTGATCCTGATCATTATGCTGATCTCTATGCTGATGTTGATGCTGATGGTGTTTGTATTTTGTTTCCACAGTTTTGTCAGCTACCATTTTGTTTGCATTTATTGAGGCTGTTGATACGGTAGTAGTTGTTCGTTCTACTACTCCAGGCGGTTTTATCGTCGTTATTTGTGAAGAAGGTGTCCTTTTGGCGGAAGCTGCACCATTATTTGGTAATATCGTTGCTATCTTCACAGGCCTCGCTGCCGCTGATGTTTCACCAATTTCTCTGCGCACTTTCGACATAATATTATGAACTGGATTAAAATTATTGTTATTATTCAAATTTATTAAATAATTATTATCATAATTATGTAATTTGTTATAATTATTATTAATATTATAAGAGTTAGTATTAGTATTACTATCATAATAATTTTTATTTTCTAAATTTAATTGTTCGCAAGACATTGGACACGTTGGCGGACCAGGACCTTCATCTACCCATGCCACGGGTAGCGAGCCAGCCGTACACTGACCCTGAAAGTAAAAAACAAATTTCTTTGTAAATAAAATGTTGTTAATTTAAAAAAAAGAATCAAAATAAAATCTTTATCTAGGAAAATTTCTATACAAAAGAGAATTATTAATGAATAAGTAAATGGCAGACAGACAGTGGCGTAGCGTGCCATTTCGGCGCCCGGGGCGGGAGACCCATTTTGCCGCCCCCATTCAATACTAAATTAAAATTAAATTTCGAGACATCATTTCACAGGCAATGAAGTATCTTTTATTGAAAGTAAAATAGAATTAGCGGTTTCATAAACGGATTTTACGAGCCTTACGAATGGGGCTCGTGAGACAAAGCTGCATCTGCGGATTCATCTTCATGCATGCGTTTTTTCCTGCGAATTGTACTCGTTTTGAGATCGATTCCGAGTTTTTTCCAAAGTCTTAGAAAAGTCGATTGCGGCTTGGACGAAACGGTCTCTGCTCTCCACCAGGAGAGCTTTTAAAACGCAGAGTTTCTGAGCACACTTATCCACACTCAGTCCACATTGCTGTAGGTAAATCTGTGCGTCATCTTCTTCAGGTAGCTCTGCAGCTCAAAAGCCAAGAAAAGTGAGGAAGTTGAATGACTGCATGACTGTCAGAAGAAGACTGCCTACCGATCCGTCAATTCTTCCAGTACCTCAAGAACTTCCACAAACTTATTTTTAAGCGTCTTTACAGCTTCACGAGGTTCACTTTTTCTGCAGACTTGTGACTAGATGCTTGAGATACTTCTGGTGAGTCGACTTCGTCTTGACCCTGCTCTGTGGTGGGACCAGAACGACTTCCAACTTCGACGGCAAACACGTCTTCTTCTTCTGCCCGTAAAATAAGTTATGCATTCCCATGAATATTGGCCGGAGGACAATTCTAGGCCACTCACGATTGTCTGGCTGAACACAATGGAGACGGAGCTGCAACTGGAACTGCAACTGGAATAGCTGTCAAAATATTCAATACACGTAAATTCAATGTAACGAACACAACACAACGCAACTGCAGTCGGTGCTGCAGACGGTGCTGCAAGAGTTGGCGAACTTTTAACTTTTTCATACAGCAATTTTGACATTTCAAATTTTATATATCTGTCAGTGCTTTTAAGTGTTGTTTTGTTTTTTTGTGATTTCGTGGTTAAATTTTAATTAAAATAATGGACGAAAATCTTCAATTTCAGTGTCCATTTTATAGTTTCAATTACTTAAAATATTTACAATTTGCCAAAGATTCAACACCTGACCCAACAAATGACAACAAAACATAAAAGTTGTACAGCCTCATTGTGGGCGCATAAAAAATGTACGTACGAAATTTTTTGACAGCTCTTCCAGTTGCAGCTGCAGCTCCAGTTGCAGCATTCTATTGTGTTCAGCCAGTATAGATGGAGGAATCTTACTTACATTGGAATCACTTCTGCTGCTTCTGGATGCCGCCGAAGACGTTAAAGTAGCTTTTGAACCAGAGCTAGAACTGAAATATTTCGCGTCTTCGCGTCTGCTTCTTTCTTAGCCTTTTTCCTGCGGTATTCCGCGCCGCTTCCTTTAACTCTTTTCATTTTCAAAAACTAGTTCAAAGGTTGAGTGAAGTACTAGCAGGCGAATCTATAAACAAATCTTAAAGGTAACTTAACTTTAAAATACCTCTAAACAGCTCTTAAGTATGAAATCGGTATCTATAATCAATTTTCACATTTAAGTAACGTTACTTAAAGGCCTCTTAACTTAAACGCCATCAACCGCGTTTAAGGGTCACTTAAAGGCATTTTAAAATGTATTTTGACATATTGATTGTCATCTTTGAAATTTTGAAGTTTCAAATTGTGAGTTTGTAGGTATTGTTTGTTGTGATATTATATATTAGAACTATAAAGTGCAACGATTTAAGACACATAAAATTTGTATTGATTAAAGTATGTGTACGCGCAAAGAAATTTCGTCCGCGCTTCACTCTTAGCCGTTGAAGTGTTTGTATCGACACTTTCTTCCTCGTTGTTGGAAGAGAATAGGCGTTTTCCTAAATGCATTGTTGCAGCACAACGTGGATTTTGATGCCCTTGCAACGTTTTTCTTCACTCTGAAATTTACTTTTACAATTCATTAATAACGTTATTTTATTGAAGCAAGTTAATAAAAAAAGCATCAAAATTCATGATGCGCTGCAACACTGCATTTAGGAAAACGCCCAATCTGTGCATAAAATAATTCTGTTTTGTAGTGTATTATTGCAAATTCTAAAATAAAAAAGTTTCCTTGTAGGAGGCATCCCAATTTTCAGATCTTTTTCTTTTATTTGTGGCGGCGGGTGTGGGTGTGTGTTAGATAGCCATTTTTTTTTTGATTTCACAGATAAAAAAATGTGTCTTCCAATTATTTACTGAAAGAAGGTGTCACAAAACAGCTGTGTTGTATAAAATGAAGCAGCATTTGTTTTTTTTTTTTCTGTACTAGATTTTCACATTCTTTTACGTTACGTGACACAACCATTGTTTAGTTAAGTACCAATGAAAAATCGATTATAGATACGAATTGAAGCTTCGTCATTTAAAGCCAAATTAAATATTTAAGTATGCTTAACTAAATAACCTCTAAGATGCAGTTTAAGACAATCTTATAGATACGGCTGTAAGTGCTTAGTTTTAGAAGATTCAACAGTATTTAAACTATAAACAACACAATCGAAATAACTTTCTGTGATGCGGGCGGGAGCAAAAACATTGAGCTGGCTGAGACTAGAATAGCGTTTCCGTCGAATCCTAGTTATCTTATCATATCTCGCATATGCATATCATATGTTTCGGAACACTCCCTTTCAGTTTCGCGAGAGTTTCGGAACGTTTTGTTTTAGTTTCGCGATCAGCGCGACAATACGAAATGCACTCTTACGGCCCTACTCACCGTCTATGAATTCACGAAAGCTGTCAACGACGAGCCACAGATAGGATGGCAAATTTCAAATTTACATCATTGTTGTTTGTTGACTTGTCAAACGATCTGTCATGAAACATTATGATTTCTACTCTACCCGCATCACCGGCGACATTTTGCCGCCCCCCTAGGCCTGCCGCCCGGGGCGGACCGCCCCCCCCGCCCCCCCTACGCTACGCCACTGCAGACAGAGTTGTTCGTTTACTTTCCCAAACTATAGTAATGTCTACGAAGTCTGTTAAAGTCCATATTTAAGAAATTAAATTGTGTAGAGTTTTGAAGGTTTGGAAAGTTTGGCAGATATATGTAAGCAAATATATGTAGATACAAAACACACACACACACACACACACACACACACACACACACACACACACAAACACAAACTATAAGCCATTAAGATTTCGATCAACCGATTGAATTTTTGAGGAAGAGAATTAATAGTTGCGACGAAGAAGTGATGATTTTTCACAAGTTGCAATATCTACATATGTCCAGCAGTTATCTGTGATATTATTCATCCATGATATTTCGTGAGAACAAGTAATCAAGAATTGGACAATGTCTAATGAATGTTCTTCATTTTTAACCTACAATAAAATTAAATAATAAGTTTGTATAAGGAATATGTAATTTCTTTTCTAGAGAATTACAAATCCGTTCAAAAGTTTTGTCTCTATATTAATATATATTACAAAGCAGGATACTACAGACGGTGTTTTAACGGTAAGACGTTGGGAAATGCTGTGCATCCTGGCAACAGGCGTTGAGTCCTACCTCTTACCCAATGCAAATGAAAATCTGCTATTTTGGGTTGTCTAAATATCTCATTCTCAAATGACAAAAACCTACTAAGCTATTGGGACCACTTACTTAACTTTTGGCCACTAACTTAAATGTTAATCTTCTTCTCCTCAACCTACGTTAATTAACTAACATATCTGACCCTGAAGGGGTAATTTCAAAATCACAGAACAAAGTGTTTCTCCGGTATTTCACGACGAAACTGAATCTCTGAATTTAACAGAACGTCTGAAGTTTGGTTCAAGTGTAAATTGATAGCAATTTCTTAAGAGCGGGTATACTGTTGAAGGGAAGTAATGTAACTGGTTATTTTGCTAGAACATGATTTAAAAAAATAACGGTTAAATAGTGAAGAATTACGGCGGTGGTGCCTAAGATATGAAACAACTTTGAGTTTTTGAAGCAATAAATTCTACACGGCTTATGGTTCCCCATTTGATGATGCTATCGAGGTCAGAATTTTTGTTCGAAGTTAATATTGAAGGACAAGGACGTGAATCTGGGAAGGAATATGAGCAGCTAAGATAATTGTATTCAGCAAAACAAGTAATGGATTAGAAGTTTCGTACAAAAGATCTTTCATGAATATAATAAAGAGAGTCGGACACAATACGGAGCCCTAGGGTACAACAGTATTTAATTAATTCAAATTGAATTAAGCGGTCTTAAAGGTTATTTCTTATCTAACGAAGAAGAGATCTGGATACCAAACTCTACGATCTAATTTGACGCCGCTTTTACTCGCAAAAATCCATTCATATCTACTTAAAAGGTTCGTGAAAGGTACATAAAGCAGTCACTTGCGATAATAACTGAAGAATAACTGATAACTTTTGGCCTTATTTCTTAACATCAGGGAACTCTCTTACGAGAAAATGACAATCCCTCCGAGAGAGTACTTCTTCTCATCGAAATTGCTACCCATTTTAAAAATTTGTAGGTCCCCTCCATTTCTGGCACCAAGCTTACAAGAATGATTTTGAGAGTTGTAAATGACTAGCCTTTAGTTCTGTAGGGGCTGTTGTGTCCGAATGTATTCATAATTTATAACGCTGTTACGTATTTAACTAATATTTGAAACTACAAAGATAATAATTTTTTTCTCTTTGTTAATCTTATCTTCTCAGAATTAAATTTTTCGGAAAGTAAAGTAGCTATAGATGCATAATAAAAACTTGTTTGCTGAGGTATCTTAAAAATTTAGAATCAAGTTAGGATAGGTTAGGTTAATGGGCTGACAGTTGATCTTGTTACCGTTACACTCAGACTAATGTAGATCCGTTAAGGATGTTGATGAGTTTCAGCAAGCTATAGCCTGAAATGTCTGAGGGTACTTCTAAGTTATTGAAGAAATATCTTTCGTCAAATAATCACCTGGTTAAGGAGAGGTAGACGGCGTAATTATGTCCTTTACCTCCACTTCAGAAATCATCCCTCCACCAGGCCTGAAGGAGCATGTGGCTCCATGCAACGCCTACTAGATTACGAAGGTGATCAAAGGTCAGTGTTTGATAAGTCAGTGTGATGTGTATATGTTTGTTTGGTCAGTATTGCTGATTGAATCGAAGGGGCTGTTTCTTTTCTCAAGACGGCTCGTGTTCACCAGAGGAGTAGAAATTGGTGATGCTCCCGAGAAGAGAAAGAGACTTTTTACTTAGTTGGATGATAACGTCGGCCTTTTGTTAGTTGAAACTAGAAGATTAGTTTTTGGGTTATGAAACAGGAATCTAGCAAGTTCCATCTCTTGTTTGTTTAAGATTTGCTCTCGATTACCTGTTTAAGATTACGGGGTGGGACCTGAACTGTTGTGTCTGCCTGATTAAGATCAAGGGTTGATCGTATTCTTACCAGCTTATATAGCCTCTTTTATTATATGGGATACCACTGCGACCAGGAACCCAAAAGAGCCTTCGTATCATTTCGAAACAAAAGTTGTAAACTAAGTTCTAAAGAGAATATAGTTACTTTACATGCGGATTTTATAGAAAGTTTTTGGAATCTTCTAAATTCGGTTATGTTTTAAATTCACTCAATGTCCCGAACTCCCTAAGTACCCGAACAATTTCGATCAAATTGGATATACTTATCAATTAAAATTTCAACCTAAATGTAATATTTGCAAAGGACTCTGATTAGAAGATTTTCAATAATTTTAGTTTATATTTAAAAAATGAATAGATTTTTATCCAATTATTTCGTAAGTTCCAACTTTTTATCTTTTTTTAAACTCTTTATGGAATGTAATGCTCTTGCGGTATGTTCACAAATGCCTATAGAAAGAACCATTGCCAAACTTTACATAAACCTTATGTTAAAAATAAGAAAATACATCAACCTTAAAAACAAAACAAAGTTCTTCATTCTTTTTTATTTTGACCCTCCCAATATTAAAAACTCATCATAGCACTTTTTTCTGCTTTCAACTTCCATCAATATAACAGATAACCAACCTTCAAAAATCAAACTAAGTTATAGTAGAACAAAGAACAGAAAAAAAACATACTCGTAGTTAATGAGAAACGTTGCTGCTTATGTGGTTTTAAAATGACCTTTTATTGCGATCCTTTCAAAATAGAAAAAAAGAACGAAATAAGAATTAAAAAAAAAGTTTAAAGGTCAAGAAAAAATATAAAACATTAATTAAAAATACATTGTGTAACAAACCAACCAACAACGAAGGAAAGTATAAAATCAAACCGAAAAGGTTTAAGTATACAAACATTATACTTTCAATTGTTCTATTTACATACACATTAAAACACATACATTATGTGTACACACCTATACTTGCAACAACAACTGGGCTCCAGGCTATTCACCTAATATGATGGTTGGAATGGAAAAGAAGGTGAGTGTTCATTTTAAAACAATCTACTTTTCAACCTCAAAAAAAAAAAAAAAAATTCGGGTGAGGAAAAAAACGAGAGAGAAGTTAAATCCTTTGCAAGAAAATCTCTTCGAAAAACCTTTAAAAACACAATAAAGTATTTTCTGGCAATTCTTATAATTTTAAGTTTAATTTAGCAGCACAAATATGACATTTAAGGAATTTAATAAATTTTATGATTTTGGATTTGAAGCTATATTGCAAATTCAATTTATTTATCTATTATCCCCCCTAATTCAAATTTATATAAATTATTCAAGGAAGATGAGAAAATTGTATCTTATAAAATTGGAGTGACTGAATTTATTTTAATTGAAACTTCAAATTATCACAACTCCAAAATACGCTTTGCCAAGCTAAGACAGCCAGACTGAAATATTGGTCAATTTTCACTGACTTGTTTTAAATCAAACCATAGATATACTGTAAATTTTATGTTCCTAAAAAAATTTGTTTAGATTCAGACTAGGTGTCTGATTATTACTGCCTGTGGTCAGAGTTTTGATTGTAAACACTGTTCGAGTGAAATAGCCGGCTGCGTTCATCCCCTTAAATAATTTAACCGTAATACTCGCGCTTCAAGGAATCCCCATCAGTTTACCCTTGAGCGCAATTTCTGACGTACAGTTAAATTCGGTGATTCTTTCCTCCCGCATTTCTGTCTGCATGTTTGTACCACGAGGTAAAGCCTAAGCACTTTAAGTTTTCGGTGATTCCCTAGAGGAGAAATTGAAATATTTTTTTAGCTACAACTGCATTATAGCCCTTGCGAAAAGGCTTATTTATCTCGAAAATGGTTCTTGCAATTTCGATAAATTATACATTCTATTGGAAACCATTCCACATTTTTGTCACAAAATTTTAACTAAAAATGTTTTTAAAGGCAACTGCCACATAACCGTTTTTTTAATATCTGATTTTCATATCAACGGCTCTTCCCATTTCGATCAATTAAGTGTAATATTGTATTAAAATTTTTTGTACAAATATTTTTTGGGGTTTTGAAAACTCAAATTCTTTTTCACACACAAATTGAATACCATTCTAATTGTGTTTTACCCATCCAGAAGCGGGGAAGTGGAAATAAATTCAGGCTTTGTTTTAATGTTTGTCTAAGGTTTTTGATAGCGTAATTCAAAAACAGCTTAGTATCCATCTGAGAGCATGGAAAATCCTAGCATCTAAACGTTAAAATCATAGTTTCATAACAACTATTTTAAATTTTGTCGAAGATAACAAGATTGCTTTGGATTACAACTATGTCACATTTCTTGTGCTTCCTGCCTTCTTGTAAAATCGACCGCTTTGGCCGAGTGCTCGATGCTGATTCTCAGCATTTGTGGAGAGCACATCGAACTATATTATACCTATACACTTATACAGTCCACTTTTCAGATGGAAAATAAAATATTATAACTTTAAATCTTTATGAGCGTTATCTTTTTTTCCTAGAGCATTCTGAGCTTTCCGAACATTTGGTCCTTCGAGCCGGATTTGAACCAGCGATCTATAGATCTACTGTCCACTTAGAAAATAAAGAAAATAAAATACCACTTTAAATCTATTGAGCACTATTTTCTTCTTTCTTCCTTGAACATCTCGAAATTAAGTGAAAACTCATATTACCAGATTTCATAAAGAATATTTTTAACATCTTAAAACAATAAAAGGTAGTTACAAGATAAACTGGATACTGGCCAATTAGGGTACATGCAGCGAAGCAGGGCTTCCCTTACAATACTCACTGTTGTAGTTGTGAGGATCAGCAGGAAAATGGAGCAGGCACTAATTTCTTTTGCAAATGCCCTGCTCTAGCCAGAATGACAGCCCAACTATTGGGAAAGTTATTCCTCGACGAATCTGAGACTTGATTTCTTTTTTTAATACGATCTTATGACCGCGAGCTAGCGAACTTTAGGTAGAAAGGAACTCATGAATCCCTCGTCATATATAATGAAATACAAACGATTTTATGATATCAAAACTGACCACTCTAGCGCTAATTGGGTCACAAATTAGCTCTGTTTAAAGTACGAGTAATTGTACAGCGGATTATTTTGTGAATGATTTTATTTTAGCCGTTCGGGAGTAGGCTAGGCAAGTTGAGAAAAATACACAGTAGATTGGATTTTATGGCATTCACTTATGTTTTGCGGAAAAGTTAATACAGTAGATCTATTGCAATTTTTGCGTTGACTTAAATATACATACATATATAAATTGGATTGTAAATATCTATGATAGCCCTTTAGAAATATGGCACCACAATTCTGATCGCACACATCACCTTCCTGTAAATACATACTATACACATTTCGCCTATAGGCATTTTAAATTATAAAATAAATCTGATTTTATACGTTGCCCAAATGGTAACGTCGTTCTAGGAAACACCTAGGAAATCTATTGAAAAACGGTCTTCATAAACTGCCGGTAAAATAAACACACACAATTTTGGATTACAAACGAAGCTAATGACTTTTTCGTATAAATTAAAAACAAAAATATTGAATTATATAATTTCGAAACTTCTCCATACAAAACAATATTGACATACATGTTTGTTGGCACTCAGGGGTAACACACTTAAATGTTCCATTGGCTTGAGAGATTCGTCTTTTCGACGGCAGAGTAGGCTCCATTTGTATGCACTTTGAGTGGCATTTTTTTTTGTATTTTTGTTATGTGTGCACAGTTTTCTTAATTTGCCCCGGGGTGTTGTCAACAAGTATTCTTGCGATAAACACACATTGTGCAGAGGTTTTGTATATAAAGACGGCAAAAGTATTTAAACATGTCTACTGTGTATTTTTGCGTTTTGTTTTTCTGTGAGTCAGTCATGTTTCAAAGGAGAACAAATTTCAAGCATTTCGAAGTGTGAAAAAGGTTAAGTCTTGCAATTCAGTTGCCTGTTTGTATGTTTCTTATGTGGCTTTGAAGTTGATCTAGTTTCGTAGGTAATTGCGAGGTAAATCTTTTTGAATGAATGAAATATGGTCTTTGATGAAGTTGCTGTTTTTTGTTCAGGAAATTAAACTTGTTTAATGTGGAGCTCGGATAGTAGACTCCGATTGTGTTAAGCATTGAGAAATGTTGCCGAATGGATATAAGGTGGCTTCTAGGAATTCTGACCAACTTACGCTTACACCAAAACCAGGACGTAATGTTAAGTACAGAGATTCTTTCATTGGTCGTACATCATGAATGTGAAATGCTGTACGATGGTTGCTTGGCTTTATTGGCTTTCAAAATGTTATTCATGCACTAAATTGATGTGCATACTTTTTTTTACATACTTTTACTCAATTTTTCAAAGCAATTTTTCTACTCTGATTGAGATACTCGTACATTCAAGACATGCATTTTGAATGCACCACCCCCTTCTTCACGCGTCGAAAAACGTCTAACAGGCATTTTATGTTTAATATCTGCGGGAATAAAAATGTGTCAAATCAGGACCTTACTGCGAATGAACCATCAATTCGATGTTATGAATAATCAAAAATTAACATGTTTGAACCGATGTATAAGACTTGATCGGGGTATAGAATGATTCTTGTTCTGCGATTGGTTTCGCCTATTTTTGTGAACACTTCTCCCAAACAAATAAATATGTGCCACTCAGAATTGTTTATTCTACGTTTTTTTAATTTCACAATGGCGACATGTCAAATTTTTCCGAAAAAACAGGCGACAGTTTGCTTCGAAGTGCCTTATGCTCGAACATTACTTTTTTTTTGATTTGATTTGAAAGATCAATAGAGTTTATTGGTTTGTATTTAGTTCCAGGTTTATTAACCATGATTCGTCGCCTGTGGCGATTTTGTAAATGTAATTCAAAGCACCACAAGTGGATTTTCTTGACATTTCTGGGCAAAATTCGACACGAGCTTATGTACATATATTGAGCGATCATCAAATTACAGGATATTCTACGTGAGCAAACAAAAACATCGATTAAAGCACAAAATTAATTTTTTCAAGAAATTCGTCCTGTAGCAAAATGTCGTTCGGAAAACCAGCGAAACACGGTGGCTTGAGGTGGTCGTGGTACTTTATTATGAAAAGTCAAAGCTAGTACTCGTAGATCAGCTCATTGTTATTAGTTTAGTCTACGTCAAAAAGTATAGAAAATCCTTGTACGAAAATTTTCACGATTCAATTCAAATTTTTGACCAAGATGAAAATAGCTGGAAGCAAAACAAATAGCACTTGTATGACAAAACGATCTGAGTATGTTTACCATTAAAAATGTCAAACTTATGAAAATTAAAGAAAACGCTAGGTCTGAATTGAGTTATTGCGAGAGTCCGTCAGGATGAGAATAGTATTCTTACGATTTTGCAAGGACTTCCCTACCCGAGAAAAACAGCCACATTAATATTACAAATAATATTCTCACACCAACAAAAATAAAAAAAATAACAATAAAATGCATAATAAAGGTATAGTGTACTAAAACAAAAACCTAACCAAATTATACGAAATTCTATTCAGCTCCTGGTTCCAACCCTTGTTTTTATCGGTCACCCTCACTAGGGAGAGCCAATTTGCTTGAGGCTAAGTTAATTCGACGTTGCAAGAATGTTTTATGACTCCTGTAGGTGATATCATGGGATTAATCCCCTTTCTCACTCATATACAAATATATGTAGTTTCAAAAGTACTCAAAGAATCAAGATATGGATGTAGAAAAATCTGAGGGATGGAAAGAATCACATTAATTATTCTGATTTTATGTTCTTTAAGGCTGGCATATCCAGCTTAAAGTTTTCCATCAGTCTAACTTTCAACTATTCTCCTGAACAATAGCATTATTTCAGTGTGAAAAAGTGAATGTTTTTAATACTCCAACTTTCGACCGTTTTTTTATCTTATGGAAAAGCTCATTAGTAATCACTTATCCCACAAGAATGAACACTTCTAAATTACCGGCAAATGGCTTTGAATGAAATTAGCCAATATTTGTGATAAAAGCCTTCAATGGAAAACGGATGCCTTTGATATAATGCAGATGATATATGCAGATACTGCATGCAAGGTTTCAAACTCATGCAATAAATTCTAATGGCTTTAAGACTCCGATCGGCCTCAAGAATCACTTTCTCATAAGTCATAACTCATAACTATAAGAAACAATCTTCCTCTAAAAGGCTTCCAATCACAATACTCGTAACTTAACAAAATATGCATCCTAGTTAACCTTTGGAATTATTTTGGTCGTCTTTCTCTCATAGATTATAATATCTCTTTTCTTTTCAAATTCAAAAATATCAGGATTAGAACTTTATACTTATAAAACTTAAAAAATAATTAGTCTAAGGTATTAAGAGTTAATATTTTGACGAGACATACTATACAAATATTTGCCAAACTGAGGAACACTCATACCTTTGAACGGTGAATGACATGACTTTTAAAACTTTTCCAGTCTTTAAATGACCTTTCTGTTATTTCTGTTATAATATCATCCATAAACATATCTTTTTCAACTTTTCTCTCAAATATTCTTTTTCTAAATTTAATCGTATTCAGTTTTCATATAAAAAAGGGAATTTTAATGTTTTCAAAAATACAAATTTTTCTTTTTAAAATAAAATACAGTTATTGTGTGTGTTCGTTCCTTTCTTTACAATTTTGTTTTTATTCTAGAAAATGTTATACTTTTCTGTTCAATTGTCTATCTGAATATTCTTATGTCTACAAGGATAAACATGACTGTGAACACTTGAAGAAACACCAAGATGCAAAAGTAAATCAATTGTGTATCCCTTGGGTATGGATAGCTTTTCGTATATTAATATTCTCAGAAATGATTTCTACATTTCCTGGCTATTGGATCTAGGTTTAAATCAATGACACCTTCTCCCAATGGATTTTAATATCCTTGTCAATTAATGTTCAACCAACCATGATTCACCTTATTCTCCAATCCATGCAATTGCTTTTCCAAGAGAACACTGGAAGCAGATTTAAAAACTTCAACTTCAACTATTGATTTATTTACATACGTACATATACTTTTATTGGAAGAAAGCTAAGGTATTTGTTTTAATTGCCTTTTTAATAATCCTGCTGGAAATGTTATTTTGTAGAGCTCTGTAAGGTTTTATAATTAGGGCGGGTAAATATTGAAATGGAATAAAATATGTGTGTGTGAGGTATTAACGAATTCTATTTTCATTTGAAATGCCCATGTATGTCATTATGTATAGGATGTGACATCGTTCAAATGCCCAGATCTGCATCTTACAGTGGCACGGATCCAAGTGGTCCAATTTTCAATTACTCTTCCTTAAAGATCCAGCTGAATTTGATCGTGGGCCTCTTTTATGTTCACCTTTGATAAAGGTTAATTCGCAAAGACTTGCGACTTTAGGAACACCGTAATTTTGGAACCAATCGTCGTCTAGGTCAAATTTGAGCCTCTCTTCCAAACGCTCCAAAGCCCTGTCAGGGAACAAATGGAGATGCTTATGGTCATGGACTTTGAGCTCCTGGGTCAGTTGGATTTTGTACGGATGTAAGCCCAAAACCCAACATCAAATTCACAAGTTGAGTTCTCATGTACGGCGAGACGATTAAAATGTTGGCTTATCGATTATCCAACCAGCCGTCTAAAACTAGGCCACCAAACGCTAAAGAGGGCCACCAAGTCTACCGTAAAATGGGAGCAACGCGGACAACATTTGCAACGTTTTGATAATAAAATTTTGTTACTTGAACGTTATGTTTAATAGTGTTAGTTGTTGTGATTTGGCATCAATAGTTGAATAATAAGAAATAAATTTGACAGATGTCACCACTTGCGCGAGTAAGCGATGATCGCTCGAATTTTGAAATATGTACATGCATTTCTTATGTTGTGGTTTCAGTAACAGTTTTTTTCACTGGGTCCAGTTAGCGAATAAGCCGATTGAAATTTAGAGCTGCCTTTAAATTAAGTGATTTTCGAGGTGAAACTTCTTAAAGGAATTTAAGGTGGTTTTTTTGTTATATGTAATATTGTATACATATGTAAATACACAAAATTAAACTCTAACAGCCTTATTTATTATTTTTCACTAATACTGGGTTCAACCTCAGAATAGTTAAACCGAGCCGAAGCACTTACTTCGGACAATCCTTTCTTAAAATTATTTTCTTAGCCGTTTTAGCTATGCCTTCCTTATGTCAAATATACTGGGAAAAAAAGTGACCAATCTAAAACTCTGGTTATTATACATCTAAACCAAACCCCAGCTGATTTCCATTATTATTCATTTTATTATCATTGTATGCATATTGGAAATTGGATGCATTTAAAATTGGATTGTAAAGTTCAAACTTCAAATCCAATAAATGAATGTACCAATCACATTGCGTTCTCAATACCGTACCGTTTGAAAAATGTAAATCATTTATTAATGTAAAATATCTAAACATTTTATCTTAGTAACAAACGAAAAGAAATTGTTTATACTCCTTCGTGTAAATTTCACACGATGTCATGTCAAAATGACATTTAGATACTAAAACGGCTTTAAACCTCCTATGAACCAGTTTTAGCTTATTCCACCTCTATTCCTAGTGTGTTTTTATTATAAATAAGCTTTTCAGAATTAGAGCTATTTTCAAGTCGAAGTAACTTTACTCCGTCGCTAAAACGATTAAGTAAATAAGTCTGTAATAGAACTAGAATTTTAGGGGATATATTCACTTTTCTGATAAGTTAGGGGTATTCAAGATCCTGTACAAATGGTTTAGTAAAAGTGTAACAATTTTCTACAATCCAACGAAAAAAAATAATGCTCAAATTCTTACAAGATTCTTATACTCTTACTATATATAAGCTTACGCCATTACAACAAGTGTTGTGAAATTTCTATTTTTGTTTGACAGCTCATCAAATAACATTTCGTACTGTCAGCTGTCATTCTTTTTGAAATTATGTAAACAAATAATTAAGTTCCTTGGTCTGTTGCTGTTTACCTTTTCTACGTTATAAAGAAATGGAAAAAGCAAATGTCAAGTTTTGAAATTTTCTTTTTTTTGTTGCTACAGATTATTAAAAGTGCCTTCAACGTCTAATAAAATTTCGTGATTTTACTCCAGTTTGCTTACGTACATGGTCTGAATGAAAATACATAATATGTAACTATTAGGAAAAATTTTCTTTTGGGATAATTTAATGTGTTATCATACGATAAGAAATATAAAAATGTAGCACTTCATATATTATTTAATTATTCTTTTATTTTATTCTTATACTTATTATTTTTGTAAAATTAAGGTGGCAAGAATAAAAATTAAAACTTTTATATATTAAAAATTGAAAATAACAAAGAAACTCACTTTTAAGTAATAAAAAATAAAATAACAAAAGTTGACAATAGAGTAAACAAAAAAAGTATAAAAGGAGAGTTTCAGTCGATTTATTTTCATTCTCGTCTGATATTTCACTTAGGACAGTCGGGTAATCCATTGTCCAGATAGAAAAATATCATACTTGAAGTTTGAGAACATTTCTTGTGTTGATGATTATTATTCAACGGACGGGTTTCCTCCTCCGCTTTTAATAACATAAACCTTGATCTATAATACTTTCTTAAATAATTTAGTGCTTTTGTTTTGCACATCGGTGTTAAATTTAATTTGAGAGTTTATTTAACGGACGGGTTCTCCTCCGTCTTTAAAACTCGCACATTAAATCGTGCCACCTTATTTAATTATTTAATTACTTAACTTTGAAATTTTAATTTTTTTTAATATTAATTTTTTCTTTACTTTCAAATAAAACTGTCAAAACTAATTTATATTAAAAAATACAAACGTAATTTTATTTAAAATTGACAATTACAAACTATCTAAAGTTTTAAACTAAGGATCTTCAACCCACGAAAACTGTAGTCAACAAATTGATGAGAAATAACTTGAAATCATTTTTTACAAACAAAATTTTTCTTGGAGAACATTTTTTCAGAAATAAACTTTTATTAATTTTCCTGTTGAGAATTCTTTTTCAATTTTCCGGATGACCTTCCTGTTCGCTAAACTGACGCCTTGCGTTGCTTTGTTGATTTTCTCTTAGATTAATTGCATCTAAGGTGTCAGGTGAAGATTTACTGCAAATAGTAAATTTTTATAAAGCTCTTATATTAGACACCCTTTAATGTATTTTTATAAATTGGTAAAAAGGCGACCACGAGCAATCTAACTCATGATCCAAATAGCGCTGGAGTGCGCGTTTTGTTACCATAAACTCGTTTGGCCTGTGGATTTAATGGGAATGATGCATGAGGTCGCCTCTACCTGAAGGTTGCTTGCTCACGGTCTCAAGATCTAGGAGGACCCGTAGTCATCGAGGTTCGTCACAGAGCCACTTGGTTAATTTTGGCCAGAACAGAACATTTTCAGAAGAAACGAGTGATTGTTTCCTTTTTCTGCTGACCCTCACAGCTACGACAATGAGTATTGAAAGGAGTGCCCAGTTTCGCTGCATGTTCCCTTATTTGCCAGTGCCTTCTAGCTTCTAGTCCTAGCAACAACCATGGCTACGTCTTGCCTGCGTCTGCATATTAGATCTTTTGTTCAGGAGTTATTATTGCTGGCCCACATCTTTCTTGATATATTGCAGTTGGTAAAACTGTTCCACCTACAATTGTATTCTGTGAGAAAAATTATTTAGATTTTGCTCTTTATAACATTAAAAGGAATGTTAATTCTGTTCGCAAGTGAGCTATTAATTACTGATCATTGCGTGTCTAGCTCGTCAGCCCGTTCATTTCCCTCTATTCTACTGTGACGCAGAAGCCAGATAATAGTATTTAAGGTTAATGTTAAGGCTAACAAGCATGAAAAAGCCGAATCAATGGCCTTAACAACGACCTGGCTGTCTGTAAAAATAGTCGTATTCCGGTTTCGATTTGGATTTAATTTAAGTATCTTGTGCGGGTCCCTTATTGCCAGTAATTTAGCTTGAAAGCCAATAGCAAAATCGACTGGCCCAAAGACCTATAGACATTTAAGGACTCAGAGAAAATTCGCGTAACGAAACAAAACTCAATCTCAATAGAGGGTTGTTTCGAAGTCTATTACATATTATAACGATATCCGTCCAGTTTTTTCTAGATGGAAAAAAAAAATTTACTGATGCCCAAAGTAAGAGTGCAAGTCAGTGTTTGCCGAAACAAAGAATGGTACGATCAGATTAGTAATATTGCTGTGTCCGTACCGTTTGGACAAGCCGATAATCTGATTCTTTTAGTCTTAAAGATCTGCAAAATGCTAGATATTTATTCTACTTGTAAACTAGGTACAAAGAAGTTGCTTCTTGAAATTCCGATCATTTGAAAGTTGCATAGTGGATACAATATAGGTGTTACAGTGTTGGCTAGTCAGATAACGAATTTCAACGGAATTATCATAAAAACATATGTGTAATCAATGTAACAGTTTGGATTCTTGAGAAAAATTTTGCATTCAAAGTGATGCATTCCTTAAAAAACCATAAACTATCCGAAGAGTTTACTTGCCTTTGTTTCTAAAAACCTGTTACATTTCATGTGTATGCACTGACAAAAGGAAGAAACACTACCTTACTCATTCTCAACACTTGTAGAGGAAACTCATTTCAACCAACAACATCCTGAAATAAAATAATCCTTTTTCCTAAAATCGATTAGAACACTAAGGACCGAAGAAGAACAAAAAAAACCTGTTAAGTCCATCCGGTATGGTAATTCCTGATGGATTGCTTTTCCATTGTTTGAATTGATAGTCACATTCATATACAAGAGAGCAACAAGCTGAACAGGCAACACTTAAGGACGTATCCTTTGACAATGAAAATATAAATATAGATTACAAAAGTACATACATTCATGTATGGTTATGGTTTTTCACTGAAACGTTATGCTTCTAGTCAACCAAAAAGGATATTCATTACGACATTACGGTTGCTTGCTATATAAAGATAGAAGAGGTACAATAGTCAGCAACGGTAGTGGTGTGGCGGTTTGGTGGCGACAATGATGGCATAAGACAGTAAATATTTGTCTATAGATATGTATATATAGATATTGATGAATTGTTTGCTCGCAAATCGCAAAACCGCAAAAGTATGAGCTAACCAGTTGCCACCATATACAATAAAGCGGACATTAAAATAAGGAGAGTGCTAAAATGTGCGCTGTTCAAGGGTGCTGTTGTACATATCTAAGTTTATAAACTGTAATGGTGAACATTGTCATCTCCATGCGAAACACTATTGGTGTGACCAGCAAGCTAATTTTTTAAGTTTAAGGCACCAAACACTAGGCAGTAGGTATTTTTGACTGATCTTTTAAAATATACAAGCTTGGAAAGTTGGGGAGAACTCTTCCTTCATTGTATATTTCAAACGTTTTTCGTTGCGAGCGAGAAGGACTGGCTTAGCTATACTTAATCGTTGAATTCATGTCGGAATTCATTCTTAGCAGCAATTTCCTAAAAAGTCCTTGGCAACCCTGAGAACATGGTTTCTCCAGTAATTTCTTCCCCAAGTGTTCTTGGCGTAGGCAACCGAATAGTAGGCAGTGATAATAGGGTTTTTTAAGTCATTGGCAACATCTTGGGTCTGGCGTAGAACCAAACCATGTGAAGTTTGCCTTTATTAAAGTTGTGAAATCCAATTATCGAACTTACCGATGACAGTTCATACAAGTATGGTGAATGGAAAAGTATAATGGCATCAGTTCCGCCTTTTTTGTCTAGAACTGGAATATCCAAAATGGTAGTTCTCCCTAATTCTGTGACCAAATATCGTGAAAATATTTCTGCTTCCTTTGCGGTTAAAAATTTGTCGAATTCTTGGTGATCTTAATCGATTTTGGACCAACTTGCACACTAAACTTTGTGGCTTGGCATGAGCTGTCATATTCTTGAGATACATCTACATTGTGAAAAATCTTCAGAGTTGGATATTAACTAAGCAACAACTTATTTCAAGATTCCTTTTTACATTTTTCGTCCCAAAATCCCTCATCAAGCTAATGAATTTTGAATTTTCTCAACATGATACTTTCTTTGATCGTCAAAGTTAATTCGACTCGGAAAAAAAAGCTTTACATATATCAGCACCTATTTTCTCCGACCAACAGGAATTTTAACAGAACTGTTTTTTATGTTGACGAAATAAGAGGAAATACTGTATAAAGTTTAAAGAAGTGTTTTCAAGAAATAACAATTTTGAATCTATACTTCATCCAACAAAAATATGCAGTACACGTCTTATCGGATAGCCTTTTCAAAATCAGTAGCGTGCTATATTTTTGCACCATGCTAAATTAAAAGAACTCCTCCTTAAAAAAGTGTTTGTGCGCCCGTAAATTTTCGATTGCATCTGACGCAGGCCCGACGTCCTATTGACCGTACATCTGAGTGTGCCAAAAAGATTGATTGATTGCAATCAAAGTAGACCAAATCAATCAATTCTAATGTTAATCTCTTGCCACTGAAACCGATGAACGAAACGAACAAAAAAAGTTATGTTTCGTTCATTCAACTTGTTCTCAATCATTTCATTGTATCGGTCTCGGTCGTTGTTTCGTTCATTCAACTTGTTCTCAATCATTTCATTGTATCGGTCTCGGTCTGAGCAAAACGATTGGAAAAAAAATATTTTAATTGAATGAATGATTGAAAACATTTCGTGTCGGTCTATATCTCGTTCGGAACGAAACGAATGGATAAAAAATGATTGAATGAACGTTTGATTGAAAAGACCGAATCCTTTAACCAATCAATCAATGATTGATTCGGTCTTTCAAAATCAACGATTGGCACAGCTCTAGAGTGTGCACTAAATTGCTGTGGCCTATGGCTGTTGGTGATATTCAATTTCAACCCCCATTAAATATTGATGTGCATTCAGAGTTACCCTTGTTCATTTCTAACTTGTTCAGTTTTTTCTCCTTGGGTTTCTGTTGAGGTGCTTTTGATTTTAGAGCTTTAAAAAGGGTCCATTTAAAATCAACACTTCGACAACCCCTTGAGATCTTTAATGAAGGACAGATTTATGCAATCCACTTTAGCCAGAATGCGAGGCAAACGTCCTATCTTGTCCACACTGCATATTTTTGTTGGACAGAGTATAGTGTGATGTAAATCTTTTTTACTAAGAAATTAGTAAATCCAAAAGAAACAAAAAGAGTTTTGTTGTTATTTTCAATTTTTTTTCCAAAAGTACCAAAACCATGTACTTTCAATCTTCCACTACAAAT
This sequence comes from Philhelius festivus, assembly GCA_963931855.1. Lineage (NCBI taxonomy): Eukaryota > Metazoa > Arthropoda > Insecta > Diptera > Syrphidae > Philhelius > Philhelius festivus. The sequence goes on along the minus strand of OZ007554.1, from coordinate 258,290,067 downwards.
TTATTAAATAATTATATACTGAGTCTATTGAATATGCAATTATTTTTTTCAAAATATTTTAAAGAAACTCAGTTTCAAAAAAAAAAAAAAACATCAGAATTTTGGCTTTAAGAAAAACAACAAGACAATATTCTGAACGTGGGCGTTGTTTTTTTGTCCCAATCTACCATATTCCGTTCATCCCGTACTGTTGTCCCTCGTTAGAACATATGGACATATTAAAATATGTAGTATTAACCGTTTAATTGATGAAAGTTGCCATTTTTCTTTTCAATGCTTTTCAATTAAAAAAATCTCTTTAAGTGAGTGAAGTAATCGAAACAGTGGAATTAGTGGAAGCATCTAGGGATTAAAAACATATTATTTCGTAGTGAAGCCACTACTATAGTATAGTATTTCTGTTCCTGGTGTTACCTTTTGTTCCTTAGGATTGGTATTACGCGGTATTTTTCGTATTGTATTGTGACAAGCATTTTTTTTTAAACACTTTCCAACTATTATAGGTTAAACTGAACATTTTCAGAAGACAAAATGCAATTCCTTTATTTAACAATTATATGTGGATGGCTTATTTTACATTTGGATTATTGTATTAATTTTTTAATAGTTTAAATTCACAAAATCAAATAATCAAATCACTTCAAAAACTTCCGCCTAACATGAATTTTTGTGATCTAATTATTTCAATGAAAAGTTAACGTTGTCAAAGAGATTAAGATTAGTTTTTATCAAGGTAAATTTCTTGAAAAATGTACATTATTTTTTGTACAATCATAAGATTTTGAGTAAAACGAACAAATTGTATTATATTTTCATATCTACCTACATACATATATGGTAAGTTAAGTGGTGTGATTGCAAGAAATCTAAAATTTAAAACCTTAAAAGGGACAAAAAAATGCAGTCTTATTACATATTTTGGAAAATAAAACTAAAATTATATTGTAACGTTTTCGGACGTTCTAAAAATTCATTTATCTTATGAAAATAATTTCAAAACAATTTTGATCTGGGATTTTATTAGCTACAATTATCACTAGCGAACTATTTTCAAAAAACATATTCAACCCCTAGTTCACATTAAGGGAACCAATAAATGTATTCAAAATAAAGCCAACATGTGTAGGGTTTTCCATGAAGTGTGTATCCTGAAGAAGTTTGGAATTTTTTAATTATTTAGAAGGCCCATGTATATCCATAACTCTGGGGCATAAATCAGGGTGAATTTGACCAATGGCATTGATTATGTTGGCTTATGTTTTATTGGCATAGACCTGTAACCTAAGAACACATCAAAAGATGAAATCTAACGGGGTCGAATCGCATGATATCGGTTACCAATTGACATTGCATACCTCGGGCGAAACGTGATTGTGGCACGGGCTGTTAAGTGTTGGGCACGTCACAAGTCATCGGTGGTCTACAACGCTCACCATATCGTGCGTCGGTCTCAAAAAAGTATTGACCGATGGTGCCACCTACCGAAAATCAACATCAAACAACAACTTTCTCTAGATGAATTGCAATTTTGTGAAAGGGCAATGGGCTTGACCAGAAGACCCACTTCCATAGAAAAATTTAGACATTTTCACTTGCTGTTGAACGCTTAAGCTCTCCATGTTGATTTGGCAAGAGAGGCTTACTGATTTGACAGACGTAGCTTCAGCAATATTTTGTAAAAGTTTAAAATTCCTTATTGAAAAATCCTTTACATGTAACAAAATATTTCCCATTCTTTCTTGCAATTTAAGTAAGTCTTTCCAGAGTGATCTAAGTTTAAAATCGATTTTTTGTAAAAATTAAAAAAAAAATATATAACTAAATTATTTCTCGGCGTAATGCAACCAAAAACCGAAGATGGTCACTGTGACGAAAAGAATTAAACGCATTCAAATCGAATGGATTCCTTTTACCGCATCATGCAATCCACCCAAAGCCTTCTGCCCACCACCACAACGCAAACAAACCACGCTGCTCCTGCTGTGGCCAAGTTGTGAAGGGATTGATTTTGTTAAAAATGGCGTCGTCAACCATAGGTGCCTAAGTAATAGTGAGTTATTATGCAGCCAAGCCAAATCTCTGTGTAGCGCTGCTCTATAGGGTATTAGCCAGAGATATTTGTTTTAGACGGGATAATTAGGTTAGGTATTCTCTCTCTCTCTCTCTTGTCGTTATCTTAATGAATTTTTTATTGAGTGGATTCAGGCACGAATGAGCTCAAATTGTGTAATGCAAACGACCACACACACTTTGTTAGGACCTACGTATACATATAAGCTGAGTAGATATTTATACTATATCAGCCATATTGCCAGCAAGTCATTCCTTTAGGAGGTGTCCTAGATCATTTATTTCACAACGCAATGCATAACTTATTGTCAGAGTGTGGTTATTTTGTAATTTGAACCGGAATAATAGAAAACTACATGTTTTTTTGTCTGTCTTCATTTTTGTTTGCTATCTTTTTTGCGTCTTTTTAATTATTTTGCTGGCAGAAACGCCAATATGGCGCCAAAAGAAATATTTAGAAGATCCCAACGCCATTTCCGTTTCCGGAATGACGAGCATTTGAAACGAGTTGCCATTCACCTAAAAACTTACCGTAAAAAAACAAACAATTTTCGGGGTAATTTTAACCAATTGAAATATTCACAAACTATTCACGTCGCTGAACTTAACCGAGAATTTGTATACCATACTTGAAATTTCACCAAATCAGCGCCGTAAAAACGGATCTGTTTAAAAAAATCGACAATCAATTTGGCCTGACAATATGTTAGTTTTTACTTACAACAAAAAAGGATATACCTAGTAACAAAAAGTCTGAAGTGATAAAAAATTTTTCTCTTTTACTAAAAAAAAATCTTATCTAATATGAAAACAAAAAATAAAAAATCAAACCTGACTTTTCATTATTTTTACAAGGGCAAGAAAACCGCAAAATTGTAGGTACATTATGTTCTGTTGACAAAAAAGTTGCAAAAAATTTTTCTTTCTAGCTGAGAAAGTTAGTTTTATTAAAAAAATGAATTTGATTGAAATCCATTTAGTCGATAATGAGAAAGCCAAAAGTGGAAAATAAATGGTTCTATTATATGTAGATATTTTTGTTGAATTATACATAGATCGTAGAAATTAAGCGAAACTGAAATTTTTTTATCAAAATTCTAAGTGTCGTTTTTTGCAAAAATAAGATTTTCGAAAACCAGTTTTAACATTTATACGATGCACAGTGGGCAGAAATCGTAGTTTAAGTGGTCAAAAATATTTTTTTTTGTTTTCGAATCACATAAATTTAATTTTAATTAAATAAAGAAATATATATACGTTAAATATATGAAATTTTTTTTTCAATAAATATGCTGAGGTTAAGAGAAAAATAAATTCAAAGTGAGAAAAACTTATAAATCGATGAATGAAGCATTTTTGGCATAATTTTTATTTCCTGATTTTCTTAAAAATTCTTTTGGAAAGTAATCGATTTCATTATAGCTAACTATTTCACATATTTATATATTATAATACGCAAAACAAATACAAATAAACACCCATCTTAATTTCCCTCAATTTTTCCAGTTTATAGAGGCGATAAAAAAATTCACAACTTTTCACAACTATAATTTATTTACGAATTGATAATTGAATTTGTGCTCTATCGAAACTCGAAAGATTCATATCCGCATGTACCGTATTTACCAGTTAGAGCGAAAAAACACTTTACATAGCGACTTTTCTGTATACAAAATTTTACATTGAGTAAACCATGTTGGTTACAGCCCAAGACTGTCGTTCGTCTCTGATGGACATGGCCAAACAGTTTAATAATCACCTATTCTGGGTCCGGGACACAGGAACATTGCGGAGAATTGTAAAGCCGACGAACTCGCCAGAATTGGAACGGAAATGCCTATCTGGCCCGGTAGGGTAAACATAGGTATGCCTATAGCTACAAGTAAACTTATGCTGAAGCGAATTGCTCTGGAACAATCAAATATGGCTCAACACTACCACTTGGCGTAAATGGACTACCAAGGATTTCAAACTAATAGTTTACTGGTCACTATTTGTTGGATCTTCAATAAAGTTCTTTTAATATAAGTCTTGTATCCAATTTAAGTCAATGTTTTGAAAAATTTGTCCTCGAACATTAACAGGGAGAAAAACAAATTTCTTTTACTTTTTATTTTGAAATTAAAATAACACATATTTGATAAATTAAACGTTATTTCTTGATAGGTACTTAAATAAAGTTACAAATAAAAAAATATAAAAAAAAAAACTCAACTGGTTCAAAAGATATGGATTTTTGACCACTTAAACCACGATTGCTGCCCACTGTGCGATGGGTTCTTATTTTTAAAGATAAAACATTTTCGTACATCTTTTAGATAGTGTTCGTCTTTAAATAAATAAAAATACAATTCTAAAACAAAAACTAATCAAACTTTTTAGGAACCTTAGAATAAGAAAATTGATCAAAATGCGCTTAACAGTTAACTTTTTTGGAACATTTTTGAATCATTATCTACATTTTACTAAACGAAATGTTTGTAATTTTTTTTAAATTCTGTGGAAAAAATGTATGGAAGATACATACATTTTTGGTCTTTCAAAAAAAAGGGTGGGGGAGGGGCGGTGGTATTTAAAAATGATGTGTACCAAGCTTGAAGGAAATCCGCTTAGCCGTTAAGGTCGAACAGACAGAAACAGAGATCCATTTTTTATTCTTCCCTATCAAATAAATGTCAAGCCAGATCAAAATTTCTAGTTGGATTTTTCACGAATGCATAACTTGTTACATATGGTATATAATACTTACATATGTTGGAAGTAAAAATCCAAATTTCTTCTTAATGACTCAGCAAAATGTGAAAAAGACATTTACATATCACCCAGAAGATCAAAATAAAAAATAAAATATTTGCTGTTGTTTGCTCTTTGGCGATGTTAAATGAAAGTTTAGCCCAAGGACAAAAAACACAAATTAATAATTTGTATTTTACTTCATAATAAAGATGTTTCTACTTGTATGTAAAAGTATGTATTGGTTATAAGTACATATTTTGTATCAGCGTTGAACTTAGCTAAGACATGGCTGAGACCAAAACCCTTTATTGAAAATCAAATATTGTGAGGAAATTTCGGACGAGTGTCGTTGACGAAATTTAAGACGAAATCAATAGACACATTAGTTCTTTCGAAAGGAGTGAGAATTGTATTTCTTACATTTTTTTCTAAGTTCCTACTTATGAAACCGCGGTATTAATAAAGTTAGAAGTTTGCGCAAAATATATTAACTTCACATACTGTGTTCAATACATATTCGCCGATCAAATTATGACTTAGTTATCAAGTTTCAAGAATATAAGTAAATATCGTCAGGTTTGGGAAGAAACATTAATTTTTAAATCGAAAATATTAAAAATAAAAAAAAAATACTTAAAGTACTATAAATATCTTAAATACTTAACTCATTTTATATTGACTATTTAAGTCGACTGAAATTAATTAATTAAATATAGTTAATTAAAAAATGTTTACCCCAATGCAAAATTAGAAATAATTAAAGAAGAAATTATAAATCGCTCTCATGGTAAATATAATAATTTATCATATCGAAATCGAGGTAAGGTCACACGTACTCGAATAAATACAAAAGAAATAAATATTAATTTTAAATAAAACCAAATCAAATAAAATGATAAATTGATAAATGATAAAAGTTACATTTGCCAAATTGACTGTCATTTATTAAGTCTGTCTTACCAAATCAACATGCAGCCTTTTTTGAGGAAACATTCATTTTTAAATCGAAACCCTATTTAAAATAAATAAAGATTTAAAATACTTTAAATACTTAACCCAGTTCATGATGGTAATAATTGTCAACTTAAGTTGACTTCGGTTAAGAATCTAAATGAAACTTTGAATGCTTTTCAGGTTGAGTGGGTATTGCATGAGAGTGTGTTTTTTTTTCTAAGAATGAAAATAAATGTTTTTACATGTCTCTCCTATAGCAAGGTGGTATAGTCTTATACTTCAACCCTTAACGTCCAACACCCACCCATTCCAGCCTCTCTTTTATATATTTATAATTATTGTATATAAACCAATGCACGATGCACATTCAAGGAAACCATTCAGCTTTCGAGAGGTATTTGCAAAAGAGAGGTACTTCTCAGAAAGAAAGAAAACAAAAGAAGTCATTAAGAGGGTAATATTTATTCCTTTACACCCACTTCCATCCCCGTTTAGTCAAAGCATAGAGAGAGGTTCTAATGAGCGTCCTTCTTTTAATTTTTTTTTTTCTTGTTGTTTTGTTTTACTCTCACTTTCCTTATCATTAAGGTTAACAGATAGGTACCTACTTGTAAATATACTTAAGCCTTGTGACAGAGATGAGTTTTTAAGAATTCAATCACCAACAACATAAGCAAATATTTAATACAACAATTGTCTGTCGGAGGGTGCATCGTGAGAGGAGGAGCATTTGTCATTCCCCCTCAAGTTTACATCAATCTAGAGCAGTGTTAAAGGTGAGAGACAATCTGGAGCGAGACGGTTTGTTTTATTTTAAATTACCTTATGATGGTGATATATTATTATCATTCCGGTGTTTGGGTGACATTTTGAGTTGGAGAAATCTCCGTTTTTCTGACATGGCAAGGCACTTCATTTCATTACAATGTGACAGTGCTACACAGGCCTTGAAACGTTTTAACAGAGAACTTATTTCGGAGCGACATAATCAAGCATTGCAGTAGTAGTTACATGCAATGTTGACGATGGAAAAATGTTTTAATGAAAAAGGTGTATGTTTCAAGTTCGTTAAACATTTATGGTTGTGAAATGTAGACAAAAAATGTTTTTTAAGTTCGCAGATGTCTTTGCAGGAAGAGAAATGGTCATCGATTTAAAATTCAATTCGGAGGATTAATATTTTTTAATCATAATTCTAAAAATGATTGCGCTTAAAAGGAAACCAGTTTCTTAATTAGAATGGAACATGATTTTTTGAAAAAGTGAATACCAATTAAATTTAAAGTGAAAATACAATTTAGGTCAGTGATTAGATTGAAAGTGAAGTTAAATTATTGAAATATTGAGAGTTTAAATCACACTGAATTCCATTTTGGAAAAATGTCGAGAGTGACACTGTTTTTGACATGAAAAGTTATTGAATTTATCATGATTACAAACTTTGAAATTAAAAAGGGAGTAAATATATAAAAGTGAGCATAAGCGTTTTATTCACTTAAAAGCTACGCTGGCTATAAGTTTTAGAAAATTTACCTTTTACATATTTATAACAGAATAAGCAATGAACTTAACAAACAAAGAGGGTTTTCGATGTTTTCGATGTTTTTTTTTTTTTTTTTTTTTTTTTTTTTTTTTTTTTTTTTTTTTTTGATAATCCTACCGCGCTCAAGGGATTATGATTACCCTTTAAATGTTTCAACACAGCGCGGGCGTGAAGTTAATGAAGAGAAAGAAGGATAGAAATGATGTGTGGCACGATGTTCTGAGACTGTTGGTGGTTGTCTCAGATATTTTTATCTCCAGGGATGGCGGCTGAGCTAAAGCGGAGAAATGCCGTGTCTTATTTCTATGTCGTTTATAATTCACATTATTTTATTCGTGTTCATCCTTGTTGGGTATACTAGTTTAACTCAATTACATGTTGTTAGTGTTATGCCTGAACAACATGTAATGAGTAAACCAGCAACCCATTGATGACAATTTTTAGAAGGTTTTAATGGAATTAAAACGACATAGACGACGGCAGGGATCGAACCTGTGATCATGAGGTTGACAGGCGAGCACACAACCATCGTGCCACGGCCACGAAATTCAATAAATTAGTTGATAACTTCAAATCTATCCAAGTCATATAGAAAAACAGCGGTCAAAAAATAGTAGCGCATTCAAAATCTACCTTTAAATATTACAAAAAGGAAAGTTAATAGACAATTTCTACCATAAGTGATAGTCGAGTGTTTGAACGTTAAATTAATATTTAGTTGCATGTCCATTGTTAGAAATAACAGCAGCACAACGACGTTGCATCGAATTAATAAGATTTTCACATCTTTCTACAGGTATGGACCTCCAAGACTGCTGTATAGCTTTCCAAAGAGGTGGTGTTAGTATAGTTGGCTTACAACTAGCAACATACTTCTTGACATCGCACCAAAGATTTTCTATGGGGTTGAGGTCTGGGGACTGCGCAGGCCACTCCATGACATTAACCCTCTTTTCTTGGAACCACTACTTCGCAAGTTTACTTGTATGCTTAGGGTCGTTGTTTGTTCAAAGATCCATTTCAGTGGCATTTCTTCTTCAGCATATTGGATTTTAACTTCCTCCATTATCTTCACATAAAGATGCTGATCCATAATGCCTTCAATCCGGTATATGGAACCAACACCATAGAAGAAAAAACATGCCCAAACCATTATGCTGGATCCTCCATGTTTTATTGTCTTAGCTGTGAAGCGTGGATTATATTCTGTGTTTTGATGCCTTCTTACATATTTCCACCATATAACACAATCTTGGACTCGTCTGACCACAGAATATTCCTCCACAAAAACATGAAAATTCAGGGACTTAGCAATGATTTTATTTACACTACTATTATTTTGACCGCATCTGTACATGAAGGCAATTTTATTAAGTGTTTCTTATCTTTAATTTTGAATAAAACAAACTGTGTGAGAGATATTATTTAAATGTTCTATTTATTTAGATAGAAAATTCGTATATTCCATTATATATGAAATACAACGTCATTCAAATGTCTGCCATGGATGTGGAGTGCATCCAAATTGTCCAATTATCCATTATGTCTGGCGCATAAATGAGGCTGAATCTAACCAATGGATTAGATTATGTTGGAATTCAGGGCAGTGGTGGTTTGTGGTTTATTGGCATACATCTTAGACTTAAGAAAACCCAATAAAAAGAAGTCCAACGGGGTCAAATCACACGATCTCGGTGACCAATTCACCTCCGCTACCGCATGAGATAACCATGTTTAGGTTCGGAAATCGCTCGTGCAAAATTTCCATTTGACAAGATACACTTAATATGTAGATGGCAGCCAGATGAAGATCAAGAATCCCTATTGGAATACCTTTTATAATCTAACCCCTTGCTCAAAACATATAATTTTGATTTCAAATTCATCTTTAAATATTGTCAATTAAAAAAGCTGAAGAAGTTCTTAGTTTAAATCTGATACAATTTGTGAGAAACTAATTTTACTCAAATAGGTACTTTCCTTTTGCTTCCTTTAAGGTTTGGCATATTCCAATGAACAGATGGGTATTTTATTATCCCTTAAAACTAAAACAATAATGCAAGCTGTGAGATATTATTATTTTATTTGAGAGACATATGTATGTCATTATAAATGTAATATGACCCCGTTCAAATGCCCATCGGGGCTTCTTACGGTAAAACCCATCCGAGTGGTCCAATTTTTAATCACTCTTCCGCATAGATCCGACTAAATTTGCGCAAAATTATGTTCACCTTAAGGGAATCGGTCGATTGTGGTTTATTCGTTAGGCCTGCAACTTCAGGGAACCCCACGAAAAATAGTTTAGTGAAATCAAATCGCATGAACTTGGTGGCCAATTAACGTCGCCTCCGCTAGAGAAAACCTTACCCTTAAATCGTTCATGCATAATGTCAATCGTGGCGTCTACCGCGTAGCAGGTAATGCCGTCCTGCTGGAACAAAATTACGACTAGGTCCTTATGGTGCGATTTGGGTCATAAGTAATTTGTTATCATCGTTCTGTAGCTCTCGTCGTTTTCAAAAAAGAACGCACCAATGACGGCTACATTGTCGCCTGGTGAATCTCGTGTGGGTTGGTGCCGTCCTATAATCAAAAAAGCGCGTCATCTCTAATGATGATTTTTCGGCTAAAATTGAGGTCCTCTTCCAAACGCTTCAAAGACCAGTCAGAGAACAAACGGTGTTGGTTCCTGGGTGAGTTGGATTTTGTACGGGTGTAGATATAAATTTCCACACAAAATTCGCCAAGTTCAAGTCTGCAAAAGTCCGAGTTCTCAGCCGATATTGTGCTCCCTTGATGTGGGATTGTTGGATGTTCGATAACCGAAGAGGGTTATCTCAAATTTGGTCACCAGACGTTAAAGAGTCAACTGTGGAGAAAACCAAGTCTACCGTTTGCGTTATCGAACACTGATTTTGATAAAGTTTTATCATTTGGAGGTTTTGTTCAATCGTGTTACTCACTATGATAATTTAGCATCAGTAACTAAATAATATAGTACAGATTTGACAGATGTCACCAAAACAACATGGCTGCCAAAATCTACTTGCGCGAATTGAAACCGCTGTAAGTCCAAAATGCAAATAAATAAGCAATGTCATTTATATAGGTACCTAACGACGAAAAAAGCTTAAATTAAATCAATTAATTTTTCATACATCGATTCGTCACTTTACTCAATTATAATGGTTGGTGAAAGACCTAAAATACTGTTTTCCAAAACAAATTAAAAAAAAAGCACCAAAACTTTTCAGTGATAATTCCGAAAGATTTATTATCAATTTCCTTATTTTTACCGCTCATAAAAAAACAATAAGCAACATTATAATATCCATAAATACTTTCTGTTGGTAGACTTGAACACGTCTTTATTACATTTTTCTCTTAAGATTTCCTTCATCAGGAAAATGAGTGATGTTGATTTGAAAAGTGTCAGAAACTTTAAATAAAAAAAAAAACTTTGCCCACTCGCAAAAACTAACTCACACAATTTTCCTTCAGCCATTCTTCTGGAGCTTTGGATTTTTTTACATCAAAACAGAAAAGGAAAACTTAACTTTCATCGTTAAAAAGTACAAAATGATTCTTAAGTGTCCTATTTTATCCGTTATGCCAGGAGGACAATTATCATTTTATTGTGGCTCAAAATAAAGAAGGGAAGAAGCGAAGGAGGAAGGTTTGAGTGGAAGCGCTTCAAAAAGAGTATACTCGACTTTCATTCGTTTTGTTCGAAAAATAATAAAGAAAAAATTATTACAGCATCACTAGGCTGAAAGGATTTCGAGATGTTTTTTTTTCTGTTGGTATTTTGGGAACATTGCCAAAATAACAAATGATATTTATTTCTATTCAAATATAAAAGTGCACTTTAAATAATACATTTTAGACTTACAATCGTGATTCAAGGAGAAACTACAAATTGGCGATTGAAGATGAAGATACGTTTCGATTTGAGAGGAAATTATTAAAAATTTATAGGATGGGGATAAGAAGTTTTGGGGAACGCTGCCGGGTTTTGGCTCGAAAATATGAAATAATTTATGCCTTAACCAGGATTTCAAGCATCAAAAGACGATACAGGGTGTAACCAGTATTGCAATGGGTTTTTACAAAGTTAAGTCTTACTTAATTATTTCCCATTATTTAAAATCAAAGTACGTTTGGAGGTCATTGTTTAGTAAGTAAATGAGTACGAACTGACGTTATGTGCAGTTGATTCAGCAAATGGTAAGTGTCACACCAAATCACCCGTTTTCTGAAGCCAGATTCTATAAAGATTGCAAGCCTTAGGTGTAACCACTTGCTTATTGACAGAACAGATCTGTCCAAGTCTATGTCTCAGGTTTTAACCCGACATCTTAAAGCAGATTGCACATTAGCTCCGTAGTAGGTGTCATAATCGGACTGCCTAATAGAGATTTATACGCTGCGTGAATTTACGTCCACTCATTTTCTGCAGGAGCTGCATGGATAAAGAACAGGAGGAAACAATTCCTCACCTTATTATGTGCAGTTCCTTCTCTGTCTCAAAGACCTAGACTTCATTTAGAAGACTTCTACTGCAACGATCCAACTGATCTGGCAAATACGGAAATACGTAGTCCTATACGCTTCATGAGGAACCCAAAATGGTTTAATGACTAGGAAAAGGCTTTAATAGATCTATGTGGTATCACAATTTTCCAATACTTGGTCTAAGTATGTCGGTTCTCCGTTGACGGTCACTTCAACCTAACTTTTTATGTTTTATCACTACAAAACTAGAATTGCTAACAAACTGATAATTTAAGAATGTTAGAAGAATATCGCTATATACTCGTATCATCCGGTAAAATTTCATTAATTTTGTAATGTGCATATACAATACAAAGTGCGAATTAATGGTTAAATCTGTGTCACATCACTAATTGGTATTTTGTTGTTGTTGTTTGTTTGGTAAATTGTTCGGCCACATAATTCATTAAGAAAAAGCTTTTATTGTGTAATGATTTCCATGCGCCATCTATCGACCTTTTATTTTTTGTAAAACGCCATTTACCGACCTTTTCTCAAGCAACACCAAAATGGGCATCTGGCAATGCCAAATAAAAACCACGTGAAGGGCTATTTCCGGCCTTTTCATATGATTTTTGTCTGGAAGAACATTCTTGTGAACACCAAAATTTATCGCGGAAATAAAGATATTGTACTGAAACTAAAAAAATATTTCTTTTTGAATCGAATATAACAAATGTGTGTTTTTTAATCAAATTGTGTTTTTAATTGTTTTGTTGGTTAGTTGTTATGGCTTCTTCATTAAAAGAACATTCTCCATAGAACATTTTTTACCCCCAACGCCCGAAAGAAGTTTTACTTCAAAAAATGCATATTAAAACCAAAGAAAAAATTATCTTTGGTTTTGATTTCCAAAAAATTAAAAATATCAAATTGGTGTACCAAAACTTTAACTCAAAAGGGTTTTTAAAAAATTGTAAGTATAAACTTATTTTCTTAAAACATCGCTTCAAATAGCTATAGCTTAATGTTTTGGTTATGCATTACTACTCATGTATGAAATGTGATGTCGGTCGTACTGGCACGCCTGGCCATGAGGCAAAGGTGAGATCTTTTAAAAACATTTTTTTAACAATTGCGGCGACGCCTGTTGTAATTTTAAAAACTTTTTTTTTTAATCGAGCTTCGAGATTGTGATTGGTTTGATGATGTCCACCTTTTCCTTCAAGTTCGACCCATAAAAAGAAATCAGGAGGTGTCAAATCCGGGGATCGTTGGGGCCAGTCGATAGCACCACTTTAAGATATTAGTAAGAGCTGTGTGTGATGTGATACCGTCTTGTTGGAAATACATGTTCTGTAGGCCTGATTGATCCAATTCAGGCCCAAGAAAGTTATTCAACATGTCCCAATGGTAGTTACCCGTAACTGTTACAACATTGCCTATGGTATCCTCAGAGAAATATGGCCGAATGAGGTCTCCGTCGGCTCAAATGGTTCACAGTTACCTTACGAGGGTGTAGTTGGCTTTGGTGTATACATTGGGTTTTCAGTTCCCCAATTGTGGCTTTTCTGTTTATTAACATAGCCAGCCAAGTAAATTATACTTCGTCGCTCACAATGGTTTTTTACCAAAATTGATGGTTTTCTGCTGTAAAGCTCGAGGACTTCAATCCCGCCGGCATTTCTCTACAACTGTAATAACTTGTTATCGACCACTATCTACAACTGTCAAATAACAACTGACAAATTCACTTTCAGTAGACAGACCATCTTTTGTGGAGTGATCACATATTTGACGTCGCAAAAAACGTTGTTAAGTGGTTAGGTTTTCTCCACCGATGCAAGAAGTTTTTACCCCTTCTGTTCTGGCAGGTGCTTCCCATATCTGTACAGGTGCTTCAAGAACCCACTTAAGTCTCTTGGACGGAATTAAAAAAAGAGCTCGAAAAATGATAGGAGACCGTTGTTTAACTGAAAGATTTGTATCTCTCGAGCTCCGCCGCAATATTTCATGTCTATCATTATCTTACCGCTATTTTCATAAGCAGTACTATAGTGAAAAAGCCAGGTGCATTCCCCCATCAAACAATTTAACCATAATACTCGTTCTTCTAGGAATGTTCATCAGTTTACCCTTGAGTCCAATTTCGCACGTACTGTCAAGTACTGAGATTCTTTTTTTAGCCACACTACACGAATGTGGAATGCTTTACCTGGCTCAATATTTCCCACTTATTGTAATGTGCAGACATTCAAAACCAATGTGCCTCGGTATCTCCTTTCTAATCCTATCCTACTTTCCCAATTGCTCGCACTGTGTTTAACATTATAAGGCTATTCATAAGCCCTAGAGTGCGCGTATCATATACAAAAAACACAAAAAATGCAACCAAATAAAATCGACCTTGAACATAAAATGTATCCTCTAAATCTATTCTATCGTTCATTTTTAAAATTCTAAGTTAATAAATAACTTCATCTCGTCTGCAAATTAAAGGCTTAAATATGTCGTTAATGAAAATATAAAATTGAATTTTCATCGAAAATAACCTGAGTTCGTTCCTGTTTTTGTTTCCAACGATGATAAGTTTGTGTTTCTATATCAAACTTAAAAAGACCTTAGGAACTCATAGCTGCCTCAAGCAGAGCGCAATTATTTTTCTTTATTCGAGGCATAACTCACAACTGTCTCTGGCTATAAGTATATACCTACGGTTTCCATGAATATATTCGTACCTGGTAAGCAAGTAAGGAAGGAGTTTTAGCATAACCCTTACGTAAGAGCTTATGCATGTACCCATATTCTTACGCAGATACCGAGAAACTTGCTAAGAAAAAAATGGAATTCATTTGAAATCAACATTGTGTACACACATACATACACACACACACGTATTTCTATAATTTTTTTTAAGAAAAACTTTCTGGAAAAAATATATAATATTACCTATCTGATTCGTGTAAGCTCAATATGGCCAGTCAATCCAAATATCATCGGCTTCGACATTGGCACTAGAACTAAGAGTATGTTTGATTATGCCTGAGGCATCAATAAGCAGTTAATAACCACTGACCGTCATAGTCATGCCACACTTCACTCTACTCCATTCAAGTTATATTACGTGATTCAAAGAAGACAAGAGTAGAAATAAAAGAAAATGAGGAAAAACTCAGCCAAGCAGGAACAGGAACAGGAGCAGAGGACTCGCATTGAGTAAAATACAAGCAACAGCGAAAAACAGACAAGTAATCTCAGGAAAAGGTACTTTCCATTCCAAATGATGTAATCACGCTGTTGTTCGTTACAAATAATTGATTTTATTGTATCCTTGACATAAATATCCAGTACACTGAGTTCTGGGGCTATGTTGGCGATGGCGAAGGCGAGGGCGAATTGTCATTCGGTTGAAGTTTCTACTGCACATGTGTGTCTGAATGTCTGAGGCTGTATAAGTCTGGATATGGCGGATGTTAGTGGGGCTGGGGGTATTTTTTTTTTTTGCTGCAGCTATTGTCCTCTATGTGTCACGAGGCAATTTCGAAGAATGCCACCCTCAATCCTGAACCTCACCCACCTCGTATCGCTACTCACTTAGTGTTGGATTCAGAGAGCTACATTCACAGTGAGCCTGAGCGCTTAAGAAAGAATACTTTGGTTCTTTAGTTCGTCGTACTCGTACAGCGTATAGTGAAAGAGCGAGTTTTTAGTGTGCACCAACACAATCATTTTAAATCATCCCTTCAGCATCTTTTGCTGCACATAGAGTCGCATCATTGTGTTGTGTGCACCGCAGCATCAGTCCAGGAGCATATGACAGACGACAGAGCCTGGATGACATCTTTTTACTTTTTGATTATTTTTTTTTCGCATTTGCCACAGGCATATTTTTGAGATTTGCTGTTGTTAGTGGCAGGCGCTTGAGTTTCAGTGTTGGCCGTAAGTGTAAAGTTCTTTTTGCGAAACGCTTTTGGCCACAAAATTAAATGAAGCAATCTTAAGGGTTGTTAAGAAGAGAGTATGAGAGAGCCAGTGTAGAAATGAGTGGTGAGTATGTATTCTGGCGTTTGGAAATTTAATTACGTTTCATTATGATGCGGATGGCTTTTAACTTCCTTTGTTATCTTAATTATTTTTTTTTTTGTTGGCCCTTTTTTTGTCTAGTGTTTATTGTATTCTCCGTTGACTGTAATTGAGTGTTCACTTAATAATTGAAAAATTTATCATATCTGAAGTAAAATCAATAATTACGAGTACTCTTACTGAATCATTCAAAATAAGTTGGGAAAATAACTACGAATGGGCAGAAAGATGAATGGAAACAGCTTAACGAACCAATAACATTTTTCCTTGGAATTAGGGTATTTCTATTTATTACATTTTAATATGGCAACCCATTTCAAATTAATGAGTGAAAAAAAATATTCACTTTAGTTGTTATATTAACTCCGATTCAAAATAAAATGAGATGAATTTTATGGTACGAAAAGTATACCAAAAAATGCACTTTTATCTCTGCGTTTTAACGGGTCTAAGACACTGGTTTCTCGGTCAGAGTGCATAGACCGATCGAGACTGATTATATGACATATCATTAGGCCAGGCGCGCACATTCAATTTTTAGTTTCGCAACTGTTTGGTTGCTAAAATGAAACATATGGGCTTATATGGGACACCGCGCACTTAGAGCAACACGATTCTCGAAACTAAAAAGTTTGTGTTTTGACACAAACTAACCGATTGCCTTCGCAACAGTTGAGGTGTTTTCTATATAAGAGCAACAGAGAAAAGAGTGTGAGCGTGAGTAAAGAATTGCCAGTGCGCGGTTCTCTTTCAACTGGTGATTAAACTATTTGATTTCGATCGCAGTTGCCAGTGCGCAACTAGCCTTAAGCAACAAATATAATGAATTTCGAGGCCCGAATGACCAGTGTAGCCATAGTTATGCTTTTGTGTATTCTAGTATTGAAAATAATTACACTGCATTACAAATGAAAAAAAAGTTGAGTACCCGCTTTGAAATGTCATGTTTTCTTATTTACACCTATCGTTTATTAAACATACTGTTGTGAACAGAGCTTTATACTACTACAGCGCCATCTGTTGGAAAATTGCATATCTAATTTATGGAAGAAACAAAAAGCTCTTTTCCAATGTCAAATGTATTTCCCCTTATTCCAACCATCTAGAACATTCCAAGACAAGAATTTTCGAGAACAACTTATTTGAGTATATAAGGGAGTATTCATGGTGAACGAGACACAGTTGATTTTTGATTACGGAAGTGTGCAAAACTCTGCTTATTGGATTGTGTAAAACAAGTGTGATTTTAATTTGAATGAAGTATTTGAGTTGATTATAAATTGAGATTTATTGTTGTGATTTGGAAGGTAAAAATAAAGAAGAAATATTAGAAAGAGTAATAAGTTTTATTTAACGAACCTAGCAAAAATATTACAATACATACACATTTTCTTTTCAGCACGTCTCATTTTCTTCCGTAAGAATGTGCCAAATTATATTAAAAATTAAAAGGCCAAAACGTATTTTAAAGAAATCTTATTAAATCAACCAGAAATTTTTACATTTATCAAGTTTTATTTTATTATTTAAGTAACTATTTCTTTTGTGCTTTGAATGATCTTCTCGTTTTAAACGCCAACAGTATTCATCTAGAATAGTTGTGTCCCATCGGCCTTAAAATCGTTTCTCAAGTTTCTTTATATCCTGGTGGAACCCCGTGGTTCCTAAAAACTCTTTTATGACAGCTTTCAGTGATAACCAAGCATCAAGTGCCTTATTAGTAAGCTTTTTGTCAAAATTTGGGTCTTTAATCAATGTGCGTATTTGTGGCCCCACAAATATTCCTTCTTTCAGTTTGGCATCACTCTTATTTTTGAAAAAAAAACTGTTTTCTAAAATAAGAAGCCATCTCCCTCTTTATCCATAGCCTTGACATAATTTTTATCAAACCAAATTTAATGTGGAGTGGTGGTAAAATGACATTGTTCGGATCAATTGATGGTATATTTTTCACATTAGATTTTCCGCAAATAAACTCTGACCTTTCTGGCCATACTTAGTGCTATAGTATTTTCACGAAAAAATCAACCTATTATTTTTAAAATCCAAAACATTTTTTAAAGTTTTGATATGCAATATTTCTTAATCTTTTTATAAGATTTTTATCAAAAGTCTTAAGATAGTGTAAAAAAATATTAAGTGGTAAGTTCCAAAAAACTATTATGTACTTGCTTTTCGATATAAAAACTTAAAACGTTTTTGTGTAACCCCAAAACTATTTTCCTTGCAAAATTGTACTGCACGATACTTTGTAAAGTAAGCCTAGGCATACAAGAAAACTTTCGAAGAAGATGTTTTTTTTTTTTTTTTATATATAATCTACACACGCTCAAGGGAATATGATTACCCTTCAAATGTTTCAACATAGCGTGGGCGTGAAGTTACGGAAGAGAAAGAAGGAAGAAAGAAGGAAAGAAGCATACAACCATCGCGCCACGTTCTTAACATTTTATAAAATTTCCTGAAAAATGGCCCTCATTTTTGTGTAATCTTCGTATGAAGGTAATTTTAAATATAGAAAAGGAATTGAAAGTTACTCACATCCATTATCTCCTATGGCGCCAATGTTTATTCATCTGAATTACTGCATCGTTCTAAGTAAATATTATTTATTTATGTTGTAGATTGTAATAAAATCAAAGGCGCAAAATTTTAGTTGAATTAGCTGTTTTGGTATGAAACTAGGTTAAAACAACGATTTTGCAAATTTTAATCGAATATAACATCATACTTTCTCTACCCTTTTATTAAAGTTAAAATCATCGAATACCTATTTTATTTTTTTGTTATTTACAAACGCTACAAAAGGTCTGTTTACTTTGTTTTTTTGCACGAACTGTCATTATTTTAGGTGAACACACCTAATCAATTAGGAATTTATTAAGAAAATTGCTTCAGTACGATACTAGTTAGAAAATGTTTAAAATTAAGAATGAGTTAGTTAAATACTTTAAAGTTAGCAAATTGTTAAGTAGTATTACACTAAAACTTTAACTGTTTAAAATTTTTGGCCAAAATGTTTTCAAGCATTTTAGAAATTTTACATGAAGCTGAATTAAAATTTACACCATTAAGTTAAAAATTTGTCACAATCAACTTAGAATCAAATAGTATGTATTTTTATATATGTATATTTGTTTTAATATAACATTGGAGAACGCATCTTTTTAGTTCATAAGGATACTAGGTAGGAAGCTTAAATCCAAATGTTTGACTACAAGTCCCTTGCAATGTTGCCGCTTATTCGTTTATAACGAATAAAACATCTCTATTTTTGATTTTATCAAAAAATGTGTACAAATAAGTTATTTTTTAAAAAGTGAATCAAATTTTAATTGAAAGATAGCGTCAATCTTTTGGTTGATTTGTCAAAATTTATATTTTTACTTTTAAATAAATGCTTTAAGAATATTTAGCTCGTATATTAGCCTTCGTTAGTCTTCTTATTAACTTGAATCCTAATTCTAATTAATGAACACTCTCAAGATGGAAACCTTAAAATTACAAAACGTGGTGAATAAATATTAAAAATATATGCTATATGTTATATATGTAGTTTTAAGAAGTTTAATTGAATGAATAAAAAAAATACAAATACAAAATACCTGACTTAATATTTTTCCTTTTTATCTTGGAAGTACATATTTTTGAGCATTTACGTGTAAAAGATGCCTTTAAATAATCAACAGAAAACTAATTTCTAAAAATTGATATTTTTATTGAAAATTCCTTATGATAATTAAAAAAAAACTTTGTTTCATCATTTGGTTTTTTTTTCGTTTTAAGCTTTCATAAATACATTTTTGTTATATCTACGAGCTTAAAAAATCTACCGATTATAAAAAAAAAATAAAATTTAAATCATAATGTCTTCTCAATGAATTATTAAATTCTAAGAGAAATAAATTACCAAGTACAGGGTGCGTTTTATTTTCCAGGTCGATTAGATTTGGTTGCCATTTTTGTGTGATTGAAATTTGTCAGTTCGCATTTGACAGTCGAAGAGAGTGCTCGAAAACAATTAATTAAAAGCATCTAATAAGCTATTTAAACATTTTCAGCCTTATTTATTATTTTTCACTAATATTGGGTTCAACCTCGGAATAGTTAAGCCGAGCCGAAGCACTTACTTCGGGTTTACGCCACGTCAAACAAATCCTTATTTATAATATATTTTCTAAGCCGTTTTAGCTACGCCTTCCTTAAATGTCAAATATACTGGGAAAAAAGTCACCAATCTAAAACTCTGGTTTTTATACACGTAAAGCGAACCCCAGCTGATTTCCATTATTATTCATTTTATTATCATTGTATGCATATTGGAAATTGGATACATTTAAAATTGGATTGTATAAAGTTCAAATCCTCATTACATGTTGTTCAGGCATAACACTAACAACATGAAATTGAGTTAAACTAGTATGTCCAACAAGGATGAACACGAATAAAATAATGTGAATTATAAGCGAAATAAAAATAAGACACGGCATTCTCCGCTTTGGTTCAGCCGCCATTCCTGGAGATAAAATATCTGAGATCACAACCTTCAGTCTCAGAACATTGTGCCACACATCTTTCCTATCCTTCTTTCTCTTCCTTAACTTCACGCCCGCGCTGTGTTCAAACATTTAAAGGGTAATCATAATCCCTTGAGCGCGTGTAGATTATAATAAAAAAAAAAAAAAAAAATGTACCTACCAACCCAATACCGTAGAACTGTTTGAGCGTTTGGAAAATATAAATAATTTATTAATGCAAAATATCTATCCTTTTTGTCTTAATAAGAAACGAAAAAAAAAATTGCTTACACTCTTTTTTGTAAATTTCACAAGATGTCATCTCAAAATGACATTTAGATACTAAAACGGCCTTAAACCTCCTATGAACCAGTTTTAGCTTATTCCGACGCTATTCCCCGTGGATTTTCATTATAAATAAGGTTTTCAGGATTAGAGCCGTTGTAAAGTCGAAGTGACTTTACTCCGTCGCTAAAACGAGTTAGTAAATAAGCTGTTTTAGTATAGAATATAAAGTAAAGACTGCTAGTTAGCCAACGTAGGCGAGGAAAGATTGATTCAGTGATGCAGAGTGTTGCTTAATGTCCGGGTACCTCTTATCGACGTCGCGTCGTGCACAAGAATTGGAAATGTTTTCGCCATGTTTGCTTAAAATTGTGAAAAAGATTTGCATTATTCCCGTATAAAATTCAATTTGCATAGAAGTTGCAGGGAAATGATCACCAACGTCGCTTCGGCGAGATATTTGAGTGCACGAGATTTACACCTCTCTAAAACCCTTTTTTCGTTAAAAAATCATTATTGTGATAAGCAGAATAACAGTTACTGGGGCACTGAAAGCCTTCGATTGATACACCAAAAACCACTTCACCTTCGTAGAGTAATTGAATGATTCTACATTTGGGCCTTATTTTTTCAGGATGCCTATCAATTAGGCCTATATGTAGATAATATGGTTCCAACTAGACACATCCCACACAGCTCGTGTTATGACGCGAATTTTACCCTGCCTAATAATGTCAAAAAAAGGTGATATCGACTGGCCCTCACGATCTCTCCCGATTTCTTCTTATAGGGGTTTCTGAAGGTAAAGGTGTACTTACATCAACAAACCAAATACAACCTCGATGATAAATAACAACATTAGCAAAGGAATTGCTGGCATTACAACAGAAATATGCGAAATTATATTATATTATTTTTCCAAATGAACAATTTGGATTTCGAATGCATCATAGCACCTCTCATCAAGTTTAAAGAGTATGTGAACATGTCAAAAAAAAATCTTTCTCTTGGGAAATCAACTGGTCTTGTTCTACTAGATATAGAAAAGGCGTTTGACACAGTATGGCATGATGGGATTGTCCACAAGATGGTACATTTTGGTTTTCCCATGTATTTTATAAAAATTATTCAAAGCTTTCTTTCCAACCGTTGCTTTAGTGTTTTTGTTAATAATTGTCCTTCAATTTCTTACCAAGTTAATGCAGGTGTTCCACAGGGATCAGTGTTGGGTCCTTTTTTGTACAACATCTACACATTTGATATTCCCAGGCTACAGGAATGTGAAATTGCTATATTCGCTGATGATACAGGCATCTTTTCATCACATGAATTTAGTCTCAACATTGATACAAATTTACATCATGCACTTGAACTGATTATTCAATATTATCAAAAGTGGAAAATTAAGCTGAATGCTGATAAATTACAAGCTATCTTTTTCAGCAGAAAAAGAAAGTCTTGCTATCTTCCCAGTAATCAGCTAATTGTAAATGGCGTTAATGTCAAATGGGACTTGAATGTAAAATATTTAGGGGCTTATCTAGACCAAAAACTTACCTTTAAGGAACATATTGCGCAAACCATGCGCAAAGTAAGCATAGCAATCAATATGCTCTATCCATTCATTAATAGAAAGTCATCTCTAAGCAACGCTAACAAAATAATTATTAACAAAGTAATATTCCAAGCAATCCTTTTGTATGGATGCCAAGTGTGGGAAAATTGTTCAAATGTTTGTTACTACAAGTTTCACAGAACAAATTACTTAAAATGATGCTTAATCTTTCTCGATACCATTCCACATTAGACTTACATACAAGAGCAAATGTGGAAATGATCTCTGTAAGAATTGATAAACTCAACAACTCTTTTTTGCGAAATTGTGAAATTCCTGATAATCCATTAATCAATCAATTGTTTTCTTAACCATATTTTTGATGTTGATTTTATTATATGTTTATATGTTTACATGTATTTATTTATTTATTAATTTATTAATTTATTTATTTACTTATTTATTTGCTTTTTGTAATTATTTATTTTATTTTTTTGTTTATTCAATTATTATTTATCTTATACTTATTTAGTTATCTATTTTTTTGTTTTGTTTATTTACTTATATGTTTATGTGTTTACATGTATTTATTTATTTATTCATTTATTTATTTATTTATTTATTTATTTATTTATTTATTTATTTATTTATTATTTATTTATTTATTATTTTAATTTATTTATCTATTTATTATATACATATAATATATATTTATTTATTTACTAACAAACTACTAATATACATTATATAAATTATTTATTATTATTATTCACTAACTCAATTCATACTAGCTTAACATTCTTCTAAACTATGAAGTTTTATTTCTTATTCGAGTCAAAATGTACCTGTCTTTTTTTTTGTTTTTTTTTTTTTATATTGAAGGTTTTAATTGTAGTTTCCTTCAAAAAGTAATTTCTAAACCCTTTGTGAACTTAAAATTTATTAAAATACTTATTCAGTAGAAAGATATTTTTATAGTATATCAAATCTCTGTGTATAAACTGTGCGGTAGCTTACCAAATGTATATCCAAATACTGAAAATAAAAATCTATCTATAACTCGCATTTGCCCGTTGAAAGTTATTGAAAAAAATAGCTAGAACATAAAACGGACCCTGTAAATTGGGATATTGAATGAGATATGATACAAAATAACTTGGAGTTTTAAAAAGAGTTTCCTGTGAGTTATACAACTTTAAGCTAAGACGAGTATATACATTTGTATATACATAAGCTTAATATTATATCATGTTTTTGATTAATTTCTTTTCGTTACAAAACAGACAGGTTCTTAAAAAAGTCTGCTTATTTTATGTCCTTATTATTAATAGAGCGAGTAAAGGACTTTTGAATTCAAGTCATGTGTGCGTTACCATCATGGTACACATATTATTATACTCTACTCATGTTGTATAAATCTAACATAATTTTTTTTTTGAAGATTGTGCTAAAATACTCATATAATAAATTGAAACAAGATGTTCCAAATAGCCTAAGGCATGAAAAAACTATCTAGAGAAGAAATATGGTTGGTTGTGTTGTGTATTCTGGGTTTTAGGATTCAACTTGAACCTTAAATTCTTATTTTGAGTGTGAAGTTGTGATGAACATATTTTTGAATAAAATTTTCTGCGGACTGTTCAAACCCTCTGCTATTTCATCCATCTTTCCTCTAAGCAAATGAGCATACATCAACAACCAAATTCCTTAAAAATATTGTCAACATTTCAAGCAATAAATTACATAACTAATTCTTTTACGGAAATATTATACCAAACAACGGTGTTTACCTTCTAGTGGAAATCCATCCATCTATATCGTATGAAGTATAAATATTTTAAAACAAAAACCAGCATAATATGAAGCCCATAAATAAAACACTTGAACACACAACTTGCATAAGCTCTCGATCCTTGGCAATATTCCCAGATCTAATCAGTGATGTTATCCAACCAGAGTACATACACATACGAATATATTTATTCATTTTTTTGTTGTCTCCCCTCCCAACACATACTCTGCACATCATCCCCGTATTTTTTGTTCCTTCATGGAGAGGGATATTATCTTCTTGTTTTCCTTAAAACCACTGACATTGAGAAAATGTATGTTCAAGGAGCAGATTCACAAGTTGGAATATAAATTGTTCGTAGTGGAAACAAGCCTCAGGCTGTCTTTGAAGCTCGATATGCCAAAAATATGATTGTGTCTTCGATTTGTCCGTTTTTAAGTTAACATCTGGGACATTTGGTCTGGCCATTGAATGTCATTTATTCTTTTTTTTATTTAACATAGAGTTAAAAAAATTTAAATGTGCGTACATCAGAAGTAAGACGAGGTATGCGATGTAAAATAAATTAACAAGAAAATATTAGAGATGAGAGTGCTTTTATGTTCGAAAATAAGTCGCATTCGTGTATTTTGAGACTGAATAAATCATAGAGGTAAATGCATTTGAATGTTTTTTTTTTTTCATGTGATGTTGAAATTTAATCAATCATAAAATATTAATGGAAAGTTTTCACACCAGACAGACAATTTTAAGGGATGACTCCTCTTGGCAGAAAAATTGTCTGTGAATGTTCTAGGGTTCTGTCAAAACCTTGTCTAATAAAAATTAAAATTGTATGACATTAAGGTATATGGGCTCAAAACATAGGTTAAGGTATCAGCATGAAACTTCGTATTAATTTCCTTATTTCAAAGTAGTTTACTAACTTTTTCTTAGTTTTATGTAATACTAGCGACACTCCCGGTTCTGCACGGGAAGCACTTATTATCTATAGCCAGATAGCTTCTGGCGGAGTGATCGGGGCGGTCGGGCTAAGTCTTAGCTGATATCAATACAAATGGTACAGTGCCTTGCTACGCCCCAGCCAGCTAAAAAAAAACACATTTATTTAAGCTAAATGCGAATTTATGTTTCTGTTGTGGAAAAAAAACAAACGAAAATTTAGTTGATCCGATGGCTGGGCTAATCTTAAGATTTCCTGAAAATTTCATCAAAATCGGTCACGATGTTTTGGAGTTCATAGTTCATACATTAAAAAGCACACCGATTTTCATCTACAAATATTTATTTTTTTTTGTAGGAAAAAAACTGTAAGGACTTGGAAAAATACTTTTTTTTTATAAATGTTCCCCAATTTAGCATAGCCTAAGAGCAATCAGTGGAATGCTCATTGCAATACAAAATAAATTGCACAACTGAGTCAAACGAACATTAAAACCAATTTAACCTAAATTAAAATAGGCAAAACCCAACCTCAAGCTTATTAAAACTATTAGCAAATCAATTTAAATTGATATACTAATAGCTTAAATCAATTTGCGTTTGGGGTAAATACATATAAATCTTGGTGAATAAATTTGCAAATGATGTATGCATATAAATTTTTTAAAACAGTTATAAGAAAAAAACTTAGAATGCCAGCTTAATTTTTTTTTATATTGTTAATAACACGGCTCCGTTGGGAAATATTAGATCTTCTTGGTCGCGGCATTATTAATAATAATACTCAAACTACAAAACAAATCACAGACAACATTAATTAAATAAATTACACTTCGCGACGTAAATATTTATATTCATAACATACTGGCTCTGACTGGGTTGACAGAATAATCTAGGATGATTCAGTGAGACCAATCGATTTGACGTTTGTTTTTTAATTAAGCCATTTGTTCATTTGTCATTTGTTGTATATTTAAGAAGCTTGATATATTTTCCTTAGTTTACACAAAATAAAAATTTGACAATATATACATATGTATGTCAATCCTTTTTCATTATTGACATTATTCTACCTTTTTAAAATCTAAAATGCGTTTCTATCCGAATATTGTGCATTTGGTTAGCCTTTTACAAAACGTTAATTTTCTTAAATACATCCTTACAAGTTCTCATAACTCTTAAGCTTGTTGGAAGAAATAATACCTTCGTACGAGTTGCTTTATTCTGCCCACACTTCTGTTGTTCATTATCGAAACCATTCCTGAGGCTTCTGATTTTCATACAACCACCCTCTTCTATATTATTTCAGTATTATTGTCCCTTACCTTCACAACAACAATGTATTCTCTCTGTTTCAACATTTTTTATCCAACTCTTTTCCTCACTTATCATCCATACAAAAAATACCATTAAATAACTCATTTGTTTGTTTTTATGGATACCTTTTCTTCATTTTTTTATTTAAACTCTTTCCTTTTTACGTCTACTGTCAAATTTCCTTTATTTGTTTTTAAAAATGTACACCCGTCAAACTGTTTATTTTAGGAGTTTTTCAACTAGAATTAATTGTGGGTCGGAAAAAAATTCATCAAGTTTTAGCTATAGGTTAGGCATAATTGAGTATGTACTTAACCTATGTACTTAATAGGAGGTGACTTCAATTTTGCACCAGTCTCAATAGCTCAAAACTAGTCCGTAGTTGTATTTAGTCTTCGATATAAGCAACATGCAACCTTCTTCTCCAGACGATTGCAGAGAGGCTACACGCCAGACCTACCTACATTGATCGAAAACAACTCCTATGTTTTTAAAAAAATATCTAAATAAAAAAAATAACTTTTATATTTCCAATATCATTATAAATGAAAAGAAGCGAACCAAGATCTGAACCTTGAGGCCCACCCATGAAAATTTTCCAGTTTAAACATTTGAACCCTACTTACATATACAACATTTTTAAAGCTTTACTAAAATCAGTATTAACTGTATTGATATGGCACTCATGTTGTAAATTCTTATTACTGTGGCAACACTTCCAAAAGAAAGAATACATACAAAATAAATGGATGTCAAGGAATAAAGAAAGATATAATGACTGTATTGAACAGAAAGAGACTACCGGTTAGGTAGGAGAATATACTGATAGAATAAAGATATGATCGATCAGTTGTTGTGAATCTGTTAAAGAGGAAAGACCTATTATTTGTTTAACCGAATATTGTTTTAGTTTTGTATTAAGCAAAGTTTAACTGCTTATATTACTGAAGTTCTAAAGTGCATATAATACGTATTTGTTGGTCTGCCTGATGGAAACCCTTGCTGGAATTCGATTATGTACCTTTAAACATGGCATTCAAGTTTGATTTTTGACAATATATCTATCCAATAGTTTAGGAATTGCTGATTACTTGCAGATTTAACTTTAATTTAAATTTTATTCTCTTAACCGAATTTAACGATATTTATACTGTTCAAGATTATGAGCTTACAATACTTCTATTCAACGTTAAATATGTAAGAATTAACGATTTTGCATTTAGAAACATTGTATGGAAAGTAAATAATTTTATTCACTCACTATAATGCATTTAAAAATATTTTATTTTTAACTTACCTGAAGATCCGGTGCTGAACTTGGTTGCGCCAGATCGCAAGCTGATAACCAAGGATTTACACGTGACAAAGAACTAGTGCTTTCGAATATGTGACTATGACTGTGTACGCTTCCGGGGAAGAACTCACTATCCTGTTCCCGATCGTCGTACTCGGTTGCGTCGTCACTCCAACTACTACTACCACCGCTTCCACCACCACTTCGTCCAATCACACCAATTTCTTCTATATTCTCACCGTAATCCTCAACGTTAACGTAACTTATCTTGTCTAACTTGAAATTATCGAAGCGATAGTTCTGTTCGATTTCGTCGTTATTGCGATCGTAATTGTAAATGGTAAACGTATTTCGATAGTCGGACGATAACGAAGACGAAGGATGCTGCGATGCGTCGGATGATGTGCCAGATGATCCCAAGGAATGAAACAATGAGTACGAAGATGACTCTGAAGAAAGAGAAGACGATGATGACGCAAAAGATGAGGATGAGGAGGAGGACGAAGATGACGAGGAGTAGGGTGGATGACGATTTGAACGAGTTCGCTGCTCAGGCGGCAGATGCTGCTCTTGCTGATAGTAATGATATTCGCTCGTCGGGGACAACAACAAGGATGACTTCGGTGACGACGATAACGACGACGACGAAGAAGACAATGACGATGAGGACGACAATGACGATGACGACAACGAAGATGTTAGCGATGAGTGTTTTTGTTGACTGGTGCTGGTGCTGCCACGCCGAGCCCCCGAAATAAACGCAAGCGCCATCACGACCAGCCCGGGTCCTGGCCGCATATTGACCTCGGGTTCGGCGGTGCTAGCATGGTGCAGGCCCGCTTGAGACGCGCTTGCGACTCCAATTGATTAGTGGATATGATGGGCTCATGGCCCCATCATCATTTGAATTTGTTTGTGGTATTTTGCAGCACTGTTCTCACAGTTTTTATCTATCGCAATTTGTATTCCTTTGTTTTGCCCGATATGTTTCCAAAAAAAAACTTTTTTTCTCAAACAGTTTTGATATTACTTTTCACTCTCCCGCGCGTATTTTTTTTCAAAAGTTTATTTTTTATTGCCTTAGACGATGGCACAATAATCAATCAATCTTCTAATTAGTTCATCTTTATGTTTCTTCATTTCTTCGGAGTTTGTTGCTTGGTTCAAAGTTGAAAGATATCGATAAGATTTGACTTGTGTTGCTGTACCAAAGCCCTGAAATGAAATTAAATAAAATTGATGAGTAAATTGGATTTAAATTACACAAAAAGGGAAATTTTAGAGTGTCTAGCTAGTCAACTCGGAGAATTGGTTTTTAAAATGTGTAAAGCATTTTCGAATTACACTTTCACTTGATTTGTTCAAATCTCTCAAAAATAGTTTTTATCAAATTTGTATAAAGTTCGGAGCGAACTTAAAAATAAAGGAAATAAAGGCAGAGGCGTGATTGCTGATGATGGAGCTTCGAAATGTATTCGTGTTCTTTGTTTTTTTTTATTTTGTTATATTTAGGGAAAGTTTTTTTTTTATAAAAAGGATGAAAAATAGTGCCCGATCTAAGTGAACAAAACAAAAAAAAAAAAAAACAAAACACAAAACCGAATGTCAAAAAGTTAATGAAGTATCAGTAAAACAAAAATATGGCTACTTTAGCTGATCACGTTAAGAAAAACGAACATTGTTTTGTTTTTATGGCGTTAAAATTTTAAAATAAGAAAGAAACATACTCGTATTTAAGTTACAAATTCATAAGGTTAACCAAAGAATGAAGGCATTGCGTGCAACTACAAAACAGATAAAAGGGACTACACTAATACATACTACAATCTCATAGTTAATGCTAATTTACAGAACAATCAAAATCAAACAAATTTATACACTTTAAATACTTTAACTTTATAAGAAAATTTGTTCAATGGTTTTCAATTTTTTTTAATGTCAAAACAAATGTCGATTGTTATCAAATAATTTATTATAAATAATTTTGGTAATTTTTATATATACTTAAATGTAGTTATGTTATTAAAAAACGCATGTATTTCATTTTTATAGATACTGATGATGAGGTCCTCGAAATATACAATAGATACAAAATAAAAGAAATGCGTTTTATTGAATTGAAATGAAGAAAAGGAAAAGGTAAAATAAAATATAATTATATGTAATTAATACAGAAATACAAAAATTGGAATATATATAAAGAGTTCTTAAATTATATAAACTTAAAATAAGTAATGTCTTTTAAGATCAATAGAGTATATTTTTTTAAAGCGAGTAGTTCTAAATTGGCAACACTGTTGTCTGTGACAGTGGGTTTGAAAGTTCTTGGTTGTTTTGAGCTTACTTTGTCCTAGCAATTCATTAAGAATTAATTTTGAAACAAATTCTTCAATTCGTAACACAAGGGGCGATACGTATGTTTTATGGTGCTCATAACCGTCCATCAGAGCGATTATTTCGAGAAACCATGGATCTTTTTGATAATACCCATTACGAAAAATTATCTTTCAAATACATCCAATTTTTTGGATATTAAAAAGATTTTACTGTATTTTATTTCGTATGAACGTTATCCGTCTCTGAAAACAGCCTTTATATCTACACAGAATTAAAAACTGCATTTCAACCTTAAATTATTTTAAGCCGTGAATTAAGTACAAAATGTGTGTGTGCAAAAGTTCCCCTTTGATGATAAAATATATAGCCATATTTCTTCATTAATGAGAACAGATTTTACGCTTAAATCATTTTTTCAATTAACACTCTAGATAATTTTTAAATAAGAAGATAACTAAGCATTTGTATTAACAGAGGTACAATCATTAAGTTAGGCTTCACTCGGCATTATATGTATGAAAATTAATTTTTTTACAAAATGCTTTAAGACTGCAGACCTATAATAATAGATGAAATCTCAATGTCATAATCCAACGAAAAGTTTATTTTTTTGTCGTTAGAAGTTGAAATCACCCAAGCTCTACTTAACCAAATATCTCTCCCACACACTTTCGAAGAGAAAAGTGAACAAAATTAAACGAAAGGTGACAGACCGCATACATAAGGTACCGAAATGGCTGTTACAGTACTGAAATATAATATTTTGTACCGTGTACCAAAGAAAAGGCTTGGTACACACAATTATACCCAAATCAAATTCATGTACCGAAATTTAAAAATAAACCGAGCTAAAATTGGAGTAATAAGAGCACGTTATTTAAAATTTCTTTCATTTTGTGTTTGCAACTTTATGTATCAACATTATGAACACAACTTTAGTGTTTGAGACTTCCTTATTTTTGTCAATGAAAATTTAAAAGGAAAAAAAGCGAAATAAAAATACTTTCTTTAAATTGAATACCAACTCTATCTAGGGATGATTGGAGCTGGATTTGAAGGTCACATTTTACGCAACACTCTGTGACCAGAAATATTCAAAAATTGACCGTTAATTTCGAACATCTTTTGATCCCCGTTGGTTCTGTACACGCCCAACCGCCAAAATGAATATGTTGAAGATTCCGCAAAGCTTATTGTATCAAACATAGTGAAGTTTTCGACTAATTTAACTTTTTGCCAAAATATGTTACTGTTGAAAAGAGGCAATCATCGAAAGAAACCAGCGTTTCTAGTCAACATATTGAAAAAACCTTTAATTTATTAAAAATTGTCACGTACATTATTCCTGTTTGCCAGGGACTTCGGCCACAGTTGAACGAGTGTTCTCTTTACTAAACGAAAACAGCCAGTCGAGCATTTGGATTTTGAAAATACCTTTTGTACGTTAGGTACAACACTAAAATTTCATGTCTTGAGTTTTCATGTCTGGAGATCTTCGAGCCTTTGGTTAACCAAAAATTAAATATTGTCAGATGAAAAATATTCGTTCAAAAAGCACGGTAATTCGTTATTTTAAAAATTCATTAACAATTAGTTTTATATATTAAGTATTTATATAATGATATCATATAATGAGTTAAATTAAACTTAGATTAAAACATAATATATATTTTCTTTTTAACCGAAATCGACTTTGTGAAAGGTGGCCACCCTACGCATACATCAGGATTTCTTTGTATTCGCTTGTCTTATACAAGTTTTGGTTAAACTAATTTATTATTTGGTTAAATAAATAAGCAAATGGTATTTATAGAATTAATTATTAACTTTTAAAATTATTTTTATAAATTCATATATATTCCAGAAATCAGTTGTTTTTGTTTCTAAATACATTTTCTGTGTAAACGGGTAAATACGTGCCAGATGTA
The DNA here is from genome assembly GCA_963931855.1 of Philhelius festivus. Lineage (NCBI taxonomy): Eukaryota > Metazoa > Arthropoda > Insecta > Diptera > Syrphidae > Philhelius > Philhelius festivus. Next base: position 258,258,217 of record OZ007554.1, on the reverse strand, counting down.
ATTTTATAATTTAAAATCAAAATCATTTAAAAACTTAGGTGATACTCTAATTCTTCGATCAACATACATATTCATAAATTCCACTAATTCGTTGAAATACGATACAGCTCAAAAATCAAATTATTCACTAAGGAACAAGAAATTAAATGCAGCTTTTGTTTTTAATAATTTTTTAAAATATTACAATACCAAAAACTTTTTGGTTTTTAAAATAAAATTTATTAATTTTCGATTCTCAACCTCAGAAAAATGTTTTCTTAATGCTGCTCATTAGCCGTTTGGAGTCGACAGAAAATTGTAGGTCCCCTCTCCATTCCTGCTAACTTGGATACATAATTGGTTGAGAGTTCTGGGTCATTCTACGTGCCAAAATGTCCTCAAACTTATGCTTTTACATAATATACTTTTGTATATATAATGTTATAATAAAGTTTTTAAAATTCTTAGTGACTTGAACTATATGAAAGCAATTTCTGGTGACCCCAGTCCTACATTTTATTAAGAATAAATATAATTAAAGACTCAGGTCAATTTTTCATTCATGAAATAGCTATGTTTAACTCAACTAAAAAATTCGAAGTGTGGAACTAAATAAAATGAACGTACTACCTCTTACGTAAAAGTACTTTGGCATTTAAAAATTGTTTAGAAAAGTATGAAAAGCAAAAGTATGAATTTATGGAAACCAAGTTTAAAAAGTTGTTTTAATATAAAATAAATTTTGTTATAAGAAAATTCTTTTAAATTAAAAAAGATGAGGTTTAAATTTTGGGTATTCAATAATACAATAACTTTTTCAAGATATTGATTTTTCAAACAAAAATTAAATTTTTTTTTTTGCAAAAAATATTTTTTCGAACATTTTTTTATACAATAATTTAAAATTTGAATGCATTCCGTATACAAATTTTGATCGAAATCGGTAGAGCAGTTAATAAGGAAATCGAAAATATAGATAAATAAGATTTTTTTTTTACTGAAATAATTTTCCTTAAAATTTGTATAGTTGAAATTGAAATCCAGAAACAATTTTTTAGAAAATTTGTATGCACAATATTCTTTCGAATTCCAAGTCATCTTGAGCGGCGTTAAAGATAAAGTTAATAATAGAAAAAAAAATGGTTTTATGACAGGTACCGTTAGTAACGTTTTTACTTGCGACTTATAGGTACTATAAGGCAAGTTATGCATTCGAAAAAAAACTCGAACTCGAGATTTTGGGTCTTGCAAAATTCTGTCTGTATATCTGGCTGGGCCGATTTTCTTCAAACTTGGTAGATATGGGTTTTTATCTTTTCCCCACACACGTTTTTTTTTTAAGACCAAAAATAGCGGGACCTGCCATATGATTTTTTTCGAAATTTTATAAATATTTTTTTTTCTCAAAAACTGTCCCACAGAATAAAAAAAAAAATCATAAAAATTTCATTTAGTTAAAACTAGGTAATGGTTGAAACAAAGTTTCCAAAAAATTGTTATTTTTGAAAGCCCCCCTGGGTCCATTTTTTTTGTTTTTGATTTTCTCGAAAACGGTACAACCGATTTAAACCATTTTTTTATACTAAAGCTCCTCCAAAGTTTAAATATTATTACATATTCAAATTTTCAATTTTTTATTTTTTGGATTTTAAAAAAAAAATTCAAAATTTTTTTTTGGAAACTAAATATTTCGAAAACCCCATGGTCAATTTTTTTTCAAACTTGACAAGTAAAAGTTTCCTATTATAATCTACAAGATTTGAAAAAAAAAAATTGTTTTATCTAAAACTAATGGTACCTTCCATACAAATGTTAAAAAATGGTTTTCAAAAATCGTATTTTTCTTAAAAACGGTTTCGAGAATTTTGCTAAAATTTTTTTTCTTTTGATTAATTTTCACGATCTATAATTTAATAAAAAAAAATTGAAATCTAGATATTACTGACTCTACCATAGAACGTTTTTTTCGAATTTTGAATTTCTCATTATAGGTATAACGGATTTTGATGAAATTTTTTATAAAGAAGCTCCTATGAAGTTTAAAAAACATTGCATTTCAAAACTTAAAAAAAATATTTTTTCAATTTTTAATGAAAAAAAGTCGTTTTTTTTTGGAAAATTCGATATCTCACGAACGGCTTAGTATTTTTCTTGGAAATTTAATTCTTATTCGTACAATAATAAAGACTTAAAGTTGGTGTGCCAAAATTTTGTCTTAAAAATGTTTTAAAAATTTTGTACATAAAAGCTTATGTTTTTAATTAACCACTACAATGACTTATATTTTTTGTTCTTGCATAAATTCATTGCATTGCATTCTGTTTTTATCTCTTACTACCTACTAAAAGAATTTAAAAAATTCATTTTATCCTTATGAACAGTTTTCTTTAATAACCTTCGTTTTTTAAAATTCCTAGTCTATTACATAGGAGCAAGTTCGTGCGACCCAATCGTGCATTTTATTTTCAATAAATTGCTTCTGAACACACATAAAACAATGACAGTTCGCAAAAAATACTAAGCAAACAGACCTTTTTGACTTTTAAAATGTCCTATGAAGTTAGCAAGATACTACAAAAATAAAATAGCTTTTTGCAAAATCGTCGTTTTATTCTAGTATGATATTTAAACAGTCTTAGCATAGCACTAATTGAACTAAAATTTGGCTCCAATTACTCTTTAAAATTTATTGTCAGGAAAACTAAATTCCCTTTAATAGGAGCTATTATTTAAAGATGGGCTTATCGAGGAGATCCTGAGCATTTAGATAACAACACTTCCTGTGGACTTGCTGGTATTTCCACTTTTGTTATGAAAAACTGATCCAGTACTCTAGCGAAACTATTAGAATTTGTATTACACTTTTTTCTTAAGCAAAGAGTTTTCTCTAAGATTTGGAACAATGTACTGTATATTATTTTTAAATCAACTTATCAATACCTTTCACGTAAAAATTCAAATATGTACATATAACAGTTTGTGGTGGGTTAAATGTCAAAAGCATCTGTAGAACTTTACGTAAAAGGGGGATATCTTATAATTTTCTACATACAGGGTGAGTCATTTAGTAGTTTCTTTTTAAATCATAGGTTATTTTGAGACTGCCATCTGTTTCTCGCTCGAAATCTTGACAGAAAGTCAGTATTATACCTCCGCAGAACGAAATGAGCATGTCCGTATGTCTGTACCTCGACACAGATGAAGCCGCTACAATGGTTGCCTTCAATCTGCAGGGCATTCAAAGGTCTTAGTTGATCGCTTAGGGGGAAAACTAATTTTTCGATTTAGCATAAAACAACTGTAACTGTCATACAACTGATTTGGAAAGGCTTATTTATCTTAAAATCAACACTTACGATTTTGATAAAAAAAATTATTTGTTCTATTTCAGGTATGGTCTGCGTTTAAGTGAATAAAAAAATACTTAAAATATTGTAAACCGTGTCTTTCATAGAATTTGTCCTTTCTTTCTCATTTGTGGCTCCACCGAATTAAAGAAAAAAATTTATGCGGCAGTTCTTTTGAATACAAAATTATATTTCATAAATATTCAAATTTTTGAAAAAGTATTTCTTATAGATATTAAAAAAAATGGGTAAAAACAAAAATATTTTTTGGAAAATTTAACATCTTAAAACAATTTGATATTATTGTATATTATTTAATAATAATATTGGCACACCAATTTTTTTGGAAAAATGTTAAATTTATTTAGTAACTAATAATACAGTTTACGTTTACAAAATTTAACGCTATATTGTTTGGATACATCCAGAAATTCTATTTTATTATTTAAGTTTATTTGTGCTTGTTCACAAGAGATAAGCGAATAATAGTTTTGCTTAGACTAGATAAACCTTCTTCGTGCAAGAAGTACCCTATTCTTATCGCGTCTTGCAGGCAGAAGCAGACTATTATTTAGATTTTGGAAAGAACTGCATACTTGATGCACTACTGCTTCCACTAGAGCATGCAAAACGTTTATAAATAACTACTAAAGGCCTATCTAATTATACTAATTCACACCCAATTGCTGTGGTCTCTTAGTCTATTTTTAAATCAATCGAATACCAAATGAACTAAAGTCAAAGTAATTATTAAAGGAATCGGAACAAAATATACAAAGTGAACAACTAATGAGCTAGTTTTATTTATCGAAAAATTTCATTTGAAATGATTGATACAAATAGAATTGAAATTAAAATGAACAGACACACCATTTATGTAGAAGTAACTTATGCATTCATAGATAATAGTTTCCTCAGAATTACTGAAGCTGAGTTTTTAATTTGAAGATTAAATAGAACTAATATTTTATTTAAATTTTAATTTAGTAAAAAACAATAGATAAATGCAAGAATTTAATATAATGAATGAAATTTCATACTAATTTAGCTTTCAATGATATAGATTCAAATTTGAATGTCCATGTTTTTGTATCCCTGCATTTAATATTTGGCAAAAAATTTCATATTTTCATCAGTCCTTAAAATTTTTTCTTCACTACAGGAATAAATGTGTGGCCTTGGAATTCAGTAATTTTTCTTAAGAATAGTTTGAAATTTCTTAGATGATTTTTGTGTGAACACAGGTTGAAATCGTGGCCAATTATTTCAAGTTCGCTCTAATTCTTAACTTAACTTATTATCTTTTGTATGTTAGTGCCTCAAAAAAAAACGGGCTTCAAAATTAATAAATACTGTTCCTTGAAAGAATTTTTTTTACAAAGAACAGTTATGATATTTTTGTATGCTAACAAAAAAAAAAAGAAGAAATTTATATCCTACTTCAATCAACCGCAAGCAAACCAGTCAAAAATCTACATTTTATCGCCTCAAAAACCTGTCTTTAAAAAATTGAAGACATCAACAACTTCAGTTTTCTTGGTAATGACAGAATTGTGCATGCTACCGTTAATGCACATTTTGTGTCACTAAAAGTGTATTGTATCAGTTATGCAAAAAGTGACCTCAAACTTAATTTTCAAATGAAAACAATTAATTATGTATTCATACATTACAGTAAAATGCGAAAATAACTATTAAAAAATTTAATAGAAAGCCAAGGTTGAAGCTTTTTGTGTTTTAGAGCTCAAATAATTATTTTCATTCGGCTTTTATATTTAAGAAAAAAACATGTAAACGATAATCAATCGAAATCTACTAAATAAAGAGTGAAAAATTTATAAAAACTTAAATAGTAGATCTGTCAAAAATCCTAGCTAGCTAGCTTTTTGCCTATTTTTATTAAAACAAAAAAAAAAGTTTAATAAGATGTGTTCGAGAAGACATCAAACAAATGCAAATAAATCACTTTCTCAAATTTGACCAAAATGTTTTGAAAGAAAAACTTTTGTTCCATTTTTTTCTTGTGTATTTCTAAATTGAAAAACGCGTGTAACTGTCTGTATAGGCTGAGACATTTTAAGATTTATGTATTTCCTGGAATTTGCATAATCTGAATGTAAATTTATACAAGTTGTTCCCGTGTCAGATAGATGTAGAGACAAAGATCAAATTTAAATTTTATCAAATGCAAAATGAAAGCTCCGATATAATTACCTCAGGAAATGAATGAATTGAACAAAAAAAATAAGGACTTCTGGTGTACACTTGCTGATATCGTATCCACAATCGACAGAAAAATCCAAAGAAAATTGAAGACGTTTAGAAAATTAATCCAATAACATATCCATAAAACGTGTGTGTGTTTGTTTGTTTTTTATTCGTTATTTCTAAGGTTCCAAGAACTCACAGTTTTTAACTTTTATTCAAAACTTAATTAGAACACTTTTTCTCATTTCATTATTTTGTTTCCATTTTATTCGAAAAAACGTACTATATGATGAAAAAACACTAGAAAAAATCGAAAACTAAACTGTTATACAAGATAAGAAATATTTAGTACAGGGAACTTTTTCCGTATCTTGTCCTACCCGAAACACAAACACATAGAAAACTTTCTTCCAATACCAACATATAGGTTTTTTTTTTGTTTTCGGTAACTTTTAGTTTCACACTCTCATTCGTTCCGATTTGGAAAATTGAGAAAAATTGTAATCCACTCTCGTTTCACCTTGAATTTAACATTTTTTTTAATTTTATTTTTCCCAACTACTTTTCTTTAACAATCTTACTAATTTTTATGATTTTCATTGCTGGAAAATTATCAACTTTTAGTATAAAATTATTCATTAGTTATCACACTAAGATGAATGCGATCTGGTAAATTTGGAAAACTTTTTATTTTTGATAGAAAAATCATTTATATAACACCAGTGAATTTAAGTAGTTCTTTTTTGGTATGAGGGTAGTTGTAGGTATAACACATTTGAGAAATGAAAATTTTGACATAACACACTTGGTATTTTTACTTTTGTTTGTTTTCAAATGAACTTTTGAGCAAAGCCGCACATACAAATTCGATCGTTGTTTAAATTACATTTAACATATATTATTTAACGCGAAAAGGATGCGAAGGAAGATTTTATTCTTTTTTATATTTTCTTGTGTGTGGAATTCAAAAAATTTATGTACATGTTTGTATAACAGAAATAGGTATATTGTTCCGTTTTCCAGTTATAGGGATTTTGTTTGTGGTAGGTACCCTAAAGCAGATCCTCCCGAAAGCGAATTTTCAATACCTAAGTGGTTAAAATAGTGATGGTGATGGTATAGTACACGCAAACAGAATATAAAGAAAGGAAAATTGAAAACGTTTTTCCTTCTTTACCATCACCGATGTTCTTGCTCGCTCGCTCTCTTTGGCTCCTTGTAACCATGCATGTAGATATAATTTTCTTCCAAGGAAGAAGAAAATTTCTCTCCCTTTTTTCGGTTATTTTTTTGTATTTGTTTTTTTTTTCTTTTTTTTTGCTGCTTAACAAAAGGATTCCCGGGACGGTTTTAGTTACACGACTATTTTCTTTGTTTCTTCTTTCAACGAAACGAGGAAGATTCCAAAAAAGAAAATTTTACATTCAACTTGAACTTAAAAAATGAATGACGGCATTGTTTCATAACACATATTCGTTTTTTTTTTGTATTTGAAAAACTTAATCCGTTATATTTGGAGAAAAAAATAGAGAAAAAGGATACTCGAGGAATAAATTAATTCCGCTTAGCACACATACACACACGACGTGAATGAAGGAATCTTTTTTTTGTTGTTCAGAAAAAATTAAAAGTCACTTTTTTATTTTTTGCAGAGGTTTATGGTTTTTTTATTAAAAAGTTAGAAAACTCATTGTGTGGATCTATTGAAAATACGTTGATAGGGATTTCGAAACAACAGAAACAAATCAAGGAAGGAAGAAAAGTATAGGCGAATCTTTTCCAATTTTTCTTCGTTTTTTCCTTTTTTCACTCGTTAAAGGTGTCTTTTAGCCTTTTTTCTAAGCAAGTTAGCCCACTGTAATTGAACAGTAACAAATTCGATTGAATTCTACATTTTGTTTGCTTGCACAAATTTATAACAATTGTATTATGTTTATTTATTAGCTCTTTTTGGGGCACCAAGTAATTAGAAAATATGTACTTTTTAACTACCAAAACGTTTGCGCGTTGCAGGATATACCGTTGTATCCTGCTTCTTGTCTGATGGCCCCAAATGGCACTGAGTTTAGTTGGTGTAGATGGCGCTTGACTGGAAAAAGGGATAGTTGCCAGAGATAGAGACTAGTGAGTCGGGGAAGTTATATCCACAAAAATGTAAAGTTTGAGAGAGTCTGGAATGAATAGAGAGAATCGCGGAGCCGGGTTGGAATAGAGAAAAGAAAATGAGTGTAGCGCATGTGTTAAATAATAAAATAACCTTATACTTCAGTGGCAAATGGCAAAACTGGTGTGACTCCCCCGCTTTTACATCGCGAGACAGAGAGCGAGAAAAGAGAGTGGAATAATGAAAGTTTTCCCTTGAAATTCGACCCCTAAAACAGAAACCTGGTATCCTGACTTTGATAGATAAGGAAGTTTTATGTAAGAGTTCAAAGCTTTTTCGCACAGATGTTAATAGCTCTGCTCAACAAAAGTTAATTTTTCATTCTTCCAAAAGGTACCTATGTAGGAACTTTGTATGATGTGTTTGCTTTTTCTGCGAAACCGAAAAGAAAAAATTTGCCAAATTTCCCAGTTAATTCGAAAATGTTTGAGAAGAGTAGGTTATTGTAAGTACCTTACCTATGTACCTACATATATGCTGCAGGTTATATAATGGGAAAAGAGCTTTCCAGTTGGACGAGGAGCTTTTTGTTTTGCTTGAGTTCTTGAGTACACGAGTACTTGGAAAATATCTTCTTTTACATTGTACTTTTCTAATGAAATGATACGTACAGAGTTTTGTGTACTGCTGCTACTGAGGCCGCTGTCATTCATTAATTTGGAAGCCTTATAATGCCACGTTGATTTATTTTTGGTGTTGCCCTAGGTTATAAACAGAATTAAATCTGAGGAAAATGTTAAATGAAGTAATGTGTGATAGATAATTCGATTATTTTTTTTTGTATGTTTGCTTGAATTAATTAACGAATCAATAAATTAATATTTATTTTTCATATGTTTCTCCCTTATTTCTCGGAAAAGCATGTCAGTAGTCCCGACGACACTCCCAGAAACCTTCTCCACGTTTCTTTCGCCGTGAATTTTCCATTGAAATGATTTTGTAGCTTTCTTATTTTTCTTAATGTTTTCATAGTTTATTAATAACGTGTTTTCTATAGGTATGGGATATTTTATACATCAGTGCGAAGGAAGTGAAATCTTAGTCGAACAGAATCCTCAATAGATCTCATTAAATTTAATTTTGTTTTTAAGGCCTGGGAAAAATGTAATTTTGCTTTACTTAGATATTAAATTACTATTAGTGAAAAAACGTAGGAAGGGGAGGGCAGTAGAAACCAATTAGTCCCCTTAGTTCCAGTTTGTAACTTAATTTTGTTTTGGGGAAGTACAAACTTTTGAAAATCCGCATATGTACCTACATATGTGCGTAAAAAATAGAAAAGTACGATCGATTCTATTGAAATATGTAGGTATTCTTATTTTCACAATTTCTTCCTATTAGAGTCGTTGGGGGTAAGAGTGCGCATTTTCGACTTTGTCTTTATGTTCTGAAAAAACTAAAGCAGCTACAGGCAAAGACAATCTATTATGTGGTAGCATTGTATTTTGGGAACAAAAAAATATAAAAACAATTTATTTTTATTAAAAAAACAAACCAAGTCAGATTGCGCACTCTTGCCCCACAGTCAGGGTAAGAGTGCGCAGGCCATCGAGTAAGAGTGCGCAGTTTAAAGTTGTGAAATCATAAACAAATTACATTTTTCAACTCAGAAAACATTGGTGTCGCTGACCTACTTACAACAGGAAAGAAGGTTGCTCATCTGGTAAACTTGTATTTGAGAAAAACAATATTACATCGTTGTAATATATTCAAATTTACCTATAACATTTTTTTTAAGGAATAAGTTAATAAAACAAAAAAATAAAACAAAAAAAAACTAATTCTATTTAAAAACAAAATACTCGTAACCTTGGCATTTTGTTTATATTCTATATGACAAACACTGCGCACTCTTTCCCTAGGTGCTAATATTTTTCTTTAAATAAAAATTCCAAGAATGGAAACAATAATACAATAAACTTTTGTTCAAAACATTAGGTATTTGTTTATATTTTGTAAATATAAAGTACTTAGGGTGAAAGGAGTTCCGTCGACACTCTCACACACAAAAATTATACCACTTTTTTTTAAGAAATCACTGTTCTTTTTTCAACCGGTTTTTTCTTCTACAAAAAATTATTATTTTTTGCGGGACAACGTTATCTCTTGAAGATCTAGAAAGCACAGATTTTTGCATTTACTAATAATTTTTAAATATCCCTGTAATAGAGGAAATGGCACTGCGCACTCTTACCCGCTGCGCACTCTTACCCGCTGCGCACTCTTACCCCAAACGACTCTACCAGTGAAAAGGTGTAAAAGTTGTTTTAACTAAAACGATCTACTGCCACGTTAACTTTTTTAATACTTGAGTTTTATTTTTATTCAGGTTCTTCGAAATTTTAAATTTTTGTAACTCAGATCTCTTAAACTTAGGGCAGTAGATACGGTTTTTTCCATCTACTTACTTTCAGGCTCACTTACTAAACAAGGAACCTGAAATTTTGTAATTTAACTATTTGACACAAATGACATAATATGGTAGTCTTCCTCATCCACTTCCACCTACACTTTTCTAAAACTTTTTTTTTTTTTTTTTTAAGTAGGTACCCAAAAAGTTGAAATTTCGTATTTGAAGTATGCCATTTAATTTTTTTGGAAACCTCTCTACTTCCAAGCACATTCATTTTACATTTAATTTTTTTTTTGTATTCATAGTTTTCGAAACAATTTGAAATTTGGCACAATATTTATGATTTATGAGCAGAGTGTATAGCGATTTTGTAATGTAAGTTTCAATTAGTGGATGAGGAATTTATATCCTATAAAACTGCAAGAACTGTATAATGCAAAAAAATATTTTTATTATTTTATATATTTGATAACAATCTGTTGTTATATATATTATGATACAATATTAGATGCGTTCTTAGACAAAGAGGAAGCCTACGACAACTCATCCCACGAGGCTGTATAAGCACAGCTTTGGTTAGGAAATGCGTACCCATCACCATAACTAGATGGAAATGTTAGGCACTAAAAATACTGTCACAAAAAGGACAAAATGTAAAAAAAAGTAATCACAACAAGAGGCTGTCCTCAGGGTGGTGTATTATCACCCTTGTTGAAGAGTCTTGTAGTGGATGAATTGTTAGAAAATCTTGCCTCCCAAGGTATATTCTCTATTGGATTTGCTGATGATGTTGCTATCATAGCCGTAGGTAATCCAAAGAGGACTAACAATTACACGGAAATTGTGTCTATCTGTAGAATTATCAATAAACCCCTCTAAGACGACAATCATACCATTTACAACGAATAACTTCTGCCTATTATTATTATTCAAAAATATAAAGACGTAATAAAGCTTTGTTATAATAAGTTAAATAAATAAATTAGCTGGAGGTTTGAAATTTTGACAATTATTAGGCTTAATAATTTCATTATATGACATTATAGCATTAATTGTTTTGTATGACAGTCTGTTTTTGTTGTTTTTTTTTAATATTATTTATCCTTGAAAGCACTCGCTCTGCTGATGCACTTCCGTGAGGCAAGCTAAGAAGAATCAACATAAATTTTGAAATTTAATCAACATTCCTTCGTCAATATTGTTTTTTAATTTGCACAACTTAACCTAGAACGTTTTTGAATCTTCAAGGAAAATACTTTCAATCTCAATAATTTTTCTTATTTCGCCAAAAAGAACATCTTTCTCGCACTCTAATAGATGAGAAAATTCAGATCTACTCACGCGATCAAAAGTTGTGAAATTTGTGGAAAATTTATAACCAAGATATATTGTTCCATAAAAATTGAAGGAAATCATTAGAAATTAATATCAAAAAAAAGTGCGCATACGCCCGAGTGAACCAACATTTCTTCATCGTTTTAGAAACTTCCACTTACCAGAATTTTCTTTTTATATTCACTTTTGATCTTAAAACTTTGAAAATATTTTGTAACCTCCTCAATTGAATACGCCTCGCTTTGAGTTTCTCTCAAAAAACAATAGTTTTGACTCAAAACGCCAAATTAAAAGTTGGAACAAATTTCATATGATTAAATATTTTAGATGATTTCGAAAAGTGTGCCTCCAAAGAGTAACAAAGACGTCTAGTCTTTCCCTTTGCATATCAGCGGTGCTCTTTATCAAACAAATTAAATTTTTTTTCTTACAACTGAGTATCATAAAAAACAAATTCCAATTAAAAAAAAAACTCTCTGTCTCCATGAAAGGCAAATAAGTCCTCGAAATAAAAGAAAAGAATGCGTTTTAATTGAATTAAATGAAGGAAAACAAAAGGTAAAATAAAATATAAAAATTTTATATATTATTAATTAAAAAATTTTGTTTCTATGATACTCGAATAGAAACAATCACTTAAAAAAAAAACACTTAAAAATTGCTCTTTTGTAACAATATTTTTATAATATATGCTAACACCTTTTTTGAAATACATAACTTCATAACCGCTGTTGTAAAGTGAATCATAAAGCTGTTTTAAATAATTTGAACACATTGGGGAAAAATTTTAAACAACTTATTATTAAGGGCTTAGCATTTTACTAGTTAGCAATTTGTTAAACTTTTAGTAATTTACTAGCTCTTCGAAATTTTTAAACCTTTTTTTTCGTTTTACTAACTAATAAATTACCAATTGCTTTTTATTAAAAAAAAGTGCATCTGAACACGTCCAAACAATGATAGTTCGTGAAAAAATACAAAGCAAACCAAACTAAATCTCAGGAACGTACCTATTAATTTGATTTGTCAGAAGTCACAGTGACAACCTACAATTTACTTCTCCTAAAGAATTGTAAAGTAACTATAGTTCTTGTAATTCTGGTAAAATTGGAAGCCCACGGCATCTTATTTTCAGGTTTTCAACCAAGAACCGAACTGGTGTCTTGTCAAACTTTTACCTGGAGTAAAATTTTCCATCGTCCAGCTCTTCAACAGGATTTGTTGGGGACTTAAAACATCGCACTTTTCTGCACAAAGCTAAATCTTCAAACATATCGAAATCTTCGTCTTAAGAAAATATTTTATATTATTTTATTTACTTTCAAAAACAATTAGCTCACGAATGATAAAAAAAAACACAATTAAACTCTTTCAAATAAAATTGCCAGGAAATTTTTTTCGAGGGAAATGACAGAAGTCATATGAATTTAGCAAATAACTAAAAGCTTAATGGATTTTAACTTTATTAAAATGTTTAAAGATAGTATTAAGTTAAAATCATTTAAAATTAGCAAAAATCGTAGTAATTTACTAAAATGGCCTTAACATATTACTAACTCGTTTAACAACCAATTGTTAAGTGCTTAGCATTTTACTAGTTTGCAATTTGCTAAACATTTAGTTCGAAAAACGTAACCCTTTTTTCTGGTTTTACTAAATAGTAAAATACTGATTCCCTTTTATTAAAAACGGTGCACCTGAACACGTTTAAATTATAACAGTTTCATGAAAATTAATAAGATAAAAAAAAACTAAATGTGGGGTACGTACCTAATAATTTGAAATGTCTGAAACTTAAAAGTCAAAGGCACAACCTACAATTTATTTTACTTTATTCATTTATCTGTGACAACCTTTTTCGAAATGTTTTTTATTATATTTTTCCCACCCTAGACTGGACCATTCCTTTCTCCCAAAGAAGTGTAATGTAAATAGTACTTTAAATTCTGGCGAACTCAGAAGCCTACGGCTTGTAATTCGGTCTTGGATGTTTCGGTTTTTAACCAAAAACAGAATTGCTATCTTGTCCGAATTGCTATCTTGAAGCTCGGAAATGTAGGAGATCAAGAGAGGAAAGCTGGTTTTTAGATGGCGAACGTATAGAGGTAGTACAAGAATTTAAGTATTTGGGAGTGCTGATGTCTTCAAACGTTAGCTTTGCTAATCATGTGCAGGGTTAGTGTAAATTGTATTAATTCTTGTATGTGTTACATAGTCCAAGCTTTTGGTTACAAGTATTTCGAAGAATTTGAATTGATTCAAAGATTTTTCTTCAAACGATTATTTCGTTTCCGAATTCCACTCCAACGCATGTGATGGTTATAAGCACCATTTTTCGAGTAAGAGTTGAAATCCTTAGCTTAAATTATGTTCCCCATCGCTCAGACTTACCAATCTTGTGTAATTTCTGTAACAGATTCGAGCGTGATGATGTTTATCACTACATAGCAGTGTGCCCAATTTTGCAGGAAATTAGAAGACTTTACTTCCATCAAAGTGTCCTCTCTAATTTTAAAATTAAAAAATGTTTGTAAAATCTTATTTTTTTTAAATTGATCTTCTCTTTTTGTGTTACAAATCACTGCAAAATTGTTTAAGGTTTGTTTTTTTATTTTTCTGCTAAAATTTAAACTTTTCATTATTTATCTTTTGATATATTTTTCTTTTCATTTTTTATTTTGAAATGTTCTTTCAGGCAGACAGCAGAATTGCCATGTCCTAATTCTTAAGCAACAAATATTGTAAAATTATTATTAAGAGAAAATAAAGAATCTACCTATCTATCTTGTCAAACTTATATCTTGAGTAAAATTCTCCATCGTCCAGCTCTTCAAAAGAATTTGCTCGGTACTTAAAATATCGCACTTTACTACACAAAGCCGAGTCTTCAAACAAATATATCAAAATCTGTGTCTTTCGAAAACATTTTATCTTACTATGTAACATATATGTATTTAATTTTAAAAACAATAAGCTTACGACTCATTAAAAAATACAATTTAACTCTTTCAAATATATTTTTTTTTCGAAGAAAATGACAGATTTCATATGGATATAGCAAGTTACTAAAAATTTTTAACTTTAGCAAAATGTTAAGAGATGTAGTAAGATGCTAAAGTCGTTTAAAATTAGAAAAATCTTATTTTTAACTTAATAAAATTTTGCGCTATTGCAACCGAGCTTCTTTTATAGCAGCAAAAAGTGATTCTTAGCCCTCATACCGTTTTCCCGAATCGTACAAACTTCGAATCATCTATCCATCACCTTACATTTTCAATAATGTCTTGATCCGGGCAGTATGGGGGCCACCCAAGCAAGTTCACATTATATTCGGATATACCAGCTTTAGTTATCCTTGGGCTATGAATAGGTGCATTATCTTGCTGAACTTTCATAAAATTTGTCCGAGCACACATTGTTCAAGTCAGGAAAATCATTTTGCCGAATTGTTTTACGAGTATAAGAGCTTGCACTCATTTTTAATGTTGATCGATGCTTCCATCCCAGGAAAGAGCACCTCATACTATAACAATCTTTTCCCGGCTATTGTGACGTACCAAAAATCGTGCTGCCTTTCTTAGGTCGGGAAAATAGTAGCAATACCTATACTCTGTCCAACAAAAATTGTCAGTACATGCCTTATGGGAGAGCTTTTTCTAAAGCAGTGGCGCCTGATGCACCCTCACTACAATGCGTTAGGAAAAATGCCACTAAGAAAAGAGCAAGCCACTGACTTTTCTTAAGGAATTGTTGTTGTAATTCTTTGCAAAAAGTTGTACACCCCAACACGACCGTCGTATCCCACTGCTGATGAGAAGATGAGATACTGTCAAGATCAAGACAAGAGTGTCAAGTGTCACTCAATACGATCGTGCGCTCTTTATCTACATTAAAACAGAGTTACCATTATCATTTACAATTGCAAGCAAGGAGCTTTTTCAGTAGTTTTTATTAAGGAGCTTTTGGGATTTGAAGCTTTTGAGGACACATTTTAAGAAGAGTGTTGTCGTATTGCTTTTCAGCTTAAAAAAAAAACGCGCCTATTATCTTACCGCTTGGCGTTGTGGGAAAAGGTAAATTGAATATTGTTTTCAGTCGTTTTGAATCGGCAGACGGTAGCCCTACGGGTTTTTTACTTTCATTTGCGGCGATTTATAATTTAAACTACGGAATCCCTGTGAGGGCTTTAAAAGACGACACACTTATGCATGGCAATGCAACCAGAATGAGAGATAAACGTCCTATCTTCCCTGTACTGACAATTTTTGTTGGACAGAGTATAGTAACTAAATTTCATCTGAAAAAAAAAAACACTTCGGTCTACAATTTGTGCACTTTACAAAATACGCAATGAATGTTGTTTTCAATAGCAATTTTTTGTTGCAATCTTAGGCATTTCAATTCTCTTCTGACAGTGTTTAAGCTTGCATGAACTCTACTCTTGGTCCCGATTTTAACAAGAGAGTCACTGGGTTTGGAAGCCATTCGTATGATCGTTCTTCGTTCTGTAACTGATAAGGTTCTTGACTCAATTCTTTTTATATCATTTTTGATATGTTTCTTTATATTTTAGAAACGACCACCCAACTTATCACTTCTACCAATTAATTGTGCGTAAAGGTAGATCATTCTCCCCTATACCTGAAGTTCGCTAGCTCGCGGTCCTAAAATCGAAGAGCCTCCGTTCAGATAGTTCGATAAGGTGTTCAAAGAATAACTTTCTGAATAGTTGAGCTCTTATTTTAGCCAACGAAGGTTTTCTTAACCCTAACTAACAGACAAGACAAGAATCGATGTAGAGTGAAGTAGTTTTTTTAGTTTTAGGTTGGTTAAAACCTCGTAGCCTAGTTGCTATCTTTCTTCAAAGCGTGGCTCGCCTTAACCTAATCATATGGTTAAGCTTTCCTGGCGCAACCGCCTTCACACGAATTGTGTTTATTACTAAAAGCCACAGAAGTGGGACAGAACCTCCCAGCCTTCCATTTCTTCGGCATGGAAAATGAAATAAAATGCACGACTGGGTCGCACGAACTTGCTCCTATGTAATGGACTAGGAATTTAAAAAACGAATGTTATTAGAGAAAACTGTTCATAAGGATAAATTTAAGTTTTTAAATTCTTGTATTAGTAAGAGACAGAATGCCATGTAAACATGAATTTATTTATTTTATTTATTTTTATTTATTTATTTGCAAACTTGCATTTTAAGATACATTATCTTATAAGCTAATACAAGTTTTATAATGAATTTTTAATCTAAGCTAATCTTAAATTCACAAAAATGTTATAAAAGACTTTACAAATTACTTATTCTAATCCATTTAATTTCCTTAATTGTATAAAAAAAATAATTAATTAATTTTGAGATAAATGTACACATAACTCTTTCTTAAAAATATTAAAGTTACTAATTCTTTTTAAATTTCGAGGCAGTCCGTTCCATAACCGAGTCGCAAAAATAAAGAACTGACGTTCAGAGGTTAAGCAAGTAAATCGACATTGTAAAATTTGCTGCGATCTAGATGATGACGACATATGTAATCTGCTATAGAGATGACAAGGTTGATGAGATTGCATTATCCTAAATAGCAAAATTAATGTCCTTTATCGAACGAGATTATCAAATGTGAGATTATATATAGCTTTTGAAAATGACGATATTCTGTCATATCTTTTTAAACAGAAGATATATCTGGCAATGCTATTATATGCAACGTTTATCTTTCTTCTACTGATGGAGTCACAGTTTCCATATATTTCACATCCATAAATTAATATAGGAATAATTAATGTTTTGGAGAGCATAATTCTAGTTTTTAATGGAGTATACAATTGGGTTGCCCACAACGAACGGAGCACTCCATAAACCTTACCGACAGCTATGTTGATATGTGTGTCCCAAGTTAGCTTCCGATTAAATACTACTCCTGGATTTTTCACTGTTTCTACATACTCAATAGCAAGACCATCAAGGAAGATTTGTGGAAAGTATGATGAGTCTACCGGTTTTTTAGAAATAATGATGCATTTAGATTTGCTTGGATTTAAAAACAAGCCATTGTTCTTACTGAATGACGAAATTATTTTTAGATCTTCATTTAAAACTGAGACGGAATCTTCAATCAATCCGAGAGGGCAACTTTTATATAATTGAACATCATCAGCATACATTTGTATTGTACTTTGTGAAATGATTTGTGGAAGTTCATTTATGTATATGGAGAACAGAATAGGACCAAGAATCGATCCCTGGGGAACACCTCTATAAATTGAAAGAAAGTTTGATAATCTGCCATTCACCATTACCCCTTGTTTTCTACCAGTTAGATAGGAACGGATCAACATAACCGCAGAATTTGAAAAGTTGTACTATTGTGATAGCTTTTTACAGAGATTCAAATGATCAACGGTATCAAATGCTTTTGAAAAATCAAGCAATATTAGAAAAGTTAAACTACCTTCATCTAATGCTTCTCTTATATCTTCTATAACATTTATAAGTACTGTAGTACAGCTGTGTTTTTGTCTAAATCCAGATTGCTTTGTTGATAAAAGATTTTTGTTTCGGAGATAGCAATTTATTTGGTTTTGTAAATTTTTTTCGAAAACTTTTGATAGAAAGGGTAGTATTGAAATTGGCCTAAAATCGTTCGCATTTTTTGGAATAGGTAAAATCTTAGCCATTTTCCACTGATTAGGATAAGACCCTGTTCTTAAAATTGTGTTAAATATGTGCGTGATGTGTGGCAATAAGATTGGCAAAATAATTTTCAAAAATTTCGGAGACATGTCATCTATTCCAGTAGCATTCGATTTTATGGACAAGAAGCATTCAACGACATCCGTACTCTCTATTCTTGAAAATTCAAATGAATCTATGGAATTATTTTGAGTGAAAGCCAAATTTTCAAAATGAAAAGAAGAAGAAACAGGAAGTGAAGGGAAAGGTAGAGCAACAAATTTTTGGCTTAAAATATTACCGTCAATGTCATCCGAAACAACTAGACTCTTTTTGTTTCCTATTCCTAACTCTCTCAAGTTTTTCCAAAGTTTTCGACTGTTAAGAGATAAATTGAGATTGCCACTATAAAATAACCTTTTAGCAGATCGTATTTTGCTAACAACAAGATTACGAAGAAGCCGATAGTTTTGCTGAAATTCCTCAAGTCTATAACGTTTCCAGTTATTAAACGCTTCATTTCTTTGCATCATGAGTAAACGAATTTCAGGTGTAAACCAAGATCTTTGCCCAGGTCTCCGTATTCTCGTACGTAGATGAACGAAGTCGTTAAAAAGTTCAGTTATTTTAGAGTTTATATATGATACTTGATCATTCGGATTGGGTAAATAATAAACGTTATTCCAATCAATACTTCGAGCAACTTCTTCAAGTCTGACGTAATCAATTTCATTAAAATCCATGTAGTTATAATGATAATCACATTCTTGCACCGCAAAGTCAAATGTCATAAAAATAAGATCATGCCTTGAAAAGCCAGCTGCGGTGAGTTGAACTTGAAAAAGTACTTTATTGACATCGCTCACAAAAAAAAACATCTAAGAGAGTCTGTGAATTTTCAGAAAAATGAGTTGGAACAGTAGAATTTACTGGGAACATGTTGAATGCTCTCATGCCGTCAATTAAATTTGATTCTAATAATAGATTGCTTTATGTATGCAAGAACAAAAATTATAAGTCATTATAAGTCATTTTTAAGAAAAAAATTGTTACGCCAATCTTAAGTTTTTATTATGGTTCGAATAAAAATTAAATTTCCAAAAAAATATTGAGGTGTCTTTGAAATATCGAATTTTCCAAAAATTCATAAAATACTTTTTTTTTTAAATTTTGGAAAGCAATGTTTCTTAAATTTTTTAGAACGATCTCTATAAAAAAAATTGATTAAGAGCCGTTAGGTATGTCGATTATGAGTAATTCAAAATTGAAAAAAAGTGTTCTATGGTAGGTACAAGCTGTAATATCTTAATTTAAAATTTTTCTTATTAAATTAAAGATCGTTAAAATTAATTGAAAGAAAAAAATTTTTATCAAAATTCCGGGTGCCGTTTTCGAGAAAAATATGATTTTTGAAAACCATTTTTAAAGATTTGTATGGTGGGTACCTTAATTTTAGGTAAAATATTTTTTTTTCTCACATCTTGTAGATTATATTAAGAAACTATTTATTATCAAGGTTAAAAAAAATCTAGCATGGGGTTTTCGAAATATTGAGTTTTGAAAAAAACGAAATTGAATTTTCTTTTAAAATCCAAAAAAAAAATTTTTTTTGAAAATTTGAATACACAATTCTTTTCAAGTTTTTGGGGCACTTTAGCAAAAAAATGATCAAAATCGGTTGTACCGTTTTTGAGAAAATCGATAACAAAACAAAAGGGTTCCTTGGGGGGTACCTTTAATAACCATTTTTCGGAAATTTTTTTCAACCATTACCTAGTTTTAACTAAATAAAACTTTTTTTGTATTTTTAGTTCTTAAATCTATCGAACAGTTTTTGAAAAAAAAAAAAATATTTATTAAATTTCGAAAAGAAATCTTATGGTGGTACCGTTATTTTTGGTCTTAAAAAAAGAAAAAAACGTGTGTGGGGGGGGAAATTAAAAATGATATTTACCAAATTTAAAGAAAATCGACCGAGTGACTTAGGCTGTAGTCGAGCCGACAGACAGACAGACAGAATTGCGAGACCCACTTTTTTAGTCTTCTCTATCATCGTAATGTCAACTTTGATCAAAATCTCGAGTTCGATTTTTTTTACGAATACATAACTTGCCTTATAGTACCTATAACTCGCGAGTATAAATAGAATGCCAGTTTGAATTCTTTTATAATTGTAATGCATACGCCATTATCTTGTCGATTCGAAACCCTTATTTAAATACTTTCTTTAATTTGAGATTAACATTAAATGTTTGACAGTTACGAAAACCATTAACGTTTTGTACGGGAAAATGTTTTTTCTTTTATTTTATTTTTTCGT
This sequence comes from Philhelius festivus, assembly GCA_963931855.1. Lineage (NCBI taxonomy): Eukaryota > Metazoa > Arthropoda > Insecta > Diptera > Syrphidae > Philhelius > Philhelius festivus. Next base: position 258,237,832 of record OZ007554.1, on the reverse strand, counting down.
CAAATGTTTTTGATAGTTATTCTGCTATTCGGGACGGGGACAAATACAACAAATCAAAAACCATTAAAAACGGTCCAGCCGTTCTTGAGTTATAAGTGTTCGAACAAATCCGACTTTGTTTTTTGTATATTATTAAAATAAGAATACCGAAGAATAAGAGTGTATAAAATCAATCTTTCAGAAACTTTTGATTAGTCGATTAAGAAAAGTTCATAGAAAAGTCGGACTGTCATGCAGAAGGTGTGGGTCTGATTCCTAGCCGCTGGCAAATTCAGAAACGTAGATATTTTTAAGATTATGATAAAGATTTTTGATTGACAAGCCCAATAATAGTGCTTAGTCTTCTACTTGCATGATTTATTTCAGTAGTATGTGGAGTTTATATTATATAAACCTTCAGATAAAGATTTTTATAAATATAACTAATGCATAACTGAAAAAAAATCAATGAAATTAGGTTAGTAGGCTAGATGCAGACAAGCAAATATTTTATGTAGAGGGTGTCTTTGAATAATGGCATTGATTGTGTTGGGTTTTAGTGCAGTGGTGATTTTTGGTTTAAAGGGACACACCTGTGACTTGTGACGATCTCGGTGGCTAGATATGAAATAAAAATGTTTGGAAATTGTTCGTACAAAATTTCCATCCTTGCACTGGCTGAGTGACAGAGTGCCTGTGGAAACTACATGTCTTCGGCGTTCATATCGTCTAATTTTGGCTAAAAAGATATTGTTGTACGATAGCGCTCGTTGTTGACGGTGAGGGCCTGGCCAAAGTCGTTCTCAAAGAATTATATAGATCGATTATCCCGCCTGCGCAAATCAAAACCAAGCAGGGAATTTCTATGGATGCATTGAAATTTTTTGTATCTCATGAGGATTATTATTGTCCTGAACTCACCTTCCAAAAACAATCAGATGATTAGTTATTTAGTTAGTTATGGCCGCAATCGTCTTTAATGGAACTTCTTATATACTATATAATTTTTGTTTTTCAAAATTCTGAGCTGAAAGTAATTTTTTTTTTTAAGAAATGAATTCACTTAAGAATAAAATAAAAGAACATAATTCTGGCGATCAAAATAGGTAAAATAATATCTCCTTAATATGTACATATATCTCTAAATTTAAAAAAAAAAAAAATCATAACACCCACAAATCCTTATAGTTTTTTGTCTAACTGCCTGTTCAACAACTAAAAAAAGACAAATTAAAAAAAATAACATCTGCGTTATTTATTGCACCGCGACCTTTAAATAACTTGCTTTCTTGACTATTTTTACTAAAACAAGCATATTTTTTACGTCGCGTAGACGATTTATACACATCGACTTGCTGTTGGTCAACATCGATCGCAGAGCTCTATTGGTTTTCTATAGGTTTTCATGATGCGCGATCAAAAATGCACGTGCGAAAAATACGCTTAGACTTTGTATAGCTTCCGTTAAGGACATTTAAGCCACCACCATCAACCAAATATTCACATTAATGTGAATCTTGTAAAAAAAACCAGGAACTTCAAGCCCAACTCTTCATCGAGTTTGAGGCCGCGTATAAAAGTATTTTAATGGGCGAGCTATATAGAGCAGTTTAGTTTTGATATCCCTCCTAAACTTATCTATCCGTTTGAACAGGATGACGGTGGCGAATGCCCGCTGCTAGGTGCTTCATCCAGTTAGTCAAATACCTTACCAAAGCTTCTAATTTCAAAAAAGGTTTTAGAAAACACAACCGACGACGTTAAAATATCATAAGACTTCTTCAACATCGTTCTTGAAAGTAGTGCGAAACTCTTGCACTAACACCCTTTCCGAAGCCCATTCAGTTACTCGCATACGCCTAAAGGATGTGGCTATGGGCACGGGCTCAGGCAACGATAGCAACGCTGAGATCAAACAGAAAATAATCTGGCCAATCTCTGTTTCTATGGGATATGAAATCAATTATATTGCAAACTCCTCTCTCGGATAAGTTTTACATAGGCATAGTTTTCATCAAAGATAGATGAAGAATGTTTATGTTGATAAGATAGGGGAAAATTCTTGGGGTGATTTTTGATACCTTCTCGATAGACGTTGTTTAGAGTAACGTGTTTAGAGTAACACCGGTCTAAGATAAGACTTGTCATGTACAGGTGGGGACCGAGCTAGATGAAAGAAATTTGTTGGTTGAAGTCCTGATCCTCTACGGATTATAACACCACCTCAAGTAAGTTATTGAAAATACATTTCTTAATATGTTGTTGTTTTTTGAAATATGGTATTAAATGATTGTTTAGTTAGTAAGCAGACAGTTTTAGACTGCAAACATAAATACCACTTTTTTTTTTTTTTTTTAATTCATTTTTATTTTCATTCATCTTAAAACTATCTTAAAGCTAGACAAAAATTCATAAAAACTAGCCTAATTATCCAATAACTTAAAACTAACTTACTGGCCCTATGCGGGCGCTCTAAGCTAAACTTTATTTTAATTGTAATACCTTTCGGCCTAAAAACAATATTTTATTTAAACTATATCTTTTTTTTTGTTTTCTCGAGAAAATGTAAAAAAACTCGGATTCTTTAACTTTTTTTTTAATTTTATACATAAATACCACTGTTAAGCAAACTATCCCCACGTTATAAATCTTAAATATATTAGACATTATTTTATTCTTGTTGGTCGTTGTTTGAAACATTTATAAATCATTATTTTGTGGGGTGTGTAACATTTACAAATCGATTATAAACCAACTTCTTAATGCAATAGATAATTGATACTAATAATTAGCCAACTTGTTGTCACCCAGTTCTGAATTTTTTTGAAATTATAATTCCCTGACATATCACGAAATCAGTTGTACCCAACTGACACAAATAAAATCGAGTCAATGAAAACATTTTCAATTAATTTATTGCGAATAAGAAAAGAATTAGCATGCGATTTATTTATTATGCTTGTTATTTGTATTTGTGTTTTGAAATACTAAGAGATATGTTTAGCGTTTTTAATACTTTACTATACTCTTTATTTATTTTCCACATATTGGTATCAATGATGGCTAGGAAATATTTATAATAAGTTAACGAGTTTAAATACAGGTAAGTAGGTAGGTACTAAATAAGTAAGAGAATAATATGCCATTGAAAAAATCAATTCATGGAAGGGGTAGTAAAAAAGAGTAGATAGAGGAATTTCACGTATTGTGGTTCAATACAAAAAAAAAAAAAAACTATTAGAATCACAACCTGGAAGCCATAGCAAAAGGCTATCCTTGATTTTTGTTCGATCATTATAATTCTTGCAAAAAAGTTTATTCGAAACAAGTAAATTGGATTTTTTTTTGAAGAATACAGAAAGCTTATCCTCCCTCGCTCTCAGTAAATCCCCACTATTAAGCCGCATCTAAAAGAAAATGAACACAAACAAAAATTAATAAAATAACAAAAAATCTATGCGCATACAAAATAATCAATAATTCTGACACATGCTCCTTGGAATCGTACTTGTCATACTGACACACACCCGGCCTTCTCAAGGCGCGCGCGGGATGGAAGGAAGTGTGTGCAAATGCTTTTGTTCAACGTTAGAGGAAAAAAAATAACACACAAATAATAAAAAAAAAAAACATCCTTCCTAACCAGCCATTGTCATTTACAGTTTGCCACCCTGACAACATTTTTCAGAACTCAAACAAAACAGTGGTGCCTTTATGTCACGCACAGACTAAAGCTTCGACAAGCGACAACTATCACAAGCAGCAGCAGCTTCTCCTATGCACAGGCAAGGCACACGTTTCCAAGGGGGTTGACAAATTAAAGGACGAAATGAGGCTCAAAAAAGCTACCAACCACATGAAGAACAGCGAATGCTTGCAGAGCCGCTCAGCGGTAAGTTTCGAAACCATTAAGAGAACTTGCGCAGTTGGGCCTGGAATCTGTGGTTACAACGTATTTTTTTGTGAATGAAAATTTAGTTGTAACAAAAATCGGAAGGAAGGGCAACTTTGTCCTCTTTTTATTGGAAAATAAATATGGGCCGCTGACCCATACATCGGGTGAGTGCGTGAAGCTCTCCCACAACACTACCTACCTAAAAAGGGAGCTTTTAAAAAGAGAAAGTTCATTTTTGATTTGAGGAATTTCGGAGAAAGCTTGGTCTGTTGGTTATTTTTTTTTTATTTTTTTTTTTATTTTTTTGTTTTTCACTGCAGAATTTGGAATTTTAATGTGAAAAAATGTATGCATACTTACAAACATTAAAGTTTTAAGAGAATCATGTGCTTTTATCTCCCGAGGTATATAGGTTAACCACGTACCTATATGTTTGAATTATATCGCCACGGCGTTCACCTGTATTTATTGTAACAAAAATAGACTTTTTAGCTTAAGATATTAGAAAAAAACTTATCAGTATTAGAATTTACATTGAAGGTGCAATGATTTTGAATGGTTGTATGTATGTAACTACCTACCTAAGCCTTGGTAAGAGTATTATAGATATCTGCCAGTAAAATAAGTCGGAATGATATATTTACAAAAATACAAGTTTGTCGCAGTTTTTAACCAATTTTTTTTTTATTTATAAGATGGGGTTTCTTAAGAACAAATCAATTCAGAGAATACTACAAGACCTGAGCACTTTTGAATACATTTTCTGTCCAAGGGCTTCATTACATGCAACGAAAGCGGTCGGACGATATTATTGAACGTTCTCTTTATTGAATTTTGTAGTACCCCTTTGTCGGTAATTCAGTCACTGCCATCTAAAACAAAAAACATTTTTTTAGGGGTACTGCATCGGTCGAATAAGTGAGAAATCATGGAAAAGAGCTTCTTATTTAGTCGTTCGGATTCGGCAGACACTACTTGTTGTAGACTTGCCAGTGACCAAGTCCAAGCTCTCTACAAACTATTGCAATTCAAATCTTTTTTTTTTGAATAGAATTTTGTATAAAAAAAATAAAATAGTTACGCAAAAACTGATTGAATTTTACTAATTTTATAAACATTAAAATTTAAACAGGATTCTTTCACAAAAAAAAATTGTTTTTGAAAATACTGCAAATAATACAAAAAAAAAATCGAAGTGCCCGCTTATTCACAACTCCGAACTTTTTTTTTTAATATTTGGAGAATTTCATAAAACATTAAAATTTTAATTTCGAAGTGCAAAATTTTGACAACAACATTTTATTCGACACACTCCGAAGATATGCTCATTCTTTAAGGTTATATTTAAGAGTTTTTGTTTTCTATTTAGTTATGATCACACAAGTAAAGTCATTAATCATTTATTTTCTTAGTGTTAAATTTATAATCAACACAAAATATCAAATGCAGATAATAATTACACTTTGCTGTTGTTTGTATTCCACAAATTACTATGTTTGATAGTTTACTGATCCTCGATTTCCAGAAATTCCAATCATCGCTTTGAAAAAATCTTCAAAATCGTCTGTATCCCTTAACTTTAAATCCAATGGTCTAGTATTGTCTTATTGCTCTTAAGTAAATCTTAACGCTAGCATTCCATTGTTGTCAATAGTTCGTTTGAAGGAGAAATCCATGGCAAACTTTTAGACAATTCCCAGGAAACTGGTATTTTTATGACTGTATTATTTCTGAAAAATACTGTTCAATTTCTAAAAGTTTTTTTTATACCGTAATTTTTGTAATCCATATCTAAGCTTCCACTTAAAAAATGTGTGCGCTGTTGTTGTAAATTTGTATATGGTTTATTTTTTGTATATGGTTTATTGATTCAATACTACTGTATCAATAGAGATCTTAAGACTTAATTTTAATTTTCAAAATATCTTTTATAGTGAAGAAAGTTTCCGAAAACATTCGAGTCTTAATTAGAGAACAATATTCAAAAATGGTTCGATACATGTTTAACAGTGTTTAATATACTACGGAGCTTAGAGATTTGTTTGTCATACTACCTTCGCAGATTTGCTGATCGATTACAAACTGACCAATTTATAAAAAGTCGGTTGCTAATTATGTATAAATAAACAGATTTAAATTATCAGATTTGATGCATACATAATGTGATCCACCCTTCAATACACCAATTTTTTGGAAGAATATTGTAAGGTGGAGTAAATTGATAACCCAAAAAACTTTAACGATGTCTAAACCCAAATTGGCAGCGCAGAATAAAGACCAAACCATCTCAATTAATGTTCGAAACCAAAATAAGGACTAATACAGATGAGGATCTTATGAACTTGATTGATCGAATAATTCTATAGCCAAATCCAGAAGGAGAATAACAAAACACGCAACCGTAAGCGAAGACCACCCAAGCGGCACAAGGAAGGTGATTTGGTAGCGAACCATCGGACGCATTTCGGGTCGAATGTTTAATTTGTGGGATAATTTCTAAGTCCTTTTAATATAACTAAAGTCTTTTTTACAGGAGCAAACTCAGGTGATTTTCGACCCTTTATAATTTCTGTAAGAATAAATTCAGAAACAAATTCAAATTCACAGTATTTGTTGAGCAAATTTCAACTCTTTAGCATTAGTGATTCCTGAGATATAGGACTTCAAAAATCGCTTACACCGTAAATGTTGAATCACTGACAGATCATCTAAATTATGAAGTACTCGTACTTCTTGGCAAAGTTGGCAAAGTAGAACCTTGCTACTTTCACAGAAGATCTTGAAGTGCATAGAAAGTTAAAAAGTTGGAATTGTCTATTCAGGAGGCGTGGCATCCACATACTTTCTCAAAAATTCTTATAAATTATATGGATCACTTCCGATTATAGTTGATTGGGATTTTGTTCTAGAATTCCACACCACTATCTTCACTGATAAATTTCGAAACATTCACCTGACCAAATAAAATTTTTGAAGTGATATCGCAACAAAAAACATAAATGTTAAAAAAAGAGAGAGAAGTTACACAACACCCCTGTGTCATCCTTGAAAAGTAGTGAAATCTAAAATTATGTCAAGTTCTGAGCTTATGAAGTTGAACATGAAATTTCTCAATTAGAGTAACTTCAAATGATGAGGGAAAATTTTGTTGAAATTTGGAGTGTTTGCTTGCCAAGTTTTCTTTTATTACACACTATTTAAAAGGCTATGAAAACTTGAGCAATGAACCCTCTAAATTTTAGTCGATATTAATATGAACAAATTTGTCCCACATAGTTTGAAATTGTTTCGATGTTACTCTACTTATGAAATTTGATATTAAACTAAATGAACTCCAATGCGAGTAACAAAAATAATATAAAAAAATAATAATTAGATTTAAAATTTTAATGTCATTTACAAATCGACCAATGTATTACAATTTATTATCAGAAGGTGGCTGACAATTTATTTTCAGATGGCTGGCTAAATACCTACCAATTAATTGTAAGAGGTTGGTAGATTTTGTACCAACCGTGTACACACACAACTAATTGTCAGTTTTTATTCGTTAAGGAAACTGCTTCATTTGAACCTTGGCTGCAAATTGTCTGACAATGAAAAAATTGTATGATGCTAAAAACTGTACTTCTCACATTTTCTTCATTGTCAGAAACGTCAGACAATGATAAGAATTGGTAGGCCTGAGAATATATTGTGTGTGTACACGATTATCAAATACCTTACAATTTACAGTCTTACATTTAATTGTCAGACAAATTCTCTGACAATTAATTGTAGGACTACACGATTGTAAGACATTGTAAGCATGTTTTTCACTGATAGATCTGACAATATTGTACGTAAGATCTACAAATCGTGTACACTATGCTTTATGTAGGTATTCAAAAAATAAAAAACCGCAATTTATAACATGGCCGCCTAAAACAATCAAAATCTATTTGTCCCTACAAGAAAACATATTTATTATTTTTGTATTTATCTTGCCCTTACGAAGAGTTGCTTAGGCAAATAAAATGCACACTAGATCGCATGAACCTGCTTTAATTTTTAAGAGTGTTAGAATTAAAAAAGATGGATGTTTTTATTAAAAAAAATCAGAAGCGTTTAATTATTTTTTTTCTTTTTAAGGAAAAGGATTTTAAAAACTAATAATGCAATAATAACACTTTTTTAAATCGTTAAAATAATTTTTTATATACCAAATTTTTAGAAAACTTTTTGTACGCTTATTTTAAGTTTTTATTATTGTGAAAATAATTTCATTAAAATTTAACACCCGTTTTTGAAGATATAGCATTTAAAAAAATGAAAATTTTGTTCAAAAATTCAAAAAAAAAAAAAAAATAAGATTTAATATGCAATGTTTTTTTTTTTAACTTTTTAGAAGATCCTCTGCACCATACTATTCAAACTTCTTCCTAGCTTAGTTTTATAAAAATTGATCAAAATCAGTTGTACCTTTGTATATATAGCCTATAGTATTATCATGGAGCGTGATTTTTTATTGTGAACGCTAGCCTGGTGGTGGCGCTGAAATTAGCGCACGACTTTACAGTGGAGAGTAGAATAACATACAAAACAAGTAGTAAAAAAGAGAATATTACAAGTACTGTACCCAGTGGCGTAGCGTGGGTTTTTGCCGCCCGGGGCAGAGCCAATTTTGCCGCCCCTAGCAATTCTTTTCTGGGCCTTTAATTTTGTTTGCTGTTTAAAAAAAACATCAAAGTGAAACAGCTACTTAATTTACCTTGTTATAATTTATTTTTTTATTCACAGATTTATTAGATTTAGATATTGCTGAAAAATAAAACCGGTTTTAAAAAATTATCAACCCGCACTGCCTTTAATTATTATTATTATTATAGGTTACAGTAATAATTATTATATCTATAATATTTTTTTATTTCAATTATTGTTATACATACATAAGGAAATGAAGAAACAGAAATATTGGCCAGGGATTATTTTTAACTTAAACATACATATTTCACAACAGCCCATCAAAATTAAAGTGTTCAAAACTGGTTTTATCTTTTAAAATCTGAAATTGATTTGACACCAACGCGATGTACACCGTCTGATTTATTATTTAAAAATCGTTTTTTATATGAGGTATATGTAGGTATGTACATTTATGTATATAAAATTTTGAAAATATTAAAAAAAATTGGTACGCCATTTTTTAGTACTTATTAATGCGGAGCTAAAGATTAATTTTGAAAAAAACTATCCACCCATTTTTGAAATAACAAATTTTCAAAAAATAATTTTGATTTTTTTTTAATCCAAAATTTGATTTTTTGAAAATTTTGATATGCAATATTATTTAAACAGGAGCTCTTGTTTAAAAAAATCATTAAAATTGGTTGAGCAGATAGCGATATAGTCGAAAAAAAAATGGTTCCATGAGAGATACTTTTATTAGACGATAGACATTTTTTTTACAATAATATTATCGTAGATCGTATTTATGTTTGTTAACTCACACAAAAAGTTTGATCAAATTCGTAGGAGTCGTTTTTGAGAAAATTGAGATTTTCCATGCCGGTTTTTAAACTTTTGTATGGGAGGTACCGTTATTTTTGGTTATATGAAAAATTTTTATTTAAAATCTGCTAGATAATGTCAAGAAACTGTTGCGTACCAAGTTTAGTAAAAATCGACCAACTTGTTTTCGAGATTTTTGAAAATTTTGGTATACAATACTTATAAACGTTTAGAAAACATTCTCTGTAAAAAAAAATTGATCAAAATCAGTGGAATCGATTTTGAGAAAATCGAAAGTCAAAGAAATGGTTCTATGGGAGGTACTATTTATAACCATTTTTGAGAGTTTTTGTAAAAAAATTACTGATTTTTTTTTTAAGTTGTGGGAACGTTTTTGAGAAAAATAAGATTTTTATTTTTTGCTAAAAAAAAATTGTACGACAGGAACCTACCGTTATTTTTGGTATTAAAATGTCCAAAAAACGCTAGATACCAAGTTTAAAGAAAATCGACCGAGTCGTATAGGCTGCAGCCGAAAGGACAGACAGACAGAATTGCAAGATCTACTTTTTTCAACTTCGCTATCATTGTAATTGTAATTGTAAAAATGACGAGTTTGATTTTTTTACTAATCCATAACTTGCAATATAGTACCTACCTATGTACATATGTATATATATATCGCAAGTAAAAATCATTTAACTTTTATTGATTAATTTATTAAAAAAAAATTTCTTGAAATCGTTTCTCTATTTTTAATAATAACTTATTAACTTTCGATTTCTCAGTAAAAAATAGAGAACTCAATTTTTTACAAAAATGTGAGAAAATGTTTTTTTATGGAACTTATGGTTCTTGATATATGGAGCAAACACTCTTAATAAAGCCAAAAAGGGGTTTCAACTCAGAAAAATCAATGGGTTATTTCCGAGCCATCAGCTAAGTATTTGGCACGAGTACGATAACTTGGCCGCCAAGATTTGATGACGGATTTTTGTAAAGGGGTCAAAAACAAGCACTTTTTACTATGGGAGGGGGGGGTCTATCTCCCCCCGTTTAGGAGGTAGGGGCACTTATAGAAAAAATGGTTTAAATTGAAAAAAAAATATTAAAAAACAACGGCAACACCTACAATAAAGTGCTATACTGCGTTTGAAAGCCAGAAGATTGTTTTATAATCCTGCATTTAAATTAAATTACTCATATCAGTAGTTTTTGAGAAATTCGCATTTAATGTCCAAATTTTGATAAAAAAACGTGAAAAAAAAAGTTTAGACCGGTTGTTTTCAAAATTGTGAAATGAAATTGTAAATTAGCTTATATGTGTTTCATGTATCTATCAGTTCTTAATCGAACACAAAAAACCGCATGGTTCTATGTCTTCTGGTTTTTGAGAAAACCTCCGTTTAAGAGGTAGGGGCACTTTTAGAAAAAATGGTTTAAATTGAAAAAAAAAAAAATATTAAAAAACAACGGCAATACTTAGAATAAAGTGCTATACTGCGTTTGAAAGCCAGAAGATTGTTCTATAATCCTGCATTTAAGTTAAATTACTTATGTCAATGGTTTTTGAGAAATTCGCATTTAAAGTCCAAATTTTGATAAAATAACGTGAAAAAAAAAGTTTAGACCAATTGTTTTCAAAATTGTGAAATGAAATTGTAAATTAGCTTACATATGTTTCATGTATCTATCAGTTCTTAATCGAACACGAAAAACCGCATGGTTCTATGTCTTCTGGTTTTTGAGAAAATCGAAAATAACTAAAACTACTTTTCTACAAAATGTTTGATATTTTTTGCTTCCTTACATAAATAAATCAGTGCTAGCTTCCAACATTACAATATATAAACAGTAAAGTATGTATGGGGGGGCATGCTGCCCCCCTGCAACCCCCCTGCTTGGGCACACTATAGGATTTGGGGTAGGTGCGAGGTTGGGTGCATGCAAAGTTTCTTTTGCATTCACAGAATCTGTATTTAAAAAAATTCAAATTTATTCTATTTATCCAATGTCCACTAAATACATATAAAATACAATAAACGATCTTGAAAACCAAAACAAACTTCTGACCATGTTCACCAATACATGGCACTATTTTTCTATCGAAAATACTGCCTAGAAAGGAAATATAAGGACGACTGGGGCTCGCAAATAATAGAGTTTTTATCAGATGTAAAAAAAGTTTACCCTTGTTATACCGATGGTGATATATGTGAGGGTTTACAGTTAAAAGACATCGATCCTCCCACCCTTCAGAGCGAAAATTTAGAAAGTGTTTTACCGCCAAAACATCCTCGGCTTCCCACGATAAAAGAGTAACTCAACGAACTCGACAGTTATAGTACGGACGATGGCTTTATTGACGAGACTTACACACCTTTTTAATACATTTTGACCATTTTTAACTAACTATGACTGACTAACTCCTGACTAACTGATAAAATAACTGACCCAGATGCAATTCTACCTCCTCATGGTGCATTCTAGGTAACGCTAAATGAATTGCGGTACTGAAGTAACAAAGATTCATTATGTTTATTAACATTAATCCTTAAAATGGAATCACCGTCACCACCAAAAATCAAAAAAAGTAGTTTTGGTAATTTTCGATTTTCTCAAAAACTAGAAGACATAGAACCATGCGGTTTTTTGTGTTCGATTAAGAACTGATAGATACATGAAACACATGTAAGCTAATTTACAATTTCATTTCACAATTTTGAAAACAATTGGTCTAAACTTTTTTTTTCACGTTATTTTATCAAAATTTGGACTTTAAATGCGAATTTCTCAGAAACTATTGATATGAATAATTTAATTTAAATGCATTATTATAGAACAATCTTCTGGCTTTCAAACGCAGTATAGCACTTTATTGTAGGTGTTGCCGTTGTTTTTTAATATTTTTTTTTTCAATTTAAACCATTTTTTCTAAAAGTGCCCCTACCTCCTAAACGGGGGGAGATAGACCCCCCCCTCCAGTAGTAAAAAGTGCTTATTTTTTACCCCCCTACAAAAACCCGTTATCAAATCTTGGCGGCCAAGTTATCGTACTCTCCCCAAGTATTTCGTTTCATCAATTAACTTACTTTATGTAATCAATCCAAAGGGGTAAAATGAAAATCTCTTGCACTTATGTAGGTAGGTACTGTACCCGTACACACAATTTTAAAAAATTTTCACAACACACGAAACACAGACAAGTTAAATGTTAAACTGCAACTAATTTTGTATTTAACTAGGATGTTTGCAAACTTTACTGCATTTTACGATAAAATAAAACAGAAAAAAATACAACTGACTAACACACCTTAGATAAAAGATACAACATTATACGAATACATGGACTCTTATGAGCCAACTCACATCGAATCAGTCGAAACAAACGAAATGTTTTTGTCTCAACTTCTAGCCTTACGAGCAGGGTTCGAACCGCAGTAGTAAAATTTTGGAGCAGACATAAAAATAAACGAATTGAAAATTTCTGGAATAGATTTAGATTAAGTAATTCAGAGTCAGAGTTGGTTTAAAAATTTATTAACACAGTGGTCACTCCCTTTCATGTGGTTTGGCTAAAGAAATTTTGAATTTTTCAGTGTGGAAAATAATTAGTACCTACCTAAATCTTAAAAAAACGGAGTAACGAAATAGATCTATGTTATTTCGTAAAATTGAAGTAAATTTACTCCGATTGGAGTAAGATTCGAACGCTGCTCATGAGTGGTAGTCGAAAGAAGGCAAACGAAAAAGTTTTGCACCAGGACACACATAGAACGAAACAATCATTTAGTGTTCCAAATCAGAGTCGTTGTCGATCATTGTACTTCACACTTCCTTATGGCGCAATACACATCTCAGACACAACAACAACAAAACAAAACAAGAGAAAGACGTGTATCATTGCCGACAGCAAAACCGTGGCGCGTATGTATGTATTATGTACCTACGTCCTACGCACACACACGGAACTTTCAGCTCAAAAGGAAAAAATATATTTCCGAAAAGGACAGTATCACAATTAAAATTTGTTACAAAAGTAAGCTTACACTTAGCTTAGAAAAAATATAAAAACATAACATACAAAAACCATTTACATTAACGAATTTAGAAAAATTTGCAGCAAAATGCCGCCCGGATATTTTGAATTTTGCCGCCCCCAAGCAAAGTGCCGCCCGGGGCCTGTGCCCCCTTTGCCCCCGCATCGCTACGCCACTGACTGTACCTATACTTAAGATGTCGTCACAATCGTTCGTCTTCTTGATAGTACTATAAGTTTTATATACAAAGGTTGTACCCATATTCAGAAAATCAAAAATAAAAAAATTATTGGTTCTATGAGAATTACCATTATCAATTTTTTTTTGGAATTTTTTTTCCAACAATTAGCTAGGTGTTTCACTAAATAAATTTTTTTTAAAGCCATGGCACAATTTTTCTGCAGCAGACAACAGCTATTTTTGGTCCTAAAAAAATATAAAATGTTAAGTTGAAAAGATAGACAAACTTTAAGGTTAGGTTTTTTTTAAGAATGCAGAACTTGTCATACAGTATCTATATATGTAGATCGCAAGAAATAAAATGCACGACTGGGTCGCACGAACTTGCTCCTATGTAATAGACTAGGAATTTTAGAAACGAAAGTTGTTCATAAGGATAAAATGAATTTTTTAAATTCTTTTAGTAGTAAGAGATAAAAATAAAATGCTATGCAAATATGAATTTATGGAAGTACAAGTCGTTGTAGTGGTTTCACTTTATATACAAAATTTTTAAAACATTTTTAAGAACAAAATTTTGTACGCCAACCTTAAGTTATTATTATTGTACGAATAAGGGTTAAATTTCCAAGAAAAATACTAAGCCGTTCTTGAGATATCGAATTTTCCAAAAACGAAACGACTTTTTTTTCTAAAAATTGAAAAAATATTTTTTTTTAAGTTTTGAAATGCAATGTTTCTTAAACTTCTTAGGAGCTTCTTTATAAAAAATTTCATTAAAATCCGTTATGCCGATAATGAGAGTACAGTCAGTAATAGCTAGATTTCAAATTTTTTATTATTAAATTATAGATCGTAAAAATTAATCAAAAGAAAAAAAATTTTAGCAAAATTCTCGGAACCGTTTTCGAGAAAAATACGATTTTCGAAATCCCATTTTTTAAAATTTGTATGAAGGCAACATTAGTTTTAGATAAAACAAATTTTTTTTCTCAAATCTTGCAGAGTTTCCAAAAAAAAAAATTGATTTTTTTTTTAATCCAAAAAATAAAAAATTGAAAATTTGAGTATGTAATAATATTCAAACTTTGAAGGAGCTTTAAAAAAAATGAACCCAGGGGGGGCAACCAAAAATAACAATTTTTTGGAATTTTGTTTTTCAACCATTAGCTAGTTTTAACCAAATAAAAATTCTGTTCGACAGGTTTTGAGAAAAAAAAAATATTTATAAGATTTCAAAAAAAAACGTATGGTAGGTACCGTTATTTTTGGTGTTAAAAAAAAAAGAAAAAAACGTGTGGGGGGAAAAAACCAAAACCCATATCTACAGCCGTTTAGGCTGTAGTCGAACCGACAGACAGACAGAATTGCGAGACCCACTTTTTTGGTCTTCGCTATCATCGTAATGTCAACTTTGATCAAAATCTCGAGTTCGATTTTTTTTACCAATGCATAACTTGCCTTATAGTACCTATAAGTCGCAAGCAAAAATCGAATGCACATGGTCAAATGAAAATATACGAAAATGTATGAAAATGGATTTTGTGCGTAACTGTCATTGACAGTTCTGCAAGACAACGGGAATGTGAATGTAGTCGTTCAAAACATACATGGATTGATTTATTTAAGTCATAAAATTAGATGATTATGTATATTTGTGCCTGAAAACCAAATATTTTTGTTTCTATTAAAAAAAAAAAACAATACAACAAAAACACTAGAAATGTCCTATTGATGTGCTTTTGAGAAATGGAGGAAAAAGGAATGTTTCTGTTTTAAATTATTATTTAAGTCATTTGTTACCTTTACTATAGCCACATGTAATCGTTGGGGTTAAAAGAAACCACATACTTATTTCGATTCACGCCCACTGCCTGCCAACAAAGCTGAACCAAACATTCAGATATCAAAAAACCGATGAAACACAACTTAATTAATAAACATCGAATTTCTCGTAGAAATAATTCGTACCAAAGCCTTGTGATGCGAAAGACCCCCAACCTCACAACCTCACCCTGCGAAGGATTAGTTTAACAGACATCGGATTTGCGTATACAATTTACATGTTCATTAAGGACTCCACGGTGAAAAGGCATCAAATAACGGTGAATATGCGAAAATATATTTTTATTTTTTTTTTTAAGAATATTGCCATTATTTTGATTATTTTTGTGCGTGCATAGAGGAGAATCTTAAATATTTTATGAAAAGAAAAAAAATAGCAATGTATCTGGATTTTCCAGTTCTGTTGAGTCTGCTGTTTGAGTTTGCGTTACAATGTCAACGGCAGCATGTTGGTATTTTCAATGTCAAATGTTGAAACGTCGAAACACCTTGACGCTTGGCTATGGTGGATTATTTGTATTATTATGTATTTGTTTTTATTATTACTTGGGGAGGATAAGCATGCAGGGGACATCATCAATAATGAAAACGAGCAATGACGACGAAGTCAAAATAAATAAAAATAAAAAGTATGTATGTCGTAGAGACAGGACTTGGACGAAAACGAAGAAGCAGAAGAGGAACCTACATAAGGGAAAATATTGTTTCGTCCACAAACGACAACCCCCTGTCCCTCCTTCCATCGCCCTTCTTCAACAGCAACATACACACACACTTGATATTATATTGAGTATATTTTGAAGGCTACCCGTAATCTGTGATTGATTGGAAGCCATAATTTATGATTAAACTTTCAAGGAAGAGTATCTGAAATCCATATATTCTTGACTTCTTCAACGTACTATTATTAATTTTTATCAGAAATATTAAAAGGAATACCTATTCGATTTGTTGGTAAATATATACATTATGTATAAACTATAGACGCTGTCTAAGTAACAGATATAGGATCTTTCAGGCTTTATCTGCGAATTGTAATAAATTATTGATTCGATAATATGGAAATAGAATATTTTTCTTGTTGAATATAAAATCAATATCAAATCTTGCAATTCCTCTTCACAATGATATCTGGGGAGCAAGTCATTCTTCTTAGATTCTTAGGAAGGTCAATTTATTAACCTGGCCGTATAACAGACATTGAAATTCCCACTATACACACCTCTATAATTTTGATAATGTCGCTAACTCTGTTTAGTTTGGTTGGTTTGAACTTTTCTTAATTAGCTGATTGAATAAAATACACTATACATAACATAGACTACTTATAAATAAATTATTTTAATTACTTACTCTAATATGGGAGATGGTCAAGGATTAATGAAATATGCTAGATTGGTTGGACTTCTCGATTGATTTGTACCTAATTTTAATTGGGACTTGATTCGTGCAAGCTTGGTTGAAATTATTTGACTTCGAAATTTGAATTTGTATGGAAATGAGATTTTTTCGAAACGACTTTTGAAATTTTCCTCGCAATTACGTCATCTTCCGATAAAAAAACGTAGTATATGATGAATACCAATGTCCTGCGATTTAAACCCATTTTGTCTTATACCTAAGACCCTTACATGGTATAAATGGCTTACAAAGAGCAGAAGAAGTGTTAGTGATAAGCAATTCGGATTTCGTTAAACTCGTGTATTTATATACTTTTAAGTATTTTAGAAACAAGAAATCCTACAACGGAAAAATTGTATTCAACCTTGTAAATTTTAAGTTATATTTAATAAATTTTTTTTTTCGGTAAAGATTGATAAATTTATTTTTGAATTATACGGATTCTTTTTTTTTTTAAATATTCCAATGTGCTTGTCCACTGTTTTTGAGCAATTTTAGAAAATGCCTGACAAGGCTATATCGGTTCTATTTCAATGTGACTACAACTTATTCTGTACTGTGGGCATCATCTTCTTAATAAATGTGGTAGTGTCAGAGAGAAAAAACCCCTTCACTCGGTTAATGTTGTACTTCTATACAAGATGGCTCAAAAGCTGTCATCCGATTTTCTTTTACTTAAATTTTTTCATTTCCGATCACTCTTATCAGAAATTACGGCAATAGGTCCTCGAGGTTGACTGATATAATATTTTGTTTGAAAGTTTCTAGGTTTTGAGGCTTGCTGAAATAGACTTTTGATTACAAAAACCCGACAACAAGAAATCTAGAACGCTAAAATAGGGACATCTTTTTAGCCAGTGTAAATGGTCAAAAAAAGAAATGAGAAAATGTAGTTTGAGCTGTAGTACCATCCTGTTCCAATCCACTGTTTGTACTTTGTAAGGAAACATCAAATCTTTCACCAAAATTATCTGTATCTGTATGACCCGCCAATTGAAGCCCAATTGTGTGACAACGTAGCCTTGCCAATTTTCTGAGGTCTTCAACGACATCTTTTACCACAGTTGCGATGTTTCAGCAGAACGGCTGCTCCGAGGCCGGCCAGATCTAGCACTAGCAGTATCTCTACCTTGTGTAGGCCTCCACCCATACTCTTCTAGGCGAGCAACTAAACGTCGTATTGTTTTCCCAGTTGGTGTCGGATAAAAGGAATAATCTACGAAAAAATTCACGATAAACCAAGACCACCAAAGAGATTTCGAAAAGATTTTTGAATACAATTACGAGATCTGTAAATGCATGGCTAACCTTATTGATTTTGATGCAATTTTAGACATTTAGCTCAAAATCATGGGTTTGATTTATTTTATGTAAAAATCCTGTAAGAGAGCACAGAAGTACTTTCAAATACAGGGACATGGGACGTGGTTTTGTATACCTTTCGACGCCCTATTTTTGCTTTCCATTTTGAAATTCAGGAACTTTCCGTTTTAAATTCCTCCCAATGATACCGTTACATAAATTTATATTTATATTACATTCACACACTTTTTTTAGAATCATGCACAATAACCAAACATACAATAGAAATCGTACGGTCTTGAAATTTCGCAAGAAAAATACATAATTACACCCATATAACATAACCGGCAGTTTTTTTTTCAAAATAAACAGCTTAAATTTTGTTTTTCAAACAAATTCTTAACTCACCACAACAGTTTGAGAGTACCTGTCCACTCAATTGACATCAAACCTTTGTATCTTAGACACAAACCAGCTTACTCTGAAATTATACTCGCATCAAAAATAATAAATTAAGAAACTGGTTTAAAGCTTGAATATAAAAGCTCTTTTATAAAGAAAATTAGAAAATTACTTCTGAATTCTAATTATTAAAGGAATGACTGAATATACAGCAGACACTCAATAGAGTGAAGTAATAAAAAGTCGTGTTCAATATATCGTGATTGTTCACTGTATCGAGGTCGCTATTTCTAGAGAGTGAAAAAGGATTTCCAGCGTTGAATTTAAATGAAAATGCATAGTTTTTTCCTGTGTCGTTTTTATTTTAAATTTATTCAGATAACTATAAAATAACCATTATTGTTATCAGGCGAAACAAATAAAAATTCATAACATTTAAAAACCAAAAGTTATAAATTTCTTAATTCTTACAAGAACAAAATAGTTCACAAGCAGACGATTATCAGACCCCACAATATTGTCGTATTTGTCAGTAGAAAATATTTCCCAATTGTTATACGACAGAGTAATCTGAGAATAAAGTTGCCAGGTATCTGAAGATTGTCTGAACAGTTTTTAACACAGTTTTTTTATTTTCTCTGGCATTCAGGACATTTATAGACTCTTTGTCAGATGTCGTTCTTTATGCTATCTGATTATTATAAGCGATTTCTACATCAATCGGGGTGAAAATTAACAACTTACCAACGGATCACCTAATTTTTAATAAATAAACAGCTGCCAAGCTCGTAAACTGACAATTTGTACTCGTATGCTGGCGACATTTCAGAAAAGTCATTGTCAGGCCATTGTAAAGCCAATCACCTGCCATGAAATTATCAGACTTTGGGACAAAGTCTGCCAACTTTGTATGTTGATAATTAAGCATTGTAAGGTAGTTAGCTATTGTTGCTTATTGTATATTATTGTCAGACGTAGACAGATCTAAAAATAATCTAAAACTATTATAAGAAGTAATACAGATACTCATATGGGCATATCCAAAAAACTTTTAATATTCAAGGTAATTAATTGGATAAAAATCTTACTTGTATTATTTATATTGCCTTCAAATAAAATCCCTCTTTTATTAAAGTATTCAATGTAGGTGCCTTCATGCATTAACTATATAAAAACAACATTAATTTCATTCTAAGTAGCAAAAAAAAAAAAAAACGAAAAAACGAAAAAATCTTTAAATTTAGCGTGTAATTTGCATAAAACTTTATATTCTTCATTCAATTTAGCTTTTTTGGCCTTTAGTCCACAAAAATTGGCGTTTCGTCTGGGTGACCTCACATGGACTCATCAGTTGACTTGTGAGGACCTTGTCAATACGCAATTTTTGTTAAGTTCAGTTCATCTTACATGAATTTTTTTGACAAAAATCCAATGTGAACTATATCCAACAAGGATTAGAATTGTAATCATTAATGTTGGAATTTTTTTTGCCCGTGGCCTGGCATTGAATATTTATATGAAGGTTTTTATAATACAAACTCTATATATTCTTCATTTTTTTCTTCAACGCCGTGACATTTTTAAATTAAAAAAATTAAAATTAAATTACTTTTTTGCGTGTAAGAAAATTTTTTAACTTTTTCAATATTGTTGAAGTTAACAAATTTAAATGCATGCCGTCTTTATAAATCTAAAAATGGTAATGAATATTTGTAGTTGTCATCAAAACGAACATTTGAGCTGAAGCCTATTCTTGTGCCATGAATACTTTTGATACAAGAGCATTTGAAAAATTGACTTTTCAAATATAATTCGTATTTAAAAGGCAGTTTTTCACGTAGCACATGTATACTATTGTTTTCATAGAATTAATTATAGCTGTAATTACGAGTATTTTCTCAAAACCCATAACTAACGAAAAAAATAGCCGCGTTAGTTATAAATTCAGATCTGAACTTTTATAGACTTAACTATCTTAAAAACCCGAAGTAGTTATTAAATATCTCTCGACTGAAAAGGTAAAGTATCTTAAGTCAATTTTGATGATTTTTCAGGAGAGCAAAAAAACACTTCAAAGCTGTATCCCAAAAAATCTTTCAAATATAGTCTTTATTCAACAAAGCATTTATATGTAAAATTTTATGATCTTTTTTTTTGAAATTATTTTCAAAAAGATATTTTTAATATTTTGGTCGTTATGACAAAAAATATGACTTAAGATAGTTTGGCTTTTCTATAAATTGAATTTTATATTAATTTCCAAAATCTTAAGTTGAGATAAGATATTTTGCCTTGCGTTTTCGAAGGACGTTTTCAGTTCAGGTTGTTCAGGCATAACACTAACAACATGTAAATAAGTTAAACTAGTATGCCCAACAAGGATGAACATGAATAAAAAATAGTGTGAATTATAAACGACATAGTAATAAGACACGGCATTTCTCCGCTTTAGCAAAGCCGCCATCCCTGGAGATAAAAATATCTGAGACAACCACCAACAGTCTCAGAACATCGTGCCACACATCTTTCCTATCCTTCTTTCTCTTCATTAACTTCACGCCCGCGCTGTGTTGAAACATTTAAAGGGTAATCATAATCCCTTGAGCGCGGGTAGATTATAAAAAAAAAAGAAAAAAAGAAAACTAAGAATTTATTCACACAAAGCTCAAAAATAGTTTTATTATTAAAAAAAATTTTTATGCTAGAAGTTTCTTCAAAGTTTTTCAAGAATACAATTTGGGATACCAATTTTAAGTAATTACGTAGTAGTATTGGCGAATAGTTCTAAAACGACTGGCGCAAAATGTCAAACAACCTATTACTCTTAATTTCTTTGTATGATACTACTTAACAATTTGCCAATTTTAAAGTAGTTTACTAACTCACTCTTAGTTTAAAACATTTTCCAACTAGTATCGTACTAAAGGAATTCTTAATAAATTGCTTCTGAACACACCGACAAAATTGACAGTTCGTGCAAAAAACTAAGTAAACAAACCTTTTGTGGCGTTTCTAAAAGCACGATATTCTTACGATCTTGAGATTAACTGTCCGCAATGGGACAATGTGTTTTTTGATGAGTCGACGTTGGCGCCCTCTATAATTCGGCCAAAATTCGAAAAACAATTTTTTTTGTACTCTTGATGCATGTATTCATTATTTAAAAAAAAATATGTTATTACCTAATAAAGTTTCCGAGAAAAAAAATTCCCAAAAATCGTGTGTTTTTTTGGCGTTCTAGACCGTACTAGTACCTTAATACTATGCTGTTTAAAATTGTGCGCCATGTATTTAATTAAAGAACAAATTGCAAATGCATAAAATTGCCTTTAATAAATCAATTTTTTATTAAATAAATTTCTTTAAAACTTTTGGTAAAAAAAAGTATTTGAGGTGTCAATTTTAAGTATTTTTAATGAAACACCTTCTAGGAAATAATTTCAAAAACTTGATTTTTCAAAAAAAGAATCGAGTTAAAAAAAAATTATATACAATATTTTTCAAATTCTCCGCTATTACCGAAGAATCTGAAATACCAAGTTTGAACAATATGGCTTCAACGACTTAGGCTGTAGATCGAGGTACAGTTATACAGGTATAGGCAGAGGGAATAGCAACACCCACTATTATCGCATTCTCTATCAACGTCATCTTTGTCATCTTTGATCAAAATATCGATTTCGGTTTTTTGTTCCAACTGAAAAACTTGCCCTATACGAGTATTACCCACAGTGATAACTTTCCATTTGTGGTCTTGAAAACTTTATATTTAGATAAAAACATATTGTGACGTTTTCTTCAATTTTACCATAGCTATTAATGGAATTTGAATATGTGGGACTTGGTTACAACTTAACAACCAAAATTGTCTCTTAGCACACTATGATTCAACTAGAACTTTCTTCGTTTTTTTTCGTTTCCTGAACAATTTTAGAAATGTCGCTTAGTAGGTATATATTCTTACGGGAAGGTATCGATGTATAAAACAACATACTTTAGAAGGCACTATCAGTGTTCATTCCCAAGAAATTCGACTTGAAATACAATTTTACCTAGTTTTCATTAGAATTTTTAATAGTTTTTTTATTTAAAAAAAAAAACTATTAATTCAATATTTGTCAACATTTTACCAATTGTACAAAATTATACTATGTATAAAATAAACTAAATTAGAAGTCAATATCACTACTAGTTCTCGAGAAATTTGAGTCGAAAAACAATTTTTACCAATTTTCAATAGAATTTTATATAGTTTTTTATTTTTTGTAAAAAAACTGTAAATTGATTTTTTTTGAAATTTTCACCAGTTGTCAAACACATTATTTTTCGTAAAATAAAATTATTTTGAGTTTCAAATTGTTTTCCGTTCTTAGAATATCTGGGTTATGAAATTTTTTTTTCAGTTTTTTTAATTTAAAAAAATAACGGTAAGTTAATTTGTTTCCATATTCATATCAAATCTGTATGATCTTATAATGAGTACATTAAATTTTATTTGAAGTCAATAGCATTATTTTTTCGTGAGATATTTGAAACTAACCAAAATTTTTACTTTTTTTTTAAACCGTTATAGTGAAAAAACTACTCACTAAATTTTAATAAACGCCCTTTCAGCCTCTTTCGAAGTTATTATCTATTAAACAAAATTTATTTTAAGTCGATATCTTTACTCGTTCTTGAGATATCGACGACGAAAAATGGTACCAGAACGTACGGACGTACGAACGTACGCACGTACGAACGTACGAACGTACGTACACACACTCACACACACACACAGACATCTCTCTAAAAATGTTTGATATAGCCTCTAGGGACCTTGAAACGTCGAGAAATGTCAAAAATTCCAATTTGACAAATCGGACCGATTACAATAACTCCCTATGGGAAGTTAAAAATTTCCATCGTTTTTAAAGAAATAGAGAACTTTAACCCAATGACACCGCCAGCTAAAAAACTCTATCAAGCTACGTAATAGACCGAGAGCCCACAGCAATTTTTGGGTGTGATTGATAACAAAAAATAATTAGCACAAATAGATAGGCCTTTAGTAGTTATTTACAAATGTGAACGTCTTGCATACTCTAGTGGGCGCAATAGTGCATTATAGTGCATCAAGTATGCAGTTCTTTCCGAATTCTAAAAAATTGAGATACAAAATTTGCCGTAACTTCAAAATGAACAGCTAAGTGCCCTACTTGCAAATATCGAGGTCCATGACGTTTTGAAGGTGGCGTTCTTAGTGCAAGAAGTTGCATATTCTTATCGCGTCTGGCAGACAGAAGGCTGTCTGTAAAACGTCTTGGGCCTCGATATTTTCAATCAGGGGGCTTAACTCTACATTTTGGCAAAGTTGTTATCACAATTATTTGGACTTGGAAAGAACTGCATACTTGATGCACTATAATGCACTATTGCGCCCACTAGAGTATGCAAGGCTTTCACATTTGTAAATAGCTATAAAAGGCCTATCTAATAATGTTAATTATTTTTTGTTATCAATCACACCCAAAAATTGCTGTGGGCTCTTAGTCTATAATGGGATTGTTCCTTCGATTTTCTCACATCTGACAGTTTTGTTTCTTAAAGTTCTCAGACAAATGGCAATGATCCTCATCACTGAAAAGAATTTTGTGTAAAAAATGATGAAACGCTTACGCGACATTAACACCATCTGTGTGAATTTTCATTCCACACGTTGCGCGATAAATATCGATCAATAATAGATAACGGCCTATGCAGGAAATTTTTACAGGGTGACTTTTATGTTCCAGGTACATGTTTTTTGGTTGCGGTTTTTGAAATTCAATTGAAATTTGTAAATTAGCATTTCACAGTCATAGAGAGTGGTCGATGAAAATTTATTATGGAACATCTAACGCAGCAACAATGTGTTGAAATTATTAAAACATTTTATTTAAATAAGAGACCAATTTTAAATACGCGGAGAAAAATATGTGACTTTTTTGGTGTTTATCATGTGCCGAGCAAGTCAAACATTCAGCGTATAATTTTTGCATACACTTGCAGATAGAAAGACTGAGAGCCAAGTAAGTCAGAAAAGATTGAAGGAGTGATTTAGAGTGTTGCTGAATGTCCGGGTACGCTCATCGACGCTCGCCACCATGCACAAGAATTGGGAATATCCCCGCCAGTTACAGGGAACTGTAACTCCAGCTCGCTATAGACGACCGCCATTTTGTGCAAAAAGTCATTAACAGAAAAGAAGCACATTTAAATAACAGTTATTGGGGCGCTGTAAGCCCCGAATTTATTGACCAAAGACCCTCAACAACCTCTTAGAGTAACTGTATGGTGCACCATTTGCGTCATTCCAATATTGGGTCATTACAAAAGAACTCTGAGAAGTTGTTATGCAAAATGTGCTTAATAAGCTCGCATTTGCGCCTACTTGACCGACATCATATTCCATACATAATGTTAAAGATCAGAGAATGAATCAAAATATGAACTATTAAACTGAATTTCCTTTAAAAGTTATTGAAACAAAAAACATCGACCTTGAACATAAAACGCACCCTGTAGTTTTATAGTATAAGTCTATTTGTATTTGAGTTATTACTTATTTTTAAATAATTTGTATTAACTTAAAATTTTGTTAAGATATGCATTTAAAAAAAAAACCAATAACACATAAATAAAATTAAAAATCAGTAAAGGTATTACCCACGATGGTATCCCTTCCTCAAGACGTTCCAACTTAACTAAGCTGAAGTTGGAAGACAGCTCCTTTGCTTCTTACACGAGAAAAGGTTCGTTTAGCGTATAAAAATAGTCACCTAGATTATCGCAGAACTGGAAGAGCCGGTTGCGTTGTGAACCGGCTGAGTTAAGCTCATTGTTTGGAAACCGAAACCAAAAGAAATAAGGTTCCAATTCCTACGCTAGTACTTCAACTTTCGTTATGTGCCTAGCTTAGATACTTAGACAAGACCAAGACCAACTGATAATGTGTCGCGTTTATAAGAAGTTTTTTTCTCTTGGCGTAATGTTTAAACAATGAGAATGAAACGAATTAGAAAAAACTCAAAAGAGTTGATCGTTTTCAATGAATTTTCTCTTAAGAACAATATTTGTGATTTTGAGTGTTTTCCAACCAATCCAAATACGGTACTTCTCAGCTCTTACCTGTTGAAATGGAATTAAAGAAAAAACCTGTTGGGAATAAAACGTTGCCGTCTTGGACTCTGTGGCCTTTGTGCGGGTGTCTCTCTTCACAGTTTGATTTCGCCGTTTTATTATTATTTTTTTCTCTCTGCTTCTTCCAGGTTTTTCTTTTCTTATTTTTTGTTTTGTTCCATATTTCATGGGTTCGCTTCACAGTCGTTGTCTTCGGATTCGGAGACACTGTAACGATCGCAGAAACTTCTCAGTCTCAATCGTCTGTAAACTGTGAATGCGGTTTGTTATGAGCGGCGCGAAACGAAAGACAATTTAATTCTTCTCGGTGTACTTTTTTTAATCAAGATTTGTCGTTGTTTGTTTGTTGACGGATTTTCCAAATTTTCCCTCATTATAAAAAGAAAAGTGGGTTAGTAATTAAGTGAACAACTTAAAAAGTTTAATCATCGTTTTGCTTTGGTTATGAAAAAAATTGTTTTTTTTTCTGATACACTTTGGAAACAAAAAGAAATAAAAGTGCTGGAACCTCTATGCTGGTAGAGGAGGCATTAAAAGTTTGCATATTTTTTGTGTTGTGAAAGCCGGTTTTGATCATGGATTGCGACAAAGCATAGGAAAGAAGACTTCCAAAGTTATTTGGCAAACTTCTTGTGTCCTAACATTCAAGGAAATTATGAAATAATTACAAAAAAAATTGTTTAAGGTTTTATAACAAATTAGCTTAGAAACAGAAATTATTTTAATAAAATTTACCATAAAACACAAACAAAATATAAATTGGACACAAATACGGAAAACTGAGGACAATCTTAGTTTCTCACAACTTGACAAAAGAAAAGCAATCTCTGTTTCGAAATATTTTTTAAATTATTCTAGAAGTTCTTTTTAAGAAATTGTTGATCCTTTATACTTACTCGTATAGGTATACTTACGAAATATTTTGACTGTTTCCATTGTAAGACCGCACATACTATTTCTTGTTTTTAGCAAAATGTTTTTGACCTGGGGATTTTCATTTACGACAGGTATATTTAAATAATAAATAAAATAAATTTGTGTATAATAATCACTCTTATTCCGATAGTCGTTTTACTAAAACGCCAGTGAAACGACAAGCCTCTAGAAACGAAAATTGGAATTTTATTGAAACAACTATCGTTATAAATTATAATGCTTAGAAAATAGAAAAGTGAAGAACATAGAGAACGCTGCCCCTTTCGAATTATTTAAACACCAAAATGTGGTCGCTGGAGCCTTCTCGTCTTAAAGGCGTTTTATTAAAACGACTATCGGAATAAGGGTGAATATTGTCGGTGCAAATGTAAAACTCACTTGCTGACAAAATACATACATACGTTTTTAAACTTTAAATTTATTTAATTTTTTGGTACGTATGTAGTTAGCGGTGTTTACCTTTTAATCGACGATATGCCTAGCGTTGGCCAAACCAGAATAAAACTCAGGTGTAACTTCTTATTTTCAAATATATATATTTTATTATATTTATATTAATAATTTTTCTTTGAATTGTCGAAACCAAGGTATAAAAACAAAAGTAATATTTCATAACTAAAAAATTAAATAAAAAAATAACAAGTTTACAATGTCTCTTTTTAACTGAAAGCAACTTCCTAAAAAATTATTTTTTTCAATTAAATTCAGTATTAAATTCTTAATATTTCGTGGCAAAAGCTTTGTCTGCTATAGTCGACCTGCAACTCCTATAAGATTGGAAATAATAGAACTTGAAATATTATTCCAAGCCTCTTTAACTTGTACAGAAAAGTTGTTCCTATGTTTGAAACGTTCTCGGACAATTCTCCGATATTGAGTATTCTGTATAGATTCTCTTTGAGGTTGAGATCAGTTTCCTGATCCCTACTCCAATTATGTATATTTTGTGCAATCGAAATAATTTTTTGACTATTTCTAAAGTAAGCTTGAGAATATCCTACTCAGCATGTAGAAGCGTTATCTTAAAGATTTCCTTGTTCCTACATAAACCGAATCACCGAGTCTTCCTCAATTTTTGAAAGTGCCGTTTTTTAAACCGCTAATTAAGAGCTTGATTGATTGCCAATAGTCTGAGCCATTTAAGAAAAAAAAAGTCTGATGAGAGATTATTTAAAAAAAAACTGAAAATGAGTTAACGTTCTTGTTTTAGATTTTGACGCTTTCAAAGATGAAAAAAGTTTCGATCTTTAAATTTTGCTATGAACTATTGATAAGAGCTTATGGATTTTGAAGTTTTTACAAATATCAAAGCTATTGGAAAATTTAATATTTAAGATACATATCTGACTTATTCGTACGAGCTAAGCAGTAAGCAGTTAGACATTTTCTAGAGGATATATAGTTGATCTTAATTTGGCCAACACTGGTTTGTAGGTAAAGTGTTCAAAAGGTTTCAGAACCAAAATTTCAAAAAAAAAAATAATGTTAAAAAATCCCGAAAGTGAAAATTCCAAAACTTTATTAGAAGTATGCATCTTAGTTTTATAATCCATTCATGTATTGTCTGCACAAATCTGTGAAAAGGAACAAGACACGGTAACGAACCAGCCTGTAGCAAAGCAGCTAATTGCTTACGACGGCACTTTGACTATGGCGCAAAATAAGTGCAATATCTATATTTTTTAAAGGCAAAAAAGAGGAACGTCCGTCTGATTAAATAACATAGGAAGTACTTCCCGTTACTTTTTTCATATTCTATTTTGTCTGTTTAGAATTTTCTTGTAAGCCAATTTTAGTACAAAATATTTTGAAGTACGAAAATCATGAACAAAATTAAAAATAAACTGTGGTTGCTTTTGTCAATGTGTGTAAGGTATTGGAAAATGGCAATAGAGAAAAGTCAGATTGGATAAAATTTGTGTTCTCAATGCAATGCGTTAACATCTGCATATACAATATCGTTTGTAAATACTCTTTTCTTTACAAAAATTTCTAAACAAACAAAAATGAAAATAAAAAGAAACACCAAAGTTACAAAGATAGCTGGAAAAAAGTCGCTTCGAAGAAAGCAAATTCATTGTTTTAAATTTTTGTTTTAAAATTTGCTAGGTTAAAACAAGATTATAATTTCAAATACATGATGATGTTAGGTAAAATCACACTTAATTGATTCAGACGTAGCTAATGATTAGATAGACATTAAGACAATCAATTCAGTTTTAATCAGTCCCTTAAACAAATCAAACGACGACGATGATATGGCATTGTTTGGAAATATGCAAAATGTTGAAGATTCCTCTAAATGGCTAAAGGGAATTCTAAATCAACTTCGGGAATATATTGCTGAATAATGGGATTGATTGTCATTCTATAGTTCAATTATATTGCGCAGCGCATGATCTTCATTCTTTAAAAACATTTGAAATATTTTAAAAGAATTCCTTTGAAAAATGTATCTTTAACGCCGTTATCCAATCAGAACAAAAACAAATGAGTTTTATAACCAAAATCAATGGACTTTTTAACCTCTTATTGGAACATTAAGATAAACTTTCAGAGAATCAGAAATCGTTATTTGGAAATGAAATTTTTTGAAAAACCTTTAGAAAGTATTAAAAAAATAAATTTTGATTTGGTTATGTTGAGCATCAATTTTCTAACGTTAAAGTATGTTGCTAACTTTTTATTAATATTAAAAATATTTTAACTATTATCATGCTCAAGTGTTTTTTTATATAATTGCATTTCAATACACTTTCAACCAGGGTTGCGAATTTTTGAATTAAAAAAAATCATAAGTCATAAGTCTGTATATGATTTGTGAATTAAAAAAATTTATTCATAAGTTAGTAAGTGACTTATGAATTAAGAAAAAATTAATTCACAAGCTACTAAGTGACTTATGAATAAAAAAAATTTAATTCATAAGCTAGTTGGTAAATTGGAAATGTTTGAGCTTGTTTTAACTAAATACCTAATTCTTTAATTACTAACGAAAGTAGATTTAAAGCTTTTGTGTGTCATTAAATTATCGTGCAAGCTTATAAATTTTCCAATTAATAATTTTTTAATCAGAATTTATCCATTAGCTTATGAGTTAAATTTTTTTTATTTACAAGTCAACAACTGACTTATGAATTAATTTTTTTATTTCATAAGTCAGTAACTAGCTGCTGAATTAAATTTTTCTTAATTCATAAGTCACCCACTAGCTTGTGAATTAAAGCCAAGCTTAAGCTAAAAAGCGACTTAAGCTTTTGCAACCCTGCTCTCAACAATGACAAGTCATGCAAGAACAGCACCAAATTGTACATATTTAACATTTGAAAATTTTATATGAAGTAAGCAACTTACTAAGGTTATATAACATTGGTATTTGAAAATTTTAACTTACAAAAATTTTTTGAGAAAGTGTGATGCTTAATTCGATTAAAATTTGCAAAATCTTTGTTTCGATGTAGTCAAAAAGCTTTAAAAATTTTTACGAAACTAAAATTGTACGATCACTAAAATTGTATAAAAACACCGAACTCCCATGGATGATGATATTTTCTAACATCAAAATTTCAAAATATACAAACAATTCTCCAATTTGTTTCGTTTTAAGCTCAGTACGCTTAGTTCCTATACGAAATTTACTCCAAAATTTAGATAATCTTACAAAAACAATTTTTTTACAGACAATAGCTGTTTCATGTAACATATTCTCTACAACGATTATATGTGTCAAAATTTAGCTAGGATCTTAGCTGCCTTTTGGAGAGGAATAGGGGAGGCAGAATTTAGCTTGATCTGCGTACTACGCTTTTGCACATACATTTTTGAACACAAATGCATTATATCATAAATAATACCTAGTTATCTACAAAATCTACAGATGATAAAAGAAATAAATGAAGAAATAGAAAAAATTATTGTTAAAGTTGTAATACTAACAGGCTTTGTTTAATGGGAAATAATAATATCTAGATCAGTAAAAAAAAATCCAAGAAAATAATATAACGTATTTTTGTTATCTTAAGAAGAAGAAGTTTCTTAAGAAGTTTTTTTTTTTATCCGTAGTTTTTTGATTTTATTATTTTTTAAATCTATTTTTTTTGCCTCTGCAATTTTCGGCTCAAGAGATTTTGAAAGAATAGCGAAAATGAGACTATTGATCTTGAAGCACAGTTTAAAAAAAAAAAACATTATTTTAGCCGTAATATTATAATATTGTATGTACCTATGTTCTGTACTTATATTTCTAATCATATTTAGTTTTTAACATTACTTAACTGTTTTTTCTTCCTAATTCATCACTTAAAAAAAATTGTACCGAAAAAATAGTTATACTTCTTCAAAAACGTAGGTACCTTTACCCATCTATACTTAAATAACTTAAATAAAATAAAATAATTTTTTCCATACCTGCAACAAGTTCGCATTTATTTACACACAATTAAACAAATTCCACAAAACTTCATTTTATCTTTCTTTTGTTTACCTGTTAATACAAAAAAAAATACATCAAAACAAACGAGATAAAGTCCCAAGGCCCAGACAGATTTGCCACATTTGCGTATGCAATTTCTTGCTCTCCTTCTCTCTTCGTGGCTGTTAGTTTCTATAGGCTCTTTCTATACACACATTTAAAATTTCCAAATCAGAAGCAAAGCCCATTACCTTTCATGTGGCCGTTGCCGTGTTCCAAACTGTGGGATGCAATCTAGCTTATATTGGCTGTTCTTTGTTGTGACATCATAGACAAGCCTCTCTCTTCCGATCCTCTCCCCCACCCACCAGCACTCAAAATCCTCCTCATGCGTTTAATCTAAAAGCCACAAACTGATCAAATTTCCCATCATTACGTGAGGAAAAGGCGGGAAAATTATTTTTTTTTATGTCATTTTATTTCTTTCGCTTTTGTCTATTTTATAAGCCTGTTCTTTCTTTAACCTCTTTCTCAGAACAGATACAAACACATTTTTTGAGATTTTCTGCGCTTGCGTTATTAGATTTTTTTCAGAGCACGCGTCAAGAAGATCGGAAATAATCGAAAGTATTTTCTTTTTCTCTTCTGAACCTCAAGATCACTTTGGTGGTGATAATTGTTCTATGCAAGATGTGTGCTGTGTCAAAATGATTCGCTGGTGAATTTTGTTCTAAATAAAGATATTTTGGCAAAACGTCGTCAAGACTTGTTTTATAAATTTTCTTTTCAACAAATATGTTTGAAAATTAATTTTTTTTCTATATCCACACACTTTCGTTGTGTTTGCTTGTTTAGGGGGAATTTTTGATATTGATTATGATTATCCAGAGCTTTTATCTAAATGCTACTAGCTAATATATGTATGTTCCTACGTAGCCTAATAAGTTGTATACCATTGACATAAGACTTCCTTCTTTTTAACAAAGTATGGCTTTAGCTTATAGGATTTTGTTTTAAAATGCAACCAATATAATTTAGACATATTTAATTTCTTGGTTTTCTTTGAATAGTATAACCGCCGTTTCTTTATTTTTTTACTCTTGGTATGACCTTCTATAAGAGTACGTTGGGGCACAGTATTGCTACTATAATTCACATAACTCAGGGTTAACCTTTGCGTTATAAACAAAATAACCTCAATTTAAATAAAAAAATATCAATATTTCCCCACCTAATACATGATTACAAATTATGAAAAATTATGAAAAAAAAAAACAAAATTGTAATAAAGTTATTAATTTATTATATGTTTGACTTTTTATGGATTTTTTAGGATAAAAACATGTTTTTTTTTTAATTTTTCTTAAAAAAGGACTTACGAGCAATAGATCGTAGTTTTTATCTGATTCTTCAGGGAAATGTTTTATTGTACAGATACCCAAGCAGAAAGAGAAGTTCGATTTGAAGCAAAAATGATGATATTTATTTTGACACAAAATTCGTATTTACCGTTTCGAATATTATGTTGAAAAAGTAAACCAGAAACACCAGGGAAAATGGTTTAAAAAATGTTAAAATCTCACCAGTGCCATAAAAATAGATTAAATTTTGTAACGTATTTATTTTTTTTAAATCTAGATGCCCACATTTTTACTTTCGATATATAGGTACTATATTGCAAGTTATGCTTTCTCATAGAAAGTGTAAATATTATTAAATGTAATAAAATGTGCAGACAAGCTTTTTTTGAATTAAGGAAAAACCTTCGAAAATTTTGTTTCGCAACTGAAAGTATTTAAAATAATAGAGTCGATTTTTGTGAAACTGGGCACCTAACAGCTTTTTAACGCTATCTAACAGATTGTGATATAAAATTGTTCTTTTATTGAAAACTAACGTGAAATACCATACAAATGTTAAAAAGCCTATACTGAATGTCTATATTTTTATTGAAAACGGCTCCAAGAACCTTGACAAAATTCATTGTACGTGTAGATCATTATCGCTTTAACCGATTTAAGTAACATTTTTAATAAAATTTTGCAAGAAACATTTTTTGAATTTTTTTTTTTTTTTTTGTAAAACTCGATAGGTATTAAAACCTATCTTTTTTAAATTAAATTTTCAATAATAAATCTGAAAATTCGTGTACCAAAATTTAGAACTTGGTACATAAAGAAAGTTATGCATTCGTAAGAAAATCGAACTCGAGATTTTGATCAGACTTTTTTTTTAAGACCAAAATAACGGTACCCAACATACTAATTTTTTCGAAATTTTATGGAACATTTTTTTCTTAGAAACTGTTCCACAGGTTTAAAAACAAAAAATCACAAAATTTTATTTAGTTAAAACTACGTAATGCTTGAAAAATAATTTCCGAAGATTGGTTATTATTGGTGCCTCGCATGGAACCATTTTTGGTGTTTTGATTTTCTAAAAAACGGTACAACTAATTTTCCGCCGCACGAACTTGCTTCTATGTAATAGACTAGGAATTTTTAAAACGAATGTTATTAGAGAAAACTGTTCATAAGGATAAAATTAATTTTTTAAATTCTTTTAGTAGTGCGAGATAAGAACAGAATGCTAGGCAAATATGAATTTATGCAAGAACAAAAATTATAAGTCTTTGTAGTGGTTTCTTTAAAAATAAGCAAAATTTTTAAAACATTTTAAGAAAAAAAATTTGGTACGCCAACTTTAAGTTTTTATTATTGTACGAAAGAAAATTAAATTTCCAAAAAAATATTGAGCCGTTTTTTTAAAATATCGAATTTTCCAAAAAACAAAAAAAAAATTTTTTTTAAATTCAAAAAATATTTTTCTGTAAGGTTTTGAAATGCAATGTTTTTTAAACTTTTTAGGAGTATCTTTATAAAAAAATTCATTAAAATCCGTTACGTCAATAATGAGAAATTAAAAATTAGGAAAAAAATGTTGTATGGTAGGTGCAAGCTGAACTATCTTAATTAAAAATTTTTTTTTATTAAATTATAGATCGTAAGAATTAATTGAAAGAAAAAAATGTTATCAAAATTCTAGGCGTCGTTTTCGAGAAAATACGATTTTTGAAAACCATTTTTTAACATTTGTATGGTGAGTGCCTTTATTTTTAATCTTGTAGATTATATTCAAAAACTTTTATTTATCAAGTTAAATAAAAATCGACAATGAGGTTTTCAAAATATTGATTTTTGAGAAAAAATTTTTGAAGTTTTTTTTTTAAATCCTAAAACATTTTTTTTTTTTAAATTTGAATACACAATTCTATTCAAATTTTTGGGGATGATCGGAATCGATGGTACCGTTTTTTTAGAAAATCAAAAACGATAAAAATGGTTACATGGGGGTACCCTCAATAACCAATTTTTGGATTTTTTTTCAACCATTACCTAGGCTTAACTAAATGAATTTTTTTTGTATTTTAATTTTTCAAATATGTCGAATAGTTTTTGAGAAAAAAAAGTATTCATAGAATTTCGAAAAAAAAATTCGTATGGCAGGTACGGTTATTTTTGGTCTTAAAAAAAAGAAAACGTGTGGGGGGGGAAAAATTAAAAATGATATCTACCAAGTTTAAAGAAAGAGAAGCAAAAGAGCAAAATGACATTGCCCTCTGATTTCAATAAAAGTATAAACTTAGTTGAAACAGAGTTTAAAAATCGTTTTATTATTAAATTAAATTTTGTATCCATATATATATATGTACATAATGTAGATATGTACCTATATAAGAAATTTTTTTAATTTTTTTTCTAGAAAAAAAATTGTGATGCCAATTTTGAGTAGTTAACAATACAGGTTTTAGGGTATATTTTCAAAAACTAAGCATTCCACGTTTTCAAGATATTGATTTTTCAAGAAAAAAATTTGGAATAATTTGTTTTTCAAAAACCCAAAAAATATTTTTTCGAATATTTTTAAACACAATTTTATTTTGAGTTCAAAGGAACTCCTTTACAAAAAATTTGGTCGAAGTCGTTAGAGGCGTTAGTAAGAAAGTCCAAAAATAAAAAAAAAACGGTTCTATATTTCTTGCATTAAATAATCGTTTAAGGCAATTAAATTAATTTAAATTAATGGTTGGTCTATTTTCGTAGATAAATATACGTTTATATTATTAAAAAAAAAACAAACCATTTAATTTGTAGCAGTCCAACCATTCTCACGATCGTGATCAAATTCTAATAACTCCTCGGAGCACACAAAAACAACCTGACAAGGTACATATATCTGCGCTTTAAGAGCCACTGCTTTCATGTAAATTAAATTCAAATTACAAGAAACTTCCTCCTCTATGTCATTGCAATCATCACTTAACTCTGCGTCGGTCGTCCAGCCTCCATCCGTTCGGCATAATCCTTTTCCATTATTTAAAAACGCCATTCTTATCTCCTCACATACTATTCCCTATAGCCAAAAAGCTAATACCACAAACACAACATCAACAAAGCATATTCATAGATACATCAGTCGATACTACGTACAGAAAACAGAATACAAAAAGAAAACAAATACACCCATTTGTGTGTACATATGTAAGTACACTCGCACTATTACGAATGCTTTTCCGTTAGAACAAGCATTTTCAAACAGTTAGCTTGTCTAGTGGTATAATAGTATTAATGGCTAGCTGATGTGAGAACACTTGTCTAGCTGCATATACGTGAGTCTGAGTGGCGTTTCTTGGTATGGAAGAAAATTCGAATTTTCACGGGATGGATTTTTTGAATTTTCTTTAGTTGAGAGAAAATCGTCGCTAAGCTAACGTGAAATCTATTTAATCATTAAAACTTAATATAGATTTATTTTTTTTAATTTATCAATTTCATTCGAATTATTTAATTTTCTTTTACAAACCTGCAACTAAGGAAAGTGCAAAGCAGCCATAAACCATTCGAAAGCTTTCCCTTTCTATGCCAAAGCAAAACAAAATAATATCTACATTTTTCCTCTGATTAAAAAACAAAAAAAAAGTGATTTGATTTTTAAGTGATTTTGTGCTAAAAAAGTGTTAAGTAATAATTTTAATTTTTCTTCTTACAGAATCGAAACGAATTTAATTTATTTTCTTAAATTAATTGGATAAACTGTGAAAAATATCACTTCAAGTGAGATAGTTGAAAAGTAACAACAAAAAGTGAAACGAATTTTAAACAAAATTTAAAATAAAAATCGAATTTTGAAAAGAAAAATAACTTTTCTGAAACATCATAAAAAAATTCTTTTGCAGCCGCAACAGATTTTTGAAGTAGCCGAACCAAAAAATCGAAAACTTTTCAAGGTGAGTTTATTTTAAGCATTTCGAAATAGCTGATGAGTCTTCTTTCACTGGTGCTTGTAAATGGGTGACAAATTGCTTGCATCTCTGTCTCACACACGACAGACAATCCGACGATCTTATCTTCTATTTTCTTCTCTGAATTTGCGAATCTTAAAATCTAGAATATTGAACAGATAGATAGATACGTTTTCTTCGAAACAAAAAAACGGTTGCTTGGATTGTATAGAATTTATTTGGCATACATCAAGACTGGGTATGTATCTCAAAATCCGATCTAAATTTGAATTTTTTGTATAGTTGTTTTTGCATTTTTCTCGTTGTTGTTGTAATTTTCCTTTAATTTTAAAGGCCAATAGATGTTTCAAAAGTCATTCATGGGAAATCTCGAGGGGAATTAATATTTTAAAGGTCGCATCCATAAATCAGTTTTCACTTAGAGAGGTGGGTGTAGGTATTCTGTAGAACGGAAGGGATGGAAATCTGCTACAATTTGTTGTTGGATGAAGCGATAAATACAAAATGTACTATGTATCAGTGATGGTTGATCTATTTTCGGCAAAATAGAACCAACAAATAAAAGAAATACAAAAATTAAGAACAAACAACAATAAGTCTTCGGTCGTTTGGTGGCGTGCAGATCGCGAAAGTCTATTTTGCCTTCCATTTAACTTAATATCGTGAATTCGTGATGTAATTTAAATGAATTGAAATTAAGAAAAGCGTTTTTTTTTTTAATTATTTTAGAAATGTGTATTTTGTAGAAGCGCACGCCACAGACATTATAGAATTTGGATGGGTGAAACCTGAGGATTTAAATGCTTCATTTAAGCTTCTTTCGTTCTCTTTATCGAGTCGAGGAATTCAATGTATTTTAATTTAGTCTCTCGAATAATATTGATAGGCGGATGCTAAAAACTATTGAAATTGTTTGAATTTTTATGGTTTTCATCACAACCGTAATCGGTGTGACGCATTTGATGGATTTTTTCAAGGTTTTTTCATACAGGTTTTACTATGGTATCCTGGCCAGACGCATTTTTTTTTTAATATTGTGTCTTCACATCATTTTAAGATTTTGAATTTTAGAAAGTGAAAATTTCGATGATGAATTTTCAAAATTCTCTAATTTTTTTTATTTACATAACTTTTTTTATTTAAACGAAGCGCTTATATCCCATAAGCGAACTTCAGCTAGGTTTAACTGAATTTAAATAAAGGGTAGGCCAAATACAAGTATCTTTTTAAAAATGAAAAATGCAATAAAATGAACAAAATTAATTTTTTTATAAATATTATATGGCTTTATTAGTAAGATCAAACATTCCCACTAATTATGAAACACAACGTCTTTCAAATGGCTGCCTCGGCTGGCTTCACCAGTAGCGTATTCCGTTACTCCAATTTTCCAAAACCTTGTTGATGTTTTCGGGCTTTCACTCACGGATTTCTTGAATCGTTTCCGGCATACGATCGATTGTGGCATGCGCTGTGAAGCATTCCGCGCCATTCTACATGAACCAGAGGTCGTCCAAGTCCATTTTTTCAATTTCAGTAAAAAAAAAGTTAAAATGGCTCTGTAACGCCCACCGTTGACCGTAACGTTGTTCCCAGCCTCATTTTCAAAGAAAAAAGTTTCAATGATGCCACCACTGCACAATGCGCACCAAATTGTCATTCTCTGTGAATGTATTGCCTTTTGAACAATGACTGATGGGTTTTCCAAGCCTCAGATGCGGCGGTTTTATTTGTTAACGTAGCCACTGAGAAAAGATGATGTTTCGACTAAAATCGTTATCCAGTTTAAGCTGCTCTAAGGCCCAAAATGCGTAGCGATAACTAAGCTGATGATCGTGCGCATTCAAGTGCTGATTCAATTGGACCTTGTATGCGAATAATTCGAGATCACAGCACTCACTTTTGAATCAAGTTTTCAATATTTCCCAACGTTGTTCAAGCGTAGAGGGACTCATTTCGTTCAGCGGAGGTATGATACCGAGTTTCTTTCCAGATTTCGAGTGGGAAACAGCTGTCAGTATTAAATGAAATCTATGATTTAAAAAGAAACC
This sequence comes from Philhelius festivus, assembly GCA_963931855.1. Lineage (NCBI taxonomy): Eukaryota > Metazoa > Arthropoda > Insecta > Diptera > Syrphidae > Philhelius > Philhelius festivus. Next base: position 258,199,437 of record OZ007554.1, on the reverse strand, counting down.
ACTAGATGGTCCACCCTGTATGAATTGACTTTACTGGAGAATAGGTCAAATCATCCTGCAACAACTCTTGGATCATACTTAAGTTAAAAAGTAATGTTTTCACCTAAAAACCTACAAACTATTCAAACAGCTTTGTTAATGGTTGCGATTTATTACTTAGAACTGATAAGGTGGAAAACTGACTTTTTCTTTCAAAAAGGCATTCAAAAGACAGTTGCCCGTTTTTATTTTTCAATTTACCTCTAATGGAAGGCGTTGAAAAAATATCCAACTTAAGAACATCATCATTCGGTCATAAAACGCTTGAAAGATTGATTGAAACACTTTTACGCACAAGCACCGATACTAGACTTTTGTCTGCGGCTTAACATGCTTATTACAAAGAATGATCAGCAGATACTGCTTTGCTTTCACTAGTAAGAATTCTTGAATATCCTTCTTTCACTATGGTTCCATGTAAAAGGCGCTTTTAACAACGTCGACACGTCGGTGTCATATCTACAATCGTATCTGCACTGTCGTATCTGAAGGTAGATGAGTCACTTCGTGAGCTGATTAACCAAATGCTGACCAGGGTTATCAACTCAAAACTCAGTAGTTTTTCTGCTAGAAGATCTGCCAGAGATACGCCACAAGGCGGTGTTTTTTCTCTCTCTATGGAACTTGGTAGTTTATGAGCTTCTGACATGCACGGAAGCGGAGAGCTACAGAGTGATTGCATATGCGGATAGTGTTGTTATCTGTTTCCTTATCAGAAAAGTATCCTAACATTTTAAATGTACTCCTACAAATCGCTTTAAACAAGCTTAGATCATCCTTGTATAAAAGGTATTTCACGAGCCTTTTTAGAACAAGCAAAATACTTGGGTTTTGTTCCAGCTAAACAAAATTTTGCTGGAAATATTATATAAAAGAAAGTGTTAAAAAGCTACAGCGGCACTCTTCTCGTGCAAAAAAGGTATTAGGAACAAATGGGTCTTCGGTTATCTGACGATCCTTAGTTCGGGTGTAGCTGTTCATAAGCAGAGCACTACAAACGACCCCCTCTGTCACACTAGACGTTCAGTTCCATATGCAACTCTCGATATTTTCAGCAAACAGACGGTGGTGCGCACATCCGTCCGCCTAAAAGCTTCTTCACTATATGGATCAAAAAAAAGGTGGCCATTCAATCATTCTGAACTCATTCTTGACATTGGACCTTACCAATAATCAAATTTAGAGACGACTTTAATATTTGAGTGAAATGAACCAATATGTAATGAGCTCTTTATAGTTATTCCATATATGTTATGAACTTAATATTTAAGTGGACTCTAAGTTATGAACCATTTATTGCACGGAACTTAAAAAATGAAATGTAACATGTATGGTCAGTTATATAGAGTCCATTAAAAAATGGTAAATTTTGCGCAAATATTAAAGTCGTCTCTAAGTTTGTTTATTGGTAAGGTCCATTGATTACAATATTCTAAAACTTTAATCCGGCAGAAACTTCCAAATCCCCATTCCTTCAAGGCCTTTCTGGGAGGAAATTAGTTTTTTGGAAGATTATTCTATCCATTTTTATCCTGTTAGATCGAAAACTGATGATGATGGGGTTTGTGGGGGTATGTACGCAGATAGACTATAAAATGATGTCTCTCTTTTCGTCTTCTTAATCATTGTCGTCTGTTCCAGTCAGAACTTATCGCTAATAAAGATAGCTAGAGATGCCGCGAATAGTGACTTGTCCGAATACCGAATACCGAATATTCGGCCACACTCGTCGGCCGAATACCGAACATTCGGCCAACGAAAGGATGTGTTGTGTATCTATCTCCTACGTGACTTTTGACGAGGCACAACAGTTTCTGCGAATGTTTAGAGGAAGTTGCTATAGACAAAATGATAAAGATATTAAGGGTATTCATGTAACAAGATAATTTTCCGCTTTGTAGAAAAATATAATTTTCGGCAACATGTTTGCATGAACACCCCCTAAAAATACTTGCGTAAATGTGGGAAATAATCAAATTATAAGTCGAAACTGACATTTTTTAGTTTATCAGGTTTATTTCTACACTTTCCGCAACAATTTCATGAGATAATTTTATCAGATTTGCAGAAAGTTTTTCCCATACAAATTTTGACAGCTCGTTTCTGCGGAGATAAAATTATCTGGTTTACGAGGGTTTTCCGCGGTTACATGAATAAACTTATTGAAAAAACTGCCATTGAAAACAAAATAGATTTTTTCTTAAGAACTTTTCGCCAAGATCCGATGGCAGACCCTTGCAAGTGGTGGTCAGCAAATAGAAAACTGTTTCCCAATTTGACAACATTTGCTGAAATCTACCTCACGTCTCCTGGTACTAGTGTATTAGTGAGAGGTTATTTGCAGGAGCTGTAATTGATTTCGAATATAGACGTAACATAAAACGTATACTACCAACGAATGCTGAAAAAGCTGTTTTATTCATCACAACTTACCATTAGTAGATTTTAAATACTAAAATATAAAAAATTTAATAAAAATACAACATTTTTTGTAAGATAATACATCTTTTTTTATTCTCCATTTAATATTCGGTATTCGGCCGAATGTTGTGAACTATTCGACCGAATACCGAATATCAAAAAAATAGGCCGAATATGCCGAATAGTGGCCGAATATTCGTAGCATCTCTAAAAGATACCCTGTCTGGCTCAAAGGAAACGTGCTATCAACTACTGACATCCGCATCTTCTCGGACAGTCATGCGGCCCATATTGAAAAATTCTTCTTCGAGGAAGCTAGTGATATAATTAATAGACATATTTGCAGTTTCTCTCGTAACTCTATACTAATGTGGTATCACAATTGATCAACTCTATAACATTTAAGGTTTTCGCGGTTGTTAGATACTCGTATAATTTATAAATATTTTTCGGAGTATCCGCATACTAAAAATATAAAGAGTGCACTTTAGTTCTCACCCTAAAAGTTTCGCATCAACTGTTAAATAGAGATAGATAGAGGTTGAGAGCCCTCTGTTCGACCAAAGGGGATAGCGGGAGTTTGTGTTATTTAAATTGATGTTTAAAGGATTTCACCTTTGAATCTCCTCAAACAATAAATCGATACTATAAGCGTGTAAAGTTTTTTATATTAATTCGTAGGATAAATATTATTTTCTTCAATTTTCTTATAGTAAATAGGATATCTATTTATTAACCTTAGGATCTTGTATATTATAATATATTCATAACAAAGGTTTTGCAATCTAGTTTTCATTTTGCAAAATAGCTAATTCCTTTTGTTATGTGCCTCTAAGCCTAAACTGCAGACCATAATTTAAAAAGATAAAAGTACCTACCTACTATTCTCATATTCCATCATCTCACAAAAGGTATATATCGACTCAACAACGTAGGTTCAAGCATGTAACAAAAAAGAACAAATTATAAAATAAAAAATAAAGTACTTAAATGGGTCGCACGTACATGTTCATTAATGGCAGATGAGAAGTATTTTTACATGAGTGAGTTGACTTATTTACTTCATATTTGTTGTGTTTTCCTCTTCAAATATATTTTAAAATAGCATCATAGTTGACGGAACAAGTCAAAATATGTAGCTTTGTTTATATTCCTTATTGGTCCAGTTTCACATGCTTTTATGTTCCTCAAAGATGCACTCTGGTCTCTTATAGTGACAACTCATGTGCTACCTACTCATGTTTAATAAACTTAGTGTACTACTTTTTTAGTCAAATATGTTCCAGCGGACTAAGCCAAAAGACTCTCTACATATTTGGCTATGAATCATATGTCTACAAGAAACAGCCATATAGTAAGAATTGATGAACCCAATTTAATGGTTCTTCATTTTCTTTCTCGGATCCCAAACATGCCATGTAGTACATTCATCGCTTGTAAAATCTTCAAAACATATCTAATTCGTTTTTTCATCTATCATCGGTGTCATCACCAATACAAATTCGAATATTATATTCCATTGACAACACAAAATCGGCATCAACAATTTTTCAAAGGAATCGCCTTTATTCAATTGTCACATTACTATTCATCATACCCGCTTTATCGAGTTAAGCATGAGGAAACAAATTTCAATCTCAAAGATATATAATGCCTTTACATTTGCATCCACAGTGGCTTATGCAGCTAATGAATGCAACCTATCGACACGTCGAGTGCGACAAGGAATATCGAACGACCAATGATTTAAAGGGATTTAATAGCATATTTATAACTTTGGACACATTTCAATTTGTTTTCATGTCAAATTTGAAAATATTCGTGTAACGTTGTTGACTTCAACTTTATTTTTATGTGCACTCCCCAAACTTGTTTGGTCTTTGAAAAAAGATTCGAAGTAAAAACAAAGGAACAAAAATATAAAAGCCCCAAGGAGAAGAGGCGAATTCTATATTTAGGCTCTTTAAAGATCGCTGATGTCGGAGCTTGTACCTAGCGAGTATGTCCCAGTCCCGTTCCTAAATAATAATATACTACTCGAGAGAGCCAGAGCACCCAGAAACACACAATGGATGAAGGAACAAGAATCTAGAAGTCATTTGGTCTTCCTTTCTTATTTTGTTGTTATTTTACTGTGAACTTGGTCACGGGTTGAAAAAAGTACTCCTTGGAACATACACAAGTAAGATATTGAATTTGTTCTTTTATTTTTAGCCGAGAAATACGAAGGAATGTCTTGATTTGTTTTTCTTTTTTTTTTCTAACATCAGAAATTAATCGAAGCGTAAATAATTTGATTGACTGAATTCGACCTGATTATTTTTTGGAGCAAAACTGTTTAGAAAAAATAGTGTGTAAAAATGACTTTAAGAATAATTTGAAAATTAAAAGAACGAAAACTTAAATATTGAGATAGATGTTTTCGAAATAATATACATTATCTAGCCGTACGTAATATAGGGCGATTCGTATAAGATGTGACAAAAATCTAGAGCGTGTAGGTGTTTTAATAAAAAAAAATCAAATGGGAGGGGGTGTATTTCCATTCATTCAGGCGGGATTCAATTCACATACACTATAAAAATGTTTTTCGAGGTGTACTGCCTCTTACGAAGAAGTGAAAATCCTCAAAAATTATCTTCTTCTCATCTAAGCCTTTCGGAATACTGTAGATCCCCCATTCTTCCTATCACGCACCGAGGAATGGTTTAGAGTTATAAGCCAAAAGGTTTATGCTCTCTACAAACCATTGATGTCTTATTAATTTTACGGCTGGGAATAATAAGTCAATAAATCAACAAAACAAAAATACCAAAAGACAATGGCAACACTTGCAATCGATATTAGCCAGAAATCAATTCAATTTGAAAAAAAGTTAATTTTTTGTTTGAAAACCAACTCCAAAAAATAGTTTACAGAACCGCATCAATTTGATTATTTCAATATAATTTAGTTTTAAAAATGTAATATTTTATTGGAGAAGAAATTTTGTCATCGAATGAAGCTGAAATGTCTCCTTCGCAGAGTTACCCCATTCTGATTTAAAGAGTGAGCCCTGCATTTTATATTCTATAAACAAGAGGATGTACAAAAACAAGAGTGGTTGAAACGTGCTCTTGCGTTATTTTTTCTATGCAAGAAATTACAGAAACTCATTTTTGAACATGTTTTGCAGCGAATAAATTTTTCAAGTCCGGAAAAATTCTTGTTTCGACAGTTTTCTTATAAAGAAAAGTCATAGACAACAATAAATTGCGAATATGAGAATCAAGATACAAATGTTAAAAATTTTAAAACCGGATAGTTGGCATTAAAGTAGTGATTTGATATAACTCATACTTATATTTTATTATTTTAAAGGGTAAAGTATGGGTTGCTTTCAAATTTACCAACAAATTTGATGAAGCGGTATTATCGCTATCAATCATCAATTTTGTTGATAAATTATGAATGTTAACTATTGAGAATTGTTCTATTGAAATTTATTTGGGGCTTATCAACAGTGTCTGTTAGATGTGTCAGCACTTCAGCAGTGGTAAACTATGGTGTATGGTGTTCCTCAAGGTTACATCGTAAGCCCTTTAATGTTCGCACTGAATATCATATCATTTATTTAAACTTATCGGGAGGTATATTTTATGGTGATTTATCTGTGATACAGTGATATTTTCTGATAATCCAGTGAAATTACAGCTGTGGGAAAAACAAACTGAAAGAATTTCGTGATGCATGGGATCTTAAAACCAATATCAAAAAATCTTAAATAACTCAAATTCCATATGATAATATTGCCACGGATTTGGAAGTTAGTTGGAGCCAATATTGAAGTTGCCAGTAAATTTAAATATTAAGAATTTATTATTTCTCATAATTTTAGTATCAACGCAACTTTCTGCCACAAAGTCAGCTATTCAAAGAGACCTCTTTAAACGAATTTTTTCCGTCACTGTTCAATACTCACAACTACCCCATGAACATTGAGCCCGGTTTTCCGCAAATATAACTTATAAACTTGAAAGCTAGCACTTTACCAAAGTGATGCATTGACCAAATGATAATTTTCCTAGAAAAATTTTGCGAATATGCCTTTCAAAACCTGGCATACACTTGACTTGAAGCATAACCTACCAATCGATGAAAACATCAACACCAGAGAAGAGTGAAAAAAGCAATTTTTACTACTGCATATCTGTGATTGATGAAAAACTGTACCGAATGCATCTTGAAAAGGCTAGGCAATCAGCTTCTAAATCTACCTACAATCGACTCAATCTGGGACTTCGGAAGAAGTAACAATTTCAATGAAGGTCTTTGCGTCACAGATATTATTATAGTATTTAAAGTACGAACGGAAAATCTTGAGCTTAACTACATGCCAGATATTAACTCGATTTGCTGGCCCTGTACTGTTAATGAACCAATACCTTGGCCACCGAAGAATATTTCAGTCTACTTGAATGGGGAGAACGTGGTTGGAACGTGCTCTTGCGTTAATTTTCTCTATGCAAGAAATTACAGAAACTCATGTTTTGCAGCAAATAAATTTTTAAAGTTCGGTATATACATATAAATTTTGTTTCAACTAAACTAAAGGCCTCTATATTTCATTACTTAATTAATTCTTGAATTCTTCAAATTTTTACTTTGGTTCTGATCTATTCTTTGATTTGAACTTCCGCTTCTATTTATTTTAAATACATTTATAATTTTCATTTTATCTAAACTAAATGATTGTTTAATTTGATCTGATATTTATACTTTTTACTTGCAGTTTATAGGTACTATAAGGCAAGTTATGCATTCGGAAAAAAATCGAACTCCAGATTTTGATCAAAGTTGAAATAACGATGATAGCGAAGACAAAAAAGTGGGTCTAGCAACTCTGCCTGTCTGTCTGTTCGACATCAGCCTAACCGCCTCGGCCGATTTTCTTTAAACTTGGTAGATATGGGTTTTATTTTTTTCCCCCGGATGTTTTTTGATTTGATTTTTTAAGACCAAAAATAACGGTACCTGCCATACCATTTTTTTTTTCGAAATTTTATAAATATTTTTTTCTCAAAACCTGTTCCACAAATTTAAAAAAAAAAATTCATAAAATTTCATTTAGTTAAACCTAGGTTAAAAAAAATTTCCAAAAAATTATTATTTTTGGTACACCCCTTGGAACCATTTTTATTGTTTTTTTGTTTTTGATTTTCCCAAAAACAGTACAACCGATTTTGATAATTTTTTTATGTTAAGGCTCCTCAGCAGTTTCAATATTATTGTCTATTCAAATTTTCTTTGAATTTTTAAAAAAAATTTCAATTTTTTTGTTTGTGAAAACTAAATATTTCGAAAAGCCCATGCTTGATTTTTTTAAAACTTGATAAATAAAAATACAAATGTTAAAAAATGGTTTTCGAAAACAGTATTTTTCTCGAAAACGGTTCCGAGAATTTTGCTTAAATTTTTAGTCTTTCGATTAATTTTTAAGATCTATAATTTAATACAAAAAATACTGTACCTCCCATAGAATAATTTTTAAAAATTTTGAATTTTTCATTTTCGACATAACTTATTTTAATGAAAAACTTCAAGAAAATTTGCATTTCAAAACTTTAAGAAAAATATTATTTTGAATTTTTGAAAAAAAAAAAAAATCATTTTTTCTTTGAAAATTCGGTATCTCAAAAAAGGGCCATTATTTTTTTTTTGAAATTTAATTTTCATTCGTACAATAATAAAAACCTAAAGTTAACGTACCAAGTTTTTTTTTAAATATTTTAAAGATTTTATATATAAAAACTTATTTTATTAAGAAAGCTCTATAACGACTTATAATGTTTGTTCTAGCATAAATTCATATTTGCATAGCATTCTGTTTTTGTCTCTTACTACTAAAAGAATTTAAAAAATGATGATAATTTTATCCTTATGAACAGTTTTTTCTAATAACATTCGTTTTTAAAATTCCTAGTCTATTACATAGGAGCAAGTTCGTGCGACCCAGTCGTGCATTTTATTTTTAATGCTGCTCATAAATCAGTGTTTTTCATTATACATATATCGACTTTAATGTCTAAAACGTACTTTGTGTCTTTCTAAGTATTGATAGTTATTACGAGTTCTAGCTAAAATTACTATTGAATAAGTCTTATCAAACACAAATCACGTAAATGCTTACTTAAACCTACAAACAGAGACCTAGCAAGCAAGTTTTGAGTCAGATAAAATTTCAAACCAACTTATATCAAAATACTATTGAATCACATTATCCAGTCAAGTACGAGTATAAGTATGTACATTTTGTCGTTCAGTGTCATTGACTAAACACCACAAATAGGGAGCTTTTCTCACAAAGCAAAAGATAAGAACGAAATTCGTTGTGGTTTGAAAAGATATTGCTTTAAAAACTAAAAAAAAAATAAAATCTTTAAATTGCTGCTGAAAATGATGTAAGCGTTTAATATAATTTTCTCTGTATGGTTATTTTAATTTACTCTTTCAAATAAAGTGACGTAGTTTTTGATTAATTTATTTTATACAAACACTTCGATCGAAATCAGTAAACAAAAGTTGATAATTTGTGAGTCATTTGTGGTTCAACACGAACCGGCTTATCAATTTATTCAAAATATTTGTTTACTAACAAAAATGATAAGTGAGAAAAAGGGGAAATAGTTTTACAACTTGACACATACTTATAACATTATTTTTTTATCATATAGTACATGTACATTGTACATATATTTGATGTGTCAAACGGGTTTTCCGGTAAAAGCTATTAGTTTTGTGATTCCTAACGTTCCCTGTAACCAAGCGTGTTACTCGTGATATTACTGAAAAAAGTGAGTTTGTTTGCTGTTTTTAAACAATTACTGGTAAATACTCGATGAAATTAAAATTAAATACAAATGGAAAAATTTTATAAATTTTATCTTACCAAACCTCGTATTGAGGATATATTCTTTCAAATTAATCAAATGATTTTTGGGGCATCTTAACGAATTTAAGCTATTCGTCAACAAAAACATAATAGCTTAATATATTTTTTTATTCATCTACCAATTCTTATGCATATTTATATATCCAGTGTAAGATTATTGACTAGGCAGAGATGACAAACTGGAGCAATTTTCTTCAATCTTTGACTAGATTTATTTAGACATTTATCGCTATTGCGAGTTTTATTATTCTTTTAGATTTTGGTAGATGAAAAACATCAGAAAACACATTTCAATTACACGCCTCAGTGTCAGTCCAAGAAAAAAAATGTACACGAACGGGCCGCATTATTTAGAATTTTAAAAATGAATGTTACTAGAGAAGTACATAACCATAAAATCTGATTTTTAAATGGCTAAGTTTTTTAACAACTCCTTTGGTAGTAGGAGCTAAAAACACAATAACATCTCTGTTTTTTCTCAAGCGAAAATGAATTTATGTAAGAACAAAAATTATAAATAGTTGTAGCGATTTAAAAAAAAATAAAATTTTATATATTAAATTTAGTAACTTCTGTATAAGAATTTCATTAAAATCCGTTATGCCAATAAGGAGAACTCAAAATTTGAAAAAACTTTCTATACGTATGTTTGGGACAGTCAGTAATGTTTTAATTTAATATTATTATTTATTTTTTATTATTAATTATTTTTCTTTACTTTACTGTAATTTTATATTTTTATTTATTTTTACTATTACTTATTTTTCTTAACTTTTTTTTATCAAATTAAAGATTTTAAAATTTAAGCGAAGCAAAGAAAATATAGAATTTCGAAAAAGCTATTTCTTAAAGTTCTTGTAATGGTATAGTAATTTTTATTTTTTGATAAAATAAGATAGTATTAAAAAATTGTTAATTGTCAATATGCAAAAAAAAACGATCATGTAGAAATATTAAGTTTTAAAAAATAAATTTTAATGCACAATACTATTCAAAGTTTTAAGGAACCTTAGTATAAAAAATTGTTCAAAATTAGGTTCAAATGAGGGTACTATTGATCGTTTTTTGGAATTTTTTTTAACCATTAGCTAGGTTTTATTAAATGAGTTTTTATTTTTTTTATTAATCTGTGCAATATTTTTTGAGAAAAAAAAATTTACGGCAGGTAAAGTAATTTTTGATCTTTAAAAAAGAAAACGTGTGGGGGAAAATTTTAAAAAGCTTTTTACCAAATTTAAAGAAAATTTGCTAAGCCGTTTAATCTGTAGTCGACAGACAGGCAGACAGAATTGTTTTTTGAGACCTCAACAATTTCATTCTGTTTAGTATAATTACATATTCTGATTTATTTATTCTCATATTTTTCTCTATACCGATTTGTGAAAGAAAAATGAAACTAAGGTTTGACAAGATAAAAATTTGGACTTAACATTACATTATTCCTTGAATTAAAAGGTCGGGCCGATGAACTGAAAAAAATGCATTTATTTAAGTTCTAAAAAAATCGGTACATTCCACTGAGTAAAAGCTTAAATATCTCAAAAAAGGCTCTAAGGATTTTTATATAATTTCGTTTACTACTGCATAACATGTATGATCTAAATGTTTCTTGTTTCGAAAACTGTTACTTACGTATCTGCTGTAGAGGAATTCCGTAAATGTTTAAATATAATATTTTATAATTTCAAATGTTTGCTTTCTTTGTGACCTTTTCTTTTTATAAAATTAAAAAAAAAATAGCGAAAATTGACCTTGAGCCCACTTAAGGACAAACATAATTTTATAATTTTATATCATTTTTTGTTGAAAATTCAATTTTTCAAAAAAAAGTTTTTTGAATTTTCTTCAAATTACATTTTTATGTGAATGCTAATAAATACTTTGAATGGGCACACAAATATTAATAAGCAAAATATTATTGATATTTTATACATACAAAATAATTTTCTCAGAAAACCACAAATGATTTTTCAAAATATTGCTTACAAATTTGTTTTGTTTTGGAGAGCAAAATTATCCTAGAAGTTCTTAGTCTTTTAAGCTGTAAGAACAAGTGCGAAAAAGTCATGCATTTCATTTTATCAGTTTATATAAAATATTGCTTGCAATATTATATCCAAAAAAAAAAGACTTAAAAGTATTAGAAGTTAGAACATTGAGCCAGTGATTAGATAAACACATTTAAAACAATTTTTTTGTATTTCTAAATCCGTTTTTGTATTCATTATCTTACAAACAGGAAGAGTCGGTTGAATATTGTTTAATTTGTGTGTTTATAATTATTATTTTAAATAGTAGGTAATTCAAACAATACATCCGAAACTTTGATTTTTGTGTATCTGAAACACTCCGTGAGAGAGAAGTTTTAGTCTAAAATAACATCTGTTTACGTTGAGGTCTAGCACTTATTTTTAAACAAGAAAAAAAATGTGGTTAAATAAGATTTCCTTCAAAGTAAATTTTCAAAAAAGTTTAAAACTCCTCACTTTCCTTGCAAATATAAACAAATTTATACAAGACAAATGTTTTCTTTCTTCAATCCGATGTCCAGTAGTGCTGCAATATATCCTATAGAACCATCAGGTCTGTAGCTAGAATTTTCCTATGGGAGGTTTTTTTTTATCAATTGTTATTTTAAATAAGAACATGACTTGAAATGGATGGTAAAGGATAATTAAGAGTAAAAAAAAACGGGACAGTATTAGTTGTAATATTTGTACGTACTTCAACAAAATGCGCGTTTCAACATTTCACCTAGTTAGTTACGAAAAGTGTTCATTTTTATGCACAAATTGTAAGTTGTATTTTTTCACTTTTCTTGAAAAAATAAATTGGATTTAACGCATCGCAGACATTTTAAAAAATTATAATCATCACTTTGTAGATAAATAATTTTATAAAATCGAAGTTAAGGTTTAAGAAAAGTAGTGCTTAAGCTTCTAGTGGATTTTGATGTGTGACACTTTGAATTCAATTCCAGACTAGAGTTATTTTACAAACTGCTTAAAAATAAAAATATCTTTGAATCCATATTTTATAAAATACAGTTCCTCGAGAACTTTTTAAAGATTAAAAGATTGGGAATCAATACTTCACTTTTATTTTCTTGTACATTGTTGATTGAAGAAGTAATTTCCTCATCATTTTGGAAAATATGTACAAATGGAATAATTTCAAAGTATTTTTTCTCAAAAACAAATCTTTCACCTCCACTGAAAAGTCCCTTGCACAGTTGAATTTCCCCTTTTGTAGATTGAGGCAATTATTGAGACAATTTTATATTTCTTACAAGCACCGACAAAACTTCTCATCACTGAAGATGCTACAGTCTCTCACACCCCCACCCAACCGCTACGCACCTGACCGTACGATAACAACTATCAATTGAAGTTCTTTTTCCAGTTCGCTACAAAGAATTGCATGAAATAAATTATGCATATTAATAATCCATGACCGATTAACATAGAACGGACAGAAAAAGAAACACAAAAAACAACCGAACACAGCTTCTGCTTGTCCACGTTCAGGCACTTGAGCAATGAGCGCGTTCGAATGCAATGAATTTCCTTTACGGTTCTTGAAATCATCAGTATAGCGAGAATTTGTTTCTGCCTTGACTGACAGTAAAGTCAGGCTCGGGGGATTGGGGGAGTAGATAAAGGCGAGACGATTTCCTATTCGCAATCGTCCATTATGATTTTCATAATTTGCACATAAGTCTACGACGACGACGCTTCTTTGTTTATCTTCACCGATTCATGGGGCAGAATAAAAATATTCATTGCTAAAAAAAAGAAGATAGATTGATCTGGCGCCGATTGTGGGGTAGGCAATATGTTCAAGCTACGTATTCTGAGGATTGTTGATTTTATGCACTCGGGGGAGTCTTATAATTCCGGGAGGTTCGGTTGCAAATAAGCAAGTGAATTTATCCAGACTGGGTTAAGTTTGGATCTCGTTTCAATTAAGCAACGGTGAAGCTACTAATTTGTAAATTATTTAATATTTTTGTTAAACAATGATATGTGTTAATTTAAATAATTTAATAGAAATCCGTGTTGTGAGCCTGAGCACTGCAAATATCATGAAGAAAATAATAAATAAATGAAATGAAATAATCTTTAGATATCCTGTTGAATATCGATGTTTGATTCTTTGAAAATTCATCACGCACAATTTGAAATGCGTTGTCAGCACAAGACAATTTTTAGGATTGAAAACCATCACTTACCAATCACATTTGAGTGTGTGAGGTTTTTTTGAAACTGATTGTGTTATAAGTGTGGAAGCGAGAATCACATTTAACACACATACTCGTACATATTTGACAGTGACATGAAATACAATTCTTCTTTCATTTTGACATGAGTGTTAATACTTTTTCTGCTTAGAACATATTTGATTTTTTGGGGGCAATTACCGAAAACTTGCGGGAACGAATTTTTTCAAGAGATTTTTGGTTATGTATGAGTGGATGGGTCTCATCCAAAATACATATTAGTATTTACGGTCAAAATATAATAGGACCATTTTTATAGTTTTTAATTTCATATAAGAACTCAAATATTTTATATTTTTCTATAAAAAATGTTTAATTTATTATTTTTCAAAATAAAAATAAGTAAATTGATGTTATAACAATCAAGAAAATGAAGACTCAAATAAAAAATTAAGAAATAAGAAAACTAGCAGGTATTAAAAGACAGTGATCAAAATGTTAGCAGTGTATTATTGCCTTGGAAATGTATAGCAAAAATTAGTATTTCATGGTGTAGCCATTAGTTTTAATCAGTGCACGAACTCTTCTCGGCATTTATTCGACCAGTTTGCTTGTCGGTATAGCGTAAGTTTATTTTCGGGATCCAGAGAACTTTTTACAACTGCACATACATTTTCAAAAGGATTTAGGTCTTGAGATTGAGCGGGCAAAGTCACGAGATCAATCCTTGTTCATGCTTTCCGTGGTCTACCTGTTCTTTCGTTGGCTTTTGGGTGCTGTAAGGCATTTTATATAAATGTTTTTGACCTTCCAATAATTCTGGAAACCTCTCGCTGTGATTTTCCCGCCTGTATGAAGGAAAGTGTACATGATATTTATAAACTGGGATATTATTTATTCCCTGCAAACTCCCCACAGCCCTACTTTACACACATCTTTAACACCGTACTAATGACAAAAGTGTTTTCTTCTGTGTGGAAAGTAGCAAAGATATTTCCTGTTTCAAAAAAAAAAATCAAAAAGAGACAATCTTAGGCATATATTTATTTTTCCACTCTTATGAAAAGCTTTAAAAAAAACCAAACAACAGCCCAGTATATGAGACAAACGAACACTTTAACACGCTTTCGTAAAAACCACAGTTGCATTATAGATTTGATAAATATTACGGACGATATTCGTCTCGTCAGCTTAAATAACGATAAAATCAAATATGCTGATATAGATACGATACGATATGACGTTCGAAATAAATTGACTTTCGTTTTGTCACTCCACGGAATATTTTTAAAACACTCTATGCCTTTTTCGTTTAATATCTTAATCTGATCTTAAAAAAATTCTTTTCATAAATTTAATGGCGCAAAATTTGACGATGTTAAAGATGTTTTGGTATGAAAATTGGTTAAAATGATGATTTTGCGAATTTTAATCGAATATATCATCTTATTTTCTCAAACCTTTAATTAAAGTTAAAACCATCGAATACCTATTTTATTTTTTTAGTATCGTGCTACCTTCATATGACTCTTTGACATTTCCAAACATCAAATATTGGTCTGTTTACTTAGTTCCTTTTACGAACTGTCATTACTTTAAGTGCATTCAGAAGCAATTTATTAAAAAAAAATAGACTTAGCACGATACTAGTTAGAAAATGTTTAAAATTATACAAGAGTTAGTAATCTACTTAAAAATTAGCAAATTGTTAAGCTGTTTAAAATTTTGCACCAATGTTTTCTTAATTTCAGAAGAACTCACGAAAAGGTCTTGTATCAGCCATTTTTACTATCTGCCGATCCACAGTTTCTTAAGTTTTCGTTTTTCTTCCTCCAATTCCTTGAGATTTGTTCGGCTTAAGAGTTCATAAGCCGTTCGGAAACGGCAGAAAATTGTAGGTTTCCTCCTTTCCTAGTAACACGCACACAGGAATGGTTGAGAGATGTAAGTCACTAGGTTTAGGCTCTCCATGAGCTGTCATGAGCTCTAATTTATTTTGTTGAACAACATACCGTTATGTTAACTTTACTAAGCTTCAGTTTTCAGTTTTACATTTCATGAACACACATAATGCGATTTTGGAACTCATTCTGATAAATGTTTGTCAAAACATGTACTAAACAGTACTAAAATGAGAAATGCTCTCATTTTTGATACACGAACACGATACTCATTTTTGAGTATAATTTTGTTTTTTATTTTCATATTTTATCAGGGCTCTTCACAAAATCGTTAGAGTGTGAAAACAAATTTAATATTTGAAAATATTTTGACATTTTATTGATTTTTTTCATAAATTGCGAATCGGATAATGTGTGAAGTTGTGAAAAAACTTATCACTTCACAGTTTCACAGATAGAGAATTGATCCCCTGAAATATTTAATAAATATTATTAAGTTTGTTAGAAAACTGTTCTCAACTTTAAAAATCTAAAACTATAAAAATTCATAAATACTGAGCTATTTATGTTAAATTATTTAACTAGCTTATTTTGTAAAAATATTTCTCCCATGACATCCATGTTTTTATATTTAAATTCCTTAAAATTCTTATCACCTTGAATATAAAAGCTATTATGTGTGACCCATTAGCGATTGCATTTTATTTTTTTAAATATATGTATACTTTTTAATAATAACCTTTCAATCTATTGTATAACTTATAGAACAATCCACAACAGACAAAGTGTAGCCGTCTATTTATATTCATTTATCATTTGTATAGGAAAAATAAATAAAGCTTAAACCCTTATCAGTCAATTTCAGATTTAAGTGTGCCATTGACATCAAAACAGAAATATAATAATATTTGTCTTCTTAGTCAAATAATTGAGTCATAAAAATCACACAATAAATTCCGTCAAATGCAAACCGCCGCGCAATCAGTTCTAAAGGCAACCTAGGCAAAATATTCCGCAAATCAGAATTTTAATTACCTTGACGTTTGAGCTGATTTTTATTAACGAAAGATCATTAAAGTAAAATTTTTAATTGGATTCATAAAAGCCGTTTTAAGTACCCAGGTTTTAGGTATACTGGGTGTAATCAGACTGTCATGCTCCTCTTGAATTTGCTTTCAAAACTCATTTGTAATAAAAATAAAAAACGTCATTTAACTAAATAATAAATCAGGAGGTAAAAAGAAATTTATTTTACTGTGCCAAAATCTAGATACATATATAAAAACCTTTTTTTTTTATTATTGTTTGATTCTTGAACAAAACACTTTTGGGCTTGCGAAATTGAAATTGTAAAACGCAAATAAAATTAAAGAAATTACATCTTTTGAGAGAAAACGAAAGTCTTCAAGACTTAACTTGGATAGAAAGCTTGTTAGAAATGCGTCATACGTCGCATGTCTACCTGATGTTTGCGGATAACTTTTATTTTCATTGAAAATTTACATATATTATTCACCTAAACCTACACGGTTTTTTTATTTAAAAAAAAAAAATATTAAGATGAATCCCAATACATTCATACACACATACATAATATGTATTTCGCTGGAGGCAACTTTATGTGTTAAAATAAGTTATGGGATCAGATGTATCTATTGTTTGTCATGATATTATTTTCAGGTTAATTTTTCATTAATCCATTGGTTTTTTTTTTGTGTAATATGTCAACTTTCCTGTGTTGAGCTTGATATATTATATTCTAAGTTATCCTGAGGCGATTTTAATATTTTTTAACTTGATGATTTGAAACCGGATCATCTCCAAATTAGCTATTCTTACAGATTAGAGGATTTGAAGAAATCGTGTTATGTGATTGAAAAGTAGGTATTGACAAAATAAGATACTTATGGTTACTTTTAAATTCAGACAGTAAACAATTTTGTGCAGTTACTTAAAAATGTATGGGTGAATATTATAAGGTTCAGCATACTGATAAAAAATATTGAATGCCTTAAAGATGTAGGTCAAAATAATCCCTCAAATTTTATTGATAAATATTCACCGATATGAACGAGTTTTGATACATTACGAGTATAGAGGAAAAACCCTCTTTATACAGCTCTTGATAATGTCTACCCCATGAGAATTATATGCTTTTTACAATGAAACACTCTATTTATTATTTAGCTTGCAATCAACAGTTTTTGACTCGAAAACATTTAACCAAGATTATAGGTTTTTGAATAAATAAAACCTAACGCTCTTTTTGTCATGGAGAAGTAATGTTGAAAAAGATATCGACGAGGTTCTGCAAACACACACTGTCTTTACAAATGTTTCAAAAGGTCAAGCAGCCAAAAAGTTAACTCGTTAAAGCTTTCGGTAAATCAGATGAAACAGAGATTTGCAAGGAGATCTTAAGCAAGGGCGAACTGCAAATCTCTGACAAAGAACGACAATCCGCGATGGACACACAATTCAATAGAGTAGTAAATAGTGTTGCTGCCTTGTGTGTTAATCCCGACACACGACGTCCATATCCAAGCACGATTATAGAAAAATCTCTCAAAGACGCACATTTCTCTGTGAAATTGAATAAGAATACAAAACAACAAACTTTGTCAAGGGTACGTTCCCTGACAAAGATGCTGCCAAATCTAAGGAAGCCCTCATCAAGTTAGCCACTCATGTCGAAAATGAAAAATGGGAAGATTCTACACTGAATCTTGTCTTGGTTATTGATCCTGGCAATTATAGAAATATCTAAGAATTGGTGAGAACTGCTTCCAAAGAAAAAGGTCTCGTTGAACTATTAGAACTCAAAGAGGTCGTTGAAAGCGAGGAAATATTTTAGTGAATTTTAGGCAGTACTTTGCCTATAATGCGCTTATTTTTTAACACTTATTTTTTTATTAAACTTGTATTATGGCAATAAAAGAGCTATACGTATTCAAAGTTTATTTATGAATCGAAAAAAATCAATAGCTCCTTTTCAATGCAACATTTTGGAAGAATTGGATTAATGTACACCCTCTTATTGACTTGGTAGCACAGCATAGTTACCTTGACCCTCCGTCCCGGTTTTTCGGGACTGTCCTGTATTTAAATAGCCTGCCCCGGGATATACTAGTGTCTCATATTTTGTCTCTTCCCACGTATTAGTTCCGTATTTGGACATTTCCTGATGTTATTTTTATTTAACATTTTTTTTTTTAAATTTTATTAAACAAAATTTTGATGTAAATATGTACCATTGGTTCTCTATTTTACACTCCATCAAGGTATTGTTGTACAAATTTAATTGAAGATTATAGACCTTGAAGGAGCATCGATTGACATAATTTCGAAAAATGTAGAAGAACTTTGGAATGTTTTTGACTAAAAGAAATATTACAGTCCATATTTGTGGACAAACGCAAACTGAAATTTTAGTGAGGCGGCTTTTAAATCTCTGGTCTCGATCTCTAAAAAATCTATATCAGCCCTTAAATGTCATTCATCAGGGAGATGGCACAGCATTTCAATTCTTACCTCTGTTGGATGCAAGGGCATAGGGACATTTCAGGGAACTGACGAACTTGTCAAATGTGGAACAATATTACCTATATTACCTGATTAGGCTAATATTTAAGACGAGAGGTAGAATCAGTTCCTCATATTCTATGTACATGTCCGGCTCTGTTCCATAGAGATAGGCTCCATTTTGGAGAGTTTTTATTCGAAGAGGCCAAGTGATGTAATTTATATAGACATTTGCAGCCTTTCTCGATACATCAGGAGCTCCAAACGCTTCAACGAGTAGGCAGAAAATCTCAAGATTCATGCGGTACCGCAATGTACCGACTCTGGTCTAAGTGTGTCAGCTGCGACGCTGGAAACCACTTCAACCTAGCCAAACCTAAGTCTTCACTATCGCATCTTTATAAGAACTTGACAATATCTCCGTTGGATCGAGTTTCAATGAATTCAAGAAAGAACTGGTTGGATCAGTGTTGATATTTCGACAGATATGTAAATGCTGATCTGGCCAGAGCTTCGTGAGCTTTTGCCCTGCAAAAACGATTGTTTTAAAGCAGCCGGCTTGATAGCAGACATTCCTCTGCTTTGCTTCATGACCTTCACTCAGCCGATGATTGTCTATTGGGGACCACCCATATGGTTCAACGTTTCCCATCTCAAATACTTAGTAAAAATTCGATCTGAGAGACCGAGTATTAGGGGCTCCCTGGAATTAGACAGAACAGTAGAGTCGGAATACACATGATATTATTGCAATCAGGTTCTATACAAGGGAGCCAACAAAGACAGAATGGACAAATTTTTGTTAAAGCTGATTCGGGTCGGGGTCACATTGCAAGAGCGAGGTCTCCCACAAACTCTTTTATTTTTCGAACTTACTACGCTTACGATGAATATTTTGAGAGTGTGCGTCTGCGTATTCTGACACTTGTCGGCCGTAAAACTTTAGATATGTGACTCCTTTATGGCCGGGAAGTACTCGCACAAAGCGGAGCAAATCCCATTCGGTACAGTAGGACTGTATCTGATCACCATCGAAGAAATAGGGTAAGACAGAAAAACCACATTGAAAACAAATATTTATCAAGTTAAGTTAAGCTTGAATTATGGCCTAATATGTTTCATCAATTACATTTCCAAAATCGAGTTCTGCAAGAACTTTCGTAAAGGACATCTGAATGATGTCCTATTTCATTCATAATGGAAGAAAACTCAAAATCTAAATCACAAAAGTATTTAAGTGAAATATATTCTTACCAACAAAATTGATGAAAATATAGAGATAATGTTGGATTCAAACTTTGTAAGCCTCTGCTTTAGGTAGATGAACTATATGATATTTTTTAACTGTTATTTGAAACGTTTCCATACTTTTAGAAAACAAAAATAAATTGAAACCTTATATTTCGGTTATCCTATTATAACTAAGGCACTCGTCGTTTTCAAAAAGTCTTCAATTTAAATTTATAATCACAGACTAATTGACTATCGAAAAATCTTTATTTATCAAAGAAAACCAATTTAAATGCAAAAACAAAAACAAACAGAACACCACATACACATGTTTTTAATTCCATAACAATAATCACATAACGTCCTTGTTTTTTTTTAACAAAAACTGCAAACTGCTACTGCTTACCTTAGCGATTTGAAGGTTTAGAGACATTCACCGCCTTAATGACTACATTCTATAAAAAGCGCCCTTTATTGTGGTTTACGCTCTGACCGCATCGATTGCCGCTGTGACTGTGTAGTAATTGTTAAATGCAATTTGGGAAATTCGAAACGAGTTGCAATCTGTGCGACCCGACCGAGGAATTAAATAATGTCCAATGCTAAATTCTATTCGAACAAAGTTGTGACATATTTAACTTTTCGTTTTTCTTTGTGACGAAAAGATATCATTTACCTGCATTTTTGCAATACGTATGTATATGGTGTGAAATGATTGCACAAAACTACGAATTTTATTGTATAATCAGCAGCTGACTTGGAGTGTGTGTATCTGAACAAATATTTAAACGGTTTTGTGTACGCAGCTGTGGATGAATAATTTTATTATTCGGTTTCTTGTGTTGATACAGCAATGTTAAAAAAAATGAATTACTCACTATAAATGATTTTATTTTAAAGACAAACAAAGAATTTCGTAGGTTTAAATATTTTAAATAACCTTTATTAAGTTTAAAAAATAAGAGACCATTACGGCCCGTAAAGAGCCTAAGCTTAGACCTACTTTATGTCAGCTCACAATCAAAAGTTTAATTTCTTGCAGCACAGTTGGCTGTTAATTCGATGCTGCCAGAAAGTGTCATGACTTCCGGATAGTATCGCTCTCGTTGTTCTGAAGAGGTCTTCTTCAACACGGAAAAAACCACTGCTATATATTATAATATGTTCTTCTCAAATCTCAAATCTCTTTCCGAGTAGATAGAAAATCTCTAACCATCGTCCGATTGCACCTACGTTACATCTTCGCAAGGCCATATAAACGTTGATAAATTATCAGCTCAAGAAATATCTTGAAGAACGAAAGCTTCTCAATGATTAGCAGTATGGCTTTCGTAGCAATAGGTCCACTGATGATCTGATGCCTTATCAAGCTCTTTTATAAGAATTGCGGGCATTTGAAATTGATCTCTTCTTCGTTGGATTAGAAATAACCTTTCGAACCGCTCAATGCAAGTTGTGTTGGACAGTTTTGAGTTAGAAATTCATAAATACTTGTGTGCCACAGGGCTCCGGTTTGTCTCCGACAATTTTTTTCTCAAATTCATCAACGATTTCTGGCCTGAAACTTCTAATCCATGAAATTGTTTTCCTAACGACAGTACTCCCAGCTTCTTATAATACTTCCCAGATTTATTTCTTTGCCTTTCGGATGTGGATTTAGAACGGCACTATGTGATAAGCTCATTCTTTCTGATCTCGATAGCATAAGGACGTATAATTTAATGCTTAGAAAACTCAATGTTGTCTCCTATCGTTGAAGTGGAGCCCACCCCCTGTCACACAGGCAAGTTTCACAGTACCACACCCATTTTGCTTAAGCAAACCCAAGTGGTAGTCGATACACTTCTTTCTTTAGTACCAATAAAGTCAAAAATTTCAATTTCACAGTAATTTTTGAGCTTAACAAACACAGGCGCCTTACCAAATTTCAACTCTTGATCATTAGTGGTTCCTGCGATCTAGGATTTTGAAATTCGGTAAAACCATAACTCACTGATTCATATATCCTTGTTCATATTTAGAATTCCACACCATAATTCACTGATGTCTTCCGATATATTCCGGAAAAAAATTCATTGCTTGGCTAAAATCTTATTTACTTGACAGATCCTATTCAGTGAATTTTAAGGGCTACCATTCAAATAGTTTTGTCGTAAATTCTGGTGTTCCCCAGGGTAGCCATTTGGGTCCAGTTCTTTTTATATTGTTTGTAAATGATCTTCCTTCAGTTTTAAAGTACTCTAATTGTCTTATGTATGCAGACGATGTTAATATATTTAAAACTATTTCTAGCAATCTTGACTGTGAAAAGCTTCAAATTGATCTAAATGCTTTCTATAATTGGTGTGCACGTAATTATTTGTTGTTAAATATCGATAAGTGTAAGATTATCAATTTTACAAGAAAATTGTCCGTTTTATCTTTTGACTACAGTTTCAATGGCGTAAATCTATTAAATGTAAATGATGTATCTATCCTTGGTGTATTGTTCGATAAGAAACTCGAATTCACACAGCATATCAATATGGCATGTAATAAAGCCAATTCAATATTAGGTTGGATTAAAAGGGAATCACGTCAGTTTTCTGATCCTTATGTTATCAAACAACTATTTACTACATTTGTCAGACCCATTATAGAGTATGCTTGCCAGGTATGGACCCCCTACTACAGTTGTCACAAAATAAGAATTGAACAAATTCAAAAAAGATTCCTAAAATTTGCCCTTAGAAGCTTAGGCTGGCACAATCCATTGAATCTTCCTTCATATAGCAGCCGTTTAAAACTCATAGATTTACCCAGTCTGGAGCGCAGACGTTCTTATTTATGTTTTGTTTTTATTGTTAATCTTATTGATGGTAATATCGATGCTTTAAACCTTTTGTGTCGTGTTAATTTTAATGTTCCAAATCGAAATCTAAGAGGTTTTCGTGACCCAATTTACATAAAACACTATCGTACCAACTATGAGCAGAATTCACCATTGAATACAATGTTTAATTTGTATAACGTCAATCATAATTTATTAATAAATTTTTGTGATGTCTCAAATAATAGTTTTAAAAAAATATTCTATAATATTGTATAATTTATAAATTCTTAATTCTAAGTAATATTTTTTTGTACGCTAGATATTAATTAGCTTGATTCAAATAAATAAAAAAATAAAAGCTTTGAAAAAAGAGTGAAATCACAAAAAAAAATCATAAATGTGAAAAAAGAAAGACAAGTTCTCTTATGTACAAGAAGTCAGCTGGGAAAAGTAATAAGATCTAAGAGTACCCCAAGTTCCAAGTTTATGAAGCTAATATCATCTCTCTTAGGTAGAGTAATATCGAAGCGGCGATGGGGATACAAAATTTTCTATGCAGCTGTCAGTGACATGTCAAAACGACACGTTATCTGTCAAAGACAGACATGTTTTTATAATACAAAATGTTTGTACGTTTATAGGTTAGAATCTTACAGAGGCTTTTCATAAGGGAAAATAAGTTTTACTTCTACTGCGCGTACGTCAATACACAACATTTTTTTCTGACTTAAAACTGCGAGATTTAATTAGAAATTGTTTTTAATAACATACAATTTTAAATGTTATGAAAACTTGACCAGTGAACCTTGAAGTGAACTCGAAGTTTCGCGCATTATTTAAAGCTAAGTGAATTTTAGGAAATCGATCTCTAAATAAGAATTCTCGAAAAAAAAAGTTCTCAGATCCATCTAGCGGGGTCTATCACAAACAATCTGGAATACAACACGAACATACGTATAATTGTCTGAAAACAAGATGGATAGCTTCAACTTCAATGGTTCAGCAGTGATAGCCAGGCATAAGTCCAACACGCACCAACGTTTTTTTATATGCATATTATGACAGTGGTGTTTTTCACAAGTCCAATATAATTCTTCTTTATCAAAAAATAAAATATTAATTGATACAGTCTACTTCTTGAGTCTTAAATTTTGACCAAATTAACAGTCTTGAGACTTCTTATTTCACATTTGATGAATGCTATTACCTTTCTTGACCTAAAAATTTTAATTTTATGATGCAAAACTATTTAGATTGAATTTTATGTTTTCTCAAAGATCTCCCATAAAAATGTCTTCTGGCGATTGCTTTAGCATGTTTTATTTGTCTATTTTAAAAAACTAATCAATTTTTCAACAAAATAGCAACCGTTTTGAGTGAAATATCGTGTTTCTCTTTATTAAAGCACTCTAAAGACGTTCGTATTACGCAAGAAAAACCCAATAAGCTTTAAAATTTTCCTCTTTACTTAAAGAAAAAAAAAATAATTTTTTAGAAATGTTTTGAAAACTTAAAATCCCAAAGATATAAATTGGTATTATTTATTTATTTGTATCTATTTTCGTCTGAAGCAACAAGAAAACAAGTAAAATCCGAGATAGATAATTCTGTGAATTTTGAAAATGTAAACATATAATGGAAATAATTTCATAGATATTTTCAATTCGTGTGTATTAATACGATATTCAGATTAGATAATAGTTTTATTGATTAGAATGTTATTAGAGCCTATGGATACAATTTGTCTATCTTGCGTGAATGTACGAGAGTATACAAAATACTTTACATTTAGAAAGAGAATAAATGGAAAAATTTCGTATCTACTTTCAGTCCGTTATGATGAAAGATTTTATTAAAAATTAATAAATTATAGAATTAAAAAAAAAAAAACAAAACTAGGAAAACCAATTTAGTAAAAATGTCACAAACGTAAGCTGAAATGAATATTATAATAAAATATGAAGTTTAAAATAATTTTTAAAATAAAATTAAAATTGTAAAAACGTAATGGAACTACATATAAATTTACATTTTTAGACCTACAACAATAATATAATAGAAGTAATTTAAAAAGATACTATTCGAATCTGAGTATAATGACTAAACTAAAAAAAAGTTAATTAGAATGTCCGTAAAAAGACTAAAAGATTTAAAAACTGAACAATTAAATTTTAATTACTTACCTTTTTTGTGCCCTCAACTTAAAGCTGTGAAGGTAGTTAATAAACTAATGTTTAAAATTCTATTAAATTCATTTAAGGTTAGTTGAAATTTCTCATAAAAACATTCATGGCTTTTAGAAGGTTTTTTTTTTCAAAATTTTGGTAAAAGTTGATGGATGATCTTTAAATTTGGCAAAAATATTAAATTCTATAAGGAATATATATATATATGTACAATATATGTATGTATTTAATTTAAATATTATTTTTGTTTTTGAAAAACATTTTGTTTATCTACAGTAAATATTGTTGATTTCATGCATAGCATTCGCAAATCTATCTATTCATTTAGCAAATCAATTTAACCTAAGGGAAAATCAGTTTATCCAAACGCAATTCGATTTTAAACGATTTACTAATAAAGGGTTTTTCAATTAGGGCGGGTAGATGTTAAAATGGACAAGCTGAGTGTGAGGTAATAAAAAAACCCTTTTTTTATTTGAAAATAATATTTATGCCGTTATGTATAGAATATGACATCGTTCGAATTCCCAATCCAATTTTCAATTACTCTTTCGCATAAATCCGGCTGAATTTAAGAATTTAACAATGGCCTGCGATATGTTCACTCTACATAAGGTCATATCGGTCGATTGTGGCTTATTAACATACTCGTATTTCTGCGACTTCAGAAAACCCCACAAGAAAAAGTCTAGCGGGGCCAAATCGCATGATCTTGGTGTCCAATTCAGGTCACCCCTACAAGACATAACCTTACTCTCAAATCGTTCATGCAGAATGCCAATCGTTACGTCTGCTGTAGGGTACGTAGCGCCTATTCTTTTGGAACCCCGTGCCGTCTAGTTCCATATGGTTCAATTTGTGCCATAAGAAATAGGTTGCCATCGCTCTGAAGTTGCCGCCATTGCAATTTTGTTTGTTAACACAGCAATTCATCCAAAAATGTTCCTTACATTTTTGGTAAGACACATTTTTTTTTGTTTACGTATAGGGGATTATTTTAAATATAAAATTCTGTATAAGAAACTTAACACGCAGCCATTTATATTGTATTTAAAAAAAGTGTTTTAAAAAGTTTTGCTCAATACCTTGGTGTGCATACAGACATAACGATGATCGCCAAGACGAAAAACGTGGGTTTCAAAACTTTGCCTGTCTATCCATAAAGACCATAAATATCGGTACCCCTCCATAAAATCTTAGTAAATATATAATATTATGGCTTACAAAATTTTCTAAAGATTAAAAAAATCAAAAAAATTTCCTTAGTTAAACCTACGAGTAGCTAACAGTTGAAAAAAGTGGTGATTAATTTTCCCTCCAATAAAACTATTGTTTTGTTTCCGATTTTCTCAAAACTGGTAAAATTTTGATCAATTTTTTTTTCAAAACTCTTTATTTAATTTTGATTATTAACAGTTTTTAATACTCCCTACTATGAAAAAAAATTATTTTATCCGAAAATAACGTTACCCACTATACAAATTTTACTGAACGTTTTTTTCCTTTGCTTGATTCTGATGAGCTATATTTTGATAAAAACGATTGGAAATTAAGACATTTCTGATTGTACCTACCATAAAACCTTTTTACACAAATTCCTAAAAAAGTTGATAATTTTCAATTTTGCATATCAAAACTTAAAAATAATATTTTTTTTTTTTGATTTCTGAAATAAAATTCAAAATTTCTTTTTTTTTTTTAAATTTCATATATGAAAAAATGGTTTAATATTTTTTTTGTTGAAATAAAAGTTAGGGTACTAAAATTTTTTCTCAATAATGTTTTAAATTAAAAAACTCACATTTTTTTCCGAAACCGCTTCAACTATTTATAATTTTTGGTCCTGCGTAAATTTATATTTTTTATAAAATCAAAGGTTATTCTGTTGTATCTCTAATCTCTAAAAGAGCTGGTTGAGCCTTTAAAAATTGAATTTTATGATTATGAACATTTTTTTTAATAAAATTCATTTTTAAGATTCTATGTAAGTCTATTAAAGGAAAGAGCAAGTTCGTGTCACATAGCCGTGCAGTTTATTTGTAGACAATTGAATTCTCTAGAGTTTTGGTTACGACCGCCAAAAAGAAAATTAAATTCGTTATAACTTTTTAAAATTAGAAAAAAATTACTTTTTTCAACAGTTTATTACTGTTCACTTTAATGCTAATTTTGTACAAAATGTTCGTATAGTTTTAATTCGAATTTTTGCTAAAATACATTATGCAGTTAAAATTACAAATTGTTTTAATAACATTTTTCATTATATAAATAATATTTTTTTTATCATTTGAAGAGTTTTAATATACTTAACATTTTGATATACGATTTTGTTGAAGACAAATTAAAGTAAAATACAGTATTTAATTTTTACCAGAATTGTAGGTAAAATAATAAATTTAATAATCGGCGAAAATTAGTATGCCCTTCTATTCTTTTCGTCTTTCCGAATTTTTGAATACCGAATAAAAACTCGTCCCCAAATTAAATATATTCCCCCAAAAACATAAACATTATATACAAAATAGTTATTCTCGTCAGCTACTCGTAAACCTACAATTTTGAACTTTAATGCTGATATTTAGTTTTTGATTATATCCACCGATGAGTCAGACAGCATTAAACATCATTTATCATAATAAAAATCGCTGCATTTTGTTGCATTACAAAAAAATATACTCAAGCTGCATTATCGAAACAGCGATTTAATGACTTTCGTTGCACAAATTGATATGAAAACAAACAAAAGTGATTTCAGCAAATGTAATGCAAGAAATATCTACTTTTCATTTCAGCCAAAACGATTAATTTCTCAAGACGTCTAGTTATATAGTGTACGTGACTATGGCCTCAATAGTGCGTAGGTCGTTAGAGATACTTGTACAAAAATAATGTAACTAAGATATTACTTTAAGTAGATTTATTTTGTTCGCCTATTTTTTTTTTTAGCTTCAAATATTTTTTTTTTTGATTAAGACTCGGATGATTGAGAATCGTGATATTGTAATCCTTAAGATACATTTCTCTTAACAAGACCTTTAGCTACAAGTAGGAGGACTCATTTGTCCTTCGGTCTACTGCGACATGCATTGGCAGTCTCTGAAAATTGGCAGCACCAACTTGATAATTAGATTTTTTAAAACAAACATGATTTTTTTCTTTAATATTAAATATAAAATAAATATTTTCCTATTTATTATCGTTTTTAGTTTAACATTTAAAAAAATTCGCAAATATCTTAAAATTTGGCAAAAAGCCACAATCTATAGGTACATACTGTCGCTTAACGACAAAAAACATTCTGAAGACCAATTTAGATTTTGCTTGTTTTAATTTTGCAATATGCAAATATTCAGTTATATCACTGTCTGCTAATTTTGAATCAAAACTAAAAGTATAAATCAAATTTATTATTTTGTTTTGCAACTATGAAAATCTGTTTGCAAAGAAATCTTCAAAGCAGCGATATTAATAAAATGATTAATTCAAAATTTGTACCTATTGAATGGATTTGTGACAGCATTAAGCAGCACCATGGTGTTGACCCATTTTGAACTGCCAATGTTCAAACAAACAGATTTATTTGATTATTGCAAAAAAGAAAAATTAAATAAAAAACAACTGTACTCAATGTACGTCGCTGTGTTTTTTTTTTAATTCTCATTTGTACTGCAGATATCAAATCAGAAAACTAATTAAATCATTTCATAATTCTGAGTGCAATTTTATTACTACTCATAAATCAGAAAAATTGTTAATATGATACATTTTCAAAATTAAATATTATCTTGATGATAATGTGGGATATGTTTGTCATAAATATTTGCAGAATAATTTCTGGTATCTATATTTGTAATTAATGACAGTGGTTTTGAACCATTCAAAGTTGAGTTGAATACTTGTTGTTTTTTTTTTTTGCTTTTCAATTGGCTAGAATGAAAGTGAAACATCATAAATATTTTAAAGTACTTTTATGTTTTCGTTTTTTAAAACAAGAAAACTAAGTTAGTAGACTAGACAAGAGTTTCGTCGTGCAAATGTTTGTTTCATGTCAAAGGATTGAATTAATTAAAAATAATGAATACCGAATATATAACTATTATATCAATTAGTATGAAATTACACTTGCAAAGTTATGTTAAGTTCAGTCGTTAACATTTATTTAATCGTTCATATGTAAGTATATGTAGCTAAGAAGCCAAAATAAGTACGAGGGAATAGATAGTAATACGCATTTGTCTGTAGTTTTCATTTAATGTATTTTATATATACAGGGTAGGTCAAAAGTGACTTCCTAATTTAAAGTGATAATAACTTGTATAGATTTAATTTTTTATTAATACTTTATTTTAGAATCACAAAGTATGATTTATGGAGATATTTTTGGGCTAAGTATGGAATATAATGTCTATTAAATGGCACTAGCTTCATACTTACATAGACGGGATCTTTCTAGAGCGTTTTCCATAACACTTCGTAGGACATCTGGGCTCAGCTTCTGAGCTTGATTTGTGGGATAGTGGTGTGTTTATTTACGTAAACTTTACCTTTCAAATAACCCTATAGAAGAAATTCTGGTACAGTTAAATCCGGAGAACATGGAGGCCAATTAAATCCTGAATTTTTGGAAATTATTCGATCGTCCAAAATTTTCCTTAGCAGCACAACTATGGCACGAGCAGTGTGTGCAATAGTTCCATCTTGCAGGAACCACATCTCAGGAATATCAGCTATCGAATTTTTTTGATCATAGCCCATACTTTTCACCATTTATGGTTACAGTATTGGCGGCAACGTCTTCAAAGAAGATTGGCCTAATAATTTTTTCTGAAGTTACGCACCACATCAGACAGACAACCGCGGATGGATCAATCTTGGGTTCTCAGTACCCCATATGCGGCAATTTTGTTTATTAATTAATCCATTTACGTGGAAATGAGCTCCATTGCTCATTATGAGATGATGAATAAAATAATTTTTTCTTGTAAACGAACTGTGTAAACAACACGTTCTTTAGGATCTCCTGGCTCTAATTCCTGCCCAAATTGGATTTTGTATGGAAACAGCTGCAATTCGGTCCTTAAAACTCTTCGTAATTAACTGGGGGACACATCGAGTACACCAGAGCGCCTTCATGTCGATGTTTCTGGACTCTCCAAAACACTTGCCAGAATGCGTTTCACATTCGCTTCGGTTCGGTTCGGTCAGTGCGAGGTTTTCCAGCTTGAGGAAGATCAACTACAGCTCCTTGTTGCCGTAATCATGTGCGCAGAGGTTGGATTTCGCACATTAAAATGACGCCGATTAGCTCTTTCGGTTAAAATAACTGAGTTATTATTTTCAAAATAAAATTCAATTAGTTTGGTCCTCTCTAAGGACCTGTAGTTCATTTTAGTAAATCCCCCAAGTTTGTTTTATAAGTACCTTAAAAAGGAAAAGAAAAAAAAGAAAAACAGAAGAGTTATGATTTTTTCAAATTAAGAAGAAACTTTTGACCCACCCTATATATCCTTTATATCCATTTTCCTAAAAGACATTATAAATTAAGGTTCTTATTTGTTTAGCTTGAACTCGTTTTTCACGGAAAACGCTCATATCGTTTGGAGGAAAAGAGCCCGGTTCTGGACAACATTGTGGTTTTTTTTAATGTGAAGCATATATTCGTGTGACCAATATTTCATGACCATGAAACATGTCATAACATTGCTTAAAACCGGCTCTTAAACGAAATTTATAAATTTGATTTATTTCGTAGTAGTTAACCTTTAAAAACAGCAAGAGCGGAGAATGTTCAAAAAAAACGTAACATTCAACACTGAAACTGTAAAACGGTTGAAATGCACATTTAAATTTTCAACATTTTCATTTCTAAAAGATCACATAATGATTGTTAATTCAAAAAATCTATTGAAACACCTTTTCCCTTAGTCCAACAGTTCTTCAGAAATGGACCGATTGATAAATGAACAATGAAATTAGGTGACATAGAAGCGGATATAGTTGGAACACACTTAACCATTTTCTATACGAACAATAATCTCTTAAAAATTGTGGATACGATATTTGTAATATGTATATGACACTTTCATATTTTAATGTATTTTAATATTTTGTACATTTAAATCTTTGTGCGATATTTTGTTTTAAAAAAAACGATTTGGCAAGCAAAATTATCAGTCCTCTTTTCAGTTTTGAGAACAAATAGTAAACGAGCATTTGATTAAACTAGGCATCACTAGGTCAGGAAAGCCCTTAAGTGAGTTTGGCAATTCTGTCTGCTTGTCAACTTAAACAGCTCGGCCATTTAGGTTGTAGACAAACATACAACATTTTTTCTTTTTTTCTAACACCAAAAATAACAGTACCTGTCAGAATTTTTTTTAGTATTTTTTAGAATTTATATAGTAAAAGAAGAAATTTTTATTTTATTTAAAAATAACTTTAGCCATCATACCATTGTTAGAAAATTGTATTTTTCTCGAAAACGGTGCGTAAAATTTTCATAAAAGTTTTTTCTGAAGCTAAATCTCTACGATCTACAATTCAATAGAATAAATTTGAATTTCATCACTGGAAGGACCTTATCTGTTATAGAACCATTATTTCGATTTTTCATTTCTTGTTATCGGCATACGGATTTCAAAGATTTTTTTTCTAAAAAGTATTTTTTTGAATTTTTGAAAAAAAAAACTTGGATTCCAAATTTATTCTTACTTTAGTAGTTGATAAGAGATATAAAACTCAAATATATAAAAAAGAGGCTTGAAGTATACTACTTGACATAATGGTACGTTTTCTGCGATTGTCATAAAGAAGGTGTGGGTCAATTCCCAGCCTCTGCAAAAATGATTTTCAGGAGCGACCTGTCCCTTATGAGGGAGTTACAAGTCCTCCAAGAGTATCTCTTGTCATAAAAATTGTATCTCATATTAGTTGTTCGAATTCGGGAGAAAATTGTTCTGCTAGCACACAGAAATCGTTGTGAGTTGTAATTCACTAGGTTTGGCCGTTGACCTCTAGTTTTAGGCTTTAAAGTGTGGTTTGTCGTGCAAAATGTTCAGATGTTCGATTTCTTATGCGTTGTATGGTTCAAGAATCTACATAATGTGAATTCTTGTTTGTCGCTCTTCTTACATAATACCCTGATGTTTTCCTTTTAAAGATTCCAATATCTTTTTGAACAAGTACCTTCATACCATATCTAGAATCAATTCCAATTCGTTAAAATGTTTGTTTGCATAAATCTGACAGATGGTTTAACATTTTGTTAGTCGCATACATTTGTTTCATTCCAGAAATCTGCAAACCACCTTTTTTTCTCTAAGCCTTTTCAAACTCTAAGCTTAAAAAAACAGAGTCTTGTTTTAACTTCCGAAATGTTTAAAAAACTGCCAAGCAATAATCTTGCAAAATGCTTTATTCTATCCATGGATCTATAGGAGTAAAAAATTAAACTGATACAATAATAATTCATAGAATAGTAATATTTGTGGTAAGTTTTGTAAATATTTTATTACTTGAAGACTCAAACTAAAAATAAATCGCAATACCAGTCAAAATTTAAATAATAAGAACTGTTTTTTTTTTTTGTTTTTTTTTTCTTCTCTCAAACATTCCATTAAAATTATAAAAAAACAAATGTGTATTGATCGAATGAAACCACTCTGCGAAATTTCTCCACTTAATCTTTATTGATGGCCAAACAATCAAGTCAATTGAGTGAGAGAGCACCTTTGGAATGACGGTGGATGCTTAATCAATTTCTTCTAGTTAAACACCACTCAAGAAAATACATAAAACAAAAATAACATAAAAATCGCAACAACAAAAAATTATGAAGGCAATTTATGAAGCGATGGCGGGCGCTGCTCAAGCCATTTAATCATCATTGATTCGTCTTTATAGAACTGATGTCATCAATGCCGTGCGCATTCAGCGTGATGTTTCAGCAAATCACTGGCTGACCTCATGAACAATGTTGTTTTATCGGATATTATTAAAAACAAAATAAATAATGGTATCACAGTTTCGTGTGTGTGTTCGATGTGGTTTCCGATTGCATGACTAACTTTAAGACAGACAGACAACTCCCAGAGCTGTAATAACATTGCATGTGCCTCAGACCTTAAATGGATTTTTGTTTTGCTTTAATTCCGAATTATCTTAAACGCCAACCACAAAATGGGGTGTTGACTTTGTAGCTATTTATGCAAAATAACTGCTAGAATTCGACTGAAATTTGGTGAAGAGAGGTGCAACCCACTGATGGAATCAAAGTGCTTATCTTGCAATTTAATGCACTCAGAGAAATTATATTCAACTCACTTAATCGAAAGTTTTTTGACCCGATTAAATACCAACATAGGTTTAACTTTATTTTATTTTCGCACACTAAAGGGGTTATAACTACCCTTCAATTGTTTCAGCACAATTCAATCGTTTGGAAAAGAAGGAGCGGATTTAAGAGGACTTGCCGATGCACATTGGTTTTGAATATCGAAATGGAAGGGAACTAAAAAAATCTATAAATTAAACATTACTTCTGAAATCGGGGTCAAGAGTTAACTGATTGGCATTCTTTGAAGTGCGAGTATTATGTTTCAAGGGAAAAATCCAACTGCCTAAATTGCTCAAACACTGTTTACAAAGGTAGCGATAAAATAATAACAGACATGAAACATGTGGAGGTGCTCCAGAAATGTTTCCATAGTATTTCTATCACTCATCATTTTTAAAGTTCAGCTTTAGATTCTTTCTTAAGTGATGGACATTGGAGCACCTGGCAAAATATGAGAACTATGCCAGATCAGAAGGGGTACAAAATTATCTTTCATCTTCGAGGAAAACGTAAACATCTAGCAGTGTTTTCGATCACATCGAATATGTGGTCCTTCCACACAAGGTGGCAAATTCACAATTCATAACATTTTTTCGTTGTTTTCTATTGAAAAATTGATTCCGACTTGGTAAAATTCTTTTTTCAAAAATCTGCTTTTCAAAATTCTGTCTTACAAAATTCTGCAAACTTACATATATAAGTTAGTTTTGGAAAGTTCTTCAAAATCTCGTATCAATTGCTTCTTCTTAAATAATAAAATGCACGACTGGGTCGCACGAACTTGCTCTTATGTAAACGACTTCATAAATGAAAGAGAAAAACTGTTCATAAGCACAAAATTAATTTTTTAATAGACTAAAACATTAGTAGTTGAAGCTAAAAACAGGATGCCATGTGATTCAAGCAAATATTAGCTAAATGTAAGAACAAAAATAATAAATCTGTACTTCCTAAAAAAATAAGCTTTTATATACAAAATTTTTAATATATTTAAAAAAAAAAATATTTAATTTAAAGTTTTTATTATTGTTCGAATAAAAGTGAAATTAACAAAAAAAATTATTGAGCCTGAGATATTGAATTTTCCAAAATTCAAAAAAATATTTGTCTTAAAGTTTTGAAATGCAATGTATTTTAAACTTTTTAGAAGGTTCTCTATATAATATTTCATTAAAATCCGTTATGCCGATAATGAGAAATTCACAATTTTTAAAAATAGTTCTATGGTAGGTACAGTCAGTAATATTTTGTTTTTAAAATATTTTTAATTAAATTATAGATCTTTAAAATTAATCGAAGGAAAAACAAATTTAGCGAAATTCTCTGAACCGTTTTCGAGAAAAATACGATTTTCGAAATCATTTTTAAACATTTGTATGGAGGGTACCGTTATTTAAAGGTAAATAATTTTTGTTCTCATTTCTTGTAGATTATATTAAGAAACTTTTATTTATTAAGTTTTAAAAAAATCGCGCTATTGAGTTTTTAAAGAAAAATTTTGATATTTTTTTTTAAAATCCATTTTTTTCCAATTTTATTTGAAAATTTGAATACACAATAATATTGAAACTGCTGGAGAGCCTTAACATAAAAAAAATTATCATAATCGGTTCTACCATTTTTGAGAAAATTAAAAACAAAAAAAAATGGTTCCATGGGGGGTACCAAAACTAACCATTTTTCGGAGAATTTTTTCAACCATTAACTAGCTTTAACTAAATGAATTTTTATGATTTAAAAAAAAAACTGGAGTTTTTGAGTGGAGAGAAAAAATTGAAAACCATATCTACCAAGTTTGAATAAAATCGGCCGAGCCGTTTAGCCTGTAGTCGAACAGACAGACAGAATTGCGTGACCCACTTTTTTGGTCTTCGCTATCATCGTAATGCCAACATTGATCAAAATCTCGATTTTTTTTTTTACGAATGCATATTTTGCCTTATAGTATCTATAAGTTGCAAGTTAAAACACAGGAAAGTCATTAATGCGTTATTGAAGCAGTCGGATTTCTACACTTTTTTTGCAACTTAATATATTGCTCTGATTCTGCCGCCATAGTCAAAATGCCGCCATAGGCAAATGCCTATTTAGCCTACAGGCGCTAGACTCGGTATCACTATCGCCACCTGCCATACAACCGATTTGAAAAATCTTGTATATCTCAAAATCAGCACTTACGATTTTGATAATACAAATTATGCGTACTTTTTTAAGCATGGTTTATAATTTGTAGAAAAAAATTACAAAAATAGTTCACCAACATTACCTTTTTTGTTTTTTAGGTCAAACTTTAAACTTTTTAAAGATAGGTTAAGATTTTTAAGATAAACAAAAAAATGTATACATTTTCACATTTTTTTCTAATTAATTCCAAGTATTTCACAAATACAAATTTTAAATCCCTGTGGGCCAAATACTAGTTTCTTTTTAAAAATGCAATAAAATGAACAAAAATACTTTTTTTACATGTATTCTGGCTTTATTAGTAAAAGCAAACATTCCCATTTATTATAGAACACAACGTCGTTTAAGTGGATGGTCATGCGCCTTCAATTGCTGAGTCAATTGGACCTTGTAAGCGAATAATCCGAGATCTGTGTGCAGAATTCTCCTCAGGCTTGTGCGTGAAATATTGAGCTGTTGAGATCGATGGCGAGTTGATGTTCGTGGATTGCGTCTCACACTCTCGGTCCCAGCAGCCACATTCTCGTCTGTGCACACCGTACGATGACAAGGACTTTACGTCTTGTCCACTAGCATACACAGTCTCACACACTTTTGGCACAAAATTGCGTACAGCAGGTGTGGTGGGTGCTTCGTTTCGGGCAAAACTTCTTTTAAAAAAATGCACTTGTTGGGCTACACAGCACACACTTTGGAAATAAGTTTCCAATGTTTCCCAACGTTGTTCAAGCGTAAAGTGACGCATTTAGTTCCGCGGAGGTATAATACCAGCTTCCTGTCAAGATTTCGAGCGGAAACAGCTGTCAGTGTCAAAATAACCTGTGATTTAAAAAGAAACCACTAGATGGCCCATCCGTACAAGTACATGCGATCCAGTCGTGGAATTTAATTTGCACGAAGTGAACTTGGCTCCGATTAATTATTTCAAACATCTTCTGTTTTATTTAATTTAAGTGAGCTGATTTTTTTTTTGGGTGTGATGTTTTTGTTTTCAGTATCTCTTATCTGCATACGACATTCCTCTACCCATCGAATTTGTGGATTTTGTTTGTTTTCCAGTGGCTCTCCTCAGGGTTGGATGTGGTAATGAACTTTAAACACCGCCAGGCCAGGTTTTCATTGTTAAAGCCGGTTGCATTTTTTTTGCTCCGAAACCGAAGGCGTTCTAAAAGGTGAAACCTTAAGACATTGTGACGGTTATTTTGTTTTTATTAATCTTGTGTGTATTTCTTGTTTGAGACGAAAAGCCTCTTTTGTCTGGTCTTGGTCATATTTTATCGATTCCAGGAAATACGCGACTGAGTGGGTGGGTCTGTGAGGTGCAAAATCAAGTTACATTTTTGTATGCATTTGAGTATTCCCTTGTGACAGGATTTCCATTTCAGCATGGCCTTTTAAGTGTCTCTTTGTAGTTTTTCATTTCCGTTTTGCTATAAATCAGATTTATAACCAGTTTTGTGATTGTAAGTGCGATTATAAATACACCACAAGTTGGTAGCTGAATATAATATGTGTATGTAATAAAAAACTATCTTTCATTTCGTATATGGGTGTGAGAATAATTTACACGCAATTGTTGTAATTAACTGAATTTACCGCATGTTTACACACAAGAATGTTTTTGCTTCAATTTTGTTGGAGCTTTGTATGTAATTAACAAGAATGTTGGAAAAAAGAATTCATTGTCAGACCGAGGAGAGCACAGACACAGAGACAGACAGACAATTACTGGAGTAAAAACGTCATTCAATCATGAGAATTTTTCAGGTTAGTTCATTAAATGGTCATTGCACTGCAATTATGGAGAAATAATTATTTTGAGAAAAAAGGTGTTTGAATTGGTTCATTAGTTCGTATCTACTTCTTTTTTTTTAAGGGCGTCAAATTTAAATAAATCATTTCTGTTTCTTATTTAAAAATGGATATAGGTTTTGTGTTATTGTTATGAAATAAATTGGAACTTGTTAACGGAATATACATATTAAGGGCATTGAAGTATACTTAACCAAATTAACCTTTTAAATATATTGACACCCATGCACATATTTTATTTTACATTATATATTTAAAAAAATAATATGACTTTTAAACATGAAATCATAAAATGATTTGAGAAAGGCAAATAATTCGAGCTTCAAAAATCTGTAAAATCTTGATACTGAAAATAGTAATTTTTTAGGTTTCTTAACAACTTTTTGAAGTACCCCTTGGCATAATGGTTAGTGCGTTAGACTGTCATGCAGAAGGTCTCAATTCGATTCTCAGCCGCTGCAAAAAAGTTTTTCAGGAGTGTACTGCCTCTTGCGAGGAATTGAAAAATCCCTTAAGAGTATATCTCTTGTCATGGAAAGTGCTACTCATTAGCCGTTCGGAAGCGGCAGAAAATTGTAGGTCCCCTCCGTTCTTGGTAATACGCAAACAGGAATGGTTGAGAGTTGTAAGTCACTAGGTCCTGGTTCACTTCAAGCTGTTGCACCACGAAAAAAAATTATTTATAAGAACTTTATAAAAGTATTTTATAATACAAACTCTATATACTTCTGAAACAAATCAGCTAGAAGACTTAGCACTATTTGTTGATTTATTGATTCAAAATAGCTATTTTTGGCCTTTAGTTCACACAAATTGGCGTTTCGTCCAGAAAATTTAACTTGGACTCATCAGTTGACTAGAACTTTCATATTTTAATATTTGATATTCAGTATAATTTAAGTTTTAAAATATAAATTAATTTAAAATTAAAAACACTAGGAGAATAGTAAGAAATGGGAACTTAAAAAAAGTACTGCTAATATTTTTGGAGATTTATTAGAAACAAAAAAATGTTTCCTATTAGACCGAGAGCCCACAGCAATTTTTGGGAGTGATTGATAACAAAAAATAATTAGTATAACTAGATAGTCCTTAAGTAGTTATTTACAAATGCTCTAGTGGAAGCAACAGTGACTAATACTGCATTAAATATGCAGTATTTTACAAAGTCTAAATAATTATGACAACAACTTTACCATCACTTCAAAATGTAGAGCTTCGCGCCCTGATTGCAAATATCGAGGTCCAGGCCGTTTTGCAGGCGGCCTGCCTGTATTAGTACGGTCTAGAACGCCAAAAAAACGCACAATTTTTGGGAATTTTTTTTTCGGAAACTTTTTTAGGTAATAACATAGTTATGTTATGTTTTTCTTATTACCTAAAAAGGTTTCTGAGAAAAAAATTCCCAAAATGCGTAAATGAAGGCATTTCAAAAAGCGCTCTTACCCAACTGTAATCGTGATTTAACTTGATAATTTGATGAATGAATTTGTTTTTCTATTCTTTTATACCACTTATTTAGTTAATTTATCCATTAGACATTCATACCCCAAATTTAACTCTCCCTGAGAAGAGGTAAGTTAATTAGGGTTTTGACAGCAAGTGAAGTAGGCGTAATTATACTTTTAACCCTTTTCATGAGTGCCCAGTCTCAAAAATTACCTAAAAACTATCAATTTTTGGAAAACCACAGCAATTTCCAAGTGCTGCAATAAAAGTAGGTAAAAACCCAAAATTCGATGTTTTACCTGTTTTAGGTATGGGTTTTTGGATGTATAGTTACTATGTATTATTAATGAGTTTTTTGTTTTTATTATTGTTTTGGTCATCAGGTAAAAATAAGAAAACTTTATATTTATTACGCATTTTTTGAAAAAAATTGACCTCAAAGTCAAAATTTTGCTCGGGCAGGAAAAATTGAACACCATTTAAAATTGAATATCTGGCAACCCTAAAAATACATGAGCTCAATTTAAACGTAGTTTTAAAGATTAGTATTTCTTCTTAAAATAAAATGTTTAAAATGAGGTCCCTACCATTAATACTGACAGAGAAATTGACCTTAACAGAGGTCAGGGTACACCAAAGTTAGCCTTTTTTGAAATCGTCAAAAAGTGATGTCAAAGTTGAAAATCAGACTTTACTGTATAAAAATTTTTTTATTAGAATATGTCCAAGAATCACATTCCAAAGTATGGCACACGAATTACGGGACACCCTGTATACCCTAACATAACTTCAATTATATGAAACTACTTTCAGCTTTATCTGCTATATATATTCAGCTAGTATATTAAACAAACATTGAATTCATTGAATGCTTTCACTTTGAAATACAGACTTATGTTAAGTGATTCTTAAAACATAACCTTTCAAATTGTTTTGTTTAAAATAGAGGTGAACTTCCAAGTTTATCACATTTTTACATATTCCATTTGCATTATATTTTACATCTCATGAAAACTTCAAAGTAAATAAATAATAAAACATCAAAGTTTGAGTAGAAAACGAGGTCGCTTTGACCTAGTCATACTACCCACTCACACCTTTACACACAATAACACACATTTTATACCATCATTGTGGTGAAACCAGGAAATCCTTAATTTACATCATCATATGTGCCCTAAGCTCAAACTCAACATCTGTCAATTCTTCTTCTTTGATCAGCGAAAACCTACTTAGTATTCCCATACCATTAAATGTTTACCCATTACCACTTAAAGCTTTCCTCTAGCTTTTCTGTAGAATTAAATAATCGACAACGCACAACAGAAGGTTAAAAAAAAAAAAAAAAAATATATGCAAACATTATTTAACAACACTTGTAAAAACATTTCAACATTTCCACGCCGAACTTCAAAGTGCATACAGAAAAGACTTTACAAGAAATTTCCATCTGTCACTCGAAAACCCCACGAACAGCGCGTTTTCGAGTGATGTTGCTTGCTGGCTGATGATACTGATGACGTTGACGGAGTTGAAAGACTTCATGGGAAGTGTAGTTGAGTCTATCATCATCAACGTGATTAACAACATTATCAGTGCCACCAACACCAGCAACGCTTTCTAGCCATTTGGCTTCCTGCCTCATATTTGAAATTGACATAAGTAGTCGCCTAAACGACATACTTGATCCTCGAAAAGAGAGTTCTTTAGTGAAAAAAAAAAGTTGAAAAAAAACCATTACACTCAAAGAAATGAGGGAAACCTTCAGCAACGACGAACGACAAGCGATAGATTCATACGCGCCTCCTGATGCTCATTAGCAGTTAAGCACCTTCTTCGTTTCTAACGACTACCATGTAGGGTGTGTAAAGGTTGCAAGAATGCTCACGTGTAGTAAGGATTTCCCTGAAGGGGTATTAGAGGCAAGTGGTCCCACACTAAGCGTTAAGCACTTGCATAAAAGAATTACTGCAATTGCGATGCACTAATGGGATGTTTATACAGAAAAGTAAGGAAGAGAAATAGGGGGCACATGCTGCTTTGGAATAAACAAGGTTTCTTATTATAGCCTACGTGAGTTCTCGGTTGGCATCTTTTATAAAATAATTAGTCATAAAACTTTATTTGCATTCAATCAGTGATTGAGTCATATTGTACGAATGACATTGGAATTACTAACTGAATTTAGTTGAATATAACCGGATATTGGTCAGACGCTGACCATTTTTCAAATACTTAGAAGTTTGACTTTGATCAAATAATGGTTAATGTCGTGAGTGAGACAAGGGGATGGATAATAATCACCATCGAAATCTTTGTTTACTTTTACTCGATTTATTGACTTTCTTATTTTTAGCTTCAACTAAGCTTTTAGGAATATACCGAAAGGTGTGATTTTAGTTATACTTTTTTGATATTTTAGCCATAATTTTTCTTAATAATCTCAAGCATCTGGGAGCTAGATCTGTTATTGACCTATGAATGAACTAGCCTAAGACATAACTCCAGACTTTTAAGCTACAATAGTGAGCTTTGCGAGGACTTGGGTTAAATATAAGTTCTCATTAGGTTGTATACAAAATTTCATCTTTGAATTCGTTTTATTTTAAACTTTCAAAGAGATGCAGATTCCATTTTTTACCATTAATTTTGGTACGCAAGATTTTAAGTACTACCTACAGCTGCAATCAAAATAATAGTAGTGAACCTTTTAACACAACAAAAACTAAAATAAATTAATCTACTAATTTTAAAGAAGTCATCTGATTTTCAAATTTATGGTTTTTAGGCTTTTAATTACAGAAACAAAATATTTTCAAATTCAATAAGTAAATTAGTTGATAACTTCAAATCTATCCAAGTCATATAGAAAAACAGCGGTCAAAAAATAGTAGCGCATTCAAAATCTACCTTTAAATATTACAAAAAGGAAAGTTAATAGACAATTTCTACCATAAGTGATAGTCGAGTGTTTGAACGTTAAATTAATATTAAGTTGCATGTCCATTGTTAGAAATAACAGCAGCACAACGACGTTGCATCGAATTAATAAGATTTTCACATCTTTCTACAGGTATGGACCTCCAAGATTGCTGTATAGTAGTTGGCTTACAACTAGCAACATACTTCTTGACATCGCACCAAAGATTTTCTATAGGGTTGAGGTCTGGGGACTGCGCAGGCCACTCCATGACATTAACCCTCTTTTCTTGGAACCACTGCTTCGCAAGTTTACTTGTATGCTGAGGGTCGTTGTCTTAATCAAAGACCCATTTCAGTGGCATTTCATCTTCAGCATATGGGAACATAACTTCCTCCATTATCTTCACATAAAGATGCTGATCAATAATGCCTTCAATCCATACATGCCCAAACCATTATGCTGGATCCTTCATGTTCTATTGATTTAGCTGTGAAGCTTGGATT
Source organism: Philhelius festivus (assembly GCA_963931855.1). Classification (NCBI taxonomy): domain Eukaryota; kingdom Metazoa; phylum Arthropoda; class Insecta; order Diptera; family Syrphidae; genus Philhelius; species Philhelius festivus. The sequence goes on along the minus strand of OZ007554.1, from coordinate 258,156,970 downwards.
GTGTTCTGTGTTTGGAGGCCTTCTTACATATTGACGAAATACTTTTCCACCATATAACCCAATCTTGAACTCGTCTGACCACATAATATTCCTCCACCAAAACAAGCAAATTCAGGGACTTAGCAATGATTTTATTTGCACTACTATTATAAACAACTACTATAAATAATATATGAAAAAGGCTATTACCCCATTTAGAGAGCTTAAACCCAGTGACCGTACACTCCGAAGTCCCAACCACTCTTGTATGTAAATAAACAGGAATAGAGAGGACCTACAATTTTCTGCTGATTTCGATCAGCTAAAGAGCAGTGTTTTCTAACACGTAATACTCTTAGTAGATTTATTTCTTGTATTAAACCCCCGAAAAACGTTCATCCATTTGTTAAATTCGAAAACAATACCCTCAGTCCAACGCACTAAACATTATACAAAAGGGTATTAATTTTTTTTAATTTATGACATTTTTGAAATAAACAAAGTTAAGAAAATATTTTCGAAATGTAAACCATAATTTTTCGAAAATTTTCATGTGCAATTCTATCTATACTTTTTAGAAGCTTTTTATGCATAAAATTAATAAAAAATGCTAATGTGGCCCAAGGCTCCGTTTTTTCTTTGACACTCTTTCTTACTTTCACATATTTTCTAATCCTTTTCATTGTTTTGCCGACGAGTCTACCCTTAACTTTTCATATTTGTTAGCGTTATACAATGGGCTATTAATGCTTCTAAAACACAAAGCTGTCTTCTATTTTATACCACCCATGTTATTATCGAACAATGACACTTGTATCAAAGAACCTGAACAGCTTTCTGTAGTCGGTATGTGTGTTACCGACCATCTCTTATGAGATGATCAATGATCATATATTCGACGTAACCAAATGTAAAGTCAAATGCTTAGGTTTCTTAAAAGATGCAATACATTTGTGCCCCCTTCCGATCAGGCAACCACCTACAAGCCATACATCGGACCGAAACTAAGAACTTATAGGAGATACATCCATTAATGAAAATGTTGTTTCTCTTGAATACCGTGGGTTGTAACATCGCCTGCAACAAGTGATTTTTAAGAGCTATAGAAAATTGAAAAAAAAATCATAAAATTCAGAAAAATGCATCAAATCTTTATTTGAATCGATAGTACGGTCGATATAATTTAATGTTTGAAGATTATTTCATGCAAATGTTGGCCGCGGCTGCGCCTCAAATGGTCCATCTGCTTAGTCCAATTTTGGCATACTCTTTCTAACATTTCGGCCGGTATCTCACGAATAAATGCTTCAATGTCTAGAGGCGTTAAATCGTACGATCTAGGCAGCCAATTGACCGGCCCCAAACGTGAAATAAACTGTTCACCGAACTCGCCCATAATCCGCACCAAACAGTGACCTTTTATTTTAGCTCTTGCAATGCTTCTGGCTGCTCTTCACCAGGGTTGTCAGGTTTCAAAAATCGGAATCGCCAAAAGTAAAATATAAATCGCCAAAAAATCGCCAAATTTCAAAATTTTTCACCATACTCTCATTATTGTATCTAATGCTTTAATTTCCATTTTTGACCTAGTTTTTTGTTTTAATAGCATTCATGTATGAAAAGGCTCTTTCGACCACTGCATTGCTTCAATTGCTTGCTGGCAGAGAAAGTGCACTCAAGGCAAATTCCGTAAGCTCCAGGAACTCCGGTTGTCCGAAGGCATTCGTCGTTTTGAAAACTTTATTCTAAAATTTCACAGGGTCATCTTCGGGTACATTTTCTGGATAAAATTCGTTTAATCAATTGACAGAAATTAATTTTGCCCATTGAGACTCAGCAAGTTGTAAATTTTTGGGTGGTATCAAGCTAACAGACAGACTTTCAAAACGGGGTCACAGTTGGCTCAAATGAACGCCTGGTGAAAAATATGCAATCGAAACAAAAAATTTATTGCACTGAGACAATCTTTTTCGCATTTCTCCCAGTAAAGCAAGAATGAAATCGTTAATTTGCTTCTTAACTTCATTCAGATGCTCTGTGTTAATACAATTTTCTCCCGCGTTTCTTTCAAATTCCGACCCCAAATCAATATCTATCCAAGCTTTCAAGTTTTTTGACTTCGTTACTAATTGTAATATTTTATCACAGTCGGAATTTAATGGCGGAACAGTTGATAAAACCTTATTTGCAAAGCAGCGTGCAACAATTTCAATTTCCTTTTTTGTACTTTTAAAAAGTTGATATTTGTAGCTTGAAAATAGGTGTTGAGTTTATTCATTTCCTTTATTATGGGCAAAATCCCTGAAAGAAGTTTGATAAAAGTCATTGTTTTAGGAAGGGAAAAGAAAACGAAATTCAGTTTTGGGGTGCGTTCCGTTTTAGTATTTCGATGGTTCCATTCAGTAAATGACAATGAAAAAGAGTGAAAGTTTAATCCAATTACAAAACAATATTAGATTTTCGATTAAAAGAAGAAAAATCGCCAAACTAGAAAAATATCGCCATTTTCGGAGTACATCGCCAAACTGATTTTCGTGTCGCCAAATGAAATTTAAAATCGCCTGCTTGGCGACAAATCGCCACATCTGACAACCCTGCTCTTCACTCCAAATATGGCAGTTTTGCTTGTTCTCGTATCCATTCAACCAGAAATGAGCTTCGTTGCTGAACACAATTTTTCGATAAAAAAGTGGATCTTCGACCAACATTTCAAGAGCCCATTCACCAAAAATTATTTTTTTTCGCTTTGAATAACCAAATAAAATAAACGGAGCCATTTAGGTTGTATCCGAACAGGGGAATAGACGGACAAAATTGCCAAACCTTTTTTTTCGAATTTATCCATATTATCCCATGCGAAAATATTATTTCTATGAATTTTCTGGAGCAAATATACTCATTAGGTTGAAATCAGTGAAGTTCTTTCTTAGAATATTTGAATAATCTTGATGATTCCTTCGCAACTCAACAACTGGCTTATTGAACAATATTAAATGGCGCCCAACGCAAATCCATCACTCGAAAACATCATTAAAAGTCTTCAACTAATTGTCATCTAAAACCTTATTCAAGTTTGGATATAATTTCCCATTATGAGAATCCTCGAATAATGAAGTCATTAGCGAAGAACTTCTTTCATCACTCAGCCTCTCCAGATGCCAACAACCATTATACGAGGATGCACATGCACAATATCTTTATATGCAGAGAAGATGTTCGTAGGTAGATATCAGTGCCTTATATGGGCGGGAATGCGTTAAAATGCGCATAATTGAACTGCCACTCTGAGCGTATCTTTCAGGATTCCACAAACTACACAACAGTTTCTAATTATATACTCGTGCAACATCTCTTAATTGTCTTTTACCAAAACAATGTATCTTCGCATTGGCAACGCGAAAAGTAATGAAACAAAACAGTTAAAACAGTCCTGTAGATGATTCCATCGTTAATGGGATTCTATGTCACTTATGCTAGCTTGGATAGGGGCTCCTTATTTTTCAGATGATGCCCACTGCTACACCAACAACAATTCCAATATGGGCCCTGAATGCCCACCTTTAGACATCTCACTGTCTGTCCGTGTTTCAGTTTCTCCACACATCCAATTAACCTCATTTGTAATGCGATCGGTTCCAAATGGAGGAGTCTTTTAATGTTATCTCTTCCCTAGGGGAAGGACAACACTATATACTTAATCTGACTATTTCACATTTTCATGTCTTCCTTTTTCTTTGTTGCAGATAAATTAAAGCCATGGCCCAGCTTATGCAAATTCAACTCCAAAGATACGACGCCCAACCGTGGGGATTCCGTCTTCAAGGTGGAAAGGATTTTGCTGCACCACTTGTCGTCCAGAAGGTAAGTTTTATAGTTTTCTATACTCTCCGTACATTTATTATGTGCTGGTGCCTTCATTCTTCCCTCCCTATACACACACATGAGTCCGCTGCTGCAGCATTGAAAGTACGGATGTTTGTGACGTTTTAATTATAAAACGTCGTCGTTGTCGTCGTAGTTGAGAAAGTGATTAAAAATTCAAAAAAAAACTTAAAAAACAAATCTGGGTCCGTGGGTCATGCAATTTTATGTTTTTATGCACTCGATGTTTCTGTGCAAAATCAGGGCCATGAACACATTCCGTGATGTGATATGGAACCGTGCAGATACTTTACGTTTGCGTATTTGTGCTTCACATAGAACAGAGCCCCTGTACAAAAAAAAGAGGCTTTGTTTCTGAAGCGAAATTGCAAGTACCCGCAGAGTGACGCTGATGTGGGTGTCAGATTATTATTTTTTTTTTGTCAACTACGGATGTGGCAAATGTGCAGAAAAATGATAAGAATTTAATTTTTTTGTTTTTGTTTTAAGAGGGTTTTTAAGGGAGTTATATGTAATTAATTCTTTTGATTTATGTGTTAGTGTTTCTAGAATGACCATGAACAGAGAAAATGGACAAACATTGCAAGGATGTTTATTTTTAATTAACTTATTTAAAAGTGTTGTGATTTTATTTTAAAAAAAACATACACACACACAAATTTGGTTTTTGATAATTACAAACGGTGTTAATGGAACTAATTTTAATTACTATATGTACATGCTGTAGATATATTTTTGGTGACCTATTTGTTTATTAGTAACTTTACTAAGGAACCAATCGATTTTGATCAATTATATTATTCAAGAACTCGCCTAAGTACATATTTTTAGTTTAATGGCAAATAATTTACGGATAAAGTTCTTCAAATAAATTTCCAATATTTGAATAGATAGAGTAGATATACTTTTTATTTTCAATTAGAATACAAATTTATGACTTGTAATCGATGTGGTTAAAATGCAAGGAAGATTATTTTTGCTTACGATATGCATGTATCTTCATAGATAAATTATAGGGAAGAGTGGGGCACATTTGAACACTTTTTGCTTTACAGACTGATAAAACCTTTTTTTTTTTATTTTTCTCTTCTACAAACGAGAGATAGAGATTCAATTTTTTTATGAGGTTTTTAGATATCGCAATTTTTTTATTTTTTCGTGAACCATATTATCGATCGCTTAACTCGTATTTTATGATTCACGAGCGAAACTTTATTAGCAATATCCTAAAAACCATTTTTTGCCCAAAAAGCACTCAATGGAGAAAGTTCGAGATAAACATATCAGATTTTTGTTATTACAATTTTTATTATCACTGATTTTCGTAATTATAGACATCGACCTTTTATTTACAGACGACTCTGATATGACAGTAGATATAATTAAGTTCGAATAACTAAAATCACACGTCATTTCGAGCAAAGTAATGCGCATTTGATGTGCTGTTCGATGATTTCTAAAAATAAGAAAATTGAAGCAGCAAAGGTTTATTGAATGTATAGAACTCAATAACTTTGGAACGAGTACATTGGTATTCCATAAATTGATATCTTCTGTCAGTTCAAATATCTGCCACTGTCAATCGAATCACTATGAGTTTGTAACGTGTTTTGTGGTGTTGTGGAACAATTAGCATAAATGACGACAAACAATACCGACAGGGAGACAGGCATTTGATGGACAGATTGAATGATAAACACAAACACACATATCGTTCTGAATCTTTTGTTGACCGAAAGTCCATCATCATCAGCTCCAGAGCACCGCAGCTTATAAGGCATTGCAAGAGATGATATGGACTTGGGCTTTGGGTTTGGTATCATGAGAGTTATACCAAGATACATCAGCATCTTGAACTGACAATACGGAATTGATATGCATGCACATGCAAACACACTTCAAATTCAAACTGACTGATGGATGAGAAAAGATTGATTGCCATATTTTTCTAGACGAAAATAAAAAAAACTACTCATGAACCTATATTTTGTTTGTTGACTTTAGGTTAATGTTAAAGTATTTAGAGGTTAAATAAGATACAAGAGTTAGTGAAAGCCAAGAGGATTTTGGAGAAGTTCCAAATAAATACTGACGATGGAATATTTTTAGAAAGCTAGGTCTTGGCCCTCTATTTTTATATGTTTTTTTTTTATTTTTTTTCTCTATTTAATTTCTATTAGCATCATCGAATTTTTATCACCAGCAGTATGTTTATCACGCCAAATGAACTAAATATAATACTATACTATATTTTATTTTGGAACGTGTGCAAAATATTTAAATTTTTTTTGTTTTTATTTTTATTTTTTAAATATTTCTATTTCGAGATTAATGAACTAGATTTATAGTGTAGGTGGCCATGACGCAGTGTAATAACTCCAGCTGTTGGAAGAAGGTCAAATATTCAAGTTGAATCCACGAAAATACCACACATCTGAGTGGAAGAATTTTCTCTTATTTAATATCACCAGAGTTCCAATTTAATATGATATTTCTGAAAAATTCCTGCTAAGTTATTTCAACTTTTATAAAAGAAATTCTTGGGCTGCTTCGTTATAGCTATATTTAGCATTAGATGATGTCCTATCAATTCTTGGGCTGCTTCGTTATAGCATTAGATGAAGTCCTATCAATTTCTAAGTCGATTCATGGTAATGCATTTTTAGTTAAATAATACATTTTCCTTTCTTAATTTATATTTGAGCAATGGAATTATGTGATGTTCCTTTATTTAAAACTAACCGGCAGCCATCAGTCTTATTCAAATTTATATTTGACATTACAAAACTGCAGGAATGTGCGTGCACATTGCAATTTGTATGACTATAAGTCACACTCAATTTTGATACAAAAATGTTATATGATATCTGACTTTTGTGTCAGAATAAGGACTTTACTTTTACTTTAATTAGAATTTCTTCCTTACTTCAAGTCTTCAAGATGTTCTAATACCACAACAAAAAATAAAGTTCTCATATGTACAAGAACCTTGTGTGTAATAATTTAGCAGTGAAAAGTATTCGTAGTGCGATATAAAAGTACGCTAAGTTCTAAGTGTATGAAGCCCAATTCAAAATTTCTTAGGTAGAGCAATATAGAAATTACTCCAAATTTTGAGAGAAAATTTTGTTGTTATTATTGCTGACTAAAATTTGTAGGGTTTATTTTTATTACTTCCAATTAAAAGGATTCCGGAGACGGTACAATCATGAATTGTACGCAATCTACCTAGAAGCAGATATCGTGACAAAAATTAAGCTCGGTAGACTCCGGTGGGCAGGGCACCTAGCTCGTATGAGCGAAGAGGAAGCTGCTCGGAAAGTTCTTTGTGATACATTCTATGGTAGACGACAGCGTGGTAGACCATGCTTGCGCTGGAGAGATGGCGTAGACCAGGACGCCCGAAGCCTTGGAGTGCGCAACTGGATGGCGTCGGCTAGAGACCGGGATAGGTGGAGAGACTTGTTGAAAGAGGCCAGGACCGGAACCCGGTTGTCGAGCCGATGATGATGATGATGATGATGACCAGTGAACCCCTTCAAATTTAAGTCAATAATAATTCTGTATTTAATTAACTCAGCAAATATTGTAAAGTTGAAATGTCTCACTTTTTTGGTACTGACGTTAGAATGGGGTCAAAAATCGCCTGAGACACTACATTGCCCTTCGATAAAAGTAGAAAGAAGTTCATTCATTATATTTGAGTCTTTGTATAGCAAAAGTGGTTAGCTTTAAGTAATTCAAATTAAAGTTGCCACTGACCAAACTAATTTTTGAACAAAATTGAAAAAAAAGCTTTAAAAAAAATGAAATAATACTTTTAAAAAACAAAATATTATGGTATTTACTCCATTTCGACTGTTCTCAGATTTTTCTCTGGCTTACGAGTTTAATATTCAAACTTCATGGCTAAAGAAACATTTCCATATGCTTAGACTTTAAGGAAACTAAGCTGCTAGAAAGCATGGAGTCATCCCTTCCATGATTTGTATTTATTTCCGAGCCTTTTTTCTTCTAAAAAAAATTACTCGAATTTAATTTCTGCAAATGAATATTTGATACGTATTATAAACCAACCTTTCCACTTTTCATTTTAGTCATAGAAAAAAAAAAAACAAAATATTAAAAGCTTACCACCTGTCAAAAGAGGAAAAGTAGTGCAATCAGTATTTTTTGCCTGTACGGGTGATACACAAGTGTAATCCGTTCACTCAGAAATAGAAAAGCAGCATTTACATGAGGTGATTTGAAATAGTTGGTTTTGAAAAGGTCACCAAAATCAGATAAAAATTAAAACTATGAGCCTAAACTATGTGGGTGTTAGCAGGAATAAAAAGGACCTTCAATTTTATACCGATTCCTAACGGCTTATGAACAGCACGTTTCATGACAGTAGAAGTAGATATTTTTTTAGGATTTGTCACTTCTTCGCTAGAGGCACCACTCTTCTGAATTTTTTTTTGCAGTGGTTAAAATCATTTTATTCTAAAAAAATTACCAAAAATCAAAAAGCAGACAAAAGTTATCAGTTTAGATAGTAAACTATTTTGATGCGAATGTGTCAATTTCTTCATGTTCGTCGCTGCTCAATGCCCTACAACCGTCTAAAGTATCCATTTTGTACTCAACCCACTATTGGGAAGAACCTATAAGTTTAAATTAAGGTATTCTTCGATCGGTTTAGTTGATTGCTCAATATTTTTTTTTATCTAGTCGGCAAAAGAAAAAAAGATTTCCTTTAAGTCAAATATATATAATGATCAAATTTATACTTTGAACCGTTCGTAATGGGGGCTGAAGCTAGCTCACCAGTTACTCTTAGTACCACCCCTGTCAATTTGACCGTAGATATTGTGAATTGATATTGTAGTAGATACTGTAAATAAACCTGACAATAATGGATGTCTCAGCATTTGAAATCGAAAATTCGAACTATTTCGTTTTGGCCGATTAATACAAATAAATTTTAATAAAATTACACCTATTTGCTCTTCTGCAAAAGCACTATGAAATTTAAGAATTGTATATATAAAATTCTATGAAAAAATATGAATTTATGCAAATAAATTTTTAAAAAATCACTAGACTAGTTTTATTAATAAATAATTTTTGTTATGCAAAATTTCTTTCAAATTTTTGGTATACCAAATATTTAAGAACACAGTAGACGTCTAGTATAATTAATGATATAATGTTTGAGGTCAAACTTTATAACGAGCGCGTTCGCGATTTTTATAATTTTTGCTTAAATAAGTCTTTAAAACATTTGTTTATTCAGACGTTTTATTTATTGTCGGTCGTGTTACTTGCCATGGTGATTTGGTACTATTATAAATAAAAGATTTGACATATGTCACCAAAACAACATGACTGCCACAGCCCGCCAAAATTCACACGCGCAAATGACCTTATGTGACTTGCTCCCGATTTGGCACACCGGAAAATTTCTTTGTTCTTACTCTATTTCTATCCGGTGGTGTTGAGATAAAAAGTTAATTTCAAATCAGAATTTTCATTTTTGAAGTTTTTTTTTCTGCGATATCAATTATTTAAAAATGTATTTTATTAAAATAACGAAACCTTGATTTAAAAGAAAACAACTTTTATTTATTTTTTAGCAAACGATCACAAAACTTCAATATTAAAATCCCCCTATAACGGTAAACTCCGAAACCGCCAATTGTTTTCAATGAAATTTAAAGAATGAATATGACTATAACCTCTCCAACTGGAAAGACTTAGACATTATAGTTGTCAATAATTTTCAAAATTTAATTTGTTTTTAAAAGAATTTTGAAATGAATATGAACTCTCAAAATAAACTTCAATTGTACAATCATACGAGTATCTTCTTCTTCCTTTGCTTCGGCGCTGTTATGATCTCGATGTCGAGGGGATCATAACTTTCCCACGTATCTGCTTCACACTAGTGATCCGCCTGTGGGGTTCGCCGGGTTGACCTCAGAAATCGGCGGCAAGCCTCCCGGTTTTGTATTGTTCCATTTCTGAGGCCAACTGAATGCTGGTGTTTTTGCATTTGTTTGTACCAGGAGTGTTTAGGCCTACCTTTCTTTTTATTCCGAATTGGAACGTTGTATGATATTGCCTTTTTGACGGGGTTCTCAGGATCTCTCCTTTGAACATGGCAATACCAACTGAGTCGGTCGTGTTCAATTTTTTGGAAAATGGTATTCTTAACATGAAGGCTTCCTCGGATCTTCGTACGTCTAATTCGATCAAGCTTTGTAACTCCTGCTGTCATACGAAGCATCTTCATCTCAGCTGCCGTTAGCTTACTCTCATACTTTTTGTACATTGTCCAACATTGTGAACCGTATGTGAGTGCTGGATGCACAACTGAAGTGTAGAGCTTTCCTTTCAGCTTAGGGGGCATTTTTCGGTCACAGAAGATAGCAGAATTTTCCCGCCACTTCATCCACCCTACGCTTACGCGATGATTGATATCGTCATCACAAGTAGCTTCGTTATTTATCATAGACCCCAGATATTTAAACTTTTCACACTTGGGAAGCACTACTTCATTCAAATAAATGTCTGGAATAGGCCTGTGTGGATCAGAAAATGGGCAGCATAGGTATTCTGTCTTTTTCGCGCTTATGCGGTACCCACTTCCTTCTAGAACATCCAAGAATACGTCAAGTGCTCGTTGTAGGGATATCGGGTCTTCACTTATGATGGCTCCATCGTCAGCAAAGAATAACTGATGCACTTTTGGATCCGTCACTTTGCCTTCAAGCAGGTAATCAAGAACTGTAATAAAGAGCAGGGGACTCAAGACACTTCCCTGGTGTACACCTACTGTGATTTCGAATTCTTCGGTGACTCCAGCTGCGCATCTTACTTTAGTAACTGCTCCATCATACATGTCCATAATTATCCGCACATAGGTTTCTGGAACTCCTCGTTGCCTGAGGGCCACCCATATTAGATCTCGTGGTTGCCGATCGAATGCTTTTTCAAAATCAACCAATACGACATGCAAATCCTCCAAAGAATCCCGATGTTTTTCCATTATTATTCTTATACTCTGGATTGCATCCGTGATTGACTTACCCCCGACAAACCCGCACTGGTCATCAGATAGCCTAATTATTTTTCGCAGTCGGCTACCCAAGACTCACTCAACGATCTTCATGGTGTGTGACATCAGCTTAATCGAACGGTAATTATCACAGCTTCGAGTATCACCCTTTCCTTTATAAATTGGAAGAAGGTAACTTTCCCTCCATTGATTAGGCATGCGATCACCTCGTATAAGTTTGGAGACAAGAATCATGAGCCATCTAAACCCGATGTCTCCCATCTTTTTCCAAAACTCTGAGGGTATTTCGTCTGGGCCAACAGCTTTTCCCTTTTTGGAGTATTTTACCGCCTCACTAACTTCTTCGACTGTGACGTCGGATACTTCGCTTAAGTTAGGTGAAGCTATTGGAAAGTATAGCCTTGGAAATTGTTCGTTTAGAAGTCCGTCACAATACTGTCGCCACCTGTGAAGAATTTCGTTGTCTTCCACAAGTAGTTGGCCTTGAGCATTGTTAATGAACTTTGGCGAACAAATCTCCTGGGCATTTCTTCTTCTTTGAGCGGCTATTTTGAAGATAGTTGCGCCCTTATTCGTGTTTTGCCGTAGCTCTTGAATAGCACCAGCTGTCGGGGTAGAAATTTAATCCAGCTCCCGATACAGGTTTTCTGTATTCTTTGCTTGAATTTGGGCGCAACTCTTCTTCGCTTCTTTCTTGCAGTTTCTATATTCCACTCACAATCATACGAGTATACTGAAAGTATTTTCGGTTGTAATTATGGAGGGTGACCAACCAGATAAAAAAGATAGTTTTTTCAATTGTTATGTTTTAGCAGCTGTCAAAATAAATAATGATATCCATTTGTCAAAATATTCAGTAAGGTTTCTTACTAACATCCCGACGACCTTAGGCAACGCCTTGAGTTAACTTAGTGGGTTTTAGAAATACGGATTTTGGCAACAGAATCGTGTTCTCGGACGAAGATTATTCTTAGTTCAGCAGTGGTGTTTGACTGACTGTTTGTTGAGGTTTAGAGCACGGGTGCATAATGGGACATTATTTCTTTCGAAATGAGGAAGGGGACACCGTCATCGTCAATGGTCCTGGTTAACCGAAAATTCATATCCGTATATGAGCCTCGGTTTTAAGAAGATGGAACTACAAGCCATTTAAGTAACGAAACGCTGGAAATTGTTGAGACATTTGGCGTATAGCTCACTTCAAGGCGTTCATCAGTTGGCCGCCGTGATCATGCGAATTGACATCACTCGATAGAGCTACGTCAAGTAGTTAGTCTTCACTAACAAGCACACCACTTTGAACAAACTCGCTGCCAATATATGAGACAACCTGAACCGCTGCCAGCAAGGCCGGGGCGGTATTTTGAAGCATGAATATGTATTAAAAATTAAACTTCAATCAATTTTATATATCACACCGTTGTTGTTTTATTAAAATTCATTTCCTATAGTTTTTATCTGGCCACTCCATACTAGGCCTGTTCAATGTGTTGTATGCTTAAGTTCTAAATTGATCTCTATAACTATGATATGACCCACTTTTGAAAGAAGTAAATCCAATTTGTGATCTTTATTAATTGATTTAATAAAAATGCGGTTCAACAAAAATGCACCAATAAAAAGTGGTGACATTTCAAACTAAAATTTTTCACAGCTGCAGCGTTTTGAATTTCATTGTTTTTGTTTTCCATAAAAAAGACATCAATCTTATTCACAGTGTGGTCTTCTGCCAGTTTCATCATCACAAAAACATCTATTCGCTGAAGTTTCACAAAGAGATATAACGGAACAAAGGTATCTGAAACTTTTCACGTGGTATCATAACATCGCGTTAGTTTATTCTAACCCAGAAGGAAAAAAAAGAAAAAAAAAACATAGGAAGAGGTACAGACCTATACATACATACATATCCGTAGGAGTGTTGACGACAAAGTTGATATTCATCCAGCTCACGCAAGCCATCAAACAAACTAGAACAGACAATGCACGAGAATGTTTAAGAGGACCCGTCAGAAAAAATCCTTTGAACATTTATTCGAGAGACGAGCGTACAAAAGAACGGACAGCCATTGTGTTCTTTTTGGCAATAAAGTGTGGTTGGGTGATTTTGAATGTGTTTTGATTTTTTTTAGCAATTGTCACTTTTTTTGTTATTTATTTCGAATGTGTTAACCTTTGCTCGTGTGGATTTTAAGCACGAGGCAAGAAGCCTTATAGCCTTAGAAAAAATGCGGTTCCTGGTTCTCAAGTAAACTCTAGATTTTAATATTTAGACACAAAAAGAAGTACATTTATAGAAGCCGAGCTTGTTTAAATGCCGGAGATGTGCAGGTTTGATCCTTCAAGTATTATATCTAGGCAATCTTCATGCGTTAGCTTCGATTGAAGTACATCGAAAAAAATAGTGAAAGATATCAATTTGGTTTTAAAATCAGTAAATTAAAGATTTAAATATGGTGATTTGTACACAAAACCTATGTATCTATGGGTTCAAACATTTAAAGGGTAATCATAATCCCTTGAGCGCGTGTACATTATACAAAAAAAAAAAAAAAATAGCTTCCAACTGTCTTAACAGAAACACATAGGCCCTACTTGTTGAACCTTTTGGAGCTAATAATTTAGCGAGAGAGACTTAAAATGTCTATATCAATAAGATCACTAAGTTCCTCGAAGAAAGAAGACCTCTGCAAGATTGAGTCCACGTCTATGGAATAAAGCAGGACATCTTCATAAAAGATGACGAACTGATTTTACATCTTCCTCGTCCATACAGATTCTGGAATATCGTTTGAATAAACACCAATCCCAGTTGCGTGCTTGCCTTTTAGGTAGTGTACGGTTAAGACACCAATCACGGAGCAGATGTGCAATCTATTTAAGATCAAGTATTGACCAGATGGGTTTTATCATCAGGTTGTGATATTAGTCCATCTTAGCAACACCCAACCCATTCATCTTTTCGTTTGTCTAAGAGTTAGTCATCTTCTAACGAAATGAATAACGTCTTCTCGTGTCGCTGGATCTAATACATTCGAATGGTAAGTCAGACCCATTAAGAATATAGTTCAAGCTTAGTAATTCACTCCGAAGCCTGACCATTGTATCTAATATGTGAACACTGTTTGAATCGTGATTCATTGTATCAAATATGTGAACACTGTTTGAATCGTGAAAGTAATTTTTGTCGGGCTGTGGTTTGATTTAGACAACGATCCATTATTTCGTAGAGATTTATTCCGCTGCTAGTTGCCTATGTCTTCGATGTCGATGTTCAAATTCAAATTACATCCCTCCGCTAGTTCCAACCACTTTCCATACCAGATGTTTCTATCTTGAATAGCTTTAAGTACTATCCTTGTTGGTAAGCCGGGTTTCAGGCATCTTTAAGACTTTAACCAAATAGTCCGTTTGGAGCTTGCAGTGCTTGGTCCACTTCTTCTTAAAATCATTACTTTAGATTTACCTATGTTGACGATGAGGTTCCATAATCGACAGTAGTCATACGCCCTGTTGATCATGAGTTGTAAAGTTTCGGGGGAATATGTGATCAAGACCATACATCCACAAAGAGTATCTACTGCCTTTTAACTCACTCCCGAAAAGTCTACTCCAATGAGTAATTTTATATTTCCTAGAGAATAGGACGAGTTCCGTTTTGTGACAATGGACTCGCAGACCACACTGACCTTCCCAGTTTGTCAGCGTGCTTAAAGCGTTTTGTAGCCAGTGCAATATATATGTAATATAAAAACACAAATTTACCAACTTCTATCTTTGACAAAAGATTTTCTTCAATGACATAAATATATATGTATGTACCTACAAAATATAATTTATCCTTCTTTGAAATGTGAATTCAAGTCATTAACATTAACCATCACAAAATAATCTGCAAATAGCTAATGACGGATTAAGAAAAAAAAAATAATTTTCTCGACTCAATGAACAGCCAAAGCGATTTTTTTTTCTTAATCAACCAAAGGATTAAAATGCACTCATCAAAAATCATTAATAATGTACCTGTAAGCATTTCGAAAGTTAAATGAATAATTAATACAAAAAAAAATTGATGTTCCTGTCAAAAATGCGCAGACAACCGAAAACTTTTGACTGAAAAATAATGAACTTACCCAGGGGTAATTTTATCAATTACCTTGCTCAACCTGCATTTGGAATAATTTTAAAATAAAATGAGGAACAAAAAAATTAAAAAAAAATCATTTCCACTGAAAACATTGTAATCATCGGAAATGTCAGAAACGCGTCGTTTACTCATCATTTATTCCATTGCGGGTGGCTAGAGTTTTTCCTTTTATTTGATCTCATAAAAAAGATTTAATGAAATCACCCACCATCCAAAATTATTATAATGAAGTCCACCACGCCACTACCTACTCTACACGGATGGAAAAACAGGAAGGCAAAATTCTGATTTAATTTCCTTCTACTCGCTCTGCACCCTCGCGCATTCAAAAAAAAAGTCGGACTTGTTTTTTAGTCTGTGTGATTTCAATTTACCTCTCCTCCTCTGTATTATTTTTGTTTGCAAAAAAATAACCAAAACAAAGATAAAATGGTAGCGAAAGCAATCGCCGCTTCAATTGTGAACTTAAAAAGGATTCAACTACTTGTGAAGATAAAAATGCATGGCAACAACCCTTAGCCGATTTCGAGGACGACGACGACGCGACATGGACGTAAGCTCCCCGAAATAATAATCTGCAAAGCCCAAACACACACAACCCAACACATAAAGAGGACTTAAATTTCAGCGTACAAAATTGTACATATTAATTCATATTTAAGGCATAAATAGTACTGCAAATAGGGTTCTCAACTCCATGTTTTCCTCCCCAAAATATGGCGTAATAATTAATGATGGTTAATTCATTGTGCACGCAAAACGAGGAATAAAAATTGAAATTGGGGATGTGAATTAAACCATCTGGAGAAAGAGGTATTGTTTTGACTTTGTTTTGATTTTGTTTTGGGCGCCAATGTTTTTATGAGCTTAAATTCCCATTCTAGCGTTTTTAATCCCCTTCTTTTCGAGTTGAAGTTCGAATTTAATTATACTGGCAACTTACGCATTTTGCCGGTAACTGAACTTGAATTTTACTGAAAAATAAATCAGACCAAAAACATAAATGTTAAAAAAAGAGCCAAGTTCTTCTATACAAAAACCTTTGTGTAACAAGTCAGCCGTGAAAAGTACTGAGATCTAAAAGTACGCCAAGTTCTTACTTTATGAAGGTTTAATACCGAATATTTAAAGTAGAATAATATTGAAACAGCTACAATGTAATAGAGAAATTTTATTATTTAATGAATACTGACTAAAATTTGATGGGTTCACTTGTCAAGTTTTTAAAACCTTTCGAATTGGGGATAAAAAAAACTTGCCAAGTGAGCCCATCAAATTTTAGTCAGTATTCATTAAATAATAAAATTTCTCTATTACATTGTAGCTGTTTCAATATTATTCTACTTTAAATATTCGGTATTAAACCTTCATAAAGTAAGAACTTGGCGTACTTTTAGATCTCAGTACTTTTCACGGCTGACTTGTTACACAAAGGTTTTTGTATAGAAGAACTTGGCTCTTTTTTTAACATTTATGTTTTTGGTCTGATCTCACTCCTTTTTGCAAAGATTTTAATGTTTTGCCATGTAAAAATCTCGAAAGATACGGAAAAATAGAAGGGTGAAATAGAAGGTAAAATCAACTTAGTTTATAGCTTCCTATTGTTTGTTTGGTATATTTTCTTTTTGTTATTGGTTGTTTTGATTTGCGCTTCAATTGTTTCTTCTTGTCCTGGCAAGATACCTAACACTAACATACTTACTTTAATGTTAAATACTAGTACCTACATCCGCTCAAAGCCATAAAAAAGCAATAATTGTTGAAGATGCGATGATGTTTTTGTTGCAATTTTAACTCCTTTTTTTAAATGAAGGTAGACCACCAATTAACAGCCTAATTAGTGGTTTTATTATAGTTCACATCACAGTTAAGAGTTTTTTTTTATGTAAACTCATAATTTTTTCAGGTATGCAAATGTTTTCTTTTTTCATTCATGTTAACATAACATAGAGTACCAAATCGAGCACTCTAGTTCTAAGAAAAGTTATGAAATTTCAAAA